>BSBM01000765.1:142500-4942500 GCA_027924585.1 Larix kaempferi | reverse complement strand
TTGGGCCCTGCTTGCTTCAAGCTCCTCCAATTCTGATATCCAGGTTTTTAAGTTCTTTTGCTTGTCTTCGGAGATGGCCAGCTACATCTCTTGTGAATTCTTCTCATTTTCGAGCTGTAGAGCTCCTGAAGATATCCTTAACTTCTCTTCTATCAATTCCCTATATTTCTTCTTTAATTCATTTGCTTCTAGAACTTCCCTCTTCCTGTCATCTATTATTTTGAAGCATTGATCTATATAATGTTTTACCTCATTCATTAACCGATCAGTATTGGCTCTACTCGCCTCAGCTGATGCTACAATGCATTGGGCCTGGAATGAAGGGTCAATATCAGTTCCTTGGACCAGCATAGTTTTTTATACCACAAATTCATATACGTCTTCTGCACTTTCCATTTTCCTAACTCTCCTGTCAATTATAGCCCTTTTTCGCTCGTGAAAATATACGGAATCCAACTTGGCCACCTGGTGCAGCTTTCTGGGGTTGTACAGGGTTAATGCTAATCCTTCAATAGTAGCAACCCCTTCTCGAGCTATCCCTGGTTGGCCTATCAGTGGTGGATCCAACTCCATGTTTTCCAAGGTAGACGGTTCTGGCTCGGGAGTTTTCTCAGTCTGCTCCTTTTGCTACCTTTCAGCTAGCTCTGCTAACTCCTTTTGTAACCTGTCTACCTCTTCTAACAAAATCTTCTCTTCTTCTTTTCCTCTTGCAGTTTAGCAGCCTGTTCCTGGAGGATTCTTTCTTCTTCTTCTCTTTGGGCCCTTACTTCCTCTTCTTTCTGAATTCTAGCAGCCTCATCTTCCAAAGCCCTTTTCTCTTCCTCTGTCTACACTCTGGCAGCTTCCTTTTGCTGTTGCAATTGAATAACCTGCTCTCTTCGGATTCTTGTTGCCTCTTCTTGTTGGAACTTGGTAGCTTGTTCATTTTGGATCCTAGTTGCTTATTGATCCCACTAATGTAGTATCCTATCATCTTCCTCCTGCTCTATTCCTGTCGGATCTCCTGATTGGGACGCTAATGCTTTATGTTCCTTTCGAATTAGGCCAACAGGCCTGGGGTTAGGGCTCTTTGCACCTTTCTTCTTGTAGCACTTTCCTAATTCCGTCAAGTTCCGAGCACTACGGAAAAATTCTTCCTCATTGTCTTTAAGATGGGCATACTCGAAGCTAGTTTTGACATCAATAATATGTTTGTCGACTTCACCACAAGGGTCATGCCTTCTGAAAAACTTTGTATCGAACTGGAAGATGTCTAAATATTGAACATAGTTGTCTCCTTCCTTGGCCTTCGAGAGGCTATATGCACCAATACTGAAAGGCATTGGCAGATACATTCCTTTCTTCTTTTCAGTGAGAACTCTGTTGATTCCGCCAATGCTGAAGAGTTGCCTTATGGCTTCTCTGTGAATCACAAAATTTGTAGCATATCTGGGAAGCAAAAAGGGAGCTATGGCTCCTCCATTCATTCGGATATAGGTACCTTCTATACTATGATAATAATCACTAAATGCTTCGATAATGGGCATGGCGTTCTCTGACATGCAATCTGGTTCCTTTACAAAAATAAGCTGGTATAGAGGCATGATGAATTTCTCACAAACCTGCTTGTAATATTTTGTGTATTTACTTGCCCATTTGAGTTGATTGGCCATGAATAGAGATGTTTCTTTTAGTTTCCATGAGCAGCCCAAGTCTGGGAAGGTATGTTTTCTCAATAAGCAGTCCATCAAATATGAAGACATGAAGAAATCTACCTTCTTCTGAGTCATTCCCCCCTAGGTCGCAGTTAACTGTGAGGCCAAACTATCTGAGATTATATCGACCCAATTAAAAATGGTGCCATTCATGGCTATAGGAAAAATTACTAGCACCCATCCGATTTGAAAAATATTTCCATTAGGCATGCCAAAGAGCGGACTCAACATCAGAACGATGAGTCTATAAGGAGTCTTCAGGAGGTTGCTTTCATATTCATTGTTATTCCTCCTCCTTATCTGTCTGTCAGCTATCATCATTTTCCTGGCAACGTCCAGTGGGTCCATAGGATGTTCTGTTATCCATTTATCATCTAACCAAGCTCTGGGTTGAGGTAATCTGTAGGTGGCTGTGATATCCTCAGGAGAAAAAGATCCTAGGTTCATCCCATTTTTATCATTTATGAACCTAGTGTCAGTCCTGACGTGAGGGATCAACCAGCCATTAATTCAGAACATGGGAACAATTCAGGATGAGTCATTGCCTTATGGAGGTAAGACCTTCAAATGTTTGCATACACCAGAGAATCTTCTATAGGGGCTTGACGATTGTTTTGGTCCATGATAAACCTATATAGCTCACCCCACTGGAATTCGGGGGTAGAGCTCCCAGGGGGCACCTTGGTGGTAGCTTGTGTATTAGTAAACATTGTCTCAAGTGAAGTGTCCAACAGGATTTCTACGTCTGAATCTGAGTCGATCTTTTGCGCGGCTTCCTTCCTTGCGGACCTCCTATGCATGATAATCCTGTTGTAAGCATGGCAGTACAAATAAGGCGTATGTAGACATTCAGTCAAAGATGCAAAACCTCTTATAGATCTATGAAAGAAAATATGACAGATCTAGCTTTAACTAGGTAACCTTCAAACATTAGCAAAAGAGTTATAAACAAATTTAGAAAATGCCAGCTTTCATAATATGGAAGTTGTTTTACCAAAAGATCAACCAATTCACAAATGCAATTACCATTTCACAGTTGAAAGTCCTAAGTTTATATATAACATAAATGGCACTATGGTTTCATTATTCTCTGAATGATAGTTCTAGAACCTATGTGACATATTAGGACCATGGTTGTCTTGATTTCATGTTTAATTAGCTTATCAAGACAAGGCTAGTTCGATGTCAATGCAATACCAAAAGTAAAGCCAAGAGTTTAGGAGGTCTACAAACAAGGATGACGACATGGTGGCAAGGTAGCGAGAAAGCTTCTCATTTGCGCTATTTACTTTTGCTCAAAATGCAGGCGCTTTCTAAATCAAAATACCCAGCCAAGATAGACTAACAACATCATGACACTCACAGAAATGCGCAAATATCTAAAATGTTTTGTGCACCCAGAGAGACCATTGGGTTTGGACCAGTAATGTGGGTAAATACACATGAGTGTTTTATAAGTGAAAGCGGGGCCATTCATAATGTTCCCTATAGGAGAACCGCCATTTTTCTCTTATCATGTTCTAAAGGGGGGGTTTGGCCAAGCATTCTTTTAGCTTCATGACCCAGGCGCGAACGTATAATCCTCGACGGGTGAATCATACCTAGCTAGCAAGCATTGGTAAATATTTCTTGGCTCAAAAGCATCGACATAACCGCCATGCTTCCCTATGCACACGTCTGTCACAGAATCTAAGCGATTCACATCGCTAATAAAGCTATTCACCCATTACATACTTACGTCGCTTATTCACTATAGGCACGTAGCTTCCATGGCTCATAGAATTCCCTCCCGCGGGGTGAAAATGCATGTAGTGTTTCAACCAAAACAAGCACTATCTATATATTTGGGCTTGGAACGACATCTAATTGGGCTAACTGTGGCCACTAGGATCTAATCGGGAAAACTCAGAGATGGAACGCTGCATGGGAAAGACTTACTTAGGGTGCTGCATAAGTGATAGCAGGACAAACCTGAGACGAGCCAGTGAGGGTAGGGCTCTCTAGGCCCCGGTTCGCGTAGGGTGACTTCGTATCCTCATTCTTGGAATAAGGAAGAAGTTGATTGTTCCATGCCTTCAAATGTATATGTATAGTGATAGCGAGTTACCTACATGGTAAAACTCGACTCAAAGCCTCAGGAGATAAGAAAGGAACGGGAGGAGCACCTACCTGTTAGACTTGCGGGGTCCCCAGAGGACAAGTGGATGTTCCAAGATGGGCGATAGTTCCCACAGGCATCCGGCAGTGAATGGCGAGCTTTGTTCAACTTGGAGAATGACATAATAACTTTCAAACCCCATTGCATGCATTTATAATAGGGTGGCATTTATGTCACATAAGGTGGCAAGTTGGCGAATTGAATGAGCACGGGGCTCGAGAATTTGTGAATTTAAAACGGCACATGGCAACATTCATGACCCTACCGACTCCAACGTTGCACATGCACCAAAATAAATCGTCGCACCCAAAGCATCAATCGCGAGATTAAGGTCTGCGCTAAGGTGGTGAGCATAACAATAAGTTTGGCACCAAAGTGGCAATCGCGATGTTAAATCCTGTGATGATAGTGTTACAGCAAAAATGATCTTGGGGCTGCATGGCTATGATAGAGGGCATTATAGGGATAATCCTTGCACCTTTGGCGCAAGGTTTAGTCACAAAACATGCACTAATGGGAATCGCACCAATGAGCTATTCAAAGATTTTCACGTAGGCGATCATTTAAGGATTGGTTTTGCGCCAACGATAGTCAAGATATGGTTACAAATCGCGCCAAGCGGCAGATTTATGATTAGTAAATGTGCCAAGGCGTGGAAGAATTATAGTTATCATTTGCGCCAAGTGGAAGAATTAGGGCTAAAAAAATGCGCTGAAGAGAAAAGGTGACTTTTCCTTAGAAAAACGATTGAGAAAACTTTGGGAAGCAAGTGTTTTGGACCAAACAAAGGAGCAACAGAGCTTTCACATCATCAAATTTAGAGTTGATGCCAAGGCAGGAGATTTAGCATTAGCAGTTCCGCTAAAGCATGGCCGACTTATAGTTATCATTTGCGCCAAGCGGGAGATCTATGGTTAAAACTTGCGCCAAAGGGCGGCCGACTTAAGGCTAAAAAATGCGTTGAGGAGAAAAGGTGACTTTGCCTTAGAGAAAATAATCTAGAAAACTTTTGGAAAGCAAGTGTTTGAAATTTTGCCAAGTTAAAGAGAGAAAAAATAAGCCTGAAAAACAAGTAAAAAACTTGTTACAACATGTGCAGAAGGAGGGGCCCCAAAAATCTTCAAAATTTTGGGGAAGGCTCTTGCGGCAACAACAAGCATGTGATGTTCTTTTAGGACATCCATATATGTGGAAGTGTCATGTTGTATATGAATCACGACCCCGCAGTGTCATCGTCAATTTGGGAGGAAAACTCTATCGGATACCAGAGATAGTTGCACCTACCCCAACCCAGCGGGGCAGCAAGATAATCTCCCACACTGGGAAATTTTCCCTATTCACAATTGCCACTAGAGGTGAACATCAGATCATAGAGACATCCACAACCTCTGCACATTATCCCTCTACTCAGTAGAAATAGGAAAAACACAAAGTCAATGCAGCATCTCCTATTCGAGTACCTCTACAGTGCAAGGCCATGCATTCAAGGTGCTCCTACAAAAAGAAACCATCCACACCGGTGTCGACCAATGATACCACGGAAACCAAAACTGTTGAACAGTTCCAGCGCCACCAACAATTACAACCCTCTGCAGATGTCGAATTAAGGCAGCCTTTTCACTTCTGCAAACACCGCACCAAGCGCTCAACTCAGCACACAGTGCGACATATGATAAGGGATTTGACGCAATGCAGACCATTGCTTCCTAAGGATGGAGGATTGATCTGTGTGGATATCGATGGTGACCAACCTCTTCCGACTGGCTCAAAACAATCTTCTGGGAATTTTGGGAATTTACTATTTTTAGTAGTTTTTCGAGTCTTAAACTTCCGGAGCCATTTTGAGGCCCTAAACGACATTTTTTCGACATCAAATTCTCGTGCAAATTCAGGTACTACGCACCTATTATTAGCGCGTGCTAGAAACAATATATGCGATATATTTTTGCATTCATTGAATAAATATTTCCAACGAGATATTGTACACCCCAAACAAAGATCGCATGCGAGAGTTACGACCCCGAGAAGTTGATGTACTAACTTACCCAAACGGGGCCCACATGACTTTTGGCGCTTCATCTTCTAGGGCAAGGTTTTTGGGATTCCTTCCCTCATGCTTGTGATAAATAGTCCCTTTCGGCCTCTATTTGTAATTATCTTGGCACGAATGAGCATAACGGCCACATCTCTTCTCAGAGATAGCTACCACCATTCCAGCTATTGTATTTTACAATCTGTTCTATTTCCGCTATTTAATATAATGTGTGTTTACTGTATCACTGTTTTCTTTGCAATATAACTCTGTATATGCTATCTTATTTTGTTCCTGCATAAATCTGGATCAGTGGTATCAGAGCGGTCTACTCTTTGATTGTTTCTCGGTGCATGTCGCTGACGAGCTCAGGATATAGAGAGTTGGGTCTCGAACTAGTTTCACTTAGGGAAGACCACTCTCGCCACCCCAAACGGCCTCCCAGGGCGGAAGAAAAGAGAGACGATGGAACAGTA
Source organism: Larix kaempferi (assembly GCA_027924585.1). Lineage (NCBI taxonomy): Eukaryota > Viridiplantae > Streptophyta > Pinopsida > Pinales > Pinaceae > Larix > Larix kaempferi. The sequence goes on along the minus strand of BSBM01000765.1, from coordinate 4,936,140 downwards.
GATCCTATCAAGTCGTTGCTCGAGGAAGCCCTCGCGCGACAGAGGAACAAGATGATGGATAATTTCACGCAGATCCTTCGACGCATGCCGACAACAACATACACACCTTCGACAAGCAGCCATTTTGGAGATACGACTCCCTTCAAGGTACAAGTTAACTTTGATTTCCCTTTATTTGAAGGCCAGATAGATGCCGATGCCCTAGATAAATGGTTGAATCTACTAGAAGGGTATTTCTCTGTCTAGAAATTTTGTGACAGGGAAAAGATCATCTTTGCACTAGTCAAGGCCGTCCCCCATGTCAAAAATTGGTGGGAAACTTATTGTCAGCAAAACTCATCAGACGAGTCTGGATTGTTTGAATATACCAATCCCACTTGGGCCTCTTTTATAGATGTCGTCAAGGAACAATATCACCCTGTTGGAAACTATGATGACCAGTACACAAAATGGACCATTCTACGTCAAGAGAGGGACCAAATGGTGTCGGAGTACACCAACAACTTTCATACCTTGTGCACAAAGCTAGGCATCAAGGACTCTGAGCGTCACCTAGTACTGAAATATCATAGTGGCCTACACCGATACATACGAACAGAGATGGATTTCCTGGAAATATCTTCACTTGGATCCGCCTATCGATATGTTGTCAAAATTGAGCAAAAATTTCAGCAAAAGAACCAGCGCGACTTCGGACCTGTGCAGAAGTAGGACAAGGAAAACTCTGGCTCGAAGAACACGGGTTATGGAAAGGATAACCAGTCCCAACCACAACCAAAGAAGGGTAATGAAAAGACCAAGAAGGACCCCAGGAATTGGTGCGAGTTCCATAAAAGCCTCTGGCGCAACACTCATGAATGTCGCTCAAAACAGTCATTGGTGGTTGAGATCAAAGCTTCAGAATCAGATCCCAGTTCTGATTCTGACTCAGAACCTAATTTCACAGACGTGTGAAATGGGAAGCATATCATTGATGCAGAACCCAGTTCCGTTGTTGCCACCACACAAATTCAACCAGAGGAACCTGAAGAGTTAGAGCTAGAGGAGCGCCTTTTCCACTCATAGATGTGGGTGAAGGGAATTCCCCTAAATTTATTGTTGACAGCGGCAGCCGAAAGAACCTAATCTCAGCAGAAGTCATCAAGAAATTGGAGCTTCCAATAACACCACACCCACAACCATACACCATTGGATGGCTAAGCCAAGGATGAGGGATCCGCATTAGTCACCAATGTCACCTACCATACGGCATCAAGCACTTCAAAGATGAGGTATTGTGTGATGTGGCCCCACTTGAAGCATGTGATGTTCTTCTAGGACATCCATATATGTGGAAGCGTCATGTCGTATATGAATCATGACCCCGCAGTGTCATTGTCACTTTGGGAGGAAAACTCTATCAGATACTAGAGATAGTTGCACCTACCCCAACCCAACGAGGCAGGAAGTTAATCTCCCACACTAGGAAATTTTCCCTATTCACAATTGCCACTAGATTTGAACATCAGATTGCATAGACATCCACAACATTTACACATTATCCCTCTCCTCAGCAGAAACAAGAAAAATACAAAGGTAGTGCAGCATCGCCTATTCAAGTACCTATACAATGCAAGGCCATGCATTCAAGGTGCTCCTCCAAAAGGAAACCATCCACACCGATGTCGAAACATGATACCATGGAAACCAAAATTGTTGAACAGTTCCAACACCTCCAACAATTACAACCCTCTGCAGATGTCAAAGTAAGGCATCCTTTTCACTTCCGCAAACACCGCACCAGGCGCTCAACTCAGCACACAGTGCAACATATGATAAGGGATTTGACGCAATGCAGACCATTGCTTCCTAAGGATGGAGGATTGATCTGGGTGGATATCGATGGTGACCCACCTCTTCCAACTGGCTCAAAATAGTCTTCTGGGAATTTGGGGAATTTACTATTTTTAGCATTTTTTCGGGTCTTGAACTTTCGGAGCCATTTTAAAGCCCTAAATGACGTTTTTCGGCATCAATTCTCGTTCAAATACAGTTACTACATGCCTATTATTAGAGCGTGCTGAAATTGATATTTGTGATAGCTTTTCGCATTCATTGAATAAATCTTTCCAACGAGCTATTGTACACCCCAAACGGAGATCGCATGTGAGAGTTATGACCCCGGGAAGTTGATGTACTAACTTACCTAAACGGGGCCCACATGACTTTTGGCGCTTCATCTTCTAGGGTTAGATTTTTGGGATTCCTTACCTCATCCTTATGATAAATAGGCCCTTTCATCCTCTCTTTGTAATCATCTTGGCATGAATGAGCATAGCGGCCACATCTCTTCTCAGAGATAGCTACCACCCTTCCAGCTATTGTATTTTACAGTCTGTTCTATTTTTGCTATTTAATAGAATGTGTGTTTACTGTATCACTGTGTTCTTTGCAATATATCTCTATATATGATTTTATATATGCTATCTTATTTCGTTCCTGCATAAATATGGATCAGCGGTATCAGAGCGGTCTGCTCTTTGATTGTTTCTTGGTGCATGTCCCCGACGAGGTCAGGATACAGAGAGTTGGGTCTCGAACTAGTTTCACTTGGGGAAGACCACTCTCACCGCCCCAAACGACCTCCGATGCCGAAAGAAAAGAGAGATGATGGAGCAATAGATCCTATCAGGTCGTTGCTCGAGGAAGCCCTCGCGCGACAGAGGAACGAGATGATGGATAATTTCTCCCAGATCCTTCAACGCATACCGACGACAACATACACACCTTCGACAAGCAGCCATTTCGGAGATGCAACTACCTTCAAGGTACAGGTTAACTTTGATATCCCTTTATTTGAAGGCTAGATCGATGCCGATGACCTAGATAAATGGTTCAATCTACTAGAAGGGTATTTCTCTGTCCACAAATTTTTTGACATGGAAAATATCACCTTTGCGCTCCTCAAGGACGTCCCCCATGTCAAAAATTGGTGGGAAACTTATTGTGAGCAAAACTCATCAGACGAGTCTGGATTGTTTGAATATACCAATCCCACTTGGGCCTCTTTTATAAATGTCGTCAAGGAATAATATCACCGTGTTGGAAACTATGATGACCAGTACACAAAATGGAGCATTCTGCGTCAAGAGAGGGACCAAACAGTGTCGGAGTACACCAACAACTTGCATACCTCGCGCACAAAGCTAGGCGTCAAGGACTCCAAGGGGCACCTAGTACTGAAATATCATAGTGGACTAAACCGATACATACTAACAGAGATGGATATCCTGGAAATATCTTCACTCAGATCCACCTATCAATATGCTGTCAAAATTGAGCAGAAATTTCAGCAAAAGAAGAAGCGCAACTTCGGACCTATGCAAAAGCAGGGCAAGGGAAACTCTGGCTCATAGAAAATGGGACAGGGAAAGGACAACAAGTCCCAACCACAAGCGAAGAAGGGTGACGAAAAGGCAAAGAAGGACACCGGGAAGTGTTGCGAGTTCCACAAAATCCCTTGGCACAAAACTGATGAATGTCGCTCAAAATAGTCATTGGTGGCTGAGATCAAAGCTTCATAATCATATCCCAATTCCAATTCTGACTCAGAACCTAATTTCACAACCGTTCGAAAAGGAAAGCAGATCATTGATGCATGCCATTGTTGCCACCACACAAATTCAACGAGAGAAACCTGAAGAGTCGGAGGTAGAGGAACGCCTTTTCCACTCACAGATGTGGGTGAAGGGAATTCCCCTACATTTTGTTGTGTACAGCGGAAGCCAAAAGAACCTAATCTCAGTAGAAGTCATCAAGAAATTCGAGCTACCAATAACAAGACACCCACAACCATACACCATTGGATGGCTAAGCCAAGGATGAGGGATCTGCGTCCTTCACCAATGTCGCCTACCATAAGACATCAAGCCCTTCAAAGATGAGGCATTGTGTGATGTGGCCCGACTTGAAGCATGTGATGTTATTTTAGGACAACCATATATGTGGAAGCGTCATGCTGTATATGAATCATGACCCCACAGTGTAATTGTCACTTTGGGAGGAAAACTCTATCGGATACCAGAGATAGTTGCACCTACCCCAACCCAGCGGGGCAGGAAGATAATCTCCCACACTGGGAAATTTTTCCTATTCATAAGTGCCACTAGAGGTGAACATCAGATCCCAAAGACATCCACAACCTCTGCACATTATCCCTCTACTCAGCGGAAACAGGAAAAACACAAAGTCAGTGCAGCATCGCCTATTCGGGCACTTCTACAGTGGTAAGGCCACGCATTCAAGGTGCACCTCCAAAAAGAAACCATCCACACTGGTGTTGACCAATGATACAACAGAAACCAAAACTGTTGAACAGTTCCAGCGCCTCCAACAATTACAACCCTCTGCAGATGTCAAAGTAAGGTAGCCTTTTCACTTCTGCAAACGCCGCACCAGGAGCTCAACTTAGCACACAGTGTGACATATGATAAGGAATTTGACGCAATGGAGACCATTGCTTCCTAAGGATTGAGGATTGATCTGGGTGGATATCGATGGTGACCCACCTCTTCCAACTGGCTCAAAATAGTCTTCTAGCAATTTTCAGAATTTACTATTTTTAGCAATTTTTTGGGTCCTGAACTTCCGGAGCCATTTTGAGGCCCTAAACGACGTTTTTTCGGTGTCGAATTCTCGAGCAAATACAGGTATTGCGCACTTATCATTTGCGCATGTAGGAATCAAGATTTGCGATATCTTTTTGCATTCATTGAATAAATCTTTCCAGCGAGCTATTGTACGCCCCAAATGGAGATCGCATGCAATAGTTACGACCCCGGGAAGTTGGTGTACTAACTTACCCAAACGGGGCCCAAATGAGTTTTGGCGCTTCATCTTCTAGGGTTAGGTTTTCTGGATTCCTTCTCTAATGCTTATGATAAATAGGCCCTTTCGGCCTCTCTTTGTAATCATCTTGGCACGAATGAGCATAGCGTCCACATCTCTTCTCAGAGATAGCTACCACCATTCCAGCTATTGTATTTTACAGTCTGTTCTATTTCTGCTATTTAATAGAATGTGTGTTTACTGTATCACTGTGTTCTTTGTAATATATCTCTATATATGATTGTGTATATGCTATCTTATTTCGTTCCTACATAAATCCAGATCAGCGGTATCAGAGCAGTTTGCTCTTTGATTGTTTCTCGGTGCATGTCCCCGACAAGGTCAGGATACAAAGAGTTGGGTCTCAAACTAGTTTTAGTTGGGGAAGACCACTCTCGCTGCCCCAAACAGCCTCCCATGGCAGAAGAAAAAACAGAGGACGGAGCAGTATATCCTATCAAGTCGTTGCTCGAGGAATCCCTCACGCGACAGAGGAACGAGATCATGGATAATTCTCCCAGATCCTTTGACGCATGCCGACGGCAACAGACACACCTTCGACAAGCAGCCATTTCGGAGATGTGACTCCCTTCAAGGTACAAGTTAACTTTGATATCCCTTTATTTGAAGGCCAGATTGATGTCGATGCCCTAGATAAATGGTTGAATCTACTAGAAGGGTATTTCTCTATCCACAAAATATTCGACAGGGAAAAGATCATATTTGCGCTCCTCAAGGCCATCCCCCATGTCAAAAATTGGTGGGAAACTTATTGTGAGCAAAACTCATCAGACGAGTCTGGATTGTTTGAATATACCAATCCCACTTGGGCCTCTTTTATAAATGCCGTCAAGGAACAATATCACCCTGTTGGAAACTATGATGACCAGTATACAAAATGGAAGAGCCGACTCAACATCAGAATGATGAGTCTATAAGGAGTATTCAGGAGGTTGCTTTCATATTCATTGTTATTCCTACTCCTTATCTGTCTGTCAGCTATCATCATTTTCCTAGCGGCGTCCAGCAGGTCCATAGGATGTTCTGCTATCCATTTATCATCTAACCAAGCTCTGGGTTGAGGTAATCTGTAGGTGGCTGTGATATGCTCAGGAGAAAAATATGCTAGGTTCATCCCATTTTTATCATTTATGAACTTAGTGTCAGCCCTGATGTGAGGGATCAACCAGCCAATGACTTCAGAACATGGGAACAATTCAGGACGAGTCGTTACCTTATGAAGGTAAGACCTTCGTATGTTTGCATACACCAGAGAATCTTCTATGGGAGCTAGAGGATTGTTTTGGTCCATGATAAACCTATATAGCTCACCCCGCTAGAATTCCAGGGCAGAGCTCCCAGGGGGCACATTGGTGGTAGCTTATGTATCAATAAACATTGTCTCGAGTGAAGTGCCCAACATGATTTCTACATCTGAATCTGAGTCGATCTTTTGCGTGGCTTTCTTCCTTGCAGACCTCCTATGCATGATAATTCAACGATAAGCATGGCAGTACAAATAAGGCATATCTAGACATTCAGTCAAATATGAAAAACCTCTTATAGATCTATGAAAGAAAATATGATAGAGCTGGATTTAACTAGGTAACCTTCAAACATTAGCAAAACAGTTATAAACAAATTCAAAAAACGCCAGCTTTCATAATATGGAAGTTGTTTTACCAAAAGATCAACCAATTCACAAATGCAGCTACTGTTTCACAGTTGAAAGTCCTGAGTTTATATATAACATAAATGGCACTACGGTTTCATTATTATTTGAATGATAGTTCTAGAACCTATGTGACATCTTAGGACCATGGCTGTCTTGATTTCATGTTTAATTAGCTTATCAGGAAAAGGCTAGTTCGATGTCAATGCAATACCAAAAGTAAAGCCAAGAGTTTAGGAGATCTACAAACAAGGATGACGACATGGTGGCAATGTAGCAAGAAAGCTTCTCATTTGCGCTATTTACTTTTGCTCAACATGTAAGCATTTTATAAATCAAAATACCTAGCCAAGACAGACTAACAACATCATGACACTCACAGAAATGCACAAATATCTAAAATGTTTTGTGCGCCCGAAGAGACCATTGGGTTTGCACCAGTAATGCAGGTAAATACACATGAGTGGTTTATAAGTGAAAGTGGGGGCATTCATAAGGTTCCCTATAGAAGAACCTTCATTTTTCTCTTATCATGTTGCAAAGAGGGGGGGGTTGACCGAGCATTCTTTTAGCTTCATGACCCAGGCGTGAATGTATAATCTTTGATGGGTGAATCAGACCTAGCTAGCAAGCATTGGTAAATATTTCTTGGCTCAAAGGCATCGACATAACCGCCATGCTTCCCTATGCACATGCCTATCACAGAATCTAAGCGATTCACAGCACTAATAAAGCTATTCACCCATTACATACTTAAGTCACTTATTCACTGTAGGCACGTAGCTGCCATGGCTCATAGCATTCCCTCACGTGGGGTGAAAATGCACGTGATGTTTCAATCGAAACAAGCACTAGCTATAGATTTGGGCTTGGAACGACATCTAAGTGGGCTAACTGTGGCCACTAGGATCTAATCGGGAAAACTTAGAGATGGAACGCTGCATAGGAAATACTTACTTAGGGTGTCGCGCAAGTGATAGCAGGACAAACCTGAGACGAGCCGGTGAGGATAGGGCTCTCTAGGCCCCGGTTTGCGTAGAGCGACTTCGTATCCTCATTCTTGGAATAAGGAAGAAGTTGGATATTCCATGCCTTCAAAGGTATTTGTATAGTGATAGCGAGTTACCTACGGGGTAAAATTTGACTCAAATCCTCAGGAGATAAGAAAGGAATGGGCGGAGCACCTACCTGTCAAACTTGCGGGGTCCATGGAGGGTTGGCGAACATTCCAAGACAGGCGATAGTTCCCACAGGTGTCTGGCAGTGAATGGCTAGATTTGTTCAACTTGGTGAATGACAGAATAACTTTCAAACCCCGTTGCATGAGTTTATAATGGGGTGGCATTTATGTCACGTAAGGTGGCGGGTTGGCGAATTGAATGAGCATGGGGCTCGAGAACTTGTGAATTTAAAACAGCACATGGACGCATTCATGACCCTACTGACTCCGACGTTGCACATGCACCAAAATAAATCATCATGCCCAAAGTGGAAATCGCGAGATTAAGGTCTGCGCTAAGTTGGTGAGCGTATCATTAAGTTCAGCGCCAAAGCGGCAATCGCGACGTTAAATCCTACGATGATAGCACTGCACCAAAAATGAGCTTGGGGCTGCACGGCTATGATGGCGGGTGTAATAGGGATAAGCCTTGTGCCTTTGGCGCAAGGTTTAGTCACAAAACATGCGCTAATGAGAATTGCGCCAATGAGCTATTTAGATATTTTCGCGTAGGCGTTCATTTAAGGATTGGTTTTGCGCCAACGGCGGTCGAGATATGGTTACAAATCGCGCCAAGCGGTAGACTTATGATTAGTAAATGCACTAAGGGGAGGTAGGCTTATAGTTATCATTTGCGCCAAGCGAAAGAATTAGGGCTAAAAAAATGCGCTAAGGAGAAAAGGTGACTTTGCCTTAGAAAAATGATTGAGAAAACTTTGGGAAGCAAGTGTTTTGGACCAAACAAAGGAGCAACAGAGCTTTCGCATCCGCAGATTTAGAGTTAACTTCTGCGCCAAGGCGGGACATTTATCATTAGTAGTTGCGCTAAGGTGCAGCCGACTTATAGTTATCATTTGTGCCAAGCGGGAGATCTATGGTTAAAACTTGCGCCAAAGGGCAGTCGACTTAAGGCTAAAAAATGCGCTGAAGAGAAAAGGTGACTTTTCCTTAGAGAAAATAATCTAGAAAAATTTTGGAAAGTAAGTGTTTGAAATTTTTCCATGTTAAAGAGAGAAAAAATAAGCCTGAAAGACAAGGAAAACACTTGTTACAAGACGTGAAGAAGGAGGGGCCCCAAAAATCTTCAAAATTTTGGGGAAGGATGTTGCAGCAACAACAATTGGCGAATCGCTGGCGAACACAGATCTCTGAAAAACTCTCTCTTGTTCATAGGAAATTTTAAAAGTTGTTCACCTTATGTGCAACAATCGGCTTGAGCGTTCGAATCTCGGTAAAGGAAGTAGTCACTTTATGCGTTGGTCATTGGGAAAGGGGAGCTTTGATCAAGACATCCTTAAAACTTTCCAAAGGCCAAAATATGGGGTTCATTTTAGAAGATTCATCTTTCAGATGACCACTGTCATTGGACTCCACAGGATTGTAACAACATCTCATAGACAATATTCTCTTGTTCCTCAATCCCATGCTACTTGCATCCTTTTGGATGCTCATGTATTTGACAGCTTTTGTTGTTTGATCCTTCCAAAAATAGTTTCCTTAAAATTACGATCTTTGATTTTGGTTCTTCAATCCATAATGTCCTTTTGTGTGAGTGAGAGATTTTATTTGATTTATCAAGCCTCACGGACGGAGAAGAACCTAACTTGAGTTGAGTCTTTTGAACAGCTTTCTTGACTTGAACGTTTTGCTTTTATCTCAGCCATGCTTTGATTGAGGCGAGAATTTCTGGAAAATAGATTCTTGATTATAAGCCTTTTTGGCTTTAGATTTGCAGCATGGATTCATTTTAATACCATATGCCTTTGAGATGTGCTTCCTTTCCATGGGTCCAACTACAACAATCTTCTTGAGACTCTTATAAATGTGAGGGTGGATGGAGCCCGAAGATAGTGATAAAGATAATCATAGATCTCTGCTATTAAACAAGGGTTAATGCGACCAATAGAACAGGATCTCTTTATTCTGGAAAACAATCAGCAAAAGCCAAAATGCATAGATAAACTTTCTTTTGAGGATACATTTCCAACTTCATGAGTTGTGAGATTTCTTGAGGGATCTATCTTCACGAAGTTCCCAATTACAGGGCTAGCGGGGAAAAACTATACAAAGAAAAGGGGAAAGGGAAAACTCAAATACTCAGAAAAGAGAACAACTTGGCTGAAACAAAAGAAATCAAGAGGCTAAAGTAAAAAGTAAAAGAAAAAGAACGAATCTTTTATTTATGTACAGAAAACCTCAACGAGAATATGCAAAGTATTGTTTCAAAGCGAGGCCGTTGAGGGGAAGGGTTACTTCCTCTCCCTGGAGGTCTGTTAGCTTGTAAGTGGATGGGCCGAGCTTTGCAAAAATTTGGTAAGGGCCTACCCATAAGTGTTGGAATTTCGTGTGCATTCCCTTACCTTCGTGATTATGGTCCCATTTCAAAACTAAATCTCCTACTTCAAAACTTATTTTACCAGACGTCCTTTTATCGAACCATCTCTTGACTATATCTTGGTGTTGGTGGAATCGATTCTTAGCTTTCTGTCAGGCTTCTTCAAGTTGAAGCAGGGTGTCAATCTTGGATTGTAAAACCTGACTACCAGACCCTCGAGAGGCTTGGGACAACTGCAAGGATGGAAGAAAGATGTTGGGAGGGAGGATAGATTCCTTGCCATAGACAAGGGTGTAAGGGGAAACCCCTAATGCATTCTTTGGAGTCACCCTATCTGCTATAAGGCATTTGGGAGAGCTATATGCTAGCTTCGCTGATTTTCAATCACAGTCTTCTTGAGAATTCGGATGAGGTTTTTGTTTGAAGATTCATCTAGTCTACTTCCCTGGGGGTAGTAATTGGCTGAATAATGCAATTTAATTCCCCTTTCATAAACAAATTCATTTATTTTAAAAGACGAGGAATAAGTGGCATTATCAAATACTAGGGAAATTGGAACCCCAAACCTGGTTATGATGTTCTCTTTCAAGAAAGTGATGATTGCATCTTCATTGATCTTGCGCAATGGGGAAGCTTCTGTCCATCTGGTGAAATAATCGATGGTTGTCAGGATGTATTGATGTTGTAGAGAAGAATTTGGCTTTATCTCTCCGATGACATCTATACCCCACTGTTCGAAAGGTTCTGAGATGATAACCGGCTACAAGGGCCCTGCTGCCTTTGGTAATTTTCCAGCACTCATTTGGCATACATCACAGTTTCGTGCATAAGTATGGGAATCCCAGAATAAAGTGGTACAGTAATAGCCAACTCTCAATATTTTGTGAGCTATTGTCTCCCCTTAATAATGTCCACCGGTAGGGCCATCGTGTAACTCTTTGATGACTTTACCTACATCCTCCTTCTCTAGGCATCTGAGAAAAACTCCATCAAAATTTTTCCTAAAAGTATTCCGTCAATGATCTAATAAGTTTTTTACTTTAAACGGAGGGCCCTTCTTTGCTTAGAATTCTAGTGTTCTAGTAGGTTCCCTTGCTACAAGTAATGCACTAAATACCTATACCATGATTTGGGAGTTGTGAAGATGGGACATACTTCGACCGAATTCAGCTCGGCTTTATTCCTCCAATCCTGCTCTTCATCAATTGTATGTTCAGTAAGCAATTTACATAGGCCTTGTCCCTTAATGGTGGTGGCCGGTTTAAATTCCAAGTCATATTCTTGAAGAGCCCTGACCCAATTCCCCCTTCTTTCTCCCAACTCCTTTTGAATGAAAAGGGATCTGACAGCTAGGTGGGGAACTATAAATTTAGTTATGTTCTTAAGAATATATATCGTCTGAACTGTTTTACTGCTTTGAACATGACATATGCTTGTTTGTCGACAATAGGATAGTTCAGTTCAGCACCTTGCAGACAAGTGCTCATAAACGAGATTGGGTATTCGTCCCCTAATTCTATCTTTTGCATGAGCACGGCTACGAGAGAATCATTTGAAGCAAAAGTATACAAGATAAAATCTTTGTCAAAATCTATGCTTCTTAAGGAAGGAGCATTAGCTATGGCCGCTTTAATATCTTTGAATGCATCTTTCTCCAATTCTGTCCATTTGAACTATGTACTTTGCTTTACCATTTGCTGCAAAGTTTTAACAGTTTGAGCGAAATCTGGGACAAATCTTCGAACAAAATTGATAGTTCCCATAAATGACTACATGGATTTTTTGTTATGGGGCATGGGAATTTTATTGATAACTCGGACTCTCTCTTGATCTATTGAAATTCCCTTTTTTGAAATGATATGACCTAGAAGTTTACCTTCAAGAGTAGCAAACACAATTTTCTTGGGGTTTAAATAAATACCATATTTTCAACAACGATCAAAAATATGCTTCAAATGAACAACATGGTCTTCTCTTTTCTTTGAAAAAATGGTCACATCATCTAGATAGATGATGACACAATGGCCACCCAATCCTCGGAAGGCAATGTCCATTGCTCGCTGGAACGTGGCTCCTGTTTTTATTAGGCCGAATGGCATTCTTCGGTATGCAAAAGTTCCCCACTTGGTGCGGAAAGTAGTTTTAAGGCGGTCTTCTTCAGCTACTAATACTTGATTGTAACCAGAGAAACCATCAAGAAGGGAAAAGAGTTCCGATCCTAATACCATCTGGAAAATTTGTTCCATTGAAGGGACGAGATAGTTATCTTTATCTGAAGCTCTGTTCAGATTCCTGAAGTCAACACATAATCTTATCTCTCCTGGCTTATTTCTTACAAGAACTAGGTTAGCAACCCAGTCGGAATGCCGAACCTTAAAGATTATCTTAGCATCAAGTAACTTTTTCAATTCCTTTTGAATCAGAGGTTCGAGAGTAGGGTGCATGCTCCTCAATTGCTGCTGAAATGGCTTGACGCCTACTTTCATCGGTATGATATGCTGAATAATGTGGGTGTCATATGTTTTCAAATCTTCATAAGTCCATGCAAAAACATCCTTATATTATCGAAAAAGCTTGATGAACTTATCTCTTTCTCCCGGTGAACAACATTTACCAAGGTTAACAAATTTTGGTTCAGCTTCGCTGCCCAGATTTACCAATTCGTGTTGCATAGATGAGCTATTGGTCTTGGTATTTGCTAGCCTTTTGAATTTGCTCTGCAGATCGAATAGCATTTCAAGTGACCTCACCCCTTTGGGGATGAAATTTCTTTTAGCCTCATCTTTCTCTTGTAAAACAGCATCATGCTCTTCCTTGTCTATCACAGTTTCTTGGAAAATGTCTTCATTTGTTAGAAAAATGATGATCTGACTGTCATCATCATAAACTCTAAATTTTGTGATATTGTCTGAGACAGACGGCCTAAAAACCAGTTCAATTGAACATTTGTTATTAGTCGGCACCAATCTAGAAGCGGAAGTTGCTAATAAATCAGCCGCAGCATTTTGCAGTCTAGGAATAGATTTTATATTGAAAGCATCAAAATGCATAATTAAATCCCATACCTCAACCTGATAACCTTTCAAATGAGGTGAAAGACAGTGAATGGTATCTCTTACCTATCTTACAACTATTTCTGAGTCACCAAAAACTTTCAGGTACTTAACATTCAAACCGATGGCTTTTTTCAATCCGTGGACTAAAGCTTCATATTCAGCAGTGTTATTAGTACACTCAAATTCTAATCTACAGGACAAGAAGTACTTATTACTCTCAGGATCCACTAGAATACAACCAGCCCCAAGCCCTTCCAAAGTCTTGGAACCATCAAAATATAAAGTCCAAAAATCATTGCTTGATTTAACTAAGTTAGTATCTTTATGATATAAGTCAGTGACTAAGCTAACTATGTTACAATCGATATCATCAGTCCGAGAAAAATGAAGGAGATCGGACTGTTTATCTTATTCATGGCTAATAGTTTCAGATTGATAATTACCCGGATCAATTTCTAAGAAATAATTCCCCAAAACTGAAGATGAGAAGGTTACAGCTTCGTTCTTTCCTTCTAGTTGAGTTACATTTTGTTTCATGTGTGTTTCTCTCAAAATTTTAATATGATTCTGCCTATTCTGATATGGTAACCATAAATTGGACCAATTAGTTAAAAAGTAACCATTTAATTTTATGGACCAGTCCCTGCTTAGGATTAAACTGTAGGCTTCAGGAATATCAACTACCATTATATCAATGAACTAACATACCCTAGAATCTGTCGACAACCTAATGAGCACATCCTTCATTTCCCCAATAACTTTAACAGCAGTCCTATCTAACTGAATAATCTGAGCGGGAGATGAAATTGGTTGACCGTTAATATTCTTACAGATCGACAATGGCATGACATTCGAAGATGCTCTAGAATCTACCAGACAATTGTGTACATTGTGATTGAAGATTTCAAAAGTTAAAAGGAAAGGAAATGTCTGGGATTTGGATTTCTCGCCAATACTGGCTTCATTAATTTCAGGGTCTTCTTGAGTGTCTGTTAATGGAGTGTTGGTCTAGGATTGAAGAGCTTGCAACAACTTGTTTCGTTGCTAGGGAAAACTACACATATCAAATATCGAAAAATTTGCTTTTACCTTCTTTATATCTTCAATGATGTCATATCCTATATCACATTCTTTTACAACTCTCGTTTGATTATCTGTCTTGCTCAATGTGACCTTTGGTTGCTGGACTATTGTGTCAATGTTTGGTTGTTTGGCAGCAGTTAGGTTAGCTTTAGGTTGAGGCGGAATGACTGTAATGTGTCTTTTAGGTATCTCTTTGGAAATTTTAGGTTTGGGCGTAGTTGAGCTTGGAACTGGATCTGCAATGGGACCTTTACTGTGAGCGTTAATGTTTATAGCAGAGACTGGGCTCTCCATGGGATCATCTTCTATTAATTTAGTTAACGGTACCCAGTCCCATAATACCATAGTGGTATCTGGGGAGGGCTCCTCTACTTCAAGAGTTTGTTCCTCTGGAGGATCATCTTGATCTGGAATCTGTGAATCCAACATTTGGTTCAGCACTAAACTCATAGAATTGATCCATTGTGGGCAACTCTTTTCAGAGTGCGGCTCTTAATGGAAGGTACAAAAGTGTTCCATTCCTATTTCATTTAGGTTTAAAACAGGGGACTTGTTCATAGGTGGATGAGGCTGGTCATCGTCTTCTCTCTTCTTGTAGAATGGTTTGAAAGGCTTCCTAGATGTACTAGTTGCCTTATCTTTCTCAAGATCTACAATTTTATTGGACAATTTCTGCATCATTTTAACTACGTTTTCCATGTCTGTCGATTACTCTTCTTTATTCCTAGTAAGCAGCAGGGGTTTTCTATTAGTTGCTAGCTTTATTTCTGCATCTAAGGCATGTTTAGCAATGTTGTCTGCTTCTTCTTCCACCTTCCTAGCTGCTTCGAAATATTCTATCAGGGTGGTCTTCTTAGTTCTTTTGACGAACATTGCTATGGGGCCTTCAAGTGTTGTTGTATAATATTCAACTAAAGATTCTTTTGTAGGTTTAGTTCCTTCGCTGAAATTATTCAAGAGCGTAGTGAACCTTTGGTTGAAGTCTTGAACCTTTTCTTTCTTTTCCATTCTCATGGACAATAATTCTTTCATGAGTGTAGCTACAAATTTTTGATTTCCATACTTCTTTAAAAAACATTTTTCAAACTCTTCCCAATTTGAAATTGAGCTATCTTGAAGGATAAAATACCAGGAAGAAACTTTCAGTTCAAATGTGTATGGGAAAAGCCTACAGACTACATCTTCATGCTGTACATTTAAAAGATTCAAAGCTAAATAAAAACTCTTAAGATGATTTTCAGTAGATATGCCTTTACCTAGGTCGTATTTGGGAAAAACCTTCTATGGATTTTTAGGCATATTGTGGAGTGGCCCAGCTAGATTTAATGCTCCCCTTGCTCTCCAAGAAGGTATAGCCATGGCCCTATGTGGAGAATTAGGTGTAGAATCATGTGGTGAATTAAGTGGAGTGTTCTTTGGAGTAAAAAGTTCTCCAAGATTTTCTGGATCTTCAAAACTTTCTGGATTTTCAAGATCGACTTCTTTCAGAGGTTCTGTGATCTCTTCCAAAGATAAATCTACCATCTCTTCAAAGTTCTGCACAAGAATCGAATTACGGGTATACTGTCTTTCTCTTCTAGGGAGAAATGTTATTGCATTTAAACCACCGATTTGTTTAACATAAGCTCATGTGTGTCTCCGTAAATCAACTACTTCAGCAAAAGGTACAGCATACAACGTTTCTTGTTGCTCAAAATCAGAATTGGGATTTTCTTGATTTTCTTGATTTCCTGGGATTTCTGTTTCAAGTGAGTTTTCAGTAGGATCTGCTTGACAGGAAGAGTCTCCTCTGTCAGCCATGCACTGTAGGCCCTCCTTCTAGCGCCAAAACTATTGATGCCCTGAAAATCACAGCATCAAGCAACAAGGGATTCTCCACGGTGAACAATCCCAATTAGATTGTCCACCGTTTGGTGTGGGGAATCCATCCGGTTAACGGTTCCAGCTACCGTAAGATTTAAAGATTTGTATTCTTCTACACCGGTTGTGGCCCGATCCATCGTTTTGTGATTTTATTATTTAAGATGATATGCAAGTGCCCTAAGCTAATTTAATCTAAATGCAGAGTTGAGACAAATCTTAATCTAAAACTGAGATAAAGCAAATCTAATCTATCCTTGCAAGGAGCAAACTGTAAATATGAGAAATACGCTGAAATAAACATTTAAAGATCATAAAAATAGCCATTAAATCTGAAGATGCAATCTCAGTAGGAGGTAAAAGATATTAAAGATAGCTTTAATTCAAATGCAATACATTCCATTACTCATTTAAAAGAGACATCATTGTATAGGAAAATAGAAAGATCATTCATTACACAGAAATAATTCATAGCAGCAAATAAAGATCTCACTATAGTATGTGAATGACACAAGAGTAGTCCAGCAAGCATTCAACACACAATTCCAGGCAAAAACGTCCTCTCCAGGCTTTCATTAGGCAAAATCGAGTTCCTTATACATGCAGAGAAGTAATTCACATACAAGACAGAAAATGTCTTTCACCTGCAAAAAGTCATGTTCTCCTTCTTCTATTCTCCTATTTATCCATTTACAAATTGCTCCTTGAGCTGACAAATGTACCCTAAACTCTAGAACCTTCTAATTTGTCCTTTAGTGCATAGTTACAAAACCCACAGATTCCTGGGGAGCCTTCCATATAAGACAAAATCAGAGACAACTGTCCTTTTAAAACAGTTATACAATCAAGGAATTTTAGCCTTTTCTCATATTAAGACAAATAAGAATTCTGAGGGTTTATTTATTCTATTTGGCTTGTTTTTTATGACTCGCTGACTCATCCCCACCAATTGGCTCGCTTGTGGATGCTTGGCCATCTACACTTTGGATATGTGTGGCCCATTGACTGATCTCTTTCAAGATAATTTTTCTCCGAACAGATACTGTTGCCTTTGTTGCAATCTCATGCTTGCACAGATCTGATTTGACTTGTGCTGCTACTTCTTGGGCAATTGCTTCAAGAAAGTAGATATGCACAGTGGGTTGGACAATGAACTGTTGGAGTTCATCTTGGGTTATCATCTCTACCTTTTTAACATAGTTCAATACTTGGTCCAACTCGCCTTGCAACTCAGCCAACCGATGTTCTCATTCTGGGAATTCATTGATAGTTTTAGGCAGAACCAAGTGGCACTTGCCATGGGATTCTCTGATTTTGGAGTAGAAAGAGTGACATTTGAGGACAGTCTTTCTGATCTCCAAGCTTAGCCTGGCGCCACAATCTTTACTAAATTCAAGGACTTCTACATCCAAGTCAAATTCTTCTTCGGTGCTGGCGCGCAAGTTTGAGGGGAATCCATAATTTCCTCTTCTCCACTCAAATAGTTGTTTTAACTCTTCCACATGCTTTGCAAATTTGTCTCTATTCTTTAAGGCTCCAACTTCCATGGCTGTCATTTTCATGATCATTTCTTTCGCGGTGCAAATTTCTCCTGAGATCAACACTAGTAGTTGATGGCCTTTTATTAGCATGTCACATGCTTGCTTGTGAAATGTTAACAGATCTTGATTGTTTTCCACTGCTTCTTTAGGCTGTTTCAACAACTGCACCTTTTCTTGGATTAACCCCTCATACTGATCCTTGGGGAGTTTAATTTTTTGGGACCTGCTTGCTTCGAGCTCCTTCAATTCTTATATCTGGGTTTTTAATTTCTTTTGCTCATCTTCGGAGATGGCCAGCTACATCTCTAAGGAATTCTTCTCATTTTCGATCTGTAGAGCTCCCGAAGATATCCTTAACTTCTCTTCTGTCAATTCCCTGTATTTATTCTTTAATTCATTTACTTCTAGAACTTTCCTCTTCCTGTCATCTCTTATTTTGAAGCATTGATCTCTGTAATGTTTTACCTCATTCATTAACTGATCAGTATTGGCTCTACTCGCTTCGGCTAATGCTACAGTGCATTGGGCCTGGAATGAAGGGTCAATATCAGTTCCTTGGACCAGCGTAGTTTCTGATACCACGAATTCATATACGTCTTCTACACTTTCCATTTTCTTAACTCTCCTGTCAATGATAGCCCTTTTTCGCTCGTGAACATATACGAAATCCAGGTTGGCCACCTGGCACTGCTTTCCAGGGTTCTATGGGGTTAATGCTAATCCTTCAGTAGAAGCAACCCATTCTCGAGCTATCCCTGGTTGGCCTATCAGTGGTGGATCCAACTCCATGTTTTGCGGAGTAGATGGTTCTGGCTCGGGAGTTTTCTCAGTCTACTCCTTTTGCTTCCTTTCAGCTAGCTCTTCTAACTCCTTTTGTAACCTATCTGCCTCTTCTAACAAAATCCTCTCTTCTTCTTTTCCTCTTACATTTTAGCAACCTGTTCCTAGAGGATTCTTTCTTCTTCTTCTCTTTGGGCCCTTAATTCCTCTTCTTTCTGAATTCTAGCAGTCTCATCTTCCAAATCCCTTTTCTCTTTCTCTCTCTGCACTCTAGCAGCTTCCTTTTGTTGCTGCAGCTGAATAACCTGCTCTCTCTAGATTCTTGCTGCCTCTTCTTGTTGGAACTTGGCAGCTTGTTCATTTTGGATCCTAGCTACTTCTTGATCCTGCTGATGTAGTATCCTGTCATCTTCCTCCTCCTCTATTCCCGTCGGATCTCCTGATTGGGACGCTGATGCTTCATGTTCCTTTTGAATTAGGATGACACGCCTGGGGTTAGGTCTTTTTGCACCTTTCTTCTTGTAGCACTTGCCTAATTCCGTCAAGTTCTGAGCACTATGGAAAAATTCTTCCTCATTGTCTTTAAGATGGGCGTACTCAAAGCTAGTTTTGACGTCAATAATATGTTTGGCAACTTCACCACAAGGGTCATGCCTTCTGAAAAACTTTGTACCGAAATGGAAGATGTCTAAATCTTGAACATAGTTGTCTCCTTCCTTGGCCTTCAGGAGGCTGTATGCACCAATAGTGAAATGCATTGGCGGATACATTCCTTTCTTCCTTTCAGTGAGAACTCTGCTGATTCCACCAATGTTGAAGAGTTGCCTTATGGCTTCTCTGTGAATCACAAAATTTGTAGCATATCTAGGAAGAAAAAAGGGAGCTATGGATCCTCCATTCATTCGGATATAGGTACCTTCTATACTATGAGAATAATCACGAAATGCTTCAATAATGGGCATGGAGTTCTTTGACATGCGATCTGGTTCCTTTACAAAAATAAGCTGGTATAGAGGCATGATGAATTTCTCGCAAACCTACTTGTAATAGTTTGTGTATTTACTTGCCCATGTGAGTTGATAGGCCATGAATAGAGAAGTTTCCTTTGGTTTCCATGAGCATCCCAGGTCTGGGAAGGTATGTTTTCGCAATAAGAAATCCATCAAATAAAAAGACATGAAGAAATATACCTTCTTCTGAGCCATTCCCCTTGGGCCACAGTTAACTGTGAGGCCAGACTTTCTGAGATTATATCGGCCCAATTAAAAATGGTGCCATTCATGGCTATATGAAAAATTACTGGCACCCATCCGATCTTAAAAATATTGCCATTAGGCATGCTGAAGAGCTGACTCAACATCTGAACGATGAGTCTATAAGGAGTCTTCAGGAGGTTGCTTTCATATTCATTGTTATTCCTCCTCCTTATATGTCTGTCAGCTATCATCATTTTCCTGGCGGCGTCTAGCAGGTCCATAGGATGTTCTGCTATCCATTTATCATCTAACCAAGCTTTTGGTTTAGGTAATCTATAGGTGGCTGTATTATGCTCCGGAGAAAAAGATCCTAGGTTCATCCCATTTTTATCATTTATGAACCTAGTGTCAGTCCTGACGTGATGGATCAACCAGCCAATGACTTCAGAACATGGGAACAATTCAGGATGAGTCGTTGCCTTATGGAGGTAAGACCTTCGGATGTTTGCATACACCAGAGAATATTCTATGGGGGCTTGAGGATTGCTTTGGTCCATGATAAACCTATATAGCTCACCCCACTGGAATTCTGGGGCAAAGCTCCCGAGGGGCACATTGGTGGTAGCTTGTGTATCAGTAAACATTGTCTCGAGTGAAGTGTCCAATAGGATTTCTATGTCTAAATGTAAGTCGATCTTTTGCGCGGCTTTCTTCCTTGCAGACCTCCTATGCATGATAATCCTGCGGTAAGCATGGCAGTACAAATAAGGCGTATGTAGACATTCAGTCAAAGATGCAAAACCTCTTATAGATCTGTGAAAGAAAATATGACAAAGTTGTATTTAACTAGGTAACCTTCAAACATTAACAAAATAGTTATAAAGAAATTCAGAAAATGCCAGCTTTCATAATATCGAAGCTGTTTTACCAAAAAATCAACCAATTCACAAATGCAGCTACCATTTCACAGTTGAAAGTCCTGAGTTTATATATAACATAAATGGCACTATGGTTTTATTATTCTTTGAATGATAGTTCTAGAACGTATGTGACATCTTAGGACCATGGTTGTCTTGATTTCATGTTTAATTAGCTTATCAGGACAAGGCTAGTTCGATGTCAATGCAATACCAAAAGTAAAGCCAAGAGTTTAGGAGGTCTACAAACAAGGATGACGACATGGTGACAAGGTAGTGAGAAAGCTTCTCATTTGCGCTATTTAATTTTGCTCAACATGTAGGCGTTTTCTAAATCAAAATACCCAACCAAGATAGACTAACAGCGTCATGGCAGTCACAAAAATGCGCAAATATCTAAAATGTTTTGTGCGCCCAAAGAGACCATTGGGTTTGCGCCAGTAATGCAGGTAAATACACATGAGTGGTTTATAAGTGAAAGCGGGGCCATTCATAATGTTCCCTATAGCAGAACCGTCATTTTTCTCTTATCATGTTCTAAAGGGGGGGGGGGGTTGGCCGAGCATTCTTTTAGATTCATGACCCAGCCGTGAACGTATAACCCTCGACGGTTGAATCATACCTAGCTAGCAAGCATTGGTAAATCTTTCTTAGCTCAAAGGCATCAACATAACCGCCATGCTTCTCTATGCACATGCCTGTCAAAGAATCTAAGCGATTCACAGTGCTAATAAAGCTATTCACCCATTACATACTTAAGTCGCTTATTCACTGCAGGCACATAGCTTCCATGGCTCATAGCATTCCCTCTCGCGGGGTGAAAATGCAGACAATGTTTCAACTGAAACAAGCACTAGCTATAGATTTGGGCTTGAAACAACATCTAAGTGGTCTAACTGTGGCCACTAGGATCTAACCAGGAAAACTCGGAGATGGAACGCTGCATGGGAAAGACTTACTTAGGGTGTGGTGCAAGTGATAGCAGGACAAACTTGAGATGAGCTAGTGAGGATAGGGCTCTCCAGGCCCCAGTTCACGTAGGGTGACTTCGTATCCTCATTCTTGGAATAAGGAAGAAGTTGGTTGTTCCATGCCTTCAAAGGTATATGTATAGTGATAGTGAGTTACCTACGGGATAAAAATTGACTCAAAGCCTCATGAGATAAGAAAGGAACAGGCAGAGCACCTACCTGTCAGACTTGTGGGGTCCCTGGAGGGCTGGCAGACATTCCAAGATGGCAATAGTTCCCACAGGCATCCAACAGCGAATGGCAAGCTTTGTTCAACTTGGCGAATGATAGAATAACTTTCAAACCTTGTTGCATGCGTTTATAATGGGGTGGCATTTATGTCACATAAGGTGGCGGGTTGGCGAATTGAATGAGCATGGGGCTCGAGAACTTGTGAATTTAAAACGGCACATGGCCGCATTCATGACCCTACCGACACCGACATTGCACATGCACCAAAATAAATCGTTGCGCCCAAAGCAGCAATCGCGAGATTAAGGTCTACGCTAAGGCGATGAGCGTAACATTAAGTTCCGCGCCAAAGTGGCAATTGGGACATTAAATCCTACGATGATAGCGCTGCGCCAAAAATGAGCTTAGGGCTGTGCTTCTATGATAACGGGCATTATAGGGATAAGCCTTACAACTTTGGGGCAAGGTTTAGTCACAAAACATGCACTAACGGGAATCGCGCCAACGAGCTATTAAGAGATTTTCGTGTAGGCGTTTGTTTAAGGATTCGTTTTGTGCCAATGGCGGTCAAGATATAGTTACAAATCGTGGCAAGCGGTAGACTTACGATTAGTAAATGCTCCAAAGGGTGGCAGACTAATAGTTATCATTTGCGCCAACTGGAAGAATTAGGGCTGAAAAAATGTGCTGAAGATAAAAGGTGACTTTGTCTTAGAAAAATGATTGAGAAAACTTTGGGAAGCAAGTGTTTTGGACCAAACAAATGGGCAACAGAGCTTTTGCGTCGACAGATTTAGAGTTAACTTCTGCGCCAAGGCGGGAGATTTAGCATTAGCATTGTGCTAAGGCATGGCCGACTTATAGTTATCATTTGTGACAAGCGGGAGATCTATGGTTAAAACTTGCGCCAAAGGGAGGCTGACTTAAGGCTAAAAAATGCGTTGAAGAGAAAAGGTGACTTTGCATTAGAGAAAATAATTTAGAAAACATTTGCAAAGCAAGTGTTTGAAATTTTTCCAAGTTAAAGAGAGAAAAAATAAGCCTGAAAGACAAGGAAAACACTTGTTACAATACGTGCAAAAGGAGGGACCCCAAAAATCTTCAAATTTTGGGGAAGGATGTTGCAACAACTACAAGCATGTGGTGTTCTTTTAGGACATCCATATATGTGGAAGCGTCATGCTATATATGAATCACGACCCCGCAGTGTCATTGTCACTTTGGGAGGAAAACTCTATCGGATACTAGAGATAGTTGCACCTACCCCAACCCAGCGGGGCAGGAAGATAATCTCCCACACTGGGAAATTTTCCCTATTCACAATTGCCACTAGAGGTGAACATCAGATCGCAGAGACATCCACAACCTCTACACATTATCCCTCTACTCACCAGAAACGGGAAAAACACAAATTCAGTGCAGCATCGCCTATTTGGGTACCTCTACAGTGCAAGGCCACGCATTCAAGGTACTCCTCCAAAAAGAAACCATCCACACTGGTGTTGACCAACGATACCACGAAAACCAAAACTGTTGAATAGTTCCAATGCCTCCAACAATTGCAACCCTCTGTAGATTTCAAAGTAAGGCAGCCTTTTCACTTCCGCAAACGCCTCATCAAGAGCTCAACTCAACACATAATGCGACATATGATAAGGGATTTGACGCAATGGAGACCATTGCTTCCTAAGGATGCAGGATTGCTCCAAGTGGATATCGGTGGTGACCCACCTCTTCCAACTAGCTCAAAACAGTCTTCTGGCAATTTTGGGAATTTACTATTTTTAGCAGTTTTTCGGGTCCTGAACTTTCAGAGCCATTTTGAGTCCCTAAACGACAGTTTTTTCGGCATCGAATTCTCGGGGAAATACAGGTACTGCATGCTTGTAATTTCCGCATGTTGGAATTGATATTTGTGATATCTTTTTGCAGTCATTGAATAAATATTTCCAACGAGCTATTGTACGCCCCAAACGGAGATCGCATTCAAGAGTTACGACCCTGGGAAGTTGATGTACTAACTTACCCAAACGGGGCCCACATGACTTTTGGCGCTTCATCTTCTAGGGTTAGGTTTTTGGGATTCCTTCCCTCATGATTATGATAAATGGGCCCTTTTTGCCTCTCTTTGTAATCATCTTGGCACAAATGAGCATAGCGGCCACATCTCTTCTCAGAGATAGCTACCACCATTCCATCTATTGTATTTTATAGCCTGTTTTATTTATGTTATTTAATAGAATGTGTGTTTACTGTATCACTGTGTTCTTTGCAATATATCTCTGTATATGATTCTGTATATGCTATCTTATTTCGTTCCTGCATAAATCCAAATCATTGGTATCAGAGCGGTCTGCTCTTTGATTGTTTCTCGATGCATGTCCCCGACGAGGTCAGGATACAGAGAGTTGGGTCTCGAACTAGTTTCACTTGGGGAAGACCACTCTCGCCGCCCCAAACGGCCTCCCATGGCAGAAGAAAAGAGATACGATGGAGCAGTAGATCCTATCAAGTCATTTCTCAACGAATCCTTTGCACTACAGAGGAACGAGATGATGGATAATTTCGCCCAGATCCTTCGACGCATGCCGACGGAAACAGACACACCTTCGACAAGCAGTTGTTTCAGAGATGCGACTCCCATTAAGGTACAAGTTGACTTTGATATCCCTTTATTTGAAGGCCAGATCGATGCCGATGCCCTAGATAAAAGGTTGAATCTACTAGAAGGGTATTTCTCTGTCCACATATTTTTCGACAGGGAAAAGATCATCTTTGCGCTCCTTAAGGCCGTCCACCATGTCAACAATTGGTGGGAAACTTATTGTGAGAAAAACTCATCAGACGAGTCTGGATTGTTTGAGTATACCAATCCCACTTGGGCCTCCTTTATAGATGTCGTCAAGGAACAATATCACCATGTTGGAAACTATGATGACCAGTACACAAAATGGACCATTCTGCGTCAAGAGAGGGACCAAATGGTGTCGGAGTACACCAACAACTTTCATACCTCGCGCACAAAGCTAGGCATCAACGACTCCGAGCGGCACCTAGTACTGAAATATCATAGTGGCCTACACCGATACATACGAACAGATATGGATTTCCTGGAAATATCTTCACTCGGATCCGCCTATCGATATGCTATCAAAATTGAGCAGAAATTTCAGCAAAAGAACAAGCGCGACTTCGGACCTGCGTAGAAGCAAGGCAAGGGAAACTCTGGCTCGCAGAACACGGGACAGGGAAAGGAAAACCTGTCCTAACCACAAGCGAAGAAGGGTAACGAAAAGAGAAATAAGGACATCGGGAAGTGGTACAAGTTCCACAAAATCCCCTGGCACAAGACTGATGAATGTCGATCAAAACAGTCATTGGTGGCTGAGATCAAAGCTTCAGAATCAGATCCCAATTCTGATTCTGATTCAGAACCTAATTTCACAGCCGCACAAAAAGGGAAGCAGATCATTGATGCAGAACCCAGTGCCGTTGTTGCCACCACACAAATTCAACTAGAGGAACCTGAAGAGTCGGAGGCAGAGGAGTGCCTTTTCCACTCACAGATGTGGGTGAAGGGAATTCCCCAGCTACATTTTGTTGTGGACAGTGACAGCCGCAAGAACCTGACCTCAGCAGAAGTCATCAAGAAATTGGAGCTTCCAATAACACCACACCCACAACCATACACCATTGGATGGCAAAGCCAAGGACGAGGGATCCGCGTCAGTCACCAATGTCGCCTACCATGCCGCATCAAGCCCTTCAAATATGAGGTATTGTGTGAGGTGGCCCCACTTGAAGCAAGTGATGTTCTTTTAGGACAGCCATATATGTGGAAGCGTCATGCTGTATATGAATCATGACCCCGCAGTGTCATTGTCACTTTGGGAGGAAAACTCTATCGGATACCAGAGATAGTTGCACCTACGCCAACCCAGCGAGGAAGGAAGATAATCTCCCACACTGGGAAATTTTTCCTATTCACAATTGCCACTAGAGTTGAACATTAGATCGTAGAAACATCCACAACCTCTGCACATTGTCCCTCTACTTAGCAGAAACAGGAAAAACACAAAGTCAGTGTAGCATTGCCTATTCGGGTACCTCTACAGTGCAAGGCCACGCATTCAAGGTGCTCCTCCAAAAAGACGCCATCCACACTAGTGTCGACCAACGATACCATGGAAACCAAAAGTCTTGAACATTTCTAGCGCCTCCAACAATTACAACCCTCTGCAGATGTCAAAGTAAGGCAACCTTTTCACTTCCGCAAACGCCGCACCAGGAGCTCAACTCAACACACAGTGCGACATATGATAAGGGATTTGACGTAATGGAGACCATCGCCTCCTAAGGATGGAGGATTGATCCAGGTGGATATTAGTGGTGACCCACCTCTTCCGACTAGCTCAAAACAGTCTTCTGGGACTTTTGGTAATTTACTATTTTTAGCAGTTTTTCGGGTCCTGAACTTCTGGAGCCATTTTGAGGCCCTAAACAATGTTTTTTCGTTGTCGAATTCTCGGGAAAATACAAGTACTGCGCGCCTGTCACTATCACGTGTTGAAATCAATATTTACGATATCTTTTTGCATTCATTGAATAAATCTTTCCAACGAGCTATTGTACGCCCCAAACGGAGCTCGCATGCGAGAGTTACAACCCTGGGAACTTGATGTACTAACTTAACCAAATGGGGCCCACATGAATTTTAGCGCTTCATCTTCGAGTGTTAGGTTTTTGGGATTCCTTCCCTCATGCTTATGATATATGGGCCCTTTTGGCCTCTCTTTGTAATCATCTTGGCATGAATGAGCATAGCGGCCACATCTCTTCTCATATATAGCTACCACCATTCCAGCTATTGTATTTTACAGTCTGTTCTATTTCCGCTATTTAGTATAATGTGTGTTTACTGTATCACTGTGTTCTTTGCAATATATCTCTGTATATGATTCTGTATATGCTATCTTATTTTGTTCCTGCATAAATCCGGATTAGTGGCATCAGAGTGATCTTCTCTTTGATTGTTTCTCGGTGCATGTCCCCGACGATGTCAGGATACAGAGAGTTGGGTCTCGAACTAGTTTCACTTTGGGAAGACCACTCTCGCCACCCCAAATGACCTCCCATGGCGGAAGAAAAGAGATATGATGGAGCAGTAGATCCTATCAAGTCGTTGCTCGAGGAATCCCTCGCGCTTCAGAGGAATGAGATGATGGATAATTTCACCCAGTTCCTTCGACGCATGCCGACGGCAACATACACACCTTCGACAAGCAGTCGTTTCGGAGATGCGACTCCCTTCAAGGTACAAGTTAACTTTGATATCCCTGTATTTGAAGGCCAGATTGATGCCTATACCCTAGATAAATGGTTGAATCTACTAGAAGGGTATTTCTCTGTCCACAAATTTTCCGACAAGGAAAGATCATCTCTGTGCTCCTCAAGGCCGTCCCCCATGTCAAAAATTGGTGGAAAACTTATTGTGAGCAAAACTCATCAGATGAGTCTGGATTGTTTGAATATACCAATCCCACTTGGGCCTCTTTATAGATGTCGTCAAGGAACAATATCACCCTGTTGGAAACTATGATGACCAGTACACAAAATGGACCATTCTGTGTCAAGAGAGGGACCAAACGGTGTCGGATTACACCAACAACTTTCATACCTCGTGCACAAAGCTAGGCATCAAGGACTCCGAGCGGCACTTAGTACTGAAATATCGTAGTGGTCTACACCGATACATATGAACAAAGATGGATTTCCTGGAAATATCTTCACTTGAATCCGCCTATCGATATGCTGTCAAAATTGAGCAGAAATTTCAGCAAAAGAACAAGCGCGACTTCGGACCTGCAAAAAAGTAGGGCAAGGGAAACTCTGGCTCACATAACACGGGACAAGTTAAGGACAACCAGTCCCAACCACAAGCGAAGAAGGGTAACGAAAAGACAAAGGACACTGGGAAGTGGTGCGAGTTCGACAAAATCCCCTGGCACAACACTGATGAATGTCACTCAAAACAGTCATTGGTGGCTAAGATCAAAGCTTCAGAATCAGACCCTAGTTCCGATTCTAACTCAGAACCTAATTTCACAGCCACACGAAAAGGGAAGCAGATCATTTATGTAGAACCCAATGCCATTATTTCCACCACACAAATTCAACCAGAGGAACCTGAAGAGTTGGAGGCAAAGGAGCACCTTTTCCACTCATAGATGTGGGTGAAGGTCATTCCCCAACATTTTTTTGTGGACAGTGGTAGCCAAAAAAACCTGATCTCAGTAGAAGTCATCAAGAAATTGGAGCTGCTAATAACACCACACCCACAACCATACACCATTGGATGGCTAAGCCAAGGACAAGGGATACGCGTCAATCACCAATGTCGCCTACCATACGACATCAAGCCCTTCAAAGATGAGGTATTGTGTGATGTGTCCCCACTTGAAGTATGTGATGTTCTTTTAGGAAAACCATATATGTGGAAGCATCATGTTGTATATGAATCATGACCTTGCAATGTCATTGTCACTTTGGGAGGAAAACTCTATCGGATACCAGAGATAGTTGCACCTACCCCAACCCAGCGGAGCAGGAAGATAATCTCCCACACTGGAAAATTTTCCCTATTCACAATTGCCACTAGAGGTGAACATCAGATCGTAGAGAATACTTGATGGACTATCTCAACCCATCAAAGAAAAGATAGGACAATGCATATCATCTAATGAACTTTGGGTCAAACTAGAGAATGTGTATTCAGTCAAAGAAATAGTAAAAGCAGACCTTGCTATTTTCAAGAATGATGATGAAGAAACTTGCAGCCATAAGGAAGATCAAAAGAAAAAAACTATATACAAGAAAAAATTTAATGACATGAATAAATTATTCTATTCCATGGAAGATAGTAAAGATGAAGAGATTAGTAAATATGGAGAAAAGACAAAACTGATGTGATACCTAAAAGACCAATGACAAGCAGAGTCCAGCAAATCTTCTTTGGTCATTGCTACTCATGCAATAATTTTGGACATATGGCTAGAGAATGTAAGTTGAGGAAGAATGCTTCAATACAAGTACAAGAACAAAGGAAGGGATGGAAGAAGATGGAAGTTGTGAAGTAGAAAGATCAAAGATTCCTCAAATATAAAGGAAGGTTCTATGGATATTGTCATCGCTGTCACAAGTTTGGTCACAAGGATGCTAATTGCAGAACCAAGGGAAAATATCAAAGTACAAAATCCAAGAAACAAAGAAATTCAGTAAGCAGGGTACCTCATGGAAAGATATGGAGAAGAAAGGAAGACTACAAAGAGTCAGAGGAAACACAGATTCCAATCATCAATGAAGTACTTTCCAAAGATGATGTTCAGCATAATAGTGTTATAGATGAGAATGATATCCATTATGATGGAAAGCTAGATGAAGATGTAAAATACACTGATGGAGAGAAAGATAATGAGTGTCTTTTTTAAAGTCTCTCATGACCTAAAGAGAGAAACCCTGAAATTAGCAGTAGAGGGGATCATATACTCCAGGGGAGTAAATATCAAAAAATTGCAGTTGGTATTTGAAAAGTAATTAATATCATTTGGTAAAAATAAAAGGATATCATCATCAAAGACAAGAAGTAGAGGTGACAAATTGAAGAAAAGTATTTTGTCTGGAAAACATCTATGTGACAAGCACACTTAATGGTTGAAGTATAACAAAATCAGAAGCAGAATTAGAGAAGATGGCATGGAAAACTCAATAGAAGACAAAGGAATGATAAAGGAAGTGATGACATGACAAGTATGATGATGTGGCATGTGTGATGAGGATGGAAATACACATGATGGTGTTCTGGTGATATCATGAAGTCAGTGTTGCAATCTGACATCATTCTGGAAAAGTATGGCAAGTTTGTGGAACTTTGGAAATTGACCATGGAAAAATTAGTCAAAACTACTCTAAGAGAATGCCCACCATAATTCATTGTTTAAGGAAAATGCCTGCACCATCATTTCAGGATATACCTTGTTGAAAAGGCTATCTAACCATGGTCTCATTTCTTCAAAAGAGTGCATTATGAAAAAGTTATAGATCCGCCAAAACAAGCGTTCAAGCAGTTTTAGACATTCTGAAAAATGGCTAAGTGTTGGAAAATTGGTCAAAACTGGTCTAAGAGAATGCCCGCCATAATTCATGGTTTGAAGAAAATGACTGCACCATCATATCAAGATATACCTTGTTGAATAGGATATCTAACCATGGCCTAATTTCTTCAAAAGAGTGGTTTATGACATTAAAGTTATAGATCTGCCAAAACAAGGGTTCAAGCAGTTTTAGACATTCTAAAAAATGGTTTGAGCGTTGGAAAATTGGTCCAAATAGCCTTAGGGAAATGCACGTCGTACCTCATATGTGAATGATAAAAATTATTTGAAACTATCATGTTATATATTGTTGAAGAGGCTATCCTACCATGGTCTAATTTCTCAAAAAGAATGTTTGATGACAAAGTTAAAAGTCTGCCAAAACAGGGTTTCAGGCTGTTTTGCACCAGAGGGAGTAAAACTGCCTAAGTGGCCTCAGTAAAATGCCCACCATTATTAATGGTTTAAAGTAAATGACTGCACCATATGGTCAAGATGCAGCTTGTTGATTGGTATACCTGACCATGGTCTCAGTTTTCCTCAAGCATGTCTGAGGAGAAAGTTATAAGTCTGCCAAAATAGGGTATCAGGATCAACTTTGGAGAAATTCCTAAAAATGACTAAGTGTTGGAAAACTGGCTCAGGTTGCCTTAGGAAAATGCCCGCTATAGTTTGTGGGTTGAAGAAAATGCCTGCACCATATGGTCATCTTGTGGGTTGGTGTTTTGTCCACCTGACCATGTCCTCATCTTGACTTCAAAGTGCCTAAGGGAGAAGTTATGGATCTGCCAAAACAATGTTTTAGGCAGATTGGACTAAGTCTAGGAAATTGCAAAAATTGTCTTATGATGGTCATATATGCAAAAGATCACTCTGCCAAAAGTAGGAAAAGTATTATTTTGCATATTAAGAACTAAAGAAAAAAAGAAAAATTGGCTAAGTGTTAAGATCATAAAGTTGAAAAGGCATTCGGAAATGCCCAACAAAGAGTGTCCTTGTGCTGATAATTTTTCCAGGTGACATGGGCATGTTCCTTGGTGATCTAGCCATCCAACTGTGGTATCAGTTCCCTCCTTAGTGCTCTCGTGTGCAAGCTATTGGTCTCCCAAAAGCATAGAAAAACTTGATTATTTATAAAAAGGATTATGGGTTAAAAGCTCAATTATGCCCACAGGGGCTAAAGAAATGCCCACAAGGGCTAAAAGATGCCCGCAGGGCCTGAGGTTAAGCCCACAGAGGCTTAGGGATTCCCGCAGGGGCTGAGGTAAATCCCGTAATGCCCACAGGGGCTTAGGGATGCCTACAGGGGGCGAAGTTAAGCCCGCAGGGGCTTAAGGATTCCCGCAGGGGCTGAGATTAAGCCCGCGGAGGCTTAGGGGATACCCACAGGAGGTAAGGTTAAGCCCGCAGGGGCTTAAGGATGCCCACAGGGGCTAAAGTTAAAGCCATAGGAGCTTAAGAATGCCCGCAAGGGGCTTTTCCACATATGCCCACGTCGAGACAAGGGGCGTAGGGTTGTTGCCCGCATAGGGAGAGCCCAGATGGATGAAGCCTGCAGGCCTAAGAAATCCAAAGAAGTTTTTTTTAATTAATTAAAAATATGAAATAAACAGAATCACAAATAAAAGATTAATTATCAGATTTGAAGAGGCATGATAACAAAAAGGCATGAGCACAGTTTGAAGAGATGCAAGGTTTAAAAGATGAAGAATATATATAGCAAATGTGTCGAAAATTGTCTTAAAAGTATGTATTTATAAATCGACGATCATCGATCTATCAACACAAATGCATGAGTTGACCCGTGCGTAAAAAGCCAAGAGCCGTTGGAAGTTGGCATTGGTTTGGCGGGTGTGCAAAGATAGCCATAAGTCGTTGATATAGAGACAAAAGTGCGTCGAAAATTTAAAAAAACGTCAATATTTCCACGGTTTTTCCGCCATGATAAAAAAAATGAAAAGACATCTTAAATTTCATTGTATTAATCTGTGGAAATATTTCGTGGAAAAACCCGCCTGAATTTACTAATGTAATTATTGCACCGAGAGAAGCGAGCTGCTCTACAGCCCAGTATGGTGGGGGAGATGTTGTAACGTTTGTTCCTAACAAAATAATTAAAAAATTTCATGTCGGCTCATAAAATAAAAAATTATGGAAAGTATTTAAAAAAATCCATGTTGGCTCATAAAATAAAAAAGTTATGAAAAGTAATTAAAAAATCGATGTTCATCTATAAAATAAAAACTTAACTTAAACTCGGATCTATCAATCAAGAGATCTTGAGTTTAAATTATAAAATAAAAAATACGCCTCAAGAAATTGGATCTCTCTCTGTGCTTGATAGATCCGGGTTTAAGATGGATCTATGTTGGTTCTCACCCACCTTGTCATGAGTTCCATCACCATTATACATCATTGATAAAATTATCCTTATTTCCATTTCATCCATCTTCATATGACCTCACTAATATGACTACAAACCGAAAAAAAAGTAAATGACCTGAATAATATGACCACGAACCGAAAGAAAAGTAAAAAATTAACCATGTCAAATAGATCTTGGCTTTCTCTTAAAAATCCGCAACTAGGTCTTGTTTTTTCCTTTAAAACGTGTGAAATAATCCAAAAAGTAAGAAAGTAGTGGTTATCAGGCTTCAAATTTGAAGGCTTCAGTGCCCTTCAAAGGCACTTTTACTCGTCATAGAAGGCCATATTAAATTTTACCCTGCAAATGAAACTTAATTCCATGCAGAGCCCGTCATTAATGAAATTGGGTTCAGTTCTGAAAATCTGCAACAGAAGGGCAACCCCAAAATCTGCCTGTCACTGGGTTTTAGTGATTTGGCCTCTGGAGTCATTACATTTGGAATTTTGGACGTTGCCAGTGCCACGTTGGTCCCCCGTGGGCCGTGACCCCATCCCAGCTGGAATTGGAAAATCGAGTTTGCGAGCTCGCTGTCAATGGTGGACTCGGTGAAGTAATGAATTCTGGGTGAAAGCAATTAATGTTACAACCTACCACACTCTCCACTCTCGAGTCACTCCAGTACCACACTGCACAAAGTACATACCGGGCGGCGGGGTTACTGGTTACTTGCTGCTGGCATTTGGCAAATTGGCAGGTGCTGGTGTGAATCGTGCCATAATCCATTTCCCATTACCAATGGATTTGGGCGGACTTAAATTTAAAATTTAAACTAAGAAACCCGCCATTCCCCTGCCATGCTTGTGGCGTGTATTTATTATTATTAATTTCATTGTATCATTCCAGGCCAAGTATCATTCAAGCTCACCATCATTCTATTGTTGTTCCTTGCGGATGAATGTTTGGTTGCAATGCAGAGCCGAGAGGGATCTAAAGCATCCGCGGGTCATCCATCCAACCTCTGCAATTTCTACCACGTCTTCTATTCTGCAATTTATACTGTAGATTCAATGTGGTCTTCGAAATCGAAACTTTTGCTACTTTTCTTGGTGGCAATTGGTTCCAAATGCTATTGGCTTCTTGGTGGCAATTGGTTCCAAATGCTAATGCTAACAGTTTATTCAGAATTTCCCTATGAATGAGATTTGGAACGCAGGCTTGGCTTGGGGTCGGTGCATGAGTGGTAAGAGGGCATCCGCTTTTGGGCCAGTTGATTAGAATAGATTTTGCTTCATGACTGTTATTAGAGTTCCATTGAATATAATTTAGGTGTTGCGGCCATGGCATCCCTTCCCAGTGGTGGATTCTTCATTAAGCCCAGTTTAAACAACAATGGGTGCATAGACGTCTTGCAATTAGGGGAATTCCCTATGCCAAACCCCTCCCAGGCTAGATTTTAGGGAAAATCTGAGTTGTTGCTCTCATTCCCATCAACTTTAAGAAACAAGAATGCTTATTCAGAAGCACTGATTGTTATTCACATTGTTTTTGCTAAGTTTTTTAACAGAATCTTCTTTTCATTCGATAAGATGTGCCAGAATGCCTTACACAATTTGGCATATCAAGATTTATTTAAACTGGATATCTAGTATGGTTTGTGTTATGTAGGCTGGACCCGGTTGTGATGTAGCATGAGCTGGCATATCAAGATTTATTTAAACTGGATCTATAATACCGTTTGTGTTATGTAGGCTGGACCCGGTTGTGATGCAGCATGAGTGGTATTGGAAGTTGGCGATGGCCCAAGTTCAAGATTGGCAGCGAGGTCTACAACAACACCCAGAACTTAACAGCAGACAGGCCAAAACAGTTCGGGACACTCACCCAATACACCATAGTGCCGGAGGAACACCTGGTGACACCAAAGCCCACAAATTTATGAGGAAGCTGCGAGTCTACCACTGTACAGGGAGCTCTGAAGATTTGAATCTTGTGTTGTTCTATGAGAAAAAAATGTATAGAATTTTACATTTTGTGTAGTGGGTTTAAGTTGAGAAGAATGGGTGGGGACTGGTGCAATCAGCGATGGATTATT
Organism: Larix kaempferi; assembly: GCA_027924585.1. Lineage (NCBI taxonomy): Eukaryota > Viridiplantae > Streptophyta > Pinopsida > Pinales > Pinaceae > Larix > Larix kaempferi. The sequence continues at coordinate 4,901,803 of BSBM01000765.1, read as the reverse complement.
TATCGTTGTAGTTATCTATTGTATTAGGTGATTTTCTTAAAAAAATTATCGAATACATAAATCTTGTTGGCTATTATTTCTATGCTGTTGTGATTTGTTGTGGGGCGGCTGGTTCATCCTTCTATGTGCACATATGTATGTAAACAATGTCTTTCAATATAAAGCAAGCATAGTTACTTTTGATTTTTCTATGAACAAGTTTTATTACTTGCCAATACAAGCTCTATTGGTTATAAAACAAGTGATTTTTTCATATTGTCGTTTTTTTTCTTTTGTTTTTAAAATTTATTTTATATAGGATTCTTGGGTTATTTAACTAGCCCATATTAATATAACATTGCTTATTAAAATTTATAGAGCATAACAATGCAAATATCGCCGATTCACCATTCTATTAGTGAATTCATAAAAACAATAATAAAATTTTGACGTACTATTAAATTTTCAAATGAAAAGAATGATTTATTTTTACATGTCAGCATTGAAGGGTTCCATTTCTCATAGCCCTTCAAAGTGAAATGCGACCCTACCCTTCAAATTTGATCCCTGGTGGTTATTCTCTCAGTACTGGAAATGATATCATAATTGAATATTTAATGGTGGAAACTTCTATTCTCGTGAGTTGGATATATATTTTAATGAGCCGGTATCTTTAAATGTTATTGTCCACATTGACGTTTATACAACGGTCTTAGCTTCGTGGCAGACTTGTTTTCTTTTAATGTTTATTATGTTTACTCGTCTCTCCTTTTATTATGACCTCACTAAGCACTATTATGCACTTTAATGAACTTAATAAGGAGCATTACTTTCAAGCTCGAGCTTTCCAAAAAAAACTAATAGTTTTCCCAAAAAACTAATCCGACGTTGCACATTTCACTTTACTCATGCTAAATAATTTATGCCAAGAAATAATCCATGTCAAAGTGTTTTCTTTTCCTTCTCTAAAATAATGTTTTACATAAAGAAATCTTCAGTTAGAATGTTTTGAATACAAAGTGTAAAACATATATTCCTTTCAAGAAATGATCACATGATGCATTCATTATTTCTACCATGGTAGACAATTATCATCAACATTATTACTTATGGAAACAAGATTTTAAAGGAAAAGAAAACCAAATTTCAATCATTTTTAAACATTTTTCAATGTATCAAAAAGGATTTCCACAAAGATATCTCATCACCAATATAAGTTATAATATAGTGATGAACATATGGAGTATCCATGTAATTAAAATTCATATAATTTAAAGTAGGGATCAAATAGAATACTAAATTTGGTGTTATTATGATATTTTACTTATTTGCAATAAATTCCACAAGCGTTGTAGATTTAAGAAAAGAGTGATAAAATTTTATAATAATGTTTCAATTTTTCTATACATACTCATCTTCTTGTATATGTCATTTTCAACTTCGGCATGGACTCATGTATTTTGTAATCATACCCATTTTGTAATATAATGAAAAGATCCATTTTGCACAGTCGCATGTCTTTCAGCAATGTTTGTTTCTTCATGCAACATTTTTTCTTTTTGCGTCTTCATTATTAAATGCAAAAAAATATTATGTTATGTATTGTATCAATTGCATGATAAATCATTATCAACTTAATGCATGCATGTATCTGTAATTTTCTGCAATATTACTAACCTAACATAAAACTCCATGCAACCAGAATGAATTCTGCGATAGACACATTCTAACAACACACCTAACTAACATCCCCTTGAATTCATTAAGATACATCATGTTGAACTCAAGGGTCTCACTTAATCCTTATGGGATTATCCAAAGAGGCAGCAATTGCTTACTGCATTATATGCACCTAGATTGTATGCATATTCCACGTACTTCTGAGGAGATTTCCTTACCCAAGCCTTGTTGTGCACACTTCTGTTTCGATTTTGCACCAAATATTTTTCACTGCAATCCTTTTGCAATAAATCTTCATCTGGATAGTTTATTGCTCTTCGAAAGTACATGGCCTTATGTCCAAAACCATCACATGCATAACATCTCACAGTTTGACAATATTTTGCAATATGACCAAAAGGATTACATCTTGCGCACTTCACCCTATTGATCATTCTTTGGTTAGTATATTGAACAGTGTTGAAGGAGCTATCATGTATGAAGGACTTAACATGATTTGAGCAACATTCTTTGTCGCAAACCTTCTTTGATACCTTGACATAACCAAGACCTGTTTTGTCTTTTGGTGATCTTTGATCTTTCAGAATCTTGTTCAGCATTGACATGTTGTCCTTGAACTTGCTCTTCATTTCATCATCAATATTGGACTTGTTACTTTCTTGATGTGCACAAACCATTATGGGATCTTGGACATTATTATTCCCCTTTATATCGATCAATTTGTCTTCTGGACGAGATATATCTTTGTCCTTTTCTTCAAGTTGGCTTGTCAGCATTTTGATGTTCTGCGCCAATTCTTCTAGAGAAGATTTCAATGTCGATTTCTCTTCCTCAAGCACTTTGACCTTGTCTTGTGCACAAATAAGTTGCATCTCATAGTTGGTTACCTTTTCATGAACTTCTGCATCAAGAGACTCTTGAAATGGCTTGTCTTGTTCCTCGTACTTTGACAATTGTTCCTACAAGGATTTATTCTTCTTTCTTGACTTCTTCAACTCATCCAGGGAACTGATCATTTCACCTTCCCATTCAATGTCTATAGTATCTTCATCTTCTTCAAATTGATTGTCAACCTTGAACTCTTCAACAGGATTTGAAGGTGTAACTAGCTTTGGAGGCATTTTGAATGATCCACTGAAGAAGTATTTGTCTAGAGACCCTAGCTTTCTTTGTGCAACTGGAGTATTCTTCGAACTACTCTTCTTCTTTTCATATTTTATTTCTTCTACTATGTGATCCATGAAAATCACTTCTTTTGGTTCTTCGTCACAGTCACTTCCTTTAGATGCATTGCTTCCTTCCTCAATGTATAGACTCTTCCTCGGTTTTGGAATTCCTCTTTTATTTTCAAGTTTGTGTTGTGAGTGTGCAGGTTTTCGATCATGCAAACTAGATTCCTTGTGGCTTTGATTGTATTTGTTTTCTTTGTAAGGACACATAGAGGAATAATGACCTACTCCTCCACATATGAAGCATTTGAAGGGTAACTTGTTCCTGTACTTACCTTGTCCTCTTTTCAAATTCTTGACAAAGTTTGATTCCTCATCATCTGACTCATTACAACAATCTTTGTCATGATCATGCTTGTCTTTCCCAGTGGCTTTAAACGCGGCTTCCTTTTTGAGGGGAGGCTCCTTCTTAGTTCTTATCTCATATGCAATCAAAATCCTCTGAATCTTGTCCTTCGTCATATCTTCAAAATTAGCTCGACATTCTAACACAGACACCTTCGCATCAAACCTTTAAGGCAAATTTCTCAATATTTTATGTACCATTGATTCCTCATCCAGCTTGACCTCAAGAATTTTGATAGCATTGACTATCTCGTTTACTCTTAGGAAGTAAGATGTAATGTTATCTTCCTCTTTCATTCTCAGTGATTCAAATTTCCAAGAGTAGTTCTACAACTTTGATTTCTTTACCTTTTCATCGCCTTCATAAATACCTTTGAGTTTGTCCCAAACCTCCTTGGTTGATGTGTAGTGCATAACCTTGACAAATTCAACACCTATCATACCACGTAGCAAAGCATTTTTGGCTCTTGTGTTGCTTTCATAGATTCTCCTTTACGTTGGATTAATTTGCACAACTATTGGGACATCATAACCAGCACCAATAGATTGCCAAACATCTGCTCCCAATTATGATTGCAGATAAAATTCCATACGAACCTTCCAGAAAATATAATTGGTGTCATTAAACCTTGGTGCTCTGTTAGTGGAAAGACCTTCCTTCTTGTCCATATCTGCGCAATGATCTAGGATTCCAAATGTTAATCTGTTACTGAAGACACCCACTCTGATACCAATTGTTGGAATCAATTTAATACTGAGAAGGGGGGTGAATAAGTATTAGCACAGTTATTGTGAAAATCCTCACAACAGATCTAAGAGATGATGTGTACCTCACAAGAGTAATTATGATTAAGCAGAAAAATAGAAGAAGAGTGAACAATACAGTATAATGAGCAACAAAATAATATGGTACAGTAGAACTCAGATAGAAGCAATAATACTTCACACACACTAGTTAATTAATCACAATAAGGACAAATAAATAGTACAATGGTAGAGAGGATTCGAATGCCTAAGGTGGCAATTCGAATTAGCCTCTCAGAGTGATCATAAGATCAATAGAGTGTCATCGGAACACAACTAGGTGTCCTCATGATCATCGGAGCACAACTGGAAGTCTTCATCATCATCAGTGGAGTCATCAATGCTCAAGTAACTGTCAACCATCAGTCAAACTAACTCTGGTAGGTGTAACTGAGTGTAACTAAGTGTAAACTGAAGACAACTGGACTGGTAGGTGAAGAAGGGTGAGTTGCTCCCTAAAATCAAGGAAGAAGGGCACATTAAACAACTGGAGGGCTAAAACTGAATAGTGAGAAGCTCCTGGGGGCTGGCTAACTGAGGGCTAGGTGCTGGACTGATGACTGGGATGCATGCAAAATGCATGCAAACCCTAAAAGTGCATGCATGACTGAAAATGTAAATGATCAAAATACTGGTGGGACTAGGATGGAGTATAGGAATATCCTAACACCCCCCCTTAATCCATCCTGGGCCCTGGTAACTAAGACCAAAGGTCACCCAATACAATGAATAATAACAGTCAATAAACCAAGGAAGTGGGAAAATTTCATGGGAAACATACCCCCTCCTCAAAGAATAGACTGTAAGGCACACACAAAAAATAAATGCTCCAAACTCAAGCAGGTGTGATGCTTGGTCATATGTCTGGAGGTATCTTCTTCTTGGGAAGAAGTGGATCATGCTCAAAAAGCATGTGTTTGTACTTGCTCTTCAGATCAAATGTGATGAGAACAAATCCAACAGTATGAGAATGATCCTTAAACCTATGATTCGAATCAGCTGAGGTAGGATCAAATCTGTGAAAGTGCACATAGTATTTTGTCTTCTCCTTCGAACCACCATGGGTGAGATTATGCCAAAAATAACTATTACATGTTTGCTTGAAATCAAAATCAGATTTAAGACTTTCAAAACAGTTTCTTGAGATCTCCTTTGAACCAGCAAGGGTGAGATCAAAACTATCATATGCATGAGAAATTATCCCAAGCAGTAATTGCTTAGAACCCAAATTAGATACAAGACTTGATTCATGGTTTCTTGAGATCTCCTTTAAACCATGAGAGGTGAGATCAAAACCAGTAGATGCATGAGAAATTATCCCAAGTGAATGGCCATGGTTTCTTGAGATCTCCTTTGAACCAATAGGAGTGAGATCAAAACCATGAGATGCATGAGAAATATTCTCAAGCAAATGGCAATTGCCATATTCTTCAATGACCTTCTGAAAGCATGGAATTATGATCATATAATAGTATAAAAGAGGAGATAGCTGGAGAGGAGTGAATGCATTACCTTCAATAGTTGTTTTGACCTCTGAAATAATCATGTGATCATGATGCAAACCAACAGACTCTGGTGCAAGAGAGGATTTATGACCTTCTGCAATATCTAGAGTGTGAGCTGGCACAAAAAGAAAAGAAAGTTTGAGCATGAGTGTAGAATCTGCAAGTTCTTTGTGAACAACTTCAATGTGAGATGATACTGGTTCATGATCTGAGAGACCATCAAGAGGAGTGAATGCATCACTTTGTTTTCTTTCGAATGGGTTGGGACCAAGTCCTTCATTCTCTCTGCCAAATATTTCATCCAGGTGAGCCCATAGCTCTTTTGGTGATGAACAATCAGGGAGGTCATATAACATCCAATCAAACATAGCATCCAACATTGATCCAAAGGCTTCATCAACTTTATTTAACCCATCAATCTTATCTTCAGAAGATTCGAACTCTCTTTCAAAACAACAGTCAAAGAGATCATGGCTCTTCAAGTATGCTATCATTTTTGGTTTCCAATCATCATAGCTGAGAGGAGAGAAAGGAGAAAGAGGAGTGATTTCTTTTGAATTCATTGAAGCTGTAGAAGACCTGCAAAAACAATATAGAATAACTGCAACTGCTACTGCTGCAAAAATGCAGAAACTGTTGCAACTGCTGCACTCGAAATCTTGGTAATAACCTGCAAAAAACTCTCAAGAATGGAGATAAACAATACTCTCAACATGCTCTGATACCATGTGAAAATCCTCACAGCAGATCTAAGAGATGATGTGTACCTCACAAGAGTAATTATGATTAAGCAGGAAAATAGAAGAAGAGTGAACAATACAGTATAATGAGCAACAGAATAATATGGTACAGTAGAACTCAGATAGAAGCAATAATACTTCACACACACTAGTTAATTAATCACAATATGGACAAATAAATAGTACAATGGTAGAGAGGATTCGAATGCCTAAAGTGGCAATTCGAATTAGCCTCTCAGAGTGATCATAAGATCAATAGAGTGTCATCGGAGCACAACTGGAAGTCTTCATCATCATCAGTGGAGTCATCAATGCTCAAGTAACTGTCAACCATCAATCAAACTAACTCTAGTAGGTGTAACTGAGTGTAACTGAGTGTAACTAAGTGTAAACTGAAGACAACTGGACTGGTAGGTGAAGAAGGGTGAGTTGCTCCCTAAAATCAAGGAAGAAGGGCACATTAAGCAACTGGAGGGCTAAAACTGAATAGTGAAAAGCTCTTAGGGGCTGGCTAACTAAGGGCTAGGTGTTGGACTGATGACTGGGATGCATGCAAAATGCATGCAAACCCTAAAAGTGCATGCATGACTGAAAATTTAAATGATCAAAATACTGGTGGGACTAGGATGGAGTATAGGAATATCCTAACAGTTATTGGCAATTTTTACCTTCTTTAACAGATTATCCTTAACTTAATATTTGATTGTTAGTTATGCATTCAACATAAATAAATCATTCATATATGCACTAGGAAAAATATCACAGAACACAGAACACATGAATTTTGATGTGGAAACCCAATTGGGAGAAAACCATGGAATGCTATTTTGTAATGAAAAGAATACATTCAAGGAAGCACCAACTTTCCTATGTTTACCAATGCCAACAGGAAGGAGGCACCGACCCCCTGTTTTTACAGGCACCAACCTGAAGAAGCTTCAACTCCCTATGTTTCTTCAGCACCAACTAGAAGGTGGTTACAACCCCCTTTCTCCGTGTCCCATCATGCCACCCAAATATTCAAGATGTAATTCCAACTTACTGAACTTTTAACCCGTGTTCACTTCTAATCTTCTAATATTAGTTTTTTTGTGTGTTGTATTCATATGCAAACAAATTACTGTCACTGTGCTGCATACAACACTTGACTTCTCATTCCTCTCAATTCTACACTTCTGTTGATGTCTTACTTCATGTACTATGTGCTTGATGATTCTGCAGTCTGTGCCAAGATATGCTATGTCGATCTACTACTGCGCAAATGCACTCACCAACCGATACTGTGCTTTCAATTGATAGTTTGCTTCTCTAAGATAAAGCATCTATAATAGATGGAACTGCACACTTACTGATGTGTCCATTTTGTTTAAGTGTGTAATGCCCTGTTTTGACATTACTACCTGAACTACTATTATATGTTGTATTTGTTTGATTGTGAGACTTCGTCGGTTTGACGACACTGTGGACATATGGTTCTATTATTTTTCCGATATAAATATGTGTGTATGTGATGTTAGTATTATGATTGGTAGTCATGTTTAGATATGTATCATGTGTTAATTATGTCTCATATATGGAAATTACTGAATGATGGGTACGTGGCTACCCTTACAGTTATATGTTGAAATAATGAATGTTATGGCAGGTGCATGGCGAATAAATGAGTTTATTGTTGTTATGTTATGATGAAATATATGTGTACATGTCGAGGATTTATGCACGATATTCTATATTGTATGTCGAGGACTGACTTTCAGGTTGAAACGGCTAAGTGATAGCTGGATTCTACAAGGTGGGAGGGTCTCAAGGACATGGACTTCGAAAGATAAAATGGTATGCGAGTGATGCATTATTTACTTTCGTGTGGTTATTATGTTGTTTATTATGATGTATATTATGACATGGGTTGGGTAGGGTTTCAGGAAACTCAACCGCCCAGATTGGTTATACGATGACAAACCGAGTACAAGCGCAACGCTGTTGTTATGTCGGGTAGACATAGTCCCTTGTTCCATTAGGGGGGTGGACGCTTTACCCACCGTTTATCCCCGAAACCTAGAGTCATGGGAGGGTTATGCTATGGCACACTCCCCAAGGTGTATGATGATGACTGGTGGTTTCCTGCTAGGGAAGCTTGGTTGATGTAGTCGACACTTCCACTTATGGGTTCTAGTTGGAACTGGTCATGACTTGACATTTCAGGGTAGTCCAACAGAGGACAAGATAGGATGTGGAAGTTAGTGATGATGTAGGTAGATAGGTGTAGCGTGAAGTAGGGGTGAAAACAAGATCTAACTGTATGTGTGTAAGGCCCTTGATTGAGTATGTGTCATAACTCAGTAATGTATGAATTGTCGTAACTTAATAAGATTTCAGTTAGTTAATGGATTGTACCTTGCAAACTATGTTAAAACTTGTGTCCGTAAACAAAAAGTTTCGTGATTACGATTGATGTCTGTGAACTATTACCGTTAGTGTACTTACGCGAGGTATGTAAGCAGTAGCTACGCTTACATAGCTCGCCTACATATTTATGATTGCATGAAATACTGTTGAATAATAATGTTTTTCCTCGGATGCTGAATAATAATGTTAATTAGTGTCGCTTAATAATTAATTATTGTACATTAATGATTAATAAACAAGTTACAGTTAAATTAGATAGTAAATAATGCATTTGGTTAATAACACTTAATTAAATGTTAATGAGTTTGATTAGTAAAGACTAAGGGTTAACATGTTAAGTGATTATTGTAATGTTAATTAAAGTATTATTAAATTGATAAGTTAATATTAAATTGCAAGGTTAGATAATTATTAAACTATATGGATAAGAATTAATTTATATCTATTAAATTTTATGATGACCATGCAGAAGCTAATTGGAACATAAGATAATTTACGAATAGATGTAATATGAAATTGATAAACAAGTGTCAGGTACACAATTGGGAATTGTTCATGAAAATGATAATTTAATTATAAATTAATTAATTAATTATGAATTAGTTATGAATTAATTATGAATTACGTATAAATTACTTATAAATTAATTATGAATTAATTATAAAATTAATTATGATTAGTTCTAGATTAATTATGAGTTAATTACAAATTAATTATAAATTAATTATGATTTAGTTCTAAATTAATTGTGAATTAATTATGAATTAATTACCAATTAATTATAAATTAATTATGAATTAGTTCTAAATTAATTATGAATTAATTACAAACTAATTATAAATTAATTATGAATTAATTATAATTTAATTAAGAAAGGAATATTAAAAAAATTGGAAACTAATGGGAGTCAAGGTTGAGGGATCGAGTACTGACATGGGGGTTGATGCATTTATGTTTACGATAAGGCATTAATGGAGGGGGAGAAGAGTCGGCAAACATGGGATAAGATGGAGAAGAGAGGAAGAAGAGGGGGATATTTACCTTAGTTGTTTTGGGAGAAATTTTGAGATCAGAGCTAAAAGGGGGTTTTTGCTGGAGATAATTCAAAAGGGAGAGCAGGTTGGCTGATACTCGGTTTGGGCTCGGGGGTCCAAAGGGGTACCTTTGGAGTTGGGTGGTCGGCGAGACCTCACCAATTGGAAGGGTGGCAAAACTATGTTGGGCTGGTTGAGTTTCAAAGTTTTGGGAAGGTTTGGTTGCAGGGAAAAGCAAAGGGAATCAGCAAGGCATTCAGCAAACGGGGACAGCCTGAAGGGTGGATCTACTAGCTATCTACAGGTATTTTCCAGCAGGTATATTTTATAATTTCTACCTTGTCAAATTATGTAAAAATTTAATTACAAAAGATTATATGTTGTTATTATATCTGCTACTCCTGCACAAACAATAAATGGTTAGAAGTAGATAAAAGAGAATTATAATTGTTCAAATCTGTAAATGTAAATGCTATATTTTTACAGCCAAAACTAGAAATGAGAACAGAAACAGGAACAGAAACATAACAGAAACAGAAACAGAAATTTTGACAGGAAGTGAAATATCTAACTTTATTAAGAGATAAAGGAGACCCAGGTTAGGGTCCTTACACATGGTATCAAGGAGACCCAGGTTGGGGTCCTTACACATGGTATCAAAGCCATGGTTCCAAATCTGGAACCAGAGGGCTCACTACAGAGTTAAGACTATAGTAACAAAAAAAAATGATGACTGTAGTAACAAAAAAAATAGAGGGAATGACAGTGCGATAGGTTATTTGCTTTGGTAATTAGCATGAAAATTAGCATGACATTAACTTGCAAAAGAGAGAATAAATAATTAGTGTAATTAATTAGATTTTTTTCCCTAAACGATGGAAAAGAGTAAGGGTAATTTTTTTCAAAAAACATCATTATAGGGCAAACTATATTTGAATATATTGAAGAAATTTATATATATATATATATATAACAAAACCTTGGTAGAAAACAAAACAAATGGTTCTATATATGAAAGCTAGGAATTATATATATGCACAAAAGAAAAAATATGATATAAATTAAATTTTAATTTAAATTTAATCCGATTTAAATTTAAATTAAAACAATTTTTTTTTATGAACAAAACATATATATTTATACAAATATATATATAAAAGAAATTAATTAAATTTCAAACGTATAAAAAAAGAGAGCATAGATCTATATATTTATATATATGTGTGTGTATATAAACATTTAAAAAAAAATCTACTGTAAAAATGGAGAAAAAAAAATCAGATATATATATAGAACTATATAATAAAATAAAATAAATTTATAAAAAAAAAATACATTTTTTCTATGCTCTGCCAAAGCTATGCCGCGGCCATGGCAGAGCTGGCCAACAGCCCAGAAGGGGGCAACCATGGGGGCCTGGCCAGCAACCCGCATGGGCGCGGCCTGGGCAAGTCGACCACTCCGAGCCTTCTAATCTCATCATTTCTATTACTGGTGGCTCCAGCACCCACCCAAATGTTTTGAAGCCGCAGCCAAGCAATAGCTAGCAGGGGCTGCCAAATGACCAGCCGCCTCCGAGGGTTAGCATTTGCTGCACTGTGCTTGCTCCTGCTCACATTATTGCCATTAAAGAGAAAACATAAATAAATAAATAAATTATTTGCGTTGAAACTATCGGCCCAAGGGCTGCGGCCATGGGTTGTCGGCCAGCGACTAGGCTTGCAGCCTTGGTTTGCGGCCAGGCATGTAGCCTTGGCCCATGGCCGGGCTAGCAGCCATGGCCTGCGGCCTCAACGTAGCCAGAGGCGTGGCCTTAGCCAATAAGGGAGGAGCCCAGTAATGCAGAGAGGAGCAGGAGGGGGTGCCCAGCTAGGCTGCCACCGCTCCGAGCTCCCTCGCTATTGTAAAACACAAAATAATCAATTACAATATAAAAAAAAATCAAAGTAAATCAATCTTTAGAAACTCTCTAAATCTCTCTCAACCGAACAAAAAAATAATTCATGAAACCTCCCATGCAATTAAATTTAACTCTGTTGTCTATGACAAGGCCGGCCAGCAGCCGTATGGCCCGACCATGGCAGCTCGGCCAGCAGCACAGGCTACAGCGAGCATGCAGCCAGGAAAATATTTACAAAAATAAAAGAGATAAAATAAATAACATAAAAGTATGCTTTTGATCACCAAACAAGGCTTGGTCGAGAGCCTGTAATGCGTACGGGAGGAGATTCTTACCATACTCGAGGTAGAAGGACCTTATGCCTATGAAGTGTTGATGCAGAGCTCACCGTCTTCGTAGAGTTGTAGACAAGGGTTTGCCGAAAAGCACATGTGAACATGATGGAATGACTAGCGGAATAGGGGACCCTACTTTTTTTTAGGGTTTCTACATATGGTATAGCAGAATAATTTAATAAGAAAATTCACATGTATGTTGCATGGCCTCCTTGCGGTCGATTGAGATTAGGGAAGGCTTAGGGTAATAAATACTATTTACATATTATTTTATTGTTAAATAATACCTAAGATGGGGATTCTGTTATAAATTATGAAATAGATTAAATTTCATTTCATTTAATTTAAATTTTATTAATTATCAATTTAATGAAATTTTGTTAATTATAAATTTTATTAATAAATAATAATAAATATTATTTATTTAAAATTCAAAATATATATATATATATATAATAAAATAAAATAAAATATTTATTGATTTCATAGGAGTAAAAAAAAATACATAAGTTTAGTATAAGATTGAAATGATATATTAGGATTAATATATTAAGGATAGGTTTGAAATGATAAACTTAATATGAACATGGATACCGGCATGAGAGTGACCCAAGTATCAAAAAAAAAAGAGGAGGGCGGGGTGGTTAAATCAACACTAACTAGCTTATCTTCTCCTTGAGAGTGCTCCTTGCCGAAACTTCGGCGTATAGTCAAAGGAGCAAGACGAACATGGAATCTCAAAAACGAGACACCACGGAAACCAGCATGACGAGCTGATAACCAGGACACTGATTCTACCCCATGACCAAGATGTTTGGTAAACACGACTCTAGACTTAAAACTTAGGCTATGTTATTATTTAATTATAAAAATTATTAATTATTAATGAGAAGCGAGGTAGTAACATTAACTAAATAGCTTGAAGAGTGTATGGCGACTTAATGAGGATTGTGTGGAATCCAATACCCAAACCTACGTAGAACTACTATAGTATATCTAGTACCGGGTGGCCTCAAGATGGCCTGATCGAAACGTCCTGAACTATATCTCTTAGAGTAAAAGCGCTTGTAAATTAGTCATGACACATTTTTGAATTAACTGTTGAGTTTGATAGTAAATTAGTCATGATGTCGTCGTATGCTAATTATCCTATTATTCCATGTTATAGGGATAAACATGGTAAGAACACGAGCAGGTCGGGGTCCAAGTCAGGCGACGGCATTACCTGAGCCGAATGTGTCGGCACCATCGCCAGAGACCATCCTTATATTGCGCTCACTAGAAGCAATAAACGAAACACTCAGGGGACTTGTACAGAGAGGAAGTGTTGCCTCGGAGGTAGAAGTGGAGGCCCCTCCACTAAGGGAGGAAATTCCTATGGTAGAAGTGAACACAGTACCAAGACCTCCACATAAAGATATCAAAAGGGAGCTTCAGAAGATAAGGCTTCCAGAGTTTTCAGGGGGTCGAGTAGGGATACGAGCAGAGTCTTGGTTGGAAGAGATGACTAGGTGTTGAACCTTACAGGAGTACACTTCCACGTCCAAGTCCAAGATGTCCATATTTCAACTGAAAGGGGGTGCTTTGAACTGGTGGGGGAACCAAGAAAGGCAGCTACACCTCACACCAGACACAGTTCCATGGGAATTGTTTGTGGTAAAATTCAAGGGGAAGTACTTGCCCGCATCCTACCAGGAAGAACAAGCAGGGGCTCTTCATGCCTTGGTACAAAGGAATCTATCCATGGAGGATTATGAAGAGAGGTTCATGGAATTAGTCAAGTATGTCCCTTACTTGGACAACGACGAACGCCAAGCTGAGCGCTTCGTGTATGGGCTCAATACCAAGATCAGGGCCCAAGTGCGGATGTGGAAACCAACTTCGGTCGCCGAAGCAATAGATTGTTCTCGTTACACTGAGGAGATGTTGGGTGCAAATCCCATTAGGTCATTCAACTCTCAGCAGTCAGGGTTTATAGGGAAGGCCCCTCGAAGCTACCCTCGGGGAGGATATGCGAGGCCACCTCCCTACGGAAATAAGAGCACACCAAGAGTTGCAATGGTAGACAGATCAGTGGAAACTAGGGCAGTGCCCCAGTCAGCCACAGGGACTCACCAGGGTGTGAGAAATTTCAGAGGATCAGCTGGTAGGGGAAGGGGTCCCAGGGGGAGGAACCCCTCTCAGAGGTCTGAATAGGTTATCTCTCCCACTCCATTATAGGTTGCTTGTTAGGGATGTGGAGGTCCACATTACTAGCGTGATTGTCCCAAATTACGATCCAGAACAGTGCATCAAGAAGGAAAGGTTCCAATGGGGAGTGGGGGTAGTAGACATCAGATATCGGCAGCAGTAAACAACCATCAGGCTGAGCACCAATCCATTGTGGTGGAATCATCAAGTACGATCAATAATGTTAATCTTAGAATATTGTTTGATCCTGGTGCTACAGATAGTTTCATTTCTCCATATGCATTAGACAAATGTGGGTTGGCAGCCTAAGAGCATGACGATTTCAACTTAGTTGAAATGGCTTCAGGGGTAAAGGAAGCAGTAGGACCTAGTGTCGACAAGTGTGTAGTGGATCTCGGGTTGTGTGTTACACAAGTCAAAGTGTATGTCACCACCTTCGGAACTTATGATCTCATCATAGGTATGAATTGGCTTGAGGAACATCGAGCTTTCTTAGACTGTTATGGAAAGAAAGTTCTTTGCATTGATGACAACGGAGAGGCCATCGAGATCCAGGGTGTCAAATGGAAGGTTTCCCTACATTTCATATCCACGATGAACGTAAAGCGATGTATGCAACAGGGATGTCAGTTGTATATTGTTGAAGTGGTAAACAATGAGAAGGGACCCTTTTTTGAAGAGTATCTAGTGTTAGCCGAGTTCAATGATGTCTTTCCAAAGGAATTACCTGGGTTACCTCCTAAGAGGGAACTTCATTTTACCATTGAGGTAAAACCCGGATCAGAGCCAACATCGAAGACACCTTACAGGATGACGGCCCTGGAACTTTGTGAATTGCAAATGCAGTTGAAGGAACTGCTAGACCTAGGTTTCATAAGACCAAGTATTTCACCATGGGGTGCACTTGTAATATTTGTGAAGAAGAAGGACGGTTCCTTGCATCTTTGCATCGATTACCAAGATTTGAACAGAGCCACAGTGAAGAATAGGTACCCGATACCTCGAATTGATGATCTCTTTGATCAAATGAAAGGGGCAACAATCTTCTCCAAGATCGACTTACGATCAGGTTACCACCAACTACGGATTAAGGAAGGAGACATACCTAAGACTTCTTTTCGAACAAGGTTTGGGCACTATGAGTTTGTAGTGGTACCCTTCGGTTTTACCAATGCCCCAGCAGTATTCATGAGTCTCATGAATAGTGTGTTTCAAAAGTACTTAGATCAGTTTGTGCAAGTCTTCTTAGATGGCATCCTCATCTACTCCAAGAATGAACAGGAGCACGAGGAACACTTGCGAATAGTGTTGTCATGCTTAAGAGAGCACAAGTTGTACAGTAAGTTATCCAAATGCTCGTTCTATTAGGAGATCCATTATCTAGGGCATATAATTTCCGGTGAGGGAATTTCAGTTGACACTAAGAAGGTGAAGGCCATAATGGATTAGCCCATGCCAAAGAATGCGCATGAAGTAAGGAGCTTCATGGGGTTAGCCGGGTATTATAGAAGGTTTGTTGAGGGTTTCTCAAAAAATGCAAAACCCATAACTACTCTACAACGTAAAGGCACTAGGTACGAATGGATGGATGAATGTGAGGTCGCATTCGCCGAGTTGAAAAGACTGTTGATGATTGCACCAATTCTTCGAGTTCCAAATATGGTGAAGGAATTCACAACTTGCACAGATGCCTCAAGACAAGGTTTGGGTGCAGTGTTGATGCAAGAAGGTGGGGTAATAGCTTATGCGTTGAGAAAGTTAAAAACACATGAAGAGAACTACCCTACCCATGACCTAGAGTTGCCTGCAGTGATGTTAGCTTTGAAGCTTTGGAGACATTACCTTGTTGGATGGAGCTTTGAGCTCAAGTCTTATCACCAAAGCTTAAGGTATATCTTCACTCAGAGAGACCTAAATGCTAGGCAAAGGCGATGGAGCAAATTCATGAGCAAGTATGATTTTGTGATTTCATACATCAAAGGGAAGGAGAATGTGGTAGTCGATGCCTTAAGCAAAAAAACCAAGACTTTTCTCTCTTATACCTTTGAAGGTGGATTTGAGGGAAAAAATTTTAGGGTAGCTAATTGGGGATAGTTGGTACCTAAAGGTCACGTCAGCACTCCAGAGTGGGAAATTGGTGGAACCTAAGTTTGAAGGCTGTGAGTTGGAAGCCGATGGTTTGTTACGGTATCATGTGAGGATGTATATTCTCGAGGAGGGAGATATTAGAGAGACTATCCTTAAGGAATCCCACAGAGCAATGTATTGTGCACATCCAGGTGTAAAGAAGATGTATGAAGACATGAAGCAACTCTTCTTTTGGGCGGGGATGAAAAGCGACGTGGTCAAATTCGTCGCTAGGTGCCTTGAGTGTCAATGGGTAAAAGTTGATCATCACCACCCGGTAGGACTGTTGCAGCCACATAACATTCCTATGTCAAAGTGGGAGGTTATCTCCATGGACTTCACGGTGCGATTGCCTCTTACCTCTCATAAGCATGACACCATTATGGTCATCTTTGACAAACTGACCAAAACTGCTCACTTCATTCCAGTTAAGGAGACCTATGATGTCATTGATGTGACTCATGTGTTCATAAATGAAGTAGTACGCCTCCATGGGTTTCCCAAGAAGATAATCTTGGACAGAGATTCAAGGTTTACATCCAGTTTTGGACAAGTTTGTAGTCGGCGTTGGGTACTCAGTTGAACCTAAGCATTGCTTACCATCCAAAGACAGATGGACAAACAAAAAGAGTGAATCAGGTGATGGAGGACATGCTTAGGATGTATGTCATGGATTAGCAAACCCATTGGGAGAAGCACTTACCTTTGGTAGAGTTTGCCTACAACAACAATTACCATAGCTCAATTGGGATGCCTCCATATGAAGCATTATATGGAAGGCCATGCAGGATACCATTGAGTTGGGAAAGGTTAGAGGATCAAGTAATTATAGGACCTGAGTTGATTTAGGAGATGGAAGAATAGGTTGTTCATATTAGACAACAGTTAAAGGAAGCTCGGGATAGACAGAAGAGCTATGCTTATGCACATAGGGTTGACCGAAGCTATAAGGTTGGTGATACAGTGTTCGTCCGTATCAGGCCTAGCAAAAGTACCATCAGGTTTGGGAAAGCGACAAAGTTGTTGCCACGATTTATAGGACCCTTTGAAATTTTAGAAAAGGTTGGACCCGTCACTTATTGTCTTACGCTGCCACCCCCATTTGCACAAAACTCATAATGTTTTTCATGTATCTGTTTTACGACATTATGTAGCTGATGAGTCTCATAAAATAAATTGGAAGGAACTGCAGGTTTTGGACGAGGGGACCATCAGGGTCGAACCATTACTTATATTGGACCACAGGGTTAGATAGTTGCGGCACCGTTTGGAGGACCAGGTTAAGGTCTAGTGGGACTGATATAGCCCAGGTTCTGCTACCTGGGAGGACGCACAGACTATGCATTCTGATTATCCCACGTTATTTTGATCATAACTTTAGGACATAGTTTCCTGAAGGGTGGGTGTATGTAACGCCCCATTTTGACATTACTACCTGAACTACTATTATATGTTGTATTTGTTTGATTGTGAGACTTCGTCGGTTTGATGACACTGTGGAGATATGGTTCTATTATTTTTCCGATATATATATGTGTGTGTGTGATGTTAGTATTATGATCGGTAGTCATGTTTAGATATGTATCATGTGTTAACTATGTCTCATATATGGAAATTACTGAATGATGGGTACGTGGCTACCATTACAGTTATATGTTGAAATAATGAATGTTATGCCAGGTGCATGGCGAATAAATGAGTTTATTGTTGTTATGTTATGATGAAATATATGTGTACATGTCAAGGATTTATGTATGATATTCTATATTGTATGTCGAGGACTGACTTACAGGTTGAAATGGCTAAGTGATAGTTGGATCCTACGAGGTGGGAGGGCCTTGGGGACATGGACTTCGAAAGATAAAATGGTATGCGAGTGATGCATTATTTACTTTTGTGTGGTTATTATGATGTTTATTATGATGTATATTATGACATGGGTGGGGTAGGGTTTCAGGAAACTCAACCGCCCATATTGGTTATACGATGACAAACCAAGTACAAGCGCAATGTTGTTGTTATGTCGGGTAGACATAGTCCCTTGTTCCATTAGGGGGGTGGAGGCTTTACCCACCATTTATCCCCGAAACCCAGAGTCATGGGAGGGTTGTGCTACTGCGTGCTCCCCAAGGTGTGTGATGATGACTGGTGGTTTCCTGCTGGGGAAGCTTGGTCGATGTAGTCGACACTTTCGCTTATGGGTTCTAGTTGGAATCGATCATGACTTGACATTTCAGGGTAGTCCAGCAGAGGACAAGATAGGATGTGGAAGTTAGTTATGATGTAGGTAGATAGGTGTAGCGTGAAGTAGGGGTGAAAACAAGATCTAACTGTATGTGTGTAAGGCCCTTGATTGAGTATGTGTCATAACTCAGTAATGTATGAATTGTTGTAACTTAATAAGATTTCAGTTAGTTAATGGATTGTACCTTGCAAACTATGTTAAAACCTGTGTCCGTAAATAATAACTTTCTTGATTACGATTGATGTATGTGAACTATTACCGTTAGTGTACTTACGCGAGGTATGTAAGCAGTAGCTACGCTTACATAACCCGCCTACATATTTATGATTGCGTGAAATACTGCTGAATAATAATGTTAATTAGTGTCGCTTAATAATTAATTATTGTACATTAATGATTGATAAACAAGTTACAGTTAAATTAGATAGTAAATATTGCATTTGGTTAGTAACACTTAATTAAATGTTAATGAGTTTGATTAGAAAAGACTAAGGGTTAACATGTTAAGTGATTATTGTAATGTTAATTAAAGTATTATTAAATTGATAAGTTAATATTAAATTGCAAGGTTAGATAATTAATTAAACTGTATGGATAAGAATTAATTTATATCTATTAAATTTTATGATGACCATGCAAAAGCTAATTGGAACATAAGATAATTTACGAATAGATGTAATATGAAATTGATAAACAAGTGTCGAGTACACACTTGGGAATTGTTCATGAAAATGATAATTTAATTATAAATTAATTAATTAATTATGAATTAGTTATGAATTAATTATGAATTACTTATAAATTAATTATGAATTAATTATAAAATTAATTATGATTAGTTCTAGATTAATTATGAGTTAATTACAAATTAATTATAAATTAATTATGATTTAGTTCTAAATTAATTGTGAATTAATTATGAATTAATTACCAATTAATTATGAATTAGTTATAAATTAATTATGAATTAATTATAATTTAATTAAGGAAGGAATATTAAAAAAATTGGAAACTAATGGGAGTCAAGGTTGAGGGCTCAAGGACTGACATGGGGGTTGATGCATTTATGTTTAGGATAAGGCATTAATGGAGGGGGAGAAGAGTCGGCAAACATGGGATAAGATGGAGAAGAGAGGAAGAAGAGGGGGATATTTACCTTAGTTGTTTTGGGAGAAATTTTGAGAGCGGAGCTGAAAGGGGGTTTTTGCTGGAGATAATTCAGAAGGGAGAGCAGGTTGGCTGGTACTCGGTTTGGGCTCGGGGGTCCAAAGGGGTACCTTTGGAGCTGGGTTGTCGGCGAGACCTCATCAGTTGGCAGGGTGGCAAAACTGTTTTGGGCTGGTTGAGTTTCAGAGTTTTGGGAAGGTTTGGTTGTAGGGAAAAGCAAAGGGAATCAGCAAGGCATTCAGCAAACAAGGACAGCCTGAAGGGTGGATCTACTAGCTATCTACAGGTATTTTCCAGCAGGTATATTTTATCATTTCTACCTTGTCAAATTATGTAAAAATTTAATTACAAAAGATTATATGCTGTTATTATATTTGCTACTCCTGCACAAACAATAAATGGTTAGAAGTAGATAAAATAGAATTATAATTGTTCAAATCTGTAAATGTAAATGCTATATTTTTACAGCCAAAACTAGAAATGAGAACAGAAACGTAACAGAAACAGAAACAGAAATTTTGACAAGAAGTGAAATATATGACTTTATTGAGAGATAAAGTAGACCCATGTTGGGGTCCTTACACATGGTATCAAGGAGACCCAGGTTGGGGTCCTTACAAAGTGCCACAGTCTTTTAGACAATTTGCAACATGTTGTGCATCAAATGATTCATCCTTTTAGTTTAATGCACTTGTCGCATATCATCCTCACCATGATGTGCTTGTTGTTGCGCATCATATGGAATTCTCAACTTCGCACACTTCACTTCAATCTTCATGCATCAGCTTGAAATCTACGCATCACCTGATATACTTCGGTTCTATCTCTTCGCTTATGTATTACTTACAACATATGTGACTGTCTGCGTGTTTATCTGTATTTTGATCATTCAATATTCACGTAGTTACGCATACTTCAGTATTTTTGCCTTTCGATATTTTTGCAATCGTCACGAATCTACATCATCATTATGCGCACCATCAATTGCATCATTCCTTTGCATGTGCGCATATAGCTCCTCGCTAGATCATGTTGTTTTGTACTCGAGCCCTTTATGCCCAGAATATAAATCTGTATTTTCCAACTGAAGCTCTAAAATCTCTCCATTGAGCTTACTTCAAATATCCAACTTGCATCTCTATTTATACATGTCCTGCACAGATACTTGGTGGGACTTACACCTTAGTGGTGTACACTTGCGCTCTTGATGTACCATTGATTTAAGGTATGTGCGCATCCTTTCTCTTCAACTTGATGAGTATTTGACCCTTGTTGTACCATCCCTTGTGGGTATCAATTAGAAGAAATTTGGGTAAAAAATGGGCCTCCTAAGGAAAATAATAAGAAAATAATAAAATAATAGTAGAGAGAGATTAAAAAACTACTTTTTTGGATCATATTTTCAACTTATCTCCTTGTAGGCTTACTCAAATTTCAAGCGGAAGGACTCGTTGGATGTATAATTAAATTATGCATCAAACGAGTATCCATGTTGCATACTTTAACAACATCCACACCATGAAAAATTGAAAATGCATTGAAACATGTTTCTAGTGAGAGAAAACACGTTTTTTAATGTATTTTCAATTTTTCATGGTGTGGATACTGTTAAAAGTATGCAACATGGGTAATCGTTGGATGCATAATTTAATTACGCATTCAACGAGTCTTCCTGCTTGAAATTTGAGTAAACCTACAAGGAGATAAGTTGAAAATACGATCCAAAAAATTAGTTTTTGTTTTTTCCCTCCAATTGTTTTAGGTGCTCCCTTTTTTAACTTTAAAGCATTTGATTGGCTAATATATGATGCCATGGACTTTGTATTATTTTTGGAAGGCCTATTTTAAATTGAAATTTCCTCTAATGCGGCGGCGCACTTGATGTATGAATGCTTTGCGGAAACTTCACATACACCAACTTCTACTTGGTGGTACTTTGAACCTTGTCACGTCATCATTTGTGGGACTTGCGCACTTGTTGTACCATTGGCTGTGGAATTTTCTCATAGACTAACTTCAACCATTGTATACTTCTTGGAACTTGTGCACCCTTTACAAACTGAAAGCATCTTCTGATTGGCAAGACTTGCGCACTTTAAAGACTATCCAGTCATAAGCTATTTTTTACTGCTTGCGCACTCCCGATCCTTGACCAAGCATTTCCTGCGCATTCCATAATATTTTTCCAACATGCTTTCACACTTGTATCTTTGCTTAACCAACTCCTTGGCTGCTTGTGCACATGTACCTTTTTCCAACCAATTTTTTGACTACTGCCTTGAGTGAGTATGACTTGGTGGACTTGAATTTTGCACTGGTACCACATGTAGTAGGATACATTGCTTATGTGCTTCTTTGAACTGGATCTACATGATTTTCCTTCCTTATGTGCAGGGATGATTTTAAGAACCCCCCCCCAAATTTATATGTATAAAAAATTGGCGAATCTCCCCGATATATAGGAAAATTTGAAGGCGATTTTATCAATAATATAATATGTATATATAATTTTTTGGCGAATCTTTCATTTTATTATATGACATTGTAAAATCTTGGCGAATCTTTCACTAAATTATAACATATTGTAAAATCTTGGCGAATATTTCACTGAATTATAAAATATTGTAAAAATTTGGCGAATATTTCATTGAATTATAAAATATTGTAAAAATTTGGTGAATCTTTCACTGAATTTTAAAATATTGTAAAAATTTGGCGAATCTTTCATTGATATATAAAACACATTGAATGGCACTCTACTTGTAAATGATGAGTTCAAGGCTTCTTGGTCTCATGCCAATTGGACTAGAGGAATGTTGGTCTCGTGCCAATAGGTCTCCTACGATCAATGCGTAGGAACCTAGTGCATAAACCATTTTTCTCTTCACTTAGCTATGCAGAGATCATTTATTTTTCTAAATAGCAATAAGTATTTACAAAGAAAATATACAATCAACATAAAAGAATCGAAAAAGTGAAGACAATTAATTCATGCAAATAAAAGGTAATAAGAACTTATTTTCTCAAACCCTAAATCAATGGAAATCAACTAAATCTAATATTGATTCAAGCTACAACAAAGGGTTAAATCAAACATCAAATGAGAACTAGAAGCATTCAAGGGTCTAACACAATAATTAACCAAAATACGTGCAAACTCCACAAATCGACAAAATGCTTCAAATAAAAGCAATAAACAAACCATAAAAATTTGCACAAAATATTTGAGATAAACACCAACATGGTTTCATGTACTTGAATAAGCTCATTCTTGCTTAGCGAAAGTGTAGTCAAATTAGTTATTTATCCTTTAATGCTAGGACACTATCTATGTGAAGAGATAGCTCCTAGGCCTAGCTTTGTCAAATTCCAGTGTCATTTCCTATCACATACAAGAAAGAGACAATGTAAAAGATAAATATAAAAACATCAATCTTAAAATAAACTGCATCAAGGAAATGTATGTCATATCATCAATGTTATAACAAAAAAGTACAATGTAGAATCTAGGACACTATCTATGTGAAGAGATAGCTCCTAGGCCTAGCTTTGTCAAATTCCAGCATCATTTCCTATCACATACAAGAAAGAGACAATGTAAAAGATAAATATAAAAACATCAATCTTAAAATAAACTGCATCAGGGAAATGTATGTCATATCATCAATGTTATAACAAAAAAGTACAATGTATAATCTATTTTTAATTAAAACGCTAACTCAAATTTACATATAGTGATCACCCGCAAGGGTCCATGGAACAACTATACCAAAATAAGACTCAAGAGTCTCTCATGTGTATTGGATCATATACAATCTTAGGTGAAATCCATTTCCCAATTCACATTCTGGGCCTGGTCCTCATTTTCGGCACTCTGAACATGGCCTTCTTCGGATGAGTCATCATTATGATCCTCGTGAACATTATGTTCCATATTAAGTTCATTAGATAAATTTGTCATATTGTTTTCTCCCCTCCTTTCACAAATTAATCGCCAAAGAGCTACTGCTCTTTCATATGGAAAATTGTCAACCTCATACTTTGTTACATATAATCTTAAGCATGTATCCACATTTTTATCAAGCTTATTCCTCAACTTTGACTTCAAAAATGTCAATGCACTAAACATTCTCTCATCCTCCACTAATCCCAAAATCATGGTTTGACATAAATCTACTAATTTGAAATACTCTGACATATTTTGCAGTAGAAATTCGCTACCACTGAGTGTAGTCCATAATTTTGTAATTGCACCATATTCTAGAGCATTATCCAACTTAGAAAATTGCTCCCACATTGTATCAGCAAAGCATCGGGCTTGATCTGTCAATTTTTTTCCATCTAAAATACCTTGAATATGTTCTTTTTGTATCTTGGTCTCTCGACAAAAATGGCTCTACAAAATCTTGCATTTTTCTATAAAGTCAACCTTTATAGTTTTTGTACATTGACGATGGTTCCAATATTTAGGGTATACCACAAACATGGCCTCCAACAATTCGTCTCAAGGAAATTGTTCTCTTATCTCTGATGATAGTGATTTTGCAATTTCTATCAAGCTGCGCCTCACTGAAATCACAACATTGTCAAATTGTTCTCTTGACACAAGGCACTCTTTGGTGGTTCTTCCTATTTTGTCATCATAATAAAAGGGAACCATATACCCACACACTGCCATACATAGAAACCCTTTTTCATCCAACTTCAATAAATTTTCATCATTTTCAATATTGATTACCTTAGCCCAATTTGTAAATGCTAGACCTGTAAAAGAATCTGCCATCATATACAAATTATCTAATGCAAGGCATGCTAATTTTCTAGCATTTGTTTATTCAGCAATATACATCATGCGACTCTGAGACATCTTCACGGGGCTATTCATTTCATGAAGCACAGGAAGAACTCCATCCAATGTTAAATATGTCTCTATATCAATTAATAGAAAGAGAAGAGTTTGAGCTTTTTCTACACTTAGGCGATGTTCATACATCACCCCTACCAAGGATGCATATTCATTGAATAGTCTTTGAGCTGGTCCCTTAAGTGAGATCCATCTTGTATCAACATCTTTTAATAGTTTGTTTCCATTTCTAACACCATTAGCAAATTTTTTAAACTCTGAAAACCATTTGGGACTCCGACAAAAGTATGCATGAACCTCACGTACAAGATATTCAACTTTTGAAACCAATGGAAAGTTGCTCACTATTTTAAATGCAAGATTCATTCTGTGAGCCATGCAATGAATACCAATCATATATGGTGAAGCTGAGAGTTGTAGTCTAGCACAAAGGCCATTCCTTTTTCCTTGCGTTACTAATGCTCCATCTGCTCCAATGCATACCAACTTTCTTGTGATCATTGAATGATCCATACCACCAGTTTCCTTCAAAGTATTAATAACAAGTTCATAAATGTTTTCTGCCGTAGAACTTTTTCTCATTTTATGAATTCCAAGTAGATAGGAATTCCTGATATGGTCATTGACCATATAAATGCTCATGCAAATCCATGCAGTATTATCAATAGCTGTAACTTCATCCAAAGACAGTGACAAAAATGTAGCATTCACAATCTTCCCTTTCATATCATCCTTTTCTACTTGAGCTAGATATTTTCCCCATTCCCAACCACTCGTTAAAGACCAATGAGAAGATGGAAAATTTGGCACTTGAATAAAAGATAGATATTTCATCATTTTTGGATAATCTGTCATAGGACGACCATTGGATAGGATGTGGAATACAGTGCTTAATTGTATCGACTTCGATAACAATTTTTTTTCCATCATCTTTCCGAATTGAGAAGTGATGGTTCCTCCACTTTCATCCAGTTTTCTCTTATTTATTAAGTATTTATTATATTCCTCTTCATATTGGAGATGTCGACATTGGCTAACAGATTTCCATCTAGTAGTAGATTTCTTCTCATCATTTCCAGTTTTCTTATCATACACCTTCCCAACATGCTTCTCTATTGTGTCTAGCTTCATTTGCAATTTCACTACCTTGCCAAGTTTCCAACTACATGAAATACATTTAACTTCTCGTGAGGTCTCATTCTCATTTGTTGGAGGTATCAGTTCAATAAATGGGAATCTTGATACCCAATCAGATTGGAATTGTCTCCCGAAGTCCCATTGGCCTTTTTTCCTCTTCAGTGAATGGTATATGTCACCTTGCAAGGAAAAATCTTCAACATTTGAGCTACCAATTTCTGATAAAAATGCATTTGCCTCACTCTGATCACTAGAGGAATGTATTCTACCATCCATTGTATGTTTTGCAGATGCATCCTCTAAAGTGTTGGCATCTCTCTCACCGATACCTTGCTCAAGAGAGCTTGAAGAATGAATATGATGTGGATTATTGGATTGATGTTTTTGAAAATATGATATTACATCCTTTTGTCTTAATGTTTTATTTTTCTTTCCATGATCCATGTTTGACATCTTACCTAATGTTCCACAATTGATATTCCAAATCAATATAGAAACCAGAAGGAAGCCTGCATGAGAAAAATGATATAAAATTAGTACAACTGCAATTCCCTACGAGGAGGTTGGTCCTCCACAACTGCACCAAAAATATACTAATTGGTTAACCTAGGGTCCACTAGAACAACAGGGAACAAACAACACACCACTATAAAAATTTTCTAAGAGGATCAAGACCAGGAAAACAGAGATGAACTCTCAAAGGAAAGTCTGGGATGATTAGGGCCTAGAATGTATTGCTACCTCCAACAACCGTTTGTGGTTGTGGTGATGGGATCCCTTGTGATCCTGATGAACTCACCTCGCTGCCGCCGTGACTGGAGGGTCGGGAGAGTAGCTACTTTGAATAAATTTTGATAAAAGGATGTGTTTTAAAAATATTTTTGAAAAATAGAATAAAACAATCCTATGGCTTTCTAGACTCAACAAAAATAAAAAGTGTCCACACAGTAAAAAAACTCCTTAGAGATTTCAAGCAAGCAAACTTACTCTTCCAAAGAACCGAAGCTCAGTGAAAAGATGGATTGTAGGGCCTTCCGAAACTAATAGTTGTTCGGGGATGTTAGGCCTCAAACAATTGCTAGCAGCGAAGGTATGAGAAACAGTTACAATAAACTTTAATCGCCAGGGGTGCAAGCGTTGGCTCCTGACCAATCACCCTCGCAAGGAGTAAAAGCTCCAAAGTCTGTCTCAGGTATTGCAAGTGTGTCCCACTTACAATAGCCTATGTGATGTCCTAAGAAAAGCCACTAAAGTTACCACTTCACAATTCATGGTCAAGTGGAACAGTCGCAAGTCAAGAACAACTCTCATAACCAGGCACTCTAGAAAAGTGATGTCACCCCGAGGACTTGTCACTTCACATAGAATTCCTTGATGAGCTCATGTCCCACTAAACAAGCAAGAGGGGGAACCACTCTTTACTTATCTAGATTGACCTCGTGCTTAACGCATGTTTAAGAATCGCTTTCCTGACATGCGTTTCATGCTACTAATGGATTTCTCTCTTTAATCAATGCTAGTTTCAAATTTTTGCAGCCCAGGAGTGTTAACTCTCCAACCTAATCCAGGGCACTAACCTAAACTTGTTGGTGATATGAAAATCAAAAGTTTGTCAATTTTAGATTAAACGCCAATTTTAAATGTAGTTTGCATAGTTTCAGGAGTGGAAATGAAACTGGTGGTGTTTTGACTCAAAAACAGAAAAATGAACCAAACAATGCAAAATGCTCACTACTCTACCTTTCAATTCGATGAATATTCTAAATTAAGGAAGAGTTAGAGGTTCAAGGAGATCCAAACGGTGTTTGGAAGGTGTGTGTTGAAATTTTTATTATTATTAAAGCACACAGTTCAACTCTCCGACAGAGAGTGCTCTTGACTTAGTCTTAAGACCAAAGTTCAAGAGACTTATTTGATTGAAATGCATAATGCAAGGGGAATGCAGAATCTAGTATGCTCTCCAATAGAGAGTGCTTTTGACTTGGGTTATTTCAAGTTCAAGAGGCTTTGTTCATTGTTAAGATAGAAGCAATTTGTACGCATGAACGCATGTGATAGCTCAATAAGATGGGAAAATCAAAGACAAATATATCACTTATAAAATGAACAACTAGCATTCTACAACAAAATGAAATCAAACTATTCGGCCAAGACTTAAACTAATCTAAGAAAAATAAACAGGTGGGATCAACCTCCGAACAAGGTGACCACTAGAAACGCTAGTCTCGAAAACCTTCCCACTAGCTGGATGTCCACAAGGATGCTAACGGGGAAAGAGAAGTAACCACAAAACTATGTGGCCCTGCCCTTGGGATGAAATCCCAAGGATACTATCTCAAGTCAAGACTTGGAAGAGAACTAATCTAAGTACAGAAAGCAGATTTTAATCTAAGAATTGAAAATAAAACTAATCTAATCATGCATGAACAAACTTCCCCAAATGGGGAAGGAGAAACTAAGTGTGGGAGGCACTATCCCACCTAGCCTTTTTATTACTTGGGAGTAAGCAACTTAACATTTAGTGAAACGGACCTTCACTATTGCTGGCCACACCTAGTATTTTCATCTCTTATCCTAACAACAAATTGCAATCTAAAGTAGTTAGATCCCTTGAGCATGAAACATTGTTGAGCAAAAACCATGAAATTTCATATATTCACTTTTGGACCCTAAATAACAAAGGAAATACTATGTCATCTAGACCCATCAGCAAAATCATGAATCATTGCCTCTTTGGTTTACAAAAATGAAAATACACAAGTGAGCCTCTGCCAAAAATAACAATACTATCTCCATCTTTTCTTTATATATTCTAAAGAGGGAAACCTAGAAATCTTGTGGCTTTCCGAATGTTTGAGTTGAAAAAATTTGTAGCCTCAAGAGTGACATGAAGTTCTTGCATTCCTATTGACAATCCCATCCCTCTTCCCTTTCTTTATTTTAACAAAAAATGTGAGTTTTTGTGTGTTTCCCATTATACTGCAAGGAGGCAAGGAGGTATCCTATACATGGTAAGTCACACCACACCAATCTGGAAAATTTTACAGCCACACCAATCTGGAAAATTTCTCACATAAACTCTTACAAAGAACAGAGGCACAACCACATCAACATACCTTCTCACCTGATGGGTTGAAGCTTCGAGGATGAGAAAGGAAACCACCAAAGCAATAACTTCATCAACCAGGCCTTTCTCTACACTACAATGAAGTTATGAACCAACACCTTTACTTCCACTTTAACCTATCACAATAGTCTCCACCTTGATTAATTACACCAATTAAAAGCTCCTAAAATAACATCATGACAATCAACATAAAATTGTTTATTTTCCATAGAAAATCCCAGTAAAGGTAACCAAAATCTACCTATTATTTAGTAGGAGGAAATATATTTAAAAAACATAGAGTTTTGTCCCCTGCACTTGTGACAATGGTCTAAAATCAAGGGTCAAAACCTTGGTATATAAGTTGCAAATCAATGCTTATTCGTGCTAAAATCTTGAAGTGAATGTAACAACTACTATGAACTTGTTCTTGAATTGATTGTAACAACTACTATTTGTTATTCATGAATTTTGGCGCAAACAAATGAAATATGACCCATCAATCCAATTATAAGGGGTTTAATTCTTGGCATGGTGTTAAGATTCTCAAATTCTAAACTTAGTTGGAGTCCACCCTTTCAACAAATGCAATCCATGCACTAAATAAGAGATTTAAAATGCCTTAATTGGTAATTTGTATTTGGCAGAAAATACAGAGCTTAGCTTCAACCCAAAGATTTCTTATTGTTATGTTGATTTGTACTTATGATGTTCACTTGGGGTTTCATACAACCTTTCTGGGCACACTTTCAGCAATTATGGGCATTGTTTGAAGTACCAGTAGCCATGAATCCTCCAGCAATCTGAGTGCAGTTGCAGCAGCAAGCTAGTCTGTAGTAGAGGTTTTGGGAACATTTACACAGGTCTGGGCTTGAAAATACTCTCAATCTGCATTCCTGGGCACATTGGGGACCCAAACTAGCAGCAAGCAATCATAAAAAATACCTAAGATGTTGGTGGCAGTGCTAGCTAGAAACACAT
Source organism: Larix kaempferi (assembly GCA_027924585.1). Lineage (NCBI taxonomy): Eukaryota > Viridiplantae > Streptophyta > Pinopsida > Pinales > Pinaceae > Larix > Larix kaempferi. The sequence goes on along the minus strand of BSBM01000765.1, from coordinate 4,872,029 downwards.
AACTAATATTAATACTAAGATGGGGGATCTAGAAAGTGGTGTATGCTTGAATTCAAGTCTCACCGGATCAAATTCAACCCTCTTTACAACCTTTGTAACTCACAACATGCATACAACATCTCAATTGCATCTAAGATGCTAGTGTGCTACTAAACATGGTGGTGGAAGTGGTTTCCATGGAGCATGATGAAGACTGACCTTCATGTTGCAATGTAGTGAATGATGTCCTTGGATATCTTTGCATGGCTCCGCGTATTTTCAATTATGTTAGATCTGAAATGAATCTAGGTCATGAAAGTTCCTTTAAATCAAAGCTTGTCTCCCCTGACAACATTGCCACAACTTGTTTCATGGTAAGTCTGGAGTTGGAACTTGGAAGTAGCTTGGGTGCATAAAAGTGCAACATTGATGACCTTTCAATGTAGACTCATTCATAAAATTGCCTAGATCAGCAGCAAGAACCATTTCTTCTTGAATCCAAGTGGTTGTTCAATGTAGACTCATTCATTTATCCATGCATTCAAGAATGCACTCTTTGCGCATACATCTAGTGCAATGTCCATCCAAACTGCTCTACAAAACTAATATAAATTTAAAAAATGGTCATCTTGGCTACTAGCATGAAGATTCCTAATAGTCGATTCTTCTTTTTGCACGTAACCTTTGGCTATTTGTGATTCACTTGACCTCCTTACTTGAGAGTTGGGTACCTTAATCCTCAACAACTACCCCATTACATCCAGCTCTCAAAAAAATCACCATTTAGCTAAGTTGTTTAACCAGATTATGCAATCTAACAGAATCTACTATATGCATGTCCATAAAGATGTGCAGAACAAATTTCAACAAAGGAATTGAAAACACATAATTGCATAATATAAAAATTCACACAAAAACACCATAAAGATATTTTGGTGTGAATTAAATTGAAACGTCGACCAGTTATATGGCCAATGTGGATACTCAGGAAGACGTTCACTCTAACCATAAAGGTACTTTACATAATTGTAAACATGTGAAATAGTTCCCAAGGGAGCATTCACTAACCATCCATATGCATCCACCTTAAATGTCACCTGAGTTTCCAATGATAAGACAAGGGAGGGTTGTCTAAAAGGTTACTGATCCGTAAACAGTAGTCCTATGACCTATCCATTTCACTGACACAGATACTCTGCAGAAGAAGAATTCAAAATCTATGCAATTAAACAATTGATTGACAATTTGAATTTTAAACCAATTTCAAAGCTTCTTGTTCTCTGCAATTTCTCTGGCAACTGAAATCCAACTCTGTTCACTCTGTCAACGTTGTATTAGTATTGCTCCAACTGACCAAAAACAATGCTAAAAAAAACAAATCTATGGGTGCAAATTTCAAATGCATTCACAGTCTAATGCATGCTCTATTTTAATGGCCAGCTCCAATGGAAAATTCAATGAGATAACTCTGTTTTCCATGGTGCATTCAACCTCTCAATTTTGTTAATCCAGCACATACATATGCTATGCTTCAATGTTGTTGCAGCTTCAGGTTATGGCCTATGGCTGGCAGCCAAACACAGATTTAATTAAAACACATGGTGGGCAACAATGAGACCAATGGTCTAACCTTAGCACAATCCAAAAGTAATTAACTGGCTGTAAATGATGATTTAGTCAAATGATTTAGAATAGAGATCACTGAGTAACTGTTGCAAACCAGTGATTTGAACTAGGGCAATTTGGCGGTGAACCAAGGAATTGGCACACTGATTATCCAAGCAATGGGCCAAAGATCAGGGAAAATTGAGCTATTGTAGGATGTGGTTAGATAGCCTTCAGACAATTAATTACCCAGCTATCAGTCTAACTCGAAAGATTGTTGTACCATGTAATTTTCATATCATTTGGACTACAATTCTTATGCTAACAAACAAACAAACAAATAACTGAAGTCAACGATTTGTTCAAGCTAAGAATGATGGAGCTACTAAGCCAGAAATTGTGGTAGAATGTGGGTTGCACCAGTCTACAAAGCCATCAATAAAAGTGGCTAGATCAGCAGCAAGAACCATTTCAAGAAGAAATGGTTCTTGTTGTTGATCTAACCCACAGAAGTCCTTAGATTTCCTAAAATTGTCTTTTGACACACAGGTATGTCCTCAAATATAACCCAGAATCATATCACTGCTAACTAGGGGGGGTCAAATAGGGCTGAGAATTGATTTTAGGGCCTAGGATGTTCCCAACAACATGGATTTATTTCTCAAATATCCATTGTTTACTACTGCTACTCATTCTCAAAAGTTCCCAGGTCTGATTGTTAGCCACTTTAGCATTGCTATGATGCATAAACTTGTTACCAGCATGTGATAACTATAAACAAGAACATTTAACTCTACAGGACAATAGGATAAGCCCTAACTGCTTCAAACACCACTCAAATTTCTACAAAGCCTCTTTAAACAAAAGGTAATACTCTACAGGGGATTGTGTGTCCCAACTAGGTGCCAAGGATCACCATTCCACTAGTTGTTCTTCAAATGATGATATAGCCTAATACAATGAGTTTTTTAAGGTTGCTTCCATACAGAGTGCTCACAAAACGCAAACGAATGATGTTTTTGGGGTTGTATATTGTTATTTTGACTAACTATAAATGTCTAAACATGCCTAGATTTTGTATTTAATGTTGATTGTGGGTAGAAAAGTGCCCAGGATTCAAGAAGAAACGGTTCTTGCTGCTGATCTAGCCCACAGAAGTCCTTAGATTTCCTAAAATTGTCTTTTGACACATAGGTATGTCCTCAAATATAACCCAGAATCATATCACTGCTAACTAGGGGGGGGGTCAAATAGGGCTGAGAATCAAGATTGAAAAGCTTTTGCCACTTTGAGTGAAATAAGAAGGTTGATTGTGAGCCCATGTTAAACTGATACAAAGGGTTACTTTCTAGTATCTACATGTGGTAGACTACAATTAAGGGAAGATAAATTGGATAATTATGAGCCCATCCTTGTGATTTTTTAAAATATTAAGATAAAATGGGTAATTTTATTAATATCCAACAAATGACACAATAGTAGGTCAATGGAAATTAAGGGTATAATAGTGTAAATATGAAAGAAACTCATAGATAAATCCAAGGAGATATGTGAAAAGGATTTCCTCTACAAACCAAGAGAATTAATTCCTCTACAAACCAAAAGAATTTTTGCAGTCATTACCCGATCGTGAGCACTTGGATGGAAAAGTTGGACCTAATAAAACATAGTTATCCAAGATGAAGGAGACCAAAGCATCAAATGCACCAATAGGAAAAGGGGAAAAACTAGGAACAACATCAAATAACTCCAAAGATGAGTGAAGGAGGATAAACATCCATGGTAGCTTCACCAACACCTCCAGTTCAAAATCATAGAGAGAAGTCGTTTTTGGGAATAATATTGTGTTTATATATAGAAAACGTGGTAAGGAATGGATATTAAATCTAATTGGCCTCATCTATAACCTTTTGGGAATCAAAAGATTCCCAATCAAGGAGTTTTTATCCATTAAGGATAAGGAATCAACACTAATGCCACAGAACACCATGCCCCTCAATATGTAGACCAAACACATAACATGAAGCCACACACGTTGTTAAAATGTTGGAACTGTCCAATCACTAACTGTCAAAAATATTTTCTTGGCCTGGAGAAAGAGGCTTCAAGAAGGCTAAAACAATGATGAATAAAGGACCATTCAAAAATGAAGAGTAAGAGGGGACTCAAAAGGAAAACATAGGACTGTTTCGTGCTATGGGATAAAGAGGGAAGGACAACCCATCTGCAAGGAGAAATACTAGACAACCTATGTGCATGGAAAAATACTACCCCAAATCTTGAAGTGAGCACACAAATTATCGGCAAGAGAGTGTGACTCAAAGCACTTGAGGCATCACTGTAAAATCAGCATAGGGAGTGGAACACACAACCCTACCATTCTCCCAATTTCAACAACAACAACACACTCTGAGATTAATTATGCTAAAAATCCAGAGAATAAATGTTGATCTTCCCGTAAGAAAATCAGTGCTCCAACTACAAACTTGCAAATACTCACAAAAATTCCCTCCCATCAATCATGACAATGTTGAGTGTCAATAGACTTACTTATGTAGCTAAAATCAAGCTTGAAATTGATGTGTCAGCTCTTCATTGTATGATTCAACTAGCATCCTACAAGCCTATGAGGTTCTTGTTGTATTTCATCCCTAGTCATATTAAATACAACAAATGATGGGACCTAAGAGTAATCTCTTCATAGACATTAGATGCAATTTCTTCAATATGTGGCTCTCAAAATGTCATCACAAGTATTTTGTTGAAACCTTTGTATCTACTATCTAGTACTCCTCACAGCGTCATCAATTCTCATGATAGATTTTTCAATCCACAAATATGCTAATCCTCTTTAATCCTTATCCCTAGATAGATGTATTCCCATGCAAGCAACATCATGCACATTATGGATTTATTTCCATGGAGGCACCCGAAGAAAAATACTAAAGAACCAAGTGCCTAGCAATAGGCTATAGGGTTGTATATTGTTGTTTTGACTGACTATAAATGTCTAAAACATTATTAGATTTCGTATTTAATGTTGAATGCAGGTAGAAAAGTGCCCAAGATTCAAGAAGAAATGGTTCTTGCTGCTGATCTAGCCCATAGAAGTCCTTAGATTTCCTAAAATTGTTTTTTGACACACAGGTATGTCCTCAAATATAACCCAGAATCATATCACTACTAACTAGGGGGGGGGGGTCAAATAGGGTTGAGAATTGATTTTAGGGCCTAGGATGTTCCCAACAACATGGATTTATTTCTCAAATATCCATTGTTTACAACTGCTACTCATTCTCAAAAGTTCCTAGGTCTGATTGTTAGCCACTTTAGCATTGCTATGATGCATAAACTTGTTACCAGCATGTGATAACTATAAACAAGAACATTTAACTCTATAGGACAATAGGATAAGCCATAACTGCTTCAAACACCACTCAAATTTCTACAAAGCTTCTTTAAACAAAAGGTAATACTCTATAGGGGATTGTGTGTCCCAACCAGGTGCCAAGGATCACCATTCCACTAGTTGTTCTTCAAATGCTGATATAGCCTAACACGATGAGTTTTTTAAGGTTGCTTCAATACAAAGTGCTCACAAAACACAAACGAATGATGTTTTGGGGGTTGTATATTGTTGTTTTGACTGACTATAAATGTCTAAAGCATGCCTAGATTTCATATTTAATGTTGATTGCGGTTAGAAAAGTGTCGAGGATTCAAGAAGAAATGATTCTTGCTGCTGATCTAGCCCATAGAAGTCCTTAGATTTCCTAAAATTGTCTTTTGACACACAAGTATGTCCTCAAATATAACCCAGAATCATATCACTGCTAACTAGGGGGGGGTCAAATAGGGCTGAGAATTGATTTTAGGGCCTAGGATGTTCCCAACAACATGGATTTATTTCTCAAATATCCATTGTTTACTACTGCTACTCATTCTCAAAAGTTCCCAGGTCTGATTGTTAGCCACTTTAGCATTGCTATGATGCATAAAATTGTTACTAGCATGTCATAACTATAAACAAGAACATTTAACTCTACAGGACAATAGGATAAACCATAACTGCTTCAAACACCACTCAAATTTCTCCAAAGCTTCTTTAAACAAAAGGTAATACTCTACAGGAGATTATGTGTCCCAACCAGGTGCCAAGGATCACCATTCCACTAGTTGTTCTTCAAATGCTGATATAGCCTAATAGGATGAGTTTTTTAAGGCTGCTTCCATACAGAGTGCTCACAAAACGCAAACGAATGATGTTTTTGGGGTTGTATATTGTTGTTTTGACTGACTATAAATGTCTAAAACTTGCCTAGATTTCGTATTTAATGTTGATTGTGGGTAGAAAAGTGCCTAGGATTCAAGAAGAAATGGTTCTTGATGCTGATCTAGCCCACAGAAGTCCTTAGATTTCCTAAAATTGTCTTTTGACACACAGGTATGTCCTCAAATATAACCCAGAATCATATCACTGCTAACTAGGGGGGGTCAAATAGTGTTGAGAATTGATTTTAGGTCCTAGGATGTTCCCAACAACATGGATTTATTTCTCAAATATCCATTGTTTACTACTGCTACTCATTCTCAAAAGTTCCCAGGTCTGATTGTTAGCCACTTTAGCATTGCTATGATGCATAAACTTGTTACCAACATGTGATAACTATAATCAAGAACATTTAACTCTACAGGACAATAGGATAAGCCCTAACTGCTTCAAACACCACTCAAATTTCTACAAAGCTTCTTTAAACAAAAGGTAATACTCTACAGGGGATTGTGTGTCCCAACCAGGTGCCAAGGATCACCATTCCACTAGTTGTTCTTCAAATGCTGATATAGCCTAATACAATGAGTATTTTAAGGCTGCTTCCATACATAGTGCTCACAAAATGCAAATGAATGATGTTTTTGGGGTTGTATATTGTTGTTTTGACTAACTATAAATGTCTAAAACATGCCTAGATTTCATATTTAATGTTGATTGCGGGTAGAAAAGTCCCCAGGATTCAAGAAGAAATGGTTCTTGTTGTTGATCTATCCCACAGAAGTCCTTAGATTTCCTAAAATTGTCTTTTGACACACAGGTATGTCCTCAAATATAACCCAGAATCATATCACTGCTAACTCGGGGGGGTCAAATAGGGCTGAGAATTGATTTTAGGGCCTAGGATGTTGCCAACAACATGGATTTATTTCTCAAATATCCATTGTTTACTACTTCTACTCATTCTCAAAAGTTCCCAGGTCTGATTGTTAGCCTTTTAGCATTGCTATGATGCATAAACTTGTTACCAGCATGTGATAACTATAAACAAGAACATTTAACTCTACAAGACAATAGGATAAGCCCTAACTACTTCAAACACCACTCAAATTTCTACAAAGCTTCTTTAAAGAAAAGGTAATACTCTACAGGAGATTGTGTGTCCCAACTAGGTGCCAAGGATCACCATTCCACTAGTTGTTCTTCAAATGCTGATATAGCCTAATACGATGAGTTTTTTAAGGTTGCTTCCATACAGAGTGCTCACAAAAGGCAAACGAATGATGTTTTTGGGGTTGTATATTGTTGTTTTGACTGACTATAAATGTCTAAAACATGCCTAGATTTCGTATTTAAAATATAGTTATCCAAGATGAAGGAGACCAAAGCATCAAATGCACCAATAGGAAAAGGGGAAATAGTAGGAACGACATTAAATAACTCCGAGGATGAGTGAAGGAGGATAAACATCCATGGTAGCTTCACCAACACCTCCAATTCAAAATCATAGAGAGAAGTCATTTCTGGGAATAATATTGTGTTTCTATACAGAAAACGTGGTAAGGAATGGATATTAAATCTAATTGGCCTTATTTGTAACCTTTTGGGAATCAAAAGATTCCCAATCAGGGAGTTTTTATCCATTAAGGATAAGGAATCAACACTAATGCCACAGAACACCATGCCCCTCAATATGTAGACCAAAAACATAACATGAAGCCATACACGTTGTTAAAATGTTGGAACTGTCCAATCACTAACTGTCAAAAATATTTTCTTGGCCTAGAGAAAGAGGCTTCAAGAAGGCTAAAACAACGATGAATAAAGGACCATTCAAAAATGAAGAGTAAGAGGGGACTCAAAAGGAAAACATAGGACTGTTTCATGCTATGGGATAAAGAGGGAAGGACAACCTATCTGCAAGAAGAAATACTAGACAACCTATGTGCATGGAAAAATACTACCCCAAATCTTGAAGTGAGCACACAAATTATCGGCAAGAGAGTGTGACTCAAAGCACTTGAGACATCACTGTAAAATCAGCATAGGGAGTGGAACACACAACCCTACCATTCTCCCAATTTCAACAACAACACACTCTGAAATTAATTATCCTAAAAATCCAGAGAATAAATGTTGATCTTCCCATAAGAAAATCAGTGCTCCAACTACAAACTTGCAAATACTCACAAAAATTCCCTCCCATCAATCATGACAATGTTGAGTGTCAATAGACTTACTTATGTAGCTAAAATCAAGCTTGAAATTGATGTGTCAACCTTCATTGTATGATTCAACTAGCATCCTACAAGCCAACGAGGTTCTTGTTGTATTTCATCCCTAGTCATATTAAATACAACAAATGATGGGACCTAAGAATAATCTCTTCATAGACATTAGATGCAATTTCTTCAATATGTGGCTCTCACAATGTCATCACAAGTATTTTGTTGAAACCTGTGTATCTACTATCTAGTACTCCTCACAGCGTCATCGATTCCCATGATAGCTTTGTCAATCCACAAATATGCTACTCCTCTTTAATCCTTATCCCTAGATAGATGTATTCCCATGCAAGCAACATCATGCACATTATGGATTTATTTCCATGGAGGCACCCAAAGAAAAATACTAAAGAACCAAGTGCCTAGCAATAGGCTATAAACTAATAACCAGCAAAAGGATAAGATAGTACACGTACAATGATACAATAAGTCATCCAAGTGAGAAAAATAAGAAGTTGTCATTTTCAACGAGACATGGACACTAAATGAGACAGCATATGATAAGGATGAAAATATCTAGGTGCCTATAAGTGAGAAAACTATCATCTCCCAATAGAAACTTTTTCCAATTGCTAACTTGATTTTCTCCACAGGTGGTAGAAGTTGGTCTCCAACCTTGATTTGCATCGATGGAATTGTAGAAACTCACAAATTGCCAACTTTCAATGGGAATAGCAGTAAGCATGGGAATCAATTCAAGGCAAGCTTTCAGTCATTGTAAATCCCTTACAAAGAGAATATCTGAATACACATTTTTCTGAAGAAAGCTTATGATTTTTCAAAACTTTATCCAAAATAGGCAATTTTACCATATGGAAACAGAGAATGCTTGCAATTTTTGAATACATGGGATTTGAAGCAAGTGTGAAGTACAATGGATGCAGTTGTTCAATCCAGGTACTATACAAGCAAAATAATGCAAAGATAATGCAATCTCATAACAATGACAATAATAAACTACTTTGCAAATTTAATGCTCACATACCTTTTAAATTTTTAATTCTCAAAAACCTCCTGAAATGTACAGCCAATTGCCAAAGTAGTTTGCAAACCTCCAAATACACGCTACAAACTAGTAACACGATTATTTGAAACAAACAGTAAAAATGAGCCTCCTATGGGTGAAAATCAAGAATTTTACCAAACGTGATTCAGCATTGATTCAGTATTGATTTAGCATGGGCGATGCTAGGGGTTTTATTGCCACTCTAGCAGCCAAATCACAGGCGAATCGGATTACAAAACCACTATTCCTTGAAATCGAGGGTGAACATTAGCTCCAACTAAACCCATGCCAGAAATCGAGGGTGAACAATAGCTCCAAAAACCGCCATACCAAAAATCACAGGCGAATGAGTTTACAGGAAACACCATCCCTAAAAATCGGGGGCGATTGGTGCATCCAAGGAAAAATGAATTGGCGAAAATAAATTTTCCCCTATTTCTCCCACAAAAATCGGGGGCGACTGGTTTCTCTTGTAAATTCCTTCTAAATACATTTTTGGCTATATAGAGTTTGAATATTTAAAAAATAATAATTAGTGGGCTATTAAAATTAATTCTCAAAAACCTTTTTTACATAAAAATTCGCCCTAAAAAAATTGGAAACCTTCTAAATTCGCCCCTAAAATCATCCCTGCTTATGTGCTTCTTCATACTGATGATGCAAGATGTATCCTTAGACACACATCTTCAAACTGGATGCAATTTCTAGATATACTTCTTCACACTTGCATCCATGTCCTTCACCATCTTGCGCATATACTTCTTCAAAGTGGCTTCCATTTACTTCTTTAAGCTGGCATAGGAATGATGTATCCACTTTGACATCAGTTGACATCAATGACTCAAACTGAATCAATCGACATCCTCTTTGACATTAGTTGACATCAATGACAACCAAAGTTCAATAGTTTTCCTATATATTATGCATACATGTATATTTAATTTATTTAGTTTATTTTCCTCCCCATTAATTTGATCTACTACTTGAGATTGCACAACCTTCCAGTAAGTTCTTTTGGTGCATGTGTGTGAAAAATCATACACAACAAAGTGTTTTATCTTTGTATGTAAATCTGCATTTGAATTCTATTTATGATATGGAAATATGTGTAAAGATCCTTTGGGATTTGTTGGAATTCATGCCAAGAAGAAAAGTCCCCTCTCATAAATGTTGTGTTTCCAGATGGATGGTGGTTGAGATTGGATTCCATCAATGTAATACCGAGGTTAAATTGCAGCTAGGTGGAGAAGTTAGGGGCTTCCAATTGGCAATGACCGATCTTCTAAGTGTAGAATTGCACATTTTGTTTGGACTTGTGCTGCTAATTGGTGCACAATTTTGTTTCTCATCAGATCATATAGAGGTCCAGTACTTGTGTGTTGGTCTTCTATAAGCAATCCCTCAAATTGTTGAATGGAGTTTCTAGCCCAACATAGATCGTCAATGTATTTTATTGTTATATGCTAGCTCTCTTTATGCCTTGTTGAGAGCAGTGTTAGATTGTTGAATCTACTGCTCTTGGTGTAGACCTGCGATGGTAGAGGTCAAAAGTCTTGATAATGTTAGTCTTCTATTTGTAGTTTTTTAAAGGTTTTGGATTTTTTGATGTTGACATACATATTGAACTTAGTCAATTCACTCTATGTGATGCAATGTTTGTTAGAATGGGCTATTATAACCAACCATTATGAGGTGAACCATGAAAGATCCAAGACTAAGGTTGAACAAAGAGGTCCAATATGCAAACAAAGACACCAAGTATGTGCATAATTGCATCTAAGCAAGAAGGTACATGGATTTGGTCATACATGTCATTATCTCTCACTGATGTGTTGAAGCCTGCGTGGCAATATTAATATGTAAAAGTCTTTTCTCAATCTACTTGATGAAGTGTGCTGTAGATGAGAGGGAAATATAGCTATGTGGTGTGTCTCCTCTAATGGTTCCTTGATGAAACATTGTTTGAGGAATGAGGTGCCATAATTCCTAAGATAGGTAGGTGCAAAGATTGTAAGATTGATCTGATACATCCTGTATCCAAACTATATCTTAGAGAACTTGCAAGCACCATGGTTGGGTACCTAGGTGTCTTGGTCGATGAAAATATGCCCATAGGATGACCACTTGTTCAATCTTTGCATTCAGATTGATGTTAGGCCTTGGAGTACAATAGGTTCCCAGTCAAACTTTGTTGTACTAGTGTTTGGCCCAAAGGTATAGTTGGTTCCCAATTGGTATGTTGTTCAATATGATAGTTCTATAGGTGAACCATATGGAGGAGCACAAAAAATTTGGATTTAAGATGGAAGCAAGTTGTTTGAGTGAATAACCATTGGTTGGTTATTGTAGCAATAAAATACACAGTGGATTTGCATTGTTCTCACTAGGGAAACCAAGTATCAATTGTAGAGTTAATTCTAAGTTGGAATGATGAAATTACAACAAGAATGGCAAAGATGTTCTTATGACGGATTTTGTGGGAGAAGTGGAGATCATATGGTTTGGAAAAACAAGGTAAAGTTTGTGTATTTTTTTAGTGTACCAACTTAGGATTGTGGGACAAAAATTTAAGACTTCTCAAATTGGATCAAAACAATGGCTAAGGAAGCTAGAATTGCTAGAGATGGGCAAGATCAAAGGCTATGGGTGGATGGAAGGTTATGATCCGAGTTTATACCTCTGCACAATGTATTGAGACCATTTATGTTTCAAGAACATCCTGGCTGAACTCTACTCCAATGCTCCTGGGGTTCTCAGCATATACAGACTAGTATGGGTAGGAAACTAGACTGAGGGTTGGAGAAGGTTGTTGCAAACATCATAGTGGTTAATTAAAATTAATTTATAGTCATATCATCATTAAATATCATCTCAGAAAGTTATATGCAGATATGGACAAGTCTTATAACAAATCTAGTAAAATTCCAATTCAGGACAACTCAACTAGTTCGACTTCTGGATTCCCAAACAATGCTCAAAAGCAATCAAAATTCTGAAACAGAGGTTGGATCATGACATATGACATATTATCTAACTTCAATAATAGTAATGACTTCATTTGGACTTATACTCATTGACTTATGAATCATACACTGAAAGCTAGTCAAATTCTAGCTAAATCTAGAAGGGCTGCACAAATTGGAGAAGAAATCAGAGTTCTGTAATTTGTATTGAAAAGACTGATATCAAAACATTGCATACTCTCTTATTACATCAGAAATAGACCAGGATTCCTTTCAGAAAATGCTAGAAGGATCTATCTTCTTGTACATGAGAAACTAGCTGCAAAACTCAAGAAGGAGGGATTCGATCTCTGAACTTGGTGAAGATGATTATGAACTTTCAATTCGACCTGATCAGCTTCAGTACCTGCAAATACACTCAGTGATAATGGTTGAATGCCATCATCCTCTCACAGAAAGTTGGGGCACATCTCCCATGCTTGACTAGGGGCACACCTCCCAAGTCTCGGATGCACAAATGCATTCATAAAATTTCTCATACTAACAAAAGATGTGAAATGGAGTTGGAATCCTTCTTTTATAGAATTCATGTTGACCTATTGAGCAAGTTACTTGGCTTGGTGACCTATGAAAATAGGTCACCCATTAGTGGACATACTTTCCTTGATTTGCTTTGCTTTGGCTTTCCTTTTTTTCCTCTTTTTTTGACTTTCCTTCTTTTCTGAACTTTCCTGCTTTTTAGACTTCCATGTTTTTCCTGTTTTATCCTACTTTCTGGATTTATGCTACTTTTCCTGAAATATTCCTCTTTTCTCATTTTTGGCATCATTTTTGGACTCATGTGCTTTACTTGACTTCTTCCTCAAGTCACTCCTCCAACCTTATCCACTAATGCACCCTCGTGGAGCATTTTCTCCATTTATTCAGCATAATAATAAAATATTAAATGCACCATAAATATTTATTCCAAGTGGATAGCAAACTATGGATAAAATTAAATGCACACTCATAATTAATTAATTGCCTCATATTAACCCCTCATTAATTAATTGATTCAATCTGTCACTAGGATCCATGGGGTTCGATCTTCTTCATGGTGCTGACAAAATTGGAACATGACAGTTGTGTTCAATAGAAGCAGTGACCATATGGAAATGTTAATCACATCTTGTATTTGTAGAAATCTAGGATGTTATGCATAAATCCTATGTATTGGTCCTAAAAATATTTGTAAGCTTGTACTTGGTGTCTCCTTGAGATCAAGCATGTAAGTTGTAAGTACCTATATCTAGGTAACATGTAAAGGGAATATCACTTTAAGGCTTGGATAGACATGCATACCCCTTTGCCATGTGTCCATGATCATTGGATAATTTGTTCGATAACCTCTGTTATGGAGTTGTTAACACTTGAAGGAGTGGGTCATGTGTCAACTAAAGGCTCTATAAGTGGATCATGTTGGTTGTAGACTCTGTGAGGTGTGTTAGACCTAGAAATTGGATGTTTTTGTACATTCAAGGGGAGTTCATCAAGAAGTTGAATGAACCATGTATTTGAAGGTCATCCTACTCTACCAATGGTTGCAGCGGTTAGGTACCCATGCATTCCAGTGGATGGTTGTTCCTTTATATGGATGTCAATTGTTTGGTGATGTCTACATGATCGAGGTACAAGATGCAAGCTCTACGTTGGACCAAATATAGACTTTGTTTATCAAGAGGTTCTTCAAACCACAATGAAGTAGTTGATGCATTAGACTAGTGAAAGATGTTGATGTGACCTAACAAAGATTGAGAAAAGTACTCGTTAAGGAGGAGTTTTGGAATGAGTAACTTCTACTTGTCCATCATAAATTATTGTGTGATACTTGCTTATATGATAAGGTTATGATTATTATTATTAATTGGTCATTGTGAGATAGAATTTTTCTTTTAATGGGTTGTTTGATTATAGGTTTTAAGAAGTTGTTAAATCTAGTTGGATGTGAGAGATTCTCTCCAACTAGTTCTCCTATTCTTTAGTGCGGTTGAGATATTCTCTCAAGAGTTTGTTTGTGTGGCTAAGATAGTGTATCTATCTTAAGCAAAGCTTTATGTTTTTAAATGTGTATTATTTCCTTAATGAATAGAATACTCAGCATACAGCATACAGCTTTGGTTTGTGTGGGAAAACCATATCTACTTTCCCATTTCTCTACAAAGGAAAACCTGACATAGCACGTCTTATAGCTTTCGGAATTTGCAGACAAAATACAAATGCAAAAAATATCAGCACGCAACTTTTTGTGTTTAGCTGAATCATTTAGAGGTGGTGTATTTTAATATTGTTTTTTTCCCATTTAGGTTTGTCTACAACTACAATAACATCCAAAAACTGGGCTCGGTTGGTGCTTGAACATTTCTTTGGTGATATGATGCAAAACCCTTTTAAAATCTTACAATTTTGTTTATTTTGTCTCAACAGTTAAATTACAAAACAAGAATTCTAGAGTTGCAGCTCGTATATGATGATTTGTATGGCTCCAGTTCTGTCAAACAAAATTAAACATGACCATTGCCTGGAAACTTATTTCAAGATCATGTGGCGTGTACAGTGATGTAAAACACGTCTTTGTAGCTTTTGAAACCATGCTAGCGTCTCTTTCTAATATGCATAGCTGCTAGCACAAATGGGGCAATTGTATTAGAGAGTAAGACAGTAGAAATGAAAAGGAAGGCCAATCAGTTATGTGGAATCATAAATCTGAAACATGAGCATAAGACATGCCTAACAGTTTCACCTCCATTGATAATGCCTCTACTGTGCCTTGGATGCATATACATTGTTCCTCATCTTGTAGATTTTAAGGCCTAGCAGTACCGTATTTGTAAAAACTAAACAAGAGTAAATCAAGATAGAAAAGCATTGTTAAGTTTAGTATGGCAGTAAGAAGTTTACTAGCTTTACGGATGCTGGAAAAAACTCTTCATATTACATGCTGTAAACATGATAAGACAAGAATATAATCATGTACAGAATTTATACTTTATATCAGCTGAAGGAATTCCAGTGCCCCAGGATAGTGCTTTCCCACGTTCAATAAATTGTTTCTATTATTCATTGTGAATAGTCTTGTGGGGTTGACACGAACATCCCTCCTTGAAGTCATCGCTGAGTACATTTTCTACAAACTGTGCCCATTTGCCCTCTTATGCTGAGATTTTATTTTGTCCCAATGTTGAACCAGCAAAACTCAAGGTTCGAACATAACTCTGTCACCCAGAGAGAGAACTGTTGTAAGTGCTTTCCTATATATGATCAACGAATCAATCGTCAAGCCAATCCAGATGGAAGTGTTCTTCTGCAACTTCCACCCAGAGACCAGGAATGCTAGAGGCCTTGATATCTGACCATTGATCCTCAATCTGTTCATCACAGATGACATGCACCAGAGACCTTAAGTCACTAGCCGATTTAGGAAGTTGCTTCATACGAGAGCACTCTCTCATATCAAGTTCTTTTAAGCTAATTAATTGGCCCAATTGATCTGGGAATTGTGTTAGGCGCCCACACAGTGAAATATCAAGGAATTGTAGTTGTCTAAGTTTACAAATTGAATATGGTAGTTCTTCTAAACTTGGGCATGCGTGCAATCTGAGCATTTGCAGGGAGCTGAGATCTCCTATATCATCTGATAACTTATGAAGATCATGGCAGTTTGTGACAGACAACCGTTGAAGGGAAGTCATAGTACAAATACTCACAGGCAGTTCCTCCAAATTGCTACAGTGATCAATATTGAACTCGAGAAGACTGGGGAACTTCATATACAACCCCATATGTAATCTGGTCATATTTCCACAACCCTCACACAGAGTCAAGGATAACTTCTCTAATTTTTGCCAGGATTGACAGTATTCCTGGGGGAAAGGAAGAATTACTCTCTCTAACTGAACAACTTTCAGCCGAGTTAATGAAGAAAAGACTGATATACCTTTCAGTGTAGCACGCTTATAATTGTGATTGACAATTATGAGAACCTTTAATTTATGCATTGATTGCATAAATGGTGGAAGAAAGTACTCGCTTGCATGAAAGTTCAAGATGAGAGCCTTGGCATTTGGAAAGTTCATCTGACACCAATCCTTCTCCTCCATTGGACCTTGACACACAAGAATGCAACAATCATCACATTCAGAAACAAATTATGTGCGGGTAGAATGTAAGAATCAGTAAGCTTTTGATCAACTGAGACAGTTCAATATTTAAAAATTGACAGAAACAACTAGGAGAGGAGAAAAAAGTATGCACCAAACCTGTGTGAAAGGAAACAATCTCAGCATCGAATGTGCACTTCGCAGCCTTTATCCACTTTTTGGGAATAGAATCAGCTTTCTGAGGCATAATAAGCCTTTTGCGTCTATTTATAGGCTCCTGCCTGGTCAAATACAGAGCCAAGTCTCGTAGCATATCATGCTGAATAAAGGCAAGCTCGCAGCTGCTACCATAAGAGTTCACCATGGTACCTCTGAATGGTGAATCAAAGTTGCTATGCCAGCTGAAAAAATGATTTAATCAATGCTCATTAAAAAATCCACTCCTCTCCTATCAAACAGTGTAATATGCAGTCAGTGACCCAGCGTCAGGTTTTGAATTTATCATTTTGGAAAGAAGTTTTGCATAAACCTTCTGTGTCACAAACCAGTCCAAGTGCTCCCAAAGAAGTCAAGCAAGGACAAGCAATGGAAAAACAAATGTGTGAGTGACTTACTTTTGATTGTTCACCGGATTCACAAGATTTCGACTCACAAGTTCTATTAAGATTGTGAAAGCAGCTGTCCATTTCAATTTATGAACATAGACCCCCAGGTGTAACAATGGATCAGCAAGGAATTTTCTGGCCTCTGGAAATATTCCCATGTCCAGAAAGCATTCTCGTACTTCTTCTTCCAAGGTATCTATGCTTGTTGCCATGCGTTTCAGAAGCGCTGTTTTGTGATATTCAGATATTGCTAGTCCTTGAGAAAGTTTGTCCTTGGCAGTAATCCATGCTACAGGAGGCTGACCATGTAGAGACCTTCCAATCACCTTAAGGGCAAGCGGCAATCCTTTGCATTCTGCTATTAGCTGTAATGGAAGTGTTGCCAATTGCTTAACATCGCCATCTTTTAACACCCTAATTTCTACAGAGGCTAATCCTCAATTCCAAACTTGTTTCATTGCCATTCTACCACATTAAGATCAAGAATTATGTTGTAATGCATTGAAAACAGAAGGAAGAGGTACCTCTTTGACTAAGTTTCCATCTGCTGTTTCTGGAATGGAATTTTGATCAAATGCTGAATAGCAAAAAAGGGACACAGCATCTGGCTCTCTCAAACACGGTAGGTCATATCGGTAATCAGATTTAACAACATTGTTGTTTCTAGTTGTGATGAGTGTCTTGTACCCTTTTCCTTCAAACAACAGTTTTTCAAGGTGATCAATTTCCCAGACATCATCAAGCACCACCAAAGCTGGCTGAGGTTCCATTCGATGAAGCCTTTGCTGCAGTTGTATACGTGCATCTTGAATGTTATAAAAATCAGGCCTGCGCCCACCAACAATCTTGTCCCACAGTCTGTCCAGAAGTTTTTCGATATTTGGGCACTGAGAAACAGTTTCAAAAAATATCCTCCCTCCAAAATGATCTGAAAACCAAGAGTAGAAATATATAGAATTAATCAGTGGAAAATTTTGTAGCACAAGGCAAAGCCTTCCATTGAGACTCAGGGGTGACGTACCAGATAAGGGAACAGGTGAAACTTCAGAGAAAAATTTCTTGGTGCAAGAAGAGCATGCTAAACCAGAAACAAAGTTCAATAAAAGCAACAGTATTCACTTTCTGCGGATTTTCCCAGTACAGTCCAATTGGGGATTGGATCCTATTTCATCACTTGTCTTGGGTGAGTTCCCCCCCCCCAAGAAAAGGTCCAATTCAGAAACTAGGTATATTACTTTTGGATTGTGAGTTGGCTAAGCTCAGGGGTTAACACAACTCCCTGCTTAATAGGCACCCTTGTTCTGACTGTGGCTGATGTCTATACCTGCCGTTGATGAAATTTCAATAATCAAGGTCTAACCATTTATGATTTCACTAGTAGCACCCATGTGACCCGGGGCGCTCTTCCATGCCTAAAAGATCTAGCACAGTTGCCTGACAGGGGAGGGTGCAAGGTGAAACCCTTTTATTCTGCCTCTGTGTGACCTACTGGTATGTGTGGAGACTAGACCCTTGGATACCAGAACAATTAAATCTAAGATAGTCGATGACAACTATACACTTGCACAACTAGTTGCAACAGATAATTTCATTAACATATGAAATCTATTAATAGAAAACCTAAATCTTAGAGCAACATTGGAACAAAATATTATTATGCTGTCCCGGTATCTCTATGGAAGACTGTTTATGTGACTTCTAAAAATTAATTCAATATAACTCCTCTCACCTTTAACTTCTGGATCATTGCAAAGAGCTGTTGCTAATGTGGTCTTGCCACTACCTCCCATGCCTTTCACTCCGAGCAGGGGAACATCATTGCACAACAGGCATTTCTTCAGCTCATGGACCAAACTCTCCAAACCAACTTGAAAGCCTGGCAACTCTGGGACGCTCAATTGGGAAGCCGTTTTACCAACTTCCAATTGATTCATCTGATCTGTGATAAACTTAAACTCAGATTCTTCCCTTATTGTTTCAATTTTGTGCTCAATCTTCTCAAGCTTATCCTCCATTTTGTGCTCAATCTTCTCAAGCTTATCCTCCATTTTCTGCTCAATTAATCTCAAGCGATGCATTTCAGAACAGATATGTGCCCAACCTTGGGTTTGAGTGAACTTGACAATATACAAGTCCAAATCTTCAATTTTCCCTGCATATCTATAGCTCTTGTAGATATTCAGGCGGTTAACCTTGGAACTTTTCTCAACTAGCTCAATCCCCTTCTGGAGCTCCTGATAGAATTTGCTGAGCAGCTTCTGGCTATGTTGGGACAACTCTACACCAGTATTAAAGTCGTCAGCCAATATAGATATCATTCCTTCCAAAGTTTTTTGGAGGCGTTTACAAGCGGCCCTGCAAGCGAAGCTTTTCTTTAATACATGTTTAACAATTCCCAGCAGCTCGTTCGGTAAAGCACCTGCAAGTGATTGGTTCACCAAAGACGAAGCCATTCCGATCAAATGATTGTTTCCAGACTCTAGGAACTCAATACTGAAACCAGATGACTGAAATCTTCATTGGGTATAGGAAACATAAAAAGCTTCATTTGACAGTGAGGCACGGAACACAATGAAAGGAATCTCCATGTGAAACAGGAGCAAATGGCACAACAAAGACTACTTTTACTGGTTGGAGATTAACAGAAGCATCGCAGAAATCCTCTGTGGGCCGTGCTGCAAATCCCAATGCCGCGTAGATAGTGACCACCGACCACTGACCACTAAATGCAGTAGCACAGATTATTTGCATCCGCGTTGACTTTGACCTCCCTCTCAATCATTTCTACGTTTTTTCATTCTATTCTGCCTAGCTAAGCTGTGTGTCTTGATATGTCTATTAAAGTTCACATTCATTCTGCCACTTAAATTAAATTAAATTTAGAAAATAGTTAAACCGTCCAAGCCACATTCAGCCACATTGGTAAGACATATAAAACTCCAACCATACTAAAAAGTTGGTGTAACCCCAAATCATAAACATACTAACAATCAAAATAAACAAATCATAAACATACTAACAAACAAAATAAAATAAACAAATCATAAACATACTAACAAACAAAATAAAATAGTGAAATGTAACCTTAAAAAATATTCATTTATTAATTCACTTAAATCATAAATTAAGCTTCAAATTTATGAATAAGTTGTATTTTTAAAATGTAAAATAAAAAAGTTATTTATCATCAATTTCAATAAATTATTAATTATAAATTTCAATTTCAATAGAATGGATAGTGCAAAAAGAATTTTATTTTATTTTATTTTAATAGAAGATTTTTAGATTGGTCCATATACTATTATAACTAATGCAAGATCATTTATTTTTATTAAGATTAAGCTTATGTATTAGTGAACAAATACTTTAAATTTTTCTATGTCATAAAAGTGAAGTATAATACCAATATATCATGATATTCTTTTACATATCTACACATGGTGGGACATCTACACATTTTTTTTTTTTTTTGGAATATTTTGAAATATTTTTAAGGTTGCAAGTGTCAAGGATGCCTAACACTTGTGTGGGCCTGAATGTTATAAATGTTGGGATATATGGGGCTTGAGTCTCTAGCACATGTTTGATACCACACATATGTACCACGTGTCAAACACATAGGCCTAAAATGTCCATGAATCCATGTGTGTAATATGTGGGTTTGGGACATGTAGGACCTAACTAATGTGTTTTATGTCTTATTTTTTAGCATATAACATCTTCATACATCATCATTACTCAATCAACCTTTTTAACTCATGCATTAGTATAAACTACATATTCTCATTAGGAGTTGGCAATCACAAGATTAGTCTAGTAGCAAGCAATTTCTTCAATTACCAACATTTCTCTTCCATGAGCTCCAATATATCATGATCCTTATGCTAATGAGGAGAGTGACAAGAGAGTGATACTTCCTACTAACATAGTGGTTGATTGGTGGAAGAGTGAATTTTCTTTCTTGATTGACCTTCCCCTCTCCTTCTCCTCCTAATTTGTTCCACAAAAACAAAAACAAAATATTCAACTAACAACACTCCATAGCACCCCTTTCACTTGCTTTCCTAAAATAACCATTAAAATGAGACATACATGTCTAACATCTAAGCATATTGGAATTGTTTTGCAACATAAATACATTTCTATCTTAAAAACTTACTATCCCACATTGGTTGAGAGAATTGGCTTGAAGTAAAATATAATCTCTAATATACCATGATCTTTACACCAGTGGGGGAAACCACAAGGGAGTGTTACCTCCTCTAAACATAATGGTTAATTGATTGTAAAGTCAATATGATTCCTAGCATTAGAAGTACTCCATAGTACCCCCTTCGCATTCTACCTTTCTCTCTTCATAATGAAGAGTGCAATGTTAGAGATAATCCATTTAGCAAGTCAGTGGCAACTTCAGAGAATTATACAATGAGTAAAAGGGTTGAAAGTTCAGAAAGGGTTTCCAAAATATGAAAGAGGTAAATATTAATTGTGCAAATTTTGTTTTGATGGATTTAATTAATATTTTGGTGTTTAGTGGTGATGTCATAGGAGATATGAATATGAAAAAGAAAATCCACATCTATTTACTTTTGGAAACACACAATTGCAATACATGAGTGCCACTACTCAAAGTTTTGGAAGCAAAGTTTTGGAAGGGAAGCAGGTTCTTAAACATCCATGTTTGAACTTGCTTGAGGACAAGCAAAATTGCAAGGGGGGGATTTGTCATGTCCCCAAATTCTGCATCGGATCACAATGGCCTAACCCACTTGGCCATGTTCATGATAGTTTGTCAAATTGGTGCTAAGGATCAAACAATTGACAAGCATGATGTCCAAGTTAGTAATAATGTAATATTAGGGCCAAATGGACAAGGTGGGTCACATGAAGAGCAAATTCCCAATTCAAAGTTTGTAATGTCCCCATCCAAATAAACTATCATGGAGTAAAAATTCCACTAACTTACTAGTTCCCTAGGTTGGGGGTGGAAGCATCAAAATTTGGAATAAGGGAGCTACAAGACCCAAAATGACCTTAGACTTACAAATTCACATTAATTGGGTCAAATAAATAATAATAAAAGAAAAATAAGGTGCATTTGGTCATGAGGGCGCATAAGAGGGTGTGGGGCCCACATCTGGCAAGATTCCCCACTACACTTGGCATCATTCTCTCACCAATTCGAGTCCAAGGTAGAGGGTAATGTACTTGGGGGGCATGAAGACGAAATATTCATGTCAATATTCTAGGAAGGTTGAATTGGATTGGAAGAGTAACTCCCAAGGAAGAGGAAGAGGCATTGTGACACTTGTAACTAAATTCCATGGCACCTATGACAACAATGATGAAGGAATCTACGACAAATATGACAAATTCAGACCTGATTGCAGACCTATGACACATCTGCCATATCAAAGCTAAAAATAGACACCAAGAGGACACATAGAGGGATTTATGGTCAGCCAAGGTTCCCAATTCGAATTGGGGGAAAGAGGACTGCAAGGAAGAAGTGGACAAGTGTCTCATGAGGGAATCTATCACTAATTCGAGTTGAGTGAAGTCTCTTGGAGGGAATTCAACCTCATGAGTCCACATGAGGTTAATAAAAGAGGGGGATGACAAAGGAGAGAAGCTTTTGGATCATTTTTGTTTTGCACTCTTGGAGATCTTAGCTTGTCCTTGCATGGTGGATGTTCATCCTCCCTTACATTGAACCAATTTCGAAGGTGAAATATCCCTGTCCAATTTGGTTGGAGAAGAGGTCATTCAAACCTCTTATAAGAGCTTAATGAAGGTGTTTTGATGCAGGTTTGAGTCCCCTTTCAATTTGATCTCATCTGCCATTTCTTTCTTCACTATCTCTTCTCAATCTTCTTTTGATGTCCATATTCTACTATTGATGGCGCACTCATAGTCCTGTATTCTTTGTGGAGGATGATTTATTGACTCCATGGTCATGTTATTTGATGTATATATCTGTAACAAGCACTTTGGAGCCATAGCTTGAAATTCCATACCTTTCATGTAATATTTCCAAACAAACTCTCGATTCGAGTTAGTTTCTCCTCTATCTTCACAAAGAGTTTTGGAGTCATTTTGTATCTGTTTTAGATCAAAACTTTTCTGAGTTTTTGATGATGTTTTGAGCTGCATATGATGTAATATTTATGACCAAAGTGTGATTTTCAAACCCATTAATTTTTTATTTAATATTGAGCAACAAATCTCATGCCCATTATTAACAATTTTCTCACAATTTCAATGTCTTACAACATGTTGTTTTATGGGAGTTATAGCAGATCCTAAAATCTAAGTTAATGTTTCATTTTGGTTTCTCTTGAGGTCCTCTTGTTAATAAAATATGGAATGTCATACAGTGTTTGGGAATCCATAAATTTCATAGACTAGTGGGGTTTTTAACCATTGAACACCTAGTATTTCCCCCTTCCTTCCTCCTTGAGAAATGCAATACTTGAATGTTTCTAGTGAATGTATTAGTGTCCAAGAGCTGCATTAGGGTGTCTTCATACCTCTCAAGCCCCTCCATACATAATTCGAAAGCATTTGGGATCATTTGGGACAATTTGGGTTACACTAGTCCAAGGTTCAAAAATTGGCCAAAATTGAACAAATTTCCATAGAAGGGACATTACAGGTTTGTTGGTGTTTAACTGAGTGAACCCTGGTCATAGTAGATATGCACCAACAGAGAATTTCCAACCAATCGAAACACGGTTGAGGAGTTCCTCTTGATGAAACCTAGCATCCTAAATCCATAAGAATCGATGGTTCCATGATATGAGTTACGATTTTTGTCTTATGGCCAATTGTAAGTAGCCACTTGGGACCATTCAAGGAAAACTTGTGAATTTTCTCTAGGGGCATGAAATATGAATCGGGAAGCATAACTGGGTTCCGTCAGCTACCACATATGTTTTTGGCCATTGTGGATGTGGTCTTTCTTCTCACAGTCACCCATGAGATTTCAATTCAAAATTAACTCCCTTGTGCAAAATTGGCATTGGCCTTCACTGAGCAAAACCCTTGTTCTGGAGCTAGTATAATAAGACTGTGAAGCACCTGCAACAATTAATTAATAAGAATATGCGAAATGACAGAACTTAGAATCACTTTTATATTGATCACAGGCCACT
This sequence comes from Larix kaempferi, assembly GCA_027924585.1. Lineage (NCBI taxonomy): Eukaryota > Viridiplantae > Streptophyta > Pinopsida > Pinales > Pinaceae > Larix > Larix kaempferi. Next base: position 4,848,026 of record BSBM01000765.1, on the reverse strand, counting down.
TCGAGGGAGCAAGCTCAATACAAATAACTTCACAGTGCCTCCATAGGTCTCAACACACACTTATATACTAAGTCTAGGTGCCAATACTATGGGTCAAAAGCATGGGTCACTACAAACTATGGATCAACAATACTACGGGCGACTTACAGAGCATATGCGCCAACAACAATAACACAAACTATTGATCAACAAATACTACGGGACAACTTACAAAGCATATGCATCCAACAACAATATACTAACAAAGTAAAGACATGGGTTCCTAACATCCCCTCCCCCTTAAAAAAATCTTTGTCCTCAAAGCTTTAGATGTGGAAATTGTTGTTGAATCTGAAGGAGTGGTTCCCATGTAGCATCCTTTGGTTGCATGCCGTGCCATTGAATTAAGACCTCTGTGATAGAGCGAGAGCGAAGCTGACGAGTGTGTCGATTGAGGATGGCCTCCGGCTCCAAAAGGATGGATCCTTCATTATCCAGTTCAGGTAAAATCATTTGTCCACTGATGTTGGTGCCAAGAACTTTCTTCAGACAAGAGACATGAAATACTGGATGAATGCGGGAAGAAGGAGGAAGTTCCAATTTATAAGCAACGGACCCAATCTTTTGAAGAATCTGATATGGCCCATAGAACTTTGGAGCAAGCTTATGACGCCCTTTGAGTTTCAGGGAGGATTGCTTGTACGGCTGGAGACGAAGAAAAACCATATCGCCTACTTGAAAATTGCGATCAGAACAGTGCTGATCAGCTTGTTGCTTCATGCGATTTCTTGCCATGTGAAGATTGTCTCGCAAAATGCGAAGAATATGATCGCGGTTTCGAAGGATCGTGTCAACTTCCTGAACTGGTGAACTGTTGGGGGTGTATGGAAGAAGAACTGGAGGTGCCTGACCATAGACTGCTTCATATGGGGTCATTTTAGAGGCAGTGTGGTAAGAGGTATTATACCACCATTCAGCGAGAGGGAGCCACTTTTCCCACTGATGTTGTTGTTCAGAGGTGAAGCAACGAAGATACGTTTCCAAGCATTTATTGATAATTTCAGTCTGACCATCTGTTTGTGGGTGATACCCTGAACTCATCTTCAGTTTGGTGCCAGAGTGGAAAAATAGTTCTGTCCAAAAATGACTGGTGAAAGTCGCATCACGATCTGAGACAATGGAAGAAGGGATGCCATGAAGACAAAAGATCTGGTCCAGGAAAATTTGAGTGACTGAGGAGGATGTATAGGGATGGTTGAGAGCACAAAAATGACTATATTTGGAGAGGCGATCAACCACAACGAGAATCACTGTCTTCCCGCCATATTTAGGGAGCCCTTCAATGAAATCCATAGAAATATCTGTCCAAATCTGTGTAGGTATGGGCAAGGGTTCGAGCAATCCTGGAAGGAGTGTTGTTTCACCCTTATTGCGCTGGCAAGTATCACATTTAGCCACCATCTATTGAATTGTCCTTTTCATGCCCTGCCAAAAGAAGTTACGCCGTGCCCATTCATACATTTTGAGGAACCCAGAGTGCCTTGCCGATGGAGAAGCATGGAGTTCATAGAAGACAACTTGTTGAAGATCTATGCTCTAGGGAAGCACCAGACGACCCTTGTATCTCAGAGAAGCACCATCCCAAGAGTAATGTGGTACAGTAGAAGGGTTGTTGGTCAAGCGTTGGATGATTTGAGATAAGGAAGAGTCATTGACATAACCTTGTTGAACAGATTGCAACCAATTTGGAACAGGCATAGAAATAGCTGAAAGAGAACCTTGGGCATCAAAAGTGCGAGAAAGAGCATCTGCCACAATATTGTCTTTACCCTTCTTGTAAGTGATCTCATAGTCATAACCCATGAGTTTGCTAACCCATTTCTATTGTGCTGGGGAGGAGACACGTTGTTCCAAGAAATATTTCAGACTCTGGTGATTAGTCTTGATGCAGAAATGATTCCCTAATAGGTATGGCCGCCACTTTTGTACTGCATGCAAAATAGCCATCATTTCCTTCTCATATGTAGAGGCAACTAAATTCTTACATGAAAGGGCTTTGCTGGTGAATGCAATGGGGTGTTCATCTTGAAGGATAACAACGCCAAGTCCATTGCCACAAGCATCACTCTCAATAGTGAAGGGCTTGGAAAAATCGGGCATAGCTAGAACAGGTGTAGTACACATAGCTTGTTTTAGTTTGTCAAATGCACATTGAGCAGCATGTGTCCATGTAAAAGCATCATTTTTCAATAGAGCAGTTAATGGAGCTACAATCTTCCCATAATCCTTGACAAACTTGCAGTAGTAGCCAGTCAACCCCAAAAAACCATTAAGGCTCTTGAGTGTCTGAGGATGCAGCCAATTGTTCATGGCATCGATTTTGGCAGGATCCATGCGAACCCCTTGTGCTGAGATAATGTGCCCGAGATACTCAACTTCCTTCTGTCCAAAAACACATTTAGACTGCTTGGCGTGGAGATGATGGTCATAGAAAAGTTGCATGATAAGATCCAGATGTTGGAGATGTTCATCCCATGTTTTACTATAGATGAGGATATCATCAAATAATACCAGAATGAATTTCTGCAAGTAGGGTCGAAATATTTTATTCATTAAGGCCTGGAATGTGGAAGGAGCATTAGTGAGGCCAAAGGGCATGACCAAAAACTCATACTGGCCATCATGTGTGCGGAAAGCTATTTTAGGGATATCATCCTCATGAATCCGAATTTGATGATACCCAGAACGAAGATCCAACTTGGAGAAAAATTGAACCCCATGAAGATCATCAAGAAGCTCATCAACAACAAGAATTGGAAACTTATCCTTGATGGTGAGGTGATTAAGTGCTCAGAATTCAATGCAGAGGCGCCATGACCCATCTTTTTTGCGAACAAGAAGAACTGGAGAAGAAAAGGAACTAGTGCTTGGCTGAATAATACCTTGCTTCAATAAGTCTCGAACGAGCATTTCAATCTCCGTTTTTTGGTGAAATGGGTAGCGATAGGGCCTGATGTTGGGAGGAACGCTGCTAGGAAGGAGCTGAATACGATGGTCTTTTGGCCTTGAAGGTGGCAATCCCACTGGTTCAGTAAAGACACCTGTATATCGATCCAGAATTTGTTGTAGATCCAAAGGAGTAGTGGAGACTGCTGATGGTTGCATCTGAATGGAATGTATCTGAGCGATGACACCATGTGAATTCTTCTTGAGGAGTTTTTCCATGCGATGTGAACGGATGATGCTGATAGAACCTGGTTGTAATCCTGTCAATGTGTGTTTTTGTCCATTGAGGGAAAACTGCATCCAAAGTTCAGCAAAATCCCATAAGATAGGGCCAAGTGTGCGTAGCCATTGAGCACCCAAAACCACATCACATCCGCCTAAGGTCAAGGCAAACATGTCAGAGCGCAAGGTATAATCTCCCATAGAGATCCGCACATTTCAACACTTCCCTTTGCAAGGTAAGGTGCCCCCATTGGCAACCATGACTTCAAAGTTGGAGCAAGGATGGATAAAACAATCAGCTTGTTTGGCGTTCCGAGGGTCAATGAAATTATGAGTGCTACCAAAATCAATGAGTATTGTAAGAGCAAGCTTCTTGAAGTAACCCTTGACCCACATTGTTTGGGGGGTGGTGATTCCAGCTAAAGCATGGAGAGATATCTTTGGCTAGTCATCCTGAGATGGAGGGTCAATAGGCGGTTCCTGAATGTCGACCTGAGCATCCATTGTTTCTGGATCTTCGTCACCAATTTCAGAGGCAGGCGGAGAATCCACATCCAAGAGATAGAGCTTTTGCTGAACACATCTATGTCCCCGAGTGAATTTCTCATCACAATTATAGCAAAGCCCCTTTTCTCTGCGTGCTTGCATCTCTGTTTCAGACAAACGCTTGATAAGAGTTGGTCGAGGAGCCTGCGGTATAGGTGGTCATTGAGAACCCATATTTCGGAAGGGAACAAAAGTGGGCTTGGAGCGTTGTTGGGCTGCAATCTTGTCTTCTGCCAACTTAGCCAACCCTAGGGCTTCCATCATTGTGTTGGGACAAAACATTTTGACCTCTGAGCGGATGGAATCCTTTAGACCACTGATAAAACAACTCCGGTAAAAGTCATCAGACAATCCTTCAGTGTGGTTGGCTAGTTTCTCAAATTCAGTTTGATACTCTCTCACAATGCCAATTTGGCAAAGTTTAGTGAGGGCTCCCATGAAGTCATCAAGAGCACTAGGACCAAATCGTTGCAAAAGGAGCTGGCAAAAGTCTAGCCATTTTGGCTCTTCATGAGCCTTGATGTACCAACGATAGCATTGAAGAGCTTCCTGTTCCAAATGAAAGGATGCAAGCGGAACTTTGTTGACATCAAAAGTATTATGCAGACTGAAATACTGTTCTGCACGATAAATCCATCCAGTTGGATAAGTACCATTGAAGCGAGGAAAATCAAGCTTCGGACCACGGAAATTGCTGGAAGAAGAGAACCCATTGTCTGATGAAGACTTGGACTGTCGTTTGTTGTTCATAGCTGAATGTTCAAGATGGAGGCCGAGAAATTTTTCATCCAGATCCTGGAGTTTGGCTTGGATGGCTGTAAGTGCTTCTTCCATGGTTTTTGCTCCTGCACAGGTGACAACCATAACCATGAGTTTTTTTTTTGTTTGTTTTTTTGTTGACTGGGTAGGAAAACAAAAATAGAAACTGCTTCAATAAAGGAAAATCTAGATTTGGGAAAAAATCTGAAAGGTAATTGGGGTTTGACTAGGTTTTGGACACTGTCGACTAGACAGGGAAGCAAAAAATGAGGATTTCAGAAGCGGGGTGAAAGAATGGAAAAAATTGGCAGAGGGGGACAAAGAAGCAGAATTCAGAAAGGAACTCTGTGGTAAAATTTGAAGGTGATTGGGTGAAATCTGAGGAAATTATGGCAAACCCTAAAAATAGACAAATGTGGGATTTCGAGCTTTGGGAAGTAGAATTGGGGATAGAGTCCTCAGGAATGAAATATGCAGAATGGGATGACAGGGGTTCCCCAAAAATTTCAAGGGAAACAGAGTGAAAACAAGGGAGATATGGAGAAAAAATTGAATTTTTTTTTTTTTTTTTTAAGCCTGGAGCGGCTATGGCTCGGAAGGGATCTGAAACAGATAGATCTGCAACGGCCCAGAAGTGAGCGAAAATAGAGGGATCTGAAATGGAGCCGAATGGATTGAAAACAGATGGATCTGGAACGGTTTTCAGAATGGATCTGAAACGGCGCAGTAGTGATCGACAACAGTTCAGCTGAAAATAGATATGGACCCCAGGTATGTGCGGCTTCCTAACAGTTCAGGGGTTTCACTCAACCACCAATGTTGTCTGAAGGATTGCGTATTGGGGCATTACCCCTCACTCCACGGCTCAAGTAAAACTGATAACCGCTTTTCCACAAACGACAGCTCTTGGTTTATCTCATGGGTGGGAACTAGTCAATCAAGTAGGGGTTGTTTCCCTTTTCGCTGGTAGGTCCTCTCAATGGCCCAGCTACTTCGGGGTTCCTGTGGTACTCCTCACAATGAGTTTTAGGGCTTATGCCCAAGTAATTCCCACAGTTAAGCGGATAGGGATTATTCCCAAATCCGAACCTGCAACAAATGCAAAAAAAAAATTTGGCAGAAATTTCACCCAGCGAGCCCAAGAAAGTGCTCTGATACCAGATGTGAAGCACCTGCAACAATTAATTAATAAGAATATGCGAAATAGCAGAAATGACAGAACTCATAATCACTTTTATATTGATCACAGGCCACTTCGAGGGGGCAACCTCCTTTGAGCAAGCTCAATACAAATAACTTCACAGTGCCTTCATAGGTCTCAACACACACTTATATACTAAGTCTAGGCGCCAATACTATGGGTCAAAACCATGGGCCACTACAAACTATGGATCAAAAATACTACAGGCGACTTACAAAGCATATGCACCAACAACAATAACACAAACTATTGATCAACAAATACTACGGGATGACTTACAAAGCATATGCGTCCAACAATAATATACTAACAAAGTAAAGACATGGGTTCCTAACAAAGACCATTTATGGGAAATCGAAACATGGTAGAGGGGTTCCCTAAGGTGAAAACGAACATCCTGAATCCATTAGAATCATTTTTTTATGATCTGAGTTATGGTTTTTGTTCTATGTCCAGTTGCAATTATCCACCTTGGGCCATGAAGGGGCAACTTGTGAATATTCTCCAGGGGCACGATATCCAAACCGGGAAGCATAAATGGGTTTCGTCAGTTGACACATATGTGTTTGTCCATTTTGGATGTGGTCTCACTTCCCACGGTCATATGAGATATTTCAATTCAAAATTGTCCCCCTTGTGCAAAATTGACATTGGCCCTCATTGAGCAAAACCCTACTTCCAAAGATGGTATAATACGATTTTTTTTGGGCAATTGAAACATGGTAGAGGGGTTACCCCATGTGAAACCTGACATCTTGAATCCATCAAAATTGATGGTTTCACAATCTAGTTATGGTTTTTGTTCTATGGATAGTTGCAATAAGCCAAATGGGGGCATTCAGGGACAACTTGTGAATTTTCTCTGAGGGCATGAAATCTGAACCAGGAAGCATAATTAGGTTCCGTCAGCTGCCAGATATTTGTTTGGCCATTGTGGATGTGGCCTCGCTTCCCACAGTCACCCTTTATATTTCAATTCAAAATAGACTCTGTTGTTTGAAAATTAATCATATGACTAGGAATTTAATGAAGTCACTGACGTACTATTTAAGACTTACAAAAACTAAGGCAATTGGAAAGCATCCAACAAGATCTTTCTTAATGAAAACGAACTAGGGTTAATAAGTTAGACAAAGAGTACCTTGGAAACTAGAAGGTTGATCCAAGCTTGAAACCATCAGTTCTTGATCTGCAATATTAAGTAAAGAACCTGCAAAACAGAGATACCCTCCTCAAAACATTTGGCTAAATAACCATGAATAATAAAATATGAAACTCATACATAAGCAAACATGAAAGATTCACTAGATCTAATTCACACATTAGACACAATTGTTTATGGGAAAGAAAATTCTCTTTTATTAATCATATGAATGACAACAAATAGCTATACCTGATTTTGTAGAAGCACTGATGAAACCAAGTTCTAGGCTCTTGCTCCTCTCCTTCAGTATAAATTACTCCAGCATTTCGGTACATTAAAATTTATCTCCCTCTCCTACGGCCTTCCCCTTGTATTTATAGCAAGTTTGGGAAGATAGCTTTGAGAGGAAAGCAGTTGGGGAAGGTATGGAAGTTAAAGAAACTCCCCTAACTACCCCAAATTTGATTTTGGTTTTTATTTTTTGTGATTTTAAGAGGAAACTGCGATTATAAACCTAACAATAGGAGGGTGACCCGCGAGTAGACTACAAACAACTAGTGGGTACAACATTTTTAGGGAAAACTGAAAGTGGTCAGTGGGGCGCCAACGGGTGACCCACGAGATGTCAGTTAGGGAGTCGCGGTTAGGTCCTAAAGGTGGATCACAAAAATAGAATGAACTAGAGAAACAATGAATGATTAAGGTCACATGCATCTATAGCAAATTAGGGCTCTTCAATCCATAATGTCCTTTTGTGTGAGCGACATTTCAGTGTTGTCACGGATGGATAAGTGCCAATTTGATTGATAACATATTCCCCCTAATGTATGAGGTCAGAAGGGGAAATGATGGTCAAAATGCATTACAAACAAGGAAGTGGAAGAGCAGGAGAGAAATAGAAACAAAGTTCCAATAGTATCTAAAACAAAAACAAGGTTAGCGTACAATATAATCTTGACACAATGTCATGTTCAGAATGATAGAACATGTTCTCCAATACATATGCGAAACAGATGTATATAGCATGGCCACTGAAATACAAGCGTGGATCCATGTAAAAAAGGAGAACATAGCCATAACAACAAACTGGATCTATGTCTCATGAGGAGACAAAAATGAGTAGGGCTCAGTCTTGCGCAGCTCAGGCAATAAAAAATTAGAATAGAGTTATTATGGGCCCAAGGTCTTCAAACCAACCAGCGATACAGGTATGAATCCTAAACCATGTGAATAAAATATTTGGAGTCGAACATGGAGGATACCATTTGATTACCGGTCAATGACGTAAACTGTTAAAAAATGCAAGGACACCCACCAATAATGAAAATGGGGTCCAAGGTACCTAGTGCATTCTTACAAGTGTGAATAAAAGGTCTTGAAGTCGAACACTTGAAGAATATGTCGAGTAAGGGACATTGATGTAATCCCATACCTCAATAGCGAGAGGATCTACCACTGATGACTACAAATATCAAGGTACTATCTAGGACTCTAATTATACTTCCTAGAGCAAAATGAGTTGAAGTCGATAGGAAGAGACCTGTGAGAAGGAAGACATTAAGGAATCCTTCATCATCTCACACGAGGAACACTTGGATATTGAGTTGAAATAATATTGAGGATATACTGACATAAGGGATGGCCAACATGAGGAGTTAAGGTGAACTGCATAATGGCCGACACGGGGGTAATCCTTGAACATTGAGCACCATATTAGAGTGACTTATGAAGCTTGGACATACAAGAAACATCATATAACTTTGTCATGTAGGAGACAAAAAACTCTCCATATGATCGAAAGAGTAACCAATCAGAGGAGTAAACAACTATGGAATCAGGTTAAATCCTATAGCCAAAACTAAAACCCATTGACTCGAGACAAGTGTTCTGTTCAAGGAATAATTAGACTTGATGCCATAATATGAATGAATGATAGAGACTTTATTTTCCCTTCTCTTTTTAGATGTCTTTTCATTTTTTAATGAGCATGAAAGAGATTAAAGGAAGCTCGATAATACCTTTCTTGTTAAATTTTAACGAGTCCAAGAAAGCAAACTCAAGGCTTTCTTAATGTTGTTCAAGCTCGAAGAAGAGAGAGAAGAATGCTTGATAAGGGTCCAACCATGTGTAATTTAATGAGACCATGGGAGGTAAACTCGCAACTTTATTCATTGTTTTACAAGTTTGAAGAAAAGATAGACTAATACTCAATAAGGTATTGATCTGTGGATTTTAATATCGATCTCGGATCTGTCCGTGCTCGCCGGTGTTTTCATATTTAAGGAGTTTGAAAAACTTAAACAATAAATCCATACACCTACTCGTGGATTTTAATATCGAACCCGATTTTGTATATGCTCGTCAGTGTTTTCATATTGAGGAGTCTGAAAAACTTTAAACAATAACTCCATAAGGTACTTTTTCGTAGAGTTAGTTTCCTTGCCCAAAAAACTGTAAAAGTATACGATAGAGAACTCTTCTAGCCCTAATGGACTAGATTATACCTTTTTCGTAAGTAATCCACTAAGTTCCCGAAAAAGGGTAAACTTATACCTAAGTGATGTCCGTTCAAATCCTTTAATGAGTCTGAAAATGGACAAGTATACTTGGAAATCTTGTCAATTTTAAGGAGTCTAACAAGATCATAAAGAAGACTCCATAGGAACAAGAGCTTGATTAAATGTGGTTAAGGAAGGTCTGCATTCTAAATGTATGTAGGCCGCAATATAAGTGACAAGCTCCTGAAGTAGCAAGTAATGGCATGGGTACCAATGTGACATAGTGTACTATCTAGAGTACCATGTTACGTAGGTCCTAACCATGGGAGAACAATGACAATGGAGGGAAAATGGAAGGCTAACGTTGTAGTCCATGGTGTAAAAAGGGGTCTTAAGGCATAAAAAATGATAAGGTATAAATGCGATGCGTAAACCTAATCGACATGTCCTGAGAAACAGACCCTTTTAAACAACACCAATGTATACATAACCTTGTAAAAGCGCCTTTTTGTGCCATGACCTAGTCAAAACAACTTAATTAGTCATCAAGATTAACAAATATGACATAAAAAGGTTTAAAAACTATATAAAATGGGTAAAAATAAAAAGAGAATTACTATGAATAGTAAAAAGAGTAAAATTAACTCATTGTTACCATTTTCCATTCCAAAAGAGCAAAAATACCTAAAATTTGTTGCATTGCGTACGACCAATTTGGAGGACGATTTCAGTTATGTCACTTGCAGGTAACTTCTATCTTTGTGATTTGCATTTTCATGTGTTTTTTGAAGAATTTTAATGGAGTTTTGAGTTTTTTATTTAGATTTTAAAATTAACTCTGCATGCTTGTTGGTATCTATGGTTAAAGTCGCGGGTTCAAGAAATAACCGTGATTTGAGGGATCTTCACTCGTGGGTTGTGCGCAACTATTCTAACAAGGACCCGCGGGTGGCGCATTTTAAAAGAAAAACTCAATGCTCATGAAATTTAATGGATGAAATGCAACAATGGTGCTCACATGGAGGGAGAGGGAGCATGAAGCAATGGGTAGGGAGGCCATGAGAGATCCATTGACTCTCAATGCCTTGCGACATTGTGGTCTCTTAAAATTCTTCCACACATTCAACATGAGGGCGCAACCTAACTTGCTCCAAATTTTAGTGCACTTATGGGATCCCGATTAGGGAGTATTTAACCTTCAAGGTGAAACTATAGACATCACAATGGATGACATTTACTTCATAACTGGATTGTCCCGATGGGGAGAGGTTTCTAACCTCAAAGGTACATTTCGGGGCATGGGGGCCCTATCAGTGCAAGACTACATAAACACATATTGCATGGATGGAGTAGATAAAAGTGGCACTCAAGTGCCAATTGGGAAAATAGCTATCTTCCCACTGAAATTAATATTGAGTACTATGAATAGGGTAGGCGGTAGTGCCGCTCAACACTTAGATTCTTGCAGTTACATGCAGATTGGGGTAGAGTGCTTGCAGAATGTGATATTCGACTGGTGTACAGGATTGTTGGTGAACATGAAGAACCAAATTACCGAGTGTAAAACCGGGAAGAAGAAAAAATTTGTCTATGGGAGTATACTATGCACCTTCTTCTTTGAGAGAGTTTCAAGCTTGAGTACAACAGTGGCTTTCCCACCTGTGAACCCCCATGAGCCCATGATGACCTAATGGGGTTAGATATTCTTACGACATGGAGGAGGAGACATTAGTACCTCCTATGATGATGAGGATTTCTTGGGTTCGTGGAGCAAGTTTCTACATTTGAGAAGTTTCCTTATGTTGGGATGGACTTTCGTGGTGACCCAGAACTCATGCTACCTCCAAGAGCTGCTTGGGGAGAGATAGGTACCATTTTTACTTTTATTATTATTTAATTTTTATGATTTTTGTTATAGAGATGTACATATGTTTTTGATGAGTTTAACTATTGACAACATACTTGGTGCAAATATTGGACTAGTGAAGCCAGTCGGACACCCGAGAGTGGTCGTACGACCAGCAGAGACAGGCAGAACAGAGGCCATGCTACGGACCATTGAGGGAAAAATGAACTAGTTAACTCATGATATTCCTACTTATCGCATAGAGAGGATTCCCATGGATATGCAATAGCATGTAGTGGGTGTGCCCCTACATGGATTAGGCTACTCCGGAAAGTATCTAGGCTGGTTATTTGCTATAGAGAGGTTGTAGCAAAGGAGGTTGGGGATCCTGGCTCCCCTTAGGGATATCTACACTATTTTGAGGCTATCATGCCCGCTTTTGTATATTGTTATGTATATTTGAGAGCGATGGATACTCAAACTCTTTGATTATTTTTTGGTCTTATATATATATACACCTATCGATTATATACATGTTTTATGTGTGTGGTCATCTATTTTACTGTGTATGATACCAATGCCATTCGAGTATGTAGTTTTCATATGCATCAGTTACTGTGTTTTGGTTCCTTGGAATATGTTGATATAAGATGTAATCAAGCTGTCTTTCAAGCAATTTAACTTTCAAAAACTGACATAATAATAAAGAATCCCTAACCCGATACTCACCCGTAAGTTGGAGTATGACTAACTAAGAATCAAGCCTAACCTCCAAACATGAAATTTCGTGGTGTAAAGCATCTCAGAGTAGCTCAATAAAATCATTATACTCGGACATATTGTTCGTTGCAGGTCCTATACAAGCACCTCTTGATGAAACAAGCTGACCCGTAGGTGAATAGATCACCCAAGCAGTTGATGCAATATTACGAGCATGACGGCTAGTGCCATCAACGAATCCTACAAACCACTCGATTTCCATCTGAAACACAACCAGAGGCACGTAAGAAACACAAAAATACTAACTCTATACTATTGTACATATATTTACAGGAAAAAGTATATTTTTTAAGAATAATACTTCTTCAGGTAGAGCCCATTTCTAGGCTCAGTCAGCTTATATCCATCATAATGAACCAGTTCATATGACCCTTTTTCCAAAACTCAAGAGACGATATATGGACTGAGCCACATAGACTTAAATTTTCCTTTCCCCAGGGGGTATTTATCTTGGTCATAGACCAGAACAAGGTCTCCTTCAAAGAAAACCCTAGGCTTGATAGACTTATCATATTGACTTTTGACTCGTTTTTTATGTGCTTCATTCGCAACAAGTGCATCCCTGCATTGTTCATCTAGATGTTCGAGATGAAGAAAACATTATTCTAAAGTAGAGGCTTCAGGTAAAAGTTGGATGGCCAACTTTAACGATGGTATTTCACATTCAATAGGTGTGACTACTTCCAACCCGTGGATAAGTTGGAAAGGTGAAAATCCTATAACAGTTTTAACGTTAGTACGATACACCCAAAGAGATAGATATAATATAATGTGCTAGTTTGATCTACTAGCATTAATGGTAATATGCTGGAGAATGGTTTTCAAAGGCTTATTAACTGCTTCAACTTGTCCATTCACCTGCCAATAGAAAGGAGACAAATGCTCCTGTCTAAACCCTAGCATAGTGGTCAACTCTGACATCATATTATTATGAAAGTGTTGACCGTGATTTGTAACGATCTCCTTAGGAATATCGAACCTAGCAATGATTTGATTGAACACAAAATAAGCTGCAATTTCATCATCTACCTTCACAGTAGGAATCGTCTCTTCCCACTTAGTAAAGTAGTCTACAACAATGATGATATATTGATCCCCCCGATGGAAGTTGGGTTGCATGTCATGTAATCTACCCCCCACTTGGTGAAGGGACCTACTATGATGATGGGGTATAGGGGAGTAGGGTGTGCTCTCATCTTTTTGGTGAATAGCTGACAAGGATGACAGCGTTTCACGACTTCCACACAATCTTTGAAGATGGTGGGCCAAAAATAACCAGCACGAAGTATTTTCTAGGTTGTTTCCAATCCAGAAAGATGACCCCCACATGCTCCACTGTGGGCATCATTCAATACTAACTCAGCTTCTTCCAAAGTCAAACAATGACGTAAAATGGATTCTAACCCTCATCTATACAATGTGTCAGCGATTATGAGGTATTTTTTAGCATGATGTCATAGTTTTCTTCGTTCTTCTCTAGAAAAAGCTGGTGGACATCTCAAAGTATGGAGATAAATCAAAATATATCCATACCATGGATCAAAGGTTGAAATGAGAAATATATGTTCATCAAGGAATGAAGTATCTTATGGGTTAAACTCTTCACCACTAGGAAACTCAAATATGAGTTCTACGAATACTAAGGACTTTTTAGACTTAGCGGATTGAAAAGTAAGATCAAACTCTTGGATAATAACAATCCATTTATTAAATTTATCCCTGATTATGCATCAGGTTAAAACATATTGAAACAAATTGACATCTACAATCACTATAGTGGTTCGCAATAAAATATAGTGGCGTAGCCTCTTAATGGTGTATATAGTGGTAAGTTCCAACTTCTCAACGTGTGAATACTTCAATTCATGTTTTATTAAAGTGCGATAAAGGTAATAGATGACGTGCTCCTATAGCTTATCATCTTCCTAAACCAAAACTATACCAACCGTGGAATCGAATGCAGCCAGATATAAGATAAAATCATGAGTATAATCTGGTGGACTTAACAAGGGGGGTGATAATAGTGCTTTTTTCAAAGCCTCGAAGGATTTTTGTGCTGCCTCATCCCAAAATAATGGAGTGTATTGCTTAATCAAATGCATGAAACCTTTGGTTATTTTTGCATAGTTGACAATCAATCATCTGAGGAAGTTGGACATACCCTATAGACTTTGAAGTTGTCTAATACTACGAGGAGGAGACAATTTGATGATTGCCTCTACTTTTAATGGATCGACCATGATCCCTCTACTGGACACGATGAAACCAAACAATCGTCTAGACTCAACACAAAACATACATTCTGGATGATCTCTTCTCTTTCGAGATCATGCGGATAGATCATCCAGGTAAGGTTTGACTATATGTTTGATATAGTGAAAGGCGAAATTCATTGCTCACTGGAAGTTAGCTCCAACATTCTTCAAGCCAAACAAAATCTTCCTATATGCAAAGGTACCCCAGGGACATATAAAAGTTGTTTTGTGCTGATCTTCACGTTTGATTTGAATATGATTATACCCCGAAAATCCATCCATAAAGGAAAATATTCCATTACCTACACACGCATCTACGATCTGGTCAATAAATGGCGTGGGGTAATTATCTTTGGACAAGCTTTATTAAGATCCCTAAAATCAATACAAACACGTATGGTACCTTGTTTCTTATCAACCAGGACTGGATTGGAAACCCATTCCGTCATGTCAATAGGATAGATAAATCCGGCTTTGAGGAGATTTTCAACCTCAACCTTAATGGTTGCAGCCTTTCATGGATTGACTGGACGAAGTTTCTATCGAACAGGTTTCACATTTGGATATGTTTTGATATCGTGTTCAACTATGGATGGTTCGATTCCTCGCATCTCCTCATATGACCAGGAGAAGACGTCGCATAATTATTTAAAATGATCGGTATACAAGCGAATCTCTTCAGGGGAACAACTTGCGTCGATGAAAATGTTTTCCATGATGTCTGGTTTGATGGAGATATTAATTGGAATAGTTTTCGATGTGTTAGCCATGTTACCTTCAATGAAAAATCCCATGTTTCACTAAAGGTTTAATGGATATATCAACATCTCCATCAAGTCTCACAAAAAACTCACCATTCTCAATCATGTTTAGGTCTTGAAGAAAATAAGATCTATGATGCATGTGTTCCCAAGGTTGATCAAGACCTGTCATTGCTTCCAGAATAGCTTCATCTAACTGTAAAACAGTGTCTGAACAGTCAAAGGAATGAGTAGAGTCTACTACCCATACAGGTGCATAATCTACATCTGACTCCTCGGAGACTGTAGGAGTCAAGATACAATCTATTGCAGAATTTTGTGAAGCTTGATAAGTCAATTCTGCTACAGATAAGGGCACAACTTGTTCATTATGAGTGGACAAGATCCAAGGATCGGTTGCTTTTATAATTGCAAAAACCTCCTTAGATATTGAGACTATATTTTGGACACTCGTCAAACCAATTTGATTCATAGGAGCAGGCAAATTGAAAGTGCCCATGAGCAATGAATACAACCCTACTCCCAAACTCTTGCTAGGACTACAAGCCTGATCAATCATCGGAATATTAGATTATGAAGAGGTCGTTTTATTTTTCCAGGTGAAGGATATTTGATCAACTGTGACAATATTTCCTTCATGAGGGAACATCAATACCCAAAAAATGGACAAAGGGATATCTTGCATTGCATACGTCCATTTTCTTCCTAACAACAAATTATAATCAAGAGAAGCATCAACAACCTCTACTGACACTGAAACTGCTTTTCCCACTAATTGGATCTCAAAATAGGGTAGAATCCCATGTGGATGGAAAGATATTCGAAAGTGGTAAGCAATGTGTCCAAAGGGACTAAATCAGGAGAGCCTAAAGCTCGCCAACAAGAAATGGACATTACGCACAGAGGCGCGCCTTCATCCACCATTGTTTGTCCAATGGTTTTAGAACCATGGATTAATTCAATATGAAAGGCCACATGATACGGAAACCGGGGTTTGATGTCATACAAATCAAACCTTGTCAACATACTTAATGAATCCACACTTCCTATTTCCGCTAGAAGCGCATTCTGTTGTGAATGGAAACTTTGCAATAATTCTAGAGCAAACATGGCACATGGAGTTTGGGATAAGTCTTCCACAATAGAGTAGTTGGGAACATCCCATTCTTTAGGATTGTCCGATGCATGCTTATAGACACCTTTTGGTATCTTAGGCACAGGGTCTGCAGATCTCTTAATATGAAGAGGAATGGACATCTTAGGAATCTCCTTATCTTTTTGTTGTAATTCTGGGGTATAATTCCTCTCTTTTGTTTGTAACAAGGTATCTGAGCTAATCATGTTTATACAAGACTGATCAAAAGGTGCAACACCATTGGTGCCTCCAGCACTAGAGCTTCCAGAAGCCAAGTTTTGTCCTTTGGGAAAAGGATTCTTCAGGATGACAAGTTTCTTTTGCTGCAAAATCTTCTGGGATTCATCAATCAAGGGGCACTGGTGAGTCAAGTGATCTTACTTGTAAAGTTTACAAGGGAATTTCACCTTCTTCTTTACTTCCACCCCCCCTCATCACTATATATGGTTTTTGACTTATGTAGATTACCCTCCCCCTTCTTTCCATTTTTCTTTCCACTAGGCTGCTGAGGACGCTTTTGGTTTGACTGCACATTGTGTACAATAGTCGATTGAGAAGCGGGAGTCGCAACCGTAGTTGCCTCCACTGCAGAACACTTTATAGAAATCTCATGGACTTGTTTGGACAAATCCTCTACAACGGATGAGTCGAATGAACCAAAAATGGCATTAGCATGTGGTCCAGGTTTAGGTTTACACAGATCAGTGTTTGACCTTTGCGCATCGGGAATGATTTCATAAAGAATCCCAGACTAAGCGTAAATCAGATCTAACTGTTGGGTTCTTAATATGGCTTCATCTTCTGTGGTAACCCCAGAAGTCGAAACATCCTTGGAGATGTAAGTTAGAAGTGATTTCAAATACCACTCTAATAGGAATTTTGGGGGAATCTCAGCTTTAATGAGCCTCTTCCTTCTTCTCCACTCCTGAATATGGTCAGATATGTGAGTGGATTTGTTCTATCTAAATGCAGATAGAAGATCTGTTCTGGCATCATACCGGACAGAAAGTTGGAAGTGATTCAAAAATACCATTTCCAAATTGTAGAAGTTATGATAAGTAGCGAATGGTAGTTCAATGTACCATCTAGCTGCAACATTGGTTAAGGTCCTTTGGAAAAGTCTCAACCGTATCGAATCATCGTTTAGTGAATTAGAAGAACACCATAAGTCAAATGTTGTAACATGGTCCCCTGAATATTCTCCAGTATTTCCTTCAAACTTGGGGATGTCCGAAGGAAGCTTGGTTGGAATAGGAGGCGAGGTAGGGTCATGATGCATGGGGTCATTCATAAGCTTTGAAATATAGGGAAAGTTTAATTTTTTCAGAATGGGTAAGCGGGGCCTAGCCGATGGAATATGAGTTCAGGGATTCAGGTAAGGAAAACTACCTAAACCGTAACTCCCATAAGGCTGGTTGGGTTTCCCCCATATATTGGTTGTGATGTGAAAGCATTCTGAAAGGTGCTCCATCCATAAGCAAGTGGATTACTCCCTTTAGGTCCACTCCATTGAGGCTAAGTATAAGTACCTCCAACTGATAAAGGAGTTGAAGTGTATGCATCACTACCTCCTCCACCAAAAAGTGAAAAAGGAGTGCTCCCTATAGGTGGATTAGAGGTTTGAACATTCGATGATTGAAAACTATAACCTGTGAAGGGGTTTGAACTTGTAAATTATGCAATGGAAGGAACAAGCATCGAGCCTACAAAAGGTGTTAAAGGAGCAATATGCCCTCCATGCCAGGGGAATCCATGAGTAAAAGGAGCAAAATTGGTAGGGTTAGTCTGGAAATTGTGAAGAAAAGGGGATAAAGTGAGCAATGGCGTAGGTATCCCAGTGAAGGGAATATTGGAAGAACCGATGGTTGATTCGAAGGGTATAGAAGTCAAAGCAATATGAGTGCTTGATGACCCTAAGGATCATGTACTAAAGTTCAGTGAAGTGATCAGCGTAGAAGACATCTGCAACGATCTAGGTACCAGAGTGTTCACATGAGGAGGGGGAAATCCTCTCGGCATAATGGTATATGTGGGAGTGTGTGGACCTCCCGATTCGTCCCCTATGTTTTCCATGGTAAAGATAGACATAAACCTATACACACTTAACTTAGGTAAACCCAAATAGATGACTCGCACTAACACCGGATAGTCAAGTCCATTTAATGGTGGGTTAAAAGGTCTCACAAAACCTTCAATTACGTCTTCAACCCTGGTTGTGTGTGGAACTGGTGAGGTTTGAGTAATAAGGTGAGGTTCTCTAGGTGGTTCAGTCATTCTTGTTGGATCAAAAGAGCCACTTGAGTTTATCCTTCGCCGCTGAGGTCACGATGGAGGCCCTAGAATGAGCAAAGGAAGGTGTTGTAACCTTATTGACCTACAGAGGGGTTGGTCCTCCACAGCTAAAAATATTCTAAGTAAATAAAACCTTGGGACGACTGGAAGAGGAGTAAACAATCAACACACTACTAAAAATGTCCTATAGTGATCCAAACCAGGCAGTCATATAACCTTCCAAAGGATATTCTCGGATGATGAGGGCCCAGAAGAGACCAATGAAGGGATGAAGAATAGTTATTAGAGGTCCAAAATACAGGCACAATGGGGACAAGCGCTAGAATCACCCAAATGCCTTCCCAAAGAGATTCAAGGGATTTCCTCCCTAATCTGTCTGTGGTGCAATAGAAATATCCTTCCACCAACACCCATGCAGATCCCTAAGAGTCTGGATACTAAGGCTACCAACACTATAGAGAGGGCCCGAGAGGTCAGTCGCAGGTTGAATCAATACGCATGGGAAGGGTAACTGAGCCCAAAATCCAAAAGCACCAGAAGTTACTAGTGAATCCATGTACATGCACTAACTCTGGTAGATGCTTAATCGAATAGTGGAGGGGTGTCTCCAACTACTCAACCTCACATGACTTCGTGCTTAACTCCGATGTGAGTGGAGCTTCCCGGTTCACCTTCTACAGAGCTGGATTTACCTAACGAATGGCCACAACGATTTGAGTTTGTTTGCTTTGGATATTTAATGACAACCTAATCCAAAGCACTAACCTAAGCTAGTTGGTGTCAGAACCTAAAAAATAAAAAATTACTACTTGATTTTATATTTAAGATTCCTTTTAAGGTTGTTGTTACTCAAAGGGTAGTGTATGTGTGCATGGTGGTATTACAACTGAAATGGAAAAGCATGGTAAATGTGTAATAAAATGTAAAAATGCTTCTACTTCTTTTATTTTTTCTCTTTTATCTTTATAAAGCAAAGTACTAATGAAGTAAACCTAAATTAAATCAAAATTTTCTTTTTAAAAAATAAAGGCATACAACTATTATTTCTAAAAAGAAAACTAATGCGCTTGTTAAGGAAAAATACTTGCTCTTTTTTTGAATTTTTATTTTAAATGAGAAAAGAAACATTAACTACGGACAAGTAAAACACACTTCAAATACTTAAGTATATACAAAAATGTACCTAAGCTTAAAAGAATAGGAAACTAACCCT
Source organism: Larix kaempferi (assembly GCA_027924585.1). Lineage (NCBI taxonomy): Eukaryota > Viridiplantae > Streptophyta > Pinopsida > Pinales > Pinaceae > Larix > Larix kaempferi. The sequence continues at coordinate 4,828,389 of BSBM01000765.1, read as the reverse complement.
CATAGAATTTTGGAGATAACAAGTTCAACTAGTTAACTCAAACAAGATGTGGAATTAACTAACTTGGTAAAAAACACTTTGAAACCGAAAGACAAGAAAAAGAGACCAAAGAAACTTCTTCAATATATAGAATCACTCTCAATTATACCAGCAATCAAGAAAGATTACCCAAAGTGTCTGATGACCAACTGATCAAACTTGAAAGACCCAGGTACAACCCCAACAAGTCTTAAAGATCAAAAAATATCCAAAGGAAGAGCAAAGACCTAAATACATACTGCAAACATGTTGAAATTGTCTCTTAAAGAGCAATAGACTTCAAAAAACATCAAAGCAGAATCCAAGAAATTCAACACTAGGAGGAAAACTGAATCCTACAAGGGCACCCGCGATTGTAAATACAACAACTAGAGGGTCATTCGCAGGTGTAACACAAACAAACTGTGGGTAAAAGGGAAACTTCACAACTATATATATCATCAAGTCGCGGTTCTGCTTCAAAAATTTATAAAAAAAAGAATAAAAAACTCAAAAAAGACCAAATCTAAGTCTAAATCAAGGGTATGTAGCCTCTGCAAACCCTTCCAAAAATCTGAAACTGACTCAGACTGAAGAGATTCTACACAAACGACACCCATAGCAACATAGGACTCCCCAGTGGAGTTGCCAGATCTGTTGTTTGGAAATTAATCCTATGACTGTGAAGTTACTGAGGCCACCAACGTACTATCTAAGACTTACAGAAACTAAGGCAATTGGCAAGCATACAACAATATCTTTCTTAATGAAAAAGAACTAGGTTTAATAAGTTAGACAAATAGTACCTTGGAAACTAGAAGGTTGATCCAATCTTGAAACCCTCAATTCTTTATCTGCAATATTGAGTAAAGAACCTGCAAAATAGAGATACCCTCCTCAAAACATTTGGATAAATAAAAATGAATAATCAAATATGAAACTCATACGTAAGCAAAGAATGAAAGATTCACTGGATACAATTCACAAATTAGACACAATTGTTTATGGGAAAGAAAAGTCTCTTTTATTGATCATATGAATGACAACAAATAGCTATACATGATTATGTCGCAGCACTGATGAAACCAAGTTCTGGGCTCTTGCTCCTCTCCTTCAGTATAAATTCCTCCAGCATTTCAGTACATTAAAATTTCTCTCCCTCTCCTATGGATTTCCCCTTGTATTTATAGCAAGTTTGGGAAGATAGCTTCGAGAGGAAAGCAGTTGGGGAAGGTATGGAAGTTAAAGAAACTCCCCTAACTATCCCAAATTCGATTTTGGTTTTTATTTTTCATGATCTTAAGAGGAACCCGTGAGTATAAACCTAACAATAGGTGGGTGACCCACGAGTAGAATACAAACAAGTAGCGGGTGCAACATTTTTAGGGAAAACTGCAAGTGCTCAGTGGGGCACTAGTAGGTGACCCGCAAGATGTCAATTAGGGAGTCGTGGTTGGGTCCTAAAGGTGGATCACAAAAATAGAATGAACTGGAGAAACAATGAATGATTAAGGTCACATGCATCTATAGAAAATTAGGGCTCTTCAATCCATAATTTCCTTTTGTGTGAGCGACATTTCAGTGTCTTCATGGACGAAGAAGTTCCAATTTGATTGATAACAGACCCCCTTGTGCAAAACTTACATTGGCACTCACTGATCAAAACCCTAGTTCTGGAGATGGTATATATACGACCATTTATGGGAAATCAAGACATGGTAGAGGGGTTCTCCTAGGTGAAAAGTAACGTCTTGAATCCATCAGAATTGAAAATTTCATGATCTAAGTTACTCCTTTTTTTTCTATTGCCGGTTGCAAGTAGCCACATGGGGCCCTTCAGGGACAACTTGTGAATTTTCTCTGGGGCATGAAATCCGAACCAAGAAGCATAACTGGGTTCTGTCAACTGCTACATTTGTGTTTGGCCATTTTGGATGTGGTCTAATTTCCCATGGTCTCCCAAGATATTTCAATTCAAAATTTTAGCCCTTGTGCAAAATTGGCATTGGCCCTCACTAAGAAAAACCCTACTTCCGGAGATGGTATAATACAATCGTTTCCAAGCAATTGAACAATGAAAAAAGGAGTCTTTGATACCACGAGAATAGGAGCACTCCCATAAATGAATGATTAAACCTTCAAATTGGAGGACAGAAACAATGCCCAAAATAGTAACATAGGTTAAGGTGTTTCTCAAAGAAGCCACCAAGCTCCCACACCAAGAGAAAAGTGTGGAAGGGATCATATTCTTAACCACTATGACCACCTACATGAATGGAAGTGACCTCAATATGGACATGTTATAGGGTTAACTAATATAAAATATAAATAACAACCAAAGAACATAAGAACTATTAAAATCAAAAACATTATTTGTGGAAAATGAGAATTGTTAAAACTTAAATAGTCCTAATGCTTCAAAATAGTCCCAAGTATATCAGTGTTTAATGAACTAGTATCACTTGGTGAGGGAGTCTAGCAGTTGTGTGTTTATACTTGGAAGAAACAAGTGAATTATGCCATCTAGTCAATTGAATTATAGCATGTATAATTCTATTTGATTGTATACTTGTATATAGTGCAAAGTCAATGTTGACAAACAAAATACTTTTATATATTGACACGAGAGGGTTGATACTTAAGGTTATGTAATACACTTTCCAGTTGATAGTTAACTTGTATAACAATTTTTTTATGGCTTACTAGCATTTATTAAAATTATTGCATGTTTTACATAATTGTAATGACATCTTAGCTGTAACTTATCTCATATTTGATTATGATATGTCCACTTTGATATGATGGTGTAATATGATTATGGTTCAGTTTCATATGTTGCAATATTAGCAATATAACATAAATGTGAATTTTTGCATGAGATAAATACTAACTTTCCATTTTGAATGTTTTTTTTGTTAGAACATGGGTCTGCCAGAAGATATGATTGATGCTAATGATCATGATCCATATTATGTTGAGTCTAGTTAGGATATGGGAGTTGATGATGATAAGGATGGAAATGAATATGATACCCGGGAGGAGGAGGAGGATGATGAGTCATTTGCTAATGGTATCCAGTGATGTTGATCATGTTGACTCTATCATGAATTATTGTTCAGATGTCATTATGATACCTATATCATTTTTTCTTTTATATGTATCATTTTGACTTGCAGTATCATATTGACTTATATCATTTTGACATGTATCATATTGACTTGTATCATTTTGACATGTTATTGATCCACTAGCATATTTGACTTTCACTTGTTTTACTTATATATGATGATGATCTTATCAATATTATCTTGTTAATTTATATATATTTGAAGTGGTCAATGTTTTTTGGATGGATATTTACTATGTATGATGATTTTGCAACTTTGAATGGATGTTGTGAATTTCAATTAAATTTATTCACAAATGTTATGATATAAATTTGAAATGCGATATCAGTTTTTTTTAGATATTCATAAATGTTATGATATAAATTTGAAATGTGATATCTTTTTTTTTTAGATATATGTTATTTGGCATGGTATTTATCTAATATTGGTATATTTGACTCACTTGTTTTAATTATAGATGATATGATGATGTTACATGAATTATCTTGTTAATTTATATGTACTGGAAGTTGTATATGTTTTTTTGAGGGAGATTTAATAAGTATAATGATATTGCTATTTTCTATGGATGTTGTCCATTTCCCTAAAAATTCCTTATAAATGTTATGCTATAAAATATTTGAAATGCAATATTCGTTACTCTACAATCATATATGTTATTTAAGATACATGATATGTTAGAGTAAATAACCCTCCTAGAGCATGTGTTGATGAGTCTAATGGGCCAAACTACACCCAAAACCACCTCCTAAATAACACATGAGACAAAACCCTAGTTTTGGGGGCACCTTCCCTGATTTGGGGAGCACATTCCCTAATTCGGGGGTTTCTCTCCCTGATTTAAGGAAGTATGACTCAGTTAGAATTAAGTTGTTTCACCAACTAAGTCCTAACTGACACCTAACTATCCCAACCACTCATTAGCACCCCAATGTAGTCTAATGCTCCCCAGTTGAGTGATTTTAGGAACATGCATGTATTACTCAACTAAACTGAGTGATCAATGAGTTCCTTAATCAGTTAAGCTCAGTTTAGGAGTGCATGCATGGATAAAATAGGGTTATATTCTCTCAGTTAAGCATGACTATCCCTCTCTGTATGGAATGAACCCTCTTTGCATGGAAAGGACAATTCAAGTTGCTCTCTAACCTAATTCAAATCGTTCCTCTATAAATTGTAACCTCTTTCACTCATTCAGGTACTCTTATAATACACTCATTATCTTTCTTCTCTTCAAGGTTACTGTGTAATGGTTCATGTTAATTATTGCACAACTATTCTTGCTTGATTTAATCATCATATCCTATTATATTTTTCACCTAGATCTATGAATTCTCAAATATTATATGTTATCAGAGCTAGGGGGTGCTAAACTAGCTAGTATGCTAGTATTGTTTATCAAACTTTTGCAGGTTGAGAAGGGATTTTGTAACTAGGATTTTGTAGCCACCAAGGAGAATTTTGCAGCCACCAAGAGATATTTTGAAGCTACCAAACAAGTATTTTGAAGCCACCAAAAAAGGCCCGTTGTTTCCTTTAAAAAGGGTTTTTTAAAACCACCACTTTTTCAGTTTGAAGAAGGCTCCTTTGGCTCCACCAAGGAAACAAATTTGTTGTAGCCATTAAAGGAGGTTTTGCAACCACCAAAGAATTTTTTTGTAGCCATGGATATACATTCTAATCAGATACTAACCCCCTTCAATTACATTGAATGGAATCCAAGAGTGGAGATGCTCTTAAGAAAGAAGGGGTTGTACCGAATGACCATGGAAAATGAGTTGGAACCAATGTCTCTTGTTGCAGAGAAATCCAAGTATCTTAATCAAATGGATGAAGCACATGGGATGTTATATTATTTTGTGTCTCCTTACCTAATTTACCATATTCAAGACAAGAAGATCCCATTAAATATGGACCTCCCTATACAAACTTTTCCGTACACAAGATGAGATGAGGGGTCATATTTTAGAGGTAGAGTTAATGAATCTGAGACTAAGTGAGTTTGATTATGTACAAGATTTATTTGCAAAGTTCAGATCTATCCTCTTTCATATCAATATGTGTAACATCACCAAAGAAGACACTCAAATGGTATTCTCTATCCTTTCTAAATTGGGTCTTGAATTCAACACTTTTGTTTATTCATTCCACTCTAATAGATTAGCACTCGGAGCATTCTTCACCATGCCTTCTCTAGATGTCTTTGATGCCTCACTTATTCAAGAATGGGATAATATTTCTCATATGGGACTACAAAGGTCCTCAAATGCTCATGCACTTGCAACAAATGAAGACAAGAAGAAAGCCACTTAGCATAAGCCCTCATACAAAGGAAAGAAGGAGGAAAAATCCAAGATATTTTATGGAAAAGAAAGGAAGGAGCTTCCCATATGTACCTACTGCAAAAAGGGACCTCACAAAGAAGAAAAATGCAGGTTTAATCAATTCTTTGAAGAAAATGAAGACAAAGTACACAAGTCAAGACCTCCTCCTGGAAGGCGAAATGCGCTCATAACAACTTTAACTTCAAAATAAACCTCTTGGATCCTAGATTCTAGAGCTTCGAATCATATGGCTTCATCCAAGGACATGTTTGCATCCTTTCAGACATTCTTTGTCCAAGAAGTGCTCATGGGAGACAATACTCTAATTAAGGATGTGGAAAAGGTGATATTTTACAAAAAGATGGGCAGTTTCAAGATGTTTTGCTTGTACCTTCTCTATCCAAAAATATACCTTCCATCGCACACTCGAGACATGATTCAGATACATATTCATATTATCATACAGCATATGATGGTATTACTTCAAATGTGAGTGTTGTAGACCCAATAATTCAACCTTGTTGGGAAAAACAAACATTAAAAGCAGTCGATGAACTAGTGGGTGATCCTACCGATACTCGAAGAATCTGTTCTGAGTTTTATGCTTCCACTCACACTCTTGCAGCCATAGATCCATTGATTCCCACTCATTTATATATGGTGGCATCAACTGATACTCAAACCCATGGGGAATTCTATGGAAATTCTCATTGGGAGGATGCCATGGATGAAGAAAATCAGCCCCTCATGGACAACAAAACTTGGGATTTGGTACCTCTTCCAAAAGAGAGGAAATTGTTTCGATGCAAATGGATATATAAAACCAATATGGAATCCAATGGACTTATCATCAAGTAGAAATAAATATTGGTGGCCTAAGGCTCCTCTCAAATGCATGGAATTGACTACACTAAAACCTTTGCTCCAGTTGCAAACATGGATTCAGTTCAACCTGTTCTTGCTATAGCAACTGCACAAAAATGGAAGATACATCACATGGATGTAAAGAGTACCTTTCTTCATGGGGACCTTGAAGAATAAATCTACATGTATCAGCCACTAGGGTACACTTTTTGAGCCCAGAATTGGCCCCTTTTAATCATCCTCGATCACCTTTTCTTCCCCTGTCCTACACCATTTAGCATGCTAATCAGACCTGTTGTCCTCACTTTGTTCCCCCAAGCTGCCAAGGTATGACTGATCATTGCTCTATCTTATTAATGCTTATGATTGTGATAATTAAGTCTGTTTATCTCTCAATTGTGCTAACATGTTATGATTTATGAAGTTAGTTTGAGATAAGTGGACTGCAGGAAGGTGGGGCTGAACAAGTCTTGAAAGGAGGGATGTTCGCTGCTTAAAAAAGGATCCTCGGGGCTCCGATCATCAATTAAGGCACACGGTTCTAATGTAACATCCTAGACGGAGCTGTGACAGGGAAGTTGTAACAGAATGCACTATAATTGGAGATATTTAATATGTTGCTGCTCGAGTATAGTTGTGATCTGGAAAGATCGCCACTCCTGGGCCAATCAACAGCTTTCTCGCATTTATTATGTCTCTACTATGCCACGTATTGTAACAGCTAGTGTTATTTAGGGCGCCTGAAGATCAGAGATCTTCATGGCTTCCCGTTATTAGGATTGGATGTTATGATCTGCATGTATAAATATGGGGAGCTGCCTCGACCCAGGGGGTTGAACAACGGAGAATTTATTCATTGTATTAGCAGTAAAAGCAAACTGTGTAATCATTCTTCTGTTAATATAAGGAGTTACCTCTGATTTAAAGGAACTTTACGTTGTTCAGCCAGCATCTCTGTGTGAAGGCTAGGCCCGTCTTCCACAGAGATTGCTGAGTTAAATTAGGACTCTTCAATTTATTGTTGTGTGATGTTTTGTTGATGATATATCCTTTGTACGCAGCAGTAGTAAGTGTGGTGTGGATTTCCAGTATAATTAAGATTATATTTCTTTGAGATTGGCAAGTAGTACAGAGTGACAGTCGACTGAGTAAGAAACTTTATGCAATTCGTGTGACAGTTGTACACAGCCTTGTTCATCTTGCAGTTAAGTTGTGATCCCATGAGCCCTTGCAATTTATCTTTCCTGTTATGATTGTTGATTTTCATTCCTGTAATTCAATCTCTTAGAACAGCTGAACTCAATCCTTTGCAATTGAATTTCTAGATTAATATTCAGTTTATGCTTATGGTTTTCAAGAGTGATCAGATTGAAGAAGTGAGTTACTTGTTCTAGGATGTGAATAGGATTTCTTTTTATCTACAATTGTCTTTGAATCTTATATTATTTCTTGTTGATGCATGGTAGAAAGGAATTGAAATTATAGTATTTAGAAAGCAATTGGGATTACACAGATCTTTGGGATGGACATAGTTGTTAGAGGATAAAAGTATTCAATTATAGTGATTTGGTGTTTAAGCATAGACTGGGCATCTATCCTTTGAAATAAAAGACTTTCTCGGGTTGACAATAAATCTCGTCTGCTCTGTATGTTGGAATAATCTATCTGCATATAGGGTGCTCGACAACACTCAAAACCCTTCTATAGTATGCAAATTAAATAAATCTTTATATGGATTGAAACAAGCTCCTCGAGCTTGGTATGCAAAAATGGATCCTTTTATTTTGACCAAAACATTTTCAAGATGTAATTCATATCAAAATGTATATATGCTCCGAGAAGGATCTGTCCTACTTATTGTGCTATATTTGGATGATCTCCTCATTTTTGGGAGTTCCACTACCTCCATTGCATGGTTCAATTTTCCCTGCATGGCAGATTTTTCATGATTGACTTAGGACTATTACAATTATTTCTTGGACTCCAATAAGATTTTGGATTCACCTTAACATAGTCTAAGTATGTCAAAGATCACATCACTCAATTCAAAATGGATGATTGCAAACATGCTCCATTCCCCTTTATTTCTGGTGTCCAACTAGAAGATAAAGGGGTTACACCATTGGTTGATTGTACCTTGTATAGACAGTTAGTTGAGAGTCTTCTTTATCTTACACACAGTCAACTAGATATCTCCTTTGTATTTGGGGAACATGCAAGAACCACGTGAGCTTCATTGGAAGGTTTCCAAAAGAATACTCCATTATGTAATAGGGACATAAAATTATGGGATCCACTATGGTGATGCTCGTAAATTTGATTTAGTTGGATACACAGATTCTGATTGGGATGGAAATGGAATAGACCACAAGTCCACCTCTGGTTACTTCTTCAGTTTGGGATTAGGACCTATTTGTTATTCAAGTAAGAAACACGCCACCATTGCACTATCAACAACAGAAGTAGAGTATAGAGGAGCAATAAATGTTGCAACACAAGCCATTTGGTTACAACATATTCTCATTAAGTTTGAAATAGATTCTCACATATCTACCGTCTTATTTCATGACAACCATAGAGCCTTTCATATTTCAAGAGAGTATGGTCAACACCAATGGACCAAGGACATAGATATCCATATGCACTATATCATAGGGTTGATCCATGATGGGCTCATAGATTTATAGTTCTACCCTTCCTCTGAGCAGATTGCAAATACTTTTACCAAATATTTTTCTGGCAAGTTATTCATCCAACTGAGTGCTTCCTTGGGAGAAAATAAGTTATGGAGGAGGCTCCTTAAAACCTTCTTCTCACATTCTTTTCGCATTCTCTTTTATGGGGTTTTTTTTTCCACTGGTATTTTTCCTTCTTTCCCAATTTATAGAGAATCTTTCTTTTTTTGTGCATGAGTACCTAATATGGTTGCAAATTACTGGGACTCAGTTCTTTTTACTTAGTTTTTTTCCTAGTTAGGATTATGGGGGGTGATAGAGTAAATAACCCTCCTAGAGCATGTGTTGATGAGTCTAATGGGCCAAACCACACCCAAACACATCTCTTAAATCACCCATGAGACAAAACCCTAGTTTTGGGGGTGCCTTCCCTGATTTGGGGGGTGAATTCCCTAATTTGGGGTTTTCTCTCCCTGATTTAACGAAGTATGATTCAGTTAGACTTAAGTTGTTTCAACAACTAAGTCCTAACTAACACCTAACTACCCCAAACACTCATCAGTGCCCCAATTTAGTCTAATGTGCCTCAGTTGAGTAATTTTAGGAACATGCATACATTACTCAGCTAAACTGAGTGATTAGTGAGTTCCTTAACCAATTAAGCTCAATTTAGGAGTGCATACATGGTTAAAATAGCGTTATTTTCTCTCAGTTAAGCTTGACTATCCCTCTCTGCATGGCATGAACCCTCTCTACATGGAAAGGACAATTCAAGTTGCTCTCTAACCTAATTCGAATTGTTCCTCTATAAATTCTAACCTCTTTTATTCATTCGGATACTTTGATATTACAATCATTGTCTTTCTTATCTTCAAGGTTACTGTGTAATGGTTCATGTTAATTATTGCACAATTGTTCTTGCTTGATTTAATCATCATATTTGTTATCTTTTTCACCTAGATCTATGAATGATCAAATCTTATGTGATATATTTAACTAATTTAATTGAAATTAAAAATATTAAATTAATAAAGTGGAAGCTATAAATGAAGCAACATGAGGTGTTAAAATGGAAGCAAAATGTGGCTCTAAAATGGAAGCAAAATGTGGCTCTAAAATGGAAGCAAAACTCGACATTAAAATGGAATCCATACTTGGTGCTATTTCTGGCTTTAAATATGAAGCTAAATTGGTTGCTTAACAGGAAGCAAAACTGGATGATAATTAGGAAGAAAACCACAACACTAAAAGGAAACAAACCTTGGAGCTAAAAAAGAAGCAAAATCAGATGTTAAATAGGAAGGAAACCTTGGCACTAAAAGGAAGCAAATCCTAGAGCTAAAAAGGAAGTAAAACTAGGTGCTGAATAGGAATCAAACCTTCAGACTAAAAGGAAGAAAACCCTGGAGATAAAAAAGAAGCACAACCAAACGCTAAATAGGAATCAAACCTTGGCATTAAAAGGAAGCAAACCATGGAGTTAAAAAGGAAGCGATTCTAGAAGCAAAATTTGGTGTCAATCGAGGAGCAAAACTCGGTATCTCTTGGGAAGCAAAAAATAAGTAATTTTGGAAAACAATGTGGAAGCAATAATGGAAACAAAAAAAGGAAGAAAAACTAGAAGCAATACTAGAAGAAATAAAGGAAGCAATAAGGGAAGTAAAACCTGGCATCACTTACAAAACAAAAAAGAAGCAATGCTAGAAGCAAATTTGGAAGTAATAATGGAATCAATACTAGAAGCAACAAAGGAAGCAATAATGGAAGCAACACTTAGCACTAAAAGAGAAGCAACAAAGGAAGCAATAATGGAAGCAACACTCAGCACTAAAAGAGAAGCAACACCTGACATTAACCGGGAAGTTAAAATTGAAGCAGCATTGGAAGCCAAACTAGATGCCAAATAAAAAGCAATACTAGAAGGAAAACTGGAAACCAAAACTGGAGTTAATTTGGGATCTAATCACAGTGCAATTTTTGGCATAATTTTGGGCGTTGATGTAGGCATCAAACTTATCACAAAAATCCACTCTCAGCGCTATTCCTGATGCTAATTAGGAAGCAAAGGTTGAAACTAAAACCGATACTATTCTCGGCGCAAAAAAGGAAGCGATTCAAACATGTAGCATGGCGTTGGATTTAAATTTTACCATTGAGTTGAACTTATGGAAACAAATATACTAAATTCCGATGCAATTTCAAGCACTAATGGCCTATTTTGTTGTAGTGGAAATACAATTTCCTCATACATAAAGAGGGTTTCCTTCTAGGGAAGAAAACCCTAGCATAAGTTCTATTTTCATATCTCCAACCTAATGATGAACAATTCAGATTGGCTACGAAATTACAACATTTTATAAGACAATTTTTCAAAAAACATCACTACAAGGGCGCTTTCCCCGAACTCCCGCAGGGCGAGGGGATCCCAAATATTTGTGCCCCCCCTTGGATGTCGCTGATGACCATAATGGTGGGAGAATCCCCCCCAACACCCGTTAAGTACTGGGATCCAAACACAACTGGAACATGACCTCTGAATCAGAAAGATTATAATTAGACTCTACAACCAACAAATCATTCATATATTTAAATTTGAATTAATCATTAAAAAAAAAAAAAAAATCTAATAATATTTATTTTTATATTTTAATTATTGTGTTTAGATAAGCGCATTGATTACACCTTTGTTCATTATGAAATTGTAAATCATTCATATATTTAATCAACAATGTAACATTTTGCAACATTAGAGAATGTAGTAGAAGAAGAAACATATTTTATTATATAAGAATAAGAAACCAAAGAATGGGACAACATAAAAGTCCACGATAATCGAAAATTCATTTTGACATTGTTATAGTTATTGATAACTTGTCGTCATCCAATTGGGACAATATGTCCACATTAAAAAAAATCTTTTTTTTTCACAAAGAATAATTCCAAAATATACAATTTATAGTTACAAAATTCAATTGGTCTAAATGGGCTTGATTGTGGGGAAAACTCCACAGTTAAGTGTACTTAAGCTAGAAGATTCTTAGGATGGGTGACCTCTCGGGAAGTCATGGTTACCAGGTGCAAGCCCTAGAAGTGATTATTGATTCTACGTGATTTATTTTTCTAGTCTCAATCCCACTTTGTTACCCATGTGAGCATCACCCGATTCAATGAGTGCTAAGTGGACTATTCAAAACCATGAGAAATTGGTCAGTTGTGACTATACTCATGAGATATGTTTCATAACTTAATGACTTACACTATGAAAATAGTCCCAAAAATAATGATATATCATATGTTGGATTGCAGAAATCCCTATACTTAAATAATAATAAAAGTCAAGGGAGATCTATTAACTGAATAGTTCATAAGGCACAACACTTGCTAAGGTTTTGCAAATGGGGTAGCAAGCTAAGTGGGATTGATTATGGGTAAAACTCCATAGTTAAGCACACTTGATCCAAAGGAGCCTTGGGATGGATAACCTCTTGGAAATTCATGGTTACCCCATGCATGCCCTGAAAGTGATGATTGATGGTATGCAATTCATTTCGCTATTCTCAATCCCACTTCTGCACCCATGTGAGAATCACCCGATGCAATTAGTTCTAAGTGAACTATTCAAAACCATGAGAAATTGGTCAGTTGCGACTATACTCATGGTATATGGGTCATAACTTAATCACTTACACTATGCAGATAATCCTAAAAATATTGATCTATCATATGTTGGATTGGGAAACCCCTATACTTAAATAAAAGTTCCAAGGGAGCTCTAACTGAATAGTTCATAAGGAACAATAATTGCTAAGGTTTTTCAAATGGGATAGCAAGATAATTGGGCTTGATAGTGGGGAAAACTCCATAGTTAAGTGCACTTGATCCATATGAGTCTTGGGATGGGTGACCTCCCAAGAAGTACTGGTTACTGGGTGCAAGCCCCGAAAGTGATGATTGATGCTATGTGGCTCATTTCTCTAGTCTCAATCCCACTTCTTCACCCCTTTGAGCATCACCTGATGCAATGATTTCTAAGTGGACTATTCAAAACCATGAGAAATTAGTCAATTGCGACTATATTCATGGGATAGGGGTCATAGCTTACTGACATACACTACACAAATAATCCCAAAAATAATGATATAACATGCAATTGTATTGATCATCATTCATCGCTCGAAATATTGTTATCGCTCGAGTTGTTTGCATGCCTCATTTCTTCATCACTTTGAGGGGATATTGTACTTGGGTTATTTGAAATGTTTTTTTTATTGGCTTCATTTCATTCCAGATTTTCATGTTCCATCTACAAGCACAAAAATAAAGTGTAATGAGTATATCTACATCTATAAATAATATAATATGCATGACTATGTAAATGAAAAATTGTGCCAGTGCAACAAGTGATTCATAAACTTCACACATACTTTTGAAACCATTCCATATGTCGTTTTTTAATAAATCATTTGCTGGATCCACTCCATACTTTATTTCCTATGAATTTCATATGCCATAACAAAGCACAGAGATAATTAAATGTTTCTTGTTGTTCCATTAACTATATAATAAGGAACAGAAAACAACCTAGCTACTTACAAATTGTTCAATCAACCATTGATACCCCAACATTTACTCACAACCCATACTTAATCCAATGTCAATCAAATGATTGGATAGCTCTTCTCTGTATGTTAGCACTTATTAGAAAACATCCATGTGTGATTGGAAATGAATTAAAATATAAATTATTGCAGTATGGAACATGGAAAATATAAACCAAATGAGAAATCTCATTGATAAAAGAGACAACAAGTACATTGAGATCAAGCTTCTTTTATTTAGTTTGAGTTTAGTTACATAATTGTATTTAACTAAATATATATATATATATATATATATATATATATATATATATATATATTAAATTATTTTATTTGTTAGGAGCATTATACTCCAACACCCTCACTTAATGTTACAACTCTAAAACATAGAAAGAATAAAACTTTTTCTTAAGCAACTAATCTTCTATACAGATATAGAACCTTGGGTACTCCATCATGTTGTCTCTTCACCCTTGTAAGGGTAGAATTCCTTAATCTTTTAAATTTCCTATTTTTTGAATTCCTTGAACTCTCAAATTCCCAAGTTTATGAATTCTTCAAATTCCCAAACTCCCAAATGATCAAAAATTCCCAAATTCCCGAATTACTTGGACAAGGATCCATACTAAGTTAAATCTCCTTGGAATCCTTCATGTAGCAAAGATATGCCTATTCAAAATAAGTATTCTCCCTTTGGTTCAATCTCACATTCGAATTCTAATGATTATTCTACTATGAAATTTTATGATGCCAATCCCAATTTGTTTTTCCTGTCTCTAATTTTCTTTTTAGATGGTCATTTGCTCAATTCTTATAATTCCATGTTGTATGACCTATTTTCGTGCAATAATGGCATTCAATACATTCCTTAGTTGGTTGTTTCCCTACTTTTCTACTCATTCGATTTGTAGGAAGTAATGCTTTATATGGGTGTAGAGTACTCTATGAATATCCTTCATTTATCATTTCATGCAATTGTTTCTCTTTAGCCAAAATAGATGATATCATATAATCTAATGATTGTGAAGGCAATTGACTTGATAATGTGAAAACTACATTATTGTAAGTCAAACGCAAACTATTTAATAATATAGATTTTATATATTTTTCATTAATTTCAGCCAAATTTTTTGTTAGGGGATTTAACTCATTAATATGGATAGACATCGCGGTTCCATCGGCATTTTTGAATCTAAAAATTTGTAACTTAAAATAAAACTTTCTAGTTCTTTCCTTTGCGCCAAACAATTGTTGTACTTCTTCCCAAATTTATTTGGAAGATTTGTCTAGATCAATAAGATATAATTCAGAATCTAAGAGTGCAAGAACAATGATTGAATTGGCATTGTTATCCATGTTTTTCTGCTCAATTAATTTATTAGAAGACTCAGGTTATGGTTCAGTACCCTTCACGATTCCTCATAAATTCTTACTCATCAGATGCATTTGAATATTTGCTTTCCAAATATGAAAGCTATAATTGTTAAATTTTTCAAGAGAAATGCCCATTATAATAACTTGTAATGCTAAAAAAACAACTAAATAGTTATACAAAAAACCTTTGACACTTTAGAATACCTCTGAAAATGCTTTGAATTTATAGCTTCTTAAGACTTCTAGAATCCCTTATGTCTTCCTAAGCAATGAACTTAGACTAGTGAAAACCTTCAAAGCTCTTAACAGTAATTTTAAATATTGGGGCAAAAATGAAGATACCTTGACTTTCCTCCACACATGCGGATAATACTAGAGAGAAAATGGACTTTGAATTTCCTTCAAATTGGCAGATAGACACCCCTTCCTTCAATCGACAGACGACACCCTTTTTAAATACTTCTTCCTTCAAATCAGTAGACGGTGACCCTCTTTTTAAGTACTTCAATGTTTCTTTATGCTCTGATTGGAGTAATTATGGCGGTGGTAATCTTCAATTATGCATTCCCTTTATTTATAGTCTATTGAAATATTATTGGTGGCAGTATGCTAGCGTGCCCTCGATATTTATTTTTTGTGTACCCTCAACATTGACGACGGTAATCTACCACCATGCCCTCGACGCTTCCATTCTGCGTTCCCTCAAAACTTTGATGAGTAACTCTTTTTCCTTCGGCTCTTCTATATGGCTCTTTTGCAACCTTGGATTAGTAATATTACTTCTTCACATCACGTAGACTAGTTGGATTCTTCACGTGGTGCTGTCTACACACAGGGTCTAGGCTCTTCTCGAAGGCTTGAATTTAGGATCTTAGCTCTTCTCTATGGCCTAGCTTCTATACCATGTTGCAATATGGAACATGGAAAATATAAACCAAATGAGAAATTTTATGAAACCAAACGAGAAATTTTATTGATAGAAAAGATAACAAATACATTGAGACTCAACCCTCTTTTAGTTCGCTTGTGGGTAGTTACATAACCATATAATTAAAAACAATTAAATATAAAAATATTGCATTTGTTTGGAGTGTTATACTCTAACACAAGCATCGCAACAAATATGAAATCTAAAGGAAACCACAAGTGCTCATAAACTTTGCAATTAACCCTTTTATGCCGTATTTTCTTGTCTTATGTGTTGAATGGGTGTCATTTTCTTTTCTTTTTATGCAACAACAAAACAAATGAAAATTAGTGTTTCATGCCATAATCAAACTCTATGCATATTAAAAATAAAGAAATTATTACATATGTTTGATGCATGTTGTTGTTGGGATGGATCCCCCTGCAATGTGGTTATGTTCATTTATTTGACCACCTCACGATACACTTTTTTTGACATCCCTACTGGCATCTTTCAGATATCATGTCATTTTTTCCTTTGGAATTTTAGCAATCTTCCTAAGAAACAAAAAGCACAATGAAAAAATCGATTAACATTTATATGAAAATAAGTATAACAAAAACATTAACAAGGTAAATTTTTGGACTAGTGTATACATATTATAGAAAACCATTTTTAGCAATAATAACTTCTAAATGACTCTTTTTTGTTATTGTATGTTTTTTCCATTGCAAGTTTCACATGTCTCAATGCCCATTGCTCTCGAAAATATTCTTGTAATTTATTTATAACATGATTCTTAGATTTATTTGATCGATTTTTGTAATATAAATGAAAATATCATATGTACATTATTTCCACTATATCCCTCAAAGTTTTATAAAATTTCCCCCATATCATCAACTTCCATCACTACTCTAGTTGAACTAATGACCAATTCATCATCATTCACATTCTTCTTAATTTTTATCTTCTTAGGGTATTCTATATCCTCATTGTTTGTCCTTGCACAACATTCAACAATTATGAAACCCAAAGTTTGAAACATGTTAGCGATTACTGTTGAGAAGCATTGTTAGTAAGAAGTCAAACAAAAACCTCATGTTTATCACATTTTGATCCACCTAATTCCTCTATTTGCAATATTGTCTTAAAGATTTTATACTCTTCTTCACTAATATTACGAACAATCTTATAGAGTTTCTATAAGTTTTTGCTCTGTATGACATGTATAAACCAATACACATCATTTAAACATACATATAATTCAAATATATTACTTTTATGTTAAAATTACAAAATACTTGCCATGTTCTCTATTTGGGATGTGTTAATTCTCTCACTCTCTTTGCTATGAATTTGATTCCATGATATTTTATTAGCCATCGTTTATCAATAAACATCCTGCATAATGAGGCACATAAATTATGAAAGATTTTTTTATACACTAACTAAAGAATTTCAGGTTAAAATATGTCTACGTCAATCGGTGCATTAAGTACAAAAAATTGACACTAGCGCGCCCTAAATTAATTTACGCACAAGTGCACATTTTCTATACCTTTCACACTGCTAAACCTATTAAAAAAAATTATGAATCCCAAATCAAAACAGTGCACATTAAATAAATAAGTATTTTAAACAAACTGGAAAAACAATGTGCCTTACATAGATAAATGCATCGGTGTGTAGTTATTTTTCAAAGCTAGCTAATTATATTAACAAAAGAGAAAGTTGATACATACTATGGATGCAAAACGGGAGCTTTAATGGTTGACTTGCCAAAATGGAAACCGGGACAACTAGTGGAGGGGCTCATTCTGAGTCAAAAAACACTAGAGAAGAGTCTTGTGAAAACTAATTGAGGGGTCTTTCACTACATAGGGAAACTAGGATGACCCGCCATAGTTTGAGACTAGTAACAAACTTTGTTCCAAACTAAAACCAAACCAAAATAAGCTACCCATGAAGGAGAACAAGCTAAAATAAAACTTGAAAGAAATAAACAATCCTAAGAAGTAAGAACCTAAGGCCTAATTTCAAAATTGACAGGAGACTTACGGAATCTACAGACAGGTATTGGTATTTTTCATCAACTAGTCAAGTTTGTAACAGACGACATTAACATTATCACGGATGGTTTCCAACACAAACTGGATACCATATTGAGTATGTTCCTTCTCCTGCAAAATCCTACCAGTAATTATTTTGAGCACCCAATAAGGCTCTAAGACACAATAGACACCCCCCCCCCCCCGCCTAGTTTCCACCCAAGTGCCCCTAAACCTCCACCGTAATGGTTTCTCCCCCCTAATCAATTTCATTACAGATATTCCATGGGGTTTTGTGATTATATTTCCATTCCAACCAGTGTTGCTACGAGCCCCCATGACCACACCTATTGTGTGCTCTTTTCCTAACCATGTTTCCAAGAATATTCGATGCTCCCATTGAGACCCACCGATCATCCACGAACAACAAAATGAAATATTTCCAAGATCCCTATCTCTTGGAAGTCGCCTTCTCAGCATCGTGTGAGGTAACCATGAGTAGAAGGCATATGCAAATCCCCTAACCACCAGGATCCTCATCTTCCAACTTCTACACAATGACCCACGACTTGATTTCACCAGGGACAATGACAGTCACTCGACTCAAGAGACTATATTTATTGCGATCTATGGCACATAAGTACTCATTCTTGTCCATATATTTGAAATCAATACATCTCCCCTCAGATGCCATTGATTATTGCATGCTACAATCTTCTTCGTTTCTCTACCAACGACCTTCCATCATAATCCCTCGTACACCCAACATAGTCATGTTCATGTGGATTAAATCAATTATGAATTCCATTTACCTCATCCACTGACTGTGTGTTGAAGGCATCTATCACCAGGTCTCTGACCCCATCCAACAATGCATCGATTCATAGTTACTATAATATTCACATCAATTAACTTATTGATGTTTTTTTAAACATGACCAAAATGGTGCACCTTACATAAACAAATGCAATAGTTAGTTTTCTATGTATAATGCATACTAAATGACCAAAAAATTATTGAAAACAAAAATGGAATACAGTGCACCTTACATGAATAAATGCATAGGTGTGCTTATACTGTTTAGTGTGCATCGCAAACTGTGAAAGTGTTTTTTTTTTTTTTAATTCTGACGACAACAAGAAGTCGGTTTGGAATTCAATAGCATCATGATCCCGGTCCAACAATGACCCAAAGTCCCATATATTAATATACACAATCAATAAGTTTACATTTCCAAAAATGAAATCTTATTGTGAAATTTAAAGAGAGACATAAAACAAAAGGAAAGCAAGAAAAACACTAGGGTTTATGGTATTGAAGGTAACTCTGAAGAAACAAGAACTATTGGGTTTGCAGCATTGAAGGTAACTCTAAAATCCTCTATTTTCTTGAAAAACATAGAAAATGTATGTCATTCTTTTAATCAATCGAGGGAAAACTTGAGATGAATAGACTTACCTGAAATGTCTTCTTTGCATAGTTGTATGTGTCCATGGTGATCCCTTACAAAATTTCTCTTCAAAGAAATTTTCCTCCCCAAACTCTTCCTTGGTAAATCTCTTTTGCATAAGTCTCTCCTCAAAATTTTAGCCAAAAAAGGATTATGGATTAGGTTTTTCTTGTATTTATAAGCTCACTATCTAAAAATAAAATTCCATCTTTTTTCATCATTTGATTATTTCAACCTGTTGATGATAAGCATGAGCAAATTTTTTAAATAGGAATTGCGGTGCGCTATAAAAAATATAGCTCGCCAATGTGTTATACTGATATACGCACACCATATATACAACAAGACAAAAATGGAAGTATAAACTTATGCAATTAGCACTTTGCAGAGGTGGGTGTGGAGGTTTTATATTGCTCCACATCTAAAATGAGTGAACATGTGTGCTTGGCATGTTTAAGTGCGTTGGTGAATAAATAGTGAATTAAGCACACTAATTACTTGAAAAAAGTAGAATTTTACATGTTTCCCAATTTTTATTTTAAGAATGAAGGCATTATTGATTATGGTTTTGAATAAAATGCAAGGGCAAAAGAGTGATAAATGAAATGGTCAATTCCTCAAATTCCATCTCATTCCATATCATTCCAAGTTCATCAAGTTCTCCATTTTCATCTGTCGTAAGTCCATATTTATTTATATTTTGATTATCTGATTGAATTTATGTTGTCTTTTCACATGCATTTGAATAATTATGCATTGACTTCTTTAGGATCCTGGTTTTGAATCAAGTTCAGATGCACATGATATTTCACCACTCCCAGAGAGTCGCAAGGTCTTATCAAGAGCAACATATCGCAAGTAGGTGGTAGATGAAAATGGAAGTCCACTTTACCCCACCAATTGTAACACGCCATCATCCAATAACCATCTTGGACCAATAGTACTTCAGCATGAATTGGATCTCTTCTATGACACCCTAGAAGTATGTGGTTATTTAAAACGTAAAGGGTTGAATGTGAACCCTAAGCAGGTCACATTGTCCCATTATATTAATGATCGACTACCCAAATTTGACAGTCTAATACTCCACACTATGGTCAAGGATCCAATAGGTGATATATAAAAGATAGATCGGAATATTTCCATATGCTCATTCTTTGAAATGTTGGAATCCAAATTAACCATGTTTCATCCTAAATTAACCAAGTCGTCTCCTTCTGTTGAGTCAATCAAGAGCTCTAGTGAGCCAATGTATGATATTAATACTACCCAAAACATCTCTACAAGGTGATCCAAAAATTTGTATGATCTAAGAGCTAAAAGGTCCAAGCACACACAAAGGTTGATTAAATTGTTGGAGGGTAGAGATGACTTCTCTCGTACCATCCATCTGCAAAGTAAATACCAAACCAGTTATAACAATTGCACTTTGTATGGTGCTTGGTCATCTTCCTTGCCTATGTCAGATGTTGGGACCAAATTCTCTTGTTTTGGTAACAGTTACATGATTGCAAAGTCTAAAATAAATGTTGCAAATCGTGGGTTGTTTATCATTTCACATGTGTTTGTCTTCATTTTATGAGGTTGGATATAAAATGTTAACAACCATCATGTTGAAGAAAATTTAAAATAATGTGGAACTTCAAGTTCTTTAATGAATTATGAATCATTTTTAATTGTAAGATCTGCATGTTATATTTTTTTATAATATTTTTATGATGTTGGATATGAAAACTTAACAACCATTTACAAACATAATATCAAAGAGAAACTATTTTTTATGGAACTTCAAGTCTTTATGTAATTATTTTTATATGAATAATTTTTATATGTAAGATCTACATATTCTTTATTTTTATAATATTGATATTAATAACTATTACCATGAAATTCAGTTTATTTAAAATTCTTTTTATATGTTTTCGTACTTAATACAATAATTTAGATATATTTTTATGATTTAATCAAATAAATTGGTTTTAGAATATTTAATAAAAAATTAAATTTATTTTCATAATTTTATTTTTTCAATTATGATTAACAATTTCTTCCCTTTACATCAAATTTTAAAAATACATTTTTAATATTAAAACTATTATTTATATTTGATGAATTATTTATTTGTCATTCATATGTATATATAATTTTTATAACACGAAGTTTTATGAAGGCAAAAAAACAAAAGAATGCCTTCCCTAACTTTATCATTTTAAATTATTTTTTTTAATTCTCATTCTACATGTATATGGTATGTCAATTTCCAACTTGTGTTAAGATCACATTGAGTTAACCCTAATACTACATTACACCCATGAAAATATGCCAAACATTAAGAAGATATATAAGCAATAAACATACCTATTATTTATTGAAATATTACACCAAGTGGCAATATAATTTCAAACATAATAGATGTCCATGACTATATGCCCCTCAACTAATGTGCTAACTCTTAAGAACTTACCAAATATATATATATATATATATATATATATATATTACCAAAACTTAATTTTAGAGTTGTATAAATCATATTTTTAATTTTATATAACTTAATTTTAGAGTTGGATAAATCATATATTAAATTATATATATATATATATATATATATATATATATTACTAAATTAAAAAATTTAAATGGAGATGTTTTTTTAACCGACATATTTTACATTTTTTAATTAAAAAATTATCATTTACATACATACATATATATACAATAAAAAAAACGTAGTATTCATCGAAAAGAGAATCAAAGTTACATCTAGATTGTTCAATATGACCATCATTTGCATAATACTTGTTGTCTCAAAATAGCATCACCAATATACTCCTATACTTTCTTCACATACGTACATATTATCACTAAATAAGACAGCAAAATAAAAAATTGTTGCTCATAATCAGAAAATACAAGAAATGGCCTTCAATACTGATATCAGAGAATACTACATCATATAGTCAAGTACTACATGTCTTCAAACAATTAACTAAAGACTGATAAATATCCCACCTTCAAAAAATAAAAACTTTGAGAGAGAACTGAAAAGCTAAAAAAAGAGAGACAAATTCAGATTCTATCAAGGAATCCTTCACATATTCCTCAAATAAAATTAATCCATCCATGTTTCCGACTGCATCTTTAGAAATTCTATCAACGTCACCATTAAACTCTCTATAAATATGAGTGAAAGAAATATCTAAGAAACTCGCGATCATCTCTTTCACTCCAGTAGCCCACTGATCCAACTGAAGCACATGAAGATTTGAATACCCTTCTGCCACTCTATAATAATCCTAGAGTCACTTGCAATCTGAATTTTGAAAACACCCCTCTTAAGAGAAAACCAAAAAACACCTCATATGGAAAGCAATTCAGCCTTTTTGTTTGTACCAGATCTAACTCCCATTCTTAAGTATATAATATGATCACTTTTTATTTTTAGCATCATGCATGACCCATATTAACCAACCTTTTCAGCTCCATCAAAAAATCCCATAGAGATAGATTCATCTAGCACAGGAGAGGTATGAGTCCTATTCTTTTTTATCTTCTCAACTTTGAAATAGTCTTTAAATAAATTGATTAGCTCTTGAATAGACAAGTGAGATAGAAGGACTTGCATTGTCAAAAATGCATATATTCCTCATTTTCCACACTTCCCATATATTGAATAAAGGTAGCTCTTTATATTTGACTTATTTGTTGAACCAAGAAAGCATAATGTCTTCAAAATAATGAGTTTTCCAATAGATATTGAAATGTATTAAGCTACAACATTCTTCCCAAAAATTCTTGAAAAAAGTACATAGAGAAAATAAGTGGGATACAGTTTCACTTTAGATCTACAGAGAACACATATATCTGGGCCATAAAATCCTCTTTTGAGAAGGTTGTCCCAATTTAATACCTTGTTCTCCAAGCAGATCCATAAGAAGCATTGCAATTTTTGGGGGGAATATTCCACTTCCAGAGATTTTTTTACCACCATTTAGGAGAAATCCAAATATGATCACCAATAACAACTTCATAGGATTTATTTGCTAAGATAATCCCATTTGCATCCTTCCAGTCCCACAATATCATGTCCTCCCTATCACAAATTCTAACACTTGCTATGTTCAGGATCATGATAAATTTATTCCATTCATCATCTAAAAAAGATGGTATCCCCAGATCAACAGCCATATACCAATAGGGAAAAGAGGATCCAACCAATGTATATCTTCTAATATGAGCAAGAAATGGTATATTGATAGAGTGGAGATATAAAATAAGTTCATGAGATAATGTATATCCATCCACGGTTCCAATGAAAGGATCTATGCCAATAAAAACTTGAGTACCCCTACCAATTTTCTAGCTGAGCCACTTTCCCATAATTGGAAAAGCTTTCGAAAGACCTCTCCATATTAGAGAAGATGAAGAATAAGCAAACTGTGGATTACGAACCCACTGACAGACAAAGCTGCATTTTAAATATTTAGCTTTGATAACATTACTCCAAATACCCTCACCAAAAATACCTCTCCACGGGATTTTAGCACTTAAAGTAGAGTAAAACCAATCTAATTTCTTAAGACCCCATCCTCCCCACTTTTTTGGAAGATATATACTTTGCCAGGAAGACAAGTGGAGTTTTGCACTATTCAAATTTCTAAACCACAAGAACTGAAAAATTCTCCTCTTTATACCATTTATGTCAAATATCGGATGATCTGAAAATGGGATGGAAATTTACTCAATTTTCTCCATTTCCAGATACTTAATATAAATTTTTCAATTTCTCATTAATCACAAAGAAATTGGCATAGTAATCAAATTCAAGTTCAAGAATTGAAATTAACAAACAAGCACATGAAAAGATATGCAAACCATAATTGTTAATGGAGTTGGCCATACCCTTTTCTATGTCTCTGAGCTCGCACAATCGTCAAAATGTTGTATTTATCTCCCAAATAGGGGTTGATTCTCTCATTTACATAGGACAACAGTGCATTCTCAAGCAAGCTTACGACCTACTATCTCTTTTTTACAAAAGGGAAATAATGCACTCTCACTTCAACTGACAAATATGCATTCTCAAGCAAGCCTACAACGTGTTTTCTCTCCTTTACAAAAAGGGAAATAATGCATTCTCACTTCAAGTGGCTCATTCTCCCAATAAGGAGCTCATCTCCCCAATATGGGGGCTTATAAAAATTCTCTCATGAGAGGCCTACAATCACAAGCCTAATTCCTTCTCCAAATGAGAGGATTAAATAGATTTACATGGTTGAAAACAATTCCAACATATCAAGGAGAAAAGATCTCTTAAGATCTCATAATGTATGATCTAAGCACAACTCAAGGGATAAGATGAGAGAAAATCTCTACATCCCCATGAGAATCTCAACTCTCCATGAATATCTCAAATCTCCCATGAGACTAGGAAGCTATAATGCTACATATCTTTTCCATTAGTTCCTCATGACATTTTGAGAGGAAAAATACAAAGCATATAGTTCTCAAATAGTAATCATTTAATTTGATTTTGTCCTTTTCCATCTGAAACTTCAACAAGTGATATCTTCTGCAATTGAAATCCATTCAACCTCGTTCAAGTTGCGTTAGAAATCTCTCCTTGAGCTCTTTGTTGTTCAGACATCTTCGACAGTGATGAAGGCCTTCTACATTTTTTGACTAAGGAGATCCTCCTGGATCAAACCTCCCCATAAAAAAAAAATTGGTCCACAAAAGGTCTTGACGTCTACGTGCTCTTTAAATCCTTTCCCATGGTTGTTCTTTAAATCCTTGCACATGGTTGTTCCTTCTCTACTTGGATTTGTTTACTTGCACTTATGGCCAATGTTTTAGGGTGTCGGGTACAACTGAAAATGCACCCTATTACAAAAATAGCATGTGCCCAAAATAAAATGGTCTTTTACCTACAATCAATTGCCTTTACCAGCTTCTAGGACAAGTCTTACACTCCATAATGCATGAGTCTCGGTCCTTGATCTGCATAACAAATGTATTTGAAAGGACACACTCTCCTTCTCCTTCAACTTTTTAATTTGGAATGAGAATTTCAATGCCAACACTTACATCAATATGCATCTCTCAGTTAATAATAAAAGAAGACTGTACAACAATGCATGTTTTTAACTTTAAGCAACAAGCATGATGTCTCTCACTCTCCTTCAAAAAGTGGCTCTCCTTTTTACAATAAAAGGACTAAATATCTCTCACCATATGTGGCTCAATCTCCCAAAAGGAAATACCTTCTCCTCTATAAAAAAAAGGATGTAAGGCTCTCACACCAAGTGGAAAATCTCTCCTACAAAGAGACACTCTCCTTCACATGAAGAGAAAACAAACAAGGCCATGCTTGCTTGGTTCAAGATTTTACAATATATTATTGAATCACATTTACAATGTTGCAGAGAGAGAAGGTTTTAGAAAAATAATACTTATGCCTCTCACTCTTAGAATCACCATAGCGTGGCCACACAAGCCTTTTCCAAAAGTGCTTTAAACAAATTACAAAAGCATACAATTCAAATGCTTGTAACTTACAAAATAAACCATGGCATAAAGGTCTAAAATCAATGCCCTTCGACTAGAATGCAAAGAGGGTTATGTACGGACCCCGATCCATCATTCCACCTTTATCAAGCCTCTACCTTTGGTTCATAATGAAATAGAAACAATGTGCGTTTGACTTGATTTCAATGGGTCCATGGATCGACCCTAATACATCACCTGTCCTTATAATAAACCTCGGCCCTTTGGCTCTGCATAAGACAATAATTCCAACAAAAACTCCAACCCGTGGTCAAATGGTGCTGCCAAGAATTAGGTCTCGGGTTCAAGCCCGAACTCTGCCACAAAAGGTTGGTCTCGACCCTTTTTAATTCCGACCCTCGTCATGGAACCACAATTGCAGCTTGACTATGCAGATGCTGGAGTGATTGACGTTTATCACTTGTTACTAGGATTGGTGCAAAATACATAGAGATAGAGCATATATCAAACCAGTCACATGGGGTCCTCCTCACACTCCATCTATGTGTGCAGGAAATTCCATTTGTTGTTTGTCATATGCTCGGTTCTATGAGCAATGTAATCTGATAGAATATTACTCACTTCATCAAACTATTTCGTTAAATGTATCTGCCTTTGAACCATACCTTTCACCTCCTATGTTATATTAGGATCTAGATCTATTCCTGGAATATTTGAAACAACTATTAAAGGGGACATGATCACAAATCTTCACGTGGCAGATCCCTAATTTCTCTTATGGAAATAGAAACCTAGTCATCTAGACTTCTCCCAGAGAAAATGCACCACCAAAATTCTAAATACATTGGAAATTTGTGGCTCCTCCACCGTAATATGATAGTCAGATTGTTAACCCAAAATAAAAATTACTGTCGGAAATCATAGATGTTAATAAGCAACAAGCTGCACAACCATCAAAGACAAAAGATGCACCACGATATGAGGATTGGTAGCAATGGTGTCTGAATCAAAAGGATTCATTGCAGCTTTTTCTTCCATGAAATCGCCAGGGATTTCATTCAAGCTAGCACTAATGCCCAGATGCACTCATCACAAACTGCCCAAGGCTTTGATCTACGAAGCTCAAACTTTGAGCGAATGCAAACAAAATAAATAACAAAGCCAACAACAGTGGTGGATTCTCTTTCACAATGATCTGGAGCTGCTCTTCTCTGATCTACACACATCCATATGTTGGACCAAGTCTCTGGAACAATAGTAGAGATCCAAGAGCAGAAGCCCCACAACTGCAGTGGTCTTGAACTGCATCAACGTTGGTGGCTTAGCTGCATGTGGATTGAAGCGTCCTGACAAAGTTGATGTCGCTAGTGTAGCCCACTATGAATTTGAAGACAAAGGTTGTGATCTATAATAATGAATCATGCTTCTTTAGATATGGCACAAACAACAGATCACTCTAGCGATCGAATAATGAGGTTCATCTAGCATTTTGTGGTCTACAGTGTCAAGTACAAGTGACAGACGCGATTTTGCTCCCCATAACTTCGGCTTTGTGCTGGTGCAACTTCAGCTCTTGTCATATCGTTGGTGCTCTTCTTTGCCACCCTTTAATGGATCCGGTAACTTCTTAAACAATCGCACCATCAACTGCCATTCAACCAATGCCTGAATGATTATCTTTACTTTAAAATGACCGATCATTGTTCAAATAGATTAGATCACCAGTGGATTACAAATATACCAAATTATTGGCATTCTCTACTTCTTCTTGTAGCTGGAGACCCAGATCCATAATTGGCAACTTTAGACTGATCCATAAAGGTCACAATGTGAGGATCTTGGAGTCACATGATTGGTTACTTTTCACCACTAGATTAAAGATGAATCAGAAGACATACCAATTCAAATCATGGCGTGATAGCATAGTAAATCAAATATCACTTGATGAAGAACTTGATCCAAAAACGCGTTGGAAATTTTCTCCACTTCCGGATTCTTAATATAATTTTTTCAATTTCTCATTAATCACAAAGAAATTGGCATAATAATCAAATTCAAGTTCAACAATTGAAAACAAGCAAGCACATGAAAATATATGCAAACCATAATTATTAATGGAGTTTTCCAGACCCCTGGCTACGTCTTTGAGCTTGGGCAATTCAGCCTCAGCCTCTTGTATTTCTCTCCCAAATAGAGGTTGATTCTCTCCTTTACATAGGGCAACACTGCATTCTCAAGCACGCTTACAACCTGATATCTCTCCTTTAAAAAAAGGGAATAATGCACTCTCACTTCAAGTAACAAATATGCATTCTCAAGCAAGCCTACAACTTGTTATCTCTCCTTTACAAAAAGGGAAATAATTCATTCTCACTTCAAGTGGCTCATTCTCCCAATAAGTAGCTCGTCTCCCCAATATGGGGGCTTATAAAAATTCTCTCATGAGAGGATTACAATCACAAGCCTACTTCATTCTCCAAATGAAAGGTTAAATAACTTTACATGGTTGAAAACCAATCCAACATATCAATGAGAAAAGATTTCTTAATATCCCATAATGTAGGATCTAAGCACAACTCAAGGGATAAGATGAGAGAAAATATCTACATCTCCATGAGAATCTCAACTCTCCATGAATATCTCAAATATCCCATGAGACTAGGAATCTATAATGCTACCTATATTTTCCATTAGTTCCTCGTGACATTTTGAGAGAAAAAATAAAAAACATATAGTTCTCAAATATTAATCATTTAATTTGATTTTAGCCTTTTTCATCTGAAAATTCGACAAGCGATATCTTCTGCATTTGAATTCCATTCGACCCCGTTCAAGTTGCGTTAGAAAGCTCTCCATGAGCTCTTTGTTGTTCGGACATCTTCGACGGTGATGAAAGCCTTCTTCATTTTTTGACTGAGGAGATCCTCCTGGATAATCAAAATCACTTCCATAGAAAGCCAATAGATTGGGATACTCTCCATGACATATTTCATAAGGACAAACCTTCCTCCCATTGATAAGAATCTATATGTCCAAATACTAATTCTCTTCTTGATCTTTTTTAACATCCAATTCCAATCTTCTTTTCTATAACAACTAGGATTTATATTGTATCCAAGGTATTTTAAACCTTCACCCATCTAGGACATCTGATAGGGTAAAAGCGGAAATATTTGTTCACAAATTTCATGATCAATGCAGTTATGAAGCAACATTTATTTTTCAGCACTAGCAACCATTCTAGAGGCTGCACAAAAAGAGGATATAATAGAAAGAGAATATTCCCATTCAAGAATAGATCCGCTACCAAAAATTAAAACATCATCTACAAATAACATCTGAGAAATATGAAGATTGGGTGCAATTCTGATACCTTTGATCTTCTTGTCTCTTTTTTCAAAATCAATGAATCTACTAAGCCCTTCAATGATTAGAAGGAACAACAGAGGATATAATGGGTATCCTTGTCTTATCCCTCTGCTACCTTAAAAAAAGAAGTTGGATAACCATTAACCAAAATGGCATAATTTGTTATAGTGACACACGACATGATCCAATTAGTAACATCTATAGGTAGATTGATCTGAATGAGAACAAATCTCAAGAAGGTCCAATCAACACGATCGTATGCTTTAATTAAGTCCAATTTTAGGATGGAATCCTGTATGTTCCTGGATTTTATGGAGTGTAGACTTTCCTAAGCCACCCCAATCACATCAAGAATCTATCTATTAGGCAAGAAGCCAAACTATTCAATTGAAACATTTTTTTCCAATATAGGCTTGATTCTATTAGAAATAATCTTTCTGAATAATTTGTAAACAAGATTGCATAACGATATAGGTCTATAGTCATTAAAAGACTCTAGCTTATCCTTTTGGGGGATAAGAGCAATATAAGTAGAATTCAATCTTCTAGGATTTTTCCCCAACCTCCTATATTCCTCCACATTATCCACCAAATCCTGACCAATTAAATAAAAAAAAGTGAAAGAATAATTCAAAATTGTCCAACCATCAAGGCCAATGCTTTTAACCTTAGCAAAATGGTTTAAAACACCTCTAACTTCTTTCATAGAGACAAATTCCCCAATTTTATCACCCTCCTCGTTACTAAACATTTTGGGATATTTACTAAGAACCTTAAACTAATATTCAAGATTAATAGACTTACTTTGTTTATATCTATCCTTAAAATGAGAGACAGCGCCAATTTCCAAGGAAATCTGATTTGTCATCACATACCCCTTTGAATCCGTCAAGTCCTAGATAGAATTTTTAATTCTCCTTTGATTAGCATAGTTTTGAAAAAAAATGTATTATTATCACCACTAGATAACCATATTGCACATCTTTTAAGCCTCCAAGTTTCCTCTGCCTTCTTCAGAATTTTGACCCTTTTTTATTCCAAAGAAACCATATTGTCCTTTTTGGATTCTAAAAATAATTCATCATCAATTGAAATTGATAAATAAGCTATTTCCTTTTCAATCTGAAGGAGGTCTATCTGGTTTTCCTCTTTTTTCCATTTCTCCCATTGTAGAACATCAAATTTCAATTTTTTGAGCTTATAAATCAACCTCTAAGATGGAGATCTAAAATTTTCCTAATTGTATGTCTTCAGCTTTGATTTTACCATCTCATGGAAGTCTTGATCTCCTAACCAATTATGGTTCAATTTGAAAGGAAAATATGAAGACCTGTACTCAAAATCTAGATGTAATATGAGCGGCTTATGATCAAAAATACATGTAGCCATTGACCAATATCGATATCTTCCCATTCCACTTCTCAAGTCCTCGACTATTAGGAACCGATCAATTAGTTTAGCAATACCATATTTTCCAAAACATCTATTAGACCAAGTACGCACCATAACACAAGGAGAGATAATTAAGTTTTCATTATCAAATATATTCCTAAAAAACTCTGCTAGCAGGTCATATACATTTCCAGATCCCCAAACTTCAGTTGAAGATAAAATCAAATTTAGATCTCCATCTAGGATAATATTTGTATCATTTAGAAGACCAAACTGAGCAACCAATTCCCATAACTCATTTTTGTGATGATAAGGCCCATAAAATTTTAAAATTCTAATTGTCCAATTCAGACCAAGGATCCTTCCATCCAAAAGTAAGCTTGCAACTGTAGAGAAATATATGAAATCAACCTTTATTGGATCCCATGACACTAACAAACCTCCCGAGAGTCCAACAATGTCCAATCCAAAAAATTTCCAAGTAGGGTATAATTTAAGAAACAAATCGCAAGCCATAGTATGGGTAGTCATAGTCTCTTGAAGTAGGATGATATCAGGTTTAACAACATCCAACAATCTCCTAAAAGCACTTATTTTGGGAGAAATACCAATCCCCCTAATATTGAAAGTTAAATGGATCATTAAGTAACCACTCTCTGGGGCATATCCTCTCTAACAGCCCCATTTTTAAAAACAGAAGGAGGAGTAGAATCCAAAGTTAATCCTATGGAAGTAATAGAGGAAATTTTTGGGTTGACAAATTTTGCTTGATCACCCGAAGAAGGATCAACAGAAATGGAATCAGATTTTCCTTTTTTTCCTTTTTTGTCCTTGTGGTCACATTTTGATACCGAATAGAGGAGATAGGAATAGTCTCAGGGTCATCCGAAGAAATCCTTGAGTATATATAAATGGGTTCCTTTGTCCAAATAGCTTTAGAAGATGCGAGGTTGATAGCAATGGGAGTAGTAATGGCATTTGAATCCATATCTTCTAGTAATGGAGAGGAAGATAAAGATATAGGAAGAGGATTCTTCGGGAAAAGAGGAGGAAAATCCAACTGGTAGTTATCGGTTGACATAATAAGTTGAGAATCCAAAACCCTATACTTATCCCCACTAGTATTCGACAAAGCCATGATATTTTCAAGGTGGGACTCTTTACCACTCAAAACTAAATTAGAGGAAAAATTATTTCCATCTGAACCCCCATTAGAAAAAGGCAATAAGTTAGGGTTTAGTATGGCCACAGGAAGAGGGTTTTGAGGTGATAAGGCATTACCAATAGTGACATCGAGATATTGTGTCTCAATTCTATCAGGGTCAATATTCACATTTTGATCTATATTTAAATCCTCAACAATATCTTCCTTTCGAAATAAATTTATAGAGAATGGGAAGAGTGCTTTGAAAATTACCCAGAAATATTTGCGACAAAATTTGATCTAAAGGAATGATGGATTGCACATTATTTTATGACTGCAGAATCTCCCAAAGAAGAATTTGAATGAAATTTAGGTGAAGAAACAGGAGAAAATAACACAGGACAATTGTGATGCAAATATCCAACTTCATGACATCGATGGCACCTGAAAGGAATACAGAAATAGTACATCCGTTAAGTAAAAGAACCGTCATTCCAAATTATCTCCACTTCCTCTGGGAGGCCCTCTACATGATCCAACTCCACCAAAACCCTAGGCACCCCCCTATCTGAATCCAAAAGGGTTTCTTCTTCAACTAAAATGAAACAACCAATAGGATTTGCTACAGCCATAAAACCCCTAAAAGACCAGCACTAAAGTAGGAAACCAGATAGAAGCACCTACAAATTTCTTCGAGGGAGCTTCTCTTTCCAAGGGTCAAATCCATAATGCCACTTTCTAAACACCAAGGAGCCTATACCAATAACCCATAATCATTCTGAAATGATTTTCAAAATTTCCTTAGACAAGAAATGAAAACTTACCTAGCCATTCATGAGAATATTGACACAAAAAGTGTAATTAATAAGTGGCTTCCACATCTTGGACATCCATTCTATGATCTCTAGGCTCGACATTTTAATGAATTCAAATTTCCCCAACAAAGTATGAGTCAACAAACCAATTACCATATCAAAGGTAACATCCTTCCCCAAAACACACAGTGATTTACCCCTTTTGCCTTCTATTGCTTGATTTTTCTTCTAAATCTAGTTGCATCTCCTTTTAAAACCCTAATCAATTGGCCCTTTCCATTGACATCCTTAGGATCTCTTTCAAAATTATTCACATGACTAGTCATAGAAGAAATAGGGTTCACCACAGTGGCTTCCAGAAATATAGAGGGCCTCGTGACCCCAAAGGGTAAATGAGAATAAAATAGGTTATCAATCTCCCTAGAAGACAAAGACACCCACGATCTGGGATCAATGTTATAACGTTCTCTTCCCTACCTAGACAGGAAAAAAGTGACCACTGGCCCTCTAGCGTTGAAGTGGATTTTTTTAGGAAAAGAAGGAAAATAGCTACATTTTTCCCTAGTTGGTGAATCTGATGTCCCAACCTCCTTTCCATCACTTTCATTTACATCGATCCCAAATCTCAACACCACGTCCTTCAAAACCTGTGGGCAGTTTTTTGGCCTAGTAGGCCTAGCATTCCTACCCCTTCCAACCAAAAAACTAAACCACACAAACCCTAAAAAGTATGAAAAAAATAGAAATAGAGACAATAATAAGGTCATAAAAATTCCCACTTTATTTACTTGGTTGGTACTAAGTTTTCCTCATGGAAGACGGACTCCAAGTGGCTTGCAAAAACCAAAAAAACTAATCCGGTAAAAACCTTCCCCTCTCCATTTGGATACAAGTGTGTGTTTGTGTGTGTGTGTGTGTGTGTGTGTGTGTGTGTGTATGTATATAAGTATTTGGAGTCATTCAGGGTTGGTACTTTGTATGCAAGCAGCCTAGTCAATTGACATGATGGAGTCTAAAGTCAAATTAGTGAAATTTTCGGATGACACCCTATCTAAGGCTCACATATTTTTTGGTGAGATTGAGATTAGGCCTTGTTTTCACATGATATGTGATGGTGGTGACAAACCTAGGAGTGGATCTTACGGAGGTCACTCCCCACTCTCATAAAAGAGCTCATCAGGGGAAAGTAATATCATAGGTGCTAATCAAGGATGTAATACATTGTTGCAAAGCTAAATTAATGGTATGATCCTTTGTCCAGGACTTATGTGTGTGAATCTAGTTGAAGGTGATCGGTCGGCCCGAACACCGAATATTACTAATGAGCGAGGGTTGTCCTCAAATTTTTTTATTGATCCCAATGCCATATTTGTCACAAATTAGGATAACGGAGAATTGAAGACCACAGAATTTGTGGGAAATCATCTTGATTTGGTAGACCTGGTGTTTGGAGGTGTGTAGGTGGTCTCTCCTCCATTGAAAAAAAAGAAAAAAATCTCTTTGATCTCCGAGGGGTATGGAATTAGTGGTAGGGAAGGATATCCATTTTATGTATATCCCAAAATTCATAGGACAAACTTTCATTGGCAAATTATGCAGCCACTGGGTGGGTCTAAAATAGATGGAAGGGTGGATTATGGACCATTTGCAACCCCTTGTGGGTTAGGTGGTGTGGTTTTTGGCTTCGAGCTTCCTAGGACACACAAAGGATCCCCCTTAGAGTCTAGAACTTGGGTAAGAACATGTTTATTTTAAAGCATTGGCACCCCTTATTCGACCCTCGAAAGGAATTCTCAGCAGCAATGTCTGCATGGGTTAAATTTCCATGCCTTTCTTTGGAATTTTAGACTCTTGAGGGTTTTAAAGCAATAGGGGATTAAATCAAGAACTATACTGCAGTTGATGAAATCATTTTCCTTACCCGGTAGCGCCCTATTTCTTGTATACTGGTGGAGGTGGATTTGCGATTGGTTTATTTGAGTTAGTGGATTTGGTGCAGGTGGAAAACTCCTTTACCTTGTTTCTTAATTATCTTAATATTAATTTTCAATGTGTCAGATGTCGTCTGTATGGTCATGTCATAGTAGACTATTCAAAAAATTTCAAGCAGTAGGTTTAGGAAAACAAGGAGCAGTCACCATATTATGGGAACTATATAGATTTATGGTTGCGAGACTACCATATCTCTTTTTGTGCAAATAATGAATTGTTTTTCAAGTCGTCATCTAGAACTCAGGAGCGCCATCATGATGATATAGTGCTAAGGGATTTTATTCTCTCAAAGGAATTCATGAATCTAAGTGGTGCAAAGCCTTCAGTACCTATTCGTGTTCTTTTTGGGGATATTGATTTGTATTTAATTCAATTTGATAAATTGCAATCTATTTCGAAGAAAAATTATGAGGCAATTCCCTCTCTAGGTGGTTCCTCAGCAATGGAACTCTTACTGCCCATGCTTCTTGATACCAATATGGACCCTTTAGCTTCTATGGACCCAATTGTAGGGCTCTTGGTCTCAAATTTGGTGGCTCAGATTGTGGCCCCATTTGGGAGGGGATGGGATATTTTTTGGTGGATTTGTCTATAGAAGATGAGCTTCCCCTCACTGAAATAAACCCAAAAGCGTTTATGTGGCTACCTAGTCTTTTTCTAGGCGAGGTGTAGGACCCTATTTTCTTTTTTCTAACTAAAAAATATTAACGTGCATTAAAAAAGAAGTTGTGGCCAAGCTGTCGAGCTAGGAAGAGTATAAAATAAAGAGGGTGATAATTTTTTCTTCCCAAATTCAAAAATTCCACCATCTATGGATTATGTCCACAGTCTCATATTTATATTCTTTACTATTGTTATTCGACTAATATAGATCCTTATGAAGCTATTACAACAAAATTGACATTTTCAAAACATGATTTGGATAAAAAAACATGGTAATTAGAAAAACCCAGAGGTCTTGACGCTTGATGTACTGCAATTGACTGGTTGGTACTAGGCTATGGTCACATGATCTAGGACTCATTCTTGTTCATCTAAGGCTCTTCCCGCTCAAGCCCCTAATATGTCTTTGGATATTCCACTAAAGAATTCATCATGTTCTCAATCCTTCTCACTCTCGGAACTAATTCCTTTTTCACCTGACAACCTCCTCTTGAAGCTCCTTTATTTTCTCTCCTTACTCGCATCCTCTTCCCCGTAAGCAGCGGACATCCATCTCTAACATGGCATTCTTGGACTTCAACAAATCCAATTGGGCACTAAAAACGTGATATCACTGGATGGCCTCCCTTATTTCTATCTCATTCCACCTTTCCATATCTTGTTTCCATCCATCCAGTCTGCTTAGTAGGAAGCCCATCGTTTCCTCCAATTTTGTTATTTTCCTCTCTTTCTAGTGGGGAGAAATCAAGGATTGAGAGTTGGATCCAACCATTACGACTCTAGCTCTACCAACTACAGCGCCACAAACCAAGACACCCATGACCAACCAATTTTATCTAGAGAACTAGAAGTTAATCAACCTCAGATGCTCATCCTCCTCTTTTTCCTGCAGGTCTTGCTCAGTGAAAATGAAATGTTCACCACCCCTCGTTCTCTCTATGTTGGGAAATTTCCCACATGCTTCAATGGAGGTATGAAAGGACTTGTACTTAATTTGGGGAGGTAAATGAAGTAATTGTAAGCACAATCTGCCTTTAGATAATAAGAGTTCACTCCACCACCTTGTGTCATCGCAATTAATCCTATTTGCACTTTTCATTTCGGATTGGATGAGAAATACCTTTAGGCATAGGGTAGCACTTAGGGGATGTGGTTCGGATGGGTGTTACCCCCTCGATTTTGTAAAGTCCACGGCTAAGAAACCAATCAAGGTTAGCATGTTTATCCTCCTCCTTGTTGTGCTTTCGTTTTATATGGAAGGATTTGAAATCATTGAATTCCTCACTACTTATGAGGACTCTAACTATTAGTTTTCTTAAGTAGGGATATTTCAAGGGGGATTTGCGTACCATACAATGAATGTGAATTTTTGAATCCCCAATTATGGTAAGATTCTTGTATCCTTTTTCCATAGCTATATCAACTCCCTTCATTTGATCAATAAATACCCTTGGATGGTGGAGGAGCATTGAAACTAGGATTTGTATAAACACATGACTAAGGAGGAGTTACTTGTAGTCATAAATCTCTTCCAACATGATGAAAGTCTAGGGACAGATGGATTACCCATGGCAATTTTTATTGATTTCTTTGACATTCTTGGGGAGGATCTTCTTAATGTTGTGGAAGAGGAAATAATTTTGGGAAAATTTCCAGGTTGGTTGAACACAACCTTCCTCGCTCTCATTCTGAAATTTCATCATATGGGATCCTTTGGGGACTTCAATCCCATATCATTATGTAACAATGTTTATAATTTGATAGCTAAAATCATTATAGTCTGAATTAAGATAATTCCCTCTAGAGGTGTGTCTCAAGAACAATTCAACTTCTTTAAAGGAATACCAATTTATGAGGCCATGGATCATCCTAGGAAAGGCTCCACTCCATGAATATTGATAAGGTTCTTGCCACAATTCTCAAAATTGATCTATCGAAGGCATATGACAGAGATTCCTATTTTTTCTTAGACTATTTCTGCTTCATATTAGGTTTAGTTTTGACATGATGAATTGCGTCATGGGATGTATAGTCTCTTGTCCTTTGTTGTGTTTATTAATGGATTTGGTTCTATTTTTTTTAATCCCTGCAACGACTTGAGACAATGTTTCCCTTTGTCTCTGTATTTGTTCATGTTAATTGCAGAAGGCCTAAGCAGGGAAATCCATGCAATACCCAACTTTGAGCCAATCATCATATGTACTTGTTATCTTCTTTGTTATTATGGCACTAGGTGTTGATACTATGGTCTCTAGACATCATTGTAAATAAATAAAATATCTGGCTCAACATGGACAACTAACAAGAAGGGGGGACCTTGGAATCCACATGTGAGGGGGAATGGGGACTTCCTAGTGCACTATAGACTTGATGACCACCCAAACACTTGATGATGGACCCAAATTTACCTTTTTATACCTTATTAATGTTTTGTAAGTCCCTCATGAAGGTTTGGTAGCTCCACTTGCACTAGTGCACCCTCTTGAGAGATTGGTGGGCCCCACTTGGAAATAGAGCCCTTAAACCACTACTCATGGGAGAGGAACCCTATTTGTGTGATTCAGGTAATTTATGACACCTAATTTAATCCCTCTCTCACCTCCCATGACGAATGTCTTCCTCCTTGGCCTCCACTCCTCATTTCTTAGCAACTCCTCTCATTTTGCTATTCCCGGAAAATGGAATCTAACTCAAATTAACCTCTACTTCACCCCAAATCAAGCTAATATCCTGGAGTTCAAATTCCCTCCATAAATTTAAATTCCTTCCTTCATCTATAAAACCAAGTGCTACCTTCCCTGGGGATAGTTACCAGTTACCTCAGTCATATTATGTGATATATTCATGCCAATGTGAGGAATGATGCTATGAGATCTATGTGCATTGTGAACCATTATGACTTGAGATGGTGTTGAACCATTGAAAGTGCTTATTTTCCATTGTTGAGACAAAAATATGTCCTCAATACTATTGCTTATATATGCCCCATCTCGTCAATTAAATCCTGGGAATAATGGCTATGTCCTGAAGGACTTGTGTAGTGAAGGGAGTCACATTCCACTCGGTAGTGTAGATGGAGGGGGAAGTATATGGTGAAAGGATTGAGTTTTGTTTCTAAAGATAATATTGAGCTATTCCATTGCTTAAGGTTTCCCTTCGTGTGGATTCTTTGGCCTCTGCTCGGGTGTCACATGTCCAAGTAAGATTTGGCTGGACTTTGCCTACGGCTAGGAGTAAAGTTGTGATGTTGAAGCGAGTTTCTCTTTAATAATATAAGTATTATGTTATATATTTATTCATGTTTTTATATGTTGTGTCTATCTCTTATAATGCACCCTTTGTGTTTTTTATAAACTCTATTTGAATAGATGTTCATTTTGTCAATGATCGGTCGATGCAAGATCGGATGGTTTTCTACTTGGAATCTTGCTTGCAATTATTTGTTTACGAGATATGAAAGATAGATGTATGTTATGGAATATTATGCTCTATTTATAATCTGTATTTTATTCATCTAATGAGCCCTTGTAAGTTGAGTGAAATCTGATTTGGTTTATGGATTTTTATGCTAACCTTTGGATGCAGGTTGAATGGCTTCTCTTCGGTTTCTTGCGAGCATCATTTCCTTATTCTCTAAATTCAAATTCAAATTCTATACATGGAATCCTTCACACCTTATGTAAATATTATATGGCTATAGAAACAAATTCTAAACCTAATTTGATAAACAGTTAACAACAGTAGGTGGCAGCCCCTAAACCGAAAACCAATAACACTTGCATAACTGAAACTAGCAAACTAAGAACTCAAAATCTGTTAATGTTCACATGTAAAACTCTAATTTTTTCTTATTATGGTTTATTTCCTTGTTCATGTAATCCCATAGATATGTTAATAATTTTTATTTACATGTTAAATTATAGGCTCAAGTGGGATTGCATTCATGCTTACATTGCATGTGCATCGGGGGGGAATGATATGCATTGTTTTACGCATTTCATTTAAAAGGGATGTATGTTTATTTATTTGTAATTTAGACATGTTTTCATAGCCTTAGATCCCTAATTATTCTTTTCATTTCCTTGACTCAGCTCTACCCCCTGCTTCCAAGGTGTTTAGAGGTGTCGGCGACACCATAGAGTGGTATCAAAGCTTACATTCCAACTCTGATACTGTTGGTCCTTCTACAGTATTTTTAACACTATATTTATGTTTTTATTATCTCAAGAGATTAAGGTTACATGGATGTGGTTACAATTACAAGTTACAATCTTATGTGCAACTACAACTTTACGATTACAATCTCAATTACTATTTTTTCAGTTTTTTTTCAATTTTTCAATTTTTCAATTTATACAAGTTCACAATTTAATGATTTTACAATTTTTACAATCTTACAACATTAAAATTTTATGAATTTTACAATCTTGCAATTTACAATATTAAAATTACAATTGTAATTTTACAAATTGCAGTTACAACTACAATTTTACAATTCTACGACTTTACAATTTTGCAATTACAAATTGCACTTATAATTGCTATTTTATTACAATTCTACAATTCTACAATTGCAATTTTACAATGAAGGTTACAATTACAATTTTTCAATTCTACTATCTTACAATTTACAATTTGCATTTATGGTCGCAATTTTATTACTATAATTGCAATTTCAATTATAACTACAAGTACAATTTCAATTATTTTATATCAACTACGACTACAAATGCAATTTCAATTTGTTTATTTCCTTATTGCAATTACAATTTTAGTTTTGATTTGTTTATTCTTACAAAGTTACATTTACAATTTCAGTATCAATTTTTTTACTCCTTATTTCAATTACAATTGCCATCACATTATTTCAATTGTATAGTCCCCTAACATTGTTTAACAATGAAGTTACACATCACAACTTTTAGTGTCAGTTAGTGAATCAAAGCAGTAGACTCAGTAAGTGCAGTAAAGGGTAAGATACGGAGATAAGAGATGGATTTTGAAGATGGACAGAATCCATGCAGTCCCAAAGAAGTATTTGTCGTGAAAATTCCTGAAAGAGGAGAAGAAAGGAAAAATGGACACAAGGGAATCCTTGAACCCTTGATTCTGGATCAGAAGACTTAGTAAAATGTTTGAAGATGGAAGTAAGAACCTATAGAAAGGATAATGAAAGGATCTTCAATACTCAAGAGAGGATCATGCATAGTCTGAATCAGTTGAAAAAAGAGCAAAGAATCACTCCAAGAAGAGATCATGATAGGTCTAGATCATCTTCAAGAATACCTTATTACATTCCCTCCACAGTGAAGAAAAAAGGGTATTCATCAAGTAGCTCAGGAAGCAGTCCTAAAAGATCCCTAGTAAGACATAAGAGGAGAAGGTTTGAACGGAACGAACTGGTGGGAGAACTAAGGAGAATCAAGCCTCCAACCTTTGATGGAGAAGCAAATTATGGTGAATATGTAGAAGCTTGGTTGTTGGAACTTAGGAACTTCTTACAGTTGCACCAGTACTCATCAAACATGGAAGAAAGGATAGCCATGTACTATTTGCAAGGTAAAGCATCCATTTGGTGGGATCAGCTAGTCAAGCTAAAGGATATTGATTAAGATAGAATTTATTGGAGGAAGTTCAAAAGGTACTTCCAAAAGGAATATCTCTCATAGCACTACTATGGTAAGAATATGGAAGAGTTATTTGAACTCAAGTTGGGTAGAATGACCATGGAATCTTATGAGAATAAGTTCCTAGAACTCATGAAGTATGTTGGATTCATAAATGTTGAGAAGGTGATGATTCAAAGGTTCCTAAGTGGTCTACCAACATTCTATAGAGATAAGATCCAATATGATAGACCAAAAATTCTTAAG
Source organism: Larix kaempferi (assembly GCA_027924585.1). NCBI lineage: Eukaryota > Viridiplantae > Streptophyta > Pinopsida > Pinales > Pinaceae > Larix > Larix kaempferi. Next base: position 4,787,245 of record BSBM01000765.1, on the reverse strand, counting down.
GATGTCATTTGGAAGGCCAAACATCTATATGATTTGAATAAGAACAAAGCCCCATATCAGAAGGCATCTCTATGGATCCTGAGAAGATAAGAGATATAATGGATTGGAAAGCACCAAACAATGTATCAGAAATAAGATATTTCATGGGATTAGAGGAATACTATCGTAGATTCATCGAGGGTTTCTTGAAGTTAGCTCATACTATGACATATTTGCAGAGGAAGGGTGTGAAGTTTGAATGGACTTCCAAGTGTGAAAGCAGTTTTCAAAACTCCAGGAAATGCTTACCTATGCACTAGTTCTAAAGATTGTAGATCTTGATTAAAGCTTTGTAGTGTGCACAGATACATGTAAGCAAGGCATTGGTGGAGTGTTGACTCAAGATTGCCATGTCATCAGTTACGAATCCAAGAAGTTGAAAGAGCATGAACATGATTATGCCACTCATGATCTGGAGCTTGCAACTATCATTCATTCCTTGAAGGTATGGAGGCACTACTTTATGGGTAAGAAGTTTGAGTTAAGGACTAATCATGATGGTTTGAATTTTTTTTTGAGCAATCTACTCTGAATTCAAGACAGATAAGGTGGATGGAATTGCTATGTGAGTATGACTTTGATATTAAGAACATCAAAGGAAAGGAGAATAAGGTAGCTGATGCACTCAGCAAGAAGATACATGTGATTAATGTAGCAGCTATCAATACTGGTACATCATATCTAAAGGATAATATCATTGAAGTTAGTGTTACATATGAACATTACTAGCAGGTAAGAGATGGATTTCAATAGCAGAAAGTACCGCATAATTTTGATAAGTACAAGCTGGAAGAGAATGGAATCCTCATTCATCAGGACATATTTTATGCACGTAGAAACTGTGAGGAAATAGTAATATTATCCAAGAATGAATAATGATGTTCCAAAGTACATATCTATATGCATGGAATGCTATAAAGTTAAAATGGAGCATCGACGTCCAGCTAGTTTGTTGCAAACACTACTAATACTTGAATGGAAGTGGGATGTAGTGATGATGGATTTCATCACAAAATTTCCTAAGACAAGACCACAACATGATTCCATCACGGTGGTGGTGGATAATTTGACTAAAGTTGCACATTTTACTCCAATGAAGACAACTCATACGTCATCTTGGCATTGCAGACATCTTTATAAAAGAGGTTTCCAGACTGCATGGAATTCCAAAAGCAATAATGTCAGATAGGGATGCAAAGTGCACTTCAAACTTTTGGACGGGATTGTTCAAAGGACTTGGCACAAATTTGAACATGAGTACAGCATACCATCCTCATACATATGCTCACATAGAGAGAGTCAATCAGGTGATCGAATATATGTTGAGAATGTATGGGATGGATCAACCATCCAAGTGGGAGGATTATTTACACTTGGTAGAGTTTTCCTACAATAATGAATATAGTGCCTCTCTGAATATTATCCCTTTTCAGGCATTGTATGGGAGGAAGTGCAATAATCCTATCAGTTGGGATAACCCAACAAATAAAATCATCATTAGACTTGAAATTCTAAACGATATGGAAGATCAGATGGTTAGAATCAAGTAGAATCTGAAAGCAACTCAAGACAAAAAAAAAGAGTTATGCTAATAAGAGCAGAAATAACATGTAGCTTAAAGTTGGAGATCATGTATTCTTGAAATTAAGATCCAAAAACAGTTCCTTGAGCTTAGGAAACTGGTCCAATCTAGCTTCTAGATATTATGGTTCTTTTGAGATCCTAGCTAGGATAGATCTCATTTCATATGAGCTTGCATTTCCTGTTTGCATAAAAGTGCATAATTTATTTATGTATATTTGTTGAAAATGTATGTATCTAATGTTGATCATGTGATTTATTATAATGTGATCCAAGTCGAACCGGAAGGGGATTTCCCGGTACAATCAGATTCCATTATGGGAAGAAAATTCAAGTTGCTCCGCAATCAATAGATCGGGAAGGTAAAGTTCCAATGGACCCATTACTGTCTTGTTGATGCTACTTGGGAGCTGGAAGATGCTATGAGGGAGGCATACCCTCATCCATTTTGAAATTTTGTAAATGATAATAAATATGCATGGAGGACGATGCATTGTTTTAAGGGGAAGGGAGATGCAATACCTCGATTTTGAGCCCCTGATCATATGTACTTGTTATTTGATTTTTTATTATGGCACTAGGTGCTGAGAATATGGTCTCTAGACATTATTGTAAATAAATAAAATATTTGGTTCAGCATGGACAACTAACGAGAATGGGGAGCCTTGGACTGCACAGGTGAGGGGGAATGGGGACTTCCAGGTACACTCTAGACTTGATACCACCAAAACACTTGATAATGGACCCAAATTTACCCTTTTAGAAATTATTGATGTTTTTTAACTCCCTCATGGAGGTTTGGTATCTCCACTTGCACTAGTGCGCCCTCTTGGGACATTGGTGGGCCCCACTTGGAGATAGAACCCTTTCTCCACTACTCATGGGAGAGGAGCCCTATTTTTGTGTTGCGGATCAGTTATGACACCTAATTTACTCCATCTCTCACCTCCAATGACTAATTTCTCCCTCCTTGTCTTCCACTACTCATTTTTTAGTAACTCCTCTCAGTTTGCTATTCCCGGAAAATGGAATCTATCTCAACTTAACCTCTACTTCAACCCAACTCAAGTTAAACTCATGGAGTTCAAATTCCCTCCATTATTACCTCCATGAATTCCAATTTCCTCCTTCATATATAAAAACAAGTGTTATATTCCTTGGAAACAGTTACCAATTACCTCAGTCATGTTTGGTGATTTGTTCATGCAAGTGTGAGGAATGATGCTATGAGAGCTATGTGCATTGTGAAGCATTGTGAGTTGAGATGGTGTTGAACCATTGATTAATATTATTTGCATTTTTTTATACAACAATAGGTCCTCACTCCCATTTCTTATATCTACCCCATCTCATCACGTAAATCCTGGGAACTTATGGTGATGTCCGGAGGGACTTGTGTATTGAAGGGAGTCACATTCCACTAGGTAGTGTAGATGGAGGGGGGAGTAGATGATGAAAGGATTGAGTTGTGCTTATAAATATAATGTTGAGCTATTACATTTATTTATTGTTCCCTTCATGTGGATTCCTTGGCCTCAGCTTCGGGGTAGCCTATCCAAGTAAGATTTGGCTGGACTATGCCTATGGCTGGGAGGAAAGTTGTCATGTTGAAGCCAGTTGCTCTTCAATAAGATAAGTAATATGTTATATTTTTATTAATGGTTTTATATGTTGTGTCTATCTCTTATAATGTTCCTTTTGTCTTATTTTATAAATTTTGTTTGAATAGATGTTCATTTTGTCAATGATCGGATGCAGGATCATACGGTTTTCTACTTGGAATCTTGCTTGTAATTATTTATTTATGAGATCTGAAAGAAAGATATCTATTATGGAAACTTATGGTCTATTTATACTCTTATTTTATGTATTTAATGCACCCTTGTAGGCTGAATGAACTCTGATTTGGTTTATGTATTTTTATGCTAACCTTTGGATGCATGTTGAATGGCTTCTCTTCAGTTTCTTGCAAGCATTATTTCAATCTTCTCTAAATTTTGATTCTTCTTTTGTACATGGAAGCCTTCACACCCGATGTAAAGAGTATATGGATGTAGAAAAAAATTCCAAACCTGATTCTATAAACACTTAATGGCAGTAGATGGTATCCCCTAAACCAAAAACCGACAACACTTTCATAATTGAAACTAGCAAACCTAGAACTGGAAATCTGTTAATGTTCACATGTCAAACTCTAACTCTAACTTATTATGGTTTATTTCACTGTTCATGTAAATCCATAGATATGTTAATAATGTCTAGTTACATGTTAAATTATAGGTTCAAGTGGGATTGCATTCATGCTTACATTGCATGTGCATTCGGGGGGATGATATGCATTGTTTTCTACATTTCATTTAAAAGGGATGTATGGTTATTTATTTGGCATTTAGACATGTTGGCCTAGCCTTAGATCCCTTATTCCTTTGTGCATTACCTTGACTCATCCCTCTACCCTTGGTTTTGAGGTGTCTAGTGGTGTCGGGGACACCACAATCGATGAGGGAGAGGGGCCAAAGAAGAATCACAGATATTTCCTTTACAAGGAAAGTAAATTTAACCCATCTATTATTTGTAGACGACATTTTGTTGTTTTTTTTGTAGTTAACTTAGGAATTCTAGTAGTACAAAGAAGTTATAACCTTTTTTGAAACACTATGGAGATAGATATAAATGAGGGAAATTCTGTTATTTATTGCTTGCAATACCTTTTGGAGCATCAGACCTTCTGGCATAGATAGTTTCCATATATTATCTAGGACATTGAAGATGGGTTGAGCTATTTGGGTTACAAGCTCAAACCCAATAAGTATGGTAAGGTAGATTGGATGTGGCTAGTGACTAGAGTTGAAGCTTGGATAAATTGTTGGTGAAAAATATGGATTTCCAGGGATGGTCAATTAGTATTGATCATATCTATTCTTGAGGCTATGCCAGTTTATTGGAATTTGATGGCCCATATTCCCAAAGGCATATTGGAGAGAATTCAGAAATTACTTAAATTTCCTTTGGAAGGGTCATAGTGAGTACCTAGGAAGTCATTTTGTGAGTTGGAGGAATATTGATGCCCCCAAAACATGTGGGATATGGGGCCTAAAAAATATTTTCCTATTCAACCAAGTACTTGAAGCAAAATCGTTGTGTATTTTTCTTACCCGGATCAACTTATGGAAGCAAATCCTAGTGGAAAAATACCTTGAACCAAGATCCATTATTGATTGGATCAGAATGAAGGAAAAACCAATTCATTTGGTTTCAAATCATTAAAAGGATATTTCTTCGGCATTCTAAATTATTGGGCATATTTTTGCATAAATAGTCAATAATGGAAAGGAAGTGTGAGTGGACGCAGATTCAATTATGGGTTGTTTTTGGAAAATTATTCTCTCACGTGATCTCGTCTGTCAACTACAAGATCAGGGTCATGCCACTCTTGATAAGTTTGTTTGTCCCATTACTACTTCTTTATGGTAGCAAGGTTGACTAACGATGGATGTGTTGGTTATGGTGGGCGACTAGAAATTCCAATGGGATGATTTCCAACAAAAACTCCTACCTAGTCATGTGTGACTATTGGTGGAGCTAGACTCTTTGGTGTGGTGTTTCAATCACACTGGTGTTAGTTATATTGCTCGATTGGGATATTTATATTCGGTTGAATCAGATCCATGGGGCACCAAATGGTGGTGAGAAAAAATATGGTCAGTGCCAGCTCCCCGAAAAGAATAATTCACTTATGGTTGCTTAATAATAATTGATATTAACTTGGGACCATCTACAGAAACAAAATAGTGGCATAGGCATTTGTATGCTATATTGTGCAAATGAGGAATCGAATAACCATGTGTTTTTTCAGTGTCGGTATATAAAAAAGGTATGCCTAGAAGTGGAAGTTCATTTCAAACTTAAGGAGGCCTAAAGGGATCCTACGGTGTTCCAATGTTTGCAAAGGTTTTTTACTAATCTAGAGCTCATACAATTTAGATCCATTCCCTACCTTGTATTGTGGGGATTGTGGTTGCCTTGAAATAGAGTTTTTTTCAACAGTGCTCTTACCCTGCTTATTCAAATTATTTCCCAGGTGGTTTTGTTGTTTCAACGCTATCACCATCTTATTCGATCACCCAAACAAAGAAGGGTTTAGTCGTTGATCATTAATAAGGATAACCCATGGCCTTTTTTCAATGATGAATCACAAGGCGATGATCGACTCTATGGGATTGGATTTTCTCTTGTTATGTCTGAAGATCACTGCTTTCTAGGAAACTAAGGGGGATATTGGATCTAGATCTAACTATTGGGAAGAACTTCAAGCCCTATTTCATCTCTTTCAACTATATTTTGAGTAGGGAATCAAGGAGGTTCAAATATTTGGTGATTCTTCTTTCATAGTCAATTGGATGTAGGGAATAGTGTGCATTTTGGATATTAACCCCATTTAGTTGGATATCAAATTAAAATTGAACAGTGGGTCGTTCCATAAGTTTGTTTTTCAACATGTTTATCGTGAATTTAATCAGATGGCAAACAACCTGTCTAAATAGGATTTGGATATGCCTATTGGTTATCTTTGTATGAAGGAGTTTTGTGGAGGTTCAATGGTTTCCTCTTGATCCTACTAGTTCTGATATGAGCTTAGGTTATTGTGTATTTTGAATTATTATATCTCCTAAGAAGTAAGTTGTCATTTTTTGGTGCCTTAAAGATAGTTGTTGGATACTAAGGTGACTATTTTCAGTTTCTCCCTTGAGATGCATATTTTTTGCCATGTGCAATAGGCACCTGAATATTGCATTTTCTAATTGAATGAATCGAAAGTATGTTTTTTCTTGGAAATATATATCAAGGATACTTACTACGCATTTAATATTAATATTTTAAAATGGCATTATCATTTTTTTACTCACATATTGTCAATTTTCAAAGGTGTTTTTTTATTTATTTTTATATTTCATATAGTAATTTAGATGTATTTTCATGGTTTAATAGAATATTTAATCAAACAAATTTATTTTCAAAAAAAATTGGTTTTAGAATATTTAATAAAAAATCAAAATTATTTTCATGATTTAATTTTAAAAACAAAGAACTATTTAATGATTTTAATCATTGACATACATATCTATATTTGCGCCGAGAGGCACTCTACAGCCCAGTATGAGGGAGATCTTGTAACAGGTGTCCATGTAATGTTACACACTAGTATGAGAGAGATGTTATAACGTTTGTCCAGTAACGTTACAGGAGTAAAAAAAAAGAGTAAAAAGTAACATGTCGGCCAATAATAAAACAAACAATAATAAAAAGACATGTATTTTCGTTTGGAATACACGTTTGAAATCAATTGCTATATAAACACCAAAGGTAATACACAAAACAAAATAAAAAATTATAAAACAAGTTGGGGAAAAGATAAGAGAAATAGCAGAGAGCGAATCTGATTAGCGAATTTCAAGCCTGCAGCTCCCTTTAACGTGAGAGTCTATTCAATTCTGTAGTGTGCATTCATTTTTTATCTTCTTCAGTTCTGGAGTGTGCATTCATGTTTTTATCTTCTTCAATTCGTGTTTTAACGTGAGAGTCTATTCAATTCTCCCCTACTGCGCAACCCTCCTCCCCTCCACTCCTACGCAGCCCTCCTCCCCCTACGCAACCCTCCTCCCCTCCACTCCTGCGTAGCACTGCTCCCCCTACGCAGCCCTCCTCCCCTCCACTCCTGCGCAGCCCTCCTCCCCAACTCTCTCCCGCGACTTCCTCTCCTCCCCTCCACTCTTGCGCAGCCCTCCCCCCCAACTCTCTCTCGTGACCTCCTCTCCTCCCCTCCACTCATGCACAACCCTCCTCCCCTCCTCTCTCCCGCAACCTCCTCGCCTCTCGTGACCTCCCCTCCCGTCGCCGCCTGCACCCTCCTCTTCCCCTCTCGCCCCCGTTTGCACCCCTCCTCCTCCTGCACCCTACTCCACCATCGCCTCCACCCCTCCCGCCTGCACCATACTCTGTCGCCACCTGCACCCCTCCTATGCCTGCACCCTCCTCTGCCGCCGCATGCACCCTCCAGCCTCCGCCTGCACCCTACAAATTTTAATCAAATATATATTTAAATTTAGTATAGATTTGTAATATAAATCTAATATAAATATTAAATTTATATTTAATAAAAATATTGTATTTATATTTATATTTAAATTAAATTATAATATAAATTTATATTTATATTTAAAATTAAATTTCAATTTCAATTTAATATTTAAAACTTATATTAAATTAAATTAATATTTAAAAACTAATTTAAGTTTTAAATATTAAATTGAAATTTAATAAAACCTAATTTATATTTATATTTAAAATTAAATTTAAAACATATATCAAATTTATATTTTAATTTAAAATTAAATATAAATTTAAATATAGTTTAATATTTATATTTACTTTAAATTTAATTTTAAATTTAAATATATATAAAAATAAATTATTTAACTATAAATATAAATTTAAGTCCCGATTCAAAGATATAAATATATTATATCGTTTAACTCCCAAGCAATTGGGTGTATCCCATTGGTAACACATTGTGGTGGTCATAGATAGGTCACGGGGTCAAATCCTGTGGATTCACCCTTCTCCCTTTTTTGCCAAATGTAAAATGGTTCAGGTTTATATATAAGTTCTTTACTATGTATAATAAGAACTACTTGTGGTATAGTGGTAAGGGTGTTCAGGTTTATATATAAATTCTCCCTTTTTCTCCCTACCTTTTTTTTTTTCAAAATATATTGAATATTGAAAATATATAGAATAATATACTTGCATAGATTTCAGTGTATGGTTTTTTATACTTGCATAGATTTCAGTGTATGGATTTCAGTATAATATATTGAATATTCTACTTGCATAGATTTCAGTGTATGTTTTTTTATACTTGCATAGATTTCAGTGTGGATTTCATAGATGCATTAATTTCAGGGTATATGTTAAAGCTTGATATTTTGTATATAGATTCAGGACTAGAAATGGAAGATGTACATGCGGAAGATGCTATGAGACAAACAACAGATCAACGAAAAGAACAAAGAAAACGAATCGCAGATTGACAAAAAGAATATTGAAAAAGAATGTTAGACGGATTGACAGCGGAAGAACGAGAAGAACAAAGAAAACGAAACGCAGATCGACAAAGAGCATATCGAGAGAGAAAGTTGAAGCAATTGGAAGAACAAAGAAATCAAAATGTAGAACGACAAGGCAAAAATGTAGATCGACAAGGCGAATATTCAACCCATATACCAGTAGAACCAACTATGGGAGATGCTCAACGTGTAACGGTCAGATATCAACGTGATGATGACATGGTCCAATTTCAAGCAGTTCCAATTACTAATAATGTTCGAGATAAGGAGATTAAAATTGACGATAATATATCCATACCATCTGAAGAGATGACATCAAAAGGACGAGAAGAAGACTTGAAGCGAAAAGCAGAACAAAAAAAAGAATATCGAAAAAAAAAGTTGAACGAAATGACATCAAAAGAACGAGAAGAATGAAGAAACCGATACGCATATCAACAAAAAGAATATCGAAACAGAAATTGATATCCGCAAGAATAGTTCATTCTGCACTTCATATACCGATCAAAGAAATTGATCATTTACGAGTACCGAGTTTAATTAACTTACAAGAAGAGTTGAGGAATGTTAAATATATTTTGATCTATGAAATGAGTTTTATTGGAAAAAATCTATTAATCAAAATAGATTCAAGACTTCGCCAAGCCTTCCGAGAAAATGCTAATATACCTTTTGGTGGAAGATCAATTATATTGGTCGGTGATTTGGGACAATTGCCACCTGTCATGAATAAGACTGTATATGCATCGGAAGGTATTGCAAAAGAATTGTGGAACACATTCACAATAGTTGTGACCCTCGATACTATGTTTCGACAAAATGGACAAAGCAATGAACAAATATCTTTGCGTAATGTGTTAATGATTATTAGAGATGCAATTCCAACAATAGATGATTGGAAATTACTGATGACTCATATAGATACTTCCTTACATGCTACAATGAAAGTATACTTCGATAAGGCGATATATTTCTTTGCTACAAATGATGATGTAAACTATCATAACAAGCATTTAATAAGAAGCCTAAACTGTCCCAATGTGACCAGTATTGTAACATCTGTAAGAAGCAACTATTATATGGAAGGAGATAAAGAAGGGATGGAACTTGAATTACTTATAGCCATAGGAGCAAGGGTAATGCTCACATCAAACCTTTGGACTAATGCAGGACTCGTCAATGGTGCTCTTGGAGTTATACAACAAATTGTATATAACCCTGGAAGTTCGCCTCCAGAACCACCCACGTATGTTTTAATAAAGTTTGATAATTATGTGGGGGTACCATGGGATGAATCATTTCCTCAAGTTGTTCCTATTACATCTATCGAAAGAAGTAATAAAAAACAAGTTCCATTGAAACTCGCTTAGGGTTTAACAATCTATAAGTCACAAGGATTGACATTGGACAAGGCTACTATTAATATTGGAAAGCAAGAGAGGCATGGTATGACATTTACAGCAATATCGCGAGTTAAATATTTGGCAGGTCTATGATTTCAACCTCCATTCTCATATGATCGATATGAGAAGATTTCAAAACTACCAGGTGTGAAGATAATAAAAGATGAAGAAGATAGATTGAGAATGATCACGATGTGAACCATATTTTCATTTATTTAATCCTTATAAAATTATTGTCTCTATTTTCCAGTTTAACAATTTACTAATACTTATTAATTACATTATGATAATCCTCAGTATTCTATCTGAGTTTTCAACTTAACCCATTCCTTACAATGTTGATCATGTGAAAATCCTCACAGCAGATCTAAGAGTTGATGTATACCTCACAAGAAAGAATTTAGGAATAAGATTAAGAGTGGTCAATGTAGTAAGATGAGCAACAGAATAATAATACAGTAGAACTCAGATAGAAGCAAAATAAATTCACACACACACTAATTCATTAATCACAATATGGACAAATAAGTAGTACAATGCATGAGGATTCGAATTCCAAGGTGGAAATTCGAATTAGCCTTCATGGAGTGATCAAAAGATCACTAGAGTGTCATCGGAGCACAACTAGAAGTCTTCATCATCATCAGTGGAGTCATCAATGCTCAAGTAACTGTCAACCATCAGTCAAACTGAGTCTAACTAAGTGTGGTAGGTGTAACTGGGTGTAACTGAGTGTAACTGGCACGTGGAGACACTAACTGAATGAAGGAGGCTCAGTGGAGGGCGCATGAGGAGCTAACTAGAGTCAGAATGAGCAGTCTAGTCTCACTAGAGATCCATCGGAGTGGTAAGGTCAGTTAAGAGTGAGTCAAGCCTAAAATCAAGGAGAGAACTTAGTTAACTGAAGACAACTGGACTGGTACGTAAAGAAGGGCACCTTTGTCAAGTGGATGGTGAGATGTGGGAGCATCAATGGCTAGGAGGGCTCAATCTGAGTGGAAATAAGCTCCTGAGTGTTGGAAGAATAGGGACTAGGTGGTGGAGGTATCAACCTGATGACTGGGTAGCATGCAGATGTATGCAATGCATGCAAGACTGAAAATGCAAGGATGAAAATTATGGTAGGACTAGGATGGAGTATAGGAATATCCTAACACCCCCCCCTTAATCCATCATGGGCCCTGGTAACTAAGACCAAAGGTCACCCAATACAATGAATAATAATAACAGTCAATAAACCGAGGAAATGGGGAAAACCTCATGGGAAAAATACCCCCCCTCAAAATAGACTGTAAGGCACACACAAAAATAAATGCTCCAAACTCAAGCAGGTGTGATGCTTGGTCATATGTCTGGAGGTATCTTCTTCTTGGGAAGAAGTGGATCATGCTCAAAAGGCATGTGCTTGTACTTGCTCTTCAGATCGAATGTGATGAGAACAAATCCAAAAGTATGAGGATGATCCTTGAACCTGTGTTTCGAATCAGCTGAGGTAGGATCAAAAACATGAATGTGCAGATAGTCTTTTGTCTTCTCCTTCGAACCATCATGGGTGAGATTATGCTCAAAAGAACCATCAAATAATAGTAAATGTTTTGAATCCAAATCAGATCCAATACTTAAATAATGGTTTCTTAAGATCTCCTTTGAACCATTTGAGGTGAGATCTAAACCATTGAATGCATGAGAAATTATCCCAAGCGAATGGAAATGGCCATCAAATATCAGTGTTTGCTTGGAATCCAAATTAGATCCAAGACTTGAATCATGGTTTCTTGAGATCTCCTTTGAACCATTAGAGGTGAGATCAAAACCAGTAAATGCATGAGAAATTATCCCAAGTGAAAGGAAATGGCCATTATCTTCAATAACCTTCTGAAAGCATGAAATAATGATCATATAGTAGTACATAAGAGGTGAGTGATCAAAAAGAGAGAATGCATTACCTCCGAAACATTCAATAGATCATGATGCAAACCAACAAACTCTGGTGCAAGAGAGGATTTAGGACCTTCCGCAATTTCTAGAGTGTGAGCTAGCACAGAATTCGAAATAGAAGAAATTTGGAGCATGAGTGTAGAATCTGCAAGTTCTTATTCTTTGTGTCTAACTTCAATATGAGATATGTTTGATACTGCTTCATGATCAATGAGATCAACAAGGAGGGCGAATGCATCACTGGGCTTGCTCTTGAAAGGGTTTGGAGCAATCCCTTAATTCTGTTTGCCAAATATTTCGTCCAAATGGGCCCATAGCTCTTTTGGACATTCAACATGATCAAGGGAATCGATTACCATGCAACAAGACATTGCAAGCATCATTTCTCCAGAGGCACTGTCACCTTTATTTAACCAGACATTCTTTTCTTCAGAGGATTCGAAATCTCTTTCAAAACAATAATCAAAGAGACCATTTCTCTTCAAATGTGCTATCATCTTCGGTTTCCATTCATCATAGTTGAATGGAGAAAGAGGAGGGATTTATTATGAATAGATGGAAGCTGTAGAAGACCTACAAAAACAATAGAAAAGTCTGCAACTGCTACTGCTGCAAAAAATGCAGAAACTGCTGCACTCGAAATCTTGATAATAACTTGCAAAAAAACTCTCAGGAATGGAGATAAACAATACTCTCAACATGCTCTGATACCACGTGAAAATCCTCACAACAGATCTAAGAGCTGATGTATACCTCATAAGAAAGAATTTAGGAATAAGATTAAGAGTGGTCAATGCAGTAAGATGAGCAACAGAATATTAATACAGTAGAACTCGGATAGAAGCAAAATAACTTCACACACACTAATTCATTAATCACAATATGGAAAAATAAGTAGTACACTGCATGAGGATTCGAATGCCAAGGTGGCAATTCGAATTAGCCTTCATGGAGTGATCAAAAGATCACTAGAGTGTCATCGGAGCACAACTAGAAGTCTTCATCATCATCAGTGGAATCATCAATGCTCAAGTAACTGTCAACCATCAGTCAAATTGAGTCTAACTAAGTGTGGTAGGTGTAACTGAGTGTAACTAGCACATGGAGACACTAACTGAATGAAGGAGGCTCAGTGGAGGGCGCATGAGGAGCTAACTGGAGTTAGAATGAACAGTCTAGTCTTACTAGAGGTCCATCGGAGTGGTAAGGTCAATTAAGAGTGATTCAAGCCTAAAATCAAGGAGAGAACTCAGTTAACTGAAGACAACAGTACTAGTAGGTGAAGAAGGGGGCCTTTGTCAAGTGGATGGTGAGATGTGGGCGCATCACTGGCTAGTAGGGCTCAATCTGAGTGGAAATAAGTTCCCAAGTGCTGGAATACTAGGGACTAGGTGCTGGAGGTATCAACCTGATGACTGGGCAGCATGCGGATGCATGCAATGCATGCAAAATGCATGTTGCATGCAGGAATGCATGCAAGACTGAAAATGAAAAGGATGAAAATGTTGGTAGGACTAGGATGGAGTATAGGAATATCCTAACAGATCAAACTCTAGTTTTGTGTCACCGCCCACGACAAGAACCATCCTAGATCCAAATCCCAGGCTCTCTCAAGCGCCAAGAGGGATAAAATCTCCCGAGGTGCAAACCTCAGCTCAGGTATTGCACTCAATGAGAGGTTTACACCTTGGGATATTTGATCCCTCTCGGCGCTTGATAGAGCCTAGGTATTTTTATCTACAAATCAAAAACATCAACAATAACACGATATGAAAAGGCATAATATATATGAACGATAATCTCAAAATCAATATAGATGTCAAATATACATCTCAAATATGTAGTCAAATATTATATATCTCAAATTTAAAAGAGTGATACATTGATCAAAACTTAATTTAAAAACACTATAATCATTAGTAATATAAATCATTAACATACACATAATACAATTTTACAAATCAAACACTATCAGCATGAACATGATATGAAAATACATAATATATATGAATGATAATATCAAAATAAATATAGGTGTCAAATATGCAGCTAAATATTATGGCAATATCTAAAATTTAAATGAGTGATACATAAAAAATTTGATTCAAAAATAGTGTAATCATTAATAATATAATCATTAACAATATAATCATTAACATACACACAATACATTTTACAAATCAAACAACATCAGCATGAATATAATATGGAAAGGCATAATATATATGAATGATAATATCAAAATCAATATAGATATCAAATATACATCCCAGATATGCAATCAAATATCATGGCATCTCAAATTTAAATGAGTGATACATCGATCGAAACTTAATTTAAAAATAGTGTAATCATTAATAATATAAATCATTAGCATACACACACAATACATTTTACAATCAAACAACATCAACATCAACATGATATGAAAATGCATAGTATATATGAACGATAATATCAAAATCAATATACATGTCAAACATACATCTGAAGTGAAATATACAAGTGAAATATACATATCAACAATTAAATATAATAGCTAGGTCTACTATCAAATCCAGACACATCAAGTCCACGTACACCAGAAGAGGTAGAGGCTAAACCACTACATGTGTCAGATAAAAATGTAGACACTATAAACTAATGTATCTCTCCATCAAGAACTATATCACTCGATAACATAAAATCATGTAAATCAGATGGTGCATTAGTGGATGATGCAGCTAGTACATTAGCGGATGGTGCATCAGTGCATGGTGGTGGGCATTGTAGTAGGGGATGGTGGTGGTGTTCCTAGTGGGATTATTGGATCCATGGATGGTAGTGGGCCTAATATAGGAAGGGATTTCGATGACATGTCAAGCCCACTTACACCATCATAGGTAGAGGCTAAACCACTACTTGTGTCAAATAAAACTAAAAAGACTAGAAACTAATGTATCTCTCCATCAAGAATTAATTCACTTGATAACATAACATCATGTAAAACAACTAGTGCATCAGTGGATGGTGGTGGGCCTACTGCAGGAGGGGATGGCGGTGGTGGGTCTAGTGAGCTTGATGGATCAGTGGATGATGGTGGGCTTAGTGGATCTAGTGGATCGATGGATTTTGCATGAGTGGATGGTGGTGGGCCTACTCTAGGAAGGGATGGTAGTTGAAGGCCTATTCGGATTGGTGTATCGATGGATGGTCTAGGTGGTGAAGGAGGTAGAGGAGGAGGAGGTGGCTAATAAATATATGCATGTGCAATGGTGAATGATCCAACATTTTTGGATCACTGGAGGAGGTGGAGGAGAATCATCCTCAGTATATGGCTCCAATTAAGAGTCTGGAATACCCCTCAACTTGTCAAGTATCCCAAGGGAACTGACAACATGACGCATCAATAACATCATATCTAAATGAAGGGTCAACCATATAGGATCAAGCTTGGGGTCTGATACAATGTCACATGGCCGTATAGGATCCACTCTATGGCGAGCTATCAAGTCAAATATTTGATCTACCACATAGTGACAAAATCTAGGACTTGGCCTGCACTACTGTATGTTGAGTCTATGCTCATGAACTACCTCATAATCAACCCCAACCATATCTGCATCATGTCAAGGTGGCTCATCCCAAAAATACATGTCAATATCTGCTAAATAGTATACAACAATAATCAAACAATTCAAATAAAATATTATAATCAATTACATGTGCATTAAATAAGACAAAAAATATGCAACTAGAATAATCAAAATATAATGATCATATTACCTCTCATATCTGGTGGCTTGGCATGAGTAAATTAGATGTTCGTGCAACCTCTCTGGTCCATCCCTGCATATGGATATTGTATAGAATCAATGACTAAACACTAGTACAAAAATGGGTGATAAATGACTAGGCAACCAAAAAGGTTGGTCACCAAGTGAAATAAATGACTAAGCCACCAAAAAAGTTGGTCACCACAGTGTTTTTAAGTGAAATATGACCAAATTTGAGCAATTTTAAGTGATCACAACTAAAAATGACTATTTTAGTCATGGGATAAAAACTATGACTAATTTAGTCACGGGATAAAAAAAAATATGACTATACAGCCTAAGTTAATAATTACATAAGATGTCCATTGTTAAAATTTACAAAATTGTAATAATTTTATTACAATTTTGTAAATTTTAATGTTGCAGATGGATTCAGAGTTGAATCCATCTGCAATGTCAGGGCTTTCAGGTCAGTAGAATTTATGTAACAAGGTTGTTTGATTTCCTAAAATATTCATTATAAAAAAGTAAATATTGTATCAGTTTGTATTTTCAACCCATATTAACTTGTATATTCCTGGGGTGCAGTGATCTTTCCTTCCATTTGCATGTATGTTGCAAGAGAAACAAGATATTTCCTAAATAGCAATCCAACCGGACCTAATATAGTTGCCCGTGTGACTCATTCATTCCAATACGACAATAAAATATTTAGATCTATTAAATTAAAATAATCTTCTACTCCATTAAGCACTACACATTCTAGTATCAACTTTCAGTCATTCCACATAAAGAAACAAACATTATGCAAATTGAGCTTGAACAATAGTCAGAAGAAGATGGTTAAGTCAAAATTTGGCCTCCATCCTCCCTCTATTCATCCACACCATAAATCCATGATTTACACATTCACTCCCTATTCATAGTGCCCCCAACAAACTCAAAGTCAATGAATAAAGTATTGTTATTGGATCATAAATATTTACCACTTATTCAACTTGGTTAGCAGCAGAGTCAAATGTTTCCTTCTTTTAAGCCAAAACTAAGGGATTCGAGAGAGTTTCATTGCCTTGTTGTAAATCAAACAAGTGTTGGAAAGACTGAGCTAGATGCTCTTGAGCTATACCATTGATGCTTCAGAAATGCTTCAATCAGTGGTTGAGCATATTCATTATGTCCTGGATCCAAGTGTCTCCCTCAAAATCGGTCATCATGGAAACCAGTCTGTATTTACTACTTGTATTTTGATAAACCCCCTGTAATTTTACTCCCCACTGGACTACAGTTCTCACCATTAGTTATTTAGTGATGGGTTTATGTAAAAAAAATGGTCTTAGTGTCCATTATTGCCTCCACTACAGCTTAAGACAAAACTTTTCATTTAATATTCTTCCATGACATTTGAATTGTTGTCTAAAGTGTTATATCTTGTACTTAGGCACAAGAGAACTTATTATATTTTGATTGGTATAGAATCAAATTAATATTTTGATTTGAAATACTAATTAATGATTTGTCTTTCTAGTTAGACAACAACTCTCATATGCTTCTAATATTATGGTCCTCATGATATTTCTCTTCTTTATATAGTTGATAATTTAGATTTACTAATATCAATTAAGATTTTTTATGTTTACTTATTGGTTTTTTAATGCAATGTTATATCGGTTAAAGTGATCATTTGTACTGCTAATATCACTCTTTTTTGCAATGTTATTTCTGATATCACCCATATTTTTTAAAGATGAAAGTTTCATGCTTACGAAGCCTTTCAACTCTCAACTGTGAAATCCATCCACCCAAGGAGGCTAGCTAGCAACCAATTTGGAAAAATATTAATGTAAGAAACAATTTTGGACGTGCTATATTTAAGCGCCCTAGCTAATTGAATAATCAAACCTACTCAAAATATTGGCAAATCAATTGTATGAAACAATATATATATATATATATATTTTCTTTCGTGCAGGTTCAGCTTTTCGACATGGTTCCTTCAAGGTCAGTTTAACCCTTTAGTTGGCGTTGTTGCATGTTTGTATATTTTCCATGCTACTAATGAAATGTTGTAGCTTTTGGCACTTCATTTTCTCAATGTCTTCTTACCTATTATTATTGATATTAGGCACTATTAGTGACACTGCCCTTTTGTTTCTCAGAAGATTTTAACACGAATTGACTGCTTACGACGTAATAATTTCTAATTTATTGAGGGTTGACCATTATTTTGAGGGAAATGCAAAAAATGAAAGAACTGTAAAGTTTGACGGTGGCTATAGCTCCCAAAAGGATTCTGTATTATTTTAAATGCCAATTAGGTAAATTTGCAAAACCTCATATTGTCCTTGTTTTTAGTAATACTTCTTTTGAGAGAATATTATTTATTGGTTATTTTGTTCTATTATATATATATATATATGGAGAGGGGTAGGTAATGTTTGTGTTGGTATTACATTTGATTGGTTTGTGCTTTATAACTACACTTTATTCTTTTGTATTTCCAAGTTGGAAAGAATTCTCAATGACTATTAAGATTTTGCCAATGACTATTAAAATTTTGCCAGGTTAGTTATTAATGGTTCTATCAAAGGTAATCTTGAACAACTATATTCTATTTTTTCAATCATAAATGAGATTTTTTGAAAAATATTAAACATTGATGTTGCAATTTAATTTGTTGAGAGATAATTGTGAAAACTACTCCAACATATTGGTTTGTGTGAATCATCCTTTTGTAAAATATGAAACTGGAGGAAAAAAATAATGGAATGTGGTTTAAAGGTGAAAAAATTATAAATTGTGCATTTTACTAAATAATGTCGTTAAGTGACCTTAGACAAAATCTACACGTTTATGTTAGTAACAAAATCGTTTTGACCATGCTTAGTACCCTTGGATATGCCAAACTTGCACAAGTTGTTAAAATGAAATGAGGCAGAATGGTGTCACCAAATATTTTTACTAATGTTCTCAATGGTCTTAATGTCATGCCTTATGGGATGGATTTGGAATGTGATTTTATCCATGTGACGTTGCAAGCAATCTTAAGATAATGGCATATTCATATGTGGAATTTTGTTCCATATTTATATTACCTTAGTTTTTGTTTTTAGATATATAATATCTTATGGGTATTAAAAGTAAGTTTTTTAGGAGTTGGAGAAGAACTTGTGTTGAAAATTTTGTTGAGAAAGAGTTTGTCATAAAACTTCACTTTCATGCTTATCAGAGGTTGTTAGTGTGAGGTTTCTCCTTTATTTGTTATCGATGAGATTATTTTAATTAACTTTAATATAGACATATTGATACAGTTAGAGACTGCTTGAAATTAGGAGATATGACATTTTGAATATTGATGTGTCAT
The DNA here is from genome assembly GCA_027924585.1 of Larix kaempferi. Taxonomy (NCBI): domain Eukaryota; kingdom Viridiplantae; phylum Streptophyta; class Pinopsida; order Pinales; family Pinaceae; genus Larix; species Larix kaempferi. Next base: position 4,768,041 of record BSBM01000765.1, on the reverse strand, counting down.
GTTATTTTATGTTTTAGGGAAGAAGTTGGCCAATGGTTCACGTGTCCCATCTTGGAAACTTCACAAGTTTGATAAGAAGCATTGTTAGCCATATAAGTGTCGGAATTCCTGGTAAATTAGCTAAACCTAATAGGAAGAATATTTATTCCAGTTGTTGATGTAATTTGGGTGTTAATATTGCTCTTCTCCCCAATTATTAAAGGGTGTTAGCTCAATGGAAGAGCACCTACCTTACAGGTAGGAGGTTGGTGGTTCGATTCCTCTGTTCCCTATCTACATAAATCAATGACTAATTAAATGACTAGTTAACAACAATAGATGACTAAATAAATGACCAATTAACAACAATCAATGACTAAATAAATAACCAGTTAACAGCAATCAATGACTAAATAAATGACAAAATGTACTACCAAACAACGATAATTAATGACCAAATAAATGACTAAATATATGACCAACTCATGAAGCAATTCAAACAATTTATGACTAAGTAATAAATGACCAATTTGGTCGGGTGATAAGTGTTAAGATTCAATATGCTAAGACATAAAATATCAGTATTACATTCCATTTCACAACTGTAATAGCATATACAGGATCACTGAAAGAACAACAAGCACTGCATAAACACAAGATACACAGATTTATCCTGGGAAACCCTCATGGGTAGAAAACCCAGCAAAGCTTCCTCAATATAGATGACCAGCAAATACAAAGATGTAATCCCCAAACATCAGCTCCTTCTCCACCATAGCAGATATCTCTCTCACTTATGCGCTAATCACAAGTGAGTGAATATGTGTTAAATGAGGAACACACCTCCTTTATTTATACACAACTCTGACTTGAGTTTTACACTAACTAGGTCGGCCCCAAAGTAATCACTTAACATAAGACTGACTGGGCCGACCCCTCTAGAGTGGTATAATAACCCTTTAACCCACATGACTCATACAGGTCCGACCCCACTAGGGAAATCTAATAACCCAAGTTACCACATTCTCTCGGAGGAATAAACATCTCCAGATATACAATAGGGTGTTCACGGAGGAATGAAACATCTCCGGAATAATAAAGTACAAATATAATATTCTTAGAAGTTACAATATCTCAACACTCCCCCTTAACGAGAAGGATATTATAACAACATCTACAGGAGAAAGGAGTCATCAACTACATGATACATCTATAAATCATTGGAAGCGTTCTTCATACATCATCAGTAACTCAAACAGTTACTGGAACATCTTCAAGATCTTCAATACTAGAACATCAAGATCTTCAGTACTAAGTCTTCATCTTCTGCAGCACTCGAACAGCTAGAGTAACATCATCATCTGGATCTCTCGATCAACTGTTGATGTATATGTAACTTCTGAATGTATTTCACCTATGTATTTCATCTATGTATATTGTACTCCTATAGAGATGTTATTATTCCTCTATACGGAAGTGTCGTCATTTGTATTGACAAGTGTCGCAAGTGTCATAACTTGTCGATGGGTTATTAGACCACCATGTGTGGGGTCGGCCCTGATTAAGTTAACCATGGGTTATTAGGCTAAGCTAGACAAGTTGTCCCCATTAGTTTATTGGGCAGGACGAAACAAGTATAAATAGAGATCGGGAGATCTCTATTTGGATATCTCATTACCCACTTCTACATCATTCGGAAAGGGGCGCACATGTGAGGAGGAGGATCATCTGCTAGGAGAAGACTATCTCTTGTACTTGGGTTGTACTTTGGTTGTATTATTGCTCTATCTATCTCTGAGGAAGTTGTGGGGTTTTTCACCTTAGATTTTTTCCCACGGAAACTCTGTGTGTCTATTGTCTCTTATGTTTGCCTCTTGTTGTGATTGACATGATTGGCATGCTTGATATGATTGATATGTTGTACATGTTATTCTCTCAGTAAAGATCCTAGAGTATATTGAATTAATGCTCAAAAATTAACATGGTATCAGAGCTTCCCTGAGAAGAAGACATTGTGCAGTGGCAAAAACTAGGGTTTCTTGTTTATTGGGTTTCTCTCCACAGATTTTGGAAAAGAAGTAAGGTAGATTGACTCTACTCATTAATGAGAATCTATCTGTCCCAGCAGAATTCAATTCTGAGCACTTTCAGTTTTGGCCCTACAAATTAGGGTTTCCACAAAAATAGGAATTTATGAAATCTGAAGACATAACTGGAAGCTCCTTGAAAAAATCGAAGTTTAGAGCTTTAGATCGAGATTTTTGGTTGGGTGAACTTCCGGGAAACTCAAACCCTAATTCAGGGTCCTCCCTAGTGAATCCAAGAAGACTAAAAGGCATTTCTGAAGGGTGAAACTTTGCAGATCTCAAATTCTGAATATACCAGGTTGATCAGCTCATCAAGGCGCATCTTTCTATCCTTTCAGAAGTTTGAAATTTTAGGGTTTCTCTAACAAACCCTAATTCAGGACCAGATCCAGTTTTCAGCAAATCAAGTGGTAAGACCTAAATCTTTTCTATTTCCATTTGAAGTACTCTTTAAGATGTCTCGCCACACCAAGCTTGAGGATAAGCTTGAAGGGCAATAACTTCCGAGCATGGAAGTATAGGATTGGGTTAATCCTGGAAGAAAATGAATTGGATACTTACATAAGGGAAGAGGTCCTTGTCCTAGAAGAAGAAGAGGCTAAGGCTCTTCACAAGAATAACTTGGTCAAGGCAAAGAGGATCATTACTGATTCTATCAAGGACCATCTCATTCCACATGTGTCATCTCTAAAGACACCTAAGGCTGTGTTTGACTCTTTGACCAAGCTGTTTGAAGGGAAGAACATAAATCGGAAGATGACTCTGCAGAACCAATTGAAAGGGGTAAAGCTTCAGAATGGAGAGACCATTCAATCCTATTTCTCCAAGGTCTCTCAAATCAAGGAACAACTTGAAGCTGTGGATGAAATGGTGGAGAATGGTGAAATTTTCATGACCACTCTGAATGGCCTACCTAGGTCATGGGATTCCTTTATTCAAGGAATTTGTGCAAGAAGGAAGTTGATCTCCTTCAGTAGACTATGGGAAGAATGATCTCAAGAAGAAGCAAGGCTTGTGGCACGAGAAGAAAAGATGGGGAATGAAGATCAAAAGGGAGTCATCTCACAAAAGAAGACCTTCACACCACCATCATAAGAAAGATCTCAGATGCTTCACTTGCAATGAGAAGGACACTTTGCTGCAGATTGTCCCAAGAACAAAGGGGACAACAACAACAACAACTTCAACAAGAAGAAGAAAAATAACAAAAGAATATATCATGCTCATGCTGTTGAGGATGATGAACCACCAAAGAAGAAGGCTAGGGCAGAAAGTGATGACTCATCAAGTGAAGATGAATATGTTCTAATCTCTGCTCTCACAGGTACTATTTCTCATGGTTGTAATGATTGGCTTATTGACAGTGGGGCTTCCAAACACATGACTGGGTTTAAAGAATCCTTTGCTAATCTATCTGAACATGAGTCACCCCATAAGGTGAAACTTGGGGATGACTACCAATATCCTATCAAAGGAAGTGGTGAAGCCTCCTACAACCTAGACTCTGGGAAGTCCTTGCAGATGAAAAATGTTCTATATGTACCTGGGCTCAAGAAGAATCTACTCTCCATATTTGCATTGGATGCCAAAGGCATGAGGGTTGCATTTGTAGATGGCCAAGTCTTAATGTGGCCAAAAGGTAAAACTATTGATGATGCACTAGTGATTGGAGAGCAAGAGGGAGGGTTGTGTAAATTAAAGGGACAACCTGAACATGCCATGGTACATGAATCCATGGAACCAAGTGAACTTTGGCATAAAAGACTTGTGCATGTGCACTATAGGGCACTACCAATTGCAAGCAAAGCAATAGAGGTTCTTCCTGAAGTCAAGACCAAGCATGAAGGTGTTTGCAAAGGCTGTGCAAAAAGAAAGAACATAAAGAAGGAATTTCCAAGCAGTGAAAGCAAATCAAAAGGAATCTTGGAAATTATCCACTCCGATGTATGCGGTCCAATGTCATCCAGTTCTCTGAGTGGGTATGTTTACTATGTCTCTTTCATTGATGACAACTCCAGGAAGACTTGGGTTTATTTCTTAAAGAACAAAGATGAAGTGTTTGATAAGTTCAAGGAATTCAAAGCCTTGATAGAAAATCAAACTGATAAAAGGATAAAGACATTCAGATCCAACAATGGCGGAGAATTCACTTCAGGTGATTTCAAGAAACTATGCAGTGATTCAGGGATTAAGAGGGAGTTGACTGCTCCCTACAATCCACAACAGAATGGAGTTGCATAAAGGAAGAATAGAACAATCATGGAAGCAGCATGAGCAATGTTGCATGACTAGGATCTTCCTATGCATCTATGGGCAGAAGCGGCTAGGACAGTTGTTTATGTGCAGAACAGAACACCTCACAAGATATTGGACAACAAGACACCAGAAGAAGTCTTCACCGGTAAGAAACCTGAGGTCAGCCATCTCAGGATATTTGGTTGTCCAGTATATACACATGTTCCAAAGGAAAAAAGGACAAATCTAGATCCTTCAGGAAAGAAGGGTATCTTTGTGGGGTACAGTGAAAGCTTGAAGGCTTACAGAATATACTTTCCAGGGTTCAAGAAGATTGATGTCAGCAGGGATGTAACATTTGATGAAAACTCAGCTTTCATCAAGTCAAGAAAGGAACCTGTTGAAGATCATGAAGAACCAAAGGAAAACAGATTTCAAGACACCACCATGAATGAAGCAATTCTAGAATATAGTGAAGTTGAAGATCCACAAAGACCTGTAGAACCACCTAGTGAGAATAACTCTCACAAGAGGAAACCTGCATGGGCTAGAGCTCATCTAAGATGCAGAAATGTATGGCATTCTAGAAGAAGAACACGGAGCAAGGAAGCGAACTAGATCTCATACCAGTTATGTTGCCTTACTTTGTGACATTATGAACAAAGAACCTTCTAGTTATGAGGAAGCAGCGGAAAAGAAAGAATGGAAGGATTCCATGGTCGAAGAGTATCATTCGATCATGAAGAATGATGTTTGGGATGTGGTCCCAAGACCTGAAGGGAAGTCTGTTGTGACTTCCAAGTGGATCTACAAGATCAAACATGCTGCAGATGGCAGCATAGAGAAATACAAAGCGAGATTTGTAGCTCGTGGCTTCTCCCAAAAAGAAGGGATTGATTATGAAGAAACTTTTGCTCCTGCAGCCATGTACACTTCCATTAGAACGGTACTTGCTCTGGATGCAACGATGAAATGGAAGATACACCAGATGGATGTCAAGACAACTTTCTTGAATGGTGTAGTCGAAGAGGAAGTGTATGTGGAGTAGCCACTCGGTTTTGAGACACATGACAGAGAGTCATATGTGTGCAGGTTGAAGAAAGCCTTGTATGGCTTGAAGCAAGCTCCTAGGACTTGGTATGGTAGGATGGATAGCTTTCTATCTAGTTTGGGCTTTACCAAAAGTAAAGCAGACTCTAACCTTTACTACAAGGTTGAGGAAAGCAATCCTGTAATGCTACTCTTGTATGTAGATGACCTGTTTGTAACAGATGAATATAGTTTGATTGTTGATACCAAGAGGAAGCTTGCTACCGTGTTCGAGATGAAGGACTTGGGAATGATGCATTATTTTCTAGGTATGGAGGTGTGGCAGAGTGCAGATGGGATCTTCCTTGGACAAGAGAAGTATGCAGTAGATATCCTAAAGAGGTTTGGGATGATGGACTGCAAGGCCATGGCTACACCTATGGCATCGAACCTGAAGCTTCTGTGTGATGCTTCATCTGAGCTGGTTGATATCACTATGTATCGTCAGATGATTGGGTCTTTGATGTACCTGACAAACACGAGACTAAATATTTGCTTTGTGGTGAACACATTGAGCCAATTCCTGATGAATCCGAGAGGTGTTCACTTGGTTGTTGTAAAGCATATTCTGAGGTACCTGAAGGGTACGGTTGATTATGGGCTCAAGTATTATGCAAATCAAAATTTTAACCTGCAGGATTATGTTGATTCAGACTGGGCAGGTAGTGCTGTAGATAGGAAGAGCACATCTGGATGTTGCTTCAGTATGGGATCAGATGTGATCTCTTGCTTTAGCAGGAAGCAGTCATGTGTAGCACTGAGTACAGCCGAGGCAGAGTATGTTGCAGCTTGTTTGGCTAGTTGTGAGGTAGTATGGCTGAGGAAGCTGCTATTTGAGTTATTTGATCTCCCACTGGATGCTACCGGTATCTTCTGTGATAACCAGAGTTGTGTGAAAATGTCCGAGAACCCGATGTTCCACGACAGGTCGAAACACATTGAGATCAAATATCACTATATCAGGGATATGGTGCAGAGAGGAGCAGTGAAGCTCCTGTATATTGCGACGGATGAGCAAGTTGCAGATGCGCTAATGAAACCACTAGCCAGAGTGAAGTTTGAGTACTTCAAGGAGAGGCTTGGTGTTCTTCAGATTGACGACACTTCAAGGAAGAAGTGATGGACACATGTGCTGGAGCCATTCCAAGCATGGTGAGAGGAGGATCCTTCACATGGTTGTGGATGTAAGCGTTGGATGATGAGCATCAGGATGATGCTCCAGTTACTGCTCTATATATGCATCATGTTGGATGCTTGTTATGATCAGTTGGATCATTTATATGTATGTATGTATGCATCATGTTGGATGCTGGATATGATCAACTGGATCATTTATATGTATGTATGTATGCACCATGTTGGATGCTGGATATGATCAGTTGGATCATGTATATGTATATGCATCATGTTGGATGCTTGGACCATGTATATGTATATGTATCAAGTGGATACGTTGTATGATCAAGTAGAGCATGTATGTTGATATATATCAAATGGATACATTGTATGATCAGGTGGATCATGTATGATGATATGTGTCAGGTAGATACTTGGTATGCATTAGGTGGATGCATTGTATGATCAGGATGATAATGGATGACGAGCTTCAGGATGTTGCTCTAGATGACATGCATCAGGATGATGCAGTGATGATGATCAGATTGATCATGTGATGATGTACATCAGGATGATGTATGGTGAGTATCAGGTTGATACTCTGTGGCCGTGGACAGGTTGTGCAGATGAGCATATAAGTAGACCTGGGAGATCCGACAGGTAGAGGTATGTGCTTGTAATAGCCTGGGATGATCTTTCGAGGCATTGCTCTAGGAGGACATATAAGTATACTTGGGAGATCCGACAGGTAGAGCTGTGTGCTTATAACAACCTAGGATGCTCTTTCGAGGAATTGTCCTATGGCATATAAGTAGACTTGGGAGCTCCGATAGGTTGGGCTGTGTGCCCGTAATAAGTCATGGGATTCTCTTTCGAGGCATTGCCATGACCACATGTAAGTAGACCTAGGAGATCCGATAGGTTGGGCTGTGTGCCCGTAATAAGTCCTGGGATGGTCTTTCGAGGCATTGTGGTAGGGGTCACATGTAATAAGTCTTGGAGATCTGGACAAGATGAAAAAGGCCTCAGATTCTCTTTAGAGATCTTGCTTGGCAAGACACTCTTTTAAGGTTTTGTTACAGTCACATGTAAGTGGACCTGGGAGATCTTGTCGGTCGTGCTTCAGCACATAAATGGTCCTGGGATACTCTTTCGAGGCATTGTGACGCACGTAATAAGTCCTTAGGATTCCACAGTATGGCCAGTGATGATGAAGACCTATAGGTGGTGAGCCTACATCCAGTATGAAAAAGGTCTGGCTCAGTAGAACTTCCTATGACGAGTAGATCGAAGATTGATTGAGATAGCAACAGCAGTGACGATGACGATGATTCGAGGACGATGATTCGTTGATGATGATCCAGAGAAGAAGACTTGTACTAGCAGATCTATGTCGAGAAATACCTTCCTAGTTAAGAGGGAGTGTTGATGTATATGTAACTTCTGATTGTATTTCACCTATGTATTTCATCTATGTATATTGTACTCCTATAGAGATGTTATTATTCCTCTATATGGAAGTGTCATCATTTGTATTGATAAGTGTCGCAAGTGTCGTAACTTGCCGATGGGTTATTAGACCACCATGTGTGGGGTCGTCCCTGATTAAGTTAACCATGGGTTATTAGGCTAAGCTAGACAAGTCGTCCCCATTAGTTTATTGGGCAGGACAGAACAAGTATAAATAGAGATCGGGAGATCTCTATTTGGATATCTCATTACTCACTTCTACATCACTCGGAAAGTGGCGCACGTGTGAGGAGGAGGATCATCTGTTAGGAGAAGACTATCTCTTTTACTTGGGTTGTACTTTGGTTGTATTATTGCTCTATCTATCTTTGAGGAAGTTGTGGGGCTTTTCACCTTAGGTTTTTCCCCACGGAAACTCTGTGTGTCTATTGTCTCTTATGTTTGCCTCTTGTTGTGATTGACATGATTGACATGCTTGATATGATTGATATGTTGTACATGTTATTCTCTCAGTAAAGATCTTAGAGTATATTGAATTAATGCTCAAAAATTAACATCAACATCTGGATCCTCTCGATCAACAGCATCAACATCTGGATCTCCCGGTCAACATCATCAACATCGGGATCCTCTCGACCAACATCATCTGGATCATCTCAATCTACAGTATCATCATAGAAGCATACTCTGCAATGCACATGATCCAATTATGGGATGATCAATCCCTCTCAATTTAGGACATAAGTCCAAGGACGATGCAATCCTACCACGTACATTTTGAACCAAGGGTTCCGGGATGATGCAATCCCCTCATGTACATTTTGAACCAAGGGTTCCGGGATGATGCACGTACATTTTGAACCAAGGTTCTAGGATGATGCAATCCCCTCACGTACATTTTGAACCAAGGGTTCCGGGATGATGCAATCCCGTCACGTACATTTTGAACCAAGGGTTCCGGGATGATGCAATCCCCTCACGTACATTTTGAATGAAGGGTTCCGGGATGATGCAATCCCCTCACATACATTTTGAACCAAGGGTTCCGATATGATGCAATCCCCTCACGTACATTTTGAACAAAGGGTTTCGAGATGATGCAATCCCCTCACATACATTTTGAACCAAGGATTCTAGGATGATGCAATCCCCTCACGTACATTTTGAACCAAATGTTCAAGGACGATGTAGTCCTCTCATGTGCATTTTGAACCAAATGTTCTGGGACGATGCAGTCCTCTCACGTGCGTTTTGGACCAAAGGTCCAGGGACGATGCAGTCCTATCACGTGCATTTTGAACCAAATGTTCAGGGATGATTCAGTCCTCTCACGTTCATTTTGAACTGAATGTTTAGGGACGATGCAGTCCTATCACGTACATTTTGAACTAAACGTTCAGGGACGATGCAGTCTTATCACGTCCACTAGGGACCACTTTCTCAGAGACATGTCTATGGATCTCTTTTAGGACATGTGTCCAGGGTTGATACAATCCCTCTCATCCACTAGGGACCATTTCTCGGAGACATGTGTCTAGGGATCAATTCAGGGATCGAAGTCCATGGATGATACAATCCCTCCTCGTCCACTTAAACAGATTCTAAGGACCATATATCAACCTCATCATCGGAACCGGTAACCTCAGCATCGACACAAATGTCCTCATCATCGATACAAGTATCCACATCATTGACCTTACCGTCGATGCAGTCAATCTCATCATCAACGACCATATCACTCCCCCTTTCGAGGAGGGTCCTTCTAAACTACACCAATCTTGTCTCGAAAATACTCAAACTTTACTCGAGACAGAGGTTTGGTCAATATATCAACAACTTGCTCATCAGTGCTCACATACTCGATCTGTATAGCTCCTTTCTGCACCATATCCCGTATATAGAAATATGGGATCTCTATGTGCTTTGACTTATCATGGAACACTAGATTATTATTCATCTTGATACAACTCTAGTTGTCACACAAGATCACAGTGGGGTCCATCTCCAAGTCAAACAATCCTGATAACAACTTCCAAAGCCATATCACTTCACAACTAGCAAAGTAAGCAACAATATATTATGCTTCAGCTATGCTGAGAGCCACACTAGACTGCTTCCTGCTAAACCACGAGATCATGGCAGATCCCAGACAAGAACATCCTCCCGATGTGCTCTTCCTATCTGATACACTTCCTACCCAATCAGCATCTGTGTAGCCATACAATCTGAATTCATGATATCCAAGATAACATAGACCAAAGTCTATCATACCCTTTGGGTACCTCATCACATGCTTTGCAACAATCAGGTGAACACGTCTAGGTTCTACTAGATACTGACTCAAGGTGTTCACAGCAAAGCATATATCTGGCCTGGTATTCGTCAGATACATCAATGACCCAATAATTTGTCTGTACAGAGTCACATCCACTAACTTTAATGAGTCATCAGCTAACAGCTTCAAGTTGGAATCCATGGGAGTGGCCATGGCTTTGCATTCCAACATATCAAACCTTTTCAATATGTCCACAGCATGCTTTCCCTGGTTGAGAAATATTCCTTATGGGCCTTTCCATACTTCCAGACCTAGGAAGTAATGCATCAATCTGAGATCTTTCATCTCAAATTTTGTAGCTAGCTTCTTCTTGCTTTCCATGATATGTTTCTCATTCCCTGTCAGAAAGAGATCATCCACATGTAATAATATTATGGCATGTTCATCATCCATAACCTTTAAGGTAAAGGTTAGGATCAGCTTGTCAAGAAGATATCAATTCTCCCTTTGTGACTGAACATCATTCACACTCTGCATTGAGTGATCTTCTGCATATCTATCCGTGCCATCTCTCGTCAGATGGGTCTACTTATATGAGCCTCAAGAACATTCAAACTCTGTGGTGAGTTCCTTCTTGCGTCCATCTAAGAGAAGAATGTCATCTGTATATAGATACCATCTTCAACCTTGTAGCAAAGGTTGAAATCCGCATCACCCATGGTGATCATTAAGCTCATCAAATGAATATCGATCCTGGGTGCCCGTACAGATCTTTCTTCAATTACACCATTAAGAGAATTGTCTTATCTATCCACTTGGAGCAAACATCTCATCATGATCCTCTTCCTCTTTCTAAGATAATCTTCTATCCACGAGCCTTCTATAGTATGTTTGGTTTGTAAGTCTTCTTGTTGAACATCCATCACTCATTCTTTGGAACAGGTGTTCATCATCATAGCACATGATCTTTTCTACAAATCAAATTTAATCACATGATTAGTAATACTTCATAATCATCAAATTAAGTTGACATGATAACCTACTATGCATACCGATATGATTCACATAGTCAAGAAACTATCTTGACCAATATTTTGGCACAACACTTTTCCATATCCTGTATGCATACAGTAGCTATCTAGATGCCTTCCATCTCTACTAGAACATACTGTCAAGAGCATGCACAGCTCTCAGCATGTCAGCAAAGAGGTTTCATTCTAGATAAACAACAATGGAATGTTTGTCCAACTTATCCATCATAGTATATTGTTCAATGCTATATGAATGCTCACACTATGCATGATATACTCTAGGAATATAAATAAGCATACAGCTATTACAAGCAATATCATTTACTATTTCAGAGATTCAAATAACAACTCAAATACTTATCTTTTATGGTTTCCTCCCGCTTGATCTCTATATGTCTTTGAACTTCTTATCCATCCTGGACCACTATGCATGCTCAAGTGTGCACTAGTGTCATCCTCATGATCTCATACATAATCATACATTCATTAGTATAGTCTCAATACTATCAAAACATTATGATTCTAAATAATCTAAAGTTTGTATGGTCATGATCATTTCATACATAGGTATACTTACCTAAAATCCTAACAAAGTATGATTCTAACTTGATGTAGGAAAACATACCTGGATTATCAAGCTTGGTTATGTCTTAACATACCCAAACAATATCTTCTTTGTTCTCTTCAATGATTTAGAGACCTTGTGCTAGAACCTGCATATCTCATAGGTTAAGCATAGTAGAACAAAGTCATACATACCTCCTAAGAAGAGATTCTATGTGATCCATGACTAGGGATGAGTCTTTGTCTTCATGTCACCATGGTCATATGTTCTTGAACTAGAACTTTCTTGATGTACCTTTCATGTTAGCGAACAACATCAACTTCATACAACACCACAATGCATTAGTACAATCATAAGTGTCATAACCCTAATCAGTGAATGTCTTCTATCATGCATTCATACTTTTACTAGGGTGATAAGACAAGTCTAAAATTAATCAAGATTGTAACCTCAATAATATGAAGACAAACATATCATAAACTTAATCATGAACAAATTTCAAAACATACATGTATTTCCTCAAGTCATACTTGTCGAGATTGCTTGTAGTCTTCTTATGTAAGGCCTTAGCCTTATCTCCCTTTGGAACTGGAACTTCTTCACTTATGCAGGTGTCCAATTCATTTTCTTCTAGGATTAACCCAATCCACTTTGATTTGCTGAAACTAGATCTCGAGTTGGATTAGTGTTTGTCAGAGAAACCCTAAAAATTCAAACTTTGAATTTCAAACTTCTGATTTGATGAAAAGATGTGCCTTGCTGATCTAATCAAGCTGGTATACTTCAATTTTGAAATCTCCAAAATTTGACCCCTCAAAATTGCCTTTGAAACTTCTGGATCTTCTTGACAGGATCTTGAACTAGGGTTTGATAAAGCTCGGTCTTCTGCCCATCCAAAAGGTTCAATTTTGTGTTCTAAACTTCGATTTTTCTGAGGGGCTTCCAGCCGTGGTCACAAATTCCAAAAATTCCAACTTTTGTAGAAGCCCTAATTTTCCACCTTTCCGATCAAAATCCCGAAATAGGGTTTGATGATGCCCAGGGTTCTGCCCAACCAAAAACTTTGATCTTGGTCTCCAAATTTTGATTTTGCTGAGGAGAGAAATCCTATGCTGAGACCACTCCAAAAATCCACTTCTGTCAAAAACCCTAATTTCCCGCAGCGGATAAGCAAAAAATGAGAATGCTCAGAATCCAATTCTATTTCACAGAAATATGTGCCTTATTGTTTATGGTGCATATCTGAAATTACGAATCCACAGGGTCTGAAACTTCGGCTTGTGGTATCTTGACCTGTCATCTTTTCAACCCCATAGGTCTGACCTCAATTGGATTCTTTGAGAGAGATTTATGCTAAGTGTCGCAACGTGACCTATTTAAGGGATAAAACAGGAGAGAAAACTTGTACGGAGTTCCACGTGTCACTCTTTCAACTTCAGCCTCTAAAAAGAGGACCTATGCAAGTACATTCTGTTCCCTACCTGTCACTTTTTACAAAATTTCATTTGGAGCTTCCTAGCCCAAGTTGTGACCTTTTTTCCTAGGTCACCTGTTTATGACTGATATCTGGAAGAGGCATAAACCCTAACTTGTACTGATCATATCTCACAAAGTACAATGAATCGGAGGCTATCCTTTGGATACAAGATATAGGGGGATGTTATCTACGACTTGTACAAGTTTCAAATCCTAAACCTTCTCCAAAATGGATTTATAGCGAAAGTTCCACAATGACTGGTTTTTTTCTATATAAAACCCTAACTTTCAAATTGTCGCAAGTGAGACAAGTGTCGTAAGTGCCATGCATTTCCTTCCTTTAGGCTAGATCTGATACCATGTTAAGATTCAATATTCTAAGACATAAAATATCAGTATTACATTCCATTTCACAACAATATCATATACAGGATCACTAAAAGAACAACAAGCACAGCATAAACACAAGAGACACAGATTTATTCTGGGAAACCCTCATGGGGTAGAAAACCCAGCAAAGCTTCCTCAATATAGATGACTAGCAAATACAAATATGTAATCCCCAAACATGATCTCCTTCTCCACCATAGCATATATCTCTCTCACATATGCGCTAATCACAAGTGAGTGAATATGTGTTAAATGAGGAACACACCTCCTCTACTTATACACAACTCCGACTTGACTTTTACACTAACTAGGTCGGCCCCAACTTAATCACTTAACATAATACTGACTGGGCCGACCCCTCTAGGGTGGTCTAATAACCCTTTAACCCACATGACTCATATAGGGCCGACCCCACTAGGGAATTCTAATAACCCAAGTTACCACATTCTCTTGGAGGAATAAACATCTCTGGATATACAATAGGGTCTTCACGGAGGAATGAAACATCTCCGGAATAATAAAGTACAAATATAATATTCTTAGAAGTTACAATATCTCAACAATAAGTGACTGGTAATTTATGATCATTGGTCACTGCCTCAATTTAAGTCATTTATCTCTGATTTTTAGTCATTTTTTAGTCACTTATCACCCATTTTTTACTAGTGAAATATCGATCATCACTGTGTGATATCTCCAAAATGTCTCCATCGATTTCCTACACATAAAATCGAGAACTCCCCCCTTGGGAAACTTGTGCCCCTAGATGCACATATGCACATTTTCATCACCCTAGTTGGCATGCAATTGAATGTGGGCATGAATGTGGGTTGAGTCCCTGGAAACCTCTCAAAAATAGAGTAAATATCTCTGTTACGAAGGGGAAAAACTATCTCCCCTACAACAAGCTACAATAGTGGTCTAATGATACAAAAAACTGTCATCAAAAAATACCATCCCACCTTATCAACTTGGGATTCTGTAGTAAAGTCTCTACATAATAAAACATAGTGCACCTAATGCATTTCCCATATGTGAGATGGTGTTCTATCATGGTAACAAATAGGATCAAGCACCTAGCCTCCTTTGACCAAATAAATGTATCCTCAAACGTCCCCCACTCACCTAGAACTCACCAGGGCGAGTAATATCCAGACTGATAAATTGATGAACATACATCAACTAGGTCTCAATTACAACAGTAGGTGGTATATCAAGAAAATGAGGAAAGTCCTCCCCCTCATAGATAAGCCCATGATGAAATAAAAATACTCCTCTATGGACTAGTACCAAATATGGGGACCTACCCTAAAGGCACGTCTATCATGATCCCAACGATGGATCAATTATGTTAGTATATCAATCTACCCTCTAAAAAAAGTATCATCGTTGTAAAACTTGAGGAGGCGAACCTCAAATAAAAATGGTTAAGTTTTTTTCTACAATCGGATGAGGAAACAAATCCCTCTCCGTCTCTCTAGCCTTCCATATCCAGCTAGTATTATACAAATCAATCGGAAGCAGTGTCGATAGTTATTTTCCTTGATTTACATGCAAATTTCATCATGAGTCATATTAATTTTATTTTTTGGGTTCAACAAACATTTCAATCACTGGTGTGTATATTTTAACTACATTGCACTGAGCATAGTGTGCCATGTTTTAACCAACTCACCATAGACGATGCATACAAAATAAAATAAAGCATTGAATACATTGCAAACATATTAAAACTAAATAGCCGCCAACAATGATCAATGGAGCGCAACGAAAATGGTGCATTACATAATGCACTGATGAAAAGTGCATTATGTGGTGCATTGCATATGAACTAAAACAAAAACAAAAAACACTTTTTTAAAATTGTCTATTCATATACAATGCGCCCAATCTTACAGAACACACCAGTATAGCGTGCCAAGCCATGCACCAATAACGGTGCGCCTGACAATGTGCGGGTGGCTATCAATCTTTGCACATAAAAACATACATATGCATCAATGCATGTGTATATATTAAGTGCACCAAATGCTTTATTAAATTTTTTTAATAAAGAATTAAATTATAAGTGCATTGAATAACGGTATGCATACGAACGATTCCTTTTATATTTAAGGCACACTACTATGTTTTTTTTAATTTGTATGGTTCCTCTTGGATAAAACAACATCGGTACACGTGTGTACATATTAATTGCAGCGGATTCTTTATTATAGTTTTTAATAATAATAAAAAAATTATAACCGCGTTGACTAACGATGCACAAAATAAGCGCATCGAATAACGGTGTGCAATCTCAATTCACTCTAGAAATGCATTAGTGAAACACTAATAGCACGACATATAGCACGTGAAATAGTCAGTGTGTATTTATGAAACATTCCACTGGTCGCAGTGCGACCTGTACACACATCATTTGCCAATGTGATCTGAGTTCTGTGGGAGCAATGACGAAAGAATTTTGAGATTTTTTTACAAATTTAATGATAAAGAGCCTAATTTCAAAGTTTAATACACTGAAAATTTAAATTGAAGGATAATAATTGATTTACCTGGCGTCTTTCGCACTAAGCAGCCATGGTTCATGTTTATGGAGAAAACCAAAAGAGTTGTGTTGTTTCGATATTCCAAAACAAACACAAATCAACCTTGGATGCATCGATAACATTGTAAGACAAGGAACTCGTGTAGATAGTTGAGCATTGTTGCTTGAATGGATCTTGAGAAGCACTAAGGAATTGTAAAAAATGTTTTTTTGATTTGGTATTTTTTTGTATTCTACCTAACCGGTGTATAAGTAAATTTATCGATGCACCAATTCCTAGTTTAATTTATCAATCCACTGGTGCGTTTATAGTTATAAAGCGCACCAACAAATGTATATATAATATTCTAAATTTTTAATCATTTCAAAGATGTTTGGTGTGTTTTGTGGTTTGCTAAGATGAATCAGTGCGGTGTGAATCGTGATATTTAAGGAGCGAAGGATGCGTTCTATATATATATATATATATAAGAAAATTTTCATGTATTTTTTGTTGACACGACCCAGTGCATATAGAGTATATGCATTGGGATCTCATAGTCGTTATGCACTCTATGCTTAGACAAATTCGCATATAGAGCTCTACAGGGATCTCACTCAACCATCACATCCTTGGCTCCTATAATACCTACCCCACACAACACCCTTATGTGCTCAGGCATCCCCTTCATCGATCCATGGTTCTCTTAGGCGATCCATCTTTCCAAGTGCTTCCAGTGTGTGTGTCATGTGCCCTCTTCATCAATCCGACTTAAGGGAGGGAACATGGATTAAATCCGGGCTTCCAAAACTAGTCCCATTATCATTTTACAATTTCATAACAAATAAAGTACGTGTGCAAATGCATAATAAAAATAAGCAGCAAAAGTAATCTACATCCACACACACACAACATTGATACACAAGCTTAATTCTCACAAGTGTCAAGTTAAAACATTTCATAATTAAATACAAGATAATACTTATCTTGAAATGACGTTGTCCCAAACAACTGGCTATGCAAGCGGAATGTTCCACTCAACCATAGGCCAACTATGCTCATCAATCTCTCAACACAACTTCCACCCCCGAGATGGGTATGATTTCCACAAGGAAAAGGGAACAACAAACTCACACATAGACAAGTATATACCACATCTCATCCAAGCCATTCCACAGTTGGGTTTATTAGGATGTCATGGTAGTATAAAGGAAGGAATTGCTAAGCTAATGAGATCAACCACAGAGCTATCAATACCTCTACAAGATTCATCTAGTTTGGCACCCACAATACCTACACACCCAACACAAGGAAGTATCCCCTTCACCGATCCACAGTCCCTCACGCCATACCTCCCCTTCTAGTGCTTTTCATGGTGTGCATAAAAAAGCATCCAAATTCCTATCATCTTCGATGATGTTACAACTTTCACTAGGTTTATCAATCCAATTCCAAATCCTTGTCTACTCTTGGTTTCTTACACACAAGTTCAAGCCAAAACAAGGGATGCATGTATCCCAGTCCTCATCCAACTTCACACATAGAAAGACACATTGGGGTCAAAGGGAAATCAGCAAGATGGATGAGCTAGCACAGTCTCAAGGTAATTTCCTAACAGTTAGAACTCAATTTAACATTTACAAAGTCATACAATCACTGGGCAAAACAAAACAAAATTTGAGAGGGGAAATCGACCATTGGGGAACAAAATGATTTTTCCAACAGGTATACAAGCATTCAAATGGAAAAAGCGACCTCTATGAACCCCCAACACAATCCCCCCCCCCCCTCCCAATCATTCTGCAACCCTAAAAATGACTTTCCAAGCTAGAAAATGGAGGAAAGCTCAGTAATTTCGTGGAGGAATGTGCCCAGCAAGCAAGCACTGCGTGAGATATGAAAACTCATGCATGAATAATGGAAATGGAAGCAATTATGTGGGTCTTTTCTTGCCCAGGAAGGAAGAACGGGATTTTCCAAAATGGTGGCTTTCACATACACGAAAGTTGGACAACCATACTCTCCATTTTCCAAAACAATAACTACTTCAACCACCTCTTGGAAGAATTAATGATTTGGTGCATAAGTCAACATGGGTAGTTAATGGTTCATGGGTTCTCTCATTGACACTTGGATTGACATTATTGGCTTCAAGGTTTTGAATATTTCCCTCCCTATTCCTTGTAAAATCATGCCCCCATACTCTTGTTGCCTTGCATAGCTAGTTGTGGGTATTTTTATTAAAATACATTTACATCATATTTACGATTCCCATTGTGCCAGGATAGCATGTGATCCACATGCATTGATTTTTAATTTCCAATACAAGAATGATAAATCAATGGCGGGGCCTTGGCCTTGAGCTCCTCACCATGATTTTATAACGATATTACATCATTTACATGTTTAATGCAATGGGGTCAAAATCGGGGTGTTACAGTGTGCATAGAAGGAGACCAACTTGCTATATGTTGTTGGAGAACCACCTATAGCCTTCATTTGTGGCTTCTCAAGCATCTATGAGTAACATAACTCAATGGTTAAGGGTTCGTAGCTTGCCCAACCTCTCTACTCACCTATAGCCATCTATTTTCCCTTCCAAATGTGTAGCTTTGTCTCTAAATTCGAATTTTTGGGTTATACAAAATCTAGTAGTGGTCATTAACATCAATGGGGAGCTCTACACAGGGTAGATATGCATGAGAGAATGATAGAATGAGGGTTGACTCCAAGGGATATGAGATAATGGTGAAAATACAACTGACATAGATTTTGACCATAGAAGAAAGGACTCCTAGCATTTGCAGACTGACTTCTAACATATAACAAAACTGACATAAAAATGCATTCAACCCCATGCTTCAATAAATGCATGAGGTGACTTTTCTCACCAATCTCACACATGCATTCAATGATTGGATTCAATAGTCAAAAGGAGTTAATTAGCTCACTCAAAGCACATGGAAAATTTTGGATGAGTTACAAGGTTGACACTTGGAAGCAAAGGATTTAGTCTCCCCTACGCCCCCTTTTCCTCTTCCCCTCTGGTGGAATCATATCCCCTATAGTGCTATTTACACATCCATCTTGGACCATTTTATTATTCATGCAAAATAATATTTACATATATTTCATGTTAGCATGACAATCCAATAATACAATCGAAATAAAAATATATACATCATACATGCCTAGCCATTCACTAGTCGGGCATTGACCTTGAGCTCAACACTAGGAATCCATATTAGCATATTTACATGATTTACATAATTTTGATTAAATACATTCCAAGTCAAAAGCGGGGGTATTACAGTTGCATATATATAATTCTTCATAGAGATCACCATTTTAGGATTTTCTTTTAACATCCATTTGATGTAACTCCCAAGGAAAAAAGGGTAGCAAGTGCAACAATAGTGTGAATGGTGTCCATTTTGGCCATGAGAGAAAGGGTCTCAATGTAGTTGTTACTTTCATTTTGTGAAAATCCTTTGTCTACAAAACAAGCCTTATGCTTCACCACCTATCCATCTATTAATAAACTTGGTTTTGTAGACCCATTTTTATCCTAAAATATTATTTTCATGTGGTAGTGATACCAAATCCCATTTTTTTTTTAAAGGGAGTTGTATTCTTCTACCATAACCTTCTACCATTATGTTTCCCTTTAGCCTCTTGATAAATGGCATGATCATTTGTGTCAAAACCTTTGACATAAGAGAAAATTTTGATGAATTCCTCCTTGTGTTGGATGGACCGCCAACATTAGAACGTACATTTTCAATAGTTTTTCTTGCCTAAATAGGAAGTGGTCATGCTAGTAATTTGTCATAACTAGAAACCTCTAAGCTTTTAGACAAATCATTAGTAATAATTGAAGTAGAAACAAGAATTGAATCCTGTACCTCAATGGAAGTAGAATTAGACATAAATCAGTGAGAGATTTAATAAGAGGAAAATTCAGAGTAATATGAAGCTCATATGACCCTCGTGATGCTAAAAGTTCATTTTGTTGAACATCCCTATGCATACATGTCATGCATGAATGGATTAAATAACATGTATGCATTAATTCTTTACAATGATTAGTAAAGCTGCATTTATGTGACTTAAGCTCTAGTTTTCTTCATTTCCTCATTTGTAATATGAGTCCAACACCCACATCCAAAACCAATATATAGTTTATTGCCACCTCATTTTCGTTGTATTATTTCCCAAATGTATTTTTCACAACAAACAACTTCCCCCAAAACTTCATTTCTCAGAAGCCATTCAAAACTATTCCTAACAATGCCTTGTTTTTTCTTTTGACAACCCAACCCCATTTTCTTGTGGTGTGTAAGGAACAATTTTTTGACATTGTGTCCCATTCTCACTAGATGAAGTAGAAAAGGTGACAAGAGAAACCTTCTTATCATGTGAATCTTAATTCTTTACAGATTCCTTCTTCTATTTTTCTAATATTTGTGCATATTAAAGCAATACTCATATGGATTATTAGTCTTTCACAATACACGCATGCTTTCCAATCCTTTTCTTATAAGTATTTGCATAGGTATTGCTAGAGGGCTTACTTACAATACAAGAAGCATTGGTGCTATCACTATGATTCATTTTTAAATCCCTTTTGGATCCTTTAGCTTGAAACATGTTACCATGTGTTGTATGTGCATGCTCAACAACGATCTATCATAAAGAAATAACAACTTTATCATGTTCACTAATAAGATATTTACAAAATTCTTCAAAACTAAGCTTATTACGTGTGCCCATAAACATCTTAATGGATTTATTTGTAGACTGGATAAATATATCATAAACATGAGGAAAACTATTTTCAACCAAGATAACAATAGAAACACCATTCTTTTTATAAACATTCCCGTAATGACCTAATTTTACATTATAACTATTAACCACAACAAGAAATTGTACAAACCATACAAAAACTAGAAGATTTAGATCACGCATTTTTTTCAAAATGATAAACCAAGACATTGACATTTTTTTCATACAAAGAATCAATTATCTCCCAAACATTAATAGGACAATTTTAGTTCCAATATCTCCCTATAAGTTGTATGATATTGTCTATCAGATGAGGCCTCTGGCTTGTTCAAATCACTCTTCCCAAACAACTAACTCTTGATCATTAGTAGGTTTTTGGATTTCACCATTAATTAACCATCATAAGTATTTTCTCTTGAGCACATCAAGCATTTATCTTTTCTAGATTTTATTTGTACCAACCTCATGCACATTAATTAGTTCAAATTTCATTGTGAGAAAATCAAATTTGATTACATAAAACAATATTTATCAAATATAATAGCACTAACGGATAGTAAATGAAAAAATAGCCAATTAAAAAAAATCATCTCAAACAAACAAACATTATATGACGAAGTTATAGCCCTATGAATTTTTTCTAGAAAAATGGAAACTTTGCAAAAAAAGAAATTTATGGAAACAAAACCACCAAAAACTAAATGTAGAAATTGAAAATTATCATAAACAAAAACATTTTGAAAATGGAAACTTAAAGGATTTAACAACTGGGTTTGGGAAACTCATTACAGGGACCCCCCTAATTTTTTACATAGAATCTAAAAATGGCATTAGTTTTTCAATCCAAGCTACAATTGATCCCAAAAAATAGCTTTTATTAGTTTAACTCAAAGAGATAATTTCAACCATGTCACGAGTATAAATTGTGTGAAAAAATCAAACACCGATTTTTCAAACCCTAACAAATCCAACACAAATCTTCTAATGAAACATATAACTTATAAACCGAATAAAAGACAAAACATTGACCATAGAAAATTGAACAAACATAAGGTATTCATCTCAAAGTTTTGTCAAAAATGGTACCACAAACCTTAAAGTTTTTCCAAATCTTGATGGATGCAATTTTAAAACCTATAAGGATAGAAATACTTCCATACCAAAATTGTTGCACACCTAAAGAATAAGTACTCAAGGAGAGTGGATCAATATCTTTAATATCATGTTAGAAAATAAATAGTACAATTCTAAATCCTTAACCATCTAATCTCATATGAGCCTGCACCATATATGTAAGCAAATTAAGAGAAAGAATAAAACAAAAAAAGAATGAAGATTTATAATGATAAAACCTATATAATGTATAGGGGAAAATTAATCATTTTATTACTCTCCAAAACCCTATTTTAATAACTCTCCAAGACTCCTCAACCATCAAACTCTATAAGATCTCCATAATGAATTAATTAATGAAGTTATCTTAACCTCGTCAACACATAGAGCTCATATAAGGTAAGAAATACAAGAATTGATCAACCAACTTATTGACGACATTGTATTGACTTCAATATATACCCTAATGCGACTTCTAACAAACTACGTCCATTGGTAACAATCACTATTCTATACTAACAATCATCCCTACAGATAACAACCAGCACCTATTATTTTGGACACAATAAGAATATGTTGGTTTCATTAATTTGATGAACATCTTATCTTATTAATCTAATACCCACCCTAATGACTAAACCATATACAATTCCAAGTTTATCTCTAAATTTTACATACTTATCATTACCAAGTGATTTTGTCATTATGTCGACAATTTGTTTTGTTGTAGGACAATAATAAAGAAAAATGTCTTCATCATAAACTATTAATCGTTTGATCTAATGTTGGTGAAATTCAATGTGCTTAGTTCTAGAATGATAGACTAAGTTCTTCACCATCTTGAGAACACTTTGATTGTCATAAAAAAGTGAGGTTGGTGTTGTTCGGTCAATTTGAAGATAAACCAATATCCTTCATAACCACATTTACTCACAATCTATACTGATAGTTTCCTTGTATTCTACTTCACTGGAGGTTAAGACAATTATCAGTTAAAGCTTACTTTTCCATGAAATTACCCATGATCCAAGAGTGAACACATAACCTATTGTTGACTTCCTTGTATCAACTAATCCATACCAATCGGAGTAATTATACCCTACTAGCCTAAAGTTAATAGATCTATGATATAGAATTCCAAAGTCAAGGGTCCCTTTGACATATTGAAGGACTCATTTTGTAGATTTCCAATGTACCTATTGAGGCTTATACATGAATCGATAAAAACAACTTGTTTCCAATACAGTGACTCATTGACCATTAGTGAATCAATGTAAGCAAAGATTTTTATCCCAACTTCCATAGGCATAGATGTAGGATTACATTCAATCATTCTAAATTTTCTAAGAGAGATATGGCATACTTGAATTTTGTTACAAAGATAGTATGATCAGATAAACTATACACCTGAAGCATGCCTAAATCAATCATTTCAGGAATAAAACAAATATTATATTTCACTTGTTGAATCATGTCGGTATTGCTTCTAGTGATGGAAATATCATCGACATAGAAAATTATAATCACTATGTCATCACCACTATTTTCGACATAGAGAGTGGATTAAAAATAGATTTTTTTAATCTAGAACCTCTAATATATTTATTAGGCTTGAAATACAAAGCTCAAGGAGCCTACTTGAGCTCATAAAAGGAATTTACTAACCAACAAACTAGATATTTATTTTTAGGAACTTGAAATCCTTGTGGTTGCACCATGTAAACCTCCTCATTCAAGTCTCCATTCAAGAAGGAACTTTTAATGTCTATATAATATACTTTGCATCCAAAATGAACAATAATGGAGATAGCCAACCAAAAGGTCACCATCTTTACAATTGGGGAAAAAATTTCTTCATAGTCTACTCCTTCCTCTTGTGCATATCCTTTGGGAACAAGACGAGCTTTGTATTTATCCAAAGAAACATTTGACTTATATTTGACTTTATAAATCCATTTATAGCCAATGGATTTATTCCCTAGAGACAATGTTGATAGCACCCAATTCTTGTTTTTAATCAACACATCATAATGCATCTTAATGGAAGCTTCACCTTCATTTTTTCCTTTAGCTTCTTCAAATGTGATACGCTTAAATACCTAGAAAATAGCAAAAGTTAGAGAAAAATTTACCTACTAACTACCTTGTACAATATGTTTCCCCGATCATGTAGATCATCCTTCTATTGCCTTTGGCAAGTCTTCTTCCCAAACATCATACATCATGTTATACTACCACTTTGATCTCATATGTTGGCCTTCTAAATCTTATTGTGAATAATGAGAATCTCTCTTCTTCATTAGACCCCCCTTGGAATTTGACATCTCTGAACCTTGTTTGATTTCAACATTAAAACGTGTTCCCGAATCAGCTACATTTTCCCATACACTATTATCCATATATTTACCATTATCTGGGGAGAATGGTATTTTATCATTTACAGCAACACTCTATTAATCACAATTTTGTTTGTAGAAACGTCTAGTAGTTGGTATGCTTTAGATTGCTCATTATAGCCAACAAACCTATATACCTTTCTTTTTGCATCTAAGTTGCCTCTCTTTTCCTTAGGATTATGTACAAAAGAAATACAACCAAAAATACAAAAATCACTTATAGAAGGTTTTCTTCCTAACCATTATTCCTTAGGAGTGATATCCTACAAAGCTTTGCAAGGACTTCTGTTAAGTATGTACACTATGGTATTGACTTATTCCTCTGAATATTGATATGTACATTTCGACCACGTGTCATGCACCTTTCCATCTCTATAATTGTCCTATTCCTCCTTTCCACAAATACATTTTATTGAGGAGTGTATGGAGTGGTATATTTCTTGTGTATACCTTCTCTTTTGCATAGTTCCTTGAACTGAGTTGAAACAAATTCACCTCCATTATAAAATCTTAGAGTTTTGACCTATTTACCTATCTATTTCTCTATCAAATTTTTCCATGCTACAAAATTTGAAAAACAGTATGACTTCTTATTTGAAAAATAAACCCACATTTCATTGAAAGGTCATCAACAAATAGAAAGAAATACTTAGATCCAAACTTTATAGATTTATTCATTGGACCATGCAAATCAACATGTATTGGGTCCAAGACTCCTTTGCCTCAACTAATGTCAATGTTTTTTCCCATCTGATAGCATGTACATACATTCTGGCATTCTTGAACAAATGGAACACCATCCATCATATTAGTCTTACTATGTACAGATAAATATCGGTGACTTAGGTTCCCATACCTTTCATGCTAGAGTATACTAGTATTATCTACAACAACTAGTGCATGTGCCTTTGTTGTATTCAAATTAGCAAGTTTATACAACCCTTTCTCACCAATACCAACAACAATTACCTTGTTATCATGAAGAGTGGTAACCATACACTAGTGTCCTTGAAAGTTTACACAAATATTAGGGTTCTTAGTTATCTCACTAATAAACATAAGATTTGTGTTCATGTTAGGAACATATTGAATATTGTCGGAAGCATAACTTAAATTACAATTCAACATGACATGAAAATCCCCACATCCTCTAATATTGTGATTCCATCCATCACCCAAAGAAAAAGATTCACTACTACTCTTAGCTTCAATGAAATTTACATACCAGTCTTTGTGACACTTGTAATGGAGAGATGCACCTGAATCGAAATACCAGATTGTAGACTTGACTTATTGATCCTATGATTCCACAAATGAAAATTCACTCATTGCTTCTTCTTCACTTCCTTCGAAAACATTTGCATGCCTTGATTTTGTTTGACTACTTTCTAGGCCATGTTGTCCTTTTTCCCAATCTGTCTTGAAGTGTCCAAGTTTACTATAGTAATAACATCTAAATTTTTACCTTTTAGATGCATTTCTAGCCTTTCTCACCCCAACATTTCTCTATTTGTACTTTCCTTTGAATTGTGCACTAAATACACTCTCTGTAGTGGATGCAAGGACTCAACAAATGAATCAAAGGATGATGGAAAGCTTCACATTGCCAAAGAAAACCATATAATCATCATCCATCAACTTCTTAATAGAAAACAATTGATCATTAAGATCCTTCAACTACAACAAATATTCAGATATTGATCCTCCTTCTTGCAACTTAGTGGAAAACAAAATATTTTGCAAATACAATAATCGATCAACTTTTAATGCTTGATACTTCTTTTGGAGAGTTGTCCATAATATAGATGATATAGTGGAATTTCTTACTTCTAGAACCAATGTGTCTACTACTAACAATTTTAGAAGTAATAAAGCCTCTTTATGTCATTTATTATAGACTTTGGGATCATTTGTTGGTCTCTATTTCTTATCTAAGATTATTTGATCAAAATCTTTGAACTCACTAATGGTCAATATCATATGACTCCATAAACTATAAAAAAAATTGGTCAATTTTCGAGACTCTGAAAAGATTAAATGATACAGTGTGGCCATTTCTAAACAGAATAATGAGATGTGGAAAATTATAATTAGCACAAGCTTACCAAATCAATAAAACATCTTCTTTGTGCTGACAATAGTTTGGCTCTACCGTACCCACAATAATTGATCATGCCCACAACCAAAAATTTGTAGCTAGGGGTACACAGTAGGATTTCTCTACTTGTAGCTATGAATATACATCATGAAAGACTCTTCTAAAGAATACAATTAGAGTCTTCACAATATTTGATTGTTTCTCAATGCAATCAATGTAATCTACCCATGTTGAACAAGCATTCAAAATAACAATTGAAAACTCCTCTTCACAATGGTGCATGTGTTGGACAATTATGAGTGGGTGTTAGACTTGGTGCTTGTGATTGGGTGGTCATTATAGGTCAGGATTTGGAAAGCATGCAAACCCATGCTACTAATACACCCACTCATGGCTAAGTGCAACAAGTCATGTCAAATAAGTTCTCATGACTGCTCAGCTCAAGCAAATATCAACTACATCTAGAACTAATTTATTGGTGGCATAGAGAGCTTGATCTTACACTAAATCTGTATATGGAATCAGTGGATCTTCAACTGCTAGGTCTTCAACCGAATCAAGATCAAATGCATGCACTTGCTTTCATTTGGTAAATTTCTTCCACCCTCTATGCTACCATATCCTCCATTTCTTTGTTCCATCTACTATCTTTTTTTCCTTTTCTTTTGTATCATATATAGGAGAACCTCATCTACATTACAGTCTCAAACCACTTATGCCTCAAGTCCAAGCACAACTTAATGGAATGGGACTACTCACTCTTTTGAATGTGAATTTGAGCTTGGGAATGATCTTGATGCCTCCCCATGTTGATGTATAATCCTCTTCAGGATTCTATTCCTTAACCAAACATAGAGGTTCATTGTTTATTCAAGGGATCAACTACAAGTATCATATTCAAAAGCATTTACAGACCTACTACTAGAAAATCAAGTTAGTTTTGGTGGTCTTGATATACATCAAAATAGATCTGGGAAAATATCCAAGCATTGAACTACAACATCAAGATCCTAGACTTCATTTAAGGCAAGATGGAAAGAATCAATAGAATGTAAATCTTTCAAGTCCCATATTGAGTGTATACAATAATTGAGATGCATCAGGCCTATTTTATGGTCCATGATGGAAAGATTTTCTCAACCAAATGATTTAGTTGCATGGTCATTATCTTCATGCATATTGTTTACTAGTGGTTGTCACATGCACGTTCATGGACTCTTGAGTTGTGATGATGTAAAGAAATTAAAGGTTGAAAATTAAGTATTGGCTCATGCATAGACAAGAAGAGATGAAATTTTAGGGTTATAACAACAAAAATATATTATGTTTATATAAAAACATAATGTGTTATTCCGGTGGGTTAGCTCGAGTGGTTGAGTGCTATCAATTGCAAGCAGGAGGTCATGGGGTCAAGTCTTCAGGCTAGCTACATATGTGAATATTGTGGGCCTCACTCGATGTCCCACTAGGCTAGGTTTCTAAAACTGCAACCAAATGGTTTACCCCATGTACCATCCTTAAAATGAGGGGAAGTTCCCAGAGGATTTACCCCATGTATGTAATGGATATGGTGATGATAAATTAAAATTATAATATTTTGAGAGGAAATAATATGATTTGCCTCACTCAATTACACTTCATTTTTATGGTTAGTATTGATGAAAAGAATATACATTTAATTTTATGATGATAATGATGATACTTACTAACATCCACTAAGACCAACTTTGTTTTATCAAACTTTAAAAAGGTAAGGAGTTACTTGGTTTTCTTTAAAATTGTATTTCTATGCTCAAAAAGCTTTAAGAGAAGAAGCATTCCTAAATCATCATAGTTGTGATGAGCTAAAAGGTTAGGAAGGTCATTGTAGCAAATATTTTGAAATTGCGCTCTAATGTGGGTGTATGTAGGACATCTATGAGAAAATTATTTTCAGCCTCAACCCTCTTTATGTCAAAAATATGACGATTATTTCATCCCATTTTAGGAATTGTCTAGCGCCCTATTTCACTATGAAGCTCATGAGAGTTTGTTCTTATTTTAACAATGTTGATTTTCTTCTTTGCGCTAGTTAAAATAGAGAGATACTTTTGATCTTCTAGATTGGGTTGATCACCTCCTTATAATATCTTAGTTTTCTCTTATCCTCTAACTCTTCATCGCACCACATATTCTCCTTAAATTTAGATCTAATAATACTTTTAATGTTATCACTATTCTATAGAGTGACCATTTCCTCAACTTCCTAATGATTTATCCAAGACTTGGCATCTTTATGTCTACCTCGCTTGAGTCACAAGTGGTTTTGATTAATTAGAGTATGAAGCCATCTTAGGAAGCATGTTGTCTCCCATATTGTTTATCTTGCTCTTGGATATTAAGTACCTAGCCATAGCCATGCTCTTAATCAAGGAGAGACTTGATTCTATGAGGAGGAGAGGATAGGATGTATCGCCTTTAATTTTGAGATTATATGTTATAAAGTACTTTTGGATTTTCTATATCCTTATCTATGATTCTCTAGAAATGTTGCAGCCCCAAAATTCAAAACTATATAATTATGTAACATCAAATTAAGTTAGTTATTAACTACTTTATACATATAATTATGTGACTGACTAATAAATATAATTAACCCTTTGACTACTCTAAATAAGTTAGTTATTTGAAAATAGTTCACTTACCAATGATATTTTTGAATCATGTAGATATGACTTATATATTATTTTATTTTCTAACTTTTAAATTATGTAAAAGTTTAAAAAAAAATCAAAATTAAAATTATATTAAAATAAATTATATAAGTGATAAATTAAAATCATATTAAAATAAATTTATAAAAACGTAGAGTGATAGAATTAGTTTAGAGATTAATAGGTTAAATATTTAAAATTAAGATTCAAATCCAATAATAGTTTATTACATTAAATCATAATGAATCAAATCCAATAATAGTTTATTATAAAAGTAGAAGAGATTTAAGTTGGAATACTTATTAGTATATTTACCATAATAGACACTCATTGTAACATAAAAGATTTACTATGTATTCTATTTCATACCGCTTAGTAGAATCTATGAGTTAAGATTATACTTAAATTTTGGTATTTTGGTGTTCCCTTAAGATGGAACATGGATTTTGGATTTTTTTATATGGTGTTGATTAAGATTTTAATTTTATATATATAATTTAAATTTTGGTGTTTTTAAGATTCAAAGATGGATTTTTTTATATGATGTTGACTAAGATTTTAATTATTTATATATATAGAATGTGGTTATATATATATATATAGTGGATAGTTCGATCGGTCGATTAGTAGGAAGTCTCTCAGAGTAGACGCAACAAGTTGTGGGAACTATTTTCATTGAGTTTGCATGGGTCATGAGTCGCACTCTTATGATCAACAATTAATCTGCACGTTATCTAATCATCCTAGAAAAGCATGGGATTTCGCAAGTTGTTTCATCAGAGATATATATATATATATATATATATATATATATATATATATATATATATATATATATATATATATATAATTGGTGCTTGCTACATTCACGGAAAATCTTCTTGAAATCCGGAGAACATGGGGAAGCCAAGCTTTTCTACAGGGTTAACGGTTGGCTCTTATTACAGAGCCTAACCCATTGGGAGCATTGAGTAAGACCCTATTACAATTTATGCATAGCCACTCGAAACCTATTGCTTACAAAAACCATCTCTCAACCACTTAAGCTAACTCACCATACTATTATAAATACTAATTATATTGACGTAAATATATCATTACTCTTACAAAAAAACTGAAAAATACATCATACTTATCCTACCTCTAAAACTTGGCTACTAAACTTATAATTAGCAAGACTAAAATAGCATAATGCATATGTTACTAGGTATCAAAATTAATGGGAAAACGCAACTATACGAAGGTTGGTGATTATTTATTGAGATATAGGATACAATATAAAAAGAAGTAACAAATGGTTTAAGTAATATAATTTTTGAATTTACAAGACATGTGCTATCCCACTATTAATACATAGTGTGATATAAACTCAACACATATAATGCATAATGTGTACTTAGTACTTAGTAGTTATGAAATTTTATGAAATGTAGATTTATATAATAATTTTAAGATATAAATTGGAAACTTATAAAAGGTAATTTTATGGAATTATTATGGATAATTTGGAAATTTATAACTTTTAAATGTGTACTTAGCAGTTATGAAATTTTCTGAAATGTAAATTTATGTAATAATTTTAAGACATAAATTGAAACTTATAAAAGGTAATCTTATGGAATTATTATGGATAATTTGGAAATTTATAACTTTCAATTTATTAATATTAGATTATTTAATAACTAATATTACTTAATATTTATTTTGAAATATAACATAAGTGGTTAACAATATTCTGTTAGTGTTGTTTTTTTATTATATATTATAGTTATTTTATCAACTTCCATAATGATTAAAAAGGTTAATTGAAAATTTTGAAAAAATATAAAAGTGTTAAGAGTATTTATTTAAAAAATAGAATGTTTATTCTCATTGTTGATACAATTGACTTATGGTTATCGAAAACATCACCCATACAAGGAAGAGAGAAATTTACAAACTAATTTTCCCTGGTATAAAATAAATAAATAAAATATTGAAAGAAAAAAAAAAAAAAAATATATATATATATATATATATATATATATATATATATATAGATATAGTTATAGTTATAGTTATAGTTATAGTTATAGTTAACGTAATTTTTTTATAAATATAAAAAAAAATGAAATAATGAAAAGAAATGACTTAAAATATAAAAAGTCATGATGTAAAATAGAAAGGATCTTTACTTTTCGATATTGATCACTTATTGGGGTTAATTACTATGATGAAGGGAGCGTGGTTATGGGAGAAACAATGAATATGAGGGGTTTTCCATGTTGGGCACATGTGGGATTTACCATATACATGAGGCTCAAGATGAAGTCAATACCTGATAGTCCATGGGAAGAAACCTTGAAATTTATCTCCTTATCCAAGTGAGGCTAGTGTACTCTCCAAGAGGTCAGCGTTCACATTATAACAGATAAATCATTTGTACTTGCATTTTCTAATTATTGCTATGATATGATTTTGTAATAGCCTCCATTGTTTAATGTTGCCTTACTATCAATACCTAATATTATGTTGAAATCACATTAAATTAATAGTATGCATGCAGTTTTTTTTCTTGTAAATTAATTATTATGTAATGTATAAATTGGATAAGATATTTTAAACTAAGAAAAAATTATTATAAAATTCACTTAATGAATGTAAGATAAATATGATTTACCTAACAAACCCATATTAAGGCATAATGAGCCACGTAAGTGCCTAACTTAAAATTATTATGTAAAGTATAAATTGGATAAGATAGTTTAAACTAGGAAAAAAAATATCTTACATACCTAATGAATGTGAGATAATTAAAATTCACCTAGCAAGCATAAGTGCCTAACTTAAGTAACTAGTGCCACAAAAGTGGTTTCATGAAGTTTAATGATTCCCGGTTACATGTACATAAATTCCCCAACAATAATGATGTCAAATGCTACAAATGTCATCATAATAATATGACATACATTAGTAAATGTGATCACTAGACAAGTTTACACCACATTCTAACTTTCCAAGAGCAACCTTGATAAGAAATTTCAATTTTATGAGAAAGAAAAACAAATTTTGTTCTCTTTCTAAAAAGACAAATTTCAAGGTAATCCCATTCATTTTGTAACATCCAAACAATCAATCACTATCTTGTTTGTGTTTATTTGAACAAGTACATTAACCATAATTAAACCACTATATTGTTTGTGTTTATTTGAACAAGTACATTAACCATAATTAAACTACACTTATTGATCCCCATCACAAGGGTCAACTTTTGGGTAGCCTTGAAAACTTGTGTAACTATCTTGAAACTTTTTTCAACCAATGAAATCAAAGAAATTTTAACAATTTTTTTATAGAATTATTTTATGCATTTCTTGGAGGGCCCATTTGAGACCTCAAAATTCGTCTAATGAACTGAAGAATAATATGCGACAAAGGTCTTGATTTGACCCTTGGACCAATTCAATGTCCAAGATGCTCATATCTATTAGAGCAAATTTGAGGTCTAAAATGGGCCTCTTAAGGAAAATAATAAAATAATAGTTATAAATTTTGAAGGAAAAGAGACAAAACTACTTTTTTTGTATTTTCAACTTATCTCGCTATGGTTTTATTCAAATTTCGAGCAAGGACACTCATTGGGTGCACAATTGAATTTTGCATCCAACAAGTGCTAAGTCAACCATTATGGTTGACTCATTTTCGTGAAATTCTATGGGTTCTTGAACTCCAAAGCATCAATGACTCATTTTCTTATAAGGCCCATTTTAGACCCCAAATTTGCTCTAATGCAAACATGAGTGGGAAATCCTCTCTAGATAGTATCAATGCAATATCACTTGATGTGTTGAACAGAAGAT
This sequence comes from Larix kaempferi, assembly GCA_027924585.1. NCBI lineage: Eukaryota > Viridiplantae > Streptophyta > Pinopsida > Pinales > Pinaceae > Larix > Larix kaempferi. The sequence continues at coordinate 4,734,876 of BSBM01000765.1, read as the reverse complement.
ATTTTGACGTAAAAATGATTAAAACATTGATTTTTTATTAATCAAATTGGGCTATCAATTTTACTCCAGAATGTCACAATTGTTTTTTGCAAATTAATAATGAAGTTGCACGACATCCCGTATTACAATTTAGGGTTTAAAAAAATTGTGTTTTAACGTTGTTTTGGACCATTACAAGTCTCTTGAATCTCTTGACCCATTGAATATGATCATTTAGACCAATGTTGTGAGACTAAAAAAGACTTAAGAGTCTTGCTAAATCAACTTTGGAATGAATACTTGACACCTAACTCAAACCAAACTCCCTTGGGTTAAGACACTTGCCAAACTTTCCAGAAAAGTCACTAGGATCGCCCAAACTAGCACATATTCATGAATTCAATTGTTGCCTATATAGTGCAAGCCCCAGACGCGACTAGTTTGGAGAAAACATCAAAATAGGGGTTTAGGAGGAATAAAAGGATGAGTTTAGGGTTAGGGATATCATTAATGTTTGGATTCCCTACTATTGTATGGCATGCCCTGCTACAAACACAATCATGGACAATTTGAGATACCCATATATGGTTGTAAGATTCCCTTCTTTGTATAGATAGTGATTTTTGTATTAAGGTTTAGTCACATTGTTGCAAAATGAAGACCTAGGATGTTTTGGTTATGAACCTTTGTAGCATGAGGTAGACATAGATGTGGGAAAAGCATTTTACCTCATTCACACTTGAGGAAAATGTCAAATCCCAAAGCTATCGCGAAGAATGCTTACTATAGAATCAAGATGTCAATATATTTGGAGAAGGCCCGACACAATGTTGCTCTCAAGGTATTGTGGTCATTCTTCTTTCTTTTAAATACTAAGACAAGTATTCATGGCAAATTGAAAGAGATAACTTTTTAGTATTAATAGAAAATCTACAAATATATGAAACTCTAGAATGTTATTCTATAATGAGGATTTTTTCCAAATGAGGACATAAAACTAATCATGGAATTTTGAATTGTTGGGTTAATTTTGTTGTCATAAGAAATGTTCATAAAACTAATCATGGAATTTTGAATTATTGGGTTAATTTTGTTGCCATAAGAAATGTTTGAAAGTCTAGTAGATGTTGTTATGCATAGTATACTAGACAATGTGAATGTACTCCACATTAAAATCCTTGATGAAAAAAATTTATATTACATATTTGAAATCAATTGATGGAAAAATCATTATTATTATTATTATTGAATTTTGCATATTTGTCAAGATTCATCAAAGCCCGAGTGTAATTTTGCCACATCATTAAATCCCAAGTTAACCAAAGCCCAAGTGTAATTTTGCCACATCATTGAATCCCAAGCTAACCAAGTTTTTGTAGATTCAGTCTCACAACATTGATTCAAAGAACAACTAGTACTAGAAGGTGGTATCTTGTCATTGTTATTCAAGAAGTGCTAGAAATTAAGAGTGCCTTTGAAACACGCCTCCTCCTTTCTCTGATGTTGGGAGTGGTAACCTTCAACCTTTCTGTTGTTCGCTATGCATTCAAGGAAATGAGGGACTCGGAAAATTCAACCCTCGTATCCTTTTAGAAGCAAATGAGATTGTTCGTTTGGATTGACGCACAACTTTGCCAAGATTTCCCTCAATAAGAAATGTCCCTTTTAAACATAAGTCAAACATTTTTCGCTCGGATTGATGCTCAACTTTGCAGGGGTTTCCCGCAATAAGAAATGCCCCTTTTGAACGTGAGTCAATGATTTGGATTAGCACCTAGCAGTTTTGGATAAATACTTTTACATGACTTCAGGTGTTGCCAAAGCTTTGTGGATGTTATTCATCATGATTATCATTATTTGACAGTTTTTTTTATCATAATGTTTAAAATGTCAATTAAGAACATTTTGATGAAGTAACTATAAATTATTTTCACATATTTATGAATATGTTTGCTATCAATCAGCATAGATTCATTCTAAACGTGGATTTATCAAGTATTGAGAGACATCCAATTTCTTAAGGTGTTATCTTTTAATGACTTTTTATTTAGTTTTAATTTTTTATTTTATGAGCGAATATGGATTTTTTTAATTATTTTTTATTTGGTTTTCATTTTTTTTATTTTATGGGCCAACATAAATAAATTTAATTACTTTTTTATTTTTGGTACAAACCTAACGGAATTACGTTACATTACGTTACACATCTCCCCCATACTGGGTTGTAAGCACCTCGCTACTCTCGGTGCAATAATGGTGTCCAACATGGTAATAAGATTCAATTTCAGTGTTCAACGAATCTACGACATGGAACATCACAACCACAATTCACAACCATTGCCTAATGGATGTAAATGATGATCAATTGGATATAGAGTTGTTTAGTGATGGAAATCGTTGAACTCACGACCTATGGAAGATTTGTAAATGTTTCCTTTAGTGTTGTAATTAATATTGTTTATATTTCAAGACATCAAATCTACCAACATGTGTGTTGCTTAGGTTTGACAAATATATAGGTGCAACCTGAATTAATGCCTCCTTAATGGTCCTCTCAATACCCCTAATTTTATTTACAATGTAGTTATTTATATAACTTCCTTAGGCATGGGCTATTCAGAGTCTCATGGACTAATCATGATAAAACAAAACTAGATATAATTAATGTCAAATGATTGTGAATTTCACTACAATTTCACAAGTTGAATCCTTGTGTGGTCTAATGTTTTTTTCTCCCTTCTCTTAGTATCAATAGAAGAAGATGGAAATGACATGTACCCTATACTGTAAGGCTATGAAAGAGAGATCACACAACATTTATTTGTGAAAAATACATTTTTCACATCAATAAACACTACATGATTTCAATCAATTAACATCCACAACTTTGTATTTGCACCAGTCATATGTTAAAAGTTTTCATTACAACATTAATCACTATAATTTCAACTTTTGTTTCCATGTCACTATCAAACAAGAAAATTATGTATGTAAGTCCTTTGGCAGCCTCAAATTGTATGCCATAAGTGTCATATAGCCTTCCACACATGTATCAAGTATAATTTTTTAACAAATTGGATGTGCCCATTGTCCAACTATGTAACACACTAAAATAAAACTTGTTGTCGTAAAGGGTCTAAACAATATTTAAACTAACAATGCTAATTAGCTCATTTATGCAATTTATTTTAAACTAAGAATGCTAGTTAGCTCATGTATGCAATTTCCTATAAGTACATGTGGTCCATGATTCTACCATAGACTGCTACTAGTTGTGATCATAAATCCTTGATCAATGAAACACCAAGGGGTAGTTAAATCTCAATTTCCCATAAATTGAACAAACCAGGTTGAGATTGTGCACCTCCAAGGAATTAAATGTCTCTTAACACTCCATTGATCATGGATTTAACATCATAGCTAGTATAAGAATGTGTTTTGTCTTACAATATTATAATTTTAGTATTTCTCTTCTACAATATACAGGGTTTATCACAATAACTTATGTATTAACTTATGTATTAGACATGGTTTTTCATGACCTTCCATGGACACAAAATATTTATGCTCTTAAAATTTCATTAGCTTTTATAAGATGCATTGACTATGCATGCATGCTTGAATAGGCACTAGCAATAAAAACACATTATACAACTTGATGAGAACTTTATACTCAAAAAGAGAACTCTAACTATAAAAACTCATATTTTTGCATAAAAAACAACCACCGAATCGAAAAGTATTGCTACCAGTAGCAACCTTGTTGGAGGGGGCTAAAATTGTATTTTTTTATAAAGCTCAATGGGTGCCATTACAATAAAAACCATAAATCAACCCCCAAATCGAAAAGTGTTGCTATCGATAGCAACCTTTTTTTCGAGGCTCGCAACTTTTTCTAAAGTCTAGCTAGTGTGATTGCTATCAAAACCATAAATCAACCCTCAAATTGAAAAGGGATGCTACTAGTAGCACCTGCTTTTTTTAAGGTTGAAATTACATTTTGTTTGAAACCCCGTCTGTAACAACTAACGTTGTTGTAATCAATGCCCTAAATTAATCCCATATCGAAAAGTGGTGCTACCATGGCACCTCCATTTTTTCCAATGATGAAGTTACAACTTTTTTTGAACTATGGCCTTAAAAATTGGTGTCGCTGCAATGAAAATGCCGAAATTGACCCCAAATCGAAAATGGGTGCTACTAGGAGCAACCCTTTCTTCTATGGGGTCAAAATTGTAAGCATTCAAAACCACGACCTAAAAAATATATTCAATCTCTTTTAAATTACTTTAAAAACAATAATAAAAACAATATTGGAAAAACGATTTAGAGTCTTTGAAAATAAAACAATTTTTTAAAGAAAAATTAAAAAAATAAACAAAATTAAAAATTTTGAAACTTTAAATAAAATTTTGAATGTTAAAAATTTTGAAAAAAAAATAAGTGGAATTTTGAAAAGTTTAAAAAATAAAAAATAAAACCAATCGAGCCTCCCCTTTATCACCCCACTTCACTCCCCATCCACATGTAAGGAGGTGAAAGGGGGTTGGAAGGGAGTGACACCCCCTTTACCCCCTTACATGTCGATGGGGTGAAGTGGGGGAGATAAAGGGTAGGCTCTACTGGTTTTAATATTTCGAATAGTTTATGTTTTTTTTAATATATATTTTTTAACTTTTCAATTTTTCACTTTTTATTTCCACCTCACTTTATTACCCTTACATGTGAATGGGGTGGGGAGAGAAAATTAAGGAATCAAGCCTTCTCTTTATCTCTCCCACTTCATCCTTCCACATGTAAGGGGCTTAACAGGGTAAGAGGGGTTGATAGGGATAGAAGGGGGGTGGCATCACCCCCTTCTACCTCCCATTACCTCCCTTTACATGTGAATGTGGGGTGGGAAGGGGAAATAAAGGGGAAACTCGATTATTTTATCTCCCTTTCCCCAACTCTCATCCACATGTAAGGCGGAATAAAGAGGGGTGGAAGGAGGTGGTGCCACCCCTGTTAGCACCCCCAACATGTGGATGGGGTGAAATGGGAGAGATAAAGTGGAGGCTCGATTCCATTATCTCCCCCTCCCCAACCCTCATCCACATGTAAAGGGGGTAGCGGAGATGGCACCACCCCCTTTACCCCCCTTACATATGGATGGGGTACAATGGAGGAGATAAAGGGGAGGCTTGATTCCAACCCTTTTTATCTCTCCCTCCCCACCTCCATGGGTTTTACTATTTCAAATGTTTTCTATCTTTTTTTAATTTTAATTTTTAACTTTTCACATTTTAACTTTTTATTTTATTTTATTTTTAACTTTTCAACATTTTAATTTTTATTTAAGGTTTCAAATTTTTATTTTTATTTTTTTATTTTTGTAATGTTTTTTGTTTTTTTTATTAGTTCCTGCCAAGACAAAGATTATAGCAATGGGTTTATTGTCAAAACTAAATTAACTTTTTATTAATTTTATCAATTTAATAGTAGTTTTACAATGTTATGTAAAAAATAATTATTATTTTTAATTTTTTAAAAATAATAAAATGTTTTTTAATTTTTGAAATTAGAAAATACTATTTTTTTATTGGTTCTAAGGCTTGATTTGACAAAATACCCCTGGTTGGAGATGACAGTTAATTTTTAAAAAAATATTTAAAAAATCTTTTATTTAAAAAAAATTCTCAAATTGACACATAATCATAGATAGTACATATACTAATTATTTTACAAATACCAAAGCATCATGACAACATCTAATAGTACACATAATAATATTATTTAATTGTGAATAATATGTATATTAATTATTTTAAAAAACACTCATACCCCTAACAAATTGACTCACAATGAGTGGTTGTTATATGATAATGACCCTTCTCAAACTCCTCTCATGTCTTGTAGATGTCTTGTAGTATGAACTATTGTCCAATGGGATCTGCATGTAATGTATGGGCATACCATGTACAACGAAAGCGAACAACATTGACCAGTCTATGATCAATAGTTCGAAGTTGAAGAGTATCCCATAATCCATTGCGTTATTTTTTGGTGAAGAATATGGAGAGATTACCCAGTTAGACATAGATATCGATCCTTAATGATGAAAAGACCCAACAGTGTTTTTCTCAAGTCCTCTCGTATTTTTTCTTAAGTTAATAAGTAACCATTCATATTTTTTCTTAAATTAAATAAGTAACCACTAATAACTTGCTTTAAAAAGATTTAATAAAATATATATATATCATAGATAATTTGCTTTAAAAATATTCTATTATATAAATCAATATTAAAAGATTTAATAAACCATATATATATGAATAAATATAAACTCTTTTAAGGTTACATGCAATTTTTCTTTGACCAGTCACTTTAACAAATCCTCTCCCGAAATCCATAAGTAAATACTATGTGTTGGGTTGCACCTTCCACACTTTATTATTTCAAAAGAGAAGCATGGTTGATAGTATGCTATAAACATTTGCAACCAATATTATGTTGGAGGGAAAGCACAACTCAGAACTCAGAAATAGATTATAAAACATCTCAAAAATATTAATAAAATATTATTTTTAATTTTTTTTATGATTTCTATTATACAGTTATGTAAATGAATTCTTCAACATATTGATTTTGTGTTCTATATTGTCCACAGCTTCTACAGGCTTATAAACTAACAAATTATATATTAGATATGAAATATAATTTTAATAATAAAAAAATACAATCTATCTTATACATGTTAAATGACTAATTCCTTTAAAATCAAAGATCTAAATTAACTTTTATTAATTCTTTTTACAAAAATTTCCAATAACAAATAAATATATCATAAATATTTTCTTTTTCAATAAACATATATTATATCTCAATTATAAATATAAGTTTAAAGCAGGGACTAGCTGCTTTGCAGCTATTTCCCTTGTTTTTCTTAACTTTGATTTTTTTATTTTTCTTTACTTTGTTATTTTTATTTTTCTTAACTTTGTTGTTTTCATTTTTCTTAACTTTGTTTTTTTTAATTTTAAATTGTTTTTTTTAATTATGGTTTTGGTCAAATTTGTTTTTTATTGTTTTTAAAGTGAATTTTTTAAATTTGAATATTTTTTAAGTTGTGGTTTCGAAATGCTTGCAATTTTGGCCCCACTAAAGAAATGATTACTATCGATAGTACCTCTTTTCGATTCGGAAATTGATTTGATATTGTCATTGCAACGACAACGACGGTTAAGGCCACGGTTTCAAAAAATGTAATTTCGGCCTTGAAAAAAAAAGAGTGACATGGTAGCACCACTTTTCGATTTGGGGATTGATTTAGAGTTTTGATTACAACACCGTCGATTGTTAAAGCCAAAGTTTCAATCAATATGTAATTTCATTCCCATAAAAAAAAAATTTGATGGGGTTGATTTAAGGTTTTGATTGCAATGATGTTGGTTGTTAAAGCTAGGGTTTCAAACAATATGTAATTTCAACCCCCAAAAAAATGTGTGCTACTGGTAACACCCATTTTTGTTTCGAGAGTCAATGTATGGTTTGATTGCAATGGAACCTAACGAGATTTCAAAAAAATTGTAAGCTTAGCTCCCCAAAAAGGTTTCTACATGTAGCAATGCTTTTTAAGTTGGGATAAAAATAGCCACCAAGTATAGCATATAAAAAAATGAAAACTTTGGAAGGTTCTCGTCTAATTATATTGTGTTTAAAAGAGTTGAATACTTGTTTGACATAACTTCGGTTAGTATATTTTTTTGCGTCGAAGAGGCGCATTCTACAACCCAGTAGGGGAAGATGTGTAACTCCTTCCGTGCTCATCCTAGAGTTAACACATGTCCATTTTAAAAAATAATAAAATATTATAAAAAATAACATGTCGATTATTTAAAACATTTACAACCATATATATATATATAACTACAAAAAATAGATAAATTAAAATGCTTCCTCAACATTTGCACTCTAAAAATGGGTTTGCACTTCAAAAGATTTGATCCCTCTCGACGCTTGGTAGATCCCCTTTAAGATGGATCTATGCTAGTGTATTTTGGACTCAATGACGATAGTTTGCGACACATGTATCCAATAGTTACTTAATAAATTTAATGGATACTATAAGGAAATAAAGTTACTACCACTTATATTATGATTCCAAAGATGTGAGGTATTAATTCTTCAGACGAAGATTATTTAGGATCCAAGAAACAAACTAAAAAGATCCCTTGAATTTTGTTGAATAATTTGTAATACTGCATAAATTAGTCATATAAATTTCTTTATTTACAAAAGAAAAACATAATTTTGGTTCCTAGGTTTTGTGTGTGTTTTACTATTCATTGATTGACTTTCTTTCCATGCTCACAATCTTACAAGATTTTTTGCTATTCATTGTTTGGCTTCCATTCCATGCTTACCATCTTGCACCATTCTTGTAGCGAACTGCTCTTACAAAGAATATGAATTTTTTTGTTATTCATTGATGACTTTCCTTCCATGCTCACCATCTTACACCATTCTTGTAGCGAACTGCTCTTACAAAGAATATGAGAGTATTCTTCCCTACTTTAATTAATTTTTCAATCATTATTATAGATATGAATTTTATTTAATTTTTCAATCATCATTATAGATATAAATTTTATTTAATTTTTCAATTATTACTATAGATATAAATTTTATTATTATCCAAAATTTGTCTTCCTGTTTTAATTAAATTTTGAATCATTACTATAGATATAAATTTTATTATTATCCAAAAATTTGTCTTCGACATAAATAAGGTTATCATATGCTTAAGACCATTCAGGTTCATAAATAAATGTTGACAAGTAGAACATCATAGGTGTGACTCACTTTTGAACATTGGTGAATGCCACGTGGGGTTATGCTCGAAGGGGAGCAGTTCCAGCGGCAGTTTGGGGCTAGTAGTTATCGTAGTCAACATGTCAACGGTTTCCTAGTGTCATCTCTCGCTAGGACATGTCCCACAATCTTATATTCCATCTCATCTATTCAACATTAATAGCATGTGATACAGATTAAAACAACTTTGATGAGCTTCGTTAGACAATCTAAAGGACTCATTCATTCCCCTTGATATGCGTTTTCTGTACTTTGCTGGATGCTTGTATCCTGTTATAAGTAGGATAGTCATCTTTGAGGTCTAATGGCCTATCTCGCCTTTGTAAGTGTTCTATCATTGCTTTTTCATCCATTTGGTAGTAAAATGCTAAATTGCTGGTTTTTGTTGGGAAGTACTTCTTAAAGAATCCCTTTGCCAAATCTTGCTCTTCTTGTTCTTTGATGAACCATAATGGCTTTGTAATCATAAGTGTAATGGTTTTGTTCTTCTAATGTTTATTAGATTCTAACCTGTCACATGAATGTGGATACAAAGAAAGTGAGCTTGATGGTGAGAATACCAGGAAAATATATAAATTCAGACCTAGACTTAGTATTTCAGAGAGGCACCCATGAATCAACTAATGCTCAATCTGAACAAGGAAAGAATGTGTATGGTTTTGTGTCTATTGCCCATTTTGAATCAACACTTTTTTTCATTATAACAGGTGAATGCTCAACCAACAGCCTTTGCCAAGAACTTCTTAGTCCTAAAATCCTGCTGAATGTTCAGATATTGTAAAGTACTTTCATAATCAATACAAATACAAATGCTCAAAATATCAGTACAACACTTTTAGTGCTTAGCAGAATCATTCAGAAGCAGTGCATTTTAAAATTGTTCTCTCTCCATCAAGTTCGTCTACAAATACAAGAACATCTGAAAACTGGGTTTAAGTGGTGCCTGATCCTTTCCTTGGGGATATGGTGTGAAACAGAATAATCCAAGAGTTGCAGTCCAGAACCAAAGGGCATTCATCAAGTTATAATGAGTTGTATCAGGTCCTAATCTGACAAATAGAATTAACCATAGGTCATTGCCTGGAAACTACTACTACGATCATGTGGTATTTATCTTTGTAGTTTTTGAAATCATGCTACTATTTCTGTGTATAGAGTATGAGAGAGAGCATGAAAAGAAAGACCAATCAGTTATATGGGATAATAAACCCAAAACATAAGCATAAGATTAACCAAACAATTTCACCTCCCTCGATATGCCTTTGTTGTGCCTTGCTGGATGCATGTACCTATTGTACTCATCTTGTAGATTTTGAGTCCTAACAGTTGTCTTCTTTGTAAATAAGTTATAATCTTTTCACTCTTGCTTTATGAAGAGCTGCGACGTGATTTGAAAGCATTAATGAATTTAATTGACTTATTGCAACGAGAGCAAGAAAACCAAAAAGAAGAAACCAAACCAAGATTATGAGAAAGAAGATAGAAAGGCTTTGTTGAGTCAAGCTGTTATGCTGTTTATTACTGCCCAAAGCATCAGAAGTTCAGTAATTGCAAGAAGTCTACTAGGTTCACAGATGCTAGGAAACACTTATCATACTACGTGCCATGAACATGATAAGACAGGAAAATATCATCTTTGAAAGTAAGTTATACTTTGTACCAATTGACAAAGCTTCAATGCCTCAGGATAGTGCCTTCCAACACGCAATAAATTGTTTCTATCATTGTGAACAGCTGTAAACATGATAAGACAGGAAAATATCATGCATAAAAGTAAGTTACAATTTGTACTAATTGACAAAGTTTCAAATTTCAATGCCTCGGGATAGTGCCTTCCAACACGCAATAAATTGTTTCTATCATTGTGATCAGCTGTGTAGGGGTTCGCATGAGCATCCCTCCTGGACTTCCTTGCTGAGTGCATTTTCTACAAATTGTGCCTCATTGCCCCATTATGCTGAGATTTTGGTTTTTTACCAATTTTCCACCAGCAATGTTCAGGGCTCCAATGTAACTCTGTTTATTAGACAACCAGGTTTTCACCATGGCTAAGGAGATCTGCATAGAGAATCAATCCTCAAGCCAATCCAGATGGAAGTGTTCTTCTGCAACTTCCACCCAGAGGCGAGGAATGGTAGAGGCCTTGATAGATGACCACTGATGCCCAATCTTCTCATCACAGATGACATGAACCAGAGACTTTAAGTCACTAGCCGATTTAGGAAGTCGCTTCACACGAGAACACTCCCTCATATCAAGTTCTTTTAAAGTAGATAATTGGCCCAATTGATCTGGGAGTTGTTTTAGGTACCCACAAAGAGAAATATCAAGGACTTGTAGTTGTCTTAATTTACAAATTGAATATGGCAGTTCTTTTAAACTTGGGCATGCATACAATTTGAGCATCTGCAGTGAGCTGAGATTTCCTATATCATCCGATAACTTATGAAGATCGTGGCAGTTTGTGACAGACAACCGTTTAAGGGTAGTCAAATTACAAATACTTGTAGGTAGTTCCCTCAAATCGCTACAGTGATCAACAGCAAACTCAAGAAGACGGGGGAAATTCAAATCCACCCCCATATGTAATCCAGTTGTATTCCCACAACCCTCACATAGAACCAAGGATAACTTCTCTAATTTTTGCCAGGATTGGCAATATTCTTGGAGGGGAGGAACAATTACTCTCTCTAACCGAACAACTTTCAGACGAGTTAATGAAGAGAGGACTGATATACCTTTGAGTGTAGCACGCTTAGAATTGTGATTTACAATTATGAGAACCTTTAATTTATGCATTGACTGCATGAATGGTGGAAGAAAGTATTCACTTGCAGAAAAGTTTAAGATGAGAGCCTTGGCATTAGGAAAGTTCATCTGACACCAGTCCTTCTCCTGCATCGAACCTTGACATACAAGAATGCAACAACAATACATTTAGAAAAAAATTATGTGCAGGTAGAATGTGAGAGTCAGTATGCTTTTGAGACAATTCAACATTTAACATAAACAAACAACTAGGAGAGCAGAGAAAGACGTATGCAACAAACCTGTGTGGAAGGAAACAACCTCAGCATTGAAATCACACTCTGCATGCTTTTTCCACATTTTGCGAATAGAATCTGCTTTCCGAGGCATAATAAACCTTTTGCGTTTATTGATTGCAGGCTCCTGCTCAGTCAAATAGATAGCCAAGTCTCGCAGTACATCATGCTGCATTAAGGAAAGCTCACCACTACTGGCATAAGGGTTCCCCAGGTTACACCTGAACCAAAGTCGTAATGTCAGCTGAAAAATTGATCTGTTCAAAATCCTCAAAAAAATATCCACTATTTTCTCATATAACAGGCAGTCAGTGACTAGCTTTAGTGATATATCTATTTCATAGCTCTACTTGAAATCAATTTTGTCAGGATATGTGGCAATCTCATTCTTTACTATGCAGGTAATGGCTTCCCAAGTGTTGTTGCTATAATTAGTTCATGTTTGCCATTTAAAAGTCAGGAATCTTATTCCTGAATGTAGTGCATGAACTGTGATAGGTCAGAGGCCATTTCGGGAGTTCCCAATTACTGGAAATGTATTCCATCCTTTGGAAGGGATTGTATAAAATGTATAAGTGTGATTTCTTAAAATCATAGAAATAATAAAATCTGTGCACACTCTGTGTCCCATTTAATATGCTCTGTTTCCTGCAGCATATTTTAATTTCCCTGTATCATTTCCTGTGCATTCAATGAGATAGCGGGCACTCTAATTCTGCAAGTTCACATTCTCACTCTCTCTCTCTGTTTTTCTTAACTTGGTATGCACTCTGAATTTAACATTTGGTACCAGATCTAGGTTAAGGATCCATGAAGGCCAATTTGATTTTTTTATTGGATTGGCATGAGATAGATAGATCCATCCTCAAAAACAAAGATTGAAAAATTCAATCGCCAAAACTTCAACTTGTAGAAGTTGAAAATTGGCGGAAAAAACCCAGTGGATTGCAGTGGAAGGTGTAAGACCTCAAGGGATGATTGATGAAGACTAGAAAAAACTGGATGTGAAGACTAGGGATTTCTGTCTAGTTGAGCCGTTCTGACTCTGTATTGTTGAATGTTTCAGTGTCCAAGACTACAAAGGAGATATGGGCAAAGCTACAAACTTTGTACTGGACAAAATCACTAGTAAATAAGTTAATCCTCCATAGGAATTTATAATCTCTTAGAACATATAAAGGCAAGAGTGTAACTAGGCACTTAAATACCTTCAATACATTGGTAAATCAGTTGGCATCAGTGACTGATCGTAAGATCAGAAGAAGCCCGGTGCATTGCATTATTAAGTAGCTTGCCAGATTCATGGGATAATCTGGTCATTGTAATCACTAGCACAAGTAATGAACTAAAGCTGGAAGAGGGTGTGGGACAATTACCTAAAGAAAGAAGGAAAATGTTGTTCAAAGGACCGAGGTCAGAGTTGATCTAGTGAAAGAACTTCTAGAACTGCGACCCAAAGAGATAAATCTCCAGGTAAGAAGAAAAAGAAATATGCAAAGTTGGTTTGCGGGAAATGCGGCCAAAAGGGCATGCGAAGAATCAATCTAAATTAGAGGGATCCACTGAGAAGAATGAACTTACTGCAGCATTGTTCAATGGGCATAGGAGTGATGGTGATGATAGAACTTACGACATCTTCATGCTTGTTGACATATGATGAGTCCTGGTTAATAGATTCTGGGGCTTCTTTAAACATGGCTCCTTATAGAGATTGGTTCTCAGATTATGACGAATATTTATTGATCCTAAATGGATCACTATATAATTTGTCATTCATTTTGGCACTTTCTGGGGTGAAAAATCAGAGTTATGGACTTGTAGGGGCCATTTTAAAGACCAATCCTAAAAACCATTGAGCAGTGCCGCCATTTAGGGTCCAGAAATGCACATTTTAGGGCAGAAAAAAGGCAGCATCATCATAGCAGATGGTCCCATGGGGCAGTACACATTGATTGAAATTTGATTCAAAATGAACTGTTGTAGACTGAAAGTAGAGTCCATATGAGAAAGTTATGGCCTTCAGAAATTGACCTACGCTTTGACCACCTCAATACCAAGTGGAAGCTGCATCAGCTCCCATAACTCACACATGTGGAGCTAGCTACATATGGTCTTTCAAGAATATTCTAGAGGGTCACAAACCATAACCCCCATTGGTTGTTGGGGAATGCACAAACCCTAATCCTAACTGTGACAACTACTAGGGCATGTTAAAAACTGAACCTTGAGGGAGAAGTGGGATGAGAACATAGAAAAGGAACTAGGCAATCTTATAGTAGCCTATTCAGGTTAGTTGAAGTAAATAAGAAAATAAAAGAACAAGGCACAATCCTTATTTATTGCTAGTGTTTTCATAGTCACGGGCTTCTCGAAGGTACATCTTGTGTTCAATGTGTTAATGGTGTGCACCTTTTACTGTTGTAATTTTGTTCTTATTCTCAATTATTTGTATACTAAGAGTGGTATGCTTCTAAATTTCTAATATTAAAAGCTTAATCATAAGCAATTATTGCACAGTACAGTATAATCTCATCGTATTTGTAGTAACATATTCATATCTGTTGTGACAAGCTACCTTGTTATCTATTGCAGTTTACAGAGCATCTTGGTATCAGAGTGTTTTTCTTTTGGTTTCTGTGGAATAGTTGGAGGATCCAAAGATTGGCATAAGGAAGCTGAAGAAAGCAACTCCAAACCCTAGCCATGGCAAATGACTACAATAGCATCCCAAAAGATGAATTTGCAAGACTAGAAGCACAAGTCTTTAACATCTCCAGGAGTATGGCATTATTAATGACAGCTCTATATATAAAGTTCAGACCCTTCATGGAACACACCTGTTCAGATGAGGATGTTGATTCTAATGGCAAAACTAAAGATATAGAGGAGCCAAAGAAAGAAAGGCTAAGCTCGACTAACACATCTTCCCAACCTCGATTCAAAGTGGCAAGCCAAAGGCCCAAAGTAGACATCAAGCCCTATCTAGGTGAGATCAATGTTGTGAAGTTGAATCATTGGTTACAACAATCAGAAGTCTATTTTAGTGTGCATAACCTAGGAGAGTATAGGATATCATTTTCTCAACTGAAGCTAGAGGGTCATGCCCAAAATTGGTGAGAAAGCTATATGGAAACACTTAGACTGGAGGGTGATTTCATTCTGCTAGTAACTATGTGTGGGGCGTTTAAATATCTAATCAAGTCTCAGTTTTACCCTATTGGGTATGAAGAGGAATAGAGGATTTGTTGGCACTACTATAACAAGATAAAGGCAAAAGTATACAAGAGTACACTATCAAGTTCAGAAAACAATCCATTCAATTGGCAATATCCCCCAAGAACGTGGATATAGTCATCAAGCACTTGGATGGTCTACACAGTCATTTAAGGCGACAAGTGATGCTCTTTAAGATTAAGATCATAATGCACCCTGTGTGAAATCACAATATCTAGGGGTGGACAAGAAGAAAGGACAACCAAGTGGTTCCAAGCAAACATATCAATAGGGCTTCCATGGAGGGAAAGATGAAGTGGAGAGGAAAGGGAAAGAACAGTACCACCATTGCACATCGGTGCAAAAATCCAAGTCACTATTGTAATCAATTTAACATAGATGTTCACACCAAAGATAAATCTTATAAAGGCTAGAAGCTACGTCCTAAGTTGAATCTAAGGAATCATAATAAGGAGTCACCCAAATGTAGAAGAAAAAATTATTTGCACTACAATGCAAAGGGAGGTAAAGATGAGTATCCTCCATTACAGTGAAGAAAAGGAGATGGCCAAACTCTTTCATATCTAGATACAAGTTAAGGATACCAAGGTGGATGATCTATTTGACTTTGGTTCATATACCAACCTCATAGTAAAGGATATGGTAAGTAAGTTTGGGTTGGAAGTAAATGACCATCCTCACCCATACCCACTTGGATGGGTAAATAAGGATGTAGAGTTGAGAGTTACTAAGTAGTGCAAGATCAAATTTTCCATTTGTGCAAACTACATTGATGAAGTGGTGGTAGATGCAGTGCCTCTTGATGTGTGTAATGTAGTGTTTGGCAGCCCCTACATGTACATAAGGGATGCTATCTTCATGAGGAGAGAAAACCAATACCATCTGGTCAACAATGGAAAATCCTTTAGCATCAAAGGTAAATCCATCCTCTCCTTGGTAGTGCCAACCAATCCAAGACATTGATTCATGGTTGCCGGAAGCTTCTAATCCCACCCCGCCGGGAATAACTTTAAGCCTAGAACTTTGTGCTCCCAAGTGTTGATTATTTAGTTGTTTTCAGACCTGATATTTATTACCTAATGATATATTAATCACAGTTTATCATTGAATAATTAGTAATTACACACTGAAAATTCAACCATAATTGCAGCGGAATAAAGGGAATCATATAAAGATAGCCATACACAAAAGACAGAGATTTATCTTGGGAAAACCCAAACTCGGGAAAAACCCAGCCAACCTTTCTTAGAAGAATTATGTTCAGAAAACCAAGTACAATCCAACCATGAACAAACCCTAGTTCACAAGGGTTTCACAAGCATGAAGAATTCAAGAAACCCTAATACATATAGAAGATAAAAGTACTTATCTCATGATATAGACTTCCATGAGCTAGCGACAAGAGAGAGATCCCAAGTACAATATATCTCCAAACTTCAAAGCAAGAGTAAAACGTAGCGCAATTCTCTGTCTCCTTCCTTGCGCCAAAGATGAGAGATAACAAGATATGAAAAAATGAGATGATGCAAATGAGCGATATGACTTTCTTATTTATACTAATCCATTGCCCCTTTAATTTTATTTTGGTCCACATTCATGTTCTCATAATGTCACTTTGGGTTCGGTCCGACCCACTTATTTTACATTATGTACCCACTTTGCACATATCATTGGGGTTTTCTTCCACGTTCAATGGTCATGTACTAGTTTCTGAAAGTCCTCTTCATTCTTCTAGAAGGGTTGTCATGTAGGAATACTTCCCGCAACTACAAAACACCAACACTCCCTCTTAGCTAGGGAAGTATTCTTCTTGCACATCCTCACAGGTTCAATGGTCTTCTTCTTGTCTTCTGGGAGTTCTTCTAGAGAGGATGTTCATGCACTTGCATAAGTGATGAGTGATGAGTGAGCATCTGGGGACTAATCTTCCCACCCCGTCACAGGATGTCCGAGAGAAGGCACTACCCCGCTCTGAGCATTTAGAGACTAGTCTCTCCACCCCACTTGGTGTCTGGGAGAAGGCATTGCCCCATTCTGAGCCGTCTTAGGGACTAATCTCTCCACCCCACTTGGTGTTTCAGAGAAGGCACTGTCCCCTTGACCCACCCCTAGCCAAGTCGTATGGCTAATACTGGGAAATGCTCGATGCTCAACCTCTACGAGGATAGTGTGTGCAATTGAGGGCTAATCTTCCCACCTCGTCACAGGGTGTCCAAAAGAAGGCGCTGCCCCACTTTGAGCCATTCACCTCTAGCCAAGTCACATGGCTAATACTGAGGGAATGCCCGATGCCACACTACTCATCATGCAAGGGCCAATCTCCCCACCCCGTCACAAGGTGTCCGGGAGAAGATACTGCCCTGCCTCCGGACCATTCACCCCTAGCCAAGTCACATAGCTAATATTGGGGAACACCTGCCCAATGCAAACATCACATCTGTCTTCAGGCATCACATCCACTGTAGTTGATCCCTCTACCACAGAAGCCATCCTGTTGTCCTAAGACCTGAAGCCAACTCCCTCTAACAATTCTACTTCTTTATCAAGCATCTGTCAATCTTGGAGTACCAGCTGTAGTATGCAAAAATATACAAACATGGGACATCTTCCCATTTATCACAAGACCCTGAGATTTGCTCCCTCTGTTACGGAAGAAATTGCCATTGCAGCTCCCTCTTTCTAGGAGAACCTTCTTGTCTCAACTTTTGCTTTGTGGTTCTTGATGCTACCATCACCTGCATAAATGCCTTGGCAGCTTCATGATGTACATGTTCTTTCTCTCTTATTTCTTGATCTGAAGTAGGTGCCCATCATCCTCATCAACATCAACTTGTTTGTTGTGACTGTCACATAGTGACCTTTCACTATCACTGTCATATGCTACAACCTGTCATGCTATAATGTTATCATGCTACATCATTATAAGATCGTGTTTGTCACTTCAATCAACACTTTCATAGTTTCTTTATCATTCCTGTAGAAGAATTGGTCTTCAACTCCTCTCATTTAAGTGTTGGTTTTCCTTCTCTATGGTCAGGGCACATGGTCTTTCATGTTTTGTTTCAATACCCTTTCTGGTTATTGCACGAATCCTTAAGTAATAATTCCTTACCATGTCGAAGTTTCACAATGATTATACCCCTTTGTTCAGAATCGTTGAAGAAGTTTACATCGACAACACGGTCCACGACGATGATGGGGTTATCTCTCATATCGGAAGACACAAGATCTAAGCTCGTGATGTCTAGGTGTTGATCGTCGTCGCATTCCATGTTGAGCTTAAACTCCATCGAACAATAATGGCACTAAGTGTCATCATCATAGGTGTCACAATCGCGGGAGAATCACATTTCCACGGTGCGTTCGTTGATGAGGGGAATCAAGCCGAGCTTGTGCATTTTCTGACAATCAGATTTCGGGAACTGAAGGACGGCTACATGACGTTTGAGTTGAAGAACACAGGTCCCTCCATCACCAACGGCCTTCGCAAGGTGATGATTGGAAAAGTACCCACCATTGCCATCGACCTTGTTGAGAGTTCACGACCTGGCGTCTGGAAACGATGGCTCTAGACAAATATGAAACCCGTGACCCCTTTGGCACGCAATCCGGGGAGAATGGCCTGATCACGTGCACGCTATCGCAAAGGTTTAGTTGTGGTTTCCATGAACAATTGCCTGTTTCCCACTACAATAACTTGAATTTATTGTAGAAAGAACCATAAAATCAATGGTAGAGACGAGGCCGCCTTCATTATCGTCTTCTATGTAGCAATGTCCAGGATCGATTTCACTAACAACGTCGCAACAGTTGTGAATTCTACTTCTTCTGATTGCACCCCTAACCCCTGGACTAGTTGCAGACACGTATGGTTCTCTGTGTCGAGGATCTTGCCATATGATCGCGGGCTTAATGTCAGGTGCCTCTGCCAGCATTTCATCCTCTTTCTGCTGCTAAGATCTAGACACCTCATACCTCACACAAACATAAACTATGTTAGTCTATGGTTGTCTTCAACCCGCTCTGATACCATGTTGGTTATTTAGTTGTTTTCACTTTTCAAACTTGATAATTATTACCTAATGATATATTAATCACAGTTTATCATTGAATAATTACACACTGAAAATTCAACCATAATTGTAGCAGAATAAAGGGAACCATATAAAGATAGCCATACATAAAAGACATAGAGATTTATCCTAAGAAAACCCAAACTCAAGAAAAACCCAGCCAACCTTTCTTAGAAGAATTATGTTTAGAAAACCAAGTACAATCCAACCATGAACAAACCCTAGTTCACAAGGGTTTCACAAGCATGAAGAAACCCTAATACATATACAAGATAAAAGTACTTATCTCATGATATAGACTTCCATGAGCTAGTGACAAGAGAGAGATCCCAAGTACAATATATCTCCAAAGCAAGAGTAAAACCTAGCGTAAATCTCCTTCTCCTTCCTTGCGCCAAAGATGAGAGATAACAAGATATGAAAAAATGATATGATGCAAATGAACGATATGACTTTCTTATTTATACTAATCCATTGCCCCTTTAATTTTATTTTGGTCCACATTCAAGTTCTCATAATGTCACTTTGGGTCCGAGTCGACCCACTTATTTTACATTATGTACCAATGTTGCACCACTCGGACTCGGCAAAGACTCGACTGGCCAGTGACTCGTCGACTCGGGAAAGACTCGGGACAGACTCGACAAATAGGAAAAATAGGAAAAATATGTTACCATTAATTACTAGGCTAACAAGCTCCCAAGAAGAAGAAAAAATACCACATTTTTTGAGTAAGATGCTAAGTCTAGGGCGAGTATGGCCAAGTCTTCGACGTGTATGGCCGAGTCTTCGACGAGTCTGGCCGAGTATGGCTGAGTCTGGCTGAGTCTTGCGAGTCTAGACACATGGCGAGTTGCTGGGCGAGTCTCTGGCGAGTACTCGTTTCAGGACTTACTCGGCAAGACTCGCGAGTACTCGCCGAGTCTTGGCGAGTGGTGCTTCACTGTTATGTACCCACTTGGTACATATCATTGGGGTTTTCCTCCACGTTCAATGGTCATGTACTGGTTTCTGGAAGTCCTCTTCATTCTTCTAGAAGAGTTGTCATGCAGGAATACTTCCCGCGGCTACAAAACACCAACACCAAGCTACTACTCCCACATTCAACTCCTAAATATTTTTGAAAATGATGCTCCCGCCTTCCACTTTGCTCATGCTCTGCTCCACTCTTCGACAACATTGCATTGGTTAGCTCAAGGAAGTTTGTACTACTCTTCCTGAGACAGAATCAGCAAGGGGATGAATCAATAGAAATAAAGGCATCTCTTGGGGTATGTATAGGAGAGAAGAAACACCAATTGGAAAAACTTCTACAAGCATATAGAGAAGTGTTCCAAGAGCCCAAAGGGATAATACTGAGAGAGAATTCAAGAACAAGATACAATTGTTGCCTGACTCTCGATTGCCAAGCATAGAACTGAATAGGCAATGTGTACTAGAAGCAAATGAAGTCAAGAAGCGATTACAACAATTATTGGAGAAAGGGATCATATGAACAAGTACCTCACCTTGTGGATCACCTATTTTCATAATGCCCAAGAAGAACAATACTTGGAGAATGTGTACTGACTAGATATCTCTTGACAAGATCACTCTCAATAAAAACTACCCATTGCCTCGGGTTTATGATTTGTTGGACCAGCTTCAACATGCCAAATACTTTACCAAATTGGATCTCAAAACAAGATACCAACAGGTGCAAGTCAAAGAAGAAGAAACCTGAAATACTACCTTCAAGACAAAGCAAGGTTTGTAACTTTGTATAAGTGGTTGGTAATGCCATTTGGTTTATGTAATACACTAACTATTTGTATGCATTTGATGAATGATATTGGAGGACAAAAAATAAATAAATAAATTTTAATTTTAATTGATATATAAGGACAGGTCGGCCTCAATTAGTGAAATTATTTCACTATAAATGAGAAAGCAAACTCAACATTTTAAAAGACAATTTCGTGGTGTCTTCAAGGACAGTTCGTGGTGTTTTTTTTTCTGCTCCAAAAAGGACAGTTCGTGGACTTTTTCTGTCTGATCAGCTCGTGGCTGGGTTTTATCTTTTGCTGGGTTTTACTTCTGCTGAGTTTTTACTTTCTGCTGAGGAGTGAAAGCCCTAACATTATTTAAAAATTACCCTAACTCAGCTAGGGTATTGCTGGATCCCACTTGGAAGTTTCTACAGTGTATTTCAGCCCAGCTAGGGCATTTCCTTGTGTACTTGAATTAAGTTAGGGTCTGTCCTAATTTTTTGGCAGCCCTATTGAGGGCACCCACAAGCTACAGCAATCACAGCAGCCACTGGAAAAGACTAGAACAGGTCACGGCACCCTCAGCAGGGTATCCACCAGTGAACAGTGACATCTACAGGTGGATTGTGCAAGATTGAAACTGCTTCAGACATCTAGCATCAGCTACATTCAGTGACAGATCAGGATCAGCAGAACAGGGTTCTTCTTGGTCAGTAGAACAAATTCTAATTGTTGAAGAGGCTTGTTCTTAGCCTGCTGTTTTAAAACTCAGTCATCTCATTTTTGGAGATAAATCATTATTAAATTGCTTTGGGGTTTTTGTCCTTAAAAGGTTTCCCCGTGAAAAATACTGTGTTCAATTTTTTATGTGTATTTACTGTTAGCTATCTCTGCACTATTTATATTTACAGTCTGTTACTGCTATCAAATTTCATATTTTTAACAGATATGTTATGTTGTCTAAGCCACCAATACCTGATATTAAAACTCTGGGTACTCTTATGCAGATGGAGTCTTTTCACCCATGATGATACATGGCTAAGTTCATGAAGAAGATGAAAACAAGGTTTGACTACCATCTTCAAGATGGGTTTCTCTACAAGTTGGATATGCTCGTGTCCCTTAAGGTGAGAGAACACTACTTATAAAAGAGGTTCATACCTCCAAAGTTGCAAGTCATGTTGGTGCTAGAAAATAGTGACCAACTTGTAAAGGAATGTATACTAACCAAGTTTAAGAAGCGCAACACCAACAAATTGGTAGATATGTTATGTTGTCTAAACCACCAATACCTGATATTAAAACTTTGGGTACTCTTACGCACATGGAGTCTTTTCACCCATGATGATACATGGCTAAGTTCATGAAGAAGATGAAAACAAGGTTGACTACCATCTTCAAGATGGGTTTTCTCTACAAGCTAGATATGCTCGTGTGCCTTAAGGTGAGAGAACACTACTTATAAAAGAGGTTCATACTTCATACATCCAAAGTTGCAAGTCATGTTGGTGCTAGAAAATAGTGGCCAACTTGTAAAGGAATGTATACTAACCCAAAATGCAAGAAGATGTAGCTTAGTTCATTAGAAGATGCATACTTCGTTATACCACTAAACCCAATAATAGAAAGCAAGGTATATACCACCCCTTACTCGTACCTACTAGGCCATGAGAGAGTATCGCCTTGGACTTTGTGGGAGGTTTACCAAGAAATAGGAAAGGACATCATTGTCTCTTTGTGGTAGTGGACAAATTAATAAGATGTGCATCTCAATGCATTGGAAAAAAACCATCAAGGAACAAGATGCAATAATCAATTTCTTTGAGAGGGTTTGGGTGGACTTTGGGATACTGATGAGCATCAATTTTTATACAGACACAAGATTTCTTGGTGCCTTTCGCACTACACTTTGGGAAAATATGGATACCAAGCTAAATTCATCTCCAACATTCCATCCACAAACAAATAGATAGTCATAAGTGGTGAACAAGACATTGGTTTAACTTTTGAAGGGCTACAATTAGAAGCATCCAAGAACTGGGGATAAGAATTTGATCTACATTCAACATTCTTTTTTTCTGGAGAAATACTGCTTATATTTACAAGGCCATATTTACAATCATACCCACTCAGGGATTTGAAACCAAGTCTCCACGTTAATACAAGCCCGATCCCCTCGCTACTCACCGATAGACCACATTCTTGTGATAGTCTACATTCAACACTCTTATAATAGAGGAGTCCATCCTTCCACTAGTAAGTCCCCTTTAAAAATTTGTTATTGATATTTTCCACCTTCAACTCTAGATGTTATGTATGGACAACATGGAGGAGAGTATGAAGATGCCACATGAGAAGCAATGAATGTTGAAAGTGTTAGATTTTTATACATTCATAGCATAATAATTCAAATGCATAAATAGGATCACTAGAAGAAAGACAAAGCACAAAACAATAACACAAGAGTTTATCTTGGGAAACCCAAACGGGAGAAAACCCAGCAACCTTCGTATAGAGATAATAATTCTGGGAATAGAGTACAATGATGAAAGAGAAAAGATGGAAAATGCTTTCCAAAGATAGAAACCCCAAATATAGTCTTCTCCTTCTGCAAGTGTGAACTTCTCTCTCCAAGTGATGCGAACTTGTGTGAAGTGGATGAGTGAATAATGAGGTGAACTTTACCTCTTATTTATACAAGTGCCAAACTGGACTTTTCCCTAACTAGGCCGACTTCTCTTGGGGAGCAATAAATCAATTAATTTTAATTTTTCTTTTGCTTGCTTTTCATCCCAAGGTTTACATTGATTCTTTCAATGGTTTACATAATCAATTACATCAAGTTCATCTCCCTTAGGAGGTACAATCAAGTACAATAAAATACAATAATAATATCTTCCGAAGTTGCACAAAATCCAATAAAAAGATTCATAGATAAGATTCCACGGATCCATTTGCAAGTACAGGCGACACTACAAAAATCCCAAGAAAAGTACAAGGCTAGACATGATCAACATAGGATTGAGAAGACATTCAAAATAGAAGACCCATGAGTCTGGTTGCACCTAAACAAGGAGAGATTGCAAGGGCTTGATAAGAAAATCAAGTCTTTGAGATATGGGCCTTTTGAAGTGTTGGAATAGGTAGGCCACAACACTTATCGACTCAGTCTACCTCCACACATGTGCATTTACTCAATAGTGAATGTGGATAATTTGATTCTCTGATCCATCCATGCTTAATGAGGAATGAGGACCAAGTCTTACCTTCCATAGAAGACATAGCATCAAAAGCTCGGGTCAAGTTGGTGCAAGATATGGTTTTGCAAAAGGAAGGAAAGAGAGAAATTATGTTAATATCCACAAATGACCAAAGTAGGTCAACAATCCTCAAATTTATATTGAGCAAAATAGACCAGATCTAGGGTAGGAAAAGACCCAAGGGAATGAAAATGTAACTAAACACTAAGATGCTAAAAAATGTGGGAAAAATAGACAATGTAAATATAGTGAGAGAGGTTAAACCCAAACTACATGTATCGAAGACCAAAGCTAGAAGTCAAGACAAGGGATCGACGTTGTCACATGTATGTATCAATGTTTGAAGTAGAAGCAGAACGAAAAATGGCATCATCATCCACCACCTTGATATGGCCATTATAGGATCTGACAATATCCATAGGGGTGTCCAGGGCTAGAAGGGCTAGACTACATAATCCTTGGATAAAGTAGAGTGCCCCCATAGAATATTCCCTAACATCGAAGCCTAACAAATCACTAAAATTTGATAGCGTGCATTTATCCCCTTGTCTCAAGGTGTAGGAAAAGAGAACTAGATGGTTGTTAACATTGGATAAAAGTAGATCCACCACCCTTGGAATGAAAGTGAGGATACTAGGGTGCTCTAGTAATAGCATCCTCATAACAACGTATTCTCACTGACCTATCATTGTCTATGTGTGGATTAACAACGTCTAAAGGGTGCTTAGTGTTACGTGGGTACCAGTACCAGCACACCTGCAGAGGTGCCCCAGGGAGAGGGGGTCATTTTTCTAACCAGGAGGGGTGTTTAGCCATCTTTTTATGAGTAGGGGTTATGGCCTGAACCTCTGGTTTCTCCCTTGGAAGTACTATGGCTTAGTGGCATTGTTGACTGCCTCATGAAAGGGCTTGACACTTTGAGGTTGGTGTCTGGGGCTTCCAGGGGTGGTTCACTGGGTCACATGACCCCAACCTTGATTTATCACTCCAACGGCAAATCTTTCAGTACTGAGGGACATGTCTATCCTCCAGGTCACCTTCTACACCCTCCTGGTCCTCCAGCTCACCAACGCCCTCCCTTCTTGGGCTCCTCTTGATGATGACGTCACCCTCCAGGCCAAGCTGCAGTGCTTGATTAGGGGGGGGCGTTGAGGGAATTTCACTATTGTTGGGGTTAGATGGGGCATGACAACCCCCCCCTCCGCGGTCTGGCCTTCAGAACGGACTGATATGCTCGTTTTTAGCTATTTTAGCCATGTGGATAAATTCTAGGGAAAATGCCCCAAATCACCCACAGATTTGATTATTTTATATTATTATTGTTTTAATTTTAAGTTGACATTTATAATTTCAAATTGACATTTTAAAAAGGCATGTCAGCCTGGATATTTTTTATTTTTGTAAAGTGAGTGTGAGAAAAGTATAAATACACTTCTTCTCACTTCATTTTAACACAACAACTTATGGGATAAAACATTTATTTCTGATTTTTACCCTACTTAGGATCTTTGAGTGATGCACACCTCTTGAGGATGGATGTACTTGCTAGTTTGGAGACAAATCTTTGAAGTATCTTTTGTTCTTCCTCTTTGCTAAGGTGATGCTAGGAGTTGTTTGCTTAACACATGCACAAGGAGGTATCTAAGTTTCTTCTCTTGATTTCTCTTTGTTAAATGTTGGATGTGTGCTTATCTAAGGTTGAATGGTAGCCATTAATGCTGCATTTTGTCCTAGCTAAGTCATTTTCAGCCTTTAGTTACCCTAACATTGTAAAGCTTGAGCTTTAGGTCCCCAAGGTTTGTCTTAACTAGGGCCCTCTTCAACCAACTTTTGTGGTTGTTGAAGAAAACCCTAGTTTTCCAAACTTGGCAAGTACCATCTCAAGAGGAGGGCCATCCTCCTTGATGCCCTAGGGTTAGGGTAAAACCTTAAAACCCTAAGTTTGTATATTTTCTCTACATCAAACCCTAGTTTGTATTTTTTGTAAATATTATTGTTAGGTTGATTTTGCATTTTCATGTGTAAATCTGCATTTTCATAGTAGAATTAGGTCTGCAATTTTATGACAAAAACCCTAAAAATAAAAATAAAAAATTATTTTTTCGATTTTTTGACCTTCCTAAAATTTCGGCCCTCTCTCCTACATTTCGCCCTACCTTCTTTAGCCCTAAAAACCCTAGGGCGAAATTTTAGGAAACCCCCAAAATTCAAAAGTATCAAAAATTCCTAAGAAACCCTAAAAATTAAAAAAAAAAAATGCAATTTTTGGCCTCCCTAAAATTTCGGCCCTGCCTCCTATAATTTCGGCCCGCCTTTCTTGTTCCTAAAAACCCTAGGGCGAAATTTTAGGAGCCCTAAAAATCCCAAAATTACCAAAAAATCCCTAAAAGCCCTAATTTTACATGTGTAAATATTTTTTTTTTTGTTAAATTTGTGTTTATTGTTAATTAGGTCTGATTTTATCTTTTTGAACATATTTTTCCATAAAATTAAAAATAAAAGCATAAAACTAAAACCCTAGCTGCATATCATCACCATTGACAGTTGTAAGTTTCAAACATATACACCTGCACATACACATAGTAAAAAGATCCTAGAGTTGGTACAAATTTGGGGACATTTGCTTGTAATTTTCTGTACAATTAATAGGTTAATTTGAGGTTAAAAATCTGCTTGGAGGAAGTCTGAAAATCATTTATTTTGGTCTGCTAGGTTGGTCTTTTTCATGTGACAAACTAATTAAAATTTGAATTATTCATTGTAGGCATCCCTTTTGGTATTTGGCACAAACTTGATATCTAAAGAAGACACAATTACTGTTGTTGCTAACCTTGCATACTTCACTGCTAGAATTCTGGTTTTGTTTACAACCTGGTGCGTAGAGATTAGAAGTGAAGTTGGTTCTAAATACAAGTACTCTTCTTGGTTCTTTATTGGCATAAAGGCCATACTGCTGTTATACTGTGTCAATACATTTACATACAGATCTGGAACTGATATTTTGGTTACTCTTGAAGTGGGATATATTTGATTTTTATCTTGGTATGCATCTTATTTACATGGTTGATACATTATTGTTATTACTTTGGTGCATAACATGATTTCATTGGCATAAATAACATTAAATGAGTTGGTGGTTGATTATGTAAATACTTACTTGATATAAATGTTGGCTACATGTTAATAATATCACTTACTTGTTCAATGAGATTTCGTGGTTTTATTTTCTTCAGAGACTCCATAAGGCACTGGTCAAAACTAACATTTGCATAGAGAACATAGTCCTTTGTTGCATTAGTGGCTTGCAGGATAATTCAGGGTCCTTCCCCTAGGAGGTTACGACTCTCTGAAGAAGTTAGAACTGTGATCGAGGTGACATTGGATCACATTTCTTATAATTGCTTACTAAGCACTAGCCCTACTAGTTTTCTCGGTGACACTTAGTACCCCTAACATCCAAGATGAGCTCAAAGAAGGAGATGATCATCATGGTAGCTCTAAGATTCACTTAAGGGATCATCTACAAGGTTCATGTCTAAAGGTGATAACCTTTTGGAGGAAATGGACCAAGCATCTCTAATTAGGGCAATGGATGAAGGCAAATAAGGAACCACCAAAGTCTATACAAATAGTGGTACCTCCCTTTGATCTCATAATAGATAGGGCACTAGAAAATGAGGTGCTCCTCATTTTCCACTTCTCAGAGAGAACAAAGATGACAAACCCTATGAAGAATATGGTGGTTTGTCTCAATCTATAACTAGTGGGGGTAAACCTTCAATTGGCCAAGGGGAATCCTCAAGTTGTGTGACCAATGAGGATAGAGATAGTTTGGTCCAATAATGGTGTCATCAACAACCTCTAGTAAATGCTCAACATGGAAGGCCATTTTGAGGCTAAAACGTTGTGGGGGACGTCCTAGTTACTTGGATATACTTCTGATAAATATCATCTCTTAACATTGTATTGATCACAACCTTCAAGGGAAGAATGAAAGAAGAGGTGTTACACGGTACCAGTAGCAGTGCACCTTCAGATGTTTGCCCAAGGAGAGGGACGTTCTTTTTTTTTAGGACCATGATGGGGTGTTACCAGTACTTTTGAGAGGTGGTTATGGTCGGACCTTTTGGTCCTTACTTTAGGAGTACTATCGCTTAGTGGCATTGCTGACTGCCTCATTCTAGGGCTTGTATCCATGAGGTTGGTGTCCGGGGCTCCTAGGGATGGGTCACTGGGTCACATGACCCCCTGCTTATTTTCTACTACGGTGACAGTTCTCCAGCTCTGAGACTCTTGCCTTCCCTTTCAGTCACCTAATGCACCTTTCATGGTCTCTTTCCAACAGAGCACCCTCCTTCCTTGGGTTGTTTCCTTGATGACGTCACCTTTTGGTCACCAGGCCCACAGGCTGTTTGTGGGATTTTCATCATTATTGGGGTTAGATGGGGCATGATGATCCCCCGTTCTCACTCCATCTCTCGAAGTGAATCTTTCTGCTCAGTTTTAGTCATTTTAAGTAGTTTTTAGGCACCCAGGGGGAAAATACCCCAGGTAGCCTACTTTAAGCCTACTTTAGGCCATCTTTAGATTATTTTTTATTATTTCATGTTATATTTTTACTCCTCACTTCATTTGCAAATCATAACTCATGGGATAAAACTGAAATTTGTTACTTTTTTACCCAAGATAGCCTAAGTGAAGTGATGTGCACCTCTTGGAGGGATATCTTCTTGCTCTTTTGGATGAAAGTCAGATTTTCTCTTACTTTGTTAATGCTTAGTGGATGCCAGAATTGTTGAAAGAACACATGCTCAAGTAAGTCTAGTCCATTTTAGTCTTGCTTGGTCAATGGTAGGTGAATTTTTGCATCTTGAATGATGGAATGGTGGCCCTAGGGCTGCATTTTTTCTGAATAGGGCCTTTTATCTACCTTAGATCTCCAACTTTGCCCTAGATTAGGCTCTTGTAACGAACCCTAGAGGTTGTTACAAGAAGCCCTAATTTAGTAGACAAGGAGAAAGAACTCCAAGAAGAAGGTTGGTCACCTTCCTCTAAGGCTAGGGTTTAAGGGTATCATCCATGAAAACCCTAAGTTGTCACTCTTTTACCTAAAAACCCTAGTTTGTACATGTGTAAATATTAATTTTAGGTTTGTATTCTTGTTTATTTTTGTAATTAGTTAGTTTTGGTTTTTTCTATTCTTGTACATAGACTAACCCTAAAACTAAACCCTAAACGTAAACCCAAAAATCAGACTTTTACTAAACCCTAGATCAAGCTCAAATCTTCCCTAGCGACCCTCTTTCCCTTCTCCTTGAGCCTTCGCTCTCCTCTTCTCTAGCCTCGCCCTCCTCTTCTCTTCCTCCCTACACCTTCGCCTTCCTTCTTTTCCACCTCGCCTTCCCTTCTTCTTCTCTCGTTTTCCTTTCTTCTCCTCCCTTTCCTTTCCTTTCCTCCTCTCCTTTTCTCCTTCCCTTATCCCTTCGCTCTCCTTCTCTCACCCTCAGCCTCTCCTTTATCCCCTTCCTAAACCCTCGGTCACCCTAGTTCAGACCTAGGGGCTCCCCTAAAACCCTCGATCTTCACTCTTTAGGCCTCGGTCGTACCTTCTAGGCCATCTCCTTGCCTCAACCTCACATTTCAGGGTCTGTCCAAGGCTACTACAGCCCTAGACAGCCCTCTTCCCACTGTCATATAAGTCTGCAAAAACAGTACAGACTGTCAAACTTGACAGTCCTCCTCACCTGCAACATCAACACAAAAAACACATCAAACTCAGTCATGCATTAGAATTTGGTTTTGCTTAAAGGAAGTAAATATAAGGTCTGAAAATTCACATTATTGGCATAAATACAAGTCTGAAACATACTTATATTTTGACTGTCCTATACTGCTGAAAATGTCGATAAAGATTGAAGTGGTGTATTGAATGCATAAATCATATTTATTACACATTTCTTGATTTCCTAACTACTGTTGTCTCAATTGTTAAGGACTATCATATTGTACACTGATGCTATAATACTGTCATAAAGGGGTTGTTAATGTTATACTTACACTCTTGATTTTTGGATGATAAAAGATCACAGTGGTTGACTATCTATTGTTGTCCTAACTTGCTATTGAATGCCATTGCTATTGGTAGCACTAATCTTGAATACATACTGTGTCATTACACTTATATTGGATGATCTATGGTTATGTTGTTGATGCCTATTACCTACTGCTATTGATCTCTTGTATGCTAGGATAGTCTTGAATGCTTCTACTGCTATTTCCAATATTGTGGATTGAATATATTGACTTAGACACATTTATATTAGCATTTACAAGCACTTAATCAATTTAGTATGTCTTCTTCATTCATTAAGATTGATTGACTAAAAGGCACTAGTCACTAACATCATCATCTAGAAGATATAGTCTCTTGTCCTAAGTGTCTTGCAGACCATCAAAGGGCTCTCCCCTTGGAGGTTACAACACTCCAAAAAAGTTGGATGTGTGACTAAGATGACAGTGGTCACATCCTCCACACATTTGTTCATCGGACACTAGCCCTACTAGTTCATCCAGTAACATTTTTGGTGTTGTTGTCGGGGACGTTTCAAAGATTGAAGTGGTTCATCCGGAGTCATTTACACCCTTGGCAAAAAACGACACTTAGGTAAGAACTCAAGGTGAATCCTCCTCTTTACAATTGAAGTAAATTTATTAGGACTAACCCTGCAGGCCTTATCTAGCGACTCCATTGGTGATTGCTCTTTCATCATCTCAGGTACATTATTGTTTAGTACTTTGGTGAGATTTGTTTAAGTGTAACTTGGCAAGTCTCTCCTGGCGACTCCCACTGAAGAAAATAAGAGAAGTACTCTACAAGGACTAGGCCAACCCAAGAAGAAAGATATGGGGATCCTCGATCCGTTTGACTTCTCAAACATTCCAGGATACCCGAATAAGTTTGATAAACATTGTTGTCTGAAATCTATCCCAATGTTCCACATGAGTGAAGATACCGTTATGTCACATGTTACGAAGTTCAAAGAGGTTCTGGTGGCATGGGATATCACAGACGAGGATACCATTGTGCAATTGTTCGTAATGTCCTTCGGACTAGGAGGTAATCAGGATATGGATGCTTGGTATGATGGACTCCCTCCTAAGGGGGTATCTTCCTTTCTGCAACTAGTTGAGGCATTCTACGATCACTCGAATCCCAATATTAAGGAAGAAATCCTGAAGATTATAAAGGACGATCATACAGACATTGACGAACAAGTTTCAGAAGAGCACGAAGCGGTCCTTAACGAGGAAGTTCATCACGAAGATCAAATCTCGGAAGGTTTGCTTGATCAAGCCATTATTCAAGACTTAGTGAATGACGTTATAGCCCTTATGAGCAAGGATGAAGGGATTCTTGAGGACGAAAGTGCAATTTCCCCAAGAATGAAAGACCAAGAAGCCTTAGTTGAAGAAACTGAAGAATGTAAAGAAATGGTGTGTTCTCCATATCCTCAGGTTACAGTTTCTTATGATATTTTGGCTCTCCTGGAAGAAGGTAACAGGTTCACAAAAGACAACAATTATTGGAAGTTCCTTGGTCCACCGATGTACGATTCTTCAAGACCTTGCAGCATCATGGTGGATCCTCTCCTGAGCATGTGTTTTGGTGAAGAAGACTACTCTGCTATCAATGAAGAATGGATTAACCCTTTGTTGCTTTGCTTGATGATGGAGTAGTGCGAGATGTGGTTCTTCTTGTCGATTGCCATATCCAAAGTTTTTCCACTATCTCCCAGTTGATGATGTCCCCGGACCAATATTTCCAGCACTATCTTCTGGCAAGTTTTGCAGAAGTCGCTCATCCCTTTCTGTCTAGCATCGGTAAGTTTCCAACGATGCATTTCAACAAAACCAATTCATGTATGTGGACAGGTATGCTATTCACTTCACATGGCCAAGATATCTATTGTTTATCTTTCCACTTGAAATGTAAAGGTATAAATTATGTGGCTGATAATTTCAAAATTTTAAAGATTATTAGGGATACTAACACGACTGTTACAAAGACGAACAATATTTAAGCAGGTGCAGATATAGGGTTACAGCTAACCTATGAAGATTTGCGAGATCCACCCATGCAAATGGTCTCCCAAGATAAAAATCAGATGACCGGGTTCATGAAAAAAAAATTCTCAAAGCAAATGGATGATGGAGATAGCCCATACATAAGCCCAATAGAAGCATGGATAAATGAAGCTTGTGAGAGCAATTCTTATCAATGGCAGCAATATCAAGGTTTCCAGGTCCTCGCAGTCATCCAGCTTCCATCCCCTATCTTGATGAAGATCTTGGCATGTACTCGGTTTATCATCAACGAGATCTTATCATGGATTGTCTCCAAAGACAAAGGAAAAGGATCATGTACGAATGACCTACCAAGATGGCTACACTAGTGGTATGATTTCACTTAACCCATTCTAATTATCATGCTTAGCGTAGGTAGGTGTAGTTTCATTTTATTTTGGCATATATTGTTACCCTTGCATTGCATTTGTCGTTCTTTCATGTCTTTAGTTTGATTATTATTTAGTTTATCTTTCATGTCATTATATTGAGCAAGGCAGGACGGAAGTGTCTGCCTCATGATGCTTTTGATGCCCTTGGATATTTTATGTGTGTGTAGGTCTACAAGTACCCAAAAGATTCACAGGTTCTCAACCACTCCCGAGAAGAGCACTTGTCCCGTAGTTGGAGCCAGTGTTACACGGTATCAGTACCAGCGCACCTACAGATGTTTTCCTAAGGAGAGGGGCGTTCTCTTTTTTCAGGACCATGATGGGGTGTTACCAGTACTTTTGAGAGGTGGTTATGGTTGGACCACTGTTGCACATATCACCGATATATCGGATATATCGGATTTATCGGCGATATTTTCAAGGCCCCGATATATCGGATTGAATATATCGCGATAAATCCGATATAATAAATATATCGCGATACATTCAAAATATCGCGACACTTTATGAAGATATCGCGAGTCGAAGGAATATATCGGCCTGCTGAAAAAAAAAAATCATTTTTTTTTTGCCAAACCGGCGTTTTAAGTCCGCGGGTTCCGATTTTTTGACTCATTTTGTGTTTGTGAAAAATTGTGGGAGAGCAAGAGAGGAGTGGGAAAACGTTTTGCATCCATCCAAGAAGGAGAAAGCCAAGGATTTTGTGGCCATTAGCGGAGAGATCGTGGTGGAGTGGGGATTCAAACTTCAAACCATCAAGATTTCTAGGTATGTATAAAACGTTTTGGCTTCCTCCATTTAATTTTTT
Organism: Larix kaempferi; assembly: GCA_027924585.1. Classification (NCBI taxonomy): domain Eukaryota; kingdom Viridiplantae; phylum Streptophyta; class Pinopsida; order Pinales; family Pinaceae; genus Larix; species Larix kaempferi. The sequence goes on along the minus strand of BSBM01000765.1, from coordinate 4,701,361 downwards.
AGACTTAGGCTAGGGTTTGCATTTGCAATGAGCCTCTTCTACTTGCTTTTGAATGGAAGATTCAACCATTCCATGCCACATTCTTCAAACCCCATTTTATTATTGCAAGTTTGCATATTATCATGTGTTTTTTACTTTTTTAATTTTTTTTGTGCCATAGGGTTAAGATTTTCTCCTCAACAAAATGCCAAAGGCATTGGATCCACTGTGGGTGTATGGTGAACCAGTAGAGCTTCCCAACAGACAAATATTGACATGCAATCTTTGTGGCAAAAAAATTTATGGAGGAATTAGCCGCTTGAAATACCACCTTGCCAAACTCACCGGATTTGATGTGGATGTTTGTGACAAAACTACCCCGGAAATTATGCACATTGCAAACCAATCCATCATTGATATTGCCAACAAGAGGGATGCGAAGGAGGCTCGCAAAAATGAACTTATAAGTGCTACCGCTGGAACAAGTGCCTCAATGGGAGGAGTAGGACAACAATCCCACACCTCATCCACACGGCCCACAACTTCTCGAATGCCCTCATCAACCTCAGATTTCTTTGTGGGGAGGGCCAAACCGGGGGGGCAACCTTCTGTTCGGTCAATGATTAAAACAAGGGAGAAAGATGAGGCTGACAAGGTTGTGACAAAATGTTTTCTTTGGAGTGATATACCATTTAAAATTGCCAAGAACCCCTTCTACCATGCCATGTTTGAAGCTGCTGCTATTGTTGGCCCGGGGTATCAGGGCCCTTCCTATAATGATTTGAGAGGGTATCTTCTTCAAGGGGAAAAGGTGGATTGCACGCAAAGATTGGCTAAGCTCAGGGAATCATGGGAGACCACCGGATGCACCGTGATGTCGGATGGGTGGACTGATACAAAGGGCAGGTCAATTCTAAATTTCTTGGTTAGTTGTCCCAGGGGGACAATGTTTATCAAAAGTGTTGATGCAAGTGCATATACAAAAGATGCACAATTATTATGTGAGTTGATCGATGGCTTTATCCGAGAGATAGGCCCGCAGTATGTTGTCCAAGTCGTCACGGACAATGCTGCTAATTATGTTGTTGTTGGGAGGTTGCTCATGGAGAGGTATCCAAGCTTGTACTGGAGTCCTTGTGTAGCCCATTGCATTGATTTGATGCTAGAGGACATGGGCAAAATTCCTTGGATTAAGGCAACCATTGATTCAGCTCGAAGTGTGACCAAATACATATATAATCACACATATGTTCTTTCACTCATGAGACAGTTCATGGGGAACAGGGAGTTGATTCGTCCCGCGATCACACGTTTCGCCACCAGCTTCATTTCACTTCAGTCGCTCCTCAAGAGCATGTTGGAGTTACAGAGGATGTTTCTTTCTGATGAGTGGGCTGCTTGTGTCTATAGCACCAAACAAGATGGGCAAGCCATAGCCCAACTTGTGCGACATGACCAGAGATTCTGGAGTGCAGTAGATGAGGTATGTACCGTTAGTGAACCTTTGGTAAAGGTTCTTCGATTGGTTGATGGTGACAAGCCCACAATGGGCTACTTGTATGAGGCCATGGATAGGGCCAAGGAAGCTATCTATCGGTACTATGATGACAAGGGTGAGGAAGGACTCACCAAGAGAGCTCAGATTTGGGGTGTGATTGATGAACGATGGAATAACACTCTCCATCGTCCCATTCATGCAGTGGGGCTCTTCCTCAACCCTGCTTTCGCTTATGCTTGCGGATTTAATTTTGATGGTGAGGTCATGGATGGTGTTTTCCAGTGTGTTCAGAGGATGTTGCACACTCCAGCTGAACGCTCAGAGATTTCTAGACAGATAGAGATGTATAGGATGGCAGCGGGGGTTTTGGGTTATGAGATGGCTATCTCAGATAGGACTGCAAAGATGCCAGGTAAGTTTCAATTTCAAATTTTGTTTTTTCTTTATATAAATTTGACATTTATTACTTGATAGAAAATTAGAAATATATTTTGTTGTCTTCCATTGAATCCTTTCATTTTATTCATTGTAGATGTATGGTGGAAACACTATGGTGGAAATCTCCCACAGTTGCAGAAACTTGCCGTTCGGGTGCTTAGCCAAACTTGCAGTTCATCAGGGTGTGAGCGCAATTGGAGTGTCTTTGAGAAGATACACTCCAAGAAGCGCAACAGGTTAGAAATGTTAAAAAATGCAACAATGAAGATTTAAATTGCTTATATTTTTTAATTTGTAATTTTCATTTACTACAATTTACCATTGGTCCATTACTAAGTTACTAACTATGGCCCTCAATGTTCATACAGGTTAGGTACCCAACGCCTTAATGACATGGTTTATGTCTACTACAATCTAAGGCTATGGGTGAAGCAACTTGACAAGGAACCTAACATAGAGGCCATAAATTTGGATGCCATTGACACCACTACTCAGTGGAGAGTGGAGTTGGAGGAGCCTGAGATGGAGGAGGCACCCGAGTGGTTGGAGCCGGAGGAGGGGGAGGATCATGCAGATGATTTGGGGTATGAAACCACAGTGGAGGAGGAGGGTGGGGAGCAGCAGGAAGATGATCCAGTGTCTACAGATTTTCAGGAGGAGATCGATCTTCCGATGCAGCCAATGCCACCACCACAGAGACCTGTAGTTGGGGTTGGGGTTGGGAGGAGACAACCCACTTTATCTTCTGCCTCAGCTGGAGTAGTTGGAGGCGCTAGATCTTCCACTCCATCCTCATCCTGAGCACCTCCACGACCACCCACTGCTTCCAGAGGACGAGTGGTGCCCTTTACCCGTAAAAGGGGTAGAGGGAATCGATGATTGGGATTCCTATGATCTATCATTTTGATTTTATTATGTACTATTTAGTATCTAGATGCCTCATGATGATTCATCTCATGAGAAGTGAGAACATATACTATTTTAAGCTTTTGATGTGATTTTGTATCATCCTATCAGGAACATGTTTCAGAATTTTCAGTTTAGTGAAGATATGTGACCACTTGACATCTTATGCATCTTATTTATTACTTGTATCATCATATTTATGTACCAATGTGTCTATTTGATGTTGTTGTTGCTTTATATGTTTTAAAAATTGAAAAAAAATGAGTATTTCTGTATTTTTTGTGGCTTGCCGACATTTGCCGATATTTTCCGATATATTCCGCCGATACCGTCGAGAAGTTATATTCCAGACCCTCACCGATACTTTCCCCGAGACGATATATGCAACATTGGGTTGGACCCTTTGGTCCTTCTTTTAGGAGTACTATGGCTTAGTGGCCTTGTTGACTGCCTCGTTCTAGGGCTTGTCGCCCTGAGGCTGGTGTTCGGGGTGTTGTTCGCCAAGATGCACACCAGCAGCAAAAATCTTTCGAAAGTTGTCTCCTCACTACAAGTGGGAGAAGTGTGGCCTTGGGGGCAAGCAATGAGCTAGGTACTGTCACCTAAATCCGAGCTCCTCCATTTAAGCTAACTCCTAACAAAGCAAAGGGGGGTAGTCCCTACAAAGCGTTGTCTATGGCTCTATGTGTTTTAAGTGTTTTTGTATGGGGTGATGCGGATGAGTGTTGTTTAGGAGTTTTAGATGAGATCACAGTTTTTTCAAATGAAATGAAAACAAGATAAGAAGCAATCCACGTTGCGATACAAGATTATATATCAACAGTATAATGAAGACTTGCAAGATAAAATAGCATCTACAGATAAATAACTTAGACAAAGGAGAAATGGCCCCAATTAATTTATAGATGAAAATGTAAAAGGACCAGTGCCTTATGGAGTCAAAAATGTGTAGTGCTTGGGGATGCTGATGATCAAGTCTTAGAATAATGTTTGTGAGAACGTTGTGCAAATTATCTTGGTAAATTCAAAAGATTTAGTGGTCTTGATTTATTAGGCTAGCAAAAGCAACAAGGTATGCGTCCAACCGGAATAGTATACCTTCAGTGGCTTCCCCTTGGAAACATGACGAACCTGTCTGGGATCACAAGCTAGGTGTTCTAAGAACTTAACCAACGAGTGCCCAGATTGGGTTGCTCGGCGCCACCAGTTAGGAACTTTGCCCACTACCTGAGTATTTCTCGTAAAATCAACGCCGGTTCGTTGCTCGTGGGGTGAAAATTTTATTATGTTATCACTTTCAAGATTAACAATTCCAATCACCATTCTGAGTATGAGTCCAACTTTTTTAAGGTTGGCAGAGCATACTAAGTGATGGAAAGCAACGAAGTAAATTTTAATGGGGTAATGTGAGTTGGAAAAGTTTTAAGTTATTAAGAGCACACAGTTAAACTCTCCGACAGAGAGTGCTCTTGACTTTGTCTTAAGATAGAAGTTCAAGAGACTTTAGCTAATCTATATGCTTGATGCAAGGAAATGTAGTGGGAATGCTCTCCAATAGAGAGTGCTCTTGACTTGTGTTATGGCAAGTTCAAGAGACTTTGGTTCTTTTTAGAATATCAAGCAGATTGTAAACATAAACCAAAAGATAGCTCAAATAGATTTGTAAAAATGAAACAAAGATCTAGCAAAATTATAAACCACTTGCAAAAATGAACTGAAAGAGCAACTAGTGTTCTACAACAAAGAAACTAATCTAGCAAAGGAAGTCAAAAATGACTTCTACACACTGTTCATGAAACTTCCAGCTAGTTGGTCGTACGCAGTACACAGTAGGGAAAGAGAAGTAGCACGCAAGGTCAATGCGGCACTTGGGATCAAATCCCAAGACACTTCTCAAATCAAAACTGAAATGACAACTACAATTCTAAGTACAAAATGAAATTATTCTAGAAACTTAAAGCAAATATAAACTAAGAACACAAGACACTCTTCCCCAAATGAGGAAGAAAAACCAGAATGTGGGAGGCCTTATCCCACTTAGCCTTATTTTATTAATGAAGTACAAGTGCCTTGGGAATTTAACCCTTGTAAAGACTTTGAGAGAAAATAGAACTTTGGAAAGACTTGAAACAAGCTCTTAAGAGCAAATTACAAAGGATAATGAATAATCAATGGCTTTTGTTTTGGATCATCCTTATGGTTTCTTCACTTCTTTTTTGGTTTAGATCTTCTTGTTTCAAAATTTCTCAAGCTTCTTTTCTCTTTCAAGTACCTACACAAGCGATTCACTTCAAGGCACCCATTAGCATTAGTAAAAAAAGCAAGATCTAAACTAATAAATGAGAAAACTAGCTAAATGCCCAAACTTTTAACCTTTGAAAGAGATCTACAAATGGAAATGCTTAGAATGAGAAGAGATCTAGATGCAAAAGTGAACTAGATTCTAACTATGCAGGTGTGAAATATGATGTAAAAATGCCTAACTTGCTACCTCCTTAAGAGAAAATGCAACTACCAAAAGCCAACACTTTAACAATTTTATTGCAACTAACTAATGCTAATGTTTAACAAGTTTTTGTTTTGTTGTTTATGTTGTGACTTTAGGGCTTTTGAAGGTGGACGAAAGGGAGACTTGGGGCAAACCCAAGGGGGAACGAAAGCAAAGGAGTGAAGGCAAAACGAAAGGGGTAAAAAAAAATCCCTAAGAAGGAGGGACGAGAGCAAAGATGAGGGTCTGAAACAAGTCCAAAGGCAAAAAACGAGAGAGATGAAGGAGCTTGGGAGGAAGGAGACGAGAAGAGGGTAATAGAGCAAAAGCAAGGCCAAAAAACGAAAGGAAAAAGAGCCCTAGGGAAGAGGGATGAAAGGGAGACAAGCTAGAGAAGTGGAAAGAAGGAAAGGAGAGTAGGACGAAGCTAGGAAGAGAAGACTACGATAAAAGAAAAGCTAGAAAGTAGATGGCTAGAAGAGAATGGGCCAGCAAGTCAAGGCAAAGGGATTCAAGGAGAAAAAGGAGAGCTAGAGGAGGGAAGCTCTTAGATCCAAGTAACCAAGTTTGAAAATCTTTGTTGTTGATGGAAAGTGCAAACTTTCAAGCCTCAAATGCAACCTTGAAATCTTGTCTTTTGGAGGGTTCCTGAAAGCACACAATGTTAGAGCAAAATGTCGATGAAGAGGAGGGAGAGACAATCAAGTTCACCTCCACTCTATCTTTTCAAATACCTGCACACAAGCACCACTTATACAAACAAACTAGATCATGCTTAGAGTGTTAGACAAAATCGAAATAAGAGACAAATAAGTATAACCGACTAAAGTTTGTGCTCTTAAAACAAATCAAGCCTAATACAAACAAATAACTTGGACCATCAAAAATTTGTTTTATGCTCTTAAGAAAGAGATCTAAGCTAAACAATGATCAAGCATGAAATGATATAAATGAAACAAGGGGACAATATCACCTCAAGGATGAAAAGCTTTGCTCACAAACATGTAGTGCACACCATAGACCTCCAAAGCCAATCTTTATTTCCAAAAAGTAGCAATTGCTACAAGCTCTTACAATTTTAGCAGAGTAAGTTTACAACAAAAGTCCATGAGAAATGAGGAGGCAAAGCCCTCATTATATACAAAAACTAGAAGCCTAACCCCTAAATTCGAATTGGCATCTAAGGGAGCCAATAAAACTTGACAAAAATCTCAAATTCCAATCAAATCCATGTCTAATCCAAGCTTGGAGCTTAGACTCACCATAAAACTCGAGTTTGAAGTCTATGTGGATGGGGAGGTGGCCTCCACCTTGGCAAGGCGCCCCCCATCCCTTTCTTGGAAACTTCACCATCTAATAAGCCATTGCCATGTGTGATATTCGAGCCCATACCCTAAATTGACGTGAGGGAGGAGAGAACACGTGAGCCTTTGGTAGATGGCTTGGAGTTTAACTCAAATTTGATTGAGATCTTTGGTGGTTGAGAGTGGGAGGTGGCCTCCACCTAGGCAAGGCGCCCCCACTCCCATTCAATGCAACTCAAAACCAACTCCAATTCTCATTTAATAACCCTTCCACATCACTAAACTCGAGTTTTGCATGCAGGGGGCGAATTCCTTTGAAGGAGATCTCATCTGGTGACTAGATAGTGAACTGAATGTACTTGGAGTTGATTGGAATCCTCATAAATGTCCAGTGCCATGTCAATTAGCCTTTTATTTTAATCCATTTGGATTATTTTGGAGAGATTTGGATTATCTCCAAAATATTCAATTTTATTATTTTAATTAATAATTTCTCTGTAAATGGGTTTTCTGAGAAATTATTAATTATAAGACTGAATTGACATCCGAAACTTAGGATAAGCTGGTCCAGGGATCATGAATGATTTTTGGCTTAAGGTTTGAGCCTTCAATCTCTGAATTCGGATCCCGGATGACTGACATATTACAAATTGAATTTTTTCCATTTAAACTATGGAAAAATTTATTAAAAAATAAAAATAATTAAAAACCCAAAACCGGAGGACCCGGTAAAAAAATTTCGAAATTTTTTCTGAGGGCCCTAGTGACTTAGGACATGACCATAATCTATTATAATAGTGTCTAGTAGGCTTATATACATTAGTTGGACTCTAATAACCCCCCATGGCTCAAATTTTCAAAATCGAGCATTCCAGCTTTAAAGGAAGCGGGAGAAAACCTCATCGATTATAGCTCGGCTACAGGCAAAGTATAATTGACAAGGGAAAAAACTCCCTGGAATACCTTAGTTGCTTAACCAAGTCATGGGGGACCGAGCCACTCAAAAAATCCTACTAGCACACTTTATTACAAACCCCGTGGGGCCATGGTCATATCGACTGAAAAACAAAACTGACTAGCCAAAACTGGCTAGGCACAAAGGATGGATCATCTGATACACTGCACTGGAACACAAACACTTATCATGTTTGTCAAATGGCGGCTCTTCAGATAATCCAACTATGGTACAAATAAGTTGGTAACACGGGGCTCCTAGGAGTGGGTCACTAGGTCACATGACCCCCTGCTTGTTTTCTACTCCGATGACAGTTCTCCAACTCTAAGGCTCTTGCCTTCCCTTTCGGTCACCTGATGCACCCTTCATGGTCCCTTTCCAGCAAAGCACCCTCCTTCCTTGGGTTGTTTCCTTGATGACGTCACTTTTTGGTCACCATGCCCACAGGCTGTTTGAGGGAGAACATTGAGGGATTTTTAGCATTATTGAAGTTAGATGAGGCATGGCAATCGCCCCTGCTCCATCCACCTCTCGGAGTGAATCTTTCTGCTCAGTTTTAGTCATTTTTAGTAGTTTTTATGCACCTAGGAGGAAAATACCCCAGGTAGCCTGCTTTAAGCCTACTTTAGGCCATCTTTAGATTATTTTATATCATTTCATGTTATATTTTTACATTGACATTTATTTGGCCTGTTGGCCTGGTTATTTTGTAAAAGTGAGTTGAAGTGAGTTGAGAACACTATAAATACAACTCCTCACTTCATTTGTAAATCATAACTCATGGGATAAAACTCAAATATGTTACTTTTTTACCCAAGATAGCCTTAGTGAAGTGATGCGCATCTCTTGGAGGGATGTCTTCTTGCTCTTTTGGATGAAAGTTGGATTTTCTCTTACTTTGCTAATGCTTGGTGGATGCTAGAATTGTTGGAAGAACACATGCTCAAGTAAGTCTAGTCCATTTTAGTCTTGTTTGGTGAATGGTAGGTGAATTTTTGCTTCTAGAATGATGGAATGGTGGCCCTAGGGCTGCATTTTTTCCTATTAGGGTCTTTATCTAACTTCTATCCTCTTTGCATAGTGAAAATGCTCCCTAGAGGAGGTTTTTACAAAATTTAGCCTTGGATCCCCAACTTTGCCCTAGATTAGGTTCTTGTAACGAACCCTAGAAGTTGTTACAAGAAGCCCTAATTTAATATACACTGAGAAAGAAATCCAAGAGGAAGGTTGGTCACATTCCTCTAAGGCTAGGGTTTAAGGGTATCATCCATGAAAACCCTAAGTTGTCACTATTTTACCTAAAAACCCTAGTTTGTACATGTGTAAATATTAATTTTAGGTTTGTATTCTTGTTTATTTTTGTAATTAGTTAGTTTTGTTTTTTCTGTTCTTGTACATCGACTAACCCTAAACCCAAAAATCGGACTTTTACTAAACCCTAGATCAGCCTCAAAACTGCCCTAGAGGCCCCCTTTCCCTTCTCCTTAAGCCTTCGCTCTCCTCTTCTCTTGCCTTGCCCTCCTCTTCTCTTCCTCTCTACACCTTCACCTTCCTTCTTTTCCACCTTGCCTTCACTTCTTCTTCTCTCCTCTTCCTTGCTTCTCCTCCCTTTCCTTTCATTTCCTCCTCTCCTTTTCTCCTTCCCTTATCCCTTTGCTCTCCTTTTCTCCTTCCCTTATCCCTTTGCTCTCCTTCTCTCACCCTCGGCCTCTCCTTTATCCCCTTCCTAAACCCTCGATCACCCTAGTTCAGACCTAGGGGCTCCCCTAAAACCCTCAATCTTCACTCTTTAGGCCTCGGTCCTACCTTCTAGGCCATCTCCTTGCCTCGGTCTCACATTTCAGGGTCTGTCCAAGGCTGCTACAGCCCTAGACAATCGTCTTCCCACTGTCATATAAGTCTGCAAAAACAGTACAGATTGTCAAACTTGACAGTCCTCCTCACCTGTAACATCAACACAAAAAACACTCAAACTCATTCATGCATTAGAATTTGGTTTTGCTTAAAGGAAGTGAATATAAGGTCTGAAAATTCACATTATTGGCATAAATACAAATCTTAAACATACTTATATTTTGACTGTTCTATACTGCTAAAAATATTGATAAAGATTGAAGTGGTGTACTAAATGCATAAATCATATTTATTACACATTTCTTGATTTACTAACTACTGCTGTCCCCAATTGTTAAGGACTGTCATATTGTACACTGCTGCTATAATACTGTCATAAAGGGGTTGTTAATGTTGTACTTACACTCTTGATTTTTGGATGGTAAAAGATCATAGTGGTTGACTATCTATTGTTGTCCTAACTTTCTATTGAATGCGATTGCTATTGGTAGCACTAATCTTGAATACATAATGTGTCATTACACTTATATTGGATGATCTATGGTTATGTTGTTGATGCCTATTACCTACTACTATTGATCTCTTGTATGCTAGGATAGTCTTGAATGCTTCTACTGCTATTTCTAATATTGTGGATTGAATACATTGACTTAGACACATTTATATTAGCATTTACAAGCACTTAATCAATTTAGTATGTCTTCTTCATTCATTAAGATTGATTGACTAAAAGGCACTGGTCACTATCATCGCCATCTAGAAGACATAGTCTCTTGTCCTAAGTGTCTTGCAGAGCATGAAAGGGCTCTCCCCTTGGAGGTTATGACACTCCAAAAAGTTGGATGTGTGACTAAGGTGACAGTGGTCACATCTTCCACACATTTGTTCATCAGACACTAGCCCTGCTAGTTCATCCAGTAACAGAGAGGCATCAAAGGAGTATCTAAAATGGGGGAGTCGATCAATGGAGATGTTAATAGATTGAAGAAGCAAACTAGTCTCAAAATACTAACATCTACAACACCTAGTAAGACCTAAAGCAGCAAACCTCACAAAAGAGCATAATACCAGAGATGGGTATCAACTCTTGACCTAAGGTTGAATCACTCGAGGACTTGAGTTTGTGAAAATAGAATGTGAACCTAAAAATACTTTCCAGATGGAAAGCTTGGGAAACAAACTAGGCCTGGGCAATACATTGAACCATCTATTTGAACAGACCATACACTAAAATGTAATACAGTAATAGTCTAAACCCTCTCAATATGTACCCAATTAACATACCCTAAGTTGGGGCCCCAAACTTCAAACCCATAAAGATCTATGGGTTTAATGATAATGTTGAAGAGACACCTTTGAAGGAATATTTTAGAAATGTGTTTGAAAGCACTAGTGCTCCAAGATGGAAAGTGAAGCATATCCCTTACAAAGGCATGACCAGGAGGAAAGCTTTTATGTTGAGGGATGGGTCAGTGAACTAAACCCGTACGTAAGTATATGCAATCATAATCTCCACAAGCTCTCCCTTACAGGAGCAAGAAAACTTGGAAAGTGCATCCAATGGGAGTATTAAAGACCATGACCTTAGCCTTACTAAGGTTAACTACCAACTTGCTAAAAGCTTGTAGAAGCGAGCAAGTGCATCTAGTTGTCTACGTAACGATCGGGAGATTGATAGAGAAGGGCAACATCATCGACAAAAAGTAGTATAGCAATCAAGACATGATGCAACATACAACCATCATCAACATGGGTATGCTATTGAAGTCCTCAAGCCAATCTATATAAACACTAAAGAGAGTCAACAAGAGAGCGAAACCCTATTTGAATCCAACACCACTCTTGACAAAGTTAGAGAATCTAAGAGAAGCTAGAAATTGGCCAGCATAGAACCTCATAATGGCAGTAATGAATCTATCAAAGACACTGATAGTACATAACTTTTGGAAAGGCAAAAGTCACAGAATAAAGCCAAGGGCATCCTAAAATATACAAAGTAGCAAAATACTTTAGAAGACCACTAACGTGATTCAATAATATTTGGAATTGTGAAAATGTGGCCAATAGTCTAGAAGTACCTCCTGAAACCAACTTGTCCCATAGCTCTGTGATTACCATGCTCCAAGTGCTCAGACAACATCGCATCAAACACCATGGCATAAAGCTTGGTAAATAAATGCCCAATCATGATAGCATTGTAGCTATTTGGATCTAAGGTATCCTCGACTTATGAATGGGATAGATAATGTGCTATGACCAAGAGGAGGGAAACCCCAAATCTCATTAAACAAATTTGCAATGGGAGAGACAAGTGAATCCACACCAAATTTGAGAAGATAAGATTGAAGCCCTTCACAATCTGTTGCTTTGCTAGTACATAGCTTCTGAATAGCTCTTTAAATGTCCCTTGGAAAAAATAGCATACAAGAGGAAGGAGGCCAGGAGACCTAGATAATAAGATGATCTAGAACATTATAAAGAGAGACGACACAGGAGACCAAGGCATGGGGATTAATGTCTAATGGGGGAGGTTTCATAGGAGGCTGGTTCGCCAAAAGGTCTTTGGGAAGTGATGGAGAGACTCAAGGAGCACATGTCATCTAGACACAAGACACTCACGTTTCTTATGTTGACAGAGACAATGATAATCGCGATGCATAGAGGATATGAAAGGAGGGTCGTGGGCTAGGGAAAAACAGAGCCTCCAATAAAAAGACTTGCATTATTCATTGTACCAACAACTCACGGGATAAGACCCATTAGGAGTCAGGACAAGACAATTTGGAATAATAAATAGTGTGGGGAAAGCAGTCAAGGGTTGGCTCCCAAAGAATGTGAGATAAAAAATCACGCTTGCGACAACAAAGAGAAAAGGGTATCCAGATATAAGATGGGACATACAAGCAGCATAATCATCGGCATACCAATGTGGATTTTTACATGGTGAATGTTGGAGGCCCTTGAGGGGGAAGAAGAGGATGGAAAAGCAGCACAGAGATCTAAATTAAAAAAAAGCATGATCAACAAGGGGGAGCTGATGGGAGATATGGAAATTCTCAAGCATGGGGGTTCGAGGTCATTGGTCTTCTTTTGTAACTTAGACTGTGTTCCAGCCACTGTGCATTCTCCCTCAACAAAGCAGTCAATACAGCAGATTGTTTACAACAGCAGTGCACCCTTTTTTCAGCAGTGGTACAAGCATTGATGAGGCACACTGGTACTTATGGAGGGGAGAGAGAGATAGGGGTGCATAAATGCACCATCTTCTGTCTATTTTTGTTTTCAGTTGCTTTTCTAATTTAGTAGTTCAGTTCTAAATTAGTTTTTGTGCTTAATTTAGTTTTGCATGCACAAGTTGAGGGCACAATTCCCTAGGTTTAGCAGGGGTGCTCATTTATGAGGTTTCCCTAATTAGAGAAGGGCATAGATCTCTAGGACAGAGCAGTTCCTCTTGGCAAAGTTTTCCCATGCAGCTTGGCACAATAGGGTTTCTTACTGCTAGTCTAGGTATTGTTGTGCATGAGTCCAAATTCACTATATCCCTCCTCCTAGTCCATGAAGGAGAAACAGGGCACACCATTTTATGGTTTGAGATTTTGAGTTCGGAGCTGTATCTTTTGATTTATGTTTTCTAGATTTACTTGAAATTACAGATGTTGTTTTGAGTGTTCAGAAAAATCAGTTTGCTGTTTTATTTTTAAAGCAGCATGTGTTTGTAGGATAGAGTACTCTCTAGCAAAAATTTTGATTAGTGTTTTGAACATTAACTATCTATAAAGAGGCAATCTTACTACAAAGTTGTTGGTCTAAATGAAAGATGAGCCACTATTGCATGTGACAATCAAAATGCCATTGCTTTCGCAAAAAATCCATTGTATCATACATTGTCCAAGCACTTAGATGTTCAATACCATATCATTCAGGAGATGGTGGAATATGGTAAGGTGTTAATGATCAAGTGCAACACTCAGGTGAATGTTGATCTGTTGACAAACCCTGTCAGTGTAGAGAAGTTCAATTGTTGTAGGAACTTGTTCAAAAACTGTTGGAGTTTCTAAACCATGGTAAGCATAATTTGCACTATAAAAATTCCTAAAGTACTAGCTAGCTGAAACCAAAAAGCCAGTCAAAACTGTTGTTCTAATCAATGTTGCACCACTCGGACTCAGCAAAGACTCGGCTGGCCAGTGACTCGTCGACTCGGGAAAGACTCGGGACAGACTTGGCAAATAGGAAAAATAATCAAAATATGTTACCATTAATTACTAGGCTAACAAGCTCCCAATAAGAAAAAAAATACCACATTTTTTGAGTAAGATGCCAAGTCTAGGGCGAGTATGGCCGAGTCTTCGACGAGTATGGCCGAGTCTAGGGCAAGTATGGCCGAGTCTTCGACGAGTATGGCCGAGTCTGGCCGAGTCTTGCGAGTCTGGACACATGGCGAGTTGCTGGGCGAGTCTCTGGCGAGTACTTGTTTCAGGACTTACTCGGCAAGACTCGCGAGTACTCGCCGAGTCTTGGCGAGTGGTGCTTCACTAGTTCTAATAATGCTAAAGTCTACAAACAAATACCACGGAAAAATTATAATGTAAACTCATAGGTCTGTCCTAAGTCACATCACTGTTATTAAGCAAAGAAGAAGAAAAAAATAGTGTACAGAAACTCAGTGGATGGACTGTCAAAACCTGTTACTGCTTTCTCATTAATTCTGAACTAAAATATGCTACAGGAAAAACAGCAAACTAATGCACTACTTGCCTTTGAACTGAATGAATTAACCTATACCCCTGCCTTCTCAGTTGTAGACTAAGAAGAAGTGTAGGTACAATGAATCTGGACACATGCACAACAGTGTCTCAACTAGAGATGATCTCAGGCATGCAAGCATGCATTCTCCTAGATATTTGCACCCTTAACTGGACTGCATGCACCTAACTGAATCTAAGACTTAAACTAAAATTAGAAAACTGTTTAATAAAACGGAAGCTAATAAAGTCAATTAGGTTTAGCCCGAGTGGTTGTGGGATGGAATGTTATCGTCCCCATCTAAGTTCTATTCATGTAATTGACATGTTGAGTTCATAATGAGTATATTGTTGTAATGGCTTCAAGGCCTGTTTTTGACTTGGCCTTGTGCTCTAAAGAATCTAGGATTTACCTTGGGTACCATCCTTGAAATGAGAGGGACTGCCCGGGGATTTGCCTCAGGACAAGTTACTTGCGAAAAAAACTGAAACTAATATATGCAATTGCATGCACTCTCTTTTACTTTACTTTAAAATGACACTCAAACTATCTAACACATGTAAACTGCATGCAAACTGCTGAAGATAATATTATCCCTTCCTATCTATGACTAACCCATGCAACCTCAATGATGGAAGCCTACAAAAGTAGTAGTGCGCCCTCTAGTCTATTCTAATGCTGTGCCCTCATCTACAGAACATCATGCTGCATGGAAATCAATTCTGTATGGATCTGCTGAGTGTGTAAGGCAACTGTAACTAAAGCGCTGAGATCTGCAACACGTGTGCCCAACCCTGTAGAAGCCAATCCGAGGTACACTAATCTAACAAAAACATGTCCATGAATGTGATCTCCAGGGAGATTATTATGATGTGTGGTGATCCCATTCTTTACTGTGCAGTTAACGGCTTTCCAACTGCTATTGCTATATTTAGTTCATGCTTGTCGTTTAACAATGAGGAATCTTGTCCTCCTAAATGTACTGCATAAACTGTTACCGTTCAGAGGCAATGCAAAAGTATACTCTCATTCTTCCATTCATTTTTTAACATTGGTATGCTCTATGAATTTAACAAACCAGTGCAAGCCTCCTCTGTCACAAACCAGTCCAAATGCCCAATACAAGTTAATCAAGGATAAGCAAATAGACAACAAATGTGTGACTTACTTTTGATTGTTCATCAGAGTCACAAGATTTCGACTCGCAAGTTCTATTAAGATTGTGTAGGCAGCTGTCCATTTCAACTTATGAACGTAAACCCCCAAGTCTAACAATGGATCAGCAGATATCTTTCTCGCCTCTGGAAATATTCCCATGTCCAAAAAGCATTCTCGGACTTCTTCTTCCAATATATCTATGCTCGTTGCCATTCGTTTCAGAACCTCTGTTTTGTGATATTCGGATATTGTTTGTCCTTGAGAAAGTTTGTCTTTGGCAGTCATCCATGCTGCATTGGGCTGATCATGTAGAGACCTTCCAATCACCTTAAGGGCAAGCGGTAATCCTTTGCATTCTGCTATTACCTGTAATCGAAGTGTTACCAATTGGTTAGAATTGCACACCCTAATTTCAACAAAAGCTAATCCGCAATTTCAAACACGGTCCATTGCCATTCTACTATCCCATGATCAAGATTCAAGTTGTATTCCATTTAAAGTGGTAGGAAGAAGTACCTCTTTGACTAGGTTGTAATCTGCTGTTTCTGGAATGGACTTCTGATCAAATGCTGAAAAGCAGAAAAGGGACACAGCATCTTGCTCTCTCAAACACGGTAAGTCATATCGGTAATCAGATTTAACAACATTGTTGTTTCTAGTTGTAATGAGAGTCTTATACCCTTTTCCTTCAAACAAAAGTTTTTCAAGGTGATCAATTTCCCAGACATCATCCAGCACCACCAAAATTGGCTGAGGTTTCATTTGAGGAAGCTTTTGTTGCAGTTGTAGATGTGCATCTTCAGTGTCAAGAAAATCAGGTCTGGTCTCGCCAACAATCTTATCCCACATTCTCTCCAGAAGTCCCTTAAGATTTGGGGATTGTGAAACTCTTTCAAAAATTATTCTCTCAAAATGACCTATAAACCAAGAAGAAAAACATATAAAATCACACTGAAAGTACTGGTTTTAGAATGCATGCAACAGAATAACACAGGCATGGTATTGGAGTTGGGAAGCTTTAAAAATGCTGTTGGTGGCAGGTGCAGTAAAAGCATCTTAAACGAGAAACAAAATTAAATAAGTGCACATGTTCCCATGACATTAAGATTCCGTACATGTTCCTATGACATTAGATAGAGAGTAAGCATTATATGTTTTTAATGCAGAAATAAATATATAATATGTTAAAATATATATAGTTAAATCTAAATTGCTTTAAATCAGACGGTATATATTTCAATAATATTTATCTATTTCAGCATACATAGCATTTAGTGCACTACTGAGTAATGTTAATTGAGATGGAGGACTGGATCTTATTTCTTATTTGTCAATTTGCAAGAAACAAATAACCCATTTAGAGACTTTATGATTGTTTTTGAATCGGCTATTAGTTACTGAGGTTTATTTGTCAATTTGCAAGAAAAAAATAACCCATTTAGAGACTATATCATTGTTTTTGAATCGGCTATTAGTTACCTTCATAACTGGGCTTAAGAGGTTTACCCAACTGATTGATGAATTTTGATAATCAAGCTTTATATAATTACGATTTTTGCATTGAGAGGAGGAGGTGCTTTACAGTTTAGTATCAGAGAGATGTATTACTAGCATTCTTAACATAATATAAAAAATAAAAAGATCATATCTCCTAATATAATATAAAAAAAATAAAAAATCATGTCTACCAAAATTTAAAAGTAATGTACTAAAAAATCATGTTTTCTTTTATATATTTATATTATATAATCTCCTAGAAAAATATATTCAACAAAATAAAATAAAATAAAAATAATGTAACATAAGGTTATATTAGCAAAAAAAAAAAAAAAGTAATTAAAAATTTTTTATGTCTTCTCATAAATTATTTCTTGAGATATATTTTTTCAGGATAAAAAAAATTACACATCAAAATATTGAATTTCTCTGGATGCTTCATAAATCCAAGTTTAACATAGATCTACACTAATTAATAATCCAGGCATTCCCCAAATAACCCTTGTAATATGTATGGAGACTTCATTGAAATACCCGAACGAGAACTAAAAACAGTTGATTCCAACTATGCACTTGAGCAGCTATGTGTAACAGATAATTTCATTGACTTGCAAAATCTAATAATAGAGAACCTAGATTACAAATATTCACTTGAGCAACTATTTGTAACAGCTAATTCCATTGACTTACGAAATCTATTAATGGAGAACCTAGATTTTCTAGCAACATCGTAACAAGATATTTGTTAAACTGTACCGTTACTTGGGATACCATCCCAGCGACGAAACTTTAAGATCCATGTCAATACAACTCCTCTCACCTTTGACTTCAGTGTCATTGCAGAGGGCTATTGCCACTGTGGTCTTTCCACTGCCCCCCATGCCTATCACTCCGAGCAGTGGAGCATCATTGTGCAAGAGGCGTTTCTTCAGCTCATAGACCAAACCCTTCAAACCAACTCTAAAGTCTGGCAAATCTGGGACGTTCGATTGGGAAGCCCTTTTACCAATTTCCAATTGATCCATCTGATCTGCGATAAACTTAATCTCAGATTCTTCCCTTATTGCGTCAATTTTGCTGTCAATCTTTTCAAGCTTGTCCTCCATTTTGTGCTCAAGGCTCTCAAGTTTATCCTCTAAGTTGTGCCCCATAGTCTCAAGTTGAACCTGCTGTTCTCTCAGGCTACGTAATTCAGAACAGATATGTGCCCAACCTTTTGTCTGAGTGAAATTGACAATATACAACTCCAAACCTTCAATTTTATTTGCATATTTATAGCTCTTGTAGATATTCAGGCGACTTAGCTTGGAACAGTGCTGAACCAGCCTAATACCCTCCTTCATCTCTGCATAAAGTTCGCTGAGCAGCTTCTGGCTATGTTGGGACAACTCTACAACACTTTTCGAGTCGTGAGTCAATACAGGTATGATCCCTTCCAGGGTTTTTTGGAGACGTTTGCAAGACTCCTTGCAGGCCAAGCTTTTCTTTAACACATCTTTAATGATCGCCAGCAGCTCAGTTGGTACAGCGCCCGCAAGTGATTGGATCACCAAACCCGAAGCCATTCCAATCAAAAAATTGTTTTCAAAGACTCTCAGAACTCAATACAGAAACCCAATGACCGAAATCTTCATTGGGGTTTACTGATATGCAATACAAATCTAAATATTAGCGAACGGCATGAAAGGAATCTTCACATCAAATACTTTGCCTCTGCGCAGGAGATTAACATAAGCATCAATTCTCATAGTTGGTTCTGCAAGCCCCCAAACCGCGTACATGGTATGGTAATTAGGGATGTTGTTATACACGCACCCCTGTGCCTTGTCGTGGGTTCGACCATGGAACCTTACGGTAAGCAAACCTCACCGGAACCACTTCTAACTACGCCACAAAAACCTGCAATAGAACCCATTCATTTGCATCGGTGTGAACATTCGATCTGAATTATTTCCACGTGATATTTCATCTGGTCAAGCTTCTTTTTCATGTACGGATTCTCCAGGTTGCACAGGGAGCAATATTTTTATAAGCTATATTTATTTTGAGAGGAGTAGAATAATGAGTCAATTATAAACTTAAAATATAAGTCGATATTTTTTTTAGAGTGTAAGTAAATGTTTTAAGATAAGCATAAGTCAATGCCTTTAAGATTTTTTTAAATATTACTAAATAAATGATTGAAAGTTTTTGTTGCGAACTATAATGAAGTGTTTTAAATGCCAAACTTGATTCTCATGATTTCAAAAAATATCTCATTATTAATTAAATCAAAACATTGGTTTATATTATTAGAATTTTAAAAATATAATTTTCATTCCTTTGAGAAGCTTTTAGGTGTTGAATTGGCAATCTATCTATTTTTTTAAATAATTTTATAAAGATAAATTAATATATTAAAAAATGGATAAATAAAATGAAATAAAATAAAAAAGAGTTATCATTAAATATAAATTGTTAACTTTATAAATGAATAATATATGTTTTTAATATTATGGAATGAATAATATATGTTTATAATATTATGGAATGAATAATACATGTTCAAAAAATTTATAAACATTTTTATCAAATTTGTTATATTTATATTTTTTCCAGCCAATTGTTATATTTATATTTGTATGAAGTTAAATGAAAAGGTTTTTTTTTTTCAAAATATAATTGAAATTGTCTAAAACACAAAGTGAAAGTAGAGGTTTATGGTCACTTCTTCTAAAAGAAGATTTCTAACTAATTTATAATTAGGTTTTGAGTTTTTAGAGATAGCACAATTATGATTTTATTTTAGATTTTTATTTTAATTTATTGTTTTTTGAAATAATATTGATATTATTATGTTATTGTATTTTTGGAATAAAATAATTTTTTTAAAATATAAATATAATTTATGAAAACATTTATAATATTAAAATTAAATTTTGTAGTGATGGTGAAGATATCCATTTATTTATCCAAAATAAAATTTGATAATATATAAATATTATTATCTTTAAAATTTATTATTTTCTAAAATAAGATATATTTTGTATATATATACCACTCCAAAATTACATAAATATAATATATGCTCTAAAAAACAATATCCATAAAAATCAATACATATCACATATTAACTAGAATATATATGTATCATTTTTAAGTTAAATATATATGTATCATTTTTATTATATTGACTTGAAAAAATAAAAAAACTTATATTATATTTTCATCATATTAATTGAAAATAAATAAATAAATTTGTATGGTATTGGATAATATTATAATTTTGAGTAAATTAATTAATATTAAAAATTGTGATATCTAACTATTCTTTGAAGAATGAAGGATTTCAACTTATATAGATAGTTTGTAATTTAAATTTAAATTTTGGATGATTATTTTTAAAATTATTATGTATAAAAATATCTTTTACAACTAAGTGAATGAAATATATTATATGTATACTGTAAGTTTACTCAAAATAATACAAAGAAAAATAAATATATTATGATTTAAAATTAAAACAAAAACTATTAAATGACCATGTTTGTATCTATATATTATTTTAAAATTAATAAACTTGAATTAAATACATTTGAATCAGGGTTGAAATTTATCTTACAAGTCATTGCATGTCATACACGTTTTAATTTTAAAATTGTTTTTCATTTGACTTTTAAATATTATTTTTTAATAATAGTTTTTTTTTAAATAACATTTATAATAACTATACAAAAATATAATAAACAAAAAAACAACACATATAATAACAAAGAAGTTTTATTCTTAGAACCTTTAAATAGGCCAATACAATGGGCCACCAAGTACCATGGGTCAAAAAATACAAGCAATATAATGGGCCACCAAGTACCATGGGCCCAAAGCTGTTTTTCATTTACTAATCGGTGCTTTCATTTTTGCTCTTTTGTTTTTTGTTTATGTTTTACTTTGCACTCGAGACAAAGACTCTTGATAATGGGACTCCTATATATGTTTTGAGGAGACATCATCTGTGATGTATTGGCTCAAATGCAAGTATAGTTATCCATGTAGACTGAATATCTGTACATTTTTCAGTCCATTTACTGTATCTGGTTTTCTTTTTGGAGAAAGTTTGGAGTATCTCATTTTCTGGTTAAATAGGACCGCAACTGGCATGTAGTGAGGGCCCAGTATGAATGTAATGTCGTTAAGATATGAGACATTGTGTAGTTTCTTTGATTCATCAATGAATAGCAAGACTCTTTTTCTTTTGAAAAAAAAAAAAACCATAAATCCAAAAAATACCATGACCGAGTCAAATTTATTTAACAAAGAGAAATAAAGAAACCATGACAAGAATTAAAATTTCCACATTAAAAATAAAAATATAAAATGAATAATATATATATATATTATTCTCTGTCCCATCTCTGACTTATTATAAAGCAAAACCGAAGGAAGAAGGAAGCAATGAACCCCAATTTACCTACCGCCGGGGAAGGAATTTTAAAAAAATCAAAACAGAAGGAAGAAGGAAGCAATGAACCCCAATTTACGTACCGCGAGGGAATCATTTAAAAAAAAATCGAATCTCGGGGCCCATACCCTGCAACCAAACCTATAAACAAAAGAAATTCCATGTCCGGACAAAATTCTAACTACGGATTTATCTACGAATTTAATGGTTAATATACCTATATCGCAGCCCGTCTTTCATCCCCGGGGCCCTTTAATTTCAGGTATTATCAAGGTTTTTAAAAACTCGATTTGATTCCAATCTTCAAATCTCATCGAATCCAGGCCAATCCAAGTCACTTGCGCGTAGCATAATTATTATTAAATTTGGTTTATAGTTTCATATGGTTAGAAATTGTTTGATGGTGGAACTCAGTTCGAGATGTTTAGGGCTCTCCAAAGCAAACAAAACTTTGAAAATCCTTAAATAGAGTGACTTCATTGAAACTTATGCTATATAATTAGGGACATAATTGATGGGTTGCTCTTTCGGGAAACCTAATAGTGCTTTTTAGCCAAAACATGACATCTTTATACATGAAAAAATCCATCCGAGTTTTCAATGGTTATCCATCGGAATCTAAGTTGATATACCTACACAAGATAAGGCCAGAGTACGAAATCAAATGATATTCAGAGGAACATGCGTACGGCTCAGTGATGGAAGATCAACAGTACACTGCCGGGCAGGGTAGTAGTTAGAATGGATGCATCATTTGAAAAAAAAAAAAAAAAAAGGTTAGAATGGATGCATCATGATGGTCACGAGAGAATGGACCGTTGTTGTGGTTAAAGGTGATTTAACAGAGTAGTTTAAATTATTTTTTTATGTTTTGGATTTTTTTTTTTTAATTTAAATTTTTGTTAAAATTGTATATATAAGTTGTTAAGATTGTATAATATTATGTGATTTTGATTATAATAATGGTAAATGTTCAAAAATAAACACTTTACACTACTCTATGATTAAAAGTTTTTTTTTTTTCTAAAGGAAATTTTATATTATATAAAAGGAAAAATTTATATTTAAACAAAACAGGCCATAACTCTGATGGTCACCTGTAGTTCTAGGCTTTCTGTGTCACAGCCACGCTCGGCAGGTTGTTGTAGCTAACCGAAGAGTGGTGTGCAGCACTGCTAGGACGCTGCGTTGAGGGCTTGGCCAACTCAACCAGCGTGCCTACAGACTACGCCTTTAACCTGCGGAAGACTTTATCACTTGTACACTTAAGATTACTTGTTCAACTTAGCCACTTGCCCTACCGGCACCACAGTTAACAAAACGGATAACGAAGTGCAGCAAAGAAGAAGAGACACAAGATTTAAGTGTTGGGTTGCCTAATTTGGCAGAGCCCTTTGTTAATATATATAACAGATTTTTACATCAATGGAGTTGCCAAAACGGGCAGAGCTCCTGAGTGCTGCCAAACCAGCAAGACACTCCTTTACCAAATACAAGTAAACATCATGCACTGTTAGCAAGCCGCCCTACAGTCATGTGTCGAACCTCTCTCGTAGATCCGCGCGTTTTCCTTGTCTGATTTTCGATGATGCGAAGTTAGCCGCATGTGCTTCCTTTATACCTTGCCTCCGCGCGGTTTTCGGAACGCCCGGCTTGCTTCGCGCGCACGCTAAGTGTGCCGCGATTTAGCGTGCTCCACACTTCACGACCGACGCCCATCAAAGGATCGCGTGCCCCCACCCAAGGTGGGTCGGGCGCCCATAAGCTGGCACGTTTCCTAGGTCCGTTTACCTTAGCGCTTGCCGAGCACCCGTTTGCCTCGCATCCCGTTCTGTTGGTTCAAGTCTTGCCCCCGTCGCCCGCACTTGTGCCTTGTACGTTTCTTGCTTGCTCGCCCAGCTTGGCTTGCAAGCTCCCACATCGTGTCGGGTCAAGGTGTGCCAAGGAGTGTGCCAAGACTCCAAGGCAAGCCCGCGGGGTGTGCGCCCACCTCTTAGTGCACCCCAGGCATCGCATGCTGCTTTCAAGTAATGGTTGCGGAGGGGTCATGACAACCTCCCCCACCCAACCGGTCGCCATCCCGACGACGAGACTTCCTAGGATTTCTTCAAGGCGGAAGCCCATGCGCTTCCTGAAATGCCTTGATCAGACCCTCTGCCTTCCAAAGCACTTCCTTCCTCTCCCAGCTGTTCTCTTCCTCTGGCAAGTCACGCCATTTGACGAAATACTCCAACGTTGAGTCCTTTCCTCTTCGGTTAAATCGATGTCCCAAAATAGCTTCCACTTCCCGATCTGGTCTATCCATGATCATTGCAGGAGCTCTAATCGGAACGTGCCGTTCTGGTTCCTCCGCATCAACCCTGCACCGCTTCAGCTGACTTATGTGAAAAACTGGATGGTACGCCTGCAAATGTTCTGGGAGTCTTAGCCTGTAAGCAACTTTGCCCACTCTCTCTATGATCTCGTAAGGTCCATCATACTTCCTCACCAAAGAGCTTGCCAGGCCCTTCGGACATACAAACTGTTCCTTCCCGAGTCTAAGGAGAACGCTCTCTCCAACAGAAAATTCTTCATGCGGACGATGTCTATCCGCCCACTTCTTCACTTTCTCGGCTGTCTCCTCCAAACGAGACTTAGCCAATTTTAGCCTGTCCTACCATGCCAACATTAAACTCTCTCGCAGCGGGACTAGGGCCTATCTCGCCAGTCGCAATAACCTGCGGAGTCAACGGTTTCTACCCGGTTGCCAACTCAAACGGACTATAACCTGTTGACGAACATATGTGCATGTTATAACTGAACTGAGCCACATCCAACAACTCTGGCCAATTCTTCTGATCAGCTTGTACATAGTGTCTCAAGTAGCTTTCCAAGATCGCATTCACCCTCTCCGTCTGTCCGTTCGTCTCTAGATGGAAGCCCGAACTCTTGAGTAGCTGCGTTCCAAGCAACTTGAACAAAGCTGGTCAAAACTTTCCTGTGAATCGTGGATCTCGGTCCAAAACAATGTTGAGTGGTAAGCCCCAGTACTTAACCACATTCTGGAAGAAAAGCTTCGCAACCTCTGCTGCCTTACATTGCGACTTCATCGGCACAAACGTCGCATACTTGGAGAAACGGTCTACCACAACGAATATCCCGTTATACCCCTACGCTTCCGGTAGCTATGTGATGAAATCCATGGAGACACTCACCCATGGTCTCTCTGGTATTGGCAACGGCTGCAACAACCCTGCTTTCTTCTGCGAAGTCGACTTGTCTTGTTGGCAAATGAGACAAGTCTTGACATATTCCTCTATGTCCTACCGTAGGTTCTTCCAATAGAAGCTCTTTTCAACCAACGCCCTTGTCCTGTGCTGTCCTGGGTGCCCAGCTCAAACTGAGTCGTGACACTCCAACAACTGTTTTCTGAGTTGCGAAGTCTGTAGCACATACAACCGCTCGTTGAAGAAAATGAGTCCATCTTTCTCCTTGAACCTATCAGCTTCACCCTTCTTGATCTGCGCAAGGATGTTTTTCGTTGTCGAGTCCTCCCGTAAGGCATCTCGAATCCTCATCCGCAAATCCAACACAACTTGAGTCATCGGATTGAGTGGCCGCTCACTCAATGTCGCTAACTGCGCTTTTCTGCTCAACGCATCTGCAGCAGCATTCAACCGTCCTGGCTGATACTCAAGAATCATGTCAAACTCGGCAAGAAATTCTTGCCACCGTACTTGCTTTGGCGAAAGCTTGGGCTGTGTAGCGAAGTAACTCGTCGCTATGTTGTCCATTTTCACAACAAAAGGCTTACCCAGTAAATAATGCCTCCACGTCCTCAAACAATGCACCACCGCAGTCATCTCTTTCTCATGAACCGGGTACCTCCTTTCCCGATCCTGAAGCTTGCGACTTTCATACGCAACCGGATGCCCATCTTGCATCAGCACACCTCCAATGGCAAAATTGGAAGCATCTGTCTGTACTTCAAAGTCTCTATCAAAGTTTGGCAGCCGCAACATCGGTGCGGTTGCAAGCCTGCGTTTGAGCTCATCAAAAGCCCCTTGACATTTCTCGGACCACTTCCAAGCTCTGTCTTTCTTCAACAAGTCTGTGAGAGGCGCAACAATCTTTGAATACCCTTCCACAAACCTGCGGTAGTAGTTTTCCAAACCCAGGAAACTACATACCTCATGCACTGTCTTTGGTTCCACCCAATCTTGGATCGCATCCACCTTGATGTCATCCATGCGAATCGTGCCACGGCCAATTCGATGTCCCAAAAACTGAATCTCTTCCTGACCGAAGGAACACTTAGAAGATTTCAAGTAGAGCTGATTCTCCCTCAGTGCCTTGAACACCTCTTCCAAATGCTTCTTGTGATCTTCCAACGTCTCGCTGTAAACCACAATATCATCCAAATACACTACGGCTAACTTGTCCAAAAACGGTCGCAGCACATCATTCATCAACGTGCAGAACGTTGTGGGGGCGTTACACAACCCAAACGGCATAACCATAAATTCATAACTTCCATACCACGTCACGCAGGTTGTCTTGTACTCGTCTCCCTCCGCAATCCTGACTTGATAATAGCCCTGCCTCAAATCCAGCTTTGAGAACACTCGTGCCTTAGCCAACTTGTCAAAACAATCAGCCACCAATGGAAGCGGATTCCAGTTCTTGATCGTTTGCTTGTTCAACATTCTGTAGTCCAAGCACATCCGCAACTCGGTAGTGTCTTTCTTCCCTTGGAACAAAACTGGGGCACCGTAGGGCGATCTTGATGGCCGTATAAAGCCTGCATCCAGGAGTTCTGTGAGCTGCCTCTTCAACTCCTCCAACTCTGGCCCGGATAGTCTGTATGGCGCTTTTGCCACTGGTTTAGAACCCGGTTCCAACTCAATTCTGTGGTCGACGTTTATTCTTGGAAGAAACGCTTTCGGGAGGTTCTCTGGCATCAAATCTGCATACGTAGCCAACATCTCAGAGAGGAACAGAGGTGTAGGCGTCCCCACATTCTCTGCATCAGACTCTTCCAAGAGTGCTGCAACATACATCTGCGTTTTTTACCTTCGAGCAGCCTTCTTTACCCTTAGAGCAGAAACCAACTTTTCATGCCCATTCATTTTTCCTTCCACTGTCTTCACCACAATTGGCTTCTTTCCGCGAAAGATAACCAACTTGTTTGCAAGCGGCAATAACACCGCTTGTTGACCTCACAGAAAATCCTGCCCAAGAATCATGTTAAAGTCATCCAAGGGCATCACTGTAAAGTCAATCTTACCAGTCCAATGTCCCAGCTGAACCGTCACTCCGGAAGCCACTCCAGAAGAAGCTTTGAGTTCATTGCCTTGACGCACACGCCGCAGTCCTTCTTCTTCAAGCCAATCTCGTTTGCCACTTCTAGCTTCACGAAGTTGTGCGAGGCTCCTGTGTCAACCAGCGCCCTCACACTTCTACCATTTGTCACAATGTCCACAAAACACAACGAATTCAACTCTTGGCCACCATTCATGGCACCTATCATCCGCACTCCTGTTTCTGGGCACTTGTCACAAACTGGTTTCTGGGTCGCAGCATGCCCTAACTTGGAACCTGCAGTTAGAAGTTTCTGCAACTTCATGGGAAGCTCACTCTTCCAAGCTGACGCTTCCCTCGATTTGTCTGCAAGTGTGGAGCATGCTGCATCTCCCCACCTTAGCACACCGGCTAACCAACCTAACGAATGCCCTGACTGATTCCCCACCTGTGCCTTCGGAGGTTCTCTAAGCAGTAATGTCCATACCCTACGACACCATCACTGTTTCCTGCGGGACTTTGGTAAACCAACCATCGTTCCAACCATCCTGAGCGTTTCACCAAAACTGCTCTAATACCACCTGTCACAACCACGCTCGACAGGCTGTCTTAGCTAACCGAAGAGTGGTGTGCGGAACTGCTAGGACGCTGCGTTGAGGGCTTGGCCAACTCAACCAGCGTGCCTACAGACTACACCTTTAACCTGCGGAAGACTTTATCACTTGTACACTTAAGATTACATGTTCAACTTAGCCACTTGCCCTACCGGCACCACAGTTAACAAAACGGATAACGAAGTGCAGCAAAGAAGAAGAGACACAAGATTTAAGTGTTGGGTTGCCCAACTTAGCAAAGCCCTTTGTTAATATATATAACAGAGTTTTACATCAATGGAGTTGCCAAAACGGGCAGAGCTCCTGAGTGCTGCCAAACCAGCAAGACACTCATTTACCAAATACAAGTAAACATCATGCACTGTTAGCAAGCCACTCTACAGTCATGTGCCGAACCTCTCTCGCAGATCCACGCATTTTCCTTGTCTGATTTTCAATGATGCAAAGTTAGCCGCGCGTGCTTCCTTTATACCTTACCTCCGCGCGGTTTCCGGAAAGCCCGTCTTGCTTCGCGCGCATGCTAAGTGTGCCACGATTTAGCATGCTCCTCACTTCACGGATGACGCCCATCAAAGGGTCGCGCGCCCCCACCCAAGGTGGTTCGAGCGCCCATAAGCCGACGCGTTTCCTGGGTCCGTTTACCTTAGCACTTGCCGAGCGCCCGTTTGGCTCGCATCCCGTTCTGCTGGTCCGCATCTTGCCCCCGTCGCCCACACTTGTGCCTTGTGCGTTTCTTTCTTGCTCTCCCAGCTTGGCTTGCAAGCTCCCACATCGTGTCGGGTCAAGGTGTGCCAAGGAGTGTGCCAAGACTCCAAGGCAAGCCCGCGGGGTGTGCACCCACCTCTTAGCGCACCCCAGGCATCGCATGCTGCTTTCAAGTAATGGTTGCGGAGGGGTCGTGACACTCTGACCTTAAAACATGAGAGATATCATAATACCCCCTGTCCCATAGCACTAAACCAAAATTACATATACTGAAGATTCTAGGTCGTCAATCCTTACAAGCCGTCATTGCATTATAATCTATACTATAGTACATAACCCAAATACTAAAACTTCTGACCTTACCAGTCTTCAAACTTCTAACAGACCAAAATAACATAGAACTCTAAACTACTACCGACTCCATGACCAAGACCCCAAGCCCAGAAAACCTTCATAGCAGAATGTACGGTAGGTCTGGAAAGCGCCCTTGTTGACCACCACCTACAGAAGAAGACTGAGCAGTTGGGTTGCGGGTGCCCAGAGAATGAAGAATGGTGTCCATCTTCAAGTGCATCTCTTTTGTCTCGCCATGATGCACTTTCCACCAGTGAGTCGAGGGTTCATTGCCAATCGACTTCTCAATCCGTTCCCACATCACATGCCCCATCAAGTTCTTCATCACCCAGAAGAGTGCCACGTCCGTTCGTAGAGACTCAAGCGGGCAGCGTTGTTACCCGGGTCCATTACCTAGTCTTCCACTTTCCGGCACTCCTCCTGCAGGATATCCTTATCCAGCTTCTGCCATAGCCTATGTTCCACGTCCTTAATTTCTTGTTGGACGACCAATGGTAAGCCCAGTTCAAACATGCATTCCTCCCACATTGCTTTCTTTTGCGCCCGGGTGACCCTTCGACCCTCATGCACGAGTGCCTTGTCCCTTTTCTGCCTCATTTTGCGCCCATACATATTACCCTCTCCTTCCTCCACACTATGGCCTTCCATATTTCTGAACCACTGAACAACCTCCTTCTTTGTTAGCAGAACGATAATGGCAGAGTACATGCAGATAAGAGCCTTGCTTGCATGTCTAATGCATCCACCTTTCCATTCTCTATATAGGAAATTTCCATTATGGGCAATAATTAGCCTCATATAGGCCATTAAAATCTACTCGTGCTGCGTAGTCCTGTGTAGATACATCCCAAGCTATTGGCTGGATCTACCACCCGCATTCAGCATAACTACACCCACAATATTCTGTTCTGAAAAGACTTCAAAAAGGCCGGAGTGAATGGTAGTTAAGGCCAATCTACCTCCTCCATAAACCATCGACTGTATGTTGTTGAGTATGGTTGTCATTGATGTCAAAGAAGGTCATTAATGACAAAAGAAGTGTTGATATGGCATGTGTGATGAGGTTGGAAAGACACATGTTGGTGTCCTAATGTTTCATGATGTCATTCTGATAGTAGTTTGTAAAGGTATGATGAAAAACTGCCCTAAAGCAGTTGCCTTATGAAAATGCCCACCATAATTCATAAGAAGAAGAAAATGCCCACCATGACCTGCCATCCCATAGTTTGTTGAAATATCTATCAGACCATGGTCCCGGTTCTCAGAAAAACTCCTTGAAGAAGAAGATACAGGTCTCCCAAAAGAAGGCTTTTTGGTCAAATTAGTCAGAATTTCTCTAGGGAAATGCCCGCCATAATTTGTGTGTTGAAGAAAATGCCTGCACCATATGGTCATCCTGTAGGTGTGTGTTTTGTCTACCTGATCATGTTCTCACATTGACTTGATAGTGCTTGAGGAAGAAGATATGGATCTGCCAAAACAAGGTTTCAGGAAGTCTTACACCAAAGTTCAGTAAAATGCCCGCCTAGGGAAAATGAAGATGAGTCTGGGAGTGAAATCAGCATAGGTGTGCTCAGTGAGGTGTAATACATCATCTAGTGGCATTAGTTTAGTTTTTTTGGTGAAATGAAAAATCCACTTTGGGTTTTGAACAAATTGTCTAAGTATGAAATTAATGGTAAAATCTGCCTAAGTGGCCTCAGGGAAATGCCCGCCACATCTCATAGGATGATGAGAAAAATAATCTGAAAGTGCTATGCTCTAGTATGTTGGTTGGTTCACCCAACCATGGTCTCATATTTCCCAAAGAGTCTCTAAGGAGGAAGATATCAAACTGCCAAAAGTGTCTCTCACCTTGATTTGCACTACTCCAGTAAAATGCCCACCGAGGAGAGAGAAAGAAGTCCCAAAGGTTGAAATGGGCATATATGAATTCAGCATGATATTCTCCATGATGTAGATGCTTCAATTTCCAAGTTTGAAGAAAAAAAATGAAATCACCTTGGTGACCTAGGTTTTGAAGAAAAATGGCTAAGTGTTAAGAACGGGAGTTTGAGAGGTCATTTGGAAATGCCCGCCAAGGGTTGTCCTTGTACAAATAAATTTATCAAATGTCATGGATCCATTCTTTGGTAAGTTTTCCATCTTCTCATGACTTCAGGTCTCCATCTGGTGTTCACACGTGTGAAATTGAAGTCTGCCAAAATATGAAGAAGTTTGTTTTGATGTTCAAATGTAGGTCGATAAGGCATTTGGAAATGCCCACAAGGGGGTATTCCTTTGATGATAAAATTCATTAGATGACATGATCTTGTTCCTTGGTGAACTGGCTATCTAGCCATGAAGTTAGATTCTCATCTGGTTCTCACACGTGCGAAATATCAACCTGCCAAAATAAGAAAAAAATATATTTTTTATTAAGAACAAAAGAAAAAATTAGCTACGTGTTGAAAAGGGGCTAAGTGTTAAAGAATGCCCACAAGAGGGCTTAGTTAAGCCCACCGGGGCTTGAAGATGCCTGCAGGGGCTTAGATAAGCTCATAAGAGCATTGGAGATGCCCGTAGGGGCTGGCAAGATGCCCGCAGGGGTTTGTATGCTTTCCCATAAAAGGGCTTATATGTTGCCCGCATAGAGAGAGCCCGCATAAGAAGAGCTCGTAGGAAGGAAAGAAGGAAATCCCACAGCCTGAGATGATCAAATCCCTCAGGCCGGAAGGATGAAGAAAAAATGTCTCATTTAATTAATTAAATAAATTTGTAAAACACAGAATTATAGATAAATGAATAACCTATCAGAGATCTGAAGAGGCGTGATCGTGAAAGGCCATGAATCCTGTTCTGAAATGAAGCAATCATTCAAGATAAAGAATATATATATAGAAGATTGAAGTGTTATAAAAGTGTCTTCGGTGTCTTAGTTAAAGAAGCAGCAAGAACAGGCCGAGAACAATGAAGTTCCATTATTGAAGAAAAGATGTTCTAGAAGATCTGAAGAAGTCAGACAAGGGTGGAAGGATGGTGCCAGAGCAAGCAGGAAGCCTACAGGGGGTCGTAGCCTCCTTCCAGTAGAAGCTGGAAAATAGGGTGTACTTGCATCCTTGTCTGTAGCAGTAGGAAAAAGTTCTGGGATGTTTTAGCATCCTTGTCTATAGTAGCAGGCAAAAACTAGGGTGTGGTTGCATCCTTTCTGTAGCAGCAGATAAACAATTTTGTAAAAAATCATCTTATTAATGAGTTTGAGTTTGTGGTTTTCTCTTTGAGGTTTCCATGATAAAATCCTGTGTCCTTGCTTATTTGATTCTCTGTGTGTCTTGTACTAATTTCTCTAATTTAGGAAAAAGAAGGGAATATTGATTCACCCCCCTCTCAGTATTGTTGGATAATCCAACAATTGGTATCAGTGCAAGATCCTTCACTACAGTTTAACCACTGGAAGGAAGATCCTCATTAAGATCACAATGGATCAACATGAAGGATTAGCTACCAACCACCTACCAATAGACCTCCACTGTTCACAGGAATTAACTATGCATACTGGAGTGCAAGAATGAAGTGTCACCTAATGTCTCTTGGATGGAACGTTTGGAGAGTAGTTGAAAAGAAGTATAACATAGCAGACAACCTACCTACAGACCAATAAGAACTTGAACAATATGAGGCCAATGCAAAAGCCCTGAATGCAATCTTGAATGGGTTAACAAACTCAGTGTTTGTGAAAGTCATGCAATGCAAGACAGCCAAGGAGGCTTGGGATAAATTAAAAATTGTCTATGAAGGAGCATCCAAAGTCAAACAATCAAAACTTCAGACATACAAAGGATAGTTTGAAAGCCTAAAAATGAAAGAGGAAGAAAATATTGCAGAATATCTTCTAAGAGTAGATGAAGTTGTTAATGTTATTCAAGGCCTTGGAGGAGAATTAGAGGAGAAAGAAGTAATGGACAAAGTACTAAGAACCCTGCCATTGAAGCATGACTCAAAAGTATCTACTCTAGAAGAACGAGATGATCTTAAAGACATGACAGTGGATGAACTACATGGGATTCTCACTACCTACAAGATGAGAAAAGGACAAGATGGACAATCAAAGAAAGAAGCAACATTTAAAGCCTTATCCAAGAACCAATCAGAAAACTCAGATGATGAAGAAGCCCTTTTCATCAAAAAGGTTGAGAGAGGTATTGGCAAGTAAAAGGGAAAGCTACCTCTAAAGTGTTTTAACTGTGGGAGAGTTGGACACTTTGCCTCAAAATGTCCTTATCCTAAGCAGAATGGAAATGATGAGAAAGAAGCCTCAAAGAAGTTCAAAAAGGACA
Source organism: Larix kaempferi (assembly GCA_027924585.1). Lineage (NCBI taxonomy): Eukaryota > Viridiplantae > Streptophyta > Pinopsida > Pinales > Pinaceae > Larix > Larix kaempferi. The sequence continues at coordinate 4,668,831 of BSBM01000765.1, read as the reverse complement.
AAACAAGAAACAAAAAGAAGTTCAATGAAAAGAAGAAAATATCCTACACCATAGAAGATAGTGAAGATGAAGACACAAGTGAAGATGAGGAAACAAAGATTTTATTCATGGGAATAGAAGCCCAATATGATGAATCAATGGAAGAAGGAGAAGTAGATCTAAGAGCTGAACTAATCAATGCCCTTGAAGAACTTGAAAAATGTAGGAAAAAGAACAAACAGTCAAACCAAATCATTAGTGATTTGAAAAACCAGCTTGAAGAGGCCAAGAAGATTGAAAGAGACCTGGATTTACAACTCAAAGAGAGATTACAAGAATCAAAGAAGCTTCAAGAAGAAATTATGCAGCTTATAAAGAAGCTCGATGAAGAATCCATTAAGTCAAAATATGAAAACAGTTCAAAGACTTTAGACGACATCTTGAGTAGCCAAAGACCATCAATAGATTAATCTGGTTTAGGATATGACAATGAAAGGAATCCAAAATGTTCCTCCTTCACAAACCAAGGAAGAAATAAAAGAAGTTATGCTGTTGCACTAAAGAGTTCATTTAAAAAGGAAGAAAGCAATAAATCTGCTCTATCTTTTCTTGACAAAAACATAACTAATATAAAACCTAGAGGACCAAAGACAAATAGATATCAACAGATCTTCTTTGGACATTGTTACTCTTGTGATAACTTTGGACATAAAGCCCTAAATTGCAAAGCATATGAAAAGTTTCGTGACTACAAGAAGAGGGCATCTAGTAACAAACCAAAAGCAAAGAATCATAACTTTTTTGCACCTCTTCAAAAGTATGACATAGAGTGTTACAAATGCAATAACCATGGACATATAGCAAGAGATTGTAAACTAATTACTCTTACAAAAAGGACTGCTACAAAATAATTCCAAGTCAAAAACCAGAGAAAGGATTGGAAGAAAAAGAACGAGGAGAAATCCATGATTGCTCTATGTGACAGAAAAGCAGAATCTATGGCATATTGGCAGTGGGTGTTCAAAACACATGACAGGAGACCCAAGTAAATTCATAAGCCTAAGAAGAGATAATAAGGGTAGAGTCACGTTTGGAGATAATATGTCTTCCAAAATAATTGGCAAAGGTACAACCACTATCAATAACAAGATCAAAGCTAAAAATGTGTTGTTAGTAGAAGGCCTAAAGCCTAATCTTATCAGTGTAAGTCAAACTTGTGACCAAGGTCACATTTGCACTTTTGACTCTGAGAAATGTGAAATCAGAAAAAAGGACTCAGGAAGACTTGTTGGGACTGTTGTAAGAAATTCAATTAATGTGTACATCCTAGAAAATGAAGATCGATGCTACATGAGTATGATTCATGAAAGTTGGTTATGGCACATAAGGATGGGACATTTAAATTTTGATAATCTTGTCAAGGTAAGTAATAAGGAGGCTGTGAGAGATTTGCCAAAAATTGTGAAACCTCTGAATGCAGTTTGTAAACATTGTCAGCATGGGAAGAAAACCAAAGATAGCTTCAAGTCAAAAGAACATGTGACCTCACATCTTTTGGAAATAGTTCACATTGACCTTTGTGGACCAACAAGGACTAAAAGCTTGCAAGGAGAGTATTATTTTATGTTACTCATTGATGATTACACAAGGATGACTTGGGTAACATTTCTCAAGGAAAAATTATAAGCCTTTGAAAATTTTAAAACTCTCAAATCAATGGTGGAAAATGAGACAAACCAAAAAATCAAATGTCTTAGGTCAGATAATGGAGGTGAATTCACTTCAAATGAATTCAATGAATTTTGTGAAATCCATGGGATTAAAAGACAATTTTCAACTCCAAAGACACCTCAGCAAAATGGCGCGGTGGAAAGAAAAAACATGACAGTTCAAGAAGCTGCCAGAACCATGCTAAATGAAGCAAAACTTCCTGATATATATTGGAGAGAAGAAGTATACACAACTGTCTACATACTTAATAGAGGACAACTCAGAGTGAATAATGACAAGACTCCCTATGAACTATGGTATGGAAGACCTGCATCAGTCAAGTATTTCAGAGTGTTTGGCAGCAAGTGCTACAAAAAGAGGAATAAAGATGATCTTGACAAGTTTGATTCTAGAATTGATGATGGAATATTTTTGGGATATTCCTCCACCAAGAAGGCTTACCGATGTTACAATCAAAGATTACACAAAATTGTAGAGAGTGCAGATGTAAGAGTGGATGACATGAAGCCAAGAAGGATAAGAAGCAAAGATGAAGATGCAAGAACAAACAATGAAGAAGAATTCTTGCAAAAGAATGAAGATGTGGTTGGGAAAGAAGAAGAAGAAGAGGAAGAAGAAAGAGAAAAATCACAAGAAAATGAAGATGAAGATTCTCCAAGAGCTGATACAAAGGCACCATCAATAAGAATACCAAAGAACCATCCTGGAACACAAATTATAGGTGACAAAGATGCAAGAGTCAGTACAAGAAGGAGATTGTTTACTGAGCAATCCCTACTTTCAGTAGTGGAACCTAAGAACTTTGCAGAAGCAAGAAAAAATGATGATTGGATCAAAGCCATGGATGAAGAACTAGATCGGATTGAGAAGAACAAAACTTGGGAACTTGTTCCAAGACCTACAAACAAGAATGTCATAGGGACCAAATGAGTTTTCAAGAATAAGTTCAATGAGGATTGTAAAGTGATCAGAAATAAAGAAAGACTAGTGTGTAAGGGATATGCTCAAATGGAAGGAATTGACTTTGAAGAAACCTTTGCACCTGTAGCAAGACTTGAAGCAATCAGAATGTTTTTGGCATTCTCATGTTATAAAAACTTCAAAGTATATCAAATGGATGTCAAGTCTACATTTCTAAATGGGAAGCTAGAAGAGGAAGTATATATTGAACAACCTAAAGGTTTCCTCCTGTCATAGAATAGGGACTATGTTTGCTAACTAAAAAAGGCACTCTATGGTCTCAAGCATGCCCCAAAAGCATGGTTTTCAAGGATAGATAACTACTTGAAACAACAAGGATATAAAATAGGAGCCACCGATAGTAATATCTACATAAAGATCGAGGATAAGAATATGATCATTGTTGTTGTTTATGCAGATGATATCATTTTTGGAAGCAATCTACAAATACTAAGTGTAAATTTTTCTTCTGAAATGAAAAAGGAATTTGAAATGTCAATGTTGGGTGAATTAACATTTTTCTTGGGACTACAAGTTTATCAATCAGACAAAGGAATCTTCATTTCTCAAAACAAGTGCATCAAGGATATGCTTAAGAAGTTCAAGATGGAAGATTCCAAGCCTGTTAGCACTCCCATGATCACTGGTTGTAAGCTAAGCAAGAATGATGAGTCCTTGGAAGTGGATCATACCATGTATGGATCCATGATTGGCAACCTACTATATGTGACAACTACAAGACCAGATGTGATTCAAGCTGTGGGATTGGTTGCTAGATTTCAATCAGCTCCCAAGGAAACACATGTGGTAGCAGTAAAAAGAATTTTCAGATATTTAAAAGGCACTATGGAGTATGGTTTATGGTACCCAAAATGCCAAGATTTCACCTTAAAAGCATTTACTGATGCATATTGGGCAGGAAGTGTTGATGATCGAAAAAGTACCATTGGAGCAACATTCTTTTTGGGAAATTGTTTGGTATCATGGTTTAGCAAGAAACAATCCTCCATATCACTATCTACAACAGAGGCTGAATATATTGCTGCTGCATCATGAAGCAGACTTTGGAAGACTTGCTTGTGAAGTATGAGAATCCAATAATAATAAATTGTGACAACACTAGTGCTATAAACATGTCAAAAAATCCTATTATGCATTCTAAAACAAAGCACATTCCAATAAAATATCATTTACTAAGAGATAAAGTGTCACAAAAGGTAGTCAAATTGGAATATGTAGATACAAAAGAACAGATAGCTGACATTTTCACTAAGCCACTACCCAAAGAAGCATTTGAGCATCTTAGACAAAAGATGGGAGTAATTTCTTTACAATGAATAAAAGGAGAAAAAGGCATCATGTCAGGGGGAGTTATGTTGACAGGGGGAGTTGTCAAAAGGAAGCCTTTGTCATTGATGTCAAAGGGGTAGTAAATCAAGGAGTAAATCAAGGAGTAAATCAAGGAGTGGTTGTCATCAATGCCAAAGGGGGAGAATGTTGAGTATGGTTGTCATTGATGTCAAAGAAGGTCATTAATGACAAAAGAAGTGTTGATATGGCATGTGTGATGAGGTTGTAAAGACACATGTTGGTGTCCTAATGTCTCATGATATCATTATGGTAGTATTTTGTAAAGGTATGATGAAAAACTGCTCTAAAGCAGCTGCCTTATGAAAATGCCCACCATAATTCATAAGAAGAAGAAAATGCCCACCATGACTTTCCATCCCATAGTTTGTTGAAATATCTATCTGACCATGGCCCCAATTTTCAGAAAAACTCCTTGAAGAAGAAGATACAGGTCTCCCAAAAGAAGGCTTTTTGGTCAAATTGATCAGAATTGCTCTAGGGAAATGCCCGCCATAATTTGTGGGTTGAACCAAATGCCTGCACCATATGGTCATCCTGTAGGTGTGTGTTGTCTACCTGATCATGTTCTCACATTGACTTGATAGTGCTTGAGGAAGAAGATATGGATTTGCCAAAACAAGGTTTCAGGCAGTCTTACACCAAAGTTCAGTAAAATGCCCGCCTAGGGAAAATGAAGATGATTCTGGGAATGAAATTAGCATAGGTGTACTTAGTGAGGTGTAATACATCATCTAGTGGCATTAGTTCAATTTTTTTGGTGAAATGAAAAATCCACTTTAGGTTTTGAACAAATTGTCTAAGTATGAAATTAATGGTAAAATATGCCTAAGTGGCCTCAGGGAAATGCCCGCCACATCTATTAGGATGATGAGAAAAATAATATGAAAGTGCTAGGCTCTAGTATGTTGGTTGGTGCACCCAACCATGTTCTCAGATTTCCCAAAGAGTCTCTGAGGAGGAAGATATCAAACTGCCAAAAGTGCCTCTCACCTTGATTTGCACTACTCCAGTAAAATTCCCACCGAGGAGAGAGAAATAAGTCCCAAAGGTTGAAATGGGCATATATGAAGTCGGCATGATATTCTCCATGATGTATATGCTTCAATTTCCAAGTTTGAAGAAAAAAAATGAAATCACCTTGGTGACCTAGGTTTTGAAGAGAATTGGCAAGAGTTAAGAACGGGAGTTTGAGAGGTCATTTGGAAATGCCCGCCAAGGGATGTCCTTGTACAAATAAATTTATCAAATGTCATGGATCCATTCTTTGGTAATTTTTCCATCTGCTCATGACGTCAGGTCTCCATCTGGTGTTCACTCGTGTGAAATACAAGTCTGCCAAAATAGGAAGAAGTTTGTTTTGATGTTCAAATGTAGGTCGATAAGGCATTTGGAAATGCTCGCAAGGGGGTATTACTTTGATGATAAAATTCATCAGATGACATGATCTTGTTCCTTGGTGAACTGGTTATCCAACCATGAAGTTAGATTTGCATTTGGTTCTCACACATGCGAAATATCAACCTACCAAAATAAGAAGAATTTTTTTTATTAAGAACAAAAGAAAAAATTGGCTAAGTGTTGAAAAGGGGCTAAGTGTTAAAGAATGCCCGCAAAAGGGCTTAGTTAATCCCACCAGGGCTTGAAGATGCTTGTAGGGGCTTAGAGAAGCTCATAAGAGCATTGGAGATGCTCATAGGGGTTGGCAAGATGCCTGCAGGGGTTTGTATGCTTACCCATAAAAGGGCTTATATGTTGCCCGCATAGAGAGATCCTGCATAAGAAGAGCTTGTAGGCATGAAAGAAGGAAAGCTCGCAGCCGGAGATGATCAAATCCCTCTGGCCGGAAGGATGAAGCAAAAATGTCTCATTTAATTAATTAAATAAATTTGTAAAACACAGAATTACAGATTAACGAATAACCTATCAGAGATCTGAAGAGGCGTGATGGTGAAAGGCCATGAATCATGTTCTGAAACGAAGCAATGATTCAAGATAAAGAATATATATATAGAATATTGAATTGGAAGAAAAGTATCTTTGGTGTCTTAACTGAAGAAGCAGCAAGAACATGCCGAGACCAATGAAGTTCCAGGATTGAAGAAAAGATGTTCTGGAATATCTGAAGAAGTCAGACAAGGGTGGAAGGGTGGTGCTAGGGCAGGAAGGAATACTGCAGGGGGTCGTAGCCTCCTTCCAGCAGAAGCTGGAAAACAGGGTGTAGTTGCATCCTTGTCTGTAGCAGCAGGCATAATTTCTAGGGTGTTGTAGCATCCTTGTTTGTAGCAGCAGGAAAAAACTAGGGTGTGGTTGCATCCTTTCTGTAGCAGTAGATAAACAATTTTGTAAAAATTCATCTTATTAATGAGTTTGAGTTTGTGGTTTTCTCTTTGAGGTTTCCACGATAAAATCTCGTGTCCTTGATTATTTGATTCTCTGTGTGTCTTGTACTAATTTCTCTAATTTAGGAAAAGAAGGCAATACGGATTCACCCCCCCCTCTCAGTATTGCTAGATAATCCAACATCTTTCTTGTAATCCCTATCGTCACGTGGCTCGGCGAGGGCTTGTCTGTTGTCCTTGCTCCTCCATTTCATGATTTCGCATTATGTCTTGGATCATGATCTCTATACACCTGTCCTGAGTCGTCGCATCATCCAAGGCCACCCAAACTCTAGCATTAATAGATCGTTTGGTATTAGTCTCGAGGTTGGTCAACATGTCAGCGATCTTGTTGCCACCCCTCTTGACACGGTTGAAAGTGAGTGCTAGCTTGGGGTCCATGATCTCCGCCAGCTTTTCCAATCACCCTTCTAATCTCCAGGACGTGGTCAACTTGGTGCTAGAGTTTCCGTGATGGATTTTTGTTACCATTTAAGACTACTTGAGAGTCCCCTTCAACAATTAACGGGGTCCAGCTGTGTTGAATGGCCATTTGTGCTCCATGCATTAATCCTTCCACTCCCGCAACATTGTTGGAATCCATGCCAATGAATCCTGTTCTGAAACCTTGTAATTCTCCTTTGTGGTTTTTGATGATGTAGTCGAACCCCGCTAGTCTCGGATTCCCCTTAGAGGCCCCATCAAAATTAAGTTTGAAAAAACCCACAAGTGGAGGGGACCGGCAATCCGGGCTAGTTTTCGCCATTGACATCTTCAAGGGTCTACCAAAACACTACAATGGCCCTAAGATCCCCCATGCTTCCAGAATGAAGGACTCATAAGCATTTGATTCCCAATCCGAGCTTTCCCATGTTTGCATTTTAATCGTTTCAACCATCTTATTTCTTATAATGTTCCATACCTTATCTTCATTTCCCAGTTTCCCTTGGAACGTTCTCGAGTTTTTCTCCCTCCATATTTCCCAAACCACAAAGCATGGAAAATTTTTCCAGAGGCAATTGACCATTAGATTTTGGACGGGGTCGTTCGTCCAAAAGGAGACGATTTGGTCGGGGCGGTCTCTAAGTCTATCAGATCTCCTGAAGGCTATGGCGCCACAGTCCCATAAGTTCATAGCGAACGAGCACAAATCTAGGAGGTGGTCCATCGTTTCTTCCTCACTAGTGCACATGTAGCATCGGTAAGGGCCTTGCATACCTCTTTTCTTGAGATTTTCTCCCGTAAGGATTCATCTTCTAATAACTAGCCAAATAAAGATAGAAATTATGGTCCATAGTTTAGCTCCCACAGATTCTTCCATTTCTAATCCGATGGCTGGTTGTTATAACCCATCCATATATTGTAGGCTTCTTTTATGGTAAAAGATCCTTTTGGCTTGAACCCCCAGCGAAGTCTTTCCTCCCCCATATGGACCCTAATTTTTCTATTGATTAGGGCATATTCAGTCCTATCAACTTTCTCCTTAGGGCCCAGTTGTTCCCACTAGTCCTGAGGAACCCAAACTTTGTACTCGATCTCTGTATTTGAATTCACCCATAATTCATTTAACTTTGTTTTTCCTTGATTTCTGCACTCTTGTATGATCCGGGGAGATTCTAAACTCTGGACCAGAGGTGGTAATTGTTGTCATGAGTCCTCCCAGACAAGATCTGTTTGCTCATTTCTAATTTCCAAAAAGTTGTTAGCCTAGACCAGTCTTCTCCCTTGGTTTGCAGTTTTCCATATATGCGATCCTGGAATATCCTCAGAGAAGCGAATGAGATTACCCTTCTCCCACCCATCAGCGTATTTCATGTGCCTCAAATTTTCCCACGGTTCCTGATTGTGGGTAACCCATCTCCACCAGATCTTTGCCCCACTGACATAGTTGACCTTTTTAGGAACGCGGAGACTAAGGCCTCCTTGATTCTTTGGAGAACATATGGTATCCCAATTCACCAGGGCCCATTTCCGATGATCAATGGATCCATTCCATAGGAATTTTCGTTGTATGTTCATAATCTCTTTCAAAATAGCTTTCGGAGCCGCAAGGGAATAAAACAAATAAACTGACATGGCTTGCAAAACGAATTTTACCAGGACAAGTCTGTTGACATAGTTTAGAGGACACAGTGTCCAATGAGAAATTCTTTTCCTCATTTTGTTCAACAATTCCGACCAGGAGCCTTTCCAAACCATTGAATTAGTTAAAGGGGCTCCAAGGTATTTGGATGGAAGGGAGCTCTCTTGGAATCCAAGGATTCAATATATGTTGCGCCTGGTGATCCTTGGGGTGCTAAAGAAGAAGATCTAAGATTTTTGCTCGTTGACTTCCAGACCTGAAGCTTTACCAAAGTTGACCAAACATTATTGGATCTTCCTGGCCTCTTGAACCGAAGGATGCCCCATCAACATTGTATCATCTACAAACTCCTGCTGAGTTTGTCTTTCTGCTCTCGGTTGGATAATGATCCCCTGCATCTTGTGATTACCCTGCATTTCCTTGATAGTTCTTCCCAGTCCTTCTGCCATTATTATGAATAGAAAGGGAGATAACAGATCCCCTTGTCTAATTCCCCTTGTGAGCTTAAGTAGACCATATAACACTCCATTAATCAAAATGGAGAAGAAAGTTGTTGAGATAAGAGTCATAATCCACTTGATCCAATCTTCACCAAAGCCAAAAGCTCTCAGCATTGCGAGGATGAAATTCCAGTTGAGCTTGTTGTAGGCTTTAACAATGTCAAGTTTTAGCATCATCCCAGGTATCTTCTCTGTTTTGAGAGAGTGGAGAACTTCATGGACAAGGATAATTCCATACTTAATATGACGATCTTCAACAAATCCTGATTGCTCAAGGGAAATCAGGGAAGGAAGGATAGGTTTGAGACGATTAGCAATTACCTTGGTTACAATTTTGAAGATAACATTGCAGAGGGCCATGGGTCGAAATTTACCAGTCGAGTCCGCCCCATCACCCTTAGGTAGAAGAGTAATAAAGGTGGCATTGAAGGAAGGGATAATTTTCTTGGAGAATCTGGATTTTTCCACAATCTGCCAAACTTCATTATTGATGAGATCCCAAAAGTGATGAAAGAAGTTGACTGTAAATCCATCCGGTCCTAGTGCTTTTTCGTCAGCCATTTGGTTCACTGCTTCTTCAACTTCAAGAAGAGTCACTAGTTTCATTAAAAGGTCGTTATGATCCTGAGAGACCAGAGTGGGGATATTGTGATGAACCTGTAATAATTAATTAATGCAAATACACAAGATATCAGAAATAATAGAACTCAGAATCACTTTTATATTGATCACGGGCCACTTCGAGGGGGAAACCTCCTTTGAGCAAGCTCAATACAATTAACTTCACGGTGCCTTCAATGACCTCAACACACACTTATATACTAAGTCTATGCCCAATACTATGGGTCAAAACCATGGGACATATAATACTATGGGACGACTTACAAAGCATATGTGTCCAATACTATGGGCTAATATAAACTATGAATCAACAAATACTACGGGACGACTTACAAAGCATATGCGTCCAACAACAATATACTAACATAGTAAAGAGAAGGGTTGACATGGGTTCCTAACATCCCCTCTCCCTTAGAAAAAGCTTTGTCCTCAAAGCTTTGGTGGGAGAAATTGCTGCAAAATCTGAAGGAGTGGTTCCCCGATAGCATCATCGGGTTGCATTGCGGGCCATTGACGCCTTTGGAGTGTCAGGGAGGATTGCTTGGAAGGCTGTAGATGAAGAAGAACCCTATCAGCTGCGTGGAAAATGCGCTCAAAACGGTGTTGATCGGCTTGTTTTTTCAGGCGAATTCTGGCCATGTGAAGATTGTCCTGCAGAATGAGAAGAATCTGATCGCGGTTGCGAAGAACTGAGTCAATTTCCTGAACTGGGGAGCTGCTAAGGGTGTATGGAAGAAGAACTGGCGGTGTCTGTCCATAGATTGCTTCATATGGTGTCCTTTGAGATGTGGTATTGTACCACCAGAGCGCTGCTAGGAAATCCATAGAAATAGTTGGCCAAAGCTGTGTAGGGATGGGCAAGGGTTTGAGAAATCCCGAAAGGAGTGTCGTTTCACCCTTGTTGACCTGGAAAGTATCACAGTCAGCCACCATCTGTTGAATTGTCATTTTTAGTCCCTGCCAAGAGAAGTTACATTGTTCCCGGTCATACATTTTAAAGAACCCAGAGTGCCTTGCTGATGAAGAAGCATGGAGTTCATAGAAGAGATAGCCCTGTTGAACATATTGCAACCAATTTGGAACAAGCAGAGAAAGAGCTGTAAGAGAAACTGGGTCATCAATTGTGCGAGAAGGAGCATCTGCCACTATATTGTCCTTACCCTTCTTGTAAGTGATCGCATAGGGATAACCCATGAGTTGGATAACCCATTTTAGGTGTGTTGGGTAGGAGACCTATTGTTCCAGAAAATTTTCCAGACTCGGGAGATTAGTCTTGATGCAGAAATAATTCCCTAATAGGTATGGCTGCCACTTCTGTACTGCATGCAAAATAGCCATCAGTTCCTGCTGAGAGGTAGATGTGACTAAATTCTTACCGGAAAGGTCTCTTGAAGGCGGCAAGCTCATTGGTTCAGCAAAGACACCTGCATATCTATCCAAGGAAGTAGTGGAGACCATTGATGGGTGCATATGAATGGAATGGAGCTAAGCGATGACACCATGTGAATTCTTCTTAAGGATTTTTTCCAGACGATGTGAACTGATGACGCGGAGAGACCCTGGTTGTAAGCCCATTAATTTGTGTTGTGCCCCATTGACTGAAAACTGCATCCAAAGTTTCACAAAATCCCATAAGATGGGGCCAAGTGTGCGTAACCATTGAACACCCAAAACCACATCACATCCGCCTAAGGACAAGGAAAACATATCAGAGCGCAGGTTATAATCTTCCATAGAGATACGCACATTGTGACACTTCCCCATCAAGGTAAGGTGCCCCCATTGGAAACCATGACTTCAAAGTTGGAGCAAGGATGGACAAAACAATCAGGCTGTTTGGAAATCCGAGGGTCAATGAAGTTATGAGTGCTACCATAATCAATGAGTATGGTAAGAGGAAGATTCTTGAAGTATCCCCTAACTCGCATTGTTTGTGGAGTGGTGACGCCAATTACAGCATGGAGAGAGATCTCGGGTGGGTCGTCCTGAGATGGGGTGTCAACAGGTGGGTGTTGAATGTCGACCTGATCATCTACTGTATCTAGAGCTTCTTCATCAAGTTCTGAGGCAGGCGGAGAATCCACATCCAAGAGATAGAGCTTTTGTTGAACACATCTATGTCCCCGAGTGAATTTCTCATCACAATTATAACAAAGCCCTTTTTCTCGACGTGCCTGCATCTCTGTTTCAGACAAATGCTTGATAGGAGTTGGTTGAGGAGCAGGCATGATGGGAGGTTGTTGGGAACCCATATTTCTTAAGGGAACAAAGGTGGGTTTGGAGTGTTGTTGAGCTGCGATCTTGTCCTCTGCCAACTTAGCCAACCCTAGGACTTCCATCATTGTGTTTGGACAGAACATTTTGACCTCTGAGCGGATTTCATCCTTGAGACCACTGATAAAACAACTCCTGTAGAATTCATCAGACAATCCTTCTGTGTGATTGGCCAGTTTCTCAAATTCTGTCTGATACTCTCTCACTGTGCCAATTTGGTGAAGTTTAGTGAGTGCTCCTGTGAAGTCATCAAAAGCACTAGGACCAAATCGTGGAAAAAGGAGTTGGCAAAAATCTGTCCAGTTTGGTTCGGGATGAGCTTTGATGTGCCAACGGTACCATTAAAGGGCTTCTTGTTCCAAATGAAAGGATGCAAGTGGAACTTTCTGGACATCAAAAGTATTATGCAGACTGAAATATTGTTCTGATCAGTATATCCATCTAGTCAGATCAGTACCATTGAAGCGAGGAAAATCAAGCTTCGGCCCATGAAAATTGCTGGAAGAAGAGAACCCGGTGGCTGCAAAAGATTCTGGCTGTCGGTTATTGTTCATGGCTGAATGCTGAAGATGGAGGCTAAGAAATTTTTCATCCAGATCTTGGAGTTTGGTTTGGATGGCTACAAGTGCTTCCTCTATGGTGTTTGCTCCTGCGTGGGTGACAACCATAACCAGGAATTTTTTTTTTTGACTGGGTAGAAAAACAAAAACAGAAACTGCTTCAGTAAAGGAAAATCTGGAGTTGGGAAAAAATTTGAAGGGTAATTGGGGTTTGACTAGGTTTTTAACACTGTCGAAGAGACAAGGAAGCAAAAAATAAGGATTTCAGAAGCGGGGTGAAAGGATGGGAAAATTTGGTAGAGGGAGACAAAGAAGCAGAATTCGGAAAGGAACTCCGTGGTAAAATTTGAAGGTGATTGGATGAAATCTGAGGAAGTTATGGCAAACCCTAAAAATAGACAAATGTAGGATTTCGGGCTTTGGGAAGGGGAATTGGGGATAGGGTCCTCAGGAATGAAATATGCAGAATGGGATGACAGGGGTTCCCCGAAAATTTCAAGGGAAACAGAGTGAAAACAAGGGAGATATGGAGAAAAAAACAGTTTTTTTTTTTTTTTTAGACTGGAGCAGCGACGGCTCGGAAGGGATCTGGAACAGATAAATCTGCAACGACCCAGAAGTGAGCGGAAATAGATGGATTTGAAACGGTGCCGAATGGATTGAAAACGGCTGGATCTGGAACGGCTTTCAGAATGGATCTGAACGGCTGTATCTGAAATGGCGCAGCAGTGATCGACAATAGTTCAGCTGAAAATAGATATGGACCCCAGGTATGTGCGGCTTCCTAATAGTTCAGGGGTTTCACTCGGACACCAATGTTGTCTGACGGCTTGCGTATTGGGGCAGTACCCCTCACTCCACAGCTCAGGTAAAACTGATAACCGCTTTGCCACAAACGACAGCTCTTGGTTTACCTCGCGGGTGGGAACTAGTCAATCAAGTAGGGGTCGTTGCCCTTTTCGCTGGTAGGTCCTCTCAATGGGCCAACTACTTCGGGGTTCCTGTGGTACTCCTCACAATGAGTTTTAGGGCTTATTCCCAAGTACTTCCCACAGTTAAGTGGATAGGGATTATTCCCAAATCCGGACCTGCAACAGATGCGAAAAAAAATTTGGCAGAAATTTCACCCAGCGAGCCCAAGAAAGTGCTCTGATACCAGATGTGATGAACCTGCAATAATTAATTAATGCAAATACACAAGATATCATAAATAATAAAACTCAGAATCAGTTTTATATTGATCACGTGCCACTTCAAGGGGGCAACCTCCTTTGAGCAAGCTCAATACAATTAACTTCATGGTGCCTTCAATGACCTCAACACACACTTATATACTAAGTCTATGCCCAATACTATGGGTCAAAACCATGGGACATATAATACTATGGGACGACTTACAAAGCATATGCGTCCAATACTATGGGTCAATACTATGGGCTAATATAAACTATGAATCAACAAATACTACGGGACGACTTACAAAGCATATGCGTCCAACAACAATCTACTAACATAGTAAAGAGTAGGGTTGACACCTGCTATGTTATTTGTTCAATGTCCATGCTTCTGTCCATGAACGATTCATTCATAACATCCTAAAAGTAATGGCCCAATTCCTCCACTATCTCCTCCCTAATTTCCAATCTATTCCCGTTAGAATTCTTAATCATGAGAATTATGTTCTGGGAACGATTTTGGATTACTGTTCTATGGAAGAATTTGGTGTTTCTTTCCCCATATTTCAGTCAGCTAACTCTAGCTTTCCACCGCTAGAGAATTTATTCTTGTCACTCCCTCTCCTGTAGCCTATTACTCATGCATGCTTCTTCTTCCTGAAGCTTAGTCGTGTATCCTTCATTCATACCCCGAGTCTATATTTCTTCCAGCCGATATTCTAGGAATTTTTATCAGCAAAGATGTTTCCAAATCCCTCCTTGTTCCATTTCTTGATCTTGTCTTTTAGTCCCTTTAGTTTTTGTTGAAACTTATATTACATGCTTTGGCTTTCCCCATTGCTTAATTCATCCCACCACTGACCAACTTTCTCTTTGAAATCTGGGTGACCTAACTAAAACTGTTTGAATTGAAAAGGTTTTTTGAACTGAGATCCTAACCCGCTCCACCATAATTCCACAGGCCAATGGTCTGATCCAATGGCAGGAAGCACTGATGTCGAGATGTCACTCCCCAGCTCCATAACTGACTCAGATACAAGGAAACGATCCAGGCGGGAGGCAATGTGACGGTCTCCCCTCCGTTTGTTATTCCAAGTAAACTGACCTTGCCCCAGAACCACATCCACCATCTTCAGGTCTTCAATAGTGTTTCTGAAAAACCAACATTCTTCCTCTAGCCTCTATCTTCCCCCTTTCTTTTCCTCCAGTGAAGTGATAAGGTTGAAGTCTCCCCCCAAAATCCAGTGATTCCCCTTTGTCCATTTATGAATATTCCTAATGGATTCAATGGAAAACTGTTTTTCACGGGGGAGATGAGGACCATAAATATTAGTTAAGATCCCTCTATCCGGGAACCCAATTACTCCAAATTCCACAGAAATGGACCTAAGATTTCCATTGAAGCTAGATAGGCATACTTTGTTAGGATCCCATAGGATTCCCAGGCCGCCTGCCATCCCTCTTGCATCAATGCCCATTCCTTCGCTCCCTTTCCAAACCTTCTTTCCTATTACCTGTAGCTGGTTCGTCGAGCATTTTGTTTCTTGAAGAAAAACAATAGTGGGATTTGTCTTCTGAATCTTTTTCCTCAAAATGTTAGATTTTTGGGGACTGTTAAGATCTCTTATATTCCAAGATACAATCTTCATTGAGTAATAAGAACAAAGAGATTTATAAGCCTAGAGCAACCCTTATAGTAGGGTACTGACCTAATTCAACCAGCTTTAGACATGTTGCCGCTATGCATTTCCTGTTTGATTTCCTGCCTGACTTCTTGTCTATCTCCTCGTGCTTCCTCTTGTAGTCCTTGTGGAAACCAGGATTAATTCCTAGATGGTTAGTTTCCCTTGCTTTGATGATTTCCTCCTTTAGTAAAACAACCTTCTCTTGGGGGACATAGCCTTTCTCAGCGTCTTTGCAGGCTTGTTCAATGCCATCTAGATTTAGGTCCCCAATATCCATATCTTCAACTTCTTCCCCTGTATCTCTTACTAGGTCTTCGTTTGAGCCCTCCTCTACCGTATTGTTTGTTTCCTTCGTACTTCCATCCTTTTCATCCTGTCGATTTTAGTTTTGTTGATTCTCGTTATGATATCCTCCGACTAATCTCCTAAAGCATCAAATTGATTGGATACTGAGATCCTTTTGGAAGCTTCTATGTTTTCCTGTTTTCTCCCTCCTCTTTTATGCGTTGGAACCCTAGTAAACCCTTGATCCAGTTTATCCTCGTCTTGCTTTGGAAGAGATTTCAGAGAGTTCAAGGGGCATTCTCTAAACAGATGTCTGTACTCGTGGCATCTACGACATCTGAACGAGATTTGTTCATAGTATAGGGTTTGAACCCAGTCTTTGTCTTCCTGTGACAATTTGATGGGAGAGAATAGAGATAGATCCATCCCGACGCAACTCTCATATCCTCTTTATCCGGGCAGAACTTCTCCTTCCAAGGTCGTAGGAATACACCCGCAGAGTAGAAGAAATATGACCCTCCATCAAGCACTCTGTTTCTGTCTTCCAAGCTTAAAAAGGAAATGGTGAAAAAACCTTTGGAACCCAATTGGAGATCATAGTGGCCCCGTGGCTTCCAGGTGGAGTTTATCCACCATACTAGGGATTTTTTCGAGGGAAACATTCCCACAAATTTTCCTATGAGAGCCTGATCTCTCATATATTGGATCTGATCCCTAAGTTTGCTTGATCTGATCTGCATTGAGGGTATAAGGGCAGATTTAGGAATACACTGACCAGGCCTCCTTTCGATTGAAAGGCCAACCGTTTTGGAGCTTGATTACCCGTTCCTTCTCCTCCCACTGCCTCCAGAGGGATCGGGATACCCCTGATCTGGAATCCCCCTGATAGATCTGTTGGGGAGGCCTGAGAACCCCCCCATTGTTGCAACCATGGTCATCGTCAGTCCTTCTGCCTCTCAAAATCGCCAAGATCCACAATCTTCCCTCAACGTCCACCAACCAAAAAATGAATGGTAGAGTTATCAGTGAAACAAATTTTAGTAACTCCATGATTAATAATTAACAGAATAACAATGTTTATATTAAATTAGGAAAACATATATAATTTACTAAATAGATCTACATTAAACTTGATAGCTAATGTTGAAGAGACTACAACTTTTATAATATGTTGATCCAATATAATACTTTATAAAACTAAAATCAAAGTAATAACAATAATGCTTTAAGGTACCAATGGTAAGGGAGTGATTTTTTTTCCGATCTTGTTAATGTTTTATAGACCTAAAACTAAGATGAATTTGCACTAATCATGTATAAGCAAGTGTGTGTCATTACATAAAATATAACTTGAAAAAAATAAAACATAATCCTTTTAGCAAGCAATCAATCATTATATTAATAAGAGACACCACTCCTTTCTAGTTATGGTTATCTCTCAACTAATGTAGGATTAATTTTGTATAAAAAGATATTTGTATAGTAAAAAGAATTTCAAAATACATAAAATGCAACATTTTAAATGTATATAATTAAAATGCATCATTTTAAATGTATTTAATTAGTAAAGAGCATTTTTATAAAGTATGTGAAAGAAGTGTTGTGAAATATTGCCAATATGATATATAAATGTACTTATAAATAAAATTTATTTATATATGTTAATAATATGATATATAAATGTACTTATAAATAGATGTTATATATGTTAATAATATGATATATAAATGTACTTATATATAGATATGCTACATGTGCACACACAATCTACAACCTTGTGAATGCATAACGTGTGTGTATTAAAACATTATGATGGGTAACTTTGAAAATGAATAATCTATCATTGTGAATGTATAATGTTTATTTTCCCGCGAAAAAATGAATGTATAATGTTTATGTAGTAAAACATTATGATTAATAAATTTAAAAATGAATAATCTAGAAAAACCTTTACAATAATCAAATATTTTTACAATTAAATAATTTTATAAAATTACATGAAATTTATATAAGAGTAAATAATTGAATATTAGATAAATTTATTCAATTTTAAATTGTAAAATAATATAAATTAAAATATAAATATAAATTTTTATTTTTATTTTTTTAAAATAAAAATATATATTATTAATACGGTCGTTTAACCCTCCAACCTTTCTTCTCAACACAATTATAATTTTCCATTATTCTCTCACCTAAATCTTTCTATAACGTGGAGAAAATGCTCCATCGTATGCTTTTTAGCTTCGCCTACACCATGATGTTAGAAAATAAAAACGGGTCCAGAACCTTATTATTTTTCTCTCTAGAATGTTTTATTTCGATGTCCTATTCGATCACGAAATCGAACATTGTTTCCCAAGTAACATTCATTTGCGTTGAGGAACTGGATATTTTAAATTTTCATGACGGCTTCTTAGTTAGAACTTTATCTTAAATTTTTCCAAAACCGACGTCCTCCACCATTAGGTTTAGGAACATTGGAAGTCCCCGTCAACCCCTTTCCTCTTTTGAGAGGAGACTTTCTTACGAGGCTTTGGTCATAGAACTATAGATATCTTTCGATTTATGTGTCATATATCTTGAAATACTGATTGACTCAAAAATCATTGTGAGGTAGACAAGAAACTCTATCCACTGTAATTCGTCTCACTTCAAAATTTCCTATGGAGTTTGATTTGAAAACTTCTCTTAACTAGTCTTTCATTATATGGAGAATGAAGTCTTATTCTATTCCTTTTCTCTCTTTTCCTTAGCTCTTTTCATATTGGTGTTAACTAGATCTACCTTTAAATAAGTCTCATTTAATTCAAATGATAATTTTGAACATTCTTTTAATGGGATAAAATATTGTATTCTGGTTTTCGTCATCACATAATTCTTCAGTCACTCCCTTCATTTTAATACACTCTTATTTACACTTTTCCTCTATGCATGCTTGGTTTTTAATAAGACATCTCCAATTTGTATGGCTGTCACAATGTTCTTTCAACCACCACTATATGTAGCTTCGCATATATATAAAAGTGTTGGTCCATTTCATTTTAGTTTATACTTTTTCATATTTCCCTTTGGGTTTAGTAAACAATCTCTAATGAAATAAACTTTACATGTTTTCCTTGGTATTTGTGGATTTTCCAAGTTTTTGCATTTACATTCTTTTATTGAATTATTATAGCAAAACTCTTTTGATTTTAACTTCTATGTTACAAATACCTTTGCAATAAGCAAAATCATGTGAATCCTATTTCTTTCACCATTTGGACATGTGCCATCATGAAGTGCCATTTGACAGACGTGGATTTCAACCCCATGGGCTGTTACAATCCTTGGTCGTAGAGTTGGGAGGTAAGACTGTTTCCATTAACGTGGAAGTAGTCGTTGCCTCATTGGATTATAACTTATTACTTGGTCAAAACTGGTTCTATGCCATGACCGCGGTCGCATAATCCATCTTCCGCATTGTGCAATTTCACCATCAAGGGAGAATTGTTACTATCGACTAGTTAGATTCATGTACACCTGAAACCACTACTCATCCCACGGATAATGTCCCTCTTTTGGGACACTCTTCGTAGATATATGAGAGTGTGGGCATAGGACTCCTTAAAGATTCATCCCTCATGGGAGTCTTTCCAACACCAGATCCCCCTGACCATGTTGCCATAGTGAACATGGTCTCATCTACGATCCCATCTTCTTCCAACTCGACCGACCAATGGGTTGTTCCCGATCCTGATCATTTAGATTTGATTGGAGATGTAAAAGAAAGACGTCCCAAATGCGGTTGTTAAAGAAAGACGTCCCGTTCATTTGGGATGACTACGCTAAAAAATCCTTTGACAACCTTAAACATGCAATCACTCATGCGCCCATGTTACAACCACTAGATTACACCAAGGATTACATTATTTATCTTGCTGCTTATACTTCAACTATCGCTACAGGTTTAGTAAAGGAAGATAGTCACGCGCAGGAACACATGATATACTACCTTAGTAAGGGTCTCATCAACTCTAAAACCCGAAATTCACATGTAGAGAAGTTAGCTCTGGCAGCATTAGAAGTTCCATCACTATATCCTACTCCGCACTAATACCATTATTTCCAACTCTAACCCCATGTACCACATTCTCATGCGTCAGGTACTAGGGGGAAAATATTCGTGGTGGATCGTGATTCTCTAAGAATTCGATCTCCAGTTTGAGAAGGCCAAATCAAAGAAGTATTTAGTATTTGCAGAGCTTATTTGCGATCTTCCCCATACTGATCAAGAATATGATCCCATTGACTCTCTCCCCGATGAGTCCTTGTTTCTGATTAGTACTTCTGACCCTTGGTATGGAGACATTACATTGTACCTCCAAACCCAACGCTTCGGTCCTCATTTATCCCATGATGAACGTCGTTGTGTCCGTCATCACGCAAAATATTACCTAACAATTGGTGATACATTATATCATCGTGGCATTGATTCCATTCTCTGACGTTGTTTAACTCATGAGGAGGCCGGGCATGTTCTGAATGATTGTCACTCAGGGGCATGTGGCGGTCATCTTTTTGGGATGGCTACAACCCATAAAATATTACGAGTTGGATACTACTGGCCTTCCATTTTTAAAGATTGTATTGAGGCGGTCAAGAAGTGTCCTCCTTGCTATTTTTTTCATTATAAAAAGAGCTCACATCCAACCCCATTACATCTAGTTATCTCCGTTGGTCCCTTTGCAAAATGGGGCATCGAATTCATGCATTGAAATCCTACCTCGTCCGGGGGGCATGGTTACGTTATTGTCGTAATTGACTACTTTACCAAATGGGACGAGGCTATGCCTACATACAAGGAAGACAGGGGAACTACTGCATTCTTTATGTTTAACCATATCATTGCAAGATTCAGAGTCCCTCAAGCCATCGTCACTGATCATGGATCATACTTTCAAAACAAGATGGCAGATGAACTAAGCACAAAATTAGGTTTTAGGCATGAAAAATCAACTCTCTACTATCCTCAATCAAATGGACGAGTAGAGGCCATTAACACGGTCTTGAAAACCATGATTCAACGAATGGTGGGAACACACAAGTCCAATTGGAGTGTGATGTTTTTTTCAACCCTTTGGGAATACAAGACTTCCGTTAAAACTGCCACTGGGTTCACACCCTTCCATTTGGTCTATGGACTAGAGGAAGTATTGCCTATTGAGTGCAAGATTTCATCTCTAAAACTCGCTGTCAAACTTTTGCCGAACAAAAATGCCGAGGAAGAACGATTTCTATACTTGGAAAAACTCAACGAAACCTGTTGTGATGCAGCTCTAGCTAACGAAGCTCATAAGAAACACATCAATGCCCAATATGATAAATCTGTAAAAACTCGTATCTTCAATGAGGATGATTTGGTCCTTACTTATGACCAAAAACACGATAAGTTGGGGGCAGGAAAACTTGAGTCCATGTGGCATGGTCCATATGTAGTGAAACGTGTTTTGGAAAAGGGAGCCTATGAATTAGTCGATTATGACGGGATATCTTTAGGGGAGCCTTGTAACGGGCTCTACCTAAAGCGGTACTATGCCTAAATCATTATGCATTAGTACTTTGTATATACTGTACATGGCATGTGTTTTTTGGTGTGACACTTTCTTTTAGTGTGCTACGATCTTATCTAGCCTTTTGCGCTTATACCATGTTCTGCCTGGATGTGTTGATGGAAACTTGCTATGGATTTGCAGATGACGCTATCCGGCACACCCACAACCTCGCCTCAGCAGCATGGGTACTCTATTCCCCTACCAGCGAGTTGATCAGTTCAGGAGGAATTTGCCTAGGTTTTGCAACCAACAATGCCACCGAGTATCACGCGGTGATTGGATTATTGATCGACGCTTTTTCCTTGGGTGTGGACCACATTGTTATCTACCTTGATTCACATTTAGTGGTCTCTCATCTGAACCATGTCTACGCTATCTGTGACCCCATATTACTCCACTTATTCCGATGAATACGTCTCTTCGAAATCTCCTTTGAGTCCATTCAATACCTACATACTCCAAGAAGCATGAACACAATTGCTGATTCCCTAGCTAATTTCATATTAAATTTGTATATTGCACATCCATAAACATTTTTATCAAAGATGTATAAATCAACATAACATGTAAATTAATCATAATGGATAGGCCAACATCCATAAGATCCCAAGTTCATCATAGAGAACATGGTATATAAAACTGCTATATAGTGTTTTTGTATATATATCATCATGTCCAGTAGAATACAAAAAGTGGTACTATACAAAAATCTGAAGCTCATAAGCTTTCAGTAGATCATATCTACAAAATCTGAAGCCTATGAATTTCAGTACATCATACATAAAGCCTATCCCTAAGGATTCTCGTGATAACATATAATGGCCCTAGCCACTCAACGACGTAGCCGACCAAATCATCCTGAAACCCCATCTGTTCTACGCTGGTAGTGATGAGGACTATCATCAATAGATATATTGGTAATATGATAAGTCAATCTTTGGAGGTTCTCCTCCAGCTCATCTAAGAGCTAGATGAGTTCCATCTCTCGCATGACTCCCCTCCTCTTGATCGGAGAGGAACCCACTAGTCGGGACAAGCCAACATTTGCACAAAGCATGTGTGAACTATCAATACTACAAATATATATATATATATATAAAATACATAAAAACAACAAGAGTTTCTTTCTTACCAAGGTCTCCCCATTACTCTCCCTCAAGAAGAGCTAGATCCGGATCCCCTCTAAAATCGGTGCTTGCATAAGCATAGTCCTCGAGCATGAGGAGATTTCCACGGAGCCACCTGAAGAAGGTTGGACCATAGGTAATGATAGGCCCCCCAACTCCATGACGGGCCATCACCTCTGACCACTGAACAATGTGCGGATCTCATGGATCGATATCGTCTAACTCAACCTGTGGCCGCAGTAGTGGAACTCTTTCTAAGAAGAAAGAAACCACCATGGAACCGTAACCAACCTATTTCAACTCACCCCTTCGGCATTTGGTGAGCTGATCCTTCAAGTTCACGAGGAGTCCCCCGCACCAGTTGAAAATTGTTGGAACCATACACTCAATGGCATATAAAATATGATCTTTGGTGGCCTGATGAGCATCCATGTTTCCCACCACCCGCTCAATGGTAAAGAGCACGATTCTAAGTGGTCGGTCCCGTACACTCTTGATGGGAATTTTCCCAGCAAGCATTTGTGTCCCCGGCATGCAGAAATGTGCGATAAGACTTTCAGTAGATTGGTCACTACCCCGAGGCTCGGATAGTGATACAGGGGCCCCAGGTCTCGATAACCACGTCAACAAATAGATTTCTTCCACTTCCAATGTGAGGATGTGGGAACCTACCCTGAAGAACTGTTGATCTGAGTCCCACAACCTGATCAAACAGTCAAGTAGTTGTACTTGGGCTCTCATCCATTGTACATGGAATAATTTCAATAGTCCACACCCCTGCAAAGCATTCATGGAATGTGGGTCATTTGCTGCTTGAACGTCTTCGATTTTGTGTTCCCTCTCCTTCCACTGGACCATCTTGCTAGCCAAAGTATGCATAAACATCAATAAGATTATTGTTAGACCCTTTTCAATGCATTGGATTTGATCTTTTGGGCCCCATTTTTTATTTTGGGTATCAAACTGCGCCGATGCACCCCACATTTTCGGACATTGTGTCGGAGACACACTTTTCCCGTTGGGAAGGTGTGTTAGACCCTTGCGACGAAATTCCCGCAAGGGGAAAATGCATCGCCCAGGGTGCGTGCAATCCTCTCCAACATGAACCCAAAAAACCTAAAAATTGCACTTAAAATCAAATTTTAATCCATTGAAAAGATTAAACATGAGATTGAGGCCTACTTCCAATTGACAGGGGGTTGATTGGCTGACTGAGGCGTCCGTAATCGTCGTCAAAAAATTGAGCTCCAAAAAGGTTCTTTCAACTATTCCAACTTGGCAAAATGAATTGGTAAATAATTTTTTACTATTCACCTTTTTATATGAAAAAATGGAATATTCCTTAATTAAATTTTCTTTTATGGGTTATTTACTATACTTGGTGTCCTTTTTATGTTTTAAAACCTCATAATGGATCCTAACTTGGCTCTTGGAGCTTGCATATAGAAAAACTGGTGTTTTGACTATGTTGGTGACCATCGTAGGCTTTTCATGCTCTTCATCAGGTGTGAACAAGTCTTTG
This sequence comes from Larix kaempferi, assembly GCA_027924585.1. Classification (NCBI taxonomy): domain Eukaryota; kingdom Viridiplantae; phylum Streptophyta; class Pinopsida; order Pinales; family Pinaceae; genus Larix; species Larix kaempferi. The sequence goes on along the minus strand of BSBM01000765.1, from coordinate 4,644,986 downwards.
AGCGTATTTTATGCCATCATCATGCTCGTTAAAATCAAGTATTAACGACATCGAGCTCACTCTTTGTTCATTCTCGTGCTCGTAAAACTATGAGAATAAGTCACCGAGTTATAGTTTATCTCTTTTTCGGTCTCGTAAAACTCCCACGAAAAAGGAACCCCCTCGGAGTCCTTCTTTAAGCTCTTTTCATACTCCCTAAATAGGAAAAGATTTCCAAGTGAACTTGATTCTTTCACACTTGTAAAAGTATTTGAAAGTTCATCTTTCTAGTGATAGTTTATCGCTTTTTCGGACCAGTGGGACTATTTACAAAAAATGAGCACTCTGGTTAATCATAACTGGAAGAGTTCTCTCTCATATTTTTTATCCTTTTTTGGATGAGGATATTAACTTTTACAAAAAAGAACCATTTGGAGTCTTCTTTAGTTCTTTCAGACTCTCTAAATATGAAATGACGTCGAGTTTACCTTCTATAGATTCGTTAAAATCTGACGTTGAAGGGCCCTTTCAGGGATGAACCCCTCCTATCTCAGGTTCGTAAAACATATGAGATCGAACTCGTTCGAAGGATGGGCTATATCAAGCATCTATTACCCTCCTCAAGCTCATTAAAAAACAAATATGTAGTCATCAATCAAGATGGGGATAAGGAAAGAGTTTGTGTTTACTTGTAATTTTGGCAGTACTTAGTCACTCTTGAACATGGCAGTCATTTACATATTCATTCTAACTCTTGGATAATCTACTTGTCCTCGAGTCCCACCAATTCTATGAGTCATGTTTGTCCTTTGAGTCATTCTAAGAATGCTTCCATAATTAGTTACATTAGGTAGTAGTGTCATTCTCGTTAAGTCAATGCTGAAAAGTCAATCCATCCCATGTTCAAGAGAGGTATGTTAATCGAGTCATTCTCTACAGTCATTATACCTTCTATCATGTCGGTCACCTCTGATTCAGTCTCAAACATGTTCTCTACAGTCTAATCTACTCCAAGAAATATTTGATCTTGTTTCGTGTCGATGATGGGGGAAACATCTCGGCCCTCCTTCGACCAGTTTATCCTTTTCGACTTCAACACATCATCCAAGGATTAAACCTAGAAACCAATCAAGTACCTTGGGCCCGCATGTCTCAATGGCAGGTTACCTCACTTTCAACAGTAAGTTCACATCATTGAAAGATACCACTAGGTGTTCGACCTCGGCTCATTGATTCACATTCAGTGGTATGTACTATGATACCTTGGGGATCATTGAAATCAAGGGTGATTTCCCTCGCGCTTGTTAACGATATTCATTAATGACCGGTAATCAAGTGGTTTCTACCATGTTCGACTTCAAAAAATTGTAATCACATGGTTAGATTCGTATCATTGCATGTTCGGCTTGAAGACCCTGGGTTAAATTATGTATCTTACCCAGGATGCGATGGAGATTTTTTTATTCATATCATGCGGATCCACTTTTGTATTGGTCGTGGTTGTGTTATCATCTCATCATGGATCTACGCTTGTGTCTAGTAGCCATGATTATGTCCAGTCAGTCTTTACTACCATGGATCTGCAATGTATTGGTCGACAACCATGTTATGAGTCATTTGAGACATATATCTCAGATTCAGTTGTGCTATAGGAGTATTTGTTCGTCATTCCAACCGATGATCCTTGCCTCGATCCCTCATATTGCAAAGCATTTCACCTTCCTTATTTTTCCAGCTTCATGCTTTGGGGGGCATTCTGTTACACCAAAATATCGTCATCATGAGTTATGTGTCCTCTATATGCCTTAAAATTCCTAAAGCACCTGGGATGAAAGACCAAATGGAAAGTTGATTTCTATCTCTTTAACTTTTTGTTGTCACCCCAATGCGCCCTGCTCATTGGCAAGGTGCACCAAACTTTAGGTGACGCATTCTGCACATTAGTAGAGTGCGTCGGTGATGCCTGTTTCCCTTGCACAAGGTGCGCCACCCTTCAAATGACGCGTGTTGTCTTTGTGCAAGGTGCGTGTTGACCAGATTTTATGAATGAGGTCAACTATGAAAAATCAACCCACATAGGTTGCTTATTGGAGCTTCCGATGTGTTTGGGTTAGCTGATTTTCATAGGTTTTGGTCCTGCTACCACTAGGTTTTAACTCTATTAAGGAGAGTTATCTAAACTTTAACCTAGAAAAGTATAATCTACACTACTTAATGCTACTGAATTCTAATTAACACAACTAAAACTATTAAAACTAAATGTAAGTATTAATCTATAAATTAAACTAAGCTATTGATGAAAATATATCTATTTAACAACTAAATTTAGCAGCTACTAAATGAAATTAAATCTAATTTTACCTCACTGATATTTTTTGTGCTCTCATAAAGAGAGTTTCAATTTTTTGAAATATTTCCTAGGAATTCTTAAAAGATATTCAACTAATTAAAATGAAAATTCTATTGTAATTTATTTAATTATAAATTATGTTAACTCGTATAAACTATTAAACAATAAATATCTTTAATAAAAATAACTATAACAGTAAAAACTAATCACAGCGATAATTAAATCACTGTGTATTGTAAAATAGATTATGATTAAAGAGATACTAATAAATAATTATTAATAACTAAAAATCACAATAATAAAAAAATAACTCATAACACTTTAATACTAGAAATGAGAGATATTAAATTAATTGATAAAATACCTATAAAAACACAAAGTAAATTAATCAATCAATTTATTCATATATAATATTCTTAATCAAATTACTAAAAAAACATAATAAAATGATTAAAAATATCACTAAGATGTAACATAAAAATGCATCTTGCTTTGAGTCATAATATATAATTTACACAATTACCATAAAATACAACTGTAAGTGAATTTTAAACTCATAAGATCGTAATGAAAATTTTATATGAATTCACAAAACTTAATCAAACATGATACCACAACAGTGTTGAAAAATCTTTAATAACCGAAGTTATTAAGAGTTCATACATAAATCTTCTTGATGATCTCCAATTAAACAGAAACAGGAAAAAAAAAAAAGAACCTGGGAAAATATTTTCCTTTCACTCTATCAAGTCTTCCCTATGGCGGCAACATCTCTATTCTATTTGCAGACATAAATATTTACAAATAGAAACAAAATAAAGAAGAGTAAAACTATCTCCATTCTGCAGAGATCTCCCCCCACCAGTGTAACGTGCTGCTATGGTTTAAATAGACAATAGACAAACAAACAAAAGCTTTATACACACAAATTCATGATTTAATTTTTACAAACACAAACAAACATGAGATATGTAATATCTATATATAACATAAAATCATGAATTTAAAATCCATCGAAAATCATGCATAAGTATACACAAATGCAAAGATATTCAATTCACAATAAATACCAAGGTTCAATCTTATGTCATCATTGAAACGCTTTTATGTGAATAAGATCCTTTGACAATTCAACCATATTAATGCTTGTGTCCAAAATATAATAAAATGAATAAGAACCATAAATTATATATTTTATATTATAATTAATACGATTCCTTATTATCATTTTATATAATACTGCTATTCTGGCTATAGTACTGCCCAAGTTGGCCGCAGTTTCCGGTGGTACGAGGTGTTCCGGTGACTGGCAACTGCCGGTTTTAGAGGGTGTGTTATGACGAGTGTCATGGGTAATATCGACGGGTTTCCCGTGAACATTGCAGAAGTTTCTGGTAAGGAGGGAGGATTTCTGCCGCAGCAGGGTGTAGGTGGTCGTGGGACGGAGGGTGCTCATGGTTCCCAGCCTTGGGCGTCTAGATTCCGGGGACAAAAGGCGCGTAATCGTCGACAGGGTAAACCCCTCATGGTGCGGGAGGGTTTAGAACAGTTTTCTATTCCACTGGAGACGAATTTGGACCGTATCAGAATGTTAAACTCCCGTGCGGTCGTTGGGCGTTTGGAGTACACTAATGGTGACCAGACAGAGCTGTTGGACTGGGTGCGGAAGAACTGGGTTCCTATTTGTGGTGATATGCCACGGGTTATGATGTTGCTGAATAGGTGGGTGCTGTTCATATTTTCGAAACCTGAGCATGTTGGACTTGTGCTGCGGCGTTTCTGGTGTTTTAAGGAAGGGTCGTTATGCCTCAAGAAGTGGCACCTCTCCTTTGTCCCACTGCGGGAGAAACAACAATATCGGCACTTGTGGCTGCTCATACCGGGCCTACCGATAGAACTCTGGACTGAAAACATACTCATTGGGTTAGCCAACTCCGTCGGTAGATTTGTCCGCCTGGATAATAGTTCTCTTTATGGGTTCGACAGACGGGCGGCGAAAGTTATGGTGGAGTTCAATATGGCTCTAGGCCTACCCACGGAAGTCGAACTACATTGGGGGGAGAGGGTTTGGCGACAGCGCTTGGATTACTTCCGGATGCCTTTTCGGTGTCATTTGTGCACTTTGACGGGTCACATTCGTAGTCAATGTCCGGGGAATCGTTCTCCCACTCCTGCGAGGCGGTCTCCGACTCAGACTGGGGCGACTGCACTCCAACAGTCTCGGGTGCAGGCTGGTGCGACGGAAGTGGCGACGTCTCCAGGTATGTTTATCCCCGCCATAGGTTCTCCCATTCCTTATATTTCTGAGGAGGAATTAGACTGTATTGAGGCTACGGAATTATTGGCCTCTGCGCGGAAATTGGTGGGGGATACTAATATCTCTTCGGGTAAGGAAGGGTTTCCGGGGGACACTTCTGTCAATTTTTTGGACCCGCTTAGGGTTGCTGGAGGACATTTGGGAGAGGGATTTGGTGATTTAGGGGATACCAGTGCCTCCAATCCGGGGGTGGATACATACCCACATTCCTCAGAATCTTTTCTTAATTGTCTTCCTGCCTATGCCGAGTCGTTGGGTGACATTGATAGGGTTGGTGAGCCGTCTGGTCTGGTTGGTGTGTCTGTGGGGCGAGCGGGGGACACCTGGTGATAAGGCTTATATTGACACTGGTATTGCTGTTGAACGAGACTTACTTACCCCTGTGCCTATCTTCTCCAAGAACCCTTCCTCTAACCCTTTGGTGCAATCTTGTCACTCGACCCGTTTCCAAAATGTTACACTTCGGAAGCCTCGCAGAGGAGGTAGGAAGGGTTTGGGGGAGTCGGATACTCCTGCTAGTTCGGCGGTCTCGGTCACGGAACGTATTCTCACTGATTTGAGTGCTGGTGAGGTCACTCCTGGGACTGGGGACACTAGTGGGGTTTCTGGAGCAGTTCCATTGGAGGAACTGAATGAGCTTTCTGTCACTCGGGGCCTTAGAGATATTCCCCGTAATTCTGGTGTGTCTTAATGTCATTCTGTTCATTGAACATTCGCGGATTGGGAGCGACTGTTCGAGCCAGGGTCCTCTCTAATCTTATCTCTACTGCTCGCCCTTCTATTGTTTTACTACAAGAGACGATGTGTACTGATCTGGTGGCGGTTTCTAGGGTGGCTAGTATTGTTCCTAGCTGGGAAATTGCGGCCATGAGCTCGGTTGGCCTTTCGGGTGGCATCTTAGCTACATGGGATCCTCGTTATTTCTCCTTCGCCGTGTATAAGACCCGGTGGGGACTGTTACTGAAGGGTTTCTGTAAGATGTTCGATATGCAGATTAACATTCTTAATTGCTATGCTCCCTACACTGACAGAGAAGGTTTTTGGCTAAGCCTTCAGAACTCTGGGCTACTGTTGTTGGAGAATATTATGGTGGCGGGGGATTTAAATTTTACCCGATTTGCTAATGAGATTTGGGGGGTTAAGGCGAAGCTGGATCCACTATCAAATTTTTTCAATGATTTTCTAGTTAACAACAAACTAATTGATGTTGTTACTGGTGCCTATACCCCCACCTGGACGAATGGTCGTGGTGGTTCAGATGGGATATATAAGCGGTTAGACAAGTTTCTTGTTCATGAATCTTTTTTGGAGAATGTTGGTAGATACAAAAGCTGGGTTGGAAGGAACAAGATTTCGGATCATTGGCCCGTGTTTCTACAATTTGAGAACTGTGCTCAGTTACAGAACTTTCCGTATAAGTTTGATAGTTCTTGGCTTAAATCGACTGAGTTTGTCGATTTTGCTAAGGGTGAATGGCGGAATATTGAGGATGATCTTGAACATAACCCTGTGGATAATTTCTGCTGGAAGTTACAGCAGTTCAAGCGGGCTGTCTCTGGCTGGATTCATCAGAAAAAACAGTTGGATAAGCAGAGACTGTTATGGATTGATGGTAAGTTACAGGAATATTACTGCAGAAGTTGGAATGGGGCTTTGGATGATGGCAGCTACAAATGTATTAAGGATTATGAAAAGGAAAAGCATGAGATACTTCTTAGGGAAGAAATGGAGTGGCGTATGAAGAGCAGGGCTCTTTGGGTTCAATCTGGGGATAGCAATACTCGTTTTTTCCACTCTTATGCTGCGGCCCGTCGGAATGGTAATACTATTTGGCAGATCACTAATGGGTTGGGGGCTGTTATCTCTGGTCAGCAGGAGATCCAGAAACTGGCTCTGGAGCATTTTCGCAATATTTATTCGGTTGATACTTCTTGTGACTTAGAATCCCAGTTACAGGTGATTCAGCACTTCCCAAGGTTTTTTGATGATACCTCGGCGGCGGAATTATATCGGGAAGTGACATTGGATGAAGTGGAGAATACTCTGAAGCTTTTTGCTAAAGAGAAAAGTCCAGGCCCTGATGGCTGGACGGTTGAATTGTTTCTACAATTTTTTGATTTAATGGGTGATGAACTGGTCCGATTGGTGGAATACACGAGGCTGGAGGGTTATATGTCTGGAGCACTTAACTCTACTTTCATAACACTTATTCCTAAGGTTAATGATCCGAAACAATTTGGGGATTTCAGACCTATTGCACTTTGTAACCTTGTATACAAGATTGTCTCCAAGATAATTGCTGGTAGGTTGAAGCCAGTACTCTCCAGACATATTTCTAAGGAGCAATTTGGCTTTCTACAAGATAGACAGATTCATGATGCTGTGGGGATTACGCAGGAGATTCTCCATTCTGCTAAAATTAGAAGGAAAAAAGCTATCTTCCTCAAGATAGATCTAGAGAAAGCCTATGACAGAGTCAACTGGGATTATCTTCGCTTAATCTTGATCCAAATTGGGGTCCCGGCAGCGGCAATCAAATGGATTATGGCGTGCGTTGACACTGCTAATATTGCAGTCTTGGTGAATGGGGCACCCACCTCATTTTTTAGCTGTTCTCGGGGCATTCGTCAGGGGTGCTCACTCTCTCCTCTACTATTTCTGCTGGTTATAGAAGGCCTCAGTCGTATGATTTCACATGCTAAAAGGGAGGGTAAGATTTCTGGTATCAGAATTACTAAAGATTTTTATATTACTCATGTATTGTTTGTCGATGATGTTCTACTTGTGGGACTTGATACTGTTGAGGAATGGAGATATTTCCAGAGAATTCTTACATTATTCTGCAAGGCTTCTGGGATGGCCATTAGTATTAGAAAGACCTGTTTTTATGGTAACCTGATTTCGGATGACAGGGTGCTGGAGATACAATCTTTACTGCCATATAATTATTGTTGTATTAATGTGGGCTTTAAGTATCTGGGTTTTACACTTAAACCTAATGGATATCTGATTAAGGATTGGGATTGGCTCATAAAAAAATTTGAGAATCGGATCTCCAATTGGACATATCGACTGTTGTCGATTGGAGGTAAGTTAACCTTGGTTAAATCTGTCCTATTGGGTACTCCGGTGTACTGGCTCTCACTGTTGCCCATTCCATCTTCTGTCATCAATACTCTGCGCAGACTGATGTTTAATTTTTTATGGTCTGGGGGCTTATTTAAACACAGTCTGGTGATGGTTGGGTGGGAACGGTTATCTTTGCCATATGAAGCAGGTGGTTGGGGTATTCGGGATCTATCCATTTTCAGTATGGCATTAAGGTTAAAAAGTCTTTGGCGAGCTATTTTTGGTAATACTTTATGGTCACAATTGATACATCATAAATATATCAAACTTGAAGTCTCACACTGGCTGCGTACTCCTGCTAAGAAGATCCGTGGAGTATCCCCTATGTGGAATGGATTTCTGAAGGTCTACAAGTGGCTGGCTTTGGAACTTGGTTGGAAAGTTGGATGTGGTCGTGAGATTGCAATCGGGGTCGATCCTATTGTGGGGTTACAGGATCCATATTGCTTATCTCCTATGCTGCTACAGCATCTACGGGTGTGTGGTTGTGTAACTTTGGATTCTATTGGTGATGCGATTACCGGTCATTGGCTGACTGAAGACTTCCTTCAGATAAGTCCTGCTTACATTGAAGAATGGAGACATTACATTCATCAATTCAACACTAATGGTATTCGGCTCAGCCTTGGTGCTGACATGATTGTTTGGTGTGGTAATGATCAGAATGGGTCTGTGACTGTGTGTACTGCTTACAATTATCTGATTAGAGGCAGATGTATTTTTCCGAAGCAGTGGTGGTATTTAAAGCTTTGGAAGTGGCCTGTACCACTCAAAATGATATGTTTCTTTTCGCTGGCTTTACTTGACAGATTGAAGTTGTGGGAAAACTTACAAACTATGGGTTGGGTTGGTCCCAGCATGTGTCTACTATGCCGCTGCAATTTGGAAACATCTAAGCATATATTCCTGGAGTGTTCTTTTACCATGACAATTTGGGAACACCTCTGTAATTATCTTAATATTAATGCTAAATGGGATGGAGATTACTTAGCTACTTCTATGTACAATTGGAGATCAGAATGTAAAGAACACCAGACATTACCCATTTATATATGTTGGGCTATTTGGAGAGCCAGGAATAAGGCTATTTTCGAAGATATACAACCCCGACTGCAGCAGGTATCTGATTTGGTTATCAGTTATTACTCGAATGTTCAGAGGGTTTGTAAACCTCGGAGCCTTCGAAATATTGGAACTTTGCACTTCACTTATACTCGTCCTATATGCTTTTTTGATGGTGCTTCGGACTCAGGTGAATGTGGGGCTGGTGGGCTTATATATCTTAACAGCGAGCACTATTTTAAATTGCAGATGAAGTGCGGTCAAGGCACCAACATGAAGGCGGAGATTTTGGCATTATGGTGTGTTCTTAAGGTGGCAAACTGCTTTGGGCTTGTCAATGCACATATTTTTGGTGATTCCCGGGTCACCATTAAATGGGCACTGGGGGAATACCAATTGAATGTTTTAAATTTGACCTATTGGTGTGACCGGGTTAAAGAGGAACTTCTGAAGCAGGGACAGTATACTTTGGAGCACATTTTTCGGGAGCATAATGGGCAGGCTGATATACTTTCCAAATCTGCACTGACTGCTACAGAAGATTACATATTTTGGGAGGAATATCTCGAACACCTGTGTGTGGATAAGGGCAGCTATCACTTACTAGATTGATCCACTGTTTGTTGTTTTAGAAAGTTACTGTATTATATGTTGAACTTGCTTTTTCCATTAACAGCTACAAGCTGGGCCAAGGACCTTAGGGTCTGTTTTTGGTTTCGATTGTATAAGTTATTTCTGTTATACACTCATATGAGGGTGGTAGATCCTTGATACTGATCTTTGAACATTATGTACTATTTGATTCATAGTTGAATACCAATAGTATGCTTTTTTTCTCGGAAAAAAAAAAAAAAAAAAATAATTCTGACACAATTAAAGTCTTATGGGACAAATAAAATTTCCATGAGGTATTAACAAAATGAATTAATAGTGTCAATTATAGCAACAATTCAAAGTATATAAAAGAGTTAAAAGATGAATAAATATAATGGAATAGTATATGAATAAGCTTTTAATTAAATTATTGAAATTTATCCAAAATTTTAAAAAGGAAAATTTTGTCTTTAAAGGCTTAGAAAAATGATATATTATTCAATTTCAAAACAATGAACTTAATTTGATTTTTTCATATATATTTCTTTAAGATATAATCGCATAAAAATGACCATAATTGAATTATTTTAACATGCCCGCAAGTTGAGAAAGCGAACAATCACCAAATCGTTTTCCACGAAAACCAAGTCAAAGGAGAGATCCAAAAGAGCTCAAAGAAAACCAAAAGCAAGTATTTACAAAATTTACATGGGGTCCCCTTCGATTTTCATAAAAATCAAGGGGAGTTCGTTGGGGTGCCAACAGTGCGTCGCTGTTGGTTAAAATGGATAAAGAGAATGTTTGAGCAAATTCTCGAACCTTGGGTTGAGTGGAGGCTTATCCCTACATGCCAGGAAAGGTGGAATTCAATCCCCTTACCTAGTGGGATGATCCCTTAAGCTTCTCCCCTAAATACTCAACCTATCCTATCCCTTTTAGCCTATAAATATAAACACCCTCTCCATTGTTAAGGGATGAAGGATAGAGTACCTACATGCTGATGGAATTTTGCTAGGAGATCCTTTTCATCCATAGGAGGCTAAATCTTTGATCTTTGAGGCTAGGATTGTTGGAAAGGAGTTATGACGTCAAAGCATTGGTTGTAACACCTCTCTCTTTGTACTTTTTGTTATTACATTTAATACAAATTATTTCCATAAACTTGTTGTCTTTATAATGTTTAGGATTGGCCTCTTTGACTGTTGATCTGGATTGATTCACAATCATATGATTTCACTACTTGTTTGTTTCCACTTGTTTAATATTGTCTTGCAGCTAAGGATTTGAATATCAAGGAGTTGAATCAAGCAAATGAGAAAGGAAATGTGTTCATAAGGTGAGTCATCCCTTTACTTACTTTGAAATTCAATCAATCTAGGAAAGTTATTTGTGTTGTGTACTTGTTTTGTTCTAGATATGAACCATTCATACTAGGGAGATCTGTTTGTGTCCACCCTTAATGATTGTCCGTAAACATCAACAACCCGAGTAGTCGTGTCTTCATGACACACTTTCACTAAGTATTTCTCTGGAGCGAAATCCGAGAACTTCTTTCTATCGGCCAAGTCGTGATCTGCATACTTAAGGTTCAATACTTTGCCCAACATATCACCTTCCTTCTTTGCTCCTTTTTGGATTTTCAATGTCTGTATAATGTACTTCACATTTTTTATCAACCTTACTGGTTTGGAATTTCGCTTCCTGGGAAACACATATAGTGGCAAAACAGACGATGGGAGGGAAGCTAATGCCTATGCATCACGTCTTCCTTTCATGCGTGCTTCCGTGTTCTTTGTGCATGGTGACTTTATTGCTAATGCGAGCGACCTTTGTGTCACTGTTGGTGTCACCGACGATATTGTTGTTGTTACTACCTCTGGTTCTACCGAGTTCTGTGGAATTCTGGACTCCATGAATTCTATGACAATTTCCTCAAGTGATTTTTCAGGCATAATTAGACAAACTCTTCCACAACACTCTGGTTTTTCGGCTCCACTCTTAGCTCAATTCCTAACAACGCTCGACAATGATGACTTGATCTTCATTCCCTTGTGCTTTTAACACCCCTCCATCCTGTCTTGTCGCTGCATTAACTCTAGATCCAACGTACCTGACCAAATATCCCTCTAGATTTAAGTAATTTGACATTTATTTTCCTTAACATCCCGATATATTTTCACACACTCCCGCATCGTCTTGCATTAAATGCAATCCTTTCATAATCAGTCGAAACTTTTTGTAATTAATGCACCAATTCATTACTTCCAACCATTTTTTTGAAAATAATCTTCGACACATCTACAATTGTACATGTGTTCCTAAGTAACTTTGACATTTTCCTACTCCTATGTGCAGACTCCGTTAGCATCTAGTGCCTATTTCAATCACACTCAACACCTAGACGTCGCAGTGTTGTTCATACCCGATGAAGCAAATTTCAGCTATCCCTGTACAATTTTATCCAACTCCCATTGACTAATCCATCCATGACTTCCCCATTCAAATTTTGCAATTGCACAACACTCCGTTATGTTACATACTTAATTATATAAGGTCCTAACCAGTGCATTCTGAACTTACCAAGGTGTTTGAAGAAATTACTGTCGTAGAGAAGAACTAGGTCTCCTACCTGAAACTTCTTTTGCTTGATATGTCGATCATTCCATTCCTTCTCCCTTGCTTTTTGTACTTGTTGATGGAAACTTGCAATAAACATGTCTTCTTCCAACCTCAATAAATATGACAACCTTTCTTCTAACGCTCCAATATCTATCATCTATATAAATGCAACAATCCTTAAGCTTGGTAACTCCATAGGCATCATAACTTCTTCCCCATATACCAGTCTAAAAGGTGTCTAACCTGTCAATTTTTTACAATTTGTTAGATATGCCCATAATACTGATGGTATATTTAAATCCCAATCATCACTGTTCACATTGCATACTTTGGTCAAGGAATTCTCTAAAATTTTATTAAAAGTTTCGACAATTACATTAGCCAGAGGATGGTATGGCATACTCTTCTGATGATAGATATGAAATTCCTCTATCAATGCCTCAAAAGTCCTATTTAAGAAGTCGGTTCCTTGATCACTCATTAAGTTCCTATGACAACCAAACTTGGTAACCACAGTTTCAAATAAGAACCTTGCAACAGTCATAGAGATACAATCCCAAACTGGTTTAGTCTTATCCCACCTAGTCAAGTAATCTGTCGCAGTTATTATGTATCTAGCTCCTGTTCTCTTCACGGGTGGGTTAACAGGTCCAATAAAATCAATAGCCCATTTATCAAATGCTTGTAAATTTACCTGAGGTACTAATGGTATTTCATCTTTTCTTGAAGGCTTTCCAACCCTTTTACATACATCATAAGGCCCGCAGTATTCTTTTGCATCCTTATGTAATGTAGGCCACCAAATCCCTTCCCTCAATACTTTCTCTATTATAGCCTTACCTACGTAGTGTCCCCATGCACCACCATCATGAGATTCTTCTAAGATCATAGGCCTTTCATGCTTTAATACACATCTTCTCAAGATTTCATCTGGACCCAATTTATACAATTGTCTTGCTATAAGATGACAATATGTTGCTTTTACAACCAACTATTTATTCTGTGCCACAGAATAATTGTTAGGGGCCATACTTGTACTCAAGAAATGAACAATGTCTTCGAAATAATTATCCACCATCCTTAATGAAAATAACTGCACACCAGGAAAATGATCATCTAAGCTTTTGGTTCTTCTCTTGTCTCCGACCTCGACAAATGATCAGGACATGCATTTAACTTTCCTGGTTTGACTACAATTTCAAAATAATATTCTTGGAATAATAACAACCACCTACATATCCCCCCCCAACACTGGTTTATTGACTAGGTATCTTAAAGCAGAATGGTCAGTATACATTTTAAAATGAGACCCCAACAAATAATGTCTAAATTTTTGCAGCGCATATACCATTGCTAAGCCCTCTCTTTCTGTGGTAGTATAGCTCCTTTTAGCTATTGATAACTTTATGTAGGAAAAAGCGATTGGGTGATCTATGTCTCTTTCTCCAGGCTTAGCTAAAACTGCACCCAAGGCTATGGATGAAGCATCGATATGTACATGAAACTCCTTTCTCCAATCTGGAAAGACCAGGATTGGCGTAGTTACCATCTTTTCTTTCAATGTGTTCAAACTTTGCTAGAACTCCCAATTCCACTGGAATTTAAGATCCCTTTTCAACAATTTCTCCATAGGAGCAGTGATTTGTGTATACCCTTTAAATTTTTTTTTGTAATAACGTGTATGTCCCAATGTTGTTCTCGGTTGTCGCACCGATGCTGGAGGTGGTAGATCTATAATAATAGCAATTTTGGAAGGATCCATCAAAATACCTTGTTTACATACGACATGTCCTCACTAGAAAATTTGGAGCCATTTTTTATGGCTAAACGTCCGTCTTTACACTCAGTTTTGAAGTACAACCGGCGAACCTCAAGAACAAAAACCGTTGATTATTCAATGGATTTAGTTTTCGTCTAAAGACCAATAGAACTAATGACACATGTCGAATCTATGGCCTTTTAGTCAAATAATGTTTATGTCCGTTGACCAACTAATTGCCATCAGTTGCATGAGACATTGTAGTTGGTTTCTCAACATATTTCATTGGGTTCACTGACACCTTCCTTTGGGATGTTTTGCTTTATCGTTGGTTGATATACATAACCCCTTCGGTTGTGCAACACATCGCATTAAGTTGACCAACACCTTTCTTTGGCATGCTTTTTCTTTGTCATTAGTTTACAGAAACTGGATCATTGGTTGAGCGATACATTCTAGTGGGTACACCGACACTATCTTTGGCACTCTATGTCCATACCGGTGCTACATCGAAATCGGGTTGTCGATTAATGAACCAAATTCCATTGATTGAGTCAGATGTTTGATAGTTTTTCCATGCTTTCGATGACTTTTCATTACAAAAACTATCCATTCTGTTGGTAGACAGACACTATGCCCACTAAGCTAAGACATGTGTGGTTTCTACAAAATGGTGCAAGCAAGGAAGCTTCCTCATCTCTACATTATCTTTGTATTTTCCAAGGAAAATGCAATAAATTTGATTTTAAGAAAGAAACCAAGTACACATTAGCAATGTCCCCAATACACCCCATTAATGCACAACATATCAAGAAAATATCTTAAAGTTGGAAAAATACAAGCCACATCTTTAACAGAAAATAATCTTTCATTCTCTTTGTCAACCACTAAAAATCCACCCTCACGTCAACTATTTGAGTTAGATTCATTCTTTAGTAAATAAAAATGCCCATAATATGGTCATCTTTAGCATCAGTTCTTTCACTTTTGAATTTTTCCTTAAACTTGTAATTTGGAAGGGAATTAAGGACATCTAATGAATCCGCTTTTGTCTAGGTCTAGTTCTCTCCAAAACCAATAAGAGATATAATGTAGGTTAGGAAACAACATATAGTTTCACATAAATAAATGACACAACATAACCTATATAGCTAAATGTAATATTTGCATTTTCTCTAGTTTTAGTATTTATATCAACATTTCTTTCAGTGTCAAGTGGCACTACCTGCATAGGTTTTTGCAAGTCTCCACTAGCTGAAGCTACTATCTATTGGTGTTCCCATTGTCTTTCCATAAATTCATCCATGAATATATGGTGTTATACCACCAAAAGACCCTCCTCATTGAACACGAACAACATTAGAGCTACTACTCATACCATCATTGTTTCTCTCTCATGCAACATAACCATCAACATGCATAGAGGGTGGTATACTAGTATTAGGTTTTAATTGTTGAGATGCATATGTCTTAGTTGGACTAGATTTCATCTTCTACATCACACCTATTTTATCCATCCACTAAAGTGCAACCTATTCTTCTTCTATCGAAGGATTGAGATTCTACATAAGATCTTGTAGATGTTGATTATCATGAGAATGCCCACTCTACAACTCAACCTATAGGTAACTCTTCACTACCTCCATTATTGCAAATATGTAGAAACAATATCCAAATTCTCTACAAGTGAGTATCTAGGCACAAAATTTGGAATGTGTGAATTGAACTCCTACAACTCAAGCCACATGTTCTATAAATGGATTGAAACCATATCTAATACACTCTCAACCTTTTGTTGTACCTAAACTAAGAATATTGAGTAAGGTCTCAGAGTTGTAATTGAATCCTTTTTGTGTTAGATGTGCAAAAATGTAGCCAAATAATTAGGAGTTTTAGATAGGTATTTAGGACTCTCTATTTTGAGTTAGAGATAACACATTAAGTTATACAAATCAAATGATGTTAGTATGATATTATATCTTCAAAGAAGGTTTTTCTAGTTAATATGTAGGAATCATCTACCTCCTTGATCGGAAGGGGGCTTCATCAAGCCGAAATTGCCAAAGAATTATGATCACTTTGAGAAAAACCTTTGAAATGGAGCTAAGGCTGGGAGGATGCAGGATGGCATTCCGACGCGTCACTCTAGTACAAATGTTATTATGTCTTGTTAAAACTCATGCAAGGAATTTATTAATGTTCAACAGGATGGTGCATGTATCCATGATTACATAATGAAGGTGGTGGATGGAAAAGTAAATACGGGAAGACAGAATGTGGAGGAAATTCAATATCATTATGCTCTCTCATGAGCGACATTACTTGGATCTGGGTCCAAAAATATCTGTGCTTGATGTCACTTGGAGGATTCAATACTGGGAAATTGATGCAGGCTATCATTCTTTAAGTGGAAATCAATTTGGTAT
This sequence comes from Larix kaempferi, assembly GCA_027924585.1. Lineage (NCBI taxonomy): Eukaryota > Viridiplantae > Streptophyta > Pinopsida > Pinales > Pinaceae > Larix > Larix kaempferi. The sequence continues at coordinate 4,628,751 of BSBM01000765.1, read as the reverse complement.
CTCGAGGCATGTTATTTCAATCATTCATTAAACCATGGCTTGTCCGTTAAATAGGGTGTCCATTGTTCTAATTCCTTGCATCCAGTGTTCAAGTCAGAGAAGCATGGTTTTAAGGTGCATGCGCAGTGTCTCTGTGTTGGGATCAATTAAGGTAGACGAGAAAGCTCAAATTGTAGCTGAGACGGAGAGTGACGGTGGGGTTGGAGAACTAGATTGTTGTGTTGAACATGGGATCATACGACTTTCTCACAATTGTCGCCGGGTTCAACGTAGAGTTCGTTGGATTGAGTAGGACCTGAGAGAAAGGGAGCACAAACAAGAAGAGTGGCAAGAAGAAAAATAACAGCACAAGGTGTCTGAGAGAACAAGTTTCCAACTCAAGTTGGATCTACTGAGAGACAAGCATGACCAACAAAAGGAGGAAATTGAAGAAATGAAGATCATGATCGAAGCACAGGAAAATGAAGTGGGAAGTCTGCATATGCAGCTGAAAGAAAAAGATGCTGCAAAGGGATCTTCTTCTAAACCTATACATTTCAAATTTGAATAACAGGTTCCATGGCATTTTTAATTCCCAAGTTTTATGTATTATTCATATATATGCCTTCTAGGGCAATATGTTAGGTAGTATAGTTTTCAGAATGTCAAGATAGGAATTAGAAGTTATATTTTAAACTTTCCCAGTGTATGCCCATTGGCCAGTTATACCCTTTTAAATATTCTATATCGTGCTTGGTAGCCTATTTCTACTATTGTCTAAATTATCCATGCTAAATTATTTAATCATTTCTACCATGAATGCATCCAATCCATTCTAAGTAAATTCTTGCACATAGACATATCCATAAATAGTAATTTAAACAAACACATAACATAATAACAACCATGGAATTCATTCATTCACAATTGATAAAACTCAACTCTCGATATTCCAATTGCTTTTACAGAGAAGAAACAAAGATACATATCCAATGCTCCATGATATAGCCATGCACTTTAACTCCTATTTTCCAAATATTTCACAAAAAAATATAATATAAAATGCAGTAAAATCTAGTTTAGAAACTTACAGCGTAACATCATGAGCATTAAACATAGGAAAGTAACAATCACAACAAACTGAGGTTCCTCCTCTTGCAATTGCACCTTGCCACTTCCACTCCTCTTTCAATGACCCTGTATTTGTATCTGATGTTTAATCATCCCACTTAGCAATTTTATTATATTGAGTATTATGAGGAATGTGGGATCCAATTACACTATTACTTACATAAGTAAGGACAACAAGTACCAGAGAACAGTGACTAGAGAGTTCTGAAATCAGCCCATTCAATTTTTGTCAAATTTCAATAACCCATATGTGGTTATTAAGTACCTATATGTTCTTTATAGTCATGTAAGTATGCAACTTATGATATTCAATCCCAATTCCATATATGAGGCATGAATATAATCCTAATACATTCAATCTTAGGAGAAGAAGGCATCCAAAATCACTACACATACTATATAAAAGGAATAATTTTCCTAGAGGAGTTACATGGACACCAACAATACGTTTTGCACATTCAAGATGGTTTTCGTTGGCATGTACATGGTCAAAATAGGAGTGGGGACCAGCTAAGCATTATGAAATATCAAGAGCCAAGACACTAAATGGTGAGTAATAAATGGAGTGGGGACCAACCAACCACTAAATAAAATCAAAATTAATCTTAACAAAAATTTCAATGGTTTATTTCTATTGAATTTAGAGTTTCACTCTTTACCTTGAGCTAATTTACTAGGAATCAATTTTTTATTGTTAATATTGACAATGCACAATTAGAGGTTAGCCAATGTGAAAGAAAATACATGGAATTAAAATTAGGGGTAGAGCATCTGTTATTCCCTACCTTTGTAAATTTAAAACTTGGATAACATTCCACAAAAACCATACTATAACTTTAACCTTTCAAGGTCACATAATTTTCTACTACTTTGTTGTTGTTGTACCTTTGTTGAAATTTTCTTGGTTGGCCATTGATGTAGGAGCATATACTCTCATTCACAATTTTAATATGATCATACCTTAGGGTCTTGACATCTACCCAAGAGAGATAATTGTAATATGATAAGACCTTAGGGTCTTGACATCAAAAGTTCTATTCTTCGAAACAATTGCAAGATTTTAGGAGTTAGTTACAGGAACGTAGGATCTTGTTAGTGACCTAGAAGAAATAGTTATTCTTCTATATGCTTGTATGCTTGTGAGCATTAGAAGAGATAGGTTGGCTATATAAAATTAGAATCAATCCAAGCAAAGATAGAGAGTAGATTAAGGTTTGTTTATGAGCATGTATAGAAGTTCCAGTTTATAAATGGAAAAGGAAAATTCGCCATTACTGTGTGTTGGTTTCATATATCTGTGTGAATGATTGAAATTGTGGTGAATAATGGTTCATAGAAGAAATATCTGAGATTGATTATTCCTTGTACATGAGATTTTCAATGAAGTGGAATGAAACCTCTTTGAAGAAAATGAGTAGAATATATGAAGTTTTTAGTCTTCATATATTCTAAGTTACAGATTCTGTGTGAGTTCAAATGATTGACTGGGTAGAAATTCTTTGAGAAGTTCCAGTCCTCGAAGTCTAGTGAAGAATTTAAAGATTCTTTTCATAACAATCAGATTGGCATATGAACCGTTAAGTGTTGGACAACTTACGATTTGATAAATTAAGGGTTTGAACTTGTGGATCAAATTCTTGGGAAGAGTAAATACCAACTTGGTTCTTTGTTGAGGTAATGATCATTCTCATCCAAATTCTATTTTAAATCCAATTAACAATGAATGAGAAATGGTTTTCTAAGGCATATCATTCTTTTGAGTAAGCATTTTATTCCTATGTGGAATCTAGAAGTTGATTTATTGTTTAAGCATAGCTCCTTTTTGTGAATGCGCCCAGTGGCATAATTAAAACAACTAATAGATATACATAGGTGAGATTGTGGACATAGATGAGATTGCAAGAAATTCCTGTGATGATTGAAAATGTTGGGACAAAGTAGATCCAAGCCATATGAATTCTGCAATTTCTTGTGAGTGTAATGTGTTTGCACACTCAGGGTTTTAAGATGTACAAATGAATAACTTGCAAATTCATAGTTGTGCTTTAACCTGTAGTTGAGTGATTTTGACCCCATCAATAAACTTTAGTGGATAAGGTTAGAGTAAATTTGGTAGAGAGACCAAATGGAAGAGCCTATCTAGTGAGCTAATCCCATAGATCATTGTATGATTAAAGAAGAAGGTGTATGGAAACCTTGATGTCAGTAGAGCATTAACATCCTAGGACTGAAGAAGTTTGGTATGCAGGGAAAAGTGAAATCCATGCATCAACCATACTCTTAAAAGCCGAGATTTTATAGAAAGAAAGCTGGTGGTCCTCAAACACTAGTGGGTTACAGTCCATAATGGTAAGGCTTGCATTGTCTTCATAGCACATAGAGGAAAATTAATGGAATTTTTAAGTGTAGCTTATTTTAGGAAGTTTGTGAATTAATGAAGAGATCCTCAATCAATGGAGATCACTATAAGAGACATGATGAGCAAGTAAACCATGATAGTAGGAACTTTGTAAGCAACTGGTGCAAACCTACAAAGACAACTATGGGAAATGGGCATTCAAATTGTGTACTCCATTTCCATCAACTTTTTAAATCTAAAGTTAAGCTAAATTTTGATTGAAATCATAGGTCCTCTATAGTTTGAGTTCTTTCAATTTTAAAAATAAGTTTACCTATAATATTTTATCAAATTTCAACATAATTAATCAAAATTGGAACATTTTGAGTGCCCCTTATCAAGCATGTCTAATGAGTAAATTCCGCGAGACTAATAAAGTATGAACGGTTTGAGACAATGAAAAATGAACACAGATTTCGAATTGAGAGAATAAGATCAACCCATTAAAGTGGGAATCCCCCCCTTTCCCTATTATTGAAAGACATTTAACCAATTCCAAGTGTTTTTCATCAATTATGGGCATAGTATTGTCATCTTACAATCATCTATTGGAAGCCACCTTAACAGTCAAACCTGGTAAGGGAATAAAAGAAACTTATAGCAGCATTCTGGGCCAAATTTCATCATCAGACAACATGAAATCAAACCTATATCAAATATGGGCATAATCCTAATCATTTTGGATGGGTCTCTAGGCATGAACATCCCTAAAAGTTAATTATGTCCATGAAAATGGCCAACCATCATTGGGGATATGTTGATGGATAGACTCCAAGCAAAGGCACAATGGTGGAAATGGATATAAAGAGTCATTGTTCACCAACTATGAATGGCACACATAGATTTATTGGGTCCAACATAGTGAATGCCAGCATTGTGGCAAATGCCATTGATGGTATGAATTGTCTAAGATATCGAATTTTAATGGTGATGGTAACTGAGATAAACAATTATTTACCCTTGAATTCATTTCAGAAGAAATTAGAGGTGCCCTGCATAAAATTAGGCACAATTCAAGAGATATATCAAGGGCTATGATTTGAAATGAAACCACATGGTTAGTTAATGTTACAATTTTCAAACTTGGTTGTAGGTCATCGAGAATTTTTTCCAGGAGTACACCTACTGTAACACACAACCATAAGCCTCCCACCAACTAAAAAAGTAAGAGCAAGACATTGGATACTATTCAAAATTATGGCTCTTTTATCAAAAAAATTGTGTACCAACATACTTTTGATACAAATGAAGGTTAAAAATTTAATGAGTTTATTTTTGGCTTGCAACCAACAATAAGTATTGTAGTATAACAACACTAAACTGACTCATATAAATAAACAATTCAAATAGCCATAGAGATGAATAATTTGAGTGCACTACTCAAGATTAGATTGACTAAATGCTGAGCTAAAATAGGAATTTGTAGAGTCAATAAATAGGTCATGTAGTTGGCTAGTTATTCCTCTCCATGAACCCGACCAAGATTTGTCTTCACTAACAAGAGGAAATTGAAATAACAAAGCAACTTCTGCTACCAAAAGCCAAAAAATTGAATATACTTCCACAAGCACCAAACCCATCATCATTCCTTATTTATTTGTTAAAATAAGGCCTTCCACCATAAGGAAGTTCAAGCATAATAGAAAATAAAAACACTCACGAAAACATGTTGAAATCCCTCAAAGCAAACATTTCATTCCAAAAGTGAGCATGTTTGGACAATTGGTATTATGGGATGTAACATACAAATGAAATTAAATTTGGAAGGTTTCATCCACATTAGATCATATTGGACATTAAAATTAGGCCCAACAGTATACCATGATTTTACACTACATGCATTGCTAAGTTACCATTATTTTTTGAAGAGTTTGGTTTTTTTGTATGATGCTTGTGAGGATAGGGTTAGATATTTGTTTTGTGTGTTGGTGATTTGTTGGTAAACTATGTTTGAAACTAGTAGATTCAGCTCATTCTCTACACTTCACCAGGTTCAACATATTTTTTTGTTAAAAAAAAACCTTAACGTCACATAAGAAACATATGCAACGTCGGTCTAACCCATTGGAACACATCACAAACATTTACATACTCTTTGGCATATTTAAACAATGAAAACCACCACAAACCAACATGAAAAAACTTGACTCTCATGATTCAACATTGATAAATGACATGGGCTTACATAATGTATATGAGGTTTCATAGTGAGTTCAAGTGAAAATCTCAGAGGATCAACATCCACTGACAAATTCAATCTTCCAAACACTAGAAAATTGTGTACATCATTGAACCTTATGCAATCTCTACATATGGCATACAAGTATATTATCGACAATGTTGAACCTTATGCATTCAATAAAAACCTTATGCATTCAATAAGAGAGGACAATGTCAACCTTATCCATAAAATGTTTTGTTTTTCTTGAAAGTACAAATTCATGCATGAACTTACCATATCACACAAGCATAAAACATAAATAAAAAATCAACACCTCCTATTCATCATCGTTAAAGCATACACAATCATCTTCCTCACAAAGGCACCCTTGTGGCCTATCATATTCTTAATCCTCTCACACGGGAATAATGAGTGCATCGTTAAAACCCTTTACAATAGTGGATGGATATGCCACTTCTAATTGTGGCTGACTGGTGGTCGGACTGAAATGATGCCATGGGTCTCCCACATTTTGCTTAGCCATGATCAATTCGTTTTCGATATTGGTATGCCAATCGTAGTTCAAAGGAAAGTAGGTTATAAGGAGGCTTATACACATTTCATTTGTGGACTGGAGATGTCTAGGAATTATCAGTGTGTTTGTGCATCGATCATTTAGGATCATGTTTGAAATTATGTTTCATTTTTTATCCCATTCACCATGGTTGACAAGAACAACCAGAAGATGTGATAAATCAACATAAAGGTCATAAGGTGGAACATCCCCAATGTAGGACTCCAGTGGAACTTGAAGCATTGTGGCTCTGCAAATTTTTGTCTTGACTTCTTATGTGTTTGTAGGAAAACTACATAGATCTTACTCAATACACAAAAGAACGTTTTCAATCTGAAATGCAAAATACCAAAGTATGCACTTGATTAGATAAACTAGAGCATGTGACACCACTAGGTTAATGGTTAAAATATAATAGATTTATAGGTTTATGGTTTAGATATTGTTTTGAGCTTCAACTATCTTTTCTACAATTTTATTTACCAATGCATGACATTTTTGTCTTTAGTTCTACTTGGGATGAGCATAGCTGCTTGAGACACTAAGGAAACATAAACTACTAGAAACATAATGAAGTTTGAGTTTTGAATATCTAAACAATGTTTGGTACACTCGAGGCATGTGACAAGAAGGAAAAGTAACATGAAATGAATGCCTGCAAAGGTTAGGAATTCCAATCATATTTTTATTCCTAAGATTATGATCCCTAGAAGACTAATTCCCAGTTAGTTGCCACAAATATTTATTGCTACAATGTGTACTATATATACAAAAGTGGGAAAAATAAAGAAAAAATTCATAAAATAAAAATTGGGGTTTATTTTTAACAATTGCATTGGAATTTGGAGCAACTTATCGATCACAAGTAGACGATGTGAGGAAGAGAAGGAACCAAAACAAATCAATGCTATTATTATTTACCTATATTGTATAAACTACAATGTTGTAAGTCAGGCAGTCAATCCACAACTTGTTTTCCCTATGAAATATTTGTTAGGCACAGTGAAAGCTGAGAGGTACTTATCTTATTCCTCACATTATTCTTAAAAATAGTGTGCATGCTTTTAGAGTGAGAGATTTGAGGACTTACATTGGTCAATTGTAACTGGAAATATATATGCTTCTCTCCTTTATGTCCATGTTATATTCAAAAATTTTGAGCCTCACAAGCATAAAGGTAAAGGGTTAATAAATAGAAGTTTAATTTTCATTTTATACATAATATTTGTTCTTTTAACCAATTGTCAACCAACTCAAAACTCAGAATTGATGCTACTCACTCAAAAAGAGACAGTGGTATAATCATTACACTCCACTCTCAGTTTATTTGAAATATTGATGATCGATGATCTTTGAGGTGTTGCATAGTGCCAAATGTCACAAATACATTTATCACACTCCCTTTTTGAATCGATTCAATAGTTCACTAGGGTTTTTGGGGAAACATCTTTGAATTTCAGTGGATTCCATTACCCAATATTTTAAATTGGGATGATAAAATTATCTGGTAGTGCATGACCATTACATTGTTTCGAACCCATAACAATGATGAATGTCATTTGAAAAAGAGGATTGCAGAGTCAATGAAGCTTTATATCCAACCATACATGGGAATTTTTTGGAACCAATGGAAGAGGTTTTGGATGAGGGCATTGTCCATTTCAATTTGTATATAGTGGATTCTAGCTCACAATCAATTGTAAACATCAAGAGAGAAAGTTGGTCCACATTACAAACAAAGAACATATGGGGATAGTGTGCCAAAAGTGAAGAAGAAAACAATCAACATGCGACATATAAGAGATACCACATCACCAACTTTAAAAACCCTTATGATGGAACTAGACCAAATGGATGTAGTGGGGAAAAACCTCATCGACATGGTTTTAGAGAAATCCCTATACTCAACTTGGTCTATGGATGCTTCCACCATCCACTGAGCTACCGCTTCGACTATCCACCTAGATAGCTCTTCTTTTCAACTCGATCTATGGCCGCTTTCACAGTCCATTGAGCTACCCCTTCCACTGTACACACTCAGACCTACACCCCAAACCGATTCTGAAGGGGATTGTTGAAACCTTATCACATCAAGGGGAATATCCCACTATGAACAATATATATTCGAGTATAACCTCAGTTAAATCACCTTCATGGCGGGACATGACTATCAACATCGTTCAAGGTACAGTCATGCCCCACACATACCATCATTACAAGAGAGAAGAGCTAATTTAACCTACTATTAGGAGATTAAAACCATGGATTACAATCTACCCAACCTAGGAAACCATTATGTCATATCTATCCTCAAACATGCATTCTTGATGGTTGGAGAAGCTATTAACCCATTCCACTGAGGACGCGATTTTGGCCTAGTTTGTCTGGTTTTTTTTTTACTGGTTCGATTTTTTATTTCATTTAAATTTTATTTGGTTCAATATTAGGCTTGGTTCAAGCTCATGCCAAGAGAATACTTTTAAATTAAACCAATAAATACATTTTAATATGAAATCCACCCATGAGAACTAAAAACCATGTATAATTTATGTTAGGGCCATGGAGTTAGGTCTTAATGTTGAGGCGAGACTTGTTAGGAGCATGTATTGGTATTAATGTTGACGTGAGACTTGTTAGGACATTTTTTTGGTCTTAATGTTGAGGTGGGACTTGTGGATTTTCATGTGTCTTCCAACTTATCAAATCCATATTACCTAAACATTGAGGCTTGTAACCCTGTCTCAATTGCCTATGAAGAGGAATCCTAGTGAACAAACATAGTTTGACCACTAGATGGCTACATAAGTAGGATTGTTAGGGTACACAACATAGATAGTGGTCACCCCCTTGGATTTCACCACCTTAGGCATGTCCTTATAATTGCTCATTTCAACCTTCATGGCTTGCATTACCTAGTGGATTTTTTCACTATTGTTTGAGACTTTTGGAAGCTGGCACTTTCAAAGCATATATTTATTAACTGTGCTTTCTTAGGATGTCTAAAGTGTGATTATATGCTATCATTGTATGTACATGCATGTATATTAGCAGAGGAACCTGGTAAGCATTTCCATAATTGTCACATCATCAAACATAAATTTGACATGGTTGTAATTTTAGGATGTGCATCGGCTAACATGTATATATGCTAAATTTGGGTACATGGACGATGCACACAACCATTAGCAAACCTAATTCTCAATGCAAGGACTCAAACTAAAAGACATGCACTATATAGGAGATCATTATTTGTAAAGTGGGATATGTGTGGATATATGAGATTTTTTGCACCAAGGATGGGTCTTGGACCATGGTTTGTGAAGAAATTGAGGAAATTATACCCTAAAATAATATTCTTTAGGTAATGGACAATGATAAAGGCCATGAACCATAACATACACCCTTTAAAGTGGATATTTGACATAAAAGTTGGATATGGGCACAATTAAGATTTTTTCCCATTTAGTTGAAGACATTCAATTATTTTGTGTGGTGAGTTGTGTATGGATTGTTTTATTGGAGAGGTATATGAAAAATATTAAAGGACTTATAAGGTTATGGGAACACCCAAAAAGAGGCATGGTTGAGGGTACATTGTATCCAAATGTTTCTTTAATATTATGTCAATATACCTAAAATAAACCCATGTAGATGCTCCAATAACACAGGATGGTGAATGTGATCATGAAGATATTAAACTAGAGGGAGAGTTAATGTGATGATGTTGTCAATGAGGATGATGATGAGGATGAGGATGATCATGAAGATGTTGATGATGACGATGATGGGGATAATGAGGATGATTATGGTAATCATGATGACGATGATGAGATGTGCATGATGAACATCGATGGAAATGAGGATTATGCAGGGACATGATTCATCCTTGAATATTGAAACCATGCCATACCGTCAAGGTGCGCGCCTATTCTAACCATGTCAAATTCCAATGCATATAGGCACAATTTGAAGAAATTTCAACGTTGGTCACGTTCACTGTTCACTATCCAGGGTCGATGAAGATGATGTTGACGACGAAGACAATGAATATGATGATGATGACGACGATGAAGATGATCATTGAAACATGATGATGATGATGAAGATGACCATGAACATCATTGTGATGACGATGAAGATCAAAAGTGGCCCTACCGTCGGAATACCAACTAATACGCCTTAAACGTTGCAGGTCCAACGGTTCAAGAAAAATCATCGGTATACCGACATTTCGATGTGGCAATATCATGGTTTAATTATAAACATCGGTCGACCGATGAACACGGGCTATATTTAAAAAAAAAAATGAACAACAATTTTTGAAGGTCTTTTTGTATTGTTGGATTTTTTTCACCAAATTTTGAGCCAAAATGTTCTAGTGCCCCATAAAATTCCAAAAGGAGCACAAAAGATACATTTCTTCAAATTTAAAGAGATCTGGTATTGTCTACATCAGTCCAACATAAAATTTAAATTCTCAATATGATTCTTCAACAAATTAAAGACTGTCCAATTGTCGAAGTATACTTCTAGAAACTTATGGATAAACTCCTTAAAAGATGTGACAACCACCCTAGAAAAAATAACAGGGGCATTCTTCAAGCCAAATGGCATTATCGTGTACTGGTAGCAACCCCACTCCGTTTCAAATGTAGTCTTATGTCGATCCTCCTCTCAATATTAATTTGATGATAGTTAGAAAACACATTAGTAAATGTGTAGGCTTCCTGTCCTCCAACATTCTCTGATACCTCATCTATAAAATGGGTGGGGAAGGATCATGTAAGCATGCATCATTTAAATTTCTGAGATTGACACATATCCTAACTTCCACTGTCTTCTTATCTTGAACTACCATAGGGATAATCCACTTTGACTCTTCAACATGTTCAATGATTCCTGCATCCAACATCCTATCAATTTATACCTTCACCTTCTCTTTATATCTTGGATTTAATATGTAGGGTCTCTTCTTAATAGGATTTGCATCAGGCTTAAGTGGAATTTTCATCTCTCCTAAGTCACCAACAATACCCTTCATTTATGAAAACTTGGTGGGGAACATATCTTGATACTCATGCAACAAATCAATAATTTTTCCTACAGTCTCGTCATTCCATCAATCCCCAGTATTAGCAAACTTAGGATTTTCTTCTGACCCAATATTCACTTTTCTAGTCTTTAAAGGTTGTAAGAAGTTAGCAGACTCTATCTCAGGTCCTCCTATGTCGTGGTTACCTTCTGCCTCTGGTATATGCAAGTCCGTCGGGGTCATCAGCTTCTTGATCTCCAACAATATTATACCACTCCAATGCCTGCTTAAGTGTCGCAGCCCAATTTTTCATGTTGTATATAGGTAAAGGCACTTCTTCAAAAAAATTCTCCTTGATAACTTGTAGCGTTTCATCCACTGTTGGACTCTCGTTCTAAAAAATAAAAGTTACCTTAAAATTCAAGCTCATATTTTCCCATTATGCTATTCCACATCGCAGTTCCAGCTCAGTATACCAGTTTCTTGGTACTGTATCCAACTTATGAACAAACATGTCTCCCCATTCCTTCTTAGGAACATACCTCCATGTCGTAGCCCATGCCATTAAATGTTCAATAGTACTGGTCAATCCATTAAACTTCACCCCAACATAGTCAAGTCCTTCTCCAAATCTAATTTCAAACGGCCTCCACTACGACCAACCTTTTATATTATTCTTGTGAGTATTCCACCAACTTGCTAGAGTAGCCTTCAGGGCTACATCTAAAGATAATACCCTTTGTTGCTCTGTAACTTGCAATTCAAACTCATAAATAAAATAATCTAGATTTGTTAATCCATCATACATAGGTGGGTTACATATCTTTGTTCCGATCCAATGCAGTGACTTGGAAATGCGAGCACACCTTCTCATAGATACCTCATCCAGTATATTTTTCCAATTTTCCAATCCTTCATCTAAATATGATGCACATGAGATGATACTACACCAACTCATATTTCCATCTGTTGTAGGGTTGATATAGTCATCCATTCTTGAAGTCATCTTATAAATATTTTCCAGTTCTCGAGCATCATTTTCTTCTCTAATAGGTTCAACATATATATGACCTTCTAAAGGATCCAGGGCTGTAATAACTTTGAATTTTCCTCCTTCAAATGTCATCAACCTATTTTTCAAATTAATGATAGCCCGATTATCCATTTCCCAATCTATTCCAAGTAATGTTGGATAAGGGTTAGTATCATCAGTAATTTCAATAACTTCAAAATCTGCAAAGCTTCACAATCCTTCCACTTTGATAGGTACCCCTACTAGTCTACCAAATGGGACTACTTTTTGCTGATTTGATAATCTTAACTGTACTGGTGACCATACAAGCTTAGGATTACCCATGTTTTTCCATGTTTTCTTAGTAAGTGCATTTACATCCGACCCCATATCCAGAATAATAAAATCCATATCATAATCCTCAACCTGAGCACTAAGTTGCATTTCCCTACCTGTCCTCTTCTGACATTGCAAATGGTTATTTATTCAAGAGGCTCTAATATTTATTGGTCACATTGATCAATCAAACTGCGAAGTTCTTTTACTTATTTTTCATCCTTTAACATATCTATACAACTTTGCAATAAATGCTTCAAAGGAATTACCTTTCCTGATGTCCTCTTTGAAATTGAATGATCATAAAGCGGAGGCATGTCATACACTGGAGGCATACCATACACTAGATGAGTCATCGAAGTTGATCCTCCTTTATTTTTCGTAGTAAAATCCCTTTTATCTTCGACATAAGTCTATTTTTCCTTTTGGGGATTGAACACCGACGATCGTTTTGGCGCTTTTCTAACCCATGGTCCACGATGCTTCCCTTGTGTTTCCATATCACCTCCTGTCGCAACTCCCCCCGCGTGTGACCACTGTTATAGTAGGTTGATCTTCTCTCTTTTCTACAGATATATTCTATACATTCTAGTTATGATTTTGATTTCCCTTAGCATGGCACTTTGCTATCAGCTGTGGACAATCTTCAACAGTATGATCCAATGCTCTACAATACGTACATGTCGAACATGTTCAGACAATCCCTTGCCAAGTGGCCCGGTTGTCCACAATTATAATAGATTATTTGGCCTCTTCCTATACCAAATCCACCTCTTCCACGACCTTTGAATGCACTTGGTCCTTAGTTATAGTCTTCTATCTGGGCATTGAACTACGCATCCCCCCCTTCAACTTTCTCTTCCCCTTTCATTTTGTAGGCATATGTACGTTCCTTCAACATGTCTAATGCTCAACAGTTTGCTTCATCATGGCCTACAGATCTACAAAATTTCTAGTACAAGTTCTTAGGATTATTCACATATTTATGTATCAAGTAACATTCTTCTGGTCGATGTCCTCTAGTCCTGCATATTTCACACTAGACTCCATCTCCATGATTCAAGGGATTAGGAACCCTTGTGGCTAGGTACTCTTGGAACACCAGACATTGATCCTTATGGTGACCTTCTACCTTACACTTGATACACCATACGTCCTCTATTTTCTCTTTTCCTTTTTTAATATCTTTGACCTAAAGTGACAAATTTTCTAACTCCATCTAAATATGACCCATCCCTATGCTACTCTCTCCTGCTAAAGATGCCTCTAACTTCATCGTAATTTCAAGAGCCTCATACTACAACACAACCTTATGTTGCATCAATGGTAACCTTATATGTGGTAGCAATGCAACTATAAACCATTCTTTATGTTGAACAACCAGAATCTGAAAACTTACTCGATCCATCAAAGTTTTAAATCACTGGTCGAAGTCCCATACTGAATCATTAGGTGATTACTTAATCTCTTTGATCTCAATGATACACTGTGACTCAAACTTATTCTTACTGAACTGGTATTCCAACGCAATTTTAATTTTTGCCAAGGTTTTCGGTTTCCCTCCTTCTGGTACAACAAAATAATTCGTAAACTAGTTTAATGCACAATCCGGAAAAGTTGGGATCAACATGCTCTTTTTACATTATCATCATGCACTTTCTTAACATTCCATACAACTTCACAAAGAAACCAATGTTGCGTTGGATATTCTGATCCATTCCCATGAAAAAATGGCAGTTTCATATCATCTCTTGCCATTTTCCTCCTCGGAGGTATCGACTAACTTTGAACTATAGGACCAACACTTCCACTATTTTGACTAGCTGAACCACTATTCTGATGATTTCTACTAGTATGACTTGCTTCTACAAGATGCGATGGGATATAAGTACTTACCTCAATTTCAGGAGATGCATACAGGGTCATAGGTATGTCGCAACGTCCGACCTGAGATGAATCAACTAGATCTTCCTTCAATTTGAGCTGGTAATTGTCATCTTGTTTTGAACTATACTAAGTGATTCTTCCCTAATTTGTGGTACGATGATGTAGACATGTCCTTCTGTCACACTGCGAACCTCTGTTCTTCATGTCGCGGTCCTTCTCCTCTTACAATGCTGAAATATCGTCCCACTCTGCAGTAATACACACTCTTCATATGTATCACTTTCTTCTCCCTTTAGCATTTCATTTCACTCGTCTCCCACATACTTCTCAAACCTTTCCCCAATCAATACCCATTTCTCGATGTGCAAAGCTACTTATTCTTCAGACTCCATTCTCATGACACCTTTTTCACAGAGTAACATCTTAATCCACAAGTACTTAGATTTTAAATATTTACCTCACAGTCCTTTGAAAAGTTCTCTTTCATCTATGCTATAAGATTTTAAGTTTTCTATAGCAAACTCAATAATATAACCCGCAAGTATACTATCAAGCCAATAATCAACAGCACAGGAAATCTTATTACTGATACCTTTAAGCGTTCGAACTAACTCAGGAGTCCAAACCGTTGGCTCACCTCCCTAGAAACATCTCTTCTATTCTTCCAAATTCAACAACCATTCTGCTAATAAAATAGGAAACTCACCAAAGAAGATTTCATGTAGATATGAAAAAGCATACCTTTCCAACCATTCCTGTGAAATTAGCTGTGGATTTATGTTCTGTTATGTTCTTTGGCAAACTCTAGTTGCTTCTTGTCTATCCACTCTAGGATCTCTTATTTACTTGGATACCACATTTGCATGCCCTCTTCAACTGCAGATCCCGGTCTCGGAAACAAAACCATTTCTTGGCTCACTTGTGGGAAGATCCAGGTTCACTACGACACAGACCAACAAATCCCAAGATACTGACCCTTTTGGAATCACCTGCAAACAGGTGAAGTCTCACCCGAAGTACCTATGGGTACTGTAGGAACCACGTTTTTGCAGTAGCGAATGGGAGGGAAATTTGTTCTACAATCACACCCATTAACAAAACCTTGACAGACATCAATTTAAACCACATAACTATATATGGTGTACATCTACTGCGTAGTATATCGTAACTGAGAACATTTACGTCTTATTGTCGTGTCATTGCATATTTATCATTTTAACATCACATAAAAACAAAACAACAAGCATACTCACGAGCATTCACATAAGCAGGACATCATATATTTTTACGTGGAAACCCAACTGAGAGAAAACCACATAAATACTTTTTTAATTCATTGATCCCATTACAAACATAATTTCATCTTCATCTTCTTACAGATATGCGCACACAACTTGCAAACCATAACCCTTACAAAAACCCTTCAATTACACAAAATCATACATGGGATCACTTAGTTATTTGTTGCACTCTCTTCGACCACATTCCATCCAAAATTATCAGGAGCCTACTCTACCCAACCCGTTACATATATATAGCATTGGCATAGCCCCCACGGACCAATAAGTGGACCGAAAATCCTAACTTACTCTAACCAATTTCTTGGTTGACGTGATCAACCACTACTCTTTCCCTCTTTTACGACACTACATCAGAGTCCATCCTTCTTTTATGGGAATGCTTCCCTTTTGACCACTTCACAGGGTATTTTTTAAGGATTCTAATATTATACTTAAGTGTAGTATTCTAGGCGATTATTTTGGATTGAAAAAAAATTATATATAGATAGTGAGGCGAATATTAAATATGAAGCCTACAATTTACTACTGAAACATGTAAATTTTGGCGAGTATTACGATAAAAAATAATATTTTATGTAAATATAGGCGATATTAGAGACTAAAAATGACCAAATAGCGAATTTATTTTTTGAAAAAAATTCCAAAAAATAGCCAATTGGCGAAATTTCACCCCTAAAAGTTACCCTACCACTTCGCTGTGCAACCCCCTTTCACATCAACACAAAACTAGTTCAAAAATATCCTAGGGCCAACAGGTATTCTAGAGCTGAAAAATTAAATAAGTGGCTATTTTCCTAGGAGGATAAATCCCAGTTTGGGTATCACTTCACTATTTCAGAAGATTGCCAAGGAATTGTACTGATAAATTAGATAATTTTAGAGGTAATTTGATTTTCCTTTCCCTTTATTTTGATTAAGTTGATTTAATTAAATTTCAGAAATTACTATGAGCATCTACTCTAATCATCATAATTGATTAATTACTATAGATAAATTTTGGTCGTAAGATAAATTGAGTTAAAAGAGTAGTTGAACTATTGAAATTGTACTTAGAAATCTTGCTAAGAAAGAAAATTTTATATTTAGATATTTATAAGAATGCTAAGAGTACATGGGGTGACAGGTGTAGGCAGGATCCTTTTGGATCCTAGAGGAAACCATGCCATTTCTTTTCAATGGGGCTTGGGAAGAGCCAGTAATAACATAACATCTTCAACGATACACTTTGTTTTTGGGTCTTAATTTTGTTGTTTCCTTGGGAATCAAGAGTATCCTTGTCTTTGGAGACTCCCTCATCATTTCTCAAACTTGGAAAAAGTTTCAAATTGATGATAGAATAGTGGGGAGGCTCCATGATTGAATCATTGATCTAATGGAAGTCATAACCGATGTCAACCTCTTTTCTGTTCGAAGGGTAAATTATGCTCTTTCTTATCAACTTGCTAATCAATCCTCTAGCCATTATAAAGCAACCTTGGTTAAGAATTGGGTCCCTTGTAAATGTTGGATCCCCTAATGATTTTAATGTTATGACGCAATGTAAATTACACCCCTCCTACATGATGGACACCCGATTGGAATTTCAACTTTCAAATCCCTTGCATTAAAGCCTCACACATGGGAGAAGTCCCTCAAAGCTCTGTCTTGTATTGGAGTGTTTCCCCTCCGCATAATATGGCATTTTTGGATCATTCCATTGACGAATTTGGAATTAATGGAGAGTTTGTACCCTGTTTTGCAAGCCGATGAGATTGCTTGGGTGTTTGGCATATTGTTCAAGTCTTTCCAGTGATTCTCAAGTGGTGGGTTATTCTGGTCAGGCAATGTTTGTATTTCCTACTCTTGTTGTTGTTGTTGTCTTTTTTCATAATCGATAAGGGGTTCCGGTGTGATGTTTGTTTATGTGGATCGGGTTTGTAGCTAGCATGAGATGAAGAAGAAGCAACAACGAAGTTGCTGGATCTGGTCGAGGGACTTCAATATTTTAAGGACGACATAAGGGACCTATAGTCTACCATGTGAAGGACCAATCTACATCTAGAAGGCGTCTTGGCTATGATTAAAGAGTCCTATTAAAAATGTTGGTTCCAAAACCGTGGATGAAGAATTCATCCATAAGCTTGCTGATGCCATTGTGGAAATCTCCAGTTCTGTAGGACATTTGGAAGAAAATCGTGATGGTTGATATCTTAGGGTGGTCTCTGGTTTGGATTTTGTTTGTTCATGCTTATTTTTTATGTTATTTTGCTTGGACAGTTTGTAACGGTATATATTAGTCTAGATGTTTATGTTTATGTAAGGGTTTTAGTAATATCAGGTTTTCAAGCTTTCGAGGAGTTGTAGGATGTATCTCTTTTGAATAATGTCTTGTTGGATTTATTGAGAACTTCTGAAAATACTATGGTCGTTTTAACATATTTTTAATATAAATATGTACCCATCTGTGTTTAAAAGAAAGAATGCTAAGAGTACATAATTAGGTAGATAACTATATTGAATGATGCTTAATGATTTGAAGGGTGTTACACATGGTATTAGAGCTCTAGTTTGAAAAATAGATCCTTAGGGCATATCTGCATTTAAATTGTGAACTAATGATTTTGAATTGTGAAATTTAAACATGTAAGAAGTTATAACCAAATTTTAACGGTACTAGAAAATGAACAAATTGACTGCTTAAACTAGGACTATAACCACAAAAAAATATTTCTATGAAAACAAACTTATATTATTTAATGAGCAATAATATACTTTTTCATAGAAGAAAACCAGCAATTGGAACCTAAGTTCCCTAATGCATGGCATAGATTCAACTGGCCTATCAGGCCCAATACGTCGTTTTTTGTTTAAAAAATATTATGAGGCTTGTAGCAACTTGTATGAGAAAGTTACTGGGAAGAACCATCCATTTTGTATAAACCAACCCCTATAACGCCCGTGACAAAGAAAACTTATGGTGATTCTCATATAAACAAAAATAAACCAAAAATAAGATTTAAACAAAAATAAGAGATTTAAAGTTTATAAAACTCTCAAAATTTTAGGGTTTATATATTTATAGTATTTAAAAAGGAAATTACCTCTGAAATTATTTGATTAGTATTCCAATTCCCTAACAATCCTCTAAAGCAATCAATTTTTTCCAAAATGGAATTTATTCTCCCAACCAACTAGCAACTTATCCAATTGTCTCACTCTAGGAAACCTGTGGGTTTCTTAGCCTTCTGTGTCGTGCTCTAGCAATAACAACAACAACCAATCAATAATTCTATAGAATCTCTTAGTAATCTTTCAAATCTCAAAGCTTGAAGCTCAAATATTAACGTTCATAGTTTAGTACCTCCCTCTCAATGTTTCCCCCCTCTGTTACCCCTCATCTTGTCATGAGTGTCCACATGTTATTTTCATCACATTCAAGGAAAATTTTAGGGGCGAAATTTAACCCATGGGCTAATTTTCCATGCTTTTTTCCAAAACAGATTTGTCAATTTCCACTTTTTCTAAAATGATTCGCCCAAATTCCATAGGATAAATTTCTTTACTTTAAGCATCACCAAAATTGTTTAGAAATTAGATAAAATCCTTCGAAATTTGGATATTTTTACAAAAGTATTGCCAAATACAAAAATGTTGCCAAACATTTTATGGTTGGAAATTTAATAATCAGTAAGATTCACCAAGGTTTCTACAATTTAAGAAAACTATGGATCCTTAAAATTTTCCCTACACACATTCATTGGGGGCTACAAGTTGATGGGTGCATGGATGGTCTAGTGTTGATTGGTTGGTGAATCTTCATGATGTATTTCAGATAATAGCTACATGATGTGGCTTTTGCATGATGACCTCATATTGATATTCTCTCATATGGATGGTTATTGTCGAGGTTATCTGATGATGGTGCATTTCACTCTTCTATCACTCACTCATGTCATATTAACCATCTTTCCATAGACAGATCTAGCTTATTTGGCATGATTTGATGATATAGTTGGATTTGTGGAGTTTTCTCTCCTTGGAGCTTAATGGATATATATTTCTTGGTGCATATTGAAGTGTAAGGGTTTCTTCTCCTATTAATGTGAGGCTTATGCTTCTATTTTTGAATGTTGATGGTAATATGTAGAATTTCTAGAACTTGTTATTTTAGGGCCAATTGAAATGGTAACTTACCTCATTGGAAGGGGTTTATGCAAGAAGTATTTTCTCTAAATTCCCTTTTTTGTATTATGCTTGAATGTATTAAAATTGATTCTATCATCTTTCTAGAGTTGTTGCTTTCTAATACTTCATTGCATAAGTCACACCCTAGTTAGCAATGTTTTGATATGGCACTGTTTGGGCCCTCCTAGTATAATTTCTAGATTCATTTTTCAACATGTTAAGGCTTATTATGGCATTTTTTAGTGGCCCTTGTTGTATTAACCATTCATGATATTTCCCTCTTGGATTAACCCATTGTCTCCATTATCCCTTGTTTGGATTAGCACTAGTCCCTAGATCCTCCCATCATTCTTTTACTTTCCTATACTAGAAAAAGAAAAACACAATGTTTTGATAATACTACTCTTCCATCTCACCTTGTGCTTCAATGTTTAAGCTTTAGTAATCCTATTTTAGGGAAACCCCCTTGAGTTGGAGGTGAGCCAACCTAAAGTGAGAGAGGGAGTTATTGAGGTGAGAGTGGATAGCCCTCTAAGTTACCCTTGTGTAACCATTATTTTGTTGGTTTTTAATCACACATGCTAGCTTGGGATGTAACACCCTCCAAGATCCTTAATTCTCCTCCAAAAGATCCAACCCCCTAATCCTTCGCCAATATTTTATGTTATGCATTTCTCCCACCACCTTCTTAGACCCGGGAGAAGAGAGATGGCCCCCTTTCCTACAAAGGGACCTAATAATAAAATAATATCTTAACTTTCTTAAAATACTACCCTCACCTACCCTCAATTAATAATGTTACATTTTTACTTAGATACTAGATGTAAAATCAAAATAAATCAAATCCTTGATAAGATTTACAAAATGAATCTTCTAATGAAGTGAAATTAAATCCTAAATGAAATGCAACTTCATCCTATAGTAAAAATGTAACTTGATTCTCGAGTGAATTGTAATTCATAACCATAGTTCATATATAATAATCAATTTGTGGGTGTACCAATAATAATAATCACTACTTTTAATGCATAGTTCATAAATGCCTACAACCAACTATGCAAGACAATAAGTCAAGTAAACACAACATTCATTAATCTTATTAGGTCACAATAATTCAATATGAATGAAACATTACACTAAGATTAATATAAATGAATTAAGTGTGTGTTTTAAACATGGAATGAAAGTATGCTTTCCTCTATTGCAATATACTAGAGTGTCAACTATATTGACCTAACTCTAGATATAAATGGTAAGTGAAAGTGCCGATTATATTGACCTAACTTCCCCAACATGCAACCAACAATCACCATCACTCATATAGGGGAGTGTGGATTAACATGACCCTTCCACGACTTCAGGTTTCGAAGGATCAATGATGAGTTGTATCTCCACCCATATTGATAGAACTAGGGTCAACACCCTATTATTGACTATACTGAGTTGCTATTGTTGTTCTTAGAGCTACATCTTTGAATGACCAGTTTGGGCATCCGTGTTTCCTATAAAACCTACACTTTCCCACATATCATAGCAATGTATTGAACCAATAATTAAATCACAAATTAATGCTTCATAGCATAACATTTCTCATTCAATGTCAAATACATTTGTCACTTTAGTGCCACAATTATTTGGCTATCACTTAACCCATTTAACTTGTAAGTTAGTTTACCAAAATACAAGATCATGCATAACCTTATAAATGTTTCATGTGATTACCAAGTTACTAATTGATAAACAATGTAAACAAGCTAGTTTATTATCATGTGCATGGCAACTATTTATTCATTCAAAATATAATTCAAACTGGTATCCATGTACCTCAATTTTCCATTTAAGTTTGCATGTTGGAAGGTAATCATACAACTGTCATCCTTAATAACATAAAAGATAAAATTATACATGCATTCCGCATATAGGTAGGTCCATATGTGCACAAAATATAGTTCTACTAGTCTCACTGAGTTCAACAAACAATAAGAAAATAAATACAAAATAGGTCATAATGTAGTTTAGTTATTGAAGTCAAAATATGGGGTGTTACAATGAGTGCTCTATCCATTGTTTAATAAGGTTGGTGTAAACATCATCAAGTCACAAAATATCAATTATGCCCTCAAGTAGCAAGGGTTTAGGCAGCTCCAGAAATCTACCACAACCTCTTTTGTTGCTATTTATCAAGCACATACATGGAGAACAAGGAAAAACATTAGATCCGAAAATAACCTCATAATCTAGGGCTTGCTTCCCTTACTTAGAAGGCTGTAAATTCTTGCAATCAATAATCCATTGAAAATACTGTTGCTCCAAATAAATTGAAGCTTTATCAAAACATCTTCTAGGTGATTGTTTTGCATAATTTGGACAAGAGATAAAGTCATGAATGGATGTAACATTTCTACAACATTTTTGCCTTGAAAAATTCCTTTATGCTACCATATGTCAGCCGTAGTAATTAGAGGATATGGATGTTTATTAACAATGGCTAAGGACTCACATACCTCCATCATGCTAAGCTGTCCAAGAGACACCAAATCGGAAAATCCAACCCTAGGGCTCTCAATATTGGTTTTAGAGATGGGGTCTCCATGAATGAATCCATTGTCTACATCCCATCCATGTCTCCCAATAATAAGAAGAGCATCCACATACTCCTCTTGGTTGCCATGTAGTTCATCCCATGGTTTAGTGGAAGCATCTGCAAATTAATATCTCTCCAAGGGTTTCTCTACAATATCCAAATCGTCAAGGATTTGATCATTAAATTCACAAATTTGAAAAGGAGATGACTTACCAAACCTTGTTTCTCCTCGAAAACCATGATGATGGCTACTTGAATATCCTCATGCAAGTTTACCTCTTCACCACTATGACTATTTCCGGGATCTGAAATATCACGCCCAAATGGATGATGGGATGAAGAAATAGGATCATCTCCAAGCTCTCCTTGGTGTAGAATACCACTTTCTTTTTCTATGGAGTCAAATAGAGTATTCGATGCTTTGCACATTTCGACTCTTCTTTGCATTTCAATGGCCTTCTTTTGTATTTCAACCACTTGTTCTTTTGAAGGGTCATTGAACAAGATCGTTGCAAGATCCCGTAATTCCTTTTCTTTTTACACAACATAGCAATCACCATGTCAACGTCAACTCATTATTCTCCATAATTAGGATTCCAAAATTCACGAAAAGTTTTGATCAAACTTGCAAGTGAAGAAATATCCTCTCAACCACAATCATGAGACCATTCAAATGCACGTTCTTTCAACATGAGTACAAACATCTTCGTCGTGATATCCTTGTGGATAATATCGATATCCGAGATAATTTAGTGAAATATATAACATGTTGTGTAGCTAGATGAAGGTGACCATGGAAATTTGGAGAATAACCAAACCATCTTGGAGGAGGGAGTCCATTTGCATATCTCGGGATAATTGAAAAGTCTCATGGGGACATATAATACCAAACCATTCCTTCGTCCATGAATTTTCCATACTTCAATTCTTCAATATTCAAAATGAGGCGTTGATAAGAAATTTGGAAATAGAATACCATCATACATCATTTTAATATTGAGGAGTCATTGAGTGAGTCTTAAAATATGCCTTCAAATGTATGTTGGATTCCCCCACCTCTAAAAACAACGATTCCTTTAATAATCTTCAAAAAACAGGGCTTCGTCCCTTTTTGAAGTCACGAAACAAGAATAT
This sequence comes from Larix kaempferi, assembly GCA_027924585.1. Classification (NCBI taxonomy): domain Eukaryota; kingdom Viridiplantae; phylum Streptophyta; class Pinopsida; order Pinales; family Pinaceae; genus Larix; species Larix kaempferi. Next base: position 4,605,058 of record BSBM01000765.1, on the reverse strand, counting down.
GATCTTCAAGCAAGAACCCCCATCAATCAATGTAGTCCAAACAATTAAATCTTTGGGAAATGGACTTTATCCCTGACAACGGTGCCAAAATGTCACCACCCAAACCCTTACATTATATGTTAAAGTCCTAAAGCACAAGTAAGACCTTGGAGGAACTAAGAGGGGTTACCCACTGTCATCACAATAGCTCCCTCTCTCACGACCAACTCTCCTCTAGCACAAGGGGGGTTTCCCTAGGAAAATGTATGATTAATTTGATGTGTAGATTGATGGGTGGACCAAGACTAGTTCTGATCCATTGTTGGGCACATGTATTCAAAGGATAAACGTTGTTTTCTTATGAGACAATGAAAAAACGAAGCTAGGATAAACAAACTACAACTATCCTTATATTGTTGTCCACGAATGCATAAAATTAACTTGGAGGAACCTTAATGAAGGAGAAATTCTAAAGCATGCATGAGGGTGTGCTTATTGATAGACATGAAAACTTGTAGCTAGCTCAAATTAAGAAGGAATATGAACATGAACATTTTCAGCAATAATCAAAAATATATTCAAGAGTGAAATAACCCACAATCAAACAATACTAAATGGAACATTATTACCTAGAAATTAGCCTTTCAAAACATATCTTTCTCAAGTGATTTCCAACATTCATATTCAAAAAGATTAGATACAAAACATAATCTCTCATATTAAGAAAAAACCTTAGATTTCATTGTCTTCAAAAAGATATTCAACTAAACCCCAACAGGATTTCCCCAAATCCAACCACATCAATTGAATGAAAAGGTTTCTGAGCTCATCTCTCTTACAATAAACAAATGATTTATAGTGATTTCTCGATTCACTAATTTTTCCAAAGAAAAATAACAATCAAATCTTGAACCTCCTTAGAAACACTCCAATAAAATAATTATAAATGGTGTCTAGATAATAATAAAATGTATTCACTGATAAATTTTTCTTCAAAATATGAAAGGGAGAGGGCTCCTCAAGAATGATGCATCGTTGACTTTGATTTAGAGTCACATGCCACTTGTATTCAAACTAACTTGGATGCTCTCTAATCAAGACCATTCAATAACTTCCTTTCTCCCAAATTAGCTATTGTGCTCAAAGAAAAGGGGGGGCACTCCTCATTATAGGGCATTGAATGTTTGCCATGTGTCCATCTTCTAGCTGGCGCTCCTCACAATCCCCTTGGTCCAAATTTTTCCCAGAAATAACCACAAAATATACCTAACAACTTCCATAACCATAATTTATGGAGTGTTAAATTACACAAGAGCATCATGAGTTTCCTTGAAGGCTGATATGATAAAGCCATAATGACCTCCCCTCTTTATTGCAACTATCTTCTAAGGATATGTGTCCAACAAAAGATGGAGCCCTCTTCATGTCTAGCTATAGCTTCTCCTTGATACCTTCCACAACTTCCCCTTAATTCCTCTTAGGCTAGGGCGTTCCACTGTCAAATACAAAGCCTTTTAGTCCTACTGGAGATACCCCTTCTTACCAGATTTACAAGGCCTACCTTATACATGATGCGACTGAGGGTTTTACTGCTGGTGCTATTATCAAATTCTGTTAAAATATGTTGTTAAGGAATTTACCTCAGCGATGTTGTAGATGATCCCCTCCATATGTGCCATGGAGTACTACACACTACCTACTCATGATCGTTGCCCGTAGACATACATTTTTGAAATTTGAGGGAATATATATATAGGAAAATAAGTGCTACAAAATATGGTGAATGTACAAGCTATCTCTGATATTATTACGATAGAAGTGAAGCATGATAGTTATGATCCTATCTTTGATACCTTTGACCTACCTAATGTGCTGCTGATATCCCTATTCTATCATCTTTTCACCATGCAATAAGATTATTATAACAAACCAGTATGCACTATTTAGCATTTGAAACCCTTTAATTCTTTCCAGGCTTATTTGTCACTACATATGATCAACCAACAACATCATAGTTCCTTTATTCCCAATCCAACTTAGTGTCGAAATTGCTGAGACAGATGGCTAATGCTTGCAAAACTGACAAGGGATATCAGTAATCCATAGTGAATACATCCTTTACAACGTTTCCAAACCATAGTATAACATTATCCTGGCCACAATGAAAGACAGATTGTGCAGGCACAATAGTTGCAACAAGTTGAAGTGCTTTTTACAAATGCATCTGTCAGTTGTCCCTGAAAATTCAAACACTAGCACTGAAGCTTTTCATGCCACCTTGGGCTTTGTTCTTCAAGATTACTGGATCATTTTTCAAGTTCCCACTATTGAGAGGCCAAGAAAAAGAATTGTTTTCATTAATGGCTAACTTGGAGCCAAAGGAATGGAAAGATGCTAGAGGATCTGTTACACCAAAATGTCGTCACCCTTGTGCAAGTGTCGCAAGTGTTGCAAGTATTGTCATCCTGACCATTGCAAGTACCGTCATTATGACCAAGTGTCATCATCATGATCGTTGTGATAATGTTGTCATCTTGACCATTGTGTAAACTCTTTGCTATTTTACCTAAACCCATTTTAGAGTAAAAACACATCCCTGAAGTTTCCCATGACTGGAGGGCTTAACTGACCTACTTTTCAAGGTCTTCGCAGTCTGCCCTTATGCAACATGCGACGTCGCAGGTTGTCCTAATGCAACCTGTGACGATGTTAGTTATTTGGATAAAAGAGTATCTTCCAGCCCATTCTCGAAGATGAGTGATGTGGAGGCCTATCCCTAGGCTCTAGGTGAGGTGGCATTTCGGTTCCTAACCTTATGGGAAGATCCCTTAACCATCTCCCCCTAATCCTCAACCTACCCTATCTCTTTAGCCCTATATAAACACCCACTCTCTCCATGAGAGGGGGGAAGGTCTATGGTACCCTTATGCTGATAGGATCCATACTAGTGATTGGGAAGCTTGTACCATCTTGGAGACTTGGCTTGGACATGTTGGATGGAGGATGCAACGTTGAGGCTTTGGTTGTAGCTTCATCTTTTCTATTGTATTCCCACTTTTAATACAGTTAATATAATCTCTTTCCATAAATGTTGTCTCATTGATGATGTTTAGAACTTTCTTCCTCAACTGTTAGTTTAGATAAGTTATTCTTTAGATATCTTGTACTGCTTGTATCGTTTCCATATTGTCTTGACAGGTCTTGTAGCTGGAGATCTGATGACCGCAAGACTTGGAGCAACAACAAGGAGAAGGATCCGTGATCTGAAAGGTATGATATCTAAGTACTCGATCTATAACTAGATCTAGGAAATGAGTTTTGTATTTTGTACTATTTGTTCTAGACTTGCATTAAGCTAGGGAGATCCTGCTCGTGTCCGCTCAAGTGGATTGTCTGTTAACAAATCTTTCTCCAAGAGGTGAGTGAAGGTGTCCTAAGAGAGATTTCACCAGCATGTAGATACCATAGACTTCCTTGGAAGGGCTTGGCAATTGGCTTGTGTGGAGAAGGGCTGCTACGTTAAGTCATTGGTTGTAGTTCTATATCTCTATCATGTACTCCTCTATTTGCAGTAATACAAATGCTTTCCACCAATGTCGTTCTTATGTGTAATGATGTTGTGTTGTTTACCTGCTTAACTGTTTACATAGATCTCTTATTGGATAAATGCTCTTTACTCGTTTCTCTTTTCTGTGTCTTGACAGGTCTTGCAGCTTGGATCTGACGACCATGGGACGTGGAGTAACATTCAAGAGAAAGGATAGCGAATCAAAGAGGTAAGACATCTGGCACTTGATCCTTAAGTAGATCTAGGAAACGTGTTTGTAGTCTGTTCTATTTGTTCTAGACTCGCATTGAGCTAGGGAGATCTAGCTCACCTCCGATCGAGTGGATTGTCCGGTAACAGGATCCACTAGAATACTGGACGAAATTTCAAGAGTTAACATAGCTTTAGCTTTCCTTTTTCCATAGTGATTATCTGTTTGCAATTTGGATCTCAAGTGCACAAGAGTTTTTCTACCTCAAATGATCCATATTCATGCTTAGAGAGGAACAAAGATAACCTGAAACCTCTCCATTTTCATTATCCCCATTGACACAATGATGATCTGCAGAAACGATCATGGAAATGCCCTCAATGACATATCACATCAAGAGCAATCCATACAGGCTCGGTTGGTTCTTCAAAACTGTAAAATTGCAAATTGTTATGAATGTCACATATACGAACAACTTCAAATGATTTTGTATACTTTTGAATGACTCATCTCCCCATCTCCCTTAGCTAAATGTTTTTTCTGGTGGAACTAAGAGAGTAGCATGCATTGATTTCCCAGAACTGGAGGATCATGCAGATCTCATAAGCCTGATACTCCCTGTTATATTTGGATTCAAATCCAGCATTGGCTTCAGGAGCCTTGTATCTTGCAACATTCCTCATTTGTAATCAGAACCTTGTTTCCTACTTCTAGCAAGAGTATGGAAAGTATTGCTATGGCTTTATTATATGCTAGAGCTTCCATCTAGATAGATGGCTATTGCTTCCTACTGTAAGTCAAGCAAAACAATACTGGGAGTGATAGGAGATCGGGAATCTGCAATACTCCTTGTTAGATTCAGGTTCAAATTTAGCATTGGCTTCAGGTTCCTTACATCTTGTAGCCTTCCTTATTTTTAATCAGAACTCTGTTTCCTACTTGCAGCAAGAGTATGGAAAGTATTGCCATGGATTTAGTGTATGCTAGAGCTTCCCTCCAGGTGGATAGTTATTGTTGTTGTTGTAAGTCAAACAAAGCAGTACTGTGAGTGTAACGCCTCATATTTTGATTAGGCATATTTATCGGCAGACACACTATAGTTTAGTTGCTTATTATCTGTTGAACTCAGCTCGACTGAGTAAAATTTATTACGACATAATGGAATCGAGTATAGGATGTTACTATGTTTTATGATGTCACTATGATTATGATGTTACTATGTTTATGCGATTACGACGTCATGATTATCATAGGATTTCTTTATGTACGAATACAATATATGTTTATATGCTTTCATTAATAAGATGTGAAATATATGACGCGGTATGTGGATACCATCTTATGATGTGAATTATTGAAGTATTATATGTCCTGTGCATCTGTGATGAACTAAAACTATTACATGAAATAAAATGATGTTGATAATATGGCTCAATTGGTGATCAACGGGAAATGCTTTCTATAAAATGTGTATTTTGTGAAATACTAACCTACAGGATACAAGGGCTATGGGATAGCCAGTTACTTGATATGATGTATGGATAAGAAATTGTTCATACGGTAAACCTTAGCAGCCAAAAGTGATGATACAATGACACAAACCGATAATCTCGATAGCAGTAGAGTATGAGTTGATAAGGGCATAGACCCAGTATGTTGAGAGGGATGGATGTATTTCCCACTCTATGTTTCTATGATACCCGAGGTCGTGGTAGGGCGGTGCTGAGACACACTCCCCATGTTGTTGTGATGACGATGATTGAAATCCTACTAGGAGAGGCTAGGTCCGTTGTTCAGTCGACACTATCGCTCTCAGGTTCTTATGTGGTCAGGTCGGTGAATCCAACATCCACTTTTGTACTATCGGAGGAAGGATAGGGAGGATGCAGACGTAGGTTAGGATGGGAGGATATGCTACTTAGTACTGTTGAGGGTTAGATATTCCTTGATCTTGAGTTAGTGGTAGTATATACCCTTCCTTGTACTTGATTGATTAAACCAATGCAAAAATAATAAAATGATATGAAATCTTAAAGGGATAATTGCTAAATAATTGAGAATGTTAAAGTAATTATACTGTATATATATGCTTTCTCTTTCTGCATGGTGGGAATACTATTATTAGTTAGAAGGTATGCATAGGTGGGATGGGGTTTGGTTATAGTACATATCCAACCTGTGCATACACTGGTCATGCATGCACACATTGTACATGTACAATAGTACTGGTGTATAACATACTTGTCACGCTTGAATAGTAGTATAAAATGTCATAGACAACTCAATTAAGGATATAGTGAGGATACATTAAACAACTTAGGCAATGAATGGTTAAGTTGTCAATGTGTAAAATAAGTGAATTAGCCATTATATGAAAACATTGTAATAAGCAAGTAAGACAAGTGTCGTCGGTTATAATTATCGTACGAGAATTGTTGTGAATAAGGTAATGGTACTTTCTTATTATTTAATAAGATTGTTATAACCCTCAAGAGTGCTTTGTTTGTATGAACAAGGGTACTATGTTGGTGTTAGGATACTCATGTGATAAACAAATAATTAAAAATATTGTTATTAATTCACCATCTATTATTGTTTAATGGTGATTTAATTATTATTATTACTTAATTAATATTATTCTAATAATATTAATATCCTTGTCATAACAATAAGTAAAATTTAAAAGATTGATTAATAAATTATTAGTGTGTGACTATTTCCATGTCAAAAGTTAGAAGGAATAGGATAATAATGCTTTAAACTAATGGATGTGAAGGAACGAGTTTTAAATATTATTTATTTATTCGATATGACTTTTAGACTTTAAATTACAAGATAAGTTATTTTGTCGAATCAAGTTTCTTTGGTAAACCATTAAGTGGCATACCTTGTCCAAACTGAAAAGTCAACTAGTATATATATTATTGTATTATTTTATTCTAAAAACACTAAATACAAAAGCGGTGAATAAACTTACAGTTATTAAACTATGTCTCGAATAGAGAACCCTTGGGTAATATTTCCTACCATAATAAATATTTTACAATCAACAGTTAAAGTCCAATAAATTTACCATGAGTAATTTAATCGTCTGGTACATCAAGTGTAGAAATATTTGATTATATTGTAACTTGTATGAATTAACTAAGTCAGAGGATTGAATGATTGAGGGGTTCAAGAGATGGAATTTGGGGCAGTGGAGTAGGCTCGAAGTCTTCTCGATGAAGGAAAGGTATATAGGGAAGAGTGAAGGGAGGAGAAAGGGTTGGATTTTTGGATTGGAGAAAATTTAAAGGTAATGGTGGCACAATACTGATGAGAGAAAAGAGTTGAGAACATAGAAAATACTGCTCTCGGGATTATCGGTTTGTGAGCTCGGGGGCTGGGAAGTCTGTTGATTTTCTAGGGCCAACAAGATAATAGTTGGTTGCCAGGGTGGACACATCATTTTGGTTGGCTAAGAGGATTTACAGAACCTACTGCAACCTACAATCTACAGAAAACCAGGTATTCTATCTTCTACTTAATTAAATTTTCAATGAATTATGAATATGTGTAGAATAGCATGGAAAAGAATATATTATTATGAAAAAACCTAGTTTATTTGTAGAGATGAAAATACATATTGATTGAAACCTTTAAATGCATAAAACCATATCATACTTATGATGTGAATCTTACACATGAACATAGACAAAGAATGGTTGTCATAGAAAATAAACACTAAAGTTTTATTTCATTTAACTCCTTCAAAATAATAAATTATACAGAATAAATTATACAAAGTATGATTGAGTGATTCCCACAAGAGAGGCACTGCACTTGGTATAAGAGCCACTGGCTCAAACACCATGACCTACAGGGCCCTTTTCATGCATGAGAGGGAACGAGATTAACTAGAAATCTATGCAAAAAGTAAATAAGAGTAAATTAGAATTTATACATAAATTAGAGAAAGTACAACCCTAAACTCCTCACCAGGCCGTGGGAAGACTACATGTAGAAAACAAAACATAGATAGAGTTAGATTTTTTGTTACTAATATTTCAATTGATTGAAAAAAAATTGTGTTATCTATTTTTATTAAATGAACAAAGGAGTTTTATAAACATTTAAATTATATATATATATATATATATTAGAACATTGATAATGGTTAGCAGGGTTAGCTTAGTAATAGAACATTAAAATAACCAGACCATTAAAATATAAGATAGAACATGAAATAGAACATTATCAGGGTTATCAAATAATTAACCTGCATCATTCTGGATTTTGATGAATTTTAATTATGGTTATCTTGTAATATTTTACCCTAATAGTTATTTCATGTTATCAGGTACCATGACATAGCCACATATTATAAAAACGGATACATGAGTGATTAAGAAGAGTTAAACAACAATTAGAACATGATAGGAGAATTCTAGTAAAGATTTCTAATAAATAAGAGAGTCACAAGAAGCTCGAATAAAAGGAATAAGAAAGAAGCTTGAATATTACAGAACTTCCAATAAGAAACACCACTTTATAAACTCCAAATTGAAGTCAAATTAAATTATAAATGGAGTCTTGATAAATGAAGGTTTTATGAAAGACACAAGGAAGTTTAAACTTTGTAGGCCACAACAGACGAGACTACAAAAACACCGAAATGATTTACCTTCAATTGCAAAAGAAAATATTGTCGTTGCTATAGAAAAGTAGGCTTACCTTGCCTAGGAATGGAGTTGCTGGCTTCAGAACGCACCCAGCTTCCTTTGAGAAGGTCCCAGCTTCCAGATTCATAAACGGGGAGAAATGGTTTCCCTTGGGGATTGACCCTATTTAGGGCTTTCCCTCTTTTTCATTGTGGTGGGATGCATAAAGAGGCCGCGTGGCCTTCCTGCGTTACCCCTCTTTGCATGGCTATTGAGTTGGTACTACCCGATCTTAAAAAGATAGAGACATCTTGCTCCTCGGAAGCAACGTAAAATGGAAGTGACTGCCACGCCCTGTTTTTCACCGGTGTGTGTCTGTTTACGTCCAACGGAGTCAGGAGCGGATTGAATTTTAACTTTTATTTTAAATTTTGAAATTATGAAATATAACACTTTTATTTTAAATTTTGAAATTATGAAATATAACACTTTTATTTTAAATTTTTAAATTTTAACTTTTATTAAATTTTGAAATTTTGAAATATAACACTTGGATATTAAAATTTCGGTATGTCGGTATTAAAATGTAAATTATTTTATTAGTTCACATATATAGGTATTATAACTTATGCTATATTAAAAAATTTAAATTCAATTTTTAAATTTTAAATTTTTGCAAGTTAATACTTATATTTTAAATTTAAATTGTAATATAAGTTTTACCTTATAGTTGTGAGGATATATATATATATATATATATATATATATATATATATATTTTGATAATTATTAAATGTATAAATTTCCTAAGTTGATTAATGTATAAATTTAAAGAATTAAATTTAATTTAATTTAATTTAATTTTAAACAAAGCCAATTAGTTTCAGAGTTAAATATTTAATGTTAATAAGGTTAATATTAGATAGTTCATTGAAACTGACTAATGTTAAAATGGTCATAGGTTTTAAATTCAATCCGGTGGAAATTATGGGGAACCGATACATGAATTCACATCTTGACTAAACAAAATTAACTCTCAAGAGTAGGTCTATCAAATTTGGAAATTATAAACTATGAATGATCTAGCCATGCCAGGTTGGCACTACTTAAACGGTCTATCATGCAAGCTTTGTTAGTAGATTTAGTACCGGGTGGACTCAAGATGGGCTGATCGAAATCCCCAAAACCATAGCTCTTTTATGTAAAACACATGTAAAAAAAAAAATTGTCCAACACACTCTTTAGAGCTAAGAATATGATGCTTTACTCCATGATCCAGGATCATTCATGGTGACAACACATCGAGGTAGAGGTCGAGGTCGACCACCTTCACCGCCACGGTCAACCTCAACATCGGAAATGGAGATCATAATGAGATCTTTGGAGGCTATTATCACCATGATGAACATGCAGTCGAAAATGGCCGTCGAGGTGGAAACCACTCAAGTGAGCCGAGAGAACTCTGAGAGGGCACAGGGCCTGAGACAGGAACCAATTCAGGACACTTCGAGGGAGTTGCAAAAGATAAAGGTTCCAGAGTTTGCTAGAGGATGATCTGGTAAGAATGTCGAAGCATGGCTGGAAGGCATGAGAAGATGCTTCGCATTGAACGAGTATACTTCTAGTTCCAAAGCTAGAATGGCCATCTTTAAGCTTAAAGGCGATTCTTTGAATTGGTGGTCAGATCTGGAGAATCAGCTGCACCTTACTGCTCTTATGGTTTCTTGGGAATTGTTCGAGGAGAGGTTCCACATGAAGTACTTCCCAAATTATTACAAGGAAGAACATGAAGGTGCACTCCATGCTTTAGTACATGGAAACAAGACGGTGGAGGAATATGAAGCTAGGTTTATGGAACTAGTAAAATATGTTCCTTACCTAGATGCATATGATTGTCAGGTAGAGCGTTTTGTATATGGACTTAACTACAAGATAAGATTTTTTAGTGGATGTGGAAACCAACTTTAGTTTGCATGGCAGTTGAGTATGCTCGTTATGCAACAAATATGTTGGATGAAAAAGGGGGTAGTAAGTTGTCGGGATCCAATCAGTATGTTTCAAGGAAGGCCTCACGTCCTTGCTTCAGGGGAGGACAATCTAGACCTCTTTCTTACGGTAACAAGTTCACACCGAGAGGTAATAATCCAGTTAACTCGGTTTCGCATGCATCATCCACAACCCACCAAATCCAGGGACGTACACAGGGGAGTTCCTACAAAGGATCAAGGGGTTTTAGAGGATCCAGGGAAGGAACTAATTTTAGAGGAATCCTCCCAGCAACATGAAAGCCACGCCCAATCTCTCATGCTGGGGATGCGGAGGTCCTCATTACCAGTGGGACTGTCCTAAGGGTCAGCCAAGCATCAAGCACAAGGAAGGAAAAGCACCCATGAATAGTTTGGGTAACAATCATCATATTCATGCAGTGGTTCATAACCACCAAGTAGAACATCAATCTACCGTAGTAGAATCCACTGGTAAAGTAAACAATGCCAAAATTAAAATTTTATTTGATCTGGGTGCAACTGATTGTTTTATTTCACCATTTGCATTAGATAAATGTGGGTTGGCAGCCTATGAGCACGACGACTTCGTATTGGTGGAAATGGATTCGGGAGTTAAGCAAGCATTAGGTCTTAAGGTGAGGAGATGTCAGGTTGACTTAGGGTTGTGCACCATTGATTTGGATGCTTACGCCACCAATTTGGGGACCTATGACCTCATTATTGGCATGGATTGGTTAGAAGGACATAGAGATTTCTTAGACTGCTATGCGAAGAAGGTGTTGTGCCTTGATGATGACAGAAGGACAATTCAAATCCAAGTTTTGAAGAGGAAGGTGTCCCTCTGTTTCATCTCTATGGTGAAAGCTAAGCGGTGCCTAAGACAAGGATGCCATTTGTTAGTAGTGGAGGTAGTGAGTGACAGTAAAGGACCTTCCTTGAATTCTTACCCAGTACTTTCCGAGTTCAAGGATGTCTTTCCAAAGGAATCGCTAGGATTACCTCCAGAAAGAGAGCTTGATTTCATGATCGAACTAAAACCTGGTGCTGAGCCAATCTCAAAGACTCCTTATAGAATGACAACCCCAGAGCTTCGTGAGTTACAGATTCAGTTAAAAGAGCTACTAGATTTGGGACTAATTAGACCTAGTATCTCACCGCGGGGAGCACCAATGATCTTCGTTAAGAAGAAGGATGGATCCCTACGACTGTGCATAGATTACACAGATTTGAACAAAGCCATAGTGAAGAACATGTATCCAATACCGAGAATTGATGACCTCTTTGATAAAATGAAAGGTGCGTCAGTCTTCTCTAAGATTGATTTGCGATCAGGGTATCACCAGTTGAGGATCAAAGAAGTTGACATTCCTAAGACTACCTTTCGAACTTGATTTGGGCATTATGAGTTCGTAGTGGTACCATTTGGTTTGACCAATGCTTCAGTTGTATTCATGAGTCTCATGAATGGTGTTTTTCGAAAGTACTTGGACCGCTTGTTCAAGTATTCTTAGATGATATTCTTATCTATTCTAAGAACAAGAAGGAGCATGAGGAACACTTGCGATTAGTCTTGACATGCTTAAGAGAGCATAAACTGTATGGTAAATTGTCGAATTTTTCTTACTTCCAAAATGAGATTCATTACTTAGGGCACATCATCTCAGGGGAAGGAATCTCAGTGTACCCAGAAAAGGTGAAGGCCATCGAGGATTGGCCAATTCCAAAGAATGCTCATGAGGTGCGAAGCTTCATGGGGTTAGCAGGATATTACCAGAGGTTTGTCGAAGGATTTTCTAAAATTGCAAAACCTATTACCACCTTGCAATCAAAGGGAATCCAATATGAATGGAGAAATGAATGCGATGCCGCTTTTACATAGTTAAAGAGATTGCTGACGATTGCACCGATCTTGCGGGTACTAGGCATGGATAAATATTTCATGGTATGCACCGACACCTCGAAGCAAGGGCTAGGTGCGGTTCTAATGTAGGAAGGCGAAGTAATAGCTTATGCATCTCATAAGTTGAAACCTCATCAGGAGCAATATGCCACACATGATCTAGAATTGGAAGCAATAATGTTGGCACTAAAATTATGGAGGCACTACCTGGTTGGCAGAAGCTTCACCCTTAAAACAGACCACCAGAGCTTACAGTACATCTTTACCCAAAGGGATTTGAATGCTAGGCAGAGGTGATGGAGTGAGTTCATGAGTGAATATAAATTTGGTATCTCTTACATCAAAGGGAAGGAGAATGTGGTGGCAGATGCTCTAAGCCGAAGGTCAAGACTTTTATCCTTAATTACCTTGAAGGTTGACTTGAAGGAAAGAGTACTAGGACAAAGTTTTGGGAGATAGTTGGTATCTAAAGGTAACCTCAGTTATTCAGAGTGGGAAGAAACCGGAGTCGAAGTATGATGGGTACCATCTTGAGGAAGATGGATTGCTGCGGTATCAGGGGAGGATGTATGTTCCTAAGGAAGGTGATATCAGGGAAACAATCTTAAGGGAGGTCCATAGAGCACATTACTGTGCACATCCAGGAGTGAAGAAGATGTATGTAGACATGAAGAAACTCTTCTTCTGGCCAGGTATGAAGGGTGATGTAGTGGATTTTGTTTCGAAGTGCCTCGAGTGTCAACAGGTTGAGGCATATCATCGTCACCCAATCGATCTCTTACAGCCTCATGATATTCTTATGACTATGTGGGAAGTCATTTCCATGGACTTCGTTGTAGGATTGCCACTCACATCTCTAATACATAATGCTATATTGGTGGTGGTTGACAAATTGACCAAAAGCGCTCACTTCATTCCCGTTAGAGATACTTATGATGTGACCGATGTGGCAAGGGTATTCATAAATGAGATTGTATGTCTTCATGGAGTTCCTAAAAAGATAATTTCTGACAGAGAACCTAAGTTTAGCTCCAGATTCTGGACAAGCATGCAGTTAGCATTAGGGACACAGTTGAACCTAAGCTTAGTGTACCACCCTCAGACGGATGGAAAAACCGAGAGGGTAAATCAAGTAATGGATGACATGCTTAGAATGTATGTGATGGATCAACATACCTAATGGGAGAAATATATTTCTTTAGTGGAGTTCACATACAACAACAATCATCATAGCTCCATTGGTATGCCTCCATATCAAGCATTGTATGTGAGGTCGTGCAGGACACCACTTAGTTGGGACAGTTTAGAGGATCGGGTTCTAATTGGGCCCGAGTTGATTCAAGAAATGGAGGAACAGGTGGTACAGATTGGGCAACGGTTAAAGGAAGCGCAGGATAGGCAAAAGAGTTACGCTGATGCACACAGATCAAACATAAGTTATGAAGTAGGGGATCATGTATTTATTCGCATCAGACCAAATAAAAGTACCATTCGGTTTGGGAAGGGTACTAAGTTGTCACCTCGCTTTATAGGGCCATTTGAGATTCTTGAGAAAATAGGACCAGTTGCTTATCATCTTGCGCTACCAACCCACTTGCATAGAACTCATAATGTATTTCATGTTTATGTATTACGACATTACATAGCTGATGAAACTCACGAACTTCATTGGAATGAATTGCAGGTCTCGGACAAGGGAACCTTCATGGTCGAACCATTACGTATACTTGATCATAGGATTCGACAACTCCATAGTAGCCATGTGGATCAAGTTAAGGTCCAGTGGGACAAGTATAGCCTAGGGTCTGCTACCTGGGAGGACGCAGAGACCATGCGTCGAGATTTTCCCTCACTATTTTGACCATAACTTCAGGACGAAGTTTCCCCAAGGGTGGGTGTATGTAACGCCCCATATTTTGATTAGGCATATTTATCAGTTAGACACACTATACTTTATTTGCTTATTATCTGTTGAACTCAGCTCGACTGAGTAAACTTTATTACGACATGATGGACCCGAGTATAGGATGTTACTATGTTTTATGATGTCACTATGATTATGATGTTACTATGTTTATGCGGTTATGACATCATGATTATCATAGGATTTCTTTATGTACGAATACAATATATGTTTATATGCTTTCATTAATAAGATGTGAAATATATGATGCGGTGTGTGGATACCATCTTATGATGTGAATTATTGAAGTATTATATGTCTTGTGCATCTGTGATGAACTAAAACTATTACATGAAATAAAATGATGTTGATAATATGGCTCAATTGGTGATCGATTGGAAATGCTTTCTATAAAATGTTTATTTTGCGAAATACTAACCTACAAGACATAAGGGCTATGGGATAGCCAGTTACTTGATATGATATATGGGATAAGAACTTGTTCATACGATAAACCTTAGCAGCCAAAACTGATGATACGATGACAAAAACCGATAATCTCGATAGCAACAGAGTATGAGTTGATAAGGGCGTTGACCCAGTATATTGAGAGGGATGGATGTATTGCCCACCCTATGTTTCTATGACACCCGAGGTCGTGGGAGGGTCGTGTTGAGACACGCTCCCCATGTTGTTGTGATGACGATGGTCAGAATCCTTCTAGGAGAGGCTAGGTCCGTTGTTCAGCCGACGCCATCACTCTCAGGTTCTTATGTGGCCAGGTCGGTGAATCCGACATCCACTTTTGTACTAGCGGATGAAGGATAGGGAGGATGCGGACATAGGTTAGGATGGGAAGATATGTTAGTTAGTACTGTTAAGGGTTGGATATTCTTCGATCTTGAGTTAGTGGTAGTAGATACCCTTCCTTATACTTGATTGATTAAACCAATGTAAAAATATAGATAATGCTATGAAATCTTAAAGGGATAACTGTTAAATAACTGAGAATGTTAAAGTAATTATACTGTATATATATATATGCTTGCTCTTTCTGCATGGTGGGAATACTATTATTAGTTAGCAGGTATGCATAGGCGGGATGGGGTTTGGTTATAGTACATATCCGACCCGTGCATACATTGGCCATGCATGCACACCTTGTACATGTACAATAGCACTGGTGTATAACATGCTTGAATAGTAGTATAAAATGTCATAGATAACTTAGTTAAGGATACATTAATCAACTTAGGCAATGGATGGTTAAGTTGTCAATGTGTAAAATAAGTGAATTCATCATTATATGAAAACATTGTAATAAGCAAGTAAGACACGTGTTGTCAGTTAGAATTGTCGTATGAGAATTGTTGTGAATAAGGTAATGGTACTCTCTAATTATTTAGTAAGATTGTTCAAACACTCAAGAGTGCTTTGTTTGTATGAACAAGGGTACTATGTTGGTGTTAGGATACTCATGTGATAAACAAATAATTAAAAATATTGTTATTAATTCACCATCTATTATTGTTTAATGGTGATTTAATTATTATCATTATTTAATTATTATTATTCTAATAATATTAATATCCTTGTCGTAACAATTACGATATAAGTAAAATTTAAAAGATTGATTAATAAATTATTAGTGTGTGAATATTTCCATGTCAAAAGTTAGAAGGAATAGGATAATAATGCTTTAAACTAATGGATGTGATGGAACGGGTTTTAAATATTATTTAAATTTATTCAATATGACTCTTAGACTTTAAATTACAAGATAAGTTATTTTGTTGGATCAAGTTTCTTTGGTAAACCATTAAGACATACCTTGTCCAAACTGAAAAGTCAACTAGTATATATATTATTGTATTATTTTATTTTAAAAGCACTAAATACAAAAGCAGTGAATAAACTGTTATTAAACTATGTCTCGAATAGAGAACCCTTAGGTAATATTTCCTACCATAATAAATATTTTACAATCAACAATTAAATCCCAATAAATTTACCATGAGTACATTTAATCGTTTGGTACATCAAGTGTAGAAATATATTTATTATATTGTAATTTGTATGAATTAACTAAGTCAATTTATTATATTGTAACTTGTATGAATTAACTAAGTCAGGGGATTGAATGATTGAGGGGTTCGAGAGATGGAATTTGGAGCGGTGGAGTAGGCCCGAAGTCTTCTCGATGAAGGAAAGGGATATAGGGAAGAGTGAAGGGAGGAGAAGGGGTTGGATTTTTGGATTAGAGAAAATTGAAAGGTAATGGTGGCACAGTACTCAGGAGAGAAAGAGAAAAGAGTTGAGAATAGATGAAATACAGCTCTTGGGATAATCGGTTTATGAGCTTGGGGGCTGGGAAGTCCATTGATTTCCTAGGGCCAGCAAGATAATAGCTGGTCAGCAGGGTGGACACATCATTTTGGTTGGCTAAGAAGATTTACAAAACCTATTACAACCTACAACATACAGAAAACCAAGTATTCTATCTTCTACTTAGTTAAATTTTGAATGAATTATGAATATGTATAGAATAGCATGGAAAATAATATATTATTATGAAAAGACCTAGTTTATTTGCAGAGATGAAAATTTATATTGATTGAAACCCTTAAAAGCATAAAACCATAGCATACTTATGATGTGAATCTTACATATGAACATAGACAAAGAATGGTTGTAATAGAAAATAAACACTAAAGTTTTATTTCATTTAACTCCTTCAAAATAATAAATTATACAGAGTATGATTGAGCCTCCCACAAGGGAGGAACTGCAGTGAGTGATAGGAGATCAGGAATCTGTAATACACCTAATCTGAGTATGGAAAAGAACTATCTACGGGATTCTCAAACAGCACTATTCTTCTCTGAATGCACCTTTATGCTGCAAGAACTCTTCTCTCAAGACACTTCCTTCCACTACTTTTGGCATTTCAGATCTGAGTCAAATAGTCCTTGCTTTGCTTGTAAAAACGATCTTCTAAACTTCCCGAATGTGTCTTTACATCTTCTTTGCTGTCGTAAGAATGTCTCAAATGCACCTGCATTTTGAGGGGTGACCGGTTCCACAATGATTTCCAAGCAATTCTTTACTTATTTAACACAAGCTTGTTCTATGGAATTTTCCATACTTTCCTTCTATTTACAGCTTTTGCAGTGCAGACATCCATTTTTACTTAAAGCTGCAAATGAAAGCAGTGTTGTTATCTGGACGGATCCTTGTCAAGGCACTGTAAGATTGTGCATGGAAGTTCGAAACATCTTGCGATGTAAATCCATTTGCTCATAAATTTTATTCAATCAACTCGCTGGGATTCAGTTCTAAAGCCTGATGTTTGATCCGGTTCAAGATTTCTTTCTTTTACTCGGTTTTCTGTAGATGCTGGGATTCTCTTTATTACATCTACAAAACAGAGATGTATATTTCAGAGACACTAACAGTATATAAATATGCTTATTTTTTCTATTTGAGACTTCTAAATCCTAGATTCACCTTATTTTTTATTCTCCAAGGACAAAAATAGATGCAGTTTAGTCAAAGTCACTTATATCTGTCACATACTGGGATTCATTTGAGTTTCCTGGCTTATAATTTGATAAATGATTATAGAAGACCTGAAAACTTGATGACATTGCACTTTCATGTCTTATGAATGGAATGAATTTTTTCATGTGCTGCACGTCTGAATTACGCTAGACATTGGATGTATTATAAATGCTTCATTTAGAATTGAGTTTTTAGTTTAGCAGAGTTCTCAATTTGCCAGTCCTTGCAGGACATATGAAAGCCAACTTCTTACATGATAAGTACCTAACCTTCCTGGAGTATATATTTTTCCTTTTAACATATATATTACATGTGTGTTCTGAATGTAAATTCAAAGATTCACAGTTATAGCATTTGAAATGATTCAATTTTTGTCTTTTTTGGGGGCAATGTTTTATTGCTTTACAGGAAGAGTTTTATAAATCTGTGTAAGAAATGCAATACTAAACAAAATCTAAAACACAAGAAATAACAATGGTTCACACACACATCACATATTTATCTTGGAAATCCTTAACTGGGAAAACTAACCTAATTGAGAGTGCATGTCTCTCTATTTCATTATGTTATCTTCACTATTTTAGTAATTACAATATAATATTATAGCATCAAAAACTCTAATTAGTGAACTCAAATTAGATTACAACCCTAATTCTTTAACCAAAATCAGTTTATAATAGGCCAAAATACGATTGGCCAAAAACCACAAATTAAACAGAAAATGGACCCAAAATTTTCATTTGTGAGCTCCACTTGTAAACCCCTGACCACTGGCCACCCACACCCTCCCTGAAGCCCCTTTGTTTTGGAAACCTACAAAGAATACAACACATGGCCAACACTGCATATTCTTCTAGAGCAAGCCTTTGGTGATCCCTACGAGAAATGGCTGAGAAGACAATAAGATGAAAGAAAGAACAATATCATTATCATTATGACAGAATATGTATGATAATTCATAATACACATTGTTCCAATACCAAAGAACGCAAGTTTGATTCTGACTCAAGGATAAAAGAATGTTTATATTCAAACTTGAATCTTAAGAAATCCGTATATGGCTCATAATCACAATGGGTTATCTTACACAACTAAGCAAAATGACTTGACTTGATTACATAGCTTTTGTATCTGTGTTTGTGTTGACAATAACAGCACAACCTCTGGTAGGAAGTTGAATTGTCATAACCGTTACAAGCGTGATCAACTGCTGGAGTTTAATCTCTGAGATGTATATCTTCTAAAGTGATCGTATTGATACTGTAACTAATTGCATTTATAAAGGTCCCGTGCAACTGTATGGCTAGAGTACTCAAACATCTGATATGCTGGCCCATACAAATTTTTCTGCTTCTGAACCATAAGAATTTATCCTAGCATAGTACAAGATAGATACTTAAAAGACCATTTCCATATAACTTTGGCTTTTAATATGTCTTAGATGCTGAAGAGATGGTCCAAGATACTGTTACTAATCGCATTTATAAAGGTCCTGTGCAACTGTATGGCTAGAGTACTAATCCATCTGATATGCTGGCCCCATACAAACTTCCCTGCTTGTGAATTATAAGGATCTATCCTAGCATAGTACAAGACTGATAATTAAAAGGCCATTCCATTTAACTCTCACTTTTTAAGACTGATAATTAAAAGGCCATTTCCATTTAACTTTCACTTTTCTGATAATTAAAAGGCCATTCCATTTAACTCTCACTTTTTAAGACTGATAATTAAAAGGCCATTTCCATTTAACTTTCACTTTTCTGATAATTAAAAGGCCATTTCCATCTAAATTTCACTTTCACTTTTCTGACTCAAACTGTGAGCTAATGGGAGATGTAGATAATTAAAAGGCCATTTCCATCTCACTTTCACTTTCACTTTTCTGACTTAAACTGTGAGCTCATGGGAGATGTATGTTTTTTAATTATTTAAACGGCAAGGACTAAGCTGCTTGCAGCCCTTGTTTTACATTATATTGACTTTAATGTGATGGATTTCCTAAATTTCACTACCAGAGGTGTCTCATAAATATGTTAACTTGCATGTAGAATTCTGTTTGGCTTACATTCTTTTTGAGTTCTGTGGGCTTTCTGAAGACATTGAAGAGTACTGTAATATATGGGATCATCAGTTTGACTTTGGAACATGCTAATAATGGAGCGAATGAGTCATTTTGAGCATTAAAGGATCTGCAAACAAAGAAGGAGCATTGCAAACAACATATAAAAGTCCAGAAGACTAAAGATCTACTTCCTTTCCTGCAGACAAATGATTTTCCATGAAACAGCCATTTTGAGATCTTTGGACCATGATGTCCCATATCTGATAGAAGCAAAACACAGAAGTAACATTCACAAAGAATGGCGACTAACCCTTACAATTCTCTATCCCATTGAAGAATTTTAATAACAACAACAACCATCTCTAGACGCAACAAGTAAAATATAAACTTACGGTGATATAGCACTGAATCAATCGTCAAGCCAACGAAGATTGAACTCTTCTTCTGCAACTTCTACTCTGAGGCGAGGATTTGTAGAGGCCTCGATTGTTGACCACTGATGTCCAATCTTCTCATCACAGATGACATGCACCAGAGACCTTAAGTCACTAGCCGATTTAGGAAGCTGCTTCACACGAGAACACTCCCTCATATCAATCTCTTTCAAGCTGGATAGTCGGCCCAATTCATCTGGGAGTTGTTTTATGCACCCACACAGTGAAATATCCAGGAATTGTAGTTGTCGAAGGTTACAAATTGAATATGGTAGTTTTTCTAAACTTAAACAGGCATACAATCTGAGCATTTGTAGCGAGCTGAGATTTCCTATATTATCTGATAACTTAAGAAGATCATGGCAGTTTGTGATAGACAATCGTTGAAGAGAAGCCATATTACAAACACTCGCAGGCAGTTCCTTCAAATTGCTACAATGATCAATAGTGAACTCAGAAAGACGGGGGAAATTCAAATGCAACCCCATATGTAATCTGCTCATATTCCCAAAACCCTCACATAAAATAAAGGATAATTTCTCTAATTTTTGCCAGGATTGACAATATTCTTGCAGGGGAGGAACTATTACTCTCTCTAACCGAACAACTTTCAGCCGAGTTAATGAAGAGAAGACCGATACGCCTTTGAGTGTAGCACGTTTAGAATTGTGATTGACAATCATGAGAACCTTTAATTTAGGCATTGACTCCATGAAAGGTGGAAGAAAGTATTCACTTGCAGAAAATTTTAAGATGAGGGCCTTGGCATTTGGAAAGTCCATCTGACACCAATCCTTCTCCTCCATTGAACCTTGACATAAAAATCGTTACATTCAGAAACAAACCATATGCAGGTAGGATGTAGGATTCAGTATGCTTTTGATCAGGTGAGACAGATCAATATTTATAATAAAAACAGACAAACAACTAGAAGGGTAGAGAAAAAAGTACAGCAAACCTGTGTGGAAGGAAACAATCTCAGCATCAAATGCAGACTTTGCAGCCTTTTTCCAGGTTTTGGGAATAGAATCGGCTTTTTGGGACATAATAAGCCTTTTGCGTCTATTAATTATAGGATCCTGCCTGGTCAAATAGATAGCCATGTCTCGCAGCATATCATGCTGAATAAAGGAAAGCTCACAGCTGCTGCCATAAGAGTTCACGGTACATCTGAAAGGTAAATTGAAGTTACTATGTCAGCTGAAAAAATTATTTAATTGGTGGTCAAAAAGATTTACTCATCTTTTGTCAAACAGTGTAAAAGATTTACTCATCTTTTGTCAAACAGTGTAAAAGATTTACTCATCTTTTGTCAAACAGTGTAATATAGCCTAAGGGGTTAGCTCAACATATTGTCATCAATGGTGTTGGGCATTTGGCTGCACTAGCAGTGCCTGGTTCAAATCCCTAGGGTTAGATTGTTTGATTCCATCTGGATTAAGTGTACTAAACTATGTCAATAGATTTGCTAGGGATGTCATTCATGAACCTGGGAAAGCGTTCATTGAATTTCCCAAGAAGTTTACTTGAAAATAAAAATAAAAAAATCAAACAATGCAGTATGCAAAGAAGCTTTGAATAAGTCTACTCTGTCATAAGAGAGTCCAAATGCCCAATAGAAGTTTATCAAAGATAATCAATAAGACAACAAATGTGTGAGTGACTCACTTGCGATTGTTCACCAGATTCACAAGATTCCTACTCGCAAGTTCTATTAAGATTGTGTAAGCCTCTGCCCATTGCAACTTATGGACGTAAACCCCCAAGTCTAACAATGGATCAGCAGATATTTTCCTGGCCTCTGGAAATATTCCCATGTCCAAAAAGCATTCTCGGACTTCTTCTTCCAAGATATCTATGCTTGTTGCCATGCGTTTCAAAAGCTCTGTCTTGTGATATTCAGATATTGGTTGCCCTTTGGAAAGTTTGTCCTTGGCAGTAATCCATGCTTCAGGGGGCTGACCATATAGGGACCTTCCAATCACCTTAAGAGCAAGCGGTAATCCTTTGCATTCTTCTATTACCTGTAATATAAGTGTTGACCATTGGTTAGCATCTCTAACGCCCTAAGTTCAACAGAGGTTAATCGAGGCAATTCCGGACATGGTCCATTGCCATTCTACTATCCTAATATCAAGAATCATGTGGTATTGCATTTAAAAAAGAAGAAAGAAGTACCTCTTTGACTATGTTGCAATCTGCTGTTTTTGGAATGGACTTTTGATCAAATGCCGAAAAGCAGAAAAGGGACACAGCATCTGGCTCTCTCAAACAGGGTAAATCATATCGGTGATAATCAGATTTAACAACAATGTTGTTTCTAGTTGTAATGAGAGTCTTGTACCCTTTTTCATTAAACAACAACTTTTCAAGGTGATCAATTTCCCAGACATCATCAAGCACCACCAAAGTTGGATAAGGTTCCATTTGATGAAGCCTTTGTTGTAGCTGTATATGTGCATCTTCAATATCATGAAAATCAGGTGTCTTCCCACCGACAATCTTGCCCCACATTCTCTCCAGAAGTCCTTTAAGGTTTGGGGATGGTGAAACTCTTACAAAAACGATCCTCTCTTTAAAATGAACTGTAAACCAAGAAGAGAAACATATAAAATTATTCAGTGAAAAGGATTTTTTAAAACAATCCAACACTTTCCATTGAGATAATGCACGTGGCAGAACAACACAGTTGTAACGTACCACATACAGGAGCAGGGGAAATTTAAAGAATGAATCCCTGTTGTAAGAAGAAAATGCTAAAGAGAAACAAATTTAAATAAGTACAACACTATTCACTTTCTGTAGATTTTCCCTGGAGAGTAAGATCGACGATTGGATCCTAGATTCCTAAGTCTTCACGTCTTGGGTAAGTTTGTTTCCTTCGCAAGGGCAAATTCAGAAACTATGTATATTACTTTGGGATTTTGAGTTGGTTAAGCTCAGGGCTCAACAGAACTTCATGCTTAATAGGCACCTTTGTTGTCACTGTGACTAAGATTCACACCCGTGGCTTATGAATTTTGGATAATGAAGGTCTATGCTTATTGATTTCACTGGTAGCACACTCCTGGCCTGAGGTACTCCACCTTGCCTAAAATATTTGACAAAGTTGCTTGAAAGAAGAGGGTGTAAGGTAAAGGCCTATTAATTTGCCTATGTGAGACTCTACACTCTGGTACCAGAAAAATTAAATCTATGATGGTTGATTCTAACTATCCTCTCGAGCAACTATTTACAAATTTGACATAAATAATTCATTGGCTTGTAAAAATCTACTAATAGAGAAGCTAGATCTTAGAGCATCATCACAACAAAATATTGTTAGGTTGTACCATTACCTGCACGGTGCAGGTAGAAGGACTACGAGACTTTAAGGTCTAATTCAAGATAACTCCTCTCACCTTTGACTTGAGGGTCATTGCAAAGGGCTGTTGCCAACGTGGTCTTACCACTTCCCCCCATGCCTTTTACTCCGAGCAGTGAAACATCATGGCGCAAGAGGCGTTCCTTCAGCTCATGGACCACACTGTTCAAACCAACTTGAAAGTCCGGCAAATCTGGGACGCTCAATTGGGAGGTCTTTTCACCAATTTCCAGTTGATCCATATGATCTGTGATAAACTTAATCTCAGATTCTTCCTTAATTGCTTCAATTGTCTGCTCAATATTCTCAAGTTTATGCACAATTTTGTGCTGAATATCCTCAAGTTTATTGTGATGTAATCTCAAGCCATGCAATTCAGAACAGATATGTGCCCAACCTTGGGTTTGAGTGAACTTGACAATATACAAGTCCAACTTTTCAATTTTCTTTGCATATCTATAGCTCTTGTAGATATTCAGGCGATTAACCTTGGAACATTTCTTAACCAGCTCAATCCCCTTCTGCAGCTCCTGATAAAATTCGCTAAGCACCTTCTGGCTATTTTGGGACAACTCTACACCACTATTAAAGTCGTCAGCCAATACAGGAACAATTCCTTCCAAAGTGTTTTGTAGTAGTTTGCAAGCGCCCTTGCAGGCAAAGCTTTTCTTCAAAACATAAATAATGACTGACAGCAGCTCGCTTGTTACAGCTCCCGCCACTGATTGGATCACCAAAGATGAAGCCATGTCGATCAAAAGATAGTTTCCAGATTCCCAAAACTCAATACTGAAACCTGATGACTGAAATCTTCACTACTATGCAATACCAACATAAAAATCTTCTAGTCCTTTAGTGAACAGCCTGAAACAAAAAGCTTTATTTAGGCCGAGCAACGGAGACTTTCTCTTGTTGACGGAAGATTAAAAGAAGCTTCGCAGGAATCTTGAAGTGGCACTGGGCAGTACTTTAACTTCCAATTCCGCGTTGATTCTGACTACCCAACGCAGCAGAACCTATTGTTGATTTTTCGGTGTGGACTGTACTTTCGTCTAAATTATTCCAGCAGCAGGTTACGTCACTACAGATTTTCTTTTAAAAAATTATGTCACTTAAATGTTTCTATATATTGTTGGGTGATCGATGGCAGGTCATAGGATAGGATTGTAAACCAAATCAAATAGGGATCAATTAGGAGGTTAAACCTAGGAAAATTATATATATATATTTAAGGCGAAAAAAAGCGTCTTTATTAAAATAGTAAAAACGCAGCGTACATGGTCATTCACCCAAAACAGTCCAAAAATTACCCGCATGCAGGGAATACATAACACAGCAATACAATAGGATCCTTTGTTACTTCACCTACAAGACTAGTTCAGTGCAACAGAGTGATGCAGACACTCTGCAAAACTAAATCAGAAGATCGATACTACGGCTGGAACTAAACCAAAATCGAAGACCTCCGTCTCTCCGTAGAACTCCGGTTTTATCACTGCCCATGTTTTCCAAATGTCACTCCTTGAACTCCCGCAGTTTTAATTGCTCAACTACCAGCCAGATCAGATCCCTCAGATTACAGATCCGCCCTGCGCCAATTCCCATTCTCCGCATCATTCTCCCCTCGTTTAAAGCATTATGAACCTCCTGGTTCATGGCCTGAAATTCTGTTTTCTTCAACTTTCTCCATCGATCAAAATACAACCATGGCATCTCAATTCCTACATGCAGGAGCTGCCCATCCATGGCATCTCAATTCCTACATGCAGGAGCTGCCCATAAACAATTTTCTCTTCTGTTGCAACCTTGTCCTCTTTAATTTTATTAAAGGAACCATTTCCCTTCCCATCTAGTACTTTGTTATCATTTACCTCTTGCTGATCATCTAATGGGAGATCAGCAGCTTCTTCATATCTGTCATTACCATTTGTACCAGATTCTTGAAATACTGTATGCTCCTTACTTGATTCCGCAATTACTGCAGCTTCATCTTCAAGAGCAAGCTCCTCCTTGATTGCTCTCTCTTCTATCATCATTGGCCTCATTGATGACTTTTCTGCTCCATTCATATATGTTGCTGTTGGTTCAGCATTCCCTCCCTCGGTATGTACAATTTGAGTTGCTGGTATAGGAGTGTCAGAGGTTTCTGACAGTTGAGACAATGATTTATTTGTAACAACTTGGACCGCTGCATCCTCATGGTCATCCACAGCTTCAGTCAGTTCTCCCCTTTGTTCTAGTTGTTTTTCATTTTCTTCTCCACTATCCATCCTATCCTGTGCTACATTCTCACTTTCCTCATGCATCATTTCCACTGGATGCTCAAAATTTAATTGATGCGGCACTGGGACAATTGTCTCACCGAGATCTGCAGCACCTTCAAATATTTCCCTTAGATGCATTCCACTTTTTTCTCCAACCTTAGTATCAGTTATCTCCAATTCACTTGCCAAAGGATGAACATCTTTTGACTAGATCACTATGGCTTCTTCAAATTTCTCTTCTTGATCTTCAAAATCTTCAACTGCTCCATTCCCAACATCCAGGAGCTTGTCATTTACTTGAACACCTTCCATTGCATCCTCCTTTGTCTTCTCGCTTGTATCCTGCTCCTTTGCTCCCATATGCTCAGCAACACTGTATTCGTCTTCTTCAAGTGCTTCACCCTCTTCCGGGTAGCAAAGCACTTCCACAACTGAGATCCCCTTTGAAAACTCTCTCTTTTCAATTTGATGTCTTTCTTTCTCCTCCAAGGTCCTTATCACCTTTGGTATGGCTCGGATCTCCACTTTTCTTTGAAGTCTTTCATCACACTCTTTGATTAGTTGCCTAACTGCTTGTATCTTTGCCCTGATCCATTCTCTCTCTTCATGGCTCACCTGCTTCTCCTTTGCCATTTTTAACTTTTACTTGCCAACCTCTCTTTGGCTTCTCAACAACTTGCTCTCTTAAAGTTGTTCACAGTATGGCCTTCCTTAGCCAAAGCCACTGGTAGCAATAATAATTGCACCTCTGTGCAGTCTAGTGCTCCTCCGAGAACACTTGGTTCTCCTCTCGAACCAACTCTTCGGCTCCTCCGAGCTCACTTAGTTTAAGTCTCCAGCGGTAAGCCTGCAACAATGGATTCCCCTCTGGGCCATTGTGGTTTGCTCTGATACCAATCTGATGCAGACACTGTGTAAAACTAAATCAGAAGATCGATACTACGGCTGGCTTCAGAACGCAGCAACTCCAAAACCAAAACAGGGAACCAAAACTAAACCAAAATCGAAGACCTCCGTCTCTCCGTAGAACTCCCGTTTTATCACTGCCCATGTTTGCCAAATGTCGCTCCTTGAACTCCCGCAGTTTTAATTGCTCAGCTACCAGCCAGATCGGATCCCTCAGATTACGGATCCGCCCTGCGCCAATTCCCATTCTCCGCATCACAGAGCCACTGATAACCGGTATAAATAAAGTTCAAAGATTACGATAGATCAATAGCGAACATAATACAACTATAAACCACCGAGGAATTGCTAAGTGCAGCGATCAGCCGAAACAATAGTTGTATCATCAGAATACACGATCAACCAAACTGAAGGACATCTTCAATGACTAGCTTGCCAGCTACGTACTCCATAAACTGGATCTTTCCCTCCATCATTCCCAACGCTTGTTTGGACAAGCCGTCAGCCTCCATATTGTAACATCTACGAATATGAGAAAAAGCCAATTGACTATCCCTTTGAATCAAATGGCGAACCGTTGCGAACCAATGCTGAAGAGTGAGAGGCCACATTACAGAGGAACCACTTTCCCAATTGATGACACACAGGGAATCACCAAAGATGTGGGAGATGTGAATGTTCTGAGTCTCAACGAACCAAAGGAGTCCCCATAAAGCCAGGAGCTCCGATCGAGTATTGGAGCCCCTGCCAGCACCCATTTGGAGATGAATATAATGATTGCCAACCATTTTAATCACCATGCCTGCCCCACAGCACCCAATTGCGTTGCGTCGTTGAAAAACCCAATAGGGTAATTGGCCTGTTCGATCGGCGAAGGTGGGGCACCAAGAAGATCACGAACAGGAGGACATTCAGTATAAGCATACCTGGAATAGATCCTCGCCACCAACAGAGTAGTATTAGGCTGAAAACCATTAAAAATCAGTCGGTTGCGTGCACACCATACTTCCCACAGTGTGTAGAAAGTGATACAGGAGTCGTCCAGGGAATGTTCAAAGCAAACATCCAAATTATCCACAGTAGTAGCCCGATCCCAAATAGGGAGGGTCTTCCATCTTTCGCGCAGGCACGACCACTCCAGATGAAAGAAAACACAACTACCGAAGAGATGGTTTATCTCCTCCCCCTCCCTTTTACACATCAATCAAACTCCCGGGCCATGGAATCCATGCTTCTGTAGGTTGCTCCATGTAAGAATTTTGTTATGAATAAGGAGCCAAACAGAGCAACTAATCTTCAGGGAAATTCTGTTGTTCCATATCAAAGCATCAATACCACTCACCCGATGATCAGTCACTTCCCCTAACAAACAGTCATAAGCTAAACTTGCCGTAACAGTACCTTGAAGGGGATTTGCGGCCCAAACTAAACGATATGAATCCTCCAATAGATGGATCTCGGATCCTATCAGAGCAAGTCGATAACTAGACCTCTCTTCCATTAAATCCTCGGGTAAATCGGTGATTTCCACCAACCCCCATCGATCAGAGTAATTCTCAGCTCGTGTCCTTAAATGTTTAAGAACATAAAACCCCCTTTCATGCAAATCCATGATGAGCTCATGGGACAAATGAAACCCATCATCCAATCCTAAGATCCGATCGGAGCCAATGGAGATCATATTTCCCCGTCCCACCTCCCAACAAAGGAATCATTTGATAAGAGGCAAAGATTTAAGTAGACTTCGCCAAATGGTAGAGCCTCTGCCCATAGTAGAATTATAGGTGCCCAGCCAAATGCCAAACTCCAATCCATTAAGATACTTGGCCTTGATAGTAATTCCCCACAAGCCCTGTTCGAAAAGACTCCTCCACAAATTCTTAGCACACAGGGCAAAGTTGAAAGCCCTCAAATCTATAATACCCCAGCCACCCATCAGTTTAAGTTTGGAGAGGAGTTTCCAACTGGCCAAATGAATCTTGTGTGACCCCATTCGACCTCCCCAAAGAAAACAAAAAAACAACTGACACAGCCTATTCACAATGCATACCGGGACCATGAAGAGACTAAACTAGTAAACCGGGATAGATTGTAGTACCGACTGCACCAAGATGAGCCGCCCCCCCAAAGATAACCACCGAGATGACCATGAGCTGATAAGTCGGGCCACCTTTTTAATCAGCCAAAGCCAGTCTTTCCATCCATACAAACAGGGCTTAATAAAGAAACCCAGGTACATCATTCCGACGTCTAACTGAACATGTTTATAGGGAAACAAAACTTTCATAAATTCACAAAAAGATGGGTCGTCACACTGAAACAGGAAAGAGGATTTAGAAGCATTAATACCCAAACCGGAGGCATCACAGAATATATTCAGGATAGAGTGGTAATGTAACCGATCGTCTTTGGATCCCGTCCCAAAGAGTAGAACATCGTCCATGAAGAAGAGGTGGGAAATAAACAAGGATCTGGCTACATGAACTCTAGATAGAGACCCACTCGATCTAGCCTTGTGAATTAGTTGACTAAGGCCTTCCATAGCCAGAATAAACAGGTACGGGGATAACGGACATCCCTGCCTGAGCCCTCTATTACCATGAAAAAAATTAGTGGGCGAACCATTGATGAGCACAGCGAAACTGGCAATAGAGTAGTAGGCATAGATCCACTTTACCACCTTGGCCGAAAGACCAATCTGGATCAGTATGAAGCAGAGAAAATCCCAGTCCACACAGTCATAAGCCTTCAAGAGATCGAGTTTGAGAACAAAAGCATTTAGTTTCTTTGTCTTGATGGAATGCAAACATTCCTGGGCCACCCCCACCACGTCAGTAATTTGCCCGTTCTGAAGGAAAGCGAATTGTTCCCTGGAAACACACCTTCCTAGAAATGGCTTGATACATTCAGCTATAACCTTGGTAATTACCTTATACAAAAGGTTGCACAGTGAAATAGGGCGGTACTCGTCAAAATTTGAAGGCTTTTCCAACATTGGAATTAGAGTAATATAGGTTCGGTTCAGTTGATGTGGAATCCAGGCCATTGATCGGGATTCTTCAATGGCTAATGTCAACTCGTCCCCCAAGATGTCGAAAAAATGCAAATAGAGTTCTGTGGTCAGCCCATCAGAGCCCAGACTCTTGTCACAAATGAAACCATTAAGAGTTAAAAAAACTTCCTCCTTTGAAACCAAGCGCTCAATCAGCCGGGCATCCTCTTCAGAAAAGTACCGAGGAAAATTACTAACTGTGTTCAGTTGATTAATAAGACCAAGTTCCTTCAAGTTGGTATATATGCCCTGAAAGTGTTCATGGGAAACCGCCTTAATGGAGCTATCATCGGATATCGGAAGGTTTTCCCTACCTAAAACGTCCCAAATTGCATTTTGAAGACGACACTCATAAGCAAATCTCTGAAAATACTTGGTATTACGATCACTCGCCACAAGCCAGATGGCACGGCTCTTTTGTCTCCACTCTTCTTCAATAAATAGGAGGATCCGATCCCTAGCCACAAGAAGATCAGCCAGATAAGACCATTGCTCAACCGAGATCTGATATAGATCCACATCAAAATGGAATTTGTAGATCTTGGCCTCTGTGCCGTCTAGAGCTAAGAGATCCCTCAAATTTTTGCTCTTCACCCACGACCTAATCATTGGTAGCAGCTTGTGTATTTTTTGAGTAAAACTGACCAGAGATGGAGCTCTGTCAGCAGGGGACAACTTTTCCCAAGTCTCCTGAAACCATTCGCAGAATTCAGTATCTTTTAACAAGCCCGCATTGAATTTGAATGGGAAATTTGCAGGTCTTTTCCCAAAATCCAACTGAAGAATTACTGCCTTGTGGTCAGAGATACCCACCGCATGTGACCACGAGCGGACCTTTCCCAACTGATCGCCAAGATCCTCTGCAAGCAGAAAGCGATCTAAGCGTTTTCCCACATAGTTTGCACCACACCGCCTGTTTGACCACGTCAGATACAATATATGGGGGACCACATCCACCAAGTGAGATTTATCAAAAAGTTCAGAAAAAAATACAGCCAAAGGGTGCACAACGTTTCCAGAACCCCAAACCTCATTAGGGCTTAAGGTTAGATTCAGGTTGCTCGCCAGAATCAGGGAGGGATCACTGAGAATTTCCATAGCCTCTAATCGCTCCCAAAATGTCCTTCGACCAGAATGAGGGACGTATACATTCAACACCCGGATCTTATGAACGCATCCACGAAAAAAGCCTTCGACAAGAATACCAACACAAGTGACAAAAGAACTAAAGTCCGCAAGCATGGGGTCCCATGCTACCAAAGTGCCCCCCGAGTGCCCACTAGCATCCAGAGCACAAACACACCAATGAGGCTTCAAAATTAGAAAGTAAGAGATAGCATCAACAACAGAAATCATAGTTTCCTGTAGGAGGAGAAGTGCAGGCTTAGTCATCTCTACAAATCGTTTTAGAGCTGCTCTCTTGGGGCCCCTCCCGAGGCCCCGAATGTTGAAGGAGACTAGATGCATTAGGGAAAGGGGGCAAGGGTAGGCATGTCTTTAAGAGCCTGATTAGGAGAAACCTGAGTGAGTCCCTTATTGAATAGGGAGGTAACAGGAGGGTTTGAATGGCTTCCCATAGGAACTGAAGGGGGGGTCCCCCCCTTGTCCCTCGCAGAGTCCTTCTTTTTCTTCCGGCTTTTACGGATGGTCACATTTCCCCTAGGGTTAGGTGAAGGGAAGCCTTCCGAGGAAACTGGGGCAGGGACAACAGGAAAAGAAGCTAGTGGGGTAAGGTGTTTCGTCAAGTTATCAGTAGTCACAGGGGGATCAGAGATGGGTGAGGATGTAAGAGAGATGGTGAGGCGGGGAAAGTCAGAACAGGGTACCTGAGGTATAGTTCCAGCAGGCTCACCCGAATCAGGCCAATACCCATCAGGAATATCAGTGTGCACTACCAACTCGCCACTCGAGCTCTGCTCCTTCCCATGTAAAGACTCCCCACCCAAAATTGGGGAGGGTCCCTCCAGTCCCATCCCACTATTCCTTCCCAATAGATCAGAATTCTCGAAAATGGAGAGGACCTCAACAAAGTTGGATTTGGAAATAAATTTCAATAAAAATGGGACATCTTGAGAAAAATTACCCAATAGAGCCAATGCCGATTGCTGATCCAAAGGAAAAGAGTCCCATACACCTTCATCAGGGCAAACAACATGCCCTACAGTGCCTAACTGTTGGGCCCGGTCCATAGAGTGAGTGCTGCAGCGATCCTTGGAGTGACCAACCCTATGGCAGTTGTGACAACGAAAGGCAATCTTCCAACAGTCTAATTGCTGAATAAAAGAATCGCCCTCCTGAATGATTTCAATTTCTCTTGGCAAGCCTTCGGATGACTCGATTTCCACTAGCATACAGAGAGAGTGCCTCTCAGCCCCTATGAGTTGATCCTCTTCCATCAATATGAACCGCCCAATTGAGTTGGAAACAACCATAAAGCCCCCCAAATTCCAACAGTGCATAGGGAAGTCCAACAGGATGGTCCATAGATGCCTCTTTTGGATATTTTCCATCCTGGGGTCGAAACCACTGTGCCATCGAGCCAAAACCAATGAGCCCGAACCATAAACCCAGTACCAGATCTTAATACAAACATGATCGTCTTTGCTAAGAAAATGAAACATTAATGAGCTGTTAGAGAGAACCAGCACCCTTGGCATGTTGGTAATAAGGGGTTTCCAGTGACAACGGATCCAAGCCAACAAATCCAGCCGACTGAGTCACAAGTATTCGAACTTGCCAACTAAAGCCCTCTGGCTCAGAGCA
Organism: Larix kaempferi; assembly: GCA_027924585.1. NCBI lineage: Eukaryota > Viridiplantae > Streptophyta > Pinopsida > Pinales > Pinaceae > Larix > Larix kaempferi. The sequence goes on along the minus strand of BSBM01000765.1, from coordinate 4,572,463 downwards.
AGCACCATATCCATGGTGATATCTTTGCCCAGAACGCACACAGGTCTTCCCTTCTTCTCTTTTTCGAATGACAACTTTGGTGTAGGACGACCGCCCCCCCCCCTTCTTCAGCTCACCCCCAGCCTTTGGCCGACTGACTGAAGCCGGGGCATTCCCCGACAGCTCCGAGGGACACGATCCAGGACCTACCTCACCCGTAGTTAGGGGGCCAGGGTCGAAAGAAACAAATACATTGGGATTTGACAGAATGCCCTTCCCCACCGGGGCCTGAGGAGTCCTCGACCCTGTCATCCCAAAACAAGTATGAACAAATTGAAAAAACACTGACCACCATAGACCGAGGGGTAGAGAAAAAACTAGAAGCCCGGGACCTTACAAGGGCAGTAGAAAAAAACGGGAAAAACAGTAACCGGTGCATAACCAAAAAGTCAGACTGCCATCCACCCAAGGGAATGAGTGCCAAAGGAATAGATGACTGTATAAACAGACAAAAACAAGGGAGTTCCCACTTATTTTAACCTGGTTGGTACTAGGTTCAACCAGTCAGGTTGAATGGACTCCAGGGCCCTCTAAAGGCACATACTCCCACCGCCAGGGAATGCATCGAGGACAATGATGGACCCTCAGGTCCACCCAGACTGCAAAATGCCGCAGCACAGAGACAATAATAGACAGTGTGTCAATCTTGTTCCACCGGGTCCGCACCACCCCCGGACCATCATGGATAGCACTGGGCCCCTGTTAGGGATACATGACATGGTTATAGAACCGAGCTCACATTTCCATTTCTCCAACCATGAATCTCGATTTGAATAGTATCAAATTTAAGTAATTTAGGTGTTCTTTGTTACTTATATTTCTATGTTACTTTGTTAGTTTTTGTAGTTTAGTTTAAGGATAGCTAAATTGTATTTTAAGAAAATGAATACAATGTAACAATGTAATATGAATAGCTTAATTACATAGTTCACACTTATTTTAAGAATAATTTCCAATTACATTTCAAAATAATAAAAGCAATATAATATAAATATATGAATATCTTTAGGCTTAGTTTAAGAATAGTTTTTAATTACATTTCAAAAGAGTGAAAGGAATATAGTATAAATAGTCCCATTGCATTTTAAAATATTAAACACAATATAATGGATAGGTTATTAAAATAAATGTATTAATTTAAGAATAATCAAATTGCATTTCAATAATAATTAAGAACATTGTAAAAAAGACATAAATATGGTCTTCGAATTTTAATGAGGGTTGAATTTATGTATATCAATAATATACTTAATTAATTTTTTAAAAATATTAAAAGAATTTTCATGAATATTAAAAGTTTTTATAAAAAATTAATAACATTATATAAACTTTATATATATAGTTTTCAAATTTTAATTATGATTGAATTTGTACATATCAACAACATAAGTAATTATAAAACATTTAAATTAAATTTTACCTATTGAAATGTTACTTTTTTTTTCCCCGTGAAAAAAGCATACTATTGATATTCATAGGTTGAATCAAATAGTACATGATTAGGTCTATCATAGAACCAGATTGTCCATAGGGCATCCCAATCAAAGAGAGCCTCAATTATACAAAATTACATCATAAAAGATGCCAAGTGTCCAAAAGCCATAAGTAGCATAAAACAGAATAAGATCATGATATTATATGAGCCTAAATCAATCATCTCATTCTCCCAAAATTCTTCCCATATCAAGTAATCCTCCTCGGCTTCAAGAGCCAACTTAGATAGACAGTCTGCTTGAGCATTGAATTCCCTGAAGATATGCTCCAAAGTAACCGAACCGAGAAGACTGAGCTCATCCTTTATTCTCCTACACTAGCTGACCAAATCCAGAACTTTAATGTCATATTCTCCCCGTGCCCATTTAATAGTCACACGTGAATCCCCAAAGATCTTCACAGAAACTAACCCAAAGATATTTGCAACTCTGACAACACACCACAATGCCAGTAGTTCTGCCTTCATATTAGAACCTCTGCCACACTTTAGACAAAGTGAAAAGTAATGAGACTGGTTTAAAAAGATAACTCCACCAGCACCACAATCACCAAAATTTGCAGCCCCATTAAAAAATAGGACAGGCTCCTTGATGATGAAATGAAATTCCCCAATATTTCTAGGAACGGAAACTGATATATCTGTCTGATACTGCAAAAACTGTGAAAGGATAATAGTGAAAGAGCCTTGTACATTCGGAGTCTGATCTTCAAAAGTAACCTTATTTCTGGAAAACCAAATGGACCAGCATATGAATATAGGCAGTGTTAGATACTGTTTACAATTCCGCATCCACTCCAGAAGATAGACATCCACAGTAGTACCGCTCCATTTATAAACAATACCAAAAACTTGATAGAACTTGTCCCAAAGTTCCACAGCAAATGAACAATCTATGAAGAGATGAGAAACAGTCTTCTGATGAGATTTACATAAAATACAACAATTAGGACCAACCCAGCCGATCCTAGACAAATTATCCCAAACCTTTAAGCGATCCAGTAACAGGAACCAGCTAAAACATTTCAGTTTCAGTGGCATATTCCACTGCCACATCTTCCTGTACCACCAGTTATTAGGAAAAATACATCTTCTTTTGATAATGCAGTCATAAGCCGATTTTGCAGTAATGTTACTCGAAACTTCATTACCACCCCACACCACCATATCAACATCAACATTAGCCGAATACCAGCAACATTTAGGCCATGAATATAAGTTTCCCATTCTTCAATCAAATCCGGTGGCAGATTTAAATCACCAGCGTTAAGTCAGTAACCAGAGACAACATTTTTAACTATAGAATTAATAGTAATCAGCCCAGCCCTTCTAAAAAAGGTAGACAATTCAGTCGAGAGTTTATAATTCCCTTTGAGCCCAAGAACAGGATCAACTCCAATAGCCACCTCCGAGCCATTACCAACTTTCTAGCAAAGATAATAAGCAAACCAACAGTAAACCTTCATAAATCCTCTCCAAATAGGGGAGAATCCCCTCACCTTCTTCTTAGGCTGTCTTAACCAGAAAGAAATCTTGGTTTTGATATATTTAATATAAATAACCCGAGACCAAAGGGATCCACCAAAAATAGCCCTCCACATACTCTTTAGTCGCAAAGCATCACTGAAAGCAGACATATCCTTTAAACCCTAACCTCCTGAAGTATAAGGAAGAGATAATCTCTCCCACCCAACCAAGGTCAGACTAGCTCGATTCAGGCCTCCATTCCATAAGAAATTGAAAAGAAGTCTCCGTAAAGAATTGATAATAGAGCAAGGCACTGGGAGTAGAGAAAACCAATATACCGGAGTCCTCAACAACACAAACTTTGCCAGAGTAAGTTTACCGCCAATGGATAGCAGCCGGTAAGTCCAATGTGAAATTCTAGCTTCAAAACGCTTAATAAACCAATCCCAATCTTTAACCAGATAACCATTAGGATTTAGGTGAAAGCCCAAATATGTAAAACCATCAAACATCTTATTGCAATTGTATGGAAGAATTGATTGGAAATCTGAAATCCTATCATTAGCAACCTGATTTTGATAGAGACAAGACTTCAATAAACTAACCTCCATGCCAAAAGCTTTACAAAAGAGATCAATAATACCATGGAGCATTCTCCATTCATCAACAGACGCAATCCCAACAATGAGCACATTGTCAACAAAAAGAACATGTGTCAGAAACAGTTCTTTTGAAATTTTCATACCTTTAAACTTACCCAACTCATGAGCTTGCTTAATAAACCTGCTTAAACCATCAATCACCAATAGAAATAAAAGGGGTGACATCGAACAACCTTGTCAAATACCTCTTGAACAACTGAAGAAAGACGTAGGAACCCCATTAACTAAAATAGCAATATTCATTGTATTAACACAGGCCATAATCTAGTTAATAGCTAAAGTTGGCACACCAATCTGTATCAAGAGAATCCTCAGAAAATCCCAATTGACCCGATCATATGCTTTCTCAAGATCCATTTTAAGTAGAATTGCACTTTGCTTCTTGCACTTAAGAGAATGTAGCAATTCTTGAGTAAAACCAACAACATCATGTATCTGTCAGTTTTCTAAAAAACCAAACTGTTCAGGAGTAATAAACTTTGAGAACACAGGCTTGAGACGTCCTGCAATAATCTTAGATATAATTTAATAAGCAAAATTACAAAGTGCAGTGGGATTGAAGTCTGCAAAGGTCTTCGGATCATTCACCTTGGTAATGAGAGTAATGAAGGTGGAATTCAAAGCACCTGATAAATACCCCTGTGTTCTCGTAAATTCCACCATCTTGACAATATCATCCCCCATAATATCCAAGAAATGCAGAAACAGCTCTACAGTCCACCCATCTAGCCCCGATATTTTCTCTTTTGAAAACAATTTAAGAGTTCGTTCCACTTCTTCAAATGTAACCTCCGAACATAACATAGCTGCATCTTCCCTTTCAAAATAACGTGGATAGAGTCTAGCCACTTGAAGTTGTGAGGTTAAATCATAGCTATTATCATCTGTGTAAACCTGATAGAAATGTTTTAGAGCTTGAGCCTGAAGACCCTGAACACCAGTAACAACAGACCCTTCCTCGTTTTCCATTTTCCATATAGTATTATCGTTTCTTCGAGCATAAGCAAAAGTATGAAAAAATCTAGTGTTTTTGTCACCAGATTTTACCCTTAAAGCCCTACTTTTTAATCTCCATTCCTTCTCTTCCATTACATAAATTCTTTCTTTTTCAGCTTCTAATCTTTTTAGCAGCTCCAACTCAGAACCAACCAGGGGCTTGTCTGTATTAAGCAGATATAGTTTCTGCAGCTGAGTATCCACATCAACCAGACTACATCTGTCACTTTGTTTCTTATGATGAATCCGATTAGAAACTTCTCCCTTTAGAACTTTCAATTTGTAGCAAAAAAGATCAACGGGATTAAAATCCGATTGATTGTTAGCTTTTAACTAAACATCTCTGACCAAACAATCAAAATCTAGATGTGATAACTAGGAACAGTTGAACTTGAAGGGATAATTTAAATACATGAACTTCTCTTCCAATTGTAAAAAGATAGGCCAATGATCTGAGACTTTAGAATCACCGACCCAGGAGCAATAACGACTGCATTTATCCAACAATGAAAAATTCACTAGAAATTTATCGAGTCATTTGTGAATACCATCACACCCAGCTCTACCATTAGACCATGTTGGGACGATAGCCCCTGTACAAACATCAATAATATTATTGTCAATAAGAAATTCAGAAAAGAAAGTTGCCAATTCATCCATTTTTGCCTTTGAGCCCCATACTTCTTGAGCCAATCTGGTGAAGTTAAGATCTCCCGCAGCCATAAGATTATCCATTTTTAAAATCCCAGAAGACTGCAACCCAAGCCAAAAAACCTCTCTATTTTTATATGGAGCATAGCAATTAAGAATCGAGAGATGAAGATCTGTAGCTGTACAAGACCCCTCCAATAAAATACCGCAGAGAGTCTGAAAAACACAAAAAGAATAGAATCTAGGGTCCCAAGCAATGACCAAACCCCCCGACAATCCATTTGAACCAACAGCATAGATTTCCCAACCCTAAAAAATCCCCTCAACTTTAGGAATAGCTAAAAGATCGTCACACATAGTCTCCTGCAACAACAAAATACTAGGATGAGAAGTAGCAATTAAATTGGATAGAGCCCTTACTCGCGCAACTCTACACAACCCTCGAATATTAAGGGAGCAAATAGACATTAGGAAACAACATCACAGGGGGAACTAGCTCTAAGGCCCCCAGACATAATAGACAAAGTAGCCACCTCCTTCCCAATAATACCTCCTCCAGGTTTAGTGATAGCCACCAAACCATTATCAATCCCCCCAGATTCAACATTAAGACCAACCAAACCCTCTTTCATCCTAATTCTTTTAGACACCGGAGCAGTAATAGGAACCGTAACACCTTCCATATCCTTCCTATTCCTAGCAGACTTCTTAGCTCTTCAGATAGTGACATTCTAGAATTTAGCTGAATTGACTGACTGTACTAGAGGATTGTGGGAAGGGTTTTTTGAAAATATCGGTAATGAAATAATCACATCAAGATGAGGCCTATAGCCTGCTTCATTCAATAAAAAAGAGTCATCCGGAGTATAAGGACCACGCTCCAACAAAGACGAATAAACCCTAAGACCCCCAGGTGGATGTTGGCAGGCGGTTTGATGGGGAAATGTTGCAGTACTGCCGACGTTGCGACACATCGGATGAGGGCGCGAAAGGAGTATTTTGTATTAAAGTATACCACAGTTGGTGGGTTTTGGGTCACTTGGACCATACATTATGTAATAGTAAGTCAGTTGTACCACGCTATGCGGGTTTTTGGTGTCATTTGGACCAAGTCAGTTAGATATTGGGTCAATTGTCCATAGTGTCGGTTAGGAAGTCGTTTGTAAGTGGACAAATATTGTAATGGCAGAAGCCTATAAATAGATGAGAGTTGTAGGTGTTAGGGGGTGTGTGAAGTCGGAGTAAGCAAGAGATGCCTATATGCGGAGATCCATGTTTTGCTTTCTGGTTTATGACTACGACCGTAATATAGTGATGATGTTCTGGTACAATCTTTGTGCAATGTTGCGATATTGGAATGTTGTTATATTTTCTTAATGCAATGTCTGTTTATTGTTGCCGAGATACTAAATGCTGTGTTTAAATATGCTCTATGTTGAACATGATGGTAAATGCTGCGATTATAACTTCTTGCCGAATGTTTAAAGTTTCTGGTTAGATACTGCAATAGAGTCAGTCCATGCAGCCACAACTTTCCTCCTCCCTCGACGGAAACATGGTTCCGTCTGCTCTTCTTGGACACCTCGGGTGAGACCTCATCCGCTCTGCGGGTGTTGCTGGGTGGGCACTGGGCTCAAACTTGCTTGGGTTGGTGCCCAGGGAGACTACGACATGTGTTGACAGTGAGGTGAACCCCTGTCGACTGAGGTCACATTGGTCAGCAAATGGTTCCATTGCCGGGACCATGTGCAGAGTAGAAGGAGGTCATGTTGTGGCACCCGACGAAGCCGGAGATACGAAAATGGTTCGATCAGAAGTTGCAGGAGTTTGCTGAAGAAGAAAGTCGGAATACGCGACTGACAATAGATCACTGGGTGGGAAGATATATTCACGACGGTCCGCATGAATGGTTTTTCTGTGAATTTTCGGTCATTCTGTATGAATGGTTGTCAAAGCTGACCTTCCAGAAGAGGAACTTCCAGGGTGGTGAGCCGATGGCTTGGACCCCTGAATTGATTCAGGAATTGCAGGAAGTCAATAATAAGGCATTGTGGGCTGTCGAAGTTTGGCTTGATAGCATCTTGGAAGGATATATCACTGAATTTGCTGTTGACACGAAGAAATCCTATAGCGAAGCCGAAAGATACTTCTTCCAAGGACCAAGGGGAAGGTTTTTGTTGTCGCTCCAACTGTCGATTAAGATGCTAATATGCGAAAAGGGTATATTAAAGATGCACCTTGATAAGTAGACAGCCTGGTGGGCGGAGGCCGTGGATATCGTGACTGCTGGGGAACGGTACATGGAATGGTAAAGGGGTAGATGGGTGCAGACCATGAGGAGACTGTGAGCGAAGCCGAGGAAGAAAGTGGTCTTACAAGAGGAGGAGCGAGGTTTCGACAGGAAAATAGGCAGAGGACGGGACAAGGTCCTGTTGCAATCGAACCGCAAAACCGCGAAGGAAGATCACATGGGACGAAGCAACCTCACAGTCCTGATAGGGACAACCAGGCTACGCCCAGGATAGAGGCAGGACCAAACCCCAGCACCAACGTACCCACACCTCTGCTCACTGACTCTCAACTAGCAAGAAATACTACTTCAACACCACCAAGTTCGTCAATACCGCAGAATTTAATTGGCAGTAGTAGCACAGTGATAGGAGGAAGGAAGCCCAGGATGGCGAGCGATGATGCTAAGTTACCATTGTTCCATGGAAGTGCGACAGACAACCCAGAAGAATATTGGTTTTTGTGTGAAGCGGTCTGGACCATGAAACAGATCACTGATGCTAATGCTAAGAAAGGACAGTTAGCCACGACTCTGCGAGGTCGTGCATTAAATTGGTTCATGAAGTTTATTTTAGTTCCTACGGGGGCCCCAGAGAAGTCACTGGATGAGATTCGGGATGGGCTGATTGCTGAATTTAGATGGCCTAAGTCGGAGGCTCAATACATTACTGAATTGAAGGAAATTAAGCAATATCCCAATGAAACAGTATGGGATTTCGACCAGCGATTCAAGACGCTGATGGAAAAGGTTAGTTTCGATATGAGCGCTGTCCAACATAAAGAATGGTTCATTGCAACACTGTTACCCCACATTCAGCTACCGCTGATGTAGCAAAACATATCGACACCTAGTGAAGCTCTAGAGATTGCAATGCGATTGGAAGCATCACCGATCGGAGATAATGCCGCTGGGATGTTGCAGATACAGACACAACTTGCTAACCTGACTATACAGTTGCAAGATTTGAAGAAGAACAAGGAACAACGCGATGAAGTATGGTGTACGTGATGCCGAGGAGAAGGGCATACGAAGGATAATTGCCCGGATTTCCATAATTATTTGGTGTCAGGTGCGCCAAACTCGTTGAATGGTGGCAGTATGTCGTGGTGTCGCGTTTGTCACGTGTTTGGACACAGTCACGATAATTGCCCATATATGTAGAAAATGGTCACAACCCTGTGAAATCTTTACTGCACATTCTGCAAGTCGGTGGGTCATGATGACAAGGATTGCCGTGCATATGGGTTGCTACAAGAGAGGATGTGTGATGCATTCTACGTCAAGGATGATCAGTGTACCATGCAACAACCACAACTACAACCGCAGGTAGCCCATCCGCAGATGCAGTTTACACCACAACAACCGCAGCAGTTCATGCCGTAATACACCCTGATGCAAACGACTCCCCCACAGCCACAGTATGTACAACAACTGTAGTATGCACCACAAGGGCAAGGGATTCCACCGGCACCAATGCAACAACAATACCAGCAGCAGGGCGACTACCAGGTAGGATACAGGGGTGGACGCGGTGGCGGATTTGGTCATGGAGGAGGAGGCCGAGGTGGTCGTGGACTTGTTCAATGTTACCACTGTGCGGTATGAGGGCATTATCAGCGCAACTGCTCACTGCTACAGAATCAGTGTATGTTTTGTTTTGGTAATGATCATACAGTTGAGAATTTTCCACAATTGATTGCACGATGGCAGGCTGGGAACACTCCGCAACTACAGAATTAGGCCCAGCCACAGCAACCAGTACAGAACCCGGTACAACAACCATTACAGAACCATCCCCCGCGACCACCGCCGAACGCCAATCAAAATATCAATCAACCAGGGAATTTGCAGCCGAACTAGACGCAAGGCGCAAATATTGCGACCATTTTTGCAGAACCGCGACCACAAGATGCTTCGGTGGCTGTTGTTACTCGTGGAGACAAGACGACTAGGGAAGATGGTTCGTGATCACTGATTTGGTTGGCTAGTTAGAAGACGGTACCCTTTGACATTGGTACGGAGTGAGAGACATTCCTGGAGGCACGTCGCACTTTGGAGAAAGACCGCGGTAAGGCTGTTGTTTGCGATATGCCACCTGTCTTTGATGCCACATTAGACGCCGATCGACCACCACCACTAGGGACATTGCAGAAGTTCCTTGAAAGATGTTTGTCATTGGCACGAGACCTGGCTGCCCTGGTTGAGATTGAGGGATGGTTGCAGCGATTTCTGAAAGGATGGCAGGAGTTGGCAGTAAACTCCTTACAGCGACGGAAGACTGGCAAGGAAATGTGAATGAATATTCATATTGGTGACTATGATGTTGACTCTATGATTCTTGACCTTGGTTCGGATGTTAACATCTTAACCAAGTAGGCGTGGCAGAAGATGGGGAGTCCCCCATTGAGCTGGTCTCCTGTGCAGTTCCAGTTAGCTAACCATGCCAAGGTAACACCCATTGGGCGAGTTCCGCAGCTCATGATTGATATTGAGGGCATGAAGACTTATGCGGATTTTGATGTTATTGAAGTGGTTGAGGGAGGAAGCTCTTATCCGACACTCTTGGGGATCGGATGGGCTAACGACAGTGGAGCTGTAATCAACTTTAAGAAGCGCATGATGACGTTTGAGAATCACGATTTCAGAGTTATAGCCCCTTTGGATCCGGTTGAAGGATGCCACTACGTGGAGCCTATAAAAGATGACGATCCGGCTAGATGGGACCATGCATTCAATATTTCTGAAGATTATATTCATCCTACCGCCTACGGTGAGTTGGAGTGGCACAGCGAGAGCTCTGCATCTTCCGACTCTGATGATGCATTGGAACATTGGCAGAATCGAATGCATGAAGTATCAGTCCGCACATGTGGTTTAGTTAGGCAATCCTTATGTCTTGTTGCGACACAAACGATCGAATTGCCTGTCTATGAGGGGTTTCATGGCCTAAACACCTTTGTAGTAGAGTTTGAAGACCGCGTTCCAGAATCATAGCGATTGCTGGCCTTGGAGGAAGCATTGAAGGCTGCTCCAGCATGATGGTGGGCGACACATAAGAAATTCATTAAAGATTAGTCACATTGTCGAAGGTTGATGATGGTTCGGTTCGGCGATACCGAAGTTTATCACACTGGCAAGTATGATGGTCGGATTGATCCCAGTGATCATGTGATGGAGTGCCAACGATTATGGGTAGCGCGACCCAGAGACGAGTGGGTGCATGCTTTTGTCCATACTTTGGATGAGATACCACGCTCGTGGTACATTGCAGCCGAGTTGCGCTGCGACATTACAACATGGGGGGAGTTGACGATCTGTTTCACTCATATGTTCACTTTTGCGGATGCCAACCCTGATGTCCATAACGCCCTGCAGCTCATCCACGACGTGATATTTCAGGTTGTTCCGGTGGCCTACCCTGTCGACCGGCACACCCACTATCAGATGCAGTCTCTCATGGAGTGCTTCAACATTAGTGGTGGCTTGGAGGACGATGATGATCCCCAGAATGTTAACATTCCCGAATTTGAAGGAAGTCGCAATGTGGTCCCACCTGTTGCGCCAAGTAATCCATTCAGTCAACTGTTGCAGCTTCACAAGATGAATATTGGCACCGAGGCTACTCCCAAGTTTGCTAATGTTGGGGATTATTGGGACGATGAAATGATGAGTAAGGTTACCGAGTTACTACATGAGTTTCAAGATGTGTTTCCCACGAAGTTTTCTGAAATGAAGGGAATCCTAGGTGATTTAGGAGAGATGAGGCTTCCATTGAAACTCGATGCTAAGCCAGTCCGACAACGACCTTATCAGCTAAATCCGCGACATAAAGGAAAGGTCAAGGCGGAACTTGATCAGATGTTGGATGCTGGTATTATCGAACCTGTGGAAGAGTTAGAATGGATCAGTCCTATGGTGGTGCAGGACAAGAAAAGGGGCGAAGTGTGCATTTGTGTCGACTTGCGGAAGTTGAATGATGCCTGCTTACATGACCCTTTTCTAACCCCATTTACTGATGAAGTACTTGAAGGCATGGGTGACCAGGAGATGTACTCTTTCACTGATGGATTCTTTGGCTACCATCAGATTCGCATTGCTAAGGAATATTGCCATAAGACAACTTTTATTACTGAATGGGGTTGCTTTTAGTACATGGTCATGCCGTTTGGTTTGAAGAATGCACTTGCAATATTCTCCAGGGTCGTTGTTGCTGCATTCAAAGATTTTATTCAGAAGTTTCTATAGGTATATATGGATGATTGGACCATTTATGGCTTGATTTGTGATCACTTGGCCAATCTATGGTTAATGCTTGAGCGATGCCGACAGTACCAGATATCGCTGAACTTGAAGAAATGTATTTTCTGTGCACCGTTTGGGATATTGCTGGGTCATATTGTGTGTCAGCAGGGATTGTTGGTTGATCCAGCCAAAATTGTGCTTATTTTGGGGTTGCAATCGCCCACCATTGTTAAACAGTTGCGCGCGACCTTGGGTCACACAGGATATTATCGCAAGTTTATTAGGGGGTATGCTGCGATTACTGCCCCTATGGAAAAGTTGCTGAAGAAGGATGCGGCATTCCAGTGGAACCCGGAATGTTAGGATAGTTTTGAAACACTCAAAGCGAAGATGGCGTCGGCCCAAATCTTGGTCTTTCTGGAATGGAGTAAGGAATTCCATGTCCATGTTGATGCTTCATTGGTTGCACTAGGGGTTGTATTGGCTCAAATAGGAGAAGGCGACATTGATCATCCCATTGCTTTTGCCAGTCGGACGCTATCTTCTGCAGAACGCAATTACACTACCACAGAATGCGAAGGTTTGGCCATGGTTTACGCGCTGCAGAAATTCAAGCATTATTTGTTGGGTGGCCACTTTAAAATGTTCACTGATAATTCTGCACTAAAATACTTGGTCAATAAGCCTGTGTTGGGGGGAAGATCTGTCAGTGGCTACTTTTGTTTCAGGAGTTTGATTTCGAAGTCATTGTGAAACCGGGGCGGTTGAATGCTGGACCATATCATTTGTCATGGATTGATACAGGGGAGGAACCGACTAATATCGAAGATGGGTTGCCGGATGCCCAACTGTTTCATGTTGCCACTACTGATTAATATTTGGATGACATCCTTCAGTTTCTGGTGACCGGCACCGCTCCCGATGACCTTACCACTACTCAGAAGAAGCAATTGGTTGTCAAGGCTACTGATTTTCAATTGATTGCGGGAGAGTTGTATAAATTGGGTGCTGATGAGATATTGCGCAGATGTGTCTTGCCGCATGAACAAGTGCAGATATTGGCTAAGGCACATGGTGGAGTAACAGGAGGACATTATGGAGGTCGGGTGACTGCCCGGAAGGTACTACGTGTAGGGATTTGGTGGTCCACATTACATAACGATGTGACAGACTATGCGTGGTCTTGTGATGTTTGTCAACGAACTGGAAAGTCGTCCAGACGTGACGAGATGCCGCTGCTACCTCAAATAACATTGCAACCGTTCAAAAAATGGGTTGTGGATTTTGTAGGACCGATACATCCACCAGGGAAACGCACAGGTGTGCGGTATATTATCACGGCGGCAGAATACTTGACCCGATGGGTTGAGGCAGCACTTGTAGTTGATTGCTCCGCCGCAACGGTTGCTCGATTTTTGTTTGACTACATTATCACTCGTTTCGGCTGCCCCAAGATATTGCTGAGTGATCAAGGCAACCATTTTCTTAATTGCACTATCAGCGCATTGACGGAAGAATTGCAAATACAACATAAGAAGAGTACACCCTATCACCCACAGGAAAATGGAATGGTGGAGGCATTTAACAAGGTATTGGAGCATGCGTTGACAAAGGTGTGCAATGTGAACCGAGACGACTGGGATTTGAAAGTTCCAGCGGTATTGTGGGCCTATTGCACCACATGTAAAAGGTTGATTGGCTAGACACCTTTGAAGCTGGTATATGGGAAGGAAGCAATTATGCCTATGGAGTACATTGTTCCAAGTCTACGAATTGCGGCTGTTACGAGCATGGATGATGTTGCAGCATTAGACGAATGTCTAGCACAATTGGTGGAGCTCAAAGATGATCGATTTATCACTGGCTTTCACCAAGGGGTAGAGAAGGATCGCTAGAAGGCATGGCATGATCGCCACATAAAAAAAAACAGTTTTAGCAAGGTGACTTAGGAAGTTTATGAAACATCCAGGAAAGTTGCAGATGCATTGGCTAGGTCCCTATTGTATCCATAGTATTACTTCAGGAGGAGCGGTTCAGTTGTAGCGATTGGATGGTGGGATGTTCCCCAAGTTGGTAAATGGTCACAGGTTGAAGCCCTATCGCTTGGGCTTGGAGCAGTGCGATGTCTAAAATCGCATCGAAAAAAAAAATGACGATGATTGTTGCAGGTTGCTTGGTGGCAGATAGCGCACCAACAAAAGAAGGTATGTGACAGCAAGGAGGCCTGTACCGCAAGTTTGGACCAGTCGGAGACTCATGGCAGTATTACGATCGGGACCGACGGCAGATTTGGTTCAAAAAGTTGTGATGATTACAAAGGATTTTGGAGGTACGGGGCAGTGTTGTGACTCTTGTTCTACTAATATCTTGTCACCACTACCCATCATCCCTATACATGATTTCACCTCACCGATTTGGCCGGATAACCACAAGACAACGACATGTTTTGCACATGGCACGCTGGGCCGGTACGATCAACACACTATGAGGAGATTGCTCACACATTGGCACGTAGGATCTTCGATGACAGTATGGTCACCCCCCCTCCTGTTGTGTCAGTTGGTGGGTTCACACACACAGATGAGAGGTAGTGGGGCATCATTCCCACCGTCGTGACCTGGGAATGGTCCGGCTATAAGTAGCCGAGGTAGTTGACAGTTCGCTACAACAAAGTTGTTCCGAGATAGAGTGGTTATGCTGGTTGATCAGTTTGTGAGTTAAGTTGTGAGGAATTTCGAGGCTGTGGAAATGCTTCACTTTGTTTCCTGTGGTAGCACCCCAGGGGCCCTGCGAGCCCGAACGACGAGTGTCCCTGAGTGCCTTGATATACCGGGTGCACTTACACTGTGGTATGCCTGAGCTAAGGGCCGACCTAGCATGGTTAAGTACGCAGTAGTTGTTTGAAGGATTGTGCTCTTCTCGACCCCTGAGCGGGTTGGGGCGGTAGCTCCCCACCCACCATAGAAACCGGTTGTCGGTGCGAAACAGATGTGCCAGAGTCATCTGTTGATTTCGCACCTTGGTACTGTTCATCCTCTTTTTCTTCCCGGCAGTACCAATTCAAGAGACTGGAGGATGAGTTTGCAAAGTACATGACAGCAAGTCGGGCGATGAAAATTTTGGGTTAACTATACCGACGACGATCAGTGTAGACAAAGGAGTGGGATAACACCACGTGATCCAGACAACAAGAACAGTTACTGGAACACAGTTCAGTTTGACGGCACTCTGTCCAGCAGTTGACGTGGCTCGAGGGCGAGCCACAAGATTGTGTTGGGAGCCTGTTGGCAGGCGGTTTGATGGGGAAATGTTTCAGTACTGCCGACGCTGCGACACATCGGACGAGGGCGTGAAAGGAGTATTTTGTATTAAAGTATACCTCAGTTGGCAGGTTTTGGGTCACTTGGACCATACATTATGTAATAGTAAGTCAGTTGTACCGCGGTATGCAGGTTTTTGGGGTCATTTGGACCAAGTCAGTTAGATATTGGGTCAATTGTCCATAGTGTCGGTTAGGAAGTCGTTTGTAAGTGGAGAAATATTGTAATGGAAGAAGCCTATAAATAGATGAGAGTTGTAGGTGTTAGGGGGTGTGTGAAGTCGGAGTAAGCAAGAGATTCCTGTATGTGGAGATCCATGTTTTTCTTTCTGGTTTATGATTGCGGCCATAATATAGTGATGATGTTCTGGTACAATCTTTGTGCAATGTTGCGATATTGGAATATTGTTATATTTTCTGAATGCAATGTCTGTTTACTGTTGCCGAGATACTAAATGCTGTGTTTAAATATGCTCTATGTTGAACATGATGGTAAATGCTGCGATTATAACTCCTTGCTAAATGTTTAATGTTTCTGGTTAAATACTACAATAGAGTTAGTCCATGCAGCCACAAATTTCCTCTTCCCTCGGCGAAAACATGGTTCTGTCTGCTCTTCCTAGACGCCTCGGGTGAGATCTCATCCGCTTTGCGGGTGTTGCTGGGTGGGCTCAAACCTGCTCGGGTCGGTGACTAGGGAGACTGCAGTATGTGTCGACAGTGAGGCGAACCCCTGTCGACTGAGGTCATGTTGGTCAACAGAGGACCATCATAAACCCTAGTCCCAGACACCTTACAGAAAGAGGAAATATCAGAAGCCAAATTATCACCACAATCACCATTTTCAAATTTAGAAACCTGCCGCCTTTCAGGTGATAAACAAAACTCCACCCCCTCACCCGAAGGCATAGTATTCTCCCCAAACAATCCTTGACAAATATTAGATTTAGAAGAAGGGGAATCATGCTGAATGACAGAGGGTGTGACCTCCCCCTTCCCAAGATTCAACACAATATCCCCAGAAGCTATTTTCTTGTCTAAAATAACTTCAGCTGCTCGTGCCAACAATAAATCTTCCTTAGGAATATAAGGGATAGGAGAGCCAATACGAGGAGAAAGCTTACTCGAATTAGTAGCACATTCATCAGAAACCCCAATCGAACTAGCAGAAACGTTGTCAGAGGAACCCGACAGGTCAAAAGACTGCCACTAATGCTCACGAGCATGAGTCTCCGGACACGAAGCTTGAATATGTCCGGTCTTTTGGAAATAATGACAGGGAAATGGGATACAGAAATAATCCAACCACTGGCGCCAAACCCTAGACCCCCACACCAGCTCCACCTCCGCAGGAAGACCTTTAGCAATTTTGAATTCTACCATCACCCGAGCAGACCGACAATCAAAACCATGAAGTGAGGAATTGTCCAAACGAACAAACCACCCGACCGAGTTAGCTATACCCATCAAAATCTTTTTAGACCAAAGCTCAATCGGGAGGCCAGGAATAAGGAGCCAAAGATGACGGATGTTTTGTTTCTCCCGCAGGGGGTCAAATGATAAATGCCATCTCTTCAAGCAGAGGGATCCTTCCTTAAAACACCAAAATCTCTTAAGTATTATGCCCACATGTTCAAGCTTCGTAAAAACGAACATTAACCACCCATTCAAGAGCTGCATAACCCTGGGCATGTCACCAATAACCGGTAACCAGTATTTTCAGACCCATTCCACCAAATCCTTTTTTTCCCCACTCGTAAATTCCAGGCGGAAAACAATGGCCTAAGTGCTCAGCATTTCAATGCGTGCCAAGTTAATATCCTGCGGGATGAGAAAACGAGCCAAACCTTCCCGAACTTTCAACGTTTTCACAGACCTCTGTTTTCGCGCCTTCTCTCCCTTGAACCGACAAGACCAACCAAACCGAGACTTAGGGATAGCCTCCAGAACTAGTGCTGCATCATCATGAAGACCAAGGAGCACAATATTAACCCTACTTTTCCCCTCAAAAGAATAAGGCAATGAGCCCTCAAAATCCGCCGAAGGGGAAAACCCTAGGTTATCGAAATGCCGTCCCATCAAGGACCAAACCCCAACCAAAACCGGCAGGTGTCTCCACCAAGAGTAAGAAACCAGCAAATGTCCCCAGGACAAAAGGGACAACGACGAGATTAGCTTGCAGAAAAAAGACCCTACCACAACCCCAAAGACCAAAATAGTAATAAAAATCTGAGACCCCGGAACAACTCAGGATTACTGAAAATTACAGGCTAAAATGCACATAAAAAATGATGAAACGTACGCCTAAATTCCCACTTGTTTTTATACTTGGTTGGTACTGAGTTAGCTCGCTTGAGCTAACGTGACTCCAAGTTGATCATCACTCATTATGCCATCATCAGCCTGCATTTTCAACCCGAGATTGCAGTAAAAACCAGAGAAAACCCAACCCTAACCCCATTCCCTCCACATGCATCCGTTACTTATTAGTGTGAAAACACTTATTAAATAGTTTAATATTCATTATTCATGATTTATTGTGAACTTAAAATATTTGTCCAATCCCTATATAAAACTAAAAATAGACTACACTTAAAGTGTGAACACATCCACTTTACTTCTAAAGTATTTGTTTATATTTAATGTTCCACTTTACTTCTAAACTATTTGTTTATATTTAATGTTCGACTTTATTCTTTGTTGGAATGTTTAATTGATATAATCACCATAAATAATCATAAACTACCCAAGCATAAAATTTTTGATATTCTTGATATATTAAGTTTAAGATATTTAATTTTTTGTTTTGTTTAAGTCTACATCATTTACATTTTTTTTTTAATTTATAAGAATGTTACATAATGATACATAAGCGTTATATCATATCATCTCCCCAGTACTAGGTTGTAAGCATCTAGCTAATGTATTGATCCTATTAAATAGTTTAGACTATGATCACTTTGTTTAATTATGACTACACATCCACAAATTTAATTTAAGGTCTATGAGGTCTATGGATAATAAATCTTGGGGCCATGTTTATACCAACATAGGGAATTAGCTCGACAGACTATGCACCATAATCAATGCCATACATAATGTTGTACATGAATTTATGTCGAGAGACGGGTACATTGTACTGATCACAAGGTACGATTCATGGATTTGCCGCAGGGACAATTTGACGGGGGGAGCCCGGAGGATGCAGTTGCCAGAATAAGTGATTGACGACCTATGGATGTGGAAAAGGGGCACTAGAAGTCTCCTTATAACGTACATGATATTTATTAGTTTACTCATGGCATGTCAAAGTTGGAAGAGCTAAGTACTAGTGTAATGATTACAAAATAAGGAATGAGCCAATTAGATGAGAAATAATTGTAATTATATTATATTTATAAAAATATAAATTTATGTTTATAATGTTTACTTAATTGAATGGTGGATAAATTTTTGATAAAACATTGTTAATATAAGGTCAATAGCTTATTTATATAACTTTGTCTATAAAAAATAATTTAAAAAGAAAATCTCTATATAAAATTAAATATATTAAATTAAAATAAAATTTAAAGAAAATATTTATATAAGATTAAATATGTAAAATTGCAACGATTCTAAAATATTAGGTGAAATTGTAATGTAAGTTGTGAATTATGATCCTTAGGTTAAATTGCAATGTGAATTGTGAAAGGTTTTTCCACTTTAAAAAAACAAAAAAAATTGTGAACAAAATTTTAAATTCAATTCATCTTGATTTCATTTTATTTTTAATATGTACATTTTCAAATTTTAAAATTTACAAAGGTGGTTATTTGGATACGACTTCCAAGTTTACTTATTTATTTCTGGACTTAGTCGGTCTTTAAAGGGATTGGTAACGCTCTAGGTTGCTTCTTGTCCTCCGACGACACTCGCTCTGTACAGGGTCTTTTCACCTTTGCTCGCATCTGCACCACCATTAATATCAGTTCAGGCCTTCCCGACAAGATCAATTTGAAAATAGGAAGCTCCATCTAGATTCAAGATTTAGATTATGAAAACACATCCTTTAGGTGTCGGATTTGTTGACACACGGAACACCTCCTCAATGCTTGCCCACAAAGAAAGCCCCAACAACAAAGGACAATGAAAGAACACAGAGCCAAAAGCTGGCAACCCGCGTAGTCCATGTTTGAAGAAGACAATCCCAATGACCAACTTGAGAAAGATACGTCCCTAGCAAAGCAGGGATAAAGATCCACTCCACCTCCGCTTGAGGTGAACATGCCTCTTCAAGAAGATGATAACTGCCAATTCGACTGAAAGTTCTAAAATCTTCTTTGATAGATAGCCACTCCTTTCTGCCTCACTTGGCCTACGGGCAGGTAGCGGAAAATTGTTTGTAACATTATTCTCTTTTATGGCAATACAAGGTTCTTCACTAGCTTACAAAAAAAAATCATTTCCAACATCTTAATTTTATTTTTAATATACACACTTTTATTTTTAATATGCATACTTTGACATAATTTATGTAACTTTTTTTGGAACTATTTTTATTATATTGTAATTATAGTAAGATAATTTATGAGAAATAAATATCTTTATGTGTTACATAAGTGAGATATTTGTTAGTGTATTTTATATAAAATAATGTATACATGTTATATAATTTTGATTTTTTTTCTATTAAAATTCAGCTCTATAATTTTTTGTTAAATTGTAAAATTGTATTTTTGAATTCCAACAATTTTTTTGAAATTTTTGTTTGATTTTTCAACAAAGCAGATCATTAGCATGGAGTTTAGCAGCCATTTTAACACCAAATTGTAGTGCATTTTTTTCAAGGTTTAGAGTTGACTATCTCTATTACAAAAATAAAAATGGAAACCGGTAATTGGTAGGAGCTCTATTTGAGCTATATTCTCATAAAAAATTGTATTAGAAGTGTAGAGTTGAACTAAATTAGACTAACTTGTCAACATTGTCTTCGAGGAGACAACACAGCTGGTTGGGCAGAACAATGTTTCCGTGACCATCAGGGTTCGATTCCTTGGTAGTCCCTTGATTCCAATGTGAATATCAAGGCTCGACATGTTTCAAGTTGAAAAAAAAACTTATCAACATAAACAAAAAAATCATGGAAACATAAACAAAAATGATAAGGGAATATTAGGATTCGAACCCATATCACTTACCAAAAGGTTTGCTTAACATTGTGTTGTATCGCATTGTATTGCAAAAAAACACTTAAGTCATTTTTTCATCACGCTTGTGTGAAAAAACATGTCTTTTTTCATCGTTAATACATTGACCTTTTAGATGAGGCATTATATTTATGTCTCCTTAACATGAAATTATGTAACTTTTTAGTCATTTTGCATTATATTTGAGTCTTATATTTAACATTGTTTTACATTACTAAACCTTCTAAAAATGAGACATATCAAATAAACCTCATCGAAAAGAATTCACAAATAAGAAATTGAAGTTGAATCCAAATCATTGAAAGATGTTTGATTGGAATTTTATGATAAATCATTAGAAGACTCCTAAACACAAAGATGGATAACAAAGAAATACAAATAAATAATTTGAAAAAGGACAAAAATAATCTCAATAAAAAAATATAAAAATAATAAAAATGTTATGACAAATTTTTCAAAACTACTAACCTTTAATGGTACAACAAATGCATATGACCAACTCTTCACATTGGATTTATTGTGTCAATGAATTTAACAAGAAGATCAATTAAAAAAAATGACGAACATGAAAGAAACTTCACATGCATAAGGCTGCTTAGGTATCAAAAATAGATAAACATATATATATATATATATATATATTGAACTGGATTTGAGAGGTAGTAGATATGTTTAAAAAATTATTTTAATATTTTCATAACAAGCCTTTAACATTTGTCAAGCCTTTAACATTCATTTAGGCTTAACATTTATCAGCTTTAACATTTATCTAAATGAAGGTTAAAAAAAAAAATAATAAAATTTTATTTATTATAAATTAATAATTAAAAAATAATTTAGATAATATATATATATATAATTAAAAACAAAAAATAATATAATATATCTGTGATTAAAAACAAAAAATAGTACATCGATTTATATCTGGACTTTACTTTAACATTAAGACACTTGTTTAAAACATGAAACCAAAACATGTTACAAGTACATCCTCTCATCTTTATATTTTTTATTATCATTTCTCATAATCTTAATTATTTTCCATTAGACATTTAATAAGTAAGAAAGAGTGGAATAAAATTTTTTGAATAACACTTTACATATGAAGTATTTGGATATGATAGCACTTTACATAGCAGAATAAAAAAATATGAATGACACTTTACAAAGAAGTATTTGGAGAATAAAATCTTAATTTGAAATAATGGGACAAAAGAACTGGGGTTTAATGTGATCTCAATCACATCTAAATTAAATATCAGTTTAAAAACTTCATTCTTTTTCCTATTTGCTTTTACACTTTTATTTCCCTTAAAAAAGTGATCCTTCACTTAAATAATATTCTCCAAATCAAATATCAGTTCAAAGACTTAATACTTTTTTTTTTTTCCAAGGAAAAAGTCGTAATTTTATTTCATTAATGAACAAAATTACATTCTGCACATGTAATAGAATCTCAGAGATCCTACATTGTCAATATATACCGTCCAAATTACTGTCCAAACAGTCCTCCTATCCGAGTACATATGACTGTCATAGATTTATATGACTGTCTATTGTCTCATACATATCAAAGATATCTGACCAAACAGACCTCCTATACTACAAATATCACAAAACTGTCTCAAAAAAAAGCCTATCAGCAGAAATAATTCTGTCCATACAGCTCTAGTATGTAATTATATAAGCAGCCCAGTATTAATTTGTTGTTCTAATCCACCATACGGTCCACATTGTCCCCAAAGAACGGCCTGTGTGTATAGCTGTAGATACCTTCAGTAGAATGTATCGTGATCCTCCATGTGCCAAAAGGCATAGATTGATTTGTCGATTCTTTAGATAGCAGGTCAGCCATCCCATTTCGCTCCCTGTAGATATGTGTGAAAGTAATACAGTTAAAAGCCTGTTTTAACCGTAATACCTCCTCCAATATAGGTGAGAGAACCATTACATTACATTGTGTAATCTCCTTGGCCCATTCAATAACAATCAGAGAATCGCCAAAAATCTGGAGAGTTAAACAACCTTGTTCAAGTGCGAAAAGCATCAGTAACTTAAGTGACATCAGTTCAGCGTAGTTATTTGAACCACTCCCCAAACCAGCCATTATATGAAAATAATGGGTCTCTGATTTGTGAAGAACTCCACCTCCGCCACACACCGATTGGTGGTTTATAGATGAGCCATCAAAGTAAGCCCACGGCATGGATTTATCAATTATTTCCAAGGTCACAGGTCTGATGCGAGTCGCTTTTATAGATGGCTTGTAATGTAGCATAATAGCCACAGCTTGTGCCACGACCTGCTCCAAAGGGACCCGACAGTCCTGGAATATGATCTTATTACGAGTGATCCATATGCCCCAGGCGAGGATACAGGGGACAGCCCGAAACGTTGAATGTTTATGATCTGTCCACCATAGTTGGAAAGCGTCATGAAAGTCCACTCCCCACCAACTCGCGTTGAGTTCCAAATGTTTGCAGATGTCGGCCCACACTGCTTGTGTAAATCGACAGTGTACAAAAAGATGTGAGTTTGTCTCGTCCGCTTCCTTACATAGAGGGCAGAACCCCGGACCCTGGATGAAACGCTTCTGTAGAATGTCCCATGTCGGTGTCTTATTTTCCAATATAGCCCAAGAGAGTAGTTTTGCTTTCCCCGGGCACTTTAGTGTCCACAGATGTTTCCACCACCACACCAAATCCCTGTTATGAATATTCACATTCAGCTGAATATAACCGTGTTTTGGGGTGTATCTACCAGATGGATGGTGTTCCCAGATAAGTTCATCAATCCGATTTGTTAGGCGAATATTTGTGAATCTTAAGTTCCGAATATAATCCTCCCAAGCTCCAAGCATGTCATCTGGAATCTCAAGACGCTGTGCAGAGATCCACCCCTGTTGCCATAGAGTGGATGCTCCCGATTGTTCAATATCAGCCAGAAAGTGACAGCCTCTATCTCCCAGAAAATTCCGTAAGGCCGCAGGTAGGACATGTCCACCTCTACAACCCACCCAAGGATCCAGTCCAATACGTGTGTATCTCCCATTACCAATTCTCCACACTAATCCAGACCCAATCAGATGAAAATGCTGCACCACTGCTTTCCAGACCAACGAGCAATTTGCCCGCGTCTTATTGCCCTGCCTAATCCATTCGATAAGAGTTAATGGAGCAATGTATTTATGGTATACCACTCTAGTCCAGAGACTCTGAGTTTGTATGATACGCCATGCCACCTTTTCCCCCAAGGCTTTAGCAAAAAGGAAAATATTCTTTAGGCCCCAGCCTCCCAGTGCTTTGGGGACTGCAATCATATCCCATCTGACCCACACCAATGCACGATTATCACCCTTACCCTTCCAGAGAAAGTCAAAACACAGCCGTCGGATCTGCTCCAGGACTCCTTTGGGAATCCAAGCGAGTGACATCCAATACACTGGAATCGCTTCCAAAACTGATTTAACCAAAACCAGCCTCCCTGCCCTCGAAAGCCATCGGTGGCTCCATCCACAAAGTCGCTGTTCTAATTTAGCAATTAGCCAGTGCCAATCAGCTTTCAAATATGCATTAGGTTTCAGGTGAAAGCCAAGGTACTTTAAGCCAGCATCAAAATCAATAGTCCTGTAGGGTAGTCTCATAGCCATTCTGTTAATCTCCATCTCGGTTAAATGCGAGCATGTGATCGTTGATTTATCAATGTTTACTAACATACCCGCTGCCTCTTGCAGCAAATTGAGGCCTTCAGCTACCTTATCAATATCCTGTCTCGATCCATCACAGAAAATCAGAATGTCATCAACGAAAAGGAGATGTGTGATATACATTACCTGGGATATGGATATGCCGCGGAATGAACCTTCAGCTTTTGCTTTCAATATAAATCGACTGAGTCCTTCAGCAACAAGGAGAAATAACAGCGGTGACAGTGGGCATCCCTGTCGAAGGCCCCTGCCAGCGTGAAAAAATGGACTCGCTGAACCATTTATCAGGACAGCAAAGCTCACCGTGGTGATGCAGGCCATAATCCATCGTATAAATTCATAGCAGAAGCCCAGGTGTGTTAGAAGCATCTGGATATATAGCCAGCTAACCCGATCGAATGCTTTGGAGAGATCAATTTTGATCACAGCACCCTTCTGTTTCTGCACCTTCATTGTGTGAATTCCTTCCTGTGCAACTCCAATTGCCTCGTGGATTTGACGACCTTCCAAGAACCCAAACTGTTCACTAGATATATTCTGAGACAGAATAATCTTGAGTCTCCTCGCCATAACCTTAGATATAATCTTATAGATGAAGTTGCAGAGAGAGATAGGTCTGAATTCATCAAAACTATCAGGCTTGTCCGATTTAGGAATGAGAGCTAAAAAGGTCGAATTGAAGGGTCCATGAATAAATCCAGCCTTTCTAGATTCTTCCACCACATTCAAAAGTTCTGCTCCGAACAAATCAAAGAAACCCAAGAAAAATTCTATAGGCCACCCATCAGGCCCCGGACTCTTATCTTTCTGGAAGGAGTGCATAACCAGCGAGAGCTCATCCGGCAACACCTCCGCCATTAACATAGTGTTCTCCTCCTCTCCCACAAAACGAGGGAAGAGCTGAGTCATCCGAATAACCTCAGCAATAGAGGCCCCAGGTTGTGTAGTGAATAGATCTCCAAAGTGTCGTACCCCCATATCAGCCAAACCATCAAAGCTGGATACCTGTTCCCCGTCAGTAGAGGATAGTTCCCAAATAGAATTACTGTCTTTTCTCCCCTTTGCATAGGCTTGAAAAAATTTAGTGTTCTCGTCCCCACATTGTAGCCAAAGCGCCCTGCTTTTCATTCTCCACATCTCTTCTTTCTCAGACAGAATCACATTTCTGCAGCATTCCCAGTCCAACAACTCACCTTTCTGCACATCATCCAGATATCCCATACCCCTGCTGTGTAGTAGTCGATCAATATTCAGCTCATCATCCCTCAACTTCTGATCATCTTTCCTTCGTTTTTCAATGACCCAGAGAATAGTGGCCTCTTTTATTCTCTTGAGATTTTGTTGAAAGTGTACTCCCGCATGTTCCAGAGACTCCGTTGGTCGATGAACCCACTGAGCCTGTACTAATTTAAGAAATTCCTCCTCCTTCAACCAGCTAGGATTGAATTTGAATGGGCTGGGGGGTTTTTCACGACCACCTCTTAATTCCAGAAGGATTGGGCAGTGGTCTGAAATCCCCCCTGTCCCAACCCATTGCTTGACCACATCAACTCCCAGAGCCAACCCATCAGTCACCAGAAACCTATCCAGCCTCTTTGCCACCCGTTGATCCCCTGTTCTCTTATTCCTCCATGTGGGGGATAACCTGTTAGGTAGTATGTCAAGAAGGTCCTTCCTTGCAAAAGCTTGTATAAAGTAATTTGCTAGTGGATCCGGAACAGCCCGAGGCCCCCAAACTTCAGAAGTCCCCAGTGTAAGGTTGAGATCCCCACCCATTATCACATCCCTTCCAGCAAAGATGTCCATACTTAGCAAAGAATCCCAGAATCCAACCCTATTTAAATAGGGCCCATAGATATTGAGAACAGTGATCCTCCTCCCCATCAATGCATCCCAGACTTCCAATCCAATACCAGAGGGAATGCCCCAAGAGCAGTCATACCTGCAGCTATTCATCTTCCAGCCTGTGGCCAGCCCTCCAGAGCGTCCACGAGCATCCACACCAACAAATTTCCAACCAGGTAGCAATAGTTCCATTGCCCGCACAACCTCCTCACTGCCACCCAAAGTTTCTTGTAACAGTATAACATCCGGTTGATTTAAATCCACCAACCTCCGAAGTGATGATTTTTTAATGGGACTCGCCAACCCACGACAGTTGAAAGATAATAATTTCATATGAAGCCCCCTTCCTGGGTTTTCGCTGCTCTAAGTGCCCATTCAATAGTGGATTGTGTACCCATAACTAAATCAACTTTTGCCCGCTCTTGAGCTATTGACAAATGAGATTTTCGGCCCCGCCCTTTCCCCCCAACACTAAAAGCCACTTCAGAAAGTCCCTTACCCCCCGAGCCATCAGCAGTGATCACCCTATTTCGGAGTGCATATCGGATACTACGTCCAGAGCTGGGAGAGTGTTGTGTAGAAACAATGGACGGTGTGTATACACTATCCGAAACAGAACAAGGAGCTACAGTACATATAGCAGATCTGATCGGAGGAAATGTCCCAAGACAATCCTCCCCCAAAACAATAGGGTCATTAATTAAAGAAACAGCAGAGGATAAGTGATGAGACAAACCCGAGTTGCTCGAAGTTGAGCCCCGTCGGATAGTTATCAACTCCTGTAGCTTCCTGGATGCTGCCCGCGTCAATGGTGTCGTGGTACCCATATCTGCCCCTGCTGCAACCGATTCCTTGTTCCCAAGGACATCCAAACCAGTGTTCGCCAGTGTTACCGGATGTTCCTTGGATCCCTGCTGCCCACTCAATGCGTCGGGTACCACCGGAGAAAGTTCTGCCCAGTTGTCAAGTGGAGGTTCGAAGGTATCATCTCCCATCGCCAATGTGCTCACCACCTTCTCATTGCAATCAGCATCTACTGCCACGACCTTCGGTCTGCTACCCCTAAATGATAATGGACAGCAGGCAACCAAGTGTCCATAAGTGTGACAGTGGTGGCACCCAAACGACACACCCACATAGTCCAGAATTTGTACGAATGCCCCATCCTTCGTGTGTACATTGATCTCAGCCGTTAACCCCAGTCGAAGATCGATGTTAACCAATATCTTTGCCACTGTATAAATGCCTGTTTCAATATGGGAGTAATCAGAGCATACATAGTCTCCAAGGTAGTTCCCAATTGCTGCAAACCGTGTTTCATTCCATAAGTGCATGGGAAATCCGGGCAGCTTCACCCATAGCGTTTCTTTGTCGATTTTCTCCTGTTTGGAATCGAAGAAAGGAGACCAACGTTTCAGGATGATAGGGACGCCCAACATTGACCAATGTCGACGTAAGACTGCATCAACCTCCCCAGCATTTGACAGTATGAAGGAGAACCATCCTTTCGTTAAAACCCGAACAATAGGTGCAGTAGCCACGATGTCTTTCCACTGCTCGGCTGCCCATCGCTGGAGGGATCCTTGTCCCAGTCTCTTACCACGGACATGTCCAACTACTGCAATATGTGTGAAATCCTCTGCCTCCTCAATCGATACATCCACGCCCAGCACAAGCTTATCCTTCCTCTTCCGTTCCTTGACCTTTTTAGCAGTGTTTTTGTGTGATTCTGCCTTCATAGAAACCCCTGCTTGAGGTAGCAGGGCTGCATCTACAGGTAGAGTGTCTCCACCACCAGTAGCTCCCGCTAAATGTCCGCTGGAAGAGTAACCCAAACCTCCACTACCCTGTCCCCTGTCATCAAAATCACTAAAATCCACTGATCTAACCAAATTCCCATCGGATAGGGTGTCCAAACTGCCACCCTGGTCCATCCTCCGTCTGCCATTTCTAGTCAGTGTATCAATCCCCTCCACACGTGATGCATCCGAGCAGGTTGGGAAGTTTGTGAAAGTCCCCAATTGTGGTTGTAGTGTCCTTCCTAAAAGGTCTGCCAAGTCTGGCCGGTCATCCGAGGGCCCAGGAAAAAACCGTGCCCCCCTACCAGTCAAGAGTGTTCCCATTGATGCCCTCGACCCAGAGGCCGCAGCATTGGTTGTTCCAAGGTCGAAAATCCCTCTGGCACAATCTCCATCCGAGGTGTAGTCCACCTCCTGCTCATAACTGCTCGCCATAATGCCCCAGATCAACAGTGCTGACAAACCCCAGATCCCAATCCCCAATCCACCTTACAAAATGCCCACAATCTTCACCACCCAGTCCAACAAAATCCCCAATCTTAGCCACGGTCACAGCAAGGGCGTCTGCAATCCCCGTCAATATGCCATCCAGCTCCAAAATTCAGTCAAAGAACAGCATTGCCTACCAATACCATTGTATACCCAGATCTCCAGAACCTGTAAGTCAATCAACCGACTCAACACTCATATCCTGAAAGCCCAACGTTCTAGCAACGCTCAGCTACCGTATTCTTGGAGCTCGCCTTCCTGTAAAAAATCTGGGCGATTTTGTAGGAGTTCATCTGCCTATCCAACGCAGTACCGTTCACGCTCTACAGTATCCTCCTCCACAGTGTGTAAAAGATAGTGTGCAGGTCATCCCGCGCCAGAAATCCTCCAAACAGCTGCAACGTATACCTTCCTCCAAAGACTTAATACTATTCCCTGTTTGCTTGCACTTTTTCTCTGTTTGCTTTTGCACTTTTTTTTTTTGAAAAGATCTTTCCAAAGAATAATATTCTCGTTCATTCACATTTTATATTCATTCTACTGTGTGTAGAGGCCTTGATATTTTACTACGGATGCCCAATTGACATGGAAATTGTTCTATGCGTCCACACAGTGAAATATCCAGGAATTTTAGTTGTATAAGTTTACACATTGAATTTGGTTGTTATGTAGTTTACAAGTTTACAAATTGTAGTTGTACAATCTGAGCAGCTGCACAGAGCTGAGACTTCATAGATGATTATGGCAGTTTGAAGGGAAGCCATATTACAAACACTCGCAGGCAGTTCCTTCAAATTGCCACAGTGATCTGTAGTGAACTCAAGAAGACAGGAAATACCAATACAATCACATATTCCAAAAGCTCTCGCATAGAGTAAAGGATAATTCATCTGGTAATTTACAAGTCTTTCGAGTATATTATCATTTGGTAATTTACATTACCAGGTATATTATCATTTGATAATTTACAAGTCTTTCGAGTCATAGCCTCTGAACCCAAAGAATAGTTACCAGTATTGAGTCTCATAGCCCTCCATTTTACATTACCTCATTTCACACGATTTCCCTTCACTACGAAATTGTCTTACCACTGAGAATCCGGAGCGTGGGCTTCCTCTGCCTGGCAGAGATGGGACACATTCCGCGATGTCTCTCACGTTTTTGATGGTTGTAGGCTCTCACACTTATGCAGGTCACATACTTCATCCACCATCTTCCTTAGCGACACACCCAGAAAATCATTTTCTACATCCTCCATCATTTGTTAAAATTTGCTATCAATTTTTTTAATAGTAGTATTCATCTTTGCTTATTAACAAAATACCCAAATTTTTATGCTGCACTAATTTTCTAACAAGGATAATGTGGAAAAAGTAGATAGAGTATAACATCAAATTTACATGAAATTATTGCATTGAGAGTAGCAAGCTGCTCTGGCTTTTGGTAATGATTTGAGCGCATGGATCAGTGAGAAATCCCAACACGTGCTTCGATTCTAGGGCTTCTGCCGTCATGGCTCCATGGGGAGGACCTCCTCCTCCTCCTCCATTGGCTCCACCTTAGATCTAAACATTTAAGAAATTAATTGCAGCTCAAGGAAAGTGACCAACAACATCGACTCAGCAAAAAATTGTTAAAAAACTCACAGGGATTCCTACTGTGTCACTTCCGGCTAAGCGGCCCTACAGAACAACTCTGAATCTTTCAGAGAGAGGCCTCATTGACCAGTTTACGGGTCTATGGCCATCTCCAAAAGCCATAGAATCATGGGTGAAGCGGAACGGGAAACCCCTCATCGCTGAAGATATCAAAAGTTATCTAGTAGGCAAGGGATATTTTGTGTTCATTTTTGAGAGCTCAACGGATCGAGACCTTATTTTCCAAAATGGGACCTATTTCATGGGACCACAAGCCCTGTATCTAAACAAATGGACCCAAGATTTTGATCCTACCTAGGATATTCCTTCGGCAGTCCCTGTTTGGGTTAGGCTCTCCCACCTTCCATTACATTGTTGGAATCTGGAATCACTAGAGGCCATAGGGAATACTTTGGGACAATATATAGATAAGGCTGAAAAAAAAGATCAATATACCTGCGCTCGGATATGTGTGGAAGTGGATCTT
The DNA here is from genome assembly GCA_027924585.1 of Larix kaempferi. Taxonomy (NCBI): domain Eukaryota; kingdom Viridiplantae; phylum Streptophyta; class Pinopsida; order Pinales; family Pinaceae; genus Larix; species Larix kaempferi. The sequence continues at coordinate 4,542,153 of BSBM01000765.1, read as the reverse complement.
GAAGTAGGACTGCCGAAAGCAATAAATCTAACCGTTGTAGATTGGTCTCACATTCAGGAGCTAGACGATGAACAAATTCCTTTTAATTTTGACACTGTCGTGAATATGGCCATTTTTCCCGTCATTGCAAAAAAAAACTAAGGAAGATGCAAAAAAACTCAAAGGAGATCAGTGGAAGCAAGTTCAGAAACAGGTTACGACAAAACCCACTTTCAAGTCAAAAGGGAAAGGAAATATTCCTGGGACTATGAATCCCTCAACAAAGAAAGGTCAACCCGAAAATGCTCACCCTAGGGTAGAAGCTTCATGAAATCAATTTGAAATCCTAAGCACTTCAGACAAACAAGTTGCTTCCGAGGAGAAGGAAGATGGAGAGCAATCAAAACAACTTGAGGGGGAGGAAAGGGAAAAACCAGAGCAACCCAACAATCTGACTCCATCCTCTCCTCAGAAAGGGGCTTCCTCTTTGCCTTCATATGCTACAATGACTAAAAGAAAGCCTCTGGAAGTGGTTTCCTCTTCATAGGAAGACTTCTCAGGGAAGTCCTCGAAGAAAGCAGGAAGGAAATCTAACAAAGAGATAAGAGAAGAGGAGGTCGAAAAACATAAGATGCAAGGAAGCCAGGGAACCATTGACATGGCCTATGGTAGAAATATTAGACACAGGACCCCAAAAGGTGGCCCACCTCCATCAACCAATAAGTAATGCTTCTGGTCTCTTGGAATTGTAGAGGATTCAGGAATCCTTTGAAATCCGACGCAGTTAAAGATCTCCTCAAAATTGATACACTAGATATCCTTATGCTCCAATAGACCAAAATAGAAGAGGAAACTCTTCTCTCTTTAAGTAGATCCAAATGGAAGAAGAACGCAGGAAAGGCAGTAAGCGCAAGAGGCTCCTTTGGCGGGCTTGCTACATTGTGGTCCATAGAGAAGTTCACCTTGGAAAACTCATTTGCAACAGAGCATTGGATCTTTATCGAACTCCATCATATTCAAAGCAAGCTAACTTTTGCTTTATTCAATTTATATGTTCATGTCCACTACTCAGAGAAAAATGATTGCTGAAATACTGTTACACCTAAAATCCTACCATCCTGAGATTCAGTGTATACATCCCTGAAGTTTCATTGGCTAAGTCATTTAACTGGAAAGGATGCCATTTCATTTGTGCTAGGTTTTGAGAGGTCATTGCAGGCTGCACTGATGCAACCTGCGACGTCGCATCTTGCTCCATTGCACCTCCATTGCAGGGTGTGATGAAGTCAGTTAATGGGCAAAAATAGATTCTTCGAGCTCATTCTCGAAGCTTGCTGACTTGTTTCCTTATCCCTAACCTCTTGGGGGAGCTGGCACTCGGTTCCTAACCTCTTGGAAGGATCCCTTGTCTCTCTCCTACCATATCTCAACCTACCCTATCCATATCCTATTCACTTAGTCCTATATAAGTGAAGCTCTACCCCTCTCCAAAGGGAGGAAGTCTATAATGTCTGCATGCTGGTGAAATCATATTGGAGAGATGTCTAACTCATCCATTGAGAGACTCTACTTCCTTGGGAGGATATGGCAATTGGCTTGGATGGAGAAGGGCTGCTACGTTAAGCCTTGGTTGTAGTCATTCTTACCTATGTACTTTCCCTATATTTACAGTAATATAAATGCTTTCCACCAATATTGTTTATGTGTGATGATATTGTGTAGTTTACCTGCTTAATTGTTTACTTAGATCTCTTATTGTATAGATGCTCTTTACTCGTTTGCATTGTCCTATGTGTCTTGACAGGTCTTGCGGTTAAGATCTGACGACCATGAGACGTGGAGAAGCATCCAAGAGAAGGGATTGTGAAGTTAAGGTAAGGCATCTAGTCACTTGATCTTTAATCAGATCTAGGAAAGTAGTTTGTAGTCTGTTCTATTTGTTCTAAACTCACATTGAGCTAGGGAGATCCGACTTGCGTCCGCTCGAGTGGATTGTCCGTCAAACAAATCTGGCGACCATACTGGGGAAAATAACATTGCTTTGTAGTTGTCAATTTAAATGTCGTTTTTCAGTTGATTTCTTTCCAAGCCACTCTATTTTGTCATTTCCTTCTTTAGTTGATTTCACCATCAGATCTTCGCTTTGAAGAGTCTGATTACCTTCCTTTGAGTTTGTACTTCTCATTTGCAGACCTTTTTATGCTCATTAACTTGAGAATTGGTTCATTTTTGAACTTAGATCTCGCCTGTCACACCTGGTCAGTGTACCCAGAGCGACATTGTGTTGTTTTTGATCTCTGTCCTTTGCCTGTTAGTCTATCGTCGCAGCCCTTCCATTGGTATACTGCGACGTCATCGCACTTCCCGCATTGGTGAACTGCGACGTCACACTGTGCATAAGCGCAGAGTGCGCCAATCTGCCATTTTTTCCATACAAGCTCCCCTTTCTCCATTTCTATTGTGAGTTTGGTTTGTGTGCAGACTCCCTCTGTACTGTAAGATCCAGTCAGAGATCCCATTTTGCTTTATGTGTTGAGTTGTTTGGTTTTGTTTGGAGTTGTTTTGGGTTCCATCTTGGACAAGTCTGAGATTTGGTAGTGGTGGACACTCTTGTCTCCCCCACCTGCATCCACTCACCCTTGCATTCCCTTCTCTCCTCTCCAGATCTGATCGTTGTATTGGATCGGTTTCCAGACCTCATTTGCATACATTTTTGTGAGTTTTGCTTGCTTTAGTGCCGGTTGTTACTGATTGGTTTTGAGTGTTTGTATGTATTTTCAGTCCATTGAGTGCTCATCTTTTCTTGAGATTTTCTGAGTTATTAGAGTGCTGTGAGTAATCTTTTCAGTTCAATATTTATGTTTAAAATCATAGTTGTTGTCAAATTATTATTTTGATACATCCATTGAAAGATCAAAAGTACTTTATTTCCATCATTTTTCAAGCTCATTTTGAAGAATTGCACATGCATTGGAATGTCTCATTTGTAGATCTTTTGGAAAAGTTGAAAGAAAATCGCATTATTTGTGTTTTTCATGAACTATGAGTTGCTCATTTTCTTGAAAAATTCGAATAGACATCAAGTTTTGAAAAAGTAGTTCCATGCTTGGAAAGTTGCATTGTATCTTTTGGTTTTTGTGCTTTTAGGCCATCATAGTGAAAGAGAAAAGCTTGCATACTTTACTTGGAAACTCTCTCTTTTCATCACTTAGCATCATTTTCGTTTTGAAAAGATAAAAGAAAAAGAAAAAACATGCTTTGATTTCGTTTAGTAGTGCTGTGTCTTTTATATTTCGCTCGAAAAGGAAAAAGAATACTTCATAGTCATTTTTTGGTAGACTTGGGATTGTCTTGCATTGCATTGCTTTGGTAAAATTGTTGGAAAGAAAAAGAAAATTTCTCTTTCCCATACATAGAGTTCATTGAAAGAAAAGCGTATTTTTTGCATGTAGTTAGGGCCTGCATTATGTTTACGATTATGTACTCACCTCATGCATTCACCTAATCTTCCAGATAAAATTAACGGTAGAACTAGGGTAAAATTTTTAGTAACTTGTGTGTGAGTTAGAGACGTGTTCCGGCGTCGTTAAGCATGGTAGTTGTCGTTATTTTTCAGCACTGTATCCCGGGGGTATTGTAGTCTTCCATGTACGTATCGGTATATTGAGCTCCTTCACGTACCCACCAAGTCACCTTGAGTACTTGGCGTATATCGAAGGGTGTATCACGTACTTGGTAGTATATCGGAAGGTCTCTTGCCGAACGGTTGTGCATTAGACAACACCACTACGGATTTGAGCTCCCACGTACCTTGCATATATCGGGAAACACCCTTAGGATTCCTGAAACCAACTGAGTTAACCTTTTGGCCATCTTGGCGGAGCAATACACTGAGAACAACACTCAGGGAGCTACTACGTACGTATCGTCCAAGTAATCGAGTATTTAGGCAAGGGTACGGTCCCAATCCTCCTTGTCACATTTTATTGTTGGACCCTGTGGTACATCGCGAGTTGCAAATCCTTGACAATCCTGTGAGGTTCCAGGCCGTTGAATCCACTCTTATAACATAAGTTTGCTTGTGGCTTTAGTTTGTGTAGGGTTTGTCTAGTCTACTTTTATTTCGTTTAGCTTGCCTTAGGATAAACTTTTCATTTCAGTCACTCTGGCTGACTTTCCTTGGAGAAGGTCTCGCAGGATTCATAATTTGCCACCCGAATACCCCCTTAACCAGGAGGTAATTTTGAGGGTAAGAATGGATCCACAAGTCAAGGTCGGCTCCCATGAAGTGGAAAAACCCACTTTGAATGTTGGAGGACTTTTGTTTCCTCATTCTCCTCTAGATTCACCTGCCTCTCATCCCCAGCAGGGTGACGAAGCACAAATCCCCACTTCACAAGACTCACCTCCCGTTGCACCAAAAGAGCTTGGATCGTTGGAATGGATAAATCAACCCCAGGATGACCCCACAGCAGCTGTTGGTCCTACAACAGCTTATTGGACATCTTCTACTGGTCACCCAGTGGCCCATTTTTTCGTTGCACCCCCACCATTAGAGAGATTTTGAGGTCAAAAAAGGGCTTCCTAAGAGATGTACTACAAAAATATGAGATATATTAAAATATTATGAATTGGGGGTTTTATGGGGTAGGTATATATGACAAGTCACCTCCCACACTATTTTCTATGCACAATATAAATAACCATGGTTGAGTTACTTTTCAAAATTCACTAGAAATAAAATTAATAAAATAAGTCTACATTGATGTGACTAAGATTCATTGTAAATTCTCAAAAATGTATTGTCCTTTAACATTTATTTGTCTTGAACTTGCAAATCAAATTAAATAATAAAAAACATTTTTAAGAGCTTTTTTTTAAATTTTATGTTGACTTTTTATATTTAGTATTTTTCTCATGAATTTAATAATGTAATGTAATTGAGACTTTATTTACATGTAAAATGTCAATAATATTATTATAATCCACATTGCATTATTATTATTATTATTATTAATATTATTTATTAAATCTATTATTATTCTTTATTAGTTTGACATTATGTTATTAAATAAAATGAAGTGAATATATAATTTAAAATTAAAAACATAAAAATGATAATATATTATTTTATAAAAAAATGTGAAAGGACTTTCTTTATGAATTAAGAGTACTTCACTTGAAAATGACAATAATATTATTTTATGTGAAAGTGTGAAAAGACATTCATTATGAGTACTTTACTTGAAAATGACAATAATATTATTTTATGAAAAGACTATCATTATGAGTACTTTACTTTATGACTTAAAAGTACTTACACCACTACCTTGGTTAACTATGTGTTTTCATCCACCATAGAAAATTTGACAAATAAGCATTCTTAACTCATGCAATGCCACCTCACCAAGGGGGATGATGTCCTCTACTAGCATGTGATTGGTTGTATTCTATAGTACATTTTCTTTGTTTTGAGGCCCTTTTTTGACCTCAAAATTTCTCTAATGCCAGTGAGACTGCTCAGGATGATCCCTTAGCCTACTATCGTAGCCAGTTGGCTCACTTTCGGTCTATGGTTGAGAGGTGTCGGAGTTCAAGTCTTCAACGAAGGGTTGAAGACCCATCGTTACCCCCTTATAGACCAATCCCAGGTTGCTCTTTGTCTTTCGAGTCACCGGAATCATCCACGCAACACATGACCACTGCTGAAACTAGTCAACCATCCATTCCTGCACATACATCTCCCAAATAGGAGACCAGTTCAGTACCTCTCACAACCCAACCTGTTGAAGGACAACAATCCAACACACCCGTAACTACCACAGTTACGTCACCTGCTCCTCCCCCACCCCAAACTTCAAGGGGAGGACACTCTTTACCCACTACCTTCTTTACGGGTAGTGGAAATCCCACGGTGAATAATCAACATCCACTGTTGGATCAATCTTTACCTAGTGGTTAGCAAGTTGTTGCTAGGGGGAAACCCCCGCCTCTTAACCATAATACTGCGGCAGGAGTTCCCATCGGGCCTTCTGTTGGAAATTCCTTACCTCCTGGACCTTCCACTTCGGGACTATCCCATGTCGGGGGACTGCCCAACGTAATTCAACCTCCATCGAGTCAAGCGTATCCAGGTCATCTCAACCCTGTGTTAGGTCAACTTAATCGCGGAAACGCACTCTACGGGGCACCCTACCCTAGTAATCCTTACACTCTATGGGGACAACAAAATGTTTTACAACAAGGACCCCCACTTACAGTCCCTCCAGTCCCTCCACCCCCGTTTGGTCCACCCCCACCTCCCATTGGAGGCGACGGGCCCCCACATAACTTTGGAGGAGGCGGACCTCTACCTTCTGGCGGAGGACCACCCCCCCTAGCGGAGGTGGTTGGGGAGGACCATCTCATCCTGGCGGTGGCGGAGAAGCACCACCCCCTTTTGGTGGCAGTGGTGGAGGACCTTCTCATCCTGGTGGTGGTGGTGGTGGACCACCACCCTACTATGGTGGAGGCAGTGGAGGAGGCTCTTACCCTTTCGGTGGTAGCGGTGGCCCACCACCCCCTCCCGGCGGAGGTGGTGGAGGCCCGTCCTATTCCGATGGTGGTAGTGGACCACCACCTCCTTCCGGCAGAGGCGGTGGCGGCCCATCCTACCCTGGAAGTGGTGGCGGACCCCCACCATTTGGAGACGTCCCACCCCCTCCCGGCGGCGGAGGCGGGCCCCCACCTTATGGTAATGGGCCACCTTATTATGGTTATGGACCACCTTACTATGGTGGTGGACCTACATTTGGTATGGGCGACACTTACCCCTATGGCCAGTTTCCTCCTGGAACACCTTATGGTCAGCTGACATAAGGTCCCACAGGTCCTTACACGCCTTACCCGTACTATCAGTACTCGTAGCCTAATCTGCAGCTGCCCTTTTTGGCTATGTTGGATCTACCTGACATGTCTTGCTTAACTAACAACCCCACTTACCACGGAACTAATTGGCCACCCATTTCGGTGAAACTTCCATTAGATATCCCAAAATTTGATGGTAAGCTGGGTGAGGATCCTAAAAACCACGTGATGACATACCACTTATGGTGTTCATCCAACTCCCTGATGGACGACTCGATCCATCTTTGGTTATTTCAAAGGACTCACTAGTTCGACTGCCAAGTGGTATATTGAACTACCAACCCATTCTTTTCCTGATTTTGGTTCTCTTGTTATGAACTTTTTGACTCATTTACAACTGCCTATACGGTATGAAACTGGTATAGAGCTTTTAACCTCGCTCCGTCAAAATACCGCTACTCATATATCAGATCATATACATGAGTGGCGGAGGAGACGACGTCTCATTAAGGCTCCTATTCCAGATCAAATCCTAGCAAATTGGTTTACGAAGTTTCTCATACCAACCATAGCACGAGATGTTGCCATGGGTGGCGATGTCACTGAGGAACAAGCCATCGCTCATGCCCATTTGCTAGACTTAGTCTATGCTCAATATGGCACGTTGTTTGATATTCTTCCTGACACACCCCGCAACACTTATGAGCCCGCGAAACCTCCCAAGGGACCCCAAGCCAATGGCATCATTAGATCCCTTCACACCTAGCCTTCCTCTCAAACTGTTGGTTCGTCGAACCCCCAAGGTTCTTCCCCATCACCAACACAGGCTAGTCACGGCACCACCAAATCATCCGCTTCTGCTGTCACCGAAGAAGTGAATTATGTTTCATCAGCTTCACCTCAAAAGTCTGGTGGTAAGAAGAAGACCAAGGGGAAACCTAAGAAATCTTCCACCCAGCAGGAACAAAAGAGCACCCCTGATGATACCAAACAGAAAAGGAAGTTGAAGTATCCTTGCCTACTATGTGGTGATGATCACTTTTCTAAAGAGTGCCCCCATAGAGACAAAGTTCAAAATTTTCGTAAGGGCAAACCCACACTCGCAGTTCTCAATGATCCCTTCCCTGCTCAAAATCAAAAGTCGATCGCTCACACTTCTTCTTCCCAAGGAAAAGCATCCACCACCACACATGTTCTCATGGTACGTAATGAGACTATCAACTTGAACACCCGTTCTCATTCGTGTGACTCCATTCTAGCCAAGGAACCCATTGGAAGTAATACTGAAAAAGCTTCCACTTCGATGCACGACATCACTGTACCGACTACTCCTCTCACCATAGAGCAACCCTCTCTCGAGTTAGTGTTGCGTCCACCCAAGAGCACGACTAGAAAATTGGTTTTCAATCCTAATGCTTGGGCTACTCAAAACTACAACATTGTAGAGGACCTAGGACAAGCTCCTTGTGCTATGTCGACGCTCGAGGTCTTGCAAAACTGTCTGAATCAACGCAAGACTCTCCTCGCTGCCATCGGTGCAGTTGACCCAGATTCATCGAACACCATTATGTTCCGGCTGGAGTATTTTAAACCGAGGCTCTCCCATCAGCTAGCATTTCAAGTTGCTACAAACATTGCTGGGAAGATAATCCATCATACTGTTTTGGACGAAGGAGCTTCTACATCAGTCATGTCGATCGCATGTTGGAGAGCCATTGGTTCTCCTGAGAACCGTTCTCCTACCACTTTGAGAGCCTTCGACGGACGTGGCTTTCAACCTCATGGGCTGTTACAAGCTTTATCAGTCGAGCTGGGGGGAAAGACTGCAACCCTTAACGTGGAAGTAGTCGCTGCCCCGTTATATTATAACATTCTACTTGGTCGTAATTGGTTTTACGCCATGACTGCGGTCGCATCATCTGTCTTCCGCATAGTACAATTCCCCCACCAAGGCCGAATTGTCACAGTTGACCAACTGGATTTCTGCACACTTAACACCACTTCTCACTTGGGCGATAATGTTCCTTCGATTGGAAAATATTCACAAAAGTATGAGAGTGTGGGGGTTGTCCTCCTTAAGGATTCATCCCTTATGGGCGTCTTTCCTAATTCGGATCCCCCAAACCATGTTGCCATGGTGAACACGATCTCCTCGCAGATTTCATCTACCCCTAGCTCCACTGATTCATGGATTGTACCTGATGAAGCCACCACACACCTGATTGGAGACACTATGCCTTTGTCACCCGCTGAAATCATGTATGAGGCTATCCAATCAGCACCGGAGGACCACTTATCTGTGGCCTCCACCTCCTGTTCTCTACAACGGACATCATCCGATCCTCTGCTATGGACTTTTCATTCTGACGAGTCCATTATGGAAATCATGAGTGCAGATGATCCGCCGTGGGAAGACCTCCACCATCGTTCGTCTATCCTTCCCTTGTTGGATACTGTGGAGAACAACATTCACACCATCTTTACACCGAATGTCTACTCTGGCTCTCAGTCTTTGATACTCGTGTGTCGAATGAACTCTAAAGGCAACTTTTCCAACATTGATCCTACCACTTTAATAGACATTTCAGTTACTCCTAGTGTAGTGGAACACATTCAATTAGGCCAGAAGTGTTCCCCTGAAGAAGTCATTGCCGCCACGGCCTTATTCAAGCAATTCCAAGACGTCTTCGCTTGGACCTATGAGGAGATGCTTGGGATAGACCCCTCCATTGTTTTACACGAGATTAAAACCTATCCCGACGTCAAACCCGTCTGCCAAAAGCTGCGACCGGTACACCCTCGGAACACTGCGGCAATCAAGGAAGAGATTGAGAAACTCTTGAAGGCTGGTTTCATTTACCCTGTCCCATTGACAGAGTGGGTCTCAAATGTCGTCTCTATTAATAAAAAACAAGGTACCATCCGTGTCTATGTCAACTATCGGGATCTCAACAAAGCTTGTCCCAAGGAGAACTACCTGACTCCCTTCATCGACCAGATCATCGACAATTGTGTTGGAAGTGTCATTTTTTCATTCATGGATGGTTTTTTCGGATACAACCAAATTGAGATCCACCCCGTTGACCAACACAAGACTGCATTCATCTACCCTTGGGGAACGTTTGCATATTGTAAACTTCCCTTTGGTCTTAAAAACGATGGTGCTACATTCCAGCGGGCCATGTCGTACGCCTTCCATGATGTGAAGAACTTTGTGGAACCTTACTTGGATGACCTCCCTTCCCACTCAAAGAAGCGTGAGTTCCACTTAGATCATCTGACGGCCGTTTTCTTCAGATGTAGGCGGTACAATATCCGTTTGAATCCTCACAAGAGTATTTTTTGTGTTGAGTCCAGATGCCTCTTAGGATTTATTGTCTCGAAAGATGGGATCCATATTGATCCCTCGAAGGTGGAAGCCATCGTCGCTATTCCACCTCCAACCAAAGTACGGAACTTCAGAGTCTGTAAGGAACAACAACTTATTTACGACGCTTCGTTTGTAATTTTGCACAAAAGACACAAGGGTACATGAGATTAATGAAAAAGGACATTCCGTTCATTTGGGATGACCAAGCTCAATGATCTTTTGATAGTTTAAAGGATGTCATCACACATGCCCCTGTGATCCAACCACCGAATTACTATCGAGATTACATTTTATATCTCCCCGCTTCTGACACCACCATCGCCATGGTTTTGGTACAGGAAGATCAGAACGCCCAAGAACATGTGATATACTATGATAGTAAAGGTCTTATTGACGCTGAAACTCGCTATTCACATGTTGAGAAGCTCGCTCTCGTGGTAGTCATAGCCGTGCAGAAGTTCCGACATTACATTTTGCTTTGCACCACCACCATCATCGCTGATTCGAACCCCATGTACCACATTCTGACTCGTCAGGTACTTGGGGGCAAGTATTCATGCTGGATCATGATATTGCAAGAATTCGATCTTCTTTTCGAAAAATCCAAGTCGAAAAAATCTTTGGTGTTTGCTGAGCTCATCTGCGACCTCCCCCGTACTGATGCAGAATCTGAGCCCAATGACTCTTTTCCAGATGAGTCATTGTTTTTTATCAGTACGTCTGATCCGTGGTATGGAGATATCACATTGTATCTTCAAACCCCACGTTTCAACTCTGAATTGTCTCGTGATGACTGTCGTCGAATACGCCACCATGCAAAGTACTATCTGATTATCAGTGATACTTTGTACCGTCATGGCATCGATTCTATCCTTCAACGTTGTCTGACTCATGATGAGGCTAAACGCGCTCTAAATGAATGTCACGCTGGGGCATGTGGTGGTCACCTCTCTGGGATGGCCACAGCCCAGAAGATCTTGCGCACAGGATATTATTGGCCGTCTATCTTCAAAGATTGTATGGAGGCCGTAAAAAAATGTCCTTGATGTCAACATTTTCATATGAAAAAGCGCACCCATCCCGCCCCGTTACACCCGGTTATTGCCATTGGCCCCTTCGCTAAATGGGGCATCAATTTCATGCATTGTAAGCCTACCTCGGCTGGGGGGCATAGTTACATCATTGTAGCTGTGGACTACTGTACAAAGTGGGCCGAGGAAATGCCTACATACACGAACGACGGCAAGACCGCCGCACTCTTCATGTTTAACCATGTAATAGCGCGGTTTGGAGTTCCTCAAGCGATAGGTACTGACCATGGTTCTCACTTTATGAACCATATGGTTGACGAGTTGAGCGATAGATTAGTTTTTCGCCATGAAAACTCAACATCATACTACCCACAGTCAAATGGACAGGTCGAGGCCATTAACAAGGTCTTGAAAACTATGGTCCAACATATGGTGGGTACACACAAGGCCAATTGGCATAACATGCTCTTCTCCGTGCTTTGGGCTTATCGAACCTCTGTTAAAACTACCACTGGATTTACTCATTTCCAACTAGTGTATGGATTAGAGGTGGTCCTTCCCATTGAGTGCGAGATTCCGTCTCTCAAGCTCACCATTGAACTTCTCCCAAACACTACTGCCGAGGAAAAACGCTTCCTCTACTTAGCTAAGCTCAACGAGACTCGTTGAGATGCCGCTCTTTCCAACGAGGCTCATAAGAAATGCATCAAAGCGCAGTATGACAAGTCTGTAGAACCTCGCACGTATAGCGAAGGAGATTTGGTCCTTACATATGACTAGAAACATGATAAGCTAGGGGTAGGAAAGTTTGAGTCCATGTGGCATGGACCTTACATAGTGAAACACGTCTTGGAGAAGGGAGATTATGAACTTGAAGACTATGACGAGATATATTTGGGTGAGCCCCACAATGGGCTCTACCTAAAGAGGTACTATGCCTGAGTCTTTCACGCATAAGTACTTTTGTATATACTATACATGGCGTATGTGTGTTTTTTGTGTGGTGTGACGCTTTAGATTTCTTGCGTGTATAGGTCTTGTTTTGTTTCTTATACCATGTTCTGTTTGTTGAAGTATTGTAACCTCAAAGAATATTATATTTGTACCTTATTATTCCGGAGATGTTTCATTCCTCCGTGAAGATCTTATTGTATATCCGGAGATGTTTATTCCTCCGTCGGAATGTGGTAACTTGGGTTATTAGACTTCCCTAGTGGGGGTCGGCCCTGTATGTGTTATGTGGGTCAAAGGGTTGTTAGACCACCCTAGTGGGGTTGGCCCAGTCAGTTGTAGTGGGGTGTTTAACCCAACGGTAAAGTTGGGGCCAACCTAGTTAATATAAAGTACAAGTCGGAGATGTGTATAAATAGAGGAGGTGTGTTCCTCATTATACACACACTTCCCTCACTTGAAATATAGCGCACTTGTGAGAGATAGGTCTGCTGTGGAGGAGGAGGAGATCACGTATTTGGTTTGCATCTTTGTATATTGCTGGTCATCTATATTGAGGAAGCTTTGCTGGGTTTTCTACCCCATGAGGGTTTCCCAGGATAAACCTGTGTCTCTTGTGTTTATGCTATGCTTGTTGTTTCTTCAGTGATCTTGTATATGATATTATTGTGAAATGGAATGCAATGCTAATATTTTATGTTTTAACATATTGAATCTTAACATGGTATTAGAGCTAACCTGAAGGAAGGCAATGTATGGCACTTACGACACTTGCTTCATTTACGACAATTTGAAAGTTAGGGTTTTGTATAGAAAAAACCAGTCATTGTGGAAATTTCACTATAAATACATTTTGGCAAAGGTTCAAGATTTGAAACCTTTACAGGTCGTAGATAACATCCCCAGGTACCTTGTGTCCAAAGGAAACCCTCAAATTCGTTGTACTTTGTGAGTTATTATCAGTACAAGTTAGGGTTTCTGCCTCTTCCAGATCTCAGTCATAATCAGGTGACCTTGGAAAAAAGGTCACAAATTGGGCTAGGAAGCTCCAAATGAAATTTCATAAAAATTCAAAGGTAGTAAACAGAATGTACTATCTCAGGAAACTTTTTCAGAGTCCGAAGTTGAACCAGTGACACATGGCACGCAGTACAAGTTCGCTCTCCTGTTTTATCCCATAAACAAGTCATGTTACGACACTTGGCATAAATATCTCTCAGAAAATCCAATTGAGGTCAGACCTATCAGGATGGAAATATGTCAGGTTAGGATACCACAGAATTTTTTTTTAGAACTCGTGGATCGAAAAGTTCGGAGTTACAGTAGAAACAATCAGGTACATATTTCTGTCAAAATAGAATTATTTTTTGAGCACATTGATTCATGGCTTCTGGAATTTAGGGTTTTGGAGAAAGTTAAAAGTTTTGGAATCAGAGTCCACGGCTGAATGCTACTCAGGAAAATAGAAATTTAGAGACCAAGATTGAATTTTTTGGTTGGGAAGAAGACTGAGCTTGATCAAACCCCAGTTTGGGATTTTGATCGAAAAGGTGGAAAATTAGGGGTTCAGCAGAAGTTGGAATTCTTGAAGTTTGTGACCACGGCTGGAAGCTCCTCAGAAAAATAAAAGTTTAGAGCCTTGGATCAAACCTTCTGATTAGGTAGAAGGGTGGGCTTTATCAAACCCTAGTTCGGGATCCTGTCCAGAAGATCCAAAAGTTTCGAAGGCAATTTTTAAGAGTCAAATTTTGGAGATTTCAAAATTGAAGTATGCAAGTTTGATCAACTCAGCAAGACACATCCTTCCATCCATTCAGAAGTGTGAAAGTCAAAGATTGAATTTTTAGGGTTTCTCTAACAAACCCTAATCGAGCTCCAGATCCATTTTCAGGGGGAGATGAGGCTGAGGCCTTAAATAAGAAGACTACAAGAAGTCTCGACAGGTATGACTTAAGGAGGTATAGGTATGATTCTTGATTAAGTTCATAATATGTTTGTCTTCATATTATTTATTAGTACAATCTTGATTAATGTTAGATTTGTCTTATCATCCTAATAAAAGTATAAATACATGTGAATGATAGAAGACATTCATTGATTAGGGTTATAGGATTGTACTAATGCACTGTGGTGTTGTATGAGGTTGATGTTGTCTGCTAACAAGATACAGGTACATCACAAAAGACAAATCAAGTTCCATGACCATGACAACAGGAAGACAAAGACTCCTCCATAATCTTTGATCACATAGACGTTCTACTTACGAGGTATATATGACTTTGTTCTATTATGCTTAACCTATGAGATATGCAGGTTGCAGCACATGATCTCTAAATCATTAAAGAGAACAAAGAAGATATTGATTAGGTATGTTAGACATAACTAAGCAGGTATACTAATATAGGTATGTTATCCCATGTCAAGTTAGAATCTTACCTTGTGTTAGGATCCCTTATATAAGTATACTTGGTATGATTGGTTATGCTTATTCATAAAGTTAGTAATCAAGGGTTTATGCATATTATGTCTCTTATCTTGATTGATGATTTATCTAACAAGAATATGTATGAGTAAAAGAAGACTTCCCTAAAACCTTGAATACTAATGTTTATTATATATGATCATGACTATACATATTCAAGATTATTTAGAATTATAATGTTTTGATAATATTGAGATTATACTAATGAATGTATGATTGTGTATGAGATCATGAGGATGACACTAGTGCACACTTGAGCATGCACAGTAGTACAGATTGAATAAAGTTCAAAAGACATATAGAAGATCAAGCGGGAGGCAACAACACAAACATAAAAGATAAGTATTTGAGTTGTTATTTGAAATAGTAAATGATATTGCTTGTAATAGATTGCATGCATATTTAGAATATATCATGCTAAGTGTAAACATTCATATAGCATTGAACAGTATACTACTAATATGCATATGATTGGTAAGTTGGACAAACATTCCATTGTTGCTTGTCTAGAATGAAACCTCTTTGCTGACATGCTGAGAGCTGTGCACACTCTCGATAGTATGTTCTGGTAGAGATGGAAGGCATCTAGATAGCCATTGTATGCATACAAGATATGGAAAAGTGTTGCACCAAAGTATTGGTCAAGATAGTTGCATAACTATGTAAATGATATCTGTATGCATAATAGGTTATCATGTCAATATGATTTGATGATTATGAAATATTACTAATCATGTACTTAATTTTGATTTGTAGGAAAGATCATGACAAATGATGAACACTGAACAAGTGATGGATGTTCAACAAAAAGATTTACAAATCAAACACACTATAGAAGGCTGGTGGCTAGAAGATTCTCTTAGAAAGAGGAAGAGAATCATGACGAGATGTTTGCTCCAAGTGGCTAGATAAGACCATTATCTTAATGATGTAATTGAAGAAAGCTCTGTTCCGGTACCTAGGACCGATAGTGATCACCATGGGTGATGTGGATCTCAACCTTTGCTACAAGGTTGAATATGGTTTCTATACACAGATGACATGGATGCAAGAAGGAACTCACCACAGAGTTCAAATAATGTTGAGGCTCATATCAGTAAACCCATCTGACGAGAGATGGCACATAAGATTTTTCAATACATAGTGTGAATGATGTTCAATCACAAAGGAAGAATTGACAGTTTCTTGACAAGCTTGGGCTTTACCAAAAATCATGAAAAGAAAGAAGAAGATGGCTGCAGAAATGAAAATGAAAGATCTTAGATTGATGCATTACTTCCTAGTATGGCAAGGCTCAGAATAAATCTTTCTCATCCTGGGAAAGTATGCTGTGAAAATCTTGAGAAGAATTAATATGTTGGAATGTGAAGCCATGGCCACTCTCATGAGTTCCGACTTGAAGTTGTTAGCTGATAACTCCTCGGAGTTAGTTGATGTGACTCTGTACAGACATATTATTGGGTCATTGATGTATCTGACGAATACCAGGCCAAATATATGCCTTGCTGTGAACACCTTGAGTCAGTATCTAGTGAAAACTAGATGTGTTCACCTGATAGTTGTAAAGCATGTGATGAGGTATCTAAAGGGTATGATAGACTTTGATCTATGTTATCTTGGAGATCATGACTTCAGATGGCTACACAGATGTTGATTGAGCAGAAAGTGTATCAGACAGGAAGAGCACATTGGGAGGATATTATTGTATGAGATCTGCCATGATCTCATGGTTTAGTAGGAAGTAGTCTAGTGTGGCCCTCAGCATAGTTGAAGCGAAATATATATATATATATAGTTGCTTTCTCTGCTAGTTGTGAAGCGGTATGGTTGTTTGACTTAGAGGTGGACTCAACTGTGATCGTATGTGACAAACAGAGTTGTATCAAGATGGCAGAGAATCCAGTGTTATATGATAAGTCAAAGCACATAGAGATCTAACATTTCTATATACAAGATATGGTGCAGAAAGGAACTATAAAGTTCGAATTTGTAACAAGTTGCCGATGTACTAATGAAACCTCTACCTCAAGTAAAGTTTGAGTACTTCCGAGAAAAGCTTGGTGTAGTTCAGAAGGACCCTCCTCGAAAGGTGGAGTGATGTGGTCACTTATGATGAGATTGCTTGCATCGACAGTGAGGTCGATGATGTGGATACCTATATTGGTGATGCCGACAGAGAGGTTGGTGGATGGTCCTTAGACAGGATCTAAGTTGATGAGGGGATTGCATCATCCTTGAACACATGTTCTAAAAAGGATGCGTAGACATGTGTCTTCAAAAATGAAGTCCTTAGAGGACAAGTGGGGATTGTATCATCCCTGGACTTCAATCCTAAAGAGAGCCATAGACATGTGTCTTCTAGAATGAAGTCCTTAGTGGACAAGTGGGGATTGTATCATCCTTGGCCTTCAGTCCTAAAGAGATCCATAGACATGTGTCTTCGAGAATGAAGTCCTTAGTGGAAAAGTGGGGATTGTATCATCCCTGGACTTCAGTCCTAAACAGAGCCGTAGACATATGTCTCCAAGAATGAAGTCCCTAGTGGACGTGATAGGACTACATCGTCCCTGAGCGCTTAGTTCAAAATGTATGTGTGTGGATTAAATCATCCTTGGACAGTAAATTCAGTCATTCCGAAAGGAAGGATAGTCCTAAATGAATGGTGTGGATTAAATCATCCTTGGACATAGTCCTAAATGAATGGTGTGGATCAAATCATCCTTGGACATAGTCCTAAATGAATGGTGTGGATCAAAACATCCTTGGACATAGTCCTAAATGAATGGTGTGGATCAAATCATCCTTGGACATAGTCCTAAATGAATGGTGTGGATTAATCATCCTTAGACTGTAAATCCCGTAATTCCGAAAGGAAGGATTGTCTTAAAAGAGATTGAGTATGGATTAATCATCCTTAGACCGTAAATCCCGTAATTCTGAAAGGAAGGATTGTCTTAAAAGAGATTGAGTATGGATTAATCATCCTTAGACCGTAAATCCCATAATTACGAAAGGAAGGATAGTCTTAAACATGATTGTGATGAGATTGATCCCGAAATTTCGGAAGGAAGGATCATGTGTATTGCAGAGTATGCTGCTATTGTGTATACTTGATTGATGAGGATACTTGTATTGATGAGGATACTTGTATTGATATTGATGATATGTATTGATGAGGATACTTGTATTGATGATATGTATACTTGTATTGATGATGATACTTGTATTGATGATATGTATACTTGTATTGATGAGGATACTTGTATTGATGATGTGTATACTTGTATTGGTGTGGATACTAATACTGATGATCTAGATGATGATGCTGCTGATCGTGATGATGCTGCTGCTGATCGTGATGATGACGATGCTGATGATCATGTGATGATGATGCTGCTGATCGTGATGGTCTAGATGACGATACTGATGATCGTGTGATGACGATGCTGATGATCGTGTGATGACGATGCTGATGATCGTGTGATGACGATGATGATGATCGTGAGGATCCAGATGTTGATGTTGCTGTAGCTGTTCAAGTGCTGCAGAAGATAAAGACTTAGTACTGAAGATGTTGATGTTCCAGTATTGAAGATGTTCCAGTAACTGCTTGAGTTACTGATGATGTTGAGAAAGCTTCCAATGATTTATAGATGTATCATGTTTATGACTCCTTGCTCATGCAGATGCTGTTATAAT
Source organism: Larix kaempferi (assembly GCA_027924585.1). Lineage (NCBI taxonomy): Eukaryota > Viridiplantae > Streptophyta > Pinopsida > Pinales > Pinaceae > Larix > Larix kaempferi. Next base: position 4,523,795 of record BSBM01000765.1, on the reverse strand, counting down.
ATCCTTCTCGTTAAGGGGGAGTGTTGAAATATTGTAACCTCAAAGAATATTATATTTGTACCTTATTATTCCGGAGATGTTTCATTCCTCCGTGAAGATCTTATTGTATATCCGGAGATGTTTATTCCTCCGTCAGAATGTGGTAACTTGGGTTATTAGAATTCCCTAGTGGGGGTCGGCCCTGTATGTGTTATGTGGGTCAAAAGGTTGTTAGACCACCCTAGTGGGGTCATCCCAGTCAGTTGTAGTGGGGTGTTTAACCTAGCGGTAAAGTTGGGGCCGACCTAGTTAATATAAATTACAAGTTGGAGATGTGTATAAATAGAGTAGGTGTGTTCCTCATTATACACACACTTCCCTCACTTGAAATATAGCGCACTTGTGAGAGAGAGGTCTGCTATGGAGGATGAGGAGATCATGTCTTTGGTTTGCATCTTTGTATATTGTTGGTCATCTATATTGAGGAAGCTTTGCTGGGTTTTCTACCCCATGAGGGTTTCCCAGGATAAATCTATGTCTCTTGTGTTTATGTTGTGCTTGTTGTTTCTTCAGTGATCCTGTATATGCTATTATTGTGAAATGGAATGTAATGCTGATATTTTCTGTTTTAGCATATTGAATCTTAACACTGTCTGCGCGTGCAGATGGAAATGTGCTATATTGGATTCGCGGACGGCGCCAACCGGCATACCCGTAACCTTGCTTCGGCAGCCTGGGTACTCTATTAACCTATCGGCGAGCTCATCAGCTCAGGGGGAATGTGTCTAGGTTTCGCAACCAACAATGCTGCATAATATCAAGTAGTCATTGGAACCCTAACTGACGCCATTTCTTTGGGTATGGACCATGTTTTCATCCACCTGGATTCTCAACTAGTGGTCTCTCATCTTAACCGAGTCTACGCCATTCGCGATCCTACCTTACTCTGTCTCTATCGACAAGTCCATCTCCTGGAAAGGTCCTTCGAGTCCATTCAGTACCTGCACATTACACTAGACATGAACACCATTGCCGATTCAATGGCCAACTTCATCTTAGATTGGTACATTACACACACATAAGCATATATCATGAATTGTTAAAAGTAGACATAACATGTAAATAATTCATTTTATATAAGAAAACACATAACAAGACCACACCATTCATTCATTTTAAACACATAATGTATAAATCGCCGAAATGTCTGTATATATATATATATCATCATAAAAAGTAATGCTGGTACAAAATCTGAAGCACGATGGCTTTCAGTGAGTCTCTACAAAATCTGAAGCCTCGTAGCTTTCAGTAAGTACAAAAAATCTGAGGCCTCCAAGCTCTCAGTACATACATAGTAACAACGTAAGGTCTAGCGCCTGGCTCATACAACCCTAGGTGGTCTAACAGCTCTAGCCTGTTGAGTGTGGAAATAGTCAACTACTCTCGCAACCCTGCGAAGCAGTGCACAGTCACTCCAACCGTGTACACTTGCATAGGCCACGTCACCTCATCTATCGTCGGCTCATGAACATCTAACATCAACCCACTCAGGTTGGTGTAGACCCCATCCATCTTTGCAATGGCAGAATGTACGACAGGACCCATGACTGCTCCCTCTCCTCTCTCTCTCCTTGCAAGAAGGGAGACTCCCGTTGGTCGTACGGGGCCCACATCTGCACACACATGTTATTAACTTGTCAGCGCTATAACAAAAAAATTATAAAAACACAAAACTTAAAAGTGAAAGGGTTTATTGTTCATACCTATGTCTCCCCATGCTGCTCCCTCGGGCAGCGGCAAGTCCGGGTCATCTCTGAAATCTGTACCACTATATGGGAAGTCCTCTACCATCAGTAACTGGCCCTCTAGCCAGCTGAAGAACTCAACACCATATGAGATGATGGGACCCCCACCATGTCGGGTCATCACCTCTGTCCATCTAGCCATGTGTGGATCCCTAGGATCCGTGTCATCCAGTGGTACCTGGGGGCGCAAGAGGGGAACCCATTCCAATAAGAACAAGACCACTATCGAACCATAGCCAAACTGTTTGAGCTCTCCCCGCCGACACTTAGTTAGCTGAGCTCGCATGTTTACGAGGAGTCCCTCGCACCAGTTGGAGATCTTCGGAGACATGCAGTCCTTCGCATATAGCATCTGTGACCTGGTGGCTAAGTGAGGAGCCTGGCTCCCTGCCATCCTTGTAATGGTGAAAAGTATGGCGCGCAATGGACATTCCCACACATATTTTATGGGAATATTCCCACTAGAAGCACGGGTGTTGGAAACACAGTGCTGCAGGATCATGTCACCCACAGTCCGATCACTTCCATGTGATCTAGTCAGAAGCACATTGTCCCCTCTTCAGGATAATCCAGTCAAGAAATAGATGTCCTCGACATCTATGGTAAGCACGTGCTCACCGATCACGAAATATTGTTGGGCTACATCCCAGCATCGAAGCATATGGGTCAGTAGTGGGATTTGGGACCTCATACCCTGGATCTCAAAGAACTTAAGGAGCCCACAGTTCCTTAGTGCTTCCACACATCATGGATCATTTGCATCCTATTCATCATCTAGCTCATGCTCCCGTTCACGCCACTCCAAAACCATTTTGGCTGCTTGTAACCTGCCAAAAGGAGAGTTTAAACATTGTTAACACTTGCTTCAACCACCAAAAGTTCTTTTTTTGGGCATGGTTTGTGTTTCGGGATGGACGTTTCCATTGTCGCACCACGTTATTGCTAACAGTGCGATGTCGTCGTAGTCCAACCATGCGACCTTTGCAATGACTCAGTCTCGTCACAGTTCCCGAAAGGGAAGACTGCGATGAGACGAGGACGCAATAACCAGTCACAAACCAAGCTAAAAACCCAAAAAATGAACAAAAATAAAAAATGTAAACCACTACAATTATGCTAGTTGAAGTTTAGAGTTACCTGCTCCGGACGGTGGGTGAAATGGCTGCTCGTAGCTCCCGGAATCGATAAGTGAAGTTTTGGCTCCAATTTGGCACTTCTCCTCCCAATTTGGCAAATGAAACAATGGTGACCCTATTTGGCCCATTTTTCATTTATAGATCAAATGGAATATTCTTTTTTCAAATATTTGATGCCTTTAGATCATTTGCTATAGTCTAGATTGTTTTTATCGCATTTGAACGCTTGGTTGGCTATTTGACCTAGTTTTTGGGTGTGCAGGAGTCATTTAAGTTTCTTTTTACTCGCATTGGAACAGTCATTTCAGGTATGAACACCCCTTGTGTATTTTGTCGTTATTTTCTATTCAGTAGGTTGTAATTATTTTATGATGATGAGCTTACTCTTTGTTCTTTCTCGTGCTCTTGAAACTACGAGAATAAGTTACCGAGTTACGATTTATCACTTTTCCGGGCTCGTTAAACTCCTACGGAAAAGGAAACCCCCCCGGAGTCTATCTTTAAGCTCTTTTTAGGCTCTCGAAATATGAAAAGATTGCTAAGTGAACTTGTCGCATTCATGCTTGTTAACGAATTTGAATGGTCATCTTCCTGGTGATAGTTTACCCCTTTTTCGGACCAGGGGGCACTACTTACGAAAAAGGTATACTCCAGCCAATCATGACTGGAAGAGTCCTCTCCCGCATTGTTTTACCCTTTTTCAAGTGATGAGGCTAACTTTATGAAAAATGACCATTGGAGTCTTCTTTAGTTCTTTTCAGACTCTCTAAATATGAAATGACGATCGAGTTTTCCTTCTATGGACTCGTTAAACTTTCACATTGAAGCGCCCGCCATGGGATGAACCCCTCCTATCCCAGGTTCGAAAAATATTTGGGATTGGACTCATCTGTGAGATGAGATATACCGAGCATCTGGTTACCCTCATCAAGCTTGTAAAAAACACATGAGGCACTCATCAATCATGATGGGGAAAAAAGAAAGATTTTATGTTACACCCCTTATCAGTGGCAGTATCTAGTCATTTCTTGAACATGGCACTCATCTGCATTAGCATACTACACTTGGGTCATCCATTTGTCCTCGAGTTTCACCTATTTCCTGAGTCTTGTTACTCCTTTGAGTCATTCAAAGAACGCTTCCATCATATGTTGCATTAGGATTTGGTACCATAACTCGCCAGGTCAATACTGCTAAGGCATGCCATGCCCATGTTCAAGAATACTCCCACTACTCGTCAACTACAGTTAGTACACCTTCCATCATGTAGATCTACTCCGAGTCAGTCTTGCATGTCACTGTACCATCCGATCTGCTCTACACATCATTTGTCGTGTTTCGTGTCGATGATGGGGGATTCATCATGGCCCTCCTTCGACGGATTCATCCTTGTCAACTTCAAATCATCATCCAAGGATTGAATCTAGAAACCAACCAAGTACCTTGGCCCTGCATGCCTCAATGGAAGGTTAGCTCGCTTTCGACATGAGTTTACATCATTGAATCTTGATTGAAAGATTTCATCTCGCGTTCGACTTCAACTCATTTATTCACACTTGATGATATGTACTGTGATACCTTGGGAATCATTGACATCAATGGTGATTTCCCTCGCACTTGTTAACGGTATACATCAATGACCGGTAATCAAATGGTTTCTACCATGTTCGACGTCAAGACATTTGTAATCACATGGTTAGATTCGTATCATTGCGGGTTCAGCTTGAAGACCCTGGGGAGTCATGTTATACCCAGGTTGTGATGGAGTTTGTATTGAGTCATATTACATGGATCCACATTTGTATTGGTTGTGGCTATGTTATCATCTCATCATGGATCTACGCTTGTGTCTAGTAGCCTGTCTAGTAGCGATGATTGTGTTCAATCAGTCATTACTACCATGGATCTGTAATGTATTGGTCGACAGCCATGTTGTATGTCTATTTGAGACAATATACTCAGAGTCAGTTGTACTGTAGCAATGTCCTTCATCCGACAAGCCATTTCCATTCTTTCTGTCAAAGCATTTCACCTGTCCAAATTTCAAACAGCTTCATGCTTTGGGGGGCATTCTGTTACACCTAAAATCCTACCATCCTGAGATTCAATGTATACATCCTTGAAGTTTCATTGGCTAATTCATTTACCTGGAAAGGATTCCATTTCATTTGTGCTAGGTTTTGAGAGGTCGTCGCAGGCTGCATTCATGCAACCTACGACGTCACATCCTGCTCCATTGCAAGGTGCGATGAAGTTAGTTAATGGGAAAAAATAGCTTCTTTGAGCTCATTCTTGAAGCCTGCTGACTTGTTTCCTTATCCCTGACCTCTTGGGGGAGCTAGAACTCGGTTCCTAACCTCTTGGAAGGATCCCCTATCTCTCTCCTACCATATCTCAACCTACCCTATCCATATCCTATCCACTTATTCCTATATAAGTGAAGCTCTACCCCTCTCCAAATGGAGGAAGTCTGTAGTGTCTACATGCTGGTGAAATCATATTGGAGAGATCTCTAACTCATCCATTGAGACACTCTACTTCCTTGGGAGGATATGGAAATTGGATTGGATGGAGAAGGGATACTACGTTAAGCCTTGGTTGTAGTCATTCTTACCTATGTACTTTCCCTATATTTACAGTAATATAAACGCTTTCCACCAATATTGTTTATGTGTGATGATATTGTGTAGTTTACCTGCTTAACTGTTTACTTAGATATCTTATTGTATAGATGCTCTTTACTTGTTTGCATTGTCCTATGTGTCTTGACAGGTCTTGCAGCTGATATCTGATGACCGCGAGACGTGGAGCAGCATCCAGGAGAAGGGATTGCGAAGTTAAGGCAAGGCATCTAGTCACTTGATCCTTAATCAGATCTAGGAAAGTAGTTTGTAGTCTGTACTATTTGTTCTATACTCACATTGAGCTAGGGAGATCCGGCTCGCATCCACTCGAGTGGATTGTCCGTCAAACAAATACTCTAGTATATTGTCTGGAGATTTACACACCTTTGAATATTATTCTTGCGAGGGAGTTTAATATAGTTATGAGCCCAAAAGAAAAAAAAGGGGGAAACAATGGAAGAGATCCCATGCTTCATCTAGTCGAAGATCTGATTCGACAATGGGATATTGTTGATATAAATCCCAAGAGGGGTCAATACACCTAGACAAACAATTGGACTGGACCTCATCACATTGCAGCGCGTCTTGACTGATTCTTAATCCATAGTTCTCTTTTTCTTGAAAAGAAAATAATTTTCTCAAAAATAATTCCCAAATTAGTCTTTGATCATAAACCAATTCTCCTTCACTTGAATGATGAGGAAGATCTAGGACCAATCCCCTTCCGGTTTAGTCCACTCTGGATCAAGCAGGAAGTCTTTTTGGAAGAAGTGTCCAAATCCTGGGCTATTCCTATCATAGGATCCCTATGTTTTGTTTGGGAGCAGAAGCTCAAAAACACAAAACACGCATTAAAGGATTGGATTAAAAAAGTGATCAAAGGCCCCTCTTCATCTAGAAAGGAAGCAGTCCCGGAGCTTTCTTCTCACTAGATGGAGCTAGAAGAACATGACATCTCTCTCTCGGATCTGATTAAGGAACAACAGGTCCAATCCAACGTTTTCTGAGAACTCCACCAAGAGGAAGAATATTGGAGATTGAAATCTCACAGCCTGTGGTTACAAGCAGGTGACCGAAACACCTCTTTCTTTCATCGACAAGCCAAAGCCAGACAATCACGAAATCATATCTCAGAGATCACCCTAGCAGAAGGAGAAACTATCAAAGGGTTTGAAAAGATAAAAAAGGCCGCAGAAACCCACTTCCATGCCTTGTACACGAAGGATATCCAACATGATGAGGAGACAACGACTGATTTCCTATCTCATATTCCCACTATAATTAATTCCATTGAAAATCAAATCCTATTGAAACCCTTTTTAGAAAAAAGAGATCATCAATCTGATATGGAATATGGAGCCGGATAAAGCTCCTGGACTGGACGGTTTTACAATTCATTTTTATAGAGCATGTTGGCTCATTATCAAATATGTTTTATCCGCATGATTAGAGGTTTTCACAAAAAAACCAAGATTGGAGGTAATACCAATTCCACCTTTCTTGCTCTGATCCCCAAAGAAGTGAATCCTGGATCCTTTGCTAGATACAGACCTATTTCGCTCTATAACGTCTCTTATAAAATAATTTCTAATCTTCTAGCTAGTAGGATTAAACCCCTAATTAGAAAGCTGATCTCTCCCAATCAGGGAGTCTTTTTAAAAGGAAGACAAATCGTGGATAACGTGATCCTAGTGCAGGAAGCAATAGTCTCCAGCAAGCTCAGAAAAGAAAAAGGTATGCTTATAAAACTTGACATGGTGAACGCCTTTGACCGAGTTAAGATCTCGTATCTTTACAAAGTCCTGTCCTCCTTTGGGTTCAACAAAGACTTTATAAACTTGGTGAAAGCATGCATTGACAAGCCGTGGAATTCAACAAGGGTGCCCTCTCTCCGCATTTCTTTATATTTTAATGGCGGACTCTTTGAGTCGGAAGTTGGATGCAACAAGAGAAGCAAGAAAAATTCCAGGAATACGATTGGCTAAAGGTCTTCCTTCTTTAAATCATGCCCTTTTTGCTGATGATTCTTTCAGGGAGGAGCCTCACTAAATATTGCTAGCACCTTCAAAGAGATAATACAGAACTAATGCCAGGTAACAAGAGCTCTGGTTAATAACAAACAAAGTACAGTATATGGATGGAATACAGAGCAACATACAATCCATATAATAGCTCATCTCTTGGGATTTTCGGAGTTTGCTTCATGGGAAAAAATCAAATACCTTGGCCTTCCTTTAACCTTGGGAACAATCAAAACCTCTCTATGGTCAAAAGTTATAAGTAATATTAAGGAAAAAATCACCTCTTGGGGGGGGCAATGGCTCAACTACGCAGGAAAACTGATCCTGATCAAATCAGTGCTTTCTTCTCTTCCTATCTATCAATCCTCTATTCTTATGGCACCCAAGTCAATAATGGATCAAATATCTCGTATAATCAAAGAGTTTCTTTGGAAAGGAGGAAAAGGAAATCAAAACAAATTCCATCTCGTCAGCTGGGATATTGTCAAAAGGCCTCTAATGGAAGGTGGACTCCAGGTAAGAGATCCTCGTTTAGTTAACTTGGCTTTGGGTGGGAAAATCCTTTCGAATTTGTTCTCCAACCACGTCCACCTAGTTAGTAAATTCTTGTGGAAAAAATATCTTCATGGGGGTCCTATTCGTAATATGCACATTGATAATATACCCAAAGGCACTTCAATCTAGAATTTATGCAGAGCAGGAATTGAATATTTCCAACATCGGTTGTATCACATCCCAGGGAATGGTGCAAAAACTCAACTTTGGACTGATAACATTATTGTTAATCCCCCTCTTGGTAGTTTAGACTCTCTCTTAGATATCCAAGATTGGATCTCTCAGAGAGGTTTGGTTACATTGGAAGATATTTCCCATTGGGATAAAAATGGAAACTGGTTGGCATGGTCCTTTCCACTAGTCCCAGAATGTATCTCTTTCTAGAAGACAACTCTTATCTCAAAACTTACTGGGCTAACCCCTCTTCATATTCATACTAAAGATAAGTGGGGATGGGGGAAATCGGGAGTTTATTCAGCCACCCAAGGATTTAAAGAGCTACAAGCAACTCAGATCCCCTTACACACCTAATCTCTCTGGAAGCTAGTTTGGAATTCTTATAGGCCTCCCCAAAGTCAACTTTTTCACTTGGCTCTTATTGCATAGGAAAATTATGACAGGTGAAAATCTAGCAAAACGAGGCTTTTCAAGACTGCATAGATGCCCACTTTGTTGCAATAGCTCGAAAACTATTGACCATCTCTTTTTGGATTTCCCTTTTGCGCTCTCTGTATGGAATCTTTCTCTTCATAATTTGAAAATTACCCCACCACCATAGATCTCTATTATGCCTCTTTTCTCTTCCTAGAAAAATCGATATCCATCTACCCTTTCAAACAAGCCTGTATGGAAAAATATTTGGTTAACTCCGCCTAAATTCATTTGCTAGAAACTCTGGTTGGCTCAGAGTAGCAAAATCTTCAATAATCAGGTGCAAACACCGGAACAAGTGGCTGCTAAAGCAAAGGATTTTCTCTTGGAAGCAATTAGAAATCAAGTGAAAGATCTGGATATGTTTCTCACTACTGTAGAGAAAAAATGGATTGGATCTACAACCTTCAATAAAAGGGAGAACATAGGTAAAAGAACAGCTCCCACACCAGCCTGGATACTCAGATTATCGGAATTGGATTTTTAGAGCTGGTGGAAAACACAAGACAAAGCTACTATTTTTTTCGATGGAGTGTCTAAAGGGAACCATGGAGTGGCAAGAGCTGGTGGGGTGATATTTTCCCCTGGAGGAAAACAAGAAGTTAGCTTTAGCTAGGGACTAGGAAAATGCTCTAATAATCAAGCATAAGCGCTTGCTCTTCTCAAAGGATGTCAGCTGGCTTTGAGCGAGGATTATACTGAAGTTCAAATCTTTGGTGATTCACAAATTTTGATTAAAACTCTGAACACAAAGAATCAATGTGGAAATGTCAAGCTAAACATGATCATTGAAAGGATCTGAAATACTCTCCAATGCTTTTCCAAGTATCAAATCTTTCACATTTTGTGTGGTTCAAATCAGGCGACGGATAAGTGGGAAAATAAAGGATGCAAGCTAGCACAAGAACACCTAATCACAATTGAAGGTTCCATAACCTTCCATACAATTCCATGAGACAGTGGGACATTTCTTGAGTTTGATGTAACGAATAACAGGTAGTCGCAAGATTTTCCAGCTCGAACCCTGCGTAGACGTCGTCTCATTTTTGGAGGGTGGCGGTATCAGGTGGGGCGTTAAGACCAATGCATCTTACTGACACCTGGTGGGTATCCCATAAAACAAATGGGAATTGGTAGAGGAAACGAGTGCATGTGTATCGAACTAATCTCAAGGAGGAAAGGCAGTGTAATGGTTTGACAGGGAACGGCTCAACAAAAAGTTCAAGAATGCATTAAGTCTCGGAACCTCAGGTTTTTGGCCACAAAAATACAATGATTGAAGGGGGTTAAATATTTGAATATTATTGGTTGCATAGGGTTAAAATTTTGGTAGAAGATCATAACAAATCTAGAACTATTTTTGGAAAATTGTATTTTGGTCGTTTTAGGCTACAGTTGCGACCTCCTTTTTAAATATAATCTTAATCATTTTAGTGAAAAAAAGAGTAGCAATATGCTCTACAGTTCAATATGGGGAGATGTTGTAAAGTTGTGTAAAGTTATGTAATGTGTAAAAAAATTAAAATAAAATAAATTTACACCTCAATAAATTGGATACCTCTCTGCAGGGGTTTGAAATGAATCTATGCTCATTAATTGGTTGAGAGTGATGATAATATTTAAGTTTAAACATTTAAAAATAAATTTTAAAAATAATTTAATTTAATTTAAAACAAAAATAACTAAAACTTCCTTGAGCTGACTATGTTCACAAAGAACTAAAATTATAAATATTATATTTCCATCTGATTCTAGAGGTATCAGGATTTTAAGACATTTTTTTGTACAGTTCATTTAGGGATAGCTCTTGCTTTGGTGATTTGGGGTCTAAAACCTTCATAAACCTATTTGAGGTCTTAAATGACCATTTTCGGGGTCAAAACATTGCAAAAAAAATCAACTTTTGGATGCCAGTCTACATATCGAGGGATGTAACATACCTTGTTACGACACTAACTCACACCCAACAGTTTCCACATACCATGGATTTTGTGGGGTGATAGCACACACATTCTCCTAATTTTATATAAATATGGAAGGCATTTTCCAGCTCTCCACTTGGAAAATTAGCCAAATTCCTTAAAGAAGAACAAGCTAAGACATGACAACTAAACTATTAAACAATTCATTAAGACACTTGCTTTCAATCTGGTAGCTATAACTCAAGCCATTTATAAATGCACTCAACAACTATCCATTCGACTTCAGGATTTAACATTTAAAACTTAAGGCTCACAGACCCAAGTTTAACTTCCACAGACAACATGGATAAGGCTTCCAATTATAGAAAAGATTCGGGATTCTTTGCAAGTAAGGTAAATAAAAAAGAAACCTTATCATAGCAACAATTTACTAGGTGAATGAATGTTCCAGACAAGAACAAGAACAACACTTAGACAATTTTTGGAAAACAAATCCACTAACATGGATTGATGGCTTTCCATGGAACAAGCAATCACCGAGTATAAATCCAACACATATTATTCATCTACAGTGAAATACTATTAACACAATTGCCAACATCACCCAATTTAATAACCTTCATATGCATTCAACATGGTTACTCATACATAAAGACGTTAATGAAAGATATACCGAATATATCTACAAGACAACCAAACCATAGATAGGTTCTCAGTCATCTTGAACACATAGTGATAAGAAAATGAGTAGCATTCCAATTCCCTTTTTAGATATGCATAAACTTGTTACAATATAGAATGCATTCCATACACAACCATGCACAATACATAACTCAATTCTTTGACAATTCCTTCCATTCATTAATTGTACAATTAAGATAATTCATATTGATACAGTATAATATTTATTTGGATGAAATTCAATGCAACAATAATTCCAATCCTTCATGAATTATTCTATTCATTAAATCATACATAATACTAAAATGATTGTTACAGAGTAAAATACTTATCAGAATATTTAGCAGCTTGAGCAACTGGCTGTGTGTGAGGCATTCTCCACCCAACCATAGGCTACCTTGCTCATAAATATCTCAGCAAAGTGCCACCCATGAGCTGAGACTAGGAATCCCCCAAGAGAATGCACAAGGTTGATGTGAAAAAGGGAAGTGGACAAGTGCACCAAGTAATTCCCCACCAGGATATATTTCAATGTTTGGCACTCAACAATTTCACACCAATAGTATGGATTTTCATCCCCTCCCCAATATCTATTCCAAAGAAAAACAATGGATTACCTTACTCTAGGCCACCACTTTCAAACAATTCCCATCAACCACTTCCAAACCAAACAATGTAATCCCTTCCTCAGTATCTATTATAGAGAAAAATAGTGGAATGCCTTATTCTAGGCCATCACTATCAAACAATTCCCATCAACTAGTTCCAAACCAAACAATGTAATTCCTTCCTAAATGTTTATTCTAGAGACAAACAATGGAATACCTTACATCAGGCCACCACTGTCAAACAATGCCCAGAATTATCTTTGAGGAAGGTTCATGCGCAGCTCGTAAATTAACTGGAAACAAATCATGGTTCAACATGGTAGTTAAATCCCAATAATTCTTCAAGATCGAATCTCAGTACAAAATCCGCACCTAACCAGGAAAGACTATTACTGGAAAAATCAAGGAAAAATATTTTCACTTGCGACTATGTGAGCAAGAGAGTCAAAGAATTCGAGTATCTGCATTCAAAGAAAAAAATTGTCACGTCCCCTCCCATCCAACCAGCTAGATGGAGAGGATCGTGGCGGTTAAACCGGGCATCCAGCCCCATTCTCATTCAGCAAGCATTCAAATAAACAAGAATATATATACATATACAAATGCATAACAGATGCGATATTAAACTGGGCATCTAGCCCTATGAAACGTTTAATCATAAGCATGAACATAATATAACAGAGATAGATGGAAATGTATGGTTTTTAAGAAGATCACAGCGGAATATTAAGAATTTCACATCCATCATACATTCATAACATTCATCAAATGATAATTGCCAATTTACACAAGAGAATACTTATCTCAATAAGGCAGTCCCACGCAACTGGCTATACAACTGCAACGTTCCACCCAACCGTAGGCCAGTGTGCTCCTCAATCTCTCAGCACCACTGCCACCCCCGAGCTGGGCATGATCTCTACAAGGGACCAGGGAACAACAGACTCACACATAGCCAAGCATACACCAAAATGAGCCAAGCCAATCTACAATTGGGTTTATCAGGCTGCTAGGAGATGGGGAGGAAGAATTGCTAAGCTAGTGAGCTCAACCACAGAGCTATGGGTACCCTTCCCAGATCTGTTCAGCTTGTCACTCACAATGCCTACACACCCAACACCAGGAAGTATTCTCTTCACTGCCACACAGTCCCTCAAGCCATACCTTCCTTTCTAGTGCTCTCAGGGTGTGCATAGAAAAGTAGCCAGCCCTCTTGATCTTCTTGAGAGGATATCCCCTACACTAGGTTTATCAAGCTAATTCTGTCCACTACCATTCCAGTTTCTTGCTTACAGATTCAAATCCAAAACATGATGCACTTAACAACAACCACAATTGCTGGGCATGAAGAAAACGTTTTCCACAGTGGGATGCATGAGAGGGGGTTTCAGCTGACTTAGAAAAACGTGGGAACCCACAAAACGAAAATGGGAAGTTGGGAAATGACCCAGGAAGCCAAATCCGTTTTTAGAAAAACGTCCCTGGACATTCAGGGGCAAAAACGACCTCCCTACAGTCCCCAAAACGTGGCCCTTCCCTCCCAGGCTACTGCATATGCAAAAACGAACTCCCAGGCATGGAAAAATGCAAGCTTTTGCTGAAAAACGTGAAGGAAATGACCCAGATAGCTCCCACTGCGTGAATGAATGAAGACTGCCCATTCCCCATGGCTTTGGGCACCATTTCGTGGGTGATTTCTTGCAAAAGGAGGCAAAACACGAATTTCCAGGTTGATGGCTTGCCCATGCACGAAAATGGCTTGCCCATACTCTTTCATTCCCAAGGCATTAACTGCCTTAACCAATTTCTTGGAAAAATTAAATTATTGGGTACATGAGACAAAATGGGTAGTTGGTGGTTTATGGGTTTCCCCATTGACACATGGATTAATACTATTGGCTCAAGGGTTTGAATAATTTCCCTCCCTTTTCCTTGTAGAGTCATGCCCCATCTCTTTTGTTGCATTGCATAGCCGGTTGTGGGTTTTTCATTAAAAATTCGTAATTACATGATGTCTTATATACATTGTGCCCATCTCGCACAAGAACCATAGGCATCTATTTTAATTGCCGATACATAAACGCTAAATCAATGGTGGGGCCTTGGCCTTGAGCTCCTCACCATGATTAAGTTACAATATTTACATCATTTACAAAGGGGGTCAAAATGGGGACGTGACAAAAATGTGTACAATTCTTTCTGCATGGATGATTTAGCTACATGGCAATAATTTCCCATGTCAAACCATTTATAAATGCACTCAACAACTAGCCATTTGGCTTCAGGATTTAACATTTAAACTTAAGGCTTAAACAGACCCAAGTTTAACTTCCACAAATAGCATGGCTAAGGCTTCCAATCATAGAAAACATTCAACATTCTTTGCAAGTAAGGAAAATAACATATAGACCTTATCATAGCAACAATTTACTAGGTGAATGAATGTTTCAGACAAGAACAATTCACAACACTTAGACAATTTTTGGAAAAAAAATCCACTGACATGGATTGATGGCTTTCCACTGAACAATGCATTCACCAGGTATAACTCTAATAGATACTATTCATCTACAGAGAAATACTATTAACACAATTGACAACATCACCCAATTTAATAACCTTCATAGGCATTCAACATGGTACTCATACATAAAGATGTTTATGAAAGATACACTGAATATATCCACAAGACGACCATACCATAAACAGGTTCTCAGTCATCTTGAACACATATTGACAAGAAAATGAGTAACATTCCAATTCCCTTTCTACACATGCATAAACTTGATACAATCATACATTTTTCCAGTAGAAACATATAGACTGCATTCCATACACAACCATGCACAATACACAACTCAATTCTCTAGCAATTCCTTCCATTCATTAACTGTACAATTATGATAATTCATATTGATAAAGTACATAATATTTATCTAGATGAAATTCAATGCAACAATAATTCCAATCCTTCATGAATTACTCTATTCATTAAATCATAGATAATACTAAAATGATTGTTATAGAGTAACACACTTATCAAAATATTTAGCAGCTTAAGCATCTGGCTCCCCGTGAGGGACGCTCCACCCAGCCATAGTATGCCTTGCTCATAAACCCCTCAGCAAAGTACCACCCTTGAGCTGAGACTATGAATCCACCAAGAGAATGGACAAGGTTGGATGTGAAAAAGGGAAGTGGATATGTACACTGAGTAATTCCCCACCAGGATAGCTTTCATAGTTTGACACTCAACAATTTCACACCAATAGTATGGATTTTCATCCCTTCCCCAATATCTATTCCAGAGCAAAACAGTGGAATACCTTACTCTAGGCCACCACTATCAAACAATGCCCATCAACCATTTCCAAACCAAACAGTGTAATCCATTCCTTAGTATCTATTTCGGAGAAAAACAGTGGAATACCTTATTCTAGGCCACCACTGTCAAACAATTCCCATCAACTAGTTCCAAACCAAGCAATGTAATCCCTTCCTCAATATCTACTCTAGAGAAAAATAGTGGAATACCTTACATTAGGCCACCACTCTCAAATATCACGCAAAATTATCTCTGAGGAAGGTTCATACACAACTCGTAAATTAATTGGCAACAAATCATGGTTCAACATGGCATTTAACTCCCAATAATTCTACAAGATCGAATCTCAGTACAGAACCCACACCCAACCAGGAAAGATGGTTACTGACAAAATCAAGGAAAAGACTTCCCCCTGCGATTGTGGGAGCAAGAGAGTCAGGGAGTTTGTGTGTTTGAGAGTTCGAGTATCTACATTCAGGGGATGCATCCATCTATTTCTGCATGGATGCTTTAGTTGCATGGCAATCATTGTTGACGTGGTCTCTCCCCAAAGACTCATGTCCCTCAACATAAGCCACTAATCCTTTGTTAACTTTTTGGTATTAATCATAAGGTTCAATATCAAATATATAAAGGATTAAGGTATGGTTATGTTGACTCAAACCCAGTTGATAGGGGTTCTACTCATTGTCGACACGCCAACCACCGCGATCTCCCTAAGCACAGGCCCAGACAAGTTTAACCCTGTCTAGCAACACCTGCAGCGCAGATGAGGTCTCACCCGAGGCGTTCAAGGAAGAGTTGACGGAACCATGTTTCCGCTGAATGAAGGAGGATGTTTGCAGCATAAACTACTTAACTTGTTGCAACATTTCAGAAGTAGATCTATGCATTTAACTTCAACATCACTTATATTCATAGCATCATTCAATAGAAACATTCATCATCGCAGCAAATATAACAGTAAAGCATTAATTGCAGTAAGAAAACATAGCATCATTCATATATCGCAACATGCATTACCACAAAAGAGACACAGGGATTCTGCAAAACAGCTCTGTCATATCATATTAACTCCGCAAAAACCCAAATACAACATCTCCACAAAATACAGATCTCGCAGATATATCTTGATCTCAGATACAAAATCAAAGACGCATAATCCAAGATGATTCAACACTTACAGGTCTACAACTATTTATAGGCTTTCGCCTTTACATTGCTTGTCCACTTACTAATAACTTCCTAACCGACACTTCGAGCAAACGACCCAAAATCTAACTAACATGGTCCAAATGACCCAAAAACCCGCATACCATGGTACAATTGACCCAAAAATGCAAAAAATAACATCATTTGCGCTCGGCTTTCCGCCTTTCGCGGTATCGTAGCACTCGTGGTGTTGCGATACTGACCCATCCTAACCGCCTGCCAACATGCCCCCAACACAATCTTGTGGCTCACCCTCAAGCCACGTCGGCAGGACATGGTGTACTCGGTGGTCTTGACCCTGAAATCCTTGTACTATTGCTCGAATGTCGTCACCTGCTCCTTTGCCGCCATAGCCACCGCCTGACTGTCGATCACATCCTGGGAAGATGGATGCTCAGTTACCTTTGCTGCAACTTGTTGGTGACCTTCCTGTACAACCTGAAGTACTTCACCAGCTTTAGTCATAAACTGACCGCCAACTTCCTGGAACTCCTCCAGCTGCGCAGCGGGCTTCTTCTGACGCTCGTCGGCCTTCATGATGCACTGCTGTAACTCTTTTAAATCCGCGGACTTGGCAACCTGCTCCATTGGAGGCATCATGAGCATCGCCATCTTTATTGTCGCCAACTACCCCTCTGCATGTTGCCATAGCTTGGTTAATTGTTCAATCTGCTCGTCCTGAACAATCCGGCCCCAAAACTGTACAGTGTTGGCTGTGAGTTTTGTCACTGCCATTTCCAACTCCTCCATTTATGTTGCTACCTCCTCGATAGCTCATTTGTGGTCGTCCACCTGTTGCTGGGGTGTACTAGGGTCCACCAGGGCTGTTAACTCCTGATTATCGTGCCACAACTGGGCAATGACAACCCCAAGTCGCTGCACGCGTTGAATCACATCCAACTCTTCGGTGGGCTCCGACACATGGTGACAAGCCTTAGCAACGATCGTCTCTATCTGCACATTTTGATCCCACAAATTGGCCTTCTCCACAATAAGGAAATCCTGTTCCTACTTCAACTCTTCAATCATTCGAGCCTTCTCAGCTCGTTCCTTCTTGATTTCCTCTTCCAACTCGTCCACAGCCTGCCCAGCGCAGCCCTTCCTGTTAACTCTGTGACCGCCTCACAACTGCCTCGCTCTCCTGCAAGCGTAGACACTTACCGCTGATCTCGTGCATCCTGTCTGCCATCTCTCGGATGGAAACCACCTACATAGTTGTCAATGCCTTCACTGGCAGCGCATTGACATTGATGGTCATTGTTTCTAACGGCTGCAGCAAAGCTTTCAAAGCCTCATCGTCAATCACAATCGTAGTCGAGGGAATATCAACATTCCTGACCCGTGGCTCAGTGCTGATTGTGCCAACTGGCTGCACCGATGCTTCTTCCGGCGCCTTCTTCACCATCATATCGCATAAGGAATCCAGACAAGCAGTGAGCGCATGGAAACCTTCATCCATCTTCACCGTCATTGTTTTAGCCGCTGCAGTGGATGCATTAATAGTGATTGCTAGTATTAGTCGGCCCAACTACGCTTTCGACGACAGGGGCATCCCACTAATTATCGCATGGTCCTGGTGTCCTTTCATTCGGCCTTCTTCAACCTGACACTCATCATCTGTAGGGGTCTGCAATGATTCCTCATCCGACATCTGATGCGGTTCTTCCATGGATGGCACATCAGATGGTATCCCCGTAGACTCCTCCTCCTGAATAACTAGTACTCGCCATTCGACCGGCCAGTCGTGGACGATCAGATCCAAGTCTTCATTTGTTATCGTATAGGGGGTCTGCAACCACTGTCTATCCAGATCGTGGTGCGCTTGCACGTAGATACTGTGCATACCAAGCACGAACCGAGTAACCCCCTTATACTTCTCGACGATGGCCTGAGTGAGCTATAGAATCCGCTCAGTAGCTGCTTCCTGATAAAACCAGAACTGCGTGGCACGATCTTTGAGCTACTCCGGTTCTTGTACCCACCACAGGTTTTGGTAGCGCGCTCCCTTGCGTTCCTCCACCCCATCCACATCCATGCCTTGATAATTGTTAGGTTCCATCCAGGCGACCAATGTGACTAATATCAGCAGCTAGCTATAAGTGAATGACCTCTGTCCTGCTTGGGCCGCCACCGCGTCCTCTGTCAATTGATTAAGTAAAAATAGGGACCAATTCATCTGCACACCTGCCGCACACAGCTCTATGCAGGTGACAACCCCAGAGTTGCCTTGATTGGGTCAAGTGTTCCATAGAATTTTGGTAGACAAGATTTGCGCCCCAATCTTGACTGCAGGCTCGTTGATAGTGTCTAAGCGGTATTCCTACCTGTCTTTCTGCATTTTGTACTGCTTCCGCAACCTTAATGCGAGCTTTTTGTCATTGTTCTTCCCCTGAAAGTATTGCGATGGGTCGAACCCATCCTTCGGTAAGCCTGTAATCTCATAAATCAGGTCCACTGTTACTGTGACCTGCTTGTTTAACCATAACACCCCGCCATGAAAGCAAGCCAGCAACTGTTTGACGCAGGCATTGGCTTCCGTCAACCACCTGAAATGTGGCATGTATATCAACCCCAACAACCTAGACTTCGCCAAGCCGCGCGCCCAGTCAAGTGGAATGCGTGGCGCCGGACCGGTCTCCCTTGGTGCTCGTGGCTAAAAGGGTTCCGTCATAACATCTTCCAGCGCCAGCAAGTCGTGATTGTCGTACCGCAGCCGCATCAATGCCGGTACAATGTCGGTAGTACAATTCATCCCTGGCCGGATTGCCGACATCCGTATTTGATATTGCTGGTTCTTTGTGACCTTCCTCGGCTGCACCCCGGCTCGACATGGAGGTCGGTAGCCTGGGATATCCGTGAAAAAAACACCTGCGCAGACTGCGGATTCCATGACCCTCGAGCTTGATGGGCTCTCCACAGGGACGCCTTCCAGCACTTGGATAGTGGAATGGGTGTGCCGCTTCTCAAGCCGGTTGGAGCTAAGCTGTGTCCCTCCTCTCTTCTGACGTACCACAGAAGACAATCCCACCGGCATGTTAGCAACTTCGTCCACTAGATTGACCTCTTCCTCAATAGGAGCAGCGATGAGAGGTGACTCGGCTTCACTGGAAATATCCACCGTCTCCGGCTCACTTGGCATGCTGCACTCAATTCCCGTAATTCCAACAAATGGCTCAACCGCGCTCAACCCAGAAATTTCCCAACCCACTTCAACTGCTCTCTGCAACACAATCTCAACATTGCACAATTCCTCAACTGACAATTGAACTCACTAGTCCCAAATGGTGCCTTCCGACCAACTTCAGCCCGTTTTTATAGAACCCAACCGAATCCCTCATAATCATAACTAAATCCTGTATTAACTCGGACTAAATCCTGTATTAATGACCCAAATCCATCGTCAATCCTGTCAGCCGATCGGCCGGATCCGCCATTAATGCCCATCATTCGAACGAGTGTCATTAATTAACTGTCTTAACTTTCGGTATTTATTGCTGATTTGACCCATTCGCGACCCTGCCACTATCGTGGACCGCTCCTAACTTGCGGCAAAAGCCTCCCTACTTGCGCATTTTGTTCCTGTTGGTGCGCCATCTTGCCACCGAGCAACCTGCATTTTTTTTTGCCGATGCGACTCAGGAATCACGCTGCTCCAAGCCTGACCTGTAGGGATTCAACCTGCTACCATTGATCAACTTGGGAGCATCGCTCCGTCTAACTGCTGCAACTGTACTGCTCCTCCTGAAGCGATCCGACTGATGCGATATGGACCAAGCCAATGCATCTGCAATTTTCCTGGGTGTTTCATAAACTTGTTGTCATACAATAGCACCAAGCCACCCCGCTGAAACTATTTGTTTTTGATGTGGCAATCATGCCAATCCTTCTGGCGATCCTTCTCCACACTCTGGTGGAATCTAACAATAAAGTGATCTTCTTCCAATTGGACTAACTATGCTAGACATTCTTCTAATGTCGCTGCAACATCCATACCTATCGTTGCCGCTATGTGCAGACTCGGAACGTTGTACTCCATAGGCATAATCGCTTCTTGTCCGTACACCAGCTTGAATGGTGTCTGTCCCGTCAACCTTTTACATGTGGTGCGATACGCCCATAAGACTGCTAGGATTTTCAGATCCTAGTCATCGTGGTTCGCATTGCACACCTTTGTCAGCGCATGTTCCAAGATCTTATTGAAAGCTTCCACCATGCCATTTTCCTGCGGATGATACAGTGTACTCTTCTTATGCTGTATTTGCAGTTCCACCGTCAATGCGTTGATGGTGCGATTGAGAAAGTGGCTGCCTTGATCGCTCAACAATATCTTTGGGCAGCCGAATCGAGTGACAATATTGTCGAACAAGAACCGCGCGGCTGTGGCCGCGAAACAATCAACGACTGGTGCAACCTCCTCCCATCTTGTCAGATAATCTATCGCCGTGATGATGTATCTTACACCAGTGTGCTTCCCAGGTGGGTTGATTGGTCCACAAAATCCACTGCCCATTTGTCAAATGGCTACAGTGTCAGTTGAGGTATCAGCGGCATCTCATCCCTTCTAGATGGATTCCCGGTTCTCTGACAAACATCCTAGGATTTTGCATAGTCTGTCACATTGTTGTGCAGCATGGGCCACTAGAGGCCCGCTCGAATCACCTTCCTGGCAGTCGCACGACTGCCATAGTGCCCCCCAGCCACTCTTGTGTGTGCTTCTAACAAGATTTTCCCCTGCTCATGAGGAAAAACACAACGCCTCAATATCTCATTGGAGCCCAATTTATATAATTTTCCTGTAATTAGCTGGAAATCTGCAGCCTTGACCACCAACTGCTTCTTCTAACTAGTGGTGAACTCCTCAGGTGTTGTACCTATCGCCAGAAATTGAATGATTTCTTCAAAGTAGCCATCAACGATTTCAACCTTAAAAAGTTGTGTATTAGGCAACCTGTCATCAATGTTGGTTAGCTCCTCTCCTGTTTCAATCTGCGATAGGTGATCAGGTCCAGCATTCAACCGTCCTGTCTTCACAATCACTTCAAAATCGAACTCTTGAAAAAGAAGTAGCCAGCAACATATCTTCCCCCCAACACAGGCTTATTGACCAGGTATTTCAATGCAGAGTGGTCTGTAAACATCTTAAAGTGTCCTCCTAATAAGTAATGTCGAAACTTCTGTAGCACATCAACCATTTCCAGGCCTTCCCTCTCGGTAGTGGTGTAATGCCTTTCTGCCGATGACAACTTCCGACTTGCAAAAGCAATGGGGTGATCTAGATCCCCTTCTCCTGGTTGTGCCAACACCACTCCCAGTGCGATCGATGAGGCATCAACGTGAACATGGAAGTCCTTACTCCAGTCCGGAAATACCAATATCGGCGCTGAAGCCATCTTAGCCTTCAGTGTCTCAAAACTATCTTGACATTCGGGGCTCCACTGGAATACCGCATCCTTCTTTAGCAACTTCTCCATAGGGGCGGTGATCGCTGCATAACCCATGATAAACTTGCGATAGTACCCGGTATGTCCCAACGTCGCTCTCAAATGCTTAACGTTAGTAAGTGGTGTTAAGCTCGAGATAAGCGCAATCTTTGCTGGATCGACTAACAATCCTTGCTTGCACATAATGTGACCCAGGAGTATGCCAAATGGTGCACAAAAGATGCACTTCTTCAAGTTCAGGGATATCTGATGTTGTCTATAGCGCTCCAGCATAAATCGCAGGCTTGCTAGATGATCACGAATCAAACCATAGACCGTCCAGTCATCCATGTATACCTGCAAAAACTTTTTAATGAAATCCTTGAATGCAGGAATGACAACCCGCGAGAATATCGCAGGTGCATTCTTCAACCCAAACGGCATCACTGTGTACTGAAAACATCCCCATTCTGTCACAAAAGTTGTCTTGTGGCGGTCTTCTTTTGCAATGCAGATCTGATGACAGCCTGAGAACCCATCCGTGAAAGAATACATCTCCTACCCCCCCCACACCTTCAAGTACTTCATCATTAAACGGGGTCAGAAAATGATCATGCAGGCAGGCATCATTCAACTTCCGCAAATCGACACAAATGCACACCTCGCCAGTCTTCTTGTCCTATACCACCATAGGACTGATCCATTCTAACTCCTCAACTGGTTCAATAATGCAAGCGTCCAGCATATGATCAAGTTCTACCTTGACCCTCTCCTTATGGCGCAGATTCAGTCGATAGGGTCGCTGCCTGATTGGTTTAGCATCTGGTTTGAACGGGATCTTCATCTCCCCTAAGTTCCCCAAAATACCTTTCATCTCATAAAACTTCATAGGAAATAGGTCTTGGAATTCATGCAGCAAGTCAGTGACCTTTCCCATCATCTCATCATCCCAATAGTCCCCAACATTTGCGAACTTGGGACTGTCATCTTTTCCAATGTTGATCTTACGGAGCTTCAGCGGGTGACTGATCGGATCACTTGGCGCATCAGGTGCTACAAAATCGCAACTCCCTTCAGATTCCAGAATATTGACATTCCGCGGATCGTCACCATCCTCTGGCCCACTAGTGATATTGTAACATTCCATCATGGATTGCATTTGGCAGTGCGTATGCGGATCCGTAGGATATGCCACTGGAACAACCTTCAGAACCACATCGCGAATGAGCTACAGAGCATTATGGACATCCGGGTTGGGATCTGCGAAACTAAATGTATGAGTAAAACAAACTGTCAACTCCAACCAAGTAGTGATTTCTCCCTGCAATTCAGCTGCAGTATACCATGATCGCGGCATTTCGTCCAAAGTATGGATAAATGCATGGACCCACTCATCTTTTGGTCGTGATGCCCACAATGTTTGACACTCCATCAAATGACTGCTAGGGTTATTACGACCATCATATATTACCTGTGTGGTAAACCTCGGTATCGCCGAAACGAACAGTCATCAATCTCCTGCATTGAAACCATTCGTCGATTGATTTCTTATGTGTCGCCCACCAACATGCTGGAGTAGCCTTCAGTGCTTCCTCCAATGCCAGAAGTCATTGCGGTTTTGAAACTCTTTCCTCGAACTCCACCAGAAAGTCAGACAAGCCAGGCAGCCCTTCATATATTGGTAGTGTAATCGTTTCAGTCACAACGCGGTGTAACGACTACGTGATTAGCCCACACTTGCGGAGCGACACCTCATGCAAGCGATTATGCCAATGATCTAATGCATCGTCAGAGTCGGAAGATGCAGAGCTGTCATTGCACCATCCAATCTCACCGTTGGTAGTCGGATGAATATTATCTTCTGAAATACTGAATGCATGGTCCCATCCACTGGGATTTTCGTCCTTCACTAGTTTAATGTATCTGTGTCCTTCAGCTGGATCCAACGGGGCTATAACTCCGAGATCGTGGTTTTCAAAATTCATCATCTGCCTTTTAAAGTTGATTACAGCTCCACTGTCGTTAGCCCATTCAACTACTTCGATGACGTCGAAGTCAACATAAGTCTTCATTCCCTCCATGTCCACCACCAGGCGTGGAACTCTCCCAATCGGTGTCACCTTGGCATGATTAGCTAGCCGGAGCTGTACAGGAGACCAACTCAATGGGGGGCTCCCCATTTTCTGCCAGGCCTGCTTGGTTAATATGTTGACATCCGAACCAAGATCCAGAATAACCGAATCAACTTCATAGTCCCCAATTTGTATGTTCATACGCATCTCCTTACCGGTCTTCTGTCGCTGTAAGGAGTTTACTGTAGACTCCTGCCGTCCCCCTCGCTGGTTGCTGCAACAATCCCTCGATATCGGCAAGAGCAGCGGGATCCCTTGCCAACAATAAACAACTCTCAGAAAAATTCTGCAAGGTTCCAGACTGCGCCGATGGACCAGCCTCTGAAGTAGCATCAAAGACAGGGGGCATGTCACAAATAATAGCCTTACCGCGATCTTGGTCCATCGCACGACGCGCATGAAAGAATGCATCACGCTTGGACTCAATGTCAAATGACATCTTCTTCTGCCCTTCCAATCGAATGAGCAGTTGTGAGCTATCCCCTCCTGTTGCTGCACCTCCCCGAGTGATAACTGCAATAGCCGCATCTTGTGGCCTTGGCTCCGTAGAAATTGTGGCAACACTCGCACCCTGATTCTGGTTCAGCGGCGAATTCCATGGTTGGTTCACATTCGGATTAGAATTCTGATTTGGGCGTTGGTTCTTGTTCTACGCCGGTTACTGCACTTGATTCTGTACTGGCTGCTGCGCCTGATTTTGATTCTGCAATTGTGGAATGTTTCCTGACTACCATTGCGCAATCAACTGTGGGCAGTTCTCCACTGTGTGATCTATAACAAAGAAAAATGTACACTGCGTCTACAATAGTGGGAAATATCACTGATAGTGCCCCCATACCACACAATGATAGCACTGAACAGGTCCACGGCCTCCTCATCCTCATCCACGACCAAAGCCTCCTCCTCTTCCACCCCAGAATCCTCCCAGGAATCTGCCATGCTACTGGTACTGTGGTTGATGAACTGTTGCTGCATAGGATCCAGTTGCATGCCTTGCCCTTGTTGCGCATACTGCGGTTGCTGAACATACTGTGGCTACTTTGGAGCCATTTGCATCGGAGCATATTATGGCATAAACTGCTGTGGTACAAACTGCACCTGCGGTTGAGGTAGCCGCTGGACTACCTGTGGCTGTGGTTGCGGTTGTTGTACGACACGCTGGTCATCCTTCACATAGAATGCATCGTACGTACTCTCATGAATCAACCCATATGCACGATAATCTTTGTCTTCATGTCCCACAGATTTACAGAATGTTGGTTAGGATACTCGGCTCTCACCCGACAGACCCAGGTTCATGTCCCGGCAACGGAACCATTTGTTGACTCAAACCCAGTCGACAGGGGTTCCACTCACTGTCGACACGCCGACCACCATGATATCCCTGAGCACCGGCCTAGACAAGTTTAACCCTATCCAGCAACACCTGCAGAGAAGATGAGGTCTCACCCGAGGCGTTCAAGGGAGAGTTGACGAAACCATGTTTCCGCCGAATGAAGGAGGATGTTTGCGGCATAAAATACTTAACTTGTTACAACATTTCAAAAGTAGATCTATGCATTTAACTTCAACATCACTTATATTCATAGCATCATTCAATAGAAACATTCGTCATCGCAACAAATATAACAGTAAAGCATTACTTGCAGCAAGAAAACATAGCATCATTCATATATCGCAACATGCATTACCACAAAAGAGACACAGGGATTCCGTAAAACAGCTCTGTTATATCATATTAACTCCACAAAAACCCAGATACAACATCTCCGCAAAATACAGATCTCGCAGATATCTCTTGATCTTAGATACACAATCAAAGAAGCATAATCCAAGATGATTCAACACTTACAGGTCTACAACTATTTATAGGCTTTCGCCTTTACATTGCTTGCCCACTTACTAACAACTTCCTAACCGACACTTCGAGCAAACGACCCAAAATCTAACTGACATGGTCCAAATGACCCAAAAACCCGCATACCGTGGTACAATTGACCCAAAAATACAAAAAATAACATCATTTGCGCTCGGCTTTCCGCCTTCTGCGGTATCGCAGCACTCGCGGTGCTGCGACATTGACCCATCCTAACCGCCTGCCAACATGCTAAAGTACTTTTAAGGGTTAAGGTCACAACTTGGGTCATATTATAACCACCTTAGGCTATCTACAACCCCCTTTTCTTTCTCACCAATGAATTCATACTCCCCTATTCTTTTAATGTTTTCCTCAACCACAACAAGCTGTATTTATATTAATATTTCAAAATACAACTTGTTCAACCTTCAAGCATTTTATCCTCGAAATTTACGTAATTACATTAGGGTTCCAAACCGGGTTGTTACATTCCTTTTCCCCTTAGATTTAACATCGTCCTCAATGTTTCATTGACCAGAACAAATGTTTCAAAATTTATTTACATTTCAAAGTTATTAAAATAGATACGGGTAATACTCAGCCTGCATAGCTTCTTCCATTTCCCAGGTAACTCCTTCAGGACTGTAATGGGTCCATTGGACCTTTACCTATCCTGTGGCCCTATTCCCAAGTGTCTTGATCCTTCTATCCAATATGTAGATTGGTTGAACCTAAATTTCCCCTTCTGGTTCTTCCTGTATCAAAGACCAATCATGTAATACCTCGGTTGTTAAGCCCTGAACTTATGGTCTTTTATCTGACTATGGACTTATGTTCTATTTGTTAATGTGACTATGGACTTATGCTCATTTGTTTGATGATGTGATTATGGACTTTGGCATTATTATTATTAATGTTAATGTTGTTGTTGTTATTGCTATTGTTATTGTCATTATTGTTATCTTTGAATGATTGTTGCTATTAATTAAATCAACAACTGGTTGAGCAAAAGAAACTAAAGAGTATGGGAGACCATGGGTCTCACAGAGTGAGGGGGAATGGGGGACATCCCTATCACGTTATATCTTGTTGTTGGATGGTAGTTGTCCATCCTAGTTCATTTTGTGACTTGGTGACTTTAATAGTGTTGGTCACCCAAACATTGTACAAAAGAACCCATTTTCGATTTTTATGAACTATAGAGTTATTATTGCACCTTATACATACTTTAGTGGTCCCCTCTTTCCTAGTGCACCCTCCTTGGGAGAAATTCCCTCATATTTATGTGTTTTTGTCACTTATGAGCCCTCAATTTAGCTTCCACCTCCTTGATTTGTGCCTCTACCTCCATAAGTGCGCCCCACTCCTCCATTCATCCCTATTTTTGTGCTTCCATTATATTTATGACCCTATTGGATCCCCTCTCTCACCTAATTCTCCCTACTTCATGTTTTGTAACCCCCCCTTATGCATTAGTGCGCCTCCTTGTGCTCTTCATGGCTCCACTCTTTGGTTTTTGGTAACTCCTCCTCATGGTTCTAATATGGGAAAGGGAATCTCCTAACTAGGCCACCACTCCACTAATTTGAGTTAAGTCTCCATGATGAATCCCAACCACACTCAAACCCATTCTAGTAGGCTACCTTGGGTTCGAATTGCCCTCCTTAAGCTATTTATACATGTACTCTCTCCTTTTTGAAGCTAATCTTGAGCTTTGGATCACTTGTCTTGTGTTATCTCACCATGTTGGGAATGTTGTTAGTATTGGGAGTGTGTTGATACTTAGAGGTAGTCTAGCTGTTTCCCTTTGCTTCCATTATATCACTCTAATAGTCCAGGTTCTTGCACAGAAATCCAGGAAATGGGTGGTGAGAGGAGTCACATCCCATAGGCAGTGGAGACGGACATGAAAGTTCTCGGAAGAGGTAGTTCCGAGAGTTTCTATACTAAGTGTGCCTCTACCCATGGATCCATGGTCTCAGCTCGGGGGTGACCTATTCAAGTGAGGAAGGATTGACTATTTCTACAGATGGGAGGAAAGTTGTCCTGCTGCAACGAGTTGCACTTATTTTGAGATAAGTATTTCTCTTATGTTTCGTTTTTATTACATTATTTTATTTGGTATATGTGCAATGGTGGTTGAATTGGTTGTCTACATGTTCATGTATTTAATGTCATGAATCTATATGCAGGAAGAATGAATGTCATATAATATGTTGCTACACTCCTTACCTTCTTTCTATTCTTCTTCCTCTTAGTCAAGAAATTGTAATTTTGGCTCAATGGTATTGAGAGGGGCGTAAACATAGGTTCTGGTTAACCCATTTCTGCTCATTTTTTAGTCATGAGACCTCTTCCATTGCATCCGAAACAACTTTTCTAGTAAGGATTGCCTTTTGATTCATCGAAAAATCTTTCTGGATGACCAAGATATGCATGTTTTGGTTTGATCGTTTTTCGGTGCCAAGATGAGCGCACTTGTCATAAGATTGTAAAAGTTTTGTTTACAAATGTGTTCTTTGTTGTAGATCTGAGGTTGATTGATGTATTCTAAATGTAAAAGTGATTGATGGATGGAGGGTGGCAGCCATATGATCTTATTAGTAAGAGATGACTGTAGGGGATAGCCATCGATGCAGATTTTGAGGGCTGTAGTTGCATCCAATGTTCTCTGTTTACTATGGTTTTGGTGTGGCTGTATATTGCAGCTTATAGATGTTCCATGATATGTGGTTTTCCTTACTTTATAGACTCACTAATATCACACACATGACAACACCAACAAATAGATTAATTTGCAAATAATTGACGACAACAATACTTGGTTTATTTATTAATTATGTTATCAAACAATCAAAAGTACATGAAGTAATTATTCACACTAAAGATGATGTTTATCATGCCATAATCTTGTGATTGTTGTGATTATGCTCCTTATATTTCACATTGGAAGTTAAATAATTAAGTGTCGCAAATTTAGTTATAAAACAACCTCTAGAGATAAAAGTTTGAATTATTAGGTGAATGGTTAGTTAGCCTAACCATAATTTATCTATATCCGTTGTGATTAAACTTAACTTAGGATTATTATTAGCACCCTTGACCTTAGTTAAGGGTTAGGGACACTACAAATCAAGTGTATGGTTAGGATCATGTACATACTTCTTTAACAATGAAATATAAAAATCATTATGCACTTTAAAAGTGGGAGGTAGGGCTAGTTCATATGCTACTGGTCCTACTCAAGACCTCAACAAGTCCACAGAACCCGACTGCTAACTTCTTACAATTTCCTAGACTCAATGAACTTTTATTTGCTCTGAATTTCAAGAACACTCTATATCCCACCTGTAACTCTCTATACATCCTTCCCTTGTCAACATAACTGTTTTGTCTATCATGTGCTACTTTCAAGTTTTGTTTGATTTTGGCCACTTGATCTTCCATGTCCTATAACATTTCATGTCCAGCTACCAACCTGTCCATATATTTGTCTCGGTTCACTGGAACATTGCACCTTCTTCCATTTAAGGCTTCAAACGGACTCATCTTCAATGGTGCATGGTATCCATTGTTATAGGCAAACTCTACCAAATATAGGTATTCTTCCCACTTGGTAGGTCTATACATTACATACATTCTCAACATATCTTTAATGACTTGATTAATTCACTCGGTTTGCCCATCTGTTTGTGGATGATAGGCTATGCTAAGATTGAGTTTGGTTCCCAACTCCTTGAACAAACCTTTCCAAAATTTCAAAGTGAAATTGGAATCTCGATCTGAAACAATTGCCTTAGGAATCCCATGTAGCATGGCAACTTCCTTCATATAAAATTTTGCAATATTTGCTTCTTTAAAAGTCATTTGGACATGTACAAAATGACCATATTTTGTCAATTTATCAACCACCACCATAATGGAGTCATGTTGCTTCACTGTCCTTGGTAATTTAGGGATAAATTCGATGGTGACCACATCCTGTTTCCACTTTGGAAGTGGCAATGGGTGGAGTATATCAACAAGATGTCTACGCTATTCTTTCCCCCTTTGACATTCAAGGCACTTAGCAATGAATCTTGCTATATCTTTCTTCATGCCCAACCGATAATACTCTTTCTTAATAGCTGTAAGAGTTTTCTAAGAGCCAGGATGGACTACATAAGGAACATTATTCATCTCTTTCAAAATGGTTTCCTTCAAATCAACTTTATCAGGTACATATATTTTATCTATGTACAGGAGAATTCCATCTTCTTGGAATTCATGATGCACATATTTTGTTGGCATGCAATCCGATTGTAAGGTTGTTTTAAATTGTAAACAAAATTAATCTAAATGCACTGCTTCTAGTAGTCCAATCTTCAAATATGATTTCCAATTACTTATGGATGTAATTTTCATCAGCTGATTTATTCTATTGAGTGCATCTGCAACTTGATTTTCTTTTCCCTTTATATGCTTAATCAAAATTGAATCCGCTCAGGAATTCCATCCATCTAGCTTGATGAACATATAAGTTTGGTTGTTCAAACAAATAATTTGAGCTATGATGATCTGACCTCAGCTCAAACCTATTATCCATGAGGTAATGCCCTTCTTACATCAAAACTCCATCGATTCCTTCCAGAGATGCATCTATCCATACTACATATTCCTTATATGGATCTGCAATCTTGAAAATCGGTGCACATGCAAGTAATTCTTTCTGAAGTCTAAAACCGTCTTCACATTTATGAGTCCAAATGAATTTTACACCTTTCTTCTATAAAGATGTAATGGGATTGTCTATCCTGGAGAAAGCTTCAATAGATCTCCTATAATAGACATCCAACCCCATAAAAGATCTTACCTCAAATACATTTCTAGGAGTGGGCCATTCCTGTATAGATTTTATCTTAGCAAGGTCCATGGTCACTCCTTCTCCCTAAATAGTGTGACCCAAATATAACACCTGCTTTTGATAGAAAGTACACTTACTCAACTTAGCATGCAACTAATTTTCTCTTAGAATTTGCAAAGTTATTCTCAGATGTTCTTCATGCTCTTCCTCTTTCTTGTAATAAATTAGTATATCATCCAAAAATACAATAATAAATTTGTCCAAAAATGCTTTGAATACACCATTCATCAAGCACATAAATGAGGCTGCTGCATTTATCAGTCCAAAAGGAAAAAATGTGTACTCATAATGCCCATACCTAGTTCCGAAAATGGTTTTACCAATATCTTCATCCTTGATATGAACTTGATGATAACCCGATCTCAAGTCGATCTTAGAGAAGACTCTTGCTCCTCACAACTGATCGAATAGATCATCGATCCTTGGTAATGGGAACCTATTTTTAATGGTGCCTTTGTTCAACTGTCTATAATCCACGCATAACCTCAAAGTACGATCCTTCTTTCTCATGAAGAGGGCAGGTGCTCCCCACGGTTATACACTATGGTGTATACAACCCTTATTCAACAATTATTCTAATTGCATATGCAATTCCTTCAATTGAGGTGTGCTCATTCTATAAGGAGCTTTGGATACTAGAAAACCTCTCGGTACAAAATCGATTGTGAAATCGATATCCCTTTTAAGGGGTAATCCCGGTACATCTTGAAAAACATCTTTAAACTCTCATAATATTGCATACTCTTCAATGGATGGTTCTCGATTAGTTTGTAACTCTTCAGCATGGATCGAGTACAACTAACAACCATTCCTGATGCACTTCTTCATTTGCGTGGCTGATATTTGTCTAACAGATATTGGCCTTGGAATTCCCTTTATTTGAATTGAATTCTTGTCCTCATCCAAACATGTAATAGTTTTGTGGTGACAATCCAGATTAGAAAAATGTGATTCCAACCAATCCATCCCAATCAAAACATCATAAGAACCAAGATGAATTATATCTAAGTCATCCTTTGTATGAAAACCATTCATCTTGAAACAACAAACCTTGATCATTGAAGTGATTTTTGTTTCACATTGGTGGCTAACTACACCATTCTGGATTGTGATAATTTACTGCTCACTAAGTGACATCTTTCAATCACATTATCATTAATATAATTGCATGTGGCTCCATAATCATTTAAAATTGAAATTGGTACATCAACAATCTTACCTTCAATCTCAATCATGGTTGATTGATGGTCTACTTGCCGAGTATCTAGAGCTGCATAAATTCGAGGTATGTTCCTCGCTACATCTTCTACTGTGATATATTTTTTAACATTATATATGTTGGCTCCTTTGCTACACCTCTTTGAACATTTATTAACATAGTGATCACCTCCACAGTTCCAACATTTAACTTGATATTACTGCCTTAGTCCTGCAAGCTCAACTTTCCTTGGTTCACCAGATGAAATTTTCACTTTGAAATATTTAGTTTGGTTACCTCTAACATCAAGAGGCTTAGACCCCCTTTTCCTCTAGTCTTGTTTGTCTTTTAGTTTTCTTATCCAAACTTTGTGTATATCCTGTCTTCCCTTATCTTGTTCATACAATCATTTATCCTTCCTTATGGCTTCCTTCAGAGTACGAGGTTCATCATAAGTAATTTTGTCTCGGTAGAATGTTAGTAATCCACTGAGAAATTGCTATATTTTAACCATCTCATCTTAAAAAAAACCCACATATCTTAACTGTTCCAGGAACCTTCTCTCATACTCCTCCACAATCATATTACCCAGTGCGAGTTCAAAGAACTCCTGCATTTTCTTATCATAGTACTATTGGGACATTTACTCTTGCTTAAAATATTTATGAAATTTTCTCATGAAATTTTATTTTCATTAATATTTTTCACATGCTTTAGTTGTTCCCACCACTGGTAAGCATTTCCTTGAATATTGTATATAGCAATTTGGGTCTCCCGATTATCAGATTAATCATGCAGCTTCAAATATTTCCTCATTTCTAGCAACCACATTTCTGCACTTTCCCTCGATTTCTCTCCATCAAAAGTAGGAGGATTAATTTTTTTGAGTTCACCCTGTAATGGGTCCTCATCATATCTCCTCTTTCGATATCTTCTAGATATTGAACGGATCTATTCCCAAGTGCCAACCTTCAGTGATGGCTTTCACCTAATTTATCATGGGAATGTTGCCCCATCTTGCTCACAATATCTCTACTTCTTGAGTGCTAGTGTCTCTTAGCACATCCTCTACTTAGAGAGTCTCCTTCTTCCTCTCTTATAATGGAAGGGGACATGATGCACCTGATTCTGCAACTGCATCAAGTGATGTAACATTTGTAGATTCACTTGATTCTGTTGCTCTAGATTCTGTAATATTCTTCAATTTCCAGCCTACAAATATTTTAATGTTTGGATCAATTCCTCTATCCCAACCTCTATCTTATGGCCGCTAGATTATGTTCTTTGGGCACTCATCCCCACTTTTTCACGAGAAAGGAAAGTCCTGGTTCATTTTCCATTTTCACTACACCACTTTCTATTGAATATGGAAATCTAACTATTTAACCATTTTGTTAGGCCAAAAAATATTCATACACAGATAAGTTTATCATATCATGCATACATTTTCCTTTATGGAGTTTTCATTCAATGTTTTGAGTATAATTTAATCATATAAGATATAATATGACACAATTTTGTGTTCTATAACCCATGAGATTCGAGAGATGAACACTTTTCTCTAATACCATTTTGTAACGTACCCTGTTACGACACTAACTCACACCCAACAGTTTCCACATACCATGGAGTCTGCGAGGCACTAGCACACACATGCTCCTAATTTTATATAAATATGGAAGGAAATTTCAATCTCTCCACTTGTAAAATTAGCCAAATTCCTTAAAGAAGAACATGCTAAGACATGACAACTGAACTGTTAAATAATTCATTCAAACACCTTCCTTCAATCTAGAAGCTATAACTCAAACCATTTATAAATGCACTTAGCAACCAACCATTCAGCTTCATGATTTAACATTTAAAACTGAAGGCTCACAGACCCAAGTTTAACTTCCACAGACAACCTAGATAAGGCTTCCGGTCACAAAAAACATCTAGCATTCTATAATAAGAGAAATAACATATAAACCTTAACATAACAACAATTTACTAGGTGAATGAATGTTCTAGACAAGAACAATTCACAACACTTAGACAATTTTTGGAAAACAAATCCACTAACAAGGATTGATGGCTTTCCATGGAACAATGCATTCACCAGGTATAAATCCAATAGATATTACTCATCTACAGTGAAATATTGTTAACATTGACTACATCACCCAATTCAATAGCCTTCATATGCATTCAACATGGTTACTCATACATAAAGATGTTTATGAAATATATACCGAATATATCCACATGACGACGAAACCATAAAGAGGTACTTAGTTATTTTGAACACATATCTACAAGAAAATGAGTAACATTCAAATTTTGTTTCTACACATGCATAAACTTGATACAAGCATACAATTTTTCCAGCATAAACATATTGACTGCATTCCATACACAACCATGCACAATACATAACTCAATTCTCTCGAAATTCCTTCCATTCAGTAACTGCACAATTAAGATAATTCATATTGATACACTACATAATATTTATTTGGATGAAATTCAATGCAACAATAATTCCAATACTTTATGGATTACTATATTCATTAAATCATACATAATAATAAAATGATTGTTGCCTAGTAAAA
Organism: Larix kaempferi; assembly: GCA_027924585.1. Classification (NCBI taxonomy): domain Eukaryota; kingdom Viridiplantae; phylum Streptophyta; class Pinopsida; order Pinales; family Pinaceae; genus Larix; species Larix kaempferi. Next base: position 4,489,168 of record BSBM01000765.1, on the reverse strand, counting down.
CACTTATCATAATATTTAGCAGCTTGAGCAACTGGCTTCGTGTGAGGCACAATCCACCCAACCATAGGTTTCCTTGCTCATAAATCTCTCAACAAGGTGCCACCCTCGAACTGAGACTATAGATCCACCAAGAGAATGCATAAGGTTGATGTGAAAAGGGAAGTGGACAGGTGCACAAAGTAATTCCCCACCAGGATATCTCTCAAAGCTTGGCACTTGACAATTTCATACCAATAGTATGGATTTGTGTCCCTTCCCCAGTATCTATTCCAGAGAAAAACAGTGGAATACCTTACTCTAGGCCACCAATGTCAAATAATTCCCATCAATCAGTTCCAAACCGAACATCATAATCCCTTCCTCGGTATCTATTCCATATCAAAAGAATGGAATACTTTACTCTAGGCCACCACTGTCAAATAATGTCCATCAACCAATTCCAAACCAAACAATGTAATCCCTTCCTCAATATCTATTCTAGAAGAAAATAGTGGAATGCCTTACATCAGGCCACCATTGTGAAACAATGCCCAGAATTATCTTTGAGGAAGGTTCATACAGAGTTCGTCAATTAACTAGAAACAAATCATGGTTCAACATGGAAGTTAATCTCAACAATTATACAAGGTTTAATCTCAGTACAGAACCCCCACCCAACCAAGCAAGACAGACACTGACAAAATCAAGGCAAAAGACTCCCCCCTGCGACTGTGTAATCGAGAGAGTTAGATAGTTCGCGTGTCTGAGAGTTTGAGTATCTGCATTTGGGGAAAAAAATGCGTCCAACTCTTCCTACATGGATGCTTTAGTTGCATGGCAATCATTTCCCATGTGGTATCTCCCCAAAGACTCACGTCCCTCGGCATAAGCCACTAATCGTTCGTTAACTTTTTGGGATTAATCATAAGGTTCAAAATATCAAAGGTATAAAGGATTAAGGTATGGTTAAAGTACTTTTTAGGCTTAAAGTCACAACTAGGGTCATAGTATAACCCCCTTAGGCTATATACAACCCCCGTTTCTTTCTTATTGGTGAATTCATAGTCTCGTGTTCTTTTAGTGTTTGCCTCAACCACAACCAATTGTATTTATATTAATATTTCAAAATACAACTTGTTTAGCCTTCAAGCATTTTATCCTCAAAATTTACATAATTAAACCAGGGGTCCAAATTGGGGCATTACAAGGGATTTCCAATTGTGCAAATATTACCTTAATTAGAGTTCAAGTGAGGAATTTATTCCTTTTACAAGCTCACATGACATTTTGACCACCATGTTATCACATAGGAGCCACTTCAACTTCCATTATTCACATAAGTCAAGTTATTCATGTGTAGAATTTAAAGATGATTCTAGGGGGTCCATACCCCTACCAGTAAATGGGGATTGATGGATGCAAAAACCCTATTCCTAAATGACTTTGAGACCATCTTAAATACTCCACCAATAGCAAAGGAAGGGGTTTCATTCTCATTGTTTTTTTGTATCATAGTTGAATAGAGAATCTAGGATTGAGAATCATATTGAAGCATAATAGAGGAAGTAGAAGATCCTGTAGCATTCCATTCATTTCACAATGTCCATGGAAAGTCTATACTAAGTGCACTTTATTTGTACTTGCATTCATAATTAATAAGAAAATACCAAGAGCATAGGCCTCAACTTCTAGTTGGGTTTTTCTTGTATTTGGTTTTCCTAGGATACATTGTGTTCATTGTGTGTTAGTATGTTATTTGCTTAGCTTTTTTCATTTATAGTTTCAGTTTATTTCAATTTCATGCATTAAGCTAATAATAATTAAACGTGACAAATCTAAATTTTAAATTGTAAGAAATGTAGTGACAAGTTGTTGTGTTGAATATTCATATAATTTACAAATCAATAATTTTAGTAATCCTAGATTGTTGTAGAGTACAAATGGAAAAACCTAAATTTAAAACACTACAATTTGGAATACATGATAACTATGCACATTCAATTTGTTTTAAAAAATTAGGTGCGATTGGAGGTCTAATGTTATTATATTTGAACATATTTTCAAATCCTTCCAAATGGAACCACTAAAGCTAAGAAAAGAAACTCTTACAACGTGGAACTTGTTTCCATATTTGGATGTCAACTTGATTTGTTATCATTTGACTACACTACTAGTTTGTAATTATCATCTACTTTGTAATTATCATCTAGATTACCATACATTGCCATCAATGATAGAATTCAAGTGGAATTGCCAATGTAAGTACCATTGCATGCATAGTGGAACTTTAAAGGAACATATTTTTATAATTTTTAATCTATAAACAAAACTATGATGTCAAATTATATCCATTGATGGCATGTTAGCAAAGAAAGTAGTGGGAGTTTCCACCTTAACGGAGGTTATGAGCGCAAGTGGGGAAGGAATTAATGAATGTCAAGTAAAGGTAATGCAAGTAGGTTCAATGTAATAAACCTAAATAGTTATTACATTTATTAATGATTAGTTTGTTGTTTAGTCATTAATAAGTCTATTAATTATAAATGATTAGTTATTACATGACATGTCTATTTATTAATAGAGATCTTGTAAGGTTAAAACCTTACATTATATATAAATATATAAGAACACGTGTTTCCTCCTCGAAGGTCACATGTTCAAATCCAGAGGGGGTAGGGTATGTACACCTTTGTAGACTTTAGCAGTTAAATCGTTACGTAGAGGTGGGTCCCTTGTCCCACAAACAAGAGGGTCTCATACACCAAATTGGTGTCTCGCTTGGCGGTGACCTTATATATATATATATATATATATATATATATATAGCGAGAGAGAGAGAGAGAGAGAGAGAGAGAGAGAGAGAGAGAGAGATAATGTGGCCATGTTAAATATGGTTGATAGGGAATAGACATGTCTATTAATAAATATACATGTTGTGTAATAAATAATCATTTATAATTAATTGACCTATTAATGACTAAATAATAAACTAATAATTAATAAATCTAATAACCATTTAGGTTTATTACATTCAAGCAGTATGGATATTCCCAACACCCCTTCCTCTAGACATTTGGCCTAAATGAGAGGTATGGTATGAGATCACAGGAACATGTAAAGCCCAAAAGGAAGGCTAGATAAAGGTATAACATAGTATAATAAGGTCAACCAAAGGATAGGATAACATACCATCAAGCCAATTAAAACAAACATTCAACCTTTAAAATAAATTGTGACACTTTAAAAACAATTATAAAGCTCCTCAAAAGGTCATGAAAATGTAAGACCGTGCAAGCATGATAATGCAACTGGATTTACAAGCTTTAATTAACTTGGACCTTAACATTATTAAAACATTAAATATGACCATGATCAACTTAATAATTCTAACTAATAAGATTCGTGGAATTATTTGCAAACACTTACAAACTAGATCTTCCCGCCGTAAAACTATGCAATTTATGGCACTCCTGTCAATCCAATTTATGACACTTTTATTAACAGTTTTGCATTGCTCATCAGTTCAGATTTGAAACTAACACCTACATCCATTCAATAATGTAAAATGGAAAATACAAAGCTATCATATATAGCCATTAATTCATACAAAGATCATATCTATTATTGTTATAAAAATCACTATCGGATCATACGGTAAGCATCCAAATCCCTACAAAATCAACTATGAGTCCCAAATAAAAAGCATACCAAATATGTGGGGAAATCTACAACCACCAAGGGCACACTAGAGAATTCATATACATCCATATAAGATCATATATTCAATTCTCCAGAGAAACTATCAATTCAATCTAGTTTTCTAGAAGAAACAACCACTTTCTAGCAATCAAAACTCAATATTTTCATATGTGGATCATATGAAAGATCTGATAAGCCATTGGAGGCACAATTGTAGAATAATCTACAACAATTAACACATGAATAAACATATTACAATATTCCATCAAGATTAGATCTCAAATAGAAGAGAAAAACACCAATTTCCAAGCAAGATTTCTCAACTAGAGTTCCAAGAAACCAAGCAATTTCAACTATAAATTCATCTACATGTTCGATCAGCCATAAAGGGTTCACTTGTAGAGTAATATATAGAAAATAACACATGTACAAACATATTTCAAGTTTCCATTATGATCAGATCTCAAAACAAAGAGAAAACTCCAATTTCCAAGCAAGATTCCTCAACTAGAGTTCTAGAAACTGGGCAATTGCAATTACAAATTTATGTACTGATCTAATCATCCATAGAGAGAAAATTTGCAGAGTAAGTTACAGAAATAAACACATAAATCACATATTTCAAGCTGTCATCAAGATCATATCTCATAGTCAAGGAAAATGTACAAGTTTCCAACAGTTAAACCATCAAATCTGCATCTAATCATTGATACAAAACCCTATACATTTAAATGTGAATAGATCAACCATCAAGGGAACTATAGAAGAAATGGAAACATAATATAAACACATGCATTTACATGAAATAAACTACTTATCTTAATAATGTGCAACTGGCATCATTCGGACCACGTTCCACCCAACCATAGGCACTGCCAATCCAAATCCTCTTGGACAAGCCACCCCTGAGCTGAGGCCATTGATCCACAAGATGAGGTGCACTCAAGAATAGCTCAAGTATCTATTTAAGAATCCACAACTCAATTACTCACCACTTAATTTCTCCTCCACCCCACTACCAAGTGCAATGGTAATCCCTTCACCACCCAAGTCCCTCAGGACATCACCATTCACCATCATGATTTATGTGCAGGTCTAGGACGAAGACAAATAGTGGACATGGAGGAACTATACCAGAGTTGTATAGGATTTCCACAAACACCATACAAGATCACAGTGCTTCAATCACAAAGTTAATTCACATAGTAGAGCATACATGGCTTCCCAAGCTCACAAGCTTACCAAGATCTCAACATTAATGGCATGAACAACAATCAACAACCTTAACCAAGGAGATCACCATGTATTTATAGGACAAATAAGGTAAATCTAACCCAAGAGGGTAAAATCAAACCAAGGGGGTTAACTCAACCACAAGAGGTTAACTCTAATCCAACCCAAGCAATTCGAATTTCAAGGAGAGTGGCTCCAAGTCACTCTACCCAATTCAAATTCATGTGTGGACACATCATCCATGAAGAAAAATCAAAATTAGTGAGGTGAAGTGTCACACAATCCAAGGCGTCTTCCCAAAATAACAAAGGAGGGGTTACACAAGGAGTCATCCAACTTTTGAGGTGTCTAGGCTAAAAATAGCCAATGAGGGTGCACTTGTGCAAATTATGGGGTTTACAAAACCAAGTGTAACCTCCAAAAAGGAGTTACAAACCACCAAAGGGGCTCAATTTAACAAGTGGAATCCACCCAAGTACCAAGGGAGGCCCACTAAACCATGAATTAGGTTCAATAGTACCAACATAGGCTAAAATAATCAAAAGTTGGTTCCGTTGTACAATGTTTGGGTGATCATCAACTAATAAAGCCACCAAGGCATAAATATGGACCAATCTCAACCAAACAAGTTCTAAAGTGCAAGGAATGTTCCCATTACCCCTCACCTTGTGGATCTAGGCCTCCCATACTCTTTTAGTGTTCCCTTGTGTGCTAGTTATTTTTATTAATTAATTATTTACAGAATAATAATGTCTCTAGGTCCTCAAAGACCCTTGTCCCGTCACTTAGTGCCACAATAATAAACAGTTACAAAATATTACATATGTATGGGGGATTAACACACATGGTATTACATTGGGGACCATGCATCCCACACTACAAGGTTTGTTGATTCTCTTCCGCTCTTATTGCCATCAATTCGAAAAACGCAGATTTCAAGACATTCCTTTCTCCTTTTCTTGTTGGTCAAATCCAAAAGTACTTTATAGAAGTCATTGATTATTATTATTATTATTGATAAAATGCGTCATTTGGATACTAATATAAACAAGTAATGTATATATGGAATTTTACACACAAAAAAAATCTGGTTGCAAATGCATCCACCATGGGAATGCTAAAATAAACTTCGTCCTTGGGAATATGATAGTAATATGATAAGTAGGATAAAAAGGAATTACAACAAGCATAAGCTAAAAACCCTTGACCCAGAAGAAAACATAAGTCCAATATCATCAAACAAGTTGGGAGGAGCTCAACATTGGGTGGTGGATTGTCATAGTCCTTGGGGTTGGTCCCCATCCATTGGCAGCACGTTTAGGATCAACCACCATAGGATCTTGGCCATAATTGTTAGGCTCTGTTGTTTTTCCAACATCAGAAATAATAAGGACAAGTGTGGGGAACTTGTCATTCTATTGTGTGGGTAGAGGGGTCCAATTGTGTCAGTGCTTCCTTTGCTCCTTGATTGTATGACCATCTTGATGGTGTGGCCTTCCCTTGGATCTTTGTGATTGTTATCCCATATTGAGTGTGCTGGAAAGGAACCAAGAGGTTCCATGCTCATAGTACAGTGGGTTCCTCACCAAAAATCAAGGATTTTCCTATGGGTCATATCCATTTCCACCTAATTTGCACTTGAACAACAATGCACATGTAGATACTTGCATGAATGGATAAGCTATCAAACCATTTGAAGCTTCTAGCAATGTAGGCATTATTAAATAGAACACCATTCCTTCTCTTTTAAGAAGAAATGAGTATCTTCACTCTTATCAACTACATGAAGGTTGAAACTTAACAACCTAGGGGTGTTAGTCCCTTATAGGTTTCTCTCCTGGTAATGGGTATGGGAGGGACTAACCACAAAATATAACAACCCAATCCAAGGTAGACATGGCAAGGGGACAATAATAGAATAGGTGTTTGAGCATCTCAACTCGACCATAGAAAGGACACTTAAACTGTGAGACCATTAGGTGAGTTAATGCCATACCAACAGGCACACCATCCATGATAAGAAACCAAGCAAAAAGGTCTATTTTAGGTTCCACCAAAGGCTTCCATATGCTTTGAATGTCGAACAACCAAGACTTATGTTTTGATTTTAGTGTCCAAAGCTTGTTAATTAAACCATCAAGAAGACAAAACTTTGGGCATAGCCACATATAGCCATCATATTGTTTATACTTGGTGAAGGCCCTATAATTGTTCCATTTTCATTCTTACTACTAAGCTTGAGGGGAGTGTAGGACCAACTTGATTAACAAGGAGTCTAAGATTAGGCCTATGACTCAGAATTTGTCTAGGATAATCTTTTCAGGGTTTACAAGCCCAAATCTAGGGTAATTGGGCATGCTTCAGATGTAGATGATGGTGAACTTGGGGTTTGTATTCAGTTAGCATTGCTTGATTTTGATAGTCACTGAATTGCATGGATGTTATGTCTTATTGCACTTCCTTTTTTATTTGTAAATTAATTTTTCGATAGATTTTACAGTTTACAAACATCAATAGTTTTATGTGTTCTTTTAATGTTCATTTTGGTGGTTTATTTTTTAAGTGCATCCTTTAAACTCCAGAACCATCGCAATTGTCCTAAACACGTCAGGAATGACATCGGGCACCTTAAGTCGACCTATTTTTCACAAGTGAGGTGGGTCTCAAAGAGGGAGGGGGAACTCTTCCATCAAAATTGCTCGGGACTTATACCTAGACACTATTGTTTGGTCATTCGTGACTCCTAAGAAATTGAACATTGGTGGATTGCCGAACACACCACTTCACTCTCTTTGTTGCAAAACAAAGCCCCATTGCAATAATTTTTTAATTCCAATGCCAATTTAATTTCAAATACAAGTTGCAAATTATAATCCCCTTGCAAACATCGATTGGATTCCAACCAAATTGATCACCAGAAACATTTTACAATGCCGCACCTTGTTAATTACAAGTACTATTTTTCAATTTTTTTAGTCATTGTATTGGGAGATTTGGATCCTTTTGGAAAGGGTGATTTTGATGTTGCTGCAAATGACCAGGACCATTGTGAGTGGGTGATGGGAAAGGGTTTGTAAGAATCCAATGCAATCCACCCAAGTCACAGTAAAAATGTGGGTTCTTAATAAGCACAGAGTTACATTTGATCCCTAAACTTTGCCAGTCATGATTAATGATCATATTATGTTTATTTGTCGAGAGACTTCTTTAATCATAGTGTTGTTGTCCTTGAAGAAATGTGCATGTTTTTGGTCCAGCGATTATCATATTTTGTTTATCTATCCAAAGTCTGCTTTGATCATATCATTATTATGCGCAAAAGGAACATGTAATTTTTTGTGCGAAATTGAACCCAACCTTAAAGTTTTGAAGGTAATTATTAGAAACCAGCATCTCAACGAGGGCAGTAACTGTAATTTCATAGTTTCACTATATTCTCTCTTCATTTTCTCATAAAGATACAATGTGTTGCGAAAAACACATTCAAGATCTCCATAACCCTCATGTACTCATTGCTTCCTGTTAAACCCTCTGACTGTTTCATTAACATCAGTCTTTCGATGGTCCAGTTGAAAGCATATGAAACATAACCATCTCTCCATGCATCTTCTAACTGTACATTGGCCTCTCTAGAGCCGAAGAAAATTCCTTAGATATAGAGAGAGATGTGTTTGTTCAGTATTCTCATCATTTTCCCCAATACTCATGTCAAATGCTTCCCTTTCGCTTAAAACGCTACTTAGAAGGATTCTACTATAATTTTAACGTTCAACCCTCCACTCACATCCTACATTCAGCACCACATGCAAATCCTTCCTCTTGGATAAGCCCTATGATAACTATTACTCCTTCATGAGTCTTTGGGCCATAGTAAATATTGAAATTGTAAGCATGTATACAAGGACCAGACTCCTCAATAATGCGTCTAGTCAGGCATTCCCCTTCTTTCATAAAAATACTGAACTCTTCAATGTAACATTCAACTTGGTCACAGTGCCAGGTGTTAACATACCATTAGTTTAACATCGGTTACAGGATCCACGGACCTCAATTCCTTTCCCTCCCAATATGTTCCAACATCAGATACATAGCGAGGACATTTGGAGTGAGCTATACTATGCATTTACTTGACAAAAGTATTTAGAGACTAGCATATTAGCTTTTATTTCTATCTTTTCCTCAGAATTTGCGAGGTTTAACCATGAGTTCATCCTTTTCACTTTCATTCCATTATTCACTTTCATTACAGTTCTCATTTTGCTTAAATTAAATTGTCGCCATAATTCTTTTTCTTCCATTGAATGCAAAATGTTGCTAGATTTCAAATGAAGATGCTATGCAACTGATGCTTTCATTATATGTTTACAATATGGCATTTGTTTTCTATGGGGATTATATCTAGGGTCGATTTTACAATTTGTTTACTGAAGTGAGATTTTATTTTATGTAGGACCATATGATCCACTAGATCCAAACGAAAACATAACAATAAAATATGATATCATCTCTTGGATCCCGGATGGTTATCTGGTTAGTACCCACCCACACCACAACGCACACACACTCTTCCCTTGCAAAGATCCTTCACAGACTAGGTTTTGCTTTGTAGTAGTTGAAAAATATTAGGGATCCATAGCGGTGATGATGAGTATCCATGCCTAATACTTGCATCCATTGCACTCTTTGAAAGAAAATGTATTTTCCAATGGATTTATACTAAAAATATTTTGTTAGTCGACTGTTTTTTCTGCTCTTTTTTTTCTATGTTTGTGGTGTTTAGATTTATAGAAGACACCCAAATATGTGTTTGCTTGTAGTTTTCTTATATTCCTAATATGGTCCCCAAGCGGTATTCAATTTCCCTAAAAAGAAGTTGTTGTCTTAGCTGCTAGGGATTTAGCCTATATAAGGTTCAACTTTTTAAAGATGGGCCTTGCACATCAATAGTTTACTTCTCCTATGGTATGCACATTTAATATAAAGATAAAGGTCATGTCCCTGTATATTAACAAATGGACATCTCCACCTTACACCCACAAATACACTTAATTCTTCCTTGAAATTTATATTTGAGGAGCATTCTCATCAAAAGGCCATGCCTCCATGAGATTAATTACCCACATCTTACATGTACACCATCCTTACCTCCTTAAGCTTTCAATTTTTTCCATTAGTGAGTTTACCGTTAGGGGAAAAAGTTTGGAAAATGGAGAGATGCCAACAAAGAATATATAATACAACTTGCTTGCAATAATATGTACCATCGGTCTAAAAACCTTCCATTTTTACCCTTGCAGGCTATTGTGACTATAATCAATTTTCAGCACTATAGCCACATTCAAAGTCTTGGATGAACTTTGGGGTGGACTTGTGAATAGAAGGAGGTGATTTTATCAATGGTTTGTGCTCAAACAACAGAGCAAAGGTATTTTTCCAAGTACAAAGGAAATATCCCTGAATTGGAATATGCTTTCAAATTGATTAGGAATATGCCTAGATTTGATTGAGGGTTGATATCATGTTGTTTTAGGACTATTCTGGGGATTATTTATTCCCAAAACCTGGAGAATGATGTCCAGGACCTTCAGATAAGAAAATTGGGGGGTTGTATTGTGCCCAAGGGACCACCCAATTTTTTTTTTTTATGAACATACTTCCGAAAAAGTTCCCAGAATTTGTTTTTTGAGGCTATAAGAACGCTGATTACCATGACAAGGGTCCTTTTTATCCACCAAAATCTACCCAGGACTTGCAATTTTTGGATTGATGGATGTTGTTTTATGCTTGTTACTGCCCATATTTGTTTTATGCCTTCACTTTGATTTGTAGGCGATGAGCTTCTCTTACATTCATTTCCTTACAAGGAACTTTACAATGGAGTTTGTTGGGAAGTTGAAGAAAATGTTAGTTTTATCCTCTCTTTGTTTTTAAGTCCTTAGCAACATGCCTCGTGGGTTTGCACTACATAGTATGGAATTTATTCAACCCGAAAGATGAATTCAGGTGCATGTATTCTACCATATTTGTCAGTGGATTCACACGTGCCCTCACCTATTCTTTTTAAAATTCTGACGTTGAATTATATAGCTATGTTGTGCCTAGGCCTAAGTTCTAATTTTGTTGAGGTTTTTTAATAGCGTTATCCAAGGAGCAGTTGATGTTACATTGTTGCCAACCCTTTGGCCAAGGGTGGGGAGGATGAAGGTTTAGAAGATCAAGTTATCAAAGTAGTTGAAATTGTCGATACCTTCGGGTTTCCGTTTGGTTTGCTGAGATAGTGGGTTGCAAGAGAATGGTAACGCATATTTGTGCACTAAAGCTGAATTGTATATATATTTTTACCTTTTGCTTCCTCAATTTTGCATTTGGTGTTTCTTATCTAAAATGTAATTTTCTTTTCACGAACAACCTTCTTTTGACAAGAAGCAATTTCTGGCATTTATTAAGCAATACATAAAGAATCTTACTATTAAATTGCTAGAGGAATGATAGGTTGAATTTAATAAAAACATGGAAGGAACTGCGAAAATGTTCGCTTCTAAGTTGAGCGCCTCAGATTGTAAGTACTTGATGAACTTGGTTGCTTTTTTGGGGTTATCAGCACTCTAATTATGTAATTGTCGTTTTAAAAATTGTTTTGCTGGCATAGTTATGAAGAGTGTTCATTAATTATCTTATGCTGCAATTATATCATCAAACATATGTTGAACAATGAATCTATTCCTTTGTCATCAACATATTAGCATTATATCTTGTTACTATTGTTTCTCTCTCTAGTTTTTTCTTCTTCTTTTTTTTCTAGATTTGTGATAGGAGTTGCTTTTGTGATTCAGCTGTGTACTTCCATTGGATTGAACTTCTCAATCCCATTGACATTGAACTTTTGAGTCCCATTGATGCATTGATGTACATTGAAATCTATTAGTTTGTTATTAGCATAAATTAGAATTGTGCATGTGTTATTTCTTGTTAGTATTGTTTAATTCTTCAATTTGTTTAATAAGTGGGTGACATTGCTGATGTTTAATGCTTGTGTAGTGTTAAAATATTAATGTTTGATTGATATGTTGTCACCATAGTCTATTGTTGTTATTTTTAACTTGCAAGTTTTAAGTTCATGGATGTCCTATGCATATTTTTTCCAAAAAGTTCTAATATATTGTTCTAATCTATGCCACGATTTTTTCACAAATCATGTCATGCATGATTACAGCTCTATGGTTTTTGTATACTACAAGGATGGGGTTCATTTGATGTAATTACACATAAATCCTCACAATAAATTTCAAATTTGTACATGGACTGAGAGACAAAATAAACATCATACAATGAAATATTCATAGTAAGTTATCTAATTTCCCAAATTGGGAATATTGAAGTAATCAAAAGCTTGAAATTTGATTTGAATAAATTGATGCAAAAGATCTTTGATGGTGCTATCTTTTTGCCTTTCTTTTTCTATCCCAAAGAATTTGGGACTTCTCAATATTGATCTTTCTCTTGGAACTACCATAGCTTTTAAGCTCTTATCCCTCATGTCTTAGGATAGGTATTCTGTGAAAATCCTCATCCTTGCCTCTTTTAAATTCATGCCACATAGGTAGAGAAAACCACAACCCCACAGTGAGAATGGAGCTTTAAACCCACAATAATTGTGCTTCACTTCTTCCAGTTTCTTAATCCAACACCACATTTTGATCATGCATAAATTCTTAATTGGCGCTATGCCAAACCTTTCATCATTAGTTGCATTCTACTTTAAGACATTACCCTCAGTTCTATATTGTGCTGGAGGTAGAAGAGTCTATATGACTTTTATGTAATATTTTGTTTCTAGAGAATGGATAACTCTGCTACTAATCAATGTGGCAATTTTTGTCAGTCCCATGTTTTTTAAGTTGCTAATGAAATTATTAGCAGTTCCTCCTCTGTTGCTGTCATTTTGTATCTTGTCATGGATTATTTAAGCCTACCTCAAAGGTGAGTTCTAAATGCTAAATTTAGCTCATGGGTTTGTCTCCTAAGAGGCCTCTTTTGCATGTTGCAGCTAATATTCTTAACTTAATATTGTCTTTTAAAAGGTGTCTTGTGTGGTTTGAGTAGTGCATGCATGTGACTTATGGCCATATCATAATCGATGTTAAGATTATTAGTGCATGTTGCAGCTAATATTTTTAACTTAATATTGTCTTTTAAAAGGTGCCCTGTGTGGTTTGAGTAGTGCATGCATGTGACTTCTGGCCATATCATAATATGGATTTAGGGATAGGTTAAGATGGATTTTTAGAACGTTGACCTCATTTAGAGGCAAAAAATTGTTAAAAAGGATGTAAGCTTTTATAATTTTTGGTATTTGTCAATGAAACCTTCTTGCAATTTGTTTTATTTTCTACTTAAGAATTCTCATGGAAAATTAAATGTCAATTTTTTAAAGCTGCATATAATTTGTGGTAATTATTGCATTATACTGTAGTTTTTGTTTAATGGTTGACAATGTGACTTGTTCCTAAACTCCAAGGAGGCTTAATTAAAAGAATAAATGTTTATCGCTTGATTTAGTGCTAACATTATTAGAGAATCAAGCACATCTTCATTACATAATAGAAAATGTGTTACATTGTATACTTTCAATTCCTACTTGGTTGTAGCGCAAAGCACCACAACATATATAACCTCACATATTACATATTAAACTACATATATTTTGTTTCTGTTGAAACAATTGTGTTGGTAAATAAAGATTTCATCCAATGAAACATCTTGTCCTCTTTGCATTTATTTCAGTTTGCAATAAAAAATGAAAAATAAAGAAAAAATACATGTTTGAAGCACTTCATATAACAGAAAAGAGGTAGAATGGACTGTACATTTGGAAGTATATTGTAATATGGCTGAAGGTAAGTGGTATGTCATTCATCATTGTTTATGTGCTATTAAGATAATGGTTGTTAATTTTTATTTGATTTACTAGCAATTTTACAAATTTCTCGTGGATTGTGACGTGCTTGAGGAGAATACATGAGAAATATTTCGAATGGGAACATAAATATTGCAAATTTAATAGCCTTAGGTTAAGTGTAGTTGAGAAATAGTCTTTTTTCTCTTATTGTAAGACAATTTAGTGTTTGTTGGACTCAAGAAAACTTGAGAGAATTAGTAGAGAGAGAGGGAAATCACATGGGTAAGGGTTTCATATATTGGGTAGCTCCCAAGATTGGTAAGATTGGAAAAACTATGAAAATCCATTCCCCAACCAAGATTAAGAGGTGTATTCCAGATGGAAAGAAACTAAGACATCCCTTTTGGTGCACAAGATCCTGTGCAGGCAATTTATCAAAAGAAATCATATTGAAAATAGTTCTAGGTGGGTTTAATCAATCAATTCACATATTAATTTTTTACCTTGACTCACTTATAGGTGTTGGTGTATAGGAGGTGGGTGGTTGTTCAAATGTTTGAAGGGATCTATGGACAAGATCCAAAGTGGCGGCTCCTCCTCGGGAAAGCTCAAAAAGGCAAGGGAAGGGTTTTCATGCTCTAAAATGAAAGTTCAAGTATGAAAGAGACAATGGAAAGGGTTTCCATGCTTGAGCATGAAAATTCAAGTATAAGGAAGCTGAAAACGAACTCGCAACAAATATGCATAATGTTGATGGACTCAATCTTGGCGTTGACTACACAAGTAAAGATGAAGCCATGGAAAACTCAAGCCCTCCTCACAATTATTGATCTAATTTTCCCCTCAGATCATTATATCGCAAATGATGTTCTCATGAGAGTTGAAGCAAAGCGAGAGGGATGCAAACAACCTTGAGAACTCCAAGCCTATTACACAAAGTTTGGATAGTCCAAATTAGATTTTTAGTATGCTCTGGTATATAGTCTACTATAGTCCAAATTTGTATTTGCTTCAAGCATTTTTTATGGTTCCTCTTTTTCAGTAAGGAGAACCTTTTCCCATTAGATACTTTGTATTTGCTTCAAGTAATTTCTATGAATCCTCTTTTTCAATCAGAAGAACCTTTGTCCATTGGATATTAGTGTATTCCTAACCTTGATACGTCTTTCTATCTAAATTTTAAAACATGTTATTTCATATAAACATGGTATATTACTTTATTCCTAATCTTAATATATTTTTCTTTCTAAATTTTAGAACATGTTATTTCATATAAACAAAATGTATGCAATCCATAGATTTTCTTGTTTTGTTCATAGCTATAAATATTCTACATCCAATGTTAATTGTAATATTTTTCTCAATAGTATGAGTTATTGTAATATTTTTTGCTACTCAATCGTACGAGTTTCCTTCCTTTCCCTTACAAGGCCATTACTTGAACCCATATTTTTAAAAGCCACATAAAGCACATTTTAGAGATTGCACTTTTTTTAAGAAACGGAAGACCAAAGACATGGTATATGATAGAATAATATTTGGAGAGAGTTCTTATGAATAGGTTTGGATTTTACATTAATAAATAGAGCAAAGCAGGGAGGTAAAAATAAGTCACTAACAAAAAGAACTACATCATATCTTAAGGTGCAAAGACACATCATATCCTAGAGTGCAAAGACACCCATGCTTTAGAATCACATAGATTCAAAACACACATATAAGAAAACAACACAAGATTACAAAAACTTTAAAGAACTATGCTAGTGATGTAAATTTCAGCTTTTACATGGCAATTGTACACAAAAATAGAACCTAATTTCTTGGAAATAACTAGTGGCCAAAATACTACATTGTGATAACGAATGTATATAATTTTGAGTTTTTCCTTAAAAGAAAATTAATTAATATCTTTTTAAAAGTTGTGATTAATTAATAAAGTTGCGATTATTTTGAAATTATATAAAATCTTTACGTAAATGATATAAATTATACGAAGGGGTGTAAGAACAACCATGTACGGAAATTACCATTTAAAGTATGTATTAGCTCCATTTTAAGTATGTGTTAGCTCAATGATTTTTTCTAAATTAATTTAAATAACTATATTACTGAGTGAAGCTTTTTAATTCCTATAGAATGATATGCGTTAACCAAAATCACTTATGTTTCTAGAAAGGTTTCATAAAATGTGTTTATATTTTTAGATTTCTACATGATTTTTATTAATCTTGGTAAATCTGGTTATATTGAAAAAAAAAAATAACATTAAAGTTTTGTTAACTTTTTTGAAAATTAAAGATAAGAAGGTTTTCAACAACTAAGAAAAGTTAGCCCTTAGCAAACTTAGAGCTTTTGAGTAGTTTTGAAGAGGCTTTTAACAACTAAAACAAGTTAGTACTTAGTCAATTTAGAGTCTTTAGTAGTTTTTTTTTTTTACTAAGGGAATAAACAATTGGAGTTGGGATAGTACTCGCATAACACGGGGTCCAGGGATCCAATCTCACTACCACTATACTCTTAGGTACATCCACAAGGCCCAAACCATAGCGCACGGGTAAGTTTGGGAGGATTCGAACAGATGACCTTCCATTTACAATGGATTACAACTTCTTATCTTTACCACTTGAGCTGCCCCCATCTCTAGTAGTTTTGATGTAAGAAGAACTTTATTATTAAATTATCAATTTGTTTATTAATAAATTCATTATATATTTTTAAGGACGTTTGATAGTTGGAAGGAACTCTAATGAGGTTAAAGGATCAAAGGCATGAAAATAATGTCATGCAATAATAAGTACTAATTTTAAATGAATTTTTTAATATAGAAAATAAGGTTAATTTGTTGTCTAAATATTTGGAGCCTTGTTTATTAAGCTTGTTCCAAATTATGATAGATTGATTAATGAAGTTTTGTATCTGAAATTATAGGAAGTATGGTCTAACTTGAAAGTTGAGAGGAATTCTGGAGCCTTGTTTATTAAGCTTGTTCCAAATTATGATAGATTGATCAATGAAAGTTTTGTATCTATATTATGAAATTATAGGAAGTATGGTCTAACTTGAACGTTGAGAGGAATTCTCACTGATATTTCACACACCTTTTATGTTTTATATAGAAAAATATTTTTGAGAATTATATTCACATTATTATATTGTGGATTGTTAATACATGCAAAGGCAGGGAAAATATAAATGAGTTGGTCATGCATAAACTTTGAATTTATATTAATCCTAAAACAAATTCATAATATTTCTCAATGTTTTGTAATATTTATGTATTAAATTTAATATTTTGAAAATATAAATGATTTTGTTAAATATTTAAAATTTGTTATTTCTATTTTATAATTGGTTAAAAGCTTTGAAGTGACAAAATACCCGAAGTTGGATGTGAAATTGTTTAAACAAAATAATAATTTAAATTTAAAAAATTCAAAAAAATTCCTAGCTCGACATGTGGTTTTTGTACTAAAGGTTTCATTACTGCTAATGAATACTATCATTTTTGTACAGTGTCATTAATGATAAGCACACACTGCTATTGATAATATCATTTTGTGCAAATTACCATATTCACATTGAAATTAATTTCTAATTCTAAAAACTCAATCAATGACACACACACACACACACATAACACTTTTTATGAATTAATGGTAACCATTTTTTCTTTTTAACCAAACACTAATCTACACTAGTACATGACAATGTATAAACATATGTTTGTTTTTTTAATAGCATATATATTTTTAATTAATAAGAATATATGAATCTAAGTTTCTTTAATATATATATATATATATATATATTTTACTTAGCACTAATATATCTAAACTTTTGTGGTAACACAAACTATATGCCTGTGTGTGTTGTCTTTTTAATTTTATCGACATATGTATTTTTAATTAATACAATGTATTTGACTTACTTTTTTATCAACATGTAAGATATAATTGCACACTATTATTTTACTTATTTTTATTTTTTAAAAATATATATTTTAAATATTATATACCTTGAAATTTATAATAATATGCATTTAGTTTAATGATTCTACAAAATATTTATATTTTTGACATAATATATACTTTAAAATGATAAATAGACACACACATTTATCATACTTTAGTTTAGTTGTATATATATCATATTTAGAATTTTAAAACCACTTTAAGTGCAAGGAAAGTGACTAACTCTTTTAAAAATAAAGATATGAATTAACTTTTATTAATAGTATTTTTAATAACAAAAATAATATCATATATACTAGAAAATTATAAACATATATCATATCTTAACTATAAACATAATATTAAGGTAGGGACTAGCTACTTTGCAGCTATTTCTCTTGTTTGAGATAAGGCTTTATATGTTATATTTACATAATTATTATATAATTAATTATTTGATTTTTTTTGTGCAAGATGTTATTATCATCAAATTTCAATACAATTGTCCAAAATTGTCAAATATTGCTCATCTTCTCATACCTATTTTGATTCACAACAACTACTTAAATTATAGCCCTTAGATACCTAAAACATTCTCAAACTTGTGTTTGATGGCCAATTTAACCTATAGCTTTTGGTACACTAATTTCTTCATTGTGCGGACTTATAGATGAAAGCATTAGATGCACTTTATCTGCAACTGGGAAACCCATTACATATATGATATTTACCTTGAGTACATCATCTTCATAGTGACCACTTTTGTAGGAAGGTTTCTTATAGTCTTTCGTGAACTCAATAAACTTGCTTAGATCCTTAAGGTCCATTCCCAATAAGGGTCGTATGTCAAACTCATTTGTTATGGATTTCCAAAGCCAAAAGGCCCAAATGTTGTTGTCGAGCCATCAAAATCTAGGGGTCGTGTACAATAGATTTGATATTAATTTTTTTTGTCCTTATTGGTCTTCCTGTAACCTAAACTTCTTCCAATTCGAATTTAGTTGATATTTTTATCTATGGCTAGAGATTTCAAGTATGAAGCACACAAACAAATTCATTTTAGGGGAGGGGAATCAACAACACTTGGTTCCTTTGCTTATTTGTCCATCTAGGTGTTAGTTTTTAAGAATTTACTTCAATCTGATCTAGGATCTTAACTGAGAGAACAACATGTACAACATATATACAACATATTAATCATGGACACAATAATGCAAGCACACAAGAGACACAGAGTTTCACCGGGGAAAACCAAGAAGGTGAAAAACCCCACAACTTCCTCAGAGATAGATAGAGTAATGATACAACCCAAGCATAAGAGATATACTCCTAGCAGCATCTTCTCCTCCTCCACAAGTGCGCCACTCTCCAATGAGAGTATGAGTGAGAAAGTGAATGCTCAAATAGAGTGCCTCCCGCACTCTATTTATACTTGACTTGACTTGCCTAATAACCTTTACTAGGTCGACCTTAACTTAACCACATAACATAATGCTGATAGGGCCGACCCCCAATAGGGTGGTCTAATAACCCTTTTACCCACATGACTCATACAGGGCCGACCCCATCAAGGTGGTCTAATAACCCATCAAGTATAAGTTACGACACTTACAATATAAATGACGACACTTCCGTATATAGGAATAATAACATCTCTATAGGAATACAAACACTTCCGTATAGAGGAATAATAACATCTCTATAGGAATACAATATACATAGGTGAAATACATTATGAAGTTACAATTACATCAACACTCCCTCTTAACTAGGAAGGTATTTCTCGACACTGGTCTTCTAGCACAAGTCTTCTTCTCTAGATCATCGTCACTGGATCATCGTCATCGTCACTGCTGCTGCTATCTCAATCAATCTCTGAACTACTCATCATAGGAAGTTCTACAGAGCCAGTCCCTTTTCATACTGGATGTAGGCCCACCACCTGCAGGTATTCATCATCACTAGCCATACTGTGGAATCCTCGGGACTTATTACGTGTGTCCACAAAACCTTGAAAGAGCATCCCAGGCCTTTTACGAGCACACGACTCAACCTATCGGATCTCCCAGGATCTTTTACATGTGACTGTCACAAAACCTTAAAAGAGTGTCTTGCCTAGCAAGATCTCTAAAGAGCATCCGAGGCCTTTTACGTGACTAGCACAACCTGTCCGGATCTCCAGGACTTATTACATGTGACCCCTACCACAAAACCTTAAAAGAGTGTCTTGCTAAGCAAGATCTCTAAAGAGCACCTCAGGCCTTTTTCATCCTGTCCAGATCTCCAGGACTTACTACATGTGGTCCCCACAAAACCTTAAAAGAGTGTCTTGCCAAGAAACATCTCTAAAGAGCATCCGAGGCCTTTTTCATCATGTCCATATCTCCAGGACTTATTACATGTGGTCTAGCAAAACCTTAAAAGAGTGTCTTGCCAAGCAAGATCTCTAAAGAGCATCTGAGGCCTTTTTCATCCTGTCCAGATTTTCAAGACTTATTACATGCTACCCTTGCACAACCTGTCCACGGCCACAGAGTATCAACCTGATACTCACCATACATCGTCCTGATGTACATGATCATCTTGATCATCATCACTGCATCGTCCTGATGCATGTCATCTAGAGCATCGTCCTGATACTCATCACATATGATCATCCTAATCATCGTCACTGCATCGTCCTGATGCATGTCATGTGGAGAAACATCCTGAAGCTCGTCATCCATGATCATCCTGATCATACAATGCATCCACCTGATGCATACCAAGTATCTACCTTATACATATCATCATACATGATCCACCTGATCATACAATGTATCCACCTGATACATATACAGATACATGATCCACCTGATCATACAATGTATCCACCTGATACATATACAGATACATGATCCACCTGATCATATAATGTATCCACCTGATATATATCAACATACATGATCTACCTGATCATACAATGTATCCACCTGATACATATACAGATACATGGTCCAAGCATCCAACATGATGCATATACATATACATGATCCAACTGATCATAACAAGCATCAAACATGATGCATATATAGAGCAGTAAATGGAGCATCGTCTTGATGCTCATCATCCAACGCTTACATCCACAGCCATGGGAAGGATCCTCCTCTCACCATGCTTGGAATGGCTTCCAGCAAATGTGTCCATCACTTCTTCCTCGAAGTGTCGTCAATCTGAAGAACACAAAGCCTCTCTCTGAAGTACTCAAACTTCACTCTGGCTAGTGGTTTCATCAGCACATCTGCAACTTGCTCATCTATCGCAACATACAGGAGCTTCACTGCTCCTCTCTGCACCATATCCATGATATAGTGATATTTGATCTCAATGTGTTTCGACCTGTCCTGGAACACCGGGTTCTCAGACAGCTTCACACAACTCTGGTTGTCACAAAAGATACCAGTAGCATCCAATGGGAGATCAAATAACTCTGACAATAGCTTCCTCATCCATACTGCCACACAACTAGCCGAACAAGCTACAACATACTCTGCCTTGGCTGTACTCAGTGCTAAGTAGGACTACTTCCCGCTAAACCAAGAGATCACACCTGATCCCATACTGAAGCAGCACCCAGACGTGCTCTTCCTATCTGCAGCACTTCCTTCCTAGTCTGAATCAACATAACCCTGCAGGTTAAACTTTTGATTCGCATCATACTTGAGCCCATAGTCAATTGTACCCTTCAGGCACCTCAGAATATGCTTTACAGCAACCAGGTGAACAACTCAGGGATCCGTCAGGAACTAGCTCAATGTGTTCACCGCAAAGCAAATATCTGGTCTTGTATTCGTCAGGTACATCAAGGACCCAATCATCTGTCGATACATCGTGACATCAACTGGCTCAAATGAAGTATCACATAGAAGCTTCAGGTTTGATGCCATAGGTGTGGCCATAGTCTTGCAGTCCATCATCCCGAACTGCTTCAGGATCTCTACTGCATACTTCCCTTGTCCAAGGAAGATCCCATCTGCACTCTGCCACACCTCCATGCCTAGATAATAGTGCATCATCACCAAGTTCTTCATCTTGAACGTGGCAGCAAGCTTTCTCTTCGTGTTGACAATCAATCTATCCTCTCTGGTTACAAACAGGTCATCCACATACAATAAGAGTATCACAAAATTGCCTTCGTCAACCTTGTAGTAAAGGTTGGAATCCACTTTACTCTTGGTAAAGCCCAAACTGGATAGAAAGTTGTCTATCCTACCATACCAAGTCCTAGGAGCTTGCTTCAAGCCATACAAGGCTTTCTTCAACTTGCACACATATGACTCCCTGTCATATGTCTCAAAACCAATTGGCTCCTCCACATACACTTCCTCCTCGACTACACCATTCAAGAAAGCTATCTTGACATCCATCTGGTGTATCTTCCATTTCATCACTGTAGCCAAAGCAAGTACTGATTTGATGGAAGTGTATCTGGCTATAGGTGCAAAAGTCTCTTCATAGTATGTTCCCTCTTCCTGAGAGAAGCCACGAGCTACAAACCTCGCTTTGTATTTTTCTATGCTACCATCTGCAGCATGCTTGATCTTATAGATCCACTTGGAAGTCACAACAGACTTCCCTTCAAGTCTTGGGACTACATCCCAAACATCATTCTTCATGATTGACTGGTATTCCTCGATCATGGCATTCTTCCCAAATCCTGGGAACTTCAATATCTTCAATATCTTCAATAGATAGTTTTGTTACTGGAACAAATGTTGTAGTCCTTCTTTTGTAGGTGATGGTATACGATCTTTCCTACAAGACAAGTTAAATTGCATGATTAGAAACATCTCATAGTTTTCAGAACAAATTCTTACACATAAAGAAATATGTCATACAGTCATGCAATTAATTTAACCAATGCTTCAATACAACATTTATCCATATCCTGTAACTTTCTAGATGCCTTCCAATCTCTACCAGAACATTGTTAAGAGTGTGCACAACTCCCAACATGTCAGCAAAGAGGTTTCATTCTAGATAAGTAGCAATGGAATGTTGTGCAGTGCCATAGGCCACTTACCCATCACATGCATATTAGTAGTATACTGTTCATTAATGCAATTATTCTAATATGCATAATACACACCCTAAGTCTAGGAACATAAGCATATACATCATCGAGCAATATTATTTAAACAAACAAGTATGCAAGAAATGACAATTCAAATACTTATATTTGTTTGGTTTGTAGGGTGGACTCCCTCTCAATATTTGCTTCCTTGCAGGAACTACTGGAGTGTGCTCCCTCTTGATCTTTGCTTCCTGGATTACCTGTCCTTGAACTTATATCCATCCTCGATCACTTATGCATACTTACTAGTATCATCATTGTGTTATCCTCGACGTCTTATACATACATTCATTAGTATAATCTCAATACTATCAAAACACAATAATCTTAAACATGTATAGTCATGATCATTTCAAACACAGATAATAAGCATTAGCATTCAATGTTTTAGGGAAGACTTCTCTTACTCATGTATAATCATATTTGACTAAAGGACTTTTCTGGTTAGTCATATCATCAATCAAGGTAAGAGACATAATATGCGTAAACCCTTGATTACTTACATTTCTAACTTCATGAATAATCATTATCAACCATGCAACAGTATAAGATCCTAACACAAGGTAGGATTCTAACTTGATATAGGAAAAACATACCTGGATTAATATGTTAGCTGGTTATGTCTAACATACCCACATGATGTCTTCTTGTTCTCTTAAATGACTTGTGCTAGTAACCTGCATATCTCATAGGTTAATCATTATAGAACCAAGTTGTACATACCTCGTAAGTAGATCTTCTATGTGATCCATGACAATGGATGAATCTTTGTCTTCATGTCAACATGGTCATATGTTCTTGAACTAGAACATGATTTGTCTTTCTTGATGTACCTTTCATGTTAGCGGACAACATCAACCTCATACAACACCACAATGCATTAGTACAATCATAAGTGTCAAAATCCTAATCAATGAATATTTGCATTCATAATTTTATTAAGGTGATACAAAAAGTTAATCAAGTTGTACTAAACTTAATGAAGACAAACATACCATAAACTTAATCATGAACATATCTTGAAACATACCTAGATAAGTCATACCTGTCGAGATTGCTTGTAATCTTCTTATGTAAGGCCTTAGCCTCATCTCCCTCTGAAACAGGAACTTCTTCACTTATGCAAGTGACCAATCCATTCTCTTCTAGGATTAACCCAATCCACTTGATTTGCAGAAACTGGATCTGGAGCTGGATTAGGGTTTGTCAGAGAAACCCTAAAAAATTCAATCTTTGAATTTCAAACTTCCGAAAGGATAGAAAGATGCACCTTGATGAGCTGATCAAGCTGGTATACTCAGAATTTGAAAACTGCAAAGTTTCACCCCTCAAAATTGCCTTTGAAACTTTCGGATCTTCTAGACAGGATCCCGAACTAGGGTTTGATAAAGCCCACCCTTCTGCCCAACCAAAAGGTTCGATCCAAATCTCTAAACTTTGATTTTTTTGAGGAGCTTCCAGCCGTGGTCACAGACTTCAGAATTTCCAACTTTTGCAGAAGCCCTAATTTTCCACCTTTTCGATCAAAATCCTGAACTAGGGTTTGATCAAGCTCGACCTTCTGCCCAACCAAAAAATTCGATCTTGGTCTCTAAATTTTTATTTTGATGAGGAGCATCCATCCATGGTATCCAATACAAAAGATTCCAACATTCTCCGAAACCCTAAATTCCCGGCGCCATGAATGAAGGTGCCCAAAATCCAATTCTGTTTTGATAGAAATATGCACCTGATTGTTTTTGGTGTAACTCTGAAATTTCAGATCTACAGGGTCTGAATATTCTTCCTGTGGTAGCCTGACCTGTCATCTTTCCAACCCCATAGGTCTGACCTAAATTGGATTCTCTGAGAGAGCGTTATGCCAAGTGTCGCAACGTGACCTGTTTATGGGATAAAACATGAGAGCAAACTTGTATGGCGTTCCACGTGTCACTGGTTCAGTTTTAGCCTCTGAAAAACTTACCTGAGAAAGTACAGTCCATGCCCTACCTGTCAATTTTTACAAAATTTCATTTGGAGCTTCTTAGCCCAAGTTATGACCTTTTTTCCTAGGTCACCTATTTATGACTCAGATCTGGAAGAGGCAGAAACCCGATATTGTACATATCATAAATCACAATGTACAACGAATTAGAGGTTGTCCTTTGGACACAAGGTACATGGGGATCTTATCTTCGACCAGTAATATTTTGAGATCCTGAAACCTCGCCTAAATATATTTATAGTGAATGTGCTATGATGACTGGTTTTTGCTATATCAAGCCCTAGCTTCGCAAGTGCAACAAGTGTCATAAATGCCATATCATGCCTTCTTTCAGGCTAGATCTGATTCCATGTTAGTTTTTCAGAATTTACTTCAATATGATCTAGGATCTTAACTGAGAGAACAACATGTACAGCATATCTACAGCATATTAATCATGGATACAATAATGCAAACACACAAGAGACACAAAATTTCACCAGGGAAAACCAAGAAGGTGAAAAACCCCGCAACTTCCTTAGAGATAGATAGAGCAATGATACAACCCAAGCATAAGATATATACTCCTAGTAGCATCTTCTCCTCCTCCACAAGTGCGCCACTCTCCAATGAGAGTATGAGTGAGAAAGTGAATGCTCAAATAGAGTGCCTCCCGCACTCTATTTATACTTGACTTGACTTGCCTAATAACCTTTACTAGGTCGGCCTTAACTTAACCACATAACATAATGCTGACAGGGCCGACCCCCAATAGGGTGGTCTAATAACCCTTTTACCCACATGACTCATACAGGGCCGACCCTCATCAAGGTGGTATAATAACCCTTTTACCCACATGACTCATACAAGGCCGACCCCATCAAGGTGGTCTAATAACCCATCAAGTATAAGTTACAACACTTACAATATAAATGACGACACTTCCGTATAGAGGAATAATAACATTTCTATAGGAATACAAACACTTCCGTATAGAGGAATAATAACATCTCTATAGGAATACAATATACATAGGTGAAATACATTCCGAAGTTACAATTACATCAACACTAGGAACTTAGATATGACAAGATTGAGAAACTATGCATTAGATTTGGTCATGTTACACAACTCAAAAAAGGGGAGGATTATCTCCTTGCCAAGGTAGATTGTCAGAGGATCCCTAGGAATTCATCTACCTCATGTTTTAGTTTTGGGGGTTAGTAGTTTCAACCATTGTTATTATTCAATGATGAAAAAATGACTTATATGTTTTGAAAGAATCTCAAGAATTGCATGTTTTTCAAAATTGTTTGATATTTTCCCATTTTACGCAATCTTGCTGCTTTTTTAAAATTTTGCTTCTTGGTAATTTTTGGCCATTTTTTGTATCTTACAGTTATATCTAATATACTCTATAGGAAAGACATTTTGAGAGAAAGTGTTTACAATATCTTATAATTAGACCCATATTCAAGAAGAGCTCTTGCAAGTTGGTCAAGCTTTAATATCCTAAAAAAAATTATGACTATCTCCCTCTTCTTGATAAACAAATTACAACACAATTTAATCATACAAATTCAAGTCTTTGTTATTGAAGTCCATTGTGTGCTTCATTTTATTAATTAAATTTTCATAACTTCTACAAAATTACTTGCAATGCAATTGTGTTTTTATTTTTGTGGGAGATTAGATAGTGCATCGCCTTCATTTCATTTCAGGTGGTTTGATTTTCTTTAAATAATGAAAAGTTTAACTATCCATTGGTTTACTTAATAATTGATAATAATTATTGAATTATTAAAGGTTTACTTATTATTTAATAATAACCATTGAAAGGTTGTAAGTTCTAGTGGTTTGCTTAGTATTTGATAATTAAATCTTCCAAGGTAGCATGAAATATTTTTTATTCATATTCCAAGTATGACTTTGACTTTCAGACCAAGTTGGATTGAGAGTCTTTGAAATGTATGAAAAATATTGTGCTTATTCAAACCAATGCTAAATTGCTAATAACTTGCTTGAGTAATGGGTTACTCTTGTAATTAGGATAAATATAATGCGATATGCACAAATATCCCCCACCTTTTTCAATACAGTATATGTGACTTAAAGCTATTTTGCAAAAGACTATTTCTACGTTAAGTTATTTTTTCAAGGACTATTTATAGCCCCTAGTGCATGTAATACATTTTCAACTAAGTATTTCCATATCCATATATTTAAACCAAGTTGTTGAAGGGAAGACAATATACATGGCTATAAGCTCATCCTTACTTTTTTATAGGCAAGTATTTTTTAAAGGCACAGTGTTCATACTTGCGTAGCACTTTCATTTAAAGGATCATGGGCATACTTACCTAATACTTTTTGTTTGTTGTTTCTATCGGTGTTCCTTTGCACCTTATGGGGCAATAGCTAGTTAGTACTAGGTGGAGAAGGGAATATAAGCGAGGACTTTTTTCCCACACATGGAGAGGTTGAAAATAAGAAACTTTTTCACTTTGGTTTGGGTTTTCACTAAGCCCTTCTAATGATGATAACAAATCGATGATTGATTACATAGAATATTACAGATAGATTACTTTAGTTAGAGAAAGGGAATATTGAGATAAATAATTAATATTGTTGGGGAATAATGCTCCACTCAATCATGTATTATCTATAATTTAGAAATTTGTGGTGTATGTGGACAACTAAACTATTAAGAGTGATTAGGTGTGCACTTGAGCTATAGGTTAATGAAATATTGTAGTATAGTTTGTTAGTGTAAAGGTTGCAAACTTCCATTAGGACTCTCCCAATGCATTGTATCTATGAAGAAAGAAAAAAGTGAATAATTTGTGTGTATATTTCATTCCTTGTATTGCTACAATGTTTGTATGTCTCTCCTATCCTTTCTTGGTATTAGAGCCACACTGGGAATAGCTCCATCATGGGAGAGCCCAATATGATGGAAAGCCTATGAAATGTTTAACAATTGTACATATAAGTAGAATAGGAGTAGATTATATTTTTGTAGAATAGTGTAGAATGTGCCTACAATGGAATTTTTGTTTTGTTTTCTTTGTATAGATCGCTAAAGGAGATACCGCAAGTTTTTTCCTGCAAGTCCATTGGGTAGAGTTTCCAATGAGAGCTTGTTTGTATATTTGAAGGAAATAGAGGCTCCAATTTATTGTCGAGGAATGTTGACAATAAGATAATGTGATCACTGAGGAAATGTGTTCTCCAAGGAGCATAAGAACCAATTGGTTATTGTTTTTTTGCTACAATAGTTTTTCCAAAACAATTGATGAACACCAATGGAATGGAATGCTTCCAACATAGCCTTGATAGAAAAATAAAAAAATGATTTTGATGCTTTTATTTCTCTCATTTATTTTCTGGAGTCAAAGGTCAAAATGTATTTTCTAAGGTAGACTTGCCATGGTGAAGTATCAAAAGGAAGTCAAGTCCATGTTATAAAAAAATAGTTATATTATATCATTTCTTTAGAGTTTTTCATTAGTAAAAGATATTTTGTTAATTATTGCAAGTTTATTAACATTTTCCTTTAATTATGAAATAAATAAAGAAAACGATGATAGTAGATTAGGGAATTAATTTATTAATTGGAAGAAAATGTATCTCCAAAATCAGAGGGGGAATTTCAAGTTCAACTCAAGATAGATGGTTTCTTAGACAGTCTGAGGTGATATGGATCGGAGAATCTATACCTCATTGGGATTATGAGATATGCATGTGGATATTGCTATCCAATAGTTCAAGGGATATCCGAAATTTGGAAGTTCAGTATCATACCTTTATGAGGGTTAACATGGATCATAGTTAGTAGACCATACCTTTTGAAGTAATAGAAGGAAATTTGATGGAGTTTGAAGCCTACAAGATTTCAAAATGGTATATGAGCAAAATGATCAAATTGGAGATTTGGAATTATGTTTTATGATCATTCATTTTTTTGTATTGTAGCATTAAGAGGGGGTGTTGGAGAATAATGCTTGGTTAATAAGGGATTGTAGGATAGATGGTTAGTGTAAAGGTTGCACAGTTCCATTAGGACTATCAATGCATTTGTAAATAAATAAGAACATTAATAATTTGTGTGTATTTCATGTCTTGTACTGCTGCAATGTCTATGTGTCTCTCCTATTCTTTCTAGCTTTATAGAGGAATGATTACTCCACTAATATAGAAAAGAAAAGAAGGGAGTACAAAGATCCTGTAATTTTCCACAAAACCCCAAAGAAAACCTGCTATGATACCAATATGATCCATAAATTGTCATGGATATTCCAATGAATAATTCGTCACAATGGATCTTACAACTTAGTTCTTTTTATTAGCTTATTTCCAGAATGCTAAATAACTAGAAGTGTAAGAAAAATAACTAGGGCAAACAAATGCAAAATCCACATAATCAACAAGAGATTTACCTTGGGAAAACCCACTATGGGTAAAAATCCATCCAAATATGAGGACTATGCCTTTCTTTTCATATAAAATAAAAATACAAAGGAAATGGCACTCTTTATGGAGTTACCTATACTCGAAAACCATAATGACTACTACAGGACCTCCTACTTCCTATGTTATGCTCTAAGATCCACTCTTGTGTTATTTCTCAACTATGGAACAATACAATAACATCATAAGAATGGAACCCCTTATTTTCTTAATAGATCAATATTTAACATAGTTTGATAGCCATCTAAGAATAATTTTAGGGTTTTTGCATGCCCCAATTCCTAATTAGGGTTAGAGTTTTGGACCTTCTAGAATGTTCTTGAAAGTCCACACATAACTAGGTCTGCATGTGTGAGAAATTAGAGCTGATATGGAATCAACTAGGTACCATGGTGGTCAACTAGATAGGTCGACTTGTGAGAGGCATAAATTCCTAATACAAACTCCCTTTGTGGCAATTATTGCACCATTGGAAAGGTCTTGGGGTGTAGAATAGATTAAAGGGGAATTGTGCAAGTGATGAACTTTTGGACCCAAAAAACATTGTTTAAACCCTCAAATAGGCCCCGCAAGGTTCTAGACCCCAAATCTTCAATGTGAGACATGCCCCTAAAATGGGCCCTACAAGACAATTCATCCAATATTTCCATATAGAAAGCACCAAACTAGATGACAAATTATATATTGATCCATTTCAGATCAAATACCTTAAATCTTCTTTATGGATTTCTTTAGATGAAAACCACTTAAACATGTCGATGCAACTCAGAAATATCAAGGAATATTCAAAACAATAATAAATATATGTGTACAATGCAAGCAAATCACATCAATGCCAATTGTGCAATTAATCTTTCAATTATAAATTGTGGCAGCTCACCTTATGTACTTGTCAATATCATATATATCTTGTTTTATGTTGTTATTAAATATTTTTGGGAGAGATTGAGGTATAACAAACTGAAATATAGGACATGTACTCATTATTTTATTCAAAATTTAAAAAAATAAATAAATAAATAAATAAAAATTATTAAAAAAAGGAAGATTAATTTACAAATTACCTTAATAAAGGTATGCCAATCATGAGTTTTTACCCCACCAAATTACCCTTTCTTTGTCAATATATTCTTTATGTTTGGAGAAAAAACAGTGGGGAATTTTTTTTTTTGAATGACATATTTTACAACATTGATTTCTTTCTCTGCAAATAACCATGGAATATTGTTTGGTTGTCCATCATTGAAATAATTCAAATCGAATTTCCAATTACATGATTGGATTCATGAATGCTGCTACAAACTTTGGTGATTTTATCTTTATTACTCCTTCCATCTAATATTCTCCATAATGTTTTTATAACATTATTCCCTATATGCATTATATCAAACAAATGAGCAACTTGTAGGTGCTCATAGTAGGGAAATCTATTGAATTGGATGGAGTATCTTTTCATTCCTCATGTAGGAATCTCATTAATGCATTGATGACCTTTACAAAACATAAATGAAAATATTTAAATATTAGAGAACATAGAAATTAACAATTGAATATAAATATTTCAAGTTGTCTAACATTATAACATGTGATATGGAATATACAGTTTCTTACCTCGACGATGATTCTTATTGTACTCCAATTTCCATAGTTTATATGTCATTCTTTGGGTTTTTTATAGTTTCTTCCTTCCCATTAAAAAGATATTTCTTGGTAGTTCGATACCTATGGTTATTAGGGAGGAAGTACCTATACTCATCAAACACCTTCTTTCCTAAAATTCTAGAGAATTGAGATATGACTACGGGACCACATACTAGACATGCAAATTTACCCTTTGTTTGAAGGCCTGCAACATGTGGAATTATGTTAATGCTAGTATTATACAAAGAAATTATTCAAAAAATGCATGAATCATTAATAAATTTAAATATTGTTAGAGTGTAGTACTTTAATAATAAGTACCACAAAAATGTGTTAGGCCCAAGATATCATGATTTGACCATGTAAGTATTCCATGGAATTGAAATTGTCTTTGCTTACCTATTGGTTTGGAGATTTCATACATAGTGATTCCAACCCATAACTTTATATGTTCATCAATAAAAGGATCAATAAATATGTCCATATATTTAACTTGGTACTTACCTAATTATTTGCAAAATTTATACACTTTTATTACATTGAACATGTAATAAATTAATATATGTAACAATCAACTAAAGTATAATTGAAATGATATCTACACTTGAAACAATTATTTTGAACAAATACCTAGAACAATCATTGCCAACAATGTGTGCTCCCTCTTTATTGACATCCAAGGAGGAATGCTATTGTTTATAAAAAATAGGCCACATTGAGTAAAGAGACCTCATCTCTCTAAATGGATTAACACCATCAGCTGCCAATGAAATCCTAACATTACAATGTTCTTCTTTAAAAACTGGAGATCTTTCTTGGATATCCCTAAATGTAGTATCATCTATAGGAATTCACATAACACCATCTTCACTCCTATTTCATGCATGGTAGTCCATAAATTGTGCCATATTTTTGCACCTAAACAATCGTTGGTAAAGTGGAATTATGGGAATATGCCAAAGAACCTTGCAAGGCACCTTATTTGTTACTTGATCGGTTTGATATCTACTAATTTCACATTGAGGGCATTCTGACTTTGTTGCACGTTGTCGATAATATATAATATAGTCATTAGGATGTCATACTACATTCCTAAATCTTTCATAATGAGAGACAATTCTCAGTTTGTGCAAGGTAAATTATTTGGTGATGGTAGGAGAATATCACCTAATAGTCTATAATTGTCAAAGAAAAAATTAAATTAATGAATATTATTCATCAATATTTCATCAACCTTTAAACAATATTTTTAACACTAAAAATAAAATAAAAATAAGGTATGCATGTATGAATAATATATCACATACCTTAGGATCTATGTGAGGAAGGTGTTTGACAAACCGTTCAACACTTTTAAGCTCACCGACAATAAAATTTCCGAGAGAAGATTTGTCATTGAGCCTTCATATAATGGTTTTTCTGCCTTATCAACCAGATGTAGATCATGAATATTTTCATCAAATTTATCACCAATTGACGAAGCATGAAAGGTGTCGTTGATCAATCTATTGATCCCATCATTCTGAATTACATTAGTAGGATCATTTTCCTCGGCCATAGGATTAACTTCATGACCTTCAATATTATCTACTCCATGATTATGTCCATCAACTTGTTCACTAATATTTCTAATACAATTTGGCACATCCTGCTCGCCGTTCAATCCATTAATCCTAGGATGCTTGGTATTTCATAATTACAAACAAACGAAAAAATTTAGTATATAAGTGAAATGTTAAAACAATAAATTAAAAATTCTAGATATATGAGAATCAAAATTAAATGTGTATCAAAGAAAATCATTTAGTACATCTTACCATTGGATGAAATTCACACCCTCCTTTGAAGTGACCATATTCCCAATAATGTTTTTTAGTTGAGGAACTTAATAATCTTCTATTAATTCCCTTGCACTTTTTGCAAGGGAACCAACATTTACCATCACCAAGTTGCTCCCTTAACCTAGAAAAAATCCTATAACTTTCCTCTTTTGATGTTAACATTATTAACTATATAATTTAAATGAAACTATAACTAGATAGAAAAATGTTGTAACATTGTTCCAATTGTTGAAACTATGAAGAAATCTATTATAGACAACGAGAACATCACATAATTGTAGTCTAAATATTGAGCACTTACATATAAATTTTATATATGTCGAAATTTTGATGATAGTTGACCATGCCCACTTTGGTACCCGTAAGTTTTATTGACCATAGCAATGAACTAATGTAATGACATGCAAGGTCGTCTGAACCCTGGAAAAGGTTGACTATGTCAAGATAAGGGTTATTGACCATTTTAAACAATGGAGCACGAGGAAATTAAATGCATATGGTATCAAAATTTCTATGTATTGGTTTCAGAATTCTTACATCATAGGAGGCACATTGAAATAACAATGTATGTCATGGGAAAATTAAAAAATTCAAAGTAAATTGCGACAATGCCTATGATTTACACCATCATTGTCGAAAAAAACATTGAAACTCACGCCCAAATGTCGTAGCGTATATATATCTCTATCACTAGGTTGGCTTCTTTACCTTTGTTCTTTAGAAAGGATTCAAGGTCTATTCTTAACTATAGCTTCTCTTGAAACAAGGCTATAATTATTAGCATTTGCGATGCTTTGTCATTGAGTACTATATCTTTAGGATTAGATTCGTTGCTCGAGCTCTCAATGTAGTTTCAAGTGAAAACTATTATGCCTAATATTTACTATATAGATCCTTCTCCTACTAACATGCACACAAGAAACTAGATGACAATGTAGTTTTAAATAAAGCTCTAGTTTTCTTCAATGGTATTCAATGATAAAGTTATAACTCAGTGTATTTTTGAGTTATCTTCACTTAGAGTGGTTTCCAAGCACAAGGAATCTAACTCTAGAATATCCTTTGAGATCATGATTCTTTGTACACGTCATCTAAAGTTAAGGATTCCCTTGTGTATTGTTACTAGTGTCCCTAATGAAATAGTGATTCCAACAACAATACGATTTATTTATTCAATAGGATACTTCTATGGGATTTCACATTGGCAAGTGAAATTTTTTTTGTTGCAATTAAAAATCGCAATACAGTAAGATAATTATGCAATGGAAAAAATAATGTGCAATTTACTCAACTAGAAAGATCAACAATTCCTTCTCTAACTCCTTCAAGTAGTGTTTATTGAATGCGTGACATTTGAACTTGTGTACACATAAAATGAATAGTTCTTGCAACTTTTTATGTAATGATTGGAAAACAAAAAGACTCATCTAGGTGAACATTTAATGCTATTACGATATTACATGTTAATACACATATTCACATACATGCCACTACAACAAAACCCTATGATTAGCCTCTCTTTTAGCTCCCTTATTGGCATCCACTAAAAATTTTAGTGTATTTTTCTTCATTTTCTAGGCAAAGTTGGTGCTATTTCACGAGATGGCGCTTTTCCTGGTGTTTTTTGCGTCCTTTTTAAAAATTAGGTGCTAAACTAGATGCTAATTGAATCCACTTTAGCGTCCACTTTAACATCCACTTTAATGCCAGTAATAACGCCAGGCATAACACCCTCAAAAGTGCCTAGTTTTGCTTCCTTTAGTGCAAAAAATAACGTCCTCCATAGTGCCAAGCTTAGCGCCAAGTTTAGCTTCCTCTTTTGTGCCAGTATTTAAACCAAGAATTGTACCTAGTTTGGCTCCCTAAGTTGCACCAAGATTCAAGCCAGGATTAGCACCATGTTTAGCGCCTAATTTAGCTTCCTAATTATCGGTGGGTTTAGCACCAAGTTTTGCATCTACAATAACGTCTAATATAGCATCTAGTTTTGCTCCCAAGTACCACCATGTTTTTGCTCCCAATATTGCGCCTAAATTTGCTCCCAAAATAACACCTAGTTTTCCTCCTAGAATTGAGCCTAGTTCAACATATGAGTTACTTAATTGATGGGATAGAAGCTGTTGGTTATTGGATTTTAGGGTTAGATTTGGGAGGTTTGTGTTAGACATTGATATGTATGTCTATGATGATAATGACGATGATAAGGACAATGACAGTGATGATGACGATGTCGATGATAATGATGATGATGAGGACGATGCATATTATTGCATTATTTGACCCTGAGTGACCCTAATGGAACCTAAGTGGCCATTTTGGAAACTAAGGGACCATAATTAATCCTAAATGACCCTTATGGAATCTGAGTGTACCTATGACATTTGAGTGACTCTAATAGCATGTTGATGATGATGTTGTTGCATCCTGAAAATGATAAATATTAGCATTGACGATATGTACTATGTTGACTAGGATGTTGATGATGTCAATGTCAATAACAATGATGTAGGCTATTATAGAACTATTTGATCTTGACTAATCCTATTGGAACCTAAATGACCTTGATTGCATCTAAGTGACCCTAATAGCACCTAAATGACCCTAATGGCATCTGATTGTCCCTAACAACATTTGAGTGACCCTAGTGGAACTTGAGTCACCCTAACAACATGAAGATGATGTTGATGATGCATGATGACAATGATGATGGAATTGATGATGATTTGATTACAAGATGATAACAATGACAATTATTATCACTACATTTATAATGACAATGACGATGGCTATGGTTATAATGTTGATATCTATGATGATGGAAATTATGATTACGACAATAATAACGATGACAATGAGGATCACGACAATGTCAATGTCAATGACGATGATGCATGTGATAACTCTATCGGATCCTGATTGATCCTAATGGAACCTAAACGACTCTAATGGCTCTTGAGTGACCCTAATGTCACTTAAATTACCCTAGCGGCATCTAAGTGTCCCTAAAAGCAATTGAGCGATGGAATTTGAGTGACCCTAACATCACGACGATGACGACAATGATGATGCATGATGACAAAGATGATGGTGTTTATGATGATTTGATTATAAGATGATAATGATGACAATTGATGCCTACACTCCCAATCATAGGAAACATATCTTCTATGAAATTCATTTTATTAATAGGTGGTTGGATGCCTTTTTCATCATCACAATGATCATGATGACTATAATCATGACATTGACTGTGATGATATATGATGATGACATTGCTTATGAATATGGTGGTAATTTAGATGTCTAGGACAATGGAAATGATGATAACAACTTTGATGATGCTGATAGTGAGGATCATGACAATTGCTAATTATTAAGACCCATCGATTAGTTAAGCGAGGGAAAATGTCCTTTATGAACTTCTTGAAAGGTAGTAAGATGTCTTGTTCATCATCACAATGTGTTTGACATGAATGATTATCACAATGATATATGACGATGAAAGTGATGATGATGATACTGTTGTAATGTATGATGTTCATGATGATGATTAGGACGATGATGATGATGACGATGTGATTCCAATGTTCATGATGCATGTGATAGCACTTATGGATCTTGATTGATCCTAATGGCACCTAAATGACCCTAATGTCATCGAAACAGATCTAATGGCATTCGAGTGTCCCTAACAAAATTTGAGAGACCCTAATGGCATCAGATTGACCCTAACAACATGGAAATGATGCATTATGAAAATTATGATGGACTTGATGATGATTTGATAATTATAAGATGATATCTATCAAAATTGATGCCTACATTCCCAGTTAGAGCCGAAATCTCTTTTATGAAACTCATGTGATTAGGTGGTTTGATGTCGTTATCATTATCACAATGATGATCATCATATTGACTATGATGATCATATATGATGATGATTATGTTGTTAATGTTGATGTCTACAATGATGACGATGATGATATCAACAATGACGGCGATGAAGACAAGGATAAAGACAACTAATAATTATTAAGTCCCATCAAACTAGTTAGGTGAGGGAAAAAATCCTTTAAGGAATTCTTGTAAGGTATTTGTTATAGCATAATTTACCACATCTCTGCAACATGCCTTTTTGTTAGCTCATTTACATCATTGCAGACTCCCGTATCCTGTTATTGTTCAATTCACATATCCATTCTCAATTAAAATGGCAAGAGTAAGTGCAAGTATGTTAATGTAGAATGAAATCACACCATAGGAATATGCCATTGTAGTAATAATTTGCAAAATTGTGGATGCCACATTGATAATAGCCACAAGCCGGAGACGGATAGCAAGACATGACACCAAAACTTCTGGTGATGTTAGTACCAAAGTGATGGAGGATGCTATCACATAAAGGCAGAGAGTTTCACCCCAGAGCCAACTTTTGGATTTGTAAGGATTTTGGCATAGAGATTGAGGAGGAAGAATTGTCAAAGTGTTGTCAAGGAGTTTCTCTTGCTAGAGAGAACTTATATTTTCTCTAATTAAAACAAAAAATGTTGATCATTACATGTTTGAACCTTAAATCACACACACACACACATGCATAGAGAGGGATGTTTTCTAGGATTCAAAATTAAAATGATGTATGACAAAACCCATACCTTCCAAAACATGGATTTTAACCCTTTAATGGATCAAACACTTTCAGGTTTGTAGAGATTGAGGTATGATGTCACATCTATGAAGAATTATGGTAAAATTGAAGCAGGGGAATTTCTGTGTGATAATGAAAACATCATACCAATGCATATTTTTGATGCATTTCGATATAAGAGAAGATAACAATATGATGCATTAGAATAGTTATAACAATGGGATTCAATGTTTGTAAATATGCATATCCATAGGCCTAAGACCAATTTGAGCTTATGTTGTCTAGGTATCAAGCAAGAATATTTGTGACCTCTATGTACAAAGTTTTGCTCAATATAATTTCAATCTATATCGTCTTGGGAAATGAACCTATATTAGCAAAGCAACAAGCTTTCGGATTTGAATGCAATTAAAGATGTTGTTTGATATCTTGATGACATAAGTACTCTAAGAAAATTTAATAAACTTTATAAGGGGCTCATCAAAGGGGAACAAATTATATGATCTCTTTTTGGTTGAAGCACATATGTATCTAATGACAATGAATCAATGAAGAAAGTCCACTCATATAAAGGTATTTATGGAAATTAGGAATATGAATGATGTTACATTGGAGAAACATAAGAATAAATGGTAGTGATCAGACATATTTCCCAGAAGGTAAGGTGGAACTAAATACATATCTATAGGACAAATTTGAGAGTTCAGATGTAGGAAATAAAAAACAACACATAAGAACACATTTATACGAATGGTTCTAATAGAAAACAATTAGTACAAGATAATCGTATATCAACATTGGAGAGAGATCACATTGCTTAAATTAATAATGATGTGCTCTATAAACTTTTCTATAAATTTAGAAGATGGGAAAGATCAAAATAGGATTTGAATGAAACACTGCCAAATTTTGAATATGAATATGTAGAAAATGAAGAAAACATCATGCTAATGCATTCAACATATGAGTGTCTTGGACGATTAAAAAAGTTATATTGAAAACATATAGTGTTAAAGACTTACACACGTTATCCCAAGAGGGGTAGATAAATTGGTAATGAGTATAAATTGTGATGAGAAGTTGTAAATAGAAGGTCACAAGTTCAAATCCCCATGGGTACTAGCTTACAAAAAAACAACTTACACATGTTAGCATGGAAGTATTTTAGCATGCCTGTAGTCCTTCTCAAGCACTAGGGGTATTTGGAATTTTAGTTGTACTTGGTACTTGAGTGTGTACTGCTAAGGAAATAATCGAGATGTGTAATAATACAAACAACCCATAAGATACCCCATTCTTATGGTTAGCACACCAATCACCTCTCCATCATTGGTGTGGCTAGCTAGTGACGACTGACGCCACACACTTTATCATAGTTGCATTGCCATATGACTAGCATAGATCCATCTTAACCTTGGATGCATTATGTGCCTAATGGGATCAAATATCTTGAGGTGAAAATCTTCTTGATGATGAATAATTTTGAGGAAAGGTTTGCACCTCGAGGGATTTGGTCCCTATTGGTGCTTGATAGATCCAGGCTTAAGATGAATCTACACATGTTATAATTAATACATATTATTTTTTTTAAATAAAATTAATGTGAAAAGAAAATGTGATGTTGCACTCATTTGTGAATACCTTTCCCCATGTTGGGTTGGAGAATGTGCTTCTTAGAACAATAATTATCCCTACTGGTTTTGAGCACTTCCTTATAGGTTGGTTAGAAACCCTTAATTGTCACCGGATTCCTTCCCTCACCCCTTTCCAAAGGTTGAAATTACCTATGCAAAACTCTCACATATCCCCCAAAAGTCCATACTTTTCGAGGGAACATGCATAAACCATTAATGCATGCAGTATGCAGAAGGCCACACACACACACACACACATAGAACATCCATGCAATACTCATAGTTATTGCAAGGAAGGAAATGTTATGATTAGTATGTAGGGCCTTACGACCACTATGACCAACATGATCCATTTATTTCCAACAATAGAGTAGACCCCTCCTTTCACCAATAGAACATGAAAAAATATATATGCATAGAATCCATGCAATACTTATAGGTAATGCAGGGAAGGGGGTTCTGTAAGGAGTGTCCATACAGTATAGCTATGAAAAGTGAATGCAGTGTAACGAGAGCATCATTTGTATAAAATGATGCTCTCGTTACAAAAAAAAAATGCTTTGGGTAAAAATGGAGGGTCGCAGTCCATTTGAGGAGGCGGTTTTGTTTTTATGGGTGTTGTGCAGGATAATACCCTATAGTGGGGGAAATGACACTATCAACTTACATGGGGTGACAGATAGATACATTATGCTTTGCACTAATTACTATGAATGAAATGAGATTAGGATTCTAAAATCAATACCTTTTTAACGATGGCTGGTCCTAGCTTTCACCCAATCTCCACAGTATTGTACCTGCAGAACAAATCAACCTTCCTCAACGTATCTTGAATATAAAATATATAATGAAATTGAAAGCAATTTAACATTAACTAAAATCATATATTCAATAGAAAAGAAATTCCATTGGGACGGGAAGGGTATCTCAATCTTTATTGTTAAAGAAACGTAGCCAAATACAGTTATACCTGATCTGTCCAAACACTTCCGTAACTGAGTCCTGGGCTCTTGCTCCTCACAATGACTTAGAAATTCCTTCAGCATAACAATATCTTCTTCTTCATTGGCCCCTTCCTCATGGATTCCCCTTGTATTTATGGCACAAGGCTGGAAGTTAGATTCGTGAGGAAGTTGAATTGGGAGGTTGGGGAAGTTACAAAAACCAACCTCAACTAATCCCAATTCTTAATCTTAATATATTTTTTCATTCATCTTAATATGTGCGCAGGTATCATAATAGTAAACTAGTGGACAGTATGCAACTAGTGCTCTTTGTTGGTTATGGAGCTTGAGCTTCCAATCTCATAGATGATGATTCAGCCGTGTTTGAACCCCAGGTTTGGTTATGTTCCCGGAACGATCCCCAGGGGGTCCGGGGAAGTGTCGTCACTCCCCTGGCGGGGGGGCGCGGGAGCCAATGGGCCCCTGAGAAAGGGGGGTTCTGGGGAAAAGCCCCCGAGAAAAAATTTTGGGGTTGTTTTCGCCAACAGTTTACGGGCCCATGGTTTTGGGTAACCCGTGGTATTTTCCCATTGTATTTCCCTTATAAAATAAATACATTGTAATATGGATAAGGTTGATGGATTAGTTATTATGCATTGTAAAGATCTCTGAGATCGTGAAGAGAGACTGTGAGAGAGTGTGAAGAGAAAGTGCAGCAGTTGTGCTGCAGGTTGTATCCCTTCACTTTGTTGGACGGTATAATAATAAGGACTGGAAATTTTAGTGTGGACGTAGCCCATATTGGGTGAACCACGATATATTGATGTCTCTCTTGTAATGTGTCTGTGTGATTATATTTGCATTTCTGTTTATTGTTATTGCTCTATGATCCTGTTTTTCTAACATTAACAACTAGCGTACACATCTTTTGGGATAAGTGCACGGGTTGTCTTCAATAGAACCAGTGTTTGGAATGCTAGATGTCAGTGGAAAGAGTAGTGCACACATAATGAAAACTATAGAAAAAATATAATTTTTCAGCTGAAGATGTGTGATCTCAGCAGTAACTCATCCAAGGTCAATCTAGCTCTTCCATCCATAGTGTCCTTTTGTGTGATCGACAGGGAAATGTGATCATGGACGAAGAAGTGCAGTTTTGACCTATAACAGATGCCCCCTAATGTGTGAGGTCAGAGGGAAACGATGGCCGAAATACATTATAATTCCAAGTCAGAGGAGGAGCAAGAAACCACAGAACGAAGTCACAAAAGTACCTGAAAATAACGATCAAGGTCAACGAGCAATTACAATCTTGACATCATATAGATGTTCGATGTGATACAAAATGATCTATAATACATAACTGGGAGATGTATATATAGCATGGCCACTGAAATACAAGTGTGGATCCATGTAAAAAATAAGAGATCATAGCCATAACAACCAGTTGGATCTATGTCTCATGAAGAGACAAAAATGAGTGTGGCTCCATCTTGGGCAACTTGGGTGATAAAAGGAATATGATGATGCTATCAGAGTCCCAAGGTCTTCATCCAAAATAGCCCAAGGTACGAACCCTATCCATGTGAATAAATGAGATGAATTCGAACATGGGGAGCACCGTTTTATTACCGGTCATTGATGTATACTATTAACAAACGCG
Source organism: Larix kaempferi (assembly GCA_027924585.1). Taxonomy (NCBI): domain Eukaryota; kingdom Viridiplantae; phylum Streptophyta; class Pinopsida; order Pinales; family Pinaceae; genus Larix; species Larix kaempferi. The sequence continues at coordinate 4,447,494 of BSBM01000765.1, read as the reverse complement.
AGGGATTCCATCGATAATGATAATGGGGCCCAAGGTACCTAGTACGTTCCAACAAGTGTGAATAAGTGGACTTGAAGTCAAACACCTAAGGAACCTGTCGAATAAGGGACATTAATGTATTCCCATTATTCAACAGCGAGGGAAGCTGCCATTGATGACTGCAATTCCCAAGGTACTAACCGAAACTCTAAACTTCATTCCCAGAGCATAATGAGTTGAAGTCGATGGGAAGAATTCCACTGGAAGGTAGGCATTAATTCATCCTCCATCATCCAACATGAGGAACACTCAAAAGTTTGAGTTGATTTGGAGTAGGACTAAAACAAGATTAAACAAACTAACACCAGGATGGTCAACACATGAATTCAAGGTAACTGCAGAATGGCCGACATAGGTTGTATCCTTGAACAGTGAGCACGACACAAAGTGACTTAGTTAGCTTTTAACATGAGGGGGATATGATATAAACATGCAATGTAGGAGACATTAGCAGATTCTCCATATGATTGGAAAAATAACCAATCGGAGGAGTACAAGCTCGGAGATCAAGTTCACCCTAAGGACAAAAACTAAAACCCAACTAAAAGATGTTGTGTTCAAGGACATGACTGATTTAGCTACCTTTGAAACTGAAAATATGTATGATACCCTTCTCTTCCCTTATTCTTTTTGTCAAAAGAATATCCTTCTTGTTGGTTTTAATGAGTCCAAGAAAGCAAACTCAATAGTCTTTCTTCATTTTTGAAGCAAGCTCGAAGAAAGAGGGAGAAGACTGCTTGACATAATCCCAACCATGTATAAAGTTTAATGATCCCATGGGAGGAAGACTCAGGACCTTCTTCATTTTTTACAAAGTTTGAAGAAGAGATAGACGAATACTCTATAACACTGATCCATGGATTTTAATATCGATCCTGGATCAGTTTATGCTCGCCGGTGTTTTCTTGTTTACGGAGTCTGAAAAACTTAAACAATCCTCTATACACTTACTCGTGGATTTTAATATCGAGCCCGAGTTAGCATGTGCTCGCTGGTGTTTTCTTGTTTAAAGAGTCTGAAAAAATTAAACAATCCTCTATATACCTTCTCGTGGATTTCACATCGAGCCCGAGCAAGTGAATGCTCGTTGGTGTTTTCATGTTTCAAGAGTCTGAAAACCCTAAAGAAGACTCCAAAATTCTGTTTTCGTACAGTTAGTCTCCTCACCCGAAAAAATTGTAAAACAATGAGAGAAGAACTCTTCTAGCCACGTATGACTAGAGTATACCTTTTTCGTAGCTAATCCACAAAAGTCTAGAAAATGGGTAAACTTATACTTAAGTGGATGTTCCTTCAATTCCTTTAACGAGTCTGAAGAGAACAAGTATGCTTGACAATCTTGTTTGTTTTTGAAAAGTCAAACAAGGGCTTAAAATGACTTAAACAGCTCCAGGAATCATAAGTTCATAACCTGCCAGATGACAGAATTCTAGACAATCGAGTTAGCGATAAATCATATAATCAAGACAAATTTTCTAAATGACAAAAGATACTAAACAATATGGTACCTATATTGATATGTCAATGAAGAAAAAAAATCTCAACAGATTGATTTTTAAGAATATAGTGAAAATTTGAAATGTATACTTTATCTAATCCACCAAACTTTTGAAAGTATTAGTGAATTAAAATAAAATTTAAAAACAAAAATGAAACTATACCACATTTTAAAAAGGTGGGTAAAAAATTAAAACAAATTTCTATAAATAGTTTCATTTTAAAAATCAAATTTCACAATTTGGAGTTTTTAGGGCAAAGTGTGGAGAACAAACCTCAACTTCCTTTGTTCGGTGCGATCAAACCGGGCTACCAAACCAACTTCCGCTTCTTCCAAGTAAGTTATCTTGTCCTGCACTTTCATTTACATGCAAATTTTTTAATTTTTGGTGGTCAAATTAATTTTTTATTGATGTTTTAAAAACGTTTCTGCGTGTGCGCGGCTAGTTTTGAACAAAAGTGCGCTGGTTTATTTTCAATACAGATGCGTTCAGGATGCTACTGTCTATTTAAGACAGTAGCGCACACCATAAGAAATAGGGCAAAAAATGACAAATGACCAACGCATGCTTGTTTACTTGGCAGGATGGTGCTTGTATGGCGTGAGAGAGAACATGAGGAAATGGATTGACAAGCTTTGAACGATCCATTGACCCACATGCACTAAGAAGATGTGGGTTATTGAAATTCTATCGACAGTCAACATGCGAGCACAAATCCGACTGCTCGAAAGGTTAGTATAGTATTGGGATGCCAATGCTGGAGTGTTCAATCTCCAAGGGGAGATTCTGGAACTTACTATTGATGACATCTACTTCATCAAGGGTCTCTCTTGAAGGGGAGATGTGGTGAATCTCAAAGGTACCTCTCGAAGTGTGGGTTCCTTATCCGTGTAAGACTATATCAACACCTACTTCCTGCCGGGTACTGAAAAGAACAGTAGTCAAGTTTCTATTGCAACCGTTGCGAGCTTCCCATTGAAAGTCATCTTAAGTATTCTAAACCAGATGGGAGGAAGCGCAACACAACACCTTGCTTCGAGAAACTATATGCATGTGGGCACAGAATGCTTGCGAGGGATAGTGTATGACTGGTGTTCTAGCTTACTGGCAAACATGAAACTTCAGTTTTCCAAGTGCAAAACCGAGAGGATGAAGAACTTTGGTTACGGAAGTATACTTTGTACCTTTTTCTTTGAAAGGGTGCCTGCATTGGGTCTGGGGATGGCCTTTCCCCCACTCAATCCTCGTGAGCCTCTTATGTCTCGTTGGGGATAAATATTCCTACGCCAAGGTGGTGGCAAGAGCAACTTCTGCTATAGTGAGGATGATTTTTGGGAATGGTGGGACCAGCAGGTACCAGCTCTTGAGTAGTTCCCTTATGCGGGTATAGACTTCCACAATGATCCTGAGCTAGATCTTCCTCCAAGATTAGCCTGGGGAGAGATAGGTAAGTTTGTTTTTTGAAAAATTATTTAATTTTTTCATTTTATATATATGATTTTTAAATCAGTTTGAGATATTGAATAAATTGTCTTCCGTAGATGTTGGGCCAGTGCGTCCCAAGGGACACCCTCGTACCTTCGTGCAACCAGTCATTGCAGGGGCAGCTGATGCCATGCTGGTGAGCATAGAGGGGAAGATGAGTCGATTGAATCATGACATACCTACGTACAAGATCGAGCGGATGCCGCTCGCTATGTAGGAGGATGTTGTAGGTTGACCCCAACATGGATCAGGCTACTTAGGAAAGTAGCTAGGCTAGTCATATGCTACAGATAGGTTGTGGAAGAGATGGCAGAGGTGGCAGAGGCCCATCCTTTTTCATAGGAGAAGGACATATATATGTATTTTTTTGATGCCCTTGAGCCCTTTTTGTATTATGATATGACACTGTGACAAACTTATGATTCAAACTCATATATTTTTTGATATGGCTTATATACAGTATCAGCTTTATTTACATGTGTGTTCTTATCTTTATGCGTGAATTGTTTATTATGGATGTGTATGATGTAGATGCCAATCTACAACATAATTCGCATATGAATCAGCTAAAGCATTTAAATTTCTTGGAATGTGTCGATATGTAATTAATCAAATTGTCTCTCAAGTAACTTAACTCGCAAAAACTGACGTAGAAAAACAGGATCTCTAACTTGATATTCACCCATTAACTGAAACACAACTAGCTGCGAGTCGAGTCTTACCTCCAAATGTGAAATGCCATGGAAAAGAGAATCTCGAAGTAACTCTATGACTGCACTGTATTCAGCCACATTGTTCGTTGTGGGACCCAAGCAAGCCCCTCCTGAAGAGACAAGTTGGCCAGTTGGTGAGTAAATAACCCAAGTAACTACAGCCAACCGACGGGTGTGGTGACTAGCGCCATCAGCAAATCCTATAAAGTGTTCATTCGACATCTGAAACACAAAGCAATAGACACATAAGACGTAATGAAAACCATAAGCAAAGCTAACTCTACAAAATGAACAGCTATAATACATGAAAAAGCACAGAGGCCTACACGTAGTACTTCTTCAAGTAGAGCCCATTTCTATGCTCCGACAACTTATTACCTTCATAATCTGTTAACTCATAAGCACCTTTATTCAAAACCTTAGAGACTATGTAAGGACCGAGCCACATAGACTTGAACTTGCCAGCTCCTAAGGGTTCCTTGTCCTAGTCATAGAGCAAAACAAGGTCTCCTTCGAGAAAAACACTAGGTTTGACAGACTTATCATATTGACCTTTAACTAAATTCTTATGTGCTTCGTTTGTAGTGAGTGCATCATGGCGCTGCTCATCAAGATGTTCTAGGTGCAGCAAATGTTCTTCTAAGACTGAAGTGTCAGGGAGTAGTTGGACATCCAACTTCAAAGAAGGAATTTAACACTCAACCGAAATAACTGCTTCTATCCCATGAACAAGTTGAAAGGGAGAGAACCCAGTGGCAGTCTTGACATTAGCTCGGTATGCCCAAAGAGCTGGATACAACATGGTGTTCCAGTTGGTTCGACTGGCATTAACGATCCTTTGCAAAATGGTTTTCAAAGTTTTGTTCACCGCTTCGACCTAACCATTCGCTTGTGGATAAAAACGAAGACGAATGCTCCTACCGAAAATCTAACATGGTGTATAAATCGGTCATCATGTTTTTCTGAAAGTGTCGACCGTGGTCTGTAACGATCTCTTTAGGTACACCAAACCTAGCAATGATCTGGTTAAATACGAAGTAAGCAGTCGTTTCCCCATCTGCTTTGATAGTAGGCATTGCCTCTTCCCACTTGCTAAAGTAGTCGATGACAACAATGATGTGATGATGGCCTCCAGCCGAAACTGGATTACAATTCATGAAATCAATCCCCCACTTGGTGAAGGGGCCTGCTGTAATCACAGGATGGAGAGGAGCTGGGTGTGCTCTCGTCTTCTTGGTGAAAAACTGACATCGCTGACAATGTTTCACAGCTTCCACACAATCTTTGAAGATCGTGGGCCAAAAATAACCAGCATGTAGTATTTTCTGAGTTGTTTCCAACCCATAAAGATGACCCCCATAGGCTCCACTATGAGCATCATTCAATACTGTCTCAGCTTCCTCTAAAGTTAAACAACGTCGTAAAATGGAATCTACCCCACGTCTGTACAAAGTATCAGAAATGATGAGATAGTTCTTTGCATGAATCTTAAGTTTTCGTCGTTCATCCCTAGAGAAAGTGGAAGGACACCTCAAAGTCTGGAGATATACCAAAATATCCCCATACCATGGGTCAGAGGATGCAATGAGGAAGATATGTTCATCCGGGAATGATGACTCTTCTTCATTGTGTACTATGTCACTAGGAAATTCAGAAATCAGTTCGACAAAAACCAGTGACTTCTTTGACTTAGCGGACTGAAAAACCAAGTCAAATTCCTGCAAGATTACAATCCATTTATTGAATTTCCCACCGATGATACGTCGAGTGAGAACATATTGAAACGGGTTGACCTCCACAATCACTATGGTAGTTCGCAATAAGATATACTGATGTAGCCTCTGAACAGCATGGACAACAGCTAATGCCAACTTCTCCACATAAGAATACTTAATCTCAGGAGCTATCAAGGCACACAATAGATAGTAAATGACATGCTCTTGGAGCTTGTCATCCTCCTGAACAAGTACTATGCCGATCGTGTATACGGATGCATCTAGATATAGGACGAAATCATTCGTATAGTCTGGAGGGCTCAATAAGGGGGCTAATAATAATGCCTTTTTCAAGGCCTCAAATGAAGTCGGAGCAGCCTCATCCCAAAGAAAATAGGAATCTTGTTTTAGCGGTCTCATGAAGCCTTTTGTGATTTTGGAATAGTTAACGATGAAGCGTCGTAAGAAGTTAGACATACCCTACAAAATTTGAAGTTGTCTTAGGGTTCGAGGAGGAGGAAGATTTACAATAGCCTCAACTTTAAGTGGATCGACCATGATCCCACGACTAGACACAATGAAACCCAGTAAACGTCCAGACTCGACACATAAAACACATTTATTCGGATTCAATCGAATCTTGTAATATCTGCATCACTCAAACACAAGTCTCAAGTGATCAGAATGATCTCATCTCTTGCGAGATCGCGCTGAGAGATCATCAAGATAAGGTTCAACTACGTGCTTGATATCATGAAAAGCGAAGTTCATTTCCCGCTGAAAGGTAGCCCCAGCATTATTTAGGCCAAATGGCATCTTCCAATAAGAAAAGGTCCCCCAAGGACAAATGAAAGTTGTCTTGTGCTAGTCTTCAGGTTTTATCTGAATCTGGTTATATCCTGGAAAACCCATGAAAGAAAACATTTCATGGCCCGCACACGCATCGATGATCTGATCAATAAATGGCATGGGTTAATTATATTTAGGACAAGATTTATTTAGGTCCCAGAAGTCTGTGCAGACTCAAATGGTTCCTTACTTTTTATCTACTGGAACAGGGTTTGAGACCCATTCCGTCATAGCAATTGGATAGATGAATCCGACTTTGAGAAATTTCTCGACTTCTGTCTTAATGGCAGCTACTTTTCTAGGGTTGACTGGACTGAGCTTATGTCTCACAGGCTTAGCATTGGGGTAAGTTGTGATGACATGCTCAACAATGGCAGGGTCGATGCCTGGCATCTCCTCGTAAGACCAGGAAAAAACATCACAAAATTCCTTAAACAGATTGGTGTACAAAATGATCTCCTCGGGAGAACAGTCTGCTCCAATGAAAAGGTTTTCCATGACACCAGGTTTAATGGAAATGTTGATCGGAATAGTTCTCTATATATTTTCCTTATTCCATTCGGCATAAACAACTGTTGAAGTAGAAGGGATAGCGAACAAATCAACATTACCATCGGGTCTCATAGAAAACTCACCTCTCTCTATCATGTCCATGTCGGGGAGAAAATAAGACCTGTGGTGCATGTGTTCCCAAGGATGATTCAATCCTATCATTGCTTCCAAAATAGCCTCATCAAAGGGAAAAGCAGTATCTAGACAGTTAAAAGAGTGGATAGAGTCCACTAACCATGAGGGTGCATAGTCTATATCTGACTCGACAAAGGCAAATGGAGTCACAATATGTTCTGTTGCAACATTTTGTGAATCTAAGTAGGCCACCTCTGCAACGGATAGGGGCACAACTGGTTCTGATTAGGTGCGGAGAATCCATGGATTCGTCGTTGGACAGACCGTGAAAATATCAGATGATGAACACTCTTCAGAACCAATAAAATGAACAGGAACAAGTAGGTCAAAAGTTCCCATTAATGACCTGTAAATCCCTACTCCTAAACTCTCACTAGTTGGGTGAGACTGATAAACCAACAGAATTGTTGAATCCAATGAAGCTCGGTTGTTCTTCTGAGAAAACGAAAGTTGATCAATTGTGATGATCTTTCCTACGTGAGGGAACATTATAACTTGGAAAATGGATGATGGCACTGCTTGCATTGCATACGTCCAGCTCCTACCTAACAACAAATTATAGTCAAGTGGAGCATCCAGAACTTCAACCTCTATAGATACTATATTACCCGCAAGTTCAACGTTAAATGATGGTAAGACTCCGTGTGGACAGAGAGATCTTCCATTAAAGGCGGTGAGCAAAGTGTTCGAGGGGGCTAATTCATGTGAGCCCAAAACCTTCCAGCAAGAAATGGACATTACGCACGTAGACACACCCTCATCTATAACAGCTTGTCCAATGGTCTTGGGACCATGAACTACTTCTATTTGGAGAGCGACGTGGTATGACAACCAGGGTTTGATATTATTCATATCAAAATGAGCTAGCATATTGGATGAGTTTACACTCCCGATTGCTGCGAGAAGTGCACTGTGTTGTAATGGACAACTTTGCAATACTTCTAAAGTGGACATGGCAAAGGCAGTTTGGGCTAAATCCTCCACAACATTGTAGTTGGGAGCAGCCCGCGCGTTGGGATTGTGCATAGCCCGTTTGAAGACACCTTTCGGGATCTTCGGCAGCAGATCCACTAGTCTCTCGATGTGGAGAGGGGTAGATGATTTGAGGACATCCTTATCTCTTTGCTGCGAGTCCGGAGTATAGTTTCTTTCTCGAGTTTGTAAAAGCATGTCCGAATTAACCATATTGATAAACGATTGATCAGTTGATGAGGCATGAGGTGTACCCCCAACACTGGAGTTGCCAGAAGCTGAACCTTGTCCATGAGGGAATGGGTCCTTTAGGACAGTTGGTTTCTTATCATGGAGTAGCTTCTGGGATTATTCCATCATAGGGCATTGATGGGTGAGGTGATCGTCTTTGCATAACTTGCAAGGGAACTTCACTTTCTTCTTATCCTTTTTTCCCTCCTCCACATTTTCTGTGTTTTTGGGCTTTTGGTGGTTCCCCTCCCCTTTCTTTCCCTTATTTTTGTTGTTGGGCTACCAAGGGCCCTTTTGATTCATCTGCACTTGTTGTACATATTCCGTTTCCAAAGGGGAGGTTGCAATCGAAGTTTCTTCTGCAGCAGACTGTTTGACAGATAAGGCGTGAACTTGCTTAGTAAAGCGTCAAAAGTTGCATAATCAACTGAACCCACGATGCCATCAGCATGTGGTCCAGGCTTGGGTTTAACTAGATCTATGTTAGATCTCGGTGCATAGGGAATAATCTCATATAGGATCCCAGACTGAGCATATACCAGATCAAGCTGTTGAGCCCTAAGGATAACTTTCTCTTCAGAGGACACCCAAAAGTTGCTACTTCCTTAGAAATATAAGGAAGGAGTGATTTGAGATACCACTCTAATAGGAAATTTGGAGGGATGTCAGCTTTGATGAGCCTCTTTCTCCTTCGCCACTCCTGAATATGGTCAGATAAGTGAGTGGCTTAGTTCTGTCGAAAGGTGGACAGAAGGTCTGTGCCGGCATCTTACCGGACAAGAAGTTGAAAGTGATTCAGAAAAACTGTTGCCAGATCCCAAAAGTTATTATAAGCAGCTGTAGGCAGTTCAATATACCATTTAGCTGCAGCACTAGTCAAGGTTCTCTAAAAGAGCCTCAATCTGATGGAATCATCGTTCAACGAATAAGAAGAGCACCAGAGATGGAAAGTAGTCACATGGTCACAGGGATCCTCCCCAGTATTTCCTTTGAACTTTGGAATGTCTAAAGGCAGCTTGGTCGGGATAGGTGGCCATGCGGGGTGATGCCGCACTGGATCATTTGTGAGTTTTGAAAGGTCAGGAAGATTCAGAGTTTCCAGAAAAGGTAAACGAGGTCTTGCTGATGGCACTTGGTTAACAGGATTTCGGTAGGGGGGTCCTCCCAAAACCTGGTTCATGTACTGCTAATTGGGGTTGCCCCCAGCCGTCAGTTGTGAGGTAAAAGTGTTGTTAAAATTTCCCCAACCATAAGAAAGAGGGTTGCTTCCTTGAGTGTGTGTCCATTGCGGCTGGGTGTTAGCTCCTCCGTAATGTGGGTTAAACATGTTATCGCCCCCTCCACTGAATAGTGAAAAGGGGATACTCCCTACAAGTATATTAGATGTCTGTACATTAGATGGATGTACATTGGGGCATGGATGCAACGGATGACACAGGCATCAAGCCTACTACAATTGTGGATGGAGTGGGCATCGATCCTATAAAGGGCATGGAAGGAGCTATGTGCATTCCAAACCAAGGAAAACCTGGATTGAAAGGATCAGTTTGTGGAATACCCAGGGATTATTGCATGAAGGGAGATGAAGTGAACGATATCGAAGATACCCATGTAACAGGGATATTAAAAGGTCCAGCAATAGCACCAGAAGGGGTAGCTGTTGTCAAAGGTTGAGAACTAGACATACCTATGGAACTAGTGCTGAAACTGACAGGTTGACTTGAAACAGAGGTAGCTTGTAACAAGGTATATACCGATGGGGTTGCAAAAGAATGAGAGAGAGCTCTCGAAACCATAGCAGTAGTAGGAGTCTGAGGGACTCCAGTCTCATTTCCAGAACTAGCCATGAAATGACCAGGGGTAAACTAGTACGCACTATACTCGGGTTGGCCAAGAGAGTCTACAGTTACTAGTAATGGATCGTTGGGTCCAGTCAGGGGAGGGTTAAAAGGAGTGCTAAACTCTTGAATAGTCAAGTCCTCAACCTCAACAGTATCAAAGACCTGTTGATCCTGAATTATGATTTGTGGTTCTCCAAGTGGCTTAGTTTCACCCATCAATTTGTAAGAACCACGGGAATCAGTCCTCTGGCGTCGAGGTGGTGGTGGAGGATCCACAATGAGTGGTGGAAGGTTTTGCAACCTTCGTGACTTACGGAGAGATTGTTCCTCCACAGCTATATCAAAATCAAACTAAGTATAAAACCTAGTGGCCACTACTCGACTAGGGAGCAAACAACATACCACTAAAAAAATGTCCTAAGGTGATCAAGACCAAGCAAACAAAGATGATACTCTCAGAAGTTAGTATGGGATGATGAGGGCCCAGAACAAACCAATAGAGTATAGACGGTTAGTTACACGGTGTCCAATGGAGGTCCTCTGGGTGTAAGCATTTGAATCACCAAACCACCCTCCCAGGATTACTGCAAAGGGTTACTTTCTGTGTCTGTCCGAGGTGAAGTGGAAATAGCCTTCCACTCTACCTGTGAAGAGATCTAAATAGTCAAGATACTAAGGATACCACAAATACGAAAATACTTGGGGGGACAGTCGTCAGTCTAGATGAGACGCGTACGTAGGGTAGCAAAGCCCGAAATCCAAAACCACTAAAAGTACTAGTGGACCCTTGTACGCAAAACAACTCTGGTTTATGCTCGAAAGGAAAGTAAGGGGGTATCCTCAATAGTTCTAGTCTCACACGACCTCGTGCTTTACTTCGGTTTCAATGGAGCATTCCCAAGATATTTTGATATAAGTGGGCTTACCTAAAAGATTGTCTTACTACGATTGTTGAGCAATATAACGATTTCGTGCAATTTAAAGTGATCTACCCCGAAATCCTAGCCTAAGTTAGTTGATGTAGTGTTAAACCTAAAAAAGAAAAGTTACTAATTGATTTTATTAGATGTTCTTTTTAGAGGTTGTTTCTTACTCACAAGGGTAGTGATGTGTGTGGTATGGTTTATGACAGAAAATAAAGTGCGTAAAAATGATGCATAAAACTTCAACAAAACTCTTTTTCGTTTATGTCTTTCAAAACAAAAGATAGGCAATCCTAAGCATAAACATTTTTCTTTTTCAATTTTTCTTTTTAAATTTTTTCAAAGTAAATAACAAAACAATCTACCCTACCTCGAAAAAATGATGGCAAATCTTACAACTAAGCTACCAATTTTCAATTTTAATCTTTTTCTTCTATTTGTAAAAGAAAATGAATCTGAAAAAGGGAATGAGTAAGATCTAACAAGAGTGTGAGTAAAGATAAAAAACCTAATGGCTTAAACCAATCAAATCAAAATACCTAAAAATGCTTGACCTACAGAGTTGTTTCAATGGAAAAAATTCTAGATTTGGAACAAGATGCAAAAGAAAAAAGGGGAAAGCTGATGCATACAACAGAAACCGAACCAAGAGGTAGCTCCTAAGCATCAAGAACCCAAGAAAGACATCCGCCAAACAAATAGGGTAGGCAAGAAAACCAAAGGCAACTCTACCGCCACACAACTTAAAAGGAAAAGCTATCAAGAAGACTTCAACCAACTCAAACTAACTTGAACAAAAGCTCAAAAGGTATCCAGGCCATCAAATCTTTCAAAACACCCAAAAACTCAAACTAAAGTCAAACCCTAAAAAATAAGGCAAAACTCAGTAAAAGTGCACAAGTATTGCAACAGACAACAAGCGTTGAGTGTGCAAGTCTGTAGGACTGCAACACGCATCTAGGGAAAAAGATGCGCTACTGTAACTAGCAGGGAGTTGCGCACAGGTTCAAAAGACCTAAAAAGCATAAAAGACACCTAAAATAAGTGATGAAGTAAGCAAAGTAATCCAAAAGTACCTTCAACAGGTTAAAACAAAACTTAGAAAAGACAAAAATGTCTCAATAACAGTCAGAAAAGAAAAGCAAGTGCCAACAGTAGATCAAACAATCTGAAAACCAAACCCTAGTGAAAGGTTTAGACTTACAAGAAAGTACGCTTCTGTCTGGTATAACAACCAACGCCTGCAGCAAAAAGTGTGCGGGTATGTTTCAAAGAAACTAGCGCATAGGGCAGAAGATGCGCTTCTATATGCACCGAAGACCAGCGCACGGGGACTAAAAGGCAATAAAAAAGGCTTTGCACAGTCAGACTGAAGTGAATCAAAGCAAAAGGAAACAACAAAGTAACCTATAAAAACCTCTCAGAAAGCCAACAGACTGTAAAACTGAAAGAAAACCTAAAATAAGGGCCCCTGAGCAGAAACAACCGGTGATCCCCAGTGGATTCGTCAGTTCTGTTGTGCAGGATAATACCCTATAGTGGGGGAAATGACACTATCAACTTACACGGGGTGACAGATAGATACATTATGCTTTGCACTAATTACTATGAATGAAATGAGATTAGGATTCTGAAATCAGTACCTTTTTAATGATGGATGGTCCTAGCTTTCACCCAATCTCCACAGTAATGTACTTGCAAAACAAATCAACCTTCCTCAACATATCTTGACTATAAAATATATAATGAAATTGAAAGCAATTTAACATTAACTACAATCAGATATTCAAAAGAAAAGACATTCCATTGGGACGGGAAAGGTATCTCAATCTTTATTGTCAAAGGAATGTAGCCAAATACAGTTATACCTAATCTGTCCAAACACTTCTGCAACCGAGTCCTGGGCTCCTGCTCCTCACAATGACATAGAAATTCCTTCAGCGTAACAGTATCTTTTTCTTCATTGGCCTCTTCCTCATGGCTTCCCCTTGTATTTATGGCACAAGGCTGGAATTTAGATTCGTGAGGCAATTGAATTGGGAGGTTGGGGGAGTTACAAAAACCAACCTCAACTAATCCCAATTCGTAATCTTAATATATTTTTTCATTCATCTTAATATGTGTGCAGGTATCATAATAGTAAACTAGAGCACAGTATGCAACTAGTACTCTTAACAACTAGTGTACACATCTTTTGGGATAAGTGTGCGGGTTGTCTTCAATAGAACCAACGTTTGGAACACTAGATGTCAGTGGCAAGAGTAGTGCACACATAATGAAAAATGTAGAAAAAATATAATTTTCAGTTGAAGATGTGTGATCTCAGTAGTAACTCATCTAAGGTCAATCCAGCTCTTCCATCCATAGTGTCCTTTTGTGTGATCGAAAGGGCAATGTGATCACGGACAGAGAAGTGCAGTTTTGACCTATAACAATGGGTATATTAGTTAGATGGTAGTAAGGTAAGAGGGTACTCGCCAATCGAGGGGTATATAGGAGTAGACAGAGACAGAGTGACCTATGCATTTTATCTTTGCAAAGGGGGGAAGATATTTGGGGTTGTCTTAGGGGGGGCTTGTGTTAAGAGACGGGTTGCAAGAAGTGTGGTAGGGTGGCCTCTCCAAGAGAGAGACAACCCAAGGATCTGCACTCATCCAAGGTTTATGCATAAGAGGACATATGCGAATCGTTTTCTTTTTCACTAGCTATTCCATGCGTGATATTCGAGGGTAAGAGCCCCTTTTATTTTCTGTGTGATTTATTTAATTTTGTGGTTGCAGAGAGTAATATCTCGAAGCTAAATTACATTCATTCGTTGATGGGCGCCTCCACAAGAGGACCCAAGTGTTTTTTTTATGATGAACTCATTTACTGTGTGGAGTGGATTCTACAGGAGAGCGCACTGCCATTTGTGCATTTTGTTCATTAGCATACCAATATCTCGATGATCTAAGCGATCTCATTCTTGAGAATCGACCCAAACAATCTTTTAGTAGATGCATTTTTCTAATATAGAGGAGGTTTCAGGTCCCTTGAGTAAACGATCTTATGCACGGACTTGGATTGTTTTGCTAGTACTTTGAATATTTATTTATTTAGTCAACCCCATGAGGAATTTGGGTGATTTCATGGAAAATCGATCCCATGCTCTATGTTACTGTAAATTCACTTGACAGAGTATATCATAATCCATTCTGGATAATGCAATCTAGACAATCCATTACTTGACATAAATTATTATTTAGCTATAATTTTGCCTAACTAGATTCATGCTCAATATGAGTAATCCCATAGCCATTACTTGATAGAAGGGTACCCCTGTATCCATTTGCTAATTTTAGAGTTGTACTCTGCCCATCGCATACAAAGGGGCGACCTCGGTATTTCCTACACAGATCAGGTTATCCTCTTCTCAGCGCTTCATAGAGATGAAATCTATGTGTTCCTAGTTCGAGTGTAGATAAATATTTATATATATTCTTTTTAGGATGTGATCTGCACCCAGTCGAGGGTCAGACTTATAATCTAACCCTATAGAACATAACTGCGCACAGACTCGAGGATAGATTTTTGTAAGTTATTCTTACACCCAGTAAATATTATGAGATACGCCTATCACTTGGTAGTTCTTGGTCTAAGTTTTAGTTGACACACTTTTTCATCAGGTTTAAATGTGCGATCTAGACATACACAGGTTTGTTTCAGAAATCGATTTCACAAAGTGAATGCAGTGCATGGATTGTTAGAAGGTGTTAGTCCCTCTTTCACTATCAATTTCCATTTTATTGACTCAATCAGAACCTACCTTTCATATGCATTGCTCAGGGCATGTGTTTCCCCATCTTCATCAATTTTTTAGGTCAGTAATCTCGAGCTTCACAAGGCCCTTATTATTTGTGATGTGTCAGGGATAGCACTGATCATTTATGATGACATTCAATACATAGTTAGTTACGTTACTGGAATATATCCATTTTCATTTGTCGATGTTTGAGACTTGAGTACATGATACGTCATTTTTTGTTTGGTTAGTATGCTTCTGGTATCTTCACTGTCTTATTACTGAGGTTCAGAGAAGGATTGAAGGTAAGAAGCTTTTGTTCAACATATTTTTGAAATAACCTAATTTAACACTATTTTCTTTAGAACCTACAGGCCATGTAGTGTTTCTCTGTACATGGGGAAACACAGGATAATTTCTAATTGAAAATGGGTTTGCAGGAAGAAATAGGCATATTTTTCCCATTGATTATTCTGCGATCCCTTGACAGTTCAGACAATCCTCTTCATCAAAGGACATGTATTCTCAGGTATGATTCTTGAGTTGGTAATTTCATATTGGACAGATTGTCTTAGGTCAGAATTATTTACAATTTTTAAAATTGTACATTCAGATAATCTCCTTTTATCATTTTGGATAAGTTTTAGAAATGTTGTCAGCCTATGGATATGTTGCTGATGCCATGGAGTTATTTCCACAAATTATCATGTTTCTTAGCATTATTTAGAAACAAATACTGACTGGTAATAACATTTTGTTTAAATTACAGTTATGATTGAGAACAATAAAGAACTAGGTTAAGTCACTTGGTTTGTCTCCGAATTTAGGGACAATGAATTTTGAAAAAAGTTTTCTATTGCAAAAAACATGATAAAATTCACCATTAAGTTCAATAAAGGAATTTGAGTGAATTGCATTATAACTTAGTATATTCAAACAAAAACCAAATACAAATATTTGTTAACTTCAAATTTGACACAAAAATACATCAGATTAAATCATAAATGTCATGGCTGTGTGTGTTTGTGTATAAATGTCAAGACTGATACACCTTCAATTACGAGGTTCACAAAAAAACATATTCATTCTATATACCTATCCCAGATCTATTTTAAGAACAAATTTATTCAGGGTATATGTTTCCCAGTTGATTGTTGTCTATACCCAGAGTTGTTACAGCTCCAGGCCATTCCAAGAAGAAAATTTAGTGATTCCTGTAAAAAGTCCTTAACAAAAATTAATTATAAAATGAAATCAAGTAAGCTTGACAATATAATGCTCGACACATTTTAAAATCCTAATGTGTAGTCATCCAATATTACTACTACTTGTATGTTCAATCTTTAAAGTTAGTATTTGATGATGTATATGATTTATCTATTGGTTTCAGATGATAGGTGCTTGACTGATATATATTCATTTCCTTGTGTTTACCTATATATGTTTCCTACTGACTTGGGAAGATAATTTTCACTGCAGTAGTTTTTGTCTCCTAGAAAAGTTGGGCCTTCCATTCCACATTTTTTTTCCCATTCCTTGTACTTGTTTTCACTGCAAGTAAATGATGCAAAGACTTATCCATATTATTAGTCTTAAACTGTAGTGGTGCACTTAGCATAGTAGCTTTTATTTTGCAAGTCTGGCCTATATGTACCATAAATGTTTGTGGTGGGACTCTTAAGCATATTATTGCTTAGAAGATTTTAAAGAGCTTGATAGCCTCCTTTTCTAGATTGTTAAATCACTACGTGGCTTTTTGACATTTGAAAGAGCTGAAAGATGACGACCTTGTAACCTTCACATTAGTGAATTTCTCTATAAAGGTGTTGAGATATGATGTTGTGATATATTATCATAGGAAATCTAGAAACTAATCCACTAATCCACCCAAAACTTTGCAAAATCTAGAAACTATTTAAAACTATGTTCCATTTGGATTTATCTTTTCACTAGATCCTCAAAAATGAAATTTTCTAAAAGATTGAAACTTTGAAACTATGTTTCATTTAGATTTATTTTCTAGATCTTCAAAAATAAAATTTCCAAGCCTAAAGAGAATTAGGATAGGAAATGGAACCAATTTCCAGGATTATGATAAGAAAATTAATATATTAACCATGGCACTATATAATAACTGTTATATAGTTTTGAATATATAGTTGAATATGAAATAACTTCGAAATCAACATTGTATATCTCATACTATACAACATTTATTACTGGTTGAACATTGTTTAACATATCCTACATTAGGCCTAAGTAGATACAAGGTACGTTTTGTAACTATTTCGAATTTACGAGTTGAGTAACATGATATGCTAATTTCAAATCCCAATTGCAAGAGGTCTGATCATAAATTAGGCCAAGTACATACTAAGTACATTTTGTAACTATTAAGGGTCGAGTAGCATAAAAGCACTCATACGGTTGATGACAGATTGCACTCCCATACTTCTCCCTTTCTATTGGGTAAAATCACTCATACGGTTGATGACAGATTGCACTCCCATTCCCATGAACGACCACTGTGAATTCATGAAGCTTTTTAACATGCCTCCAAAGAGGATAGAAGTCATTACTCTTGTTGGGATTAGGATTTGGAGCAAGATAAGTATATTGGTTGGCAGCCATTGTTCCTGCAAAAGAAAATAAAAAACAGATCTTCACTGAGTAATATAGATAATGGAAGCATAAACCCTAAGAAAACACTCAAATAACTACCAAGAAAGCTTATTCCTCACCTAAACACAGAGGAAGTGGTTGCTGAAGCTTCCCAAAACACCACAAAATACTGCTTGTAGCTAGAATCGTCCTTGTTCAAGCTATCCAAAAGACTGAAAATTGTACCAGATCAGATTTTCAGAATGGAAGGTTTCATCCTTCTCACATTACTGATCCATTTCAGATCGATCGATCCTTCTTCGGAAAAGAAGGACACTTGCCTCCTTCTGGGGTGAGTGATGACATGCTACATTAGCATCCTTTAGTCTATTTTTGAGGGAGGGATTTCTTCCCACTGGGTTTCCCTCTTTCCTCTTTTATTATTTAGATTGTTGTATGGGGTGACCTTTGGTCTCAGTCACCAGGGCCCTATTTTTCAGTTTTCAGTTACTACCTCATAGTATAGGTTGAGGGGGGTGTTGGAATATTCTCCCCATCATTTTTCAGATTTGCATGTATGCATGCATCCAGTCATCATGCATGCAACTGCATGCATCCATTCATCATGCATGTGACTGCATGCATCCAAACATCATTTTGATGGTCCTCCATACAACTAGAGCCTAATTTCAGCTCCCTAGAGCCTGTCTTCAGCCCCTAGTAGCCCTCCTACCTGCCTGATGCGCCCTATTTGACTCTTCTACATGACATGTGCACCTTTGCTCACCTACCACCAGTTATCATTTAGTTAGAGTGCCTCATCTCACCTACCAAATGTCTGACAGTCAGTTAGAGCATTGATTGAGCATTTCTTCCACTGATTGCTCATGCTAACTACCTGTAGCTCCTAGTTAGCTAGTTTTGGAGTGCCACTTGGCCTTCTAACAGCCTCATGTGCCCTCCTTGGAGTCTCCATCCCCGTATTCATGCCTAGATGGTTATGTTAGACTCAATTAGACTCACTTGACTAGCCTTTGACCATTTATGACTGATACTATTGATTGGATGATGTATCCAATGTTGTCCAAGCTAGACTTTGAGCATGATTCAAATGACCTCCTTGGTTAATTCGAATTCTCCATCACATTTATTGTATTGTATTCAGTATTCACACAGTGCCAACTCACAGCTGATGTATGATACTGTTATTCTCCATTTTCTGTGTTCATGAGTGATTATTGAGTGCATTATTTTCTTCTTCTTTGCACTTCTTGAGAGTTTGTGTGAGGCTTGTTACAGCTATCAGATCCTACTGCAGATTATCACACACACTAGGGTTTTTCCAATTTTCTCTCCAATCTAGGTGTCGACATGTCAAGTGCAACTTCTCCAAGATGGTGTGCCATCCAATCAATGACTCCTCAACTCAAGCATTCCTCAAACCATGTAAGGTGGTTACAAGCACCCAACCTCCAAGTGCCTAATGCCCTCCTCCGAAGTGGTTTTTGCATATGTGATAAGTGCCCATACTCCTCAACAAGTGTGCCCTTGTCGATGATGCCATATATTCCTCATGTGCCAATTACCACATCAAGAAGTGCGCCTCCCTAGCATGATCCTAAGGCAAGCATACACCCAATCTAATCTCTCCAAATGAAAATAAAATATAAACAAATGGGATATGAGACCATAATTCATTCACATCCTATGAAGTACTCCTCCTATCTAGGTGAAAACACTTATGGAGCTACCAAAATCCAACAATACTAACCCCTATATGACATTTAGTTGGACACATGCTGAGCGGTGATTGTGTGAGCACCAATCACATTATGTTACAGGTATTCCCTCAAGACCTTGGTATCATTTTCCTAGCTAATATCTTGAGTGTCTATTGAAACTCCTAGCAAAGGCTTTGTATGCTAATTTTTTTCCTTTTATTTTTTGTTTTGGGAAAAATGGTTCAGAAATATAAAATATTAGGCAATTTGATCTGTTCTAATGTAAGCATATGTAATATCCATTCTTCTACTTTCCACGCTAAAAGGACTTGAAATGATTTTATAATTTATTATATTGAACCAAACATGTACAACCAGAGCTGACATGACGCTAAAAGAACTTGAAATGATTTTATTATATTGAACCAAACTTGTACAACCATAACTAACATGAGAATGCATGTAAATTATGGCATACTTCTTCAATAATTTCCAAGGTAAAATAAGCGTGCATAAGTGTGACTAAACTAGTTACATGTATGTTGTCATCGATCAATGGAACAATCAAATAGGGATGTTATCTATGAGATGCATGCCCCATAATTTTTCACTATACATTCAGATGGGGGCGTTATTTTTGTTAGCGATGTAAAACTTATTTGGACAAACATAATTGTAATGATTTCACTGTATCTCAAGCCATAAAGATGTCAATTTTGATAGCTAAGAATCCTCAGGTGGGTAAAATCTCTTCGTTAGGAAAATAAGTAAAACCCGTGAGCAAAAGGTACAGGTAATCTTGGATGTATTGATAAATGAATACAAAAGTTTCTTATTAAAATGTCACCCAAGAAAATATTGCTTTTGATGACATAGGATCTTTATACTTGCTACTAAAGTTAGAGTGTTTACATTGATGCCATTCTAAGAATCATTTTAGCCGATTCATGGTGATATTAGAAGACAATGCCTTTCGTTGTATTGTGTCGTGTGAATTCCTTATGCATTTATGTTGACTTGTAATATTACCTTATAACTATATCCTATTTTTCTATTTTTTTTGGTTCATGGTACGGATTCCTTGCAGAGAGCTTGAGAATATTGTTGCATCAGAGGCCAAGACAGGTACATTGAGTGATTCCCCTTTGGCATCAATGTCAAAGTACCAGCTCAGTGAACTTCCAGAACAGAAATTACTCCCAATCTTTGCCTCAGATTTTCAAAAGCCTCCCTGGGAATTGGTTTTGTGAAGA
Source organism: Larix kaempferi (assembly GCA_027924585.1). NCBI lineage: Eukaryota > Viridiplantae > Streptophyta > Pinopsida > Pinales > Pinaceae > Larix > Larix kaempferi. The sequence continues at coordinate 4,427,184 of BSBM01000765.1, read as the reverse complement.
TATCAACAACTTGTTCCTTGGTGTTCACATGATATTCCAACTTGATCTTTTGATCATGTGCCTATTCCCTCAAAAAGTGATACTTTATAGGGATATGTTTAGTTTTGGAATGCATGACTGGGTTCTTTGAAATGTTGATGGCACCAATGTTATCACAGTAGATTGGAAGTGGTTGATTGCATTCAACTTTAATATATTCTAAGGTTTTCCTCATCCACAAGAGTTGAGTACAACATTCTGTTGTTGATATATACTCTGCTTCAGTGGTGGATAAAGAAATGGAGGACTGTTTTTTACTAGATCATGCAACCAAATAATCTCCCAAAAATAAGGCATTGCCACTTGTGCTCTTTCTATCATCTAAATTTACAGCCCAGTCAACATTAGAATAAGCTTTTAGATCAAAATTTTTGTTCTTAGGATACCATAAACCAAAATCTGATGTTCCTTTAAGATACCTAAAAATCCTTTTTATAGCCATTACATGTGATTCTTTTGGGTTAGCCTGGAATCTTGCTACTAATCCAACTGCTTGCATGATGTCTGGTCGGGAAGCAGTGAGGTAGAGAAAACTACCAATCATAGATCGGTACAGTGTCTAATCTACAAAGAGAGACTCATCTTCTTTGCTAATCTTGCAGACAGACACCATTGGAGTTCTGATAGGAGAACTTTTTGACATACCAAATATTTGAAGCATTTCCTTTAAGTACTTGGATTGTGATATGAAGATACCAAATGATTTTTGTGAAATTTGGAGTCCAAGGAAAAAGGTCAACACACCAATCATGGACATCTCAAATTCTTTTGCCATGTTTTTAGCAAATGCCTGACTAAAATCATCCTCATTGCTTCCAAAAATTAAGTCATCTACGTAGACTACAGTAATTCAGAACCTGTTCTTTTCAATTTTGAAGTAGAGATTGTTGTTAGTGCTGCCTCTCTGAAAACCTTGTTGAATCAAGTATTTATCCAATCGGTCATACTAGGCTCGAGGAGCCTGTTTAAGACCATAAAGGGCCTTTTTAAGTTTCCAAACATGGTTGTCCTTACCTTCCACTTCAAAACCCTCAGGTTGTTCTGTATACACTTCTTCACTTAATTCCCCATTAAGGAAGGCAGATTTAACATCCATATAGTAAATCTTAAAATTCTTGAAACAAGAATATGCCATGAACATTCTGATCAGCTCCATTCGTTCTACTAGTGCAAATGTTTCATCAAAATCAATTCCTTCCAACTGAGCATACCCTTTGCAGACTAATCTGGCTTTATTTCTTGAGGCTTCTCCTTTTTCATTGAATTTGTTTTTGTAAACCCATTTTATGCCAATAACGTTTTTATCTTTTGGACGTGGAACTAATTCCCAAGTACCGCTTTTCTCAATTTGATGGAGTTATTCTTGCATGGCCTTGTTCCAATGCTCATCTTCACAAGCTTATTTGAAGTTCTTGGGATCAATTTTTGACAATAGAGCCACATCTCTCTTTGATGTTTGTCTCAATTGCATTCCTTCTTCTAAATTTCCAATGATAAGGTCCTCCAGATGATCTCTTTGCACTGTTTTGAGTGAGGGCTTGTGAGCTCGCGAGTTCTTACAATTTGAAGTAGATACTTGTTTTTCTTCTCTGTGTTCTTTCAGTTGTTGTTCCTTTTCAGCTATTATGTTTTCATCTTGGTCTTCATCCGATGTTTCACCATTTGTTTCTTCATCTTCGTGACATGACAATTTGTGCGACGGTTTCTCATCTACTCTAACATCCATTCTTTCAACTATTCTTTTTAGACGTTGGTTGTAACATTCATAGGCTCTTCTTGCTGTTGAATATCCAAAAAAAATCCCTTCATCCATTTTGGTTTGAAATTCGCCTAGGTTTTCATTATTTATTTTGATGTAACACTTACTTCCAAAGGTTTTAAGATGTCCGACAAAGGATGATCTACCTATCCACAACTCATAAGGTGTCTTATCACTGTTAATTCTTAATTGAGCTTTCTTTAGAATGTACATGGTTGTGGCCACTGCCTCTCTCCAAAAAAATTCCGCTACCTTTGCTTCTAAGAGCATTGTTCTTGTTGCTTCTTGGACTGTCTTGCCTTTTCTTTCTGTAATTCCATTATGCTGTGGGGTATTGGCTATACAATATTGTTGTTTGATACCATTCTCTTCACATAAATTTTTGAATTCAGTTAGGGTGAATTCCCCACCATTATCTGACCTAAGACACTTGATCTTAAGGCCACTTTCATTCTCAAATTTAGCCATGAAATTGATTGAGAGATGAAAACCATGGTTAATATGCTCTAAAAGATATAGATTGAATAACATGTTGTTTATAGATATTTAATGACATAACAACTTTAGGCAAAACAATGGTAGAAGCGAATAATATATGTGATATCATATTTTTCTTCACTTTATATATAATCACCGGGATGCCTATTTTTCCTTGCCTCTATGTCTTGTTTTGTTATGATATGAAAATTTATGGTGTGCATGTGTGTGTATGTGTGAGTGTGTGCACGGTTGTGGATACACTTTATATGTGTGGTTACTATGTGTTGATGAGGTGATGTTTATATTCATGGTTGGAAAACTCGTGAGAATGCATAAATTATCACACTAATATTTGCAATATAACACAAAATATGCATATTATGTAATGAAATTAATACTAATGTTTTAAATTTATTATTTCTTGTTGTTTGCGAAAAAATGGTGAAGATGACTCCTTAGATGATCTAGATTATGTTGTCACCAATGTACCAAAGAAAGATATTGATGATAATGACGCAAATGGATCAGATGAAAATGATGATGAATATGATGTTGGGATAGATGAGGATGAGGATGAGGATGATGATGATAATGGTAGTGATGATGATGATGATTGTAGACATTGATGCTACTATTGAGATTGTGGATTTTTATTGCTTTCTCGATGCTACTAGACACGTATTCTTATTTTTGTGATGATCCAAGTTCATATTAAATTCTTGGTCATTTTGATTTGTATGGTGGATTTATGTTGACATATAAACTTTGATTATCCTTGATCATTTTGACATTTCTAGATATGGATATTAAAAAAGATATTTCTTGTGATATTGGTATTTTCAGTGTTCAATATATATATCGTTCACTTGTTCTTTTAAACTTAATATGATGATCTGTATGATAGGTTATTGATGTGATGATGTTTTATAATTTCACTTCTTTTGATGAAAGATAATGGTGATGTAATCGTTATTATATTGTAAATTTATCTATATTGGAAATTGTTAATTATCTTTTCATGGAAAATTAATATATATGATGATGTTACTACTTTGGATAAATATTGTCTGTTTGTGTTAAATTTTCTTCACAAATGCTATGCAATTAATTTCAATAAGGGTATCTACAATTAATTTGAATGTTTCGTTATGATATTTCAAAACTATGAAGTAAATGATATATGAGAACTATTGAAATTAAGGAAATAATTATAATAATTTGATATAATAAATATATTAGCACACAATTGGATATAGTTGTAGGTGTTAAATAACAAGCCTAATGTGATGCTAATAAGGAAGCAAAACTGTAACGTCCCCTTCTCCATAGAACAACAGGGAAGGAAACATTAACAACATACCGGGCTTATGGCATATTTAGCCCCAATAATTTTTAACATAAATAACTAACATTTAAAACTTCTATATGCAGATTCGATTCAATATAAACACAGCGGAATTAAACAATACATCTGCACACAGTTTCATCATGCATTCAACATATAAACAACAGTCATTAATTAAAATGCTTGCAGGGCATAGAATTAACATCAAGAATACTTATCTCGAATTATAATGGCCCAAACGACTGGCTACGTGAGAGCAACGTTCCACCCAACCATAGATCTCTATCCAGCCTGTATTCTTTCAGCTGAGAGATCACCCCCGAGCTGGGCTGTGTATCCACTAAGGAGGAACTAGATGGCTCCCTCACAGTCAGGATTTCACTCAGACAACCATGCTAAGCCAACACACAGTTGGGTTTTTCAAGCATGCAATGGGAAATGGAGAGGGATGCTAGTCCGCTAAGCTCAATCCCAGAGCTAGTACACATCAAGATAGACTCCAACGATCCCAGCCTCCATTCGAACATCCACACTTGGATTTCTCACAGCTTTGTTCAGCAATTGACCCAAATCCGTCACTGATTTTCTGGGCAGTTAAAACTGGGTTTTCCCATGGCTTTTGGGGTAGCTATTGCTCCCAAATTCGCCCCAAGGTTCCTACCAATGGATCCCCCATTGGATTTCTCTGTCCAATACCAAATCGGGACGTTTTTGGCTTCCCAAAACGTGGGTTTCCTTCAAGTCGCGATTTCTGGTTTTCTCCTTGCTGGGAGCTCGTTTTTGGGTCGGAAAAGATGTCCCATACTTCCACCATGGAATGGGGATAAGGATGGAGCAACCCCCAAGATGTATAGCGACTTGTGGGACAAGTCAAAATAGCCCATACATTCCCATACGAATTTCAGGGCTGCCCATACTCCATCAAAGTCATGGGCTGAAATCTCAACCACTTCCTTACAATTGGCATTAATGTCACCTAAGGAAGTCAATGGGTTCACATAATGACAAATGGAAACCTATGGGTCACTCCCATAGCCCCCTCACCACTCCCTAGTGGATACACGTGGCCCCTTCTCATTCGTTGCCTCCGTAGCCAGCTTTGGTATTTTATATTGCATGATGTCTAATTTACATCCTATTACAATTTCCATGGCTTAAGAGCACATGGTATCAAATATCAAATACTTGCCCTTTAAATAAAATTTGGCTTTCACTAGCGGGGCCTTGGCCTTGAGCTCCACGCTAGGAAAACATACATCACATGTACACTGATTTACATTAAAGGCTCATATATCCTAAGGGTCGAATTGGGGGTATTACAAAAACTAGGAGCTAAAATGGAAGCCCACTATGTCATAGATCTAGAAGCAACATTGGATGCAATACCTAGCGCTAAGTTGGAAGTCAATTCTGATGCTATTTTGGATTCTAAAGTAGAAGCCCAACTAGAAGCTAAACTAGTGGCCAACAAAGAAGCAAAATTAGATGCTTAATGGGAAGCTAAATGCGGTGTTCTGTAACATCCCAAAAATTTCATGAAAATTTAAAACTTTTGAACGTAGCTTTTAATGCATAAATTAACTGTGCGAAATTATAATAAATGCTTCTATGTTGTCATGCTGTATTAAAAGTTTGTGACTATCATATGGTGTATTGTTTATCATCTTATTATGAAATGAAATCGAAGTCTACAATAAGATGCCAATGGATATTCTTCGCATTGCAGCTATGATTTATAATACTTGTATTAATGTTCAAACAATATAATGTTTATAAGTGCTAACTGTTGTTCTTCTGTTGATGATGGAAGGGGTCCTAAGGGTACCCTGAGGCTTACTTAGCATTTATGCTAAAGCATTTGGACTTTCCCTTCTGTATATATAGGTAGGGTGGCACACCAGTTCGAGTAATACAAACATAATTTAAAGAGTACTTTTAGTTAGCCTTCAAGGGTTCTGCATATAATTTTCTAAGATACTAATACAGCGATCCGTCTATAGTTTGTTTTTATAACTAAACAACTTGGATGTCTCCTTTGTTTAACATTTAAATGATGAAAATAGAGTGTCAAAGCTTTGATGCAGGATATCATGCACTACTAATGTTTGGCACAGGAGTAATGTGACTCACAAAACATAGGCTAAAAGCACGATATTTTTGTATTACTATAATATGTGCACTATATGTAAATTACATGGTTATTCAAGTAGTGTGAACCATATAGTGTAAACTATATGCAAATCTCATAGCATAAGAATTATATGCAAATCCTATGGCATAAGAATTATATGCAAATCCTATAGCATTTAACTATATACAATCTATGTAATATTTTACAACATGAAAACTATGTGTTATTTCCATGCTTTTCCTATATCATTTAACTATATGCCAAGAGTTTGTGCATGGGTACTATGTACCAACAATAGGAATCTATAAGTGTCATCGTGAGCATTTAAACATACGCTTGATACCTAAATGATTCCACACTAAGGTATAACTTATATTAACATATATATATATAATGTGACAGGGTTACAATCAATCTTCGTGTCAATGTAAGATAAAGACATGGTCACTAATGTTGAAGTGGATATGTGCTGGCAGGCGTTAGCGAACCAACTTGGCATTTATTACTCCTATCTACCAGCTCGGTGGAAATTCTCAGTGGCTGCCATCGTGGTACTTAGCTTATGAAGGCATCGTGATGAAACAACCAACGTGGTCGAGCTATGCATTTTAGTTTGAAAGTGATCCGAGCTGGTCTCCAAGGTGGCGATGGTTATCAATGAAGTCATAAATAAGGTGGTTGCTTGGAAATACGTGGTGTTGTGATACGTAATATCCACCGTTGATCTTACATTTGTTCTCGGGATTTGGGACTTAACCCTAAACTTCCATCAAAACCTCATAGTTATTGTTTTCCTTTGGCATTCATTGTGTCGAGAGTGGTTCTGGGGAGAGGCCGACCGGCCTGCGAATACTTAGGGTTTGATAGCAGGTTTTTGAGAGATTCTCCAGTGATTTGAACCCGTGACCTGAGAATGATTACTGTTACAAGATGATAGTGTAAGAGCCGAGCTCAGGTGTGGAGTTTTTTTGTTTTATTTTTGATATTTAGAAAGCTCAGGAATTATCACGCTGGTTGCCAAAGGGTTTGGTTTTTGAAATGAGTTCTTTGAATGCTTCTTCCCTAGTTTCAATATCACGATCAGTGTTTTAACAAAAATTGAACCAGTTACTGTGGGTATAATATCTGCACTCAACAAGTTGTATGCGACTCTGGGTTTTCAAGCCTGTTGCAGACGTTGTTGGATTTGGCCTTCGTTTTCTTTTTAATGTGAAGGTAATGTCTCTTCTGTAGTTTGTTTATATGCAATCGTTTGCAATGTTGTAATATTTGTACTTAAGTTTAACCACCTTTGTAATACTTGCAGGTGCTATCACACGCTGGGATCTATGCTCCAGTTTAGGTGGGAACTACTGCGTGTAAGTGGTAAGTCTTTGTGGTTTCCCTTGTTGATTCTCTTGGAAACCTGTTGGTTGTGTTTGAAATGGTCAGAGCTTTCTATTTTCCGAAGATGTTGTTGATGTTGCAATGCTTCCATTTTGTAAGCAACGTAGGGAGGATGAAATCCTCGACCTACCCTCAAAATGTATTCTACAGTTTTACTATATAAAGAAATGTATTACATGTTTATAAGGGTATTAACCCTCAACTTTTGGATAAAGATGAAGGGTTCAACCTGTGGTTTTTATACTGTGTCTGAAACAATGCTCTGTGTAGAAAGTGTTAATGTTCATCAGTTTTGATATTGGTTGTGATCCAATTCTAAATATTTTTGCGACTGTATTTTTCGATAATTAACATATATCTATAATTGTTGTGAGGAAAATGCACCTATAGTTCAGGGGAGAAACTACCAACTTACGGTGATAAAGATAGCCTTACAAGCATTCTGCAAGTACAACAAATAAGTGAAGAGATTAGGGTTTAGAGATGTAGGCACCTCATTCAGAAGGTTGATCCTAGCTTTGCCTCCCTCACTCTTCAATGCTTATCCAGTGTCACAATGCCCAGACCTGCAAAACAACTTGATACCTTTCTCAAATACATTTGACTACATATATAAGATTGATATTCATAACAAAAGAAGACATCAAACTATAAGCAAATTGTAATCAAATCTGAGACACACATGTATAGGTCATGTTTGGAAAGGAAAGAATGTCTGATCTTTATTAATGAATGAAAGCAAGTACATAAAGTTATACATTCTTTCAAGATTGGCACTTCACGAAACCTAGATTCAAGGTCTCCTGCTTCTGTTCTCCAAGGATCCCAACCTCTAAGCAATTGTGCAAGGGTTTATCAAAACTAAACACAAGAGAGGGAGATGAGGGTCTCCATTCCTCCAACATAACTTTGTTATAGGCTTGGTCCCCTCACATGGCCCTTCTACCCTCCTTATATAGTCAGTGAAGGATACGAAAAGAAGTTATAACCGAGTAGGAGGTTCCCCAACCAACTTAACTTCCCAAAATTTCAAGATTTTGACTTGTATAGGAATGTACGCTACTATTTCACAGTGGAGTAGTGCCCAGGGCACTACTATAGTGTTTTACAACTAGCGCTCATCACTTTTTAAATGTTGTACGCTACTCTATTGAAGAGGAGTAGTGCCCATGAGGGGTTGAGCGCTACTATTGTACACTGGAGTAGGGTACAGGCACTAATTTGTTAAGGTAGAGTAGCGCTCATGTGAAAAATGGCTAAAAACAGGATTTTCTGCTCATTTTCAAGAGATGGTTTGGTCTGGAAAAATGTTCCTAAGGGTTGTAACCATCAAATGGGTCAGGAGTGAGGTAATTTCAACCATTTTTAGTGTCCCAAATGACTCCTCCATCCACAAATGTCCTTTTGTGTGACTGAAACTTGATCTCAAGAAATGTCATCATGCGACCAAGGAAAGCAAGTGTCGTCACGGATGGAGAGGTGTCATTTTAAGATATAACAGATGCCCCCTGTGATATCCCTCCTTTATGATCTATTTTGATCTTTATTTTTATTATTTTTGTAAACGAAAATGATTATTGTACTAGTCTATTGGTGAGGAGCTCAAGTCGAAGGCCCCACTGATAAACCGTGTAAGTTGTGTGGTTAAATTCCCAAGTCAAAATTTGTAAATACTTAGGAGACAAAGGAGGGACGCAACTAAACAGCAGATAACCAAATCTACTAAGAGAAGCTTGGAGAATCTAAATGATTATGTCTCGAAGTCCTTAAGGCATAATTCCATGGTTGGGTCTCTAATTTCTAACCTAAGACCTTCATAAGACGTCCTCAGGTGAGGACATTAACCTTTCACAAAACGAATAGATGGTACTTATGACCTATGCCATAACATGACTTTTATGCTATAGACAATTTTCAAATAATTGTCCCAAATACTTCAAGTATTAATCCTATTTCAAGAAAAAGAATTAGAGAGCACAATAACTCCTTAAGCTATAAAAAAGGCTTAACTTATTTATGAAGATGTAGGTTATACTAAAAGATATTTAAAACGCAAGTGAGGAGACTTATTCGCTTGGAGGAAGGGGGGGTTAATTACATCCTCACCCATAACCCAGCTAGTGGATAAAAGTATAATGATAACACAATTAAAGGTTAAATGAGGTATAACTGCACACCTTGTAGAGCGAATCAAACTTGAGAAAAATTAGGGAGTTTTCCCCCTTAAGAAAACTGCCGCTGCCATTTGTAGCCTCACCGATTCTGAATTCACCACTTGGCATTTGGGGTTGAACATAAGACCCAGTCCTTCTTAAAGACGAGGACATCTGGCGATAGGGGAGATCTGTCTATCTGATCCCTGCACTGGAGAAGGGGTTGGGGGGAGGCGATCGAGGAGAAAGGAAGAGATCGGTGTGAAGGTCGCTGGTGAGCTGAAGGCTGAGCGGGAGTAGTTCTCAGTTAGTTTGAGATTTCGATGTGATTTCCTGAACAAGTCTCGGTAGTTTTCTTCTCACTGCTTATGAGGTATCTTTCTTTCATTTTATATTAGTATCTTCTCTATGATACGTTTTACCTGCACAAACATCCGGTTAACATCAATACATTTTCGTATTATTCTATCTGCGATAATATGCCTTACCTGAAAGAGTGTGGATCTAACATTGATGCCTTCTCTCTCATATCTCTGCTATGACGCAGTTGTACACTTTAGGGATCAGAGTTAGCCTCTAAACCTGGAGATCTACACTATTGAGATCTGAGCATGACTCGGTTAAATAAAACCTTGCGTCCTAGCTAGACCTCTGTTGTTAATACTGTTGCATACATTTTTTAGATCAAGCTTTTAACCTTTACGTTTTACAAAGCCCTGTCAATGAGCGTAGCTCTGTTTTGTTTTTTTCTCTTAGCCTCCGGAGTATTGGGGAAGCAGTTGTGATACAACGTTTTGTTACAGCGTTGATACACCGTTTGATGTAGCGTTTGAAGCCAGGGAAACGAAGAGGAACCTAAAACTACTGACTCCTGGCTGCGCAGAGGGGAAGGGACAGCTTGTTTCACAAGCCCGATCCCTGTAGGTTATCAAAGGATAGATTCCGCTTATACCGTGTTGGTTAGGGAGGATGAATAAACTGGTGTAATGGTTATGATAAGCGTGCATTCCTTGTTGTGTCAAAATGCAGTACCCTGTGGGAAGGATCGAAATGATCTTGCTACCTTGTTGGTTAAAAATCGCAGAGTCTCGTGTGTAGAAATCGCAGTACGCTTATATTCCCTTGTTTGTCTAAAACGCAGTACCCGGTGTGACAAGATTGCAATAGTAGTGTCTTGTATGTTGGGATCGCAGTAATCTATGTGTTAATAGGTGTTTCCTTGGATATCCTAAGATATCTGTGCATAAATCCAGATCGCAGTAAGTGTTGTATTTCTTGTGTTCGCAATGGGATCGCCGTAATCAGCATGGTAGTGTGTGTATGGTTTTAGATATCATAGGAGATCTGTACATATATATTTTTTAGGAAAAATCATGATTGCAGCGATTGTGATGTATTTTGGTATGTTGTTTTGCCACCGCAAGAGCTCTATATGTTTTCATTACGCTGGATAGCAATCATATTGATATTCTGGAAAGTTTGCATCTCCATCAATGGAGCCGGCAGCCAAGCCCTCGGCGTTTCCCTTATTATGACTTCCTGAAGCATTTAGATTGCATTCTCTTTTGTAATGTGATGATTGATATCGTATAGGTATTTTTACAAGTTTTCATTTCGTTGGAAAGAAATCATATTGATATTCTGGAAAGTATGAGGGTTCTTTATAAGATGTATGTGCATGAATTTTAGATTGATATTCTGGAAAGTATCGACACTTCTGATAAAGTTTATGCGTATGAAGTTTAAATTGTTATTTTTGAAAGTATCGATAGTTTTCTTTTATTGTCAGCGATAGTTCCTTTTTATACGTTGTATGTGCGTGAAGTTTTAGATCGATGTTCTGGACATTTTCGACAGCTTCTTATGAATTTCCAAACGATGTCTCAGTTGACCTGAAATCGCTTCCTGTGGATAATTACTTGATAGTTATTATTGCGTGGTTCAGATTCTTATGTTTTCGTAAACACTATGTCTTAGTAGACCTAAAATCGAGTTCTATGGACAACTGCCTGATAGTTTATGCTAGTTATTTACGTGCTTTGGTTTCTTAGTTTTCTAAACGATGTCTCAGTAGACCCGAAATCAATTCTTGTTGATAACTGCGAGATCTCGATCTATATTGTGATCTTGATTGTTATTATGTTCTCGTTTTTATCGTGATTGTAGGTAGTGTGTGTGGGTAAGGGGGTGACCTCGTATAGTGGTTAGAAGTATTAAAAGATCAACTTTAATTATGTATAGTGGAATGGGTAAGCCAAAGTGCAAAGTTTAGTTAGTAGTTATAGTTTGAATAATAGGCTTGGAAAAAGCCCACAAGAAGACAATTTTATGTATTGAATTATGCTCTTGATGATAGTGGCAATTAATTATGGCGACAACGGTGTCGCAAGATGTAATCTCTTTCGAGAAGAATATAATTTGATTATTGTTGAGAGTGATCTCCCTCTGGAGGAGAAGCTGAAAGAATAGCAACATTGAGTTGCATAATGTAGCCCTTGACTTTGAATATTACAAGAATTGACCTGCCTTGTGGGTGTAGCCCAGCCGGGGTGAACCACCTATATCCTTGTCTCGATCAGGTGTGTTTAAATTTGGATTATTATTTGTCAATTGGGATGTTGTGTCAAATACTTGATTTCCTCTTTTCAGATGTATGTGATGAATTATAAATGTTGCATCTAAATGTATCTGATAAATTATAAATGTTGTATTTAGTTGTATGTGATGAATTATAAATGTTGCATCTAAATGTATCTGATAAATTATAAATGTTGTATTTAGTTGTATGTGATAATTATAATGTCATGAATTTCCAGTAGGACAATCTTGTTCACTTCAATGTATGTAGCGCAAGAATAAGAAATCAATAGAAAATATTACTTAGTGGAATGCTACAGAGTACACCATGGTGTTTATTTATCTTTATTATGTGAGAAAGAAATTTCAATTTTTTAAAAATTCACTCAACTCTAACATCAATATTTGGGAGATGTTACTTATGGTATCAGAGCTGAGGTTTCAGCACTCGGGCCTATAGGGGCTCCACATAAGGTAAATAAACATGAGGGTTTCGAAACTAACAAACAAATTGTGTTTTGGATGCATGGGACGAATGGACGAGAATATACTATCCAAATTAATCGTCGAGTTCTCCAAGAAGAAACTAAGGGAACTATGGAAATATCGTGACGAAACAATTTATTGTGGAATTCCAACCAAGACTCATCTGATTAAACTCCTCCAAGGTGGGGGTTGCATTGCAGCAGTGCTAGTCTGGTTAGTTGGGGTGGTGATCCATCTCAAGGGTGAGGTTCGACAAGGTCGAGGGCTCTATGGTTGGGAGGAACTGAATCCTCTCCCATGAATTGTCATTTCTCTACTTTCTACAAGTAAGTATAAATTTTAGTAAAAGCCATGCTTTGCCGTATATGTTGCTTTCAAGTTTGAATCTCAGTTTACTGTTATGCTGGATGTGCAATGCTAGATAGATGTCCTATTTTACATACACCAAATCTATGGATTTTGGTAGTAAATTCCATTTTTATTTACAGCACTGAAATATTGTGATGATCGATCTCGTCCCACTTCCGTTTTGAATGTATCTGTCCTTTAGATCATCCAACCGTGGAAGCATGCGAATACTATTGGTTTTGTCCTTAACTAAAAATGTTTATGATGCCAAGCTAAATTTTCCGATTTCGATTTAGATTTCTGGTTCTACCTTGCTGGTTCGGTTGAGTAGCTTTTAGCATAGAATGTATACACAATCAAGCTGTTTTTCTTGGACTATTATACTGTCCATTGTTTACACAGTTGCTTCTTAAAATTTAGAATATGTATGATGTCCATTGTATACCCCATCGATTTTCCTTCTTAAAAGTTGAATGGCGTATGCCGTCAATCCAATGTGTAAACAGTCGATTCTTATTTTGGAACATGATTACAGTGTACAGTTGATTTCATTGTAATTAACCTAGCTGCCAACGTACAGTATTGGCATGCTCGGCTTGTAAACCTACCCGGATGCCCTGCTCGGCGATATCCATTTGATGATCGTTGGGTGCATGGTGGCGTCAAAATTAGTTTGTTTATTATGTTCAGTGATTAAATATCAAACTAGATGTTACCTCTCTTTGGTGGATGTTATAACCATATGTCTCCATTTCATATTATCTTAGAATCCTTTAACAAATGATTTTATGGTGATACGTTTCAATTTATGAAATAGATTTATGTTTAGACATGTGCAGATTTCAATTGAAAATATATGACACTTTATTGTTTGACAATGCATGTTTCCTTTTTACAACTTCTTACTCCAGTAATCCTTAAGCTAGATGTTGGGAACGAGGAGTGATGGTTATAGAAGTTATACTTTTATTTGTTACAATATTTATGACGACTGGCTATCCATGTACAATATATGTTATTTTGTTAAAGGATAGATTATTGGAAACCTAGAACCAACATGAAATAAATACAGGTTAGTAGGATACTGTAATCTTCTGACGTCCTTATGTTGCCACAAGGAATGACTGTTTTTATTTATTATGTGTTGAGGAAAACATTGATGACATGGAATTTGCAGAGTAGATCGGAAGAGATCTTTGGGACAGTAATCGAGGTATAAGCTTTTATGAAAACAAATAAAAATGATGTTTGAACATATGTTATAAATGATTGTTCTTATGATTTAATTACCTTTATACGACTAACACTTTGAATGTTGTGGTCGAGTAATTGTTATTTTTCCCACACATCACTACTTGACACCCATCAATGGGTAAATGTGGGATATATAACGATTCATGTATATTACTAATGTGTGATGATACAAGGAAACTGGAACCGCGGCAGATGAAGGTGAGCTATGCGGTTGCCTTTACAAAGGTACATGGTTGTCTGTATAAGGTATGTAAGTTTGTTTTTTAGACAATTGGTTATCCCTATATGATGTTAGGGTATACAAAAGGGTTGTATAACTAAATAGGAATTGTATTGGAATGATGAAATCTAACATTCAAGGTTAAATGATCATAATGTCCATGGATCGTCATAGAAATAAGGTTATATTGTGTTCAAAGCATTATGAAATCTTACAAGCCAGTTATGTGTAGTAGGAAATGACATCTTAGATTGATCACATATGGATATTTGATTATGAAAGATGATTTTCTGTTTAAGGAAGGGATCTTCTTACAATATTTGATTTCATATATAAAGTGATACTAACAAGTGAAATTTGGCAGATGGTGAAATTTCCGTGAAGCTTGTGAAAATGCAGGAGCATAAATGTAGTAATCGTATGGGTACAGAATGTAATGTGACGAAATAAATTGATTAAATTGAAGAAGATTTCCTAGACTCAAGCAAGACGGCTGGGGAAAATAAATTCCGGGACTCAAGCGAGAAGGCTTGAGGGGAATCATGTAAAGAGTGTGTAATGGCACTGAAAGACTCCCTAAAATCAGGGATTGAACAGCCACTAGGATTCTCGGAGAATCGGCTGGCTGTAAGACCTAGGCAAGCTATAAGAAAATGTATACGTGGGAGGCAGGACGTTGCTTAGTATGCATGAAAGAAATGTTTGCTGCGTGAGCACTAAGGTGTTAGGCAAAACATGAAAGAAATATTTGCTGCGTGAGCACTAAGGTGTTAGGCAAAACTTGAGAGAAATGTTTGCTGGGTGAGCACTAAGGTGTTAGGCAAGGCATGAGAGAAAGGATTGCTGCGTGAGCACTAAGGTGTTAGGCAAGAATTTCCTGGATCAGGTAAATACTGTTTGTTGATTTTGTCAACAGAATACAATCATGGAGTGCTAGATCTATCCCATATATTGCAAGTGATAGGTGCAATAAAATAAAATAAAATAAAATAAAAACTCATGATTTATGTTTCTGAGTTTGATTATGAAGTTGATGGCAAGTTGTTACTAATCATTGTTCTTTGAATTCCAGTTTTGGTGCAAACGATTGTTCCAAAGGAAGAGTGAACACCGAGGACGGTGTTATTTTAAAGGGGAGGAGGATGTGATATCCCTCCTTTATGATCTATTTTGATCTTTATTTTTATTATTTTTGTAAACGAAAATGATTATTGTACTAGTCTATTGGTGAGGAGCTCAAGTCGAAGGCCCCACTGATAAACCGTGTAAGTTGTGTGGTTAAATTCCCAAGTCAAAATTTGTAAATACTTAGGAGACAAAGGAGGGACGCAACTAAACAGCAGATAACCAAATCTACTAAGAGAAGCTTGGAGAATCTAAACGATTATGTCTCGAAGTCCTTAAGGCATAATTCCATGGTTGGGTCTCTAATTTCTAACCTAAGACCTTCATAAGACGTCCTCAGGTGAGGACATTAACCTTTCACAAAACGAATAGATGGTACTTATGACCTATGCCATAACATGACTTTTATGCTATAGACAATTTTCAAATAATTGTCCCAAATACTTCAAGTATTAATCCTATTTCAAGAAAAAGAATTAGAGAGCACAATAACTCCTTAAGCTATAAAAAAGGCTTAACTTATTTATGAAGATGTAGGTTATACTAAAAGATATTTAAAACGCAAGTGAGGAGACTTATTCGCTTGGAGGAAGGGGGGGTTAATTACATCCTCACCCATAACCCAGCTAGTGGATAAAAGTATAATGATAACACAATTAAAGGTTAAATGAGGTATAACTGCACACCTTGTAGAGCGAATCAAACTTGAGAAAAATTAGGGAGTTTTCCCCCTTAAGAAAACTGCCGCTGCCATTTGTAGCCTCACCGATTCTGAATTCACCACTTGGCATTTGGGGTTGAACATAAGACCCAGTCCTTCTTAAAGACGAGGACATCTGGCGATAGGGGAGATCTGTCTATCTGATCCCTGCACTGGAGAAGGGGTTGGGGGGAGGCGATCGAGGAGAAAGGAAGAGATCGGTGTGAAGGTCGCTGGTGAGCTGAAGGCTGAGCGGGAGTAGTTCTCAGTTAGTTTGATATTTCGATGTGATTTCCTGAACAAGTCTCGGTAGTTTTCTTCTCACTGCTTATGAGGTATCTTTCCTTCATTTTATATTAGTATCTTCTCTATGATACGTTTTACCTGCACAAACATCCGGTTAACATCAATACATTTTCGTATTATTCTATCTGCGATAATATGCCTTACCTGAAAGAGTGTGGATCTAACATTGATGCCTTCTCTCTCATATCTCTGCTATGACGCAGTTGTACACTTTAGGGATCAGAGTTAGCCTCTAAACCTGGAGATCTACACTATTGAGATCTGAGCATGACTCGGTTAAATAAAACCTTGCGTCCTAGCTAGACCTCTGTTGTTAATACTGTTGCATACATTTTTTAGATCAAGCTTTTAACCTTTACGTTTTACAAAGCCCTGTCAATGAGCGTAGCTCTGTTTTGTTTTTTTCTCTTAGCCTCCGGAGTATTGGGGAAGCAGTTGTGATACAACGTTTTGTTACAGCGTTGATACACCGTTTGATGTAGCGTTTGAAGCCAGGGAAACGAAGAGGAACCTAAAACTACTGACTCCTGGCTGCGCAGAGGGGAAGGGACAGCTTGTTTCACAAGCCCGATCCCTGTAGGTTATCAAAGGATAGATTCCGCTTATACCGTGTTGGTTAGGGAGGACGAATAAACTGGTGTAATGGTTATGATAAGCGTGCATTCCCTGTTGTGTCAAAATGCAGTACCCTGTGGGAAGGATCGAAATGATCTTGCTACCTTGTTGGTTAAAAATCGCAGAGTCTCGTGTGTAGAAATCGCAGTACGCTTATATTCCCTTGTTTGTCTAAAACGCAGTACCCGGTGTGACAAGATTGCAATAGTAGTGTCTTGTATGTTGGGATCGCAGTAATCTATGTGTTAATAGGTGTTTCCTTGGATATCCTAAGATATCTGTGCATAAATCCAGATCGCAGTAAGTGTTGTATTTCTTGTGTTCGCAATGGGATCGCCGTAATCAGCATGGTAGTGTGTGTATGGTTTTAGATATCATAGGAGATCTGTACATATATATTTTTTAGGAAAAATCATGATTGCAGCGATTGTGATGTATTTTGGTATGTTGTTTTGCCACCGCAAGAGCTCTATATGTTTTCATTACGTTGGATAGCAATCATATTGATATTCTGGAAAGTTTGCATCTCCATCAATGGAGCCGGCAGCCAAGCCCTCGGCGTTTCCCTTATTATGACTTCCTGAAGCATTTAGATTGCATTCTCTTTTGTAATGTGATGATTGATATCGTATAGGTATTTTTACAAGTTTTCATTTCGTTGGAAAGAAATCATATTGATATTCTGGAAAGTATGAGGGTTCTTTATAAGATGTATGTGCATGAATTTTAGATTGATATTCTGGAAAGTATCGACACTTCTGATAAAGTTTATGCGTATGAAGTTTAAATTGTTATTTTTGAAAGTATCGATAGTTTTCTTTTATTGTCAGCGATAGTTCCTTTTTATACGTTGTATGTGCGTGAAGTTTTAGATCGATGTTCTGGACATTTTCGACAGCTTCTTATGAATTTCCAAACGATGTCTCAGTTGACCTGAAATCGCTTCCTGTGGATAATTACTTGATAGTTATTATTGCGTGGTTCAGATTCTTATGTTTTCATAAACACTATGTCTTAGTAGACCTAAAATCGAGTTCTATGGACAACTGCCTGATAGTTTATGCTAGTTATTTATGTGCTTTGGTTTCTTAGTTTTCTAAACGATGTCTCAGTAGACCCGAAATCAATTCTTGTTGATAACTGCGAGATCTCGATCTATATTGTGATCTTGATTGTTATTATGTTCTCGTTTTTATCGTGATTGTAGGTAGTGTGTGTGGGTAAGGGGGTGACCTCGTATAGTGGTTAGAAGTATTAAAAGATCAACTTTAATTATGTATAGTGGAATGGGTAAGCCAAAGTGCAAAGTTTAGTTAGTAGTTATAGTTTGAATAATAGGCTTGGAAAAAGCCCACAAGAAGACAATTTTATGTATTGAATTATGCTCTTGATGATAGTGGCAATTAATTATGGCGACAACGGTGTCGCAAGATGTAATCTCTTTCGAGAAGAATATAATTTGATTATTGTTGAGAGTGATCTCCCTCTGGAGGAGAAGCTGAAAGAATAGCAACATTGAGTTGCATAATGTAGCCCTTGACTTTGAATATTACAAGAATTGACCTGCCTTGTGGACGTAGCCCAGCCGGGGTGAACCACCTATATCCTTGTCTCGATCAGGTGTGTTTAAATTTGGATTATTATTTGTCAATTGGGATGTTGTGTCAAATACTTGATTTCCTCTTTTCAGATGTATGTGATGAATTATAAATGTTGCATCTAAATGTATCTGATAAATTATAAATGTTGTATTTAGTTGTATGTGATGAATTATAAATGTTGCATCTAAATGTATCTGATAAATTATAAATGTTGTATATAGTTGTATGTGATAATTATAATGTCATGAATTTCCAGCAGGACAATCTTGTTCACTTCAATGTATGTAGCGCAAGAATAAGAAATCAATAGAAAATATTACTTAGTGGAATGCTACAGAGTACACCATGGTGTTTATTTATCTTTATTATGTGAGAAAGAAATTTCAATTTTTTAAAAATTCACTCAACTCTAACATCAATATTTGGGAGATGTTACACCCCCTAATGTATGAGGTCAGAGGGACTGAGGGAAACGATGGCCAAAATACATTATAAATAACAAAGAGTTGAATCATGGAGGAACCGGAGAAACCAAGAATCAGGTTCAACTTTAGGGATAACAATAGGCTCAAATGAAGTACCTGAAAGAAAAGGCAATGTCAGACAAACTTATCCTTGGGGTAACTGTCCATGTTCAAATAGTGCAACATGACCTCCAAGAGGATACAATAATGATACAAATACTGCTGCATATATCATGGCCACTAAAATACAAGCGTGGATCCATGAGGAACATAAGTGTAAACATAGCCACATAAATACAAGGTAGATCTATGTCAAAACTGGAGAACATAACCATAGAGAACAAGCTGGATCTATGTCTCATCAAGAGCCAAAAAAGTGTGGCTCAGTCTTGCGCAACTTGGGTGATAACATAAATGAGGTGATGCTATCAAGGATCCCAAGGTCTTCATCCAAAAATGACCCAAGGTACAAACCTATCCATGCAAATAAATGAGTTGTTGTCGAACATGGGAGGTATCGTTTGATTACCATTCATTGATGTATACCGTTAACAAATGCGAGGGTGTCCACCAATAATGAAAATGGAACCCAAGGTACCTAGTACATTCAAGCAAGTGCGAATAAATGGTCTTGCCGTCAAACACTTGAAGAATCCATCGGATAGGAGACATTGATGTATTCCCATCAATCCAATAGCGAGGGAAACTGCCACTAATGACTGCAATCCCCAAGGTACTAACCGAAACTCTAAACTTCATTCCCAGAGTACAATGAGTTGAAGTTGATGGGAAGAAGCCCGTTGGAAGGGAGGCCTTAATGCATCCTCCATCATCCAACATGAGGGACACTCAACAGGTATGAGCTGATTTGGTGTAGGACTGAATACATGATGAAACATACTGACACCAAGGAATGGCCAACACATGAGGTCAAGGCAACTACAAAATGGCCGACATAGGTTATATCCTTGAACAGTGAGCACGACATAAGAGTGACTTAGGCAGCTTTGAACACAAAGATACCAAGATGCAAATCTGCAATGTAGGATACATTAACAGATTCTCCATATGATTGGAAGACTAACCAAATGGAGGAGTATGAAACTCTGAGATCAGGTTTACCCTAAGGCCAACACTAGAACCCAACTTGTTTTATAGACTCAAAACAGGTGCTTTGTTCAAGGAGATAGTAGACTTGCTGCCATCATATTGAAAGATATTTTAACATTCTTCCCTTCCCTTTCCTTTTTCATTTTTTAACGAGCTTGACAAAGAACTAAAGCATGCTCGACGGTATTTTCATATTTAAGGAGTCTGAAAAACCTAGAAGAAAACTCCATACCCCTATCTGTGGATTTTATATCGAACCCGGATTGGTCTATGCTCGACGGTGTTTTCTTGCTTATAGAGTTGAAAAACTTAAACAGTCCTCTA
Source organism: Larix kaempferi (assembly GCA_027924585.1). NCBI lineage: Eukaryota > Viridiplantae > Streptophyta > Pinopsida > Pinales > Pinaceae > Larix > Larix kaempferi. Next base: position 4,406,761 of record BSBM01000765.1, on the reverse strand, counting down.
GACACCTACTCATGTATTTTAATATCGAGCCCAAGTAGGTTAATGCTCGCCGGTGTTTTCTTGTTTATAGAGTCTGAAAAACTTAAACAATCCTCTATTTACCCTCTCGTGGATTTCACATCGAGCCTGAGTAGGTGAGTGCTCACTGGGTGTTTTCACATTTCGAGAGTCTGAAAACCCTAAAGACGACTCCAAAGGTCCTTTTTCGTAAAGTTAATCTCCTTCCCTGAAAAAGTGTAAAATACTGGAAGAAGAACTCTTCTAGCACATACCAGAGTATACCTAGAGTATACCTTTTTCGTAAATTATCCACCAAGGCCCAGAAAAGGGGTAATTCTATACCTAAGTGGATGTCGGTTCAGTTATTTTAACGAGCCCGAAAAGACAACTATGCTCGGCAAACTTTTCCTTTTTAAGGAGTCTGAAAAGGGCTTAAAAGAACTCCATAGGGATCTTTTCCGTAAAGGTTTAACGAGTCTGAAAAAGTAAACTCATGACCTCCTTACTGTTTTTAACGAGCTCAAAGGAGATAGGAAAATGCTCGTAACTTCCTTACTATTTTTAATGAGCTCGAAGTGAAGATGAAAGAAATGCTCATAGCCTCCTAACTATTTTTAACGAGCTCGAAGGGAAGGTGGAAGACTGCTCATAACCTACTTACTATTTTTAACGAGCTCGAATTAAAGGTGGAAGAATGCTCGTAACCTACTTACTGTTTTTAATGAGCTCGAAGTAAAGGTAGAAGAATGCTCGTAACCTACTTACTATTTTTAACGAGCTCGAAGTAAAAGAAGAATGCTCGCAACCTACTTATTGTTTTTAACGAGCTCAAAGTAAAAGTGGAAGAATGCTTGTAATGGGAGGAGACGAGTGTCAGGGACATGCGAGACTAGCTCCAAGCGCATGGAACAAAGCTATGCCTAATGCAAGGAACATGAGCAAGATAAGGACACTCAGGGTGTGTCTCCTCCAGGTAAAAGGTGTCAAATTGCGAAGGCGAAATGATATAGGGCTTAGCAAAAATGAGATCGGAGATGGAGGCTTATACAACAAGCTAAAAGCGTGGAAGCTACATCAGGCTCATTAGCGCAAGTGGGATCATAACAGATGCATATGCAACTTGAACACAAAGATGGGAGCCTTATCAAGGATGGCTAGAAATATATGAGGAAGAAAGATATGAGGCTTCTTCTTAAAGTCATGGTAAATCTAAAAAGGCTCCCGAGCCTATGAGAAAAACTCAGCATGGGCACCAAAATGGCATAAGGGTGCTGACTAGGGTGACCCATGTTAGGTAGGCTCTGCTGTTGGACTGGTGCACAATGCATAAAGAGATGGCTAACACACCAATATCCAACAAGTTCGACCCTATGGCGAATTCGGATGGAAAAAGGTTCAAATGCAACATAACAGCGGGGAAGCCTAAACCTATATGCAAGGCACCGAATATACCTGACATGGTCGCACAAGGTGTCGAAAAGGACCAGTAAGCAAGTATACATCCAGCTAAGAATCATGTCTCCAAGAAACATTAGTACCAGGATCATATCTAAAACATATGTAAAGAAAGACCCGATACAAGTCACTGTGGTAGAAATACTTTCAACTTCACTATCATCAACAACAGGCATAAACAAGGCAAAGTTTTCAATTGAAGACTCTATGATACCCAAGCCCGAGGACTTAGAATCAACAAGATCGACTTCAAGATGAAGATCAAAGTTGAAGGACATGATGGAATCTGTAGAAACAAATTCATCATCACGGGAGTTGAAAATTCTAGAAGCAGAATCAAACTCAGCAGGAACACCGATTTGTGGATCTATAGGAGAGTCCAAAGACTCAACAATAGGAAGATCAGACTTTAAGGTCGAACCGGGGCTAGACATGACTATGACTGGATCAACATCCAAATTAATGGCAGACTGTACTATGGACTCTACGAAAACTTCATCGGAAGGAAGTATATCATCCCAGATAGAACACATATCTAAGCATTCAGATGGAGGTATCACTTGGTCGAAATCTGGGACTAAGTCCCGAGAAGGTAAGCATGAACTCAGAGACTTCTTCTCAGTAGCAATTGAACTCAAAGAACAATATGCCACAAAATTCCCATGTGACATAGTAGTGCCTAATGACAAGGGACCTGACTGGTCTACTGTTGGGTAATAAGGAGGATCCACGAATGCAAGCTGGTCAATGGTGACAATGTTTTCGTTATGAGGGAAATGCATCACACGAGAAAGTGTAGACACCACAGCATGCATAACATAAACGTAATCACGCCCGAGGATCATATCAAAGTCCACAAGGTCCTTTAAAACCATAAAATCAACTAAGACTGTTTTTCCACCCAAAGTAATAGGTACCTGACGGAGGAATCCAAACGGTTCACTAGGTCTTTTATTGAAGGTCAACGGCCAATTAGCAGCTCGAATAACATTAGGGAAACCCAAATCTCTCCAAGCATAAGTGGATAAGATACTAACAGAATCACCTTCATCAACAATGCATCGATCAACCGTATGGTTCCCGATATCAACCTTTGTCTGGAAAGGTGTCGAAGAAGGAAGACAAGGCTCGGCTAGACTATTCCAATCAAAGGAAAAGTCCTAGGGATTGGTAAGGGTTCACATGGCACAAATGAAGTGCCCACTTTTTCAGGAACATCCAAACTGGTAATGCAGAAGACTTCCACAGTGGGTGCATCAATCTTGGAAGGACTGATGGGATCGGTCGAAGATTGCATCGATTCGATCACTTCACTCTCCGAAGGAAGAGTGGGGTCGACCAAAGATTGCATTGGTTCAACCACTTTATCAACCAAAGGTTGATATGACTATAGGGAATCTATAGACAACTCAGGAACAGAGGTTCCTTCAGACATGGACCACACTCATCGTGCCTCTGGAATGGCAAGGCGTCGATGAGTAAGGTGATCTCCCTTACAAAGTTTACAAGGGAACTTTGGTTTCCGTCCTATAGGTCGAGACTCCTTTACAACGTTAGTACTCTCAGTATGACTAGCATTGGCTGACAGCTTGCCCCCAGCATGACTTGCAGTGGCTGGTTGCTCAGAAGCAGAAGACTTTTGAACCAAGGACCATACTTTTTGCACTTCTGGAAGTACAGGGCACAAGTAAGTAAGGTGGTCTCCCTCGCAAAACTTACAAGGGAACTTAAGCTTCTGTTTGTTGGGTTTGTTGACAATGTTAACTCCCTCAGCATGACTTGCAGTGGCTGATCTGGTGTCTCCAGTATGACTCACAGGAACTGGTGACTTGTCATTAATATGACTATCAGTGATCAATGACGTGTCCTCAACATGACTGACAGTGGTAGAAGACAAAATTTCAATATGATTTTCAATCACTAAAAGTTTTCTCCCAGCATGACCTCCAGAGGCTGGGTAAGTGCCCCCTGCATGATTTGCAGAGGCAGGGTGCTTGCCCCCAGCATGACTGGCAGTGGCTGGGTTGTTGCCCCCTTGTTTTGGCATCTTCTTCCTATTCTTCCCCCGTTTATTCCTTTTAGACTGTTGGTTACTAGTATTGCTACTTTCGCCACATGAGGTAGAAGGAGGAGGAGAAGATGTTACTGGCAAGGGAGGCATAGGGTTCTGATGCTCTTGATTTGAGGTTCTCACAAAAGAAGCATCAGGAGCATGCAAGGAATTTGGAGTGGAAAACAACCAAACCGACAGCCCTATGGTGAATCCAGGAAGATTCAGAGTAGCCATTAAGGGAGTGCCAATGTTTCCAATGAATGGAACAGCACAAGGATCCCCCGGAACAGGGGTACCTTGATTGGAACTCGTTGGAATACTAGACATAGTTTCCTGCTCAAATGAACAATAAGTTCTCTAAGGAAAACTAAGACAAGTAGCACAAAGAGCACACCACTAAAAAAAGTTCCTAGGTAAATCAAACCAGGAAAACAGATGCCTTCCGGAGAAGATTCTGGGATGATGAGGGCCCAGAACAGATCAACAAAGGATGAAGAACAATTACCCGGGGTCCACAATACAATGACTAAGGGTGCAAACGCTGGAATCACCCAACCGCCCTCCCAAAGACCTACAAGGGATTTCCTCCCATGTCTGTCCTAGGTACAACAGATATACCCTCCGCTATCACCTGTGTATGAACCTATGGTCATATACTAAGGATACCACCACATCGAAAACTCCTAGGGGAACAGTCTCTGGTCGAATCAGAAGGCATGGGTAGGGTAACTGAGCCCGAAACTCAAAAGAGTCCCCAAACGCGATCCAACCCTGGTATTTGCTCGAAACAGAAAGTAGGAGGAGTATTCCCAACAATTTGATCTCACAAGACCTACTGCATAGATCCCAGGCAAGCTTTGAATGAAGTGGGTTTACCTGTGATAGTCGAACTACGATTTTTGCGTAATGTGTGATCTTGGGTGGTTTAAGTTGTTTTAAACCCAAGATCCTAACCAAGACTAGTTGGTGTATTGTAAACTAGAAAAGAAAATGTTACTAGTACATTTTATTAGGGTTCATTTTAAAGGTTACTTGCTTACTCAAAAATGTAGTGGGTGTGTGAGAGTGGTTATAACAGAAATAGAATACTAAAATGAAATGCTTACCACTAAACAAATCTTTTCTTTTGAATGCAAGTCTTAAAATTATGATCTAGAATGCATATGCAAATGCAATTTTTTAATCTTTCGAATGCAAAAAAAGTAAAAATAAAGCCTAAATGTACAAAACTAAACTCAAAACCTAAGAATGCAGCTACTCAAGCAAATAGGTATGCAAAAGAAAACTTGTTCTTTTTGATGCAAAGCACTCTAAAATCTTTTAAGCCACTTGCAAGGTACTCTATTCAGAAGATAAATCAAAATTATTTATGTTTTTTAAAGGTAAGAAACAAAACTGAAACTAACCTACTATCAAAGCAAAGCAAAGGAACTTTCAAGTTTTCTTTATTGAAATAGTAAAAGCTACCAAATATGACTTTCAAATTCTTATTGATGTAAGCATGCCAAACATTGGGAAAAGAGTACAAAAACTACTTTTAGACCCAAACTAAGAAAATGACCTACGAAGAAGTATGGTTTGGTAAAGTCAGGTCTGCACATAAACAATGCAAACAAGGTCTTGAACAACAGCCAAAACACTTGAGCTTTCACTACAAAAGAAAACTAAAAGCATAAGGGAGGATAAAAAAAACCAATCTAAAAGAGAAATTTCACTCAAATAGATACAAACAGGGTCAATAAGACTCAAGAGGTTTCAAATCCAGTGGAAATGGGGCAAGCAGGTTCAATCAGACTCAAATTAGGGTACAAAACACCAAACGGGTCCACAACCCCCCAACTTGGGTCAACAAGCCCCAAAACTTTTCAAACAAGCCCAAATTGATCAAAAGAGGTTCAAATCATGAATGTAGGATCAGTACAAGGATGGGAGACCACTTATAGTTGTTTAACTCGGACCTAGGGTCATCGAGGACCCCAAAAAATGCAGCCACAGCCCCCAGATTTGGGTCCACAACCCAAAAACTCAAAAAAAATCAAACCCAGATTATGGGCGCTACTTTGTATGAGGCATACCAGTGCCCATAGCAGGGTGGGCTCTACTGTGTGGAGGAAAAGTAGTGTATGGGTGCTACTGTGCTTCACAACAGTAGCGTACAGGTGGGAAAAGTTGAAAAATAAAACCCCCCAACTTGGGTCCGCCAGGGTCTGAAAGGGCTAGGAAGGGTCTGTAAAAGCCTAGGAGGGTCAAACAAAGCCTAAGAAATTATTTTAATCAAGAAAATGAACAAATACCATCAAACAAAACTAAATAAATGACCTTGGATACCCCTAAGCAGTTAGGCTTTCCCCAGCGGAGTCGCCATTCTGTTGTGAGGAAAATGCACCTATAGTTCAGGGGAGAAACTACCAACTTACGGTGATAAAGATAGACTTACAAGCATTCTCCAAATACAACAAATAAGTGAAGAGATTAGGGTTTAGAGATGTAGGAACCTCATTCAGAAGGTTGATCCTAGCTTTGCCTCCCTCACTCTTCAATGCTTATCCAGTGTCGCAATGCCCAGACCTGCAAAACAACTTGATACCTTTCTCAAATACATTTGACTACATATATAAGATTGATATTCATAACAGAAGAAGACATCAAACTATAAGCAAACTGTAATCAAATCTGAGACACACATGTATAGGTCATATTTGGAAAGGAAAGAACGTCTGATCTTTATTAATAAATGAAAGCAAGTACATAAAGTTCTACCTTCTTTCAATCTTGGCACTTCACGAAACCTAGATTCAAGGTCTCCTGCTTCTGTTCTCCAAGGATCCCAACCTCTAAGCAACTGTGCTAGGGTTTATCAAAACTAAACACAAGAGAGGGGGATGAGGGTATCCATTCCTCCAGCATAACTTTGTTATAGGCATGGTCCCCTCACATGGCCCTTCTACCCTCCTTATATAGTCAGTGAAGGATAGGAAAAGAAGTTATAAACATGTAGGAGGTTCCCCAACCAACTTAACTTCCCAAAATTTTGAGATTTTGACTTGTACAGGAATGTACGCTACTATTTCACAGTGGAGTAGCACCCATGGTGCTACTATAGTGTTTTACAACTAGCGCTCATCACTTTTTAAATGTTGTATGCTACTCTATTGAAGAGGAGTAGTGCCCATGAGGGGTTGAGCGCTACTATTGTACACTAGAGTAGGGTACAGGTGCTAGTTTGTTAAGGTAGAGTAGCGCTAATGTGAAAAATGGCCAAAAACAGGCTTTTCTGCTCATTTTTAGGAGATGGTTTGGTCTGAAAAAATGTTCCTAAGGGTTGTAACCATCAAATGGGTCAGGAGTGAGGTAATTTCAACCATTTTTAGTGTCCCAAATGACTCCTCCATCCACAAATGTCCTGTTGTGTGACTGAAACTTGATCTCAAGAAATGTCATCATGCGACCAAGGGAAGCAAGTGTCGTCACGGACGGAGAGGTGTCATTTTAAGCTATAACAATAATCTATTTGGAAACTGATAATATCTAAGATGCTATTTCAAATATAAGGGTTTGACCATCGAACCAGTTATGAACGTGTCACGAAATTGTAAATGATTTGTTTCCCTATTAAGGGGTTCGATCCTATGTTTAACATATTGCAAAAGAATGCTAAATAATAAGTGAAAAAGAGCTGGCTTTCTGCCTATGATGAAAATGTTTCAATTTAATAACTGTAGTTGATAACTGAATCAAAATATGAGATATGGATACTGAAATGAAATAGTAATATACAGTGATTCTATTATTTGCGAATGATAAGTATTTATTTAGCGTTATAAGTACTGAGTAGCAACTTTGTGTAAAAAGAATATTTAAATTGCAGCTGTTAAATTTTTACGAATGATGATGCCTGAAATAAGTGGAATTATAACACCTTACTGTTGGAAAGAATAATAATAGAATGCATAGCATTAGCTTTCAAAAAGGAAAATAGATAGTGATAATTGAAAACCCTAGTTCTGTGCAGAGATGAAATGTTTACTTTCATTACTAAGTAAAGAAAATGCTACAATATTTGTTTTATTATATGTTGTTCTATATTCTGAGTTTAGACATATATAATTGATATTACAGATTTAAAAGAAACACCACAGTGTTAGTATAATCATTCACTTAGCATTCTACCCATCATTCATCTATCTTAATTCTACTTCTTTGTACTAGAGTACTATATAGAAAACAGTATGGGGAAAAATGCAGAGAGGATATTTAATCAATCATCTCATTTACTTAACCATCATTATACAAAATCATACCTAGGCTAGAAATTGAAACAATTACTTCTGTATGCCATTAACTGTAAATACTAAATCTACAAATGCAGAAATCATTTAACTACTTATAGGCTGAAATAAAAAATAGAACCTGTAACTGTAGATAGGGCAGACAAACACCCAAGGATCCTGTTCCACCCAACCTATTCCTGAAGGCAACCAAATTACTTTCCTTAGGACCCCCGAGCTTGTTCACTGAACCACTAGGAAGAAGAATCTGTAGAAGCTTTAGGTCATCAACTTGCAGCAACAATGTAGATCATTCAGTCATATAAACTTAACAGTCAAAGAGACCTGCACCAGCACCTCTGGTTTCCTTCTCAGAATAATTTCAGCAGACTCACAATGCACATCCACTTAGCCTCCCTATTCGAATCTCTCAGTGATCACCTGATACACTTGAGGAATTATTTTTGCAAAAAAAAATTATGGAGCTCCCTGCTCAATTTGAATTGCCTTCGCTAGGATGCCTAGGCCTTTTTAGTGTTTAATATGGTCATTAATGAGCTAACAGCTCTGTTCCACCCACCTGGGGGATAATGCCACAAATTTAGGGGTAGTTGTCCCATAACCAACAGCTAGTGGTGGAGTGAAAATGCTAACACCTGTCCCATGCCTTCTAACAGCTTCGATTCCTCCTAGTGGGTCAGTGAACACTCATTTAACAGTTCCCTTGGTGTTTGTCTCATGTTTTAATTTATTAAATAATAATAATATGTCATTACAATCATCCTTGACCAGATTTGGTCATAATTACAAAACTTTGTAATTATAATTTAACATAATGTTTTTGCAATAAAATAAATAGTCTCAAAATTTGGGTAGGTGACATACACCCCCCCTTAAGTCTCAGCATCGCCCTCAATGTTGTTTATTCATTTTCTGAGTATTCCTGAAACAGAGCTGGGTATGCTACCCGCATATTACTCTCCAACTCCCAGGTTTCCTCTTCTGGGCTAAGGTGCTTCCATTGCACCTTTACCTGCCCAATGGAGCGATTTCGGAATAGAGTTTCCCTCCTTTCGAGGAGACAATCTGGTTCCACCTGAAAATCGCCATCTCGTTCCATCTATACATCATTCCAATTTATAACATGAGTAGCATCGTGTACATATTTCTTTAAAACTGAAATATGAAAAACATTATGTATTCTTAGATTTAGTGGCAAAGCTAGTTGGTATGCCACGGGTCCAACCCTTGACAAATTTTTGAAAGGACCACAATAACTGGGTGCCAGCTTGGCACAACTTCCCAATTTTAATGAGCTCTTCTTCAGTAGATTACCTTAATGAAAACATGCTCACCAACCTAGAACTCTTTATGAGTCCTCTTAAGATCTGCTTGACTCTTTTGCCTATCTTGGGCAGCTTTAAGATTTCTTTGTACATGTTTCACGGTTAGTTCTATTTCCTTCAACAATTCAGGGCCTAAAATAACTCTATTAACTGGGTCATTCCAAGAAATTGGTGTATTACATTTCTTACCATAAAGAATTTCAAAAGGGCTAAGCCTGGTTGATGCATGGTGTTATCTCCCAAATTGACCACCGTCTTTTTGGGTGATAGAATGGGTAAAATTTTTATTTCTGTGAGTCTTGGGTTTCAAAATTCAAAAATTTAAGCTTTCGGCAGTTAACTAAGTCTGTGGAAGTGTGCTTAACTGCCGAAAAGGCTCATTTTCGGCAGCTAAGACGGTTTACGAAAATAACTTTAGCTGCCGAAACCTGTAAAATTCCTAAAAAGTTGCCTTTGGGAAAAATCATTTTTCTTAGCTGTGGAATGTCCGTTTTGCATGTTCTAATAGTCGATTGACATCTACAGATCATAAGCTATCCATTGGTGCTTCCAGATTTGAATTTGGAGTTCGGGAAGGTTTCCAAAATGGCCCCGCAAGATCAGGTGTCAGAAATTGCTTTGCAAACCTGTTACAGGGCAGCAAGCTAGTGTTTTTGCCCAAATTTGACTTTTTCTCAACCAAATCTCTCGAAGTTGGTTTCTAATGATGTATAATAATTAAATACATCAGGTTTAAGAGTTTATCTTGATGTATTTGATGGTTAAGAAGGTTGAAAAGTGAAAATGGTGAACTAGTTAATGAGCAGAAATATTGTATTTTTGCCAAAGGAGGCAAATTCGAATTTCTCATGATGATTCATCAGCCTTGGAAGGCTTTCTACACCTGTCAAAGAGATTGGAGGATATCAGGGCTTTCAAGATAGATTTTGACTCTTTAGATATGATCTTTTCCTATTTTGATTTGATTTTCCGTTATTAGCATTCCAGATCCATTTTTATAGGATCTCATCCTACACTTGTTGGTTTGACTATTTTTGGGCAAATCTGATCCATTTTTCATGGATCTAGATTTGATCTTGTAAGGATATAAAGCCAAAGTCATTTGGAGAACAAAAGGTCGAGCTTGGAGAGACTTTGCCATATGTTTTGGTTGCTTGTTATAATAAAAAATCACAGTTTCCTCTTGTTGTTGTGATCAGATATTTTCATCCACCATTGTTCTGCACTCTGTTCAAATTAGCTTATCCTGTGCTCATGATTTGGATTGAGGAACTTCCTATTGCTGTGTGTGACCCGATGTTATGCATGTACTTGGTTGCATAAACCCTGCATGTTAATATACTTGGTTGTCTTAGCAATATTCTACATACCATTTCTGTTATTTATCATCTGATTTACAGTTTCTAAGAGCACTGGCTCATTTAACTATTTGATAAGCAACCTTTCCATCGATCTATTGTGGTATCCCATCGATCCATTTACTGAAAAGGGTATTGAATTCTTAAGTTACCAAGCATACTTAGCCATAACCACTAAGTAGTTTCTTGGAGAGATAACACATGGTAATGGTTGTTATATGCAAACTCTGCTAAATGCAAGAAGTCCTCCCACTTACCAGGCTGGTCCTTAACATACATCCTTAGCATGTCTTCCAATATCTGATTTACTATTTCCGTCTATCCATCTATTTGTGGATGAAATGCTGTGCTGAATTTTAAGGTTGTATTCAACCCTTTAAACAAAGATCTCCAGAGGTTTTCAGTAAACTTAGAATCACGGTCTAAAACTATCATTGGTATTCCATGTAATCGAAAAATCTGTTTCATGAAAATTTCTGCAATATCTGAAGCCTTATAAGTAGTTTTTATTGGTATAAAATGTGATGCTTTGCTGATTTTATCCACTACCACCATGATGGAATCATTTTGTTTCTGATTCCTGGGTAGTCGGGTAATAAAATCTATGCTTATGATCTCCCATTTCCAACTAGGTATAGGTAATGGCTGTAACAGTCCAATCGGATGCTGATGTTCAACCTTTACTATTTGACAGTCCATGCATTTAGCTATATGTTCTGCTACTTCATCCTTCATCCTGGGCCAATAATAATCTTTACATAACATAGATATGGTTTTCTGATAAGCTGGATGACCAGAATAATGACTTTTGTGCATCTCATCTAAAATCAAAATTTTTATCTTTGGTACATTGGGCACATATAATCTGTCCTTGTACAGCAGCAATCCATTTTTTTTAACCTGAAATCTGCCATAGAATTTTCAGAATTACTTTCTGTTGTCTTTTCATGTAAATTTCTATACTCTTCATCAGTTTTAATCCCTTCGAAAATCTGATTTTCTAAATATATTGTGTATGTACTGATGGCTGAAATAAAATTTAACTTTGCATTACGACTTAAAGCATCAGCAACCTTGTTCTCTTTACCCTTTATATACTGAATTTCAAAATCATATTCACTTAGAAAGGTTAGCCATCTAGCTTGTCTAGCATTCAAGTTCGTTTGATCTAGTAAATACTTCAACCCCATGTTATCTGTCATCAAAGTAAATTTTCTACCAATAAGATGGTGATGCCACATTTTTAAGGCATGTATTACCGCTAATAATTCCAGATCATATGTAGAATAATTTTTCTCATGTATTTTCAGCTTTCGAGACTCATATGCAACAACATGTCCCTCTTGTGTTAGGACTCCATCGAGTCCATCATTACATGCGTCGATGCATACTATAAAATATTTATTAGGATCTGCAATTCTTAGAATAGGTGTTGTAGTTAGTAATTCCTTCAACTTCTTAAAACTGTCTGCACACTTTTGATCCCATACAAAATTCTTCCCCTTCTTCTGTAAGGAGGTTATGGGATTTGCAATCTTCGAAAAACCTTCTATGAATTTTTTATAATATCCTATAATCCCCATAAACGATCGTACGTCCAACACATCCTTAGGAACCGGCCATTCATTAATAGCTTTTATCTTATCGGGATCAACCGAAATTCTTTCCTTGGAGATTATGTGACCTAAATATTGAATCTTATCCTTGTGAAAGTCACACTTACTAAACTTAGCATATAACTGATGATCTCTCAGAACTTGTAAAATAATACACCGATGTTCGTCATGTTCTTCCTTACTTTTGGAATATACTAGAATGTCATCTATGAATACAATGACGAACTTATCCAAATACTTGTGCATAATATTATTCAAAGCACATAAATACTGTCGAGGCATTAGTCAACCCAAATGGCATGACCACGAACTCATAATGTCCATAATGATTTCTAAAGGCTGTTTTAAAAATATCCTCATCCTTCACACGAACTTGATGATATCCTGACCTTAAATCAATCTTCGAAAATATCGTTGCTCCACGCAGCTGATCAAATAAATCATCGATGCGGGGCAACGGATATTGATTCTTGATTGTCATCTTGTTCAGTTGGCGATAATCTATGCAAAGCCTTAAAGTTCCATCCTTCTTCTTAACAAAAATAACAGGTGCTCCCCAAGGAGACACACTGGATCTTATATAGTTTTTATCAATCAGTTCATTCAACTGTGATTTTAACTCATTTAATTCCAAGATGTTCATCCTATATGGAGCTTTGGAGTTTGGTACCGCACTCGGTATCAGCTCAATGGTAAAATCTAGATCCCTCTTCGGGGGTAATCCTGGAATCTCCTCTGGAAAAACATCTAGGAATTCTTTTAGGAAACGTACAACTTCTAGTTTCAGTTTGTCCTCTTTTGTAATTGACTCCTCATGTACTATATTCATTCCGAACATATTACATCCTTTTCTAACTTCTCTTTTTACTTGCATAGCTGAAATCTGTCTAACTGATGTCTTTCTAGGAATACCCTTCACTTCTACTGTTTCTCCTTTATCATTTAGACAGGTAAAACTTTTCTCATAACAATTCAAAATAACATGATGTGCTTCTAACCAGTCCATTCCAATTAAGATGTCATAGGATCCTAAAGGTAAAAAATTTAGCTTGGTTCGTGTCTTTAACTGATTCATAGATAAAACACAACTTTAAACACAATCAGACACTTTTCTTTTTGTTCCTATTGCTGGTCTAACTAACCAGGATTTATTAAATTTTTCTGTTTTCAGATTAAATTTTTCTACAATAATTGGAGATATATAACTCAGGCTAGCGCCCGGATCAGTCAAAATAGAAACATGGTGGTTTTGTAGCATACCTTCAATCTCTACCATAGAGACTTGATGTTCTGCTTGCTTGTTGTCTAAAGCTGCATTAATTCTGGGCATCTCTCTTGTCAAGTCTCCCATAGTAGGTTCAGCTTGTATGGACTGAATATTATTGGTTGTCCGCTTCGTATTGGGACAGTTTGAAGCATAATGAGGACCTTGACACTCAAAACATTTTATACGTGTCCTTTGGTCATTAGTTCTGGTAACATTGGGTGTATTTCTAGGAGCTGTAAAATTCTGTTGTTGATTATTTCTGGGACTGTTTCCTTGGAAATTTCGATTTGGAAAGTTTTTCTTTTGAAAACCAGAATTTCCATTGAACCTGAAATTCTTCTTCTTTAGCTCAAAGTTGTTGGGTTTATTATTTTTTCAGTTAGATATCCCTTCTCTTTTCCGGTTCTGATCATAACAGAAATTTGCTTTCCTCATGGCTTCTTCTAAGATCTTTGGATTGTCATACTCTATTCTGTACTTGATGTTGAAAGGTAGACAACATAGATACCTTTGAATCTTTGGTTTCTCCTCCACAAGGTATGGCACATACCTTAACAAATTCAGAAATTTGTTGTTCAGCTTTTTCATGTTCATGGTTCCCAGTCTTAAATCATAAAATTCCTTGGACTTTTCTTCGTAATATTTTTCAGATAGGAACTTCTTCTTGAAGTACCATTTAAAAGTGCTCCAATTCACATCCTTGTATTTGATGCCCTTCACTTTTTTGATGTCCTGCCACCAAATGTCTGCCTTCCCGATCAAGTTGTATATGGCCATCTTTACTTTCAATGATTCTGAATAATCATAAATTTGGAAGTATTTCTTCATGTCAGACAACCATGCTTCAACTATCTCTCCTTTCTCAGTTTCACCATTGAAGGTTGGGGATTTGATTGTTAAATTTTTTGAATTTACTTCAATATGATCTAGGATCTTAACTGAGAGAACAACATGTACAGCATATCTACAGCATATCAATCATGGAGACAATAATGCAAGCACACAAGAGACACAAAGATTTACTTGGGGAAAACCATAAAGGTGAAAAACCCCAATAACTTCCTCAGAGATAGATAGAGCAATGATACAACCAACCATAAGAGATAGACACAACCTAGCAGCAGATCCTCCTCCTCCATAAGTGCTCCACTCCTCCTTGAGTGCATGTGTGAGAAGTGAGTGAGTAAATAGAGTGCCTCCCGCACTCTATTTATACTTGACTTGACTTGCCTTTTTACCTAACTCATGTAGGCTCGAACTTAACCACATAATATAATGCTGACTGGGCCGACCCCCAATAGGGTGGTCTAATAACCCTTTGACCCACATGGCCGACCCCCAATAGGGTGGTCTAATAACCCTTCGACCCACATGACTTATACAGGGCCGACCCCAACAAGGTGGTCTAATAACCCATCAAGTATAAGTTACGACACTTACAATATAAATGACGACACTTTCGTATAGAGGAATAATACCATCTCTATAGGAATACAATATACATATATGTGAAATACATTCCGAAGTTACATATACATCAACACTCCCTCTTAACTAGGAAGGTATTTCTTAGCACAGTTCTTCTAGCACAAGTCATCTTCTCTGGATCATCGTCACTGGATAATCGTCATCGAGTCATCATCATCGTCACTGCTGCTATCTCAATCAATCTCTGAATCTACTCGTCATAGGAAGTTCTACAGAGCCAGTCCTTTTTCATACTGGATGTAGGCCCACCACCTGTAGGTCTTCATCATCACTGGCCATACTGTGGAATCCTCAGGACTTATTACGTGCGTCACAAAACCTCGAAAGAGCATCCCAGGATGTTACGGGTACACAACTCCGACCTGTAGGATCTCCCAGGGCGCTATTACATGTGACCCCACCACAAAACCTCGAAAAAGCATCCCAGGATGTTACGGGTACACAACTCCAACCTGAAGGATCTCCCAGGGCACAAATTACATGTGGTCACCACAAAACCTAGCAAGAGCATCTCAGGATGTTATGGGTACACAACTCCG
The DNA here is from genome assembly GCA_027924585.1 of Larix kaempferi. NCBI lineage: Eukaryota > Viridiplantae > Streptophyta > Pinopsida > Pinales > Pinaceae > Larix > Larix kaempferi. The sequence continues at coordinate 4,391,371 of BSBM01000765.1, read as the reverse complement.
ACCTGAAATCTCCCAGGGCACAAATTACATGTGGTCATGGCAAAACCTCGAAAGAGCATCTCAGGATGTTATGGGTACACAACTCCGACCTGAAATCTCCCAGGGCCCAAATTACATGCCATAGGACAAAACCTCGCAAGAGCATCCCAAGATGTTACAGGTACACAACTCCGACCTGAAAGATCTCCCAGGGCACAAATTACATGTCCTCCCAGAGCAATGTCTCGAAAGAGAATCCCAGACTGTTACAGGTACACAACTCCGACCTATAGGATCTCCCAGACATGCTCCTCTGCACAACCTGATCCACGACCACAAAGTATCATCCTGATACTCACCATACATCAACCTGATGTACACATGATCATCCTGATCATCATCACTGCAACGTCCTGTTGCATGTCATCTAGAGCAACATCCTGAAGCTCATCATCCATGATCATCCTAATCATCACTGCAACGTCCTGTTGCATGTCATCTGGAGCAACATCCTGAAGCTCATCATCCATGATCATCCTGATCATCACTGCAACATCCTGCTGCATGATCCACCTGATCATCAATGCATCTACTTGATGCATACCAAGTATTTATCTGATACATATCATCATACATGATCCTCCTGATCATACAATGTATCCACCTGATACAAATACAAATACATGATACATATCACCATACATGATCCACCTGATCATACAATGTATCCACCTGATACATATACAGATACATGGTCCAAGCATCCAACATGATGCATATACAAAATACATGCACATGATCCAACTGATCATATCCAGCATCCAACATGATGCGTACATATAAGTGATCCAACTGATCATATCCAGCATCAACATGATGCATACATACATACATAAAAATGATCCAACAGATCATATCCAGTAGAAGCCAGAACATCAACCTGATGCTCATCATCCAGCGCTTACATCCACATCCATGTGAAGGATCCTCCTTCCAACATGCTTGGAATGGCTTCAGCAAATGTGTCCATCACTTCTTCCTCGAAGTGTCCTCGATCTGAAGAATGCCAAGCCTCTCTCTGAAGTACTCAAACTTCACCCTGGCTAGTGGCTTCGTCAGCACATCTGCAATCTGCTCGTCCGTCGCAACATACAGGAGCTTCACAGCTCCTCTCTGCACCATATCCCTGATATAGTGATATTTTATCTCTATGTGTTTCGACTTGTCATGAAACACTGGGTTCTCGGATAGATTCACACAACTCTGGTTATCATAGACGATACCAGTAGCATCCAACAGGAGATCAAATAACTCAGACAGTAGCTTCCGTAGCCATACTGCCTCACAACTAGATGAACAGGCTGCAACATACTCTGCCTCAGCTATACTCAGTGCTACGCAGGACTGCTTCCTTCTAAACCAAGAGATCACACCTGATCCCATACAGAAGCAACACCCAGATGTGCTCTTCCTATCTGCAGCACTGCCAGCCCAATCTAAATCAACATAACCCTGTAGGTTAAACTTTTGATCCACCTCATACCTGAGTCCATAATCCACTGTACCCTTCAGGTACCTCAGAACATGCTTTACAGCAACCAGGTGAACACTCCTCAGATCCGTCAGGAACTGGCTCAATGTGTTCACAGCAAAGCAAATGTCTGGTCTTGTGTTCGTCAGGTACATCAAGGACCCAATCATCTGACGATACAAAGAGACATCAACCGGCTCAAATGAAGCATCACATAGAAGCTTCAGATTCGATGCCATAGTTGTGGCCATATCCTTGCAGTCCATCATCCCGAACCTCTTCAGGATCTCTACTACATACTTCCCTTCTCCAAGGAAGATTCCATCTGCACTCTGCCACACCTCCATGCCAAAAACAAATAGTGCATCATCCCCAAGTTCTTCATCTCGAACTCGGCAGAAAGCTTCCGCTGCGTGTCGGCAATCAATCTATCTTCACCTGTAACAAACAGGTTATCTGCATACAAAAGTAGTATCACTGGATTGCCTTCCTCAACCTTGTAGAAAAGGTTGGAATCTGCTTTACTCTTGGTAACGCCCAAACTGGATAGAAAGTTGTCTATCCTACCATACCAAGTTCTGCACACATATATGACTACACAATGCTGTCTTGAAATCCATCTGGTGCATCTTCTATTTCATCACTTTTATATTTCTCAATGTTGCCATCTGCAACATGCTTGATCTGATAGTTCCATATAGAAGTCATAACAAACTTCCCTTCAGGTCTTGGGACTACATCCCAAACATCATTCTTCATGATTGACGGATCATGGCATTCCATTTCTTCATCCCAGATCCTGGGAACTTCAATATCTTCCATAGATATCTTTGTTGCTGGAACAAATGTTGTAGTCCTTTTGTAGGTGAAGATATACGGTCTTTCCTACAAAACAGGTTAAATTGCATGATTAGAAACATCTCATAATTTTCAGAACAAATTCTTACACATAAAGAAATATTTCATACAGTCATGCAATTATCTTAGCCAATGCTTCAATACAACATTTATCCATATCCCGTAACTTTCTAGATACCTTCCAATCTCTACCAGAACATTGTTAAGAGTGTGCACAACTCCCAACATGTCAGCAAAGAGGTTTCATTCTAGATAAGTAGCAATGGAATGTTGTACAGTGCCATAGGCCACTTACCCATGTATATTAGTAGTATACTGTTCATCAATGCAACTATTCTAATATGCACAATACATATCCTAAGTCTAGGAACATGAGCATATACATCATTGAACAATTTTATTTAAACAAACAAATATGCATGAAATGATAATTAAAAATACTTATCTTTGTTTGTTCATTGGGTGGACTCCCTCTGAGTCTTCGCTTCCTTGCAGGAGCTGCTGGAGTCCTAATCTGAAGTAGCTTCTTCTACACCTTTCTGTTGTGGGATGTAGAGAGATGGTCAACTCCCTCTGAATATCTGCATCCTTGTAGAAACTACTGAAGTGTGCTCCTTTGCTTTCTTGCAGGAACAACTAGAGTGTGCTCCCTCTTGATCTTTGCTTCCTGAATTACCTGTTCTTGAGCTCATATTCATCCTTGTTCCCTATGCATGCTTATTAGTATCATGATTGTGTTATCCTTGTGAACTCATATAAAATCATACATTCATTAGTATACTATTAAAACACAATAATCTCAAGCATGTATACTCATGATCATTTCAAACATAAATAATAAGCATTAGCATTCAAGGTTTATGTAGGATTCTTATGGTTAGTCAAATCATAAGAAGCATAACATGTCTAAACCTATAATTACTCAAACCTATGACTCTTTAGGTTAGTTGAATCATCAATCAAGATAAGAGATATAATATGCATAAAACCTGTGATTATTCGAACCTATACCTTCATGATTCTTCTGGTTAGTCATATCATCAATTATGGTAAGAAACATAATATGCATACAACCATGATTATTCAAACCTATGACTTCATGAATAATCATTATCAACAATAGTATAATATCCTAACCCAAGGTAGGATTCTATCTTGATATAGGAAAAACATACCTGGATTAGCATGCTAGTTAGTTATGTCTAACATACTCACATGATGTCTTCTTGTTCTTCTTCAATGACTTGTGCTAGTAACCTGTATATCTCATAGGTTAGCCATTATAAAACCAAGTTATACATACCTCGTAAATGGATTTTCTATGAGATCCATGACAATGGATGAGTCTTTATCCTCATGTCATCATGATCATATGTTATTGAACTGGAACATCATTTGTCTTTCTTGGTGTACCTTTCATGTTAGTAGACAACATAAACCTCATACAACACCATAATGCATTAGTACAATTATAAGTGTCAACACCCTAACCAATGAATATATTCTATCATGCATTCATAATTTTGTTAAGGTGATACGACAAATCTGAAATCAGGATTGTACTAACCGTAATAACATGAAGACAAACATACCATAAACTTAATCAAGAACAAATCTCAAAACATACCTCGATGAGTCATACCTGTCGAGATCGCTTGTAATCTCCTTATGTAAAGCCTTAGCCTTATCTCCCTCTGAAACAGGAACTCCTTCACTTATGCAGGCGACCAATCCATCTTCTTCTAGGATTAACCCTATCCACTTGATTTCCAAGAACTAGACCTGGAGCTGGATATGGGTTTGTCAGAGAAACCCCAAAAATTCAAACTTTGACTTTCAAACTTTCGAAAGGATAGAAATATGCGCCTTGATGAGCTGATCAAACTGGTATATTCAGAATTTGAAAACTGCAAAGTTTCACTCCTCAATTTTGCCTTTGAAACTTCCGGATTCACTAGACTTGACCTTGAATTGGGGTTTGATGAAGCCCACTCTTCTGCCCAATCAAAAGGTTTGATCCAAAGCTCTAAGATTCTATTTTTTTGAGGAGCTTCCAGTCGTGGTCACAGATTTCAAAAATTCCCATTTTTACAGAAGCCCTAATTTTCCACTTTTCTGATCAAAGTCCCGAACTAGGGTTTGATCAAGCCCGGCCTTCTTCCCAACCAAAAAGTTTGATCTTGGTCTCTAAATTTCTATTTTTATGAGTAGCATCCATCCTTGGTCTCCGATTACAAAAATTCCAACTTTCTTCAAAGCCCTAAATTTCGGAAGCCATGAATGAAGGTACTCAAAAATAATTCTGTTTTGACAAAAATATGTACCTGATTGTTTCTGGTGTAACTCCGAACTTTTTGATCCACAGGGTCTAAAAATTTTTTTTGAGATAGCCTGACCTGTTATCTTTCCATCCTGACAGGTCTGACCTCAATTGGATTCTCTGCGAGAGAGTTATGCCAAATCTTGCAACGTGACCTGTTTTGGGATAAAACAAGAGAGTGAATTTGTATGGCCTGCCACATGTCACTGTTTGAACTTCTACCTCTGCAAAAGTTTACAGCGATATCTCGGCCTGTTATCTTTCCATCCTGATAGTTCTGACCTCAATTGGACTTTCTGAGAGAGAGTTATGCCAAGTGTCGCAACGTGACCTGTTTATGGGATAATACAGGTGAGAGAACTTGTATGGAGTTCCACGTGTCACTGGTGAAACTTAGGCCTCTTAAAAAGTTTTTTGAGATAGTACAGTCTGTGTACTACATGTCACTTTTTACGAAATTTCATTTGGAGCTTCCTAGCCCAAGTTATGACCTTTTTCCCAAGGTCACCTGATTTTGACTCAGATCTGGAAGAGGCAGAAACCCTATATTGTACAGATCATAAATCACAAAGTACAACGAATTAGAGGTTTTCCTTTGGACACAAGGTACATGGGAATCTTAGCTTCGTCCTGTAACAATTTCAGATCCGAAAACTTTGCCAAAACGGATTTATAGCGAAAGTACTACGATGACTGGTTTTTGCTATATCAAGCCCTAGCATCGTAAGTGCAACAAGTGTCATACATGCTATATCATGCATTCTTTCAGGCTAGCTCTGATACCATGTTAAATTTTCTGAATTTACTTCAATATGATTTAGGATCTTAACTAAGAGAACAACATGTACAGCATATCTACAGCATATCAATCATGGAGACAATAATGCAAGCACACAAGAGACATAAAGATTTACTTGGGGAAAACCATAAAGGTGAAAAACCCCAATAACTTCCTCAGAGATAGATAGAGCAATGATACAACCAACCATAAGAGATAGACACAACCTAGCAGCAGATCCTCCTCCTCCATAAGTGCTCCACTCCTCCTTGAGTGCATGTGTGAGAAGTGAGTGAGTAAATAGAGTGCCTCCCGCACTCTATTTATACTTGACTTGACTTGCCTTTTTACCTAACTCATGTAGGCTCGAACTTAACCACATAATATAATGCTGACTGGGTCGACCCCCAATAGGGTGGTCTAATAACCCTTTGACCCACATGGCCGACCCCCAATAGGGTGGTCTAATAACCCTTCGACCCACATGACTTATACAGGGCCGACCCCAACAAGGTGGTCTAATAACCCATCAAGTATAAGTTACGACACTTACAATATAAATGACGACACTTCCGTATAGAGGAATAATACCATCTCTATAGGAATACAATATACATATATGTGAAATACATTCCGAATTTACATATACATCAACATTGATCTTCTTGAACTCCCCAGAAATATACTCATATTGTCTATGGATTTTTCTTTTTGCTTTGTAATCCCTTTCGCTGCTATCACTTGAATAATTACGTTTCTTTTTACGTGTCTCAATGGAAGCTCCTGATGATGTTGAACTGTTATTCTCATCATTAGTTTTCACTTTCTTATCCTTGTTCCCATGATGTAAGTCTTCAATCTTGGAGGTATTTTCAACCCTTCTATCATGTTCATCAGTTGGGCACTAATCGAACAGCACTTGGTTCAGTTCTTCTTATGCCTTCAAAATTCTCTCATTATCATGTTTAACAGATCTTATTTCTGCTTTCAACTCCTGAAATGCACGTAACAATTCTGATGAATTGTCATTCAATTCACCATGGACTTCTTCTTCATAATGTTGTCCAATGCTATTGTTGGTATGACTGTTCAGTCGAAATCTGTCCTCCATGTGTTTAGCTGATCCTTCCATACCTGTAATTTAGAAAACAATTTTCTGTATACAAAATAATTTAATTAGTAAATATTTTTGCTGTCATAAAAATTTTCTGTTGCATGTTCTTTGGACCTTTCAGGCCGAGAGTTCGAACATGAGCTCTGATACCACATGTAACATCCCAAAAATTTCATGAAAATTTAAAACTTTTGAACGTAGATTTTAATGTATAAATTAACTGTGCGGAATTATAATAAATGCTTCTATGTTGTCATGTTGTATTAAAATTTTGTGACTACCATACGGTGTATTGTTTATCGTCTTATTATGAAATGAAATCGAAGTCTACAATAAGATGCCAATGGATATTCTTCTCATTGCATTTATGATTTATAATACTTGTATTAATGTTCAAACGATATAATTTTTATAAGTGCTAACTGTTGTTCTTCTGTTGATGATGGAAGGGGTCCTAAGGGTACCCTGAGGCTTACTTAGCATTTATGATAAAGCATTTGGACTTTCCCTCCGCAGAAACAGGTAAGGTGGCACACTAGTTCGAGTAATACAAACATAATTTAAAGAGTACTTTCAGTTAGTCTTCAAGGGTTCTGCATATAATTTTCTAATGTACTAATACAGCGATCCATCTATAGTTTGTTTTTATAACTAAACAACTTGGATGTCTCCTTTGTTTAACATTTAAATGATGAAAATATAGTGTCAAAGCTTTGATGCAGGATATCATGCGCTACTAATGTTTGGCACGGGATTAATGTGACTTAGAAAACATAGGCTAAAAGCACGATATTTTTGTATTACTATAATATGTGCACTATATGTAAATTACATGGTTATTCAAGTAGTGTGAACCATATAGTGTAAACTAAATGCAAATCTCATAGCATAAGAATTATATGCAAATCCTATAGCATAAGAATTATATGCAAATCCTATAGCATTTAACTATATGCAATCTATGTAATATTTTACAACATGAAAACTATGTGTTATTTCCATGCTTTTCCTATATCATTTAACTATATGCCAAGAGTTTATGCATGGGTCCTATGTACCAACAATAGGAATCTATAAGTGTCATCGTGAGCCTTTAAACATACACTTGATACCTAAACGATTCCACACTAAGGTATAACTTATATATTTAACATATATATATATATATAATGTGACAGGGTTACAATCAATCTTCATGTCAACGTAAGATAAGGACATGGTCATTAATGTTGAAGTGGATATGTGCTGGCAGGCGTTAGCAAACCAACTTGGCATTTATTACTCCTATCTACCAGCTCGATGGAAATTCTCAATGGCTGCCATCGTGGTACTTAGCTCATGAAGGCATCATGATGAAACAACCAACGTGGTCGAGCTGTATGTGTTTTAGTTTGAAAGTGATCCGAGCTGGTCTCCACGATGGCGATGGTTATCAATGAAGTCATAAATAAGGTGGTTGCTTGGAAATATGTGGTGTTGTGATACGCAATCTCCACCGTTGATCTTACATTTGTTCTCAGGCTTTGGGACTTAACCCTAAACTTCCACCAAAACCTCATAGTTATTGTTTTCCTTTGGCATTCATTGTGTCAAGAGTGGTTATGGGGAGAGGCCAACTGGCCTACAAATACTTAGTGTTTGATAGCAAGTTTTTGAGAGTTTCTCTAGTGATTTGAACCCGTGACCTGAGAATGATTACTGTTACAAGATGATAGTGTAAGAGCCGAGCTCAGGTGTGGAAGTTTTCTGTTTTGTTTTTGATATTCAGAAAGCTCAGGAATTATCACGCTGGTTGTCGAAGGGTTTGGATTTTGAAATGAGTTTTGTGAATGCTCCTTCCCTAGTTTCAATATCATGATCAGTGTTTTAACAAAAATCGAACTAGTTACTGTGGGTATAATATCTGCACTCAACAAGTTGTATGCGACTCTGGGTTTTCAAGCCTGTTGTAGACGCTGTTGGATTCGGCCTTTGTTTTCTTTTTAATGTGAAGGTAATGTCTCTTCTGTAGTTTGTTTATATGCAATCGTATGCAATGTTGTAAGATTTGTACTTAAGTTTAACCACCTTTGTAATACTTGCAGGTTCTATCACACACCGGTCTCTATGCTCCAGTTTAGGTGGGAACTACTGCGTGTAAGTGGTAAGTCTCGGTGGTTTCCCTTGCGGATTCTCTGGGAAACCTGTTGGTTGTGTTTGAAGTGGTCGGAGCTTTCGATTTTCCGAAGATTTCATTGATGTTGCAACGCTTCCATTTTGTAAGCAACGTAGGGAGGATGAAATCCTTGACCTACCCTCAAAATGTATTCTACAGTTTTACTATATACAGAAATGTATTACATGTTTATCAGGGTATTAACCCTCGACTTTTGGATAAAGATGAAGGGTTCAACCTGTGGTTTTTATACTGTGTCTGAAACAATGCTCTGTGTAGAAAGTGTTAATGTTCGTCAGTTTTGATATTGGCTGTGAGCCAATTCTAAATATTTTTGTGATTGTATTTTTCGATAATGAACATATATCTATAATGGAAATTGATAATATCTGAGTTTCTATTTCAAATATAAGGGTTTGACCATCGAACCAATTATGAACCTTTCACGATATTGTAAATGATTTGTTTCCCTATTAAGGGGTTCGATCCTATGTTTAACGTATTGCAAAAAAATGCTAAATAATAAGTGAAAAAGAGCTTGGGTTTTGCCTATGATGAAAATGTTTGAATTTAATAACTGTAGTTGATAACTGAATCAAAATATGAGATATGGATTCTGAAATGAAATAGTAATATACAATGATGCTATTATTTGCGAATGATAAGTATCTATTTAGCGTTATAAGTACTGAGTAGCAACTCTGTGTAAAAAGAATATTTAAATTGTGGCTGTTAAAATTTTAGGAATGATGATGCCTGAAATAAGTGGAATTATAACACCTTACTATTGGAAAGAATAATAATAGAATGCATAGCATTAGCTTTCAAAAAGAAAAATAGATACTGATAATTGAAAACCCTAGTTCTGTGCAGAGATGAAATGTTTACTTTTGTTACTAAGTAAAGAAAATGCTACAATATCTGTTTTATGATATGTTGTTCTATATTCTGAGTTTAGGCATATATAATTGATATTGCAGATTTAAAAAAAACAACACAGTGTTAGTCTAATCATTCACTTGGCATTCTACCCATCATTCATCTATCTTAATTCTACTTCTCTGTAATAGAGTACTATACAGAAAACAACATGGGGAAAAATGCAGAGAAGATATTTAATCAATCATCTCATTTACTTAACCATCATTATACAAAATCATACCTGTTGAAATATTGTAACTTCAAAGAATATTATATTTGTATATTATTTATTCCGGAGATGTTCCATACCTCCGATGTGATTATACTATAAATCCGGAGATGTTTATTCCTCCGAGTTGGGTGTGGTAACTAGGGTTATTAGACCCACCATGTGGGGGTCGGCCCAGTCAGTTATAATGGGGTATTTAACCTAATGGTTAAATACGATCCTACATGTACTTGTGTAAAATACATATCAGAGTAGTGTATAAATAGAGGAGGTGTGTTCCTCATTTGATACACACACACACTTGAGGATAGCGCACTTGTGGAGGAGAGGTCTGCTATTGTGGAGGAGGAGATCATGTCTCAGGGTTTCATCTTTGTATATTGCTGGTCATCTATATTGAGGAAGCGTTGCTGGGTTTTCTACCCCATGAGGGTTTCCCAGGATAAATCTCTGTCTCTTGTGTTTATGCTGTGCTTGTTGTTTCTTCAGTGATCCTGTATATGCTATTATTGTGAAATGGAATGTAATGCTGCTATTTTCTGTCTTACCATATTGAATTTTAACATGGTATCAGAGCTAACCTGAAGGAAGACAAGGTATGGCACTAAAAACACTTGCTTTACTTACGACAATTTGAAGGTTAGGGTTTTACATAGCAAAAACCAGTCATCGTAGCACTTTCGCTATAAATCCGTTTTGGCGAAATTTTCGGATCTGAAATTGTTACAAGACGAAGATTAAATCTCCAGGTACCTTGTGTCCAAAGGACAACCTCTAATTAGTTGTACTTTGTGATTTATGATCTGTACAATATAGGGTTTCTGCCTCTTCCAGATCTGAGTCAAAATCAGGTGACCTTGGGAAAAAGGTCATATCTTGGGCTAGGAAGCTCCAAATGAAATTCCGTAAAAAGTGACAGGTAGTAAACAGTCTGTAATATCTTAAAAAAAAATTTCAGAGGCCGAAGTTGAACCAGTGACACGTGGCACTCCGTACAAGTTCGCCCTCCTGTATTATCCCATAAACAGGTCATGTTGCGACACTTGGAATAACTCTCTCTCAGAGAGTCCAATTGAGGTCAGACCTGTCAGGATAGAAAGATAACAGGCCGAGATACCTCAGAAAAGTTTTTCAGAGGCCGAAGTTCAAACAGTGACACGTGGCACGCCGTACAAGTTCGCTCTTCTGTTTTATCCCAAAATAGGTCACGTTGCGACATTTGACATAACTCTCTCTCAGAGAATCCAATTGAGGTCAGACCTGTCAGGATGGAAAGATAACAGGTCAGTCTATCTCAAAAAACTTTTTCAGACCCTGTGGATTGAAAAGTTTGGATTTACACCAGAAACAATCAGGTACATATTTCTGTCAAAACATAATTATTTTTGAATACCTTCATTCATGGCTTCCGGAATTTAGGGCTTTGAAGAAAGTTGGAATTTTTGTAAACGGAGACCACGGCTGAATGCTACTCATGAAAATAGAAATTTAGAGACCAAGATCAGATTTTTTGGTTGGGCAGAAGGCCGGGCTTGATCAAACCCTAGTTCGGGACTTTGATCAGAAAAGTGGAAAATTAGGGCTTCTGTAAAAATGGGAATTTTTGAAATCTGTGACCATGGCTGGAAGCTCCTCAGAAAAATAGAAGCTTAGAGCTTTGGATCAAACATTTTGATTGGGAAGAAGAGTGGGATTCACCAAACCCCAGTTCAGGGTCACGTCCAGTGAATCCGGAAGTTTCAAAGGCAAAATTGAGGAGTGAAACTTTGCAGTTTTCAAATTCTGAATATATCAGTTTGATCAGCTCATCAAGGCGCATATTTATATCCTTTCGGAAGTTTGAAATTCAAAGTTTGAATTTTTGGGGTTTCTCTGACAAACCCATATCCATCTCCAGGTCCAGTTCTTGCAAATCAAGTGGATAGGGTTAATCCTAGAAGAAGATGGATTGGTCACCTGCATAAGTGAAGGAGTTACTGTTTCAGAGGGAGATGAGGCTAAGGCTTTACATAAGGAGATTACAAGCGATCTCGACAGGTATGACTCATCGAGGTATGTTTTGAGATTTGTTCATGATTAAGTTTATGGTATGTTTGTCTTCATGTTATTATGGTTAGTACAATCTTGATTTTAGATTTGTTGTATCACCTTAACAAAATTATGAATGCATGATAGAAGATATTCATTGGTTAGGGTGTTGACACTTATGATTGTACTAATGCATTATGATGTTGTGTGAGGTTGATGTTGTCTACTAACAAGATACAGGTACATCACAAAAGACAAATCAGGCTCCATGACCATGAAAACATGAAGACAAAGACTCATCCATAATCTTTGTTCTACTTACGAGGTATGTATGACTTTGTTATATTATGCTTAACCTATGAGACATGCAGGTTCTAGCTCAGGATCTCTAAATCATTGAAGAGATTGTTTAGGTATGTTGTACATAACCAAGTAGGTATACTAATCCAGGTATGTTTCCCATGAATCTTACCTTGTGTTAGGATCCCTTATATAAGTATACTTGGAATGATTGGTTATGCTTATTCATAAAGTTAGTAATCAAGGGATTATGCATATTATATCTTTTATCTTGATTGATGATATGCATGAGTAAAAGAATACTTCCCTGAAATCTTGAATACTAATGTTTATTAACTATAATCATGACTATACGTTTTCAAGATTATTTAGTACTATAATGTTTTGATAGCATTTAGAATATACTAATGAGTGTATGTTTGTGTATGAGATCATGAGGATGACTCTTGAGCATGCACAGTGGTACAGAATGAATAGAAGTTCAAAAGACATACAGAAGATCAAGTGGGAGGCAGCCACACAAACATAAAAGATAAGTATTTGAGTTGTTATTTGAAATAGTAATGATATTGCCTGTAATAGGTTGTATGCATATTTGTATTCCTATAATAAATCATGCTGAGTGTAAATATTCATAGAACATTGAACAGTATACTACTAATATGCATATGATTGGTAAGTTGGACAAACATTCCATTGTTGCTTGTCTAGAATGAAACCTCTTTGCTGACATGCTGAGAGTTGTGCACACTCTCGATAGTATGTTCTGGTAGAGATGGAAGGCATCTAGATAGCCACTGTATGCATACAGGATATGGGAAAGTGTTGTGCCAAAGTATTGGTCAAAATAGTTGCATCACTATGTAAATGATATCTGTATGCATAATAGGTTATCATGTCAATATGATTTGATGATTATGAAGTATTACTAATCATGTACTTAATTTTGATTTGTAGGAAAGGTCATGAAGAATGATGGACACCGTACAAGTGGTGGATGTTCAAACAAGAAGATTTACAAATCAAACAAAATATAGAAGGCTCATGGCTAGAAGATTCTCTTAGAAAGGGGAAGAGAATCACGACAAGATGTTTGCTCCAAGTATGGTGTAATTAAAGAAGAAGTGTGAATCAGGTTCTGTATAGGTACCTAGGATCGATAATAAATTGATAAGCTTAATGATCACCATGGGTGATGTGGATCTCAACCTTTGCTACAAGGTTGAATATGATTTCTATACACAAATGACATGGATGCAAGAAGGAACTCACCACAGAGTTCGAATGATATTAAGGCTCATATTGTTGATGTATATGTAACTTCGGAATGTATTTCACATATATGTATATTGTATTCCTATAGAGATGATATTATTCCTCTATAAGGAAGTGTCGTCATTTATATTGTAAGTGTCGTAACTTATACTTGATGGGTTATTAGACCACCTTATTTGGGGTCGGCCCTGTATAAGTCATGTGGGTCAAAGGGTTATTAAACCACCCTATTGGGGGTCGGCCATGTGGGTCAAAGGGTTATTAGACCACCCTATTGGGGGTCGGCCCAGTCAGCATTATGTTATGTGGTTAAGTTCTAGCCTACATGAGTTAGGTAAAAAGGCAAGTCAAGTCAAGTATAAATAGAGTGCGGGAGGCGCTCTATTTGCTCACTCACTTCTCACACATGCACTCAAGGAGGAGTGGCGCACTATGGAGGAGGAGGATCTGCTGCTAGGTTATGGCTATCTCTCTTGGTTGGTTGTATCATTGCCCTATCTATCTCTGAGGAAGTTATTGGGGTTTTTCACCTTTATGGTTTTCCCCAAGTAAATCTTTGTGTCTCTTGTGTGCTTGCATTATTGTCTCCATGATTGATATGCTGTAGCTATGCTGTATATGTTGTTCTCTCAGTTAAGATCCTAGATCATATTGAAGAAAATTCTGAAAATTTAACATGGTATCAGAGCTAGCCTGAAAGAAGTCATGATATGGCATGTATGACACTTGTTGCACTTACGATGCTAGGGCTTGATATAGCAAAAACCAGTCATCGTAGCACTTTCGCTATAAATCCGTTTTGGCGAATTTTGCGGATCTAAAATTGTTACAGGATGAAGCTAAGATCTCCAGGTACCTTGTGTCCAAAGGAAAACCTCTAATTCGTTGTACTTTGTGATTTATGATCTGTGCAATATAGGGTTTCTGCCTCTTCCAGATCTAAGTTAAAATCAGGTGACCTTGGGAAAAAGGTCATAACTTGGGCTAGGAAGCTCCAAATGAAATTTCGTGAAAAGTGACAGGTAGTACACAGACTGTACTATCTCAGAAAACGTTTTCAGAGGCCGAAGTTGAACTAGTGACATGTGGCACTCCGTACAAGTTCGCTCTCCTGTATTATCCCATAAACAGGTCATGTTGCGACATTTGGCATAACTCTCTCTCAGAGAGTCCAATTGAGGTCAGACCTGTAAGGATGGAAAGGTAACAGGCCGAGCTATCTCAGGAAACGTTTTCAAAGGCCGAAGTTAAAAAAGTGACATGTGGCACGCCGTACAAGTTCGCTCTCCTGTTTTATCCCAAAACAGGTCACGTTGCGACATTTGGCATATCTCTCTCTCAGAGAATCCAATTGAGGTCAGACCTGTCAGGATGGAAAGATAACAGGTCAGGCTATATCAAGAAACTTTTTCAGACCCTGTGGATCAAAAATTTCGGAGTTACACCAGAAACAATCAGGTACATATTTCTGTCAAAACAGAATTATTTTTTGGTACCTTCATTCATGGCTTCCGGAATTTAGGGCTTTGGAGAAAGTTGGAATTTTTGTAATCGGAGACCACGGCTGGATGATACTCATCAAAATAGAAATTTAGAGACCAAGATCAGAATTTTTGGTTGGGTAGAAGGCCGAGCTTGATTAGACCCTAGTTCGGGACTTGGATCAGAAAAGTGGAAAATTAGGGCTTCTGTAAAAATGGGAATTTTTGAAATCTGTGACCACAGCTAGAAGCTCCTCAGAAAAATAGAAGCTTAGAGCTTTGGATCAAACATTTTGATTGGGAAGAAGAGTGGGCTTCATCAAACCCCAGTTCAGGGTCACGTCCAGTGAATCCAGAAGTTTCAAAAGCAAAATTGAGGAGTGAAACTTTGCAGTTTTCAAATTCTGAATATACCAACTTGATCAGCTCATCAAGGCACATATTTCTATCCTGTCAGAAGTTTAAAATTCAAAGTTTGAATTTTTGGGGTTTCTCTGACAAACCCATATCCAGCTCAAGGTCCAGTTCTTGCAAATCAAGTGGATTGGGTTAATCCTAGAAGAAGATGGATTGATCACCTGCATAAGTGAAGAAGTTCCTGTCTCAGAGGGAGATGAGGATAAGGCCTTACATAAGAAAATTACAAGCGATCTCGACAGGTATGACTCATCGAGGTATGTTTCGATATTTGTCCATAATTAAGTTTATGGTATGTTTGTCTTCATGTTATTGCGGTTAGTACAATTTTGATTTTAGATTTGTTGTATCACCTTAACAAAATTATGAATGCATGATAGAAGATATTCATTGGTTAGGGTGTTGACACTTATGATTGTACTAATGCATTATGGTGTTATATGAGGTTTATGTTGTCTACTAACATGAAAGGTACACCAAGAAAGACAGATCATGTTCTGGTCCAAGAACATATGATCATGATAACATGAGGACAAAGATTCATCCATTGTCATGGATCCATTTACGAGGTATGTATAACTTGGTTTTGTAATAGTTAACCTATGAGATATACAGGTTACTAGCACAAGTCATTGAAGAAGAACAAGAAGACATCATGTGAGTATGTTAGACATAAATAGCTAGCATGCTAATCCAGGTATGTTTTTCCTATATCAAGTTAGAATCCTACCTTGTGTTAGGATCTTATACTGTTGTTGATAATGATTATTCATGAAGTCATAGGTTTGAATAATCATGGTTGTATGCATATTATGTTTCTTACCTTAATTGATGATATGACTAACCAGAAGAATCATGAAGGTATAGGTTTGAATAATCACGGGTTTTATGCATAATATATCTCTTATCTTGATTGATGATTCAACTAACCTGAAGAGTCATGGGTTTGAGTAATTACAAGTTTAGACATGTTATGTTTCTTATGATTTGACTCACCTTAAGAATTCTACATAAACCTTGAATGCTAATGCTTATTATTTTCTGTTTGAAATGATCATGACTATACATGCTTGAGATTATTGTGTTTTAATAGTATACTAATGAATGTATGATTTTATATGAGATCACAAGGATAACACAATCATGATACTAATAAACATGCATAGGAACCAAGGATGAATGTAAGTTCAAGGACAGGTAATCCAGGAAGAAAAGATCAAGAGGGAGTACACTCCAGTGGTTTATGAAAGGATGCAGATATTCAGAGGGAGTTGACCATCTCTCTACATCCAACAACAGAAAGGTGTAGAAGAAGCTACTTCAGATTAGGACTCCAGCAGCTCCTGCAAGGAAGCGAAGACTCAGAGGGAGTCCACCCAACGAACAAACAAAGATAAGTATTTGAATTGTCATTTCTTAAATAATACTGTTCAATAATGTATATACTGATGTTCCTAGAATTAGGTTGTGTATTATGCATATTAGAATAATTGCATTGATGAACAGTATACTCCTAATATGCATGGGTAAGTGGCATATGGCAATGTACAACATTCCATTGCTACTTATCTAGAATGAAACCTCTTTGCTGACATGTTGGGAGTTGTGCACACTCTTAACAATGTTCTGGTAGAGATTGGAAGGCATCTAGAAAGTTACGGAATATGGATAAATGTTGTATTGAAGCATTGGCTAAGATAATTGCATGACTGTATGGCATATTTCTTTATGTGTAAGAATTTGTTCTGAAAACTATGAGATGTTTTCTAATCATGCAATTTAACTTGTTGTGTAGGAAAGATCGTATGCCATCTCCTACAAAAGAAGAACTACAACATTTGTTTAGCAGCAAATTTATTTATTGAAGATATTGAAGTTCCCAAGATTTGGGATGAAGAAATGGAATGCCATGATCCGTCGATCATGAAGAATGATGTTTGGGATATAGTCCCAAGACGTGAAGGGAAGTTTGTTATGACTTCCAAATGGAACTATCAGATCAAGCATGTTGCAGATGGCAGCATTAATAAATATAAAAGTGATGAAATATAAGATGCACCAGATGGATTTTAAGACAGCATGGTGTAGTCATATATGTGTGCAGAACTTGGTATGGTGAAGATAGATTGATTGGCAACACGCAGCGGAAGCTTACTACCGAGTTCGAGACGAAGAACTTGGGGATGATGCACTATTTGTTTTTGGCATGGAAGTGTGGCAGAGTGCAGAATGAATCTTCCTTGGACAAGGGAAGTATGCAGTAGAGATCCTGAAGAGGTTCGGGATGATGGACTACAAGGCTATGGCCACACCTATGGCATCGAACCTGAAGCGCCTGTGTGATGCTTCATCTGAGCTGGTTGATGTCTCCATGTATCGTCAGATGATTGGGTCCTTGATGTACCTGATGAACACGAGACCAGATATTTGCTTTGCTGTGAACACATTGAGCCAGTTCCTGACGGATCCAAGGAGTGTTCACCTGGTTGCTGTAAAGCATATTCTAAGGTACCTGAAGGGTACAGTGGATTATGGGCTCAGGTATGAGGCAAATCAAAAGTTTAACCTGTAGGGTTATGTTGATTCAGATTAGGCTAGCAGTGCTGCAGATAGGAAGAGCACATCTGGGTGCTGCTTCAGTATGGGATCAGGTGTGATCTCTTGGTTTAGCAGGAAGCAGTCCTGCGTAGCACTGAGTACAGCTGAGGCAGAGTATGTTGCAGCCTGTTCATCTAGTTGTGAGGAAGTATGGCTACGGAAGCTACTGTCTGAGTTATTTGATCTCCGTTGGAGGATACTGGTATCTTCTGTGATAACCAGAGTTGTGTGAAGCTGTCCGAGAACCCAGTGTTTCATGACAGGTCGAAACACATAGAGATCAAATATCACTATTTCAGGGATATGGTGCAGAGAGGAGCTGTGAAGCTCCTATATGTTGCGACAGTCGAGCAGATTGCAGATGTGCTGACGAAGCCACTAGCCAAGGTGAAGTTCGAGTACTTCAGAGAGAGGCTTGGCGTTCTTCAGATCGAGGACACTTCGAGGAAGAAGTGATGGACACATTTGCTGAAGCCATTCCAAGCATGTTGGAAGGAGGATCCTTCACATGGCTGTGGATGTAAGCGCTGAATGATGAACATCAGGAGGATGTTCTGGTTTCTGCTTGGATATGATCAGTTGGATCATTATATGTATTTTGTGTATGCATCATGTTGGATGCTGGATATGATCGGTTGGATCATGTGTATGTATTTTGTATATGCATCATGTTGGATGCTGGATATGATCGGATGGATCATGTGTGTGTATTTTGTATGAACGCATCATGTTGGATGCTGATGGATACATTGTGTGGATCATGTATCTTTGTATGATCAGGTAGATCATGTATGCTGATGGATACATTGTGTGGATCATGTATCTTTGTATGATCAGGTAGATCATGTATACTGATGGATACATTGTGTGGATCATGTATCTTTGTATGATCAGGTAGATCATGTATGCTGATGGATACGTTGTGTGGATCATGTATCTTTGTATGATCAGGTGGATCATGTATGTTGATGGATACATTGTGTGGATCATGTATCTATGTATGTATCAGGTGGATACTTGGATGATCGTGGATGACGAGCTTCTCCAGATGACATGCAGCAGGATGTTGCAGTAATGATGATCAGGATGATCATGTGTACATCAGGATGATGTTTGATGAGTATCAGATGATACTTTGTGGCCGTGGATCAGGTTGTGCAGGAAAGCATGTAATTTGTGCCCTGGGAGATTTGTAGATGGTCTTTCGAGGTTTTGCCTATGGCATGTAATTCGGTGCCCTGGGACATCTGGCAAATGCTCTTGCGAGGTTTTGCTTGGGAGGACATGTAATTTGTGCCCTGGGAGATTTCAGGTCGGAGTTGTGTACCCGTAACATCCTGAGATGCTCTTGCGAGGTTTTGTCCTATGGCATGTAATTTGCTCCTGGGAGATCTGGACAGGATGAAAAAGGCCTCAGATGCTTCAGCCAGGTTTTGCCATGACCACATGTAATTTGCTCCTGGGAGATCTGGACAGGATGAAAAAGGCCTCAGATGCTTCAGCCAGGTTTTGTGGTGGACCACATGTAATTTGCTCCTGGGAGATCTGGACAGGATGAAAAAGGCCTCAGATGCTTCAGCCAGGTTTTGTGGTGAGATCACATGTAATGTGCTCCTGGGAGATCCGACAGGTAGAGCCGTGTGCTCGTAACAGCCTGGGATGCTTCAGCCAGGTTTTGTGATGGGTCACATGTAATGTGCTCCTGGGAGATCCTACAGGTAGAGCTGTGTGCTCGTAATAGCCTGGGATGCTGCAGCCAGGTTTTGTGACGCACGTAATAAGTCCTGAGGATTCCACAGTATGGCCAGTGATGATGAAGACCTGCAGGTGGTGGGCCTACATCCAGTATGAAAAAGGACTGGCTCTGTAGAACTTCCTATGACGAGTAGATTCAGAGATTGATTGAGATAGCAGCAGCAGTGACGATGATGATGACTCGATGATGATTATCCAGTGACGATGATCCAGAGAAGATGACTTGTGCTAGAAGAACTGTGCTGAGAAATACCTTCCTAGTTAAGAGGGAGTGTTGATGTATATGTAACTTCGGAATGTATTTCACATATATGTATATTGTATTCCTATAGAGATGATATTATTCCTCTATAAGGAAGTGTCGTCATTTATATTGTAAGTGTCGTAACTTATACTTGATGGGTTATTAGACCACCTTATTTGGGGTCGGCCCTGTATAAGTCATGTGGGTCAAAGGGTTATTAAACCACCCTATTGGGGGTCGGCCATGTGGGTCAAAGGGTTATTAGACCACCCTATTGGGGGTCGGCCCAGTCAGCATTATGTTATGTGGTTAAGTTCTAGCCTACATGAGTTAGGTAAAAAGGCAAGTCAAGTCAAGTATAAATAGAGTGCGGGAGGCGCTCTATTTGCTCACTCACTTCTCACACATGCACTCAAGGAGGAGTGGCGCACTATGGAGGAGGAGGATCTGCTGCTAGGTTATGGCTATCTCTCTTGGTTGGTTGTATCATTGCCCTATCTATCTCTGAGGAAGTTATTGGGGTTTTTCACCTTTATGGTTTTCCCCAAGTAAATCTTTGTGTCTCTTGTGTGCTTGCATTATTGTCTCCATGATTGATATGCTGTAGCTATGCTGTATATGTTGTTCTCTCAGTTAAGATCCTAGATCATATTGAAGAAAATTCTGAAAATTTAACACATATTAGTAGACCCATCTAACGAGAGATGGCACAGATAGATATGCAGAAGATCATTCAATGCAGAAATGAAAATGAAAGATCTCAAATTGACGCTTTACTTCCTAGGTCTGGAAGTATGGCAAGGCTCAGAAGGAATATTTCTCAACCAGGGAAAGTATGATGAGAAATATGACTTGAGGTGTTGGAATGGCCACTCTTATGGATTCCAACTTGAAGCTGTTAGGGGATAACTCATCAGAGTTAGTGGATATAACTCTGTACAGTCAAATTAGTGGGTCATTGATGTTTCTAACATATACTAGATTAGATATATGATTTGTTGTGAATACTTTGAGTCAGTATCTAGTGGAAACTAGATGTTTTCACCTGATAGTTGCAAAGCATGTGATGAGGCACCTAAAGAATACGATAGACTTTGATCTGTGCTATCTTGGAGATCATGACTTCAGATGGCTACTCAGATGCTGATTGGGCAGAAAGTGTATCAGACAAGAAGAACACATCAAGAGGATGTTATTGTCTAGGATTAGCCATGATCTCGTGTTTTAGCTGGAAGCAGTCTAGTGTGGCTCTCAGCACAAGCATAATATATGGTTGTTTGCTCTACTAGTTGTGAAAAAGTTTGGCTTCAGGATTGTTTGACTTAGAGATAGAACCAACTGTGATCCTATGTGACAAATAGAGTTGTATCAAGATGACATAGAATCCAGTGTTCCATGATAATTCAAAGATCATAGGGATCTAACAAGATATGACACAGAAAGGAACTATAAAGTTTGAATTCGTAACAGGTTACCGATGTACTAACCAAACCTCTACCTCGAGTGAAGAAGTTACCAACATACTAACCAAGCCTCTGTCTCGAGTGAAATTTGAATACTTTCGAGACAAGCTTGGTGTAGCTCAAAAGGACCCTCCTCGAAAGGGGGAGTAGTATAGTCACTGATGATGAGATTGTCTCATCGAACAACAAGGTCGATGATGAGGTAACCTGTTCTCTACACCTAGATACTTAGAAATATTTATATTTAGGACTCGTATACTTAGAATACTTAGTTTTACTTATACATGCTTTTGATGTTATATGTATTAGTAAGAATACATGCTTTTGATGATAGATGTATTGGTGAGAATACATGCTTTTGATGATAAGATGTATTGGTAAGAATACATACTTTTGATGACACATGTATTGATTAATGTACGTGTATGGTTGAGGATACTTGTACTTGTATTGATGAGAATACATGTGGGGATTGTATCATCCTTGAACACATGTTCTAAAGTGAGCCGTAGACGTATGGTCTCCGAAAATGAAGTCCTTAGTGGACAGGTAGGGATTGTATCATCCCTGGACTTCGGTCCCTGAATAGATCCGTAGATGTATGGTCTCCGAAAATGAAGTCCTTAGTGGACAAGTAGGGGATTGGATCATCCCTGGACTTTCAGTCCTAAAGAGAGTCGTAGATGTGAGGTCTCCGAGAATGAAGTCCTTAGTGGACAGTTGAGGGGATTGGATCATCCCTGGACTTTCAGTCCTAAAGAGAGCCGTAGACGTGAGGTCTCCGAGAATGAAGTCCTTAGTGGACAGTTGAGGGGATTGGATCATCCTTGGACTTCCAGTCCTAAAGAGAGCCGTAGACGTGAGGTCTCCGAGAATGAAGTCCTTAGTGGACAGTTGAGGGGATTGGATCATCCCTGGACTTTCAGTCCTAAAGAGAGCCGTAGACGTGAGGTCTCCGAGAATGAAGTCCTTAGTGGACAGTTGAGGGGATTGGATCATCCCTGGACTTTCAGTCCTAAAGAGAGCCGTAGACGTATGGTCTCCGAAAAGTGGGGATTGTATCATCCCCGGACTTAGGTCCCTGAATTGATCCGTAGACGTGAGGTCTCCGAGAAGTGGGGATTGTATCATCCCCGGACTTAGGTCCCTGAATTGATCCGTAGACGTGAGGTCTTCGAGAAGTGGGGATTGTATCATCCCCGAACTTAGGTCCCTGAATTGATCCGTAGACGTGAGGTCTCCGAGAAGTGGGGATTGTATCATCCCCAGACTTAGGTCCCTGAATTGATCCGTAGACGTGAGGTCTCCGAGAAGTGGGGATTGTATCATCCCCGGACTGCGGTCCCTGAATTGATCCGTAGACATATGGTCTCCGAGAAGTGGGGATTGTATCATCCCCGGACTTTGGTCCTTGAATTGATCCGTAGACGTATGGTCTCCGAGAAAGTGATTTTTGATGTGGTTACTTGTATCGGTAGGATACTTGTATTGATGATGTGGTTACTTGTATCGGTAGGATACTTGTATTGATGATGTGGTTACTTGTATCGGTAGGATACTTGTATTGATGATGTGGTTACTTGTATCGGTAGGATACTTGTATTGATGATGTGGTTACTTGTATCGGTAGGATACTTGTATTGATGATGTGGTTACTTGTATCGGTAGGATACTTGTATTGATGACGTGATTACTTGTATCGGTATGGATACTTGTATTGATGATGTGGTTACTTGTATCGGTAGGATACATGTATTGATGACATGATTACTTGTATCAGTATGGATACTTGCATTGATGATATGTATACTTGTATTGGCATGAATACTTGTACTAATGATGTGGATGCTTGTATTGTTATGGATACCTGTGTTGATGACGATGTTGACGATCGTGTGATGACGATACTGATGATCGTGTGATGACGATGCTGATGATCGTGTGATGACGATGCTGATGATCGTGAGATGACGATGTTGATGATCGTGTGATGACGATGCTGATGATCGTGAGATGACGATGCTGATGATCGTGTGATGACGATGCTGATGATCGTGAGATGACGATGCTGATGATCATGTGATGACGATGCTGATGATCGTGTGATGACGATGCTGATGATCGTGTGATGACGATGCTAATGATCATGAGATGACGATACTGATGATCGTGAGGATCCAGATGTTGATGTTGTTGTAGTTGTTCGAGTGCTGCAGAAGATAAAGACTCAGTACTGAAGATGTTGATGTTCCAGTATTGAAGATGTTCCAATAACTGCTTGAGTTACTGATGATGTTGAGAAAGCTTCCAATGATTTATAGATGTATCATGTATGATGTTGATGACTCCTTGCTCGTGCAGATACTGTTATAATATCCTTCTCGTTAAGGGGGAGTGTTGAAATATTGTAACTTCAAAGAATATTATATTTGTATATTATTTATTCCGGAGATGTTCCATACCTCCGATGTGATTATACTATAAATCCGGAGATGTTTATTCCTCCGAGTTGGGTGTGGTAACTAGGGTTATTAGACCCACCATGTGGGGGTCGGCCCAGTCAGTTATAATGGGGTATTTAACCTAATGGTTAAATACGAGCCTACATGTACTTGTGTAAAATACATATCAGAGTAGTGTATAAATAGAGGAGGTGTGTTCCTCATTTGATACACACACACACTTGAGGATAGCGCACTTGTGGAGGATAGGTCTGCTATTGTGGAGGAGGAGATCATGTCTCAGGGTTTCATCTTTGTATATTGCTGGTCATCTATATTGAGGAAGCTTTGCTGGGTTTTCTACCCCATGAGGGTTTCCCAGGATAAATCTCTGTCTCTTGTGTTTATGCTGTGCTTGTTGTTTCTTCAGTGATCCTGTATATGCTATTATTGTGAAATGGAATGTAATGCTGCTATTTTCTGTCTTACCATATTGAATTTTAACAATACCTAGGTTAGAAATTGAAACAATTACTTCTGTATGCCATTAACTGTAAATACTAAATCTACAAATGCAGAAATCATTTAACTACTTATAGGCTGAAATAACAAATAGAACCTGTAACTTTAGATAGGGCAGACAAACACCCAAGGAGCTTGTTCCACCCAACCTATTCTTGAAGGCAGCCAAATTACTTGCCTTAGGACCCGCGAGCCTGTTCATTGAACCACTAGGAAGAAGAATCTGTAGAAGCTTTAGGTCATCAACTTGCAGCAACAATGTAGATCATTCGGTCATATAGACTTAGCAGTCAAAGAGACCTGCACCAACACCTCTGGTTTCCTTCTCAGAATAATTTCAGCAGACTCACAATGCACATCCACTTAGCCTCCCTATTCGAATCTCTCAGTGATCACCTGATACACTTGAGGAATTATTTCTGCATAAAATAATTATGGAGCTCCTTGCTCAATTCGAATTGTCTTCTCTAGGATGCCTAGGCCTTTTTAGTGGTTAACCTGGTCAATAATGAGCTAACAGCTCTGTTCCACCCACCTGGGGGATAATGCCACAAATTTAGGGGTAGTTGTCCCATAACCAACAGCTAGTGGTGGAGTGCAAATGCTGACACCTGTCCCATGCCTTCTAACATATTCCATTCCTCCTAGTGGGTTAGTGAACACTCATTTAACAGATCCCTTGGTGTTTGTCTCTTGTTTTAATTTATTAAATAATAATAATATGTCATTACAATCATCCTTGACCAGATTTGGTCATAATTACAAAACTTTGTAATTATAATTTAACATAATGTTTTTGCAATAAAATAAAGAGTCTCAAAATTTGGGTAGGTGACATGTTCATGAGGAAACAAAGCAAGAAGAAATTCAAGGAGCTAAACGGGAAGCAAAATGTGGCACTAGTGTGGGAGTAAAAATGGATGCTAAATTGGTAGCAAAACATGGTGCTAATGTTGACATAAATAGAGATGCAAAACTACGTGTTAAAAATGATGCAACACTTGACGCTAATGAGGAAGCCAAACATGGCATTGATATGGTAGCAAAATAGATGTTACTTTGGATGCAAAACATGGTGCTACATAGGAAGCAAAATATGGTGCAACAATAGAAGAAAAAATTGGCACCATTTTGGTAGCAAAACACGATGCAAAAAAGGAAGTGAAAGTTGGTGAAAAATTAGAAGCGAAAATTGGTGCATATTGGAAGTAAAACGTGGTGCAAAATGGGATGCTAAAGTGGTAGCACATATGGATGCAATATTGGATGCTAATTTGGATGCAATATTGGATGCTAATTTGGATGCAAATATGGCGCGAATGTAGATGCAAACATAAATGCTAACATGGCGCTTTTAAGGATGTAAATAGGGCGCTAATGGGGACTTCATTTAGGAAGTAAAAGAGGACGATCTCTAGGAAGCAAAATAGGATGTTATTTAGGAAGCAAACCTCGACGTCGTTTAGGAAGCAAAATTGGATGCTATTCCGGAAGCCAAAAAATGGGCATTATTTTAGACATAAGAAAGGATGCTATTTAGGAAGCAAAAAGACGCTATTTTAGACTCTTTAAGTTTTGTCCATGATGCGTCCCATTTAGCATCTACTTCGACCACTCAATGAAAAAAAAAAACTACACTAAAAAGGGACGCTAATTCCAGGATTTGTTGTAGTGTGATGCCTTCACAAATTCGCAATGAAACAAAATATTCCCAACACATTGTCACACATCCAATAATGAGTTGTATGGCCCAACAATTGTAAGAGAATGACCAAGCTATGATAAACATGCCCTTAACCATTCAAATTTGACTCAAACAAAGAAAATTTGTCCAACCATTGCTTAATTCACCACAAGCACTAGAAAATTCACCAAGGCCATTGATATTCACCCCAAGCACTGCAGATTCACCCTAGGCACTCTCAAATTCGTCCATGCACTGAGAAATTCATCCCATGCAATATTAAATTCACCAAATCCATACAAATTCTCCCCAAGAACTGCAAATTCACCCCAAGCACTATTAAATTCACCAAGACATTGGGAAATTTTCCCCATGCACTGTTAAATTCACCTAGGTAATACAAATTTTCCCGAGCATCAAAAACTCTAAAAAAAACCTCTATTTAAAAACTCCTACATAAGTGGAACACCTCTTAAATCTGGTCCCTTGATCTATTAGATATATTGGGCATTCAATGGATGAGATTATCTAACTGATGGAGCTTCCATAACTCAACAAACACAATGAAATTGCAACCATAACAATATCAATCTACCTATAACCGTCACATTGATTTTCATATATCATTGGAAGCCATTAAAGACGCATGGGAGCTCTCCTATCACATAGTAAGAAAAACAACCAAAAACTATGAATGTATATCATACACATTGCACATAAGACAATATTTTACCCTAGAAACCCAAACAAGAAAAGTAACATCCAATAGTAGCTTAGCTCTTCATTTCATAGTTTCTAGTTATAATGCAATGGACTCTCTGGCATTCTCCTTCCTTGCTCAACAAGTAGGAAAAAATCCCTTTCAAAATGAAAGTTACAATGAGAAATATGAGAGACTGGGGGTAGTGACAAGGCCAAGGGAATGGACTTTTAGTTCCCATTCCCCTCTCCAATTTTCTTTTTTATTTAATCAATTAATCCACAAATTTATTTACTTTTATTCTATATTCAACCAATTGCTTTTCCATTTCCTAGTTTCTAAACTTTATACTTTTTTGAATTACATTAGCTTAGTTCATATCTTCTATTTTTTACTCCATCTTCCAACAATTCAATTCCTCTACCTATTCGACTTATTGCAACTTCATCTTGATCCCCTGATAATGGGTGTAGTGTCCACTCAAAACATTGGGTGTCCTAAACTCAAACACAACGAAATTTCATAAACATATTCAAAATGAATATCTACTATGAAAACCTCCATGCTCAGATACATTAGCTTAGCTCAGTCTTACAAACACTTTTTAGTTCAAATCCATTTTCAGATCACACCTACCAATTGAAAGGCTTTTTGGTCTCCAAAATATTAAAGAACCAACTAGACCAATGTTCCTTATATCCAATTCTATGGAACATGGCGTTAATCTGGATTCTAGCTACAACTTCAACTCTAGCTCTAGCTACTGGATCTATTTTGGACATTGTTGTGGCTCCAGTACTTATCTCTCTTGTCCCCTCATTGTAGATGTCTTCTCAATGACTCTCACCTATGATCAATCTTAGATCTAAACTACTCAAGCATAAATCACTCCCATATTCATCATGCAAGTATCTTTCATTTCTAGTCTTGAAGAAACTCCATCTCGATGGTGGAAGAAGCTAAGTTAAATTATGGTCTCTTTGTGTAGTGTGATCCCAACAAGCTATGCCATCATAGAAATTCCTCATGAGGGTGTGTGGGATGCTCTTTGCTTCTAGAACCATTTGTTTCTTGTCATAGAATCAACTCTTTGATGTTGCACATGCTTGAATGATGTTTAATATCTACAACAATGTCATTTAGATGGCATCCATCTCGTGTAAACACACACTCCATGAAGTTTCCAACATCTAGTTTTCTTTGATGGATGCCATGGAATTCTGAAAAATCCCTGCAAAGTCATTGTCCTCCATGCATCAATTTTTGATACATCTCTAGGAAGGGGATTTTCTTTTGGGAGAATAATGGAAACAATTGGAATAGGGATTCCCTTGACATTGGCATCAACCTATTATCTTCTGCAATGGTGATGTAGGCTTCTTATGCTGCTACAACTCCTTGAAAATATCCTACTCCTTGGGTTGGAGATGCAAATAGTTCTTTGTCTTCTTTTTTCTTCGCTATCCACACTCTTTTATTGGTTGTGTGATTTATAGGGTGAATCTATAGGTAATGCCTCCAACACTTCTCAACATAATGTCCACTTAACTTGTAGTAGTGTAAAAATTCTTGAACTTGGTTGGGATGCTTGGCTTTCTTGTCTTCTCTATGAGCCTCTAAGTTTGTTGGTGATTTGGAGAATCAATTTTGTGATTCTCCCTTGAAAGCAATTTAGATTCTGGCATGTGGCTTTATTCTCCTAGTAAGATGTCACACAATGACCCTTCTTTCCACAAAAAGAACATGTATTTAAGTACCAACAATGGATAACTTGGCATCCCTTCTTCTTGCAATAGTGACAAGCAAAGGGTCAATCTTGACTGAAGCATCCATCTTGTTCTTCTTCTAGCTAAGTTGAGTGCTACTTTTCCTAAGTGTTGCTTGTAGTCTAAGACTTAGCACTTTTCTCATCACTGCCCTTCAACAAAGTGTCACTGATGGATGGAGTGGAACTATATTTCCATCTTCATTCACTGATATGCTTTCTAATTATGGGCATGTCAACTCTAGTATGTATTTTTCCTTCACAAAATTTATCTTGATCATTTTCATGGATTTTTCCTCTCTTCCATTAAAACCTAGACCTTCATGGTTGTTCCTCTACTCAACTACAAGGGGGCTTAGGATGCCTTATCTCCTCTTACCTAGCCCTTGTCCTTTGTACACCATCATCCTTAGTAGCTTGGAACCAATTTTTCTTGTGTGATTTTCAAAATCACCAAAATTTTCATGAGAATGGCCTAAACAAGATGAACTTACCATGCTAGCTAGTCTTTGTCATGGTGTTGGATTTGGCAATGGCATTGGAATATAGTATGGATTCCTATGGTTTTTGAACATATGCTAGTATCTTTTCCAATTTCTTCTCTTTCTCCATCAACTCTTATTGCAATTGATTCTGCATCTGAGTCAACTTGTCCTCTTGCCAACCATGCATTTGAATTACCTTCTCTCCCAATTTGTTAAGTTGCATTGTATGCTTGTACCGATATTCCATAACTGCAATGAGAGAGTCTTGGCATTCGTCAAATTTGTTCTTTAGAAAATGAAACAAATTTGTCAAGGTATCGAGGGTCTTCTCCATATCCATCAATTGTTGATCATACATCTCAACCTTCTCCTTCAAATTCGTGTTCTCTTCTTGAAGGTAAGAATTGATGGAATGCATATCTTCCAATCTTTCATGATTTCCTTTACCCATGCTAAGTCTGCAAAGTCCTAGCAGTTGTGTTCCAATTAAAACTTTAACTATTTTGATACCATATGATACATAATTGAGGGACTTATAGCCCACTCAAGTTACCAACACAGATCCTATGTGGAAAACATTATTACTATTATTTGTTCTCTATGTTATACAAATCTCTCTATCACCAAGATTGTTTCTCTACTTATGTTCTCTATGTTATACAAAGCTCTCTACTACTATGATGGATTCCCTACCTATATTCTTCATAAAGGCTTCAAGTTATATTCTTAAGTGTAGTTTCTCCTAAAACAATGCTTAAATTCATAGCATTTGCCATGCTCTATCACTGAGTACGTTTCCTTCAAGATCTGGTTCATTGCTCGAGTTCTTGGTGTAGTTCCAAGTGCAAACTACTATTCCCAAGATTGATTATCTAGCTCCTTTTCCTAGTAACTTGCACACAAGAAACTAGATGAGAATGTAGTTTCAAATTAATATCTAGTCTTCTTCAATGATATTCAACCATCATGCTCTAACTCATTATATTATTGAGTTATCTTCACTCAGAGTGACTTCCAAGCATAAGGACTCTGACTCTAGAATTGCCTCTGAGACCCTAATTATGTGTACACTTCAAGTTTAAACTAGAGTTCAGTCTTCACTTGTTAATTGGTACTAGCGTCCTCAATGAAACAATGATGCCAAAAATGATACAATTTCTTTATTCAATAGGCCACTTCTATGGGATTTCACATTGGCTAATGAAATGTTATTTTTTTGCAATAAAAAATCACAATACAATAAGATAACCATGCAATTAGAAAAATCATGTACACTTCACTCAACTAGAAAGATCAACAATTCTTTCCCTGACTTCTTCAAGTTGTGTTTCTTGAATGCATGATTTCTAAACTTGTGTCCACAGAAAATGAATAGTTCTTCCAGCTTTCTATGTAATGACTGGAAAAAAAAAGACTCAATTACTCAATGAACATTTAATGCCATCGCAATATAGATGTCAATACTCATATTCACACATATTAGATGTCTTCACAACTCACAAGTTTCCAACGAAACAAAAGATGCCCAATACATTGTCCCATGTTTAGCAACGAGTTGTATGGCCCAACAATGATAAGAGCATGCCCAACTATGATAAACACACTCGATACCATTCAAATCAACTTAGACAAAGCGAATTTTTGTAGGCACTGCTAATTTCACCCTAGGAATTGTTAAATTTTCCTAGGACATACAAATTCACCCCAAGCACTATTAAATTCACACAGGCACCGATAAATTCACCCCAAGCAATGTTATATTCACCTAAGCCATGTAAATTCACCCCATGCACTATTAAACTCACCTAGGTTATACAATTTCTCCCAAGCACTGTAAATTCTAAAAAAACTCAATTTAGAAACTCCTACACAAGTGCAACAATTCTTAAATCTAGTCCCTTGCTATCTAAGATCTATTGGGCATCCAATGGATGAGATTATCCAACTCTTGGAGCTTTCATAGCTCACCAATCATAGTGAAATTGCAACCATAACACTATTAAAGCTACCTACAACCCCCATAGTGATTTTCATAGATCGCTAGTAACCATTAAAGACTCAGGGGATCTCTCCAAGCAAACAGTAAGAAAATACAAACAAAAACTAAATAAACATATCATAAACATTGCACATAAGACAATATTCTACCCTAGAAACCCAAACAAGAAAACCATCATTTCGCAGTAGCTCGACTAATCATTTGGCAATCTCTAGTTATAATGCAATGGACTCTGGCATTCTCCTCCCTTAGTTAGCAAGTAGGAAAAAATCCCTTTCAAAATGAAAGTTACAATGAGAAATAAGAGAGACTAGGGGATAGTGGGAAGGCCAAGGGACTAACCTTTCAATTCCCATTCCCCTCTCCAATTTTCTTTTATGTTTAATTAATTAATGCAGAATTTATTTGTATTATTCTACATTACAATTGTATTGTCATTTTGTAGTTTATGAACTCAATGCATTTCCAAATTACATTATCTTAGCTTACTCTTACAACCACTCTTTAGTTTGGATCCATTTTCATATAACACACATTATTAGAGCTAATACATATTATCCCACTATCGTGATCTTCCTTACATTGCTTTGACCAAATATATCCCACCACTTGCACCTAAAAATAACACATTGGAAAGATGAGATGTCCACTTGCACGATTTCTTGTATCTTTTTAATGTAACCTCGCTTTCTCCTTATTATGTTCTAACATTGTGGCTATCACAACTAAATTGATTAAGATTGACAATCAATTGTGACACACCTATCACCAACATCCTTAATGCAAAACAAAAATTCCATACTATTACATAGGTGAGAATAAATGCACTTGTAAAAATGCGAACAAAGTACAATGTCATATGTTTAATAGCCCGAGCAATAATTTTAAAAAAAAAACATAACACTTTTTATAATTTAAATGTGCGTTATAAAATGAACTATTGAGAAATAGAGATTATTATTAAGTCGTTGCATTTGATCCCTATGTTTAGTGTATCCTCGCCATGTGGGTAATGTTTGGACTCACTATATTTCTCTCTCATCTAGTCAAACCTTACTACCATAACAAATCATTGACATTTTTTCTTTAAAATGATAGGGATAAGGCATGCTTCTACCATTAAACCATCTAAATTGTTTTGTCATTGTCCCATTTCCTTCTCTTTTATTCGTACAACACAACACATGGTTGCATTGTCTCTATATTGTAAACAAGAGCCACGAGGTGGCAATGTCCCCGACATTGGTACTGGGAACATTGCCAAGCGCTTATGAAATTGTTTTGGCCTTATCTCTTTCCATCTAATGCATACTTAGTTCTTCTTTTTAGAAGAGGTACAAGATCCCAAACATTTTTCACCATTAATGAACAATACTCTTCATTCATTGTCGTGTCTTAGTCTGGATGTCCAAAATCTTTCGCAATTGTTTTTTAGATCATGATTCTTTGAAACTTGAGCCATTGAGGGGAGGCTCACAAGAACAATGAACATCTATGACGTTACCACTGACTACTTATCTTATTGTATGGTCCATTCAAGGAAGTGGTGGTGGTTGTGCATATGAAGAAGAAAGGATAATTTAACGTCAATGGGGAATAAAAAAAGGTACAAATACAAATACAGAAGGTACATTGCTATTACAGAAGTTGGGAATAGAAGATGGTACAAATATTGAATTAGGTCCATAGTATGAGAGACCTTCATCAAACTAGACATCTCTTCTAATGATATTTTCATTGCCTCTCATAGCTTCAAAATATCCAACAAAAATGCATTTCACTTTTAGGTTGTAATGCTTTCCTTTTCTCTAAGGGATGCGAGTTGATGCTTCATTGGCAAGTACATGAGAGAGAGGGAGAGAAATAAAAAAAATAAAGAAAATCATGATAAAAAAAAGAATAATATAAAAGGGAAAATGACAAAGGAATAATAAAAAAAAATGTTTAAAAGTTTATACTTCTAAATAAAATAGAAAAAATTAAAAATAAGGAAGGTAAGCAATGGAAAAGGATATCTATGTCAAAGACATAAAACCACACAAAAGGAAAAGAAAATGAAAGGCACAAAATGGGAAAAAAAAGAGGATGAAGAGAGATAAGCAAGGAAAGATGAAAAATCAAGGGGAGGAACAATATCAAGAAAGGAAAGAACAAGAAGAAAGAGAAAAGAGGATCTAAAACCCATATTGAAAAAATGAGAGCGTAAGGAGTGAAAAGAGAGTAAGGAATGAGAAGTATGCAAAGAAAAACTAAAGAGAACATTATAAAGAAAGAAAACTAGTTGATATCAAATTGGTAATTTTGGAGCAAGCCCTAGCTACAAGGTTTGAAACATCGACCCTTTAGAAAATGTGTTTGATATATTCTGAAGCTATAACCACAATATGATGGACCACATAAGCTTAATATCTTCTATCTTGTTACAACAATATTTTCTCCCACAATATGATGGACCACATAAGCCTAATAACCACAATATGATGGACCACATAAGCTTAATATAATTTTTTTTTGGTTCAAATGGACATTGATGCAACATTTAATCATATTTTAGTGTTAATATTTCAGTTTTTTATCCCAACATTAGTATTGTTTATTTAGATATATTTATAGACAAATTTAAAAATCCCAACCATGATTACTTTTGTATGCAACTTTCTTATGTCAATAATATAATGGGTTCACATTAACTTATTTGTTTGATATGCCATTATATATTTAAATTGTTTTTGGTGTTTAAATGGATTTACAACACAACATTTTAGAGTGTTTTACTTATTGTATAATATTGTTTTTTATAAGTTTTATTTACCAAAAATAAAATAAAAAATCATTATTAGTTCAAGAAAGTATTGTTGTCACAATTGAATAAAATTAAAGGGGATTTTTCTAAAGGAGATCATCGCCATATATCAAGGATATGGAACTCTGAAGAGGCTTACAAGTTTATTGAATTTGATTACTTAAAGTTATTTATATATGAAGTTACTTTTGTATATGTTAAATGGCTAGAAAGCTAGCTTTTTGTTGGAAGATTGTATTTGGAAGTTTAAGTATATATAGTAAACATATAGTTTAACTCTACTTTAGCAGCAATATATTGACCTAGTTCTTTTGTAATGACGTATTAAAATGTATATTTTGATTTATCAAATGTATAGTTTATCTATTCAGAAAAATTGTCATTGCAATGCTCATAAGAAAATTGATTCATTTCTTAAATGTCTATTTATCCACCATTCTTACTACTCATGAAGCATTGCAATGGATGGAGATATAAAAAAATTGTCACTTTGTATAGTTTAGTTTTTTGAACTCGACAAAAAAACTAGTGGAAAAAAACAAAATAAAATGGTTATTTTTTTCTATTTGATTTGTAAAATAGATGTTCATAAAGAATGCCTTCTCACCATATCTTATTTGTTTTTTGTAGGTCGTACCCCAACTTAAATTTTATAGGTCATCGATCCATTTTCTTACACCTTGTTTTTGCATTTTTTCATGGTTGCCCATTAATATAAATGTATTGTTTGAATTGATCATCACACAGAATGAAACTCTATGAGTCTAATTCATAGACAAGAAATGAATGAGAGAGCAATAATACGTAGTTAATAATCAATTAAACAATTAAAAATTAATCGATCTTTCTTCAAACACTATCAAATAAAAGAGTATGTGTAATTTATGAAATTGATTGAATAAATTTGCAAGACTTTTCCAATATTTATTTGTAGAAAAATACCATATTGCAAAATAGACATATATTAAAACGTAAATATATATATATATATATATATATATGTGAGTTTAAAATCTTTAACAAGATAAAGTGTTTGTTTTAATGATTTAAATCACTTAAAAGAGAAATATTAAACTAAAGTTTGGTACAATATCAAAGACGGCTATCTTGCCCATGTTAAAAGGCAAATGTATTTGCAATATATTAAAAAAAACACATAAGTTAATTGTTCATACAAACTGAGTTCGACATAGAAATTGCATATTTTCTATGTTAGAAAAAGGAAAAAACACTACACATTAGTTAATATAGATAAAGACAGCAACAAAACAACTTTAGCAATGTCGAAAAAAAAAGATTAGATATCGCTGATGAAGGTGTTCAAGGCATAGAGAAAACTGGTCTAGAAGTATTATATAGATATACAACAAATTTCTATGTCCTCTATTGTTTTTTTCCTTTATGGGATGTCAGCAAAGATGACAATGTTGCTGAAGATTTATTTGCAGCATGAGATTTCAGCTATGGTGCCACAAAAAGAAATGACTTTAACTGGAAACCAGGTATATTATTAAATAGCAAAGAAGAAACATATTTTGTTATAAGCACTGCACAAGTACATTAATATCAATGCGAAGTTCTATTTGCTATGTAAATGTCATTAGATATATAGATATGTGTTATGGAGACGCCATGTACAAAGTTTCAAAATTGCCAACAAAGGCATCTAAAAGATGCAAGGCACATATATTTGAACATTATACAGTGTGTAAAGCTACTTGTATATATTTGCTATGTTAAGAAACCAACCAAAAAAAAGCAAAACCATAGCTGGAAGAGCACACCAACTTTGCATTGTTTTGAAGTAACTATGGTTTTATAGACATTATTTGAAACTGGCATAAGATGTCTTCTGCTTTATCTATGCAAAAATGTATTTTTTTAGTTGCTTGGTTTTCTTTCTGCATATATGCACAAACTGTAATTGGTCATTCTTAGAGCAGGCAGAATAATATAGGTAACAAAGGGGACAGATGATGTCAAATTGATTGCCATTGTAGGATTTTTTTGCAGCCACCTATGCCTGCACATGTTGTACAGACAAGTTAAAGCAATCAACAAGATGAGAAGAATAAAAGTATTTGCAAAATTGTAAATAACAAATTTGATCATATGGAGTAGTACTTAGCAACAACAACATACTAATAGTAAATAAAAAAGCAGTTGGTCCAAATTTTTATACTGTATGTAGAAGACAAAGAGCAGGTGTGAAGTCTGCATTGTTGTAGAAGACATAAGTTCTAAAAAGGATGATTAATAGCACAATGTGACCAACTAGGACCAATTTAAACATGATTAATAGCACAACACGGCACCGTTCACAAGACAAATTCCTTGATCTTGAATCATTGGTTCTATGAATTTATGGTCCAACCACGTTTTCTAAACTCCTGATCGAAGATGAGGTCTATGTACAAAAAAAAAGAATATCTGACATATCTTCTAAAACAAATGTACAATCTGGGAATCCCCCCATTGTTTTGAACAAAACTTTGATCAATTGAGATCACTTTTTTTTTGCGATGATAACACCTATTCCCAAGTTTCTTAGAAGTTGCACATCCATCGAATGGAAGCATGTGAGAAAATACAACTAACCCTCTACCACAGTAATAAAACCAAATTCAAAGAGATTGCAATAGAGACAGAATCCGAAGATATGAATGCAAGAACTCTGACTAGACAAAAATATACTTGAATTTTTCATGAGTTGTTTGACCGGAGTCATTGTTAACATATAGATTAATAACAATTTGCTATAGACCCTCCATATTTACCAATAGAACATAAATTAATTATTAAAATTGTCGATTGTGAAATTTTATTGCAATCTCACTTTAGAGACACATTTAAAACAAATAAACACAAAGCTATCAATTGTCAAATTTTATTTCAATTCCATTAAAATCTTATTTGGTTCTAAGACAATACCAGAGACCAGTCACGGAGATCTTCCATAGCTCATAGATAATAAGAAAAGGAAAAAAAATACAAATATCGGGCTCCTAAAAAAAAAAAAATAATAACAAAATAAATATCCTGATAGTAACCAAAAAAATATGTTAAATAAGTTACATGGTATTCAAACCTCAAATTCCCCCCTAGTAACAAGGATGTGAGGTCAAATAACATGGTTTTTAAATCCGAATTTTTTCCTGAGCAATAAAAATTGTTCAGATTTAACATAGTATTAATAATTAACAAGGATGGGAGGTTGAAAAATGCACAGGGTGGAAGAGAACTGAAATAAAATTAGGTTTCAAGCCCACCCCCTCAATTGGCAAGGAATAAAATAAACGAGCATAGATCCATCTTAACCTTTTGTTCCTTGGTTTTTTTTTATACCTTTCTCTGTACAGATACAGGGTTAAGATGGATCTTCACTGATATTATTTCTCTAGTTTCATATTATATACAGCAAAGTTCTATCATGCTTTATTTAAATCTGCTGCTGAGATGTCATGATCAAAGCAGTTTAAATAGTAATACCAGAGCAGTTTAAATAGTAATACCAGTGCCAACAGGTTTTGGTTCACTGGAGAGGTTGGCTGAATTTTAATGCTTCCACCAAGGGAAACAAGGCTAGATTCTAATGACATGCTCGATGTGAATAGCATAGCAAAATAGGGAACGAGGTTGGATGACCTAGGTTTTGTCATCCTTCATTTAAATCTGCTGCTAAGATGTCATCCTTCATTTAATGGTAATTTTTTTCTCTTTTTTAAAACACATTCAACAACCATATCTAGCAGCTTCCTCTCGTCTGTGGTTATTCACAAGAAAATAAATGGAATTATAAAACTAGATGTGAATTATCAAATACATATTGTATCCAACATAAAGTGGGAGATGTTGGCCGCTCACCCGTTAAATTTTTCCTGTAGATCTAATCCACTTATTTCTGTCTAGAATTTTTGGTAGAGAACAGAGTTTTCAGCTTTAGGACAGATGGAGGTATGGAGCTCTAAGTCACTTTTAGATTGGATCGAAAACATAGTTCACTAGATTGGTGCTCATGAATTTTATTGTTTCTAAAGATATTGTCATAGATTTGGTTCTTTGCAGGAAGTACGATTAATGGTGTTGACAAGTGCTCTACCACACAGAGATATTGATATTGGAAGTTTTAGATTCTTCATTTGTTCTGATTGTTGTAAACTCTATTCCTATTCTGTTTCTATGTTTTTGTTCATGGCGAGTTGCCAAAAAAGAGACTTGTCAATGCCTGCTACTGATCTTCTATTGTTGATTAAATAACAAATGGGAAAAGTATATAATCAATGAACATGATTAGGATGCAAGGTTTATGTGAATGGGAAATGACTTAATATTGTGTATATTTTGTAAAAAACAGGTTCAAATAGATTTACAAAAGAAGTTGCAACTGAGAATGTTTCATTTCAATTTTGAAATATTGATCAATGCCTGTTACTGATCTGCTATTGTTGATTAAACAACAAATGTGACAACTGACAAGTATATAACCAATGAACATGATTAGGATGCAAGGTTTCTGTGAATGGAAAAAGAAAAATGACTTAATACTGTGTATATTTTATAAAAAACAGGTTCAAATAGATTTATAAAAGAAGTTGCAAGAGAGAATGTTTGAATTCTATTATGAAATATTGAATGCAAGTTGAAAGAAGGGAAAAATTGTCGAAGGTGTTTGGAGAAAAAGGAAAATTATAATCATACCTTCTATTCATAATTTTTTGAACTCAACAATCCTGTTGTTCATTGCCAAAGTGTAAAGCCCTTGTTGCTTCAATTTGCGAAGATTGTAAATGATTGAGGAAACACTGTTGCAGTATTGTTCATAAGAAACAGCTACAACATCGGGGCAAAACTCTTTTAATTGTGTACCTCGAAGTGTACATTCAATAATCCCTTCTTCAGTCTCTAGCTTGCATTGCAATATGTGTTCATAAATAGTTGGTGTTTCACGATTGCAAAATGTGCAAAAAATAGTGCTTTGTATCATTGGCAGTTTACACTGTGTGCAAATGCAGTGGTAGGGTGGTGCAAACACATTTTTTACTTTCAAAGTTCCATATACCCGTTGTAGGTAAGCAAACATAAAACATAAAAAACATTGCAGTGAGCATGATTTTATATGAAGGCTATGCCAGGAAAAAGCACAGAAACGAATTTATGAAAACAACTGTGTAAATGCAGCTTTTGCAACATGGTGTTTGAAAAGATCTCATTGTAATGAGTTATATTGCTGTTAATTGAATTGCTAAATCTGGTACTATAAAAAAAGATTTTGAGAACTAAAAAGTCCATATTTTGTTTATATCAGAAGCAGAAAACTTTGATATCGGTAATCCAACAGGGTGAATATTGAATAAAGAATAAAATCTCTTTTGATAATCATGAAACTGCTCAAACTACATATAAAGAGCCTGTTTAATTGATAGTGAAATGAAAAAAAATGATTTCAAGTGACATTATATGAGGGCTTTTTCTTGTCTGACCTGTGTTTTAGCTTCAATTATTGGAAGCAAACTTTGTATTGCGAATTCATCGTTTAGGGGATCTATAAATGTTGCTTGTGAGGTATTCATAAGATGACTTCCTTTTGCACCTGGCCTTACAATGTTTTTGATTAGATACATAGGCGGTTCATCAAGTGCAAGTTGTTGTTGCACACGGAGGAAGAAATTTGTGTAGCTTTCATTAACCTGAAACTGAGCATGAATAACTGGAAAAGAATTAGTGAAGGGGGGGTGGTAAATAGACCAATTTTTTTTGTTACTAATTCTACTTTGTTTTTTCTGTACATGTAACTAGCAATAGATGGAGCGGCAAAAAAAAAACAAAAAAATGAAAGGAAATATAGCGAAAAAAAAAACAATTGTTTAAAGAGAATCGACTTTACAGTTGCATAGTCGTTTGTAGTTTCACCATCTCTTATGTAGAAGTCCAATTGTTTGTTGTTGTATTCACAGGCGACAACTATGACTACGACAGAGCCAACGACATATGTCTCATCTGATGTAACCAGCTCATTGATTGTTGTATCTGGTGGAAGGCAATGCATTTTGCATACTTGTTCGATTATCTCTATCACAGTTGTTGGCAATATCGCTATTGAATTTATGGCATCTCCTCGGTCATATTGACCTTTCTTCTTTAGTTCAAAACCAGAAATTCTGACACTTTTGCCAGGCAAAAAGAAACTGCCAAAGCGATTTATCAAACTATCATTAATTGTAACTGTCATTGTCATCAATCCATTTTTGTCAACAAGATCTGCATGTAGAATCTTTGTCTTGACAGGGGAGTTTTGGTTACGATTTTGTGCAGGTCCATACACAACCAAAACATCCCCCTCAAATACATGTTTGTGTGTTGCAGCACATAGTTGTATTATTGACGATGGTTCAACTGCCATTTGCTTTAATCTATGCACATTTAAAAATAGCAAAAAGTGAAACAACAAATAGATTAGTCTTTCATTGAATGTTGAATTTTGTATTGAATACACTAAAATGAAATTAGTAGAGAAGCCAAACTAGATGTTTGATCAAAACACTGACATTTGTCTTAGATAGAAGATCAAAGAATCTGGACAAGAATAGTGAATGAACAAGGATGTTGGATAGGAACATTACCTCTTAGGACTATCTGTTGTTGCATTTCCCGAAGGCTGCGACAATGTTTCCATTGGAATGGTCTCTGCAACATCTTGTGAGGAAAGAAGACTTCTTTCTATCGATGGACTGTCTGATGTCGAATACATAGCTAAATTGTTTCCTTGATTGAAAATATTGTTTCTGATTAGTTGTTTTTTTGAGATGTTGTATTTGTTTTTTTCAATTTGCATATGCGATGAAGACTAAAAGCATATTAGAATATTCAAGAATATATTTCACATAGAAAAGCATCTGAAAAGAAGAGAAAAAACAACAAAGACAAAACAAAGAAAATGATGACAGCCAATTTTTTTCTCATCTTTTTTTTTTGTCAAAAGAAAATGAAAAAAATATTTTTTATATTGTTTTGTTGTGGCAGTAAAAGATGATATGGACGTGACCTCAGCAACAAAATGAACTTCATTCCAAATTTGCTAATATAAAAGAAGATGCAGTTGTAACAAACAAAGGAAGTGTTGGCAACAAACTGTACAGAAGCAAAACAAAATCAATGACATGAGAATATGCACATGTAAAAAAAGATTAAAAATGAGGAAGACTATATGCAAATTGCAGGTACTGATAAGATACTAGTAAAATGATCTGACCAATATGCATCGGAAATGCAAAATGAAAGCTTTTCAATATCTATGTTTGTCCAAAAATGGTCAATCATAGAACCATACCCTGTTGTAGGTATGTTTGTTTTTAACTTTAGACGTTTATTCTCCATAAACAGTTCCAATCTCCTTTTCGATATTGTTTCTTTGTACATGTCAATGTTAAAGTCGCCAGTTATTATGGTTAGCATTTTCTTGTTGTTTTGTAACATAACAGAGTCCAATACATCAATAAGTTTGTCAACAAGATTATTTGGTTTGTTATAAATATTGACAAGCTGAAGAATGTTCCCAGGTAGGGCAATGTAAGTGACAATTGCCTCGACTGATGGCTCGTTAACAAAGATTGTTTCCATAATAGGAATCGTCTTTTTTACAAGTGTTAGAAGGCCATGAACTGAATGTGTTTCAATGCAATTGTTTTGGTTTATAAATGTTGCAGTATCAGGGGGCAAATTCATATGTGTTTCTTGCAAATAAAGAATGTTTGATTGCATAAGTTCAAAGTCATTTGCAACATCATGAATGTGTGAAAGTAGACTTCGTGTGTTAAGTGAAGAAATGAACATGTGATTAGTATTTGGAAACGACTTAAGTCCATATTGAAATTGCAAAGAAGCCTATTTCTCTAATCTATTCAGTTCTGCAACTACTTTTGATGAAATGGAGAAATTTTTTTCCTGTATTTTGTTTAGAAGATAGAGACATTCAATGTTCTTTACACGTGACAATGTGGTGTAAACAAGACCATGTTTTGTGACTCCTTTTGGGTCAAATGCCAATTTCTCAAGTGTAAGACCTTGTGCTCTATGAATTGTTCGAGCACATGCTAATTGGACTGGGAATTGTACTCGGATGTAGTTTTTTCTCTTTCCAAGAGAAATTTGTGTTGTAACTCTTTTTATAGGTGTCCAAATGCATAGGATGGAATCAATGTAAATATGTTGCATAGATGCCCGTGCAATTGCTCCAACCTTTGGATCTAAAAATTGAATCCATAAAATGTCTATTGCTACTTGGCTATAATGTTTGAAGATGCCTTCAGCACCATTGACAAGGCCATATTCAATTGAACAGTTTCCAACTACTATTTCGATAAGCATGTGTTTTTTTAGAGTAATTGTAGATGGCAAATGAATTTTCTTATGTACGTCGGCTATGTTATCAATTTGATCAATTTTGGTGTCTTTAGCAACAATGGTAAACGCTTCTGTATTAACAAGGGCCAACATCTTTGAGTTATGTTGTTGAACATCTTTATTGCAATAATAAAGGAATGGAAATGATGAGTCAACTGGTGGTTGTCTATAGCATTTCCGGTTCAAATATTGTATATCATCAAATGTATGTTTTCCTGTTCTGATTCTATTCAAGATCGATATAAAATTTTTGTCTTTCTGTCTGACAATGGTTTTTAACTCATAGTATTGTACAGAATCATTCCAAAAACTATAAGGGAATTTTTTATTATTGAAACTTGGGAAGTCAAAAATCCAAGAATCGTGAACAGGTTCTGCTTGGCAGAAATCGCCGCAAAAGATGACATCTAGATTTCCAAATGGTTTTGTCGGAGTATGCATGATCTCACGAAGACGTTTGTCTATGTTATGTAGCATGCGTGAACCTATCAAAGAAACTTAATCAATCAATAGAACGCGAACATGTTCATAGTCTTTGCTTAGAAGATCTAATGTGTTTGAGCTTAATGGCATCAAGATCGAGGAACCAAAAGGAAGCTTAAAAGTAGAGTGAACAGTAATCCCATCTACATGATATGCTGCTTTTCCAGTGAATGCAACAATAAGACCTTTTCTTTTCAATGGGTCGCTACCAAGTTCTTTTTCATAGAAAAAGACAAGAGCATCATAAAGGGCCTTTGCAGTATGTGTTTTTCCTGTTCATACGCTTCCTATAAGGAAGATATGGATTGCTTTTGTAGGCTTATTTTTTTCCTAGCAATAATTTCTTTCACAGTGGACTGTTGCTCATTGTTTAAACTTCGTCTAGTCGCAAAATATTCATCTTTATCAGGGAGAAATGGTTTTTTTGCTATGGTAAATGTCTTTGGCGTTTCAAATAGTCGATTCTTTCTTCTACAAAGAAGATCATCACCCATGTCATACTTTTCAACACCATTCAATTTGAGTCCATCATTGGTATCTTTTGCAAAGTCTAGAGGAATTTGAACATGTGTTTCAACTTTGTCTTTTGCAATGTCAATATCACCCCATTTTGAAATTGCTTTTGCCATAATTTTTCCTTCAACATTTCCTATTTGTTGTTTGTATTTTTCATATGCCTCTGTCCATGTTTGGAGGGGGTGCTCGAACAGATTGGAAAGATTTCTGTAAGGCACAAAGAGCAATAGCCTTTCACGAGCAAAATTTTCAGGATTTTTTCTTGTCTGTAATGAATGTATCGAATGATACATTATCTGTTTCTTCTGATTGTTTTTCCATGAACTAGGCAATAGGAAGAAGCGTATTCATCCAAAGACACATGTTCCAGCTTTGGTGGGCAGTCAATGTACTTGTCTATAATCGATGGGAAAATGATGTCTTCAGAATCATCATGCTCCTTTTCTAGCAGAGACGGTTTTTTTAAAACGACGGTTTTTTTATCATCTGGAGCAGTGTTGATAAA
The DNA here is from genome assembly GCA_027924585.1 of Larix kaempferi. Taxonomy (NCBI): domain Eukaryota; kingdom Viridiplantae; phylum Streptophyta; class Pinopsida; order Pinales; family Pinaceae; genus Larix; species Larix kaempferi. Next base: position 4,347,622 of record BSBM01000765.1, on the reverse strand, counting down.
AATTGTGGTTCTTGAAGATGAATGTAGAGGTAAGGAAAGCACAATATGTTCTGCTTGTCTAATAGACATCTGTTGCATGTTCAGAAACGTGTTTCCAAGCCTACGAATTGTTTCTAGTTGATTACAATTGTTTGAAACAGACTCTTCCTTGATTTTTTTCAAAGCCATTGTCATAGGCCTATCTATTTTCGTTATGTATGAGCTTACATATGTCGTAGTTGGATATGCATCTAAGATGAATTGGGCATCTGTGTTTGCTTGCCACAAATTTGGAATTCCTTTTACAAAACAATTTATCCAAATATCTGAAGGGTCTCTTTTTAATAGCAATGTTGGCTGCTCAATTGTAGAACGCACTAGTTCAATGTACTTGTCCCTATTTAAATGTAGTTCTTGCAAGAATGAATCAAAAGTCATGCCGTTTGGATATTCTTTAGTTTCAAGAGCAAAAGAAAGGAGTTTTTTTTTTTCAATCAGGGCATCCGATTTAATTTCAAGAGGTTCTACAACCATTGTAACATCAATAGGAAACATCGGGAATCGAAACCTACATGTACAGTGTCTATGTTTTTTACATGTTCTTGTATGTCTATGACTTTGAATTTTTATGAAGTCTTCTTCAAGTAACGAGGAGTCTGTCGAAATGTAGCAATCGACAAAAGAAGTTATTTCATCATTGCTATTATCGCCAAAGACGGGTGCATTTTCAATCCAAAGAAGCCCATGTTCATGCTCATTTCCTCTTTGTTGAAATTCAGTTGTAAAAAAAAAGTCATTTACTTCACCAAAAAGGTATTTGTTTTTCAAGATCAAGGACTTGAATGCATTCATTTTGTGTCTATAGTAATGGGTACAAAGTGCAGGGTGTTTTCTTATTAAATCATCAATAACATCATCAGGAGGAAGTTCGTTGCAATTTTCTCTATCTCTTTTCTCAAGCGTGTGCAAAGCATCACACAAGGGTTTCCAAAGATGTTCAGCAGTAGAAAAGCTTACAAAGAAAGTTGGTGGGCCTAGTTGACGTATCATTGCGAAAAGATTTTTTTTCATGTTGTCAAAATAGTCAGGAGATGTTCGGACGGCTTTTAGTGAACGATATGCAACTGGGGATTTCATTATCTTAAGAAGTTTGGCTTTGCATTTCACATCTTTGGCTTTTAGTTTTTTCCCTTTTAACTCCCCTATGCGAATAGAAATCCAAGCAGTGCTAGAGATTTGACCTATTAACACTTTCACTGCTTTGAAGAATATATTTGTGGGATGTGCTTCAAAATGTGTGCTTTCATGTTGAAGTTCCCACTGGAAGATTTGTTGGTGTCGAAAGCGTTTGTAGATGTCATTGGAACGGCTGCATCCAAAGAAAAGTGTAGGGAAATTAAGTTCTTCAGAGAACCGATCTTGGAAAATTCCTAGGGGTCGGTAGTTTTCAGAAGGTGCAAGCTCAATGATTTTGGTGGCCAATTCATCTATTAGATGGGTTTCTCCATATCCATGCGCCAATGTCTCTGTGATTGGTTCTATGAATTGATCATGCGTATCTTCATCGCTTTCTCCCAGGTTTGTAAAATGTTCATGTACATCGTTTGATTCTGATGGCCGATAGTTTCTTGGACTCTTGCTTTGCCAATTCGCGGAATGTTTCTTCCCAATTTGAATTGACATGTACATTTTCCATTTTGTAAAGATCCATGTTACAAAGAGTTTTCAATGCTTGCATGACAATATTTGGCCGAACATTTCTAGAAACGAAAGCATTCTTGTATTCTAGTTTTCGCTTAAGCATAACTGCAATGGTCTTGCCCTCTTCTAGGTTCCTAGGCACTGCTTTTTGTACTTTGTCTAGAGATGCGGGCACATTGATGATTGTTCCTGTCAACCCTACTTGAGCTCGTTTATAACCTAGTTGCCGAATCTGAGCAAAAGCAATTCTTGGTGACACAAGCCGCTCTTCAAGCGAAGTCAATTTGTCTACATAAGGCAATGAAGTTTGCAACAAATATTAAGTGGTGTTGCAAACAATGGTGTTTCTGAATTTGAAATACTCTTTTTGCAATATTTGCATATGTATGTGTGCAATGCAATTGAAGAAGGCATAGTATTCCAAGGAAGACATTTCAATGCATAGAAAGTGTCTTCGTTGATATAGCGAACATCCCTTTTAAAGTGCAAGCATCTACAAACAGAACATGCATGAATAGGGGTATCTTGAATACTTTCTGAGTATTGTTTAAGTGCTTTTTTTGCCTTCTCATATGCCTTTTGCTTTTGAAAGGATTGAAGCACTTGTAGACACATTTCCTTTTTCATGGTGCGTATGTTCTTGAATGGGGCAATGGATTTTTGCCGCTTCATAATGGAGTCTTTCTCCAGACATTTTTCCATCATAACTGAAATTTCTGGGCCAATGCAAAAGAGTCTTGGTTTTTTTTTCGATGTTTTTTGCATAGAACAAGTTTTTTTCCTTTTGTTTGGTTCTGTTTCCGAATGTTCTTTGCAAAGGTCAATGAGAGGTTGTTGTTCAATGACACTGCAAAGAGTTGACTGGTGGCAAGTGTCATTTGTTTTCATCATTGCATCGATAGTAAGGTTCCTAGTCATGGCATTTGACAACATTGGAGAATGTCTTTGAAGGCTTGTTTGGGACAAGGGATGAAAATGCGAATGGCATTTGTCAATTTCATGATGGATAAGAAAATAGATCTTTGACGATGTATTTGTTGAGAAGAATTGATTTTGAACTTTGTAGGAATGTATGTTCAAAAGAAATATGTTGACTTCCAAAACTTCACACAACCATTGAATTTTGAAATGGCCACCATTTACATGGCCAATTGTATAAGGCTCTGCCAAATTCACTACAAAGGTTTTCCAACTAGAAACAAGTTGATTTTCTTGCACTGTCTCAATCTGAAGAAATGTTTGTAGACAACGGAAGGCTCTTGCATCATTTGAAACCATGCAATTGAAAAAAGTTTGCGCTATTTTTTTTCTGAGGCTTGCACTATCAAATGTTTTTGTCAATTTTGAAATTGATTCAAATAACAAGTCACAGCAGTGGCCATCAATGCGAGAGATTAATTGGAATCCTTGTTGCAACAGACTTTCTCTTAAGCAATGAGACTCAAGGAAGATATCTTCACAAGGGTCAACACAAGAGGTATCCGATTGTCCATGCAAAATAACATAGTCAGGTCCAAGCAATTTGTATGAAAGCAAAGGTTCGAAGTGTCTAGCAGCTGGGGTGTGAACATGGAACAGAATATTGTAGCAATATCCAGGATACGAAGGGTTAAAATGAAGATATTTCCTTTTCCTTGTCAATGACCATACAGCAACAGGGACATTTAACCAATTTGCAAACCATTTTATGCAGAAGATATCACCCCAAAGGCCATAAACATTTTCTGCATCCGGTTGATATGCAGTTTGGGACATCCGTTGCAGATAAAGATCTCTATTCTCTATCCCATGCAATTCAGACAAGTATAAAGGATCCAATTCCAAGTTGAGAGAAGAAATTGCGGCTGGATCGTTTGCAGCTAGACGCAAACGGAAATGGTTTATGGTTGTTTCTCTTATTTCCAAGGATGTGTATCGAAAATGCAAGAGGACAGCAAAGGCGTCAAAGAGACAATCTCCATTTCGGTAATGAAAAGCTTGTAAACGAAACAAATGGTTTCTTGAAAAAGCAATATCAATACCATCAAATGCCCCTTGTATAATCGGAATAGATCTTGCTCCTATGCTAGAACATTGATTGTGTTCAATGCTCTTCATCATAACAAGAAAGATAGCAAGAAAAACCTGCATGGCAAATGCAACTTTCGAAATAAGCAAAAATAAGTCACATTATTTGTGACACTTGTACGCAATGAACCAAAGAAAACAGTATCTTCTGCATAGCCACTTGCAATGAAAGCTATGTTGGAAAACAATTCAATAGACATTTCTGTCAGAAATTTATTTTAAATCGCGTCTGTTGAAGAGTTTAGATCAGTACCACTTTTAAATTTTTTGCGATTTTTGCGAAAAATAATTGCTTGTAATAACTCTAGGAATTACCCAATGGTAAGCTAATAGACTTGTAAATGTTTGCTTGTAAACGCTTTTGTGGTACACTTATTGACATTTGCATTTTGCAAACGAAATGAGAGAGTTACGAATCAGGAACAGGTTTTTGTACCTTGTTTTGTTCAATGGATACTTTATTTATATTATGTAGGTATGTTTGACCAAAGGCTTACAATAAATTTAATGTGTTTGTTCGAAATTATAAGCTAACCTAGCTATGCACTTTTCTTCTTTGCACCTTTCAGTGGTACATTTCATATAGAGTCCAGCAAAGGATATTTCGGAGAACTTGAGTATACTCTGGATTTTCATCTAGATGACGTAGCCAATCTTGCTGACAAGAGTACGACTGTTTAATTGATTTGTTGATGTTCTAGAGGTGAAATAGTGATTGTAGATATGTTGCAAAATAAAAAAAAATTGTTTGTTTACACATATCATTTGTAGTTTTTGGAAACATAATCTAACCAAGTATATACCTACTTTGCCTCCCCATTACCAGTAGCAAGTAAAGAATATTTCTTGATATGTAGGGGTGGGCATATGTTTTGACTCACTATTCTTTCCTTTTGACTCACTATCAAATGACTTACATTTAGAATCATTTTTCCATGAAGGATGGCATGTTTTATCCTAAAAAGGGGGGAGTGTTTTGAGTATATAAAAATGGAATGAATTTTTTAAAGTTGACTTTAAAATTTTCTAACTAATGTACTAGAATCATATTTTTGTTATAAAGTTGTAATGTTTATTTTGAAATATGTTTGAAATGTTTTAGATGTTTAAAAATGGAATGAGTTTTTATTTATTTATCATTTATTATTTATATTTATTTTTAATAACAAATTATTTGATAAAATAACTTTACATACTTTAATATTAACATTATTTAACATTTAAATAAAGTTATTTTTAAAACTTTCTTAAATATTAATTATTATCTATAGTTTTTAATATATGTATATATAATAAAATGAAATGAATAGTTTTAAATTTTTTTTTTAATAATGGTTTGGGCTGTATCCAAAAACTATTTTGAGAATTACATTCATTACATAAGGACTCAACAAGAGCATCATGTCACTTACAAGAATTCAACCTAAATGAAAAGAATAACAATCATTTCTCTCAAACATTCAAACAATCTTTTAAATATTATATATACAATTTAATAAAATAAATTAAAATAAAAAATATATATATAAACAAATATAAAAACAGGTTTTTTAAGACAAATATAAGAACAAAGTCTTTAAGAAATATCAGATGGTCCACTCTTATTTCCAAAAGAAAACTCGCTGTTAATTGTTTTATGAACATAAAGCAGCCACAAATAGGAGGCATGGCTTTTTCTACTTTTATTGTTCGGCTATTTCAATCAATCAATCAAATACAAAACTATGAACACCAATCGGATAAAAAGCTTTTAGGAAAAGCTTGTAACCATGGGTGCCTCTTTTACTTTCTGCAAACAAAGAGCCTGCTAAATAATTTATGACACTGAAATATTTTCCAATTCTGCGAATTTTGGACAGTTGGATCTGTTGAATTTTAATGAAGATTATCTGTTTTGGATTTAATTGTTTTTTGCTTTTCCCTAACTTGCATCAAACTGATGGTATTCTATTATTGCATCAAACTCGTGGTATTCTATTATATTATTAAACTTTCCTATTTGCGTGAACCAGGAGTAGATTATATTACTAAACTTTCCTATTTGCATGAACCAGGAGTCCTGCAGAATTTGGCAGCTAGATATGAACTTAATGAAATATATGTTAGTAATTTGTTGATTATTGTTTATTTCCTCCAGCTTATTTCGACTTGAAGTCTCATTTTTGTTCTGGTTTATGAGTTAAAAAAAACATTACTTTAGCGAGTTAAATTGCTGAGCATGCTGTTTATATTCTGTCTGTCATATCAAAGGAGAACTTACATCCATTGGAGAATATTATTGACTAACAAGCTGTGATGTTTGAGAGACATATACAGGGAATATATTGATTGCTGTCAATCCATTTAGAAGACTACCTCACTTGTATGATATCCATATGATGGAGCAATACAAGGGGGCAACATTCGGGGAGTTAAGTCCTCATGTTTTTGCAGTGGCAGATGCTGCGTACAGGTAGAGTATTATGATTGCTTGATGTCTCCACAACACTTTGCACTAGAGAGCACCATTATGTTTTTTCTGAGTATTAAATCATTTTAAATACAGGGCTATGATAAATGAGGGAAAAAGTAACTCCATTCTAGTAAGTGGAGAAAGTGGTGCTGGTAAAACAGAAACCACAAAAATGCTTATGCGTTATTTAGCGTACATGGGTGGTCGAGCTGCAACAGAAGGATGGACAGTTGAGGAGCAAGTTTTAGAAGTAAGATGAGTCACAACCATGCAGTTGTTGATCTGAGGTGGAATAAAATTATTGTCCATTACTTTGGCTGTTTTAACTTTGGACTGTAGGGTTGTTATGGTTTGCTTCTCTGAATTCTTGGTGTATTGTATTTTAAAGCCTTTGCTAAATCCTGTTCTTGAAGCCTTTGGTAACGCCAAAAGCGTCAGAAACAACAATTCTAGGTAAAGACTTTTTAATAGTTTAATTTAAGTATCGTGAAATTTATTGATCTCATTTAAATTTTAGGAAACAAATTGCGGTTGAATGGGCGAAATACTCAAAGAGGGTTCTCATAAAATAGATTGTAGGACGCCCTGATGGCGGCCCTGAAAATCTAATTAATAGAGTTCTCGGGGGCTAATTCTTCAAACTTTTGACTTTTCATGATCCTTGTTTACTTAGTTGCCAGGTGCCTAAGACAAGTCATCGAAATGTAAATGGACAATGCAACTAAGTCTTGCGAGACTGGAGAGATGCATACCAAGCTGGTACGTCAGGTATATATCTCGTATTAACTTTTTACCTCCGGAACTTACACGCTGGGAATCTTTGAAGTGCCCTTACGCTATTGTGTTGATGGGATCGAAATCAGAGACAGATCAGAATTATAGAAACAATGAAAAGCTATAAGATAGCTACTCTACTTAACTTCACGTCAATCTATGTCAAAAGTCTAAAGTCAATAGACCATTGAAAAATATTAATTATTTGCTACAGGGCAGATTCCATGACTCTATGTTCAAAATTAATGGTGTACAATCAGACAAAAAAGAATCCGGAGATGCAGGGAGGATTAAAAAGGGAACAGAAACCTTTTCCATACTCAAGTTCCACAATGTATTTTGTAAAGCAGCCCAACAAGATATCTGGACTATTTTCACATCAGCCCCATTTAAGGTCTGTACAGAACAACAGCCAAAACCTCTGTTCAGTACCAAACAAAGGCCCAAGGCGATGGAGAAAACCGCCATGAATATCAAGCTGCACCTGCAATGAATATATTGATATTAATGTGTACTGTTAACTGAAACCAATTAACCAGTGTCAGTGTCAGACCAGAGGCATTCATTTTGTCCTATTAGTAAATAATTTTAATTTATGAAGTGAATATGAAATTCAATAATTTTAATTATAAAATGTATGGTGTTATGGTTATCCACAAGCATCGCTAGTAGCAAAATGCAATCTTCTCTCACATTGCTTATTTCACTTGAAATTAGATTAGCATTGAACAATAAAAAGTTAATAGGACATTTTTATCCACAAAATTTATGGGGTGCACGAGCTCTGTAAGGGGCAGTGGTAAAGTGATAGGTTTAATGAGAATAATTGCTCCCGGATAGGTTCTCATGGCAAAGTAATAGATTAAATGAGAATATAATTGTTGTTGAATAGGTTTAATGGGAATATAATAGTTCCTAGTTTGAGCAAGTGTAAGCTCCTAGTTTGAGCAAGTGTAATTATGCCATTTACAAGTGGCAAAGTGATAAGGTTAAGGAGAATATAATTATTCTCAGATAAGTTTAATGACAGTATAATTGTTTATAATTGTTCCTGCTAGAAGTTAAGTGTAATTATTACAAGATAGTAGTCAAGTGTTTACTTTATTGATTTCTTTGGGATTGGCTTTTGGAATCGGGTCAACAGTTTATCTGGTTTATCCTTCATAAATCATAAGAAATTACTTTACTACGAAGAATTCTCCATTATTCATTCTATCTAAAAATATATATAACTGACTACGACACTTGAAACCACTCCATAGGTTAATGGAACTGTAATTGTTATTGAAACATTGTTGATAGTCACACTCAGAATCACTTCATTGAAGACAATTTAAAATCGCTTTAGTAAAGATATCAAGTTATTTGATTGTAATTGATATTTCGATGATTAACTGCCATACTTGGAATTACTCCATTGAAAATATTAATAAGCAATAAGTTAATGGAGTTACTCCATTGAAGATTAATAGGCAATAAGTTTATTTAATACAAAATGAACTCAACCTTAAAACCAGCCCTCGCGCCAGACGACCTCGATTGCATTACATTTAATGGACATGTTCCTAAGTTATGGCATACTATACTTGGGTAAATATCCGTAACATTTTCCATTGATTCATCATACACGTTTCCATAGAAAAAGGTGTTTATTTAATACACCTGCTTGGCGTGGAACTCAATCTCTGAGGTTCAGCACAAGTGAATGGTTGCATTAGCACCCAAATGGTCGACTTGGTAAGCACGCCTATGATCCATGGCTTAGATATTTCCAACGCATGATATGAAAGGGCTTCAGTCTCGTCAATATGTCTGAGCTGAGTTAATATGATGGTTGCCAGACGCCATCACGCCGGACAACCCATTCCTCGTCCGGCTTGTCCAGCACACGAAAACCAGCTCGCGAGTTAATATGATGGTTGCCAGACGCCATCGTGCCGGACAACCCATTCCTCGTCCGGCTCGTCCAGCACACGAAAACCCACCATAACATTTAAGAAACCATGACGCCATCACGCCGCCGGCTTCTGGGGCACAGGAGCCAAGGCACACGTCACTGCACACGGCGCCAACCAAAACGCAGCAAAATAACACATTAAAATTTCGAAAATACCTTTTTTTTGGAAACAAAGGTTCCAACCTTTGCCCACAGTTCATTGATGAACAGTCACCCCGACTAATGCCTTTGGACGAAATCCTTTATGTCGGGGACATAATAATAAATATATTAATGGAATCAATTTATGAATTTTTTTTTTCAAAAAAACACAACTGTTATTCAAAAATATGAAACAAAATGTACAAGGCTTTGGAAAAGCAATATGACTGTAAGTCCACACAGAGCTGGAGCTCTAAGACAAGTCTGTCGAAAACATACAAACAAAATGCTGCCTATTGATATTACATAGCACCAGGAAGGTTCAACAACTAATATCCTAGGTGTAAAAACAGTCCCCAGCAATTCGGAAACCTGAGGAAACATAAACGAGAGCGATCACAAAAAGGCAGTGGGATTTCAAGCCAAAAGGCCGATAAGGCGAACAACTGTAACAATGATCCACCTGATTAAAAAACCAGAGAGAACTAACAAACACTGTGAATGACCAACAGAACCAACCATCTCAAAACAGCTTGAAGGAATCAGACGCCAACTCAATGTCTTCTTGCCAAAGTTGGATATGAAGGATACCTGCTTTGTCTAGGAGACCTTTTTTTGGAAAGGATGTCTGCCTCCGAGTCGAAGCATTTGTAAGCATGCGTAAAGTGAAGAACCTACAAATTTTGTTAGAGGACCTTATACTCGCCAACCACCACTCAAGCTGTAGAATTTGGATGGAATTGTGCCTGGAAGCCCAATCTATTATTACCTTCGAATCTCCCATGACCTGGAGTTCAGAGATTCCCAAAAGACTTGCTAAGGAAAGCAGTCCAAACAGGGCTTGGATCTCGCTCTTGGTTTTGAATCCAGGGCCAAAACCCATCCTTCCTTTGTAAATGAGATGGTCTTCAAGCTTAAGGATCATCCCTGCCCCAGCTACAACTCCGTTATGTTGAGAGGCTCCATTGAAACATCCAACCGGGACGGAACTGTCTATGAGGGGAGGAAAAATTTCTCTAGTTCTGACATGCTTTTTCACATAATGATAGATATTGTAGTCCGTAATGGAACCAAAGACCACCTTTTGAGCACTAACCTGTTTATCTTCGAACAGGACCAGGTTCCTATGCTTCCATAAATGCCATGAGAGTAGAATTGGAAGCTCAGTCCAATCACGATCCATTGTCAACCAAACCCTCATATTTTCTTCAAATGGACCCTCCTGCCATATTTTCGTACAATGGAGGAGCATATTTGTCTCATGCCAAACTTGCTTCAAAAAAGAACAATTGGCAAACATATGATCGATATTTTCTGCATCAGCCTTACATGACACACACATGCTAGGTCCGGATCCACTCCTTTTGATGTAATTGTCCCATGTGAGGATTTTATTTTCCAGGAGGAGCCATCCAAAACATTTAACTTTAATGGGGCAATTCCATTTCAAACCTGAAGATGCCACCATTTTGGTTGTTGCTCGTAATTGGTTTTGAACAAGGCTTCATAAGCCAACTTAGTAGAGAGTTGTCCATCTTTTTTGGTCCACGACCAATGATAGTGTCCAGATTATTACTAAGGAAGAGACCTGTCTGCTGCAGTTTCAGAGTAAACTCCTTCCATTCCTCCACCCGATCTTTTGATAATCCTAGATCTGAAGTCGAACGCCACCGAAGAACATCCACAATAGGGAAAGTACTATTGTAAATTTGAGACAAAACCAGGATTCCCCTAATTTTAAGCTCCTGAATGAGCTCTAGGGAGAGTGGATTCGAGCAGTCGATGAAGGGGTCTTCTCCAATGTGAATACTCATCCCATTACCTGGCTTCCACAGAACCCAATCTTTGACAATCTGTGTTGCTTCATTCAATCAATGCTATCCAAACATTTGACGCTCTGGAAGGAATTTTGGTTTCTTGTTTGAACCAACCTTCAATTGTGGAATTTTGCATGTATTTGTTTTTCATAATTGTGCTCCACACACCTTCTGAAAAGAGGCAGCGCCAGAGACGTTTTGCTGCAAGAGAAAATCAATTTATGAATTTTGTATTCAAGGAATTAAAACAAATAGTATGAGATCAAATAAATATGATCAAGCCTAGTGTAAACAATAACTTTGTGAAAAATTGACAAAAAATAAGTGGTTTACTCTTTATCATATCCTTTTTGCCTTTGGTTTGGAGTAGCTAACCTCCCCTTTTGTCCTCATCCCGATGGCTGTCCCGAACCATTTTGCCTAGTGTGTCATGAATTTTCTTGATGTAGTCACTAGTATAATAGAATGACTTCTATTTTATGTATCACTTTGCTTTAGCCCCCTTGGGTTTTTTCCTTTGTCAAACAAACCCTTCAACTTTTTCATCTACTTCTCCAAGAAGAACATCCAACAACATGAGAACACCTTAGCTAATTCAACCTCATCAACTAGTTAGGTGATGTAGGATATGGATCTGCAAGTCCATGAAACTCATGGGAAAATCCTTCCTAAACATATAAACAATCTTATCCATCTCTCAACGCCACCATGGAATGCTAGCAATGCGATTCTCCTTTGATGTAATCTAATGTACAAGCGAAAATAATGTTGATATGGCATGCCACAAATGCTTGGGGAAGTCATGGTTAACACAACCATGCATGAGCACAAGATAATGGCACGACAAAATAAACACATACAAAATCAATTGGCATGATCCTAGGAGAGTATACCTTATAATTACCTACACTATATAAAAGGAAATATGCATCTCACATAAATAACTTTAGAAGGTTCAAACAATGATGTGATTTCAACCTTGACAATGTTCTTTTGCAGTGATTCAATATCATAGAGTTAACCCATATAAAGAAGGTGCCTTCACACCCTATAACATGAGACATGACATCTTTCTTTAAAATCCTTGGAACATCACCTTCTTTAAAAGACTAAGATAGATTGATCTCTCATCTACTTACTTTTTTTTTTGTTCAATGTTGTTTTTAAGTATTCAAACCAATAAGATCTCTTGTGGCACCCAATTTATTACATTTTTATTATATATACCTCTAAAAAAGATGAAAGGGATTTAGTACATGGGCAATCTTAAGATCCTCCCCATATGGAAGCTCATAAGATATAGATTTCATTATTTTTTGAGGAAATGCACATCATAAGAAACCCTTTGAACACTTCCCCTCATTTTGAGGATGGTACTCAGGGTAAATCATTCACTCGCATTTTTGGAAACCTAACTTAATGGGGACATTGAGTGAGACCCTCAATATTCATAAAGGCATCCAACCCAAAGATTTGATCCCGTGATTTTAGTAAACCACTTGAGCTAACCCACCTGGCTTAAAATACAAATTTCTTTTTCATCCCAAAAAAAAATTATAAACACAAACCTGTGATTTTGTGACACAATTAAACTTATATTCTTGCCTGGCAATGAGAATTTTTCTTTATCATGTTTCCTAGGAAAGGGCATATGGCTAAAGTCAAAGTAGTGTTAACTTTAATTCTTATTGAAATCGTATCACAAAGTTACACATTTACACCATGATGAAAAATCTAGGCTTATGAGTGGCTCATAGAATGAAAAATTCCAAAACTATAACATTACTTTACCATCTTTAGATGTATCATACGTAAGATAGTTCAATGTAGTGTTAATTGTTATTGGAATCATATCATTGAGTTGCAAATTTCTAGAGTTTAGGCTTATGTTTGGATCGCTAAATTAATATTTCCATAGCAATAACACAAGTTTATCCCATCTTGTTACCTAGATTGGAGAGTAGGTGTGTAGGATTACTTTTGATTATTTCGTGAGCTTAATGTATTAGCAGGGGAGCTGTCAAAAAAAGATAGTTGATAGTCAAGGTGTTCTTAAGCTAAGAAAGATTAAAAATGAGGTCACCTCTTCTCTACCTCGTGTCATTTTTTTTTGGAGGATAAGATGATAATGCGATATTAACAAATATTTATTGATTGGAAGCTATTTGGATGATGGTCTTCTAACTTTTTGCGAGGATTATTTGGTAACTTACAATATGTTATTTGGTTTTAGCTTTTTTATTTTGATTACGCCATATGATGTATAGCATATTTTGGTGATGTTTTTATAAATTCTAAGTTTATGAATTGATACACATTCAAACTTTGTAATTAAGTAGTACAAGCCAGGTTTAAGGGGTTTTGTTGTTTTGTACATTTGTAAAATGAATATTATTATTAAATTAAGATTAGTTGTATTTTTTATAAAAATGAAAAAATAATGAAATATTTTGTTTTTATAAATTTAATATAAATTTTATTATATATCTTTTGTATTGATGAATTGAATTTTTGAATTTCATTGTTTTTGAATTCTAAAACGAGTAAACCCAAAACTTATAATATTAAGCAAAATGTTGAGACATTGCAAAATAATTTTATTATCAATACAAATACAAATGCCAAAAAAAAACAGCCGAGCTGAATCATTCAATCATTCAAAGCTTAGTGCATTTTAATATGCTATTTTACTTCTTTAAGTTTGTCTCCAATTACAATAACATCTAAAAACTAGGTTAGCTTGTTTAAGGAAGCTTAAAATCTAAGATAATATCTAAACACCTATCAACTTAATTACAAAATCTTAATATACTTTCCCAAACAAAATAAATTGTTTCTATTGTTACTTGCATCTCTTAACCCATCAAAACATATCTATACTTCATAGTTTTTATGCATTATGCACAGTTTATGAAATTAATATATGAGCTTTTCATAGCTTCCATGCATTATGCACAGTTTATGAAATTAATATATGAGCTTTCTGGGAAAGGAATGAGCTTCTCTGATCTCCAATCACCAAAAATCCCCGGAAGAACAAATACTATTCTTGAAACAATGAAACTGGTTGGCATCCCTTACAATTATTTCTTGGCCAACAATCTCTGAAATGAACTTAGTGGCAATGTGGCAATCACCACAAAAATGTATGTTAATATTTCAGATAGGTTTTCCAGGGGGTGTGCTTATAAGTACAAATACAAGGGCCAACCTTTCACCATGACAATTGAGAGATCATGCCTTTTTCTCTTTCCCCACATCATGGAGCCTGGAGGATAAAGAACAATTCTATAGGTTTGACAGGCTTGACATGAGCATCCCTCCCACAAGTCTGTGCTGAGAACATTTATAACAAACTGTGTCCCACTGCCCTATTATGCAGAGATTTTCTTTTCTTCCAATTTTAAACTAGTGAATAAGAAGCTCAAACATAACTCTATCACAGAGAGGTAGAGAACTGCTGTATCGGTTTTCCTCTACATATGATCAATGAGTCAATCATCAAGCCAATCCAGATGAAAGTGTTCTTCTGCAACTTCCACCCAGAGACCAGGGTTGGTAGAGGCCTTGATATCTGACCATTGATGCCCAATCTTTTCATCACAGATGACATGCATAAGAGACCTCAAGACACTAGCCGATTTAGGAAGTTGCTTCACATGAGAACACTCCCTCATATCCAGTTCTTTTAAGCTAGATAATTGGCCCAATTGATCTGGTAGTCGTTTTAGGCGCCCACATAGTGAAATATCCAGGAACCGTAGTTGTCTAAGTTTACAAATTGAATATGGTAGTTCTTTTAAACTTGGACATGCGTGCAATCTGAGCATTTGCAGCGAGCTGAGATTTCCTATATCATCTGATAACTTATGAAGATCATGGCAGTTTGTGACAGACAAACGTTGAAGGGAAGTCATATTACAGATACTCACAGGCAGTTCCTCCAAATTGCTACAGTGATCAATTGTGAACTCAAGAAGACAGCGGAAATTTAAATACATCCCCATAGGTAATCTGGTCATATTCCCACACCCCTCACATAGAACCAAGGATAATTTCTCTAATTTTTGCCAGGATTCGCAGTATTCTTGGAGGGGAGGAACAATTACTCTCTCTAACCGAACAGCTTTCAGCCGAGTTAATGATGAGAACACTGATACACCTTTGAGCGTAGCGCGCTTAGAATTGCGATTCACAATTATGAGAACCTTTAATTTAGGCATGGACTGCATGAATGGTGGAAGAAAGTATTCACTTGAAGAAAAGTTTAATATGAGAGCCTTGGCTTTAGGAAGGTTCATCTGACACCAATCCTTCTCCTCCATTGAACCTTAACATCCAAGAATGCAACAACAATACATTTAGAAACTAATTATGACATCCAAGAATGCAGCAACAATACATTTAGAAACAAACAATTAAGTGAGAGAATAAATAAGTCTGCACCGAACCTGTGTGGAAGGAAACAATTTTAGCATTGAATGTGCAATTTGCATGCTTTTTCCACATTTTGCGAATAAATTCAGCTTTCTGAGGCATAATAAACCTTTGGCGTCTATCAATTATAGGCTCCTGCTCTGTCAAATAGATAGCCCAGTCTCGCAGTACATCATGCTGAATAACAGAAAGCTCATCGGTGCTGCCATAAGAGTTCCCCAGGCCCAGGGTACCTCTGAACCAAAGTGGCTATGTCAGGTGAAAAAATGATCCATTCAACAAAAGATCCACTCTTTTTTCATGGTTAAAAATGTAATATGCAGTCAGTGGCTACCTTTATTTCTCTATTTCATAGTTTCGCTTCAAGTCAGTTTATCCAACTCTAGGTTATGAATTTATCATTTTGGGAAGAAGCTTTGACTAAGCCTCCCATGTCACAAAGAAGTTAACGAAGGACAAGCAATGGGAAAAAAATGTGAGTGACATACTTTTGATTGTTCACCAGATTCATAAGATTTCGGCTTGCAAGTTCTATTAAGATTGTGTAAGCAGCTGTCCATTTCAACTTATGAACATAAACCCCCAAATCTAACAATGAATCAGCAGAGATTTTTCTGGCCTCCGGAAATATTCCCATGTCCAAAAAGCATTCTCGGACTTCTTCTTTCAAGATATCTATGCTTTTTGCCATGCATTTCAGAAGTGTTTTTTCGTGATAATCAGATATTGTTTGCCCTTGAAAAAGCTTGTCCTTCGCTGTCACCCATGCTGCATGGGGTTGATCATGTAAAGACCTTCCAATTAACTTCAGAACAAGCGGTAATCCTTTGCATTCTGCTATTACCTGTAATGGAATTGATGCCGATTAGTTAGCATCCCTAACACCCCGAACTTCAACAGAGGCTAATCCTCAATTCCAAACATGGCCCACTGTCATTGTAGTATCCTAAGATAAAGAATCATGGTGCGGTGCATATATACTGATTTAAAGTAGAAGAAACAAATACCTCTTTGACCAGTTTGGAATCTGCTGTTTCTGGAATGGATGGATGCTTAAATGCCCAAAAGCAGAAAAGGGACACAGCATCTGGCTCTCTCAAAAACGGCAAGTCATATTGGTAATAATCAGATTTAACAA
Source organism: Larix kaempferi (assembly GCA_027924585.1). Taxonomy (NCBI): domain Eukaryota; kingdom Viridiplantae; phylum Streptophyta; class Pinopsida; order Pinales; family Pinaceae; genus Larix; species Larix kaempferi. The sequence goes on along the minus strand of BSBM01000765.1, from coordinate 4,331,159 downwards.
CAGCGCTGTTTCTAGTTGTAACGAGAGTCTTGTACCCTTCTGCTGTAAACAACAATGTATCAAGGTCACTAATATTCCAAACGTCATCCAGCACCACCAAAGTTGGCTGAGGTTCCATTTGACAAAGCCTCTGTTGCAGTTGTGTATGTGCATCTTCGTCGTCATGAAAATCAGGTCTGTGCCCACCAACGATCTTGTCCCACATTCTCTCCAAAAGTCCCTTGAGATTTGGGGATTGTGAAACTCTTACAAAGACAATCCTCTCTTTAAAATGATCTGCAAACCAAGAATTTAATCTTGTAAAATTAATCAATGAAAATTATTTTTTCTTTAAACAATCAAGGCCTTCCGTCAAAGGTAATCCATGTAGTGTGATGTACCACACATGGGGGAGCAACAGAAACAACAAAAGTGTGATGTACCACACATGGGGGAGCAGCAGAACAACAAAAGTGTGATGTACCACGTATGGGGAGCAGGGGAAGCTTCAGAGAATGTCAGATGTCTGCTTGGTGAGAGAAAGAACAAGTTAAATAATAAACAAAATTAAATAAGTGCAATACTATCACTCTATGTAGATTCTTCCAGCACAGTTCAGGATTGGAATTTATTCCTTCACTTGTTTGGGGTCAATTTGCAAAAACCAATTACACACTGCATATGTTTTTACACTTTGAGTTGTTAAGTTTAAGGTTTAACATTTTGGACTTTGATCTGTGTTTTTTTTTATTTTGGAAGATCTCATTCCTTTTAAATCTGGATCTACCAAGTATTGATGTTGGTTGTTTATCAATATAGATTAATCTTAAATTTGGATCTACCAAGCATTGATACTGATCAAATTTTTGCAGTGAAAATTGTTTTTGATATGTAAAAAATTTACTCTTCAATCAATTTGATCCATCTTTAATGATTGATAGATTTGGATTTAAGATGAATCTATGTTACTTATAATTTTGTATAACTTTTGTGTAAAATTAAAATTAAACCAACCTATACTATTCAGAAGTTTTTCTTTATTGTTATCCTGTACATATGTGTCAGAACATCTCCTCCTACTTGGCTGTAGATCTCTATGTAATGAATTATAAACCTTAGGTTTATCGATTTAAGATTTTATTAATATCTTTATAATTTAAAAGAAAGCCAATTATTTTGATTTGCTAGAAGAGAAACCTACAAAGTAAAAGTTTATTTGAGTACTTGTTGAGAAAGTAGGCCTGATTGTGTGTACACTCTACAATTAATTTAAGCTAGTCATCTAATTCTCTACAAAAAATCAATCTGCGCCACATCAACATCGTAACAAAATATATCCTCGATCAAAATGGATCTATGCCATTAGATCCCCTACAGGGCAATCTCATAACAAAATATTTTACAGTGTCACATTCCTATATGGAGATCGGCTAGGAAACTTTAGATTCTGATTCAATATAATTTCTCTCTCACCTTTAACCAGAGCGTCCTTGCAAAGGGCTGTTGCCAGTGTTGTCTTGCCACTGCCGCCCATACCTGTCACTCCAAGCAGTCGAACATCTTTGCACAAGAGGCTTTTCTTCAGGTCATCGACCGAAATATCTAAACCAACTTGAAACTCTGGCGATTCCGGGACGCTCAATTCGGAAGCTTTTTTACCAATTTCCAATAAACCCAAGTTATCATTGATAAACTTATGGAATTTCTCAGATTCTTCCCTTGTTGCTTCAACTTTGCGCTCAATATTCCCAACATGAACTCTGAGGTGATGCAAATCAGACATGACATGTAACCAACCTTGTGTCTCATTGAAATAGGCAATATACCTCTCTAATTCTTCAATTTTCTCTTCATATAAATACCTCTCGAAAACACTGAATCGGCCAACCTTGGAACAATTCTGAACTAGCTCTTTCCCCTTCTTCAACTCCTCATAGAAATCTCTGAGCTGTTTCTCGCGATGTTGGGACAACTCTACATTAAAAGCATCATGCAATATAGGTATCATTCCTTCCAAAGTATTTTGGAGCCGTTCGCAAGAGCCATTGCAGCCAAAGCTCTTCCCTACCACATCTTTAACGGCCGCCAGCAGCTCCTCCGCTGCAACACCCGCAACTGTTTGGGTCAGTGAATCCATTCCTATCAAAGCAAAGGATTGTTTTCAGAATCTTGGAACTCAATATTGAAATCTAATCACTAAAACGCTTATTTGGATATCCTGATATGCAATGCAAGCATAAAAATCTTACGAGCAAATGCCACAGTAGAAATTTTTCATTGGGAGAAGACGATTTATAGAAGCATCGCAGGAGCAAATGCCGTAGTAGAAACTTTTCAAGATTCATAGAAGCATCGCAGAAATTTCATGGGGGAAGTCATAGAAGCATCGCAGAAATTTCATGGGGGAAGAAGATTCATAGAAGCATCGCAGAAATTTCATGGGGGAAGTCATAGAAGCATCGCAGAAATTTCATGGGGGAAGAAGATTCATAGAAGCATCGCAGAAATTTCATGTGGGCAGTGCCGCAATCTAGTATTTTAATATAAATTCACGAGCATGGTAGTCATGAACGTCGCATCGCAACAACGGTCGTGAAGGTACCCCACCTGCTCCAAAAAGCAACCCAACCAAGACCATAACTTTTGGTTAGCTTTAGTGCAAGATGCTCCGCGCTCTATCCCAGCGACTTCCGGCGTTGTGAATTTAGTTGATATGGTCAATTATGATTAGTTAATAATGACATGGACCTAAAAGGGTTGCATACTCTGTAAAAAGAGCATTTGAACTCATTTGTCGACAACTTTGAATAGCTCAATATTGGGCAACTTGGAATAGCTAAGGGATGAAAGAGATCCAAGTGTATGAGAAACATAAGATGGATCTTTCGACTAAGGAGAGTGATGAAGATCTCAAGTCAATGGTAGTCAAGAGTTTGGGGAGCTATTGGGGATTGTGAGTTTGAACATGGAGATTAAGATTAGCATTGGAAGAAGTGTAGAAGTTGAAAGGATCTTCTTTGCGAAGTTAGTGAGTATAGATCTGATGCCATTGAGTTTGCATTTTAGCAAATTAACGTTTTTGAGGTTGAGATGTAATTAGTAGAATAACTTTGTTTTGGTTTTTGGATTTTGTTTAGTTTTAGTACTAAAGCATTATATTATGATATGCATCCTTGAGATTTTTGTTACTTTTGTGGTTTATTGTTGTGCACTATGGGATAGGCAATGTGTCACTACATCATATTGTATTAGAGTTGATTTGAGGACCTGTATGTGATGACAATCCTCACAAAGGATTTGCTAGGTAGATTTTTCGAAGGAAGTTACAACTCAAGTAGGGGAACAAGGTAGATGTTGTAGAAGATATATAAAAGAAGATTGTGGACAGTAAGGAGATTGATGAGAAAAAGATTTGGCACAAAAAGGAAACACACAAGTTGGGAGAGGTGGAGCAGATCTTGCAAAGATGAGGACGATGTCATAAAGGAGGTGCAAAATTTTATACAATCTCGGAAGCATTGGAAGGGGCTTGGTGGAGAGGGACACCAAAGAAGATGGCTTATAAGAGTGAAGATGAGTAGGAGGAGGTGTCTCAAGAAGAGCCACATTTCCATCTATTAAATGCTAAGGAATTGTTGAAAAAAAACAAGTTGTGAAGGCAGAATGAATGATAGAAGGTGAAGAGTTGATTAGTAGGGTAAAAATAAAATCAATGGAAGGATATCCCTAGGTTGATGAGGACACTAAGGAGTATGTACATGAAGAGTGGATACACAAAGTGCAAAAGATGTTAGTAGCAAGTTATAAATAATATTATCTAGAAATTATTTGCATATTGTTGTGGAGAAAGCCAAGCCTGAGCAATAAGAGAATGTGGTCATGTGCATGCTAGAAGAAGTGGGGGGCAAACTTATGACATAAAATATGCAAGCTGATTTGCAGTGAAGTAGAGGAGTTGAAGAGAGAGCACCATTGGAGCAGGTGTATATGAGAACTTTTGCTTCACATGGTTTTGTGTTGATTTTCTTTAAGGTATGGAAGTCGAATGATATACAAGCTTTGGAATATGCTCAAGAAGACAAAATTATTAGTGACCAATAAGAATTTGAGTATGTCCTTGAAAAACATGAGATAAAGATTCCTTCTTGTTTGTATGTTAGATTTGAAGGTTATGAGAAATGTAAATGTTGTAATGTTTGAAGATGATGGAGAAGGTTTTTTGTATTATATAACAATGAAATATGTTCAAGAAATCATAGTGGTACCCAAATAACAAGATATGATAAGAGAGTACCCTAGCGCGAGGTACTAGTGGGTGGATATTGATGAAGGTTTTGTGATGTTGTCAAGACGAAATGTTATAAATGTTTATAAAATCATAGTGGTACCTGAATAACAAAATATGATAGGAGAGTACCCTAGCATGAGACAATCATGGATGGATACTAATGAAGTTTTTGTGACAAGGATGTTTTCAAGAGGTGAGGTTATAAATGTTTATAAAATCATGGAAGAATCATTATTTAAAAAGAAAGGAGGACAATGCGATGTAGTATCATTTTGTAACACCCCGTTTTGACATTACTACTTGAACTACTATTATATGTGTATTGTTTGATTGTGAGACCTCGTCGGTTTGACGACACTGTGGACATATAGTTCTATTATTTTGCCGATATATATATGTGTGTGTGTGATGATAGTATTATGATCGGTAGTCATGTTTAGATATATATCATGTGTTAATTATGTCAAATATATGGAAATTACTGAATGATGGGTACGTGGATACCGCTACAGTTATATGTTTAAATAATAAATGTTATGCCAGGTGCATGGCGAATGAATGAGTTTATTGTTGTTATGTTATGAGGAAATATATGTGTACGTATCAAGGATTTATGCACGATATTCTACATTGTATGTCGAGGACTGACTTACAGGTTGAAACGACTAAGTGATAGCTGGATCCTACAAGGTGGGAGGGCCTCGGGGACATGGACTTCGAAAGATAAAATGGTATGCGAGTGATGCATTATTTACTTTTGTGTGGATATTATGCTGTTTATTATGATGTATGTTATGACATGGGTGGGGTAGGGTTTCAGGAAACTCAACCGCCCAGATTGGTTATACGATGACGGACCGAGTACAAGTGCAACGCTATTGTTATGTCGAGTAGACAAAGTCCTTCGTTCCATTAGGGGGGTGGAGGCTTTACCCACCGTTTATCCCTGAAACCCAGAGTCATGGGAGGGCTGCACTACGGCGCGCTCCCCAAGGTGTGTGATGATGACTGGTGGTTGCCTGCTGGGGAAGCTTGGTCGAGGTAGTCGACACTTCCGCTTACGGGTTCTAGCTGGAACCGGTCATGACTTGACATTTCAGGGTAGTCCAGCAGAGGACATGATAGGATGTGGAAGTTAGTGACGATGTAGGTAGATAGGTGTAGCTTGAAGTAGGGGTGAAAACAAGATCTAACAACATGTGTGTAAAACTCTTGATTGAGTATGTGTCGTAACTCAGTGATGTATGAACTGTCGTAACTTGGATTTCAGTTAGTTAATGGCTTGTACCTTGCAAACTATGTTAAAACATGTGTCAGTAAATAATAAGTTCCTTGATTATGATTGATGTATATGAATTATTACTTTTAGTGTACTTACGTGAGGAATGTAAGCAGTAGCTACGCTTACATAACTCGCCTACATATTATGAATTACATGAAATATTGTTGAGTAATGATGTTAATTAGTGTCGCTTAATGTTAATTACTGTTGTTTAGTAATTAACTATTGTTGATCAATGTTAATAATGTCGATTAAAGTTAATAATGATGAGTAATGCTAACAATGTAGATTAATAGTAATTACTGTCCATTAAGTTATTAATGTTGATTAATGTTAATTATCGTGCACTAATGATTAATTATTACTGATTAATAAACAAGTTACAGTTAAAACTAGGTGTAAATAGTGCAATTTGGTTAGTAATGCTTAAATGAATATTAATGAACTTGATCAGTTAAGACCTTGGTTAAAGATATTAAATGTGATTGTAATGTTAATTAAGGTAGTAATAACTTATAGGTTAATATTAATTGCATCCTAAACAATGTTAATTAATTAGTTAAATTATAAGGATAAGATAGAAATTATAATTACTTAATTGTAAAGGTTGTGTCGAGGTTATATAGGACATGGCATAAACTATAAATGTTGTCATACACCATTATTAAACAAAGTGTTAAAAACGTATTTTAAGTTAATCAATAAACAAATTAATTAATAATAAATGAAGCATTGAATTAGGAAACACTAAGGATGACTAGTAATTAATGTGTTAAAACGTGTAAGTGTAAAACCACTTACGGTTGGTGGGTGAACCAACCGCAAATTTAAACTATATAATATATATGTAACATTTATTATTTATTAATTAAATGGTCAAATATTGAAATATGAGTAAGAATATATTTAAAATTATTATATTAAATAAAAGGATTAAATTTAATTGAATTGGAAGTTACGGTTAAGAAGTGACCCCAAGCAACACCTTTTAATATTAATTTAAATATTTAAAAGAGTCCAAGTCTAAGTTGAGGGCTCGAGGACTTACATGGTAGATGGAAGGGGGTGGATAAATTTATGATGAAGATAGGGGTAGTAATGGAGAGGAAGAGTCGGCAAACATGGGGATAAGAGAGAGAAAGGAGGAAGGAGAGGGAGGGGATCTTTTTACCTTAGGATTTTGGAGAAGTTTGAGAGAGCAGAATTGGGAGAGCAGAAAAGGAGAGTTCTTGTTGGAGTTTTTGGAAGGGATACAACAGCTTGGGCTTGTACTCGGTTTGGGCTCGGGGGTCCAAAGGGGTACCTTTGGAGCTGGGTGGTCGGCGAGACCTCGCCAGTTGGCAGGGTGGCAAGACGGTTTTGGGCTGGTTGAGTTTCAGAACTTTGGGAAAGGCTTTTGGCTGCAGGGAAAAGCAAGGAGAAACAGGAAACGGGGACAGCAACAAAGGTGGATCTACTAGCTACCTACAGGTATTTTCCAGCAGGTATATTTTATCATTTCTACCTTGTCAAATTATGTAAAAATGTAAATTACAAAAGTTGATATGTTGTGTTATTATATCTGCTACTCCTGCACAACAATAATTGGTTAGAGGTAGACAAAACAGAATTTTAACTGTTCAATTTTGGTAAATGTAAACACTTTATTTTTTTTTACAGCCAAAACTAGTAATGAGAATGGAAACATAACAAAAACAGGAACAGAAAACACAACTGAAACAAACAGAAATTTTGACAAGAAGTGAAATATCTGACTGTATATAAAGTTAAAGGAGACCCAAGTTGGGGTCTTACACATTTTCATGGAGCAAGGTAATGTAGTATGAATGTTATTAATAATAAATGGGTTTAACAATTAGTATTCTATCTAGACACTTTTAAACCCTTCGCATAAAGGTAAACAAATTTAGGGGAAAGGTGTGGTGCATAAAGTGGAACTTACAATGGAATACCCTTTCCTCAAGGATGAATTTTATGTCACACACATTGGAGGAGTATATGTTTTGTGCATTCAATGGACTATTTCCTTAAGGTTTTACTTCACTAAACATATAGATAAATTACTCCACTAAACATATAGATAAATTACTCTATTCATAATGATTGTCATGCAAAAATTAAGCCAATTTAACACTAAAACCCTCCATTTTTGTTGTTTTTCTCCTTTAACCAATATGGTACCAAATATGCTAGCAAATTCCTCACCTAGTAGTATCCAAAATATTAACTCAAATATGTATAAACCTATTACTACTTTAATTCTCAACAAACTCATATTATAATCATTTACTCTACTGTATAAATATAAGGATGCCTCTCTAATATACTCTCAAATTATATTTTAGATAGGAACATGGACCATGTTATTAATATTGACCCCACAAAATACCCATAATAGTTTCCCAGAAAAATGTTCACTTCCAGTGAAAGCCATGGTTAGGAAAGGGGAAAAATATATATGGGATTCCTTATAGAACTTATGAACCTCATAAAGTAGGACTCTACTAATAAAGATCATAAGTTTATAAGGCACTTTTGAGAATGGATTTCCAAATTAGTAGGTGTCTCCTTCAATATGATCATTTCCTCTCACTTCATAGTGAGAGAAAGATCATAAGTTTATAAGGCACTTTTGAGAATGGATTTCCAAATTAGTAGGTGTCTCCTTCAATATGATCATTTCCTCTCACTTCATAGTGAGAGAATAATGGATCCAATCTTACGTTTGGAAGTATTAGGATTTTTATCAGTATCCTTAATAGTATCATTGGTTGAAAACATATGTTTAAGAGGCACCAAGCCCTTGGGATACATATTATTTTTCAAATTGATCACACCTGATGTATTTTGGATGTCATCACTCTAGTCTATTAGTGTAATGTCCCCAAATTTCTATTTCTAATACTTTCATTAAAATCATCAAATTTGGCCTATAGTACCATGCATAATTAATTGAAGTCATGAAAAGGCAATGTAGAACCACAATTTTAAATATTTGATTATCTAATAATTGTTTTATGAGTTCGAATTGGTCTAGGTGGCCCAAGGGGGCGCACATAAGGAGGGATAAGGCCATGTGATTTGTCTCACTCAAGAAATTTAGCAATAACATCTAAAAGTAGGCAAGGGAACCTAAAATCAAGAACTTGGCAAAAGCAGCTAAAAGCAGGAAAAACAGCACAAAGCAGAAAGGAAAAAGTTTCTTGATTTTTGCACTCAAGAAGGAATAGCAACAGTAAAAAAATATACATGAGACAAATTTATCCAGTGAGGGTGCAATTGATGAGGCAAGTGGGTCCAAATGAAAAATCAACTTGCCAAAGAAGCCTCCACTCATCACTAATTCAAATTTCAAGAAGGCTCTAGAGAAAGGAAGAAAGCCACCAAAGGGTTATAACAGGAGTATGAGAGTCTCATTTGGAATATTTTGGCATTTTTACTTTGTGATCTTTGCAATCTTGATGAGATTTGATATTTTCATAGGCTTGGGTAGTGTGCCCCTTGCCAACAATGGGTGATGTGCCCCTTTGCAATCAATTAGCTAGTTGAGAGATTGTGATATCTCCAGCTAGAGATCACCTAGAGATTGAGGAAGAGGGAAACCAGTTCTCTTCATGGAGGTTTAATGTAGCCATTAAAGTCTTATTGCATGTCTGATCTGAGTTCCAGTACAGTATGGTCGAATCCCAGATTAATGTGGTAGAATCCAGTAGCATCAGTGTTCAATTGCAGTTTTTTGAAGCCAATTGAAGAGTGAGGTTGATGATTTGTGCCCCTTGTGAGCTATAGCAACTTCTCATGCGCCTCCAATGAATTATAATATGATGTATTCCTGCTCATAATTCTAATATAATAATAAAATACTTCTCTCTTACTCTTTGAGGCTCTATTTCCTCCTCTATGTTGCAAAATTCTAGTTATAATTGATATTCTATGAGTTTGGCTCTAATTAATTATGAAATGTGCTCCTAAAGGTCTAATGGAGGCATGCTTCTATTAGATGTCATGTAGTTGATCCCATATATTGAGTTTATTACAAAGTTCGTGACCTAATCCCATATATTGAGACTAGCACTAGCTAGTGATGTTTACGAATGGGATGATGAGGAAGAGTCCTATTCTATTGATGATATTATTTATGTTGATGGTGGACTGCAGGTGGCACATGAGGATGATGACTCCTTGTGTGACATTGTGTGCATAGAGAACAAAAGGCCTAATCCACCAAAGTTCAGTATTATTGATGATAGAGTGTGCTATGGGGGAAATCCTCTAGGAGTCAATCCTTCTAAGTACCTTATAGAATACCAAACAACATGGAAAGAGATCCAAGAGGTCTTTCCTTTCCGATACTTCTGCACGTTCAAAGTTGAAAGGTTGTTTTTGAATGAGGGTCCTTACTGCAGCATATATCAAGGAAGAGTAAGTCATATTGTCAACAGTGTGTGCAGAGAAGTGGAGCATATATTGCAACAAAGTTCAACCTACGAGTCATCACCAATGCATCACAGTGAAGCAAAGCACAATCCCTCACCAGTTGGTTGCGCAACAGTAGAGTTGATGGAAGAGTATGCTACAAAATATCCACCACCAAAGGAGGAAGACATGATACAAAGGTATGATCACATTTCAGATTACAATATTCCTTTGTGTCATCATGAGGTTGCATCCACTTCCGAGGAGAAGTTTGATCTTGGCATGGTTGAGTCTACTAGCATTGAGACTCAAGTTTTTGGTGTTGAGGATCATTGTAGTGAGGGGGATGGATTCCTGAATGGGAGTCTTCATGATTCTCATATGGTGGATGAGCTCACATGTGACAGCACACCTGGTGTTGTCAAGCAGTCGTGGAGTGACTTGGAGAGCTTACTCCTAGTCACCGAAGGGAGGATGTTGTAAGTGTTGTCCAGAATTGATGGTGCACGTAGATTCATGGAGGATCTTATTGGGATATTTCAATTGGAGGAGAGACAAGGTGGAGTTGTTGGGAGAGTATCTAGCTCCGAACTATACATCATTAAAAGAGAGTTGGAAAAGATGAAGGTAGACTACTTGTAGATGTTTATGGATAAAGACATGGTTCTCAAATTTGTCGAAGACAAAGCAGCAGCAATGAGGAGACACTACAACAATTTAACCCTTTAACAGGGGTTTAGGCTTGCAAGGGTCTTTCCAAAAATGCCTCTAATTTTTTTTTAGAGCTTTCAGAGTGGTTTTTGAACCCCCCCCTCTCCAAAAGTCATGAAAATTGAACTTTTGGTGGTGGTTTTTTAACAACCACCTCTAAAAGTTCGTTTCTCATGAATTTTCAGGGGGGAGTTTAAAATGACTGCCCCTAAATGTGTTTTTTAAGGTGGTTTGTTTACAATCCCCCTAAAAGTCATGCGAATTGAATTTTTGGAGGCAGTTTTTTAACAACCACCTCTAAAAGTTTGATTTGTATGACTTTTGTGAGGGTTTTGCAATGACCACCCCTAAATGTGGGTTTTAAGGCGGTCTTTTGAAACCCCCCCCCCAAAAAAATAATCCATGAGAACATAACTATTGGATACAGTTTTTTAACAACTGCCTTGAAAAGTTCAATTCTCATGCCTTTTGGAGGGGGGGTTTAACAAGACCACCCCGAAATATATTTTTGAAGGCAATTTTTTGCAACCCGCTCCCTAAATGTCATGATAATTTAACTTTTGGAGGCGGTTTTTTCAACCCCCCCTCGAAAAGTCATGAAAAGTCAACTTTTGGAGGTGGTTTTTTAAAACTCCTCCCAAAATTCATGAGAATTGAACTTCTGCAGGTAGTTGTTATACAATCGCCTTGAAAAGTTCAATTCTCATAACTATTTTTGGCCAAGGGGTTGGTTTAACAAGACCACCCTGAAATATATTTTTGAAGGCAATTTTTTGCAACTCGCTCCCTAAATGTCATGATAATTTAACTTTTGGAGGCGGTTTTTTCAACCCCTCCCCTCTAAAAGTCATGAAAATTTAACTTTTGGAGGTGGTTTTTTAAAACTCCTCCCAAAATTCATGAGAATTGAACTTCTATAGGCAGTTGTTTTACAATTGCCTCGAAAATTTCAATTCTCATAACATTTTTTGGGTGGGGGGGGGGGGATGGGGGTTTAAAAAAATCGCCCCTAAATATATTTTTCAAGGCGGTGTTTTGACAACCCCCCCTACAAGTCATGAGAATTTAACTTTGGGAGGCATTTTGTTAAAAATTGTCACCATAAGTCAAATTCTCATGACTTTTAGGGGGGGTTTAAAAAGACTACCCCTAGCTATTTTCAAGGCGTTGTTTTGAAAACCCCCTTAAAAGTAATGAGAATTGAACTTTTAGAGCTGATAGTGTTATAAGAAACCATCTGCAAAAGCCCTGTTTTAGAGGGGTGTAGCAAGCACTCAACCCAACCATTTTTTCAATTGCATGCATGTGGTCCCAAACCACCATATTGGCCCTCCATAGGGAATCTTTTCCCTAGAAGTGGGATATGGTGCTCATTTTAAATTTTAGAACATTAGAAATGGTTCTTGGTGCTCGTGATGTGGTTCAATGCCAAAATCTAGGGTATTATACCATAATATTTGTCTATAGGGATCCTGAGACATCCTTGCATCCCTTGGACACCACAAAGGTCCTATAAAGGAATCTTTGTCATGTGATCATGATATGATGGACATTTTGATTTTGGCACATTGAGGAATATATTTGACATTATCATGACTTTAGAGACAGTCCAAGGCAAAAATATAGAGTTTGAAGCCGTAACATTTTCCTCTAGGACTCAGGGGCTATTTGTGGGCCCTAAGCCATCATATAAGCCTTTGCATATGGAATTGTTGGCCTAAAGAAGGATATGGTGCCCATTTCAATATTTGTGATGCATCTTCCTCCTATGTTAGGTACAACTATTCCATCCTTACATGACACTTCGAGCATACCTATAGCAAGGCAGAGACCAAGAACAATGGTAATGTGGTGACCAAAGTGACCAATGGGGCAGAGACAAAGAATCCACAAGGTAGCACATGGAAAAATTAAGAAAAAAGATTGTAAATCGTTCGACAAGAATAATTATTGGGATCCTTGGCCTTTTCACCAAGCATCATACCCTATGAGTCTCATCATTTTCTTGCACACACTGAAAGTGTCAATTTAACATGCGAAGACACCACCTTGACAAAGATTTATCCCAGTAGTTGCCTATGGCCCAATAGATGGATGATGAACCCAGAAAACAAATGTTATGGTCTAAGACCATTGCTTTCCACATAAAACCATGGGACATGTATCGAGAACCATCCCTAGTAGTTTAAAGCTCAAAACACTTATAACAATAACACACTCAAAATCCAAAATTCCTTATGGAGGGTATCTATGTTAGTTTGGGGCCCCATACATGGACCAAGAGCTCCTTACACAAATGTTTAGTGTGAGATTATATATATGGACCTATACCAGAGGAATGAGCCTTTAGAACCATCCCTACACTAGTAAAAAATGAAAGATAAGTGACCAGGAAACTAAAAAAATTAGTCATCACAGTTTTTTCAAGGGATAAATTACCAAATTAATTGAACTATTTTAAGTGAGCCAACTAAAACTAACTAAGATAAACGACTAATTTATCCATGGGATAAAATATATGACTCGATAACAAGTGACAAATAAAAATGACTATCATAAACAACTAATTTAGTCACAGGAATACAAATATTGCTAGCTAACAACGACTAAGAATATGGATTAGTCATTTATGTTAGTCATTTTTAGTTGTGTCACCCTGGCAATGGAAAATTACAATTTTGACAATGAAATTGTACAGTTTACTTAATTTCAACACTGTAGATGGATTAAGAGGACCCTTTATAGGGGGTCTACGAATCCATCTGTAGTGTTGAAATTTGGTAAATTGTAACATTGTAGATGGATTCAGAGACACGAGGTAACACTAAATGTGTCACTCAAAAATGAAAATTTGCAATTTTGATAATGAATTGTTACAATTTACTAAATTTTAATACCGCAGATGGATTGAGAGACCCCATATTGTTACAATTTACTAAATTTTAACCCTCATAGTGGTCTCTCAATCCATCTGCGGTGTTAAAATTTAGTAAATTGTAACAATATGTATTGGGGTCTCTCAAACAATCAAAATGTTTTTGTATGGATGGTCTCAAGTACACCTCGTGGACTTCTAATACACCCGGAAGTACAACATAGTTATTGATTTGATGACCACTATGACCTCAAAACAAGAACTTTAGTGGTAAAAACCCATATTTTACATCAAATTCAACCCTTGAATAGAAAAGTGGTGCTACCAATATCACCATTTTTTTCAATATTAAAAATGCAACAATTTTTAAAACATGACCCTAAGAACCAATACTATTGCAATCAAAATATTTGAAATCAAACCCCAAATCAAAAAGTGGTGCTAACAATACCTATCTATTTTTTTAGACTTAACATTGCAACATTTTTAAAACATTGCCTAAAAGTTGGTGCTATTGCAAACAAAATCATAAATTCAACCTTCAAATCTAGAAAAAAAAAGTGCTACTAGTAACACTTTTTCAGCATTAAAATTACAGCGTGTTTGAAACCATAACATTTACGAATTAGTACTATTGCAGCCAAAACCTTAAATCAACCTTAAGATATGTTAGTAATGGTTACTTTTTTTCAAGCTTAAAATTACACCATTTCTAAAATCTTATCATAAAATGTTTATATTAGTTCAAACAAAATCATAAAAATATAAATAAATAAAGGAAAAAATGTCAAAACTATGGTTTAAAAATAACTAAAAAATTTTAAATAAAATTAATATTACTTCTAAGAAGTAAATTTATAAATTTAAAAAAGAAAGTACAATTTAAATTTTAAATAAATAGTTTAAAAAGTTTGAAAGAAGTAAAAAAAAATCCTTATCAAATAAATATTAAACCAATTTTTAAGAAATAAATAATAATAATAATTTTAATTTTAATAATAATAATAATAATTATTATTATTATTATTATTTAAAAAATAAAACCTCAATAATAAAATTAAAATTAAAAAACAATTATTCCCCTTTCCCTCCCTCTTTATGGTGTCACCATTTTCCCTTTCATTTTTCTTCCTACTCACCACCCCTAACCTACTTACCCCTCTTTCCATTCCTCCCATCATCTTTTAAGAATCACCTTTTCCCCTCCACACGCTCCTCTTCACCCCCTCCCCCAAATTGCTCTTAGTTCCCTCCCTCTCATCTCCTTTATGGTGGTGGGATATAACCCAACATCAATTAGGGAGGGGCACCTACAACTGTGAGGAGTAATTCCAAGAATTAACCCTTCCCCTTTTCCTCCCCTTTGTCCTTTACGGTGGTGGGTTACAACGTGTCATCATTTGGGGAGGGGTGCATGCAATGTGGGAGGCAATTCTAGGAATCATCCCTTCTCCTCCCGCCATGCCACTTTTCGATACTAGAGTTGATTTTAAGGCTTTTGTTAACATTACAAGTTTTAAAGGCCATGGTATTGTAATTTTAACTCTTAAAAAATGGTTATTTTGGGAGACCCAATTTTTTAAATGGAGTAAAAAAATCACTAAATGTGAACTCTAAAACAATGATCATTCTAGAGAGTTCTTGTCAAGTAACTATGTTGTACATAGAAGATCGAAATCATGAATAGATTCTATCCAATGTTATACTACTCATCAAGGGCCAATAGAGGTGTACAAGCACTTCCAACCAAGTGATCCCACGTTTAGCCTTTTTTATATGCTTCTCAACCACAGTGTTACCCATTCAATGACATACATATGTGTTTATAAATGTTGAACACATCTCTAGCCTAAAAAAGAATCTATGAAATTTGTATAGTGCATGCTCCAATACCACTTGTAGTTTACTTATATAGTAGATGCTAAGAATTTAACTGCAATATGTAATGAGATTCCAACTACAAGAAGTAAAAGATAAAAGCATAATATAGCACTTATAAAAATATAACCCCTTTATTGATAATGTGGAAGGTGAGCAATGTTTAATGTCCCCTTTGAAGGGGCAACCTCCAAATGAGCATCACTTCAAAGCAATCATAATTCTTAAAATAACTATTCTATAGCTTCTTACCTTTATAAATAGTTTCTTAATATGCAAGCCCTACTCACTATTGGCTCCAACATTAATGATTATTGGGTTGTATTCCCTAAAAATGGATTTTTGCATTAATTAATCACACACCAACTACCTAATGGGCTTATTAAAAAAAAACGGTCTGATATATTAATTAACTTACTCCTAAATATACATAACTAGTAAGGTGAGAGTAGGACCCTACCAAGTGGAAGATGGCTTAATACAATAATTAACTAATTCCTAATATCCATAACTTGGAAGGTGAGGGTAGGTCCTTACTAGCTATATTCCTATGAAAGTTGTGAAAAATATTGAATTTCTTAATCCAAGGTTCTAATTCTTGAAACCAAAACCCTATAAAGGAAAGAGAAGGGAAATTTGGCAAAGCTTTGGTTGGATTCGTATTGACGTGAGAGATTTAATATTGCAAGGTTGACAATAAATTATGTTGATTTTGTAGATTAGTCACACAATCATTGATCTAGTCGTTGCTAGCAAAGAATGGGTCTTTGTCCAATTCATGTTGGCAAAAAGGCCTTGTCAAACTATCTAGTTGTTGCTAACAAAGAATCAGAGTTGTGATAACTCTCACTCTCCTTAATTAGTGCTAGCTTAGGCTCAATTGTGTCTTGCCCGAGGGTAATTGAAAAAGCTTTTAAAAGTCAATTGTGCATGTTATCTCATATAGACCTAACACCAAAGTAAAACTCAAATTGAATGCCTAACCATGCTTCCCCATAATCCATTTTCCATGTTCCATGACTTCTAAGTTTTCATCAGTTCCTTATGTTTTCTATTACGTTATGATGACTTTAATATAATGATTTTCTTAAATTTCAGAACATAGGTGGGGAGGGTAGCAATCATTCCTCCCAACCACCCAAGCTACATCCAATGGACATTGATAGTAGTGTTGCGAACATTGCAATCATATTATTAACATCATCATATATCAGGATTCTATCATCTCAACAGTATTAGTCTCAAAGAGAGTTGTGAATTCATTAAATTTTAAAAATATCATGATATTTTCATAATATCATGATATATGGACAAAATATCATTATCAACATATTTAATTCGTCGAATATTCGGTATAGGTGTAATAGGAATACATTGGAAAATTGAATTTTGAAATACCATATTTTAATTATTTAATCACTATAAAATGTAAATAACATTCAATTTCATACTTTTTTGCACCGAGAGGAGCATTCAGTTTATAAAATAAAAAAATTACGGAAAGTATTTAAAAAAATGCATGTTGGCTCAATAAAATAAAATATTATGAAAATTAATTAAAAAATCTATCTTCGTCTATAAAATAAAAACTTAAAACTTAAACTTGGATCTATCAATCGAGAGAGATCAAATTTCTTGAGTTTAATTTTTTTTTTTAAATACACCTCAAGAAATTGGATCCCTCTCGGTGCTTGTTAGAGGGTTTAAGATGGTTAGAATTATTATTCATATAAGAAGTCTACTTCCATATTTTATCTATATAAATTTTTTCGTTTCATTACATATTTTTTCCTTACCGTATCCATATTCTACTTGAATTATGCTACTATAATTTGAAGAGAGAAAAAACAAGATTAAGAACAAATGGGTTATTATAACTGTATTGTATTATTAATATAAATGTTAATGCATTTTATTATGATGGCATGCCTTGGAAACAATGGGGAACACATCAATCTTTAAATGGCTTTTGTTTTCTAGAAATAAATAAACAAAAAACTATTAATATTGGATATAGTTAAGATAAGATGCTTAGTGTCCAAGTGATCATATGTTTTGTAGTATTGTAAACCTATTCATTACAATTAATATGTTGTAAATCAAAACTTATGTTTTATAAGTTTCATGGATAAATATTTAATTATTTAATTTTGTTAGGTTAAATATAAATTTGTTAAGTTTTTAAATTTTATATTAAATAGTTTGGTTATTAATTTTAATATTGTAAATATATTATATTTAAATATTATATTTTTATATAAAAAAATATTTAAAAGTTTTTTTTTTCAAAAAGATTAACTAAAATTTATTGGTACATTATAACAATTCCAACTAAATTTATAATGTATTGTATATACATGTTTTTATGTAGTTTGCTAATTTTTTTATAAATGTTATTAAAGCTATTTAAAAAATATACATTAAATTAAATATTATAAAAAATAAAACTATATAAATATAAAAACATGTAAGCGTGAATATGTGAATTACAAATAGTATTTAAATCAATTGTGGCTATACGTATTACACTTAGAAAGTGCCGATGATGTGAGATTTGTTGTAAAAGAATTTCCTTTACAACTATAGTAAATAATATGGTCAGATTGCAGGACAAAGAACAAACAATAGCGCTGATTTGTTTTTAATTTCTCATGAAATGTAAGGCAAGATTGAAAGATTGGCTCTAATCCAATCATAAATAAAGGAAAGTTTTTTTAAATTACTTTCTCTCATGTTTCAATTGAGTACCTTTCTAAAGAAGCAATAAAGAAACAATATCATTGTTAGTCAATACAAGAGTTCAAAAGAGATGAACTTGTTTCTATATCAATATGCAATTTTACTCTCGATTTTGACATGTCCATTGGTTTGGAAAGGCTTGATTCAATGGTATAAAAAGGTATTTTGTATTTTTTAATTATATGAAAAACAATAGAAGGCTTAAAATGGCCTTACATGCTTGAATTTTGATATTTTTTTTTGGAGATGGGTAGAAAAGACCACATAAAATACTTATTTAAAATATAATTAATAAATAAACATTTAAAAAATAAACAAATATATATATATTTGGCAAAGCATTAATTACATATTGGTTGGTTGTGTAAGATATTACACAATGAGATAACCACTGGATCTACACTCAAGTGACTATGTTGTTATATATATATATATATATATATAATAACTTGATACATATTTATTTGAAATTTGAAATTTATATATATATATAGTATATATATGATATAATTTACTTTTAATGTGAATATCTACATATTGTGTTTAAGTAATCTACTTCACTAACTCACGATGTATATTTCAAACTATGCAATATTTATTTCTCTTTTACTGGGTGCATAATGTTTACCAAAAATCACTCATGAAAGTATGAAGGGCTGTGTAGACTTTAAATAACTCATGAGATTATGAAAGGCTATGTAGGTCTTTAATATCTCTTGAGATTATGAATGGCCCACTACATTTTACATCTCATTCAACACATCACTTACGACTTTATTGTTGGGTGCAAAATGTTTATAAAAAATAGTTCACGAGACTATGAAGGACTATGTAGACCTTAAATAGCACATGAGGCAATGAAGGATTATCTATTATTAGGTGCATCGTGTTTACCAAAAATTGTTCTTAAGACTATGAAGGGCCACATAATGCTTAAATCACTCATGGCGTTGTAAATGGCCATGTATGCTATATCGTGCATAATTTTTACCAAAAATGACTCATTAGACTATGAAGCGCTAAGGAGGGCTATATCAAGGCCTATATAGCCCCTCATAGTCTCATGAGGATTGATAAGGATTATACACTCAACTATGACCAATTTAATGATTTAAAACTTTCATGTTAGAAAAATCAAATCAAATAAATGCAATTTTATAAAAACAAAACATTTGCCTAGCTATATTCATCTATTTATCTATATTTACCAATTGAATCTTTATTTTAAATAAAACATTCATGTCATATACTCTCTTCAATGACTGGGTTGGCAGGTGCGTGGGGAGTCCTTATGGACTCCGACAGAAACAAAGTGAAAGATTTTGCTTGGGGAATTGGCAGGAGAAACTAATAATGAAGCAGAATGGCTAGCCGTGATGAAAGGTATGGACATCGCAAGGAGCGATGATGTTAAGGACCTCGTGGTCTTTGGAGATTCTATGCAAGTGATCAAGGAAGCCAGGGCTTTAGTCAAACATCGTCGAAAACCAATCTCTTCAATGCATCATCACTTCATTTTCTTGGCCAAGGAATTTCACTCCATATCCTTCCTTCACATCCTTAGGCATAACAATCAGTATGCCGACACTATGGCTAACATAGGTGCAAGTCTGAATTGTGGTCTTGCTATTATCAACGATCTCCTAAATGTGGACATTTGGGTGCCTTAAGTTTTTCCTCTTGTCCCTCTTGAAACCTATGATCTTCCACCCTTATTTCTCCTGCCCCATCCTAACGTGGACCTCATTAATTTCCCAAATCTACGCGGGATCCCCTCGCTCCTTTTAAACGTTCCCTCGCCTAAACCGGTGGCCACCCCTGGCAGGTTCCACCTATCTCGCATGCGAGAGATCAATGTGGACAATCCCCAAGGCATTGAGAGATTATTTCATGCAGGAAGGTGGCGCTCTTTGCATCTTGCGAAGTTCTCTGCGAAATTGCTCCTTGCTCATTGTTCCTCCCTGCGAAATTCCTTTCTGCGAAGTTCTTAGAAGCCTGTTGTTTTGGTTAGCCATGGAGGAAAGCAATTAGTGCCCTCCTGCTCTGCATTGTAGAAAATGTAAGAAGAACGTCCAGGGGCAATCCGGGGGGGGCTGGCACGAAACGTTACCTCTCTGATATCTTCCAGGGGTCATTGCAATGGCGGCAACGAGCCTTCTAGGGGTGGCGTGACAAAGTTGGCTTGCCATAGTCACTCCAAAGCTAAGGATCCCGGTAGCGACAGAAGATGGGTACCCCTCGACGCTGGACAAGGCCAGGGCAACAGGGGCCCTGTGTAGCATTTTGGCTGTGGTTTCGATTCTCGTAACAGGAACTGGAAACTCCTCTCGACTCCTGATCCTGGGTTCCTTTCGACCCCCTTTGAAGTTGGTCCATGGTGCACCTCAGCAGCTGTTTTGTGTAAGTCCGGGTGAAATGGGATGCAACAAGAACTGGAAGCATGTTGTGGACGACAATGGGGGCCTGGTCAATCTGGAATCTCCTTGCGGGCAGGGAAGCCCTTCCCCTGAACTCCACACACAAATTATGGACCTAGAAGCCCAAGTCTGTTGGTTCAGGGGAGACCTCTTGGATATGAAGAAAGCAATTTCTCATCTTGCTACCTTCGTGCAAATCTCCAACTCCAAAGTCCGGATTAGCAATGGTAAGATGAAGGATTACTTTGATAAGTTGATTGGCAAGTTTGATACTTTCTACAATTGTCTCGGAATAGTGGAAGCCAAAGTTGATTGCGTCAGGACCAACAGTGGAAGCAGCCCCTCTATCATCTTGAATATTGACGACAAAAAATGCAGGTGCAACATCAAGAAGTAAGGACAAAAATGCTCGAACTCATCATGTCAACTGACTCTCTCTCTGTCTCTTCTTCACTGTATCTGGACATCTCTTTTTTGGTCTGATTATTGCACTTCTTGTTATATGTATTACTTTTGTTGTCTTCTATTAGGGCAATTCATCAATATTTTCAGTTGTAATAGGCATAAGGCCATTTTTGAATATCAGAGGCTAGTATGTGAAGAGCATGTCTCGACAGCTCTGGTTTTTTGGGATCAGTCTCCCCTAAACTTTGTATTATGTTCTCCCTTTTTAATATAAAAGCTCGTTAAAAATTTGTGTGAAAAAAAAATATACTCTCTTCAATGTTATAAGTTTCTATACTTCATTTATGAGTTGTTGACTATATTAGCTATAAATTAACTACAAATTACTACCATTATTTATCCAATATATATTTTTGATAAAAACACTAATGCATAGTTTTGGTAAAAATGTTATTTTCATATTCTCTAGATATACATGTAATATAAAAATTTAAAAACAAATCTAAAAAATAATTGGAATTATATTTTTGATATTTGATAGTTATTTTAATGTTTAGAATATACTAAAACATTTAAAATAAAATTTAGATGCTATTTTATTTTACATTATCTTTTATTTAAGATGCAGTTAATAATCAACTCACTTGTTCATTATTACATTTGCATTTTTACATTTGCCCATTAAAAAGGGAGGGAGTTGCTTCAAATGTTTAAAATATTGAAAAATAAATATTTAATTTTTAAGGGAGGGAGTTGCTTCAAATGTTTAAAATATTGAAAAATGAATATTTATTTTTTTAACTTTGTTGATTATTTTTCCAATATTTTTCCTGATGTTACCAATAAGTTTCTTACCAAACCCTATTCATTGACACAATTTCCAATATTAATTGCTAGTAGGGGTGTAGACCAACTAGAAAGAAGTGAAATGATATGACATCGTAAAAGAGGTCACTCACCTAGGGGTATAGTGGTAGCACAGCCCTAGATTCCCCTATTATTAAAAAAAATTACAAAACCCACAAAATCCTAGCTTGCAGGGGGTGTATGACATATTGGAAAAGAGGTCACACACCTAGGGATATAGTGGTAGCAAAGCCCCAAAATTCCCCTATTATTAAAAAAAAATTACAAAACCCCCCAAATAAATATAATCAAACTAAATTATAAATTTCAAAACCCTCACATAAATGTAATAAAGCTAAAAAAAAACTTAATGAGTTTTACAAACATAAAACTCCTTTAAATCCCCCCCCCCAAAAAAAACATAAATAAATATGCCATAAATATTTGCTCGTCCAAAGAATACACTATTTTTCACTCCTTTTCCATGAAACGCTATGTTTTACTCTATGAACAAATTCCTTACAAACTACAAACTATTTTTATGACTGAAATAAAAATATAAGCTGTGAAATGCATCTAATAAAAACTTTCATTAGCATTGACCATTCTAATAATTTAGAACCGCCAATGTTCCCCATGCCCCATTACCATACAGACTATTTTTATATGACTGAAATAAAAATATAAGCTATGAAATGCACCAAAAACTTAATACATTTAATCAGCGTAAATTCAATCGCATGCCCCGGGACCTTCAAATTTCCAAGCACTATGAAACACACACCCGCACGATGTCACATAGAGAATGCCACTGAAAAATACATTTACAATGTTCGCTTACAAAGTAACATATGTGAATGTGAAACCTAAAACAATTCATAAATACAATATGGTATGGTTTGTTTGAGCAGGAAAATAAAATATCGCTAATCCGGAAGGTTACAATTGTTTGATGGAATTCTTGCAAAACAGTACTTTCGTATTTTCCCTTCACAAGTAGAGAATGTCCTTCAAGTTTTATTCGAAACAAGCACGATAAGATTGAAAGGAGTTCTTTTGGTGCCCTGGGATATTTGTACTTTACCATTGGATCAAGTAGGAGTGGGCCTCCCCAACATAAAATCTCAAGCAGTTGGTCTTTTTGGTAAAGTAGTGTGAGCAGTGAAGAAGATAACACTTGACAAGTTTTATTCCATCACTGAATTCAACATGTCCAATGGATTGAAGGTATCAAAAACCCCTTTCAACTGTGACATAATCGATAATGATAAGCCTCATAGATGCCAGGTTCAACTCCACTAAAAAGGATGTGTTGCATGGTAGATAGTGTCTTGTTTTCACTAATGGAAGTTTTGATGGCCTGAGATGCTTGGCATGTAAGGTGAAGGCCTATTTGGATGTTCTAGTCTACCAGCAGTGAGCGCAGTACTCTCTCAACTATGTTCACTGGTAAAAGATTGGTCATAAAGGTATTTTCCATTGGACGGCTATGGAACGATGAACACCCACAATTGAATACTTGCGATGATCTTAACCAAGCTAAACTCAAAAGTTAAAGCGTTCAAACAGTCTGTATTAGAACATCTGTAAAATGCAACTCCATGTGTCTAGTCTGTTTTGGATGGATTAGCAATTGAATAGTGAAAACCCTTCTACCTCTATGTGGCAAGGCACCTTCATGACCCTGTCATACACACCTTAGATATTGTCTCACACTTGAACAAAAGGTGAGAGTGACAGACACTACAGCATGACAATGCACCTTCAAGACCCTGTCAGACACACCTTAGATATTGTCTCACACTTGAACAAAAGGTGAGAGTGACAGACACTACAGCATGGCAAGGCACCTTCATGACCCTGTCAGACACACCATGGATATTGCCTCACACATGAACAAAAGTTGAGAGTGACAGACACTACAGCATGTTGGTTGAGGAGCTGCTAGTGCATTTGGAAGGCTCACTCTTACCTCAAGTATGGGAATCACTTATGTTTAATAAAACTGGCTATCAATACCAATGTCCATAAAGTTGGTGTTACAAATGTTGCAAGGTGTCACTAGAGTAGAATCAGCATAAGACTTTGTTTTCGTTGAAGTGCCAAATTCAACTCAGGGATCACAAAAACTCACGAGTCACTGTGACAATGACTCGACGCCATGAAATATAAAAAATATAGATTTCCAAGAAGAAAAAGAATTCAGATTATAGTTATACATAAGAGAGAATTACAGTAATTATAATGCAAAAATAACATAACCTTGTATATCTTACTATCATGATGGATCATCATACCATAATTCCTCCATCATATTCAAGTCACTACTAAGACTCTTCCATCCCTGTTGACTCGATAGTTCCTTCTAAAACTCAATGTGTTTAGGGGATTTCTGGAGATAATAGGCAAGTCAACCATGCTTCAGATCAGAGCTGTCGAGTCAAGGTCAAACTGACCTGTACAGAGTGGAAATCAAAAAGTCACATAGACTCAGTGACTCGCAAGTCTACCCATAGAACATTGTGAAATGATTTGTGATCGGAATGGAATGATTGAGCATGTCTTTTGGAGATGCACGTATGCCAAGCCCTTTTGGGCATATGCTTTCAAGCTACATTTAACTACTTTTCACTGCCCCACTCTCTTGGAATTTACTCTCCTAGGGAACAATTGGGTGATTAGGGATCACTGATCTTTATAGCACACAGTTTAGCTATCCACTATTGGATTTCTGTGGAAAAGTCAAGTAACATTTCATGCAGCGCTGTAAGCTCTTAACCTAGGGCAGCACAAAGCAAGAATTGGCTTTTAAGTTTTTGCTCACATATACTTGGTCACTAATAAGAGTCGTCCAGCCCTGTTGACTCGACAAACCCTTAAAAGCCTCAATGAGTTTAGGGGATTTAGGGCAATTAGGGGCAAATCAACCACACTTTGGGTCAGATTCGCTGAGTCGAGGTCAAACCAACCCATATAGGGTGGAAATTGATGTAGTCTCAGTGACTCACAAGTCTACCCCTTGAGCATTGTGAATACGATTTGTGGTCAGGATGAAACGATTCAGCGTGTCGTTTAGAGATGCACATATGCCAAGCCTTTTGGGCATGCTTTCAAGCTCATTTAACTACTTTTCACTGCCCCCATTGGATGATTAGGGACCATTGATCTTTATCGCACACTGTTTGGCTATCCATTATTTGCTTTCTGTGGAAAAGTCAGTCTAAAGTTAAATTTCATGCAGCACTGTGCTCTCTTAACCTAAACAGCTCAGGGTCTTTAAGCAAGAATTGGCTTTTTGGTTGTAAAGTCATATTTAGTTTTTCTCCACAAAGATGTGGAGTCTCTCCCTATTGGGGGGCACAAGCTCATATACTCGCTTCTGTTTTGTCTTTTCTAGAACAAAAATTTACTTGTCATCATGTTGTCAAATTGTTGTTACTCTCTTTGTTCCATAATCTAACTATTTTATACCAAGAAGTAATATATGATGCATTTCTCAAAGAAAATCAAGAATTTTATGCACCGTTGTGTTTCTACAAGACAAAGACTTGATAAGTCAACTTGTCTATTTTCTTAACTTTTTAAATACCAAATATGTTTTCCTCGACATATAATAGATCTACAGCTAAAAGAATAGATTCCGTTTAAATAACAAGCAACAAAGCTATGACAAACTTCTTTTAGTGATATAGCTATGACAAGATTCTGAACCATCAACCTGTTGAAGTCTGAAACTAGCATGTAAAACAACGGGACCAAACACTATCTTTAGAAGGAACGGCAGAAACATCACCAACATAAACACTCACTAAGTTGGTTGCAGAAAATAAATAAAAAATGAAGATTAGAAAGTATGAGAAAACCCATGAGATGAAGTCCATATATTCCCAAATGATAAGTTGCAAACTCCAGCAAGGAATCCTACAAACTAAAAATCTGCCCACGTTTGCTCCCAAGTACATTCAAAATCAAAACATATACATTTTTAAGAGGAATTGTTTAGGCTTTCTCACTTGAATCCAACAAGCCATGACTTAGGCATGGTGAGTCACTGGACATAACCATTTGTTGCCAAAATGCCTAAGATTATATCATCAACACTTACTGATTGTTATGTGCATTTTATTTTTGTAATTTCAAACTCCCCAGAGTAAATATGATTGTTTACAAGCAAATATTGTCTGATGCATAAAAATAGTTGCTAAACATGATTAAAACGGCCAAAAGAACATCTACCTGCATATCAAGATTCAAATCATATGAAGCCCTTGGGATATGTTTAGAATACCATATAAAACATGACAATGACCTTATGACCTTAAGGCAAAACATGACAATGACCATACAAGGACTGAATATATACCATTTTGGCAGAAGCACCCAAATGCCTCGAGAAAACAAGCAAAACCATGACACTCTTCTGCTTTGAGGAATGCTTTTGACACAATTCTGATTTAGAAATGTGAAAGCACCTTCTTTATTTCAGTACACAGAAGAAGCAAGTACAATACAACCAGAGTTGGCTTAGTATCCCACCTTTCTCATATTAGCATAAATGCTAGATAAAGGGAATACTCTCCATCAAAATTACTAATTCTATAATCACATGCAAGTTTGAAGTTTTGAAGAATGATCTACTTCCTTTCCTACAAACAAATGATTTTCCCCTGAAGCAGCCATTTTGAGATCTTTATACCATGATTTCGCATATCACAATACAGATGTGCAATAAAGGAAGCTAAATACAGTAGTACACATAACATTCGCAAAGAATCCCAACAAACCCTTACAATCGTATATCACAATGAAGGATTTGAATATTTCCAACTGCTTTAGAGGGCAATGAATATAATATTAAATTATGTATTTGATAAAGCACTAAATTTTCGATTACCTGACTATTGCTGCAACTTTTGTGCAACTTGGTGGTTGCACGTACTACGACCAATGCAGAAACATGAATGTACTACCTGCCCATTCAATTACCTCCCTTGTGGATTCACCAGTTGGGAAAACACAGCACTTGGAGTTACATCATCCAGATCCTCACTTGCCATACTACGCCCGCCAGTGCTGGGTCCATCCGCAGCATAAGTTTCTAAGTTGTTTGAGCGGTTGTAGTCAGGAGAGATTTCCACAAAGTTATTCGTGCTGTCATCAACCAGTTTATTCTCAATTGCAGTTTCCTGGAGCTGCAACGCAAATTCTAGATTCCAAAGCACATCTCCCATAGCTGGCCTTTCAACCCCTTGCTCAGCAAGACACTTTTCAGCTGCTTCCCCATACTTCTTAAGGGACTCAGGATTAATTTTACCTTTCAAATAAGGATCTATGATTTGTTCCAAAATTCCCTTTCTCTGGTAATGCAGAGCCCATTCAGCAATGCTTACCTGTTCTCTTGGAAGAGAAGGATTAATAGCAGGTCGGGCACACAACACCTCAAACAACACAACACCAAATGAATAAACATCTGACTTTTCAGTGAGCTGCTGCCTACGGTAGTATTCTGGGTCCAGGTATCCAAAGCTGCCTTTGACCACAGTGCTAACATGAGTATGGTCAAGAGTTGGGCCCATTTTTGATAATCCAAAATCTGAAACTTTTGCAACTAGGTTTTCATCAATAAGTATGTTAGTGGTCTTGACATCCCGATGTATGATGGTCTGAGCAGCCCCTGTGTGAAGATAATGAAGGCCTCGAGCAGCCCCAATACAAATATCTAATCTTTGCTTCCATGACAATGGGGTTAAATCCTTGTTACCATATAAGTGTCCTCGCAGTGGTCCCTTGGCCATGTAATCATAAACTAAAATCATCTCACAGTTTTCTTCACAATAACCAATTAGAGACACCAAATGGCGATGCCTGAGCTTAGAAAGCATCTCTATTTCTGTTTGGAATTCATGGATACCTTGTTCTGCTAGCGGGTTTCCTCTCTTAACTGCAACCTTGACACCACCATCAATCTCTCCTTCATAAACTTTCCCAAAACCACCAACACCAAGAATCCGCGACTCATCAAAGTTTTTAGTAGCCTCCTGTATCTCTGCAAAAGAAAAATGTCTGCAAAAACTGGAAGGTGCAGATGACACATAGCTACCAGTACCACTTTTTCCAGAAGTAGTAGAAACTTTGCTCCCAATGGTGTGTGAGTTACCCCCATAGAGTGGTAGGGGCAACCATCCAGGGTGCTTGTCACCAGTTGACGCACCACGGCGTTGACGAACAATGCAGCAGATAGCAAGAACAAGAGCTAATACAGCAACCCCTCCGGCAACTCCCCCAATCACAGGACCCTTACCCTTGCTGCTGCTGCTGCTGCTGCTGGAACTTGGAGAAGGAGTCACATCACCAGGCCCCTGTAAGCAGTGGCAATTATTAGAATTGGCTTTTATTCCCATTAAACTATTGAAAATATGTTTACGAATTAACAGCAAGCATTGCCTAAGTATTTAGGAACTGAAATTATTTCCCTACAAATCAAATTCTGAACTTTCGCACATACATATACATAATAAGCAGACATGTATTTCTAAAATGCTACAAACTAGTCAATGGAGGCTTGCCAGGTCAGTGAAAGTTAAGAACTGTTATTTGCCCCCCCAACAGGGTTTAAGTCTCCCTAGCGACATATTTGCCCCTTGTGGGACACTTGTGCTACTGCTTATGCTTGCAGTTGGGGCCAGGTGCAAGTCCTGGGCAACTTTCAGAGAACAGATCCCTGCTCATGGCTTCAGAGCTGAAGGATTTCGTTAAGTGTTGTAAGCCAACTACATTAGTTGTATTACTCCCAGATTGAGGATTGGCATGCTTGCCGCATCATGATAACAAGAAGCTGGTCAAAAATAGAAAACAACAAAGTTCAATTCTGTACTGTTAGCAAAGAATGCTTAACCTTCCTCTGATATTCACAAAAATCAGAAAATTGTAGATATTTTGTAGTGCTAACAAAATTTGATCAAGCTGCAGCAGCTTGACGTCTCTTTGCTTATGATTTTGTTCCAAGTGTTCCATAAAGAGCAAAGGGAACACAACACAGAGACCCATGCATAAATCAAGGAGGCAGTTGGGTTAGATTCCACATGGTAGCTAATGATTGGCAAGGAAGTAGACCCAGTTGACATGGTCGACTATGAGGAGCAGCTTTCATGGAGGATCAAAGTCTATAAAAGGAATAGGCATATCTATTCAAAGACAGCTTGGAGTAGCTCAAAAAGTCGGGAGGTCGGGATAGCTCTGAGTTTTAGCTTAGGCAGGCCTAGGGACATTATATTTTTATGTATCATGGATATTTTCTCCCATGTCTTTATGTGTAGCCTTTAGAGCAAGGATCAAGACTTATGGCTGTTTTGGTAGCTAGCTGGTCTTTTTCAAGCTGTGATAGTGCTTCATATTCACCGAAAAAAGGAAAATCCAATATCGAGAGTTTTCCCATATTCATATATTTGATTATTATACAACTGTGACAATTCCAACACTGTCAGTTTAACTAAAGGTCTGGATCCAATCATGTAAAGATTTGGCCGAATAGGAACCATGAAATTAGGCAAAATAAAGCTGCTTTTGAAGAACTTAGCTCTTGAAGTTTTTCTGGACTCAGAATCCAATCCATTTTCAAGTATTTGGTGAACATCTTTTCAAATTACCCTTTCCCTTCACTTTTCAAAACATTGGCAATGGGGAATTAGTTCACCGGGGAGGCCAAAGGAGTATGATCTCTCCATCGGGGTGGAACGCAATCCATTTTCAAGTATTTCAAAGCATGCAATGGGGCATTAGTTCACTGGTGGGTCGAAAGGAATATGATCTGTCCACCAAGGTTACATTCTCGATGGGGTCTTCCTCAGAGATTGGATAAAAATCATTCAAAACCGCATCTTTCCTGGCAAACGGTTCTGGCAGAAGTCTTGATGACTGTCATAGTTCTACAAGGTCATACTTTTGGATTCCATGGACAGGTTTTAAGGGTCTCTCAAACGACCCAAACACTCGAAAACATCTAAAATGCATTGAATCAAGCAGAATTTAAATTTCTGAATCGCCATAATTTGGCAAGAAGAGCAATTTCGGGTAGCTTTTGGATATAACCTTTATGATGCTCCGTCTGGCTCACCCTTATGGCATGAGTTTCGATGGAGAGAATGTTATGCCGTCCACAAGGGGTCTATTGCACTGTGGTCAACCCTACCATTACGAAACGAGTTTCAAATAACATAGTGTTAAGCTATCTACCCTGATCCCACTCTAGCTGTGGTTTGTCATGTTCCAAACCCTTGTAGCATGGGTTTCAAAGGCTCCGGTTTGAGACTCAGTGCAAAATCCCAGGAAGAGATACGTGTCAGACCTGGTAACTAAGACGAATACTTGAAGGCATAAAATAATTGAAAACAATGAGCCCTTACCTGGTAATTCACTTGAAGAGCAGCCACTGGATTCGGCCCTGCCAGATTCCCCGAGCTATCGTTGATTTTGAACAGTTCCAACCCATTTAAAAGGGCATTATAATATTGGGCATCAGTGGCAGTGCTGGTATCAGGGTGTAAAGCTACCCAGAAATTAGTGTCCCCGGACTGCGGCAGAAGAGTAGAAACATAATCCCTGTAAATAGCAGTGCCGGCAGAGGCACCAGTTCCAATCACGTCAAAAGACTCCTGCGCAGTCTGATTATTAACATAGATATTAAAAACCCTCTGGTTTGGCAGAGTGTAAATCCACTCGCAGAAATGGAGCCGGACCACGTATGTGAAATTCGCGTCGACGAGAAGCATCCAGGTTAAATTGGATATCGCGTTCACGCTAGAGGTCGGAGTCATGGATCTGAAGGTGCTGTAGACCGTTGATGGGGCAGTGTACTTGGGAATCTCCGTGTATTCCACGGTCGAGTCGTTGCTCAGGGTTACGCCGTTGGCCCCGCCGTAGATATAAACCGTATCGTCATACCAGGTTCGGCTCAGGTTTGAATCTCCGTTGGGACCAATGGCTTGCCCGCCCACATTGAGCCTGTACATGGTCTGCAGCACAAAGGAAGGACCGATGGGGAACGACACCCCGGGACCACTCCCGACCAGGGTCGGGGCGTCTCCGGTGAAGAGATCGGGCATCGATTCAACCTCGATGCCATTGACAAAGGCATATGAATTCGCTGTCTCTGGTGAAAACGTTATGTTCAGTCTGTCGGAGGTAACGTTGATTGAGTATTCGCGGATCAGAACGACGTCGTTCAGGGCGTCGGCCGTCTGCTTGGTGCTGAAGTTGCTTAAAAGCGTGTAGGAATTGGCAACAACGGTGAAGAGCGCGTCGGAGTCCTGGTGGGATCCGTAGTTGGACGGGTAGAAGTATAGCCTCAGCCAGTGCCGCCCCGGCGCAACGGCGAAGGAATACGTGGCCGGCGCTGTGAAGATCCGGGCTGTCATGTAAGGAACCGTCGAAGGGAGCGCCGGGTTCTGCGACGAGGCCGTTGCTGAAAGAGAATTGGATGCCTCGGGCGGGGCGAATTTGGAGCGCTGGTCGGTTACCCAACTCCGCCCGTCTGCATCCTTGGCGTTGCCTGAGGCGCCGCAGCTCAAAAGAATGTCCTCCTTGGGGATGAACGAGCTATTGTTCTGCGCGTGCGGGGTCGCCCACAAGAGCCCCATGGCGCCCAGAAACAATGCCAGGCTCGCCACGGGCGAGGGTCGAACCCGAGCCCTGCCCATTGTCGCTGTTCTGAGATCGCCCAACGCTTCAAAAACTCGAAGCCGAGTTAGCTCAGATTATGCTCAACGGACTGATTCTTCTTCAATAATGCTTATGCCTGTGCTGTGCCTTTTGTTCTCTAATGGTGAACCTCTGCTCCAGGACCCTCTAGCTATTCTGTTGGATTCCACCCCACCTCTTACTGGTCCTGTCCGCTAGCTTAAACATCTGACAATCCACCGAACAGATCGCAAGCGTCTCCGTCAGATTCGCCTGACTTGTGCGACGTTTAATTCCTGTCAAGTCCCAGTGAGCTGGTGACAGCTCGCTGATCTGACGGTTCGGATGCCGCCACGTAAACAACAATTTTCTTGTCTTTTACCGAACCCTATAAAATTTCGTTTAACACCGCCTTCCGCGGTCCTCCTTTGACCCCGTGTTTCGCGGCTTGTATCTCCGCCGTCAGATTCCCAACTGTAAATATTGGCCGGCCCCGGTAAGTGGGGTAAATGAAATGTCGGGACTCGGCCTGATAATCGTTGCTGGTGGGGCCCACTTGATACATAAGTCCGCGCCATCACACGGTGGCCACGTAGATATATAACGCGCTTTGAACGGCTTGGTTACAGCGTGGATTTTAATTAGCGGTGAGGCAGAGAATGTTCGCCACATTTGAAAGACATTCCTAACTTTGTAATATCTCTGCAAATGGCGGACGGACGGCCAGAATTAGAGGGAGTGGGAGTGGGAGTGTGACGGAAAGAAAAACCGCTTGGTCAAATTACGTTCCCACGACTACTTTAGTTTAACTTTCATTTTCAGTTTTTGCCTTCAAATCTTGAAAACGATGATCGGGTTTCAAGTGTGTCACAGTCAACTATTTCATTTTATTGTTTACATTTTATTGCCCTTTCATGCTTTCTTTTTCCACTATATTATTGATCATTTCAATTTCGTATTTATTTAATAAATTTTGCCCTTTCATGCTTCGATTTTATTTAATGAAACCTTGTGGTCCTTTTTCATTCCAATATAAATATTTTGGATACACTGGATGTCAAATTTTATTATTATAAGGTTTCTTTAGTTTATGTTGATTTATGTGATATTTTAACTTTAAGCTAGTATTATTGCATCGAGTGAAACGAGGTGCTCTCCAACCCAGTATGGGGGAGATGTTGTAACGCTTGTTACTAACACCAACTTAGATCCAAATCCTAGGCTCTATCAAGCACCGAGAGGGATCAAATCTCCCGAGGTGCAAACCTCTCCTCGAAAAGCTCCTTGAGTGCAATACTTGAGAAGAGATTTGATCCCTCTCGATGCTTGATAAAGCCTAGGATCTGGATCTAGGCTAGTTTCAGTCGTGGGTGGTGACACAAAACTGAAGTTTGTTCTTAAGTTGAAAAAACAGATACGAGGATTATCATAATGTAAGTAATAAGTATTAAGGATTGAGTAAATTGTTAAACTGGAAAATAGAGACAATAATTTTGCAAGGATTAAAAAAATGAAAATATGGTTCACATCATGATCATTTTCAATCTATCTTCTTCATCTTTTCTTATATTCACACCTGGTAGTTTTGACATCTTCTCATATCGATCATATGAGAATGGAGGTTGAAATCGTAGACCTGCCACATCTTTAACTCGAGATATTGTTGTAAATGTCATACCCTGCCTCTCTTGCTTTCCAATACTAATAGTAGCTTTCTCCAATGTCAATCCTTGTGACTTACGGATTGTTAAACCCCAAGCGAGTTTCAACGGAAGTTGTTTTTTATTACCTATTTCGATAGATGTAATAGGAACAACTTGAGGAAACGATTCATCCCATGGTCCCCCCACATAATTATCAAATTTTATTAAAACATAAGTGGGTGGTTCTGGAGGCGAACTTCCAAGGTTATATACAATTTGTTGTATAACTCCAAGAGCACCATTGACGAGTCCTGCATCAGTCCAGAGGTTTGATGTGAGCATTACCTTTGCTCCTATGGCAATAAGTAATTCAACTTCCAACCCTTCTTCATCTCCTTCCATAGAATAGTTGCTTCTTACAGATGTAGCAATATTGGTCGCAATGGGACAATTTAGGCTTCTTATTAAACATTGGTTATGACAGTTTACATCTTCATTTGTCGCAAATAAATGCATCACCTTATCAAAGGACTTTTTCATTGAAGCATGTAAGGAAGTATTTGTACGCGTAATCAGTAATTTCCAATCCTCTATTATTGGAATTGCATCTCTAATATTCATCAACACATTACGAAAAGATATTTGTTCATTGCTTTGTCCATTCTGTCGAAACACAGTATCGAGGGTCACAACTGTTGTGAATATGTTCCACAATTCTTTTGCAATACCTTCTGATACATATACAGGATTATCCATGACATGCGACAATTATCCCAAATCACCGACCAATATAATTGATCTTCCACCAAAAGGTATATTAGCATTTTCTGGGAAGGCTTGGTGAAGTCTTGAATCTATTTTGATTAATAGATTTTTTTCAATAAAACTCATTTCATCGATCAAAATATATTTAACATTCCTCAACTCTTCCTGTAAGTTAATTAAACTCAGTCCTCGTAAAGGATTAATTTATTTTATCGGTATATGAAGTGCAGAATGAATTGTTCTTGCGGAAATGTTGAAATCTGCCACTACTATAGGAGCTAGAAGAAGTAATGGACTTTTCCCTGGATGCGAGAGATTTTCAAGTGTATTTTTTATGGCTCCAATCAAATATGAATTTCCAGTACCTACAGTTCCTTGGATTATCATGCGTAGTGGATCAACACCCGTTCTATAATGGTCAAGGATAACATCGTATGCTATTCTTTGCTTATCCCCCAAACTATCAATTGAGTAAGACTTTGCATGTTGATTAGTAGAAATCATTTTCAATTTTCGCATATCAAAGATGAAATGAATTGCACAGCTGGAGGTCTCTTCATCTACAAAAGCAGTGTTCCAATCATTCATACGATCAAGATCCCTAGGTCCAAGCATCTCAAACTCATTATAATTTATAAATTGATTTTTATATAATCCACATATGATCTCCCATTCATGCTACCTGGAATCTCTTTGTGGATTTGGACGTTCTTCTTCTTCGTCGGATTCAACTCGAGCATCTGTAGGCACAGGTTTGCGATCAACATGACAAGGTATATATTGCAAATTTTTCCAATTCTGTACTATTTCATCAGATGTGTGGCCTATATCTCTTGAAAGTCACGAAATGTCTTGTACAAAACCAACTCGGACCAACAAAATTCAACATACTTCTCATATTTTCGATAAGGAATAGAGTTAAATCTAGGAAACACACGTACAATAGATGCATTACTTCATGGTAACCATTTTCCCCCCCCGTTGATGTTTGTCATATGACCAATATTTTTCAACATCTATCAATGTAAGTTGCTCCATATTCTCCGGTCTCTTAGTATATGCATCAATTAGAGAATTATCATTGTCGGCATTATATGTTTCAACTTGTACTTGTTTGAAAATTTTCATACCCACATTTATAACCACAAACGACGGCTACATTCTGAAAGAGGAAACTCTAGAAGCATATGGCATGTCTCTTGTGCACCAATGTCCCTATCAACAATGGATTCACACAACAAACTTTTATATGCACATGCTGCTGGTTCGTTCGGATTCTGGATAAGAGAGACCCACATCAACATATTGTGGAAAGTTTCAGATCCCTTTTCTGATTTAGCAGCGTACTTTTCTATGTAATTAGTAATGACACGCTTGGAAAGTACAGGCTGCCAATCTATATTATCCCTCCACATCATCAGTGTTTCACGATTGTGTGTATTCACTCTGTCATCATTTCGTCTAGGTTCATACTTTTTTTCTCCTTCTTCATCAATGTAAAGTTTTGATTGGTCACATAGATCCCATGGTGCGTGGTACCGACATACCAATTTTCCTCCCTTCTTTCGAAGACAACTCTTCTCATTGCAGGTAATGTGACGCTCAACACAGTTAAGAAGTTCTTCATAATCAGTCATTGGATCCGATTGAAATATTTGTTCTGTGCCTTTTAAACAAGGATGATCTTCTACATTATCTCCAATTTGAATCTTTCGTTAATGTCCCTCACGTGGATTTATTGCATGCACACATTTGTCGAAATACTTTTTTGCAGGTATAAATTCTCTAGGATCATCCCAATTTAGAGTGTCCATGTTGGGAGCATTTTTTAACCAAAGAAACCCATGGACATGAGGACATCCACGATGTTGCCATTCGTAGCGACTCCAATAATCTGTAGCTTGATGAAAATGTTCGAAAACCTCTTCTCGAAACATTGTATGTATCAAGTGCATATAATGTGCCACGATGTGAGTATTATCAATTACATTTTGACGTCGCCATTTTCTCGCTTCACGTGGATCTGTAGGACTTGTGCCTGGCATTAATTTATGCAAATCAGGCCACTGCATATCCACTGCACATAGTGTGAAGAATATTGTCGGACAACCTATCTGTTGAATCAAGTCAGATAACTCTCGACGACACTTGCTCCAATATGCACGTGTGCCTCTTAATACCGTTCCAAATCTCATTAATCTTTCTCCCAATCTTGAATCTAGAAGATTTTGTAAATGTTGTCGTAACTCTTCCATTGTTGTGGGTAGTTCACTAATATTTTTTTTACAAAAATGGTCGAGAAAGCTTGAGCACGATGTCTCATTATGATATTCAGTAAAAAATATCTAAAGCGAGGGTGCCTTCCAAATCTGTTATCATGATATCTGAGAAGATGTTTTGCATACTCATGTAGATGGACATTCCGCATTCGCGGTTGTAACCAATCAACCTCTCCTTTAGGGAACAATGCTGGAAATGCCATATCAAATAATCCAACAGTGTTGTACTCGTTAATCGGAGATGATCCAATGCCAGGCCAGTTAACCACATCAATTGATTCATCATTTGCGTAATTTTCATCCGGATTAGGATTATTTGACCATGCTCTAATAATTTCTATCCCTCGTGGTGCACTTGGAAGCCTTGATGCAAAAGAAGTTGTTTGTAAACCGTCTAACATGTCATCAACTCCTGGTATCCCTTCCAACATTGCAAATTCTGTGTCGACGTCAATATCGGGAAGAGTAACCAAATTAAGCATATGTGAGATATCTGTGGCATTTTCAGGTAACTCTTCTACTGCGTCATAATCAACTCGAACATCTTGATAATATGGATAATTCTGAATCTTATATAATAATGCATCCATAACTTTTTGTTTTCTAATAATGAAATCATAACTGGATCCTTGTCGTCCTTTTTTTTGCACAACGACCATTAAGTCCAAGTTGTTAATATGTCATGGCAATGTTTTAGCAACATCTTTTATCTCTTGCGGAAAACTAATGGTGTGTCCTCGATATTTGTATTTTCCACCTATTGAATTCATCGCCTGCAAAATTGGACTTGCACGTGCTATCAACATCTCTTCAACTTGTGTGAGATATTCAAGGACATGTGGTTGAGATCCTGGATCCATGTGATTCTTAGCTGAGAATTTGTGATTAGATCTCTCTCTCAGACTCGCACGCACATTGGACCTGTACTTGTATTACGTACTTGGATTCCAGCATATGACTCCAGGCAGACATGACATATTTCCCCTTTTTCAAATTGATCAACTCGTTCACAAAAATTACGATGTATAGTATACATTTCTTCAGATGGTATCGATATATTATTGTCAATTTCAATCTCCTTATCTTGGACCGTTACACGTTGAGCATCTCTGGCCGTTACACGTTGGGAATCTCCCAAAGTTGGTTCTACAGGTAGATTGGTTGAATATTGTCTTTTTCATTCCGCAAATTTATTTCTTTGTTCTTCCACTTGCTTCAACTTTCTCTCTCGATATCCTCTTTGTCGATCAAGGTTCCATTTTCTTTGTTCTTCTCATTCTTCTGTTGACATTTCGTCCAATTTTCTTTTTCGAAGTTCTTTTTTTCGAAGTGTGTTTTGTTTTTTTCGTTCTTCTCGTTCTTTTGCTGTCATTTTATTGAGATATTGTTTTTGTTGTTCTGCTCTTCGTTGCAACTCTCCTTCTCGTTCTTTTGGTGTCATTTCTTTAGATGGTACCGCGATATTAGCGTCAATCTCAATTGCCTTATCCTATTCTACATTTTGATTTACTTGTTGTTCTGCAAATTGATTTCTTTGTTCTTCCAGATGCTTCAACTTTTTCTCTCAATTTGCTCTTTGTCGTTCAGCGTTTCATTTTTTTTGTTCCTCTTGTTCTTCTGCTGTCAATTTGTCTAACTTTCTTTTTCGATATTCTTTATGTCGATCTGCGTTTCATTTTCTTCGCTCTTCTCGTTCTTCTACTGTCATTTCATACACCTTTCGTCTCACGTCTTCTGCTTTTCCTTTCAAGTCTTCTTCTCATTCTTTTTCTATCATTTCGTTAGATTTTTGCTCTTCTTTTGTTTGTCTCATAGCATCTTCCACATGCACATCTTCCATTTCTAGTGTAGAATCTATATCAAAAAAGTCAATGATTAACATATACACTGAAATTAATGCATATTTGCTTTGTAATCCATAATGAAATCAATGTTTGACACTAAACTCTATGCAATTTAAAAAAATAATACACTGAAATCTATGCAAGTGTAAAATTCAATATAGGATGGCGGCGGGAGGAGAGGAGGATGGCGGGAGGGTGGTCCTAGGAGGATGGGGGAGACGGCGGCAACGAATGTTGCAAGCGGCAGTGGGAGGGGAGGAGGATGGACATCGGTATGGGAGGGGGACGACAAGAGGATGGCGGGAGGGGAGGAGTATGGCGGCGGGAGGAGGGGAGGAGGACAGCGGGAGGATGCGGAGGTCGACGAATGGAGGGGATGTGGATGAGCAGGGGACACGATAGGAGGTCTGCAGACGAGGGGACGCGAGGGGAGGTCTGCAAATGGAGGAAGGACAGAGGAGGAGGTGCAAGGGACACGAGGGGAGGTCTGCGGAGGAGGGGACGCAAGGGGAGGTCTGCGAATGGAGGACAGACAGAGGAGGAGGTGCAGCCGAATGGTGCAAGGGACGCGGATGAGCATGGGACATTAAAAATTCCAATTAGATTACCTTCTCTTTGCTACTTTGATCGTTGATCCACTTCTCTTTGCCCCTTTTATCTTTTCCTCCTGTTTTATAAATTTTTTATGTTTTTTTGTTTGTTTATATAGGCATTGATTTCAACCGTGTTTTTTAATCGAAAATACATGTCCTTTTTTAATTAATGGCCGATAAAATATTAATTAGTTTTTACTGTTTTTTACGTTTTATTAGATGTAACGCTACATCACACACGTAAGAAGATCTCCCTCATATTATCACTTTTTACTATTAGATGTAACGCTACATCACACACATTAGAAGATCTCCCTCATATTATCACTTTTTACATTTTATTAGATATAACGCTACATCACACACGTTACAAGATCTCCCTCATATTATCACTTTTTATGTTTTATTAGATGTAATGCTACATCAAACACGTTACAAGATCTCCCTCATACTAGGCTGTAGAGCGCCTCTCGGCGCAATAATTAAAAAAATTCATGTCGGCTCATAAAATAAAAAAAAATTATGGAAAGTATTTAAAAAAAAATCCATGTTGGTTCATAAAATAAAATATTATGAAAAGTAATTAAAAAATAGATATTCGTTTATAAAATAAAAACTTGAAACTTAAACTCGGATCTATCAATCAAGAGAGATCAAATTTATTGAGTTTAAAATTAAAAAAAGAAATACACCTCAAGAAATTGGATCCCTCTCGGTGCTTGATAGATACGGGTTTAAGATGGATCTATGTTGGTATATAATACATTTTGGGATATACATGGTTTCATCTTAGATACATAGATGGAACACCATAGATTTTAGGATATGCTACAATCAAGTGTTTACGTGTTATATTTATTATAATATTGTAGTAAAATTTTATAATTATATGAAGAAGGAAAGGAAGGGAAATGAGATTTTATGATTATTAATAAGTAAGTATAATTATTTTATGATAAATTTATTTTTATGTTAATAAGAGAATTGTTATTTTTTGTCTATTGGATATAGCTTGGGTGGTTGGGAGGATTTGTTATCCTCTCCACCCAGGGTTCAATTCCTTGTAAGTTAAGTGTTGAGTCCTTAAATAGGTTTATTAAGATGTTCTTGATTTTTAGGCCTCTCCAATACAGTGAATCAAATGGGAAAAAAAAGAGAGGAAATTATTATTTTTTATGAATATCCATTTAAAATGCTCTCTGATGCGGTGAACCACATGGAAAAAAAAGAGAATTGTCATTTTTTATAAATATCCATTTAAAATAGAGCTTATGATATATTAAAGTTAAATAAATTATATATATATATATATATATATGAAAATGAAAATGAAAATGAAAATGGGTTAAATTCTAATTGGATTCTAGTATTTAGTCTTCATATATGGAGTTAAGGTGTTTTTACATATCACATGAGTCAATTTTGGTAGGCTTAGTAATGATTAGATCTTAGATGTGATAGAGGGTAATAGTGACTAAAAATGTTTTTAATTAGTTAAGAGTTTGTCTTCCTTCTAATAGGAATGAAAGTCTACCTACTTATAAATAGGAATGAAAGTCTACCTACTTATAAATCATTAACAAATTATTTAATTAATTAAATTTTGTTTACACACAATGATGAAGCTACACGTGAAGATATTAAAAATATATAAATAAAAACTAGACTAGTAGCCTGAATATTATAAGCCTTTTCCTACTTAAAAAAAAAACATATAAAAAAGAATAAGAAACAAAGAAACATGTATAAACAAAAATATCCTTTACTCCATAACAAGAATATGTGACTTTGTAAATGCACTTTTTAAGAAGAAAACTTCAAAAAAAAAAAAAATCTTGGAAACTATTAATTCTATAACTCATTATGATAGAGATGTTCCCACCTATCCTATTAACATTATATATCATTTCTATAAAAATATCTTTATATATAAAAAAAGGAGAGATATTTGATATATATATTAATATAATAATAATAATAACTATAGATAGAGATTAAAGGAAAGATACAAAATTTCACATATATAAAATATTATAGATATAATGTTTATATAAAAATAGGGTTACAAGGCAAATATAAATGTCTTCACAATAATCAAAACTATATTTGTATTTTTCCCTCGGATAAGTTGAGAAAGGGAGCGTACTCTGCCTCTCTTGCTTGGCACATGGCGGTAGATGGAATTGGTGGAAGAGGACACATAGCGAAGGACGAAGGCAATGGTAACAAGGAAGGGCACTTGGAGGAATTCCCATCCAAGCATAATTTTGGTTCATCGCGCAATGTTAAATCATATCCCCATATTTTAACTTCGAGCTCGAACGATCATGGCTACCAGGGAGAGGAGCATGTGGCCTCAATCCTAGTTGTACATTAGATCTCTACTAAATCATGAGGACATTAACTCCTGTCACTAAGGAGTATACGAGAAGGGTAAGGCTAATCGACGACATTATGATATCTTTGGGCTATCCAAGTTCTTGTTTGTTGCTCTGTAGGGGTACTTCTTTCATCTTAGCGCTCTCTTGATCTTCTTGATTGGGGACTCTCCATGATGTGACAACGAGCACAAAGTCATCAAGGGAGGGCACAAGGTAACGGTTGATGGAGGCTCGATTTAGCAAGGAAATCCCCTGGCATATCCAGTATGAAATAGATCAAGCAGAGGTGGATCTTATGACAAGTTTTTAGTCTCAATCGATCAAGGCTACAAAGTCCCAGCCGAAAGGCATCTCAAGAATTGGAACCTCAATAACAAGGGATATCATAGGTTCAGACTAAACTCATGCTAGCATTCTTATGCTTATCATTGTTATTTAGGAAGACATCAACACCATACACAACAAATTGGACATTCTTGTAGACGCGGAAAATACTCCACTATAGGTGTGCACCCATAAACAAAATGGAATTGCTTCTGCTTTTCCTTTGGTTGATGCAGATGATCGTCATATGTAAATCTCTCAATTTTCTAGTTTTTTCTCTCTTAGCAGCAATGGCAGATATGTTTTGTGTTTAACAGTTCCTTTTGTAGAATTTTGCGCTCTATAAATTGAATGGGTTTTGAACAGAGCAGGGCTTGGTTCCCAATTACTTTAGGAAGGTCTCACCTCTGCAAAACAATTTTACTTTTGTATGGATCTTAAAACTAAATTCCCATTTGACTTTTAACTTTATTGGCTAACCCGACTTCCCAGTGGCAAGCTAACCATTGCCCTCTTGTAATTTATGGTTATTTTTTTTAGTCAATACAAAATATGTAGTTAACTTACCAAAAAACTATATTTATATTTTTAAGGATTCATATTTATCTAAATTTTCAAGTTTTGAGTTTACTTAATTAATATAATACCTATATAAAAATATTGTTAAAATGCAAATATAAATATTTTCATAATAATAAAAAAACTGAAACTATATATAAAACTTTAAGTATTAGGTGTAGTATGATGTCTAACTCTAAGCCTATCTCTATGCTTATCTCTATGCATATGCCCCTGTCATTCATGTCATCTGTGTATGTGTATGTGTATGTGTATGTGATTGAGAAAGAACGACTGAGTTGTTAAATAGTCACTGCTCTCTCAGTAATGGTTTCTTTTAATACCAGAAATCTCCATTTGGAAAGAATGATCAATGCTCTCTATCAATGATCGTCGGGCTTCAAATCCAGGTATGTAGCACTTTCAAAATGCACGCTCATACTTTTATATAATTATTACCAATGCATGAGGCAGGGATATCCATATGCTTTCAAATTGAAATATACTTTACAGAGAGGGAGGTCCAATAAATGGTTCAAGAATATCAAGAATTGGTCCAAGAACTGGTTCCAAAGTTGAATTGGTTGAGCAGTAGCTAGAGAGGATGGGAAGGATAAATATGAGGAAGACACTTAAGAAAGCATGAAAGCACAAGTTCCTAAAATCCCTAAACACAGAGGATGAGAAGGGGGATTTATTGGACTCATAGACTAGCAATAATGATGGACTAGATGTATAGGGATGTCCTCATGCCTCGTGTCGAGAGGAGGAGAGTATTGAGAAAGTAATAAAATTAATGATCCATGTTGAGCTGTATAATGCCTCATATCAATGGAAAGAAAAGGTAAGACAAGTTTGAAAGCTTTTTCGATGAAGTAAATTAATAATTCTGACAACCTAGGAAAAGAGGCAAGGAAGGTGGATGATGCTACTCAAGTGGGATGGGACAGATGTAAGGACATTCAAAAAATTCATAAGGAATATCAGTTAGGATTAATGATCCTAAAACATTTCCATTGGATTCCTGCATAGGAGAAAGACTTGGATTTAAGGAGACTTCATCGATAGACACTGGTTCTCAAACCTTTGAGATTAAGGGAGAAGATGGAGAAGGACAATATCAAAACTCTATCGATCCTACAGGTTCCAGGGTGAAATTTAAGGAAGGATTCCAAGTTAATGAAATTTGTCATAAAAATCATCCACACAAAGTTATCAAGAAACGAGCAGATGTAGTTAGAATATGTGTAGGTGAAGACAATCGGGTAGTTCAAATTTTGGAGTTTATGGGGGTTGTGTTGGTGGGACATTTTCTTGGAAGAAGAATTTTGGCATCTCACCTAAATAGTTGGATTTAGAGGGTACAAATTGAGTGTGCCTAACGGTTAAGAACATGTGATTCCTCCTAAGAGGTCACATGTTTGAATCCGGAGGGGGGTAGGGTATGTGCACATATGTAGACATTAGCAGTTAAATCGATGCACAAAGGCGGTCTCATACACCAAGCCCCGAGGGGTATCTCAGTTGGTTGGATCTTTTGATACCAAGACGACACATGGTCGAGGTTGGGGGTTTATTTATCTAGGTCCTTCGGAGTTAGGCACCGAAGCAATGCCGATAGGGTGTGGTCCCTTCGGGTGGGCCTCTTGGATTATATCCCTGGACGTAGCGAGCTCTAGGGATGTGAACCACATGAAAACAAAATGGGGTCAAAGGGTTTGGGGTCCAAGATTGGGTTACGGGTCAACTTTCAATTTCCTATCTAAAGGTTGGATGAGTTTTTATTTTCAAAGTACAATGGATGCTGAGACAATATTGGAAGGGAACTGGTTTTTGGGGAT
Source organism: Larix kaempferi (assembly GCA_027924585.1). NCBI lineage: Eukaryota > Viridiplantae > Streptophyta > Pinopsida > Pinales > Pinaceae > Larix > Larix kaempferi. Next base: position 4,287,420 of record BSBM01000765.1, on the reverse strand, counting down.
GTGATATCTTACGCTTAAACAATGGCACCCATTGTTTGATTTGAGACTCAGATAAGTCTATTACGACTCTTGTGTGGGTGAAATTTCTGAGGTTGCCTCTAGAATTTTGGTCGGAGTCCTTATTGACGAAACTTGGTAATGTTATTGGTAATACAATCAGAGTGGATGACTCTTTCTCGAATTCTTGCTACAAATCTATAGCTAGGGTCCTTCTTGAGGTTGACATAAGGGAAGGATTGTGGGAGTCAATTGAGATAGAGTTGGAAGGAAATGTTTATGTGCAAGCACTTGATTATCATAACATTCCATTCCAATGCACTAGATTCCATATCCACGGTCATCTTGCAGCGGATTGTTCAATGCCATTTGAAAGAAAGATATGGAGGAAGGAGCAAGATTTTTTGGCTAGAGAGATTAGGTGGGTATAGAAGGAGACTTAGTTTAAGAAGGATATTTCCATCCCAGAGACAGAAGGAAACTATAAGAAGAAAGATGAAGTTCTGGAAATTCCCCTAGTCAACATTTCTCCTGACAAAGAAAAGAACGAGGTAGTAAATGCTTATGAGGAGGATAAGATTTGTAAACAAGTCAATTCAATTACAACTAAGGAAAAACAACAAAATAGTTCGAATTATGTGGACCAAAAGTGAGCTCATGACATGGAGACACTGCCAAAAAGTTCTCCTGACCCTGGTAAGTGGAAATCCCTTACTTCCTCTAGTTTTACCCTTCCAAGTAAATCAAGGTTGATAAATTCAGATATCTCTTTTATAAATCATACGGGAAGTAGGAGGGGGAAAAGTCCATATTTATGCATATTAAATTCTGCTAGGCGACTAGAGGATCATGTTTCTTTGGGCTTGGTATTGGATGTACAATTGGAAGAAGAAGAGGAGTCAATCCTTATCGGTGGGTATTCCCTTAGCGAGGGGGTCACGATGCTTTACGCAGGCTAAGAAAACTATTGGAAAGGTGAAGACATGGGGATCAGGGGAAGAATTTCCTATGGGGTCTCTCTTGATACCAGTAGGATGCAAATATTTTATGCGTCATGCCCAATATTGTGTTGTCATTGAAGTTTTGAAAGGTAAAAAAACATCATTAAAGGGGGCTCTTATAGGAGCAATGCCTCGAGTAGGGGTTCCTTGATGCTAGCTCTCTCTTACAATGTCTATGGACTAGGTAGCTAGAGAAGGAGGCTATCCCTATTTAGATTGATTGAGAAGGAGGGGCATGATATTATTATACTACAAGAAACCATGGGGGCATGATATTTTTTGATACTAGTGTAACTTAGGAAGTCTCTAAAACACTAGGAATTTTCCTTTGTAGACTCAATGGGATTATCTAGAGGTTTAATCATTGGTTGGAACACTTCTCTTACATTGATAAATACCTTTTCTATATGTTCAGGAATTTGTACTGATCTCTAGAGCAAATGTTTGGGTCGTACTTATAGATTTTTGAATCTCTATGGACCGTATGGGGATAAGAAATAGTACTGGGACAAGATGTTTAATCTTTCAGTTGTTAGAGAAGCGACGTTAGTCATAGGGGGTGATCTTAATTTAATGGTTAGAAAGAAAGAAATTTGTAGGGATTCTGCTAGGGAAGATAGACTTGTAGAATACATTTTATGATAGTTTGAGGACTAGAGTCTTATAGATGTGGAACCTGTATCTTTAACTCCCACATGGCGTAATAATCGGAAATGAAGTGATAGTGTGTTCAAGAGGCTTGATCAATTTCTGGTGTCATATTTTATTCTATAGTAGTTTGATAGGTTCCAATCATGGGTTGAACCTAGTGGATGCTCAAAACACTATCTAACTTTCCTCCAAATGGAAAATTGGGTAGACAATCCTACAATGCCATTCAAATTCAATCTGATGTGCCTAAAAGATGACATGTTTAGGAAAATTGTCCTTAATTAGTGGCATTCATACGATTCATGTCACGTCCTCGATCCCCTTAGTGTCCTTTAGAGTGATGGGGCAACAACCTGATAAATTTTTTTCTTCCAAAACTTATCTGCAACTTTGCTCTTTTACACAACATCAATTGTCTTTGGTCCGCAATCCCTAATCCACAATCAGAAGTTGGAACCATGAATTTCAACTTCAACGAAATTGCACCTCCGACTTCAGCAATCCGCAGTGCGGAAATCAGAAGTCGGAACCCAAAAAATCCACCTCGTTGAATCACGCCTCTGACTTCCGCAATCCGCGATGTAGAAGTCAGAACCCCAAAATTTCAACTTCGAAGAATTGCTCCTCCGACTTCCGCAATCCGTAATCCACCTTGCGGAACTCAGGAGTCGGAACTCCAAAATTAACCAATCCGAGAAATTTACTTATCTGAATTCTGCAATCTTCAATCTGCATTCCGGAACTCGGAATTAGGGACCTCAAATTCACGAGTCTGAGAAAATCACTCATCCGACTTCCACAATCCGCAATCCACGTTGCATAAGTCGGAAGTCAGAAACTCAATTCACAACTTCAGGGAAAAATCACCTTCTGAATTCCGTAATTCGCAATCTGCCTTGCATATTCAGAAAGTCGGGTCCACAAAGTATAATTCTGAAGGTTTGATCCTCCGACCTCCACAATCCGCATTGCGGGTTCGGAAGATCGGTATCACATACCCCTGCCACTTCCAACTTCCCAAGCGGATAACTTTCTCATCCTAAGGCCATTTTTGGAAAATATGGTACCGTTGGAAATCTCTCATAGAGCACTATGCAATGGTGTGATCCCATGCCACATCTAAAAAATATGAATTCATCATTTTTCCAACTGAATCGTTTCCCCAAACTTCCTCAATACCTCTTTACCCTTCTGCAAGGAATTCTGGTTGCACTCTATCATGGATTCCCCCTTCATCTGACCCAAAAAAGGATCATGAAACACAATAGGGGTTTCCTAATTCCTTCCCCAAGTCCAAGTGATGCAATGCAGTCCATTTAGAAGTGTGTGCAATGCATAACAAACATGTACAGTGGAACTAAAGCTGATCCATGCATCTACAACATGCAAGATTAGTAGGGCATTTAACACAAGTAAATGGTGAAGAAAACAGACATGAATCAGCCTCATACTCAGGCTTATACACAGACTTTCTACTGACTGAATTCATTTGATCATTCCATTCAATTTACTTCAAATAACATATAAACATACATAGGAAATTAGCATCATTTAACACCACAAAGAGCACTTATCTTTAGAAAGAAGTTGTCGGGTGAAAACATGAAGTTGGGAAACAATTTTGGCTTGTTTTTTACAAACAAAACTGCTAAATTTTATGTTTTTCAACTTCCACCTCTTCAAACCCATATCTCCCTTAGGAATTTCAACTTGAAGTAAACACAAAGGTTTTAGAGAATTGAATTATATTTCTAGTATTTTTTTTTAACTTTTTTTATGGACGTATCGTGGGACAAATTTGTTGTCAACAGATGGCATATCCTTGAAAATTTTAGGTATAGATAATGAGTGACTTGTGTTGACGACGGTTTTTTGATAGATAGTTATTCATTTTAGGGAAAACAATTGTAGGCTCATAATCTACACACACTACAATGGATCCTGGACTATATTTTGAGTTTTTTAAGACTTGGGAACTATTTTTTATTATTTATCGAAACAACGTATGTTCAGAAAATGGTGCATTATCGACACATGTTTTTGTCTTCACATTTTATTTCAAATGTGACTCTTATTGGAAAAAATAAAAGTACTCTTTTGAAGAGGACGAGCCAATTATGATCTCTATGAAATTTCAAATTTTTTGGTGTTGTCTTTGTTATGATATTGAATTTTCATTTTGGGTGATTTTCAAAGTAATAAAATTCTTAAGGGATAAGGTTTAGAAAAAAATATATTAATAAATAGAAATTCAAGTCGAAATGAAACAATTATTATATCATTGGAAACTAGATTCAGAGATGAATCCATTGCTACCAAGTCCGACAAATAATATTTAGAATTTGCAGGGGTTCGGGCTTGCTGAAGTTGCAGGTTCCGGGAAGATGCCATATATTTTTGCAGGTTTGTTGACCATAAACTCTCGGGCAAAAAAATATCTTCCAAAATCTCAACCGAGAGTTTAGTTCAAACTCTCATTCGAGAGTTTTTTTTAAAATACAGCACGGTGATTGGTTCAAACTCTCGGCCTAGAGTTTTTTTAAACTCTCGGGCGAGAGTTTGAAATCTCAAAACTCTCAGCCTAGAGTTTTTTAAACTCTCGGTCTAGAGTTTGAGGTTGACTTATTTTCGTGTGATCATCCGCCCGCGCTCCGTTTGTCACAAAAGTGTTTCCCACGTTCGTGATTTCACCCTGTCACGTTCCATAGGTCTTTTTCCAGCCTTAGTCTTTCAGTTGAGATACCACCCCCGAGCTGGGCTATGTATCCATTGAGGAGGGATAAACATGCTCACTCACAACCATGGCTTCACACAATTGGGTTTATCAAGCATTTAAGGAACAATGGAGGAGGATATTAAGCTAGTGAGCTCAACCTCAGAGCTACAGGCCTCTCAATGGAGGAGGAGGGATAAACATGCTAAGCCAACACACAATTGGGTTTATCAAGCATTTAAGGAACAATGGAGGAGGATGCTAAGCTAGTGAGCTCAACCTCAGAGCTACAGGCCTCTCAATTCACACTCATATAGTCTTGGCACCCACAATACCTACCACACCCAACACAAGGAAGTATTCCCTTCACTGCTACACAGTCCCTCAGGCCATACCTTCCCTCCAGTGCTCTTCAGGGTGGGAATAGAAAGGTCCAAGCTACTGGATCCTTGAGACTCTAGCCTTCACTGGGTTTATCAAGCAACCCTGCGTTCTGTCCTATTCTTCTTTGTCATTCCCACTTGAGTTTTCTCACTTTCTATGGCAAAACGACTCTATACCGCAGCTGGGTTCTCAGCCATCAAATCAAGATTTATTCACGGTTTTTTGAGTAACTCCCACGCTGCAAATTGTACTAGGGTTTAGGATGACGGATCCCCTGCTAGATTGAGCTTCCCATGCGAATTTTTGGGCAAGTTCGGCACTCAAAAATAGAGGTTTTTCAGAATCACAGTTTTCTTTTACTTTCTCACTGCTCGGCTCCCCGTTCTCTGTCCAAACTCCCCGTTTCTCCTTCGTAATGGAATGGGGATCAGGGAATACGAATTCCCAAGGGTAGAGTGACTTGTGGATCAAGGCAGATAGAGTCCCATACCCTATGATTTCCCACACTCCATCGACTTTAGCACAGTTTCTTCAACCACCTTCTGTAGCATAATTAAATGTCATCAAGGAAGGTCAAAGGGGTACTAAAGATGACATTTGGCATTCTATGGTCCAATCCCACAACCCCCTCACCTTTCCCTAGTGGATACACATGGCCCCCCTCTTATTAGTTGCCTCCATAGCCAGTTGCTTTGGTATTTTACTGTAATGTTAATTTTTACATCATTTACAATGTCCCATGGCTTAATAGCACATGGATAACAAAATATAAACAACTTGCCTTTACATAAAAACCTAGCATCCATTAGAGGGGCCTTGGCCTTGAGCTCCACGCTAGGAAAACATACATCGCATGTATACAATATTTACATTGAAATCCAAATATGTCCTAAGGGTCAAAATGGGGATATTACATTTCCCTCCCCCTTAAAACAACACCATCCTCGGTGTTCTCAAAATTGAACAAAAATGGGAATGCCTCTCTCATGGCATCCTCCATCTCCCATGTAGCCTCATCGGGACTAAGGTGCTTCCATTGCACCTTCACCTAACTAATAGCTCGGTTCCGGAGCAATGTGACCTTCTTGTCGAGGATGCGCATAGGCTCCACTTGGATCTCTCCCTCGGGTTCCACCTGTATCACATTCCAATCAATTATGTGATTAGGATCATGTACATATTTCTTAAGCAAAGAAACATGGAAAACATTACGAGCTCTCATGTTAGCAAGTAATGCAATTCTATATCCAACGGGTCCTATCCTATCAAGGAATTCAAATGGACCGCAATATCTTGGTGCCAACTTGGCACACCTCCCCATCTTTAGGGAACTTTTTCTTGGTTTCACTCTCAAATAAACACGATCCCCAATCTGAAATTTCTTATGCACTGTTTACAAATCTGCATAAATCTTCTGCCTGTCTTGAGCTGCCTTTAAATTCTGCTTGATTTTAACAATTTCCGGTTCCATTTCCTTGATCATCTCTGGCCCAAGAACTACCTTGTTCACTGGACTATCCCAATTCACTGGAGTCCTGCATCATTTTCCATACAATACCTCAAAAGGACTCATCCCCAATAATGCATGATGTCCATTATTGTATGCAATTCTACCAAGTGTAGGTAGTCCTCCCACTTGGATGGTTTGTCCATCACATACATTCTTAGCATGTCTTTAAGAACCTGATTCACCCTCTTAGTTTGACCATCTGTTTGAGGATGATATGTTGTACTAAAGTTCAACTAAGTTCCCAATTCCTAAAATAGTCCCTTCCAAAAATTGGATGTGAACTTCACATCTTGATCTGAAATTATTGCTTTGGGAAATCCATGCAATCTGAATATCTCCTTCATGAAAATATTTGCTATGTCACTTATCTTATGAGTGGACTTGACTGGAATAAAGTGAGTTACATTTGATAGCTTGTCCACCACCACCATAATTGAATCATGCTTCCTCCCTGTCACTGGAAAACCTGTTATAAAATCCATAGAAATTACTTCCCACTTCCATTCTGGAATGGGCAAAGGCTGCAACAATCCTGCTAGATGTTGATGTTCTACCTTGACTTGTTGTCATTTTTGACACCTAGAAATGTATTCTAATATATCCTTCTTCATCCCATGCCAAAAGTACTGCTTTCTTGTTGTTGTTATTGTCTTTTGATATCCTGGATGTCCAGAGTATGGCATTTGATGTATTTCATCCATCACAAGCTTCTTCAAATCTACACAATCTGGAATATACAGCCTAGTACCTTGATACAAGAGAATACCATCTTCACCAAGTTGATATCCTGCACACCTTTCATCTCTATTTTCCTGCTGCAAATTTTCTTTAATTTGAATGTAAGTGACTTCAAGAACTCTTGCCTTCAAATCTGATTGGCACACACTTAATGCTGCAACATGAAATTTTCTACTAAAAGCATCTGCAACCTTATTCTCTTTCCCTTTTACATGCTTGATTTCTAAATCAAATTCACATAGAAATTGCATCCACCTAGCTTGCCTAGCATTCAATTTTGGTTGGTAAAACAAATACTTCAAGCTCATGTCGTCTGTCCTAAGCTCAAAACTTCTTCCCAACAAATAATGTCTCCACATCTTGAGAGCATGTACTATGGCTGCTAGCTCTAAATCATGTGTGGCATAATTCTTTTCATGCTATTTTAATTTCCTTGATTCATATCAAATCACAAATCCTTCCTACATGAGCACTCCACCTATCCCTTCAATGCAAGCATATGTGCACACTACAAAATCCTTCCTTGGATCTGCAATCTTCAAAACAGGAGCGTTGGTAAGCAACTTCTTTAACTGCTGAAAGCTTTTCTCACATTTTTTAGACCATACAAATTTAACATTCTTCCTGTGCAATGATGTAATTGGATGAACTATCTTGGAGAATCCTTCAATGAACCTTCTATAATAGCCCGCAATACCCATAAAAGATCTAACATCTGTAACATTCTTTGGAGTAGGCCAATCCATTATGGATTCAAACTTTTCTGGATCCACTATAATTCCCTCTTCTGAGATGACATGACCCAAATATTGTACCCTCCTTTGATAGAAATCACACTTACTCAGCTTTGCATACAGTTGGTGTTCTCTAAGATATTGCAACACCATTATTAGATGTTCATCATGCTCTTCTTCATTCCTTGAATAAACAAGAATGTCATCCAAGAATACTATCACAAACTTATCCAAATACTTGTTGAATACATTATTCATGAGACACATGAATGTAGCAGGAGCATTGGTAAGACCAAATGGCAACACTGTGAACTCATAATGACCATATCTTGTCCTGAAAGTTGTCTTGTGAATGTATTATTCTTTTATCCTCACTTGATGATAGCCAGAACTTAAGTCAATCTTTGAAAGAACTTTAGCTTCCTTCATTTGATAAAAAAAATCATCAATTCTTGGAAATATATACTTATTCTTGATTGTCACTTTATTTAGCTGTCTGTAATCAATACACATCCTTAAAGTCCCATCCTTTTTCTTGATAAATAACACCAGTGCTCCCCTAGGAGATACACTTGGCCTGATATACTTCTTGTTCATTAATTCCTATAGCTGCATCTTTAACTCTACCAATTCTTGTGTGCTCATTCTATAAGGAGCTTTGGAAATTGATGTCGCTCCTGGAATAAGATTAATGGTGAAATGAATATCTCTCTTTGGTGGCAGCCCGGGCACTTCATCCAGAAACACATCTTTGAATTCTTGCAACAATTGTAAGTCTTCTATCTTTGGTCCTCTGATGAATCTAATATGTGAATTGCATATAATTGACAACCCTTCTTACAAAACTTTTTCAACTCTAAGGCTGAAATCTGCCTTACTGAGACTTGCTTGGGAATTCCTCTTACCAATCTAGGTCTTCCCTCTTCATCAATGCATTCAAGTACCTTCTCATAGCAATCTATCTTGGCCCTATGCCTTTCCAACCAATCCATGCCTACTAAGGCATCATAAGATCCTAATGGTAAGACATTCAAATTTACTTTTGTGAGGAATCCATTCAACTCCATGGGACACTCCATCACTACTTCACTCACTTTTCTCTTGGTCCCTATGGCTAACTGAACTATCCAAGTGTAACATCCCGTTAATTTCATAAAAATTTTAAAAAATTTTAATATCATTAAATGTAACATAAATTGCGAATGTGGAAATAATAAAAGCTTGACAAGACAGCCTTGAATTAAGAAGTCATTAGTACAGAAAAAATATTAATTACTGAGTCTCATAAATAAAAATATTTTAAATGACAGCGACGTGACATACTTCTTTTAACATGCTTATGACATTAGTTCTGCTTGTGTTAACAGTAATTCGAAAACCATGTGCTTATGTTTTCTTGACAACGTGCTGACAGTTTTGTTCTTGGCTGTTGATGAAAGTGGTCCTATGAGGTCCTTGAGGCTTATTTAGCTATGTTTAGCTAAAGCATTTGTTCCTGTTCCTCTTGCGCAGAATTCAGGTAAGAGAATGCAACAAAACAAGTGTTAAGAGTATTTATGTTTTACAAATAGCCGTCAATGTTTGGTAGAATTTCTAAGTTCTTCCCTTGCTTTAGGTATAAGTCTTTGTCTATCCTAGATGTATTGTTTTGAGCATAAATACATGCTGCAGAAATTGCGATAAATGAATTCTAAAACTATACTCAATGATACATTTGTCAAAAAGGAAAATACTTATGTTTATGAGAATTCCAAGAAATGTACTAGGTTACAATATCTAAACGTTAAATGACATTATTGATATCTTTTCCTTTCATAAGAAATATTATTTATACAAGTATTGATTTATATCGTCTTGACTCCGGTTAGAGTTTTAGACTATTGAAAAATGTGAAAACAATCAGAGTACTGGAAAAACAACATGAATGAATTGAAAACTATTATAATTGCAAATATAATATTTATGCTTTTCTAAATGCATGAACAAACATACTATTGGTGTAATATTCAATAGTGTCCTACCTTTATATTATAATGATGATTCCACTAAATAATTGCAACAAACTAGAGAGATTTGACCCTTTTAAATTTATTAAATCCATGATGTTATGAGCTATGCGATATGAACAATTAATACGATGTAGAAAAATATGGGTTTTCCAACTAAGGGTTACTATATGTATCAACCTAGGAATATATATGAATTCATTGGAGAAACTATATGAATATATTTATGTTGCATAATATGAAAATAATGGAATGTAACACAACTTATCCAAAGTCGACTATACACAAACAAAAGTCATTCATCATACATTTGATTTATCAATACAATGGAATGATATGAGATACATTTAACATTGAAAACCTTGACATGGCAGGTGTTATGATGACAATGAATGTTGAGTATGAAAAGGCTCTGGCACATCACCGGTTATGGTCTTAGCATTGAAGTCTTCTGACAGTTGTAGTTAGTGGATGTATGAGCGTATGCTACTGTGGCTAAGAGCACGTGAAGGAGTTGATAAAACTGTAATACAAGTCTGAGCTATAACTAGCCTTGCCCTTTGGACTGTTGAGTTGGCATTGTCGTGGTTGTAACATTAATGAAGTATTGAATGTAGTGGTTTCCCACTTTCCAACGTGCCTGTTTGGCAGAAATATTCATCGTTCATTTGTGATTCTTGACATTGTAATGGAACCCTAACTCCACTATCGTCGAGGAAAGGTATTTTGTCTTCATTTCATTCTGGTAGAAAACTTTGGGTGAGGCCAACAGGTTCTAGGTTTTGGTGGTTGAGAGCTTTCCCAACTTCGAACCTGTGACCTGTGTGCGTTTAGACTATAAATGTTTGTCATAAACAGAAGCCGAGTCTGTAGTGAAAGTTGCAGTAGTTATTATTTTGAAAGATTGAGTCTGTAGCTGGTTTTACTGCGTGAGTTTGTGAGATGTTTGTCCATGGACTTTGTTGAAGTGATGGCACCGGTTTTGATTCTCAAAACGTGGTAAAATTGTTGCTTCTAAGAATTGGAACTCTCTCTTCCATATGTTGGATGGGTGGCTTTAAACTTGTTTGCAGGAGAGTCTTCTCAACGCAAAGGTAATGCATTCTTCCAATCCATTACTGTTATTTTAAATGCTTCCATAAATATATCCAATAACTTGTTTAACCATTCGTAGTTTTTGTGACAGGTTTTCCTTTGTCGGAGGACTATTCACTTGAGAAATGATGGAGGAGCTTTGCTTGTCCACCGGTAAGCCTCAGTGGTTTCCTTACCTCGTTGGTCATCCTGGTTCAGTTGAGGTCGATGAATGATGTTTTGACAAAGTTCTAGGTGTTTGGATTTCTGGCACAGTTTTTGTCCATTGAATGTAACTTGTGAATAGTAATGCTAAGTGCCCAACTGCTAAGATGTTGGCTAGTCTGGTTGATGTAGCGTCTACTGTAAATTATTGGTGGAAACGTATCTTGTTTTTGGAATTGTAAACCCTAAGGGATAAACCCTCGTTATTTTGATTGGAACTTACAGTTTTAAAACTTCAATGTTTACTGTGTAATGTTTGGAATCCCAAATCGTCGATGAAGAATAAATAGTAATTTGTTTTGATAACAACTTTTTAGGTTATTGAAAACGTCTCTGTGAAAAGAATAGATGGTTTGTGCGATTTTAGGGTTTGAATGGAAAATGAAACTATAGTTTTTACTTGAAACAGGATAATATTTGAAGGATTTGACCCTTGGTTTTATGCTGTGTTTACAACAATGTTTTATGTTGAAAAGTATTAATGTTTCAATAGTTTTGGATGTTGGCCGAGAGTCAATCTAAGTATTTTGCTACTGTAACAAATTCGATAATGAACCGAATCTATGGTTTCAGTTACTGTTTCGAAAAGAAAATAGATGTAGGGTTTGGTCAAGAAATATTTAGGATGTTGAATGCTTATTTCTAAATGATTAAAGGAAATCGTAAGTATGTGTTTATAATCTGAGAGTTTGAAATAACTATTAAGCATTGCAAACATCGGACCAATTTTGATTCTGTCATAAAAATGAAATTGATTTGTTTCTTGGTTAAGGGTTCCGATTTGCTCCTAAAACAGAATGATAACAAGATAGAATGTTTGGATTCTAACTATGATGAAAACTTGGAAGAAGGGAAACCCTAGTTGGTAGTTAAATGGAAATATGAGATATATTTACTGAAATAAATTTTGTGATATGAAATATTACGAATGATAAATATCTATTTAGTATTTAAATATAATAACTCTGATTAAAAGAGTTTTTGCAGCTGTTATAAATCTAGGATTAATAATGCCTGAAACATCTGGTATTCACAACATCTTTACAAAAGATTACATGGTAATAGATTTCAATAATGGTTAGTGATAAATAGAATTATAGTTCTGTACAGAGATGAATTGTTTCTCTTTTATAACGAAGTACAAGAGAATGCTTTCTATAACTATTTATTATATACTATTATGTTTTTGAGTTTAAATATTTAAACATTAGAATTTAGAAGAACACTGCAGTATCAATCTATCTATTCACTTGGCATCCTGCCCATCAGTTATTTGATTTTAATTTTACTTCTTGTACTAGAGTACGATGCAGAAACCAGCATGGGGAAAAATGTAGAGAAGCCATTTTATCAATCATTTCATCTATTATATCATTTTCATGTATAAAACATACTTAGGTTAGAAAGTAGAATAATTTCTTATTGATAAATGCAGAGTTTATTTGACTGAAAATAACAACAGAAAAATAGAACTTGATAATTTGTAGGAGAACAAACCAACCAAGGAGCCTGTTCCACCCAACCTACTCCTAAAGACAACCAACTTACTTGCCTTAGGACCCCCGAGCCTGTTCACTGAACCACCAGGAGGAAGATTCTATAGAAGCCTTAGTATATCACTTGCAGTAGAATATAGATTTTCCAGACATCAAGACTTCAACAGTCAAAGAGACCTGCACCAACACCTCTGGATTTCCTTCTCAGTATATTTAGCAGACTCATAATTGCATTCTCACATAGCCTCCCTATTCGAATCTCTAAGTGATCACCTGATGCACTTGAGGAATATTTCTGCAGAAAATATTGTAGGGGGCTGCCTGCCCAATTTGAATTGCCTTATCTAGGCTGCCTAGGCCTTTTAGTGATTAACTGGTCATTAATGAGCTGCCTGCTCTCTTCCACCCACCTGGGGGATAATTCCACAATTTTAGGGGTAGTTGTCCCATAACCAACAACTAGTGGTGGAGTGCAAATGCTACTATTTGTCCCATACCTTATAACAGCTTCCATTCCTCCTAATAGGTCAGTGAACACTCATTTAATAGTTCCCTTGGGTGTTTGTCTCCTATTTAATTTATTAAATAATAATAATCAGTAATTACAATCATCCTTGACTAAACTTGGTCATAATTACAAAACTTTGTAATTATAATTTAACATAAAGTATTTTGCAAATAAAATAATATTCTCAAAATTTGGGTAGGTGACATACACCCCCCCTTAAGTCTCAACATCGTCCTCGATTCCGGAGTAGAGTTTCTCTCCTTTCGAGGATACAGTCTGGTTCCACCTGAAAATCGCCGTCTTGTCCCACTTGTACGTCATTCCAATTTACAGCATGAGTAGCATCATGTACATACTTCTTTAAAAATGATATATGAAAAACATTATGTATCTTTAAATTTGGTGGCAAAGCCAGTTGGTATGCCACTGGTCCAACCCTTGACAATATTTCGAAAGGACCACAATACTTGGATGCCAACTTGGCACAGCTTCCCATTTTCAATGAACTCTTTTTCGGCCTTACCTTAAGAAGAACATGTTCACCAACCTGGAACTCTTTATGAGTCCTTCTAAGATATGCTTGACTCTTTTTCCTATCTTGGGTAGCTTTAAGATTTCTTTGTACCTGTTTCACAATTAGTTCTAATTCCTGCAACAATTCAGGTCCTAAAATAACTCTATTTACTGGGTCATTCCAAGAAACAGGTGTATCACATTTCCTACCATAAAGAATTTCAAAAGGGTTAAGCCTGACTGATGCATGATAATGGTTATTATATGAAAATTTTGCTAAATGCAAGTAGTCCTCCCACTTATCAGGCTGATCCTTAACATACATCATAAGCAAGTCTTCCAATACCTGATTCACTCTATCTGTCTGTCCATCCGTTTGTGGATGAAATGTTGTACTGAAGTTTAAGGTTGTATTCAACCCTTTAAACAAAGACCTCCAAAAGTTTCCAGTAAACTTGGAATCACGGTCTGAAATAATCACTTTTGGTATCCCATGTAATTGAAAAATATGTTTCATGAAGATTTCTGCAATGTCTGGAGCCTTATGAGTAGTTTTTACAGGTATAAAGTGTGCTGCCTTGCTGATTTTATCCACTACCACCATGATAGAGTCGTTTTGTTTCTGATTTTTGGGTAGTCCGGTAATAAAGTCTATGCTTATAACTTCCCATTTCCAGCTAGGTATAGGAAATGGCTGCAACAGTCCAGTTGGATGTTGATGTTCAACCTTCACTTTTTGATAGTCCAAACACTTAGCTATGTACTCTGCTACTTCATCCTTCATTCTGGGCCAATAGTACTCTTTCCATAGCATAGTGATGGTTTTTTGATAACTTGGATGACTAGAGTAATGGCTTTTGTGCATCTAATTTAAAATCAAAATTTTTATTTCTGGTATGTTGGGTATATACAATCTGTTTTTGTATAATAACAGTCCATTTTCCTTTAAACTGTAATCTGCCATAGAATTTTCAGAATTGTTGTTTACTGTCTTTTCTTGTAATTTTCTGTACTCTTCATCTGTTTCACTCCCTTCATGGATCTGATTTTCTAAATCTGTTGAGTAAGTACTGATGGCTGAAATAAAATTCAACTTTGCTTTACGACTTAATGCATCAGCAACCTTGTTCTCTTTCCCTTTAATATGCTGAATTTCGAAGTCATATTCACTTAGAAAAGTTAACCATTTAGCTTGTCTAGCGTTCAAATTTGTCTGATCTAATAAATATTTCAAACCCATGTTATCTATCAACAAGGTAAATTTTTTGCCAATAAGGTGGTGATGCCACATTTTTAAAGCATAAATTACTGCTAACAACTCTAAATCATAAGCAGAGTAGTTCTTCTCATGTATTTTAAGCTTTCTAGACTCATATGCAACATCATGTCCCTCTTGTGTTAGGACTCCACCGAGTGTGTCATTACATGCATCGGTGCATACTATAAAATCCTTATTAGGGTCTGCTATCCTTAGAATAGGCGCTGTAGTTAGTAATTCCTTTAGTTTCTTAAAACTGTCTGATCATTTCTAATCCCACACAATTTTCTTCCCTTTCTTCTGTAAGGAGGTTATGGGGTTTGCAATCTTTGAAAAACCCTCTATAAATTTTCTATAATATCCAATGATACCCATAAATGATCGTACATCCAACACATCCTTAGGAACTAGCCAATCATTAATGGCTTTTATCTTATCGGGGTCAACCAATATTCCTTCCTTAGAAATTATGTGTCCTAAATATTGAATTTTGTCCTTATGAAAGTCACACTTACTAAACTTAGCGTATAGTTGATGATCTCTCAGAACTTGTAAGATAATACGCAGATGTTCGTCATGCTCTTCTTTGCTTTTAGAATACACTAGAATGTCGTCTATGAACACAATAGCAAACTTATCCAAATATTCGTGCAGAATATTGTTCATTAAACACATAAATATAGCCAGAGCATTAGTCAATCCAAATGGCATGACTACGAACTCATAATGTCCATATCGAGTTCTAAAGGCCATTTTAAAAATATTATCGTCCTTCACACGAACTTGATGATATCCTGACCTTAAATCAATCTTTGAAAATATCGTTGCGCCATGCAGCTAATCAAATAGATCGTCTATGCGGGGCAACGGTTATCGGTTCTTGATTGTCATCTTATTAAGCTGGCGATAATCTATACAAAGCCTTAGGGTGCCATCTTTCTTCTTAACAAATGTAACAGGTGCTCCCCAAGGAGACACATTGGGTCTTATATAGTTTTTATCAATTAGTTCCTTCAACTGTGATTTCAACTCATTTAATTCTAGTATATTCATCCTATATGGAGCTTTAGAATTCGGTACTGCACCTGGTATTAACTCGATGGTAAAATCTAGATCTTTATTAGGAGGTAATCCTGGAATCTCTCCAGGAAAAAGCATCCTTGAAATCTTTTAGGACAGGTATATCTTCTAGTTTTAGTTTGTCCTCTTTAGTAATTGACTCATCATTCACTACATTTATTTCAAACATTTGACATCCTTTTCTAATTGCCCTCTTTACTTGCATGGCTGAAATCTGTCTAAGTTATGTCTTTCTTGGAATACCTTTTACTTCTACAATTTCTCCTTCATCATTTAAACATGTAAAGCTTTTCTCATAACAATTTAGAATGACATGATGGGCTTCTAACCAGTCCATTCCGATTAAGATATCATAGGATCCTAAAGGTAAAACATTCAACTTGGTTTGTGTCTTTAACTGATTCATGGATAAAGCACAACTTTCAATAAAATCAAATACTTTCCTTTTTGTTCCTGTTGCTAGTCTAACTAACCAAGACTTACTGAATTTTTCTGTTTTCAATTTAAAACTTTCTACAATATCTGGTGATATATAACTTAAGCTAGAACCTAGATCAATCAAAATAGTAACAGGATGGTTTTGTAGCATACCTTCAATCTCTACCATAGAGACTTGATGCTCTGCTTTCCTATTGTCTAGTGTTGCATTAATTCTAGGCATCTCCCTTGCCAAGTCTCCAACAGTAGGTTCAGTCTGTATGGAATGAATATTGTTAGTTGTCTGCTTCCTCTTGGGGCATTCTGATGCATAATGAGGACCTTGAAACTCAAAACATTTGATAGGTGCCTTTTGGTCATTTGTTCTGGTAGCATTGGGAGTGTTTCTAGGAGCTGTAAAATTCCGTTGCTCATTATTTCTGGGATTGTTTCCTTGAAACTTCCAATTCTGAAATTTTTTCTTTTGGAAACCAGAATTTCCACTAAACCTGAAATTTTTCTTTTTCAGCTCAAAATTGTTGGGTTTATGACTTTTCCAGTTTGATATCCCTTCTCTTATCCGATTAGTGTCATAACAGAAAGTTGTTTTCCTCTTGGCCTCATCTAAGGTCTTTGCATTGTCATACTCGATTCTTGTTAAATTTTCAGAATTTACTTCAATCTGATCTAGGATCTTAACTGAGAGAACAACATGTACAGCATATCTACAGCATATCAATCATGGAGACAATAATGCAAGCACACAAGAGACACAAAGATTTACTTGGGGAAAACCATAAAGGTGAAAAACCCCAATAACTTCCTCAGAGATAGATAGAGCAATGATACAACCAACCAAGAGAGATAGCCATAACCTAGAAGCAGATCCTCCTCCTCCATAAGTGCGCCACTCCTCCTTGAGTGCATGTGTGAGAAGTGAGTGAGCAAATAGAGTGCCTCCCGCACTCTATTTATACTTGACTTGACTTGCCTTTTTACCTAACTCATGTAGGCTCGAAGTTAACCACATAATATAATGCTGACTGGGCCGACCCCCAATAGGGTGGTCTAATAACCCTTTGACCCACATGGCCGACCCCCAATAGGGTGGTCTAATAACCCTTTGACCCACATGAATTATACAGGGCCGACCCCAAACAAGGTGGTCTAATAACCCATCAAGTATAAGTTACGACACTTACAATATAAATGACGACACTTCCGTATAGAGGAATAATAACATCTCTATAGGAATACAATATACATATATGTGAAATACATTCCGAAGTTACATATACATCAACACTCCCTCTTAACTAGGAAGTTATTTCTCAGCACAGTTCTTCTAGCACAAGTCATCTTCTCTGGATCATCGTCACTGGATAATCATCATCGAGTCATCATCATCGTCACTGCTGCTGCTATCTCAATCAATCTCTGAATCTACTCGTCATAGGAAGTTCTACAGAGCCAGTCCTTTTTCATACTGGATGTAGGCCCACCACCTGCAGGTCTTCATCATCACTGGCCATACTGTGGAATCCTCAGGACTTATTACGTGCGTCACAAAACCTGGCTGCAGCATCCCAGGCTATTACGAGCACACAGCTCTACCTGTAGGATCTCCCAGGAGCACATTACATGTGACCCATCACAAAACCTGGCTGAAGCATCCCAGGCTGTTACGAGCACGCGGCTCTACCTGTCGGATCTCCCAGGAGCACATTACATGTGATCTCACCACAAAACCTGGCTGAAGCATCTGAGGCCTTTTTCATCCTGTCCAGATCTCCCAGGAGCAAATTACATGTGGTCCACCACAAAACCTGGCTGAAGCATCTGAGGCCTTTTTCATCCTGTCCAGATCTCCCAGGAGCAAATTACATGTGGTCATGGCAAAACCTGGCTGAAGCATCTGAGGCCTTTTTCATCCTGTCCAGATCTCCCAGGAGCAAATTACATGCCATAGGACAAAACCTCGCAAGAGCATCCCAGGATGTTACGGGTACACAACTCCGACCTGAAATCTCCCAGGGCACAAATTACATGTCCTCCCAAGCAAAACCTCGCAAGAGCATTTGCCAGATGTCCCAGGGCACCAAATTACATGCCATAGGAAAAACCTCAAAAGACCATCTGCAAATCTCCCAGGGCACAAATTACATGCTTTCCTGCACAACCTGATCCACGGCCACAAAGTATCATCTGATACTCATCAAACATCATCCTGATGTACACATGATCATCCTGATCATCATCACTGCAACATCCTGCTGCATGTCATCTGGAGAAGCTTGTCATCCACGATCATCCAAGTATCCACCTGATACATACATAGATACATGATCCACACAATGTATCCATCAACATACATGATCCACCTGATCATACAAAGATACATGATCGACACAATGTATCCATCAGCATACATGATCTACCTGATCATACAAAGATACATGATCCACACAATGTATCCATCAGCATCCATGATCTACCTGATCATACAAAGATACATGATCCACACAATGTATCCATCATCATCCATGATCTACCTGATCATACAAAGATACATGATCCACACAATGTATCCAACAGCATCCAACATGATGCGTTCATACAAAATACATACACATGATCCAACCGATCATATCCAGCATCCAACATGATGCGTACATACATAAATGATCCAACTGATCATATCCAGGCAGAAACCAGAACATCATCCTGATGCTCATCATCCAGCGCTTACATCCACAGCCATGTGAAGGATCCTCCTTCCCACATGCTTGGAATGGCTTCAGCAAATGTGTCCATCACTTCTTCCTCGAAGTTTCCTCGATCTGAAGAACGCCAAGCCTCTCTCTGAAGTACTCGAACTTTACCCTGGCTAGTGGCTTCGTCAGCACATCTGCAATCTGCTCGTCCGTCGCAACATACAGGAGCTTCACAGCTCCTCTCTATACCATATTCCTGATATAGTGATATTTGATCTCTATGTGTTTCGACCTGTCATGAAACACTGGATTCTCGGACAGCTTCACACAACTCTGGTTATCACAGAAGATACCAGTAGCTTCCAATGGAGATCAAATAACTCAGACAGTAGCTTCCGTAGCCATACTGCCTCACAACTAGCTGAACAGGCTGCAACATACTCTGCCTCAGCTGTACTCAGTGCTACGTAGGACTGCTTCCTGCTAAACCAAGAGGTCACACCTGATCCCATACTGAAGCAACACCCAGATGTGCTCTTCCTATCTGCAGCACTGCCAGCCCAATCTGAATCAACATAACCCTGCAGGTTAAACTTTTGATTCGCCTCATACCTGAGCCCATAATCCACTGTACCCTTCAGGTACCTCAGAATATGCTTTACAGCAACCAGGTGAACACTCCTTGGATCCGTCAGGAACTGGCTCAATGTGTTCACAGCAAAGAAAATATCTGGTCTCGTGTTCATCAGGTACATCAAGGACCCAATCATCTGACGATACATGGAGACATCAACCAGCTCAGATGAAGCATCACATAGAAGCTTCAGATTCGATGCCATAGGTGTGGCCATAGCTTGCAGTCCATCATCCCGAACCTCTTCAGGATCTCTACTGCATACTTCCCTTGTCCAAGGAAGATTCCATCACTCTGCCACACCTCCATGCCAAAAACAAATAGTGCATCATCTCGAACTTGGAAGAAAGCTTCCGCTGCGTGTCGGCAATCAATCTATCTTTACCTGTAACAAACAGGTTATCTGCATAAAAAAATAGTATCACTGGATTGCCTTCTTCAACCTTGTAGAAAAGGTTGGAATCTGCTTTACTCTTGGTAACGCCCAAACTGGATAGAAAGCTGTCTATCCTACCATACCAAGTTCTGCACACATATATGACTACACCATGCTGTCTTGAGATCCATCTGGTGCATCTTCTATTTTATCACTTTTATATTTCTCAATGCTTCCATCTGCAACATGCTTGATCTGATAGTTCCATTTGGAAGTCATAAAAAAACTTCCCTTCACATCTTGGGACTACATCCCAAACATCATTCTTCATGATCGACGGATCATGGCATTCCATTTCTTCATCCCAGATCCTGGGAACTTCAATATCTTCAATATCTTCAATAGATATCTTTGTTGCTGGAACAAAATGTTGTAGTTCTTCTTTTGTAAGAGATGACATACGATCTTTCCTACACAACAAGTTAAATTGCATGATTAGAAAACATCTCATAGTTTTCAGAACAAATTCTTACACATAAAGAAATATGTCATACAGTCATGCAATTATCTTAGCCAATGCTTCAATACAACATTTATCCATATCCCGTAACTTTCTAGATGCCTTCCAATCTCTACCAGAACATTGTTAAGAGTGTGCACAACTCCCAACATGTCAGCAAAGAGGTTTCATTCTAGATAAGTAGCAATGGAATGTTGTACAGTGCCATAGGCCACTTACCCATGTATATTAGTAGTATACTGTTCATCAATGCAACTATTCTAATATGCATAATACACAACCTAATTCTAGGAACATCAGTGTATACATTATTGAACAGTATTATTTAAACAAACAAACATGCAAGAAATGATAATTTAAAATACTTATCTTTGTTTGTTCGTTGGGTGGACTCCCTCTGAGTCTTTGCTTCCTTGCAGGAGCTGCTGGAGTCCTAATCTGAAGTAGCTTCTTCTACACCTTTCTATTGTGGAATGTAGAGAGATGGTCAACTCCCTCTGAATATCTGCATCCTTGCAGAAACTACTGAAGTGTGCTCCTTTGCTTTCTTGCAGGAACAACTGGAGTGTGCTCCTTTGCTTTCTTGCAGGAGCAACTGGAGAGTGCTCCCTCTTGATCTTTGCTTCCTGAATTACCTATTCTTGAACTCATATTCATCCTTGGTCCCTATGCATGCTTATTAGTATCATGATTGAGTTATCCTTGTGATTTCATATAAAATCATACATTCATTAGTATAATATTAAAACACAATAATCTCAAGCATGTATAGTCATGATCATTTCAAACAGAAAATAATAAGCATTAGCATTCAAGGTTTATGTAGGATTCTTAAGGTTAGTCAAATCATAAGAAACATAACATGTCTAAACCTGTAATTACTCAAACCTATGACTCTTCAAATTAGTTGAATCATCAATCAAGATAAGAGATATAAAATGCATAAAAACTGTGATTATTCAAACCTATACCATCATGATTCTTCTGGTTAGTCATATCATCAATTATGGTAAGAAACATAATATGCATACAATCATGATTATTCGAACCTATGACTTCATGAATAATCATTATCAACAACACAACAATATAAGATCCTAACACAAGGTAGGATTCTAGCTTGATATAGGAAAAACATACCTGGATTAGCATGCTAGCTATTTATGTCTAACATACTCACATGATGTATTCTTGTTCTTCTTCAATGACTTGTGCTAGTAACCTGTATATCTCATAGGTTAACTATTACAAAAACAAGTTATACATACCTCGTAGATGGATCTTCTATGAGATCCATGACAATGGATGAATCTTTGTCCTCATGTTATCATGATCATATGTTCTTGGACCAGAACATGATTTGTCTTTCTTGGTGTACCTTTCATGTTAGTAGACAACATAAACCTCATACAACACCATAATGCATTAGTACAATCATAAGTTTCATACTCCTAATAAATGAATGACTTCTATCATGCATTCATAATTTTATTAAGGTGATATGATAAGTCTAAAATCAAGATTGTACTAACCGTGATAACATGAAGACAAACATACCATAAACTTAATTATGGACAAATATCGAAACATACCTCGATGAGTCATACCTGTCGAGATCGCTTGTAATCTTCTTATGTAAGGCTTTATCCTCATCTCCCTCTGAGACAGGAACTTCTTCACTTATGCAGGTGATCAATCCATCTTCTTCTAGGATTAACCCAATCCACTTGATTTGCAAGAACTGGACCTTGAGCTGGATATGGGTTTGTCAGAGAAACCCCAAAAATTCAAACTTTGAATTTCAAACTTCTGACAGGATAGAAATATGTGCCTTGATGAGCTGATCAAGTTGGTATATTCAGAAATTGAAAACTGCAAAGTTTCACTCCTCAATTTTGCTTTTGAAACTTCTGGATTCACTGGACGTGACCCTGAACTGGGGTTTGATGAAGCCCAATCTTCTGCCCAATCAAAGTGTTTGATCCAAAGCTAGAAGCTTCTATTTTTCTGAGGAGCTTCCAGCCGTGGTCACAGATTTCAAAAAATTCCCATTTTTACAGAAGCCCTAATTTTCCACTTTTCTGATCAAAGTCCCGAACTAGGGTCTAATCAAGCCCGGCCTTCTGCCCAACCAAAAATTCTGATATTGGTCTCTAAATTTCTATTTTGATGAGTAGCATCCAGCCGTGGTCTTCGATTACAAAAATTCCAACTTTCTCCAAAGCCCTAAATTCCGGAAGCCATGAATGAAGGTACCAAAAAATAATTCTGTTTTGACAGAAATATGTACCTGATTGTTTCTGGTGTAACTCCGAAATTTTTGATCCACAGGGTCTGAAAAAGTTTCCTGAGATAGGCTGACCTGTTATCGTTCCATCCTGACAGGTCTGACCTCAATTGGATTCTCTGAGAGAGAGTTATGCCAAATGTTGCAACGTGACCTGTATTGGGATAAAACAGGAGAGCGAACTTGTACGGCGTGCCACGTGTCACTGGTTTAACTTTGGCCTCTGAAAAAGTTTTCTGAGATAGTACAGACTGTGTACTAGCTGTCACTTTTTACGCAATTTCATTTGGAGCTTCCTAGCCCAAGATATGACCTTTTTCCCAAGGTCGCCTGATTTTGACTCAGATCTGGAAGAGGCAGAAACCCTATATTGTACAGATCATAAATCACAAAGTACAACGAATTAGAGGTTGTCCTTTGGACACAAGATACCTGGAGATCTTAGCTTCGGCCTGTAACAATTTCAGATCCGAAAACTTCGCCAAAATGGATTTATAGCGAAAGTGCTACGATGACTGGTTTTTGCTATATCAAGCCCTAGCATCGTAAGTGCAACAAGTGTCATACATGCCATATCATGCCTTCTTTCAGGCTAGCTCTGATACCATGTTAAATTTTCAGAATTTACTTCAATCTGATCTAGGATCTTAACTGAGAGAACAACATGTACAACATATCTACAGCATATCAATCATGGAGACAATAATGCAAGCACACAAGAGACACAAAGATTTACTTGGGGAAAACCATAAAGGTGAAAAACCCCAATAACTTCCTCAGAGATAGATAGAGCAATGATACAACCAACCAAGAGAGATATCCATAACCTAGAAGCAGATCCTCCTCCTCCATAAGTGCGCCACTCCTCCTTGAGTGCATGTGTGAGAAGTGAGTGAGCAAATAGAGTGCCTCCCGCACTCTATTTATACTTGACTTGACTTGCCTTTTTACCTAACTCATGTAGGCTCGAACTTAACCACATAATATAATGCTGACTGGGCCGACCCCCAATAGGGTGGTCTAATAACCCTTTGACCCACATGGCCGACCCCCAATAGGGTGGTCTAATAACCCTTTGACCCACATGAATTATACAGGGCCGACCCCAAACAAGGTGGTCTAATAACCCATCAAGTATAAGTTACGACACTTACAATATAAATGACGACACTTCCGTATAGAGGAATAATAACATCTCTATAGGAATACAATATACATATATGTGAAATACATTCCGAAGTTACATATACATCAACAATTCTGTCCTTGATGTTGAAAGGTAGACAACTCAGGTATCTTTGAATCTTCGATTTTTCTTCCACGAGGTATGGCACATAACTCAGCAAATTCAGAAATTTACTGTTCATCTCTTTCATGTTCATAGTTCCTAGCTTTAAATCATATAACTCCTTTGATTTTTCTTCATAGTGTTGTTTAGATAAGAACTTCTTCTTGAAGTATCTTTTAAAAGTGCTCCAATTCACATCCTTGTCTTTGATGCCCTTCACTCTTTTGATGTCCTACCACCAAATATCTTCCTTCCCAATCAAGTTGTATATTTCCATCTTTGCCTTTAGTGATTCCGAGTAATCATAAATTTGGAAGTACTTCTTCATGCTGGACAACCAAGCTTCTGCTGTCTCTCCTTTCTCAGTTTCACCATTGAAGGTTGGGGGTTTGATTTTCTTAAACTCCCCAGAAATCTGTTCATATTGTTTGTGACTTTTTCCTTTGGGTTTGTAGTCTCATTCGCTGCTATCACTTGAATAATTTCTTTTTTTTTTACGTTTGTCATGGGCAGCTTCTGATGATGTTGAAATGCTGTTCGCATTATCATTTTTCATTTTCTTACCCCTGTCTCGATGAGGTAAATCTTCAATATTAGAGGTATTTTCAATTTCTCTATCATGTTCGTCAGTTGGGCATTGTTCGAACAATACTTGATTAAGTTCCTCTTGTGCCTTCAGAATTTTCTCATTGTCTTGTTTTACAGATCTGATTTCTGCTTTTAACTCTTGAAATGCACGTAACAATTCTGATGAATTATCATTTAATTTGCCATGGACTTCTTCTTCATAATGTTGTCCCATGCTATGACTATTGGGTCGAAATCTGTCTTCTAAATGTTCAGCTGATCCTTCCATACCTGTAACTTAAAATAATTTCTGTATAACACAAATAGTTTAAATTTTAAATAGTAAGATTTCTGCTGTAAATAAATTTTCTGATACGTGTTCTTGGACCTTTTCAGGACTAGAGTTCGAACATGAGCTCTAATACTACATGTAACATCCCGTTAATTTCATAAAAATTTAAAATTTTTATAATAGCATTAACTGTAACATAAATTGCGATTGCGAAAATAATAAAAGCTTGACAAGACAACCTTGAATTAATAAGTCATTAATACAAAAAACATATTAATTACTGAGTCTCATAACTAAAAATATTTTAAATGACAGCGACGCGACATACTTCTTTTAACATGCTTATGACATTAGTTTTGCTTGTGTTAACAGTAATTCGAAAATCATGTGTTTATGTTTTCTTGGAAATGTGCTGACAGTTTTGTTTTTGGATGGTGATGAAAGGGGTCCTACGAGGTCCCTGAGGCTTATTTATCTATGTTTAGCTAAAGCATTTGTTCATGTTCCTCTTGCACAGAATTCAGGTAAGAGAATGCGACAAAACAAATGTTAAGAGTATTTATGTTTTACAAATAGCCGTCAATGTTTGATAGAATTTCTAAGTTCTTCCCTTGCTTCAGGTATGAGTCCTTTTCTATCCTAGATGTATTGTTTTGAGCATAAATACATGCTACAGAAGTTGCGATAAATGAATTCTAAAACTATACTCAATGATACATTTGTTGAAAAGGAAAATACTTATGCTTATGAGAATTCCAAGAAATGTACTAGGTTACAATATCTAAACGTTAAATGACATTATTGATATCTTTTCCTTTCATAAGAAATATTATTTCTACAAGTATTGATTTATATCGTCTTGACTCCGGTTAGAGTTTTAGACTATTGAAAAATGTGAAAACAATCAGAGTACTGGAAAAACAACATGAATGAATTGAAAACTATTATGATTGCAAATATAATATTTATGCTTGTCTACATGCATGAACAAACATACTATTGGTGTAATGTTCAATAGTGTCCTACCTTTATATTATAATGATTATTACACTAAAGAATTGCAACAAACTAGAGAGATTTGACCCTTTTAAATTTATTAAATCCATGATGTTATGAGCTATGCAATATGAACAATTAATACGATGTAGAACAATATGGGTTTTCCAACTAAGGGTTACTATATGTATCAACCTAGGAATATATATGAATTCATTGGAGAAACTATATGAATATATTTATGTTGCATAATATGAAAATAATGGAATGTAACACAAATTTTCCAAAGTCGACTATACACAAACAAAAGTCATTCATCATACATTTGATTTATCAATACAATGGAATGATATGAGATACATTTAACGTTGAAAACCTTGACATGGCAGGTGTTACGATGATAATGAATGTTGAGTACGAAAAGGCTCTGGCACATCACCGATTATGGTCTTAGCATTGAAGTCGTCTGACAGTTGTAGTTAGTGGATGTATGAGTGTATGCTATCGTGGCTAAGAGCATGTGAAGGAGTTGATAAAACTGTAATACAAGTCTGAGCTATAACTAGCCCTGCCCTTTGGACTGTTGAGTTGGCATTGTCGTGGTTGTAACATTAATGAAGTATTGAATGTAGTGGTTGCCCACTTTCCAACGTGCCTGTTTGGCAGCAATCTTCATCGTTCATTTGTGATTCTTGACATTGTAATGGAACCCTAACTCCACTATTGTCGAGGAAAGGTCTTTTGTCTTCATTTCATTCTGGTAGAAAACTTTGGGTGAGGCCAACAGGTTCTAGGGTTTGGTGGTTGAGAGCTTTCCCAACTTCGAACCTGTGACCTGTGTGCGTTTAGACTATAAATGTTTGTCATAAACAGAAGCTGAGTCTGTAGTGAAAGTTGCAGCAGTTATTATATTGAAAGATTGAGTCTGTAGCTGGTTGTACTGCGTGAGTTTGTGAGATGTTTGTCCATGGACTTTGTTGAAATGATGGCACCGGTTTTGATTCTAAAAACATGGTAAACTTGTTGCTTCTCAAAACTGGAACTCTCTCTTCCATATGCTGGATGGGTGGCTTTAACCTTGTTTGCAGGAGAGTCTTCTCAACGCGAAGGTAATGCATTCTTCCAATCCATTACTGTTATTTTAAATGCTTCCATAAATATATCCAATAACGTGTTTAACCATTCGTAGTTTTTGTGACAGTTTTTCCTTCGTCGGAGGACTATTCACTTGAGAAATGATGGAGGAGCTCTGCTTGTCCACCGGTAAGCCTCGGTGGTTTCCTTGCCTCGTTGGTCATCCTGGTTCAGCTGAGGTCGATGAATGATGTTTTGACAAAGTTCTAGGTGTTTGGATTTCTGGCACAGTTTTTGTCCATTGAATGTAACTTGTGAATAGTAATGCTAAGTGCCCAGCTGCTAAGATGTTGGCTAGTCTGGTTGATGTAGCGTCTACTGTAAATTATTGGTGGAAATGTATCTTGTTTTTGGAATTGTAAACCCTAAGGGATAAACCCTCGTTATTTTGATTGGAACTTACAGTTTTAAAACTTCAATGTTTACTGTGTAATGTTTGGAATCCAAAATCGTCGATGAAGAATAAATAGTAATTTGTTTTGATAACAAGTTTTTAGGTTATTGAAAACGTCTCTGTTAAAAGAATAGATGGACTGTGCGATTTTAGGGTTTGAATGGAAAATGAAACTATAGTTTTTACTTGAAACAGGATAATATTTGAAGGATTTGACCCTTGGTTTTATACTGTGTTTACAACAATGTTTTATGTTGAAAAGTATTAATGTTTCAACAGTTTTGGATGTTGGCCGAGAGTCAATCTAAGTATTTTGCTAATGTAACAAATTCGATAATGAACCGAATCTATGGTTTCAGTTACTGTTTCGAAAAGAAAATATATGTAGGGTTTGGTCAAGAAATATTTAGGATGTTGAATGCTTATTTCTAAATGATTAAAGGAAATCGTAAGTATGTGTTTATAATCTGAGAGTTTGAAATAACTGTTAAGCATTGCAAACATCGAACCAATTTTGATTCTGTCATAAAAATGAAATTGATTTGTTTCTTGGTTAAGGGTTCCGATTTGATCCTAAAACAGAATGATAACAAGATAGAATGTTTGGATTCTAACTATGATGAAAACTTGGAAGAAGGGAAACCCTAGTTGGTAGTTAAATGGAAATATGAGATATATTTACTGAAATAAATTTTGTGATATGAAATATTACGAATGATAAATATCTATTTAGTATTTAAATATAATAACTCTGATTACAAGAGTTTTTGCAGCTGTTATAAATCTAGGATTAATAATGCCTGAAACATCTGGTATTCACAACATCTTTACAAAAGATTACATGGTAATAGATTTCAATAATGGTTAGTGATAAATAGAATTATAGTTCTGTACAGAGATGAATTGTTTCTCTTTTATAACTAAGTACAGGAGAATGCTTTCTATAACTATTTATTATATACTATTATGTTGTTGAGTTTAAATATTTAAACATTTGAATTTAGAAGAACACTGCAGTATCAATCTATCTATTCACTTGGCATTCTACCCATCAGTTATCTGATTTTAATTTTACTTCCTGTACTAGAGTACGATGCATAAACCAGCATGGGGAAAAATGCAGAGAAGTCATTTTATCAATCATTTCATCTATTATATCATTTTCATTTATAAAACATACTTAGGTTAGAAAGTAGAATAATTTCTTACTGATAAAAGCAGAGTTTATTTGACTAAAAATATCAACAGAAAAATAGAACCTGATAATTTGTAGGAGAACAAACCACCCAAGGAGCTTGTTCCACCCAACCTACTCCTGAAGATAGCCAACTTACTTGCCTTAGGACCCCCAAGCCTGTTCACTGAACCACTAGGAGGAAGATTCTGTAGAAGCCTTAGTACATCACTTGCAGTAGAATATAGATTTTCCAGTCATCAAGACTTCAACAGTCAAAGAGACCTGCACCAGCACCTCTGGATTTGCTTCTCAGTATATCTAGCAGACTCACAATTGCACTCTCACATAGCCTCCCTATTCGAATCTCTCAGTGATCACTTGATGCACTTGAGGAATATTTCTGCAGAAAATATTGTAGGGGGCTGCCTGCCTAGAATTGCCTTATCTAGGATGCCTAGGCCTTTTAGTGGTTAACTGGTCATTAATGAGCTTCCTTTTCTCTTACACCCACCTGGGGGATAATGCCACAATTTTAGGGGTAGTTGTCCCATAACCAACAGCTAGTGGTGGAGTGCAAATGCTGCCATATGTCCCATACCTTCTAACAACTTCCATTCTTCCTAGTGGGTCAATGAACACTCATTTAACAGTTCCCTTGGGTGTTTGTCTCCTATTTAATTTATTAAATAATAATAATCAGTAATTACAATCATCCTTGACCAAACTTGGTCATAACTACAAAAAATTGTAATTATAATTTAACATAAAGTATTTTGCAAATAAAATAATATTCTCAAAATTTGGGTAGGTGACACCAAGACTTACTGTGCTTCATTTTTTCTAGAGAACAACCTTCAACCACTTTTGGAGAAACATAAATATGAGTAGATCATTGATCAATCAAAATAGAAATAGATTGCTTAGCAATCTTACCTTCAACTTCCACCACTGTTGATTAATGGTCTTCCTGATAATCATCTAACACTGCATAAATTTGAGGCATCGCCCTTGCCATATCCTCCACTGTAGTTGCTCCTTCTAATTTGTGCAAATTTCTGGGATTCTCCCTCCTATGTGGACACTCTTTAAGCATGTGGTTTCCTCGACATCCTCAACACTAAGGTGGTCCTTTAAATGCTCCTTCCACTACAATTGCTGGCTTGTTTGCACTTCGTGCTTGTTGTCCCTATGGAAAATTTATGGGCTGACTTTTGAATGGTAGCTTGAATCTACTTTTCCTTTGATCAAATTTCCCATTTGGATTTCCTTTCCATTCTAGGTGGACCTCTGTTTTTCCTTTGCTCTGATCATAGCATTGCACCACCATCCTAATGGATTCATCAAGACTTGGTGGATCAACAAACTCAATCCTATCTCTGAAATTCTGAGGTAGACTTCCATGGGAACACTGGATCTTAACCCTCTCATCCTTGATATAGTCTACATACCTCAACAATTCCAAAAACTTATGGACATGCTCTTCCATAGATTTTTGTTCGAACTTGAGTTCATTGAATTCTTTCCTCTTGTTGTCATGATACCTAGATGATAGGTGTTTTTCCTTGAAATACTTGTTAAATCTCTCCCAATTGATCCTCCTTTCACTGATTCCTTTCACTTGCATGAGGTGCTCCCACCAAATTGAAGCTCTGCCATTTAGATTGTAAATGGCAATTCTAGCCTTTTCATTTTATGAGTAGTCATGAATCCTAAAATATTTCTTCATCCCAAGAAGCCATGCCTCTGCCTCTTGGCTAGTCTTATCTTATCCATCAAATGTGGGAGGTCTTTCCTTCCTAAATTCTCCTTGTGGAATTCCTTTGGAGTTCCTTCTTCCTTCAAACCTGCTAGAAGTATGCCTCGAATTCATTCAAGGGCCTCTTGAGTCGCACGACTTGCTGGAAGAATATCTTGAGGAGGGCGTGTTGCGATGTTTGCTCACAGAACTCATTCTTGGGCTTGGAGTCCTCTTCCTATAACATCCTCTAGAGCAAATTTCTGCACCCCTTCCTTCTTTACCTACGTTGTTTGGGTTGGACCCAAGGTTTACCCTCTGCTGCATATCAGTGAGGCTTTGCAAAATAGCAACATTGAGCTGATTCTGTTCTTCCTGATCCTTCATCAACCTCTCATTAAAGCTAACCATGGTTTCAACCAAATTCTGAGGAGTTATTTTTTCCCTTCTCCCATTGGATTCGGTCTCAGCATGATCTTCGTGCACATTTTCTCCTAGCACATCTTCATCGTGCTCGTAAGGATCCTGAGCGTCATTCATGGTCACCATTTTCCTTTTCCCTTATCTGCTGCTCTCTGCTACCACTGTTCAAATGCTATCAACTGCAAGCACTGTGCATTATATAGGTGATGTTTATTAGACATCTTAATAACACATATAAGACATAAACCATCCATATTTAATAGAAATGACTCATGGAATAATTCATAGAGCTTATTATGTCTTCTACTTTGGCCCAACCATCCCGAGTGCTGCAACCTTGGGCTCTAATACCACTCTGTCACGTCCCTGATCCCCATAGGTCCTTTAGAGTGATGGGGGAACAACCTGATAATATTTTTTTCTTCCAAAACTTATCTGCAACTTTGCTCTTTTACACAACCACAATTGTCTTTGGTCCGCAATCTGCAATCCGCAGTCGGAATTTGGAATTCGGAACTACAAATTTCAACTTCGATGAAATCATACCTCTGAATTCTGTAATCTGCAATCTGCAGTGTGGAAATCGGAACCCAAAAAATCCACCTCGTCGAATCACGCCTCTGACTTCTGCAATCCGCAATCTACGATGAGGAAGTCAGAGTTCAGAACCCCAAAATTTCAACTTCGAATAATTGCCCCTCAGACTTCCTTCATGGCCATTAATGGCTAGTCTCAACCTTCCTGACCTAGCCAGATTGACCAACGATCCCATCAGACACGATTCCACGTGGCCTCACATGCCTACCAAACTCCCATCAGACATATAAAGTTTGAGGGCAAGGCAGGTGAAGACCCACAAAATCACATTATGTCCTTCCATCTATGGTGTTCCTCCAACTCCATAGTGGACGACTCTATCCAACTCCGTCTATTACAACGAACTCTCACTGGCTCTGCAGCCAAGTGGTACATTGAGTAGCCCCATGGGACCCATGCCACCTTTACTTCCCTCGCCTCGACCTTCCTATAGTTCTTTTAGTTACCTGTCTGCTATGACGCAGGAGTTGAGATCCTATTGTCTTGCAGACAGAATACAACCACCCACATCACTGACCACATTCATGAGTGGCGTCGACGCCGAAGCCTGTGCAAAATCAAGTTAGATGATAGTATCTTCCTAGATTGGTTTCTCAAATCTCTCCTTCCCGTCATTGCCAAGGATGTGGCATCCGAGCGACCCTAGTCCGAGGAAGAAGCCATCTTAAAAGCCCAACAGTTTGACCTTATCTACGCCCAGTCTGGTTACTTATATACCATTATACCCGACGCCCCCCATGGTGATTCCTCCCGAAACGATGTGCCGAGGGCATCCCATGTCGTCGATGGCATCATTGGCCATGTTGCATCGCATAACCAACCCTTTTCCATGACACTTGCTAGTAATGGCCCCGACCTTTCGCGGGCTACATCCCACTCTGGAGCAACCAATTCGTATGCTCCCATGGCACATAACCACCATTCCCACGGACCCTCATGTCCACCTCAGTGCTTCGGCCATGCATCCCCCGCTTACGTTCCCCCGGTTGCACCTCAACCATATTACCACCCGCAGGTCGTGCATGCTCCTGTATCCCCTCAAGCCCCCCTGCTTATTATCCGCCACATGCAGCACTTGCGGAAAATCAACCACCCGTCACACAAACGTATCAACAACCCCCACAAGGTCCCGCACCTGCACCGCCTCCACCCCCACCCACTTATTATCCACTGCAGCTTGCTCCCGTACCTGCACAACCCCAGCACCCACCTGCCGCCCAAGGGAAAGTGTACGCGCAACAAAATCCGTAGCATAACCAAAATACCCAATGCCAACAAGGCCAGCAAAACAACGGAAAAGGACGTAACCGCAGGAACAACCCCCCTCCAAACCAAGGTGGCCAGCCACCTAATCCCCCAAACAATAATAACGCGGCACCTGCCAACCAAAACCCCGACAGGCCGCCAAACAAGCTAAAAACCCTAACCTACGAACGAACCGCCCTTGTTCTATTTGCGGGGTCTATGGCCATTACACACACGCTTGCCCACCTTTGGAGTGGACACGACAACTCTGGACCGATGATGCCCACCGCCAAGGGCACATGGCACCTCAGGCACCACCTAACCCCCCACCACCTCAAACTCAACCCTTGGTGTTACAGAACCCTTTACCAACCTAAGGAGTGGTGAACACTCAACCGTTAGCTCCCCCTCAAGGAACCGTGCCACCACAACAGTAATTCATGTACGCTGTGCCTGCCCACCCCACTTGAGACTCAGGCACCCATCACTTGTTAATGATGTCATCCGCCGATGTCAACCTTCAAACACGTCGGAACCAATATGGATCCACCCATGAATCCCCTCCCATCGACAAAACCACCAATGCTCTTCCCACCAATCAACCATTACGCATACCTCCGGCCCCATTAGATGGAGTCCCAAAAGCCCCTCGCTTCCCACTTCGTCACATCAACAATAACCCCAATGCTTGCACTGCGTCTAATTACAACATTGTGGATGACTTAGCTTAGTCCCCTGCAACCATGTCTGCGTTAGAGGTCTTAAAAAAACTGTCCTACACAGCGCAAGCCTCTGTTATCAGCCATTGGTGCTATCGACCCAACTGATTCACAAATGATGGCCTTCGATTTGGACCAATCTGAACCATGCCTGCCTTCCACATTAGAATTCCAAGTTTATGTATCCATTCAGAATCTTGTAATCCATCGGTGCTTCATCGATGAGGGTGCCTCTACATGCATTATGTCCACATTCGTTTGGCAGAAGTTGGGATCCCCTACTCTCCATCCGTCCACCATTGCGTTGCGAGCCTACGATGACCGTTCGGCTCAACCCCAAGGTCTCTTAGCTAATGTCCCCGTCTAGTTGGCTAGTAAAATAGTGCTTATTGACATAGAGGTCATCAACGCCCAACTTGATTATAACCTCTTACTTGACTGTAGTTACATGTACGCCATGCGGGCGGTTGCCTCCTCCATTTTTCGTACTATGATGTTCCCCCATGAAGGACGAGTGGTCAATATTGATCAACTCACCTATTACGATCCCAATGCCCCCATTGCACGCAAAAACATTCTTCCCATGGTTGAACAACCTGTTCGCGATGCATCTACCTCATTGGTTTTCTTAGTAGGACCTAGAGTCTACTCAGATACGCCGATGACTTCCACATTCCAATCCATTCCACCCCCGTCACCAACAACCGAAATATCTAACTTATGTACCCTCTCCCACAATACACAAACACCCAACCATCAACCGCCCTTGCTATCCCAACCACCATTGGTACCCAGTCATGTCGGCACCACACCTATCCATACAATCCCCTTCCTATTTCCCCTTCGGGAGTAGTAAGTGCTCCGGTGATGGCCACACTAAACCTCCCGATATTAACTTTAGGACTACTTGTATGGTACATCACACCTCCTGTTTCCCCTCCGACGCCCAATGTCATCTTACAACCAGTGCAACCTATCACCACTGCTAGTCGGCCACCTCCCGGTGTCACCACTCCTTCCTCCTCTACCAACCCACCCCCTCTTTCCAAATACACTGGGGGCAGAGGCCCACAACCTTACACCGCTCCGCCCGTGCCTAAAGCCACTAAGAATCCTCCACCATTTCACGCTCCTCCCAAATGTTCTTTGTGTGATGAGTTGGGCCATGCTACCCATCAATGTCCACAATTACCCGCATTACAAGAGCACATGCAAATGCTTGGCGACGACCCCAACATCCTAGTTTTTCAACTCGACCTTACCCCTAAGCCTCGCGATAAATCACTTCATACCAATCATCCTTGTGCAATATGCAGTATTTACGGCCATTAATCACATCACTGAGCTGATCTCCCAGATTACAGAGATGCTCTCTACGAGATGAATAACTTGGACCTCGAGACGTCTCCTCCCACCATTGAAGAGATCCACCTCCTAGAATCTCCGCCAACAGGAGAGATCAATACCATTTATATGATCTCTACTGCTAGCATCACCTCGTCAACCGATTTGACTACAAAACGTTTCCATAATGATGAGGAAATTCTCGAGGCTCTTACTGCACCTGATTACCCCTGGGAGGATATGCACCATCGTTCCTATTGCCTCCTGGAGAAGTCCTCCCCCACCACAACCACCCAATTTTCGGTTGAGTCCAAAGATTTCCTCCCCACCAAGGTCGACTAGTTTAAAGAGCCCATTCCCACTCCCGATGCCTTCGAGGAAGGTAACATGGCCAATATCTCACCCACAATCCACATTGATATCTCTGCCCCAGGCGGTGCCCCTGAAATCAATACTTTGGGAGCCTCCTGCACTGAGTATGAGATTGGAGAGTACAAATTTTTTTTTTCAGGAGTTCCGTGATGTCTTTTCCTGGTCCTACACCGAAATGCCTGGTCTTGACCCCGCTATCATAGAGCACCACATTGACACGTGGCCAGATGTGCCCCTCATTCGCCAAAAACAGTGCCCCATTCACCCATCAAAGCTCCCCGCCGTTAAAGCAGAGATTGAGAAACTTCGTGCAGCAGGTTTCATTTACCCCATCGCATACACCACTTGGGTTTCTAATCCCGTCCCTGTTAACAAAAAACAAGGCACCATCAGGGTATGTACTAACTTCCGCGATTTAAACCAAGCATGTCCCAAAGACAACTTCCCGAAGCCATTTATTGACCAATTCATCGATGCGTGCGCGGGGCATGAAGTCCTATCCTTCATGGACGGGTTCTCTGGGTATAACCAAATTCAGATCCGCAAAGAAGATCAATACAATACTGCCTTCACCACCCCATGGGGCACCTTTGCCTATCGGGTCATGCCTTTCGGCCTTAAAAATGTTGGGGCCACCTTCCAGTGAGCCATGACCTATTGTTTCACGACTTGGTTCATATCCTATTAGTCTATCTTGACGATCTCACAGCATGTTCCAAGAAACGATCCGACCACCTTAACGATCTCCGATAAGTTTTTTTGCGTTGCCGCAAGTATCAGATCCGCTTGAACCCACTCAAGTGTGTCTTTTGCGTTTCCCGCACCACGCACGCTCCGACAGCTACAGAGCTTACAGGGGAAATCTAATTTCCTCCGCTGCTTCGTGCCTAATTATGCCACCATAGTTCATAGTTTCTTACGTTTGCTTCGTACTTACATACCCTTTGTTTGGGACGACCAGGCGCAAGCTGCATTCGAAGCCCTTAAAAAATCTCTCACGCAAGCCCCTTTGATCTCCCCTCCAGATTTCTCTTAGGACTTCATCCTTTACGTCTCGGCATCCAACCACGCCGTGTCAGGGGTCCTTGTTCAAGAAGACGCTGCTCACTAGGAGCATGCCATTTATTATGTCAGCCAAACCTTGTCTGGACCACCCCTACGTTACCCATATGAGGAAAGGATGGCCCTTGCCGTCGTCTTTTCTGTACAGAAATTGCGACACTACATCCTCCTAAGTCATACTACTGTTGTTCCTGACTCCAACCTCATGATCTACCTCTTGAACCGTCGCCTTCTGCAAGGCAGCGTTGCTAAATGGGTAATTATCCTACAAGAATACGACCTGAATTTCACAACTCCGAAAAGTACTAAATCCCTTGCGCTTTCCCAGCTCATAACTGAACTCCCATCCCTTTTACTGTCCCCGCCAATCCTTGATGAGTTAACAGACAATCATTTGTTCATCATCTCGTCAGATGACCCATGGTATGGTGACATTATGATGTACCTTCGCACACAGAAGTTTTGCCCTGATATCGATCGTGATGGGCGCCGCTGTATCCGTTACCACGCCTCTCGATACCTCCTTCTGGGCGATGTTCTCTACCGACACTATCCTCCGTCGTTGTCTCACACGAGAGGAGGCCAAGCAAGTCCTCAATGACTGTCATAGTGGTGCCTGCGGTGGACATTTTTCTGGAATGGCCACAGCCCAGAAGGTAATCCACGCCGGATATTTCTGGCCCACGTTGTTCACTGACTGCATCACTGCGGTAAAGCATTGCCATAATTGCCAACTCTTTGCCCCGAAGGCACGAACACCACCCACCCCGCTCCATTCGATCGTTACCGTCGGTCCCTTTTGTAAATGGGCCATCGACTTTATGGAGTGTAAACCCGCATCCGCCAATGGCCATAAATACATCATCCTCGTCGTCGAATACTTCACCAAATGGGCTAAATCCATGCCTACCTTCAATTGTAAAGCTAACACCGCTACTTGTTTCTTCTTTAACCATGTCATTACACGATTCGGGGTCCCAAAACAACTTGTCTCGGACCATGGTTCACATTTTGAAGATGCCATTTGGCGCGCGTTGTTAACTCTCCTTAAGTTCAAACATCAGTATGCCTCTGCTTACTACCCCCAAGGGAACGACCAAGTTGAGGCCATTAACAAAATTTTGAAAACAATCCTCCAATGCACTGTTGATCGACATAAGTCCAATTGGCATCACATGCTCTTCCCCGCATTGTGGGCTTACCATACATCAACTAATACCACCACCGGTTTCACCCCTTTTCACTTAGTTCACGGTGTCGAATCTATCCTCCCCATCGAGTGTCAGATCCCCGCCCTACACATCGCTATTGAACTTCTCCCCGACACCAGCCCACTTGAACAACATATGTTGTTATTAGAACAAGTTGATGAAGACCATCACGCAACCCTCCAAACAATTGAGGCCGCCAAGAACCGCTCCAAAGCTGGTTATGACAAACATGTCCACCCACGAGCTTTGCGTGAAGGAGATCTAGTCCTCGTTTATGACCAAGCCCATGAGAAGACAGGTAAAGGGAAGTTCGAATCCATGTGGCAAGGCCCTTACATAGTGCATACCTGCCTTGGACATGGGGCATATATTCTAACTGACTCAGAAGGCCACCCCTTGCGAAACCCCCATAATGGGTTGTATCTTAAACGCTTTTATCCTTAACAATCCGGCGGACCCACTGGTCCGTATGTACAGTTTGATTTCTTTTTGTTTTCCAATTTTTTCCCGCAACCTTACATTCGTCATTTTCCTGCATGATCACAGATGGACCATCTTCCAACTTATTACGTTGGCTTCGCCGATGGAGCAAGCCGTTGGTCTCCAAACCTGGCCTTTGCAGCTTGGGTCTTATATTCCCCTTCACACGAGTTGATTCACCTTGACGGAATGTGCATAGGCGCTGCTACCAACAACCAGGATGAGTACAATGCCGTGACCGGTCTCCTGACAGCTACCCTTCAGATGGGTATATTTCACCTTCATGTGTTCCTTGACTCCCAGCTGCTTGTCTCCCAGATCAACAACTGCTACCAGGTGTGTGATCCTTGCCTCTTTAGAAAGTTCCTGCACACAAAACAGCTAAGCCAACAGTTTGAATCCATGACATTCACTCATGTCCCAAGAGCTCAAAATAGTGTCGCAAATCAAATGGCTAACAACATCCTCGACTGGCATATCAATCACACCATGTAAATCATCCATCATGCATAATCATCACATATCAACACATCAAAAACATAAAAATCCCAAAAAGATGACATCTACAACAAAGGGCATCCGCATGCCTATCATAACAAATCATTTGCATCCACCTGCAATAAACAACACAAACCAATACAGGCGCATCCACGTGCGTACAAAAATAATCACCGCAAAAATGCATCCATGTGCATATCTATATAAATATATCATCGTCATATAAATGTCATGAGTGTCCTAGCACTCAAATATATAAAAAATATACATCGAGGAGCCTCAACAGCATCCCTATCATAAAATACATTTTGTATATACAAAAAATCCCGAATCCCCATACGCATCGGGGGGAGTCCCCAACACTCCCTAATGAGAGTCATATCCCCCATCCGAACCATCATCACTCTCCGTCGCAACCACCTCTGCTGTGGACTCATCCTCTCCCTGCTCCTCCTCTGGATCCTCCTCATCCCCCTGTCGATCCTGAGCCCTCCTCTCCTCGGCCAATACTGCCACTCGAATCAGAATCGCCCGCCAATCCTGTGGAGCCTTGTGACAGACCTCAACCACCTCCCGGTCAAGCTATCGCCACCCCTCATCGGAGACCCCAACCAATAGCCAATCGAAGGTAACTTGCAAGGACTCCAAATTACCGTCCGTATCTCGTCGTCATACCTCCCCTCGGTCTGGAAAGGCTGGCAATGCTATGTGCCCCCTACGCTCCCTATGCCCTGGCGGTGGCTGCAGTCCCACATCTGCATCAAACCAAATCGCTAATGGTGAGCATCATCATATATCTCTAACCTCAAAACATCCAACATAAAACAATCAAGAAACTAGATATATATCATCTGGACCCCAAACCTGCCCTAGGGGTTGTGGCGCCTCCGGTTCTCGCTGGCAATCCATCTCGCGATACAGCTAGTCATAAAAAACCACCGGCATTTGTAGCCATTGAAAATAGAGATCCCACGTAAAATATCGCCCCACCTCTCCACCACCCCACCGGCGCATCATCTGACCCCACCGCACCATCCGCGGCTCCCTCAACCCCCCATCCCGGATCGACACTTGCGGCCGTAGTGTCGGAACTCGCTCCATGAAGAAAGCACACAAAAATGACCCATAACAGAACCCCTTGCCAGATACCTTCACCTTGCTCAACTGCCGCTGAACACAGGTGAGGAATATCTGGCCCCAAGCAAAGAAGGTGCCCTGTAATACCCGCTTTATCAACTGCATCTATCCCTCCGACACCCAGTTGGGCGCCTGTGACCCCAACACTCGAACCACACATGCTGCGATCGCCCAAACTGATGTCTCCTGTAAGTCACAAATCAAAAGTGCATTCTTATGCACTTTTTCCATAGGGAAGCAGTACCGGTCCAGCATCTCCTCCATGTCCACATCCACGGACCTTTGTGGCTGGGTATCCGCCACCCTACCCAAACAAGGCAGTCTCGTCAAAAAGTACACATCTACCAGGGTGAGCTCTAGTCTCTCTCCTTGGACCATGAAGGCCTGCATATTGGGCTCCCAGAATCCCACCATCCTATTCAACAGCTGTACTGCTGAATGCATCATTGGCACCTGTGCAAACTTCAATAGCCCGCACAACCCTAAAGTCCCCCGGACATGTCGATCATTCCGTATGTACTCCATGAGATCGTTAGGTATCTCGCGCTCTCACCATAGTACTCTCGGCATCCTGTCAATTCCACAATGAAAACTCATCAGAACATCATCAAATAAACCATCATCCCCCCCCCGGGTATGACTCCACAATCTCGATCCAGATCGCGGCTGTGGGGCCCAATGTCGCGATCCCAAATCGCGGCTATCAGGACTACAGCCGCGATCACAGATCGCACATGTGGGGGCCACAGTCGCGATCACAGATCGCGGCTGTCCAGGCCATAGCCACGGTCGTAGATCGCGACTGTCTAGGCCATATCCGCGGTCGTAGATCGTGGCTATCTAGGCCATAGTCGTGATCTCGGATCGCGGCTGGGGAGGCCACAATCGCGATCCATGATTGCGGCCATCACTTCGAAACCCGTGATCCACACCCCTCGTGGACCGTACCACCATCCCTGAGGACCCACTACCCACCCAAATCGAGAAAACATTAAAGGTAGAAGTTCAGTGAAATACCTGCAACTCGTGGAAATGAAATCAACTGGTCCGATCGCCCATAAATGCCAAATCCGCTCTGGCCCACTACACTCTCTTGTCAAAGTCAACCGCACAAATGACACTCGGCATTATGGGTCCACTTACTATTTATAGACAGTTGAATTTTTCTTGATTCGACCATTTTGGATCTATACGGAGTCCATTTTCCAAACTGTTTCCACCACTGGAATCATAACGAAGAGGCCTTCAGAATGGTCGACTCGATTTCTCGTTTTCTCTGAACCCCTTTTTTTGAATTTTTTCCATGCACCTCGCCGTCTCGATTTATGTGCAACATTGGCCGTTATCAATTTTTTAGCATTCCTTATACCATTGGATTCAATTTTCCGAGACTGTGATGATGCTTGAGATCATTTCTCGCTCTCACCCCCAGATTTTTTGGGCATTTTCACGAGCCCCTAGTCGTCTCGGTTTGTGTGCCACCTCGATTCTTATCAGTTTTTTACGTTTTTTATACCATCGGATTCAGTTTTCCGAGCCCGTGATGATGCTTG
The DNA here is from genome assembly GCA_027924585.1 of Larix kaempferi. Taxonomy (NCBI): domain Eukaryota; kingdom Viridiplantae; phylum Streptophyta; class Pinopsida; order Pinales; family Pinaceae; genus Larix; species Larix kaempferi. The sequence goes on along the minus strand of BSBM01000765.1, from coordinate 4,246,360 downwards.
AGATCATTTCTCACTCTCACCCCCAGATTTTTTGGGCATTTTTCAACAACCCCTAGTCGTCTCGGTTTGAGTGCGACCTCGGCCGTTATCCGTTTTTGACATTTTTTATATCACCGGATTTAGTTTTTCGCACTCGTGATGATGCTTGAGATAATTTCTCGCTGTCACAGTCACCCTTTTTTTTGACATTTTGTCTGCCCATAGCGCAAACGCGGTCTGCGAGCCACATCGAACGCCATCACTTTACACTTGCTTTGACACTGCAAACATATCCATGAACTTTCCACTCCCTTCATACTACAGTTATTTCGTTATTTTGCCACCATTCACCATCCTGCAAGGAGGCACCACCAGTGTTCCCCCCCAACCCTAGTTCTTGGTTCTCATCAATGTCCCTTGATTGAACACTCTCTCCTTGCTTGGCCATTCCTTTTGTTTGGTATAATTTTATCCCTTTTTCGGGCCGGACAAGTCCTTTACGAAAAAGACACTTAGGGAGTTTCTGTTAAGCTCTTTTCTGACTCCTAAAAGAATGAAAATATCGCCGAGCAATCTTGCTTCCTTTCGTGCTCGTTAAAGTACCTGACAGGGAGTCTATCTGGTATAAGTTTAACCCTTTTCTGGACCTGGTAGACTAATTACGAAAAAAGGAATACTCTAGTCACACCGACTAGAAGAGTTCTCCATTGCATCCTTTTATGCTTTTTCGGGCCTTGGAGACCAACACACGAAAAAGAAACCCCCTGGAGTCTTCTTATTGTTTTCAGACTCTCTAAAATTGAAAGCAACCACAAGCATGTACTGTCTTGGGCTCATATAAATCCACACGACGGTACCATTCCATTATTTCAGAGTCTTCTAATCGCTTTCAGACTCCTTAAAATTGAAAGCAATCATGAGCATGAATTGTCGTGGGCTCGTATAAATCCACATGAGAGTACCATTTTATACCTTCTTTGAGCTCCTTAAACCACGAAGAAGGACCCAACAATGCCTCCTGGTGCCATGACATATCCTATCTCGCCCCCACATTATGGCAGCAACCCCAATACAGTATCCTTTTTTTAGAGCATTCTACGATATGCCACCCTTAAGCGTTTCCAGATCTAATACATCAGTTTGACCCCCCGAGCCTCTCCCATTACAGTCATATCCCCAGATCCCTTAAGATATGACCCCTTTCCCTCAAAATTCAGTTTCATATGCTACCAGGCCAACCATGTCGTCATACTCTGAATGAAGGAATTTTGAGTCCTCCCCCCCCACTCTGCGACCCCAATTATTCCCCATCCCCAAAATATGTCAGTCCCACTATTAGAACTATCACCTTCTGGTTGTTCACCTCATGTTCCCATCGAGGAAACATAATTGCCTTGATAGTTGCAAGGTCTCCCTCTGTCGACACCAACTAATCTATTCCAAAGGATAGACCCAAATGTCCCTGTGCCTTGGACTCATCACCATCAGTGGTGAGTGCCTACAGATCATTTCGAAATGAGTCCTTAGTGCCTCTCTAAATGATTGTTTCTCACATGCTCGATGTCAACACCTTGATCGCATCGTTGAGACTCCTATAGGGTATTAGTCCTTTCAGTTATTTGTCGAAGACCCCGGACTTCCCCTGACTATAGCACATTGGTGAGTCACTTTGGAACACCCACATCGGCCGTTATCAGTTTTTTAGCATTCCTTATCTGCGATGCGGAAGTCGAAGTTCAGAACCCCAAAATTTCAACTTCGAATAATTTCCCCTCTGAATTCCTTCATGGCCAGTCTCAAACGGTTTCCTAAAAATAAAAATGGTGGACTCGCTAGACCAAAAGGAGGTAAGGGAGCATGCAAACACCTAGGTAAATAGTATTTTGATTCAACCAGACATATCCTCTGCAAGGTGATGAAATCCAAGTCAGACAATATGGATAGTAGAACCAAGTGGCTAAAGGTATCCCCCTACCGGGAGGGACACCATGTAAGACAATCCTAGAAGAAAGGCAACTAAGATACCCCGTTCATGACACGTCCATAAAGGTGAATTTGCAGCTCTGGTCCTATCACCTTGTGGGCCTAAAAGGAATCACCACACGCGGACCAACGGGTAGGTAGCCTTCGGTTACTGGGTGGATTGCGGTATTCCACTCAGGCTTCCGGAACCAGTATGGCTACTTTAACCCTCCTAAGGGAGAGGCCCTCTGATAAACTGGTCGTGACCGTGTCAAAAAATACTAGGGGATTTTGGTACCCTAAAGGATAACAACTATGTCTCAAGTGTAAGCGACCGAAGGGTGTTATTTGGATGCATATCCCCCCTGTCCTACCTAACTACAATATTCTTATGTGTTCCCTAAGTGGGGTTAGAATGTTGGTTGAGTTAAGTAATTTTTTAAGGTTCACTTGAATTAGGTAACAAAGTGTGTGCGTGTGAGGTAATGAACCTAATCAAAAGTGCCACGCGTGGGCAACTTTTTTAACCAATAATAATGCAGAAATTTAACTTGCAATGCAAAATTTTCTTTTTCCAATGTAAATGCTTAAACTTAAAATTTTTGTAAATGGAACAGTAAGCAAACTGCAGAAAAAGGTTGTAGGTAACTGTGGTTGCAGACAGAACAGGTGGCTGTGTAGATGCGGAAAATATTGCAGAAAAATTATGGGTTCAAAAAAGGATAAAAATGCAAAAAATAGATCGTGGGTCTATGATTGAAATGTGCGGCCTGGAGCGCGGCTGTAGGGGTGAACCCTGCAGTCGGATCGCGGGTCTGTAGCCAAAATGTGCAGTCTGGAGCGTGGCAAAGGGGAATAAAGCTACTGTCGGATCGCGGGTCTGTGGCAAAAATGTGTGGTTTGGAGTGCAGCAAAAGAGCAGAAAGCTGCGGTCGGATCACGGGTCTGTGGAAAAAATGTGTGGTCTGAAGCACGACAAAGGGGCAGAAAGCTGCAGTCGGATCACGGGTCTGTGGCCAAAATGCACGGTCTGGAGCGCGACAAAGGGGTAGAAAGCTGTGGTCGGGTCGCGGAAAAATGACAGGAAGTCACGGTCTGGGCCGTGGGAAAAGGGCAGAAATTTGCGATCTGGATCGCGAAAAAATGGCCGAAAGTTGCGATCTGGGCTGCAGCTACGAGGAACAGAACCGCGATCTGCAGCAGAAAACCCAACTGGCCGAAGCCACAGTCGGACAGGGAAAACAAAAAAATACTTGCAGAAAATAAAAACTTTTAAATTTTTAACCAGAAATTCAAAGGCCAATATTGGAGTCGCCAAAACTGTAGCTAGGGTTTTCACCCTAGCTTGTGCAAATGAGCACCTACTAAGGAGAAGGGCCTCCTTTGTAGCAGTTCAGTAAAACAGTAAAACAAGGTAAAATCTAAGCTAACATGTGCATCAACAGAAAATAAAAAGACAATAATATAATGAGAAATTTTCTTTTGTATTAAAAATTAGAACAAAGTTACATTTACCTCAAATGTTGAGGTTGGTGGAGCTCTTGCAGTAGTCCAGGAGGGATGCTTTCGTGCTCCAATGGGTTCCTTCTCCTTCTCCAAGGTGTTTGGATAATGGGCCAAATGGGGCACTCAAATGGGAAGCTAGCTCAAATGGTAAGCTAGGGTTTCAAGAGTGATTTTGGCAGAGTGAGGATAGGGTAGATTGTGAATATGAAATGGGGAGCCTCCATCACCTATTTATAGGTTTTTAGTGGTGGAGTATTGACCTATGGTTTTTGGCACCATATGGTTTAGAGTTTTTCTTTCCTTTTCCCCTCTTTTTCCTCTTTTTTATTCCCTTTTATTTGATTTTTGGGAATTTAGGGCCCTTTTAGAGGGTTTTTTCTATCTTTTGAGGAAATTTAAATTATTTTGGGGGAAAAGGGGGGTTTTTTGGCCTTTTGGTGGCTTTTTAATGGTTTTTTGAGGTTTTGGAGGTAAAGATGGTGGGAAAAATAGACAAATGAGTCATGTGGTGAGGGAGATGAGGTAATGAGCACTTTTTAGGTGTTAACAGGGACTCGGGAGTCGGAACTTCAAAATTCACCAATCCGGGAAATTTACTTATCTGACTTCTGCAATCCGCAATCCACGTTGCGGAACTCGGAATTCAGGACCTCAAATTAATGAGTCTGGGAAAATCACTCATTCGTCTTCCGGAATCCATAATAGGCGTTACAAAAGTCAGAAACTCAGTTCACAATTGCGGGGGAAAATAACCTTCCGACTTCCACAATCCGCAATCCACCTTGCGGATTTGGATAGTTCGAGTCCACAACGTATAATTATGAAGGTTTGATCCCCCGACCTCCGCTATCTGCAATCCGCATTGCGAGTTCGGAAGATCGGGATCATATACCCCTGCTACTGCCAACTTCCCAGGCGGATAACTTTCTCGTCCTAAGGCCATTTTTGGAAAATCTGGTACCATTGGAAATCTCTCAGTGAGCACTATGCAATGGTGTGATCCCATTCCACATATGAAAAATATGAATTTGTCATTTTTCCAATTGAAGCATTGCCCCAAACTTCCTCAATACCTCTTTACCCTTATGTAAGGAATTTTGGTTGCACTATGTCATGGATTCCCCATTCATCTGACCCACAAAGGGATCATGAAACAAAACAAGGGTTGCCTAATTCCTTCGCCAAGTGCAAGTGATGTAATGCAGTCCATTTAGAAGTGTGTCTAATGCATAACAAACATGTACAATGGAACTAAATCCAATCCATGCATCTACAACATGCAATATTAGCAGCACATTTAACACAAGTAAATGGTGAATAAACATGAATCAGCCTCATACTCAGGCTTATGCACATACTTTCTACTGATTGAATTCATTTGATCATTCCATTCAATTTACTTGAAATAACAGATAAACATACATAGGAAATTAGCATCACTTAACACCACAGAGAACACGTATCTTTAGAAAGAAGTTGTTTAAGCAACTGGCTATGTGAGAGAAACATTCCACCCAACCATAGGTCTTTGTCCATCCTATACTCTTTCAATTGAGAGACCACCCCCGAGCTGGGCTGTGTATCCATTGAGGAGGGCTAAATAGGCTCACTCACAACCATGGCTTCACACAACAAACATGCTAAGCCAATGCATAGTTGGTTTTATCAAGCATTTAAGGAACAATGGAGGAGGATGCTAAGCTAGTGAGCTCAACCTCAGAGCTACAGGCCTCTCAATTCACACTCATAATGTTTTGGAACCCACAATACCTACCACACCCAAAACAAAGAAGTATTCCCTTCATTGCTACACAGTCCCTCGGGCCATACCTTCCCTCCAGTGCTCTTTAGGGTGGGCATAGAAAGGTCCAAGCTGCTAGATCCTTGAGACTCTATCCTTCATTGTGTTTATAAAGCAACCCTACCTTCTGTCCTATTCTTATATGTCATTCCCACTTGGGTTTTGTCACTTTCTATGGCCAAACGACTCTATCCTGCAGCTGGGTTCTCGACCATCAACTCAGGATTTCTTCTCGATTTTATGAGTATATCCCACACTGCAAATTTCCCTAGGGTCCAGGCCGATGGATCCCTTGCTGGATTGAGCTTCCCACACGAATTTATGGGAAATTTCAACATTCAAAAATTGAGGTTTTTCAGAATCACGATTTTCTTTTCCTTTCTCACTGCTCGGATCCCGGTTCTCCTTCCAAACTCTTTGTTGCTCCTCCGTAATGGAATGGGGATCAGGGAATACGAATTCTTAGGGGTAGAGTGACTTGTGGATCAAGGAAAATAGAGTCCCATACCCTGCCATCTCCATTTCGTGATTGCCCACACTCCATCGACTTCATGCACCGTTTCTTCAACCACCTTCTACAACAGAATTAAATGTCAGCAAGGAAGGTCAAATGGGTTCTAAAGATGAAATTTGGAAGTCTATGGTCCAATCCCACAACCCCCTCACCTCTCCCTAGTGGATACACATGGCCCCCCTCTTATTAGTTTCCTCCATAGCCAGTTTCTTTGGTATTTTATTGTAATCTTAGTATTTACATCATTTACAATGTCCCATGTTGTAACATCCCAAAAATTCACAAAAATTTAAAAAAAATTCAATGTAGCATTAAACACTATAATTGTTGTGCGGAATATATATAACTACTTGTTTGTTCTTTTAAACGACATACTGGAATAATATATTATAATGATCATGTATGTGTATTGTTTTTCGATATGTGTGAAATGTAATTGTATCTACATTAGGATGCTATTGGATGTCTTTCTTGCTTCAGCTATGCATCCTAGATTACTTATGAATTTTGTCGATGTTTTATACTTCTTCTTGCAAATGTTTATATGTACTAACTGTTTGTTCTTCCTTTTGATGATGAAGGGGTCCTATGGGTACCCCGAGGCTTACTTAGCTAATAGCTAAAGCATTTGAACGTTCATTTTGCAGATCACAGGTAAGAGCAAGTTAGTATTTGGAAAGTGAAATACGAAGATCCTAAATGTCGTCAGTTAGCTTTTCAAGTTTAAAAAGAGAAGTAGAATAACTTGCAAAACATTTCAGGGTGAGATCCATTTTAGTTTGATTTTGCAGTTACTCAGTTGTTTATGTACTTTTAACTATAGTTCGAAACTCAAAATGTTATCATTATTATTACAATTGTATGAATTGTGAGAAGTATTATAACTTTCGATTAGCATGATTAGGATAACCATTCCTACTCTAAGTATTTACAACATGCAATAAATAAGTATCCTATTCTACTACTCAAATGTTTATATTGTAAATCTATACTCACCTTGATCCTATGTGTATTACATGCATAACTTATGGTGACTTTGTTAAAAGTCTATGGCTATAAAATTTATTCTTTATATGCTTTCCTTTATTAAATACACCATAGATATTTTAATACCATAATGATAGCATCTAGTAATAATTTCTTACACAATAGGGTAGAGATGATCTTTGTAGTCATTATACCAAACATAGAGTTTGATTAATGGTAAACTTCATAGTATATAAACAAGGGTTAGCACTAAAGTTTGACTTCGACATAATGTAACTTTAGAGTATGTTGGTAACAAGTATCATGAGAAGGGATGATCGATCCTTAACCAAGGTTATGTTGGAATGACAGGTCGCATGTAACACTAGATCATATTGATGGTTTGATCTTTAGACTATCTGTAATATGGCATGTTTGTCACCTTTCCAAAGTTAAACCATGACTTTATCATGCGATGATAGGTAAAGTATACGGGGAGATGGAAAATTAAAGTTCAATCAAGGCTTGGGTGGTGGAATTCCTAATGGCATCCACCGTGGCAGGTCGTCACATGGCCTCCTCGATCGTGGTGTTAACCCTAACTTCACTTGGACTTACCTCGACGATGGCATCAATTCAACATTCATTTTGCAGTGGTTGGAGTGTTGGAGAGGCCGAAAGCCCTGTGAGGTTATAGGGTTCATTAACAGAGTGTGAGGGCACCTCCCAGGTTTCGATATCAAGACCTGTGGCTGTGTAACATAGCTCTCAGAGCTGAACCCTTTAAGAGTAATGATTTGCTGTAGTTTTTGGTAGTTTGAGTAGTTCCAGGGTCTAAGATAGTCTTGACAGTAAATGAACTAGAGGAAAGTTTCTTGTGGTAGTTCTTAGCATTGTATCTTTTCTTAGTTGAGCTTGCTGGTAGGGTGTTGGCTTCGATTTCTTGTTAGTTGTGGGCATCTTTGCTCCAGAAGCAACATTTTAAAGGTAAAGTCTCAAATCTGGGATTGTTACTGTTATTTGTAATTTGTTTTTCAAAACTCCATAATGCATCTTTTAACAATCATATGTTTTGATTGCAGGTACTTCATGTCTACGGGTTGCTTTGTTTGAAGCTAAGTGGAGATGTTTCTTAAATAATTGGTAAGCTTCGGTGGTTTTCCTGTAGGTTACTCTCGGCAACTGTTTGGCCGTTGTTTGGTGTTTAGCCGGAACTGGGGTTTGATGTCTGTTGAGGATTTTGCTGTAATTGTAATGTTTGTGGACCCGACAGATAAATGTAGGGAGGATGGGATCCTCGACCTACTTCGATGTTAGCTTTACAATGTTTCACTGTGTAATAATTGTTGAAAAATGTAGCAACTGCTGAAAAGGGTTTAACCCTCGGCTAATTTGATTAATGAAAGGATTCTAGTGCATGTAACTCCATACTATTTTTGTGCTTCATAACTATGAGCAATGCTCCAAGAACCTGTGTTATTTTAAATCTATAATTTGTTTTATGAAATGTCATGTTTTGATAAAGGTCGTGAGCCAAGGGCTAAATGCCTCGTGTTACTATACCCTAAACTCATTTTGATGAAGAAAAACTTTGAAAGTTTTGAGAAGTCGAACTAAGTGTTGAGACCCAGTCTCTTATATCTATTGTTTTGTTAAAATATGTTTAAACCTAAACATTCGACCATTTTTGTTGTTGATGTAGAAGGTGTTTCTTAGCTTTGTATAGATAAATGAAAACATGGTTGTATTAATCTATTGTTGAGCATGGGAAGTGACTTTTGTTTGGAACCTTGTCATCAAGAGTTGGTGTTTAGATCCGTTAAGGATTGGGTCGTGAGATCGATTATGAACTTGTCTCATTGCTAAGACTATTTTGGTTCTCTTAGACTGTATGAGGGTTTGAACCAATAATTGATATATGCAAGCGTTTTTCTGGTAGTTGAACTCTGTCTTGGATGCTCTTTTCGATTTTCAACAATAGGAAAATGTTTTAGGGATTTGCGTTTAACTAGTTAGGATTTAACCTTAGGGTTTTTAGTCCATAACAGAAATATTTTAAATTTATAACTGCAGTTTAATATCCAAGTCTAATTAAATGATATGAATAATGAGGATGAAATAGTACTATACATCAATGTTGTTGTTTATAAATGATAAGAAGTTGGTTAATGGTATAAGTGCTTTGTAGCAACTCTGTGTTAATAGCAATGTTTGTTTTACAGCTGTTATATTTCATAAATGTTGATGAAGGACTATAATGAAGTTGGAATACCATAATGTTTGAAAAGAAATGATAAAAGAGTATATAGTATTTGTCTACTGTAGGGAAATAATTGACCTACATTGAAACCCTAGGTTTTGTATAGAATAAGAGATGCTTAATTTTGTTGCTATAATATAAAAATAGTACAATGTTTGCATAAAATGAATATTACTCTGTTATTCTATGGAATAAACATAAATTATACTAATTATATAGAAATAAAACAGATAAGGATTTGCAGGAAAACTAATAGAGTTAATTTAATTAATCATTCTTTCAAATGCATATCCTTTATCTACTTTTAATCAAAACTTCCCTGTACTAGAGTACGACACAAAGAATAGTGTGTGGAAAAATACAGGGAAGAAAGTTAATTCTATCAATTTCATAAAGACTTCTTCATCTATTTACAGGGTTCAGAAATTTCAAGCATTTAAATATGAACTATGATTACTAACAATATTTAGTTAATAATCCTAAACCAACAGAGATAAAAATAGTAAGAGATAACTAGATGAAATTAAAATAGAAAGTAGAACCTGATAAGTGAATAGGGTGGACAAACACCCAAGGAGGCCTGTTCCTCCAACCTTCTCCAGAAGAAGAAGCCAAACTACTTGCCTCCTTTGGACCCCCAAGCCTGTTTATTGAACCACTAGGTAGAAGACTCTCTGTAGAAGCAAGGAACTCAGGTTATATAACCAACAATCAATAGAGACTTGCCATACACCTCAATCTCTGCACTCAGCAGTAAAACTCTGCACTCAGCAGTAAAATTCTGCACTCAGCAGTAAAATTCTGCACTCCACAGTAAACAAGGCAGACTTACACCATGATCAAAAACCTAGTTTTTCCCCTCATCAAATCTCGTGTGCATACAACAGAACCACAAGGTGAATTTCCTCATCGGGAAAAGTGTTGAACCTCAATCCAAATTCGATGGCTCTTAAAAATATGCCTAGGTCTTTTTGGTGGTTAGTTTTCAATAAATGAGCATCAAGATCTAGTTCCACAATCCAGGGAACTTGACCACACTTGAAGGGAGTTGTCCCATACCAACAACTAGTTACTTGATTCATGATGCTGCCACTTGTCCATTGCCTTCTACCCCAGATTCCATTCCACCTTGTGGGTCAGTAAACACTCTTTCAACGGTTCTCTTTGGGTGAGTGTCTCCTATTTTATTTATTTAAGTAATAATATTGTGTTAATGTCATCCTTGGACACTTGTCCAAATATAAAACTTTACAATAAAAGTTAAGATAATGTTTTCTTCAAACATAAAATGTTTTCAGCAAAGGGGTATGTTACAAACACCCCCACTTAAGCTCAACATCATCCTTGATGTTGCTTATTCTTCATCAGAGCATCCTTGGAACATAACAGGATATGCTTCCCGCATGTTACTTTCCAGTTCCCAGGTAGCTTCATTAGGGATAAGGTGCTTCCATTGCACCTTTACTTGCCCTATGGTACGATTCCTGAGCATAATTTTTCTCCTGTCGAGAATACAGTCTGGTTCCACCTGAAAATCTCCTTCGGGTTCCACCTGTATGTCATTCCAATTCAGCACATGAGTAGCATCGTGCACATACTTTTTTAACACAGAAATGTGAAAAACATTATGGATTCTTAAATTAGATGGCAGAGCCAACTGATATGCAACAGGTCCAATCCTTGATACGACTTCAAAAGGTCCACAGTACCTTGGTGCTAGTTTAGTATAACTCCCAAGCTTAAAATAACTTTTCTTGGGTTTTACCTTTACAAAGACATGATCTCCAACCTGAAATTCTCTTTCAGTGCGTCTCAAGTCTGCATAATTTTTTTGTCTATCTTGTGCAACTTTTAGGTTGCCTTGTACTTGTTTCACGGTTAGCTCCATCTCTTTTAACAAATCTGGTCCTAACATTAATCTATCAACAGGGTTATCCCAAGAAATAGGAGTACAACATTTTCTTCCATATAAAATCTCAAATGGACTAAGTCTAGCAGATGCTTGATAATGATTATTGTATGCAAATTTAGCTAAATACAAATAGTCTTCCCACTTAGTTGGTTGATCTTTAACATACATTCTTAACATGTCTTCTAAAATCTGATTATCCCTTTCAGTCTGTCCGTCAGTTTGTGGATGGAAAGAAGTACTGAAATTTAATTTAGTATTTAAACCCTTAAACAATGTTGTCCAGAAATTTTCAATAAACTTGGAGTCTCGATCATAAATAATTACCTTTGGAATTTCGTGTAAGTGGAAGATTTGCTTCATAAATACATATGCAATGTTAGCAGCTTTGAATGTAGTCTTAATAGGAATAAAATGAGCGTATTTACTAATTTTATCCATCACCACCATTATCGAGTCATTATATTTCTGATTCTTAGGTAAACCTGTAATAAAATCAATACTTATAATTTCCCATTTCCATTCTGGAATTGGCAATAGCTGCAATAGGCCAGCTGGGTGTTGATGTTAAGCCTTAATTGTCTGACATTCAAAACACCTAACTATGTATTCAACCACTTCATTCTTCATGTTGGGCCAAAAGTAATCTTTTATTAACATAGTTATCATTTTCTGACAACCAGGGTGTCCTGAATAAGGACTTTTATGAACTTCATCCAAAATCAACAGTTTAACTTTGGACACATTAGGTACATAAATTCTGTTTTTATAAGTCATTAAGCCTTTTTCATTAATGCTGTAATATGTTATTAAATTTTCAGATAAATTTTCATCAACTTTATCATGCAATTTTTGATAATTTTCATCTTGCTTAATTCCTTCTTTGATCTGATTTTCCAGACCTGTCTTAAATGTGTTGATTGCTGCCACAAAACTTAATTTGGCATTTCTGCTCAAGGCATCAACAAACTTTGTTTTCTTTACCCTTAATGTGTTGAATTTCGAAATCATACTCACTAAGGAAATCTAGCCACCTAGCTTGCCTTACGTTAAGATTTGTTTGATCCAACAAGTATTTTAAACACTTATTATCTATCATTAGTGTAAACTTTCTTCCAATCAAGTGACGGCGCCACATTTTCAGTGCATGTATTACAGATTCCAGCTCTAGATCATAAGTTGCGTAGTTCTTTTCATGGATTTTTAACTTTATAGACTCAAAAGCAATAGCATGACCTTCTTGAGTTAAGACCCATCCAAGTCCATCGTTACATGCATCGGTGCATACAACGAAGTCCTTATTAGGATCAACAATTTTTAATATAGGTGTTGTTGTTAATAACTCCTTTAACTTCTTAAAAATGATCCTAGACGAATTTCTTCCATTTCTTCTGCAAAGAAGTTATGGGATTCACAATTCTAGAGAATCCTTTAATAAACCTTCCATAGTAACCTGTTATTCCCATAAATGACCGTACGTCAGTTACGTCTTTAGGGACATGCCACTCGTTAATTGCTCTTATTTTATCTAGGTCAACATAAATTCCGTCTTTAGATATTATGTGACCTAAGTACTGTATTTTATCTTTATAAAAGTCACATTTATTGAACTTAGCATAAAGTTGATGTTCCCTTAAAACTTGCAGAATTATTCTTAAGTGTTCGTCGTGCTCTTCTTTAGTTTTTGAATAAATTAGAATATCATCAATGAACACAATTACAAACTTATCCAGGTACTTATGCAGAACGTTATTCATTAAACACATGAAGACTGTCAGTGCGTTAGTTAGCCCAAAAGGCATAACTACGAACTCGTAGTGTCCATAACGAGTTCTGAAAGCAGTTTTGAATATGTCTTCATCATTTATTCTAACTTGATGATATCCAAACCTTAAATCAATTTTAATGAATATCTCTGCTTCGCGTACCTGATCAAATAGATCGTCAATGCGGGGCAAGGATATCGATTTTTAATTGTCATTTTATTAAGTTGGCGGTAATATATGCACAGTCGCAAAGTACCGTCCTTCTTTTTAACAAAGATAACTAGTGCTCCCCAAGGAGACACACTTGACCTTATGTAGTTCTTATCTATTAATTCTTTCAGCTAAGATTTTAATTCATTTAACTCCAGAATATTCATTATGTAGGGGGCCTTTGAGTTTGGTCTCGCACCCGGTACTAACTCAATGGTGAAATCAAGTTCCCTTTTCGGAGGTAGTCTTGGAATTTCTTCCGGGAATACATCAGAAAAGTCCCTAAGGATGGGTATATTTTCCAGTTTTATCTTACCTTCTTTAGATGAACATTCGTCATTAATAAAATTTATTGCAAACATTTTACAACCCTTTCTTACAACTCTCTTTACTTGCAAAGCAGAAATTTGTCTTATAGATGTTTTCCTAGGAATTCTTTTTACTGTTTCAGTATTACCTTCACTATTCAAACAAGTAAAAGATTTTTCATAACAGTTGAGTACTACTCTATGCTGTTCAAGCCAATCCATGCCAATTAACAAATCATACGACCCTAATGGGAAAACATTCAAATTAACTTGCGTTTTCAGCTAACTCATAAGTACATCACTACCTTTGACAAATTTTGTAACCTTTCTTTTAGTTCCCATTGCTAGCTGAACTAACCATGAATTATCAAAATTTTCTACCTTTAACTTGCAACTTTTCACTAAATCAGGTGAAATGTAACTCAAACTTGCACCTGGATCTACTAAAATTGAAATAGAATTGTTTTGTATCATACCTTCGTTCTCAACCATAGACGTTTGATGGTTTGCGTGTCGATTTTCCAACACTGCATTTATCTTGGGCATTTCTCTTGCTACATCACCAACTATCGGTTCCGCTTGTATGGTGTGAATGTTGCTGACTATCTTTCTGTTGCGTGGACATTGAGCTCTAGTATGGGGTCCACCGCAGTCATAACACTTCAAAGGTGGCCTCTGTTCATCATTTCTGGTGTTTTTATTATTATTGTTGTTATTATAATTAGGCACATTCCTTGCAATAGTAAAATTCTGTGGTGCATTACCTCTGTAATTATTATTCTGAAAATTTCTGTTATTGAAATTTTTACTATTTCCAGAATTCTTAAAATTAAAAGTTTTCTTTTTATGATCATAATTACTTGATTTATTATTCCTCCAAATCAATACGCCTTCTCTTCTCTTATTCTGTTCAAAATAGAAATTAACCTTCCTCATGGCTTCTTCAAGAGTTGAAGGGTTATCGTACTCAATTCTATCATTTATGTGGAAGGGTAAACAACTTAGAAACCTTTGTATCTTAGGTTTTTCTATAGCTAAGTAAGGTACATACCTTAACAAGCTGAGAAATTTGTTGCATAACTCCTTCATGGTCATTGAACCCATCTTTAAATCATAAAATTCTTTTGACTTATCTTCGTAGTACTGTTCGGATAAAAACTTAAATGTACTCCATTTTATGTCTTTGTCCTTAATATTTTTAACTCTTTTTGTTAGGATATTCCTATACTCCATCCTAGTCCCACCAGTATTTTGATCATTTACATTTTCAGTCATGCATGCATCTTTTTAGGGTTTGCATGCATTTTGCATGCATCCCAGTCATCAGTCCAGCACCTAGCCCTCAATTAGCCAGCCCCCAGGAGCTTCTCACTATTCAGTTTTAGCCCTCCAGTTGCTTAATGCGCCCTTCTTCCTTGATTTTAGGGAGCAACTCGCCCTCCTTCATCGACCAATCCAGTTTTCACTCAGTTACACTCAGTTATAGTCAGTTACACTCAGTTACATTCAGTTACACTCAGTTACATTGAGTTACACTCAATTAAACCTACCAGAGTTAGTTTGACTGATGGTTGACAGTTACTTGAGCATTGATGACTCCACTGATGATGATGAAGACTTCCAGTTGCGCTCCGATGATCATGAGGACACCTAGTTGTGCTCCGATGACACTCCAGTGATCCTTTGATCACTCCATGAAGGCTAATTCGAATTGCCACCTTAGGCATTCGAATTCCTCATGCACTGTATTATTTATATGTCCATTTGTGATTAATAATCTAGTATGACCGAAGTATTATTGCTTCTATCTGAGTTCTACTGTACCATATTATTCTGTTGCTCATTATACTGCATGTATCACTCTTCTTCTATTCTCTTGCTTAATCCATTATTCTCTTGTGAGGTATACATCATCTCTTAGATCTGCTGTGAAGATTTTCACACTTTTGACATCTTGTCACCAAATGTCTGCCCTTCCGGTCAGATTGTATATGGACATCTTAGCTTTTAATTGCGATGAGTAATTATAAATCTGAAAATACTTCTTCATTCCGGACAACCATGCTTCAGCTGCCTCTCCCTTTTCATTTTCGCCATTAAAATTTGGAGGTTTTATCTTTTTAAACTCTCCTGAGATTTGTTCATAATTTTTACGTCTTTTCTTAGGACCACAGTTACTGTCACTGCTGTCCTGATCAAAATTATATTTTCTGCAATAAATTTTGTCATCAGATTCAGAAGAAGAAGAGTTACTTTCAGTTTTATAGTATTTAGCTTTCTTATCTCTGTGTTTGTAGGACATTGTTCCAGATTCAGTTTTTACTTCTGTTCTTTTATCTTTTTCATCTTGATGGTACTTTTCTAGCAGAATTTGATTTAATTCCTCTTGTGCTCTTAAGATTCTTTCATTTTCTTCCTTAACATTTCTTATTTCAGTTTTTAAATCCTTAACAATACGTAACAATTCAGATGATTGATCATTAAGTTCTACGTAGATTTCTTCATTAATATTTTCCTGTTCGTTATTATTATGTTCTTTATGAGTAGATATGTCCTCTGCCAATTCCTCCGGTATATCCATAGCTGCAAATTAAACGTCAAACTGTTCTGTACAGAAACAAAATTAAATAAAAGTTAGTAACTAGTGTTTCTGTTTTCATTTTTTGTTTTGCGCACGTGAACCTGTTTCAGGCCTAGAGTTTGAACTCGCACTCTGATACCACATGTAACGCCCAAAAATTCACAAAAAATTAATTTTTTTTCAATGTAGCATTAAACACTATAATTGCTGTGCAAAATATATATTAACTGCTTATTTGTTCTTTCAAACGACATACTGGAATAATATGTTATAACGATCATGTATGTGTATTGTTTTGCGATGTGTGTGAAATGTAATTGTATCTACATTAGGATGCTATTGGATGTCTTTCTTGCTTCAATTGTGCATACTAGATTACTTATGAATTTTGTCGATGCTTTATACTTCTTCTTGCAAATGTTTAAATGTACTAACTGTTTGTTCTTCCTTTTGATGATGAAGGGGTCCTATGGGTACCCCGAGGCTTACTTAGCTAATAGCTAAATCATTTGAACATTCTTTTCGCAGATCATAGGTAAGAGCAAGTTAGTATTTGGAAAGTGAAATACGAAGATCCTAAATGTCGTCAGTTAGCTTTTCAAGTTTAAAAAGAGAAGTAGAATAACTTGCAAAACATTTCAGGGTGAGATCCATTTTAGTTTGATTTTGTAGTTACTCAGTTGTTTATGTACTTTTAACTATAGTTCGAAACTCATAATGTTATCATTATTATTACAAATGTATTAATTGTGAGAAGTATTATAACTTTCGATTAGCATGATTAGGATAACCATTCCTACTCTAAGTATTTACAACATGCAATAAATAAGTATCCTATTCTACTACTCAAATGTTTATATTGTAAATCTATACTCACTTTGATCCTATGTGTATTACATGCATAACTTATGGTGACTTTGTTAAAAGTCTATGGCTATAAAATTTATTCTTTATATGCTTTCCTTTATTAAATACACCATAGATATTTTAAAACCATAATGATAGCATCTAGTAATAATGTCTTACACAATAGGGTAGAGATGATATTTATAGTCGTTGTACCAAACATAGAGTTTGATTAATGGTAACCTTCGTAGTATATAAACAAGGGTTAGCAATAAAGTTTGACTTCGACATAATGTAACTTTAGAGTATGTTGGTAACAAGTATCGTGAGAAGGGATGATCGATCCTTAACCAAGGTTATGTTGGACTGACATGTCGCATGTAACACTGGATCATATTGATGGTTTGATCTCTAGACTATCCATAATATGGTATGTTTGTCACCTTTCCAAAGTTAAACTATGATTTTATCATGCGATGACAGGTAAAGTATACGAGGAGATGGAAAATTAAAGTGCAATAAAGGCTTGGGTGGTGGAATGCCTAATGGCATCCACCGTGGCAGGTCGTCACATGGCCTCCTCGATCGTGGTGTTAACCCTAACTTCACTTGGAATTACCTCGACGATGGCATCAATTCAGCATTCATTTTGCAGTGGTTGGAGTGTTGGAGAGGCCGACAGGCCTGTGAGGTTATAGGGTTCGTTAACAGAGTGTGAGGGCACCTCCCAGGTTTCGATATCAAGACCTGTGGCTGTGTAACATAGCTCTCAGAGCCGAACCCTTTAAGAGTAATGATTTGTTGCAATTGTTGGTAGCTTGAGTAGTTCCAGGGTCTACGATAGTATTGAGAGTAAGTGAACCAGAGGCAAGTTTCTTGTGGTAGTTCTCAGCATTGTATCTTTTCTTCGTTGAGCTTGCTGGTAGGGTGTTGGCTTCGATTTCTCATTAGCTGTGGGTGTCTCTGCTCCAGAAGAAAAATTTTAAAGGTAAAGTCTCGAATCTTGGATTGTTACTGTTATTTGTAATTTGTTTTTCAAAACTCCATAATGCGTCTTTTAACCATCATATGTTTTGGTGGCAGGTACTTCACGTCTATGGGTTGCTTTGTTTGAAACTTACATGGAGATGTTGCTTAAATAATTGGTAAGCTTCGGTGGTTTTCCTGTAGGTTACTCTTGGCAACTGTTTGGCCATTGTTTGGTGTTTAGCTAGACCTGGGGTTTGATGTCTGTTGAGGATTTCTCCGTCGTTGTAATGTTTATGGACCCGACAGATAAATGTAGGGAGGATGGGATCCTCGACCTACTTCGATGTTAGCTTTACAGCGTTTCACTGTGTAATAATTGTTGAAAAATGTAGCAACTGCTGAAAAGGGTTTAACCCTCGACTAATTTGATTAATGAAAGGATTCTAGTGCATGTAACTCCATACTGTTTTTGTGCTTCGTAACTGTGAGAAATGCTCCAGGAACCTGCGTTATTTTAAATCTATACTTTGTTTTATGAAATGTCATGTTTTGATAAAGGTCGTGAGCCAAGGGCTAAATGCCTTGTGTTGCTAAACCCTAAACTCGTTTTGATGAAGAAAAACTTCGAAAGTTTTGAGAAGTCGAACTAAGTGTTGAGACCTAGTCTCGTATATCTATTGTTTTGTTAAAATATGTTTAAACCTAAACACTCGACCATTTTTGTTGTTGATGTCGAAGGTGTTTCTTGGCTTTGTACAGATAAATGAAAACGTGGGTGTATTAATCTATTGTTGAGCATGGGCAGTGATTTTTGTTTGCAACCCTGTCATCAAGAGTTGGTGTTTAGATCTGTTAAGGATTGGGTTGTGAGATCGATTATGAACTTGTCTCGATGCTAAGACTATTTTGGTTCTCTTAGACTGTATGAGGGTTTGAACCCACAATTGATATATGCAATCGTTTTTCTGGTAGTTGAACTCTGTCTTGGATGCTCTTTTTGATTTTCAGCAATAGGAAAATGTTTTAAGGTTTTGTGTTTAACTAGTTGGGATTGGAACCTTAGGGTTTTTAGTCCACAACAAAAATATTTTAAATTTATAACTGCAATTTAATATCCAAGTCTAATTAAATGATATGATTAATGAGGATGAAATAGTACTATACAGCAATGCTGTTGTTTATAAATGATAAGAAGTTGGTTAATGGTATAAGTGCTTTGTAGCAGCTCTGTGTTAATAGCAATGTTTATTTTACAACTGTTATATTTCATAAATGTTGATGAAGGACTATAATGAAGTTGGAATACCATAATGTTTGAAAAGAAATGATAAAAGAGTATATAGTATTTGTCTACTGTAGGGAAATAATTGACCTACAATGAAACCGTATGTTTTGTATAGAATAAGAGATGCTTACTTCTATTGCTATAATATAAAAATAGTACAATGTTTGCATAAAATGAATATTACGCTGTTATTCTATGGCAGAAACATAAATTATACTAATTATATAGAAATAAAACATATAAGGATTTGTAGGAAAACTAATAGAGTTAATTTACTTAATCATTCTTTCAAATGCATATCCTTTATCTACTTTTAATCAAAACTTCCCTATACTAGAGTACGACACAAAGAACAGTGTGTGGAAAAATACAGGGAAGAAAGTTAATTCTATCAATTTCATAAAGACTTCTTCATCTATTTACAGGGTTCAAAAATTTCAAGCATTTAAATCTAAACTATGATTACTAACAGTATTTAGTTAATAATCCTAAACCAGCAGAGATAAAAACAGTAAGAGATAACTAGATGAAATTAAAATAGCAAGTAGAACTTGATAAGTGAATAGAGTGGACAAACACCCAAGGAAGCATGTTCCTCCCAACCTTCTCCAGAAGAAGCAGCCAAACTACTTGCCTCCTTTGGACCCCCGAGCCTGTTTATTGAACCACTAGGTAGAAGACTCTGTGTAGAAGCAAGGCACTCAGGTTGTATAACCAGCAATCAATAGAGACTTGCCATACACCTCAATATCTGCACTCAGTAGTAAAACTTTGCACTCAACAGTAAAAATCTGCACTCCGCAGTAAACAAGGCAGACTTACACCATGATCAAAAACCTAGTTTTTCCCCTCATCGAATCTCTTGTGTGCATATAGCAGAACCACAAGGTAAATTTCCTCGTCAGGAAAAGTGTTGAACCTCAGTCCAAATTCGATGGCTCTTAAAAAGATGCCTAGGTCTTTTTGGTGGTCAGTTTTCATTAAATGAGCCTCAAGCTCCAGTTCCACAATCCAAGGAACTTGACCACACTTCAAGGGAGTTGTCCCATACCAACAACTAGTTACTTGATTCATGATGCTGTCACTTGTCCATTGCCTTCTACCCCAGATTCCATTCCACCTAGTGGGTCAGTAAACACTCTTTTAACAGTTCTCCTTTGGTGAGTGTCTCCTATTTTATTTATTTAAATAATAATATTGTGCAATTACAGTCATCCTTGGACATTTGTCCAAATATAAAACTTTACAATAAAAGTTAAGATAATGTTTTTTTCAAACATAAAATGTTTTCAGCAAAGGGGTATGTTACACATGTCTTAATAGCACATGGATAACAAAATATAAACTACTTGCCTTTACATAAAAACCTAGCATCCACTAGTGGGGCCTTGGCCTTGAGCTCCACGCTAGGAAAACATACATCACATGTATACAATATTTACATTGAAATCCAAATATGTCCTAAGGGTCAAAATGGGAGTATTACAATTGAAATTTAATCTTGCAGCAAGCGAATAGTTTGTACTCTCTTTAAAGAAAATAAAGTTGAAACTATTCCATGGGATGCAGAACATAGAATGAAACAATCACATAAGTTGGTGGAGGTAGAACCTAACCTAAGAACACTTTTCTAGGATAATTGCTCGGGTTGCTTTAGGGATAAGGATATGATAAGGATATCTTGAGATTTAAGGAACCAGAGGAAAAAAATAAATTGTTACTAAAGGAAAGAGAGGAAGTATGGAGGATGAAGATTCGAGCACCTTGGCTCGAAAGGGGGGGATGAGAATACAAAATACTTTCATCAATAGGCCAATTTCAAGAAGAGTAATAATATTATTTGGGATCTACAAGCAGAGGATGGCAGGACAATGAGGGGTTTCAAGGATTTGTTTGCATTGGGAGTATCTTTCTTCAAACATATTTACAAGGAGCCAGAAGGATTGAATATAACATAAATTATTAAAATTTCTGCGTTCTTTCCCCAAATGTTCTCAGAGGAGGATAACCAATCATTCAACAAACAGATTACAGAGGAAGAATTATTGAAAGTTATGGTGACTGCAAAAAAAGATAAGAGCCCCAGGTTAGATGGATGGGAAATTGAGTTTTTTAATGGTTTCTTTGAGTTGATTAGCCGGGATATGCTCTGAGCTGCAGAAGAAATTCAATTGAATCTAGGGCCATTCACGAGGCTATTGGAACAACTCGAGAATCTCTTCACTCGATTATACAAAGGAGAATCCCTTCTGTAGTGATGAAACTTGATCTGGTAAAGGTCTACGGCAAGTGTAGCTGGTTGTACCTTCATTTGTTACTTATACACATGGGTTTATATGTTCCAATAGTAAATTGGATAATGGGATGCGTCAAGACAATATCATTTGCAGTATTGATCAATGGAGCAGGATCAATGTTCTTCAAACCTGATTGAGGACTCCAACAAGGATGTCCTTTGTCACCATATATTTTTTTGTTGGTGGTAGAAGGGCTAATTGGAGTTCTTTTAGCATCTCACAAGAATGGAGTGATCAAAGGCATATATGATGGTGGGTTAGAACACTTTACTATAAGAAAAAAAGGCCTTTGGTGAGGGGCGAAAAATGTCACCATAACATCATTGGCAATGGTCAAAAGGGTCGCTGTCACCAAAAATTGAACGTCACAAAAGGCAGCATAGCCAAAAGTAAAGGATACATGGAGACGCATTAGGTCCATCACCAATAATCATTATTAGTGACAGTCAGTGAACGTGGCCAATTCCCATGAATAATAGTGATGTGTATTTAATGACCCTAACTATTGATGCATATATGATGATGGTCAACGTCACCAAAAATTGAACGTCTCCGAAGGAAGCGTAGCCAAAAGTAAAGAAGATATGGAGACGGTCTTGGTACATCACCAATAATCATTATTAGTGATGGTTAGTGACCATTTCCAATTCCTATGAACAATAGTGACAGGTCTTTAATGACCCTCACTATTGATGTATATATGATGATGGTCAACTATCATCGCCATTTCTTATGAACAATAGTGATTTGTTGGTGAAAAACCTTTAATGACCCTCACTATTGATGCATATATAGTGAAGGTCAATGACCATCATTATTTCCCATGAATAATAGTGACTCATGGTGACAATCCTTTAATGACCCTCACTATTGTTGCATATATGGTGATGACACTTAGAGGACCGTCATTATTTTCAGTATTTGTAAAATTTATTATCTACAATCTATAATGGATCGTCGCCATTATTTCATTTTTGTTGACAGTTTGAAAAACTTTAATGATGCATGATAAAGGACCGTCACCATTTCTATTCAATTAAAAAAAAATTGTTACGGGCCTTTAAAGATAATCACCGAAGTTTCATTAATGGTGACGGTCACAAAATTAAGCATCACCATTAATTTCTGCAATAGTGATGTGCATAGAATTAAAGGTCGACATTGAATTTTTCAATGGTGACATGCACAAAAATAAACGTTACCATTAATTTCCACAACAATTATGGTATTTGACACGTGTTGTTACCCATTGAGATGGATAGCAACACATTTCCATGTATAAGAGCAAAGAAAAATTAAAATCAATGAAGAAAACTTGAAAACAAATCAAACAACAATAGAACCATAACAGATCCATGAGGTGACTATATTAAATATTAAGGGGGAGGTGATTGCGGATGAAGGGGGAAGTTAGTTGGTGAAACACGGTGATTTTCTATAACTCAAAATGAAAGGATAAGTTAACACAAAAAAGCATGTTTATGGTTCATACTACAAGTTGTCAATACACAGTAAGACTCCCTCCATTTACATTTTTCAATATCTAATCTTCATCACCATTTGGTTTGTGACAAATTTCAGTTGTATAAAATACCGTAAGGATAATTGAAATAAATTTATTGTTATTTTAAAGAAATTTAAGTGAATGATCCTTTATTGTTATGTTGCAACTAAGTTAAATATACATTTTTCTTATGAGATCTCATGATGAGGAAATCACACATAGAGTCCATTTGGGTCAGCAGAAGTTGAAGTAAGAAGAACACTACTTAATATTTTATTTTAATAATAAGCAATTGGTTCAAGCTTTCATTTGTTAGCGCATTTAGGTTTTGATTTTTTCTTCCTCCTTATGCAAACATAAGCCCGCATGAGGAATCTTTTTGGCCCAAACCAATCACCATCATCAAAATTAATGAGGAGGGATCCATGATATAAATCCTCTACATCTAATTATGTCATACAACTTCATACTCATTATTTATTTTACTATCCAAAATTGATTTATGTTGTTTGTATTTATTCTATTGGATATTTGTGAATAAATGAATTGTTGTTCATTTCATTGTCTCTCATCTCCATTAAATCCTTTGCATACAAGGCCAGCTTGGGTATGAGGTCGCAAGGTGGATCAAATATAGTTGTCTGTAAATGTCCTCCCTCAACTCCCTTTTGTTGTACCGAGAGGAGCGAGGTTCTCTATAGCTCAGTATGGGGGAGATATTGTAACATAATGTAACGTTACCATAATTAAAAATTCATGTCAGCTCATAAAATAAAAAATTATAAAAAGTAATTAAAAAAATCCATGTTGGCTCATAAAATAAAAACATTATGAAAAGTAATTAAAAAATGTCCAAAATAGAAAATTAAAACTTAAGCCTCAATCTATCGAGTAAGAGAGGAATAAAATTTCTCGAGTTTAAGATAATAATAATAAAAGTTACACCTCAATAACTTGGATCCCTCTTGGTGCTTGATAGATCTGGGTTTAAGATGTCTCTATGTTGGTTCAATAGGAAATGGCAAGGAGCATCCAGGGAGTACCTAAAAAAGGGGACATTGACCATTGAGATGCCCACTGAATGTAATAGGCATGTAACCTAAACAAACCAACAATAAACTCGTCAGGAGGACCCAGTCAATTGAATGACCTTTGAAGAGTAGTAGGCAAGGTAAGGGTACCAATCTCTGTCAACATTCGAATTAGTGAAGTTCCAGACTCAAAGAACTAATGAAACTGGTTCAAAAATAGCCTCGATCCAGAATTCTTGTGACTTGTGAATATTCATAACTATGTTAAATAACATTGATTATATTTGTTACTGATGCCAATGCCAATAACTTAAACCACTTCAAAGGCTACTAGGAGGAAGTTCTTAAATAGCACCATAGAGTCATTCTTCAAATTGGATTACAATCAGTAGTTAAAAGTTATAGGAAAATTGATAAAGACACAATGAAAATTATAGAAATATCTCAGCTTAAGCATATATTGAAAGAGAAATTAGAGGAGAACAAGAAGAAAAAATCAATCATGAAAGCAAAATTAAAGAATAGCAGCAAGCAAGTGGAGATGAGGTGATCAGGGTTGCATCGATGTGGAGAACCCCTTTTCAACCACCCCCGTCTTGATTTGGTGGAGATGAGGCTAGGTGCAAACCTTGGGTGAATTTGATGGCCCTCACATAGTAGTGGCTTAGCCAAAGGAATTCTATAAGAAGTATTTCCACCCAAAATATGTTTCACATTATAGCAAAAGGGAACCCTTTACAAGGGTTATGGATAAAGGTGTTCATTGGAAGAACTTGCATCATCACTGCCTTCCTAGTAACATAGGTAGCAAAAGTGCAACATGAAAAATAAGATTATACAAACTAATCTTTAAAAAAACGGGAGATGTAATGAAGGTAAATGGAAAGGTCCTAAGAGGAGTAAAGTTTTACTAGTATCTGTGTATTACAGTAAGATAGAAATAACAAATAAATATAGCAATAACTAAATATTCCAGTTCAAGATACTTTTGACAATCAATTTACATATGCAACTTCAAAATGAAAAAAGCTATCAATCAGATAGTAGTAGAATATCACCTTCATTAGAGCTCATGCAAAATGACTAGCTTGAGTATCATTATCTTTTGGCTTATTCCATCTCTTAGCAATTTGTGGCAATACACGAAGAGGGACCATTAATTTCTCCTTCATTATTTGTACCGGCTTTGAATGAATCTCATCCCCGTGCACCGTATAATCGTGAAATAGTTCTTCAACACTGAGATGAGTTAAAATCTATGAAGCAAATAGGAGACAAATCCTATCTTTCTGCAATTTAAAATGTTTTACATAATACTATGTACTTTTCCATCAATTAATTACTACTACAATGAAGATATATTTGTCTTGACCTACCATTGAGTGATTTCACATTGAAAACCAAGAAGATGAACTAATGAAATTTCTAGCCAATCATATCCAAGACATTTATGTTGTGTTATGAGATCTCTCTAAATATTATAAATATCGATTTAAATTGCCATAAAAACAGGCGAAAAGACTATAACCATCCTAATAATTCGCATCAGCAACTTATGTTAGGTTTAAATATAATATTGGGTAAATCAGGGCATTATATTTATGTTTTTGATCCATGTGTGGAAAAATAATTATCAAAAGTAAAAAATTCCAATGACAGTTTACAATTCATACAAGTATAATTCAAGTTCATTTCCATTTCCATTTCCAGACAAATTATTCTTCATTTCGATGAATGCAAAAACAAAATCTATGAGGAGGCATTACCTGTCAAATTCTGTTAATCTCATGTAGTAATAGAGCTTTGTGAGGTTTAGGTATATGCAATATTAGCAGTCGCCTTATGTCTTTAGTGCACAACACAGAGAAATTAGGTCAATTTTTGTTCGAAGGCACTTAAAGAATTACATTCAACCTTAAGGCGATAAATTCACCCTGCCTACTTGAAACAATTTTCTATGATACACACAACCATTAATGGTATATAGTTTTCATATTATACTTACTCATCAGTATAATCTCTCACTGATTTTTCTTTAGTTTTAAATCACGGCAAATGTCACAAACAAAATACAAAAGTCCTATCTTGACACTACAGTCTCATGATGACTATGACAGACAATATTAAATATTTTCTGAGGGCCCTGCCCTAAGCTTTGACATAAAAAAATTTGTTCTATCGGAGTTCCAAGTAGAATATGGGATTTGTTGCATCCTAGAATCAATGTTCTTGACACTGCTTATGCTCTAGCTCTTATACTAAAATTATGGTGCATCTCCCAAAAAGTCAACCATGTCAAGCTAGAAGGTGGGTGCTCCTTTCTGTATAAAAAAAAAACCATACACAAGTATGAACAAATCACATGAGAACCACTCAAGTGTGGCACTCCATCTCCTTGTGAAAATGGCAGTGAAACAAAGTCCAATTCTCTTTCTAACCACAAACCTCCCAAAATAGCACTTGTCAAAACATATTTGGTCCCTAAAATATAGGTCCTTGAAAAATAGAAGTCCTCAGAAGGGACTGAGATGTTGCATTGTTGTTCTTTTCCATAGTAGGTACTTAAAAATATAATCACCCTACCTGAAATATCCTCCACTTGCTGAAAATAGATGGCCTAAAAAGAGACCCTGAAATCAATCTCATATCGCCCTGAAACCTGAACCATGGGCTAATATCTAAACTCAGTAATCGGAAATATAATTGTTTTGACTACCCTCTAAAAATATAAGTTTCTAAAAATAGTATTTCACTGAAAATAGAAATTCCTTTGATGAACCCCAAATTCAAACCATAAGCATAATGGGTATCTGAATATGCCGCCATCTACCACTGAAAAAGACCAAGTTTCTAAATATAGAAATTACTAAAAATTCTTGAATCAAGAATCTGAAAGTGGCCATCTAACTGTCCTCCATCCCCCAATCATGCTCCAAAATCTACATGTGAATACGATCCATGGGGAAAACTACTAAAAATAGAATGTTGAACCATGCACTGAAAAATCTACTAAAGATAGCACATGATGTGATATCCCCTCTCAAATATTGATCTTTTAATATCCCCAAAACTCATACAATAAAACTCCTGAACAAGGTAAGGTTTGAACAATACTCTACAATAAATTATCCATATGGCTAAGGTACTCACGAAACATCAACACTGAATGGTGAACTCTGTAATAGTGATCTCACCTCGAATAATATCCACGAGTATATACTAGAAAGTAACACTCAGATTTATGAAGGCAAATTTGTCATTGACGGGCCCAAAATAGGCAATGTTTGGGAATTTGACACTTCAGGTGTCAAGGGAATACTTGCTCCTTCATGCCACGATATTTGACAATATGTATAAGTTTTCTGCTTCGATCGTGTTATCTTCTTAAAACATTGGACAATATTTTTATCAAGAATAATTTGTAGTTACTTTCAATCGTGAGAAAAAGATGAAAATTAACCATGTGTAATGTTCCCCACAAGTCTACTGCTAATTATGGTTGAGTTTACCATGGATTAGTGGACTTCTCTGGTTTAGGATTTCTGTGAATAGTTATACTGCAACCCCCTTGTTACTATTATGTTCAAATTGTATGCCAGCCTCCTTATCTCTGCTATTGTATTTATTGGAAGGTAAGATGTTATGTTTTGGTGTTTCTATGCTGAGATATTTAGTCATATGGTTTGGATTTCATGCCATAGAGTATTTGCATTTAAATACACAACTGAAATGGAGTTTTCTTCCTTTATTTACTAACAAAACAATTCCAATCTGTTGCAATAGCTAACCCATAATTATTGCAGCATATATATTAACCAACAACAAGGAAATTACAAGTACCTCCTAGCATGAATATGAAAACAATAAATATTTCATGCTTGATGACTGTAGCAACCCTCTTCCACACTTGAATATGAATAAATTAAGAACTGGAAGTGGACCAACTTGAAGGAGATATGCCCAAAATTTTGGCAACAATTACTTCCCCAAAATGAATGTTGAAATGAAGAATACTCTGACTGGTATTAACTTGAGATGCAACTATACTCCAAGAACTTACACCCAGTTGATGGTAAATGATCACCTCATGCCCAGATTTCAATAGTCACACACATAGCAGTAAATACACCTTGTCCAATGCGTCCAACAGGTTGAAACTTGAATTTCTGAAGTAGGTGAAACCCCCATGAAAGGATTTGGCCTTCTTGCAAGAGAACTCAACCTTTTCAATGGA
Organism: Larix kaempferi; assembly: GCA_027924585.1. Classification (NCBI taxonomy): domain Eukaryota; kingdom Viridiplantae; phylum Streptophyta; class Pinopsida; order Pinales; family Pinaceae; genus Larix; species Larix kaempferi. The sequence continues at coordinate 4,218,432 of BSBM01000765.1, read as the reverse complement.
TACTTATACCCATAATTAGAGGTGAAACCTGCTGAGATAATTCTACAATGGGAACCTTCCAAATCGCTTTCAATATGCTCTGATAATATGGTAAATACCCTCCAATGCAAATGTTTTTTCTTTGTTGAAAGAACACCAACTGAATATGCAAGTGCATCCTCCCTGTGGAGAATGCTAGCTGATAATTCAAATGCATCCACCTTTGAGAATGAAGATAATGTGGGAGAGAGGTCGGTGTGCCTTTTCTGAAAGTGGGTACAACCTTAAACTATAGTGTGCTCTCTTCCTTCCACCTCAACAAGCAACAATATTTATGTGTTGGTGCACCCTCCTTGAGATATATAACAACTATAGTAGTAAGTGTGCCCTCCTTGATATTCACTTCCACAAACCCACTATACTTCTAGTTTAGACTTTCCTTTACTGGATTTTCCCTCCTAAAACAAAGATAGTAGTTGATCTACTAGAGAATACAAGAATGCGCCCTTCCTCTAACCTATGAATGGACATTGTGTCCTCCTTTCTCAGCCAAAATCTTTGGAAAGCTTCATTCACCTACAACAAATCTCTCTTTTGATATCTTTGAACACCACAAATATTTATTTAAAAAAACACTTGAAAAGGGGATCTAAAGCCTCTTCTTGGACACGGCCATTGTTCCAAATATGCAGAAATTGGGTGAGAGAACACGAATGGACGGAGGCTGGCTAGTTGTTCCCATCTTTCATCCACTCAAGTTGGCACTCTTCGAACTTGATTGTTGTGGAAATGAAGAAATGGGGATTAAGAGAGCCACATAAAGTAAAGATAACTGTAATATGCATTTCCTTTATTAGTCCTCAGATAGTTGAGATCATCATGTCCACTCATATACACACTGCAACATAGCTCACAGACATCCGACAACAGGTTTTCCAAGAAAGAGACTATATTGCTCCCATTAATCTAGCATAAAACCTTGTTCTATGATCAAAACCTATGTGGTGCAATGGAAACCCTACCTCAAAGACTTCATGTGGCCGGAAACATGTTTGGCACGCATGGGACATGGAGGGGAAAATTAAAATCCCCCCCTCTTTAAAATTAAGATACATAAATAATAAAATTGTAATTAACATAATTAAAAATAAAATAAAAGCCATGATCAATATAAAAAGGATAAAAAGGATCAAGGATAAAAAGGAAGTGATGTTAGGATATTTCAATACTCCATCCTTGTCCTACTTAGCATTATTTATTTTTCCTAGTTGTTGATGATGTCATTTCCCCCCTAGTGGTGTGCAGATGCCATCCAGGATCCATCTACCACCTTTTGAGCCCTGCATGCATCATTTTAGGACCACTTCAGCCAGTTCCCTATTTTATAAGAACCTACTGAGTGTTCTAGTGCAGTCCACCTAAGTTAGCTGACTCTTGTGGAGGATTAGAGCTCCAGATTCCACTGATTGTGGCCTCATGCGCCCTTTTCTGTTTGACATGCATGGAAAACTCACTATTTCACCCTCTTTATTCAGTTAACTGTTTGTGACTTCAGTTAGATGAGTTTAGGTTCAGTTCGGTTGCGTTTGAGTCTTCCGAAGCAATCCAATGGTGATAATCCCTATGCTAGACCAAATGAGGTTCAAATTATCCTGCATGATTTGAATTCTATCCATTGTATTATCATGGTTCATTATACTGATAATTGAGTAGTGTGACATTATTTTGCTCGTATCTGAGTTCTGCTGCACTATTATTATTCTGCTCTTTTTTACTACAGTTTTCACTCTTCTTCAAATTTTATGCTCATTCTTTCTTTGTGAGGTATCCTTAGCTCTTTAGATCTACCGTGACATAGAATTTCACATGGTATCAGAGCCATGGAGCGAATAGGTTGAGCAACTGCATTCGGTAGTGCACCAGAAGCCTCTGGATTTCCACAACAAATCCTGGTGCCATTTGCATTGAATTCATTGGAGAAATCCAATGAGGTCTAGCCATGTGTGAAGGATCCAGATAAGAGTGCCTATTGTCCTAAAGCAGTGCTCAGTAGCATTCTACCTCCATTATTGAGAGTTTTTTTTTCAGGTTATTCGAATTTTTTGAGTGCAGCAACAGTTGCAACAGTTTTTTGTAGTTGCAACAGTTATGCTGCAGTAGCAGTAGCAGATATTTTCCATTGTTTTTGCAGGTATTCTACAACAGATTCCATGAATCAGAAACCAATTCCTCCTCTCTCTCCATTCAACTATGATGAGTGGAAATCAAAGATGATAGCATATATGAAGAGATAAGGTCTTTTTGACATGTGTATTGGTGTTATGAGAAATTTTACTTCCTATGAAGAAGAGAATGATTGGCTAAATGACCATGACAGAGCCTTTGAAGCAATGTGTATTGCTATGTCTTCTAGTATGCGCTACCTCAAGGAAACTGCAAAAAATCCAAGTGATCTATGGGCCCAACTGGACAAAGCATTTGGAAATCAGAATGAAAATATTGGTACAAATTATTTGGAGAACAAGCCCAGTGATACCTCCTTAAGTGTTCTCTCTAATTATGTCTCGACCTCAATCATATCTCATGATGAATTTGTTCAAGATGAAGAAGAAGCTGCAGATTCAACACTCATGTTCTCAATATATTCTATTTCGAATTCTGAGCAAGATAAGCCAGTTCATACTCTATAATCTGAATAGGTTCTTAAATCATCTCTTTCACATGAGTCTGTTGGTGTGCAGAATGATGATCTATTGAATGATTTGGAGGTGATACATTCGCCCTCCTTGATCACATGCTTCCTATGAAATTCTATTTGATCATTGGCACATGCTCTTAGAGTTTCTTTGAAGATCGAGGACACTACCATTCGCATGGGTTCAAACCTTAGGCATATTTTGGTGATTTTGGTTTTGATCTCACCCCTGCTGGTTCAAAGGAGATCACAGGAAACCATCTATCAATTCTTGGAGCATATTTGAATTCCAAGCCACCACCATCATGCCATAGTTCATTTGGTTATTATCTCACTTATGTTGGTTCAAAGGATATATCAAAGAACTATCTACACATTCCTGGAGTTGATCCTACCTCAGTTGGTTTGAATCACAGGTTCCAGGATGATCTTCATATTTTTGGATTTTTTCTCACCATGTTCGGTCTGAAGAGAAAGTTCAGAAATCCTCCATATTCGCTTGCATCCACTGAAGGAGAATACAACCACATGTTTTTGGAGCATGATCCACTTCTTCCAAAGAGGAAGATAACTCCAGACATATGATCAAGCATCACACCTACTTGAGTTTGGAGCAATTAATCTTTTGGTGTGTTTCAGTCCAATTTGAGGGGGGGGGTGGGTTTCCGATGAGGTATGACCCATTTCCTTGGTTCATGGATTGTTCTTTATTTTTTATCATTTATTTGATTGTATGGGTGACCTTTGGTCTTAGTAACCAGGGTCCGGGATGAAAAAGTATGGATTAAGGGGGGGTGTTAGGATATTTCAATACTCCATCCTTGTCCCACCTAGCATTATTTATTTTTCCTAGTTGTTGATGATGTCATTTCCCCCTAGTGGTGTGTAGATGTCATCCAGGATCCATCTCCCACCTTCTGAGCCCTGCATGCATCATTTTAGGGCCACTTCAGTCGGTTCCCTATTTTATAGGAACCTACTGAGTGTTCCAATGCATTCCACCTGAGTTAGCTGACTCTTGTGGGGGTTAGAGCTCCAGATGCCACTGATTGTGGCCTCATGCACCCTTTTCTGATTAACATGCATGACAAACTCACTATTTTTCTCTCCTTAGTCAGTTAACTGTTTGTGACTTCAGTTAGTTGAGTTTAGTTTCAGTTCAGTTGAGTTTGAGTCTTCTGGAGCACTCTAGTGGTGATAATCCCTATGCTAGACCAACTGAGGTTTGAATTATCCTACATGATTCGAATTCTCTGCATTGTATTATCATTGTTCATTATACTGATAATTGAGTAGTGTGACATTATTCTACTCCTATCGGAGTTCTGCATTATTATTATTCTGCTCTTTTCTACTGTAGTTTTCATCTTCTTCAAATTTTCTGGTCATTCTTTCTTTGTGAGGTATCCTCAGCTTTTTAGATTTGCTGTGACATAGAATTTCACAAGTGATGGAGCTAGAAGAAAAAGAATCTATGAGAGAGATAAACTTGTTTCCGTAGGGGAATCTATCTATAAGTCCATCTTTCTTTTGATCGTTGATCTCAACATTGAGGTCAATTAAATTGTTCTCGGTTATGGTCATAAATTAATTAAAGATACACTAGGGTTCCATAATGTGGATGGGAAGTCCATTATCTCCACTGTAAAGTTAAGTTAATAGAGTTGAAGCTATATTTTATTGTTGTAGCAATCACAAACTAATTTCCAAACTTGAATCCAAAATGTCCCTTCACATGCATCAACATCACATAGATTACCAAGCACGAATGGAAAACTATAACATGGTACTAGACACTATCCATATCCCTCAATAATATCAACAAATGGTTTCTATTTTAATTTTTTGTCTAGTTTTTAACATGCATGTTTTTAGTTGTTGCATTTTTTGCAAGGGAATAACATATAATGTAACTATTCAAGTTAAAAATCATTGTGTATAGCATGTAGGATTTGCTCCTAGCAAGTATATTGGCAAATGGTTCAATTAGTTTGTGGGATAGTATAATATCAAACTTACTTGATTTTGATTATATTAGTCATTTACCAATTTGCGGTGCTCCAAATACTCATGAATTATTACATGGTATATTTTTTACATTTGTTGTAAATATGATATAAATATTCTCCTAGAAAAAACACGTCAAATCGTTATCAATAAAGAGTCTTCTTGTAACATAAGCAATAATACCTAACATGGTCACTTTGGCCCCAATCTCCAAAGAATTAATATATTTTCCTAAAATCATACAATCTAGTTATGGTTTAAATAGGGAATTATTCTTTCAAAGTAAAAAGTCCCCTAAATGAAAGTTTGGAGTGTAGTTTTCAAAAAAATAGTTTATGATGCTTTAAATATTTTCTCCTTTTAACATTCTTGTAGTTCATAGTGTTCTTTGAATATATATTTTCTTTAAATTAAAAAAATGTACTCTTCCACTAAAAATATTTAAAATATTATAGTCCTTGTTGCGACCATACTTGATGGGCAGTTAAACCAAATGACAAGACAAATACCATGAGAAATACTGCGATATTAAGAAGACATGCATGATCTTAATTTCTTAGAATTCTAAGAGTTGTTAGACAACTAGAAACTTCCATCTTTTGAAAATTCCTTTGTAATATTATTTCTTATAAAAAAAATTATATCCTCAACACTTTGTAATCAAGAAGGCATTTCCTTTCCAAATATTATGGGAAACAAGTAAATTGAAATAAGGTTTTTATTTTTTTGTGTCTTCTTCTTGACTTTTATCCAACCCTCTTCTAAGAGGATGAGGTTCACACATTGAGTTTCTTGCATTTGTGAGTAGCTATCATCCACAAAAAAATATTATTGTAGACCTTTAATAACGTTGGGAGGCCTTGACACTACAACATTACCATCAAAGTGTAGAAACGGACAATCCATAAAACAAAGCAACTTTGAATAAACATCAACACTTTAATGTAGTATCAATTCCACCCTATTGAGGTCTCTACCAGAGTTATTCCATCAAGTGGCTTTTCAATTTATACACTTATTTGAATATGAAGTAGTATGGAAAGAAGCTTTAGCCTTCAAACATGAGGCAACCAAGTGGTCATGTGAAAAATCATACCCTATGGTGAAAAGCAATGCATTCATAGTCCAACATTTGAATTTCACTACAACCATTGCAATCTAGAATTATTTCCTAAAAAAGACACTTGTTCAAATCAACCTTATTGCAAATTCAAGCACAAGTAGTAGTATCCAAATTCACCATCTCTAGAGCAAGCGTAACAAATTTATATAGTGAATCTTTAATGGAAATAACAAAGTTGTCATGCCAATACTCTAGAGGAAAACTAAGCATTCACATCTAGATAGGGACAAAAGATAACATTTAAATGTACAAGTGGAATCCTTGCTAGTAAGGCCTAATAAAGAAGTCAACGAGACCATTGAGAATGACACTCTTTGTTGAGCGTAGAGATAAATTCAAGGATAAAAATATCCTTATCATAGGGATGAATCAACACAATGTCTCATAGGAATGAACCCCAATGAACAATAATATAGACATCCAAGCTTATAGTTATCATAATAATATATTTATCATTCGATGTCTTTCAAAACTTATTACCCTTGCACATCAACCCATCGACTAGGTAGTAGTCCTCATTGACCCTAGAGGAAAGTTTAAAAGCAAGTCTCAAGGTGGACTTATTGATGTATATAGATAATAAGAAGGGCTTCTTAAATTTCAAATTAAAGTTCAAAAGTGTACCTTTGCAACAAAAAACCTTCTAAAGTCATGATCCTTCATCAAGACAATTAGAAGGAAGGTCCCTCATGGCAACATAGACATTTTAGGGATGGAACTACCACTATGATGGTAGATTTGTTGCTAGCTCTAGGGAGGGCCGTTATAAAATTCATGGAAAGGTTGACCTAGATAATGGAAGAGATCAATAGTGGTCGCAATGCCCCATGGGTATTCACTATCTCACCTTTGTTCTTTTGATAGGTTTCACATTCATCTACAAAAATTATAAGGATGTCATTTTTCATGCCTTCCCAAAAAGAGGAGTGCTTTTGTATGTTTTTGAAATCAAGAGTAGTGTGCAGGAGGAGATGAACATGTAACGTTGTTAACACCCTTTGTTCATATATATATATATGAGATTAGCCCGGTGGGTTAGCTCAAGTGGTTGAGAGTTGTGAGTTGTAAGCAGAAGCTCTCAGGGTCAAATCCTCAGGTGGCTATGCATAGATATTTAAGGGCCTCAATTGATGTCCCCACCAGGTTAGGACCCGTAATCTAAGCAATTCATAGTTTGACTCCGAGCATAAGTTGTTTGAAAAACTGCCATCTTGGCAGATTCATTATGGGAAAATGACCCATCATTTTAGGAAACTTAAAGATGTTTTGTGAACAATTTTACTAGATTAAGGCCTATGGTCTTAATTTCAATTATTGACCATTGTAAAAACTAGGGTGTGCATTTTACTAAGTATTTCATATCTTGACTCTGAGCATAAGTTGTTTGAAAAACTACAATCTTGGTGAATTCATTACATGAAAATTACCCATCATTTTAGGAAACTGAAAGAGGTTTTTGTGAACAATGTAACTAGCTTCATCCATTTGGTTTTACTTTCAATTATTGACCAATGTACAAAATGGGGTTTGCATTTTACTAAGCAGTTCATAGCTTGACTCTAGATTTGTGGATCTAGAAACTAAATTAGTTTGTATGTCTTTAGTCATGAACTCTCGATGGCATTTTGTAACTAATTTTGTTATATGATGATAAACTTCGATCTACAATTATAGAATCTCATGTCTATGATTCCAGAACTTTCTGTATCTATAAAGGGAAAAAAGAGTAGGTTGGAAGGGGTTCGAGTAGTGAGTCTCTTGACAATTGATGTAAAGACTGCAAATATTAATGAGCAAGCTACATAACTTTGCACTACTTCATGCTCATAGATATATTGTTTTGGTGGTTAGACTGTGCACTTATAATTTTATGTTTATCTCTTCTTATTTGAATTCAAAGATAATATCTGCACTACAGTGGTTCTCATTTATATTACAGATCTAATTTCAATATAGCATGTTTCTTAATTGCTTGAATATGTGATTTGTATTCAAATATGTTTAATTTTGATTCAAGACTCTGTTTTGGATTTGAATATTTTCGTACGAATGAATAAGTTGGACAGACTATGAACTTGTGTTTTCATATTTATGTTCATTTCTTCTATCTTATGTGAGTTTATACATTGTCTAACCTCAAGATATATGCCTATGAAACTATGAAGTGTTGTCTATCTAATTTGATTCGTGCTTGATTTTCTTTCCCAAACATCCAACCTGAGTGACCTACTTGATCTACATCTAAAACCAAATCAATATCCTAACTGAGGTGCCCTAACTTTGTGTCATGGCATTCTGGTGCAGACTTTAGGGATAACAACTACCAACTTTGAAAAATACACTACATAATGTAGACCAACAATTATTAAAGAATAACACTCTTTAGTTTACAAATAAAGGAAAGAGTAATTCCAATGAAACCACGAGTCAATTGCAGTATTGTCATTCATTATCATCTCTACAAAGTGCTATTTGTTAACAAATTAATTTCATTTCAGCTACCGATAGTGTAGCTATAAGAAATATTATTGGTAGTTCAAATTAGATGGTGCACACAATGAGATGAGCAAAGTGTTCAAGAGATAATAACTAATGTTGTAGCTACTCACTTAGACAATGTTTACATTCTCCTTCACCCAATTTTCCATTAGTTTATTTGGAATTGTTTCATGCACAATCACATCTTTCCCCTTTTTTTCACAAAAGACAAATAAACAAAATGCCAAAGGTTTGTTAAAGAGTAGTGTTACCTTGACCATATACCATATGCAACACTTTAGTGGAGTGAGGACAAATTAGCTATCTACACTTAATTGTTACCTACAGGTTTAATTCAATAAAGAGCCAAAAGGAAAGGGGAAATATGGTCACGTACAACAATTTGAAAGTAACTCACATATGTGCATAAATGTCAATGTTCAAAAATGGTTGAGCTAACTTGCTAGGTGGTAACTCACATTTCCATGCATTAAGAACTCCCAAAATGAGTGCATGTGGCCTTGTCTCGTACCCATGAACTAAGTAGAGGGATGTGCTAGTACTAATTCCAAAAGACTGATAGTGGAAACTTAGTTGAAAACTTGCAACAAACATTTCGTCACAACCATGGATCTCAAACCTGGAGTGGAATGGATAGTTGGTTTCTTTTGACCATTGTTCTTAACATAATATCAAGGGAAAATGACTTCTAAGTAAGATATAACAAAAATATAGTTTGAAATACATACCTTTTTTCTTAGCAATCCTTGTCTGCAGTTGATACAGATCCAGAATATAGGACAAAGTTTATAGCAATAGTGGTATGAGAATTTAGACTATATCTATGTAGGATTTCATCTCCATCATCCATTATTTGATTTTTGGCTTTAGTCTTCAAAGCACTGGTTTCTTATTGCACCAAAACAAATTCCTGGAAATCTACTTCAGTAGAGGAAGTATTTGGCCCTTCAATAGTAGAGACCAACATTGTTTGGCCAAACAACTTGAGAGTATGAGACCTACATCTCACTTGCTCACATATGTAGCTTAAGTTGCATGTTCAAATACATGTTGATTTGTGATAAAACATAATACAAACTTCCTTTAACTTAGTCACTAGATCTTAGTAGTAAACATTAGGACCTATATTCAACCTCATCCATTTATTAGTCCCTATTGTAGGCATAGACTACATGTTTCACCTTGCCCTATTGTTTTGTATGGTGTCACAAAGAAACCAAAGTTATGTATAAAGTTTGTGAAAAATGTGATCACAAACCAATAGCTAGTAGTGATGAATGCAAGTCTATATTCTTAGAGATGAAAATAAATATGGTTTGAATAATGTAATGATATACATTTGTTTTCTTTTGTATTTGGGTTTGTAGAGGATAATGAATCCCGAGACAAGTAATCATCCATGGTTCTTAAAGAACCCGCCTAATGATTTAATGGAAGGAGTGGACATAGGCTACCAACATGGTAATTCGGATAACTGGCCTCGAAGTGTTGAGGAAATCATGATGATATTGGAAAAGGTGAGATTACCACCATATCATTGGCCTCAAACAATTGAGGAAGTTATGATGAGAGGAAAGAATACAGCTAGGAGGCACTTGCAAGATTGCAAATGCAAATGATCTGCAGTTCCTATGTATATCAAGTTTTATTGTTGATTATTTAAACTTTAATATAATTTTTTCCATATTTTTTATTTTAAATTTTATTGGCATTTCAATTTTTCTTCAAAATATTAATATCTATTTAGTATTCAAAATATTGTATTCATTTAAATTTCAAATTATTAAAGGCAGTGACTAAGCTGCACGCAACTCTTGTTTTTAGTTATACTTTGATCAACTATAGAAGCCCTGGGCACATTTTTTCCCCTTACACATTTTATTTATCATGTCCCTTGGTATGATCGGTTTTTATATTGAACAAACAATAGCTCTGGGGAATCAAAAGTACACTGAATTACAAGTTCATATGATATTTTGCAATAACTTTTTACTAAATTAATTGAAAATTATATTGGAAAAGGTTTAAAAAAGCAATTCCATTAATGTACCGACTTTGTATTGTATTTTTATGAATTTGAATGTGGTGTGTTGCTCCAGATGTGCTTTGTACAAGTTTCCATTGCTTTGATTTGTTTTGGTTGTTGGTTGGCATGTAATAGCCTCTTGGTTGTTGATTTTTATGCATGTTTTGCAATGATTTTACCTTCTCAAAAATATTTTACAATTTTACCAGCATTTTAATGAACTACTTATGTCAAATTGTAAAACAATTTTTTATTCGTTTTAAGCAGTAGAATTTGTGTGTATGAAGTATTTTTTATGTTCTGAACTGCATGGATATTAATCACAAGTAAAAATAAAAATGCACACCAAAATTATGGATAAAATTAAGGGAGGTTTTATATTATTGGGAATTAACACATAATGAGAAAGACTTAATTGTTGTGGTCTAAAATCGTTAAATTTTATAAAAAACTATAGTGAAAGCCACATGTAATCAAAAGCATTGCAATTATCTATGGTGACATACATTTTTTTACCGTCGCTAAAAACATCACCGAAAAAGTATTGGTGAGGGCCCTTCAAGGATCATCACCAAAAGTGTCGCCAAAAAAATAATTAGCAATGGGCTTTTGACAACCCTCACCATAGGTGTCACCAAAGAGAGAATTGGAAACTAACTTTTAACAACCATCACTAAAAGTGTTGCTAAAAAGGGATTTGGTGACAAGATTTAAATAACTATCACCAAAAGTAATTATGGTGACAATTTTTCATAGCCTGTTACCATAAGTGACTTTGGTGAAGACCATTTAAGCTTTATCACAGGCATGACTGTCAACAAAAGGGATTTGGTGATGGCATTTAAAGGACTGTCACCAAAAGCACTCACAACAACAATTTTTCATAACCCATCACCATAAGTGACTTTGGTGATCACCGTTTAAGGTCCGTCACGACCATGATCGTCACCAAAAATTGATTTGGCGATGGGATTTAAAGAAATGTCACCAAAATCACTTATAACGACATTTTTTTTATAGCCTGTCACCATAAATGACTTTGGTGACGACCGTTTAAGGTCCATCACAAGCATGGCCATCACCAAAGGCCCTTTTTCTTGTAGTGTTAACTCATTTATTGTTTGTGTATTACATTTTGCTCTTCGCTATGGGCTCTATGGAGGAGGTAAGATAAATCCATATTATTCTCAATTTATTTTATAAAGCGACATGCATGGAAGTTAATTTTAAAAAGTATTCGATTAGTTTCAGTAATATATAGGATAACATCTTGGATAGTATTGCCCATCTTTTTCATTTTATCCCAATTGATCTTAATGAACGGTTAAAATACTTGGGATTCTACATAAAACCAAATCAATATTGAAGCAAGGACGGGAAATGGTTGACTTGCAAAGTAGAATGAAGGATACATTTCTGGTATCACAAATGGTTGACTAGGGGAGGTAGATTAACACTTGTCAAGCAATAGAGGCAATTCCAATTTACTGGTGCTTATTAACACATATTTTGAAGGGGGTGTTGGATAGAATTTGCAGAAATTGCATGGATTTCCTTTGGAAGGGAAATACGAATGGCATTGGTTTCCACTTGGAACGATGGAAACATTTTTCACTTCCCATTCACAAAGGCAGGTGGGGAGTGAAAAAGTTACAAGGATTTAGCAAAGCTTTAGTGGCGAAAAGTGTTTGGAATCTAATCAATAAAGAAGGATTATGGGAAAGAGTATTATATCAAAAATATATTGCGTCCATGAATTTAGTTGAATGGATAAGGAATCATGTGAAAGTTTACAAAAATTGCTCAAATCATTGGAAGGCCCTATTACTATCATTTCCTATTATTGGATGTAGATTGCCATGGAATGTAGGGGAAGGAACTCATGTCAAAATAGGGAAATATGAAATAAAGGTATGTAATATTTAGGATGTGGATTGGCATGGAATGTATGGGATGGAACTCAGGTCAAAATAGGGAAAGATGGAATAAAGGGATGTAATATTTCGGTGTACCTTTCTAAAGAACTATTCCAGTGTATACAAAAACAAAATATTTTTAACTTATCACAGGTGGTAGATGAGGAAAATATGACAAGTTGGAATCAAGGGTGGAAATCGACAAAGCAATTGAACATAAGGGGAATATTGGTGGATCAACGGGAGAAGTATATATGTGAATTGCAGAGAGGGTTCATTCGACTTCAGGAAGGGAATGATAGTTTGATTTGGGATCAGAACAAGGATGGTGGAAGTTATGTTGTTATCCATGGATACAATCTACTTCTAGAACAGGAAGTGCAGGTGGAGAACTGGTGGTGGAACCTAATTTAGAAGCTTAAAATGCCAAAAAAAAGAGTTGTTTATGTGTCTCTCTTTGCGGTTCAATATATCCACATGGGATTACCTACAAAAGAAGCAGTTTCAAGGCCCAAGTATCTATTATTTATACAAGCAATTTGGTGAGGACGTTACCCATCTCTTTACTAAGTGTCCTTATGCTAAGCATGTATGGACTGATATGGGATCATGGATATGATTTAAAGAAATATGGGTTTAAAATAATGTGGAAGAGGGCTTGCTCAACTAGTTTCAGAATAGTGAATTGTTAAAGTTTCATTCTATTCCTTTCCTCATGATCAGAAGCATTTGGTTGGTGAGAAATGTATGGATTTTTGAAGAAAAAAATATTCCTATGTTCCAAGTTTCTTCCAACATTTGCTCTCCCGCTCAAGTATATAAAACAACTCACATAGATAAGCTAGAAATGATCGTAGGTCATTTAGATATTAATCGATCGAAACCTTGGGAATTCTTTGATGGGGCTTATCTGTCGAAGGAATAGATAGGAGGAATTGGAGGCTTTATTTTCTTCAAAGAGGATCACTATATTCAAATAATGACAAATGTGGGAGAAGGAGGCAATAAAAAGGCAAAATTAATGGCTCTTTGAGTTGTTATGAGGGTGCCACATCAAACGTGAATAAGAATTTTATAGTTATTTAGAAATTCACAATTGGCTATCAAATGGATGAACCAGACTCAATCTATTGGGGACATAAACCTTCAAATCATGGCACTAGAGCTAAAAAATGTTGTTAGACTATATGAGATGATATCCTTCAAGCACATTCATAGAGAATTAAACCAGAAGGCAACCCAATTGTCCAAGACAAGACTGTCTAAAGAGCCAGGTAAACTATTTATGCAGGAAATAGAAGGTGAAACGATGAAAAAAACAAAATACGAGATCTAATTTGAATAGAACATGATATCAAGATTTTGGGTGCACAAATGAAGAAATAGAAGAAGATACAATGAAAAACATTGTGAGTTCTAAAGTTAGGAATCAGATAACAAGTTTTTGGATGCATATAATTTTAAAAGTACGTCACACATGTGTTGTAGGAAGAATACTTAGTTGTTTAAATTATAACTATGGAAATTGAGGGTTATAGTGCATCACGAGCTCTACTTCCCGATGTAGGTTGTGTAGGTTGAATACTATAATACCCTATGGTTTAGCCCCCAGACATATTATTGTTGTTGTTATGTTTCACATAGGGGCACAAGGTGCCTGGACTATGGTTTGCACATTATTATTATTTTTATTATGTTGAACTTATAAAATAATTAATAAAATAAAAATAACCAGACGACCGATACCATGAAAGAGAATATTGGGAACCATGATGCTACGAGCAAGGGGTTGTGGAAAAGTGTTTACCTATGTGTGTTGAGCCTATGTTGATGTTGTACAACCTTCTTATGTACTTGATGGACCCTCTTGGTTATGCACCTTGATATGTTATGTCACTCCTTGGTTTTATTTACCCTGAAATTAATTATTTTTATTTGAGCATTGGAGTCCCTCTCTCACCTAGTGTGCCCTCATAAGTTGGATTAGTGTGTCTCTTGGTGTAGCCACCTGATGTGTAACTCTAGTTTACTATTATAGGAATGTAAATCTCATGCTTGTGTCCCTCTCTCTCCCAATTCGAATTGCTCATGAAGGAATTTGATTTTCTTATGTTGGCTAGTCACACTTGTGTGTTGGTTCATGTTTGTTCTCTTGTGCTTGTGTTTGGTACTTGTGGTTCGATTTTGATGCTTTTGGTATGAGATCAGTGTTTTTCATTGCACCCTTGTGGAGCCTGTGCCCAAGCAGAGTTACTTTGGAGCCACTGGTGTATGTCCTGGAATTGCCTCTAGAGATCCTAGATTGGCAGTAGGGGTGAGGTCCACTGCCATTGGCTTTGAGGTTGGACAGAGCTATGTATTGCCTCTGGATTGGAAGAAGGGGTGAGTTCCACTACCTTGGATTTGAGGTTGTCTTGGAGCCATTGGAATTTCCCTGGATTGGAAGTGCTACTTTCCATTGGGTTGTGGTTGGACTGTTGTCCTGAAGCCACTCGAAATGCCCTGGAGTGGAAGTAGAGGTCACACTTTCCATTGGGTTGTGGTTGGACTGATTTCTTAAGAAAATTTGTGGTTGAGTGCGCTCTTGATTGTGTCATCATGGTTCTATATCAGGGGTGACCATTGCAAAGTGATTTTTGTCTTGTATTGTGTCCACTACTAAGTGGAACGTGGCACAGTCGATTCTGGTTGCGTATTTGGCAAAGATAAGTGCTTTATCTCATGTTTATTTAATGTATTTGGCTCTAATATGATTTATTTATGGATTCACATGAAATTTTTGATGAAATGTATGAGCTATTTTTGGAATAAATTTCTTATGGAATTCAATCTATTTATGCAAGTAAATTTTGTGAAGGAATTGAAAACTAGTTTTTGGGATTTTGTGCACAAATTGTTTAAGGAAATGGTTCTTTGGAACCTCTACTACACAACTGATATTTCTTCCCCTGTTCATTATATAATTTTTATTTTGATGGTATAGAATCCTCAGAATGGTTTAAGACACTTCCCTTTGATACTTCTACCCTTTATTCGAAAACTAGTTCTTTGATTGGATTGTTTTGCATAGTTTGGAGACTTGGCACATGAAGTGTTTGTAAAAATGTTTGAGCATTATTTTTATTCTTATTTCTTATAAATACACTTTAAATGTGTGTGATAATCTGAGGGAAAATCTTCTTGATAGTTTTTTGGAAATGTCTACCAAAATTCTAGATCAATTTCCAATTTCTAGCTCCTTTATTGGAATTGTTTTGAGTAAATTTGTGACTTTGCATATGAAGTGTTTGAAGAAATGTTTGAATGATATATACCTATGAAATGAATTATAAAACATGTTATTTAGAGTTGTAATGGCATCTGAATGATTCTATGAGCTGTGGATTTAATTATTCTAGCGATTCTTAGAATTACCAGTCAATTCAGATGAGTAGAATTAGCTAGTTTTGTGAATTATTTAATGGATTGTAAATGGGAGGAAATATACATCCATATGAATTTAGGTGACCCATACTATTCTATCCATGAGCTAAATTAGTCATATATTTCTCTTTATTTGGAATTTGGAAAGCTAAATTGGAAACTAGGTACATTGCGGTGAAAATTGATAACTAGCTGTGGATAGAAATCTCCATTTTCGTAAAAACAGAATGCTACAACCATGTGCTATGTTTCTAACATGTTATTGTGCTGTAGGTGGATACTTATCAGGTGTGATCCTTTAATTATGGATTCATTTTATTTTGTTTCGGTTATTTAGACTCAATTCCTTGCGGTGAATGTTAATTAGTTTCATTGGAATTGATGGAAAATATCACCTTATGTGCAATTGGAATGATATGCAAATAAACCTTAAATTGGCTGTAGGTGCACGCTTAAATATGTTTTTAATGGCTGTAGGATTTATTTTTGGTTTAATGGCATGGTTACAAGTTGATTTTGTGCAATATTAGCTGCTTATATTGGAAAACTAGTTAACTAGTCTTGTGGACTCTCTTTCGTAATCACCATGATTAATTATTGTAATTTTGGTAATTAGGCATTATTTATATGTAATTAGATGTTATTAATCCATTGGGCTTGATAATCGATGGTTATTTGTTAAACAATTGGATTTATGATAAGTGTCATCATTTGTGCACTAAGTGTCGTCATTAACACCTCAATTACTAGTTAACTGTGATTAAGAATAATTAGCCTTTAGAAGTGGTTATCATCTCTGATATGGCTTGGATTGAAGGTTTGATGATGTTAAAATGATGTTAAGAATCCTTCCCATCCCTTAGATCAGATGTTGGATATGTTAATGAATTTATATTAAATTATTGTTAATTACTGGATTTTGTATCGCAATTAATTTTAGAAAAATAGAAATTAAATGTTTATGGTTTATCCGCTGCACTAAAAATAAAGTAATTAGCCTCAGAGAGCTAATGATGTGTCCCTTAGACACTTTGATAGGCCCGAGGTACATTACAAATACTCAGTTTTTTGTTTGTTAAAAAGCAAAGAGAAGGTCACATAGTGAATGGATGCATATTTGATGAAGGCTGAATACTTAGTTTTTCAGTAAATTTGGTTTATAATACTTCTGTTGAATGTTAAATTGTTGGTTACTCTAAATTTTGAAAAGAAAAATACACATGCATTCTTTATAAATATGCTCGAATTTAAATTCCTGAAAGTGACTACCCAAGCTATAAATCTCTTCATAGATTTCTCGATTTCTAGAAGAGATTTAGAATAAAAAAAAAGTTTTCTAGGATCTCTCCTCAGTTTCATCCACTCAATAACTAATAACTAATTTGGAGTCCCTGAATACCTATAGGTTTTGTACGCCCTTCATAATTTCCAAGCCCAAAGATAACCATATTAAAGTATAATGAAGTTAATATCAATGTGTAAATGTAGAAATCAAGTTTGCTTTGTTCACGTCACTGTCATTTACGTTATGGGTATGAAAGTTGTTTTTCTCACCCATAATTGTTTAGTGTCAAATTTCTATTTTTAATGGTAACCATCAACCACTATAATGCAATCCTTTTCAAATATTTATGACGGTATGAAAGCGACAACATATCTATTAAAGTAATAGATTGCTGCGTTGAAAAAAATAAGATATTGCGGGTTGTTTTTTCTTTTTCAAAGAAAAAAAACATATTTTCATTCAAGAAGAACAAGAGATAAAATCATTAGGAAAATAGGATACTTTGAGTTGTTTTTTATTTAAACTTTTTTTTATTTAAGAAAAACAAAAGATACAATCATTAGGCCCATAGCAATTTTCAAAAGGATCGGTTAAGAGCATTTTTTGAATATGGAGACTAACCATCAACCAGAGTTGTTGAGATGGAGAATTAAAGTATCTGAAAAAACACGGATTCCACATCCTTAACAAACAAAAGATTCAGTCAAGCTCACTAAGAGTTGGTTCTATTTGGTTTTCATTGGCAATTTGCTATTTCCAAACACTAAGACTACTATGTCAATTACAGTACATTCTTTTTGTTTTTTCAATTTGATAATATTATAATTGATTTCTGATATTTAAAAATAGAAGTAAAAAATCAATTTATTTATTGTAGGTGAATTATTTATTATGTTAAACACTGTATATTTATTACCATATGTACATATACAATATATTTTATAGAAAAGCAAGAGGATGAAGTATGTATATTCATTTTATAACCAACTAACCATTGTGTTAGTAGGATGTTCATGATCTTTATAAACAACCTCCAAAAACATAAAAATCACGATACATATTTATGATGGATTTATATGTTGCTTTATCAAATATTACGAAACAATATATAAGTCCTTATATTAATTGGGTGTCCAGATAATCTTATTACTATAATGGTTGTTTGGTTTTGAGATGAATGTGTGTGTTTGCTAGGTATGTGTTATATAGGTGTCTTTGTGTGAATTAAAAAACATTGTAAACAAGATGGTTCATCTAAACTCCTCTATTCCTTTGGGGCTTTGGGAGGTCAAGACTTCAAGAATAAATCCAACAACAAGATCCACGAGGTGGAAATGTCCCGTGCCATTGCTAATTAGATTTTTTTGAAATTTGCAAAATCATCATGTGAACCATGAATTAATTGGAGTATCATTGTTTTTTGAGATTTTCCATTTATTAAACTTCATGAAGCATGGGTACCTAAAAAACTTACTACATGACTGGTTTCTAAACGAAACAATACACAAGGTTTATCCACTTGAAATAGTATTTAGCAATACACAAGGTTTAACCACTTACCTACCCCAACAAGTGAGCAAATTATTTCTTACCTTGTATTTTTATTAGCTTTTGATAAAATATACTAAGTAATCAATTTTCAAAATAAGCAACAATCTTTACACAAGAGTTGAGATCAATTAGGACTATGCTTAGGTCACTTATAACACAATCGAATAGGCATGCGAGTAAACGGGTAAAAGGTTAGTACCTACTCTTTTGTTTTTTATATATATTGAAAACAATGACGAAGCCCTCTAACCTTTAGTACCGTTTAATTAAGCTTCCAATTAACGAAAAGACAACAACACTAAAAGTTGAGACTAGTGTCCATCACCCTCATTTTTTGCTATATTGGAAGGTTAGCTGATGCTTATATAATATTAACAAAAGATAGTGGATACCACATGCCTTCAAAATTTAACAAACAATGTAACTTCATGTTACGAAACAATATATAAGTCCTTACATTAATTGGGTGTTTAGATAATCTTATTACTATAATGGTTGTTTGGTTTTGAGATGAATGTGTGCGTGTGAATTAAAAAACATTGTAAACAAGATGGTTCATCTAAACTCCTCTATTCCTTTGGGGCTTTGGGAGGTCAAGACTTCAAGAATAAATCCAACAACAAGATCCACGAGGTGGAAATGTCCCGTGCCATTGCTAATTAGATTTTTTTGAAATTTGCAAAATCATCATGTGAACCATGAATTAATTGGAGTATCATTGTTTTTTTAGATTTCCCATTTATTAAACTTCATGAAGCATGGGTACCTAAAAAACTTACTACATGACTGGTTTCTAAACGAAACAATACACAAGGTTTATCCACTTGAAATAGTATTTAGCAATACACAAGGTTTAACCACTTACCTACCCCAACAAGTGAGCAAATTATTTCTTACCTTGTATTTTTATTAGCTTTTGATAAAATATACTAAGTAATCAATTTTCAAAATAAGCAACAATCTTTACACAAGAGTTGAGATCAATTAGGACTATGCTTAGGTCACTTATAACACAATCGAATAGGCATGCGAGTAAAAGGGTAAAAGGTTAGTACCTACTCTTTTGTTTTTTATATATATTGAAAACAATGACAAAGCCCTCTAACCTTTAGTACCGTTTAATTAACTTCCAATTAATGAACAGACAACAACACTAAAAGTTGAGACTAGTGTCCATCACCCTCATTTTTTGCTATATTGGAAGGTTAGCTGATGCTTATATAATATTAACAAAAGATAGTGGATACCACATGCCTTCAAAATTTAACAAACAATGTAACTTCATGTTACGAAACAATATATAAGTGCTTACATTAATTGGGTGTTTAGATAATCTTATTACTATAATGGTTGTTTGGTTTTGAGATGAATGTGTGCGTTTGCTAGGTATGTGTTATATAGGTGTCTTTGTGTGAATTAAAAAACATTGTAAACAAGATGGTTCATCTAAACTCCTCTATTCCTTTGGGGCTTTGGGAGGTCAAGACTTCAAGAATAAATCCAACAACAAGATCCACGAGGTGGAAATGTCTCGTGCCATTGCTAATTAGATTTTTTTGAAATTTGCAAAATCATCATGTGAACCATGAATTAATTGGAGTATCATTGTTTCTTTAGATTTCCCATTTATTAAACTTCATGAAGCATGGGTACCTAAAAAACTTACTACATGACTGGTTTCTAAACGAAACAATACACAAGGTTTATCCACTTGAAATAGTATTTAGCAATACACAAGGTTTAACCACTTACCTACCCCAACAAGTGAGCAAATTATTTCTTACCTTGTATTTTTATTAGCTTTTGATAAAATATACTAAGTAATCAATTTTCAAAAATAAGCAACAATCTTTACACAAGAGTTGAGATCAATTAGGACTATGCTTAGGTCACTTATAACACAATCGAGTAGGCATGCGAGTGAAAGGGTAAAAGGTTAGTACCTACTCTTTTGTTTTTTATATATATTGAAAACAATGACGAAGCCCTCTAACCTTTAGTACCGTTTAATTAAGATTCCAATTAACGAAAAGACAATAACACTAAAAGTTGAGACTAGTGTCCATCACCCTCATTTTTTGCTATATTGGAAGGTTAGCTTATGCTTATATAATATTAACAAAAGATAGTGGATACCACATGCCTTCAAAATTTAACAAACAATGTAACTTCATGTAATCGACAATCTATTATTATTATTATGTTCCACAAATTATTAGCTTTGATGCCCATTTGTTCATTTAACTCAATGGTGAGGGTGCCCCTCAAACTGCTAAAACTATGCCAAAAGAGAAAGAGAATTAGCTATAATGAATTATTTATTCATAGTGCATGGCATGCGACCACAATGCTCTAAGATAATTTCCATCTCCACCTTATAAATTTGCCCATAAAAATTAACATGCTTTAAATAACAGTCATACAGAATTTCAATCCTAATAAACCTTTATATTACATTAACCTCATGTTAATAATTTTTTATATTACATTAACCTCATGTTAATAATTTTTTATATTACATTAACCTCATGTAGAAAAGATGATTGAGTAAGAAAATGATGTTCGTAGATATAATCTTGGATTCTAAATATTTCATCTTATATCTTATGTGGATTTCAAGATTCGTTCTTTGCAAGCTTGTTCACTATGTGGGAAACATTGACTTTCTTTTTCTGGCTAAGGAACGTATCCATTGTAAATTTGATTTATGGGATGTATGCGTGAAGGCATTCATAAATTTGGGTATTCCATCTATTCAATTATGTGTATAGGAAAGACTCTTTCCTTGCCCGCCGGGTGCTTTTATGAAAATGAAAACGAGAATTTTTAAGACCCATATGACTGTAAATCAAATTGGTTCATTTTTTCCTAAGCTAGATAAAAGGGCCGAAGGAGGTGGAGATAACGAGGATTGCAACATGGTGATAGTACAAGAGCTTTTAAGGATCCGACAGCAATATCGTACGAGCAATTATGTATCCAACAACACTTCTCGTCCAGCTCTTAACCGGGTTCAGTAGACTTCACTTTATGAGTCATACATTCCCTGCTGGCGAACGAGTACCTTGGCTAGTTTTGGGGCAAAATCCAACGTGAACTTTGGGCACTAATAAAAAATATTCCTGTAGGATCAAAAATTCCAGGCTCAGAGTACTCATTATAAATTTTTTTTTATCAAGAGATCAAATTCAAATTCATAGGTTTGCAATCCAAAACGTTTTTGCTAAGGAGTTGAAGAATTCTCCTAATAATGGAAGACCAACAAGAAGAAAAAGGAAGATAAATTGGAACCAATCTTCAACTCGTACTAGAGGAAAATTATCAAATAACGAGATAACATTGTTTAGATATTGTCTTCAAATAAAAGAAGCCATCAATAAATGAGCTTCTGACGAGGTTGGGTTGCTACCCTTCTTCCATCCATGGAGCTAAACAAGAACAAACAAACATCTTGGCAAATCAGAGACGATGCATGGTTTAAGGGGAGAGGGATGTAATAACCTTTGGTTTATCCCTTGGAGATATTATTGCTGTTGTTATGTTGGACATAGTGGCACAAGGTGCCTGGACTATGGTTTGCACATTATTATTATTTTTATTATGTTGAACTTATAAAATAATTAATAAAATAAAAACAACCAAACGATCGATACCATGAAAGAGAGTATGAGGAACCATGATGTTACGAGCAAGGGGTTGTGGAAAAGTGTTTACCTATGTGTGTTGAGCCTATGTTGATGTTGTACACCCTTCTTATGTACTTGATGGACCATCTTGGTTATGCACCCGATATGTTATGTCACTCCTTGGTTTTATTTACCCTGAGATTAATTCTTTTTATTGGAGGATTGGAGTCCCTCCCTCACCTAGTGCACCCTCATGAGTTGGATTAATGTGTCTCTTGGTGTATCCACTTGATGTGTAACTCGAGTTTACTATTCTAGGAATGTAACTCTCAAGCTTGTGTCCCTCTCTCTCCCAATTCGAATTGCTCATGAAGGAATTCGATTTACTTGTGTCAGCTTGTCACACTTGTGTGTTGGTTCATGATTTTTATCTTGTGCTTGTGTTTGGTACTTGTGGTTCAATTTTGATGCTCTTGGTATGAGATCCTTGCTATTCATTGCGCCCTTGTGGATCATGTGCCCAAGCTGAGTTACTTTGGAGCCACTGGTGTATGTCCCGTAATTTCCTCTGGAGATCCTGGATTGACAGCAGGGGTGAGGTCCACTGCCATTGGATTTGAGGTTGGAAAGAGTTGTGTATTTCAGCCTATGGAGATCCTAAGATGGAATAAGGGAGGTCCATTTCCTTAGATTTGAGGTTGTCCTAGAGCCATTGGAATTGCTTTGGATTTGAAGTGCTACTTGCCATTGGGTTGTGGTTGGATTATTGTCCTGGAGCCATTGGAAATGCCCTGGAGTGGAAGTAGAAGCCACACTTGCCACTTGGTTGTGGTTGGAATGATTTATTGAGAGAATTTGTGGTTGAGTGCGCTCTTTATTGTGGCATCATGGTTCCGTCTCGGGGGTGACCATTGCAAAGTGATTTTTGTCTTGCATTGTGTCTACGGCTGAGTGGAACGTGGCACGATCGATTCCGGTTGCGTATTTGGAAAAGATAAGTGTTGTATCTCATGTTTATTTAATGTATTTGGATCTGGTATGATTTATTTATGGATGCATGTGAAATTTTTGATGAAATATATGAGCTATTTTTGGAATAAATTTCTCATGGAATTCAATCTATTTATGCAAGTAAATTTTGTGAAGGAATTGAAAACTAGTTTTTGGGATTTTGTGCACAAATTGTTTGAGGAAATGATTCTTTGGAAACTCTACTAAAGAAATGATATTTCTGCCCCTGTTCATTATATAATGTGTATTTTGATGGTATAGTATCATCATGATGGTTTAAGACACTTCCCTTTGATACTTCTACCTTTTATTCAAAAACTAGTTCTTCGATTGGATTGTTTTGCATAGTTTGGAGACTTGGCACATGAAGTGTTTGTAAAAATGTTTGAGTATTATTTTTATGATTATTTATGATAAATACACTTGAAATGTGTGTGAGAATGTGAGGTTAAATATTCTTTATAGTGTTTGGGAAATTTCTACCGAAATTCTAGATCAATTTCCAATTTCTAGCTCCTTCATTGGAATTGTTTTGAGTAGATTTGTGACTTTGCATATGAAGTGTTTGAATGAGATATACCTATGTTATGACTAATAAAACATGTTATTTATATTTGTAATGGCATTTGAATGATTCTATGAGCCATGGATTTAATTATTCTAGTGATTACTAGAATTACTAGTTAATTCATATGAGTAGAATTAGCTAGTTTTGTGAATTATTTAATGGACCGTATATGGGAGGAAAGATACAACCATATGACTGTAGTTGAACCCTACTATGCTGTCCATGAGCTACAATAGTCATATATTTATTTTTATTTTGCATTTGGAAAGGTAAATTGGAAACTAGGTACATTGCGGTGAAAATTGATAACTAGTTCTGGATAGAAATATCTGTTTTCGTAAAAACATAATGCTATAGCCATGTTCTCTGCTTCTAACATGTTATTGTGTTGTAGATGGATACTTATCAAGTGTGATCCTTTACTTATGGATTCATTTGGTTTTGTTTCAGTTATTTAGACTCAATTCCTTGTGGTGAATGTTAATTAGTTTAATTGGAATTGATGGAAAATATCACCTTATGTGCAATTGGAATGATTTGAAAATAAACCTTTAATTGGTCGTAGTTGCACGCTTAAATATGTTGTTAATCGCTGTAGGATTTCTTTTGGGTTCAATGTCATGGTTACAAGTTGATTTTGTGCAAGACTAGATGCTTATATTGTAAAACTAGTTAACTAGTCTTGTGGACTCTCTTTCATAATCATCATGATTAATTATTGCAATTTTGGCAATTAGGACTTATTTATATGTAATTATATTTTATTAAGCCATTGGGATTGATAATCGATGGTTACTTGTTAAACAAATGGATTTGTGATAAGTGTCATCATTTGTGCACCAAGTGTCGTAATTAACACCTTAATTACTAGTTAACTGTGATTACAAATAATTAGTCTTTAGAAGTGGTTATCATCTCTGATATGGCTTGGATTGAAGGTCTTATGATGTTAGATGATGTTAAGAATCATTCCCATCCCTTAGATTAGATGTTGGATGTGTTAATGAATTTATATTAAATTGTTGTTAATTATTGGATTTTGTGTGGCAATTAATTTTGGAAAAATAGAAACTAAATGTTTATGGTTTATCCAATGCAGTAAAAATAAAGTAATTAGCCTCAGAGAGCTAATGATATGTCCCTTAGACACTCTGATATGCTCGGGGTACATTACAAATACTCAATTTTTTGTTTGTTAAAAAGCAAAGAGAAGGTCACATAGTGAATGGATGCATATTTGATGAAGGCTAAATACTTAGGTTTTTAGTAAATTTGGTTTGTTTTAGTAAATTTGGTTGAGATTAGTGTCCATCACCTTCAATTTTTGCTATATTGGAAGGTTAGGTGATGCTTATATAATATTAACAACAGATAGTGGACCCCACATGCCTTCAAAATTTAACAAACAATGTAACTTCATGTAATCGACAATCTATTATTATTATTATTATTATGTTCCACAGAAACTCATTTGTTCATTTAACTTAATAGTGAGGGTGCCCTTCAAACTGCTAAAACCATGCCAAAGAACCAAAAGAATTAGTTACAATGAATTATTTATTCATAGTGCATGGCATGCAACCACAAAATTCAAAGATAGTTTCCATCTCCAACTTGTAAATTTGCCCATGCTTTAAATAACAATCATACCAAGGAGAATTTCAATCCTAATAAACCTTTATATTACATTAACCTCATGTTAATAAACTTTTTATATTACATTAACTTAATGTAGAAAAGATGATTGAGTAAGAAAATGATGTTCGTAGATATAATCTTGGATTCTAAATATTTCATCTTATATCTTATGTGGATTTCAAGATTCGTTCTTTGCAAGCTTGTTCACTATGTGGGCAACATTGACTTTGTTTTTTCTGGCCAAGGAACGTCTCCATTGTAAATTTGATTTATGGAATGTATGCGTGAAGGCATTCATAAATTTGGGTATTCCATCTATTCAAATATGTGTATAGGAAAGACTCTTTCCTTGCCCGCCGGGTGCTTTTATGAAAATGAAAACGAGGATGTTTTTTTCGAGGGCCTTCGAGTTTTTAAGACCCATATCACTGTAAATCAAATTGGTTCATTTTTTCCTAAGCTAGATGAAAGGGCCAAAGGAGGTGGAGATAACAAGGATTGCAACATGGTGATAGTACAAGAGCTTTTAAGCATCCAGTGAAATTAAAAACATTAATTCTGAGATTGATTGTATATGCAACCTAGTGAAATTTTTTAACATACATGAATCGGTAGAAATCTCGAGATGAATCCATTATCAGGTTAACAAAAGGGGTGTAAATACATATCCAGAAACAAGACAATTTGTTAAATGCATGAAGGGTTGAGATATTTGAGAAGAATTAGTCAATGAGTCTAAATTAAGTGCTTACCATGATAAGTTGTCCTTTTGGAAAGGTCAGATATGAAAATTTAAACCTTACATCATTTAAGAAATTACAAGATTTTGGAAAAGAAGTAGCCTTACTATGAAGTCGTAACCTCTGTAATCAACAAGTCATAAATTTATCAGTTAAAAAATAAAATGTGTAAACTCTATACATATTCAAATAGAGAACAAATGCAAATGAACAATTTACGAGTCAAACGACAAATAGAAAGGGGGTACGCCCCAAATACCTTGTGTTTCTCGATTTTGTAGCTAATTGGAAATGCCATCAATAGACCCATTAGATTTTTATTAAGCAATATAATGCACTCTAAATAAGAAAGTAACAAAAAGAATCTTACCACTGATGATGAGCTCAAACAGAGAACTTTGAGCTAAAGTTTCCTCGAAGCCCTTTTTAATTGGTGTAGGAAAGCTCAAAACATAGGTGATGAATTTAAGCATTCACAAGCATATTTGCAAAATCCCTAGCCGGAATTCGTTGTAAATCTCCCCAACATTACAATTTGAGAACAAGGGTGAGGTTATTCACAAAGAACTTACAGTGGGTGTTGAAGCTAGAAGTTTCACTACTCTCGGAGTTTTCTACAACAGTTTACAAGAAGTAAAGTTAACAAGAGGTAAATGAGATCGACCACCGCACCATAGTCATAAAACCGAGGACGAGTACTATCCTTCACATCACCAAATTAAATACAACACGTAACTTTCCTCCAGGTATCATAAACCTTAACATGTGGCAGCATTGCAATTATTATAGTCACACCACGCCTCTAGGTGGAAGAGTAGGCTATAGTTGCATCCAAACTGTGTAACATATTGGAAATTTGTTTAGTACCATGTGCTGCAAGGTACATTAATAATTGTTGATGACATCGCACCGCCTCCTCCTGGGGCACCAAATTCAAGACTTACGTCATCATTTCTGAAGCAATTACATTTCAGATAAATAGATTTTTATAGAAACTAGTTTAATAAATAAAATTGCAATTATATAAAACCGTATAGATAAAAAAAAATTAAATGTTGTAGGGTGTATATTAACAGGGTTATGCCAATCGATATATATCCTGTTGCGCAGTACATAATAAGTAATTCGAAAGTTTATAGGCCTTTCCACATCAATAAGTAATTCTACTTGTGCAAATTTAAAATTGGTTACATCAAAACCAAAATATAGAGAGAATTGCCAACAATTTTTTTTAATAATAAAAAATTAATAATAACATGTAAAATTTGCCACATGGCACTTTTAAAAAATTGATATTAAATATTTTTAGTTTTTTTTTGTGTTTTAAAAATTAAGTCATATTCTCATTGGTTTATGTCCTATTGATAATTTCTTTAACTAATAAAATATATTTAACTAATAAAAAAAAAAGAGAGCTAAATTTAACCATCATATTCTTTTATTAATTAAAAAAACAATTTAATAAATTTGTTTTTTAAATATTAACATTTTATATATTTAAAAAAAAAATTATAAAATTTTTAAATTAATATTATATATCTATATAACAAATTTTATAATTAAAAAAAATAACAACTCATTTTTGCGCCGAGAGGCGCTCTACAGCCTAGTATGAGGGAGATCTTCTAACGTGTATGATGTAGCATTACATATAATAAAACGTAAAAATGTAGCGTTACATCTAATAAAAGGTAAAAAGTGATCATATGAGGGAGATATTCTAACGTGTGTGATGTAGCATTACATCTAATAAAACGTAAACATGTAGCAATGCAAAAGTGATGATTTGAGGGATAGTATGAGGGAGATCTTGTAACATGTAACAAATGTAACATGTAATGTTTTTCGAATATAATAAAATGTAAAAAGTAATAGTATGAGGGATGTAACATGTAACATTTGTAAAAAGTAATAAAATTTAAAAAAGTAATATATATTATGATATATTAAGTCGGCCATTAATATATATTTTGTAAGGACGTGTATTTTCATTTGAAAAACACCTTCGAAATCAGTGGCTATATAATGGAAATCAAAACAA
The DNA here is from genome assembly GCA_027924585.1 of Larix kaempferi. NCBI lineage: Eukaryota > Viridiplantae > Streptophyta > Pinopsida > Pinales > Pinaceae > Larix > Larix kaempferi. The sequence goes on along the minus strand of BSBM01000765.1, from coordinate 4,190,304 downwards.
CATAAAAAAACATAGAAAACATTAATTAAAAAATTAATGTTGGTTCATAAAATAAAATATAGAAATCCATGTTGTTTCATAAAATTAAATATTATGAAAAATGATTAAAAAATAGATATTCGTTTATAAAATAAAAACTTAAGAATTAAACCTGGATCTATCAATCAAGAGAGATCAAATTTCTTGAGTTTAAATTTAAAAAAATAAATACACCTCAAGAAATTGGATCCCTCTCGGTACTTGATAGATCCGGGTTTGAGATGGATCTATGCTGAGTTACAAACAACAAATCACCTTAAAAAATTAATATATATATACTTCCAAATGTTATAAAACTTTATTTTTTAATGTCCATGTTGTACTCCAAAATTGAGTGTCCATGTTGTACTCCAAAATTGATATTAAAATTTGGATCAATTTTCATCTCATATTATAATTCTACAAAACTTTAAATATATATAGAGATAGTAGTGCTAGTTGAAACAAATCACCTTACGAAGTTACCCTATATACTTCAAAATGTTATAAAACTTTATTTTTAGTCTCCATTTTGTACTCCAAAATTGAAATTAAAATTTGGATAGATTTTCTTCTCACATTATAAGATACAAAACATTAAACATATATAGAGATAGATAATGCTAGTTGAATTAATATTTTAAATTACAGTCTTTAATGTGACATTATAAATATACAAAACGTGAAACATATATTTAGGTTGCTTAATGCTGAGAATTAAGCTTGTTTTTGCTGAGAATTAAGTTTGTTTCGTTGTTTTGACAAAGTAGTAGGATTATCTTTTTGGACAACCTTTGAGTTGTATAAATTAATTGCTATTTAGCTTTTTGTTGATACGGTAAGTTTTTTTATCTATTCATTCGATGAGTAAATGAACAATATAACTTTGTTTCTATAATAAAGTTATGATTTTTTTATGTGGAAAAAATAGATAATATTAATTGAAATCACTTGTTATAACTTTGATTTTCTCATTAAAAATATTAAATTTAAGGCTTTTTTCTATGATAAAAAAAGATAATGCTGGTTAAACTAATATTTTAAATTACAATATTTGATGTATTAGGAATGAAAATGACAACCAAAAAGGAGTGAGGAGGACAACCCAAAAATGTTCATCAATAGGTGTGGCCACATGTAAGGATAGGATAGGATAGTGGGTCATTGTCAAAATGAGAAGGGAGAAGGAAATTGATGTATTGGCAAAATAATCTTCCCATTGCCACATGTAAGGAGGATAGTGGGTCATTGTCAAAATGAGAGGGAAGAAGGAAATTGATGTATTAGTTTTATTGGTAGAATAATCTTATTGGTACATAGAAGATCTCTCACCCTTCACCGCTTTAATATATTTGCTGTTTTACATTGTGATGGAAAGGTATAAAAGTATGATAATGGCATTCTTTGTCATTTCTTATGTTAAACTTTTAGTGGGTTGGTATTTCATATCTTAATATTTTAGTTGATGTTAACATATTGCTAACAAACTTTGGTGGAGGCCAAATATTTTATTTTATTATTTTGTTAACTTCTAGAGGTATACTTGTCTCACTTAAACCAACCTTGACAATCTGTAATTTCCATGTACACCGAATCTGAGCTAATTGACAAAAATATCGATCAGGGCAGAGATTTCTCCTACCTTTCTAAAGTATTAACTATTAATAAATGTTTCCAACATTGGGTACACTTAACATTAGCATTATCATAAACCTGCAAGGTGGTGACCAAACATAGTATTTGTTCCTTGACTTTTAGTTTTTTAATAAATTAGTCAATTAAATATTGTAAAATCCAAGATATTTAACCTCGTACAAACGATATATTCAATTTTTTATTAAAAATAAACCGCAAAGTTTTATCGTCTTTGTTAACGTGGAGAGAGGGATTGCGCTTCACATTTAATAAGATAAATTAAGGATTCAAATTTGATATTTTTTGGGATTAAATTGAAAGTATTGACAATTCGATTGGGATTTTTAAACAAAATAATTTGATATTTTTTTATTGAATTAAATAAGTTTTATAGTTTAATCTATTTTTCTAAGTGGTGGAAGATTATCTTTAATGATTAATATTTAAGTAAAATATAATTAACTTTAAACAAATTTTATATTTAACAATGTTTCTAGGAAAGGGACAAATATGATAAATAAAAAATGATAAGTTATGCGATGCTGAAATAACCAAGTTCTTTGATTTTGGAATTTTCTATAAGTTATGTACATAATGCAATGTATATATTTTTATAAAAAAATAGTAGTATTTTATATTTTTTTCCAATCGAAAAAAAACCATATACCTGATATTCCATTAGATTAAATCAATCAAGGTATAAATTATACAATAACTGAAACATATTATTATTTGACTGTTCTATGCACCTAGGCATTGCTCATGTAGCTTTTAAAACAAAAATAATTAACTCATCTATATCCTCAATCTGTCCCTAGTAAATTATACAAATTCCAAAAAGGCATGTGCTAGGCCAATTAGCTAGAGCAGGTTCTCAATTGAAAACACAATAAATATAGAGCAAGACAAAAATCCCAGCTGTATGGCAAGTAGTCCCTAGTCCTTCTCCATGCAACATACCTATCATCTGGATCTACAATTTTTTATCCCCCGCGAGGAAGCATGGACGATCACTGTTTATTAAATGGAAACAAATTAAAGACAGTAAGATGGATTAATATATGCCCACAAAAAAGTCAATAATATAGTCTCGAACATAAATCACAAACACTAATATCCTTGAAAGGAGCCCTAATGAGAATTTTGAGCATTCTTCATAAGACAAGAGTCCCTCATCGAGCCCTAAGGCCCCTTTAGAAAAATCATCCGCCTCTTGATTGAATTCCCTGTATATATGATGATAATAGAGTTAATGGAAAGATCCTTGCAAAAAATTTATCCTCCTCATCCACCTTGCAAGATTCAGTACAATGAGGGAAGCTCCCAAAAATCCAATCTATTATAACTCTTGAATCTATCGCCACCTGAAACCTACTAATGTTTTTGTGGACCGCAAATTTAAATAATTCCCACATAGGTAGTAGCTTTGCTCAAGTGTTTGTTCCCACCCCTCCTCCCATATTAATCATGTGTAGATGGATTTCATTCATCTTCAGTAATACTCCAATACCGCAGTTCCCATCAAGCCCCTGACATGCACCATCAAAGAAACCAATGGGAGTATCATTTTTAAAAATTGGAATAGATAAGTCTTTGTTAGGAGGAATCCTTTCCTCGCAATGCCCCTCAAGTAGAAGTCCTAATATTCTTTGTGTCACCAGGATAACACGAGGTTTAGTGCCTTCAAATAAAACTTGGTTCTTGTGGAGAAAAATACTCCAACAAATATAGCAAGGAAACTCCTTGTTCTATCCCTTTGATTCTACCTCCATCCACTTTTGTAAACTCATAACCAAGGACACTTATAACCATAAATTCTTAAATCTAAGCAACTTTTTAAGTGCTCTTCACACCTGCTTTATGAATGGACAATGAACAAATAAATTATTTATACATTCTCCAGCATTATAACAAAGTACATAGATATTAGGCCCAACTATTAACACCCAAAAAGTGCTCACTATCTCATTCCCTTATTCACATGACCCATTTGTCCACTTTTCCACCATTTGAGCCTCTAAAACCATCAAAAGGTCACCAAAAAGACCACAATACACCTTTTTCCCCTCAAAATATATATTTTTTCTCAAAAAATACAAAAGAACCTTAAAAAAGGGTCCAAAATTCCCCAAAAATATTAAAAGGGAATAAAAATATTCAAAAAAAGGAAAAAGAGGGAAAAAGATACCTAAACCATGTTGGTCAATACCATTAGTTTCCTCAAAACCATAATGGTATTCTCTATCACCAAAAACTATAAAAAGGTGATAGGGGCTCCTCACTTTTCATCCACATTTCATCCTATCCTTATGCTACCAAATTCCCTTTGAAAGCCATTGCCTCCCATTTCGAGTTTGAAGATCCCCACTTCAGCTTTGGAGAAGAAGAGACCATTAGATATTGGAGCTTCTCAACCTTGGAGTTGCTCAACACCCACCATCCTCACCATTTGAGGTAATACAAAATCAAATATTTTTTTCAAGTTCTTGTTCTTCCATAGATCTTATTGCTTATGTTTCGAAATCTAGTTTTTTATTTATTTGCCCATGCTTATGCTAGATCTACAGTTTTTTATTTTAAATTTTTTGAAAAATCAACACCTTTTTGAAAAGTTTACCATGGCATTTACATTTAAATTGCTGTCATATTTTGCAAATTGAAATCATTATTTTAGTTTGTGATTAAATCGCCCATGCGAGGCACATTAATTTGGTATACACCTACATCAGCACACAATCTGTCACAATAATTTCAAGTGAGCCTTAAAAGTTACATTAACTCAAACAACATTCTAACCCCACTTGGGGAACACAAAAAAAATTTTGTAGCTAGGTAGGACTGAGGGGATAAGTATCCAAATAACACCCCTCACTCATTTTTCATGTTGAGACATAGTGGTTGACATTTAGGGTACCAAAATCCCTTATTATTTGTTGACACGGTTTAACACCAATTTATCGGGAAGGCCTCTCCCTTAGGAGGGTTGAAGTAGCCAGACTGGTTCTGGAAGCCTGAGTGGAATACCGCTATCCATTCAGTAACCGAAGGATACCTTTTGCAGTTCTCGTTGTACCACCCTTATGGGAGTACAGCGGCGATAGAACCAAACTGCAGATTCACCCAACCGAACGTGTCATGAACGGGGTATCTTAGTGGCCAAACTTTTAGGATTGTCTACCCGGTGTCCCTCCCGGTAGGGGGATATCTAGCCTTTGATTCCACTACTCATATTGTCTGACTTGGATTTCATCACCTTGCAGAGGATATGTTTTCGTTGAGTCATAATACCACTTCTAGTTAGGTGTTTGCATGCTCCATTACCTCCTTTTGGTCATAGAGTCTACCTTTTTCTATTTTTAGGAACTATTTGCATGTTGGTTTCCTGACCACATTTTTTTATTACTCCACCTACTATAGCACAACTGTTATAGTAAGTGTTTTTGAGGTTGATTTTTGGCCTGAGTGCCATTTATTTTTTATGCTCCCCTCTTGCACGCACAGTTGCATTAGGGATTTACAGCTTTCCACTCAGCACCACTTGGTAATCTTTCGATAAAATTGTCACCATTGATTCCCCGAGACATTCTCGGCGCTTCCGGGGAGACCCCTCACAGTACGGTTCTCTTGACTCCACACGTCATCGGAATAGAGCCCCGTCATCCGATTCTGATGCGCCTCATTTCACATCAGATTCTGAGGCAGAATCCGAAAATCCCACATACACCGCACCCACTAGCCCTAATGCTGATTTTTCTTCCAACCCTTTCAACACAGGGACTATTGGTGAAACATCTTCCACCATCACAACTACCACATTGGACACCACTCCCACAACCAATGTTGGTATGCCCAACCTGGGAACTGCTTCCACTCTAGGCATGCCTAATATGGGAACTACATCTACTTTAGGGATGCCCAACACGGGACCTACACCTGCTATAGGTATACCTTTGACTGGGACCACTTCCAGCATACCAAACCCTGGGTCTACTATACCCAATCCAAACCCATCTGTAACTAAAGCTACACTTGGGAATACAGGCTTCACCCATACACCTTTGATTGGGGGACAGATCCCCTTCACAAATCAGATACCCTTCGGGGGCAATGACCCACACCATAATGCTACCATTAGCACATATGCCCCAGCCACTACATCACACCCCTCGGCTAGTCTGCCATTTATGGCAAGTCTGAATTTGCCAGACTTGGCACGAATAACTAATGATCCTATTAGACATGACCCCACTTGGCCCCCCATGCCCACAAAGCTTCCCTCAGATATCCCAAAATTTGAAGGCAAAGCTGGGGAAGATCCCCAAAACCATATCATGTATTTTCACCTATGGTGTTCTTCTAACTCCATAGTAGATGATTCTATTAGACTAAGACTTTTACAAAGAACTTTCACTGGCTCTGTAGCCAAGTGGTACATTGAGAAGCCACATGGGACTCGAAACACATTTACGTCCCTCACTTCAACTTTCCTCCAGTTCTTTCAACTACCTGTACGCTATGACGCAGGAGTGTAAATACTCTTGTCTTGTAGACAGAACACCACTATACACATCACCGATCATATCCATGAGTGGCGTAAGCACCGTAGCCTCTACAAGATAAAGCTTGACGACCGTATCTTTTTGTATTGGTTCCTCAAATCACTCCTCCCCCTCATAGCAAAAAATGTAGCTTCTGAACGACCCCAGTCGGAAGAAGAAGCCATCTTAAAAGCTCAACAGTTCGACCTCATATATGCCCAGTCATGATATCTATACACTATTTTACCTAATGCCCCACGCGGCGATACGTCTCGCTATGACGTGCCGGGGGCATCCCATGCCTCCGACGGTATTATCGGCCAGGTTATGGTGCAAAACAAACCTTTTACCATGACGAGTACAAACAACGCCCCAGACCTTTCTAGGGCTTCATCTCACTCTGGAGCTACAACTTCGTATGCTCCAGTCACGCACACTCACCACACTCATGGAACCTCATGCCCACCACAGTGTTATGGGAAAGCACCATCAGCTTATGCACCACCTTCATACTATAACCAGCAGGCCCACCAGACTCCTATTCACTCACAAGCCCCAGCGGCTTATTACCCACCACAAGCAGCTCTTGCTACACCACAACCTCCAGTCGCTCAGACTTATCCTCCAAACAACAACAATGCTACCCCCTCTAACCAAAACCCTGATCGACCACCAAAACAGGGTAAGAACCCCAATTTACGAACAAACCACCCATGTTCCATATGCGGGGTATATGGCCATTACACACACACTTGCCCCCATTTGGAGCGAGCGTGCCAACTGTGGTCTGATGACGCCCAACGCCAAGGGCACGCGGCATAACCAGCGCCACCTCCTCAACCACAACCCATGGTGCTACAGAATCCTTTGCCCACACAAGGAGTGGTGAACACTCGTCCATTGGATCCTCCTCAAGGAACCATAGCACCATAACAGCAAATCACATACGCTGCACACACAAACCAACCAATGGATTCAAGTACTCATCATCTCCTTATGATGTCATCGTCCGACATGAATCCCCAAACGCATCGAAACCAACAACCCCCTTTACTCCCGCAACCACCCTCAGTGCCAACTCACGTAGGAGCCACACCAATTCATACTATCCCATTTCTATTTCCCCCTTCAGGCGCCATCAACACACCAGTCATGGCTACACTTAATCTCTCAGGATTAACATTAGGACTACCTGTGTGGTACCTACCTGCCCCAACCCCTCCCCCGACACTGAATGTCATTTTACAATTGGTGCAACCCATCAATACTTCTAACCATTTGCCCCCTGGTGTAGCAAACATCCAAAACCGACCACCTCCAACAGGGGCCACTGCATCAACATCTAGTAATGCTCCCCTTGAACTCCACTACAATGGCGGCATAGGCCCACAAACCTACACCACTAGACCCACAACCCGCACTGCCCCACCGATCCCAAGTTGGTGAAGAATCCGCCAAAAATCCATGCTCCCCCCAAACGCTCTTTGTGCGGCGACATAGGCCATGCCACCCATCAATCTCCACAGTTACCAACACTTCAAGAACACATGAATATGTTGGAAGACGACGTCGGTATCCTAGTGGTAAAACTTGAACTGCCTCCTCAGCCGCATGATAAATTGCTGTGTACCAATCACCCTTGTGAGATATGTGTCATTTACGGCCATTACTCACATCACTGCCCTGATCTACAAGATTATAGAGCAGCTCTATACGAATTGAATAATGCCGACCTAGAGATATCCCGTCTTCTCATTGAGGAAATATATCCCCCAAAATCTTCCTCCTCAGAAGATATTAACACCATTTACACGGTTTCCACTGGAGACCCCTCTGTTCGGTCGACCCCTTCCACTAATCCCTTTGACACACATGTTCAACCCTTTCAAATCGACGAGGAAACCACATGTCCACAACATGGGGGCAGGCCCAAAACCTTTCCTACTCATCATCATCGTCATTCCCGTTGGCGATACTGGGGGCATCCACCCCACAAGGGGAATCCCCCATCATCATATCATCATTTTAGTATGCCACTACGGCCCACAGCCTCATGGTATACCCCCCCGCTAGCAGTTTCTCAATGCCTTATTGATCCCTCTCTAAGACAACATCTACACCACATTGACACCTCTGAGTTAGGGGGCATAATAGATTACCTGAACCCTAGGATAGGGGGCATGATCAATCATTTTGAACCTTCCCCATCACATCTATCTCATTATTTCAATGACCCCATTGTTCAAACCAACACATATGTGATCCACAATCATAAACCCCATGCACATAGCATGGGGGCAGGTCATTAACCCTGCTCACTTTTTCACATGCGTGATCTCAACCATCTTTGAGGTCACATATCACTTGTATATTTGGTTTGATTTGATACACCTAGTATTCTTCCCCTGCGGGTCATCATTTCTCCCCACCACTGCATCCTTGGCTTGGTGGGCTCACCTTTATTTGTAGCCATTTTTTAACCTAGTTATTTCCTTTGACCATTCCAGAGTCCTTATGACCTCCGTTTTTCGCACCATTTGCACTACCAGATTCATATTTCCATGCTCGTGATGATGCTTGAGATCATTTCTCGCTCTCACCAAAAAATTTTGAGCAATTTTTCCATGCCCCTCATTGCCTCAATTTGTGTGCCACATCAGTCGTGGTCCATTTTTTATGAGTCTTACATCGCTAGATTCAGTTTTCCGTGCTCATGACGATGCTTGAGATCATTTCTCGCTCTCACCACCATATTTTTTGGGTATTTTTTCCATGTCCCTCGTCGCCTCGATTTGCGTGCCACATCGGTCGTCACCCATTTTTTACGAGTTTTATATCATCGGATTCAGTTTTCCGCGCTCGTGATGATGCTTGAGACCATTTCTCGCTCTCACCCCCATAATTTTTGGGCATTTTTTCAAAATACCACTCATTGCCTCGGTTTGCGTGCCACATCGATCGTTACCCGTTTTTAACGATATTTATGTCGTCGAATTCAGTTTTCTGCGCTCGTGACGATGCTCAAGATCATTCCTCGCTCTCACCAATACCTTTTTGTTTGATATAATTTTATGCCTTTTTCGGGCCGAGTAATTCCTTTACGAAAAAGGCACTTAGGGAGTTTCTGTTAAGCTCTTTTTTTACTCCTAAAACAATGAAAAGATCGTCAAGCAACCTTGCTTCCTTTCATGCTCGCTAAAAGTATTTGAAAGAGCATCTACCTGGTATAAGTTTACCTCTTTTTTGGACCTTGTAGACTAATTATGAAAAAGGAATACTCTAGTCACATCGGCTAGAAGAGTTCTCCATTTGCATCATTTTATGCTTTTTCGGGCCTTGGAGACTAACATACGAAAAAGAACACCAATGGAGTCTACTTACAGCTTTTAGACTCTCTAAAATTGAAAGCAACCACGAGCAATCACCATCTTGGGCTCGTATAAATCCACAGGATGGTACTCCACCACCAATGCAGATTCTTCTTATCATTTCCAGACTCCTTAAAAATGAAAGCACTAACGAGCATGAACAGTCCTGGGCTCGCATAAATCCACAGGACAATACCATTTTAGAGCACACTTTTATCCCTTCTTGGAGCTCATTAAAACTATGAAGAAGGACCCAATGGTGCTTTTCCGCACCACAACAAATCACGTCTACTCATATGGCAGCTTCCCCATTTTGGTCGCCTTTGTTCAGAGTATTCTGCAATATGTCAACCTGAGAAGTCTCCCAAAAGCATCCACAAGCTTGTCCCCCTAGAGTCACTCCAGTCTACAATACATACCCTTGATCCCTTAAAGCTATGATCCCCGCACTAACAAGTCAGTTTCTTATGCTACTAGGTCAACCATCTCATCATGCTCTGAACAAAGGAAGTTTGAGTCCATCCATTCTATGACCCCAGTCATTTCCCATCCCCACAGTATGTCAGTCCTACCATCAGTACCACCACATATCAGTTGTGCACCTCGTGCTTCTATCAAGGAAACATCATTGCCTTGATAGTTGTTGGTCCCCCTCTATCGACGCCAACCAAATCTATTCCAGAGGATAAACCCAGAGGTCCCTGTGCCTTGGACTCATCACCACTTGTGAAGAGTGCCTACAGATCATTTCGAAAGGAGTCCTCAGTGCCTCTCCAAATGATTGTTTCTCACATGCCCGACTTCTACACCTTGATCGCATCGTTGAGACTCGTACAGGGTATCGACCCTTTCAGTTATTTGTTGAAGACCCTCGATATCACGTAACTCTTCCACATTTGAGAGACTACATATGGAAACAACTAGTTACATTTTCCTATACATATCCAAGTTGCGTTTACCGATAGTATTCAGATGTACCCCACTTTTATACTCCCTTGAGTATACAGTTACATATACTCCTCAGACTTGACTCACAATTTTTGAGTCCCTACAGATGTTGGACACCTTCAATTTTAGCAGTTCATCAACCCTTCTGATACCTTATTCAGAACGGTTGTTGCTTTATTCCAGTGTATCAGTTATTGAGATTAGTCACGTCATGATCATGAGTACGTCCCAGCATTGTGTCCCCTCTGGACCATTATGATGTACCAACAAATTTTTATGTATTATTCAGGTCCGCCTTCTTGGGCCTAATTGTTATGTATATATCTTGATACGACCATGGGTATTCCTGCCTCGTCCATAATCAGAGATTATTCCTCATTCATTTTGAGGCCATGTATTTTTTCAGTTTTTGCAGCTTCCAAGGGGCCATTGTTCCAGTCTCCAATCGGTCTCTTCTCTTCTCCAAACCCCAGGAAAAAGACAAAAGAACTATGATGTCTATCGGCCATACGATGAGCTCCTACCCTCACACATCAGGGGGCAATCTGTTAACACCCAAAAAGTGCTCACTAGCTCATTCCCTTATTCACATGACCCATTTGTCCACTTTTCCACCATTTGAGCCTCTAAAACCATCAAAAGGTCACCAAAAAGACCACAATACACCTTTTTCCCCTCAAAAAATACAAAAAAATGGTCAAGAATTCCCAAAAAATATTAAAAGGGAATAAAAATATTCAAAAAAGGAAAAAGAGAGAAAAATATGCCTAAACCATGTTGGTCAATACCATTAGTTTCCTCAAAACCATAATGGTATTCCCCATCACCAAAAACTATAAAAAGGTGATAGGGGCTCCTCACTTTTCATCCACATTTCATCCTATCTTTATGCTGCGAAATTCCCTTTGAGAGCCATTGCCTCCCATTTCGAGTTTGAAGATCCCCACTTCAGCTTTGGAGAAGAAGAGACCATTGGATATTGGAGCTTCTCAACCTTGGAGTTGCTTAACACCCACCATCCTCACCATTTGAGGTAATACAAAATCAAATATTTTTTTCAAGTTCTTGTTCTTCCATAGATCTTATTGCTTATGTTTCGAAATCTAATTTTTTATTTATTTGCACATGCTTATGTTAGATCAAATTATATTAGTTTATTCATAATTGTTTTTGTTTTATATTGAAACTGCTATTACAAGTTAATAGGCGCATCTTTAGCACATGATTGGTTGAAAAACCAAGCAACACCAACCCCACCTATCTTCATATAATTGTTTTAGGTAAGCACCTTATTCGTCAATGCCAACCAAAAAAATAGTCTAATTTTGAGAGGGGTCTTCCATTTCTAGATCACCTTTTTCCACCAACATTCTTCTACCATAGATTCTGTATAATGTAAAGCTCAATATGCCATCTTTACCACCACCAGTTCATTATCATTGTTCCATGACCAGATTAATGTATCCTCTTCTTAACCAAGGAAAAATCTAGAGTAATTTAATGCTTGTATATATGTGTCCCATTCAATTTCCAAAGGACTAGATAGTTCTAATGTGCCACTCTTGATCCATACATATTCATTGCCCCTTAAATCCATCACTAATGATACTTGTGCCAATGAACTTATTCCTCTAACTGACAATTCCTGTAGAAGATCCATGGATAATCTGTATGTTGCAGGACCACCTACCCATAAATCCTTTCCCAACTGAAACTTCTTCATGTCTCCAATATTGCATACCAACCATTTCCCCACAATTGGAAAGGACTTCACTAAACTTGCCCAAAATTTTGATGCATTAGCTACCTTCTTAGAATTCGATCTTACCCATTCATCCACATGTTTACCTTTGAGATATTTATCTCTTATCAATCTGCTCCATAACCCAAAATCAATTAAAGACCTCCATATTTATCCTTTCCCAGCTGAAATCCTAAATTTGAAAATGTTCATAAAACCCCAACCCCCCACAAACTTGGGTTGTGCCAACGTTTCCCACTTGACCAAGTGAAACCCTTTCTTTTCCTTCCTATTAGTCCACATAAAGTTGAAACATTTTCATCTAATTTTATCAAGAATGAATTTTGGAACCTCTGCCAGGGACAACCAGTAAACATGGATGCATTACAATACTGATTTGACCAATACCATTCTACTAGCCAAAGAAAACCATCTAAGAACCCAACTGCTAATCCTTTTATCGTCTTTTCGAAGAAGACAAAACCAACCTCCTTTCTATAGTTTCTTAGCTTCAATGGATATCCCAAATACTTAAATCCCTCCTCCAAATGACACATATGATAGGGCAAGATAACCTTAAGACTGTCACATAGTGCATGGCTAAGTCCATTCGGTAACAACATTGACTTGTCCACACTTATGACCATACCAAAGGCTTTATAGAATAGATTCAAAAGAGACTGGTACTGAATCCATTCCTGAATAGAACCTTCACCGAAGAGTATCACATCTTCAACAAAAAAAGAGTGTGACAACACATGATTTACAGACATCTTGACCCCTGATATCAACCCTTCAGACCTCTTTTTTTGATCATGAGACTTAGACCTTCAACCACCAATATAAAGAGGATAGGGGGTATCCCTGCCTTAATCCTCGACGACTTTGGAAAAAAGTTGCAGGAGACCTATTCGATAAGACAACAAAATTAACTGAGGTCACACATGCCATAATCCAATTTTTGACTTCTAGGTTTAATCCAATATGGAGTAGTATCATTCTCAAATAATCCCAATCTACATTATCATAAGCTTTGATCAAGTCTGATTTCAAGAGTACAACCTTCAATTTTCTTACCTTGATCGAGTGCATTCCTTCATGAGCCACGCCCATCACATCCAGGATCTTCCTATTACGGAGAAATCCAAATTGTTCCTTTGACAAATGCTTATACATATAAGATTTGATTCTATTTGCAATTTTTTTTAAATTAATTTATAGACCAGGTTGCACAATGAGATGGGCCTGAACTTATTGAATGAGGAAGGCCTCATCTTTTTGGGAGTTGATACAATGAAAGTTGAATATAATGCCCTTGTAATTCTTCCTGAGGATCTGGACTCCTCCACCATAGCCAGTAAATATGACCCAATGATATCAAAGTATTACATGAAGAATTTGACGATCCAACCATCTAGCCCCATACTTTTTCCCTTAGCAAATCTCAATAATGTCTTTTTCACTTCCTCTAATGAGACATGACTCCTAATCCTCCTATTATCTTCAATAGAAAAATATGAAAGGAAATTCCGAATAACCTCCAACTGTTGAGTAATATGATTATATGAAGAAGCCTGATTCATGGATTAAAAATGTAGGAAAGCCTCCTTTCCTAGCTCCTCCTGAGTTATGTAGACCTCCCCATTGCTACCTATGACCTCCCAAATATAATTTATCCCTCTTCCATGTTCAACAAACTTTGTGGAGGAATTGTGTATTGCAGTTGTCTTGAGAAATCCAACTCACCCTACTCTTAAGTCTCCATGTTTCCACCTCTACTAACATAAGATTACATTTTTGGGCCTCCAACGTTCCAAGCTCTCTATTCTCCTCATCTAAGAACAATCCAATCGAGTTCCTATGATATATATCCTTTATCTGTTCCTCAAGGTCCACAAATTTCGCATACATCTCCTTCTTCCTCATCCTACTCCATTTTGAAACCACCCCTTTAAGAGCCTTTAAGCTAGTGACCACATGCTCCATTGCAGATCTGTCCCTGCCTCTATAAAAACCCTCCAATTCCTTCTAGCTAGGACATTGAATTCTTCCATAGTATGATTGTGTGGTTTTTTCTTGAAAGGATAATTATAAGGGATAATACAAAATCCAATTGGAAGATGGTATGACAATTTAACAATCTCGATCTAGGATCTTACCTAAAGGACCTCTCCAACAAATCTTCTACTACAAAGAAGCAATCATATCACTTAGGTTATAAAAATAGCATGATTTGGAGTTCGTCATAAATACAAATATTATATTCAATATAAATGGAAGTTTTCAAGCTAGAAAGATTAACTAAAGAAATTAGATTCAAAATACCCTTTTGTGATATTATATATTTTAAGATTTGAAAATGAAAAATACAACAATGTTATAATGCAAAATAAATTAAATTAAATAATTAAATTTTATTTTATTTTATTTTTTTCGAATTTACAAATTTCAATTAAACTTAATACATAACACATATTACATTTTTTCTTAAAACTTATTTCTTTAAAAAAATCATAAATTTGAATTTAAAAATAAATAATATATAAGAGAACCAATAAATTGCACCAGAAAGCAAATAAAAGTTACTACCTAGTGAATGGAATTTTAAAGTTTGATTACCAAATCTCATGAATAAATATCTTAAAGAGTTAGATATAATTTTAATATTGATTTAATGCTATTCAAATCATTTAGGGGAAAGGTAATTTTTTTGGAAATTAGTTGAAATTGAATACTCACAGGTCTGAATACAAAATTTCCCAGGTTTTCATTTAACCTACTTGGTAATTTAAATTAAAAAAAAAGTAATTATTTTTGGAAATTAGTTGAAATTGAATACTCACAGGTCCGAATACAAAATTTCCCAGGTTTTCATATAACCTAATTTAAATTAAAAAAAATTAATTAAATTGAAAAAAAAACATAAAATTTTAGTAATTTAAATAAAATAAAAATTTATTTATAATAAAAATTTCAACTCTCAGAGGGTAAAACATTAAGCTCCCCGGCTAGGGAAAATATAAGTTATATAACACAACATTTCTTAAAAATGTCACACTTACTTTTGTTAATACCAACCATGACGAATTCGACATGAGAAAATCTGTAGAACTTATAACAAAATTTGGCCCACGCACTCTAAAAGGAGAAATTTATGTCATAGTTTAAAGTTTTTTTTTAAACTAACTGCTATGTTAATTGTTTTTACCTGTAGTTTCTGTTAACATAAATAGCTATGGATCTCTCATTACAAATTTTGTAGACACATTTGCGAACCTATCTAAGGCATTGGCAAACAAAGAATTTAGGTTATTAAATGTTGAAACTTTGTGAACTTGGATATTGTTTTTTTTAAATTATAGTATATTTATGATTCCCATTGCTACAGGGTGTAGAAGATGACAGCACAAAGTCTCTGGCACGAAAGGTGTCCGACCCTTACAGTTCTCGTAGTAATCAGACACCAGAGGAGAGGGAAGCTAGTCCTATTATTCACTTGAAGAAGCTTAACAATTGAGTAATTCATTCCCTCTTTATGGTAATATGTGATTCTTTTTGGCATAATAGAAGTTACTGCACTTTACATGTACTTTGAGTCCTATTGACTTATTATTATAGTTATTGGTTGGTCATTAATAAAATCATCTTATACACTCATTAGCTCATCACCAAAAAGAGGAGAAATTATCATCATTGGGTCATGGATTGGTGTCTCCTTCTGCCTGGAGCACCAAGCCCAGGATATCTTGCTGTCAAGTGGAACAATAGAAATTCTTGCTTTCTAATTGTATATTGACACTATTGAATTATTGTTTTGTATTGGCATTTCCTGATTAATTCCTTGTGCTTTTCGGTTGTGCATTGTCATTATAAACTATTTTTTCTAATTGATATTACCTGTTTACGGACTTCATCTTGTCCCATATCAAGACTATGTTGATTCAACTCTATATGCTTCGAGATGATATTGTTCTTGACCTTGCTTGTGGAAAGGTATGGCATTTTTTACGGCCTTTGCAAATCAATTAGAATTTGTATGCAAAATACTTGCTGTATATTCTGACCATTATAATATTACTCACACAACACATAAAGTCTAATTAAGAAATTAATTAACTTGATTTTATTTAAGTCTCTTTTTAGCATTTTGTGAAATTAATTAACTTGATTTTATTTAAGTCTCGTTTTAGCATTTTGTGAAGAATAACTTTTGATTAAAAAATGGATTCAATTTATGTTAACCAACACTAGCTTTTTTTTATTAATTCTTAAAAAAATAATAAAATATTTTATAGTAATTATATATTTAAGATATCATATATTTTTGAGATTGTTTTATACCTTCACCTATTATCTTTTCTTATCTTTTTTCTTTACTCACAACACGCTTTAACTTTTCATTTATCGTCTGTCAATAATAGTTATATTGAATGCTTGTGCGTGAGATTTATGTTACTTTACTAAACATCTATTCTTAGATTGTATTTATGTACATTACGTTTGAAGGCAATTGGTTAGGAAAGATGGACATTTGAAATGGTCCCAATGTTGATACTTGTTTACAGGGTGTGGTTTAACGATCATGATTTGGAGAGTTCAAAATTGTTTTCTACTTCGTATTTTAGAAGATTTGGATTGCATGAAATGTAATGTTATTTGAGGAAAGATATATGTCATTACTTAGATCACAATGCTGGAAGTGGTATGTATAATATTTGCAACCTAGAAGTGGATTCTATTTGTAATTTAGGAGGTATATTATACCTATTAGATAATCAATTCATCAAGTTTAAGACAAGGTAATAATAATTATGGTAAGTTCATGGTTTTAAAATTTTTAGTAATGATTGTTATGAATATCATAATAGGGGTCTTGAACATCTCTAGGTCTTGGAAGACTCACTATTAGTTTATACTTATTGAACAATAAAATGTTGGTTTAAAATAGCATGTTCTAATGTTATTATATTTTTTAATCCATATCAAGAGTTGAATTTGAAGAGAGTCATATAGCTGGTCATGCAAAGAGTTGGTGGAGTCCATGTATTGTATTCTAATTTTAAGATTAAAACTTTTTATTATAGATATCATAGGTTTGTAATGGATTATTCTTCGACTATTTTATATGAACTTGTAAGTATCTACTTATGTAAAAGATGTAAATATTTATATATACAAAGCATTTTATTATATATATATATATATATATATATGAGTATATTATATTTTTTATTATATATATATATATAATGAAATAACACTGAATTTTTTATTTAATATAAAACATTGTTAACATTGTTATGTTTGATATTGGACCAATCTCCTTCTCTATAATGCAAACCCCTTCACCACTCTAAAGACATTTGTCCTAGGTTATTTCCATTGTTATAAGGACCTTATCTTCAAACCAAGCCCTAATATGATCCTTCTTCTCCTCATGTTCCATATGTCATTCCATAAATGCAACAAGAACTTGATGAACCTACTTAGTAATTATCTTCTGCTACCTTATACCATAATGGGAATCATTGTCACCTTTTAGGATGATGGAGACATAGGGAGGTAAATTAATCCCCCTTGTGTAACAACCTTCAAGGTCTTAATATCTAAATGACACCCCCTTATGGCTTTAGATGACATCAATGCAAGTGGTGGTGCCCCCCCTTAATCTCCCTATTATATTCCAAAATAGAGATTCCTCCAAGAATCTTAGGCTAGGCATATTTTCATTCACTTGTTTTCTCCACTTAGGGGCCCATGATCTTAATCATTGTTGCATCCTTAAGCTCTTCAACGTTGTTGGTATCGTCCAATCTACCATCTTGTCCTTTCAACATGATATAATTTTTCTACCTTAAAGGATGACATTACCTCCTTCACCAATGTATGATTTTTTTAACCAAATACAAGCTTGTGGCTTTCTCATTTAGGAGTTTTATGACTAGCTTGGAGATCCCCTCAAAGATGAATCAAATGGCATTTAAATTGGCAATGTAATGTACATAGGGAGTATAATATGGGGTACCTAAGAGGGATAATAAATATAATATGACCATAATAATGGAATAAGGCCCACTTGTTAGTTGGTGGGTAATAAATAGGTCCACTACGTACTTAGAGGAAATAATACTAGCTTACGGGCCACTAAACGGGTGAAGGGGAATGCCGAAGTAATGAAAGAGAATTTTGCATAGTATTATTGTTAATGGAAACAATTTAGAAGCAAAGTTAGATATATTTATATATATATATATATGTATTTGTAATATCCCTGATCAGATATCACTTAAAAGTTTATACCAAAATTAAAGATTTAAGACACCGACTAGTGAACAAGAAAACTAGTTGCAGAACTAGTCTTGGGAAAGCTAGTCAAGGGCTGACTGAGATGGTTCTGAGAATGAGATTTGGAAAGATTTAGGTTCTGGAATTTGTATGGATGTGTGAAACAACCAAGGTGTCAGAAATAAGAGCCTCTTCCAAGTCCTAAGCACAAAGTGCTGGGGCCATTTATGTTTCGAACATTAGCCAGGTTGAAGTCTACTCCAATGCTTCCTGGGCACACTAACATATGCTTACTAGACAGGAATTGGACTACTGAAAGAAACCAGAGGGTGAATATCAGTCATGGAGGTATAAAATAGAGGGATTACCAATTCCCTTGATGATTTGGGAAGTTATGAAGGTATTTGGAAGGATTTGGGCCAAGGGCACTATTGGGGATTGCTCAGGTAGGAGATTTCCAGGATTTTCCAAACATGATGTAATGCACCCAAAACCTTAGGAATAGAGTATGGGGGTCTTCAAGGGTGTTATTATGACCATATATAACCATTAGATCATTAATTTGCAGCATAGGTAAGTCATACAGAAAATTATGCCAAAACTAGCTAGTTAAAAGTGCCCGTTGAGCTAGTCTTCAATTCTGAATGGTAAAAACTCATTAAAAGAACATAATACTCTGTTTTTCAGACTTTAATGGCTCTGTTGTAACGTAATTTAACTCAGAGGGTTGAATCAGATTTTTTCATAAGGATATCTCAAATATTAAGACTCCTCCATTAACTACAATTCCCACAAAGCTAGGAAAGCTAGTTTTAACACTAATGAAGCCAGAAGTCATAAACTGATATAAATATAAGAAATTAACATGTGGAAGGTTCTGATATACTTTATTATTCACTTCCAGGTAGAAATCATAAGGTTAGAGAATATTTTACATTCATTTTCACTCTCAGTGCTCTAGAGGACCTCCAGAAGCTAGAATTCCCCCCAATGGGAAGAGATTGACTGGAGATTGAGAAGAATGGCCTGGATATCAGTATGGGACTGATATGGAGCTTCTAAAGGTCAGAAGAACAGAGTATGAGGGTGAACTTGGCTCTATGATAAGTTCTGATCTCCTCCTTAAAAAATGAGAACCTCCTTCTGCAGTGATCTTCCAATGTCTTCTTCACAAACTCTTCTGGATGGTGAACCCTTCTCTGGTAGCTGGATCAACTTCAATAGTGGCTGATATGGATCTGATCAGCAACCAAACATTATTATGGATCTGAAATGTGGACTGGAACCTGTTAAACCTTGGGGCACATCTCCCAAGAAGTGTTGAGACACATCATTCACAGATGAGTATCTCAGAGCTCTCAAGCAAAAATTCTCAAATGATCAAAAGTTGTTAATGGGAGTTGGACGCATTCTTTTATAGAATTCATGTTGACCTATTGAGCAATTTAATTGGCTTGGTGACCTGTGAGAATGGGTCACCCATGAGTGGATATACTTGCTTGCTTTTCGTCTTACACATTTTCTCTCCTTTAGAAACTGTGCCCCCTTGTGTCTCAAGATGTTTCCTTCCTTGTAAAACTTTCCTGCTTTGTAAATTGAGTTCTCTTTTGGAAATTTCTACCTCCCTTAGATTTTTATGGTTGTTTCCCATTTCTTTCTTTTTGGTAACATCTTACACCTTCTCGCTTTTCATCCCTTGCTATTTTCTGACCTCCAGTTTTGATTTAGCAACATTATCCTCAAGGGGATTCCCTCTTGGACCACTTGCACACATCATCAACTTGCCAAAATATTAATAAATGGAGATAATTAATAAAATAAATTAATTCCTCACTCCAAAATCCAAAATCCAAAATCCAAAATCATTAATTATTTAATTAAATTAGAGGCCTAGCTCAAAATTTCCCAATTAATTAAATAATTCACCTTAGCACTTAGTTTGGGGATTAATATATTCATGGGGGACCCACCTTATCCATTTAATTCCCCAAATTCACCCTTAGGCATATTCCATAAGTCAATTTCCACGTCCTCCATTAATTAATTAATTAATGCCTAGGTGACTTAGGCTAAAATCATCCCCCATGGTCCATAGCAAAATTTGGGGATATGACAATCCTCCCCTCCCAAGATTGCTTGTCCTCAAGCAATTTAGTCCAGGGACTAATACTGCAATTCCATCCAAGCATACTGATGAATTTTCTATCTCTCCTCCTATTGGTGACCACAGTAGTCACCCATTCTTTGTACCACAACATAAATCATCAGAATCATGGGTCACATCAATTCAATGGAATTGAAACATATGCTCCCTCAAGCATGCTCCAACTATTCCATATATCTGTAAAACTCCCCAACTGAATCTGAGTGGGTCCATCATGCTACTGTTGCTCAACTATGATCATAAGCTACTCATGTCTTCCCTAAGAGTTTGCTCATGTCTTCCCTCAATGTGGTTAGGATTATAGGGGTTAAGAGATATATATCATTATGTGTTAGTATTTAGGAGTCTTAGGGGCTATACTAGTTTAGGATTATAGTGGGCCAAGAGTTATGGTGGTTAGTTGTACTAGGGGCTAGGGATTGCAGTGGCTAGGGACTAACGGTCAATGGTTTGGGGATTGAGATATAGGGGTCATGGATTTATGGTTACAAGGATGAATATTTATATGTACATGAGGATAATGCGAGTTAGTGATTTTGTGTAATAGTATATCTCCAAACCCTTGTGGTGAAGGAGAGAAGATAGGGGTGAGGGAGGGAGGAGGGATTGGGTAGAGTGGAAGAGAGTGGGGGGCAATTGGGTGGATAGGAAGAGAGGGGGGTGGGGTTATAGAGAGGGAGAGGGGGGTCCCAACCTTAGATGCAATCTCATCTTATTCAAAAGAAATAGTGAATGAAAATAGTTTGGAACTTGTATATCTAGGAATGGAAATTAGATTTTATAGAGACAGAATCAACGTGTGCATGCATAGCAAAACGTGAACGCATATGCATGTACACGCATAGCAACGCTTGTGCGCACATTTGCACTCACGTGTGTCTGGATTCAAATTATTTTTGGCGCCCTTACAGGTTTGGTATTAGCTTCAGATTGCCAAACCTTGAGTCTCGGTCTGATTTATGGCAGAACACATCAAATGCTATAACTTCATGTTTTTCACGCTTAGTTCTGCATATGCTCCACTAGTGCACTATTTATGAAATTGCACACACTTGTTGAGCTTTGTGTGCAGATTCTAACTATATATTTTTTGAATAGATCTGTTGTTGTTTTCTATTTTTAATTCATTTTTAACTGCACTCATGTTAAATTTGTAAAAAACATAGGTCATTTATTTGGCCTATAACTTTTGATTGGATTACATTTTTCGAAAACGGAAAAGAACCCGCATAAGAGTACAAGAATACCTACAAGTTAAAAAAAAAAAATTGATTGATTATGTTCAGACCATGATATGGTGTACCAACACTCAACCATGTCGTTTTAAGGCTTCACTGACTTTTGTAATTTAAAAACAAATATAAAATTAACTTAAAATTTTTTGGAAAAATAGCCCCGCACAAGATTTGTCTGTTGCCTATGCCTCTATAGATTTTTTTCCTCATAAATTGACAATTTACATATTAAACCGATGGACCAACACAAACATGTGCATTGTGTTTTAGAGAAAAAATAACATATCAATCTTAAAATAATGACATTTTGGGGTGGTTATACTACTTTTCCATAAATAAAAGTTATATATTCCGGAAGGTGATCCGTTTATTTACGTTTCATCCTTTTACACCCTATTCGAAGAAGTTTTGTAGGTACCTCTAATAATTCATTTTAATGATAATATTTATGTTTTTCCAGAATGCCATTGCAACTAACGTGTCATAATTGGGTATCATTACCTTGCACCTGCCCAATAGTAAATAACACCTCATGCACAGAGTTTCCATAGCAATCTCTCATAAACATGCATTCAGAGATTCTTGTTCATATTCAGAAATAGACATTCATATATTAAGAAATATGCATCAACTGCATCAAGTAACAAAATTTAGAAACAAATCCTTTATTATGATCATACTAGGCTCTAGAAAACAATAAAACACATGTTTACTTGAGCCGAGCAAGAGAGAACTTGTTCATAAACCTCGAACATTTGAAAGCTAGCATCATGAACAAAGTATGTTGATGGATTTATCAAAATTGTTGAGTATTCTTATGTTTGAGAAGTGAGGAGCCACAAAATTTAAGCTCTAATCTCATGTAAGTACAAAACAATATATGACATGTGGCAGATCAAGGTGGTGGGGTAGGAAGGCGGTGGGGCGGCGACACAACAATAAGCTCAAAATATGACATACATCAAGCAAAGATAACAGTGGCACAAACATAAAATGTTTCAGATTAATGATAGGCCATCTTAGCATTAATCCAGTTGAAGTTGAAAAAGAAGAAAAAGCAAATACCCTCTTGAAAATATTCTATTGAACATAAGCTTGCTTGCCTTGCTCGCCTCGAAAAGAGGAAAAAAGAGGCCAAATAAGAGGTCCAAATTTTTTATTGGCCAAAAAATAGTAATTAAAAAAAAACTTAGTAAACACTAATGTTTGGTTAAAAATAAATTCATATGATTGATTAATTTGTATGAGAACTAATGTTAAAAGACGACAAAGTCGTTACTAAAGTCTCTACAGCCGAAGGCAAGGACTATTAAACCAAGATTTAAATTCAAACTATTATATCTAAGAATATGAACAAAGTATTGACCAACTTACTTTAATTTCAAAATTAAGTTTTGAAGTATAATACATATCCTAAGATTTAAATTCAAACCATCATATCTAAGGATATGAACAAAGTATTGACAAACTTTAATTTCAAAGTTAAGTTTTGCAGTATAATATATATCCTATATGTCACCTTTCATACCACATACTAATTTAACAAATTTAGCGAAAATTCTAAACATTAATTTATTATTATGTAATATATTTTTTAATTTTAAAATTTATTTTTATAAAATTTTAAATTAAAAATTTATTATTAGTTGAGGATGAATTTGTAATTTGTTTTTCTTAGAAAATAGATTATAACTTTATATTAAATATAAAATCAATTTTGTCTAAATTCTAAAATCTTTCTTTTCAAAATAGAAAACATAAATTTTTACATTTATCTATCCCAAAAAAACATCAAACACATAATCTATTTATAAACAATTTTTTTTTTACATCATAACAAAATTTTATTATTACTTTTAACACATTCTTATCCCTTTTCCATCTTACTTTAGTTGGTGCTACAAGTATCGACCTGCAAAAGTGGAATTATTCAGCGCATTGAATGGACACTAACGTTTCAATTCAATGTCTATTCATTATTTATAAATATATAAACTAATTGCGTATATCAAACCTTAAATATTTGTGATTATTCTACTCATTATTGAGTGTTTCTTTTTTATTTTGTGTCGGATGGTGTTTTTTGACCTTGCTCGGGATGTGGGACTGATACGGTTAGAACACTCTGTCTCTTCTAATGACCCTTTACTCACAGTGGGAGGGGATGGTTTATCTGAGGAAGGTTTAGAAACGAGGGAATTTTTTCAACCGGATAAGCTTCCTAGACGTGGAGGGGGCCTCTCTTGTAGCCGAGGTCAGAAGGCCAGAGTGCATAGGGCTCAGAAACTTTACAAACTTCGTAGTGATGTTCCTGAGATGACTGTTGGTAAGGATGTACAGATGGACAGGGTCCTTAGTCTCTCAGATAGGGCTCTGGTGGGGAAAGTCTATTTTATTCCGGTTTGTAGGGCGTCTATACTGAAATGGGTTTTGGAGGTTTGGAAACCACTTATACAGTATTTCCCGCGTATCCATATCTTGGTGAACAATTGGGTTTTGTTTCGGTTTTTGTACTCAGAATATGCTGATTTGATTTTGAATTGGACTTGGGTTTTTGGGCAGGGGTCACTTTGTTTACAGAGCTGGAATCCTGAGTTTAATCCTAGAACGGAGAAGCTTTCGCAGACACATTTTTGGGTTATGCTCAAAGGGTTTCCTCTGGAACTTTGGCTTGTGGATATCTTTGTTACCTTGGCAAACTAGATAGGGTGGTTCATCTATTTTGATGAAACTCCATTTTCCATGAGGATAAACGGATGGCGTGGGTTCTTGTTGAGATTGATGCAGCCTTGGGCCTTCCGGCAGAGGTTGTTGTCAACTGGGGGCACAAGTGTTTCTCTCAACCCCTGGAATATTGGGGGATACTGTTCAGGTGTCATTTATGTGGGGAGGCTGGCCATATCTGTGCTAACTGTCATTTGGGGATTCTGGATTCTATTGCTCCGTCTTTTTCGCCCTCTGTGGTTCAGACTGCTGTGGAGACTGGTGTACCAACTACTGGGGTATCGATGGGGAGTCTGGATACTGTGCCTACTACTTTCAAAGGTAAGCTAAAATCTCTTTTCCTGATTTTTTTGCCACTCTTTCTCCCAAAGATATGTCTCGGGTTTCTGGGTTACTGGTGGATTGATCTATTTCAACTAGTATACCTGTTCTGTCTTTGGGGCCGACGGAAGGGGGTTTATAGATTGTGTTGAGGTTCCTTTTCTGCTTGTGGTTATGGATTCCTTACCTGACTCACAACTCTTGGAAGATGAGTTGGTCCTGCTAGAACGGTTTGGGCATACCCCGTCAAATACTACTGTGGATCCTATGGTGTTTGTGGACTTGTGTAAGGATACTTTGGAGATTCATCATGGCATGCAAGCTCCTATTACTCCCCTTAGGTCGAGAAACCCTAATGTCACTATTCGGAAAAAACTGAGGGGGAAGATGACATAAGGATTTGGCCCGGTCTTTGGGTGGTGATGATTTTTCATTTACTCCTTTAGCTCCACTTTCTGGGCTACTTGATCCAGATTCTGTTTCTGCTAATGTTTCATACACCTTTGAACCTCTTAGAGTGGTACAGGTTATTTCAAGGGTTACCTGATGATTCTACTTTCACTAAATCTTCGTGGGTCTGGGGGTGCCCACAAATTTCGAGCCCTTAAGCATTTGGTTGTTTCTACTCGTCCGGATATTATCTTCTTCCAGGAAACTATGGTTTTTGGTGAGAAGGCTCGGGATCTCATTTGGCGTCTTTTCCCATCTTGGGATTGTTTTACCATTGACTCGGTTGGCCTTTTGGGGGGGTTACTTGTTGCTTGGAACCCTCTTCTTTACCGTTTTCGCCCTTTTATTACTGATGGGGGCATTCTTATTCTGGGTCGGTCTCATGATCTTGATTTGGAGCTTCAACTACTTAATTGTTACGAGCCCTATGTGGGTAGACAACAATTTTGGTCTAAGTTGGAAGCTGTGGGGTTATTAGACTTAACTTCATTGGTTATTGTAGGGGATTTGAACCTTACGTTATAGAGTGGGGAGATTTGGGGCTTTCGGGTCGGCCTTATCCATTATAGTTATGGTTTTATTCATTGTTTACTCACCATGGTTTAGTTGATGTGGCTTCTAAACCTATCTCATCAACCTAGCGGAATGGCCGCAAGGATTCTGCACATATTGCCAAGAGATTGGACCGATTTATTATCTGTGATCGACTTCTTGGTGTTATTTCGAGATGTTCTTCTTCCATTGTGCCTGCGTGTATCTCTGATCACCTTTCTATACTACTGAAGGTGGGTAATGGAGAGAGGTTGTTTAGGTTTCCTTTAAAATTTTGCTCGACTTGGTCATCTGTTCTCTTATTTGAGAATTTGGTTCGTGAGCATTGGTCCCATTCTCTTTCTGCTCGGTCTGCACCTATTATGCGTTCTTTGCTGAGGTTTCTCCGCTCTTTGAAGTAGGTTATCACTCCTTGGGTACACAGTTATTTGCAGGCTCAAAAGCAGAGCCTTATTGAACTTGAGGATCAGTACATTTTGTCATATTATCAAGATCCTAATTTTCATAATCTTGTGGATTCGGATGTTCGGGCTCTCAGGGGATTGGAGGCGGATAAATAAGAGATATTACTTCAGGATGAAGTAATGTGGTGTCTCAAAAGTAGGGTTCTTTGAATCTCAGCTAGGGACCGGAATACCAAGTTTTTTCATAATTTTGCTGATATGAGACGTAAACACTCTACTGTTTGGGAAATTGAAGATTCTGATGGTGTGTTGATTACTTCTCAGGCCGATATTGAGGTTGCAACTAAAGTTCATTTTGGGGCTCTATTTAAGAAGTCTAATAGTTTAGACCTGGAGGCACAAATGGAAATTTTACAGGCTATGCCTTCTTTTTTTACTACTGAGAACAATGCTCACTTGAATGCTCTGGTTACACTGGTCGAGGTTGAAGGGATTATGTGCAAGATGGCCAAGGACAAGAGTCTTGGGCATGATGGCTGGTCCGTCGAATTTTTCCTCCAGTTTTTTTTATCTTTTAGGGCTGGATATTGTTTGTTTGGTGGAGGAGTCTCGATTTACTGGTCAAGTCTTTGGTGATCTCAATGCTACTTTTCTGACATTGATACCTAACATTGCTAAACCGAAGAAGTTTCATGACTTTCATCCGATTTCGCTCTACAATATTCTTTATAAAGTTATTGCGAAAGTCATTGCCAATCGTATTAAATCTGGTTTGTCTAGAGGCATTTCGTAGGAACAATTTGGGTTTCTTGATCAATGGTTGATATTTGATTGTATTGGAGCTGCACAGGAAACTATTCACTCTTCCAAGGTTTCTCATAGTCCTTCCTTTGTTTTGAAAATCAATATGGTAAAGGCCTATGATCTGGTCAATTGGTCTTTTTTATAATTTCTTCTGTTGAATGTTGGGGTTTGATTATAATGGCACACAGTGGATCCTTGGCTGTGTCACATTGGCTAACTTTGATGTCCTCATTAATGGTTGTCCATGTGATTTCTTTCAAAGTTCTCGTGGTCTTCGCCAGGGGTGTCCGCTGTCCCCTCTTCTTTTCTTGCTGATTATTGAGGGACTTAGTAGGCTCATATCACAGGCACAGGTTGTAGGTAAGATTGTGGGTATTAAGGTATCAAAACATTATAATGTTATTCATTTTCTATTTGTGGACGATGTCTTGCTGTTTGGGATTGGTTAGTTTGCAGAGTGGATCCATTTTAAATACATTTTAGATCGGTTCTGTTTGGCATCTGGAATGATTATGAGAGTTACAAAATCGAGACTTTATGACCTTTGTGTTGAGGAAGGTATCAACTCCTGGGTAGCTGATCTTTTGTCTATGAACTGTCAGCAGCTAGAACTGGGACCGAACTATCTTGGTTATTTCTTGAAACCCAATGGTTATTTCATAAGTGATTGGAACTGGTTAATTCAGAAATTTGAGAAGAAGATTTTGGTATGGTACAACATAAGACTTTCAGTGGGCGGCTGATTGATCCTTATTCGGTCTGTATTAGCCAATCTCCCTGTTTATTGGTTTACATTGGTGCGGGTTCCTCTCACTGTACTCAATCGAATTCGCAGTATTATCTTTAATTTTCTATGGTATGCATGGCCTATTTCGAATGGTACACACTTGGTGGCTTGGTACCGATTAGTTCTTCCCAGGTCACTTGGAGGCTGGGGTATTCGTAATCTCCATTGGGTTTCCCAAGCTCTTCACCTAAAGAGTTTATGGTGTGCACTTACTCATTCTGGATTATGGGGGTGTTTGATGCGGGATAAATATTTGAAAGGAACTACTATTACTGATTGGTTCCGATCGACTCGAAAATCTACTGTTGGTGTTTCTATTTGTTGGAGGGCTCTTGTTCTGGTCTTTCCCCTTTTATTGAAGCATCTGGCTTGGTCTGTGGGAGATGGTTACCAAGTATGTGTTGGTGTAAACTCTATTATTGGGTGTTATGCAGTTCTATCCAATACTACTATGGTCGACATTCATCAACGGGGGATTAATTTCTTGAATCAGGCCAAGAACGGGCAAAGCTCATCATCATTTGGTTATTGGTTACTTGCTAGTGACATTGGCTTAGCTGGTTTTTACGGTGAGGAGTGGGATTGGTATTTTCAGGTTCTTTCTCATGCTGGTATTCGACTCCGTGATCATCTGACAGTCTAATCTGGTCATGGAAAGATTTGGATGGTGATTTAACTACACAACTGGCTTACTCGGCTATTACTCTGCAACATTTACCTCTGGTGGGAAGATGGTGGTTTGGCCATCTGTGGAAGTGGAAAGCCCCCCTTAAAGTATTGTGCTTTACTTGGCTAGCACTTTCTAATAGAATCCTCACTGGTGATTATTATTATCGCAGAGGAGGTATGGGTCCATTTGGATGTCCTTTCTGCTACATGGACTTGGAAAATGTGTAGCATTTATTCATGAATTATCTATTAACTTGTCAACTCTAGAATTTCTTTTCTGATAGATGGGATATTGTTTTTCACTGGAATCAATTATCATTGGATGTTGCCTTGTCTGAGTGGTTGGAGCACAAACAATCTTACCCTACCTTTCCTTTACTCTTTTTTTGGGGTATATGACATCTTCGTTATGCGGTGATCTTTGATGATTACAGACTCACCTTTGTTACTGCTCGGTCCTTCTTACTCTATTACCTTACAGATGTGCCATCCCAGGAGAGACAGACCGGTCTGCGTATTACATTCTCTCCACAGGTGGATGTTGGCCGGCCTTGTGGCTATTTCGATGGAGTTGCACAGAGGGATAATGGAGGTGCCGGTTGCTTATTGATCATTTCGCCATCTGAGTATTTTGAATTATGCTTTGGTGTTGGTAAGGGCACTAATACACATGTAGAGTTACTAGCCCTCAGTGGACTGCTTACATTTGCCAGACATTTAACATTACTGATCTTCAGGTAATTGGAGACTCGTCTGCTATTATAGATTGGGCTTGTGGCATTAGTACTCTAAGGGTGGCGTCTCTAGGTCACTGGCAGCGGAGGATCAGATCTTTAATTGATCAGATCTTCAAAGACTGGGTTGAGTCATAAGGAGGGGATTATAACTTTCAAACATTTTGGTGGCCCTCTGAATAGGGCTGAAGGCTCTATTAACTTTTACTAGTTTAGTTTTTGAATAGAATTCATGTACTGATCATCACTGTGTATCTTTTGGTTATATTGATAGGCAGATAATAGTTCAATAGGTAAATAGAAGTTACTCTATTTTGTTTTATGTTTACATTTCTGGAGATGTTTACTGGATTATAATAATATCAGTATTCTCAGCATGTATTTTCTATCTTTGAGATAGGTGTTCTATGTAAGTTTCTTTGATTCACTCTTATAAATAGTCAGAGACTTTTTTTTTTTTCACTGGAAAAAAATAAAACCTTAAATATTTGTGACGTTGGAGAACTAATATTTTTTTCCATACTGATATAACATTTAATATATATATATATATCATCTTTCATATTATTTATATGTTTTTTAAATGTAATTTGAGGAATGGTCAAACTCATGGGAGTGATTACTACATGTTAATGACAATGATGGTTAAGCGTATAATCAATTCATCATTGATGGCAACAAAACATTCCATGTGACCCACCCGCCTTCGAAGTGTCACGGCAAACAAAATAAGTATTGATGAAGATGTTTGTAAAGGAAAGATGCTTATGTTTTACTAAATAATAAAAGAAGAACAGTTGTGTTGTAGTGTTGTAGAAGTCTTTGTTTTTATTTTTAAGTTTTTCGTGTTGATTTTTTTAAATGATTGTTTAAAAATAAATAATTACTTTTGTGTGTAAGTAGTTGGTTGAGGTTGAGTTTTTTTATATAAAATGACTAAGCTAAAAAAATTAATAAATAAACTAGAAGTCAATTTTTATTAGTTGTAACAAGACTTTTGAGGACAAGGAAACATATCTGAAAGTAAAGACAAGAATCAATCTTATTCTTTGTCAATTAAGTAAGAATAAGTAAGAAAAAAAAGCATTGAGAATAATGATGTATATTAATTAAGATAAAAAGCATTTTAGAATAATGATGTGCAGTAAATGTATTTGTATTTATATATTTATGTAATGTATTTGGAAAAAAAATTAGACATAATTGACATTTCATAAGTTTGGTTTATTTTTAGTTTTAAAAATAAGATTAAAAAATAAGAAATTTAAATATGATTAACATTTTGTAAGTTTTGATTTCTTTTATTATGAATATTTAGATTTGAAAATAATAATGGTAATATAATATTTTCTACCTACTTCATGGAATTAAATGTTTATTAATGATTATTTTTGTTTTTATAACATTATGTTAATATAACTAAAGATAAGTTGGTGTAATTAGGTTTCATTTATAACCTAGTATTGAAAATATTATAATTCAATCAAATCAACTATCAAATCAAATCAATTATCAAGAGGAAACTTAAACAATTTTATTTAGCACAATTCTTTTATGTTTATCATCAAACCATATAATATGTTATACAAAATAAAAATATAATAATTGCACTAAGAGTAGCAAGGTGCTCTACATCCGAGTATGACATAGATGTTGTCACGTGTCTATTGACAACTTACTTATAAAAAATTAATTGCACCAAGAATAGTGAGGTCCTTTACAACCCAATATGATATAAATGTTGTCACGTAGGTATGTGACAACATAAAACGTATAGGAACGTAGATCCATCTTTAAATGATACAAATTTTATACCTCAAGCAATTTGATTCCTCTCGGTGCTTCATATATATGGGTTTACAATAGATCTAAGCTGGTCATTAACATAGCCAACAATTTCTATGGGTAAAGAAGTCAATGATGTCCCAAAATATAGATTTTACACATGTTTGGATCCACTTGTTGCACTAAGAATAGTAAGGTGTTCTACAACCCAATATAATATAGATATACAATGCATGTACTTACCTACACGATAACATATAAAAATAAATAAATCAACATAAATCCATTTTTAAAAGATAAAAAAATTTACACTTCAATAAATTTGAACCCTCTTAATATTTATATAAATATAAATTTAAAATGAATTTACACTTATAATAAATATATTATAGACCAAATAATAATCATATATATATAAAATCTCACATTGTTAATATTAAATTATATATATTATGGTAATTTGTTATATATATATATATATATATATATATATATAATTAAAATTAATTTTTATGTACAAAATTAATAAAAGAGTGTATGTCAAACACATAATGAAAAACTGAATGTCAAAAGTGGAACATTTCATTTTTGTGAAATGCCTACGTAGTTATGCAAATAAATCATATATCTAGTTTGATGATAAAAAACAATTTATCCATTTAAATTAGCTAAGTAATAAGGATGATTTGACTATATTAAATTTCTATTATAATCTATTCAAAACTTTAAACTTTATATCAGATAAAATAAATTGAGTGTTTATAGAATAATGCAATATTATATATATTCCATTTTTATTTTTTTAAATAAATATTGGTTTTGTATTTTTGTATTTTTATTTTATTTTACATATAATTGTGTTACTAAAAAGGAAGTACTACAATCGAATTTTATATATGTTTGAGTAAAATTTATAAAATGAATTATAGATTATTTAAATAAGTTCTTGTAATTTCATATTGCCCATTGTAATATTATCCAACTATTTCTTATTCAAAAAATTTCTACTTTAATCCCCTATATTGCTGGTAAACAACTTCCAAAATATGCCTAAAATTAGAACTACTTTACAAAACATCAAAATTGTTTGAAATAGTTTATAGAAAAATCCCTCTAACACTGTTCAGATTATCTCATTTGTGCACCGTTGTTGAGGGCTTGGACTTTGCTTTGATGACATTGCCCACACTTTGCTTCTCACGAGCTTGATAACCAAAGATTCCCTTAAACCTATGTTCTTCTAAGTCCAAATTTGTTTGCTTTTCACACTTGGAGTGACATCTCGTGGATGGGGTATTGATAGAGGTAGAACTACAAGGTGAGGTCTCCTGCACATCAATAACATTTTTTAAATTGCAAGGGACAAACCGAGCCCCAAGAAGTGGCATTATACTCGATGGGGAGAGTAACGAAAATAAGAGGGTGACACAGACTAAAGGAAAAGCATAACAACAAATGAACTAACGGGAAAATCCATCCTTAAGGGATTATCAACCCCAACTATGAGTGGACTCCTCCAAGTTAAACAACCAAAACACACCAAAAAAACATAAACAATACAGAGAAAAAAACAAAAAAACCCAAAAGAATATCTCATTTTTATTATAAAAAATACCACATATTTAAAATATTCCAAATACGAAGTAAGAGCATGAACGAGTTTTAAATCACTTACATTCAAAATAATAATAATATAATATCATTTAAAAAATGCAAAAAAGAAACATCCATTCTTGTCCAAATATATATTTCTTTCTTTTATTTTCATCAATAAATATTGAAAATTTATTTAAAAAGACAAATATCTTAAGTAATAACAAATATAAATTCTTATTATATATTTTAACAATCATTTTATAACAACTTAACAATAATAATAAAAAGTATACTATTATTATATTTTATTACAAACATCACCACTTGGATTTAAAATGATTAAATGAAATCATTGTTTGTAACTACCCATAATAATCCAACATTGAATATGACTCACAAGATAACCGCATTGCATAATTAAAAGAAGTCTACATCACACACAAACATGGAAACGCGTTATTCGATATAATCCAAGAAAGAGTGATGACACGTTAATGCAATGTGATGTTTAGTAACAATTTTGATGTTCGGCGATTATCTCTTCACCGCCATAAAAGTTCTAAATAAAATAGTGATATTGGATATTGGCTTCTTTGTCTTATGATTTAAAATAGTTAAATTGTTTGATTAAATTTTATAAATTATATTTAAAACATACAATGTATGCCAACTATTCGAGTTGAAATTAGTATAATGAAAGAATGGTTTTAATTTATTATGTTATTATACTTATCGATAGGTAGTGTATATTGTGTTTGTTCACTCTTCAAAGTTGAATACCTATTATTTCATGTTGACTTACTATTAGTTTAATTTTTTTAGTTTTAATTAAAGTTTAATAAACATAATTTCTTGAAATGTCACTATTCAAAGTTTGCAATCTGTTTATCCTCTTTGCAATTGGTTAAGACATGGGGTATTATTGTTGAGCTGACGATGGGATTTTGACCTGTTAGTATGTGTTGAGTGTAGGCTATGGAGTAAATAAATGACCTATGTGTTGGGTGTAAGCCTCGATGTACATGGATGCCCTATGTGCTGGGCATAAGCCCTTATGTACAAGGATGCCCTATGTGCTGGGCGTAAGCCCCGATGTACATAGATTACGTTTATTATGTGCTGGGCGTAAGCCCCGATGTACATAGAGTGTTGGGCATAAGCTTTGGAGCACTCCAACTTGATGTTGAACATAAGCTCTGGAGCATCGGATCTTTGGCCATTGTATCCCTAGGTGTATCTCACAACTACATCCTAGTACTAGTGTTTAGCGGGAAGCTCTGGAATTGCACTAGTGTAACACCCATGTGAGAGTGTTGAGCCTAAGCTCTGAATAGCACTCGGGGTTACCATAATTAAAGGTGTTGAGTTGGAAAGACTCTGAATAGCACCAACCCTCATCATACTTATTCAAATGATTAATTGAATCACTATTCATCTCTCATCAAAGACCGAAGGAGCTGCCACAAAAACGAGGTAATCGAACATGCAAGGGAAATTTAGGGGTACCTATCTTAGCCTACCAACCACTCCCACCAAAGGCCTTGTTAAAAAGAATTAACCTAAAGTAAGGAAAACATTGACCATAAAATTATGCTAAATAAATGCATAAATAATAAAGAGTATATATATATATATATATAGGAAGTCATTTAAATAATAAAGATAAACAAGTAAAGTCTACCTATATTTATATATAGGAGAAATATCTAAATAAAGAAGATAGATACACAAAACAAATAAGTAAAGTTTAAATAATTAGATATATGTATATTTAATTCTGATAAGTTAAATAAATAAAAGTGATGAGTTTCCAAATATCAAGTTAAAGGAAACATTCAAAAAAAGAGTCCTAGATAAAGAGAAGCATTATAATTAAAAAGGGACTTTTGTTTATGTCTCACAAAATTCGAATTTGGAGTTAATTTCAAGAAGGCAGTTAAAATACTTATGTTAACTCAACTGCCTTCCCAAAAGCTTACTTATAAATACTAAGAATTTTCCCAAGAGAGGGATCGACCTCATTATCATTATCTTATGGTAGAGCGGAAATTGTCCAATCCTTAAAGAAGAATATATAAAGTCTCATTTGAAAACAACCATTGCCCAGGTCCCCTAGATTTCACTTGCATGCCTAACCAGCTCGGGGGCGATCTAGGTAAGAACTAGGAACGGTTCTGGATCAATGGTTGGGAGGAACGTGGCAGCCCTGAGGTCATACAGTTACTGTTCTACAGGTTAGAAGTAGAGTATTTCCAAGTTAATTGATGTTTGGAGTGTGCAGGGTCATAGGGCTATGGCAAACAACATTGTCTCAGGTATGAGGTTACATTCTTCCATGTTTCAGATTTCATTTTTGTTTTTAGGATGTTTCAGATTTCATTTATGTTTTAGAATAGAATGTTTCATATTTTATTTCTGTTTTAGAATAGAAAGCCTCAGATTTTATTTTTGTGTTAGAATGGAGTGTTTCAAATCTCATTTCTGTTTTAGAATATAATGTTTCATATTTTATTTATGTATTAGAATAGAATGCCTCATATTTTATTTCTATATTAGAATGGAGTGTTTCAGATCTCATTTTCGTTTTAGAATAGAATATTTCATATTTTATTTATGTTTTAGAATAGAGCACTTCATATTTTAATTTATGTTTTAGCATAGGGTTACGGGCTGAAAGATAATCATCATAAATTCCCTTCGAAATATACAAACTGTTCTCATGAATTTTATTTAACATTGTTTCTATTTTTCTGTTGGTCCATGGACAACTTTTATTGAGCCATGGTCCCTGAAATGTTAATTAATACATTACATAGTGGACTAAACCCTTGAAAGTTTTACTATCTAAATAAGAATAGCACCTAGGGCAGATCCCTGTCCTCTTCTAAACCAAAGTCTAAAGAATATTTCAGAACTACTGGGATCAAGTTTTTGAACCTTGGAACAACATTTAAATACTTTAGCATAAACCTCATTAAAAGAAAACTCACGCACAACCATCTTATGAGAGATCAAATTAATCTAGATAGTATAAAATTTGGCAAAATAATTGTTGCTAAAGATCGCTCTAGTAGGTAAGACATCTGCTAGCACTATACCTCTTTAGAACCTAGCTAGACACTTGAAATTTTTAATGCAACCACCCACGATGTTAAAGAAAGAAAAACGAACCATCTAAAAGACCCTAGCTTTGTTCCACACTATCCTTCCAACAAAGTTGCACTAGCCCAACAATAAATCGAAATAGTGGCTTAAAGAATCCCTAGGTTAAATCTCTCCAGCTAAGGATCAAATTCTTTGAAGATCATGGCACCCTTCAGCAATCTGGAAGTAAAACACATAACCCAGTGTAGACTGGGGAGTCACGTTTTATGTCAACATTTATTTAAGAAACCACATGGGCAGAGACGAAACTTGGCTTAACAGCTTAGTACTTACTTTAAAAAGCAACTATAGCCAATAGGAACAAGAAGGAGCTATTGGATGAGAGCCACACCTTTAGATTTGGACAGTGTCGTCACATCCACCAACCCATTTATTACCAACCCTTTGTTTTACTTAAAACACTATACTTAAACCTATCTATCATAATGAACTTTCTCCTTATAACAAACTTTGGTAGATTGTTACATTATACACTTAATCTTTAGATACGGTTCAAAGCCAAACAAAAAGCCAAGACAAGTAGAGGCCGTATATAACCAAGGTAAAGTTAAAATATAGAGTTTATATATATGAGGAAATGAACCATGATGGCATTAAGCCAATGTTAAAACCCCATAGGGTCTTCGAAATACTTAAATCCATTTCTTTAATTTTAAAAATCCAAAAACATCCTCGCTTTGATAGGTTTGGAACCAGGGTCCAGATTTACCAACAAAAGAGAAATAACACGATTCACATTCAAGAAACTAACCCAACAATAAAAGACGCAGAGGTAGCAAACTTTATCAAACAAAGACATTCATATTTTAAACATTCACCTGATCAAGTTATCAACATCATTTACACACAGGGGTCATACCCAAGGCTGGAAACATCCAGTATAAGCACAAATGGCATACACACAAAGATAACCATATTAAAAATAATTATACCTTTAAATTATTCAGAATTTTGATAACACAAAATCAAAATCTTTTAAAGTTATATAGTTTGAGTATTCAAGACATATCCATGCCCATAGGATTACACTTAAAAAGACATCTCAACATCCCGAACACTAGAGGAATAAAAATAAGAGCATCTACCACATAAACCAGGCATCTAGTAACTCCAAGAAACTCCCAACGTAGCCATTCAAACCTCAGATTCCAGGAAATCGAATACATTTCACACCATAGAATA
This sequence comes from Larix kaempferi, assembly GCA_027924585.1. Taxonomy (NCBI): domain Eukaryota; kingdom Viridiplantae; phylum Streptophyta; class Pinopsida; order Pinales; family Pinaceae; genus Larix; species Larix kaempferi. The sequence goes on along the minus strand of BSBM01000765.1, from coordinate 4,153,199 downwards.
ATGTAGGTACCAGGGTTTCCCAGGTCTTACCAGGACCCATGGCACCCAAACCTCCAAGATAGAGCTTCCTCCTGCCAATCTGGAACACCGACCACCAACGTAACCATCCTACCAATTGAAACATGACAAAGGTCAATTAAGAAATCAAACAGGTATTTGAAATACAGTTACAAACATCTATTTAAACAATTAAATTTACATGACTTACCTATAGCATCAACGTTGCTGCAAGGCCCCTGTACTTGCACAGGTGCAACATTCTCCATCCCACCTGGAAGATGGTTGAGAGCTGGGCTCACTTTCCCCAAATGACCCACGCAGAGACAAACCCCAAGTGTTGGACGCGATAGGGTTTAAGCCTGCAGCCAACATGGCATCCAAGCACATGGCCATCACGTGGGTGCATTTAAATTCGATCCACCTCCACTAAGGGATAAATTCTTTACCCTTTGACAATAGTTGGAAGCCCACTTAGTGTTGCAAGATCTTTGTTAGAAGCTCATAGTTAATACATAGGGTCAACCTCCTTTCTTTTAAACATTTGTTTGTTTTTACCATCAAGGTGTTAACTTAGAATTATCCTTGAGGATACCTACAACCACAGAGTTAGATATGCCTTAGCTCACTTGGAGTTTTAATTAAGACCCGAGGACCGGTAACCCTAATGTTATTAAGTAAAAAAAAAGCAGAAATCACGACCATGCATATAGGTAGAAGCATCACTTTACACAAACAAAAAGCAAGCATACAATTCTAAACATGCATCACGGGTAGCATCAACACATCAAATATGAATTAAGTAATTATCATATGGCACAAAACCAATATGCTAGAGTAGTATTACACTAGTCAGTAGGGGGGTAGCATATCTCTTTAGCAGTACCATTATATAGATTCCATACTAGCTAAGATAGGTTGAGACATCTATCAAACCTCAAAAGCGTTATGATTAAAAATCGTAGAACAGACATGGGCATGATGAGTAATAAACAGAACTGTAAAGGAATGATAATAGCCTATGGAATTATAATTGTAACTATCTCATGCTAAGCCAAACATTGTACAACTCAAGTGTTGCATCCGACATTCATACCACCTCTAAGTAATTAATGCAGTATTGAAGGTATTATCTGACAAAGTGTCCTCAGACACATAACTTTATTAATGAAGAAGGAAAAATTACATCACACAGATGTGAGGGCTAAATCCCGAAAGATTACCTCACATGGAAAACTCGATGGATTTAAATATCCAAAGAGTAACAACTAATTTACCGTTACCAAAACTAACTAAGGGACACCTCACATAATCACGTGAGTGTGTAGATGCCCTTTTACATTTATTAAATTAAACATCTATTTATTACATTTTTGGATCATAATTCCTAACAATCCCCCCTTTGATCCAAAAATTCTTTTGAACAAATACCAAGTTCATTTCTAAACTTATCAAATTTGACCCTTCCAAGAGATTTTGTAAAAATATCTGCAGTTTGATCTTCTGATGGACAATACTTTGGCTTGATGATTTGTTTGACGACGAGAGCCCGAATGTAATGATACTTAGTATCCACATGCTTTGTTTTTGAATGAAAAACAGGATTTTTGGCTAACTTGATTGCTGACTGATTATCAATAAATAATGAAGTTGCTTCTTTCTGATCAACTTTGAGGTCTTGCAAAATCCTTCTTAACCAAACTATCTCACAAGCAGCTTCCCAAGCTGAAATATATTCTGCTTCTGCTGTAGAATTTGCAATTGTATCCTGCTTTTTACAACTCCATGCCACTGCAGCTGATCCCATATTCATTAAGTAACCTGAAGTAGATGCCCTGTCATCAATATCTCTAGCAAAATCTGCATCTGAATAGCCAACAAGCTTGAAATTTTTGTTTCTTTTAAACTCAAGTCCAAAATCCTTTGTTCCTTGAAGATACCTTAACACCCTTTTTGCTGCATTCCAATGACTTTCTCTAGGTTCCTGCATATATCTGGAAAGTATGCTAACTGCATAAGATAGATCAGGACGAGTATTCAACAAGTAAATCAAACATCCAATTAACTGTCTATATCCAGTGCAATTTACAAGTTCCCCCCCTTCAAACTTAGAAAGTTTTAAATTTTGTTCCATGGGAGTAATTGCTGGTTTACATTCCTCCATTCCAAACTTCTTCAATAATCCAGATATGTACTTAGCTTGAGAAATAAATATACTTCCTTCCTGCTGCTTTACTTCAACTCCAAGATAGTAATGAAGTAAACCCAAGTCTGTCATTTCAAAACCTGTTTGAAGTTCTTTCTTAACCTGAAATATATGATCATTATTGTTACCTGTTATGAGCAAATCATCAACATACATAACCAAGATGACTAAGTTGTTTTCCTGGATTCGAACATACAAAGTATCATCTGACTCACTACGAAGAAAACCAACTTTTTGTAGATAGGCATCCATTTTTGCATACCAAGCTCTGGGAGCCTGTTTCAATCCATACAATGCCTTAACCAGTTTACAAACTTGATTTTCTTTCCCTGGAACCTCAAAACCAGGAGGTTGAGTCATATAAACATCCTCTTGTAGATCACCATTTAGAAATACACTTTTTACATCCATTTGATGCACTTTCCATCCATTTTGTGCAGCTAAAGCTAGCACAATCCTGATAGTATTCCATTTCGCTGTTGGAGCAAAAGTTGGGTTTAACATCATGTGGACAATCAACTATTTTCCAAGTCTGATTCTTCATTACTGCATCATACTCACTTTGCATGGCCAGTTTCCATTCATCATACTCAACTGCTTCATTAAAAGTAGTTAGTTCAACAACTGAAAGAGCAAAATTTTCTGAACCTGTATGAGAACTCCGTGTACCTGTTTTGCCTTTTTCATCAGACTTAACATCCTGAAGTAACTTAGTTGCCCATTTTGGTTTGTTCTTTTCAATGGTAACTTGATTTGAATCATCCAAGTTAACTTGTGAAGAATTCAAAGTATCTTCAACCTGTTCATCATCCTGTACTTCTGAAGTGAGATCAAACCATTGTTCATTCCTTGTCTTATTTAAGTGTTGCATCCTTAATTGTTCCTTAGTTACTTTTTCCTCTAAGTGACTAAGTTGTTTATCAACCTCTTCTACACTTAAACTTTCAGTTTCATCAAAAATCACATCCCTGCTGACAATAAACTTTCCATCTGACAGAAGCCTATACCCCTTTTTTTCATGAGAATAACCAATCAATATGCACTTAACACTTCTAGACTCTAACTTCTTTCGTTTTTCTTTTGGGACAAGTGCATAACAAACTGAACCAAAAACTCTCAAATGTTTGACCATAGGTTTGAATCCATACCAAGCCTCAAAAGGAGTTATTCCATCAAGTGATGATGAAGGAGATCGATTCCTCAAATAAACTGCTGTATGAACTGCTTCTGCCCAATAACATGATTTCAACCCTTTGAAAAATAACATTGCTCTAGCCATGCCCAATAAAGTCTGATTCATCCTTTCTGATACTCCATTTTGCTGTGGAGTATAAAAATTGGTCAACTGTCTTTTAATCCCTTTTTCCTGACAATAAGCCAAAAAATGATTTGATGTAAACTCACCACCATTATCAGTTCTCAAAGTAGCAATCTTTTCCTTTGTTGCTGTTTCAACCAAATTTTGAAATGACTGAAACTTTTCAAACACTTCTGATTTTTCCTTCAAAAAATACACCCAAACCATTCTGCTAAAATCATCAATAAACAACAAAAAATATTTACAACCACCAAGTGAAATTTCCAAAGGACCACAAACATCACTATGAATAAGCTGTAATTCAGAGCACGCGGTTGAAAAGCGGTTGAAGCTTGGTCTGATTGGAACCTGGTTGGAAGGTGCTAAAGGTTGTTTGAAGAAGGTGACTTTCAAGGTTTTGGAATAGCGAAATTTTAACCGTAAGTTATTGCTTCCTATTCTTTTGGGCAGTTCTTTTGGGCTAAAAATAAAAAATAAAAAATAAAGGATCTCTGCAGAATTTTTTACTTGGAGAGAGTAAAATATTATATTTTAAGGCAAGGTTATATAAAAATTTTGTGGTGAGAGAGATAGCATGTCGACCTTGTTGCTGCACTATGTGGTAGATTTTGATGCTATGCGCCTACGTTGATACAGTATGCAAGTTCTTTTAGCGCCTACGTTGATACAGTCTGAAAGTTCTGCTATAAAAAAGAGTACTAACTAACCTGTTGGATCTATGTGGACTGCTACGGATATACTCCAGGGTTGCGAGTTACTAGAACTGACAGGCCTCTATGTAACAGGAGAAGATTACATTCAAAAGGATGCACAAATACCACAGTTTTTATAGCTATGAACGTTGAGAACTTATGATCTAGCGACCAGCGCACTGAGTGATAGTTACATCAAGACGTATCATCCTCTTATCGAAACAGTTTTTGGTAGTGAATGGGACGCGCACTGGGTGATAGTTACATCAAGACTCATCTTATCGAAACAGTTTTTGGTAGCTTTAGCGGCTACATGGTATTCTGTAACGGTTTTGCTTCGTGGTAACTACAGTCTCTGCCACGCTAATGATTAAGGGCTCCTCCTGCGCCGGCATGGAATCTAAGAGCACATCGAAGATTACAGCGAAGGTACACCAATACTCCACGGTAACAGTTACACACGGCTTCAGCAAAGCACCACGCGTCTCTTCTAACCGTTATGGTGCAGTAACTGTTTTGCTTTGTGTCGAATAACATGTCTATTTAACACGCAGGAAAATACACATGCGATCTCAGGCAGGAAAATACAATTGGTGAAGAGATAACAGAGAACAGGAAGAAGTCGAGGCAGTAGAACGGAGGCTCCGCTGATGCAGCATAAATCGACGTTGCCCTCCACCTATGTCGAAGAACATCAAATTCGTTGGATGTCAATTAATGTTTGGTAACAATTACAGCCAAGATCAATTACAGCCAGATTCATATAGAGAAATTGCTGAGAGCGAAGAAGTGTAAGATTGAAGATTGCACTCATTGCCAGAATTTGAATCGGGGTTATTTTTTTTTTTATTTCAATGTTTATGTAATATTTTGAAAAGTGAATAATTACTATTCATTTTTATTTTTGGAGTTTTTTTTTATATATTAAAACAAAACAAAGGTGGAGAGAAATAATCTTAAAATTTTTTTGAAGTTGATGGGACTGGATCTTGTGACCTCCCACTTCATAATATTGTATCTCTCCAATTCATCTATAAAGATTTGTTATCTTTTGGAGTGATAAGGTGTAATTTTTATTGGGCATTGGAGTAATAAGGAGCATTGTTGTCGGTGTCATAAGGAGTACTTGTATTTTCACTTAAGGTTTGATGAGAGCAAAGTGAAGCTCTATCAAATTCTTTTCTTGAGGCTATAAGTGGGTCAAGGCCAAGCCCCTATAGCTTTCTTTTGCATGGTGTGTGGTGTTTCGCAGCATTTCTTTCATGGTGACTGAGTGTTTCGCAGCATTTTTTTTTTTGGTGACTGAGTAATTTTCTTTTAATGTTGGTGGTGATATTTTTGCATAAAATCTTCCATTGGTGATATAAGGTGCTTTCTTTTATGCTTGGAGCTATAAGATTTGTATAATACACATCTTCTGGAGTTATAAGGTGTTTATTATTTACAATGTCTAAAGTTATAAGTCTTTTTAATGAATCTGACAAGTTGGAAGGATCGAAAAATTATAAAGTTTGGAGTCGTCATATTCAAAGCACTCTTATTTACAATGAATTGTGGAAGGGTTTCTGTAATGCTAAACCTATCAAACCAACTAATCATGATCAGCTTGCAAAGTGGGAAGTAAAAGATGAAAAGGCCTTAGCATTGATTCACAGTACTGTTTCTGATGATATTTATGTGCATATTGAAAATAGTCCTGATGCGTGGTCAGCTTGGAAGACATTGAAAGATTTATTTGATTCTCAAAGTGAAGCTAAGAAAATTGATCTTCAATTGAAGTTGTTTCAACAAAAATTGTCTTCAGGAGGTGATGTCATGGAGTACATTTCTAGATTAAAAAATATCAAACAAGAAATTTCAAGAGCTGGTTTTGATAAAATTGAAGACAGCATGATGGTGACCATTTTGATCGCAGGATTGCCTGAGACATATAAGCATTTTTTGGAAACTTTACAAATTACAAATAAATTGGATACCGTTTCTTTTGATGAACTAAGTGAATTACTTGCCACACATGAAAAGATTTTTGGTAAAACAAAGCAAGCAGGAGAAGATGTTTTGGTTGCAAGTACTAGCAAACAATCTCCAGGTAATCATCAAAGAGGCCATGATCAGAAAGTTTTTCAAAATTCAAATAGAGGTCGTGGTCAGGGTTTTGGAAGAGGAAGAGGCCGCGGAAGAGGAAGAGGAAGAAATCAAGGAAGAGGTTCTGAAAGTACACAGTCACAGTTTTCTGGAAGAGGAAGAGGTTCAGGTAATCAACAGGTCTCTGGAAGAGGAAGAGCTAATAAACAGGTCACATGTTTTCGTTGTAATAGAGTTGGACATTACGCTTCAGACTGTAGAGTTCCATTTGACAAAATTCTCAAAGAAAGAGAATCTAAAGGATCTTCATCAGCGGCACATTATGCTCATGCAGACGATAGTGAAAATTGTGAATATGTCTTTACAGCACTTGGACAATCAGAATCAATGGATTTTGTTCAAGTTCATCAGTTGGAATCAGTGAATTTTGTTCAGTCTTCTTCTTGTTTCAAAAATGATTTTGAAGATGCTTGGATTATGGATACAGGGGCTACTCAGCATATGACATATAGGAAAGATTTCTTTTGAAGTTATGAAGATTGTCATTTAAATTCAATTTTTCTTGCAGATGATTCTATTCATTTACCACAAGGAAAAGGAACAGTTAAGGTTGATTTGCCTGGAATTGGAGAAAGATTGATTTCTAATGTTTGGTATGTGCCTACATTTAAGAAAAATTTGTTGTCTTTAGTTGTCATTCGTCAATTAGGACATCAAGTTGTCATGGAAGGTGGTATCCTTTTTGTTAATTCAACAAAGGATGCATACAAAACAGTTATGACAGGTTATGAAGACGGAAAGCTTCTTAGGATGAAGGGAACAGTCATTCCTAGGTCACAAGAACATTTGAAGGAATTTGCAGGTTTAGTTGAAACTGATGTTTCACCTATCCGCTTGTGGCACATTCGTTTTGGGCACTTGAATGTTGATAGTCTTGTACAGCTTCAAAAACAAGGAAGTAACAACTAATTTACCGTTACCAAAACTAACTAAGGGACACCTCACATAATCACGTGAGTGTGTAGATGCCCTTTTACATTTATTAAATTAAACATCTATTTATTACATTTTTGGATCATAATTCCTAACATTATCTCACTAAGTACTAAGTCCTATCTTATTGATAAACCCATATAAAAAAAAAAAATTCTCAGGATTTTAGGGACATTACAATCAGTACTCTCAGCATCACTAGCATTGGCTGAAAGCTTTCCCCCAGCTTGACTTACAGTGGTTGGTTTCTCAGAAGAAGAAGACTTTTGAACTACAGAACACACTTTTTGCACTTCTGGAAGTACAGGGCACAAATAGGTCAGGTGGTCTCCCTCGCAAAATTTACAAGGGAACTTAAGTTTTTGTTTATTAGGTTTGTCGACAATGTCAACTTTATCAGCATGACTTGCAGTGGCTGATTTAGTGTCTCCAGTATGACTCATAGTAACTGGTGACTTGTCATTAATATGACCAGCAGTGATCAATGACACGTCCTCCACATGACCAATAGTGGTTGAAGACATACTTTCAGTATGGTTCGCAATGACTGAAAGTTTCCTCCCAGGATGACCTCCAGAGGCTAGTTGCATAGGTTCAGTATTATTTACAGTGATTGAATGAGTTCCCCCAACATGACCTCTGGAGGTTAGGTGGGTGCCCCCAGCATGACTTCCAGAGTCTGGGTGGCTTCCCCCTTGCTTTGGAATCTTCTCCCTATTCTTCCTCCGTTTATTCCTTTTAGACTGCTAGTTACTAGTATTACTAATTTCACCACATGAGGTAGAAGGAGGAGGATAATATTTTACTGGCGAAGAAGGCACAAGGTTCTGATGCTCTTGATTTGAGTTGCTTACTTAAGAAGCATCAAAAGCATGCAAGGCATTCGGAGTGGAAAACAACCAAACCGGTAGCCCTATAGTGAATCCCAGAATATTCAAGGAAGCCATTAAAGGAGTACCAACGTTCCTAATGAATGGAAAAGCACAAGGATCCCCCTGAACATAGGTCCCTTGATTGGTGCTCACCGGAATGCTAGCCATAGTTTCCAACTTAATGAGAAAGAAATCTCTGAGGCCAACTAAGAACAAGCAGCACAAAGAGCACACCACTAGAAAGGTCCTAGGTAATCCAAACCAGGAAAACAAATGCCTTCAGGAGGGATGTCTGGGATGATTAGGGCCCAGAACAAACCAACGAAGGATGAAGAACAGTTACCCGGGGTCCACATACAGGTCCTCTGGGTGCAAGTGTTTGAATCACCAAAACACCTTCCCAAATTTCTGTAGAGGGTTTCCTCCCACGTCCGTCCTAGGTACAACAGAAATAGCCTTATGTCGTCACTTGTGTAGAGCCCTAGAGTCTACATACTAAGGTTACCAACCTTGCAGAGAGGGTTTGGGGGGGGTAGTCGTCAGTTGAATCAATGCACATGGGCAGGGTAACAAAGCCCGAAACTCAAAAGCACCAAAAGGTATTAGTTAGTCCCCGTACACGCACCAATCTTGGTAGATGCTCGATTGAATATCAGAGGGGTATCTCCTCTACTCAATCTCGCATGACCTTGTGCTTAACTCCAGTTTGAGTGGAGCGTCCCAGTTCACCTTCTACAAAGATGGATTTTCTCCCTAATCGAAAGACACCTATGTTTTGACAAGTTTTAGTGATCGTGGAGGAGTTAACTCACAACTCCCTACCTCCACAATCCTACTTAATCTATTAGGCGTGTTTCTAAACTAGAAGAAAACCTAATATCCTATCCAAGTTACCGATTGCCTGATTTAAAAATGTACTTCAAAACTTTCAGAAAAAGTAAAACAAGTGCAACTAAAGAAAGATATCCTTTAATTGAAACATGAAGCACTTAATCATCACAAATATGCACTCACCCACTCTTGATTTCTTTTCAATGCAAGTCCTAGACATATGACCTAGAATGCATATGCAAAAATTTTATATCTAATGAAATTTTTAGTCTTTTCGAATGCAAAAGGTAAAAAATAAAGTCTAATGTACAAAATCAAACTTAAAAACTAAGCATGCAACTACTCAAACAACTAGCTATGCAAAACAAAATTTATTGTTTTTTGATGCAAAGCACTCCTAGATCCCTTAAGCCACTTGCGAAGTATTCTACAAACATTCACTTATTTTTTTTTTATGTTTTTTCAAGGTGAGACCAAACTGAAAGTCAAAGTAACATAAGTAAAGCAAATGCAAAAACTTTCAGATCTCCTTATTAAACAGTGAAAGCAACCATAAACCTTCAGATTCTTATTATGTAAGCATGCCAAAAATTGATAAAAGCATACCCTAAGGAAATTTTATACCCAATCAAATCAAAGGACCTACAAATAAATAAATTTTGGTAAAGCTAGGTATGAACACAAACAATGCAATCAAGGTCCTAAAAATCAGAAAAGACACTTGAGCTCTCACTACAAAAGAAAGACCAAAAGCACAAGAAACCAATCTAAAAGAGAAATTTTCACTCAAATAGATATAAATAGGGTCAAATAGACTCAATAGGTTCCAAATCCAGTCAAACTGGAGCAAGTAAATTCAATTAGACTCAAATTAGGGTAAAAAACAACAAACTAGTTCGCAAACCCCCAACTTGGGTCAACAAGCCCCAAATTCTTCCAAACAAGCTCAAATTTATTTAAAAATATCCCAAAAATCAAATTAAGATCAATCGAGAGACAGGACACCACTTCCAAGGGGTCCGACACAGACCTAGGATCATCAGGGACTCCAAAAATGCAATCAAAACCCCCCAAAAAGCTCCAAATTTGAAAAAAAATCAAGTTCGGGAGGTACTCGCGACTGTAAATGTTAAGTTTAGCCTAATTTCACAAGCAAGATCACTAAAAGAAACACAATCACAAGATAGACAAAGATTTACCCTGCGAAACCCTCATGGGGTAGAAAACCCAGCAAAGCTTTCCTCAATATAGATAATCAACCAATACAAGATGTAGTCCTCAACAAGAGCTCCTTCTCCTCCTATGCAGACCTCTCTCTCTCCTATGTGCCAATCACAAGTGAGTGAATGAATGATATAAATGAGGAACACACCTCCTCTATTTATACTCATGTTCTAACTGACTTTTCACCCTAATGGGGCCGACCTCTCCTAAGAGATTCTAATAACCCCTAAACAGCTAACTCAAGGCCAACCTCACATGGGAGATCTAATAACCCTAGTTACCACACTCTCTCAGAGGAATAAACATCTCCGGATATACAATAGGGTCTCTATGGAGGAATGGAACATTTCTGGAATAATAAAGTACACATATAATATTCTTAGAAGTTACAATATCTCAACACTCCCCCTTAACGAGAAGGATATTATAATAACATCTGCAGGAACAAGGAGTCATTAACTACATGATACATGATACATCTATAAATAATTGGAAGCTTTTTTCATACATCATCAGTAACTCAACCTGTTACTAGAACTTCTTTAAACCTTCAATATTGGAACTTCTTTAAACCTTCAATACTGGAACATCTTTAGCATTGAGTCTTCATCTTCTGCAGCATCCGAACAGCTACAACAATCTGGATCATCTCGATCAATAGCAACATCTGGATCATCTCGATCGACAGCATCATCTAGATCATCTCGATCGACAACATCATCTGATCATCTCGATCAACAACAACATCTGGATCATCTCAATCGACAACATCATTTGGATCATCTCGATCAACAACAACATATGGATCATCTTGATCGATAGCATCATCTGGATCATCTCAATCGACAACATCATCTAGATCATCTCGATCATCTCGATCAATAGTAGCAGCATACTCTGCAATACACACGATCCAATTATAGGATGATCAATCCTGCTCACTTTTAGGACATAAGTCCAAGGATGATACAATCCTATCACGTGCATTTTGAACCAAATGTTCAGGGATGATGCAGTCCTATCACGTACATTTTGAACCATTAAGGGTTTAGGGACGATGCAGTCCTATCACGTACATTTTGAAACATTAAGGGTTCAGGGACGATGTAGTCCTATCACATACGTTTTGAACCAAGGGTTCAAGGACGATGCAGTCCTATCACGTACATTTTGAACCAAATGTTCAAGGACGATGCAGTCCTATCACGTACATTTTGAACCAAGGGTTTAGGGACGATGCAGTCCTATCACGTACATTTTGAACCAAGGGTTCAGGGACAATGCAGTCCTATCACGTACATTTTGAACCAAATGTTCAAGGACGATGCAGTCCTATCACGTACATTTTGAACCAAGGGTTCAGGGACGATGCAGTCCTATCACATACATTTTGAACCAAGGGTTCAGGGATGATGCAGTCCTAACCATAGTGCCAGTCCTTTTTCATACTAGATGTGACCTATATTAGATCTAGGATTTACCACCACAGAGCCAGTCCTTTTTCATATTGGATGTGACCTAGATCAGATCTAGGATTTACCACCATAGAGCCAGTCCTTTTTCATACTAGATGTGACCTAGATCAGATCTAGGATTTACCACCACAGAGCCAGTCCTTTTTCATACTCGATGTGACCTAGATCAAATCTAGTATTTACCACCACATAGCTAGTCCTTTTTCATACTGGATGTGACCTATATCAGATCTAGGATTTATCACCATCTTTCTCAAAGATTAGAGTCTATGGATCTCTTTTAGGACATGTGTCTAGGGATGATACAATCCACTTGTCAACTCAGACCAAGTCTAAGGACCACTCATCGACCTCATCGTCGATATCATTGACTTTATCATCAATATCATCAATACAGGTATCCACGTCATCGACCTTACCATCGATGCAGGTAATCTCATCATCAGTGACCATATCACTCCCCCTTTCGAGGAGGGTCCTTCTGAACTACACCAAGCTTGTCTTCTTGGAAATACTCAAACTTTACTCGAGACAGAGGTTTGGTCAATATATCAGAAACCTATTCATCATTGCTCACATACTCGAGCTTGATAGATCATTTCTGTACCATATCCCGTATATAGAAATATCAGATCTCTATGTGCTTTAACTTATCATGGAACACTGGATTCTCTGTCATCTTGATACAACTCTGGTTGTCACACATGATCACAGTGGGATCCATATCTAAGTCAAATAATCCAGATAACAAATTTCGAAGCCACATTGCTTCATAAATAGTAGTACAAGCAACAATATATTTTGCTTCAGCTGTGTTGAGAGCCACACTAGACTGCTTCCTGCTAAACCACGAGATCATGGCAGATCCCAGACAATAACATCCTCCCGATGTGCTCTTCATGTCTGATACACTTCCTGCCCAATCAACATCTGTGTAGCCATACAATCTGAAATCATGATCTCCAAGATAACATAGACCAAAGTCTATCGTACCCTTTAGGTACCTCAGCACATGCTTTGTAGATATCAGGCGAACTCGTCTAGGTTCCACTAGATACTGACTCAAGGTGTTCACAACAAAGCATATATCTGGCCTAGTATTTGTCATATATATCAGTGACCCAATAATATGTCTATATAGATCCACATCCACTAACTCTGATGAATTCATCAACTAACAACTTCAAGTTGGAATCCATGGGAGTGGCCATGGATTTGCATTCCAACATGTCAAATCTCTTCAATATTTCCACAGCATACTTTCCCTGGTTGAGAAAGATTCCTCTTGGTACTTTCCATACTTCCAGACCTAGGAAGTAGTGCATCAATCCAAGATCTTTCATCTCAAATTCTGAGGAGAGCTTCTTCTTGCATTCGATAATCTGTTTCTCATTTCCTGTCAGGAATAGATCATCCACATATAGCAACAGTATGACAGGTTCATCATCCATAACCTTGAGATAAAGATTAGGATTAGCTTTACTTTTGGTAAAGCCCAAGCACGTCAAGAAACTGTCAATTCTTCCATACCAAGCTCTGGGAGATTGTTTCAACCCATACAAATCCTTCTTTAGTTTGCATACATGGGTTCTTCTATCTTCAACCTCAAATCCTTGTGGTTGTTCTATGTATACTTCCTCCTCAATCACACCATTCAGGAAGGCTGTCTTCACATCCATCTGGTGTAATTCCCATTTCATCATGGATGCAAGTGCCATGATGGTTCTAATGGAAGTGTACCTTGCAACTGGTGCAAATGTTTCTTCATAGTCAATTTCCTCTTTCTGAGAGAATCCTTTGGCCACAAACCTTGCCTTATACTTTTCAATGCTGCCATCCGCAGCATGCTTTATCTTGTATATCCATTTGGAGGATACCACACTCTTGTACTTTGGCTTGGGAACTATATCCCAAACATCATTTTTCATTATTGATTGGTATTCCTCCGTCATTGCCTCCACCCACTCTTTCTTATGAGATGCTTCTTCATAACTAGTGGGTTCTTGATCTACAAGATCACACATCAAGGCCATATAGTTGGAGAATGTCTTTGGTTTCTTGCTCACTCTAGTGGAGCCTTCAGGAGCTCCATAATTTTCTGCTCCTAGTATAATGTCTCTTTCCCATGCTAGCTTTCTCTTCCTTGATATGTTCATGACAGGGGGTTCTTGTGGTTCCATCATGTCATGGTCTTCAGGTGTTGTCTCTTCAAGGGTGGGTGCAGCTTCAGTAATTCTAGAAGGTGCATCTTCCTCATATACTTCTTCATACTGGCACTTCCTAGATCTCTTGAGAGCTGCCTCTTCATCAAATGTCACATCCCTACTTATTTCCATATGATGGAATCCTGGGATGTATATTCTGAATGCTTTGGATGCTTCACAATATCCAACAAATATTCCTTTCTTCCCAGAAGGATCTAGCTTGGTCCTCTTTTCTTTTGGAATGTGAATGTATACTGGGAATCCAAATATCTTGAGGTGACTTACCTCAGTCTTTTTCCCTGTGAACACTTCTTCTGGGGTCTTGAAATCAAGAGCACTATGAGATAGTCTATTTTGCACATAGACTATTGTCCTGGCTGCTTCAGCCCATAGATACATAGGTAGGTCTTGATCATGTATCATTGTTTTTACTGCTTCCATAATGGTTCTATTATTTTTCTCCACAACACCATTTTATTGGGCATTGTAGGGAGTGGTTAGCTCCCTCTTGATTCCAACTTCTTGTTAGGAACCCATGTCTTTACTTTGTTAGTATATTGTTGTTGGATGCATATGCTTTGTAAGTCGTCCCGTAGTATTTGTTGATTAATAGTTTGTGTTATTGTCGTTGGCGCATATGCTTTGTAAGTCACCCGTAGTATTGTTGATCCATAGTTTTTAGTGGCCCATGGTTTTGACCCATAGTATTGGCACCTAGACTTAGTATATAAGTGTGTGTTGAGACCTATGAAGGCACCGTGAAGTTATTTGTATTGAGCTTGCTCATAGGAAGTTGCCCCCTTGAAGTGGCCTGTGATCAATATAAAAGTGATTCTGAGTTCTGTCATTTCTGCTATTTCGCATATTCTTATTAATTAATTGTTGCAGGTGCTTTACATTTGGTATTAGAGCACTTTCTTGGGCTCGCTGGGTGAAATTTCTGCCAAATTTTTTTCGCATCTGTTGCAGGTTCGGATTTGGGAATCATCCCTATCCACGTAACTGTGGGAAGTACTTGGGCATAAGCCCTAAAACTAATTGTGAGGAGTACCACAAGAACCCTGAAGTAGCTGGCCCATTGAGAGGACCTTCCAGCGAAAAGGGCAACGACCCCTACCTGATTGACTAGTTCCCACCCGTGAGGTAAACCAAGAGCTGTCGTTTGTGGCAAAGCGGTTATCAGTTTTACCTGAGCCGTGGAGTGAGGGGTATTGCCCCAATACGCAAGCCGTCAGACAACATTGGTGGCCGAGTGAAACCCCTGAACTGTTAGGAAGCCGCACATACCTGGGGTCCATATCTATTTTCAGTTGAACTGTTGTCGATCACTGCTGCACCATTTCAGATCCAGCCGTTCAGATCCATTTTGAAAGCCGTTCCAGATCCAGCCGTTTTCAATCCATTAGGCGTCGTTTCAAATCCCTCTATTTTCGTTCACTTCTGGGTTGCAGATTTATCTGTTCTAGATCCCTTCCGATCCGTAGCCGCTCCAGTCTGAAAAAAAAAAAAAAATAAATAAAAGAAAAAATAAATAATAAATAATAATAATAATAAGGGTATAAAATTCAGTTTTTTCTCCATATCTCCCTTGTTTTCACTCTGTTTCCCTTGAAATTTTTGGGGAACCCCTGTCATCCCATTCTGCATATTTCATTCCTGAGGACCCTATCCCCAATTCCCCTTCCCAAAGCCTGAAATCCCGCATTTGTCTATTTTTAGGGTTTGCCATAACTTCCTCATATTTCACCCAATCACCTTCAAATTTTACCACAGAGTTCCTTTTTGAATTCTGCTTCTTTGTCCCCCTCTGCTAAATTTTCCCATTCTTTCACCCCGCTTCTGAAATCCTCATTTTTTCTTCCCTGTCTATTCGACAGTGTCCAAAACCTAGTCAAACCCCAATTACCCTTCCGATTTTTTCCCAAGTCCAGATTTTCCTTTACTGAAGCAGTTTCTGTTTTGGTTTTCCTACCCAGTCAACTAAAAAAAAAAAAAAAAAACTCCTGGTTATGGTTGTCACCCATGCAGGAGCAAAAACCATGGAAGACGCACTTGCAGCCATCCAAGCCAAACTCCAGGATCTGGATGAAAAATTTCTCGGCCTCCATCTTGAACATTCAGCTATGAACAACAAACGGCAGTCCGAGTTTTCATCAGACAATGGGTTCTCTTCTTCTAGCAATTTCTGTGGTCCAAAGCTTGATTTTCCTTGCTTCAATGGTACTGATCCAACTGGATGGATCTATTGTGCAGAACAGTATTTCAGTCTGCATAATACTTTTGATATCAACAAAGTTTCGCTTGCATCCTTTCATTTGGAACAGGAAGCTCTTCAATGGTACCGTTGGTACATCAAGGCTCATGAAGAGCCAAAATGGCCAAACTTTTGCCAGCTCCTTTTGCAACGATTTGGTCCTAGTGCTTTTGATGACTTCACAGGAGCCCTCACTAAACTTCGCCAAATTGGCACTGTGAGAGAGTATCAAACCGAATTTGAGAAACTAACCAACCACACTGAAGGATTGTCTGATGACTTTTACCGGAGTTGTTTTATTAGTGGTCTAAAGGATGCCATCCGCTCTGGGGTCAAAATGTTCTGTCCCAACACAATGATGGAAGCCCTAGGGTTGGCTAAGTTGGCAGAAGACAAGATTGCAACCCAACAACGCTCCAAGCCCACTTTTGTTCCCTTCCGAAATATGGGTTCTCAATGACCACCTATACTACAGGCTTCTTGACCAACTCCTATCAAGCGTTTGTCTGAAACAGAGATGCAAGCACGCAGAGAAAAGGGGCTTTGCTATAATTGTGATGAGAAATTCACTCGGGAACATAGATGTGTTCAGCAAATGCTCTATCTCTTGGATGTGGATTCTCCGCCTGCCTCTGAAATTGGTGACGAAGATCCAGAAACAATGGATGCTCCGGTCGACATTCAGGAACCACCTATTGACCCTCCGTCTCAAGATGACCAGCCAGAGATATCTCTCCATGCTTTAGCTGGAATCACCACACCCCAAATAATGTGGGTCAGTGGTTACTTCGATAAGCTTCCTCTTACAATACTCATTGATTTTGGTAGCACTCATAATTTCATTGAACCTCGGATCGCCAAACAAGTTGATTGTTTTATCCATCCTTGCTCCAACTTTGAATTCATGGTTGCCAATGGGGTCACCTTACCTTGCAAAGCGAAGTGTCGAAATGTGCGTATCTCTATGGGAGATTATACCTTGTGCTCTGACATGTTTGCCTTGCCCTTAGGCGGATGTGATGTGGTTTTGGGTGCTCAATGGCTACGCACACTTGGCCCTATCTTATGGGATTTTGCTGAACTTTGGATGCAGTTTTCCCTCAATGGACAAAAACACACATTGACAGGATTACAACCAGGTTCTCTCAGCATCATCAGTTCACATCGCATGGAAAAAATCCTCAAGAAGAATTCACATGGTGTCATCGCTCAGATCCATTCCATTCAGATGCAACCATCAGCGGTCTCCACTACTCCTTTGGATCTACAACAAATTCTGGATTGATATACAGGTGTCTTTGCTGAACCAGTGGGATTTCCACCTTCCAGGCTAGAAGACCATCGTATTGAGCTCCTTCCTGGCAGCGTTCCTCCCAACATCATGCCCTATCGCTACCCATTTCACCAAAAAATGGAGATTGAAATGCTCGTTCGGGACTTATTGAAGCAAGGTATTATTCGCCCAAGCACTAGTTCCTTTTCTTCTCCAGTTCTTCTTGTCCACAAAAAAGATGGGTCATGGTGCCTCTGCATTGACTTCCGAGCACTTAATCACCTCACCATCAAGGATAAGTTTTCAATTCCTGTTGTTGATGAGCTTCATGGGGCTCACTTTTTCTCCAAGTTGGATCTTCATTCTGGGTATCATCAAATTCGGGTTCATGAGGATGATATCCCTAAAATAGCTTTCCGCACACATGATGGCCATTATGAGTTTTTGGTCATGCCCTTTGGCCTCACTAATACTCCTTCCACATTCCAGGCCTTAATGAATAAAATATTTCGACCCTACTTGCAGAAATTCATTATGGTATTCTTTGATGATATCCTCATCTACAGTAAAACATGGGATGAACATCTCTAGCATCTGGATCTTGTCATGCAACTTTTCTCTGACCATCATCTCCACGCCAAGCAGTCTATATGTGTTTTTGGACAAAAAGAAGTTGAGTATCTCGGGCACATTATCTCAGCACAAGGGGTTCGCGTGGATCCTGCCAAAATCGATGCCACGAACAATTGGCCGCATCCTCAGACACTCAAGAGCCTTCGTGGTTTTTTGGGGTTGAATGGCTACTACCACAAGTTTGTCAAGGATTATGGGAAGATTGCAGCTCCATTAACTGCTCTATTGAAAAAGGATGCTTTTACATGGACACATGCTGCTCAGTGTGCATTTGACAAACTAAAACAAGCTATGTGTACTACACCTGTTCTAGCTATGCCCGATTTTTCCAAGCCCTTCACTATTGAGAGTGATGCTTGCGGCAATGGACTTGGTGCTGTTCTCCTTCAAGATGAACACCCCATTGCGTTCACCAGCAAAGCCCTTTTCGGTAAGAATTTAGCTGCCTCTACCTATGAGAAGGAAATGATGGCAATTTTGCATGCAGTACAAAAGTGGCGACCATACCTATTAGGGACTCATTTCTACATCAAGACTGATCACCAGAGTCTGAAATATTTCTTGGAACAGCATGTCTCATCCCCAGCAAAACAGAAATGGGTTATCAAACTCATGGGTTATGACTATGAGATCACTTACAAGAAGGGTAAAGACAATATTGTGGCAGATGCTCTTTCTCGCACATTTGATGCCCAAGGTTCTCTTTCAGCTATTTCTATGCCTGTTCCAAATTGGTTGCAATCTGTTCAACAGGATTATGTCAATGACTCTTCCTTATCTCAAATCATCCAATGCTTGACCAACAACCCTTCTGCTGTACCACATTACTCTTGGGATGGTGCTTCTCTGATATACAAGGGTCGTCTGGTGCTTCCCCAGAGCACAGATCTTCAACAGGTTGTCTTCTATGAACTCCATGCTTCTCCATCGATAGGGCACTCTGGGTTCCTCAAAACGTATGAACGGGCACGGCGTAACTTCTTTTGGCAGGGCATGAAAAGGACAATTCAACAGATGGTGGCCGAATGTGATATCTACTAGCGCAATAAGGGTGAAACAACACTCCTTCCAGGATTGCTCGAACCCTTGCCCATACCTACACGGATTTGGACAGATATTTCTATGGATTTCATTGAAGGGCTCCCTAAATCTGGCGGGAAGACAATGATTCTCGTTGTGGTTGATCGCCTCTCCAAATATAGTCATTTTTGTGCTCTCAGCCATCCCTATACAGCCTCCTCAGTCGCTCAAATTTTCCTAGACCAGATCTTTCGTCTTCATGGCATCCCTTCTTCCATTGTCTCGGATCGTGATGCGACTTTCACTAGTCATTTTTGGACAGAACTATTTCACCACACTGGCACCAAACTGAAGATGAGTTCAGGGTATCACCCACAAACAGATGGTCAAACTGAAATTATCAATAAATGCTTGGAAACTTATCTTTGTTGCTTCACCTCTGAACAACAACATCAGTGGGCAAAGTGGCTCCCTCTCGCTGAATGGTGGTACAATACCTCTTACTACACTGCCTCTAAAATGACCCCATATGAAGCAGTCTATGGTCAGGCACCTCCAATTATTCTTCCATACACCCCCAACAGTTCACCAGTTCAGGAAGTTGACACGGTCCTTCGAAACCGCGATCAGATTCTTCGCATTTTGCGGGACAATCTTCACATGGCAAGAAATCGCATGAAGCAACAAGCTGAACAGCACCATTCTGAGCGCACTTTTCAAGTAGACGATATGGTTTTTCTTTGTCTCCAGTTGTACACGCAATCCTACCTGAAACTCAAAGGGCGTCATAAGCTCGCTCCAAAGTTCTATGGGCCATATCGGATTCTTCAGAAGATTGGGTCTGTTGCTTATAAATTGGAACTTCGTCCTTCTTCCTGCATTCATCCATTCTTTCATGTCTCTTGTCTAAAGAAATTTCTTGGCACCAACATCAGTGGACAAACGATTTTACCTGAACTGGATAATGAAGGATCCATCCTTTTGGAGCTGGAGGCCATCCTCAATCGGCGCACTCATCAGCTTCTCTCTCGCTCTATCACATAGGTCTTAATTCAGTGGCACGGCATGTAACCAGAGGATGCTACATGGGAACCACTCCTTCAGATTCAACAACAATTTCCACATCTAAAGCTTTGAGGACAAAGATTTTTTTAAGGGGGAGGGGATGTTAGGAACCCACGTCTTTACTTTGTTAGTATATTGTTGTTGGACGCATATGCTTTGTAAGTCGTCCCATAGTATTTGTTGATCAATAGTTTGTGTTATTGTTGTTGGCGCATATGCTTTGTAAGTCGCCCGTAGTATTGTTGATCCATAGTTTGTAGTGGCCCATGGTTTTGACGCATAGTATTGGCGCCTAGACTTAGTATATAAGTGTGTGTTGAGACCTATGAAGGCACCGTGAAGTTATTTGTATTGAGCTTGCTCATAGGAGGTTTCCCCCTCGAAGTGGCCTGTGATCAATATAAAAGTGATTCTGAGTTCTGTCATTTCTACTATTTCTCATATTCTTATTAATTAATTGTTGCAGGTGCTTTACACTTCTTTACAAAAGACTTCAAAATCCTTTGAAGTATATTCTCCACCATTATCTGTCCTGAGTATCTTGATCTTCTTTTCTGAATGATTTTCTATCAAGGCTTTGAATTCCTTGAACTTTCCAAAGACTTCATCTTTTCCCTTCAAAAAATATATCCAAGTCTTCCTTGAGTAGTCATCAATGAATGCAAGGTAATATTCATACCCACTCAAAGATGTGGATGGCATTGGTCCACATACATTTGAATGAATCAATTCCAAAGTACTCTTAGTCTTTATTTCACTCTTTGGAAATGGATTTTTGATATTCTTCCCTTTTGCGCATCCTTTGCATGTGCCATTATGGTCAATCTTTAGATCTGGAAGTCCTATGACTACCTTTCTCACATGAGGTAGTGATTTGTAGTTAATGTGAGCAAGTCTCCTATGCCATAGCTCACTTGGGCTACTAGCTTCATGAACAAGGGCAGCTTCAGGATGACCCTTGAGTTTGTATAGACCCCCTTCCTCTTCACCAATAAAAATTGCATCCTCAATTGATTTTCCTTTGGACCACATGAGTACTTATCCATCTATGAATGCAACCCTATAACCTTTCTTATCTAAGGCTGAGATAGAAAGTAAGTTCTTCTTCAAACCTGGTACATATAGGATTTCCTTTATCTTCAATAAAGTTCCAGAATCAAGCTTGTAGCAACCTTCACCAATTACCTTGATGAGATATTGATAGTCATCTCCTAGATATACCTTCTGTGGAGAGGTCTTTTCTTCTAGACTTAAGAGAGTATTCTTTTGTCCTGTCATGTGCTTTGAAGCACCACTATTAATGAGCGATGTATCTTCTCTAGGTGTTACTGACCCAGAGAGTGCATAGAATAGAACATATTCTTCTGCATCTTCTTTTTATGTTTTAATTCTTTTCTTTTGAGTTCTTTCCTCTTCCTCTTCTTCACTATCATCTTCTACCAAATTTGCTTGATGTCTTTTGTGAAGATTCTTTTCTTCTTCTTTGAAGGAAAATTTCTAGCAATGTGTCCTATTTTGTGACAACTATAACATTGAACTGAGGAGAGGTCTGCTTCTGAACATACTCCTCCTTTCCTTTTAAATCTGTGAGGAGGATGGGATTCCTTGTGACCATTCTTCTTGGAGTTGAAATGACTCCTTATTTTGGTGTGGGTGGCCAAAGCTCGGTCATCTACTTTGAGCAAGGCTTCTCCATTGGCAACCCTAGCTTCTTCTTGAATGCAATCCTCCCATACCACATCAAACTTCATACTTTATTTTCTTGCACACATGGTTTGGATGAATGAATCCCAAGGTCTAGAGAGACCATTGAGAGAAGTCATGACTAGTTCATCTTCATCAAGAGTGTCTCCAATGGCTTCTAGTTGTTCCTTGAACTGGGAGACCCTTGTGAAGTAATCTTGAATAGATTCTCCTTTACTCATTTTGGTACTCTTCAATTGAGTTCTCAAATTCATCTTTCTGTTGATGTTCCTTCCTTCATACATTCTGCCTAGGGCATCATACATTTCCTTTGGAGTCTTCTTGGATGCCACTTGGGAAATCAAGTGGTCTTTGATAGAATCAACAATGATTCTCTTTTCCTTAATCAAGTCCTTCTTATACTTCTCTTTGGATTCATCTTCTTCAGGTTCTGCAACCTCATCCTTGATATATTGGGTAAGATAATTCTCTTCAAGAATGAGAGCAATCCTACATTTCCATGCCCAGAAATTCTCTATACCCTCTAGCTTGTCTTCAAGCTTAGTGCTTGGAGCCATCTTATCCAGGAGGTCACAAAAATTGAAGTTTCTCAAAAGATAGAATAACACTTACTAGGAGATGTGCTTGATTGAATTGAGATGACTGGTAAACTCTGCTTCCAGAAACTTCAACTTTTCACCTTTCAAATCTGATCAGCAAATTTTGGATCTGCAACAGAATTTTTGGTTTTCTGGTTCACACCTTTTCTGGTTTACTGGTGCATAGGTGCACACTTTTTATAGTTTACTGGTTTTCTGGTCCAGAAGTCAAACTAGGGTTTGACAGATCCTGGGGTTATACCCACTCAAAAATTTTGATCTAGGGCTCAAAACTTCAATTTTGAGGAGGTCTATCCAGCCATGCAATCAAATCCAAAAATTCCAACTTTTGCAGAAACCCTAATTTTCACCGGAAGAAGAGAGCGAGGTATTTTCACATTGTGAAAGATTTCTTATTCAGGCTAGCTCTGATACCATGTTAAGTTTATCCTAAGTTCACAAGCAAGATCACTGAAAGAAATACAATTACAAGATAGACAAAGATTTACCGTGGGAAACCCTCGTGGGGTAGAAAACCTAGCAAAGCTTTCCTCAATATAGATAATCAACCAATACAAGATGTAGTCCTCAACAAGAGCTCCTTCTCCTCCTATGCAGACCTCTCTCTCTCCTATGCGCCAATCATAAGTGAGTGAATGAATGAGATAAATGAGGAACACACCTCCTCTATTTATACTCATGTTCTAACTGACTTTTCACCCTAATGGGGTCGACCTATCCTAAGAGATTCTAATAACCCCTAAACAGCTAACTCAAGGCCAACCTCACATGGGAGATCTAATAACCCTAGTTACCACACTCTCTCAGAGGAATAAACATCTCCGGATATATAATAGGGTCTCTACGGAGGAATGGAACATCTCCGAAATAATAAAGTACAAATATAATATTCTTAGAAGTTACAATATCTCAACAGTAAAAAGGGACAAGTGCAAGTGAATCGCGGGTTAACAAGGATCATACCTCACAAATATGTCTCAAACCTGCCGAGTCATGATAAGGTTGTCAATATTGACTACACCCTAAGGGAATGGATGCATTCCTGGTGTTTCAATACTTGATAGTGAATGTTATGAAAAATGATTACAATTTTAGAGCAGTAATTCTGATGAGCCTGCTTATCCTTCTTGTGCTACCAGCTTACACAGATGCAATTTGGTGTTGCACGTAAGAGGAAAAGTGAAGAAAGGGTGCTCAAGAGAACTGTATGGGAGTGGTAACCTTTCTACGCTCACACTAAAGGACACTTGAAGAGATGGATAGGCCCGAGGAGCTGTGTTGCAGAAAAGGGGTATCATCCTTATGTAGTGTGAGTGGGTATTGTGGGGCCATGCTAGCCTGCAATCAAGTGAGCCACCTATGGAGTTCCCAGAGGGAACAACTGGTTTGCATAAGAGAAGGAGCCACATAATCATATTATGTTATTCATATTGTCTGATAAACCCAGTTGATGTACTGGCTTGGCAATGGCTGTTGTATGCTTGATAAACCCAGTCGGTGTACTGGCTTAGCATACTGATTTTTTGAATGCTTGATAAAACCAGTCGGCATACTGGCTTAACATACTGATTTTTGAAATGCTTGATAAACCCAGTCTGCGTACTGGCTTATCATACTAATTTTAGGGATGCCTGATAAAACCAGTCGGCATACTGGCTTGGCATTGCCTATTCGGATGATGTTGTGGAGCAGCAGGTGTGTTGGCCAAACATCCACCCCATAGGTGATCTAAGGCTTGTAAAGCAGAGAAGGAAACCTGTGGAGTAGCAAGGAAATGCATAATACAGATAAGTATTCATTTCCATTTATTTCTTGTTTGGAATAATGAATATTTTAGGTATAAGTCTTCTAACAGTTAAGCTAATACACTATTGTTTCCTTGTTGGAAACCTTGGCCATTGAAAGAAGCAAGGACCCTGAAAGAACTATAAATTCTTGGTAAACCTAGAGAGTAACTGGTTGGAGCTATAAATTATTCGTAAGACCAGAGAGTAACTAGTTGGGCACTATAAAATTCTTGGTGAATTCGGAGAATAGTTGGTGGGAGCATTAACCACTTAATGTTGTGAAGCAGCCGGCGTGCTGGCCAAACATTCCTTAATTAATTGATAAAAACCAGTCGACGTACTGGCCTAGCATTTCTTATTCCAATGGTTGTGGAGTAGCCTGCATGCTGGCCCAACATTCATTGTTGTATCCATAGGAAATCCAATGCTTGGAGAGAAAAGAAGGATCCCGTGGAGTAAAGTGAAGACATCCAATAAAGATAAGTATTTGGTTATCCTGCAGCTTCTTGCTTGTTTAATATGCATACACAAGTATATGATTTGGTTATGATTTCCTAAGCTCTTGTTTAGAGATAAATCCTATGAGAATAAAAGAAACAGGTGAATTGATTCAATGTTGGAGTATAGGTGTTGCTGGAAGCAAGGGCTGTGAAAGCATCTAGAGAATGCATGTGGACATGTGATCGTCCGAGAGAGCTCAGTAAGCGCAGTAATGAAAGATGGTGCTAGTGGACATGCGTGGGTCCTAGCAGCCAAAGGTTTTGTAAGTAGCAATGGGGAAGGGTTCCCTAGTGGAAAATCCATATACAGACCTTAGACACTAAGTGTCATAGACAAGAAAGGAAAGGCAAAGCATTCGCATTGAAGTGAAAGAGACTAAGCAGCATGAAACCACAACGATGGTGTAGCTCCATAATAGAACAAGACTAAGAGGGAGAAAATCCTACACTTCTCTTTCCTTTCGATTGATGCATTTATAAAACAAAAGATTGTTGAGTGCATGTCATGGCTGAGAATGGATTGTGTTTAATTGCTTGAAATGAATTGTGAGTGCTGAAATAGTTATTTCACTGTGAAAGCATGAACATGAAAGAGATCATGTGTATGTTGGGAAAGCATGAAAATTTTGGAAGTCGCATGAGCGAAGCGTGGACGTTCCATGTCAATTGGGAAATAATTGACTAATTCTAATATTGTGTTATGCTTGTACTAACAGGAATTGCCATGATGAGTCTCACAGGTGAGAAATTGAAAGCCATTAATTGCAGCTATTACTAGCCAAGTGTTGCTGGTGAGAAAAGAGAGAGCCAGTTGTGCAAATTGATCATGGCAGCACGCCAAAAGCTTTTTCTTTTTGGGCTGGAAATATTCCCCAAATAGTTGCCGGGACAACAATAAGGTGGTATCCATGAAATTCCAGACTTGTAGATAAGCTGGAAGGTGAATAAAGAGAAGGGATTTCTCTGGAGCAATGCCCACTTGCAGAGCTGGAAGACCAAAGCTAGCAGGAGCAGCTTGAGGAAGCCAGAGGACTTGATACTGAAAGTTCAAGTAAAGAGATGAACCGCAGGATAGACCTGCCACCAGTTGTGAATTTTGGACATGTGTAAAGTGGGTATATAATCTGAAGTATTGGAACACCGAGGATAGTGTTATTCCAAGGGGAGGGGAATGTAACGTCCCCATTATTGACCCCATTACATTCAAATGTAATTGATGTAATATTGTTATGAAATCATGGTGAGGAGCTCAAGGACAAGGCCCTGCCATGGATTTAACGATGCATATGGCTTGTGCGCTAGCCAGGCACATTGGAGTTTCAATATCATGTAAGATGCATTTTAATAAAAAATACCCACAACTAGCTATGCAATGCAACAAAGAGATGGGGGCATGATTTTACAAGGAATTGGGAGGGAAAACATTCAAGCCCTTGAGCCAATCAAGTCAAGCCAAGTGTCAATGAGCGAACCCATCAAACCCTCAACTACCCATGTTGACTTTTGTACCCAATCATTGATTTCTCCCAAGAGTTGGTTGAGATAGTTAATGCCTTGGGGAATGGGAGGTATGGCTGTCCAAATTCGGGTATGGGAAAGCCACCATGCATAGGAAATCGCGTTTTGCTTCTTGGGTAAGAAAAGAGCCATGAATTTCTCCCCAAACCATTATCCATTAACCAATTGCTCTCCCTCACGAGTGGGGATCTACCTGGGCCTTTTCCAGCCATGTTTTTGGGTGTTCTCCTTGATCCTCAGCTGGGATAAGGGCATTTTTGTATTGTATACCAGTGGGGAAGATGTAAAATCGAATTGGGGTTCCATAGACACCATTATGGTTGTTAAATGATGAGATGGTTGGGGAGAAATTGTTTTTCCTCCCTGTGAATGTTTTTCCTCATCCCACAATTCGTTTTTGGATGGAAACAATTTGGGAAAGCCCAAACCCATGGCCATCTTGTTGGAAAATCTATTGCTTTGGCTTGATCTTGAGTGTAAGCCTCCAAGGTTCAAATGCATCCTGATAAATCCAGTTGTGCACTGGCTTGGCTGAGAGGAAATGAGAAATGGGTTGTGAATGAGTGAATGTCACCTTTTCCTTGTGAGAATCATGCCCAACTCAGGGGTGGCCTTCGGACGGACTCAGTATAAGCTGTCGAAGAGCCTATGGTTGGGTGGAACATTGCAGCGACATAGCTAGTTGCTTGGGGCAGTTGCAAAATGGAGATAAGTGTTTTTATGCCTATATATTTACTTCTGCACTATATTAATTTAATGATTGTTGATATGATGTATGCAGGAGTAATGTGTGTGGATGTTTTAATTCCGCTGTGCTTAATTTACTTTTTTTTCATCTGCACACATCTCTTTTAATGATATGAATCTAATGAGTGGGCTGAGTTTTATGTGAAAGCCCCGGAGATTGCCATCAGGTACCCTTCCTTGCCTTGTATGGATGGGTGGGTACGTTACAAAATGGTATCAGAGCTACTGGTTGCAGCATTAGGCCTTTATGGGCTACCTATCATAGTTACAGAGGTAAGTATGCTTCCTGTTTAACACTGATAGTTAAGAAAATTTTCAAATTTTCAAATTTTCAAATTTTCAAAATTTTTTAAGTGTCTATGAGTTTCTGCCAAAAACCGTGCCAAAGAATCTCGGCGAGTTCGTCTGCAACGGCGGAAGAACTCGGCAAGTTCGTCTGCAACGGCAGAGAAACTTAGCGAGTTCATCCGCAACGGCGGAAGAACTTGGCGAGTTGCACCGATGGAGTTGCGGGATGCCTGGGAAAAAGTTTCAAAAAATTTTCTAGGTATTTTTTTGAAAATTTTGTCTAAGTCAGTATCAGAAGGAACTTGTGAGTTTTCGCCGCAACGGCGGAAGAACTCAGCGAGTTCATCCGCAATGGCGGAAGAGATCGGCGAGTTGCTTCGTAATGGATTGCCCGTAAATTTTAAGTTCGGCGAAAAAGATGGAAAATTTTTGGAAGGAAAAGCTGAGTTCGATCGGAAGAACTCGACAAGTCGCCCCGCAACGACGGAAGGACTCGGCGAGTTGGTCCGAAAAACTTTCTAAGTGTTTTCGGCGTTAAAGAATAAATTTCGGAAGAACTTGGCGAGTTGCTCCGAAACAGCAGGAGAACTCGGTGAGCTGCTCGGAAACAGCGGGAGAACTCAGCAAGATGGTCTGAAACGGCGGAAGGTTTTTCTAAGTATTTTTTGGTGTCCAAGAAAAGATTTCGGAAGAACTTGGCAAGTCGCCCCACAATGACAAAAAGACTTGGCAAGTTGGTCCGCAACGGATTGGAAGGAAAAACTGAGTCTTCGACCAGAAGAAATCAGCGATTTGGCCCGAAACAGGTCGGAAGAACTCGCTGAGTTGCTCCAAAACAGAGAATTTCAGCTATTTTTCAGAGAGATTTTTCAGGCGTCGAAAGTTGAAAAATGCCATGGAACTTGTGTGCCAGATTGCACGAAATGGAAAGATTTACAAAAAAAAAAAGAGGGCACTGCCCCCTTGACCCCCGGAGACAGTCGTTGAATGTGTGAATTGCATTATCTATGCTTCGGAATGAGAAGCAAGAATTGCATAGAAGGGGTTGTGGAATCTCAGCAAGAGTAATGGGTTGTAATACCCATTATGGAGGATAAAAGGGAAATTCCTCACCTTAAATTATTTTTGTTTATAGCATAAGAATTGCATATTTGGATAATATCAAGAATGAATGTTATACACGTATGTATATAGTGAAATGCTAATTCATGAGAACATTAGAGCTAATGAATCCTTGTGTGCTTGGTAGGGAAGCCAAGAAAACGATTAGCTATGATGTGGAGGAGGAACTCCATGTCATGATGAGGAATTGGAAGGGGAGAATTCCTTAACTCCTCCATTGTTATTATATTTATATTTCATGAGTTGTCTATACTGAAAATTATGGCATAGGGAAATTGGAAATGCAAGAGGATAGATAGATGAAATGAATATGTACTAGATGGCATATTGCACAGTGCATGTGGAAATGTTTTTGCGTATATATGATATTGCACATTGGTAAAATTGTGAGGTTTTACATATGCAATGAGCCACTTAAGATAATGATTGTGGTTGCTAATAATTAGTTGTGTTCGCATTGGTTGTAGGACAAAAGACAACCAAAGCATGACTAAGGATGTGGATGATGTTGTTGCATATGACCAACAACCTTATGAGGAAAGGATGGTGCAACAAATCTGTGATCATGAGGTTGGAAAAAAGACTATGTAGCCTTGGTAAGATGCCAACTGATCAGGTAACATCAAGCGATGTTCATAACAGCCATGTAGGTAATGGTTAATTGTGATTAATTGCATAAATGTTGAAAGAGGGTTCGATAAGACCCCTTCCACTATGATTAAACTATGATTGGTTTGGTTGCATGTGGTATTGAGTGCTTGAATGAGAATGTTAACCTACCGAGTGTGGTGAGGTGTGGGTAAGTGAAGGAAAGGAGCCTTACACCCTATAGTACATTCACATGAAATTATACCATATCATTTGTGTATGTTGGTTGTGAGTTTAACAACCAAAGCTAGTGATGACTTATGGTCATGTTGTAGTGTATGTCATATGAGATAAGCATGGTTAGGCCATAATATGTTGGAATGCATAGTATTCATGGATTAATGCAAGGTTGTATTAAGGGGTATGCATTGAGTAAATGCACATTAAAATATTATGTAAATGTTGTGAATGCACATGCATATGTGTGGGTGCACATGTTGAGATGCATTGTGTGAATGCATGGGTGTGACATATATATGTTTCAACGCATATAGATAATAGATGAAATGATGGACTATTGTTAATCCTGAGACCATTTCATGACCTGCTATGAATGCAGGAGAAAGACAGCATGAAGAAGGTAGACATGTGACAGGCTACCAGAGCACTCTGTTGGAAGGATAGAGTGGCATGTAATGTGAAGTAATGAGTATTTACATCTTATTTAAATTGCATGGATAGTGTGATTGTGTCTTGCAATTTAATTGTGATAATGATGCATATATACGGATATATATATTTCATTGCATTTCAAATATTAACAACTGAGAGTGTTCGAATTATTGAGTGTTATAATTCTGAGATCACTACAGTGACTATTGTAGCAATGAGAGGATTATATGCATAAATACTCACATTGTGTTTGGCTGATTAAAGTCCAGTTTTCAGGTAGAAAAGTCTTTTGTATGGCAATGAGGATAAGTCCATAGTAAAGACCGAGATCTACCATGTGTAGAAGCCAAAGGTTATGAGAAGGTTCTCATGGTTGTAATTTATGCATGAAACAAATTTGAAAAATTGTCTGCTTTAAGTTTATGAGAATAGTCTCATGGTTGCAAATTTAATTTTTGTAGGAAAACAAATTTACAAATTTCAGATTTGAGAATTTATTTATAATTGCTAACCATTGTTTGACTTATATGGAATTGTGTCAGGAGGAAATGTTATAGGTGGATGTTCATGTATGGTAGCAAGGATGAAACCATAATGGACAGAGTGATACCACTTACGAAAGCCAAACAATATGAGGATAGCCTCATTGCTAAGCAAATCAATTTCTGTAGGAGACAGAATTATAAATTCATATTGAATTTAATTATTAATGACATTGATTGGTTATGAAACAATCATATTTGAAGCTTATTGATAAATGTTGCTGACTGTTTGGCTATTTGATAAAGTGTGCCAGGATGACACATTGCAGGAAGACCATGTGTGATGGTCTGCAGAAGCTAAACTAGATGGGAAAGACCCCATGCTTGGGAAATGGGTTTCGGGTGAAACGCCATTGTCTCAGCCAAACCGCATGTCGGTAAACCATGAAAGTGAGATGGTAAATCTATGCCAAGAATGCATGTGAGACACATCTACAAGATGAATGAGTATTCTGTGACCCTAGACTAGAACATGCATGTCTTAATTATTAGGGTTAATATGCAGAGCATGCTCTATATTATTTATATCATTGCAGACGGCTTGAGTATGATTAGGGCCTACATGGCTCACATCAGAAAGGGGGTGCACACCTTCTCTGGTGACGAGTCATGATAAGGTTGTCAATATTGACTACACCCTAAGGGAATGGACGCATTCCTGGTGTTTCAATACTTGATAGTGAATGTTATGAAATATGATTACAATTTTAGAGTAGTAATACTGATGAGCCTGCTGATCCTTCTTGTGCTACCAGCTTACATAAATGCAATTTGGTATTGCACGTAAGAGGCAAAGTGAAGAAAGGGTGCTCAAGAGAACTGTATGGGAAGTGGTAACCTTTCTATGCTCACACTAAAGGACACTCGAAGAGAGAGATAGGCCCGAGGAGCTGTGTTGCAGAAAAGGGGTATCATCCTTATGTAGTGTGAGTGGGTATTGTGGGGCCATGCTAGCCTGCAGTCAAGTGAGTCACCTCTGGAGTTCATGGAGGGAACTACTGGTTTGCATAAGAGAAGGAGCCACGTAATCATATTATGTTATTCATATTGCCTGATAAACCCAGTTGATGTACTGACTTGGTAATGGTTGTTGTGAGCTTGATAAACCCAGTCGACGTACTGGCCTAGCATACTGATTTTTTGAATGCTTGATAAACCCAGTCGGCGTACTGGCTTAGCATACTGATTTTTGAAATGCTTGATAAACCCAGTCCATGTACTGGCTTAGCATACTAATCTTAGGGATGCCTGATAAACCCAGTCGGCATACTGGCTTGGCATTGCCTATTCGAATGATGTTGTGGAGCAGCAGGTGTGCTGGCCAAGCATCCACCCCATGGGTGATCCAAAGCTTGCAAAGCAGAGAAGGAAACCTGTGGAGTAGCGAGGAAACGCACAATACAGATAAGTATTCATTTCCATTTATTTTTTTGTTTGGAATAATGAATATTTCAGGTATAAGTCTTCTAACAGCTAAGCTAATACACTATTGTTTCCTTGTCGGAAACCTTGGCCATTGCAGGAAGCAAGGACCCTGAAATAACTATAAATTCTTGGTAAACCCAGAGAGT
This sequence comes from Larix kaempferi, assembly GCA_027924585.1. Classification (NCBI taxonomy): domain Eukaryota; kingdom Viridiplantae; phylum Streptophyta; class Pinopsida; order Pinales; family Pinaceae; genus Larix; species Larix kaempferi. The sequence goes on along the minus strand of BSBM01000765.1, from coordinate 4,121,419 downwards.
AACTGGTTGGAGCTATAAATTCTTGGTAAGACCAGAGAGTAACTGGTTGGGCGCTATAAAATTCTTGGTGAATTCGGAGAATAGTTGGTGGGAGCATTAACCACCTAATGTTGTGGAGCAGCCAGCGTGCTGGCCAAACATTCCTTAATTAATTGATAAAAACCAGTCAGCGTACTGGCCTGGCATTGCCTATTCGAATAGTTGTGGAGTAGCCTACGTGCTGGCCCAACATTCATTGTTGTATCCATAGGAAATCCAATGCTTGGAGAGCAAAGAAGGATTCGGTGGAGTAAAGTGAAGACATCCAATAAAGATAAGTATTTGGTTATCCTGCAGCTTCTTGCTTGTTTAATATGCATACACAAGTATATGATTTGGTTATGATTTACTAAGCTCTTGTTTAGAGATAAATCCTATGAGAATAATCTAAACATGTGAATTGATTCAATGTTGGAGTATAGTTGTTGCTGGAAGCAAGGGCTGTGAAAGCATCTAGAGGATGCATGTGGTCATGTGATCATCCTAGAGAGCTCAGTAAGAGCAGTAATGAAAGATGGTGCTAGTGGACATGCGTGGGTCCTAGTAGCCAAAGGTTCTGTAAGTAGCAATGAGGAAGGGTTCCCTAGTGGAAAATCCATATACAGACCTTAGACACTAAGTGTCATAGCCAAGAAAGGAAAGTCAAAGCATTCACATTGAAGTGAAAGAGACTAAGGAACATGAAACCACAACGATGGTGTAGCTCCATAATAGAACATGACTAAGAGGGAGAAAATCCTGCTCTTCTCTTTCCTTTCGATTGATGCATTTATAAAACAAAAGATTGTTGAGTGCATGTCATGGCTGATAATGGATTGTGTTTAATTGCTTGAAATGAATTGTGAGTGCTGAAATAGTTATTTCACTGTGAAAGGATGAACATGAAAGAGATCATGTGTATGTTGGGAAAGCATGAAAAATTTGGAAGTCGCATGAGCGAAGCGTGGACATTCCATGTCAATTGGGAAATAATTGACTAATTCTAATATTGTGTTATGCTTGTCCTAACAGGAATTGCCATGATGAGTCTCACAGGTGAGAAATTGAAAGCCATTAATTGTAGCTATTACTAGCCAAGTGTTGGTGGTGAGAAAAGAGAGAGCCAGTTGTGCACATTGATCATGGCAGCAGGCCAAAAGCTATTTGTTTTGGGCTGGAAATATTCCTCAGATAGTTGTCGGGACAACAATAAGGTGGCATCCATGAAATTCCAAACATGTAGAGCAGCTGGAAGGTGAATTAAGGGAAGGGATTGCTCTAGAGAAATGCCTACCAGCAGAGCTGGAAGACCAAAGTTAGCAGGAGTAGCTTGAAGAAGCCAAAGGACTTGATCCTGAAAATTCAAGTAAAGAGATGAAACACAGGACAAACCTGCCACCAGTTGTGAATTTTGGACATGTGTAAACTGGGTATATAATCTGAAGTATTGGAACACCGAGGACGGTGTTATTCCAAGCGTAGGGGAATGTAACGTCCCCATTATTGACCCCATTACATTCAAATGTAATTGATGTAATATTGTTATGAAATCATGGTGAGGAGCTCAAGGACAAGGCCCCGCCATGGATTTAGCGATGCATATGGCTTGTGTGCTAGCCAGGCACATTGGAGTTTCAATATCATGTAAGATGCATTTTAATAAAAAATACCCACAACTAGCTATGCAATGCAACAAAGAGATGGGGGCATGATTTTACAAGGAATTGGGAGGGAAAACATTCAAACCCTTGAGCCAATCAGGTCAAGCCAAGTGTCAATGAGAGAACCCATCAAACCCTCAACTACCCATGTTGACTTTTGTACCCAATCATTGATTTCTCCAAAGAGTTGGTTGAGGTAGTTAATGCCTTGGGGAATGGGAGGTATGGCCGTCCAAATTCGGGTATGGGAAAGCCACCCTGCATGGGAAATTGCGTTTTGCTTCTTGGGAAAGAAAAGAACCATGAATTTCTCCCCAAGCCATTATCCATCAACCAATTTCTCTCCCTCACGAGTGGGGATCTACCTGGGCGTTTTTCAGCCATGTTTTTTGGTGTTCTCCTTGATCCTCAGCTGGGATAAGGGCGTTTTTGTATTGTATACCAGTGGGCATGATGGAAAATCGAATTGGGGTTCCATAGAGACCATTATGGCTGTTAAATGCTGAGATGGTTGGGGAGAAATCGTTTTTCCTCCCTGTGAATGTTTTTCCTCATCCCACAATTCATTTTTGGATGGAAACAATTTGGGAAATCCCAAACCCATGGCCATCTTGTTGGAAAATCCATTGCTTTGGCTTGATCTTGAGTGTAAGCCTCCAGGGTTCTAAAACAGCCTGATAAATCCAGTTGTGCACTGGCTCGACTGAGAGGAAATGAGAAATGGGTTGTGAATGAGTGAATGTCCCCTTTTCCTTGTGAGAATCATGCTTAGCTCAGGGGTGGCCTTCAGACGGACTCAGTATAAGCTGTCAAAGAGCCTATGGTTGGGTGGAACGTTGCAGCGACATAGCTAGTTGCTTAGGGCAGTTCCAAAATGGAGATAAGTGTTTTTATGCCTATATATTTACTTCTGCACTATATTAATTTGGTGACTGTTGATATGCTGTATGCATGAGTAATGTGTGTGGATGTTTTAATTTCGTTGTGCATAATTTTCTTATTTTTCATCTGCACACATCTCTTTTATTAATATGAATCTAATGAGTGGGCTGAGTTTTATGTGAAATCCCCAGAGATTGCCATCAGGTACCCTTCCTTGCATTGTATGGATGGGTGGGTACGTTACAAAATGGTATCAGAGCTACTGGTTGCAGCATTGGGCCTTTATGGGCTACCTATCATAGTTGCAGAGGTAAGTATGCTTCCTGCTCAACACTGATAGTTAAGAAAATTTTCAAAATTTTCAAAATTTTATAAATTTTCAAAATTTTTCTAAGTGTCTATGAGTTTCTGCCAAAAACTGTGCCAAAGAATCTTGGCGAGTTCATCCGAAACGGCGGAGGAACTCGGCAAGTTCGTCCGCAACGGCGGAGAAACTCAGCGAGTTCATCCGCAACGGTGGAAGAACTCAGCGAGTTGTGCCGATGGAGTTGTGGGATGCCCGGGAAAATGTTTCAAAAATTGTTCTAAGTATTTTTTTGAAATTTTTTTCTAAGTCAGTATCGGAAGGAACTTGTGAGTTTTCACCGCAATGGAGGAAGAGCTCAGTGAGTTTGTCCGCAATGGCGGAAGAGATCGGCAAGTTGCTTCACAACAGATCGCCCGTAAATTTTAAGTTCGGCGAAAAAGATGGAAAAATTTTGGAAGGAAAAGTTGAGTTCGGTCGGAAGAACTCGGCAAGTCGCCCCGCAATGGCAGAAGGACTCAATGACTTGGTCCGAAAAACTTTCTAAGTGTTTTTGATGTTAAAGAATAAATTTCGAAAGAACTTGGCGAGTTGCTTCGAAACAGCGGGAGAACTCGACAAGCTGCTCCGAAACAGCGGGATAACTCAGCAAGATGGTCCGAAACGACGGAAGGTTTTTCTAAGTATTTTTTGGCGTCCAAGAAAAGATTTCGGAAGAAATCGATAAGTCGCCCCGCAACGACGGAAGGACTTTTCAAGTTGGTCCGCAACGTATCGGAAGGAAAAGTTGAGTCTTCGAAAAGACGAACTCGGCGAGTTGGCCCGAAACAGGTCGGAAGAACTCGCTGATTTGCTCCGAAACAGATAACTTCAGCTATTTTTCAGAGAGATTTTTTAGGCGCCAAAAGTTGAAGAATGCCAAAGAACTTGTGTGCCAGATTGCGCGAAATGGAAAGATTTACAAAAAAAAAAAATGAGGGCGCTGCCCCCTTGACCCTTGTCGTCCCCCGGAGATAATCGTTGAATGTGTGAAATGCATTCTCTATGCTTGGGAATGAGAAGCAAGAATTGCATAGAAAGGGTTGTGGAATCTCAGCAAGAGTAATGGGTTGTAATACCCATTATGGAGGATAAAAGGGAAATTCCTCACCTTAAACTATTTTTGTTTATAGCATAAGAATTCCATATTTGGATAATATCAAGAACGAATGTTATACACGTATGTATATACTGAAATGCTAATTCGTGAGAAGATTATAGCTAATGAATCCTTGTGTGCTTGGTAGGGAAGCCAAGAAAACGATCAGCTATGATGTGGAGGAGGAAATCCATGTCATGATGAGGAATTGGAAAGGGATAATTCCTTAACTCCTCCATCGTTATTATATTTAAATTTCCCGAGTTGTCTATACTGAAAATTATGGCATAGGGATGCTGGAAATGCAAGAGGATAGATAGATGAAGTGAATATGTACTAGATGGCATATTGCACAGTGCATGTGAAAATGTTTTTGCGTGTATATGATATTGCACATTGGTAAAATTGTGAGGTTTTACATATGCAATGAGCCACTTAAGATAATGATTGTGGTTGCTAATAATTAGTTGTGTTCGCATTGGTTGTAGGACCAAAGACAACCGAAGCATGGCTAAGGATGTGGATGATGTTATTACATATGACCAACAACCTTATGAGGAAAGGATGGTGCAACAAATTTGTGACCATGAGGTTGGAAAAAAGACTATGTAGCCTTGGTAAGATGCCAACTGATTAGGTAACATCAAGCGATGTTCATAACAGCCATGCAGGTAATGGTTAATTGTGCTTAATTGCATAAATGTTGAAAGAGGGTTCGGTAAGACCCCTTCCACTATGATTAAACTATGATTGGTTTGGTTGCATGTGGTATTGAGTGCTTGAATGAGAATGTTAACCTACCGAGTGTGGTGAAGTGTTGGTAAGTGAAGGCAAGGAGCCTTACACCCTATAGTACATTCACATGAAATTATACCATATCATTTTGTGTATGTTGGTTGTGAGTTTAGAAACCAAAGCAAGTGATGACTTATGGTCATGTTGTAGTGTATGTCATATGAGATAGGCATGGTTAGGCCATAATATGTTGGAATGCATAGTATTCATGGATTAATGCAAGGTTGTATTAAGGGGTATGCATTGAGTAAATGCACATTAAAATATTATGTAAATGTTGTGAATGCACATGCATATGTGTGAGTGCACATGTTGAGATGCATTGTGTGAATGCATGGGTGTGACATATATGTTTCAACGCATCTAGATAATAGATGAAGTGATGGACTATTGTTAATCCCGAGACCATTTCATGATATGCTATGAATGCAGGAGAAAGACTGCATGAAGAAAGTAGACATGTGACGGGCTACCGGAGCACTCTGTTGGAAGGATAGAATGGCATGTAATGTGAAGTAATGAGTATTTACAGCTTATTTAAATTGCATGGATAGTGTGACCGTGTCTTGCAATTTTATTGTGATAATGATGCATATATAAGGATATATATATTATTGCATTTCAAATATTAACAACTGAGAGTGTTCGAATTATTGAGTGTTATAATTCTGAGATCACTACAATGACTATTGTAGCAATGAAAGGATTATATGCATAAATACTCACATTGTGTTTGGTTGATTAAAGTCCAGTTTTCAGGTAGAAAAGTCTTGTGTATGGCAATGAAGATAAATCCATAGTAAAGACCGAGATCTACCATGTGCAGAAGCCAAAGGTTATGAGAAGGTTCTCATGGTTGTAATTTATGCATGAAACAAATCTGAAAAATTGTCTGGTTTAACTTTATGAGAATAGTCTCATGGTTGCAAATTTAATTTCTGTAGGAAAACAAATTTACAAATTTTAGATTTGAGAATTTACTTATAATTGTTAACGACTGTTTGGCTTATATAGAATTGTGTCAGGAGGACATGTTGTAGGTGGATGTTCATGTATGGTAGCAAGGATGAAACCATAATGGACAGAGTGATACCGCTTACGAAAGCCAAACAATATGAGGATAGCCTCATTGCTAAGCAAATCAATTTCTGTAGGAGACAGAATTATAAATTCATATTGAATTTAATTATTAATGACATTGATTGCTTATGAAACAATCATATTTGAAGCTTATTGATAAATGTTGCTGACTGTTTGGCTATTTGATAAAGTGTGCCAGGATGACACATTGCAGGAAGACCATGTGTGATGGTCTGCAGAAGCCAAACTAGATGGGAAAGACCCCATGCTTGGGAAATGGGTTTCGGGTGAAACGCCATTGTCTCAGCCAAACCGCATGTCGGTAAACCATGAAAGTGAGATGGTAAAGCTATGCCAAGAATGCATGTGAGACACATCTGCAAGATGAATGAGTATTATGTGACCCTAGACTAGAACATGCATGTCTAAATTATTAGGGTTAATATGCAGAGCATGCTCTATCTTATTTATATCATTGCATACTGCTTGAGTATGATTAGGGCCTACATGGCTCACATCGGAAAGGGGGTGCACGCCTTCTCTGGTGCCGAGTCATGATAAGGTTGTCAATATTGACTACACCCTAAGGGAATGGACGCATTCCTCGTGTTTCAATACTTGATAGTGAATGTTATGAAATATGATTACAATTTTAGAGCAGTAATACTGATGAGCCTGCTTATCCTTCTTGTGCTACCAGCTTACACATATGTAATTTGGTGTTGCACGTAAGAGGCAAAGTGAAAAAAGGGTGCTCAAGAGAACTGTATGGGAAGTGGTAACCTTTCTACTCTCACACTAAAGGACAGTCGAAGAGAGAGATAGGCCTGAGGAGCTATGTTGTAGAAAAGGGGTATCATCCTTGTGTAGTGTGAGTGGGTATTGTGGGTCCATGCTAGCCTGTAGTCAAGTGAGTCACCTACGGAGTCCCTGGAGGGAACTACTGGTTTGCATAAGAGAAGGAGCCACATAACCATATTATGTTATTCATATTGCCTGATAAACCCAGTCGATGTACTGGCTTGGAAATGGCTATTGTATGCTTGATAAACCCAGTCGGCGTACTGGATTAGCATACTGATTTTTTGAATGCTTGATAAACCCATTCGGCATACTGGCTTAGCATATTGATTTTTGAAATGCTTGATAAACCCAGTCTGCGTACTGGCTTAGCATACTAATTTTTGGGATGCCTAATAAACCGAGTCAGCATATTGGCTTGGCATTTCCTATTCGGATGATGTTGTGGACCAGTAGGTGTGCTGGCCAAGCATCCACCCCATAGGTGATCCAAGGATTGTAAAGCAGAGAAGGAAACCTGTGGAGTAGCGAGGAAACGCACAATACAGATAAGTATTCATTTCCATTTATTTCTTGTTTGGAATAATGAATATTTCAGGTATAAGTCTTCTAACAGCTAAGCTGATACACTATTGTTTCCTTGTTGGAAACCTTGGCCATTGCAGGAAGCAAGGACCTTGAAAGAACTATAAATTCTTGGTAAACCCAGAGAGTAACTGGTTGGAGCTATAAATTCTTGGTAAGACCAGAGAGTAACTAGTTGGGCGCTATAAAATTGTTGGTGAATTCAAAAAATAGTTGGTGGGAGCATTAACCACTTAATGTTGTGGAGCAGCCGGCGTGCTGGCCAAACATTCATTAATTAATTGATAAAAACCAGTCGGCGTACTGGCCTGGCATTTCCTATTCGAATGGTTGTGGAGTAGCCTGCGTGCTGGCCCAACATTCATTGTTGTATCCATAGGAAATCCAATGCTTGGAGAGCAAAGAAGGATCCCGTGGAGTAAAGTGAAGACATCCAATAAAGATAAGTATTTGGTTATCCTGCAGCTTCTTGCTTTTTTAATATGCATACACAAGTATATGATTTGGTTATGATTTCCTAATCTCTTGTTTAGAGATAAATCCTATGAGAATAAACTAAACATGTGAATTCATTCAATGTTGGAGTATAGGTGTTGCTGGAAGCAAGGGCTGTGAAAGCATCTAGAGGATGCATGTGGTCATGTGATCATCCTAGAGAGCTCAGTAAGAGCAGTAATGAAAGATGGTGCTAGTGGACATGCGTGGTTCCTAGTAGCCAAAGTTCTGTAAGTAGCAACGGGGAAGGGTTCCCTAGTGGAAAATCCATATACAGACCTTAGACACTAAGTGTCATAGCCAAGAAAGGAAAGTCAAAGCATTCACATTGAAATGAAAGAGACTAAGGAGCATGAAACCACATCGATGGTGTAGCTCCATAATAGAACAAGACTATGAGGGAGAAAATCCTACACTTCTCTTTCCTTTCGATTGATGCATTTATAAAACAAAATATTGTTGAGTCCATGTCATGGCTGAGAATGGATTGTGTTTAATTGCTTCAAATGAATTGTGAGTGCTGAAATAGTTATTTCACTTTGAAAGGATGAACATGAAAGAGATCATGTGTATGTTGGGAAAGCATGAAAAATTTCAAAGTCGCATGATCGAAGCGTGGACGTTCCATGTCAATAGGGAAATAATTGACTAATTCTAATATTGTGTTATGCTTGTCCTAACAGGAATTGCCATGATGAGTCTCACAGGTGAGAAATTGAAAGCCATTAATTGCAGCTATTACTAGCCATGTGTTGCTGGTGAGAAAAGAGAGAGCCAGTTGTGCACATTGATCATGGAAGCAGGCCAAAAGCTATTTGTGTTGGGCTGGAAATATTCCTCAGATAGTTGCCGGGACAAAAATAAGGTGGCATCCATGAAATTCCAGACTTGTAGATCAGCTGGAAGGTGAATAGAGGGAAGGGATTGCTCTGGAGCAATGCCCACCTGCAGAGCTGGAAGACCAAAGCTAGCAGGAGCAGCTTGAGGAAGCCAAAGGACTTGATCCTGAAAGTTCAAGTAAAGAGATGAAACGCAGGAAAGACCTGCCACCAGTTGTGAATTTTTGACATGTGTAAAGTGGGTATATAATCTGAAGTATTGGAACACCGAGGACGGTGTTATTCCAAGGGGAGGGTAATGTAACGTCCCCATTATTGACCCCATTACATTCAAATGTAATTGATGTAATATTGTTATGAAATCATGGTGAGGAGGTCAAGGCCAAGGCACCGCCATTGATTTAGCGATGCATATGGCTTGTGTGCTAGCCAGGCACATTGGAGTTTCAATATCATGTAAGATGCATTTTAATAAAAAATACCCACAACTAGCTATGCAATGCAACAAAGAGATGGGGACATGATTTTACAAGGAATTGGGAGGGAAAACATTCAAACCCTTGAGCCAATCAAGTCAAGCCAAGTGTCAATGAGAGAACCCATCAAACCCTCAACTACCCATGTTGACTTTTGTACCCAATCATTGATTTCTCCCAAGAGTTGGTTGAGGTAGTTAATGCCTTGGGGAATGGGAGGGATGGCTGTCCAAATTTGGGTATGGGCAAGCCACCCTGCATGGAAAATCGCGTTTTGCTTCTTGGGCAAGAAAAGAGCCATGAATTGATCCCCAAGCCATTATCCATCAACCAATTGCTCTCCCTCACGAGTGGGGATCTACCTGGGCGTTTTCCACCCATGTTTTTTGGTGTTCTCCTTGATCCTCAGCTGGGATAAGGGCGTTTTTGTATTGTATACCAGTGGGGAAGATGGAAAATCGAATTGGGGTTCCATAGAGACCATTATGGCTGTTAAATGCTGATATGGTTGGGGAGAAATAATTTTCCCTCCCTATGAATGTTTTTCCTCATCCCGCAATTCGTTTTTGGATGGAAACAATTTGGGAAAGCCCAAACCCATGGCCATCTTGTTGGAAAATCTATTTCTTTGGCTTGATCTTGAGTGTAAGCCTACAAGGTTCGAATGTAGCCTGATAAATCTATTTGTGCACTGGCTTGGCTGAGAGGAAATGAGAAATGGGTTGTGAATGAGTGAATGTCCCCTTTTCCTTGTGAGAATCATGCCCAGCTCGGGGGTGGCCTTCGGATGGACTCAGTATAAGCTGTCGAAGAGCCTATGGTTGGGTGGAATGTTGCAGTGACATAGCTAGTTGCTTGGGGCAGTTGCAAAATGGAGATAAGTGTTTTTTATGCCTATATATTTATTTCTACACTATATTAATTTAATGACTGTTGATATGCTGTATGCATGAGTAATGTGTGTGGATGTTTTAATTCCACTGTGCATAATTTTCTTGTTTTCCATCTGCACACATCTCTTTTAATGATATGAATCTAATGAGTGGGCTGAGTTTTATGTGAAATCCCCAGAGATTGCCATCAAGTGCCCTTCCTTGCCTTGTATGGATGGATGGGTATGTTACACTAACCATATTTTAGTTCACCGTCATATACAAGTAAAAATTATAAAATACTAAATGAATTTATATTTTGATTCAAGATTCCACAACTTATTTTCAAGGCCTGAGATCTCTTTACCAAAACATCAAACTTTTCACTAATCTCATTTGTCTGCAGCTAAATGAATAGCAGACAAAGGATATCCTCATTAATTTTTTTAAGGTATTCTCTATCATCTCAGTTGGGTCTAGAGAAGATCCAATGTCAGCATCGCGCATCAGCTCATTGACATCAAAATATATCGATTTCTCTAACGCTGGATCATACGCCGAATTAGTAGTCTGCAATACCTGATGCCTCGATGTTGGTGTCGTCTAATCTGCAGCTGGGGACTTTCCCTGATCATCCCCCTGCCAAAAAAATGTAGAAAACATTATCATAATGAAACCAATATACACACGAAAAAGACATAACAAAAAAAACATGATGTTCATATTATATTTGTACATTTACAATGAATTATACCTATTGCCTCGAGGATCGTCTACTCATCTGATCAATGGTCGGGGACCTGCCCCGATCAGCACCCTACAACAAAAACATAGAAAAAATTATCTAAACGAAACCAAAATATTCGTGGAAAAAACATAATAAGAAAACATATTGATGTATTTAAATTTTACAATTACAATGAGGTAAGCTTGTTGCCCCGAGGATGCTGTCGTCTGATCAACAGCAGGTTGGTTTCCCCGATCAACACTCTGCAACAAATATATATATATATATATATATATATATATATATATATATATATATATATATATATATATATATATATATATATATATATATAATTATCTAAACGAATCGAATATACTCATGAAAAAACACACACAAAAAAATTTGTGTTCATATTATATTTTTACAATTACATCGATGTATACCTGCTGCCTCGAGGCTGGTCCAGTATCATCTACTGCTAAGGAGGTGCCCCGATCAGCACCCTGCAACAAAAACATAGATAAAATTATCTAAACAAAACCAAAATACTCACGGAAAAAACATAATAAGAAAACATATTGATGTATTTAAATTGTACAATTACAATCAGGTATACCTGTTTCCCCGAGGCTACTTTTGTCTGATCAACAGGAGGGTGGTTTCCCCGAACAACACTCTGCAACAAATATATAGCTAATATTATCTAAATGAAACTAATATACTCATCAAAAAACACAACAAATATATAGATAACATTATCTAAATTACAAAGATGTATACATGTTGCCTCGAGGATGTTGTAGGGCCTTTGACCAGTTGCTGGGGAGATGCCCCAATCACTAGCCTGTGAAGTGAATATAGAAAATTTTAACGAAATTATAACAATATACTAACGAAAAATCCATAAGATGTTAAATTCATTAATAAAAGGTTGGGTAAAGTGTTAGATGTACCACTCCCATAGTAACCGTGTTTGTATCTATTCAATTCACATTGTAATTAATAAGCAACTCTTCCCCTGCATCTATTGATTTAATGGAACATACAAAAACACAGTTTCCTTCATGCCCCTAAAATATTCAATTGGGTTTCTTAATTGTAGACCCTGGTTGTGTACTGTTTATAAACCCTGCAATATTCCCTGTAGCTTTTGGCATTCCATCAATGTACAATGTTGCTCCTTTATTTTGATCCTTGTCTTTCAGCTATAAATAATTTGCTAACAATCCATATATGCTCATACTTCGTGTATATTGGACCAGTTGCATCCAATCTTTGTAGTTGTAATAGGGTCCAACATACTCCATCAATTCAGTACATCTGCCGTAACCGACCTTTATGCCATCCATGCAAAACAACCCCAAACCATGTAACGACGATGATGAAATTTGATATATCCTCTCATTCACACAAAAAATTGTGTTTAGTTGAGGAATATCCTTGGGGACACATTTTTTCACTATATGTTTGTACCTCAAGGGCACCTCGATGTTGCCTATTGTCTCATCATCATTGGAACATGGCCCCCCTTCAACGAGAAAAAATTCCATGCATTTATGGAATTTTCTTCTTATATTTTGACATCTATTTGATATAAATCTTGTAGACCTACTGGATGTCTCACTTTCCTCTAGTTTTCCTAAACTCGCCTCACTCGAGGAAGACAGATCTGACAAATACTTGTTTGGTTCTACCTGCACCATGGGAAAAGAGTTCAAATGGGACCTTGTTGGGTATCCATAATTCACATTAGAAAATTACAAGTAATTAATTCATGCATTGTCCACTATCATCATACATAGTTACCATGGCTCCCCCAAGCTTGAAAATGCATTTGTTGATTAGTAAGGGAATTTTCCTTTAATTGTCTTGCATGTTCAAAATTGGCAAAAATGACCAAAATTAATTTTTGAATGCCTCAAGTTCGTAAAAGAAGGAATCATCAAAATTTCAATCCTATGGGGTGATAAACTATGTAAGACATACTTTGAAATATAATGGAATATGCTTTGAGATTTGGATATAAAAAAGTGGGCATAAACTAATGGAATATGCTTTGAGATTTGGATATAAAAAAGTGGAAATGTAGAGAGGTCAAGTATCTCTAGTAGAAGACTCGACAATTTTCAACTCCCATTTTTAACTTTCCTACATAGAATAGCTCGTATTTTGGAAACTATGTAAAAAAAAAAGTGAAATTGGGGAAAATGGAAACTTTTGTAGACCTATAATCCATAGCTCATAATGAAATGGAGAAACTTGAAAATGTGGAAAGATGAGAACCCTAGGATAATTCACCTCCCTTGTTGCAAATTGAAATGAAATATATTGTACAAGGAGTAGTGTGTGTTAACCCTCAAATTCCATGTACAATTTGAGATATCCATGAGGAATGATGAATCTTAGATGGTACCAAATTGGGTTTATGGAGGCATATTTGAAAGGGGTGTCTAAAAAAGTTGGTTTAGAATACCAACGCAAATCCCTATATAAAGTCTATGCGCCAAAATAGGGATTCCTAATTCCTAATTCAAGCCTAGGATTGAGAAGAAAGGTAAGACTATCTGATAGAGGAACCCATAAAGTAAATGACTGAACCTCTACTTCAACACATTGATACAAAGCTACTTTGACAAACCAATGATGTCGAAACACTAAATCTAGGGACCTGTTTATCAAATTTCCCAAATTGAAAAACTGATGGATCGCCAAACCAATACGATCAATGAAGAATGCAATTAACCCACCTGAGTGAGTCACATAAACTAGCAGAGGTTCAAAATACCAACAAGGAGTAAGTTCAAACATGTGTAGACTTAATCTGCTGATGTGATCTCCGTCCTACTTCCATATGATATCCATGGAAGTGGATTCATGTGTCATCTTGGGACATTGAAGTCGCATGCAAATGAATTTGAAGGGTTTATACACAAGGAATTACATGAAATCCCACCACCCCATTTTTTAAATAACCCCTTCATGAAGACGAGAGGCTCTGTTGGCTTTCAAGTTTTCTTCTATTTTAAGAACCCTCTAGATGTGGATAATTTGGACATCTTCAAACAGCCATAAGATCTCTTTCTTTATTTGTTTAATGAGAATGGTCAATTTATCATCATTTGAGACCTTGCCATGGTTCATAAAGTGAACAATGATAGAGGAGTTGCCAATGACTCGAAGATGCATGATGATCATGGTGTTAGTTTTTCAGAAATTTCAATTTGATCTAGGATCTTAAATGAGAGAATAACATGTACAACATATCTACAGCATATCAATCATGGACACAATAATGCAAGCACACAAGAGATACAGAGTTTCACCGGGGAAAACCAAGAAGGTGAAAAACCCCGCAACTTCCTCAAAGATAGATAGAGCAATGATACAACCCAAGTACAAGAGATAGTCCTCCTAGTAGCAGCTTCTCCTGCTCCACTAGTGCACCACTCTCCAATAAGTGTGTGAGTGAAGAATATAATGATCAAATAGAGTGCCACTCGCACTCTATTTATACATGACTTGACTTGCCTAATAACCTTTACTAGATCGGCCTCAACTTAACCACATAGCATAATGCTGACAGGGATGACCCCAATAGGGTGGTCTAATAACCCTTTAACCCACATGACTTATACAGGGCCGACCCCATCAAGGTGGTCTAATAACCCATCAAGTATAAGTTACGACACTTACAATATAAATGACACTGCCGTATAGAGGAATAATAACATCTCTATAGGAATACAATATACATATATGTGAAATACATTCTGAAGTTACAATTACATCAACACTCCCTCTTAACTAGGAGGGTATTTCTCGACACAAATCTGCTAGCACAAGTCTTCTTATTTGGATCATTTTCACTGGATCATCGACATCGAATCATCGTCATCATCACTGTTGCTGCTATCTCAATCAATCTCTAAACTACTCGTCATAGGAAGTTCTACAGAGCCATCCCTTTTTCATGTTGGATGTAGGCCCACCACCTGCAGGTCTTCATCATCACTAGCCATACTGTGGAATCCTCAGGACTTATTACATGTGTCACAAAACCTCGCAAGAGCATCCCAGGATTGATTACGAGCACACGGCTCAAGCTATCGGATCTCCCAGGACCTTTTACATGCCACTGCACAACCTGTCCACGGCCACAAAGTATCATCCTGATACTCATGATCATACTGATCATAACATCGTTCACGAAGCACAACCCAGATGCACATCACACAACACTTACATTCACTGGCATGGGAAGACACACTTCAACCATCCGTGAAAGGCTCAACACTTATATCTACGCCATGGGAAGACACACTTCAACCATGTGAGAATGGCATCGCACTTACATCCATAGCCATGGGAAGACACACTTCAACCATGCTAGGAATGGCACAACACTTATATCACAACCATGGGAAGACACACTTCAACCATGCTCGAATGGCACAACACTTATATCGCAGCCATGAGAAGACACACTTCAACCATGCTCGAATGTCACAACTCTTACATCAATGACCATGGGAAGACACACTTCAACCATGTCGGAATGGTCCAAGCCCTTATATCTGCACCATGGGAGAACACATCTACCACCATGTGAGAATGGCTCTAGTAATTACATCATGACGATGGGAGAACACATCTGCCACCATGTCGGAAAATCCTGGCAATTACATCGCAACCATGGGAGAACACATCTACAACCATGTCCGAAAATCCCATTTGCATCTGTGTCTTCAGAACTCATCACACATAATCCAACTGATTATGCAATGTATCCACCTGATACATATCATCACATATGATCATCTTGATCATCATCATAGCATCATCCTGATGCATATCATCTGGAGCAACATCCTGAATCGCGTCATCCATGATCATCCTGATCATACAATGCATCCACCTGATGCATACCAAGAATCTACTTGATACATATCATCATACATGATCCACCTGATCATACAATGTATCCACTTGATACATATACAAATACATGATCCAACTGATCATATCAAGCATCCAACATGATGCATATACAAATACATGATCCAACTGATCATATCAAGCATCCAACATGATGCATATACAAATGCATGATCCAACTTATCATACAAATCAGTAACTAGAGAATCGTCCTGATGTTCATCACACAGCGCTTACATCCACAGCCATGGGAAGGATCCTCCTCTCACCATGCTTGGAATGGCTCCTGTAGATGTGTCCCATCACTTCTTCCTTGAAGTATCTTCTATCTGAAGAACACCAAGCCTCTCTCTGAAGTACTCAAACTTCACTCTAGCTAGTGGTTTCATCAACACATCTGCAACCTGCTCATCTGTCGCAACATACAGGAGCATCACTACTCCTCTTTGCACCATATCCCTGATATAGTGATATTTGATCTCAAAGTGATTCGATCTGTCATGGAACATCGGGTTCTCAGACAGCTTCACACAACTCTGGTTGTCACAAAAAATACCAGTAGCATCCAACAGGAGATCAAATACCTCAGACAATAGCTTCCTCAGCCATACTGCCTCACAACTAGCCGAACAAGCTGCAACACACTCGGCTTCGGCTGTACTCAGTGCTACGTAGGAATTCTTCCTGCTAAACCAAGAGATCACACCTGATCCCATACTAAAGCAACACCCAGAATTTCTCTTCCTATCTGCAGCACTGCTTTCCCAATCTGAATCAACATAACCCTACAGGTTAAACTTTTGATTCACATCATACTTGAGCCCATAATCAATTGTACCCTTCAGGTACCTCAGAATATGCTTTACATCAACCAGGTGAACAATTTTGGGATCCGTCAGGAACTAGCTCAATGTGCTCACCGCAAAGCAAATATCTGGTCTCGTGTTTGTCAGGTACATCAAGGACCCAATCATCTGACGATACATCGTGGCATCAACCGGCTCAGATGAAGCATCACACAGAAGCTTCAAGTTCGATGCCATAGGTGTGGCCATGGCCTTGCACTCCATCATCCCGAACCTCTTTAGGATCTCTACTGCATACTTCCCTTGTCCAAGGAAGATTCCATATGCACACATATGACTCCCTGTCATGTATGTCAAAACCGAGTGGCTGCTCCACATACACTTCCTCTTCGACTACACCATTGAAGAAAGTTGTCTTGACATCCATCTGGTGTATCTTCCACTTTATCACTACAGCCAGAGCAAGTACTGTTCTGATGGAAGTGTATCTGACTACAGGTGCAAAAGTCTCTTCATAATCAATCCTTCTTTCTGGGAGAAGCCATGAGCTATAAACCTTGCTTTGTATTTCTCTATGCTACCATCTGCAGCATACTTGATCTTATAGATCCACTTGGAAGTCACAATGGACTTCCCTTCAGGTCTTGGGACCGCATCCCAAACATCATTCTTCATGATCGATTGGTATTCCTCGATCATGGCATTCTTCCATTACTGCATCCTGAATCCTGGGAACTTTAGATTCTTCAATAGATAGCTTTGTTGCTGAACAAATGTTGTAGTCCTTCTTTTGTAGGTGATTATACACGATCTTTCCTACAAGTCAAATTCAATTGCATGATTAGAAACTTCTCATAGTTTTCATAACAAAATATTACGCATAAAAACATATGTCATACAGTCATGCAATTATCTTAGTCACTTCTTCAATACAACATTTATCCATATTCTGTAACTTTCTAGATGCCTTCCATCTCTACCAGAACATTGTTAAGAGTTTGCACTACTCCCAACATGTCAGCAAAGAGGTTTCATTCTAGATAAGTAGCAATGGAATGTTGTACAGTGCCATAGGCCACTAACTCATTATATGCATATTAGTGGTATACTGTTCATTAATGCAATTATTCTAATATGCATAATACACAACCTAAGTCTAGGAACATAAGTATATACATCATTGAACAATAGAAGAATGACAATTCAAATACTTATCTTTGTTTGTTTGTTGGATGGACTCCCTCTCAATCTTTGCTTCCTTATAGGAACTACTGGAGTGTGCTCCCTCTTGATCTTTTCTTCCTAGATTACCTGTCCTTGAACTTATATCCATCCTCGATCACTATGCATGCTTACTAGTATCATCATTGTGTTATCCTTGAGATCTCATACATAATCATACATTCATTAGTATAATCTTAATACTATCAAAACACAATAATCTTAAACATGTATAGTCATGATCATTTCAAACACAGATAATAAGCATTAGCATTCAAAGTTTCAGGGAAGACTTCTCTTACTCATGCATATTCATATTTGACCATAGAACTCTTCTGGTTAGTCATATCATCAATCAAGGTAAGAGACATAATATGCATAAACCTTAGATTACTCAAACTTGTAACTTCATGAGTAATCATTATCAATCATAAAAAAGTATGAGATCCTTACATAGGGTAGGATTCTAACTTGATATAGGAAAAAACATACCTGGTCATCATATTTGCTAGTTATGCCTAGCAATGTTTTCTTGTTCTCTTCAATGACCTGCATAACTAATAAGTTAACCATTGTACAACCAAATTATACATACCTCTATGTGATCCATGACTATGGATGAGTCTTTGTCTTCATGTCATCATGGTCTTGATCTAGAACTTGATTTGTACCTTTCATGTTAGCGGATAACATTATCCTCATACAACACCACAGTGCATTAGTACAATCATAAGTGTGAAAACCCTAATCAATGAATATCTGCATTCATAATTTTATTAAGGTGATACGACAAGTCTAAAGTTAATCAAGATTGTACTAACCTTAATGAAGACAAGCATACCATAAACTTAATCATGAACAGATCTCGAAACATACCTGGATAAGTCATACCTGTCGAGATTGCTTGTAATATTCTTATGTAAGGCCTTAGCCTCATCTCCCTCTGAAACAGGAACTTCTTCACTTATGCAGGTGACCAATCCATTCTCTTCTAGGATTAACCCAATCCACTTTGATTTGTTGAAACTGGATCTGGAGCTGGATTAAGGTTTGTCAGAGAAACCCTAAAAATTCAAACTTTGAATTTCAAGCTTATGAAAGGATAGAAAGATGCGCCTTTCTGATCTGGTCAAGCTAGTATACTCAGAATTTGAAAACTGCAAAGTTTCACCCCTCAAAATTGCCTTTTAGATTTCTAGATTCACTAGGGAGGACCCTGAATTAAGATTTGATTTTCTCGGAGCTTCACCCAACCAAAAGGTTTGATCCAAAGCTCTAAAATTCGATTTTCTTGAGGAGCTTCCAGCCATGGTCACAAAATTAAAAAATTCCAACTTTTGTAGAATCCCTAATTCTCTACTTTTCCGATCAAAGTCCCGATCTAGGGTTTGATCAAGCCCGGACTTCTCCCCAACCAAAAAATTCGATCTTGGTCTCTAAATTTCGATTTTGATGAGGAGCATCCATCCATGGTCTCTGATACAAAAAATTCCAACATTCTCCGAAACCCTAAATTCTCGGAGCCATGAATGAAGGTGCTCAAAATCCAATTATGTTTTGACAGAAATATGCACCTAATTGTTTCTGCTGTAACTCCAAAATTTAAGATCTACAGGGTCTGAAAGTTTGGCTTGTGGTATCCTAACCTGTTATCTTTCCAACCCCATAGATATGACCTCAAATGGATTCTTTGAGAGAGATATGTTCCAAATGTCGCAACGTGACCTGTTTATGGGATAAAACAGGGGAGAGGACTTGTACTGTGTGCCACGTGTCCCTGGTTCAATTTCAGCCTCTAAAACTCAGACCTGTGAAAGTATAGTCCATGCCCTACCTACCACTTTTTACTAAATTTCATTTGGAGCTTCCTAGTCCAAGTTGTGACCTTTTTTTCCTAGGTCACCTGCTCATGATTGAGATCTGAAAGAGGTAGAAACCCCATATTGTATAGATCATAAATCTGAATGTACAGTGAATTAGAGGCTCTCCTTTGGACCCAAGGTACATGGCGATCTTATCTTTGACCTATAAGATTTTTAGATCCTGAAACTTCACTAAAATGGATTTATAGCGAAAGTGCTACGATGAATGGTTTTTGCTATATCAAGCCCTAGCTTCGCAAGTGCAACAAGTGTCATAAATGCCATACCATGCCTTCTTTCAAGCTAGCTCTTATACCATGTTAGTTTTCATAAATTTCAATCTGACCTAGGATCTTAATTGAGATAATAACATGTACAGTATATCAATCATGGACACAATAATGCAAGCACACAAGAGATACAGAGTTTCACTGGGGAAAACCAAGAAGGTGAAAAACCCCGCAACTTCCTCAGAGATAGATAGCGAAATGATACAACCCAAGTACAAGAGATAGTCCTCCTAGTAGCAGCTTCTCCTACTCCACTAGTGCCCCACTCTCCAATGAGTGTGTGAGTGATGAATAGAATGATCAAATAGAGTGCCTCCCGCACTCTATTTATACATGACTTGACTTGCCTAATAACCTTTACTAGTTCGGCCTCAACTTAACCACATAGCATAATGCTGACAGGGCTGACCCCCACTAAGGTGGTCTAATAACCCTTTAACCCACATGACTTATACAGGGCCGACCCCATCAAGGTGGTCTAATAACCCATCAAGTATAAGTTACGACACTTACAATATAAATGACGACACTTCCGTATAGAGGAATAATAACATCTCTATAAGAATACAATATACATATATGTGAAATACATTCTGAAGTTACAATTACATCAACACATGGGAGAAACTAAATATATGAGGAAGATCAATTGATGATGGAAGCTTAGACTTCTTAAAGTTATAGACATTTCTATTGGTGATGGAAGCTCACACTTCTTAAATTTATAGAAATTTTGGTGTTTGGAATACCATTGCAAATCTACAAGGATATGTTTACTAGCCTAATATGCATGGATATATTTCAAATTTTATCATAGGTTGTGTTCTTTATAGCACTAGTAACCCAAATTTTATCATAGGTTTTGTTATTTCATAAATTTTTCAACTAGGTTGACCCTCTCAAACAAATACTTTAATTCCATAATCTTCTGAGGGAATAAATCATGCATGTTTTCTTCAAATAGGAAACCTAGAGCCAATCAGAACACTCCAAATAAAGAAATAACACGATCTCTCCCAACAAAGAAACCTTCCAAATCCTCAGATGCATGGCTTAGATTCAATGACAACATATAAGTAGGCTTGGATTGTACATTCATCCTCCTTAATCATCCCTAAATTTGACCTATAGGTCCACATAACTAATATTCTCACCCCATGTTGAAGATGGTTCAATGGGGAAGCTCTAGTCAACTTAATATTCCTATTAGTTTTCAAAGAATACACACATAAGACAAACCTCCTCTTGGTTTTGTAACATACTCTTGAGTTCATTCATATGTTTTAGATTTTCTCTTAATACATTAGCATATGTTTGGATATAGGAACCCTTCAAAATAAAACTTACAACATAGAAAATTACCCCAATCCATGCATATCCATTTTTTCTTTTCCTCACATTTCAATGATGTTTCTGTAGTGATCAGTGAAAAAAATGATAAAAAAAAATACCTATGTTAAATTCCATTTCAAAAGTGTTAAAACCTATTGAAGGAACATCATTACCTTCATATTCAACTACATCGACATGGATTTTAACAAAGGATTTCCAATAGAAATCAATCTTTAGCCAAAGACTACCATTTGGTCCCAACATCTTGACTATGAGTATGTATCAATCAAATGTAGGTCTTGGCTTGAAACAAGGCACATTACACCAAGAGCTCAAGGAGATAAAAAATCCAAAGAGGAAACCCACCTAGTGGATGAGGAAACTAAATAGCATTATCTAATTAGGAATAAACCCCAAGTAGTCATATTTGACAACCAGGGTCCACCCTCCCCATGAAAGGCTTTAAAATGCCTTCCATTACCACCACACTTTTTTGTGCTAGAAATTGTCCCTAGACTACAGAGGGGCAAGCTAGTACAATCTCGAAAATATCAACATAATGAACATAAAATAGGGTTTTGTTTTTGTATTTTATTGGCTTGAGTTTCATTTCAAGGTAATAATCAACATCAAATTCAAACTAACACAAATTCTGAATCATGTAAGAATGAAAGAACTGAGATATTAAAGTTTAAAAGAACAAATATAAACCATCACATTCATAAACATACACTGGTTTTGTTCACAACGACTAAGCATTCACATGAATAAAAACATTAAATAAGGAATGAAGTCAATAGCTGAGTGATCCAACTGATCAAAAACAAAAGAAATCAACAAGATAGAATGGCTTATATGTATATAAAACTATCTCAGTCCTCGAAAACTTACATAAGAGTAGCTTGTATTAGTATGTAATGCATATCCAAAAAGCTCCAGCTTCAATATAGTTTCCTTGAAACAAAAATCGAACCCTTCTACTTTCAACTTTATGTCTTTTATGCTTTACAAAATAAAGTAGTTTATAAACTACCTTTAGGTCTATTCATAAAATAGTTACATACTATCCTTTAACTTCGAATCCCTAAACAACCTACTAACAAATTATGTAAATGATAACAAAAATAGACTACTTGACAGCTGGCGAGAAGTAATTCATA
Organism: Larix kaempferi; assembly: GCA_027924585.1. NCBI lineage: Eukaryota > Viridiplantae > Streptophyta > Pinopsida > Pinales > Pinaceae > Larix > Larix kaempferi. The sequence continues at coordinate 4,099,137 of BSBM01000765.1, read as the reverse complement.
ACTGCTTGGCAGCCTCAGCTAGCATAGCTATGCCTTCCAAGGCATGTGATTTATTCTTATCTCTATTTTGTTGAGTCTCTAGACCTCGAACCTTGTTAACTAACCCCTTGTTCTGCTCCTTTAACTCTTCGATTTGCTTTGCCATATCTTCATCCTGCACTTCTACCTGTCCCTTCCTAAAGTTTCTTTAGCTATCACAATCAGTTCTTGGTAATGAGCATTAATGTCCTCTAAGTATTCCCTTATCCTTTTATTAGTAGTTCTATACTTTTCATCAAACTCATTTAGGAAATTCTCCTAGGATTTATAATGTTGTATTGTTTTCTTTAGGTTTTCAACCTCTGTATCTATTCGAACATCTGGATGTATGCTTGAATGTTCTTCTGCCCCAAATGGAATATCTAGCTTATTAAAAATTAACTCTTCTTCCTGCTAATTTCTGGTTGTTGCACCTGAGAGGGGAAGAGTTGAAGTAGATGGTTGTTCAATACTTGGGATAACTCCCTGTTCTATCATCATTTCCTGCTCTATAACCATTTCACATTCCTTAACAATTTCAACTATCATTTCATTCTCCTTTTTTGTATTCATCTTAATATCCACTAACTAGTCAGCTTTACCATCCCCATCCTCTTCACCTAAAGAGTCTTCAATAACAGTGACCTTCTCTTCCTTCAGCTTAGGATCTATTAACCTCCTCATATTCAATCTGATTTTATTGGTGGGTCTTGTTTTAGGTCGCCATTTAGTATCTCTTAGTTTTGTTAAATCTTTGACATCAACATCAAAATTTGGAATTTTAAAGATCTTCTCTTCAACAACTAAGGTAGGAAGAATCAAAGTTGAGCTCTCTTGTGCAAAAACACCACTATGCACTCCCTCCTTCGAGCTGGAAGCTTCTTCCTTATCCATAAGAATAATGACTTTCTCTAAATTGTCTTCTAAAACATCTTCATGATGTCCTTCAAACATATCTTCTTGTATTGTATTTTCAGGGTTTTGTATCTCATGTTCATTAAGCTCATGAGATTCCTGTACATTAACACTCTACAAATCATCTTGTACACTAGTACTCTGCGAATTCTCCTCTGCATCTCTTTGAAATTTCTTCATAAAGCCGGTTTGTTTGCTAGGCGTATTTTTCTTCTCTTGCTCATCCTGTTTAATTACAAAACCTGCCTAGAATAAAAAATGATCCCAATCCCGACCTTCCTTCTGCAAGACTATGCAAATTATTAACTTAACCAGACCATGATGGAATAATGACTGGTCTGAATCTTGAATTTTTACTCTATTAGACATCTTCTGGATACTCTTTAATAAGAAGAAAGGTAGATTCATTTTTTACTTTGTGTCAGATGCAGCAGAAACCTTACGTGATATTTGAACACAGAAGCAAACCGGCCCTCGCAGGTAATATAAATATGAAGAATTCCAATAACTTCTCTCCACTCAGGTTTGAAGTTTTTAATACTCACGCCCTTACTCCAGTTTAATACTCTAGCTCCTAGCATCAAAAATGCACTAGGGTCAAAATCAAAAGCAATTGTTTTGAACCACTGTTCTCCCTCTAATGACACACAAATTTCTTCAGAAATTAGGGCCTCTGTCATTTCAAACTTTAAGGTATCGAATTTCACTATATTATCAATAAAACGCTGAGCAAATGCATGGGTCACCTTATCATTAAACCCTGTAATCTTTTCGAAGAACTGAAACCAACCCGTGTTATTGAAGATTGCAGCACACTCAGGAAATTCTGCTGCCCAAGCGGTATCTTTCAGTTCAAACCGAATTAACTTGCCACTTCTTCTCATGTTTGCACAGTAAATTTACAAAATTACCTGCTTTGCAACTAAATAGGATGTAAAAACCTCTTGAATATGTGCTCTCCAATTCTGGAATCTGAGACCCTAACTATGAAATCTGGCATTAACAACCCCAATTCATTAATGATAGCTACAAATGGTTTGTACAGGTGTCATAATGGAGTGAACAAGTGTCTGGAAGCTCGTCCTTCATCATGAAATGCAATGGCCGCGTTATGCCCTCAAGAAACCACGAACCCTCATGATGCCCAATTCCTGTAGTGCGCTAGAGTACTTGATCTGGACCTTGCGCTGTGGGAATACCTCACATGCAATTTTGACACATAAGCTCACAACCCAAGGTTAGACATTGGATTTTGCATTAGTATATAATTCAAGTAAGCATTTTGAGGACTTTAAAAGATATATAATACTTGATAAGCCATTAAAGGTGCCACTAAGGGTGAAATCACTTAAAATCAAAAGAAAATTATAACATGACACAACGAGAAAATCAAAATCATTTATTAAAGCGTTTAAAATCTAAAATAAAAATAGACTGAAAATGAAAAAGAGGAATAAACATTTTAAGAAAACACTCAAAAGCTAAGGACAATTTCAATGTTAACATCTGGCTCCTGCTGAGGGATGAAATCCTCCTTGTGAGGTTTCAAGAACCTGTAGACTAGTGCCTTCTGCCATCTGAACTGAACTTCCTTTTTATTCTACCAGCTTCCATTGGGTATGAAGTCTTATTTCTCATCGGTATGTACAATGAGTATTACTTCTTTCACTTTCAATAACTGTAAAAAGGTTTGAGGAATCATCCATTGACTGGACTGGACAATTCTTCACCCTCTAAAGTCTGCAATATGAAAGTATTATTTTCCAAAAAATTTGAAATTATAAAGGGACCTAGCCACAAAGTATCAAACTTACCATGCTGACCCTTCTGGTCTCTCCTTGCATCCCATCTTAACACCATGTCACCTGGAGAAAAATTGTCTTCCTTACCTTTCTATCAAATCTTCCTTTGATTTTATTCCTGTATGCTTGAGCCTTCTCTGCTAGAGCTTCTCTTTCTTGCTGCAATTCAACCAATGAGTAAATCCTTCTTTGAAGATCATTAGGTTCTTCTTGACTATCTTGGAAAAATTTCATTACTGGAATACCTAGTTGAATAGGAAAAACTACATCTGTACCATAAACCAATTGAAATGGGGACAGGCCTATTACTTTCTTGGTGGTTATCCTATCTGCCCACAATGCATATTTTAGCATTGAATCCCAGGATCTCTTATTTTCATTTAACATTTTTTTGATACTCTGAATGATGTTTTTTTTTATGACTCTCTAATCCATTACCTTGAGGGTAATAGGGTTTAGAATGTCTTAGGTCAATTCCATTATGTTCACAAAAACTAACCATAGCTTTTGATTTGAAAGCTAGTGCATTATCAGTCAACAATTTCCGAAGACAACCAAATCTACTTAAAATGTTTTCTTGTATAAAATCCATGATGAATTTTTCAGTTGCATTATGTGTTGGAATTGCCTCCACCCATTTAGTGAAAAGATCTGCAGCTGTAAGTATCCACTTGTGTTGTCCACTAGATGCAGGATTGATTTCTCCTATAAAGTCTAATCCACACTGTTGAAAAGGAGCATTGACTGCAATAGGATTTAATGGTAAGGATATAAGTTTCTGCCTTCCAGCAAAATTTTGACATTGAACACAAGCTCTCACATGTTGATACACATCTGAGAATAAAGAGGGCCAATAATAGCCAGACCTGAGAATTTTATAGGTTGTAGACTTCCAATATTTGTGACCTCCACAAGCACCCTCATGCAATTCTGAAATGACCTCTTCTACTTGTGATTTTTCCAAACACCTAAGTAAAACTCCACCTAGATCCTTCCAGTACAACTGCTAATTTACCAAACAATATTTTGTGGCCTTCAACTTCAATGATCTTGATGTCTTCTTATCGAAATGACCAGGGCATTTCAAATGCAATAAAAAATGAACTATATCAGCATACCATTCCGATTCTACATATTTATCCATAGTCTGCTCTTAATTTTGCTTCATTTGCAATTCTTCCTGAGTTGACTGATTAGCCACCAAATGAATATCCAAAGCCTCACAATTTGAATCAGCTAATAGTCTTGCTAAACCCTGCCCTTTCACTAACTTTGTAGTCCTGATTTCTACTCTATACTCCATAATTTTTGCAATCCACCTACCTCTTTTACCTTCACTATCTGGCTGAGTTAAAATTTCTTTAATAGTAGCATTAGGAAATTATCTTCGAATGCAAAATATAGATTCTAAAAAACTTCAAGGCTTTAACAAGTGCATATTCTTGTTTCTCAAGTGTACTGTACTTTAATTTGGAATCTTTGAGAGTCTTACTGAAGAAAGCTATAGGCTTCTCTAAGCCATCTGCATTTTTCTGTAGTAGAACAACAACTACAGTGTCTTGGGATGCAAAAGAAAAAGTGAGAAAATATTTTGAAAAGTCTAGACTTACCAAGACTAGGGCTTCTTTCAAAGCTTGTTTAATCTTCTCAAATGAGGCTCTGGCTTCTGTTGTACATTCACCTCTTGATCCTTCCTCAACATAGATGTAATATGTTTGATAGTTTCAACAAAATTCGAGATGAACCATCTCAGAAATTTGATTTTCCCAATGAATGATTGAACATCTTTTTTGCTTCTAGGGATTGTAATCTTCATAATTTCTTTGACTCTCTCTGGGTCTATTCTAATTCCATCTGCTGAAACAAGATGCCCCAAAAATTTTCCCTCCTGTACAACAAAATGTGACTTTTTAGGGGTCAAAGACAACCCAAATTTTTTACACTTCAGAAATGTTTGTCTAAGATGCTGCAAGTGTTCATCATCAGACTTAGAAAACACAATAATATCATCAAGGTAAATGACTACAAATTTCTCTTTTTCTCCAACAAAGGCTATATCCATATCTCTTTGAAATGTTGCACCAGCATTCATCAAACCAAATGGATTCTTATCGTACATGAATGTACCCTAAGGAGTTGTAAAAGTAGTCTTTTCCCTGTCATCTGGATGCACAACAATTTGATTATACCCCGAAAAACCATTGACCATTGAAATTCTCTGGGCACCAACCAACTTCTGCAAAATTTGTTCAATTTTAGGCAATGGATAATTATCCTTCAATGATGCTCTATTCAAATTTTGAAAATCAACACACAACCTAATTTCCCCGTTCTTCTTTCGTACTGGAACTAGATTTTCCACCCATGATGAATATATGAGTGGGACAATTATCTTTGCATCCAATAATTTCTTGACCTCCTTTTCTATGACTGGTAACAAGGCTAGATTGATTCTCCTTAGCTTCTGTCTAAAAGGCTTCACATTTGGCTTTAAGGGCACCTTATGCTGAATAATGCTAGTGTCATAAGTTCTCAAATCTTCATAACACCAGGCAAAAATGTCAACAAACTCTCTCAACAATTTAATGTACATGTTTCTCTGCTCAACTGAAAGAGATTTAGAAATCTTCACCATCTTTGGCTACTCTTCTGTACCAATATTGCAGCTCATAATATTTTCTTCCGAAGATTGCATGGATGGTTTTAGGAAGGTGTCATCTTTAGAAAATATTCTCTCAAGGGGAACCAAACCTTTAGGAATAAAATTTCCCTTCAACTCAATAATTTTATGATCAACAATTATATTTTCGGTGTATGTAGCAGTATCATCAATCTCCTCATCCTGATCCTAATAAATTAAAGAATTAGAAAATTCTCCAGCTAATTCCAAGAATTTTTTGATTTCCACATCATCCTCAAAAACACTCCATTGTCTTATATTGTCCTGCACTAAGGGTCTATATTTAACTTCAATTGGATATTTCAGCTGAGTATGTTTTGGAATCTTGACATATGTGGCTGCCAGAGCCAATGAATCAGCTGTCTGATTCTGATCTCTGGGAATAAAAGAAATATTGAATGCTATGAAAACGTTATCAATCATATCCCAAATTTCATTTCTATATACCTTCAACAAATCCCGCTTTACTTGATATTTTCCCTTCACATGTTGGACAACTAGTTCGGAGTCGCCATAAACAGAAAGTTGTTGAATTCCCAAATCCTTCGCAGCCCTCAAACCAAGTATTAATGCCTCATATTCTGCTGTGTTGTTAGTAGTGACAAATTCCAATTTATACATCAGGCAAATTACCTCTCCACCAGGAGAAATCAAAACAATACCAACTCCTGCTCCTTCCTTGGATGAAGAACCATCAAAATACATCTACCACAATTCATGTTTTTGTTCAATAGTAGGTTCAACTGATGCTTCTTTTTCTACCTGCAGTACTCCAGTTGTATTCTCATCACAAAAATGAAGCATACAAGATCCCAATTCTTCATTTACTGAATAAAGGGGATGATTGGTTGGGTTCTTATCATCTATGACTATGAAAGCATACTGTAATTCCCTTTACAATCTTCTGTTCTCTCCACCAAACACTAGAATGGTTGCATATGCCAAGTCCATCTACAATGTACCACCAATTTTCTTTTCCCATGACCTTGAGAGAAGCATGCCAAACTTAGGAGAGATGTCAGCAACTACCACATCCATTATAACACTCTTCATTGGTAATTGAGAAATATTAACCACAAGATCATTAATCACTCCTAGACATTTCACAGCTCTGGAATCAAATGAAAATAAATCAATATGGTATGGCTTTGTGACACTCAAACCAAGGGCCTCCATGGATGCTTTAGGAATCAAGTTATGTGAGGCTCTGGAATCTAGAAGGCAGTTGTGAATCATTTGATCATGGATAGTCAAGGTTATATAAAAAGGTGGAGGAAAATTTGAAACACTTTCAGGCTTTTCAGATGAGGGAGAACCAAGAATAATTATAGGATGTTCTTCCTGTAAATTTACAGTATCTGAAGGAGAAGAATTATCTTGAACATTCAATAGCTTACATGTCGAATCTCTAAAACAAGGATTCTTCATTAACTCGGCCAATGGCACCAGAACCTTGATTTTGCATAATTCATTCTCAAAGTTAAAAGTCTGTGCATTTTTACTAGTTTCTTCAATCTCTGCTGCCTTGACCTGATCCCCCTGGTTCTGTCTCTTTTCTTGTGTTTGATTAGGCAACTGTTTAGTAGGTGGAACTATCTTCTTCTTTGGAATCTGGATAAACTATTTTGGACCTGATCTTATATTATAAGACTTTTAAGGTCCTATCTGACACATATAGCTGAAACCTGAGGGTCATGATCACTTCCATCTTGATAATTGTATGAATCATAATACTCAGAATTCTAATAGCTGCACTCAGTTATAAAACCTTAAGATGACAACTCCCTAAAATAATTTAAATTCTGATTTGAATCATCTTCATACTACAAATCTTCCACCTGTTCAACTTCTTCTATAAAATTATTTTGGAATGGGGGAAGAACTCTTTGGTCTTCATTTTCTCTTCTCTCCCTCTGAATATCATTGTTTCTTCTTTCCCGAGGGATGAATCTGGGTACAAAAGGACGTCTAAACTGATTAGGATTTTGATTTGGATTTCTTTCCCCATCCTGAATAGGTTTATATGAATTCTTTTCCAATTCTAGTTTGCTCACTTTTGCAGTCAGATTTTTTATTAACTTATTCATCTCATCTATTTTACTTTCTTCTTTCTTTGAAGTAGAAGCTGAAGGAAACATCTGATTTTTACCCTTACGGTCATGATCTTGATAGTGTGACTGATATTTAAGCCTATTTGAAGCTAAAATATTTGATTCAACCTCCAGGGCAATTTCTTGCATATTCAATAAAGTCATTGTTCTTCTTTCTCTTAAATGCAAGGAAAAATCATGGTTAAAGGCATTGGCATAGGTAAGCTTAGATGAATTTATAGAAGGCTTGATTTCAGCTAGGATTATTCCATACATCTTATTGAAACGCTTAGAGAAGTCTGCTATAGTTTCATCTTTTTTCCTTTTCAATGCTGCAAACTCTGTTATGTAATAAGTATGATCTTTGGTATCACCCCATTGTCTCATAAACATTTCCTGAAGTTCTTCAATCAAGGTTATTGAATTAGCTGGCAATTATCGAAACCATTTTCTTACTTCCCCTTCTAAACTTTGCACTAACATTCTCATCCACACATCTTTAGCTTCAATATTTTGGTTGTCTGCATAACTCATAAATGCGTTCCAATGTTCTTCAGCAGTGATTTCTCCCTGGCCATTAAACATAGGTAGGTATTTCTGATAGTCTCCTCCAGGAAAAGAATTTAGAGGCTGAGGTAAAACTAAGGGAGCATACCTAGCAGCTACCATTCTATCCATCATGTCAAGTTGTTGTTGTCCAGCCATTTTGGAAATAGTTTGACCTAATGAAGACAAGGGTTTATTGATAGTTTTACTTGGGCTCAGCTGATGAGTAAGACTATTAGATTTTGGCTGAACAAAGGTACTCACACCAGAAAACTCAGTTTTAAGCTTTTGGGTAGACACAGGACTAATGAAAATATGAGTATCAACTTGAGTAACAGGTATAAACCATGACAATTCTTCTTTTGTCCCCTCCATTTTAAACTCTGAAAACTGAAATGGAGACTCTGACTGTGATTTATCTTAAGAAAATAAAGAAGGTGAAGAGTAAGATCTTACAAAAGATGATTCTAGTTTTTCCTTCTTCAAAATTTGTTCTGGATCAAAGACACCTAGATGTAAAGGCGATGTAGGTTTTTGTCTTGTTCCAATCCTTCTAGAAGCCACTGTGAACCACTTTCTTGGTGAATATGTAGTCTGAAATAAAACTTATGATCTTGTTCACCTCAAAACCAGAACAATATAGATACCCCAGGGAAGATATAACTTCACTTTCGTCCCCAACAATGGCGCCAAAGATGTTTGTGCTAGAAATTGTCCCTAGACTACAAAGGGGCAAGCTAGTACAATCTCAAAAACCTCAACATAATGAACATAAAATAGGGTTTTGTTTTTGTATTTTATTGGTTTGAGAGTTTCATTTCAAGGTAATAATCAACATCAAATTCAAACTAACACAAATTCTAATTCATGTAAGAATGAAATAACTAAGATATTAAAGTTTAAAAGAACAAATATAAACCATCACATTCATAAACATACACTGGTTTTGTTCACAACGACTGAGCATTCACGTGAATAAAAACATTAAACAAGGAATGAAGTCAATCGTTGAGTGATCCAACTGATCAAAAACAAAAGAAATCAATAATATAGAATGGCTTATATGTATATAAATCTATCTCAATCCTCAAGAAACTTACATAAGAGTAACTTGTATCAATCTGTAATGCATATCCAAAAAGCTCCAGTTTCAATATAGTTTCCTTGAAACAAAAATCGAGCCCTTCTACTTTCAAATTTCTGTCTTTTATGCTTTACAAAATAAATTAGTTTACAAACTACCTTTAGGTCTATTCATAAAACAATAACATTAAATAACTATCCTTTAACTTTTAATCCCTAAACAACCTACTAACAACTTATGTAAATGATAACAAAATAGACTACTTGACAGCTGGAGAGAAGTAATTCATAACTGCTTGGTAGCCTCAGCCAACATAGCTATGCCTTCCAAGGCATGTGATTTCTTCTTATCTTGATTTTGCTGAGTCTCTAGACCTCGAACCTTGTTAACTAACCCCTTGTTCTACTCCTTTAACTCTTCGATTTGCTTTGCCATATCTTCAGCCTGCACTTCTACCTGTCCCTTCCTTCTTAAAGCTCCTTTAGCTACCACAATCAATTCTTGGTAATGAGAATTAATGTCCTCTAAGTCTTCCCTTATCATTTTATTAGTAATTCTATACTTTTCATCGGACTCATTTAGGAACTTCTCCTAGGATTTATACTATTGTATTGTATTCTTTCGGTTTTCAAGCTCTGTATCTATTCGAACATCTGGATGTATGCTTGAATGTTCTTCTGCCCCAAATGGAATATTTAGCTTCTTAAAAATTAACTCTTCTTCCTGGTGATTTCTGGCTGCTGCACCTGAGAGGGGAAAAGATGAAGTAGATGGTTGTTCAATACTTGGGACAACTCCATGTTCTATCATCATTTCCTGCTCTGTAACCATTTCACATTCCTTAACAATTTCAGCTATCATTTCATTCTCCTTTTCTATATTCATCTTAATCTCCACTAACTCATATTTACCATTCCCATCCTCTTCACCTAAAGAGTCTTCAATAACAGTGACCTTCTCTTCCTTCAACTTAGTATCTATTAACCTCCTCATATACAATCTGAGTTTATTGGTGGGTCTTGTTTTAGGTCGCCATTTAGTCTCTCTCAGTTTTGTTAAAGCTTTGACATCAGCATCAAAATTTGGAATTTTAAAGATCTTCTCTTCAAGAACTAAGGTAGGAAGAATCAAAGTTGAGCTCTCTTCTGCAAAAACACCACTATGCACTCCCTCCTTCAAGCTGGCAGCTTCTTCCTTATCCATAAGAATAATGACTTTCTCTGAATTGTCTTTTAAAACATCTTCATGCTGTCCTTTTAACATATCTTCTTGTATTGTATTTTCAGGTTTTTGTATCTCCTATGCATTAAGCTCATGAGATTCCTCTACATTAACACTCTGCAAATCATCTTGTGCACTAGTACTCTGCAAATTCTCCTCTGCATCTCTTTTAAATTTCTTCATAAAGCCGGTTTGTTTGCTAGGTGTATGTTTCTTCTCTTGCTCATCCTATTTAATTACAAAACCTGACCAAAATAAAAAATGATCCCAATCCCGACCTTCCTTCTGCAAGACTGTGCAAATTATTAACTTAACCAGACCATGATGGAATAATAAATGGTCTGAATCTTGAGTTTTTACTCTATTAGACATCTTTTGGAGACTCTTTAATAAGAAGAAAGGTAGATTCATTTTTTACTTTGTGTTAGATGCAGCATAAACCTTACGTGATATTTGAACACAGAAGCAAACCGGCCCTCACAGGTACTATAACTATGAAGAATTCCAATCACTTCTCTCCACTCAGGTTTGAATTTTTTAATACTCACGCCCCTACTCCAGTTTAATACTCCAGCTCCTGGCATAAAAAATGCACTAGGGTCTAAATCAAAAGCAGCCTTTTTGAACCACTGTTCTCCCTCTAATGACACACCAATTGCTTCAGAAATTAGGGCCTCTTTCATTTCAAACTTTCATTAGAGAAATTTTGAGGTCAAAAAAGGGCCTCAAAACAAAGAAAATGTACTATAAAATACAACCAATCACATTCTAGTAGATGACATCATCCCCCTTGGTGAGGTGGCATTGCATGAGTTAAGAATGCTTATTTGTCAAATTTTCTATGGTGGATGAAATCACATAGTTAACCAAGGTAGTGGTGTAAGTACTTTTAAGTCATAAAGTAAAGTACTCATAATGATAGTCTTTTCATAAAATAATATTATTGTCATTTTCAAGTAAAGTACTCATAATGAATGTCTTTTCACACTTTCACATAAAATAATATTATTGTCATTTTCAAGTGAAGTACTCTTAATTCATAAAGAAAGTCCTTTCACATTTTTTTATAAAATAATATATTATCATTTTTATGTTTTTAATTTTAAATTATATATTCACTCCATTCTATTTAATAACATAATGTCAAACTAATAAAGAATAATAATAGATTTAATCAATAATAATAATAATAATAATACAATGTGGATTATAATAATATTATTGACATTTTACATGTAAATAAATTCCCAATTAAATTACATTATTAAATTCATGAGAAAAGTACCAAATATAAAAAGTCAACATAAAATTATAAAAAAGCTCTTAAAAATGTTTTTTATTATTTAATTTCATTTGCAAGTTCAAGACAAATAAATGTTAAAGGACAATACATTTTTGGGAATTTACAATGAATCTTAGTCACATCAATGTAGACTTATTTTATTAATTTTATTTCTAGTGAATTTTGAAAAGTAACTCAACCATGGTTATTTATATTGTGCATAGAAAATAGTGTGGGAGGTGACTTGTCATATATACCTACCCCATAAAACCCCCAATTCATAATATTTTAATATATCTCATAGTTTTGTAGTACATCTCTTAGGAGGCCCTTTTTTGACCTCAAAATCTCTCTAATGAAGGTATCGAATTTCAATCTATTATTAATAAAACATTGAGTAAATGCATGGGTCACCTTATCATTAAACCATGTAATCTTTTTGAAGAACTGAAACCAACCTGCGTTCTTGAAGATTGCAGCACACTTAGGAAATTATGCTTCCCAAGCGCTATCTGTTGGTTCAGACTGACTCAACTTGCCACTTCTGCTCATGTTTGCACAATAAATTTACGAAATTAACTTCTTTGCAACTGAATAGGATGTGAAAACCTCTTGAATATGTGCTCTCCAATTCTGGAATCCGATACCCCAACTATGAAATCGTGGCATTAACAACCCCAATTCGTTAATGATAGCTACAAATGGTTTGTACATGTGTCATAATGGAGTAAACAAGTGTCTGGAAGCTCGTCCGTCATCATCAAACTCAATGGCCACGTTATGCCCTCAAGAAACCATGAACCCTCATGATGCCCGATTCCTGCAGCGCGCTAGAGTACTTGATCTGGACCTTGCGCTACGGGAATACCTCACATGCAATTTTGACACATATTCTCACAACCCAAGGTTAGACTTTGGATTTTGCATTAGTATATAATTCAAGTAAGCATTTTGAGGACTTTAAAAGATATATAATACTTGATAAGCCATTAAAGGTGCCACTAAAGGTGAAATCACTTAAAATCAAAAGAAAACTATAACATGACACAACAAGAAAATCAAAATCATTTATTAAAGCATTTAAAATATAAAATAAAAATATAATTAAACTGAAAAAGAGGAATAAATATTTAAAGAAAACACACAAAAACTAAGGACAATTTCGGTGTTAACATCTGGCTCCTGCTGAGGGATGAAATCCTCCTTGTGAGGTTTCAAGAACCTGTAGACTAGTGCCTTCTGCCATCTGAACTGAACTTCCTTTTTATTCTACCAGCTTCCATTGGGTATGGAGTCTTATTTCTCACCAGTATGTACAATGAGTGTGACTTCTTTCACTTTCAATAACTGTAAAAATGTTTTAGGAAATGTCCATTGGTTGGACTGGGCAATTCTTCACCCTCCAAAGTCTACAATATGAAAGTATTATTTTCCAAAAATTTTGAAATTATAAAGGGACATAGCCACAAATTATCAAACTTACCATGCTAACCCTTCTGGTCTCTCCTTGCATCCCATCTTAACACCATGTCACCAGGAGGAAAAGTGTCTTCCTTTACCTTTCTATCAAATCTTCCTTTGATTTTATTCCTGTATGCTTGAGCCTTCTCTGCTAGAGATTCTCTTTCTTGTTGCAATTCAACCAATGAGTAAATCCTTCTTTGAAGATCATTAGGTTCTTCTTGACTATCTTGGAAAAATTTCATTACTGGAATACCTAGTTGAATAGGAAAAACTGCATCTGTACCATACACAAATTGAAATGGGGAAAGGAAAGCACCAACTATAGAGCAGGTAAATGATCATTGACAATTTAAGGAAGAAAAGGGGTTATACTTATGAAAAAAGGGGTGAGGAAGAGGAAAATATTGAGTCTCCACACGTTAAGTCCCTTATGAAACAACCCAGCCAAAACTCTCCCACTTCAAATCCATGATATAAATGCTCTAAACCCTAGTCATTTATGGTCATTTAGAAAAGTTAATTAATTTAACATAAATTAGAACTATGAGTGGTTGCATGGATTTTAATATAGTAGTACCTATGATATGATGATTAAACCATATTTAGATTGCAAGGAGGAATCAACACAGTTACTGAAGGCAATGAAATCGACACGGGTACTGAAGGTAATGAAATCGGCAACAATGGGGGAATAGAGCAAGTTGTATTAGGTAAGGTGGATTCCAAAGTAAAGGAGGGGGAAGGGGTGATTTTTAATGATTCAAATGTGGTTGTCATAGGTATCGATGCGGTAAGTGTGTTCATGTAAAATGAATTAAAATGGGAGGATGTGATTCCAGAGGTAGACACTTCACAAGGAGAAGTGCAGGTTGACGCCAAACTTGTTCTCAATGGATTTTGCAAGGGAAATTCGATTGTAGCTGAAGGGGGGTAGAAGACTTCATTACTGATTTTAGGGAGGGTAATTTTACTTTGATTGGGTATTTGATTGCAGGTCATCCAATCTTATGTATAACAGTTGATTGGCCAGGATGGCTTGCAGGGAGCTAGGATAGGGGTTGCGAAATAAATTTACTAAATTTGGGTGTCTTTGTGAAGTGTTCAGGGTTAGATGTGTTTACCTCTTGTTGGTCTTCTTTGACTATAGTTGGATATTGAACTGGGGATTCGATGGTTAGGTTGACTATATATTTTTCTTTGGATGACTGGGTTGTACGAGCTTTCTTAGGATAGGGTGGTTGAATAGCAGTGGTTTCCTTTGAAGTCATTGGATACAATGTTCTGCTCAATCTGTATCCCTTCTTAATATGTAGATCAGTAGTCAATTTTTTCTTTACTGAATTGACTAAGACATTATTAGCCTCGTGTCAAAGTTCTTAAATTTCATGATATGTGCCCTCGAGCAAGAGATGCTTTCTTTTGATGGAAGTATGGTTGGAGGCCTTAGCTCTGAGCTCACGTTGGAACATAATGATTCTCTCAACGACTTGTCCTACTTTTTCCTGAAGTTGGGGCTCATGAAAGTCAGGATCGACTCCTTCTTTGACTAGGGGATTTCCTCCATATTCGTCAGTCATGTCACCTGAAGGTTCACCGACTAGTTCATTTCCTTTGTTGCGTATTGGTACGATTTCTAGTGGATTAATTGGCTCTTCTTCTACACAGAATGCTATAATATATTCTTCTATTTCTCTCTCTTCTTCTAAATCTCCCTATCTTAGGGGTTCAGTAAGTTCCATATCCTGGTCCATAACCAGATTCGGTATGGGGATTAGAGTGTTTGACCACCTTGATAAGTCGGAGAATAATTCAAGAATGTTAGGGTAGTAGTCAAAATCCTTAGCATCCCCTCTTGCACCTTGGATGAACCATACTTTTGTTTGATCAAGGACAAGTTCAATGTGTGCTCCTTTTGGTAGGAAATGACGAACTTGCTGTGACACTCTTGTTGATGTATATGTAACTTCAGAATGTATTTCACCCATGTATTTCATATATGTATTTTGTACTCCTATAGAGATGGTATTATTCCTCTATACGGAAGTGCTTGTATTCCTATAGAGATGTTATTATTCCTCTATACGGAAGTCTCGTCGTTTATATTGTAAGTGTCGTAACTTATACTTGATGGGTTATTAGACCACCTTGTTGGGGTCGGCCCTGTATAAGTCATGTGGATCAAAAGGTTATTAGACCACCCTATTGGGGGTCGGCCATGTGGGTCAAAGGGTTATTAGACCACCAAGTGTGGGGTCGGCTCGGATTAAGTTAACCATGGGTTAAGCTAGACATGTAGGCCCCATTAGTTTATTGGGCAGGACAGGACACGTATAAATAGAGATCGGGAGATCTCTATTTGATCACTCATTACACACACTTCTCTCATTCGGAAAGTGGCGCACTTGTGAGGAGGAGGTTCTGCTGCTAGGAGATGACTATCTCTTGTACTCTGGTTGTATCATTGCTCTATCTATCTCTGAGGAAGTTATTGGGGTTTTTCACCTTTATGGTTTTCCCCAAGTAAAATCTGTGTCTCTTGTGTGCTTGCATTATTGTGTCCATGTTTGATATGCTGTGGATATGTTGTACATGTTGTTCTCTCAGTTAAGATCCTAGATCAGATTGAAGTAAATTCTGAAAATTTAACAACTCTCCGTCTGGTACATCTATTTTTAATATCCTGGAACCAGAGTTCCAAGTAGGTTTTTTCTTTTTTTGATTTGGACGATGGCCCTTTTCCTGCAAATATCCGAAAATTATTCATAAGAGGTTGTTGAGTGCTAGTGAACACTATTTCTCCAATTAGGGTAATTTTCTCCATTACTATTTAGATGAGCAATGACATAAATATTATGGCATGTGCCTATTCCTGGCACTTCTCGTAGTTATCTTATACTAATTTGGCAAGATGGTCATCCCAATTCAATATTTTGGCCTCACATGCGACCTGTTTGATTGCTTCAAGAATGTCAAGCCTCAAGTCAGATGGTCGACCTAAGCTTGTTAAACATAGTGAAATTATAATAGCATCCCATTTAACTATCTCATACTTGACTTTTCTAATCATCAAACCTTTTGAGTTTTTTCCCAAGGTTGTTCCTATGAATTATTCAACTAACGGTCAGGGTTCATGTGTGACAGGTATTGTTGGTCCCTTGCTTGACAATCCGGTAATTGTAAGGATGAGGGAGTCTGTGATCGAAATTCCCTTGTCGATCTAGATTCTGCCATCTTGGTTTCTACTAACAATAAATTTTTCTATGATTTCCTTTAGGTCTCTAAACGAATTCAATACGAATTCAATAGGGGTGCATTTAGATAGAGTAGAATATTTGCGGTAGCGAGCTTCTGGGCACCTTCTATCAATTGTCTATCTTGGATTTACCAAGTCTCCATTTCTGCATAGTATTTTTCCCATTTTGGTTCATCCAATTTTGCTTTCTTTATTCGACGGATTCTTTCTCTCAGAGGACTCATGACTGCTTCCTCTTGTTGCATTAGGGATTTCAGTTCTACGGATTTGATCTCGGTTGTGTTTGTGTCTTTATTCGGTGCCATATATGGTTCTTCAGAGAACAAATTTATGGTAAAATATGGAAAATGTATTGTATTTATAGGTGTGGCACGTTGTGATGTTTTAAGGCGGGCAAGTAAATGGTTACATCTCATTCACACACTTGGTGAGGCTTCCGAAGGAATTTTTCTTAACGCACTATTCGGCATGGAAGCCATTGATCTCGATGATAATATTGTCAGTTCATAGTGTCATGCCTCTTGTCCTTGCTCCACGGTCACCCGAGCATCGTGCCTATATTATGGTTCGTAAAATAAGCCATGGGCCCTTTCTCAAACTCTGGTAATTTTTGGGTGAGAATCGAGGAGCAGTAGTTGTTTCGTACACGTGTTCCAGATGAATGAGTAGCATGGGAACTCCCTTAGACTTTTTTGAGGAGGAGTGGAGACACTCATCCTTTTATGGTTAGAGTGGCGAGGAAGAATGTTTATGACATGGGAGGGGAAGGCCCTTCTAATTTGAGTGAGTGGTTGGCCCTTGCTCTAGCTCTAGTAGTATTTGGGAGGAAGAGTCAAGGATCACTAGCCCTTCCCACGCTTGTTCCATTCGAATGAGTGGCATGGGAACTCCCTTAGAATTTTGGGAGGATAAGTAGCATGGGCACTCCCTTAGACCTTTGGGACGAGAAGGAGCATGGGTCCTTTCCCACAAGGTACAACAAGAGCACACATAGTATAATGTCTAGAGTGGGATGGATGTTCATATGGATAGAGGACAATGGATTCTTAGCTCAACATCGCTCTTTCATACCCTACTCTAATTACATTGGCCCTTCCTCACACTTTTGAAATTTGAGTAAGGAGGAGAAGGATCACTATCCCTTTATCACCCTTTCATAGTTAGAGTGACGAGGACAATTTTTTTGGATGTAGGAGGAGGAGGGGCATGGGCCCTTTCTCAAACTCTTCTAATAAGAGTGAGCAGTTGGCCCCTCCTCTCCCTCTAGTAATATTTGGAACGAAGACTCAAGGAGCAGTATCCCTTTCCAATGCTTGTTCCATTTGGATGAGTAGAAACTAGCATGGAACTCCCTCGTACTTTTGGGAGGAGAAAAATCATGTCCCCTTTCTCAAACTTTTGTAATTCGGGTGAGCAACTTGCCTTTTTCAAACTCTGGTAATTTTGGGGTGGAAGAATCGAGGACCAATAGTTGTTTCACACACTTGCTCCATAAGAATGAGTAGCATGGGAGCTCCCTTAGAATTTTTTGAGGAGTGCCGACACTCATCCTTTTATAGTTAAAGTGACAAGGAAGAATGTTTAGGACATGGGAGGGGAAGGCCATTCTAGTTTGAGTGAGCAGTTAGCCCTTCATCTAGCTCTAGTAGTATTTGGATGTAAGAAGAGAAGGAGCATGGGCCCTTTCTCAAACTCTTGTAATTAGATTGAGCATCTGGACCCTCTTGTCGCTCCAGTAATATTTGGAAGGAAGACTCAAGGATCACTAGCCCTTTCCCACGCTTGTTCCATTTTGATGAGTAGCATGGCACGCCCATGGGAGGAGAAGGAGCATGGTCACTTTCTCAAACTCTTGTAATTTGGGTGGGAAACTTTTATTTTTCTAACTTTGGTCATTTTTGGGTGGAAGAATCGAGGAGTAGTATCCTTTTCGCACACTTGTTCCATAAGAATGAGTAGCATGGGAACTCCCTTAGACTTTTTTGAGGAGGAGTGGATACACTCATCCTCTTATGGTTAGGGTGATGAGGAAGAATGTTTAGGACAGGGGAGGGGAAGGCCATTCTAATTTGAGTGAGTGGCTGGCCCTTCCTCTAGCTCTAGTATTATTTGGGAGGAAGATTCAAGCATCACTAGCCCTTCCCACGCTTGTTCCATTCGAATGAGTGGCATGGGAAGTCCCTTCGACTTTTGGGAGGAGAAGTAGCATGGGCACTCCCTTATACCTTTGGGAGGATAAGGAGGATGGGTACTTTACCATAAGGTGCAACAAGATCGCACATAGTATAATGTCTATAATGGGATGGATGTTCATATGGATAGAGGCCAATGGATTCTTAGCTCAACATGGCTCTTTCGTACCCTACTCTAATTACAATGGCCCTTCCTAACATTTCTGAAATTTGAGTAAGGAGGAGAAGGAGCATTGGCCCTTTCTCACCCTTTCATATTTAGAGGGATGAGGATGACTATTTTGGATGTAGGAGGATAAGGAGCATGGGCCCTTTCTCAAACTCTTGTAATTAGATTGAGAAGTTGGCCCCTCCTCTCACTCTAGTAATATTTGGAAGGAAGACTCAAGGATCACTAGCCCTTTCCAGTCCTTGTTCCATTTGGATGAGTAGCATGGAACTCCCCTGAACTCTTGGGAGGAGAAGGAGTGAGGCCCATTTATCAAACTCTTGTAATTCAAGTGAGAAACTTTCCTTTTCAAACTCTAGTAATTTTTGGGCGGAAGAATTGAGGACTAGTAGTTGTTTCGCACACTTGTTCCATAAGAATGAGTAGCATGGGAAATCCCTTAGAATTGTTTGATGAGGAGTGGAGACACTCATCCTTTTATGCTTAGAGTGATGAGGAAGAATGTTTAGGACATGGGAGGGGTATGCCCTTATAGTTTGAACGAGAAACTGGCCCTTCCTCTAGCTCTAGTAGAATTTGGGAGGAAGATTCAAGGATCACTAGCCCTTTCCACACTTGTTCCATTTGAATGAGTGGCATGGGCACTCCCTTATACTTTTGGGAGGATAAGTAGCATGGGAACTCCCTTATACCTTTGGCAGGTGAAGGAGCATGGGTCCTTTCCCACAAGGTGCAACAAGAGTAGATAGAGTATAATGTCTACAGTGGGATGGATTTTCATATGGATAGAGGCCAGCGGAATTTTAGCTCAACATGGCTCTTTCATACCCTACTCTAATTACATTGGCCCTTCTTCACACTTCTGAAATTTGAGTAAGGAGGAGAAGGAGCAATGTGCCTTTCTCACCCTTTCCCAGTTAGAGTGACGAGGATGATTGTTTTGGATGTAGGAATAGAAGGAGCATGGGCCCTTTCTCAAACTCTTGTAATTAGATTGAGCAGTTGACCCCTCCTCTCGCTCTATTAATATTTGGAAGGAAGACTCAAGGAGCACTAGCCCTTTCCCGCGCTTGTTCCATTTGGATGAGTAGCATGGCACTCCCTTGGGAGGATAAGGAGCATGGACCCTTTCTCAAACTCTTGTAATTCAGTTTAGCAACTTTCCTTTTCTCACTTCGGTAATTTTTAGGTGGAAGAATCGAGGAGCAATAGTCGTTTCACACATTTGTTCCATAAGAATGAGGAGCATGGGAACTCCTTTATATTTTTTTGATGAGGAATTGTGACACTCATCCTTTTATGGTTAGATTGACGAGGGAAAATGTTGAGGACATGGGAGGGGGAGGCCCTTCTAATTTGAGTGAGCAGCTGGCCCTTCCTCTATCTCTAGTAGTATTTGGGAGGAAGAGTCAAGGATCGTTGTTGCTTCCCACTCTTGTTCCATTCGAATGAGTGGCATGGGGACTCCCTTATACTTTTGGGAGGAGAAGTAGCATGGGCACTCCCTTAGACCTTTGGGAGGAGAATGACCATGGATCCTTTCCCACAAGATACAATGAGAGCAGATGGAGTATAATGTCTAGAGTGGGATGGATGTTCATATGGATAGAGGCCAATGGATTCTTAGCTCAACATACTATTTTAGCTTAACCTAAGGATGAGTTGGAGAAATACTAATTTTACTCCCTGTGTAGTATTATTCATAATTTTATGAACATAGAAACTTTAAGTAGGTTTTAAAATTACCATGTAAGTTGTATTTTGAATTATATGTTGGACATTAATTATGACGTTTTGAATTACACCTTGGAGGTCTTCTCTTGTCCTTTGAGTTGTACAGTTATGGTAGTAGTCTTGATTGTTATTTAAAATAAAATAGTTGTATAAAGATATCTATGATATCATGCAATGTAAATACTTTCTTATTACTGTTTGGATACACAAAGTTTAAACTATGTGTGGAATAACAAGAATCAACGATTCCCCAAATGGGATGTCTGTTATGAATGAGACTCGTGTGGCGAGGCCAACAGAGGCCTGCGTGGATAGAGAATACAGAACCCCCACGTGTGTGGAGCAGTTGAGGCTTATCGTTCCATAGAGAAGTTAGTGGGTGGGAAAGCAATGGAGGATCGTCAATCTCGATAAAAGGTGATATCTCACACGCAAGGGAGGATATTTTGAAGTCTCGCTCGCGAGGGAAGATGATTATACTCATTGACATGACGGCCATCATCGATACTAGACTGCAATGAAGGCTCGTGCTAGAGTGTGAAGTCATGAAAGGAATGCACCCAAATATGACCATATAGCATGAAATAAAGCACCATAAAGCAAGGAAAATCTCACCATATAGCACGGAAAAAAACACCATAAAGAAAGCAAGAAACTCATTGGTTCTTGCTTCACTCTCACTGCATTAAAAACTCTGTTTTTTATTTGGTTGTGTTAGCATGTTCAATTTGAGTCACTCCCGGTGTTATGGTAGATGGTGGTGGAAATCCTGGACCTTTTTTGGCTGGCTCGACTTCCGCATCCATGGATTCCATGGTCAAAGCAGCAAATTTTTACCACACCGAAGTCTCGTTGGAGGACCAGGCGACCATGGATATGTTGGAAGAGGAGATTAAACTAGTTAGGGAATACTACAAATATGGTGAGGTTTACAGTAAGGTTCAAGCGGTATTTTCGGACTTGGATTTCAGCAGATACCTAACTTATTAGTTTTATAGGACATTAGAGCTTTATTGGCACACCAAATATATGGTGACCCTAGGTATGCAGCAGAGACCTTGGAACACCAGAACGCTTACCTCATGGATTTAGTCACATGGATGGTTGGTTGAATGGGTGGATCTTTCTGTCAACCTCCTGATAGGGATCCTTAGGTGAAGAATGATGCGAACCCAGTTCCTTCCCAGTTTCCGCAAACCCGGGGCTAACACGGTTTAGTTTTGACTATTTTTAGAACTATTCCAGTGGCTCTTTGACATGGTTTCTCAACTAGTTTTATGGTTCTCATAACTTTGGATGATCACTTAAATTGTTTTGATATGTCGACCTGCGCTTCCAGCTGTTTACATTTTTCCATAAGATATTAATATAGTTGTTCTTACTTCGTAACAAATTATATGTGGACTAAATGAAGCACTGATGTTTTTTGGTGCTCAGAACTCTTTGGATGACCTATTAAATTGTTTTGATATTCAAACCTACCCTACCACCTTTATACATTTTTCCATAATATATTAATATAGTTTATATTGCTTCGAAACAAATTATGTGTGTACTAAATGAAGCATTGATGTTCATTGTATACCTTGTTTCTTCTTATATCATCTACTTTAATATGCATATTTTATCGCTTATATATATCATATATATTATTAATGTAGTCTTTGGTAGTACAAACTGCATATTTTATCGTTTAAGTTTCCTTTGTACTACTAATGTAGGTTTTCTCACTACAAAAAATGGTATAGGAGGCACACTTTTATAGACACAGTTGTAGAATCTTTAATAGGCACTTCCAATGTGGCCAGGTGTCGAGATTACAGTGCAGGGATAAAAAGGAAAGTGATTATCATAACTCTAAGTGCCTGAGTCACATGGATCATAACTTTATTATGCATGTGTGATTTTCCAATAGTTTTCTTGAATGCATTTAAATGGATAGTCGACCATGCTTTGTTGTTGAATTGTATTTCATTAACGATGTTCTTCTTTTTAAGAATCAGCTTATGATTAAGGCATTGCCCCTACTGTGAGCTTTCTTTATTTTGGAATCATTGTGCCTCCTTTTAAAAATTCAACACTCACAGTTACTTTCACGGCTGAGATTTTCCCCAATGCACCTCAGATTTCAGTTGTAAATCAAGTCAATTTTTTCATGCATATTTGAAAGGTACTTCGGGTGACAACCTAGGATTTGTAACTAATGAATATTTCAAAGGTACCCCGCATGATAGAATAGGATTCATAACTCCCGTTGTTTAATGGTTCCCTCCCTTCGTGAGCTATAGTTGGCATGAAAAACAAAGAGAGATATTGTACGGTCGAGGTACATCCTTAGGGACAATGGTAATAAAAAATTAAATATACCTCCCATAAAGTAGTGTTGTAAATTTCTCCAACACAACACTACAAAACACTACCTAAATAGTAGTCACCTGGAGCAAATCTTCATTCCCCACCAAAATCATATGCACTATGGGGAGGGGATTTTATGTGTTGTTTCTATGCCGCACGATTTACAATGAGTTGCACTGATCTTTTCGTTGCGCCGTTCGGGGCATTATCCACGGTGCTTTATGATAAGT
Source organism: Larix kaempferi (assembly GCA_027924585.1). Taxonomy (NCBI): domain Eukaryota; kingdom Viridiplantae; phylum Streptophyta; class Pinopsida; order Pinales; family Pinaceae; genus Larix; species Larix kaempferi. The sequence continues at coordinate 4,076,102 of BSBM01000765.1, read as the reverse complement.
TCCTTTTCTCTATTGTGTGTTTGGGAGACCGCGATGGGATGCAATTTTTTCTTGTTGTAATGCATAGCACACTGCCTCTTGTTTTTTATTCATTCAAGGCCATGTGGAGACATTGGGTTCACGGGCCCGTCGTTGAATTATAAATTCCACCTTATAAAGTGACAACGATTTACTAATTTAGGTGTGATTTTCCACCTGGTCTGTCGTGCGGTGCTTTCCTGGTTGTTGGAATAATCCAGGTATAACTTTTTTTTGTTTAATGAAATCAAGTTAGGTTCTTGGTCCATTTTCCCCTCTATGCTATGCAGATTTTAAGACATAATTTAATAGAAAATAGTTTCCATCGATGCCAAAATAAGTTCACCGGCTTTAGTTTCCAACGTGTTTCTGTATGTAATTTATGTAAATATTTCTAGATGTCCATGTAAACTTATCGTAGTTATTGTTGTTGCACCATTATATATTTATCATGTTATAATTGTACTAAGTAGGCTTGAAATCAAATTTCCTGCATGAGTTTCAATGGCGCATCTCGGATCCTCTTATATAATTGTACCTAGGCTTCAAGTCTATTCAAAAAGTGTTTGTGAATAGTCACATTTAAACTGGTTTCTAGAGGTTGCAGATCCATAGAATGGCTACCCAGACCTGTATGTTCACACTAAGACTAGGGATAGTGTGACAACCGTAGGAATTGTTTTGAATTCTACAATTCTGGATGAACAAGAGCTTCTGATTAAATTTGAATCAATTGTAGATGATAAAGAAAATGAGTCTAATGTTAAAGATTGCGTTGTATAACAATATTTTAAAGATTGTGTTGTAGAACAATGCACCTTTAAGAGAATATTATATCAATAAAACCTTATGCAAGCCTATGTGGAAAGGAAAGATGTGTCGGCATACAGGTATGGGTGGAAGTTGGGTAACTACGGCGAGAATCCAGACATATTAATACATGCTAATGTAATACATAATGGGATTCAAACTGTTTTGAATGTGTATACCATAGAAAAAAAGCATCATATATTGTGCACTACATGAATATTAGAAAGGAGCTTAATCAAAATTGTGGTGTAAACCTTATATATTGGAGGCACGGGTATGCACACAATTTGGACAAGGATATGAAAATGTCCATTTTCAAGTTGTTGTGACAGACTCCAGTTAAGGCTAGGATTGATACAGTAGCAAAAGTATTTCAAAGAAAAGGGGGTGAAAACAAATAAAGTGCCTCCACTTTCTTATACGACGGCAAAGTTTTCAAAATTGGCATCCATCGGTGTCACATGGCACCTAAAGAGTACCAGTATAGATCAATCAACAAGAATTGGGTGCCTGAATTGATGCGGTTGATGGTAGAAAATCCAAATACCTTGAAAAGAGATGGATTGTTTATTCCTTTTACAAAAGGAGTAACCAGGACATCATACAGCTTTGTGGAACCGGTAACAGAGGAAGATGTTTCAAGAGAAGATGTACATTGTTTATTCTTGATGGGAAACACACAATAGAATCTTGTAAGGAAATATTGAAAAATAAAGTATATAGTAGTCTCCATGATCAATTTAGACAGAATATGGCTAGAATTATAGACCCTGACACATTTGTGACTAACATACAAAATGAGGAAAGCAAAACATGGTTTCAGACAGAGTACATTGCACAGATTTTGAAAGCTAGGTATCACTAGGAGAATTTTGGCGAGCCAAAGCATCCTAGGAGGGGAAACAAACCTTCTCGTGAATGGATGGTAAGTTTATGTACTTGAATTTCATTGCTTATAATATACTCGAAAAAAAATATTTTCCCACGTTTATTATTTACCTTGCAGGTGTTCTAGAGAAAATGTAAGAGCATATTTGAAAGGGAGAAGTCCCAGAGTCTCAAGGATAAGTTGACCTTAGAGTGTCTTCCTCACCAAATATGGAATAAATGGGTCAAATTTTTTTACCTTTATAGAAACGGTGGTCTGGCATGTTCGCCTAAGAAGGCATCACAAGCAAATTTCACTCCGAACAACACATCTAAATACAAAGCAAGTTTTTTTAGGTGTACAAGGGGAGTGGAGGATAAAGAGATTGAAAACTTAGCAGTTGCAATAACAAAAGGCATGGTATGGCTAAGTAATCCGGTCAAAGAAGGGATGACAACAGAGGGATTAAGTGGATACTATAAGAGGATAAAAGTACAGATACATGTTTGTAGAGTTGCATCGACATACATGGAAAATAATGGTGTTGACAACCACATATCTTTCAAGTTACGCACAAGAAATGTACTAGAAGTGTACATCATGAAACGACACCGCATAATACAACTTGGTGATATCCTCGATGAAATGCAAGAAATAGATGATGATGATGAACCTTAAAAATAAAATAAAAAGCACAAAAAAAATGGTTAATGATGATTATCATAGTGTTCTGGAACCAGCTAAGGACATACTGGATATGTATATAGTGAAAATTAATGGTGTGGAAAGGGGATCCCTTCCAAACTCCTATCATTTTTCGTGTGTTTCATCTTATCCAAGTTCATTGAAACATGCACTAGAAAGCTTGCGACCATATATGATGACATTGGAAATTGATTTATTGGTGGTATATTTATGCAATGTGGTCACTGATTGGAGTGGAGATGATTTGATAGAGTTGTTCAACATGCTGGGCAGAAGTGAGGGTATGTGTGTTTGTGTCTTTCTGGTTGATCAGGTAAAATGCCATTTGGTTATTGTTGCGGTCAAGACCTATTTCAAAAATACAATGAGAGAAAATTTCTTTAGAGTTGGGGATGTTAGATGGTTCAAAAATAAAAACACATACCACAAATCAGATACCATCATTGTGTTGCATGGACTATATCAGCAACGAAAAAGGTGATGAAATCGAAATAACTCAATCAATGCAGGATATGTTTTATGAACAGAATGAAGATGATGAGAAAATGGATCCCTTGCCTTCATTTGATGAAGTTGGTGTTGGGATGAGGATTAAACATCCATTCAAAAATGAAATAAATATTTCATTTTGGGACAATGTTACCAAAAAATTTGTTTTGGAAAGTGGAACGATTCTCTCCATTTATGGTGGAAGCATAATTCTACAATGTATAATGCGGGAACGGAAGTATATATTGGGCTGCGTTGTTGAGAATCTGCATCAGGAAGAATACTTGAAGAAGTTTTATCAAAGACTTGTCAACACTCTAGGTTGATAAAAATTGTCATGTTTATAAATCTATACAGTAATTACATTATTTTTTCTATTTTTCTGGTTTGTTGATAATTCAAATTAAAAATGCTAACTTTATGATATTGTCCTCTTAAATCACGAAGATTCTCAACCTCTGAATGTTCAAGAGCCTCATCAACTTATAGATGAAGGTCCTATGGATGTTGTTGATGCATGTTAGAATTCACTATCAATTGGTAACTTCATCATTCTGACGGGGGAATATATATGAAGACACTATGTTTGTTGTAAACCAAATTACATGAACCGATTTGTTTTGTGGTATGAATTTAGCATCAAACACATCTCAACTAGTAGAAGTAGATGATATGGTGGAAAAATCATACATACCAAGTAGATTCTATATTCTACTCATGTCACAATACATTATAAAGCCATGTAAGTTCACATTAACGTGGAAAATATATATGAAGACAGTGTTCATTATAAAACAAGTTACAGTAATTAATCTATTTTCTGGTATGAATCTAGAGTCAAACACATCTCAAAAAACAGTCTCAACAGAAGCGTATGCTGGTATAGTGGTTTGATCTCACACATGTAGTGGTTCTCTATTCTATATTATAATTTTCTTCAATACTCTCGAATTCAAATAATCACAGTACTATCCCAAATATGGAAGCTTCTAGTACATGCATCTATACAATACTATGGTATTGCATAACCATCGCAATATACATTCTTATAGAACCATGACAACCAAGGAAGCATTTCAACACAACCACATAATGGATCGGGTTTTCACGCTACTTTAAATAGGGAACTTTGGGTACTTCTCGGAAGAAAGTAGCGGAAAAATTACCCCTAGGGTCAATACCAACCAGAATGTATAAACCAATCCTTCCAAAGATTCGATCATAATTAATTATCGTTGACCACGTCCTACAAGGATAGAATCAATAGCAATAAGTCCCTTTTGAAGGGGTTCATATACAGAACGTCTTGATATTAAGTATAACAAAAAAATAGATTCTTATCAAATGATCGTAGGCAAAAAATTAAGTTTTACTTCTCCTTCTTGGGAAGAAGAATCAAACATGGAAGTGATCAGGGAATCAACAGGAATTGACCAAGGTTCATTCTACACTCTAACCATGCCATAATTTGCAACAAAATAATTGAATTCAATTATCCTTATTGCTTCTCATCTAAAAAATGATGTACCATTGGTAGTCCATCTATATAAGAATGTGTTGTTGTGGGGTCATTTCCATTAGTAAGGTACATTCTTCATACAATGAATAACACAAAAATGTATTTTTTGTTTATTAAGAAAATAAATTTTATTTTATTTCTCAAACAGAAGAGGAGGAAACTGCAAAAATGACGCGATACATTGGAACAAATTTGCAACGCACAATTTCTCCAGGTATTTATATTAGAACACTCATCATTTTCAATATATAGTATATGATATTTTTGTAATATGTAGTATATGATATTCATATACAACGAGATTCTTTTTTCTGCAGTGGTCCAAAGCAAAAAATATATTGATTTTAGACCTGGAATATTTATTGTACAATGACTTATAAAAATCCAAATCAGATTAGAAATTGAAGAAAAATCACTGCATACTTCGGCCCAAACTACATGAATTTTTGTTATTGGTCACAAGTGTAATTGAGGTTGCATTCTAGGTTGACAAGGAGAAGAAAGAAGTAACACAAATGGTTCAGCAAGTATTCAAAAAAAATCCACTTCCATTGAGTGGGTTGTTTTGTTTTGGTAATGAAGATTTCAAGAAGGATTCTATGGGCGAGTTAACCAAACCACTTGAGGTGGTCTAGAGACGGTATAATAAAAAATTTAATGAGAAAAATACAATACTTGTTTATAAAACTATTTTTGGGGAGCAGAGAGATAATTGTATTGCACGATGCAGCCATTGGTTCATATGACAATTCGCTAATGGAATTTTGGCAGAGTATTTCAGTTGTGGGTCGAGGAGAAAATAATGTTTTTCATGTTGTAGATATTTTGAAATCTATCAAATAATTTTTTTACAAGAAGAAATAGTGTCTTAAATCCACTATACCAATTGATGATAAAAAAAAATCATGTTTGATTTTTACATGCTTCCTATAATATGTTAAAAATAAACTATTGATATTGTGTTTTCTTGCATAAATTCATAAAGATTTGACTTCACTTATTTCCATATGCTTTCCACTTTTAGCTGATTTAATTTTGGTGGTATATCGTTAGATTATGGCTGTTGTTTTTCAATTAGCATGTTGTAACCCCTTAACATAAGGTGATAATATGTAGTTTCCCACATAATTAAAACCTGAAATCTCATTAATGAATGCAAAACATTGTTTCTTGTCTTAAATATATTCTAATAGTTTAAAGTTAAATTTATCTTATTACAAAGTTTGTTTGTAGGCCCTCAATTTACAAATTCTAAATTAATTTTCATATAATTGATTTCAATTCAAAAGAAAATCTTTATATTTGGAGTAGAAGGATTACTTTTCAGAGTACCAGGGTTTGTCAACACAAAACCACAACACTCAAAATCTGATTTCAAATATGCACCTTACGATTACTATCAACGCAAGTTTAGTCCTCGGTTATTAAAAGTGACAAAGGAAGGTTTTGACATTGCTCTATGGTTTACTTATTTGGAGAAAACAAATTAAATTATTTTCTTTAGAAGTTCGATTGGATGAAGGCTGTCAAATTTGTATTTGTTTAGGGTCAATATCAATGTGAAATGAAAAATTGCAAAACAATTCGGGTTGGAAATCTGTTCCTACCTACCAGAAGAACATATATAAAGTATTTGATATTTATGAGGAAATATATGATAAATTGAACACCTTGTTTATAGATGAAGCTAGGAATCATAGTGGGCATAATAGAGAGGAAAATTGTTTTAAAACCCCTCCCAACTGAGAATATGACGGTCCAATCTTTGTAATTTTCTAAGCCATCCACCAAAAACGGGAATGAAGAGATACTTAAAAAATGCTTACAAAATATGTTCTTGGTTATTCATTTTCAAGACTTGGAAAATGATTTCATGGTTAACATTCTTGTTATGTAATACAATATTTTATTTAATATATTGATACTTATTTTTGGTGCCCTTAGCAAATATAATGTTTGGGAGGCCTTCAACCATTTTATGATTGTGCAGTTCTTGCAAATATTTGTAGTTGAGGTTCCCAAACCTCTCATGCCAAAGTCTGATCACTTCATTTGCATGAGTAGCAAGTGCACTTTGTTTTGAGTTAGGAAATAAATGAGAGAACTCATAGAATTTGGAATGGTGATCTGCAATGCCTTGTGCAATGATCTTCCCAGAAGAGATCTCTTGAATTTCAACCACATTAGGAGTAAAAATTACTTGCTTTGGAACTCTTGTATGGGTCATTTGATAAACTGAAAGGAGGTTAGCTATCAAGGTAGGCACATAGAGCACATCATTGAAGTATCCACAATCCAAATTGATCATTCCAATCCCTTTTGAAGAAAATTCATAATCATATCCCATTAGGATAGAAGGCCCAATAGTTGGTTCGAATTCAGAGAATAGATCCATGGATGCAAACATGTGTTTGGAAGCTCTAGAATCTATGATGAATGAGGATGCATTCGAAGTGCCAGCCATGAATGCATGAAACCTCTCTTTATCCTCTGATTTAAGATCGGCTTCTTTCCTTCTAGCACCTGCAAGTACTGGACGGTTGTTTTTCTCTACAATTTGGTCCATGAGATCAATGGTCTTCTTCATGCAAGCACTTTATGGGTAAAAACCTCTGTTGCAGTATGGACATTTGGTCTTCTCCTTCTGGTTTTGGTTTCCTCTCTTTGGATTCAGTGTTCCCTCTGAATGATGGGGAGACTCCTTTGACTTCTGATCATGTTGTTTCTTCTCCTTTCCCTTGTGCTTTCCTTTCCCATTCACATTATTTCCTTCTCCTACAACAAGAGCTTGATCCATTGATGGTTATATTACTCCCATATGCACCAATTTGTCCTTCTCCTTTGTGAGAGACAGGATGAATGCATCTACAGTGGGAATTTTCTAGTTTGGGATGGATAACTTTGTTGTTTGGAAGGTGGATACAAACACCAAATATTCTTATCCCAGTTTTGAAAGAATAGAAAGAATAAGATGCTTGTCTTCCTTCTCAATTACACATAGTTTTAGCTGCACAACCAAGTTCTTGAATCTTGTGAAGAAATATGTGATGGATTAGAAGTTGTTGGGGATTAGAGATATCAACTCATTTTCCAATTGATTTCCTCTCAAATCATCCTGTTTCCCAAATAAGGATTCAATCTTTGTCCAAACCTCCTTCGGATTTTTCAGACCGGAGAGATGAAAGATTAGATATTTGGAAATGCTAAGGCACAACAATCCATACACTTCTTCAATCTTGTTTAGATACTTGTCCTTATCTGTAGCACCATTTGGTTCGACCACATTTCCCTTTATCACCCTGTAGAGACCTCTGATGCGCATGAAGATCTCCATTTGGTCCTTCCATTCAAATAAATTGAAGGGATTAAGATTGGGAATCGAAGTTAGATCCATAGTAGATGACTGAATGCACTTATGATGATGGAATAACCTGCAAAAACAATGGAAAAATATATGGAGGATTGTTACTGAATCTACTAAGCCCTGATTTAGGACAATAGGAACTTTTATCCGGATCATTCACACCTGGCTAGACCTCAAAGGATTTCTCCAATGAATTCAATGCAATGGAACCAGGATTCGCTATGGAAATATAGAGGCTTCTGGTGCACTATTGAAATTAGATTCTCAACCTAAGCTCTCACAAGATCTGATACCATGTGAAATTCCACAAGGATAGATCACTAAACTTGAACAAACCTCACAATTTCACAATGTTATTACTGAGAAGAATTATAAAGAAACATTGATCAATTCACTCATAAAACTGAAACATGGATAAAAAAAAATTGTTGATACATTAATCAACAGTAAGATGGAAATCAAAATATGTTACAATAGAATGAATTCGATATCCTCTGATAGGATTAAAATTCACCTGAAGTCTGGGCTTAGTTTGCATTGGAACCATCTCTCGATAAGGTTTAGTGGCCACCGATGATGAATGATAAGTTAACTGAGGTAGAACTGAGCATGACTGAATCATGTGGGAACCAAAATAGGGAAGGAAACTCCAAGTGGGTGCATAACTAGCTTTCAGTGGTAAAAAAGGGTGCTCCTATACTCAATAGCAGTCAAACTAGGTGCAACAGTCAGTTAACTAAGCAATCAAGGGGACAAGGCACCCCAAATCATGGAACTAACTGTGTAGAGTCCTAAAATCATGCATGAGGGAACATTTGAACTCCAATGATGTAAACAAGGTGCTCTAAGTGGATAGGAGGGATAATGATGGCCAAAAAGAATCTCTATGGGGGCCAAAGTAAGGACTAGGTGCTAGGAGACTCAACTGGCAATGCATGGATTCATGGAGTGCTGCATGGAATACATTCATGCATGCAAAATGCATGCAAAGCATGCAAAGTCAAGATAATATGGTGATAATATTCCAATACCCTCCCTTAATCCAGACTATGAGGAAATTATAAGGAAACAAATGGAAATTAGGGCCCTATTTATTGAGACCAAAGGTCACCCCATACAACAATCTAAAAAGAATGAGGAAAGAGGGAAAACCACTGCAGTGGGAACAAAACCCCCCTTCAAGATATACAGTAAAAAATACTAATCAACCAAGGTAGCACTCACCCCAAGCAGGGATCGGATATGAGTGAAATTTTTCACTGAAAAAGTCTTGGTGAAAATATTTGCAATCTGCTCTTCTAAAGGACAATAGATCAGTGTGATCATGCACCAATCCTTGGTTGTAATGCATGTGTATCTCAATGTGTTTGGTTCTCTGTCTCTGAAATGGATCTATGGAAATCTTGATAGTACTTTGATTGTCACAGCAGATGACTGGTGGAGTATTGTAGCAAATATCAACTCTGAAAAGATTCCCTGCAACCAAATGCACTGTGTGGCTTCATTTACTGCACCTCTATACTCAGCCTTAGCTGATGAAAGAGAAAGAGAATATTCTTTTTGCTCGACCAAAATATAGGACCAAATCCAATCATGAAGACAAAACCTGATGTAGACTTTCGATCTGAGTTGTCTCTATCTCAATCTAAATATGTGTACCCAACTAGGTTCAATGGAGACCCAACTACATAGTGAGAACCATACATCTCTTGCATATAGTGCAAGATACTTTTGGCTTCCTTCCAGTGAATCTCATGAGGCTCTTGCATGTATCTAGATACAGCACTCACTTCATAGGATAGATCAGGGCGAGTATGTGTAAGAAACAAAATATTCTTTATTAGTTTCTGATACAAGGTACTATCCACCAAAGGTGAAGAAGAACCATCCTCAAGAATGATACTTGAAAGAAAAGGAAATGTTGTTGGTTTGCATTATGTCATATGAAACCTGTCAAGTAGATCTGATGCATACTTGGACTATGCAATCTTGATTCCTAAATCACTTTGAGAAACTTCAAGACCTATAAACTGCTTTAGCATTCCCAAATCTGACATAGAGAAGGAATTGTGCAAAGTTGTTTTGATAGATCTAATGCATGAAGAGAGACTCCCTGTAATCATTAAATCATCAACATAGAGGACAATAAGGAGAAGAGATTTACCATCATACCTTATGTAGACATCTGAATCAGACTTGCATCTCTAAAAATATTGTGACAATAGAAAGGAGTCCATCTTAGAATACCATGCTCGGGGAGCCTGCTTGAACCCATATAAGGACTTCCTCAATCTAAACACTAATAAAGAATCATCAATGTATCCTTCAGGTTGCTTCATGTAGATCTCCTCCTCTAGATATCCATGAAGAAAAGCACTCTTCACATCCATGTGATGCACCTCCCAGTGCTTGGATGCAGCAAGATCCAAAACAAGATGGATGGAGTCCATCTTTGCAACATGAGCGAAGGTCTCTGTATATTCAATCCCTTGAACTTGTGAGAAAACTTTAGCAACCAAGTGAGCCTTGTACTTTCTTTTTACTCCATCTGAGCCCATATTTTTTCTATATAACCACTTACATTGAAAAATATTCCTTCTAGGAGGGAGAGAAACAAGCTCCCAAGTCTCATTCCTTTGAAGAGAGTGGTACTCTTCATCCATAGATAATATCCATATTGGATATTGGAAGGGATAAAAGAAGGTTTTTGGATCTGATCCAATCATCAAGAAACATCTATCAGGAAGAAAAGGATATGTATCAGAGAGTGCAAAACTTGCATTTTGAAACTCTGATTTGGTTCTTCTTGGATCTTATGGATCTCTGACAAGGTCACCAGCTTATTCAATGGTCTTGGCAGCCCATCTTGGAAGTGGTGGTGGATATTCTAGTGCTAGATATTCAGGTTCTTGTGGATCTAGATCTATAATTCACTCATCTTCACTTTCTGATTCAAAATATGAACTTTCATGAGAGGATGATTCGCTATCTTATTAAACATGTTGTGGTGGAGTAGTTGGTAAGTTGTCTGCTTCGACATGGTGGGAATCGTGCAATGACCATTATTCAAACTAGACACTTATTTCAAGGAAGGTCTGCATGGTAGACAGATCCAACAGTTTATAGGATTTTTCATTATGTGCATAACCAACCAATATGCACTCTTTGCTTTGAGGCTCTAAGACTCTCCTCTTCTCTGAAGGAATCCTTTCCCAAGCTTTGGAACCAAAGACACTTAGATGAGACACATCTAGCTTGTATCCCATCCATGCTTCAAACGGAGTTTTTCCTTTTAAGCATTTGTGTGGAACTATGTTTTTTAGGTATGCACCACAGTTGACAGCTTATGCCCAAAGTCTAGGAGCCAATGCTTTAGACTCAAGCATGCATGTAGCCATCTCTTTCAAAGTTATGTTCTTTCTCTCAGCTACAACATTCTATTGTGGTGTGTAAGGAACGGTGTGCTGCATTTCAATACCTTCATCTGCACAAAATAACTGAAACTCATTCTTCACATACTCTCCTCCATTGTCAGTATGAAGGACCTTGATCTTCTTGTCAGTGAATTTTTCTGCAAAAGCTTTAAAATTTTTGAAATATTCAAAGACTTTTGATTTCAACTTTAGAAAATATACCCAACTAGATCTTGAATAATCATCTATGAATTTTAAGATGTATCTATCATTATTCAAAGATAGGTGAGGAAGAGGTTCTGATATGTTACTATGAATCAACTCGAGAGGAGATGAGGCTCTCTTTGCCTTTCCCTTTTCAAACTTGTGCTCTGGATGCTTACCAATCAAGCAACCTTGACAGGTGCCCTTAGAAAATCTGATGTTTGGGATCCCTCAACCATTTTATGATTGTGCAGTTCTTGCAAATATTTGTATTTGAGGTGCCCAAACCTCTCATGCCAAATTCTGCTCACTTCATTTGCATGAGTAATAAGTACACTTTGTTTTGAGTGAGGCAAGAAATGAGAGAACTCGTAGAGTTTGGAATGGTGATCTGCAATGCCTTGTGAAATGATCTTCCCAAAAGATATCTCTTGAATTTAAACCACATTAGGAGTAAAACTTACTTTCTTTGGAACTCCTGTATGGATCATTTGATAAACTTAAAGGAGGTTAGCTTCCAGGGTAGGCACATAGAGCACATCATTGAAGTGTCCGTGATCCATATTGATCCTTCCAATCCCTTTTGAAGGAACTTCGGAATCATCTCCCATTAGGATAGAAGGCCCAACAGTTGGTTCAAATTTAGAGAATAGATCCATGGATGCATACATGTGTCTGGAAGATCCAAAATCTATGATGAAGGAGGATGCATTCGAAGTGCCATCCATGAGTGTATGACACCTCTCTTTATCCACTGATTTAGGATCAGCTTATTTCCTTCTGGCACCTGCAGGTATTGGAAGGTCATTTTTCTATAGAAGTTGGGCCATGAGATCAATGGTCTTCTTCATGCAAGCACTTTATGGGTGAAAACCTATGTTGCAGTATGGACACTTTTTCTTCTCCTTCTAGTTTTGCTTGCCTCTCTTTGGATTCGATGTTCCCTCTGACTGTTTGGTAGACTCCTTTTACTTCTTCTCGTGTTTTTTCTTCTCCTTTCCCTTGTGCTTTCCTTTCCCATTCACATTCTTTCCTTCTCCTATAGCAATATCTTGATCCCTTGATGGTTTTATTACTCCCATCTGCACCAATTTGTCCTGATCCTTTGTGAGAGACGGGATGAATACATCTAGAGTGGGAATTTTCCAGTTTGGGATGGATAGATTTGTTGTTTGGAAGGTGGATACAAACACATAATAGTATGATCCTATTTTTGAAATAATAGTAATAATAAGTTGCTTGTCTTCCTTCTCAATTCCACATAGTTTTAGCTACACAACCAAGTTCTTGAATCTTGTGAAGAAATTTGTGATGGATTGGAAGTTGATGGGGCTTAGAGAGATCATCTCATTTTCCAATTGATGTCCTCTCAAATCATCATGTTTCCCAAATAAGGATTCTAGCTTTTTCAAAACATCCATCAGAGTTTTCATACTGGATAGATGAAAGATTAGATCTTTGGAAATGCTAAGGCACAACAATCCATACACTTCATCAAGCTTGTTTAGATATACTTGGCCTTATCTATAGCACCATGTGGTTCGACCTCAATGCCCTTTAGAACCCTATAGATACCTCTCTTGCACATGAACATCTTCATTTGGTCCTTCCATTCAAATAAATTGAAGGGATTAAGCTTGAGAATCGAAGTTAGATCCATAGTAGATGAATGAATGTGCTTATGATGATGGAATAACCTACAAAAAAAATGGAAAAATATCTGGAGGATTGCTACTGAATCTACTGAGCACTGCTTTAGTACAATAGGCACTTTTATCTGGATCCTTCACACCTGGATAGACCTCAAAGGATTCCTCCAATAAATTCAATGCAATGGCACCAGGATTTGTTGTGGAGATCCAGAGGCTTCTGGTGCACTACCAAAAGAAGATGCTCAACCTAAGATCTCACAAGATATGATACCATGTGAAATTCCACAGGGATAGATCACTAAGCTTGAACAAACCTCACAATTTCACAATGTTATTATTGAGAAGAATTAGAAAGAAACATTGATCAATTCACTCATAAAACTGAAACATAGATGAAAAAATGTTGTTGATACATTAATCAGAAATAAGATGGAAATCAAAATATGTTAGCTTAGAATGAATTCGATAGCCTCTGATGGGATTCGAATTCACCTCAAGTTTGGGCTCAGTTTGCATTGGAACCATCTCCTGATAAGGTTTAGTGGCCACCGATGATGAATGATCAGTTAACTGAGGTAGAACTGAGCATGATTGAGTCATGTTGGAACCAAAATAGGGAAGGAGACTCCAAGGGAGTGCATAACTAACTGTCAGTGGTCAAAAATGGAGCTCCTATACTTCGTAGCAGTCAAACTAGGTGTGGCAGTCAGTTAACTGAGCAATCAAGGGGACAAGGTGCCCCAAATCATGGAACTAGTTGTGTAGACTCCTAAAATCATGCATGAGGGCGCATTGGAACTCCAGTTATGTAAAAAAGGGATCTGAGTAGATAGGAGGGATAATTATGGCCAAAAAGAATCTCTAGGGGGGACAAAGTAAGAACTAGGTGTTAGGAGATTTGATTGCCAATGCATCGATGCATGGAGTGCTGCATGGAATGCATGCATGCATACATGAAAAATGCATGCAAATCCAAGAAAAGATGGAGAGAATATTCCAACACTAACTGACGAGCATGAGAGAGCCATCAAAAGAATGCTACATTTGGCTTAGACTCTTATGGAATCCACTTCCAGTAGTGGCTCTAGGGTGTCAAAAAACTCGGTGTAGCAAGAAGATGCACCATGAATAGATTAACATTCAATACATCATATGGCATAATTAATTCAGTGCGTTAAAGTTTAATGCGACATTAAACTCAACTAAGAATACATACTCACAGTGGGATAAATTAATCACTAACACTCCCTCATTCCCGACTTGTCCGGCCACAGATAATCCTGCATGTTGGTCTCCCTCGTTCCCGACTTGTCCGACCACAATCAATGGCTCTTTAACCATAATCTGAACATAGTCCTAGTTTTTAGTCGGTATTCTCCCGTCGACTCCTAGAATGTTGTCTCTCGTCTTTAAAGTGGTGCTTTGAAAATGTATGATAATACCTCGACTAGCAAGAAGGTATGGAATGATACTACATCTACAACATATACATGATTTGATAAACATGTATGTTGGTCTTGGTCGGTGTACAAAAAACCTTAAATTTAAATTGTTAATATTTAAAAAACCAATGTATTGCTGGGAATTAAAATCTAGTTCCAGAAAAGTACAAAAAAACTTAAATTTAAACTGTTAATGTTTATAAAAAAAATGTATAGTTGGATATTAAAATCTAAGTGCGAGAAAAGGATAGTGCTCTTGCTCTACATCTAGAGAATTAGAATGACTAGTGTCTGAGAAAGGGCAGGGGATCCTTCCCTTCAGAAGAAAGGGAAACGACTCCTTCTCTTGTTCATTTTTGTTATTTTTCTCACACAGATATATTAGTTTTTGGAAACCTACAACTTAAATGACTATTCACGAGTGAGAAAGGGCATCGACTCATTCTCTTGGGAAGGGTAGTGTCTCGTTCTATTGCTCGCTTGATTTAGGGAACTTGTTTTTTTTTCCATATTATGGGTTGCAGCGCTATTGGAAACCGATATATTAGTTTTTGGAAACTGACAACTTAGGTATTGGAAACCAACATCCATTGTATTGGAAACTTACATTACAACTATTTGAAATTGATATATCAAGTATTGGAAACCAGGACTTCAAGAATTGGAAACCGATATTCATAATAAATTTATGTTCGCTTAGACTGAGATTAGTCTAAATTTAATGAAATGGGGGTTGTATGTTCATGTTTATGTTTATGTTTATTATGGTATGAGGATGTTTATGTTTATGTTTGTTATATGGTGAAAATGATGATGATAGTATGTTTATGTTTATGTTTAATATGATTATGTTTATGATGGTATGATGATGTTTATGTTTATGTTTGTTAGGTGGTGAAAATGAGAGGATGGTATGTTTATGTTTACATGGTGAAAATGATGATGATGGTATGATTATGTTTAAATTTTTATGTTAATTATGGTATGATGATGTTTATGTTTATGTTTGTTAGGTGGTAAAAATGATAATGATGGTATGTTAAGATGATGTTAATTGTTTTTAGATGTAATTACTAGAAGTTTATCTTAGATGATGCTAGGTGATATTAGATGTGAATGTTCTTGTTTTCTTATAGATGTGCATGTTAATTGTGGTTGTTAGATGTGTACTATCAAAAAAAATTCCTCCAATTTAATATTGTGTATAAACACCATGCATTTTAAATTGGAAAAAAACATCATGCATATCTATTTTGAAAAATTATGAGAGTTGTTTATTAAAAAACATCAATAATATATTTTTCCTTACAGTGTAGTTCCTATCATGTTGTTACAATAAATTTAAACAATTTTGTGAACTTATATTATAAAATATAATAAGTCAAAAAGATTTCACGTATAATTATATATTAATTATATTTAACTTAATTAATTTTAATAATACAATGCAATTCATTCCCCTATAACAAATATTTGTTTATACTAATTTATCATGAACTTATAATTTGAATTTAATGCATGTTAATGCTACATGTAATTAAATAAAAATCATAAGTAATCATATGAATAATATATGAAATTGAAGTGATGCAACTATTATACATTTGATCTTGTGAGAACTGAACTAATTGACACATTTTTTCATCCCAATTTAACCATAAATGGATTGTACATGCAAACATAAATTCCCAAAATAATTATGATTTAATTCCTATACCATGGTTTTATTTTTAAGGATATTTCCACATTTTTTATAGGGTGAAATTAACTTCATATTTGGGGGATAATGCTTACAATATATGAATTCAAATTTCCTATGTACTTTCCTATTTATTAACACGATTTAATTAACAAGCTTTAATATTCATAGTATGATAGATAAACATATTAGTGTCATGCTTTAAAGTATTGTTTTCAAGGCTTTTATGTCTTAACAATTTCAATTTCATATTCCTACTTAATTACTAAAAATGTGACTATTATTAAGATTCACAAGTGCGTGCTTTCTATTCAATGTTATTTTCATAAATAACAATAAATATTTAGTGAACATACCATTAAACCATTCTTTCTAATGGGTGTTGTCATTGTTTTATTGCCATTTCATGTAATACATTGTAAGTAATGCATGAACTAACAAAAAGACATGGTGAATAGAAAGTGAATTAGTTAAACCAAAGGAAAGAGCAACGATGGTTAAAAAAACAATCTGATCAAGATAACTTCCATGACAAACTTCCAATAAAAAATCTCATTTGAAAAATAGGAAAAGCAGCTCTTGTGCTTCAAATACCACATAATGAAAAGTGTCTAAGTATAATATATTCATGAAATCCACCTTGATATTCAAATGGGTAATTGAAATTACAACAAAAAATAAATATGTTTAACATCAATGATAATTTGCAATCTAATTAACTAATTTTGATAAGGTTGTAATTATAATATGATAAAATAAATGATAAAAACCACAATAGAATGAATTAAATGGAAAGCAAGAAAGATCGTCTCTAACTATGGAGAATCACAAATATCTTGATAGACAAACACATTTCGCATCAGATTGATTGCTACCAACTCAAATTGGTTAAAAACATTTGGTAATCAACTTTCCATTCCCATCGTCATAATGCTAAAAATTAACAATATAATTCTAGAATTAAAGATAACGTTAATAAAATGTTATATCAAAACTGTAAATCATGAAATAAAATATGTACATATAACTCTCCATTGCCATCACCCTCATTATCTTCATCGCTTGGCATGATAGAACTGTTTTTCTAAAAAATGTGTTTAGATCTAGGTTTGTGTCTTAATACAAACCATCAATCCCTATCCAACACATTCGGGTAAAAAAACACTTGGTTGTTTTGTTTTGGGAAAACATAAGGCTCCTTAGTTTCATCCCATGTCCTTCTATAGTTGATACATATCATCCCACTGTCATGATATTCCTTTACATTATTCCTGTCGAATCTGTCCCACCACTCGCACTTAAAAATAACACACTGGAAAGATGAGAATTCCACTTGAATGATCTCTTGTATATTTTCGACATAACCTAACTTCCCCCTTTTAGGTTTTGATCATAGTGGCTAGCTCGACTAGATCGGTCGAACTCGACTTCCACTCCACAGTCTTTTGTAAGACGTCAATCATCAGCATCCTCGATGTGAAAATGATGCCCATATGCCCACATAGATGGGAAAAAATGAACTTGTAAAATAGTGAACAAATGATGGTGTCATATGTCTAATAACCCGACCATTAATATATAAAATATAGATGATATAATTCAAAGGTGCATTATAAAGTTAGAAATTATAACAAAAAGAGATTATTACTGAGTTGTTGCACCCGATCCCTATGTTTAGCATGTCCTCTTCAGCATGCAGGTAACGACCAAATGAACCATATTTCTCTCTAACTTGGTCAACAACCCAACTATTGGGACAGATCATTGGCATATTTTCTTTTAAATGATATGGATAAGGCATGATTCTACCGTTCAACCATCTAAATTATTTCCTATCAATTTCCCATTTCTCCATCTTCTCTTCATACAATGTGACCCACTGTTGTGTTGCTTTCATGTTGTAAAGAATGAATTTATTGATGGAATCAATTTCTAAATTTTTTGTTGTATTCATGAAATCAAATCAACATATAGCATGTATGATATCAAATATAGATTATGAAGTTCATTGTGAATATAAG
This sequence comes from Larix kaempferi, assembly GCA_027924585.1. NCBI lineage: Eukaryota > Viridiplantae > Streptophyta > Pinopsida > Pinales > Pinaceae > Larix > Larix kaempferi. Next base: position 4,057,898 of record BSBM01000765.1, on the reverse strand, counting down.
TGATGAAAGATAATTGACTTACGCTTTATCATGCGCCTTTTTCTGTTTGTTTGGAGTAGCTCCCTATCCCTTTTGTCCTCATTGTGTTCATCATCCCAAATCAATGCGTCTGGTGTGCAGTGGATTTTCTTGAAGTATTCACTGGAATAATAGAATGATTCGTATACTACGTAACCATCTGCCATGGACCCCTTGGATTTTTCCCTTTTTCAAACAAATCCCTTCAATTTTTTCATGTACCTCTCCAAGAAGAACATCCAACGACATGAGACCACGCCGACTATTTCAACCTCATTAACTAGGTGAATTAGAAGACGAACCTGCAAGTACATGAAACTCGTCGGCAGATCCTTCTCGAACATACAAACAATCTCAGCTATTGTATATCTCTTGATGCCACCATGGAATGCTAGTGATGTCAATTTACTTTGATGTGATTCATCATACAAATATAGATAATTTAGATATGGCACACCACGAGTCCTCGGAAATTCATGGTTCGCACACCCACGCACAAGCAATGGATAATGACACTACAAAGTGAAAACAAAAATTTAATTGCATTTTAACTTGTGTGGTAAAATATATAAATAAAAAATAAAAAATGTTTTTTTGACATTATACATACCCTTATAAGGTTGATATGGTTATGCTATTTCAAACCAGGCAATTTTTCATCTACAGTGAATCAACACCATAGAGTATACCCATATAAATAATTTTCCTTCACACTCAATATAACTTACTTTTCCAAAGAAATATCATATTTCTTTAAAACCCATGGGACATCGCCTTCTTTAAAGGACAAAGAGGGGCCAACCTCTCCTCTATTTTCTTGCCATGGCCAATGCTTCTTTTTAGTATTTGAATAAATAATATCTCTCCTTACATCCTACGTGTCACTTTGTTTTGATGATATGTGCCTCCACAAAGAAGAAGTAACATTTTTAAATATATGCATGGAATCTAGCTGTAAGTGGGCAATCTTAAGATTCTCCCAATATAGGAGCTCATAGAATATTGATTTCATTTTCATCATGATGGGAATTTTATCAATATAAGTGTTGAAAAATTTAGGATCATCAAACATAGGTTCCCCATTTGAATCAAAATTTTCTATAATTTCCTTCTCCTTCACTCTGCCATATGCCCTAAGCCAGTCACCCGATGTCATTATTTCAGGCCTTCATGTTCTCTTTGTTTTACCATTGAAAGTAGATGTTTCTCTTCTATAAGGGTGGTAGAGTAATACCCTCAAACAGTCACACACTGTATTTCATAGGTGGCTAGACCACTTAGTCTTCATAGTAGGTCCACAACATTTACACCCATGATACCCTTTTGTTACAAGACTTGTGGTGTTACAAAATACATAACACGTTAGTGTTGAAGGTCAATATAGTCACACTGAATTAAAAATGACAAAAAAATATTGCTATGAATATAAACAAAAGAAACAACATATTTACTAGAGAAAACTCCTAATACCATATAGTCATGTGTGGTGTACGCACATATGCCATACAACGTAAAACTCCTCTATGTTGGGATGGGCCTTGATACATAGTATACCTATATCCGTTCCCATAATTCCTTGAATTTATTGATCAATAGTTGTAAGTAAACATCCATATTCTTCACGTGTCTTCTACCAGGGACTATAAGAGCCAACATGAAACATTCATTCTTCACAGACAACCATGGGGGGATAGTGTTATTGATCACTACTACATGCCAAACATAATAGTTGGTGTTTTGAATGGAATATGGGTTGATGATATCCATATCTATGCGCAATCGAAGGCTCCATGCTTCATCCTTTAATTTATCAGGCCATGTATCCTCTATATGTTTCATGGCTATTGAATCTATTGGGATTCGCATAACTCCCGCCTCACTTCTGTGCAAGGCATGCCATCCCTGCAACATAGATAATTCTTTGCAATGAAAGAGCCTTTGAATCCTTGGGATTATAGGCATGTGCTTCAACATCTATGAGGAGAACCATGTTCTTTAGCCTTGTTTCTTGATTTATGGTACCTTTCATGCCTACATTTTGGACATATATCTTTATCTACATATTCGCCTCTATATAGAATACAATCATTTGGACACGCATGATATGATATGTACTCAACAACCAACATTTTCAACATTTTCTATGCCTCTTCACAATTTTCGGGCAAGACATTATCACTCAAAAGTACCTTATCTTTGAATAATCTACAGTCAGTGGGAAATATAAATATACAATGTCATTTAATGTTCATAAAATTGACCATTTTCAATGTTGATTGTGTGACAAGATTCCTCAAAATATAAGGGAGTTGATGGTCAGTTATCTCAAAAGTATCGAGAAACACACATCTGACATGCCATACATTGCTTTCAAGTTTTATAGTAACATTAGTGTCCCCAACTAGGTTTACTTTGACCGACCAGGTCCAAAGAGAGGTCTGGTTGAAGTCGATTTAAGGCTTTCAAAGAAGGTATCAATGATATGAGCATCATCACCTATCTCATTGTCCTAGAATGCAAGTAACAACATTGCGTCCATGGCACTCGTATGTCGTAATAACTCATCCATACCAACCTCTATTTCACTGCCTCCATTGCCAACATGTGAAGAAATACTATTACTATAGGCATTCCTAATTGCTGAGTATGCATGTAGTGGGAATTGAATAGGTGGTTGATTCAACCATGCTTGGTATGCCTCCTCTCTGAGTTGCGCTATTTTTGCATGCTTCTCTTGATTTGACATTGTATTGGGGTGCAACGGAAGATGGTAGACAAGTCGTTCATCATCAAAATATTGATTTCAAAAAAAATTTAACATTATGTCGATGATATTAGAAAGCAAAATGCAATTGGTTTGTTCCAACATTATACCAAATAATTATTACAGAAGCATGCGAATTTTTTTCCGATATAAATGTTCAACCACAAACAATTTATAAAACAAAAGTTCAAATTAATAAATACATTAACATCAATCCTATTGAAAATTAAAATATACAATTAATCAATTTTTTGGTCTTACGCACCAAGGGGATGTCTAAATGTAGTCCCATTGCAAGGCATCTCAAACGAGAGGCTGATGGTCTACAAAAGTTATATTTTATTAACAAGTCGTCACCAGGAGACAAACTATGTATTGCATGCACAACAAAAAATCTAGATGCTTTCCTTTTAGTAAAGAACTCCTAGTCATTGAAGTGTTCCTCAAATGAACAATTTTCAAAAAATAAAGAGCACCTAGAACTATTTATGAACCCTGCAATGTTCCCATGAGTGTGTGGATGACCATCAATATATAATAGGTTCTTCCTGTTAAAATTTCCAGAACATAACTATTCATGCACATACTATACACAGAAATGCCATGTTTGTATTTAACAATATTCAAGTAATCCGATCAACAATATATAGGACCAAAAAATGGCATAAGTGCTACGGACTATTTGGGGAGAACTTTGTTAGTTTTTCAGAATTTACTTCAACATACTATAGGATCTTTACTAAGAGAATAACATGTACATCATATCAAGTAATGCATATCAATCACACCAAGCAATCACATGAGACAATAGACACACAGAGTTTCACTGGGGAAAACCATAAAGGTGAAAAAACCCACAACTTCCTCAAAGAAAGAAAGAACAACGATACAACCCAAGTACAAGAGATAGTCTTCTCCTAGCAGCTACTCCTCCTTCCTCACTAGTGCGCCACTTTCCGAGTAGTGTAGAAGTGAATAGTGAGATGATCAAATAGAGTTCTCCCACACTCTCTTTATACGTATCCTGACTTGCCTAATAAACTAGCAGGGACGACTTCTCTAGAAGAGTCTAATAACCCGTGGTCACATTAATGAGGGTCGACCCCACACTTGGTGGTCTAATAACCCATCACAGCAAGTTACGACACTTGTCAATACAAATGACAACACTTCCGTATAGAGGAATAATACCATCTCTATATGAGTACAATATACATAGGTGAAATACATTCCGAAGTTACATAAACATCAATACTCCCTCTTAACTAGGAAGGTATTTCTCGACATAGATCTGCTAGCACAAGTCTTCTTCTCTAGATCATCGTCACTGGATCATCGTCATCGAATCATCATCATCGAATCATCGTCATTGTCACTGCTACTACTATCTCAATCAATCTCCAATCTACTCGTCATAGGAAGTTCTACAGAGCCAGTCCTTTTTCATACTGGATGTAGTCCCACCACCTGCAGGTCTTCATCATCTACAGAGCCATCCCTTTTTCATGCTGGATGTAAGCCTAACCTCCATGTAGGTCTTCAACATCTCTGCGAGCAAGCCATCAAGTAGGTACACCTCATGACTGATTACACTGCCTTTGCAAAACCTACAAGATCTCCCAGGACTGATTACACTGCCTCTGCAAAACCTGCAAGAGCATCTTAGGACTGATCATATGCCTCTGCAAAACCTGTGTACCATACTGTCACATCATCGTCTTCAGATCATCGTCATCGTCCACGAAGCACAACCCATATGCACATAACACAGCACTTACACTCACTAGCATGGGAGGACCAACCTAAAACCATTTGTGAAAGGCTCATCAATTACATCAACGACCATGGGAGGACTAACCTACCACCATGTCGGAAAAGCTCGACAATTACATCAACAACCATGGGAGGACTCACCTACCACCGTGTCAGAAAACCCACGCCTAGAACTTACATCTTACCATGGGAGGAATTTCCTACCACCATGTCAGAATGGCCCCATCCCTTACATCTTACCATGGGAGGACTTTCCTACCACCATGTAAGAATGGCCCCAACCCTTACATCTACACCATAGGATGACTTTCCTACCACTATGTGAGAATGGCTCGTGTGCATCTGTGTCTTTGGGCTCATCACTTCCCCTTGGAAGGTATCTTGATCTGAAGTACACCAAGTCTCTCTCTGAAGTATTCAAACTTCACTCTGGCCAGCGGCTTGGTCAACACATCGGCTATCCGCTCGTCTGTCGCAACATACAGGAGCTTCACTGCTCCTCTCTGCACCATATCCCTGATATAGTGATACTTGATCTCAATGTGCTTCGACTTGTCATGGAACACTGGGTTCTCCGACAACTTCACACAACTCTGGTTGTCGCAATATATGCAAGTAGCACTCAGTTGGAGATCAAACAAATCAGACAGTAGCTTCCTAAGCCATACTGCCTCACAACTAGTCGAACAAGCTGTGACATACTCTGCTTCGGCTGTACTCAATGCCACACAGGACTGCTTCCTGCTAATCCAAGAGATCATACCAGATCCCATACTGAAGTAGCACCCCGAAGTTCTCTTCTGATCAATGGCACTACCTACCCACTCCGAATCAACATAACCCTCCAGGTTAAACTTTTGATTTCCCTCATACTTAATCCCATAATCAACTGTACCCTTCAGGTACCTCAGAATATGCTTTGCAGCTATCAAGTGAACATGTCTTGGATCTGTCAAGTACTGGCTCAAGGTGTTCACTGCAAAGCAGATATCTGGTCTTGTATTCGTCAGGTACATCAAGGACCCAATCATCTGACGATACATCGTAGCATCAACCAGCTCAAATGAAGCATCACACAGAAGCTTCAGGTTCGATGCCATAGGTGTGGCCATGGCCTTGCAGTACATCATCCCGAACCTCTTCAGGATCTCTACTGCATACTTCCCTTGTCCAAGGAAGATTCCATTTGCACTCTGCCACACCTCCATACCAAGAAAGTAGTGCATCATACCCAAGTCCTTCATCTCGAACTCGGTAGCAACCTTCCTCTTCGTGTCGGCAATCAATCTATCCTCACTTGTTACAAACAGGTCATCCACATACAATAGTAGTATCATTGGATTGCCTTCCTCAACCTTGTAGTAAAGGTTGGAATCCGCTTTACTCTTGGTAAAGCCCAAATTGGATAGGAATCCATCTATCCTGTCATACCAAGTCGTGGGTGCCTGTTTCAAACCATACAAGGCTTTCTTCAGTTTGCACACATGTGACTCTCGGTCATGTATCTCAAACCTGAGTGGTTGCTCCACATACACTTCCTCTTCAGCTACACCATTCAAGAAAGTTGTCTTGACATCCATCTAGTGTACCTTCCATTTCATCACTGCATCCAGAGCAAGTACTGATCTAATGGAAGTGTAGCTGGCCACAGGAGCAAATGTCTCTTCATAATCAATCCCTTCTTTCTGGGAGAAGCCACGAGCTACAAACCTTGCCTTATATTTTTCTATGCTACCATCTGCAGCATGCTTGATCTGATAGATCCACTTGGAAGTCACCACAGACTTCCCATATGGTCTTGGGACCACATCCCAAACATCATTCTTCATGATCGACTGGTATTCCTCGATCATGGCATTCTTCCATTACTGCATCCCGAATCCTGGGGACTTCAGATTCTTCAATATATTCAATAGATCATTTTATTTGAACAAATGTTGTAGTCCTTGTTTTGTAGGTAATGGTACATGGTATTTCCTACAAGACAAGTTCAATTGCATGATTAGAAACATCTTATAATTTTCAGAACAAATTCTTACTCATAAAGATATATTTCATACAGTCATGCAATTATCTTAGCCAATGCTTCAATACAACATTTATCCATATTCTGTAACTTTCTAGATGACTTCCATCTCTACCAGAACATTGTTAAGAGTGTGCACAACTCCCAATATGTCAGCAAAGAGGTTTCATTCTAGATAAGTAGAAATGGAATGTTGTACAATACCATAGGCCACTTACCCATTACATGCATTAGTAGTATATTGTTCATTAATGCAATTATTCTAATATGCATAATACACAACCTAAGTCTAGGAACATAAGTATATACAATATTATTTAAACAATCAGATATACAAGGAATGACAAATCCAAATACTTATATTTGTTTGTTTGTTGGGTGGACTCCCTCTGAATCTTTGCTTCCTTACAGGAGTTGTTGGAGTCCGACTTTGAAGTAGCTTCTTCTACTCCTTTCTGTTGTGGATTGTAAGGAGTGGTCAACTCCCTCTTAATACCTGAATCACTGCATAACTTCTTGAAGTCTTCTGAAGTGAATTCTCCACCATTGTCGGATCTAAAGGTCTTGATCTTCTTTTCAGTGTGGTTTTCTATCAAGGCTTTGAATTCCTTGAATTTGTTGAATACTTCATCTTTGTTCTTCAAGAAATAAGTCCAAGTCTTCCTAGAGAAATCATCAATGAAAGAGACATAGTGCACATACCCACTAAGATAACTGGATGACACCAGACTGCATACATCGGAGTGGATAATTTCCAAAATTCCTTATGCCTTGCTCTTACTACTTGGAAATGTCTTCTTTGTGTTCTTTCCCTTTGCGCAACCTTTTCAAATGCCTTCATGCTTTGTCTAGATTTCAGGAAGATCTTCCACTGCTTTGCTTGCAATTGGTAATGCCCTATAGTGCATGTGTGCAAGCCTTCTATGCCAAAGTTCACTTGGCTCTACTGAATCACGGACCATGGCTTGTTCTGGTTGGCCCTTCAATTTGTATAATCCTCCCTCTTGCTCTCCAATCACCACTGCATCATCTATAGTCTTTCCCTTTGGCCACATTAGGACTTGGCCATCTACAAATGCAACCCTCATGCCTTTTGCATCCAATGCAAATATGGAGAGTAGATTCTTCTTGAGACCTGGAACATATAGTACATCTTTCATCTTCATAGACTTTCCAGAGTCTAGTTTATAGGAGGCTTCACCACTCCCTTTTATTGGATACTGGTAGTCATCCCCAAGTTTCACCTTGTGGGGTGATTCATGTTCAAATAGGTTCATAAAGGATTCCTTGAATCCTGTCATGTGTTTAGAAGCCCCACTATCTATAAGCCAATCATTAATTCCATGAGTAATGGTTCCAGTGAGAGCAGAAATCAAAACATATTCTTCATCGCTTGAAGAATCTTCACTATCTTCTCTAGCCCTCTTCCTGGGAGGTTCATCATCCTCTACAGCATGAGCATGATGTCTTCTTTTGATGTTCTTCTTCTTGTGAGAACCATCTTTCTTATTTCTGGGACAGTCTCTGGAATAGTGTCCCTTTTCATCACATGTATAGCAACGGACATAGGACATGTTTCTTCGAGGTCTGGGACTACCCCTCTGATTTTGATGGTGATTCCTTTCTTTCTTGCCATGATGGTGAGTCTTTTTGTCACCATGACTTTTGGAGTGTGCTGTGAGAGCTTATTCTTTATTCCCCATCTTCTCTTCTCGAGCTACAATTCGGGCTTCTTCCTGTGAGCATTCTTCCCACAGCCTACTGAATGTGATAAGTTTCTTCCTAGCACAAATTCCTTGGATGAAGGAATCCCATGACCTAGGAAGGCCATTAAGAGTGGTCATTACCACTTCTCCATTTTCTATGTCTTCTCCCACAACTTCAAGTTTTTCTTTTATCTGGGAGACCCTTGAGAAATAAGACTGCATAGTCTCTGCATTCTGGATCTTGACATTCTTCAATTGATTCCTCAAGGTCATCTTCCGATTTATGTTCTTTCCTTCGAATAGCTTGGTCGGGGAATCAAACATCTCCTTTGGTGTCTTTAGAGATGACACATGTGGTATGAGATGGTCTTTGATAGAATCAGCAATGATCCTCTTAGCCTTGACCAAATTCCTTTTGTGTAAAGCATTAGCCTCTTCTTCCTCTGGGATAGGGACCTCTTCACTTATGTAAGTGTCCAACTCATTTTCTTCCAGGATTAACCCAATCTTATACTTCCATGCTCGGAAGTTATCATCCCATTCAAGCTTATTCCCAAGCTTGGTGTGGTGAGACATCTTTAAAGAGTACTTCAAATGGAAATAGAAAATATTTAGGTCTTACCAGTTGATTTGTTGAAAACTAGATCTGGTCCCGGATTAGGGTTTGTCAGAGAAAACCTAAAAATTCAAACTTTGAATTTCAAACTTCTGAAAGGATAGAAAGGTGCGCCTTGATGAGCTGATCATCCTGGTATACTCAGAATTTGAAAACTACAAAGTTTCACCCTTCAGAAATGTCTTTTAGTCTTCCCGAATTCACTAGGGAGGACCCTGAATTAGGGTTTGCATTTCTCGGAGCTTCACCCAACCAAAAAGTTCGATCCAAAGCTCTAAAATTCGATTTTTCCAAGGATCTTCCAGCTATGGTCTCATATTTCAGAAATTCCTATTTTTGTGGAAACCCTAATTTTTAGGGCCAAAAATAAAAGTGCCCAGAATTGAGATCTAATTGGACAGAAAGATTCACCTTGCTGAGGAGAGTCAATATATCATATTGATTTTCCAAAATCTGTGGAGAGAAACCCAATAAACAAGAAACCCTAGTTTCCGCAACTGCACAGTGTCTTCTTCTCAGGTTAGCTCTGATACCATGTTAGTTTTTCAGAATTTACTTCAACATACTCTAGGATCTTTACTGAGAGAATAACATGTACAGCATATCAAGTAATGCATATCAATCACACCAAGCAATCACATGAGACAATAGACACACAGAGTTTCACTGGGGAAAACCATAAAGGTGAAAAACCCCACAACTTCCTCAGAGATAGAAAGAGCAATGATACAACCCAAGTATAAGAGATAGTCTTCTCCTAGAAGCTACTCCTCCTTCCTCACTAGTGCGCCACTTTTCGAGTAGTGTAGAAGTGAATAATAAGATGATCAAATAGAGTGCTTCTCCCGCACTCTATTTATGCCTGACTTGCCTAATAAACTAGCAGGGCCGACTTCTCTAGAAGAGTCTAATAACCCGTGGTTACATTAATCAGGGATGACCCCACACTTGATGGTTTAATAACCCATCACAGCAAGTTACGAAACTTGCGACACTTGTCAATACAAATGACGACACTTCCATATAGATGAATAATACCATCTCTATAGGAGTACAATATACATAGGTGAAATACATTCCGAAGTTACATATACATCAACAAACTTAGACTTGGAAATCATAAAACTATTACCACAAAAGGATAATTTGGTTCCAACATTAGGAACAATTAAAGAAGATGGCCAAGTGCCATACAAAACATGGTTGTAACAAGTTTGATATTTACTTTGAAAATTCACAAGGAGAGAGAAGTCATCGCAACCCTCCAACAATTGAATCGACCTTGGTGTGTACTTGGACATTTTTTCTCTCAACTCATGAAACTTTTTGGATCTCCTAGTAGAGATGTTTTGGGTGGCATTGATAGCATACTTTGGATCACTATAACTTTTAGTTGACCGAACTGAAGCAGAGAGTTTAGTCAATTTCGGAGGAAACATAGTTGTTTTGGCTTCCAACTTTTCCAAAAATTAGCATAGGGAAGTGTTCTACTTTTCTTTTCTATATCACTATTGGATTTTTCACTACAGTAAGGGGTATTAGACCATCAACATTGGGAAGAAAATCAATATTATAATGGGTGAGTGTGACACACTGAGGTTTCTCCTTCAACCCTTAACATTTTGAACAGCCACATACTACCGGGGTGTCATAAAAGAGATCCAGCTAACGATGAATTACCATCGATGACCCACGATTGTGGCTAGAAGATGGCATGTTACAATTGGAAGGGTAAAGCGACTACCCATTTTCATGTACTAACTACTTGCAGTATCTTGCTCTTGATAACATCTTAAGACGTTTTGTGACTGGTGGAATATCTAGTTGTGCATACGAACTCAATCCTAAATCAGGATCCTGCAAAATAGAATACATTGTTATTCATATTCACATGGATAAGTTAAATAAATTCTATTAGATAATCAAAATATAAATAAAATATGAACTTACTGGATGTGAAAAGGGAGAAATCGTTGAACTTTGAACAATATGCAATGAGCTGGAATTTGAAGAATTGGCCATTTGATATTATACCCTTTTCTCCCTGAATTTGAGTCAAATTAGAAATAAATACATGTTTATAGTTCAAAAAATAAATTTTCAAAGCCATATTGCAATCTTACTTCCAATATAGTTTTGAAACCATTTTGTAAGAATAAGGTGAGTTTAAGCAGCATATGTATACTATGAAATATTGTAATTGTTGTGGTTGAATCCTAAAAGAACATTTGAGATAAATATATCATTTTAAGTTGAAGCAGAACTTCCTAGGGCCTTTTAATTAAAATGGTGCACCCAAACTAATATAACTACACATGTGCATTCTAAATAACAAAATGGACTAGTGCTGCAAATCCATGTACGCACTGTGTTGAAACATCTACAAAAATATCCGAAAATGAAATTATCCACTATATTGGATAGTGGATAGTTATCGATGCAATTTTCATTATTGTTGAGGTCTATGTGCTTGGTAGAATAAGGTGCACTAGTGCAACAATATTCTTAATATGCACCGCATCACGATATTTTTTTTAATTTTCTATTATATTCTGCCATGGTGCTTCCTAAATATATAAGTGCATCGGTGCTTGCATATATTTCTGGTGCACTGCTATTTCAAGAAAACTTAAAAAATTATTTGGACGGTGCATTTCTTGTTGTTACGCACCAGTGCACTCGTGCAACACATGCACCGAAACCTCAAGAATTAAAAATAAAAAAAAAATTGCATGAACTATTTTTCCATAAACTGAAAAGGGAGCGGGAAATTCATTTTCAAAACCTAATTCTATAGAGTGTTTATAAAAAAATTCATAATCCATATTTCATTATTTTGCAGAAATTTCGAAGGGAGAGGTTTGGAAGAGAGACTTACCTTGGAGGATTTTGCAGCAACCAGATTATTCTGAAGATCAAAATTTGTAAGGTATGATGAATCAAAGAAAACCCTGCATAGTAGAAATTTGAATTATGTAAATTTTTACTATTGATCACAATGCATTATTTATTTATTTTCCTATTTAAAATTGAAAATAAATTCAGAACCTTCAATGTTGGAACCATGGTTTTCTTGTTGCTTCCTTTTGTTTTATATGGATGCGAAATTTTACATTAGGATTTAAATCCTTCTATTGTTTCAGAATTATGATTTTTCTTTTTAGGGATTTTAGATTTAATGGGTCTATGCTTTTATATACAAAGTGTTGGGTGCCTTGGGACCACTTCTTAGGTTGAATATGAAACCTTGTCAGCCCTATAAGTTTTTATTAACTTTTTAATTTATTTTTTTCAAAATGCTTACAAATTTTTTGGTGTGTTCAAGTTGCTCAAACACACTAGTGCGTTTATAATTAAAGTGTGCCAGTAATGTCAGGTATGTTATTCTTTTTTTATATATTTTAACTTTAAAAAAATGCTTATTCATTTTCCAGTGAGGAATACTTGTAATAAAAGACCGGTGCGTTAATTGTAAAAGCACACCGTTTCGATTACTAGTGCTTAAAAATAAATAGACCGCACTGATAAACACGTACATGGCTATTTTTTTATTTTCTTCTTGCAAACGATGTGTTCAAGTATGTTGTATCGACGCGTTCACGTATTAGAAGCACCGATGCATTTGTTTACTGAAACACACTGAAATGACAGACTGTTTTGTTATTTTATTTTGAATATATGCAATTTATTTGTATAATATATTTTGTATATTTTGTATTTAATGGTCCGGGTTGTTCATTTATATAAAATGTGTGATAAGAGTTCAATGTGCAATAATTCTAATTGGGATGATGGGTGCACATCCAAAAAGTGAAGAAGGCAAGCTCTTTGTAATTTCGATGGTATATCAATATGTTTGAATTATATGTAAGTTTAACTAATATGTATTGGTTAATGTGTGTCATGCAAAGCCAAAAAATGACGAAGGTCAATAATATTATTTGCAATCTAAGTGCAGAAGAGCGTAAAAAATTGATGGAAAATTTGCAAAGAGATGAATTGAGTGAATCAAAGAGAAATCATTATAATTTTTTCTTGAATTTACAGTGATATTCTAATTCACATATGTTGAATGTTATGTATGGACTGACACTAACAAAAGGGAATTCCATCATAAGAAAAAAATATTTATCGATAATTTAAATAATGATGAAGTGGTTCTTAGCTCATCGGGAGTGGTGTTGGAAGTGAATGAAAAGGAAAAAAAAAATTATAAAACTATAAAGGATATAGTGGAAAAAACATATAGACGTACTTTCCACTTACAATATAGAAATCAATCCAATGATTCCAATAATCAAGTTATAACTAAACTAAAGGAGGCGTTTCCATAGCAATGGTCGATGAAACCAGTCAGACTTGCAATAGCAAAAACATACAGCAACAAAAAAATAATCATTCAAAAGTAATATTCATAAACATGTTTTTATAGAATATGTACCTACTACTACAAATCATTCCTTAAATATTAATTTTGCTATATTTATTTTTCATGTTGGCATAAAATTGGTTTAATGTCATTTTACATTTTTAGAAAGCTTATGAAAATCCCAAAGGATGAACGAGGTAATATCTGAAATATGCAAGTAGGGATGTCCAAAAAAGTGTGCAAGGAGATGGTCAAGGAAATGGACATAATCGCATCACGGGAGGATCCATCTCAACAATAGCGTGCTTCAAATGTATGATATATTGAATTTTTCTATTATATACATATAATTAATTAATTTAGCATTAAATATTAATTCAATTGTTTTGTTGCATAAAATAAAACAAGATGGAACTCATTCAACACATAAGACAAGACGATAAGGAAAAAAGAGGTTGATAACAAAGTTTGTGAAGAGTTGTGATGTCCTTATAAGATCTTACGATTTCATATTGGTTGTGATATTTATATTTTAATTTTTTTTACACCAATGATCACTGGATGTCTTCAAAAAGGTGTTAACATACAAAGAAGAACCATCAAAAGAATTGATTGACATTGGGTTAAATATTGGTTGTGAGTATATGTTGGCGTATCAAAAATTAATTGTAGAATTTGTAAGTATCTACGTTGTTTTACTTCTCTCATTTTATACATCATAGAACAACAATTAATTTAGCATTAAATATCAATTCAATTGTTTTGTTGCATATAATAAAACAAAATGGAACTCATTCAACACATAAGACAAGACGATAAGGAAAAAAGAGGTTGATAACAAAGTTTGTGAATAGTTGTGATGTCCTTATAAGATCTTACGATTTCATATTGGTTGTGATATTTATATTTTAATTTTTTTTACACCAATGATCACTGGATGTCTTCAAAAAGGTGTTAACATACAAAGAGGAACCATCAAAAGAATTGATTGACATTGGGTTAAATATTGGTTGTGAGTATATGTTGGCGTATCAAAAATTAATTGTAGAATTTGTAAGTATCTACGTTGTTTTACTTCTCTCATTTTATACATCATAGAACAACAAAAATCCTTTATATTAAATCTATAATTTATTATGGGGTATAAAAATTGCAGGAAACACAGTATGGAGTGGATCCAACATAAGAGTTGTTGAGAAAAGGCATGAGACATAATTTTGAAAGAATATATATAATTCAATACTCAATTATTTCTATGGTATGTTGCTTTTAAATTTACATTCATCTATACTATCTATTTTAATTTTCATTATATTATTCCCACCAATGTAGATACACTCATTACACTTTATTTTTATATTTGTGGATGGAAGTTGAAGAAGAGGAAAACAATTGAGGCAATCAACAAAACATTCGGCCAAATAACCCAATTCATGCAAGTGGATCAAGCTCTAACAACAGTTCCAGGGAAGAATGATGGTCCATATATTTTGGATGTTAATGCAATTTGTTGCATATTTTGAAATAATCGTCTATAAAAATCATACATTTTGTATAATGTATTGGACATAATGTCCCGATTGAAAGACAAAATGTTACCAATAAGTGTAACAATTACATGCACGTTGATGTTTTGATTATTGTGGAGTTTATAATGTCCCATTTTGTATAACAAAGGGCTTCTTATTGATATACAATAAAATAAATTTTTTATTCTATTTCATTCTCCAATGTCGTTGTGAAATGTTACATCGCTAATTAAATACATGGATGATTAAATATTACAATATATGTGAAAATTTCCGATATAACCAATTAATCCAAATGTAATAAATAAAATTCAAATGAATGCTACTATAAAATATATTTTAACTTTTGAAGAATAATGGAATTAACCAAAATAAAAATAAAATTCAGATATTACAATGCAATGTCAGTAGTTACTGCTCACCAAACAGAAAATAATCTATGGTGCTTTCGATCATTCCAATCGCACCGGTGTGTTTATGATCATGTAGCACTGATGTGTTGTAAACAATGTAGCACTAGTGCATTGAAAAGAACATGGCCCCGGTGCAACATAATACTCGTTGCATGCTCCAATTCTTTTTGTGATGTTACACACTGGTGCGCTACTTTATTTTGACTGCACCGTTAAATTTTAAAATATAGTGACAATCAATGTCTAGGTCAACTTTACCGGTGTGTTTGTCTTCACTTATCGCATCGGTGTTTTGTAATAGTTAGTTTGTACATGTGCATTTTAATAGTTGGTAAGCTCTAATGAATTTTAGGTATACATCACAGGATCTTTTTGAAAGTACGTAAGCACTAGTGTTATTGTTGGTAAAATGCATCAATGCATATAATGTTATAAAGCACCGGTTCTTTTAATAATTTTGGTACGTGTCAGTGCATATAATGGTTTCAAATTTTTCATGTGCATTGATGCTTATAATGGTTTCAAATTTTCGTGCGCACCGATGCATCTGTTTCTTTTAAATGCATCGATGCATTTTTTATTTGCTCGCACCGATGCGTTTAAATGAATAAACCACACTAAAGAAAAAAAAAACATCTACAATAACCTCCAGATGCCAAGTTTTTTTTAGTTATAATACATTTTCGTAAACATCCACAATGACCTCCAGCTGCCAAGTTTTTTGTAGTTATAATACATTTCCGTAAAAACCTCCACTAAAACATTTGTTACCATTTGTGGAGGTTGTAGCAGATTTTTTTTTTTAATTTTGACCAGACTTGTAACACTAAAAACCTCCACTACAAGGCCACTACTACATATGGCTCAAAAGTTCCACGACACTTTGCCACGAATAAGTTAAAATCGAATTTTTTGTCGCAAAAAGGTTAAAAATTTTGGAAAATTTTGATTTTACCCCCAACATTCGTCGCGCTAGCGACGGTTTGAATTTTTGGTCGCAACAGAGTTAAAAAATTTGGAAAAAAATTGATTTTGCCCCTGACGTTCATCGCTCTAGCGACGGTTTAATTTTTTTAATAAACATTTTGTTCTAAATGTTTTTTTCTAAGTCATAGAAGAGGCGTTTATTTTTTCACATAGAGGAGGGGTTTATGGGTTTACAGCTACCGTGCGGAAGACAAAGGGGAGATTTTCCACTCTAAGGAGAAAATAGCTCTGAGCATAGGAACGTGGAGCGAAAATACCACAGAGCAGAGCTTTACTTTCCCAGCACGGAAGCTACCCAGAGTTGAGCAATTGGGAAGGAGCGACCACACATGCAGCTGGCCCTGGTAAGCCTTGTTTCCCTTGCCACGCTTTTCCTTCATCCGATTCAGTGTGTATACTACGTTTGGTAAGCCCCCGGTAACACATCTTTTGTTGGGCATACTCTGATGCCCTACAGGGTATGGGAAATCCCTAAACTAGGTATTTTTTAGTATGAGGCGGGTGTAGATGCCACTTTGTGGCATGTACCTTCTCTTTATGACATTGCATCGACTATGGATTCATTTTCCAAGTTCAGAGATCATTTACCAACCAAATTATTAGGGGATCATGGGGTAACCTCAACCAATAAGCATTTGGATTTCTTTTCTAATGCTTGCGATAACATTGGTGCCCATGCGAATGAAACTTGTATGAGGCTATTTTTCAACTCCTTGGAAGGTAGAGATGTCCAATTATTCGACTTACCTGATAAAATTTTCTCGACTTGGTTTGAGTTGATTTATTGTTTCAAAACTACTTTTGGTAGGATAGAAAATATTGCTAATCATATGTAAAACTTTAATAGTCTGTACTTCAAGAAGGGTGAAACCATAAAGGATTTTAACCTCGGGTTCATGAAGTTGTTCAATCAATTTGCAGAGGTCTTCTTCCCAACCCCACGAACAACTTTGTTTCATTATTATAACAACATTCCACCTACTTATCGTCACTGATTATGAGAGAAGGGTGCAAATGGTCTTGGTTCAACTTTCTATACCTTGTTTGGAATCTGATGAACATAATATTAAAATGGGTTTACCATTTGATATTGATGGTCCTAAAACTGACATGACCGTTATGTTGCAAATGATGCATGATATCTTTTGTACATTGGTTCACTACTAATCCTAAACCTATTTCAAATTCTTCTCTTTGCCTATTAGCAAGGCTTAACCTGTCTCAATTTGAAGATGCATTTGTCCATAGTTGGTGTAATTTCTATGAGGAATCCCATGACCCAGCTACTTGTGAGCAATTTTTGGTGGCTAAAGAGTGAGATAAAGAAAAGAAATAATTTCCTAACATGGTTGTTATTAAGGAAGAAGAATCATAAAATGAAGTATACACTGTCATGACTCATATCTAGATAGCTTATAATAAATTTAAACCCAAGCCCATCCAAAATTATCCTCCCGATAATTCTAGAAACCACAAAGGAAGTGAGAATGATAGGTATGTCCTATTTTTATCCCTAGAACAACAATCCTTACCTACTATTCATCATAATTCTTGTTTTAACATAAAATATTGCAATCGGGCCAACCAACTAGTCACTATATAATGTAGCCTATGAATTGTCATCTCAGCCAATATGAACTTCCTAGATCTCCTCTGAAGTGCTTGAGTCTTAGTAGAATCTTAATAAATCCCTTGCTATCCCTATCTTACTAGTTGGAAATTCTATAGCAACAACATCTATTGTCGCTAATGTTGCTAAATTTGGAGAGAAATTTAATGTTACAATTGAAACTAGCCTCGAATATGAGAATCCTCCCTTCTATTTGTGTATGTGGATAATAGCAAAGATTGGACATTCTTTCCTAATTGATAGAAGATCGTATCCAAACATCATGTTTAAGGTGATTATGGAACAAATTGACCTTACTTGTACAAGAGAAATCAAGAATGTGCTTATCTTCAATGAAAAGTTCCAACCTACCATTGGACAAATCAAAGACCTTACCTTGTTCATGTTCTTAAATCCATAAATTTGGACGAGTAATTTTCTTGTAGCAGACATGGAGGTGGGTAACTTCTCCATAATACTTGGGTGAGAATGACAACATCTAGCTGGTGGTTACATGAGCCTTGAAAACTCACATTTGATTATCCCTCATGATCATAAAAACCTTATTATAAAAAGTGAACTCATAACTATCTCGTATAATGAAAATACCTCTGATTTTGAGGTGAACTATGTTGAAACTAGCCTTGGTAGTTACTCCAACTTGTTTGGAACCCTCCACCTCACAAGTAGACTATTTTAGGGCTACTGCTACACAGGAAATCACCCTAGACTGATCAAAATGCACCCATATTTGGATAAAGTTGCCATTTACTATTGTTTATGTGCCGACCAGAATGGAGATTAGGTGTTGTTGGGGGGGTGAGAATTTTCATGTAGGTTGCATTGCGTTATAGGTGATTTCTCATGGGTCTAGTGGGATTAGTACTGCTTGGGCATAATTTCAGATAGTTCCTCATAGACTTTTGCATTATTTATGGAGGGATAGCTAAGCATGTTATCCTCTCTAACCATAATCACTCCATACCTTCAAGTAGGGCATAATGTGTAGATTTTGATCCATTTCTTGTCATTCTCTCACATAAACTCATATCCTAATATGAAATATCAGATCAAGACTCTAATTTCCCTTTAAAATTTGGTCATTAGGTAACATTAAGCCTATATTATTTTCAATTCTAACCTACTGGAATTCATTACAAATTTACAACCTATATCCTAGAAACTATTTCATTTGGCCCAATTTGATCACCACCCCTACATGTCTATTCAGGTTTAGCTTTAATCTTAAAGCTTTGAGTTCTTCTTTTTTGTTTGATTTTTTGGCTAAAATCAGACATCTAAAGGGTTTTCTTGTTCTTGCATTGTTACATAATCAACTAGCTAAAGCGTAAAAGACCGAGCTCAAAATCCCTCTTAATCTCGCATCCCATCACATAGACAACCTAGGTCACCAATTTGATCTGATTTTATAGCGCTAGAAGTTTAAAGCACTTTTCAAAATTAGGATCCATGGTTGAATAATCTTCATCTTTGGAAATTGTTCAATTTAAAGACATGTTACTTGCAAATCAACCCAATAGTCTATATACGTTTCACAAAGACATGAAAGTTAGACAAGATTTATTTGCCTAGAATGAACAATCAGACCTACATAAGTTCAACTTCAGAAAATATCAAAAACCCATTGACAAGGTTTACCTTCCATAACTATTCTTACTAGTTACTATGTGTTAGAACATAAATATCAATTTAATTTGATTTCTCAAAATGTCAAATCTTGAAACTAGGCTAAAAATATTTCATTTGGAGTATTTCACAAAGGTCTTA
This sequence comes from Larix kaempferi, assembly GCA_027924585.1. Classification (NCBI taxonomy): domain Eukaryota; kingdom Viridiplantae; phylum Streptophyta; class Pinopsida; order Pinales; family Pinaceae; genus Larix; species Larix kaempferi. The sequence continues at coordinate 4,038,300 of BSBM01000765.1, read as the reverse complement.
AGACCAATCAACCTTTGGTTCACAGTCTCTTTCATATAATTGGGAAACTAGATCTCCTCTACGTAACAAATCATTCTCCCATGAATCTTACTAGTAAGTTCAATTACCATAAGTCTTACCCTCTAAAATTTAATTCCTAAATGTGGTTTTTGGCTATAATATCAACATCTTATTTCCATTTAAGTTCCAAAAAATCAACATTTCACATATGTTATCACTAGAAGCTCAGTCTAATAGAATCACCATACCAAGCTTAATCCCATTCCTTACACTATTCAATTAAGGTAAAAATGTTGAGTCGATAAAATAGGATCAATTTTTTATTGCTATGCCTTTGCACCTAAGATCTATGTTCTGATACCTTATTATTCCTGTCTCAATTTCTCTTACAATTACAAGATTAGGTTGACAAGAAACAACATTGAGGACTTAATCGTGTGTAACAAAGGCACATTGAGGACTTATTCCTGTCTCGATTTCTTTTATTACTTTGTTTGTGGATTTAGTGTAATTCACTACACATGATTCATATAGAATATCATAGATCATATACAGACTTCATAAATTGCAATTGCCATTGATTCACTCATTGATCAAATTATGGTGATCCCTTTCCTGATTTTATAGCTTTCTGAAGGTTTATTTAAGTAGAGGGATGCCTCTCTAAGAACTGAAACTCTGACTTCTAACTTTATTAAAGAAGGGTTGTGATGATCAATGTATGATCAGTTTAGAATGAGGGGTAATAACAGGGCAGAATGATGGTAGATCTATGACTCTAGGATACAAGACTTGATAAATGTCAACTGAGATTTGAACCCAACATAAACTTGTCATAGAATTATATTGCAATTGGTGAAAGTGTTGATTAGATCAAGTTGTTGGATTCTGTACAATCTAGGATGAAAATTATGATCCCTAATTGCATGATAAAGTCATCCTCCTTCATTGTTGTATTCATAGATGCCTCCATGCCACAGATATTGGGTATTTATAGGTAGATCCTCTCATTGAACCAATTTCTTGTCACATCAACAACTTATGCCTCTCTCTATCATGATGGTTCCATTTTGTTGGCATTAGACACCTAATGTTGATGACAGTTGGAAGACTGCTTTGTCAATGTTGAGTCCAATTGTTGCTTCGGTTGATGTCAATCTAACTATAGACTATTTAAAGATGATGCCCCCATAATGTTTATTCAATCTCTAAGTCAATTTTGAGTTGAATTGAATCTAACTTGAGGATGGATCAATGACCTTCCTTCTTAGAAGATCATGGCCCTCCATCATCTAGTCCTTAAGATGTGGACAGTCACTTAGGAGTTGTTTTTCAGTCAATATTTTTTTTTTTAGAGGAAGTTTTCCTTTATGATAAGGATACAACTGTTTTATTTATGGAAAGGCGAAATGCCTTTGAGAAATTCCATGGAGATAGATGTCCGTGGCTTGTTTGAAAGTGGAAGAGGCATGTATAATCCTAGCCTTCTATTATATTTTAGGTGCGAGTATAAGTACCTCTTCAGATTGTCCAACATATTTCCCACTCCAAATTGTCTAACAATCTTGGAATGTTGTGGTGTGCTTTTTTATCAAATCCACTCTTCATACTCATGGATTACATAACACGTCGATTCAATACAACATTCCCTTGTTGAGTTGAACTTCTTTGCACTCTTCTTCAACTCTGCTTCTATTTGACTTATTCAGGTTTCCAAAGATGTCTCAAAAATATTTATTGAGAGGGTAGAGGGTGTTGCAGTCATCATAATTACTCCATCGTGCCTCAATTAGTGTGTTGGATATATTTATTTTTGGTTGATATAGGAAATCATTAGTCTGTTTTGTTCTCCTTTCTTGTACTTTATGACTGATTTGAATTGTTGAATATGTCACCCATTTGAGTTGTCAAGTTTCCTACAACTTACGATAAGTTTGCAAGTATTGCAACAATTTATGGTTAGTATGTAAAATGGTTTCTTTACCTTGCAAGTAATGTTGTAGGATGATAATTGGAGGTCTGGAGGATAACTAAAACCCTAAAACGGATGGGACTGAATAAATGATGGGTACAAAAGCATGAACAAAAATAAGCAGTTAATAAATGAGACATGCACAATGAATATTGGACTACAACAGTGTTTGCATTACTGTGTAAAAGTTCTATCCATTACTAGATGATGGAAAGTGTAGAAGTTGTGATGGTCCTGAGAGATTCGCTGTGATCAGCAACAATAAGATCTTGCATTGGTCCTGGGTCCTGGAAACATACAGTTCCTGTTTATCATTGCTATTCAAATAGCCTGAACACTAGAACTATAATTCCTCATGGTATTGGAGCCACTACTTATTTATCATCAAATGTTTACCTCCTCTTGTTACAGGAACCAAACAATAACCACCAGACTTTCAAGGAGCTACCGAACCTCTTCTTCAACATTTTCAAATCTGAATTTCAATGCCTCACAAACTCATGCATTTCCAATGCTCATATTATTTGGACTAGTGTTTGCACATTTATACCAATGAGATGGGTATCTAAACCCCACTCTATTTATGCTCTTGAGTATTATAGGTTCGCATACAATCTATACCAAGCTGGGCGCATTTAAGCCATCACTATTTGGGAAATCCCACACCAGATCAAAGCAAATACTCTTCCACTACACATATAACTCTGTCTCGGAATGGATCTCAATTATCAAAGAATTGAATCCCTTGTTAATTCTTTCTCCTTCATCAGTTAATATCCAAAACTTATAAAATAAAACTCAAAACTTAGATTTACTTACCTTACATGCAGAATTGAATCTGGGACTCTAAAAATAACTAGAAATTTATATGCTCAATGTCTACCAACGATATCCGATGTATCCAATGCACAAAGCCTTACCAAGATTATGTTTCTATATGATAAATTCCCCTTGAATTCATTTGATGTACAATTTCCATCAGTGATTCGATAATACTCTGCACCCAACCTATTACGCGCCTTTCCACCAATTCTTCGGTCATTCATATGACTGCTTCCAAATATGACAATTCATACCTGTAACTAAGATATATGAATACTCACAATGTCATATATTCTGCTCGTGCTCTACAATGAAATGTCTTTCCTTCACTAGGACTTCTCCATACACGGTAATCTCAAGAATCTTTGCTCTCCAGCTACAATCAAACCTAGAACTAATTCATCTTCCACACAGGATTAATAGTATGATCATAACAGGTTTTAACACAAACGAATATTGATTTCAAACCTCATGACAAGTATTTGAAACCCCCTTCAATCTCTCACGTAGTTACACAAATAATAGAATCACTCGATATTCTTATCAAGGTCACATATACTTTCAATTGATCGCATACATCAATTAAATACTCACCAGGTTTCCATGCATTTAATAATAATATAAACATAAGATATTGTCAATTCCAGAGATGGCAGGACATTGCTTTTTGACATTCATAATCAAAGACTGTACATGCTCTGAAACCACTCTGAAACCCTGCTCTTCTCTGCTTTGCCGAAAACTAAATTTCCATGTCCCTCTCCCTAACTGACTCTCCTCCTTCAAAATGCTTGTCTATTTTTTTTTCATCTCCCAAAAACTCTTCTTTCATCTCCCTAAACCCTAACAGACTTCCAAAATTTCTGGTTGTGAGAATTATATATAGGTTGAATACCATGAAAGAATTCTAATAGCCAAGAATCTTGAATCAAAGAAGTCCTCACAATAATTCTTCAAAGATATGCAAGAATAAGAAGAAGAATATTGAGACAGAACATAAGAGAAGAAACTCAATTAATGGAAATATAATCTCATGTATTATTCCTCAATGTGAATACAATATATAATACATCTCAAGAGAGAAAATAGAATTCCTTCAAGGCAAGTTGTAAAGCACAAAAAGTAAGGCTTACTAAAAACATAAAAACCCCCTAGGTGGCAAATGTAGTTTCCAAAACTGTGCTAGAGGCTCACGAATTTGGCAAGTATGGTATGGAAGCTCATGAGTGAGGTAAATGGAATGTAATGGTGGATTTAGAAGATAATATATGATGTGGAGGTCGAATTGGTCAAGTGGTAAGAGATTCCAAGTGAATTAACTTTTCCTTATCCACTAGAAAGTAGAAAAAACAGGATAAAGCTGTCTAAATCAGGAAAGTGTCTTTCTAATTCAAAAAAAGAATAAAATCAAGCAGAATCCAAGGAAATCTTATCCAAAATTTTTCCAAATTCGTTTTTGTGACTTAGCATGGCAAGCTGTCCACTAAAAGACAAAACTGGCTCTATTTAGCTAGTCAAAACTTAGGCAATTAATCTAGGTGACTAGTAAAATATATCCTACGTATTTAATGGGTTTTTTAAATGTTCCAACACCCCCCCTTAAGCCTGACTTTATGAGGTGAAATATCATAAATATAAGCAATAAGGCTTATGGTCACCCCAATACAAAAAATTATTAGTCCATGTAGGTGAGTAAAGAAGGAAAACCACTTGGGAAGAAAACCTCCCCTCAAGATCATGGAATACACCATAATAATGCTCTCCAAACTTCAAGCAGGTGAGAACTTAGTCAAGTGTCTGGGGGAATCTTCTTCTTGGGAAGAAGTGGAATGTGCTCAGTAGACTTGAGCTTCTTGAGATCAAATCCAAATGAGACTTGATGATGTCCTCCATCTTCTGTGAAATCGGTGCCAAAAATCATGCAGTGAATTAGAAGCAAGAGAGAGAGAGAGTGAAACTAGTCACTCCAAACTGTAATTTTGCCTCCATACATCTCAGTAACACACCAAATATCAACCCAAGGAGAGGTTCTGAGTGTGTATGAGCTGCAACGACTGGTTGATGATTCGAATCAGAAGACATATGAGAGAACAATGATGTGAGATGGAAAAATGTGAATTCTTCAACAATAAATTTCTACCATTTGATCTTCGGTACCTGCAAAACAACTCTCTGAAAATTATACCGGAAGACTAATTTAATTAATAACTCCAAAGGATTTGATACCATGTGAGAATTATATATAGGTTGAATACCATGAAATAATTCTAATAGCCAAGAATCTTGAAGCAAAGAAGTCCTCACAAGAATTCTTCAAAGATATGCAAGAATAAGAAGAAGAATATTGAGACAGAACATAAGAGAAGAAACTCAATTAATGGAAATATAATCTCATGTATTATTCCTCAATGTGAAAACAATATATAATACATCTCAAGAGAGAAAATAGAATTCCTTAAAGGCAAGTTGCAAAGCACAAAAAGTAAGGCTTACTAAAAACATAAAAAACCCCTAGGTGGCAAAAGTAGTTTCCAAAACTGTGCTAGAGGCTCACGAATTTGGCAAGTATGGTATGGCAGCTCATGAGTGAGTTAAATGGAATGTAATGGTGGATTTAGAAGATAATATATGATTTGGAGGTCGAATTGGTCAAGTGGTAAGAGTTTCCAAGTGAACTAGCTTTTCCTTATCCACTAGAAAGTAGAAAAAACAGGATAAAGCTGTCTAAATCAGGAAAGTGTCTTTCTAATTCAGAAAAAGAATAAAATCAAACAGAATCCAAGGAAATCTTATCCAAAATTTGTCCAAATTCGTTTTTGTGACTTAGCATGGCAAGTGGTCCACTAAAAGACAAAACTGGCTCTATTTAGCTAGTCAAAACTTAGGCAATTAATCTAGGTGACTAGTAAAATATATCCTAAGTATTTAATGGGTTTTTTAAATGTTCCAACAATGGTAACTAATTCCCAAAAGATCCAGTCCGGTTCTATCCTCCTAATGACTCATAATAACAGCTTCTGAAATATTTGTAACTGTTTCTATATGAATGACTTGCTATTTTAGATATTTCTAGAGCCATCGAATGCTGCCAGCACAAGCAAATTCGTTACAATGAGTTATTGACTAATCTTAATCTCTCATCACTTCTCAGTGTGACTCACTATTTCTAGAACTAATTTAGAAACTTTAGAAAATATGATTATTTACATTAAGAACTTGATTTTCTCATCAAATCTCAATATCCCTTTGTAGAATTTTCGCTTTAGAAAACCCAATGGTTTTAGGAGCGAGGATGCTCCTGCATCACCAAGTGGAAATTCAAATTACATATTTGATATTGATAATAGATGTGAGATATGTGCATTGTCATACTACATCCAAAATTTTCCTAATGGCATGTCCAAATATGAAATAGAAAATTTAGAAAACATTGAACAATGAACAACATAGCTTATTTGACTTCCTAGAGCCCATGGGGGAATAATGTGATGCAGTGGTGTTTCTCAGGATAGATAAGCTTTGGGTATGAAATATTGAAAAGTTTTTTGTTTTGTCTCAGCCTGGAATTTGTAAATGGACAAATTCTATAGTGCATTTAACTTGTTGTTAGTGGCAGCTTGGCATTTGAAACAAACTCCTAATTTTTATTTTGTGCAATAACCGTAACCTGCAAGAATGCAACATTAACAACAATCTCGCTACAAGATCGAAGATTTATCAGAAGCCTATTGTTCAGTGACCCACATTACCAGAAGTACTCCATTCTTCAACCAAAAATGCACTATATGTTATAACAAAGAAGGCAACCACCCTCCCTAGGATGTTCATTGTGGTCCATTCATTACCCTTCCATTCAATGACATAAAAACTCAGTTTACTTCTACAATGTGATATTTTCGAAAACTGTTTGCAGTTGAAACTTTATCAATTTTTTATGCACAATTTACAGCCAGTTAAACATTTTCAACTCAATATTAGCATAATTTTCAACCTTGGATTCATTACTCCTCCTAGATTTCACCCATTGTTGACCAACTTAAAGTATTCATCACACTAACTACAACCTTTAAGTTGTGGCAAATCATATGCATTTTCAACCTTGTATTCATTACTCCTCCTAGATTTTACCCATTGTTGACCAACTTAAAGTATTCATCACATTGACTACAACCTTTAAGCTGTGGCAAAGCATATACATTTTATTGAAGTATTTGGTTGACTGTCACTTGGAAACAAGTCATTCATCCAGATTGGCACAACGCCGTTGTCATTGACAATTTACATAGGAACCGATCTGCATTTGATTAGATTCAGATCTATTATAGAATCATTATAATGTATAGACTGATTTATATGAAGTTTTTTTCTCAGCGGTAACTTTATATCTGATTGTTGATCCATTCTCTATTTCTGCAAATCTGTGACAAAATTGGACTAAAGTAAAACTTGGGACCAATTTAAAATTTCTATGCAATATTGATGTCCTATTGACCATGGTAGAGTACCATACATTTCAACAAGAAGTGGCTATGGGCCCACCATCTACAATGATTTTAGTGGAGGATGCTACACATATTGTGCTGAGCATCACAAAGTGCTTGGAACCTGTCATAGTACAGCTGCATGAGGCACTGGGATTAATTTTAGCCATGGACTTACACACTCCTGATCCATTGCCACCTTATCCATCGCCTGTCAAGGTGTGATGTGGTTTCAATTTCATTCTCTCTCACTCTCTAATTTTCTATGCACAATAGGTCATGACTAATCAATAGTTTCCTGTTATAATTTATTTACTGTAATCTTTGTTTCAGTAGAGGAGACAAGTATATGCCAGATTCATTTTGAAGCATTTGATTAGTTCTATCTATTGGCCTGACATAGCTTAAATATTCTATCAATTTGCAGGTGGATTTACTGTTTTTTCCTCAAACTTGTTGAATTTCCCCATCTCCTCATGACTAGTAATTTACCATCCTTTTTACATGATCCCAAGATGTCTTCTTTGCAGCTTTTCACAATGGATTTGATACTTGTGCTTTTGAACTTAGATGTGCCAGTGGTCTTTGGACTCATGGCTCTAATATTACAACTGATTTTAGCTTGTGGATTTAATTGCTAAACATTGAGATACATAAATGTCACAAATATTCCTCCAACCCACTAAAGGTGAACTTGTGGCTTTAATATTACAAGAGTCTAATAATTGCTAAACATTGAGATACATAAAAAGAAGGAGGCCTATGCTTCTCTTCAAAACTTTCAGATTTCCTAGCCAACCATGTACTCCATATCATCAAGAGTGGTAGCGCCTTAAAATCCTTATTAGTATCATCATAAATCTAGCTTCTAAAAGCATCCTGCAATTGGACACCTTCCATTTGATATTTATTCTTGTGATTAGGGAGTTTTGGGCCTACATACATCTAATAAAAGAACATTGGATAAATAAATGATCTATATCTTCATAGAACATCGTACACAAAGGGAATCAACTAGGACCTATCCAAAATATTCTAACCATAATTTCCCATAATGGAATTTTCTTATGTAGAGCTAACCACGTGACAATTTTCATCTTTAAAGGGCATTGTAGATCCCATAAGATCTAGTTCCACAAAGGAACTTATGGGTTGTGATCTTCTTCTATTAAGACAGAGTATCCCAATATTGGGTTGTAGGTTCCACCAGCCTCATTTCTACTCCAAACAAACTTTTCTTCTTTGTTAGTTAAGTGAATGTGACAATCTTTCAGATTTTTAAAGTAATTGTTCCATCTTCTTGTGTCCCCTTCCTGAAATTCCAAGTCTTCAACTCTCAACCAAACCTGTGAGAGATTAGTAGTTCTAGCTCCATCCTCTATTTTATACAAGTAAAAAATTCCTTTTTTTATGAGAGAAACAATCATATTATGTGGAAGTTTGTGAACTATGTTGCATATCCAAGGATCAAACCCAGCCTGCAGCTACCTACCATTCCCAATTCTCCATGCCAGCCTTGATCCAATCAATTCAAAATATTTAATATGTTCCCTCTATATAGAGGAAACATACTTAGAGTCTTTGTCCCTAGACCTGAACCATTCCACTAAAGTCAAAGGGAAGATATATTTCCGATATACTACCTTCACCCAAAGATCATCATTGTTAAGCAATATCCAAACACACATGCATTAAGAAAACATATGCACCAGAGATATTTGAGTTTACTATAAACCACCAAACTTCATTGGTTTTCATCGTATAGCTCGTAAAGGATAAGTAATATCAGTACCAGCTAATGGAAGCATGTTAGTATAATGTTGACATCATATAGTACATCTCTGTCAATTTATAGGAGCACATCCAAAATCTTGCAATCCGCTTGAGTGAAAATATGGACATGGAATGCAACGAAGCACAAAGTTGTTCATCTACATCAATTGTATTGGCGCTTTTTACTTGAATCAACCCACATGTGCCATTGCATTCCCAGGTATCTCATCCATTAGATGTGGGATAAATTCCCAGTGATTCCATGTCCAATTCGCACATCATCATGGCCATGGAGATAGGCCACAAGCTACAACAAATTGAATGGGAATGCACAGAGTTGTGGCAGTAGAACCACTAACTATAGGTCTAGTTGGATGATGCAGTTCATGCTAGAGACATCAGCATTAGTAGTAGGAAAACTATAAAGGATTAAATTGAAGTAGTGCGATATTGATTTGAATATATCTATCCTACCCTTAGATAATAATCCATATTGGTGACCTAGATCTTGAGATGTCACTACTATACATAGCTGAGAAGGTCACCCAGCAGTCACAACTATCAGAAAAGGAAATAAGTAGTTGGAAGAGACTCTAGGCACCGAGCATGAATACAATAAGTATAAGGAGAAATTAGAAATATGTGATGGAAACACTGGAACCAACAACCCACAATGTGGAATAAATGAAATCCAATTTGAAGATCATTAAGGAACAATCCTAATGAATTTACAATGTAACACGGAATTTGCTACCAATGGTCAGATAATGGGAGAAACCAGCAGAAGCACTTGAACAACAAATTGTTTCACTATAGGTAGGGAGTGACACCATAAAAAAATTCTTTGAATAAACTAGTTGGATATCAAAAATAGCATGAAGTTCACATAGACCAACATAGATAGCTATATATTCACCTCCTGCAGAAAGTATGCAATTCCCTTACGCTCTAGACACATGAATCCACAATACTCGAAAAACTCAAGAACATGATCACGAGGACCACGGTAAACTATATGTCCTTATGACATTATGATGACATCATCAAAGAGATCAAATGTCTCTGGTGTTGGATGAAGAAGCGACATGACTATTGTAGCTTGCTTGATGTGTGCAACCTATTGAAGACACTTTACGACCTGAAAAGTAGTAGTGTTGTCCAATCCAGTGGATATCTCATGCAAGAGAATATTTTTCATTGGAGACACGATCATTTCCCCTGCATATAGAATGGATACCATTGACTCTCATTCAAAATTTAATGAAACCCAAATCCAAAAGACTGATACAAAGATACAATCTCAGCCATTACTAGTTGTTACTCTTTTTCTCTGCCCACCAGAAATTCCTCTTATAATGGTATCACCAAAGATGGTGTCTGCACAAATATCTAGACCAAGGATCTACAACAGTAACACACAGGTAGTAAAACATAAGAATTGGAACATCACAGAGAAGAACACCACAATAGATAAAGTATTTAATATGCATGACAGTGCGAAGATTGATATCAGACTAGTTAAAAGTTGTCTAAATACCATGAATTTAAGATATAGAACATCGCATATCGAACTTCTAAGTTAGATGAAAAGGAGAACTTCCCTAGTAAATGGTACACACCACATTGGGACAAATACACCTAAATTAGAAGTTGACTATGACCATCAATGTCAACAAGGGTAGGTTTGATCCATGTCAGATTCTTGAGGCCAATTCCAAGAGAATGAAGAGCTTGTTGGAAGATAAGTTAGTCACAAACTACGAAATATATGAAGTTGGGGTATGGAGATTAGTAGGTTGACAAAAAGAACACAAACACAATTTGCAACCATTGAACAATCTTGAAAACTATAGATGAACTGCCATGAACACGTTGATATGGATAATAAGGATAATCCTCATCTTCTACTAGATTATGACATATTGGGATGAGGAGGAATCCAAGATCAGCCCTCTTTGTCTTGCACTCTTCATTGTCATCAAACGAGACTATTACATTTTGGACCCCCATATCATAACATATTATTTTTTCATTAGTTGGATGGTTTCAAGTTTGTCCATAGGTGTTGTCTTCTTTTCATATTTATTTTTCCTCTTTGTACAATTTTGGTCAACTTGGATTTTGAATCCTTTGAGATTGGATATAAATGGTTTGGTGTTTAAACATTCAAACTTAAATATATAGTGGGAACTAAAAACTGGCCTAAAAATACCATTATTTATCACTCAAATTTGACCTACTATTCACATGTCCTCTAGGAAGGTATACGATTTCAATTTCAAAGTCACTTATGTAATAGATACATGAAAATAATTGGAACTAACTCACAAAACTACGTCCTTGTACTTTTGAGTATAGAAACAAAATCAGGCATCTTCATTAATGCATTCTGATGCCCTTAGTTCTCTGCATGGAAAATATTTACTATATTTACTCAGCAATAGTCAAAGCAGTCAAGAGAAAGGTTGCACACCTTTGATACCATCTCATATGCCCATGATACCTCAATGTACCCATCTTTAAGGCCAATAATATTTCCAATATTGGACAAATTTGATTCCTCAAAGCTACCACGACCATCAATATTTTGCCTTGTCCTCAAATATCTCTCCCCAAAAATTGGTTCCAGGGTTTTGTCATCCTTATCTAGATTTAATTTGTTTTGACATTCTTTTTGTTCACCAAGTTGATTAGCAACAACACACGCCATTGAATATGGAGTTTTAATAAGATTAATTTGGATTGGTGTAAATGGTATTTATGGCACAAAGATGGAGTTTTAATGAGATTAATTTTTCCTCGAGCTAGGCCATCGATCTTTCCCTAAATGGACCACACCGCATTCATTAGGTCATTTGTTTGGTAAGCTTCCAATTTCTTGGCTTCATTTTTGGTCTGCACCAGTGAAATTATAGGGGCTCGATTCCTATGTGTTTTGACCACCCTTTGAATTCTTTGAGGTATCTATTGTTGCATACTCTCTGTGTTAGGGTTTTATTGTTATTACTACTTGTTGGTGTTGAATGATTCGTTATCTTGTTTGGGAGTCTGGTTTTCCTGGTTTTTCTTTGCATAACAATTGTTTTGTGCACATTGCCTGTAATCTAATGATGAGTCCTCTGCACTGCGAGGAACCCATCATCTTGTTCGGCTTTAATTGTTCCAATGAAATCCTCATTGTCTAGGTAACTATTCTCTCAAGGTTACAGTAAGATTAACATTCTTAACATTGTTTCATTAGGGTTAATAACTTTAATGCTTGGTTTGTAGGTTGGAGAACTGTTATGCAAACTGATGCACTCCTTGGTCGGGCTTTCCCTCAGCCCTTCTACAATGGTTAAAAATGATGTCTTGCTTTACATACTTAGAGATTGTGTGGTCATTATTTCCATTGTTTGTATAGTGGTCTCATACATATGCATGGATGTTGATTGCAGGGCCTCCCAATACCTTGAGCACTCGGGCGAGTAGTGATGAAATGAATCCCTTTGCAAAAGGTACTTTGGGTCCCCTTTGTTTCCTTTGAATTGAGTTTACTCTTTGACTGTTTAATGATGGTGTCGTATGGCGGTGGTTCTCCTTGAGCGAGCTGCTTGTCTCAACTTCTCTTTTTATTAGCAATGTTGTAAAATGTTCTGGGGTTGAACCCTATGTAAAATCCTTGATGGGATCTCTCCCCATACTTCTATATATATAATCATTACATTGTAATTGGTTCTGATAATGGAATGGTTTTGAATCTCATACACATATTCGGCTCTGCATGCACTATATGTTTGTAATATTGTTGTTCTTAATCATTACATTGTAATTGGTTTTGATAATGGAATGGTTTTGAATCTCATACACATCTTCGACTTTGTATGTTTGTAATATTGTTGTTCTTATTACTTTTATCAGAATTTGAATGATTCACTAAGTTATATTCACAAGGTTTCGAACTTGATCTCATGCATTTTCTTTGGTTGGTTTACTTTAGGATTAATTGGTTAATGTTTCCTTTTGATTAAAGTCCAAAGCTTGAGTATTTCCATGCATTATTGTCAATGGGTTGATCTTTGGCTGTGAATTGAGTATTAACTACAAACACCATGTCGGGCTCTTCCATGATATCTCTTCTTCTCTACGTAATTAATCACCTAGTCCCGATTTGTTGGATACCTTTTTAAGATTGACAAGTCAAACCTTGGGCACTTAACTTTGCGTTTCACATTGTATTGTTTTAGCTCTATTTATATACTTGCTTGAATATTAAATATACAATGTTTGGGTTTTATCCATACTTTTAGTTAGCTTAATAAATTTGAATATAGGGTCGGCCGAGGCTTGGCATGTTAACCCTATGTTTCACTTGTTTTTTCCTTTTATAAATCTGTGTTTAAAAGATGTCTTATTTTTGTTCAATCCTCGTCAGCTCATTTATAATACTGCCTTTCCCAAGGTTTGAAGTTGGGTTTGAACATTTCAATGTCCACATATTGACAAACCAAGACCTGGACTTGGCTAGTGTATAATTTGTTTCAAACTTGGAAAGTATTTAATGTATTTTCTAAAATATATGTTACCCTAGACCATGACTCAACAAGGTCACGGTTTTAACTAGATATTTCTGATCGTGAGGGTTGATGGATTCTTAGGTCTTCTCTTGTTGGAATAATATAAATGATTACCTAATATAGGTCTTAGCATTTTATTGTATTAATATTGTTACAAGTGTTTAGTTCCCAATTAAATGGTTTCTACAGGATTTCCAGCTAATGAATGTGTTTATGGGTCTGAGCTGCATTTTGTGCATTGAAAACATATCTTTATAAATATGATAATTAACTATTGTGTGTGATTCTACTCTATATTAGAACTGATAAATGAATGAATATATCTATAACTCTAGAATAGAGAGTATTTAGATAGAAAAATAATATATTCCTAATAATATTTTTTTTTTTAAAAGTCAAGCGTCTCTCCTAGCAAGTTTCGACAAACTTGCTATACTAGCAACGAAAATTTCCGTCGCTAGTATAGCAAGTTCGTCGAAACTTGCTAGGAGAATGGCTTGACTTTTTTTTTTAATATAAGATGTCGTCTCTATAGCGACAGCATTTCGTCGGACCGTGTTAGGCATCTTCCTTTCTATAGCAACGAACTTTCGTTGCTAGAGAGATGGGGATCGCTTGACTTAATTTTTTTTAAATATGAGACGTCGTCTCTATAGCAACGAACTGTCGTTGCTAGAGAGACCAAGATCGCTTGACTTAATTTTTTTTAAGTATGAGTCTCCGTCTCTCTAGCAACGAACTTTCGTTACTATAGCAATGAACTTTCGTTGCTAGAGAGACGGAGATCGCTTGACTTAATTTTTTTAAATATGAGACGTCGTCGCTATAGCCACGAACTTTCGTTGCTATGGAAACACCTTTGCGTCTCTATAGCGACGACAAAGGTGTTGCTTTTTTTTTTTTAAACAGAAACAGGAAACAGATTGTATTAACAAAGGCTGTGCACAGCCATTCAGTACAAAAAATACAAAATCCAGCACTCTGTATCAGTAGAGGAAAAATTACAGAGGCTTATAGAGTTTTTCCCCCGAAGTTCTATGCTTTCAGACTTTCTGTAAACTCTATTTTTACTAGTGGGATAAACCCTTACATATTGATTGCATAATTTAAGGCAAAAAAACATTCAAGAAAACATCTGAAGTAACCTGCACACAGAAGACTGCCATCATCCGAAATTCTGGTGTTGGACTGAAGCCGCTTCTACCATCCCCTGATTGATTGTTGGGGCCTCCTGCACACAGCTGCATTGTGTTTTGTAGACGAAGGTGGAGATGTCTGTTTTAACACTGTCAACTTTCCCCATTAACTCTATTATGTTTTTGTCCATGTCCTCCAGTCGCGATTCCAAACAAGAGAGCCTGGAGTGGATATACTTGTCTTCCAAGGCTAATTCATCGATTTTGTTTACAGTATTGCAAACTGCTAAGTAAGTCCTGGAAAGATATACCTTAATGTCTGAGGTGAACCGACTCAGTGTAACAATGGCCTGCCTGACGCCTTCCATATCGCAGCCAGGCGAGAGAGAACCGTCTAAGAATGACACCGTGGAGTCCTAGGAAATGCAGAGGTTCTGTAGAGCCAGGCCGAGAGCAGGGTATGGAACACCTTCCATGTTGAATACTATACAACCGACGGACGCTTGGGTTAATAAATGCTCGAGCGTGAGTGTTGTGCAAGCCATGGGAAGAGCACGTGGTATGACAGGTGACTGCCTAGACATGTCTTGATTTTGGTGAAAATAACCATAGCCGAGATCGTAATGGTGATGGAGGCTATCAAGCCTATATTTAGTCCAAAAATTTTGATTCCTTAACCTTGCACTCATTAAGGTAGATAATGGTGTGTTAAGACCTTGTTAAGAAAGACTTGCCCCATTTCAAGTTTGACTCCGGCATTAGCTAATTTGTCCGCTATGAAATTATGTTCTCTTAGCACATGGTAGTAGATGGTGTCCTTTGGGAGAGCAAGGCACTTGATTCTTTTCTGGATCCTTAGGCTTTTATCTTTCTTGTGAGGATTGTCGTTGCGCATAGCTTGAATAACATGTCTGGAGTCCCCGAAAACCTGTAAGCGGTTCATGTTGAAAGTGACCGCTTTTTCTAGGGAATAATACAAAGCTAACCATTCTGCTTGATTGTTAGTGCTGGTGCCCAGTCCCCAGGAGAAGTCTACTACTTTATTTCCTCCAGGGTCAAAGATTACCCCCCCCCGCACCTACCGCCCCCGGGTTCCCCTTCGAGGCCCCGTCAAAGAAGATTGTGAATCTTGCTTGTTCCTTCCACCATTTGCCAAAGGATTGTTTGTCTTTTCTTATTTCCCACTCCTGGCAAACTAGGATAATTTTGGACTGAAGAGAACTCACCGCTATGAAATTTTGACACCATTGGAATTCGTTCCAGCTTAAAGCTTCCTTGGAACTAAGTGCCACACCCTTGGATTTTAAGGATTCAGAGATAAAGGTTATTGCTTTGTTTGCTAATCTTGTCTCTGAGCTTTTTTTATCTTCAAATATTCTTCGATTTCTTTCCAGCCAGATTTGCCAGCATATATTCATGGGAAGAAGCTTCCAAATTCTTGAGAAGGTGGGATTGTTTTTTGATCCACCTTGGACTCTATAATACTATTCATCCAACATCTGTTTCATCTGTCTGGGAAAGGGAAGTGAAATTGCCAATGAGTCGAGAACCATATTCCAGACCTGTTTGGCGAAGGTGCACTCCAGGAAAAGATGTTGCGCATTCTCTTCTGCGTTTTGGCACAAAGGGAATCTAGAGGGGCCTTTGATACCACGTAGCTTGAGGTTGTTAGCTGTTAGCTGTTTGTTGTGAGCTAGAATCCAGAAGAAGTAATTTATCTTTGGAATGTTGTCTCTATTCCAGACTTTCTTCCACCTTGTCTGAGAGGGATTGTTATTTCTGGAAAGCAGTGCATAGCCTTCCTTAACGGAGTAATTCCCAGCCTTGCCCCAACCTCTAGTATCTTTGGATATGATGCTTAAGGGGGATTTCCCATGCAGGAATTGTGTGAAGACTTTGCAGCTTTCCACTAGATGGTCTGGAGGGTCCATGTATTTCCAGTCTTTCCATTTCCCTGAAGGTGTCCAAATGACCATGTCCGCCAACTTCTTTATCCCTACATTTTGAAGCCAAGTTTTGACATTCTGGATCTCTTGTATTTCGCCAATAGGCTGCTCTCCATTGATGCTATCTGTCCAAAGGTTGATTTTGTTTCCGCTACTAGGAATCCAATACATATTATCCTTAATTAACCCTACTGAGTCGAGCATAAGTCTCCAAATGGTGGTTCCTTTGCTTTCCTTCATTTTGCTTAGACATCTCTATCTTGATCCTCCCGTGTATTTTTTCCTTATTGCCTCCTTCCACCATTCTTTTTTGCCTGATATCAGTCTCCAGACCATTTTTGCTCCCAATGCCTTGCTCATCGTTGTTGGATCTCGAATGCCCAATCCTCCTCTTTTCCAGTTCTCCTTAACGGTGTTCCAATTGACAAGGTGAAATTTCTTACCTTGTGACTTCCCTCCCTGCCAGAGGAATTTTTGGATTTCCAGGCATATATCGTTCATGACCGTCTTAGGTGCCAATAGAATGGATCCGGTGAAAATGGGAACTGAGGATATGATTGCTTTGATCAAGGTCACTCTACCAGCTAAGTTGAGCCAGCATGATCCCCGAGAGCTGATCTTGTTCTTGATTTTTTCCAAAATCGAATACCAAGAGGATGAGGAGGTTCTTTTATGGGTGATAGGGATGCCTAAGTATTTAAAGGATGTCTAGTCAAAACAGGGTTTGAAGTCTAAAATGAGAGCCATGCTTCTAAGAAGGAGGTTTCCGCAGTTCCAACTGTAAATATTGCACTTTTGACTGTTCGTTTTGCTCCCAGAGGCAAAAAGATAAAGATCTAGGATTGATTTAAATCTGGAAGCTATGATGGTCGAGGCGCTACCTAGAAGAATGGTATCATCAGCAAACTGCGCATGGTTAATGGGAGGAAAATTTTTGGCTATGATTATACCTGGGAGGGAGCCATTCGACTGATGACTATTAAGTTTCTTGCTCAGCGAATCCGCCATGATGATAAATAGGCTAGGGGAAATGGGACAACCCTGTCTCAGCCCCCTAGACAAGCAGAAGAAGGAAGAAGGTCTGCCATTAACTAGGGGGGCGATCCAAGGGGATCCAATGCAGGCATTAATCCAACCTATGAACTCCTTCCCGAAACCAAATTTTTCCATTACTGTGAAAAGGAATTCATGCCTGACTCTGTCAAAGGCATTTGCCATATCCAACTTAATAACCATACCTGAGTCTTTTCTTTGAATGCTTGAGTGTATCGCCTCTTGAACTAGAAGGATGTTGTCATAGATTTGTCGTCCAGCCATGAAGCCGCCTTGATTTGGGGATATGATTCTGGGTAACAGCCTTTTGATTCTGTTGGCGATAATTTTGGTGAGAATTTTGTAGGATGAATTGCACAAGGAGATGGGACGGAATCTTCCTATGGAGTGGGGATGTTTTTCCTTGGGAATGAGAGCTAAAAAGGTGGAGTTGGTAGCCCCTCCGATTCTTGCTCTTCCCCATGTCCAGTTGAGCATTCTAACAAGGTCTTTTTTGAGCTAATGCCAAAATTTCCTGTAAAAATAGATGGGGAGTCCGTCCGGGCCAGGGGCCTTTTCTGGGTGTAGTGACCAGACTGCTCTTTTTGCTTCTTCCTCTGTTATCTGTTCCATAAGCCTCTTATTGTCCTCTTCTGAGATGAGAGCTGGGACTTCCATGCTCATTTGGTCTAGATCTTCTTTGGAGACTTCTTCATTCTCATTATATAATTTTTCAAAATGGGCTTTGGCCTCTTGGAGAATGTTGTCCTGCCCTTCTATATTTTGACCATCCTCCCTTGTGAGGCATAGAATGTTGTTTTTCCTAAATCTTTCCTTGCATTGGGCATGAAAGAATTTTGTGTTCCTGTCTCCTGCCTTCAACCAAAGACACCTTGATCTGAGCCTCCATTCTTCCTCTTCCTTTCCGGCAATACTCAGAATTGCCTCATCAAGTTTTTTTTCTTCTCTTAACATTTCCATTGTGACTGCGGTCTGCTCCATTTTAGTTTGATGTTGTTCCATCTCCTTTTGAAGTATCTCGAGCTCCTCTCCAGGTTTTAGAGTGTTTTTCTTTTCCCAATTTTTCAGTGTTCTTTTAATTAACTTTAATTTAGTCTCCTATATATAGCCAGGGGACCCAGGAATAAATTGCTTCCAGATCGAAACGACTTCATCCAAGCAGTTTTGATTCTCTAACCAAGCCGGATTAAGCCTGAAGGGGAGAGGGCCCAGATTGCTTGGGGAGGAAAAGAAAAGGGAGATGGGCCTGTGATCAGAGGTGGCTAAGGCTATAATTTTGGATTCAGGGATTTTGGGATTAAAAAGAAAGGAGGAGCTGATAAGAAACCGGTCTAGGCGAGCAGCTATGTGATTGGGGCCAATCCTCTTATTGTTCCAGGTAAAGGCACCTTGCTTGGGATTGATGTCTATGAGATTCCACTCCAAAAGCAAGTCTTCCAATCTTTCTCCAAACGGATCTCTGATTTTTGTCCCACCTTTTCTCTCAACCGCTGAGATGGTAACATTAAAATCGCCTGCTAGAACACAGGGAAGATTTGCTAGAGTGGGTCGGAGGTCTATTAACTGGTTCCAAAATTGTTCCTTCTGGCCATACAAGGTCGGCCCATAGATATTTCCTACCCAAAACCTATCATTACTTGAAATGTCTTCTAGCTCAGTAAAAATCCAATGTCTACTTATTTCGGAGGAGAGACAGTTATACTTACCTTCATCCCATATGGAAATAAGTCCTCCAGATGCTCCTATTGCATTGACTGCTATTCCTTTTCCTTTGGGCCAGATTTTCTTCATAATGTTGATATAGTCTTCCTTTTGCATTTTAGTCTCCTGGATTGTGAGGATTGAAAAGTTCTCCATTTTTTTTATTATTTTTATTGCTTCTGTTTTTTGCTTGCCACCTAATCCTCTGCAATTCCAAGAGACTATTTTCATTATTTTTTTATTTGAAGAGGACCTGCTCTGTCCTTTCTTTCCTCCTGTGTCTGCTTTGCGCTGGGTATTATTTTTATATGCTGGTCCAAACTGGTTTTCTTTCCCGCCGCCCTTTCTCTGGCTACTTCTTGTTCTCTGATTGTTTTATTGAGTCTTCTTCCTCTTTTGGCTGTGGGTTCTTGTTCTTCTTCTTTACTTTCCGAGGTTTCTTCTTGAAATAATTTTGCTTTGGCTCTTGTTACTGAACCTCCTGAGTTTAAGGAGGGCTCTACTCCATCCACTGCGTGCTGAGAGAAGGATAAGTTTTGGGTCTTGTCCTCATTTTCATTCTGCACCTATACTTCCTGGGGTTCTTCAGATTGCTGTCCTTGCTCCTGTTCTTCTTCATTTTCCTCACTGCTCAGAATGTGGAACTTGTTAGAGTGCTCTTTATTTTTAGGTGGAGATTTGGCCACTGAACTTGTGTTATTTTTACTCCCTCTTTTTTTTGTGACTTCGTTCCATTCTCCTCCTGGCGTCTCTTCCACTTCTGGGGTTTTCCTTTTGGGGCACAACCTCGCAAAGTGTCCATATTCATGACAAACCTTGCATTTAAAGGGAATCTGCTCATAGTCGACTGTTTTCCTGTGGCTCCATCCTTCCATTGCCAGGTCTATAGCTTCTGGGAGGCCCTTTTCCAAATCAACTTCAACACATATTCTTGCACAGGAAAACATTGGGGGCTTTGGTTCTGATTTGTCAATATATTTCCCCAGTGAGTTTCCAATGGCTCGCAAATCTTCGTCATTCCAGCAATGTAGAGGAAGTTGCGGCAGCTTTACCCAGACGGGAACTGCCCTTGGAATGTCTTTCTCTGGATCAAAGGAGAGATCCCATTTGTTAAGGTACATTCCTCTTGGACCCATGAAATATGGGCCATTCCTGAAGATTAAGTCTCGGTCCTCCTTTTTTTCAAAGTAGAAGACAAAGAACCCTTTCCCACAGAAGATTTGCTGCACCTCTCCTTGTATTAAGGGATGCCAATTTTTGCTGAGCCAGGATTCAATGGAGCGAGGGGAGGGCCAAAACCCCGTAAAATGTCCTACCAGTCCTTTTTTTGCTAGTGCAATGGCTTTGCATTTCGAAGTAGTTGAGGTAAGCTTCACTTCTGGAACCTCCGTTCTTTTGACAAACTTTGAATCAGGCGGGGCTGTAGCTTTCGACGAGGCAGGCTGGGAGGCGACCAGCGCCTTAAATAAATCGGCGATGAGCGGGCGAGCCTCTTCTGGACCATTACGACCAGGGTCCAGCGGTGGCTCCATTCGAGCAGGCGTATTACAAACCCTAGTCTATTTCGGAACTGGTTCGTCTCTTTCCTCAAGGTTTTGTGATCTACTTATCCAAGGAGATGAGCAAGATTAGAGCTTGCACATCTTAACAAAGGTGTTGCTATAGAGACACAATTTGGTTTTTAAAAGATAGCATGGTCCATGTCATTTATGTCTCTATAGAGATGAACGTTGGCAAGCGTTGCTATAGCGACGAACATTGGCAAGTGTTGCTACAGCGACGAAATTATTGCCACGAAAACAAGGAGTCCTGTTTGTCGCTATAGCAACGCAAAAGTGTTGCAATAGGAACAATTTTCAGTGGGAAAAATGTCCACATGTACTAGTGGGCCTTTTCCTTGTAGTGTCAAGACTTGGTTTTTTACGGGATGTTGTTAACTGTATGGATACCTATGTGATGAAAATTCATATTTAGCTATGGTCGGATAATAAGGTTGACAATTTTGCAACAGAGGAAGCCGAATTATGAGATTGGGAATTATCCAAGTTTAAACCATATCTTTTATACATAGGACGGCCACTAGATTAGTATGAAATTCTATGGATTCAACTTTCAGTAACCCTAGAATAATAGTTATGCAGACTTGCAGAATCACCTGAATATCACAACAGATAAAGAAGGATTTTCCAGTGGACTCAAAAAGACCTGATTAGATTGAATCACCTAGACTCATCGCTAATCATAGTTGTTGATTTCTGGGTAGAAAGTACCCTCACTGGTTATATTCTAGAATTTGTAGCTTAAAACAACCAATCAATGTCTAAAGTTGAAGATGAACTCATAAGAGGAGCTAGGGGCAGATTGTTGAAAGAAGTTTCGATGTGCATTAATACTTGGATGGTTGAATTTGGGTTTTTGCCTCTAGACAAGATTAGAATGGAGTTAAACCCTCCTTCCCAGGGGAAAAAAGTCAAGGTAATTATACTACGTTGCATAAGGTAGGAACTACCATCAATGGAGGGGGTTGATAGTAAATAATTTAGGGATGAAAGAGAAAAAAGAAGGGTGGAAATCCATGAACAATGGTGGAAAGTGAAAATGAGCAAGGCATGAAGAAAAAGCACACAGCTGGAAAAAGAAATGCAAAACGGGGAAACGAGTGAATAAAATCAAAGAGAGATGTGTCAAATGAAGTGGAGAGAGGAATTGATTAGCTCTATACTAAGGTAAATAGGGATAGAAGTGTCGGACATCCCAGTATGGGTAAGTTGGGAAGAAGGCCCAAGTGGAAAGAAGGACAAAGAAACTCAGCCAACAAGTAGCGGAACATCGGATAAATCACTAGAAATAGCCCTAGAGGCATGTGCGGAACACATGAGTACCCCATAAAGTGAACCATCCATTTTTGCGGAATTAGTTCCTGGAAGAAACAAAAGTAACACTCCTCTTACCGAGCCCCGGGTGCACTCGCATAATCTGGTAACTAAATCTCAAAATTTTGTTTTACAATTACCTTGGCATAATCAAATGAGCATCAATGCGAATAGTTTACAAACTAGCATGTTAGAAGGAGGAAGTAGTAGAATAGTTCTTCTCTGAGTAGTGGTAACATTATAGCACAACCAAATACCTCAAGGACTTGTACTTGTAGGATCTCCAACTGTCACAATGGATGGAGTACCAGCAAGGCCACCCCTAAAATTTCCATAATTTTTGGGAAAGGGAGGAGAATATGATGAACCACAACAGTATTTCTTGCATGAATCAATATGGAACGCCAGAGAAACCACAACAAATACCAAATTGGTTGAATTTCAGACAATTTTAAGAGGAATGGCCTTACAATGGTACATGAAGTTGCTTGAAACGCGAGGACCACCGGCTCCCACTTTAGCATAGAAAAATAACTTCTTCTTGGACAAATTTTCACAACCCAAGTCCAACCAACAAGGTGTTTCAGAATTAAGAGAAATCCAATAGATGCATGGAGAATTTTCCTAGGCATATGCACAATGCTTCAGGGATGTACTGACTAAACTAAAATTTTCTATCCATGAATCCCATCATAAGGAGTGTTTTATTCAAGGTTTATTACCATTAACAAGGATGCATTTATCACAGCAAGTGATAGACTCACTTAGAACTACATTAGAGCAAGCGATGAAGATTGAGGACATGGCTAACTATCCAAACACTACTATAGTAGGAGTTTTTCCATATTCAGGAGAACCGGCACAAGTGCATAACAAACTGGCAGAAATAACTGGAAGAATTCAAGGCTTGAATACACCAAAATCAACCCGACCGCAGGTATGGTGTAATGGCTACATGACAGAAAGACATCATGCTTAAAATTCCTCGGGACGATAGGTGGAAAAATTATGTAGGGTGGACCATTTAATGGAGGGTCGAGTGCAATAGTTGTGCAGGTTTCCACAACGAACCCGTCCCACTCCGTAGGACTACCAACATATATAGAACTGCCAAGTGCTTCTCCTAATGACTATTGTGATATTTACAAAGAATTTGGTAATATGTCGTGGCTCTGCCCAATTTTACAGAAATACTCCTCAATACCAAACATGGTATACTACAAATTTTGTGGATCCACTATACATAGCACTGAGAATTGCAAGGCACTAAACACTTTGACATAAAGGCTAGATCACTCTATTTATCAAGTAGAATATCAACCCTCGGGAATAGGGGGACGTCATGGGAGAGGATTTGGAGTTTGACAAGGAGGTGGTCGCATATTCCTCATCTAATGTTACAACTGAAATGAGATTGGCCATCTTTCCTACGACTGCCCTTTTCCAAAATACCATGGTGTACATACTATCGCACGAACACCCACACTGTGGAGGAATTCCCTGAATTGATCGTGAAATGGGAAGATCATGTAAGGATACCATACAACTTTATTAACTGCGAACCACTAGAAAACCAAAGTGCAGCAGGATTTGTTGTTGCTCGGGAATGCGCAAGAACTAGGTCAAATCAATGATGACCAAACTCACAGTGATCAAGAAGGAAGCACCAAGGAAGACTAAGTGTATTTCAATCCAATAGAAAGAGATCTACTAGGAAGCCACGAACATATTTTCTCGAATACCAACCCCGCCATCCCGGGATGAAGCAAGACCATATCACCAATACAAAAAGGATGACCCAAGAACTGATGAGTGAGAATCAAATAATAACGAAGCAAGGGATTATATTTAATTAGGGTTACACTTACTAAAATATATTCTAGAATATGAGAATGCCACTCAGAAGTTGTACGGAGCACTTCATAACCTATATAATGTTGCGGAAATTGATGGCGATATCTATGCCCCGCTACTAGAAAGAAACTTGTAATTGGTGCAAAAAAGGCGAAGGAAGAGGAATAGTCAAGAGTTATGTCTGGATGCATGGGTACATGGCTATGATATTAAGAATGTGATGCTAGACTTAGGTTATGATGTAAACATCCTGCCAAATAATTCATGGGAATCAATGGGTTCTCCACCTCTTGTCTACTCTCCCATTCAGTATAGGAT
Source organism: Larix kaempferi (assembly GCA_027924585.1). Lineage (NCBI taxonomy): Eukaryota > Viridiplantae > Streptophyta > Pinopsida > Pinales > Pinaceae > Larix > Larix kaempferi. The sequence goes on along the minus strand of BSBM01000765.1, from coordinate 4,013,815 downwards.
GGAAAATGAAATCACATTTTTCCCATTAGACGGTTAGAGAATGTTCAAGTTGATTTGAGAGGTGTCAAAACCACTACATATTTTGAAGTAATAGAGATCATGGTTGGAACGAATCCCTACATAGAATTGCTATGAATAGAATGGGATTACAAGAATTATGGGATAATTGATTTGAAAAATAGAATGGTGACTTTTGAGGATGATGGCATGAAGGTAACAAAAAATCTATATCCACACCAAGGTCCGTGATATACAGAGCCAATCCAAGGAAATATGCAATGAGACGTCCTGGACAACATATATTCTCTAATAGCGTGGAAAATGGAAGATTATCTAAACACGATAGCAGAGGGCTCAGTAATCTAGAGGAGCATTCAACCTTTTGACAGTGATTCTGAGGAGGCTTGGTACAACTAGAAAAATGGGAAACATGAGCTCTCATCCATACATTTCCCAATGGTGAAATCAATTCGTTGGATTGGATAGGATTGCATGATTCACCAAGGTATGATGAAACCAATAGCTTAGACCAATTCCTTGGTAAAATGGACTAAGTCATAGACAAATACCACATGGATGTTCTGGATATCGCACTTAGATGGACTCTTGCAAGGTGGTGGGAAACACACAAATATGACATACTTGATTGGGACACCACTCAGCTCGCACTAATGATTAAATTCAATCCTTCCAAGCATGCCAATATGGTGAAATAAATATACATGGGAGAGACCAATCCCTACGAGGACATTGATATTTTTTAGCACCATTGGGAATTAGATGGACTACAGCCATAATTTTGGGTTTGTCATTTATTTCACAAGATTGGCCCTATCCCGAAAACATGGTACCTGCACGAAGAAACAAGGTGATAGACCAGATCCTGGAAGACGATGTCTGCAAAATTTTGTCAAGACTTTTCTTTTTCAGCAATCAATGATACGATGATGGAGACATTGTCAGCTATTAAGGAATCATTATTCACCAACAAGTTGTGGAACGTGGGACACTCATATGTCTGTCTTGCACTCTAAGAAATGTCAAATCTCACATTCATGATTTCTAAATTAATATCCCCTCTTTATTGCACAAAAGTAGATTAAGAGAACTTCGATACATATGAGCTCAAGCATTTGCGGCACTTAACCTTCAAGGAGTTGTAAGGATCTCGAGAAATAAGATATACAAAACCTAAAGATGTTGGAGAAATCTATGTGAAACCTATGAAATTGAATAAAGTCAACATTGGTATTGAAGATAAATTGAAGATGGAAACTATTAGGGATTACTGGTATGAGCAAACGATGTTGAAGGTCGAATCACTATTAAGAGAATACAATGATCTATTTCCACAAAAATTCACAAATCTCAAAGGGATTTAGGGAGATCTAGGTGAAATGATGGTTGTGTTGAAACCAGATGCGAAACCTGTAAAGAATTGATCGTATAGATTGAATCCCTGAGTGAAGCAAAAAGTGAAAAACTAGATTGATCACATATTAAGCACAGATCTGATTTTCCTAGGAAATGAATCAGACTGGATTGGTCCTATCGTCATCCAAAGCAAGAAAGATACATAGGACATTAGGGTATGCATTGACTATCACAACCTGAATTCTTCCTATGTCCATGACCCTTTCTTGACGTTGTTTAGTGAAGAAGTGTTAGATCAAGTACCAGGAAATGAGACATACTCATTCACTAATGGATTCTTGGGCTACCACCAAGTTAGGATTGTTGAAGAAGATAAGAAGAATACCACATTCACTGTAGAATGGGGATCATTTGCATATAATGTGATGCCATTTGGATTGAAAAATGCACCAGTCATTTTCTCAAGGATAGTGATCGCAACCTTCTATGAATTCTCCATAAGTTATTAGAAGTCTATCTGGATGACTGGACAATCTACAACCTACTCAAAGACCATGTTGCACTTCTTCGACTTATGCTAGATCGTTGCAAACAAATGGGAATTTCTTTGAACTTAAAGTGCATTTTTTGCATTCCTTTTGGAAACTTGTTGGGTCATATTGTTTGCAAAGATGGAGTTATGGTAGATCCTACAAAAAATGCAGCAATTATGAACCTACAGCCCCCAACGTCAGTAAAGCAGTTGCGATCCACATTGGGACATACAAGGTATTACAGAAGATTCATCTGCAATTATTCCTCCATCACTACGCCCTTGAAACAACTATTGAAGAAATCATAAACTTTCAAGTGGAACGACAATTGTGAAAAAATCTTTTGCAATATTAAAAGAAAAAATGGTAAACACCCCAATCCTAGCATTTCCAGATTGGAAAAAAAAATTTCCATGTACATGTTTATGCATTAGGGATCGCTCTTTGCACTATATTAGCCCATCCAGGAAAAGGAGAGATGGACCATCCAATTTATTTTTTCAGTAAAAATTTATCACAAGCGAAGTGTAATTACACAACAATAGATTGAGAAGGATTGGCTATGATTTATGCATTGCAGAAGTTCCGCCACTACTTGTTGGGAGGACATTTTAATTTTTTTGCTGATCACTTAGATCCGAAATATTTGGTCAACAAACCCATTATAGAAGGACAAATCTGTAGATGGTTACTCGTATTCTAGGAATTCTCCTTCTAAGTAATAGTCAAACCTGGGAAGCATAACAATGGCCCTGATCATCTATCATCAATTGAGTCTAGAGAAGTTGATGGGCTTGTTGATGACTAGTTACTAGATGTAACACTTTTGAAAGTAGAATCCATTCTGGACCATTCAGAGGAGATTACATTGTTCCTTACCACAGGAAAGGCCCCAGATGATTATTCTACATCACATAAGCATCATTTACTTGGTAGAGCCGTGGAATATCAGCTAATTGTGAGACAACTCTATACCTTGGTAATTGATGGGATCCTACACGAATGTGTATTAGATCATGAAGGCCAAATAATTTTATGGGAATTCCACGCTGGTGTAGCAGGTGGCCATGTTGGTGGAAAATACACAAGAATGAAAGTACTCCAAGTAGGACTATGGTGGCCTACAGTGTTCAAAGATGCCAATGAGTATGCCACAAAATACGATGTATGTCAATGGGTAAGCAAACCATTTCACTGAGACAAACTCCCCCTTCATCCAGTTCAGTATTTCCAACCTTGATTTCATGGGACCTGTCAACCTATTGACGAAACATTCAAAAGCTCACTACATTATCACTGCAATAAATTATTTCACCAAATGGGTTGAAGCAACACCAGTCCGAGATTGTTCCTTAGAGACAACGACTCAATTCATTTATGAAAATATTATTACTCAGTTTGGATTCCCTAGGAGTATTACAAGTGATAAGGGAAAGGAATTATTAAACAACACTATTGAAGAGTTGACAAGTGAATTTTTATTTCAGCACCACAAAAGCAATCCATATCACCCTCAAGCAAATGGTAATATTGAATCTTTCAACAAGATTCTGGAGAATGGACTGACCAAATCCTGTTGCACAAATCAGGATGATTGGGATGAATTGATTCCAGCCATATTATGCACATACATGACTACTACCAAGAAGCTTCACAAGTAGACTCCATTCCAATTGGTATATGGAAGAGAAGCAGTAGTTTCTATAGAATTTGTAGTTACAAGTATTTACATTACACACACAACACACATGAAAGAGGAGGAATCAGTTGCAGAACGTCTTTCGGAACTGATGGAACTTGAAGAATATTGGTTCCTAGCTTCCTATCATGCAATAGTGGAAAAAGGACAATAGAAGGCATGGCACGATAGCCACATAAAGTAGAAACAATTCACCAAAGGCGACAAATTTCTACTCTATGACACAAAATTCATGCAGCATCTAAGAAAGCTACAGATGCAATGGTTGGGATCATTTATTGCTGCAAAAATCAAATATTGAAAATTATGCAACTTGATGGTATCCTACATCCAAGATGGGTGAATAGTGCACTCCTGAAGCCCTACATTTTTTATCAATGATTCCACAATAATCCACTACTGCTATCGGGAGTGAGTTAGTTGGGAGTTAGGTTCATTTCCAGGCAGTTGATTTTTATATTTTCAGTTCTTAATTATTTTTTCAGTCCGGTTAGTTGTCTCATCGACATTTAAGGAGATAGTAATGACCAAATCTAAAGAATCCAATCTTGATCGTGTGAACTCTCATTCCATATTTGTAATCAATACATTAATTATGCCACTCGTCCACTACGTCTCAAAATTTAATACTTCCTCCTCATTGGATGAATTATATACCCCAATCTAATCACTACTAATACATTCATCCTTGAATAAGTTGAAGGAACACAGAGCAGTCAAACTGGAACCTCTAGTACAAAGTGAGCCCCAAGCACCCGAACAACCTGTGATCCATTTTGTATCAGCGTCAAACATTGAAAATGGGGAATGTGCTAGCCATGCGAGAAACCTTTAGCAAGACATAGTCCAAGCAGAAGGAGATAGTAAAACCTAATTCGCTAGATCTCGGGATTACAATCTTAGGCGATTTTGCAGGGGAAAATAGAGTATACACGGCTTATGGATATCGATTTTTCTTCTGGGGACCTGTATCTAGACATGCATCTTAGTGTATATCATAATTTCCTTCCAGCTACAAATGGACAAGCCATACCAGAATGGAAACATGACTCTGTATCCCTAAGAGATTCAACCTTGATGAATCTGAAATATCTTCTAGTTTGTGGTGCCACAACAGATGTATAGAAGTGCACAAGTTTTTGATCATCCTCATGTGTGGCTATAATTTGTGGTTAAACCGAAAATATAATTTGATTCATATAGATGGCATTCACAAACTTATAGGTCTTTCAATGCAAGGGGAGGATGTCACTACAACTTTGTAGTGTGAGCATAAGCGAGCGAAAAAGTCACTTGAAGTCGAACCTATACGATAAATATGGCACCAAGCATGGAGGAAAATGCACCATCATTGTTGATATTAATCACCCGCCAACCAAGGTTGCATGTCAAATTATTGTTGGTAAGGTTATGTGGAAATACACAAATGGGGAATGCACTTTAGACACACTATCAGTCGCAAGATTTTATGTTCAAGGAGCTCAACTAAGTTGGTGCAAGTTCTAATGGACGAGTTGTTCCAAGCATGCACAGATGCACAAAACTTTGGAGGCTACTTCATTTTTGGGTACTTGCTTATTTCTCTAGCCATGTGAAAATGGAGACCACCACACAGTCTAAAATTAACGTCCATCACTCTAAAATAGGGTATCGTCTAACATTTCGCACCATGGAAATTTCCACGGGATGCTACCAACATCGTTTTCAACAAGAACACTTTTGAATAATGGTACCCTGATCTTAAGAAAGACGCAGTGGAGTGGATTCCTGATGATCTGGTAAGGAAGTATACTTCCAAATTATGGTTTGGCATCGACTGAGATAATACCTTTATCTGGTCGCTTGAAATGGACCTAGAAGTATTTCCAACCTACCATCTACCATTTTTCTTACTTCCATAAGCATTCCATAAGGTGGTAAGCAATTGGAAAGGCATGAAAATCATCTCTGCGAGTAAAGGTACATATTATATGTTTCCTCAATCCTCATCTAAAGAGAAAAGAGGATGAAAGTATCTCAGGAAGAACCCTCCTAGCATAGTAAGACTGAATCCCCACCCTTGCCACCACCACTTCCACCCCTCGCTCCGCACATTAATGAAAATACCATGGTCCCTGTAAAATATTTCCACAATGTAGTTGCTTATATCAACGGATCCAAAAAGGCCCATGTTGACAAATCAACACACCGAACTTGTCAAAGTTGACAAATGATCCCATTTTTCATAATCTGTTGTGGATGGCCATTCCACACAAAGTCCCATCTGACATTCCTAAGTTTGATGATAAAATGGGAAGACCCATCCACACATATCACGACTTATCATTTGTGGTGCGTCTCTAACTCTATGTTGGAGGACAATATCAAGCTACCTCTATTCCTACAGAACCTAACTCGAAATGCTTCTAAATGGTATATTGAGCTGCCAAGTGCCTTAAATACTAGCTTCAATGCATTAGCGATGGATTACTTGACAAACTTTCATTTTCCTATCAGTTATGAAAGTCGGACTGATATTTTGACATCATTACATTAGAACAACACGACACATATCTCCGATCACATTCATGAATGGAGGTGAAGGTGAAGGCTTGTAAAAGCTACTATTGCAGACTAGTTATTAGCAGACTGGTTCACAAAGTCCATGTTACCCCCCATTGCTCGTGATGTCGCTATAAGTGGAGCCTCAACAAAATAGCAAGCCATCCTCTGTTCCCAACATTTGGATTTAATTTATTCACAATCGGGCACCTTATAGGAAACTATCCCACATTGTCCTTGACCTTAAACCGACCCACCTAGACCCACCCCAAGACCACATGTTGATGGTATCATTGGTTATGTCTCCATTGCTTCAGTGAGCTGGTATATTGGGTAGTCCAATCAAATTTCTATTTCTAATACTCCCTCTTCTATTGTGCCTACTACCAAACCATCTATTGTTCCTTCTCAGACCTCTGAGGTCAATTCAGTTCAATCAACCAAACCTCGACAATTTGGAGGAAAAAAAAAAAAACAGAAAAACCCTTCCACTGAGCAAGAAACCCTTCAAGCCTAAACACCTAATGTTGGGGGAAATAAGAAGGAAAGGAAACCAAAGTTCCCTTGTAATATTTGTGGCGATGAAGATATGACGCATTTTTGTCCACACTTAAAATAAGTCAATGAGTTCATCATTCAACGAGACTCTACCCCACATCATGTTGTCTTGACGAATCCTTTCCCCCCTCAGCAACAACATCAACAAATGATTGTTTCAAATCCTCTCCCTCCAAAAGGGGGAAATGGAGGTCATCCTCTTCACGGCGATAGGCCACCAAATGCTAATGTGTTTTTATGTGAAGAAAATCTCGCCTTAACCACTTGTAATCATACTTATGAGAAACCTGAGATGAATTATCGTGAAAAGAACTTGGCCTCTACATCCCAATATAATGGCCCTCTTCAAATAGAGCAGCATGTGCTTGACACAGTCATTCGCCCTCCTAAGGGGGTAATTCAACAAGCAATGCATAATCCCAATGCCTATGCTTCCAATAATTACAATATTGTGAAAGATTTATCTCAGGCCCCTTCTGCCATGTCTACTCTCGAGGTGTTGAAAAATTTTCCCGCGCAATGGAAATCACGGTTGTCGAGCATTGGTGGGATTGATCCCTCTTAATTGAGTTTGGTCATTTTTGACATCGAACATAGCCAACCAAGGCTCTCCCACCGAATTGCTTTCCAAATTCAAGTAGTCGTACATGGGAAGAACATCTTTCACACTAGAATTGATGAAGGAGCCACCACTTTTGTTATGTCTATGTCATGTTGGTGTGGTATAGGCTCCCCGGAGCTTATACAATCTTCCATGACCTTAAAATCATTTGGAAATCAAACTTTTACACCTCAAGGAATCTTCATTGCCTTTCCAATCACACTAGAGGGAAAAATTGTCAATGTCGACGTTGAAGTGGCCAATGACCCCTTATACTATAATATGTTTCTTGGGCATAATTGGTTTTATGCCATGAAGGTGGTAGTCGCGTCGGTCTTGTTGGAATTTGCGTTTGACGCTCCCGTGAGTTTCGCGACATGGGTTAACCCCCTCTCATGTATCTTAACTTTGGAGATTGTAGCGAAGACTAATGCCTGTGGGTTTTGGTCAAACGACAATTTTGCTCCAACAAATGGTATGAGAGCGACAAATATCGAGTTAAAACTCTCTTGGGTAACGCTGGGAGGGATATTTTTGGCATTTCTGTATAGCGCTCCTTGTGAGTTTTACGACATGGGTTAACCCCCTCTCATGGATCTTAACTTTGGTGATTGTCGAGATATTAACGCCTGTAGGTTTTTGTCTAACGACACTCGTGATCCAATAGGTCTTTTGTCTCCTTTGATTCCCCCATCAAGGGAATATTGTTACTATAGATCAACTTGCTTACTACATGTCATATTTGTGCCTTAACCCCAGTAGTAACATTTTGTTTTTCAACAATTATATTAATACATATGAGAGTGTGGGTGTCGGTTTTCTTAAGGACTCATCACTGATGGGTTCCTTCCCTTTTCTAGCGCCTAATACCTCTAAAATGGAAGCTCTTATTTGCATGATCACTTCACTTATTGATGGATCCATTGGTTATTCTGATCCTTGGGTAGTACCTAAATCGAGTGAAGTTGATTATTATGGAGATACCATGTCACTCACTGTGGTTGAGATTTCCTCTCAAGAAATCCAATCGCTTCCTGATCTGAATCCCAATCCTCACCTAGCTGTTGATCCCAATTCTAATTTCGATCCTCACCTAGTTGTTGATCTTGATCCCTTCCCCTCTTGGGATGATTCCTCACCTATTTCGCATGACTTTTTTATGATGTATTACCTTTGGATGAGGCCCTTATAGAAGTCATGGATGCTCATGAACAACCTTGGGATGAGATGTACCTAGATCATATTTTCTTCTCAATCAGAAAATGTGGAGAATGTTATTCAAACCCTCATTTCGACTACAGAACCCTTGTGGCACCGTCCCTACAAAATTAAACATGTTCTACATCAAGGGGCATATGCATTAATCGATTATGATGGAGATCCTTTCGGTTAGAGCCCCGCAGTGGGCCTTACTTGAAGAAGTATTATGTGTAGAATTTTGTTCCTGCTAGATGATTTGTACATTATATATTATAGTTTTGGTGTGGTGTGCATTTTTATTTTGTGTGTGTATGCTATGTCTCAGTCCATTACAAAACATTAAAGACCCAACAACTTTAAAAATCTAAAAGCATTACATATGTGCATTTTTCCAATTTTTACCTTTTTGGCCTATTGACGTGTGTTTTGGAGATAATTTTGGCTATGTTTTTCAGGATTTAATGAATGAGACATAGTATGTTTTAGCGGCATCCACTTATGGTACGTAATTTATATCTTTGGCATATAGGGATAGGTTTTTCCTTTGTCGCTCATTGCGTGTTTTATCTAGTATTGTTCCCACTATTATGCCATAAGGTCAATCTCGTCTAATTATGACATTATCCACACCTTCTTTTTGCACATTGTATCTCAGACGGTAATGCCTTCCCCATAGGGGTACTCTAGAGTAGGACTTGGACTATTATTTGGTTCCCATGTTTTTGTTATGGTAGGACCAGGAACCCCTTTAGTCCATGAATCCAAGAAGATTGAGCCTCATTTTTCTCTATCATTATTATTATTCTGACCTTCTTGGGGGGTTCCAAGGTTTTTATTACTTCTATGGTCACGTACGCTTAGTCTCTTATTTCATGTTCCTTGCCGCTTGCTTATATCCCTATGCTTATGATATTGTTGTCGTAATCAACTACTAGTCGGATACCTCGCCTCTCTTCCTATTGCAGTATCCTACCCATGGAGAGAGAACTGTTGCTATGAGTGGTCCCCTTCTACTCATGATTCCACACTTGCGTCACCTATCACCCAATTGGTTCTGCATGCAAAGGAACCTATTGACAACTACTAGTACTACTCGTTCTCTCTTTCCAAGTATCCTTTTATCATTTTTTGGGCTTGTTAAAACTGGATAAAAAGGCACCTTATGGAGCAATTTTCTCTCTTCTTTGATCTCCTTAAAAAATAAATATGGATCCGAGTTGACTTTTTGGGCTCATTAAACTTCCATAGAAAAGGTACATTTACGTGAATTATTTCCTCTCTCCTTTGAGCTCGTTAAAAATGGAAGGAGGCCTCGATTTGACCTTCCTGGGATTGTTAAACTTCTACAAAAAATGTTTCATATCGAGCACTCTTCTATCCTTTCTTCAAACTCGTTAAAAACAGAAGGAGGAATCGAGTTTACCTTTCTAGAATCGTTAAACTTCTACGTAAATGGACCTATATCGAGCAATCTTCTCTTTCTTCTTCGAGCTCACTAAAAAATGAAGCTGGACTTGGGTTTACTTTTACAGACTCATCAAAATTTAACAAGAAAGACACTATATCAAGCACTCTTATATCATTTCTTCAAGCTTGTTAAAAAATGAAGAAGAACTCAAGTTCAATTTTTTGGGATCTTTAAACTCCTATGAAAAATATATTATCTAGCATACTTCTATCTCTTTTTCAAGATCGTTAAAAAGTGAATAAGGTACTTAAAAGAGAGAAAAAAGAGGGGAGGAATTACAATGTTTATCTCAAGAAGTGGCAGCAGTCCAGTACGTCTCCCTTGAACATGGCATGTGTTTGCGTCTTTGTATTATAGTTGGGTTATCTATTTGCCTCATATCCTTACCATGTTCATGACTTATAGTACTTCTTCAATTGGTTACTCTTCCAATCACTATGGAGGGTGCTTCGATGCCTCCAGAATCATTGCACTATGGTCTATATGGTGTTATTGAGTCCATGTTGCCTAGTTACACAGTTTTTGTGTTGTATGTTCAAGGGAATTCCAACCTAATTCAACCATTCTTCGGTCCCATTGAACTTGTGTGTCGTACATCCATGTGTCAATTTTTCATACCTAGTGATATTTTATATCTTTATCACATCTCTCAATGTCTATTTCATGTCAATTGATGGGGGATACATTAAGGGCCTCCTTCGACGAATTTTTTCCTATTGACATCGAATTCTTGTCTAGGAAGTGAGTCTAGAAACCAAAAAACCCTGGAGCTTTCATTCATTAGTGGTAGGTATTTCTTGCATTCAAGAAGGGTTAAACATCATTGAATCCTAATCGAGCGGTTCCACGATTGTTCAACATCAACTCATCTATTCACACTTTCTAGAATGTATTAGGTGTATTGGGGTCCATTATCATCATCGGTGGATTCCCCTGCATCTATTAACAGTAAACATCATTGACCAGTAATCAGACGGATTCTTGCATGTTCAACATCGGCACAACTATTCACATGTCATAGAATCACACCATCGGGGTTTGAGACGAAGACCTTAGGTTTAGGGTTTGCATCACTCAGCCTTGTTTCCCTTCCCAATATGTGTTGGAGTTTATATCACTAGTTATGACTATGTATGAGGACCATCTTAGCATTACCAATGGTGTTGGTTGTCCTCCTGGTTGTATATTGTGACATAGATCCACATTGTATCTGATCGTGGCTATGATCCCTTTTATCACATGTAACCACTGTATACTTTTTTGTGGCCATGATCTTGCACATTATTACATGGATCTGCACTGTACTTTCTTGGGGGCCATGCTTTGTAGTCCTTTTCCAGAGCATGGATATGCCTACCTCGGGGATGATATATGCATACTTGGTCGATGGCAGGTACCCTCCAATTTCATGCTTCCAATACCTTACTTTTCCCTAATATTATTGTAAAGTGTTTCAACAATAACCTCACACTTTAGGGGGCATATGTTATACCCTTATTTTCCACCCTATAGGATCCTCAGAGACCATACATACTTGCTCAATTGAAACCACACTCTTTTACCATTCTCTAGGCCTTATTTTTCCACCATCACCCCCTGCATGCTTGTCAAGGAGGGACAGTCACCTTTCCATTTCCCCTTGCATGCCTATTAGAGATTCATGCCAAAAATCCTTGCTCTACCTTAGGGGGGAAATGGTATTCCCTCACATGGATTTTGGATGAGTTTCGGGAGGATTATTGCTATGACTAGATTCCACCTCACTTTGGCATTGGAACTCACTACACAACTCAAGTCCAGGTGTCCTTAGGAGTCCACATTCATCCTCCCTTCATTCACCATGCATATATATATTGAGGTCATTTTATGAGAAAGGGGATATTCTTGCTTGGTATTGTTATGATGTTGGAATCCCTAATGCTTCTTACATCCCATTAGGAGAATTTTGAGGTCTAAAATGGGCCTTCTAGGAGATATAATAAAATATTGTGAGTTTGTCATTTTGTGGGGAAGGCATATTCACAATTCACCTCTTACACGAGAATTCTTGTAACTATGATTAAGGTAAAGTGAAAATATGTATACAACTAAAATTGATATAATTAGAAACATGAGTACTTTTGAATACATAAAAGTACTAGAATAAAGAACTCATAAAATCAAATAAAGTAAAATATTTTAGTTTTGAATTGTAAACCTAAATTAAACTTTTACAAATAAATTCTATGTTATACTTATATAAAATAATTTAGATTAATAACTATTTATTTTTACATATATTTATATATTTAATATATAATTCTAATTTATATTCGGTAAGTAAATATAACATTTAAAAAAAAAACGGCTACGATTATATTGATAAAAGGATGAAAATTTTCAGCGGGTCATTACAAAATTCCTCTATTATTGTTCAAAGGTTCATATACTATATCTTGCAAAAATAAACAAATATTTACAGTCATCCAGAAGGAGAAGTTCCTATTCCAAAACATAAAACTCCCTATACCATTGTATATTCTAACATATTGACCAACTAACATTATGTAAATAAAGTTCATTAAGACAAAGATAAACCATTGGAGTCACTATATGTACCGTACTCAACATAAAGAACATTTTCATATTCTATTGAGTTGTTCACAGCATCTTCTGTAGCATCTTCAGCATAAGTGGCGTCTTCTTCTTCGGGTCTTCCTCCATAGTATCCTCAGTAGCATCTTCTTGAGAAGCTTCATCATCCTGGGTATCTTTGGTATTCTCTTCTTCATCCTCACTATCAACAATAGGATTTACTTGCAGACCCATAGTCCCATCTTTTCCATTGAGCTAGATAAGATATGGACCGGTTGCAAGACTGAATTACCCTCACCATTATTTGCATCAAAATTTTGATCATTCTTATAGAATTTCCCCCCTATGAGGTCTTCATGCTTCATAACAGTCTTGGTTAATTCTTTCAGATTCTCATCACGGGCCCTAACAACCGCTTCAATGCTGATGAAACGGACATCCAAACCAGAGTTGATTTGGTGAGAAAATTGTTCAATATGATCCAGTCACCCATCTAAAACCATACCATGAGAAAATAACCGATGGAATGCAACAATTAACCTTCCATTTGGTCACGCATCCATTTCATATGACTGAAAAAATATTGGATGCTAGCTTGGGCTACACTAAATTTCTCAATGAGTTCATCAATCCGCTTTTCAATATCCATTTTCACAATGTTAACCCAATTCTATAAATACCAATTCCAAGCATACTAAAGAAGGTAAGACATAGAAAATTCAAGCAGGGGCTCACTCCGAAAGACACTAAAATCACAACCCAACTAAATATCGAAATTGATAGACCATCAAGAGGGAAATATAAGGGCTTCGTCACTACCACTAAAAAAAGGTAGGAGAGAACTTCTAGGTGCAAGCTCAGAAGATAAGAACCCCAAACCAAAATAACCAACCAATTCTTCCAGAACACCTGTATCCCAAACTTTCCAAACAAAAGAGAGGGAAAAGCTACTAGGAATTACCCAAAAAAGAGAGCATTAAAGGTTGATGAACTCGGCGAAGTAATGCCAATATCCTCGAGCTAAGGAGAAGGCAGGGGAAGTCTCAGCATTCCTCATCACCATTCCAATTATTACACAATCCTCCCAAAAATTGAGGCTTCTAAAACACACTGGAGCACAAAAACCATTGCATCTAGAAAAACATCGAACATTTACTGAACTCCAACACTTAACACAAACAATATCTCCACAAAAGGGAGTGTTCTAGTCCATAGTACCTTCATACCAACTCACATTAATAACACTTATGTCGCCCTTTGTAGTCTGAGCTTCACCACCAACAAGAGGACCTTCCATCCTCCACTTTTTAACCATGTCATTAACACAAATGACAACCTCGAGTCTCTTATTTTGGGATTTAAAGAGCATCATTAAATGCCAAGGAGCAAACCTTAATAGGGAATCCAACATTGTTGAATTGGTCTCCCATTTTCAATCAATCCTCCCTGAGGAAGATGAGAGGCTTGCTTATCTAGTCCATCATCTAGCGAGTTATGATTTCTTCTAACATGAAAGAGTTGGAGAGATTGGAATTGGGAAAGAATGCCTAAAATACATTTGTCAAGACGACCAAAAATTTGATCCTCGATATCCCAACGATGCCTATTTTGTGAGAGGATGAGAAGAGAATCACTTATCACTACTAAGGAACATACTCCTTCATCAAGAGGCATCTTCAAGCCTAAGAACAAAGCAAAATTTGTTTCCGCCTGATTATTGGTGCCAATCCCTAAACCACAAGAAAAAGTCTTTACTATATTTCCTCCGGAGTCAAAAAGAACCCCTCTCGCACCTACCACTCCAATTATTAAATATAACATTACATATAATATTTATTATAATATAATATAATAAATATAATATACATGATTTGATTATCACATATATTATATTATATTATATAACACTTTGTCCATTGGATGTAGCTTGGGTGGTTGGGAGTACTGATTGATAACTTCCATACCCAGGTTCAATTCCTTGTAAGTGACATGCTTGGCTCTTAATTGAACCCCCATTGTTCTGACAATGTTCAGCCTACCCACACGGTGTAGCCGTGAGGTTTTATGGATGTAACAGCCACACACACACACACATATATATAGCACATGATAATAATATATAATATGCTATAATATATAGGTTATAATATATAATATAATAACTTTATTAATATATGTTATAATAATTTTAAAAATATAATATAATTTATTTATACATCATATCCAAAAATGTACTAAATCAAAGTTATGTTTTTTAATTTATGTTTGACTTTTCATTAAAGTAGTTTAAAGTGAAAGTACTTTAAGAGTACTAAGTACATAAATATCATATTTACACCATAAGGCATTTCTACAAGTGAGAAACACTGCAAATTTTTCGTTTTTATGGGTTATTGGCCGTTGGATGAATCGTCCGAGGAACGAAGTCATTTCGTCCGTAGATTGTCTTGGTAAGCATGTGGAACCTCCCCCATTCGCGCCACCGCTCCAAACTCTGCCACATCTTATATTTCACGTGACGTTGAGTTCTAATTTGACTGGTGCGGTTCTTCCTGACTTGTTCAGGAAGTTTTGTTCCATGCGTCAATTTCCCTAAACCCTCCTCCACCCGCCCCACTGCTCATCACGAGTTAGGGTGTTTACAGTATTGAAATTGGAATTGTTGTGAAGCCTGTTGAGGCCACTGTTTGTCGTCAGACTTCCGAGAGTGTCATCCCATATCTTACCGAACATGATAGCTTCACTTTTTTGTGACTCCAAGCTATTTTTTCAGTCTCAGTCTCATTTTCGAACCAATCAAATTGCAAGCAGCCTTTTCTAGTCATCAAAATAATCTTTTTCGTTGGGCTTGAATTAATGGATTTAACTAACTGTTGGTTGTATTTTGGGCACCATGAAGGTTTCTAAAGTGCTTTTTCATGGTCTTGAATCTTGAGAATGTATTAGGTCTATGCAAGATGTTTGGAGGCCCTGAGCACTTTATGCCCAACGAGGTATAAGATAGTAGAGTAGCTGATTTTGATGAAGAAAATGGTGTTGGAGCTGGTGAAAAACGGGACAGTACAGTGGAAGGAATGGCCGATTCATGCTCATTAGGGTTGCTTGAGTTAGCTGCAGATAATGACCTTATTAACTTAAAGCAGGCTTTGGAAGAAGGTGGGTTGAGCGTTAATGAGAGAAGACTATGGTATGGAACGTATATTGAGTTCGGCCAGAAGATGGTTTTATAGTAGTGGAATCCTCTAATGGTTGCAACCCTTTATGGTAGTTTGGATTTGTTGAGTTATATATTGTCTGGAGACAAAGTAGATGTGAACCAAGCATGTGGGTCGGGTATGAATACAACTCTATATCATGTTGTTACAAGTAGGTCTATACTCGCAATTGAAACTATGGGGATGTTGATCAAGGCTGGGGAATATGTGAATTTCATGAATGCCCAAGGGAGATATAGGGAGAAAGTTGAATGAATGATGACACATTAGTTCCAGGTTTTTCTTTTATAGTGATTTGGTGGTCTTGAAAAAATCTCTGGTTTCCATGGATGAAAGTAATATTTTTCCTTGGGTTTGAAGTAATGGAGTTAACTACTTGTGGGTTATAACCATTGGCTGTATTTTGGGCACTCTGAGGGTTATTCTAAATTGCTTTTTCACATTCCTGGGAATGTATTAGGTCTATGCAATTGAGTAGTTCATTGAGATAGTATATAGGCTAGATGTCGGCGAAGGACTAGAACTAAATATTTGTTTATTTATAGAGGAAGATACTTAGGTGAAAGTCATGCAGAATAAGGATTCAGCAGACTTCACTTGGTGCAAAAACAGATTTAGGATTGTCTCAATTGTCCCCATTTCCATCTCTGTTGTAAAGTCCATTAAAAAAATTACATCCAAAACGGCCGCAGTCTGGGTTTTTCTCCCCATTTTCCATGAAGTCATAACCCATTTCCTCCTAGTAGAGAGAGCTCGGTTCGTGACAGCTACCACTGCTGCCAAAATTATTTATTTATGTTCTAACAATATTCAAATTATTATCATTAGTGTTGTTTTCATGCACGCGTAATGATTCTTCTAGAGGGCGAGGATCCACAAAATACGCGTGAGATGGCTTGGGAAGACGATTCCATCTCATTTTTCGTAGTCTAATAAATCTTTAATGGCTGACCAGCTTCCTGAGTCCGAATCACTCAGTTAATGGGGACATTTGGACATTCTCAGTATTTATTATATCTACATGTTATGAGTTATCTTACCTGCACCAACTTCTAAAATATTTTTCTGTTGCAAAACTTTTTGGACTCATTTGTTTACCATTTTCTTAACATGTTATCAAGTCATCTAACTTTGGTGTTCAAGGAGTTGATTCCAAGGGCATCTTTTATCTGAGAAAGATTGTTGAAGCTAATGCCTTGGTATAGCAATGCAGTCAAAATCAGAAAAAATAAAAATAAATTATGGAACTATGCCATGAAAAAAGAGCAATCCAAACTTCATAGCGGGAGACTTCATAGCCGGAGATGAGGAATATGGAATTTGTTGTCAATATTGTTCTTTTGTTGGGAGTTGCACTATTATCTTCAGCGCCATGGTGTGACGCCGGAAATATCTGGCATGATTTCTACAAAAAGAGTTGTCCATCGACCGAGAGCACAGTTCAAAAAGTAGTAAAGAAATACATACAAAAAGATAAATCTCTGGTGGATCCTCTGCTAAGGATGCATTTCCACGATTTATTTGTGAGGGTATGTCTCTCTCAATTTATGTGTTCATCAATCACATTTGTTGGTAATCGCTTGGACTGCGTTTCGTGTCAGAAAATGTAATTTAACATGATGTTGATGTGAAATCTGAGATGAAAATACTAATTCCTGGCAAGGTTAATGAGTCTTGGATGGCCACATCCAACGTGGCCAGGAAAAATCTGTCATGAGACTTAGAAAATAAAATAGACTAAGAACCCAAAGTACAATATCTTTGAAAGGAGAAGTTCCTTTGAAATAAATAATATAAGTAATATGGGAGGGTTGTCTATTCTTGAACAAGGACCAGTAGTTGTCATAGTACTGGTCCCACACAGCCACCACATATTCACATAAAAAAACCCATAAATTAAACATAAATATTCGATATTAAGTGCAGTACATATTTAAATTAATTCCAAAAAAATTTCATTAACTGACGGGGCCAACAGGTGTCCATAAATAGTCCTGGAGTGCAAAAGAGTACAAAACATCTTGTCCCGAGTACATACAGATCTGCTCATGGATCCAAAAGTACATTAACAACTATTTAACTCATCCTAAATATCCCAGCATTCATTAAAAATTGTTCAACCATTAATTACAACCTGTCCAAGCAACAACCAAAAGACTGTCATCCATAACTGCGTGCTTGTTCAACATCCCAACCCACTGTGATCAATAAATGACAACTACCCATTAAATGCAACCATTAAACAGATGAAAGCACAAGGATCATGAAATAGATGAAGGCACAAGGATCAACCATGACAAGCTCCCAGCCATTGGATCACATCTAAATCAATCCACAACACACATTCATTTTTGAGAGATTGCAATCCATGTGCACACTTCTTACCAATCCAATTCAACATCAAACAACTATAAAAGAACCACAACCCTTACTGCAGAGGCATTTCAGAAATTCAAACTCCGTAGTATGTGCACAGTGGAGACATACCATCAGAGTGTGTGCATAGTATAATCACAGTATAATCAGGTAACTGCATAATCAGTGTTTCTGTTATTTCCATTGTTGTTAGTGATATTTCTGTTATAAAAAGCTTCCAGTTTGCTTCTATATAATCAGAACCTGTAGTGTTATTTC
This sequence comes from Larix kaempferi, assembly GCA_027924585.1. Lineage (NCBI taxonomy): Eukaryota > Viridiplantae > Streptophyta > Pinopsida > Pinales > Pinaceae > Larix > Larix kaempferi. The sequence goes on along the minus strand of BSBM01000765.1, from coordinate 3,995,418 downwards.
CATTTATGTTATAGGCAACTTCCAGTTTTCTTCTGCATAATCAGCTTCCCCTTTAAATGTGCAAGTTGTTGCAGGCATGGCAAGAGTCAATGTTGCAAGGAGAACAAGTCGTCGACTGAGTAGGGGTGCCCAGCTATGCTGCACCTCATCGGATATGGCCACTGAATTCTGAGGCTCTCATGCATGATACTAGTTGCAGCCAAGAATTTCAACTGGATGGTTAGGAAGAAGGGGATGTCCAAGCACATGGTGATGGCCAAGGAGATGTGGAAGTAGAGGAAGACGTTGTTGCTGCTGATAATATCATATCCCTGTCTCAAGGAGGACCCTACTGCGGTGATGATGATGAACAGGTGTGTGAAACACAATATAAGAATGAACCAAGTGACAGTAACATGGAGGTTGTTACACCAACTGAGACAGCTGCAACTTCTGCTTCTGATCATGTCAATGAAAACGTTGATCATGCACTAGGGAGCAGCAATGGAGAATTGACTTTTCCAAGCCAGGTTACCCCACCATCATGGATGGCAGAAGCCATGATGAATTTGGACCAAAATATTGTCTCAGGGACCAATGAAGAAAGCATGAACATGCCTTCACAGCCACGAGAATTGGAAGATGAAATTGTTCATTATTTTGTGGACAATGGAAACCTGGAAGAAGATAGTCTCCACAATGAGGTTCCAGCTGAAGAGGACAATATGGTTTAGATAGAGTAGGAGAACACTGACCCAATATTGAAAGGCAAGTGTCAAGAAAGGAGTAGCAAGTGTCAGCAAAGGGCCAGTTGCTTGGTCGGTTCCTAAAGCTACCAGTAGAGAGAGTGTCAGCAAAAAGAAGGCAAGCAACAACAGACAATCTTCGTCTATGCCGAAGTTCACAGTTACTCACCTCAGAAGACTATATAAAACTATTGGTTGAGTCTGAGCATAGGAAACTTGAAATCCAGGATTTAAAATAGAAGAAGAAGGACTTATCTAAAGAAAAGAAGGCTGCAAGGATTGTTGCAACGGAACTTCGAGCACAGGAAAGGGTTGTAAGAGAGAGAGAAAGACAAGAAAAGGCTCATCAAAAGCAGATGGAAAGGCAGGAAAAGGAGTTGAGAAGGGCTCAACAATTGCTTCAAAAAGAACAAGGGCTGCCAGAAAGGGTTGCTAGTGATGCAAACATGGTGGAGGGCAGTAGGATGATGCCAAACACATTGGAACATATTCCAGATACTACTCCATGTTTCCAAGACCTCCTAAACATCCAAGTCCCCAGCTATCAACAAGTGCACATGCCCACTTTATTCCTTCCTACCATTGCAGGTGGTAATCATGTGTATGATTATACGAGGCTCAACCTACTGGAGGGGTTAGTAGCACAAGTGTGCACAGTGGCTACTCAATTCCTCCATGGCTTCAAGAGGCGAATTGGATATCATATGGAGGCAATTAGCCACAACCTAACCAGCCATTGTTAGGTAGGCCAACCAACTTGGCTCAAGCAGGAAAGTCAACAACACTGGGCAATGAAGATCTTGGAGGACATCCTTCATAGGGGTGTCATATGGGGTGCCAGCATTTTTGTTGTGACCACATTGCAATGTGGATTTTTTGTAATCACTGGCTCTAATGTCTGTAACATGGCCATTCTGGATACAATCCTAGACCATTTTGGATACAATTCTAGGTCACAGCGTTTCCTAATGTTTGCAGCATTGTAATCAGGGGTTTAATATACAATTTCATCATGTTTATGAATTATGTTTGTTGTTGGTTTACGTTGCAATCCCTGCAGCAGGGTTAGGGTCTAGATCCTTAATGAATCTTTAAGTGTGTTTTTTTTAATGTACAACTCTTGATAACCCCTCTACATTAATCTTAGTAAGTCCAGCAGGTTAAGGGTTGCAGTATTAATCATTAGATTCATTACATTTTGTAATCTCTAAAAAGCAGCCATAACAAGACCCCCGTTGTTTTCAAAAATTGTATTTTACCAAAAATCACTCAGAAATCTTGGTTCGTTAAACACACAACAACCTTGTCATCTGATCATAACCCACAAGTCTAGTCTAGCAAAAATGGCTAAGTCTAATGCAAAGATAATATTGATAACCATGAGAGAAAAAATGGCTCCAAGTAAACTATTGTATTTGTAAATCACATTAGAAGTGGCAGCACAATACTGACTATTAACTTCATAATTCCAAAGACAAATTATAGAAGCCTGAGTGTCATACTAATCAACATAAAAGGCCTAAATCAGGCATAGTGTGTGTTTTTCAGGGTTTATGAATTATGTGTGTTGTTGGTTTATGTTGCAATCCCTACAGTAGGGTTACGTCTAGATCCTTAATGAATATTTAATGAATGAGTATCATACTAATCAAATATAGCTGTAGTTCAGTTTTCCTATGAATTATAGTCTGCAGCCCTTTAACCAAAATAAATATCAAATATCAAATTATAGTCTGCAGCCCTTCTCTGTAATATTCTAAGAAGACATGATACTTTATAAGGAACCAAGAACAAAATCGATATCCTTTTGAAGACTAGAGCAACAAACAACAGTAATCGATCCAAAGTCACTGTTTAATAAAACCAGGTGTATATAAATGCATGCTATGGTCTACCCAACAACAAATTGAACAAAATACCTACAACCAAATCAACAAGAAAAAGTGACAGCACCCATCATAGTAGATTTTGTCGTAATGGAAAGGATTCCTTTCCTTGGGAAATGCAATGGGAGATCATGCCACCGATTCTTCCCATTATTACATTAACACCATAGCCAAAGTAGTTGGACTCCCTTGTACCCTGAGCAATCAATCAAATCAATCTCAGAAATAAATCGGTGCACGCATAGGAGAATATATATATATATATATATATATATATATATATATTAGTTGCAGTAATTTCATTTTAGGGTTTATCTCTTTCTTAATACTATCCTAGTATATTAAATTAGATTTGATAAATTAGAATTTATTTATTTCCTAATATTATCTTAAATGATCAAATTAAATTTGATAAATTCCTTTATACCTTGTGAATGTAGTTACATAGAAAGTAACTTATTCATAATAGGATCAAGAGATTCATAATTCCTTCCTAGGAATTTGATACTCGTTAGGGTTTCCATGGACAATATTGGACAATGGAGAGGCTGGATATGAATCTGTGCAGCTATAGAAAGACCTTAGCCGTTAGGATGATTTGAATATTCTAATTGCATTGACATTTCAAAGCCTAGTCTACTCTAGTTGCTTCCTTAAGTTTCTAATACTTCTCAACGCTGAGTTGGTTTGGATATTTGAATGTTAAAATTTCAGACATTTTAAAATCAATTATTTATTGAATATTCCGATCTTACTTACGTTTCAAAACAATGGGACAAACAGGCGCCCATCGAATCCTCTGAAGGATAGATAGATCTAGAGATTGAGGTCAGTAATGAAAATGGGACAGTAATGAAATTTTATAGAGACGAATTCCAATCCCACGGCCCGCGTAATAGAATTCAACGGTTAGTACAGAAATCCCGTACACTAGGTTTCGTAGTTGGAATGGCTTTGTATAAGGATTATTCAATATGATTTTTTTGAAAAAAAAATTGCTTGATGGGATGCATTTTTATTTTTTTTATATTTTTATTCACTGACTTTTCAAAAGCTTTGGAATAGGGAATAATTCTGACATGTACTACTACCTCGGTCCACCAAAACTTAATCTTAATTGTCACAATTTCGATTGAGTTTGTATTGAATCATTTTTACTCTGCCCCAGTTGGAACTACTCATTTTAATAATGTGGTATTGGTGAGTCGTTTAAGTTTTCTGTATCAGATTATTGATACGGTCATTCCATGATAATTTTGAAACATAATACATATGATATCTAATATAATAAAAATCTATATATATAACCTACATTATTATTAGAATTAAATTTTAATTTTCTTTTCCAATCATATATTTGAGAAGAGGAGGAAATACTTTTTTGTGAGCAAGTTCCAAAACCTTTCCGGCCGGGATTCAATTATGTTTTGTTGAGCAAGATGGTACAACTGGAGTTATGGTCATAATTGTTGTTCTGGGCAAATCCAATTTATATTCCATCTTTGGTCTTTTGGACGTGGGAAAAACAGCGTCGCTTATGGTTCCATCATTTGCATAATTAGATCTCGATCTCTACAGAACATTTATAAAACAACAATCCAATTGGTGAAACGATAATGACATGTGAAAATTAATATTTCCCAAAAAAACAAAATATTTATTGAGACCTTTCTGTTTCTATTTGCAGTTTCCTCTTGAAAATTTGTATTTCAGTCATAAAATTTTATGAGCCTTTCAAATATGTTTTTTCTTGCAATTTCTGTATTTTTATTTTCAATCTTCTCCATCAGAGTCGTTGGGCTCTAGCTGGGTTTGTTTAGCTTAACCAACCAAAGATCCTCCTGTTACACAGAAACTCTAAATCAATAAAACAGGAACATTACAGGAACGAAATAAATGGAAATTACAGGAACAAAATGCATGTCGAAAGCGTTACAAATAGACTTACAAATTTTCTAACATTTAGTCTCGGCGTGCATCAGCCCAGATTTTAACATTTAGTGTGAGTGTGCATCATCCCATATTTTAACTTTGCATTGAGTGCATCAGCCCATATTTTAACCCAAAGTGACGTTCTCATCGCTAGCTCTAACTAACAACCCTAGCCCCATCTAGCCACACTCAACGGATTTAAAAATAGCTTACCAATGGGCCTCCTCCCCTGTTTTCTTAGAGGCGGTTGCGTTGTCGTTATCGCGGCTAAAGTCGGCGGGTGACTCGTTCCCCCTTAGTGTCTCATTGGGAGATGACGTCAGTTGTATTAGTGAGTTGATGTTGATAAAATATTATATAATAAAAATTAGGGTGACTAAATTGAATTGATTTTTATCAATATATTGACCAAGCCTTTCAAATTCTCATGGACTTGATTTTTATCAAGATATTGACCAAGCCTTTCAAATTCTCATGGAAGACCGTAGTACTTACATGAAAATCCACATGTCCTAAGTTACACTTCATCCCACTCTCTGTGTTCATCCATCACATTTGTTGGTAATCGTAATCTATTGAATTCAATACTGCGTGCTACTGCAGGGTTGCGATGGATCGATTCTGTTGGATTCTACAGAAAATAAGAAGGATTCTACAGAAAATAACAAGGCAGAAAAAGACGCAATCCCCAATCTCTCCCTTCATGTATTTGAAGTTATAGACAATGTAGAGGCTGAATTAGAGAACATATGTCCAGGAGTGGTTTCTTGCGCCCTTGTTGCTCGAGAATCCGAGATGTTATTTTTGCGAGGGTACTATATATTTTCACATCATCTAGTTTATTTACTCTAAATTATGTGTCCAGACTCCATTCCTTCGTTTCTTTTTTAATGTGATTAAGATAAGAATTTGCTCTAGGATATAGACTAACGTGGTTGTTGGCAATATGTATGCAAAGTAAAGGACATTTCTGGAAAGTGAAAACAGGTCGTTGGGACGGAAGGATATCCAATGCAAATGAGGTTTTGAGCCACATCCCTGCTCCCTTTTTTAACTTCTCCGAGCTTAAAGCCTCTTTTTCCAGCGAAGGACTCAGCGTTAAAGACTTAGGTATTCTATCAGGTACGTTGAAATCTATAGATATACATTTAGAATGCAATATGTTTAATGATTTGCTTAAGTTTAATTATGCACTGTATTTAGCAATTATGTCACTAGGTTTAATAAGTTGGGTATTGATCTTATACTGGTACAGGTGGGCTGCGAGCATACTATTGGAATTGGGAACTGCAATTTGTTCAGCAATCGTTCGAATCCTCAAGGCTAGCATGCAGTTTATTCCAACATCTGTGACGACGACGCTCAATAGCATTCCTGCCCCAAACGCCAAGGTAAGCTACTATTTTTTTCTATAATCCACCACTAAACAAATTTGTATAACAAAGTGCATGTTTACGATGGAAAATTTTTAGAATTAAATGGAAAATAATCTCTCCTTCACTGAGTTGAGCAGTTCCAATACATAATACGATTTTTTGGGGGGGTGAAGAGGGTTTTAGCAGTTTGAATTTCATTTACCAATATATCATGCTTTTTTTTTACTTTATTTCAAGGCCCCAAACAAATCCACAAATTTCACATACGAGCGTCGCTGAGAAGCTTACTTCCATGCTAATTCTGGCTATGTCATAAATTCATATTATTTAAAATATAAATTTGGAGATGAATGGACGTCTTCTAGTCAGAATCGTTGTTGAAGCGGTTTTGCTACCGAGGTCACAATTTTAAGGCAGAGGCACACCACATTCAACTCTCGGCTTCACCATAAATGGATCAGCTCTTAGAAACCCTGCTAAATAACTCTGATTGTAAGGTTTTAGCTGAGTCCTTAGAGTGCCTCTTTAACAAACGGGTCAGCGACAGAGATAAGAATATTCTTATGGAGAGATGTTTCCCACTACAGAGGAGTAAGCATGGGCCATGGGGAAAATTCATAGCATAAATCAAAGATCCCTCCAAGAAGGGGGCCATAGTTTGGTTGGGCACTTTTAATAACATCGAAGAGGCCACTCTCGCATATGATCGTGTTGTGTTTAGAATCTGAGGAATCGGGGCTCGAGTTAACTTTCACCTTGCTCTCGCTTTCAATTTAGAGACTTTATCGAGCGAAGTAGGTCACGTCACTACCAAAAATTTAATAACATTTCCAATTAATTTGGTCGTTTCCACTCATTGTCGTTTCAATTTCATGAACATGTTTAGAATGGGGCAACCCTAAATTCGTGTTTTAACCAGATATTCTTTTTTGGTACGGATTTGTTGTGAACTTGTCAATGCTTGAAAACTTGAGAGGCTTGAGTGAAGAATTAGGGTTCAATTCCTATTTGGTCATTAGGGAAACAAGTATTCTTTTAAATCCGTACGTTAACCAGGTATTTATTTTAACTAGGTAGTCTTTTAAATTCGTGAGTCATGAAAACATGTATTCTTTGAAGTCTACATAATCATTCTTGGTCGTGAGTATTAATTACACTGGTATGCACAATTCTTATCCCCTAAAAAATGGCATCACAATTCTATTGTTTGGCCGCTTACGCATGACCTCATGGTCAAGGTACATTTTAATGGTTTCAAGTTAAGCAGCTAGCTTTGTTCCTTTACAGAAATTTTTTAATTTAAACTTTATTTAATAATTGATACCAAAATACAATTTTAAGTTCCACTATATTATTTAATATTAATTTATATTTCCATAATACTTATTATTATAAAAATGTAGAATTACTAAATAATAATATTTATTAAATTAAAGTAAAAGAAAAGAAAAATAAATTAAAGTTAGAGCAATTGTTAATAAGTAATTGTGATGAAACCTTGTAAATGGAAGGTCTCGTGTTCAAAATAATTATTATTATAAAAAGGTAGAATTACTAAATAATAATATTTATTAAATTAGAGTAAAGTAAAGGAAAATTAAATTATTTATTAAATTAAATTAAATTGCCAAACGGGGTTAGAGCAATTCCTAATAAGTAATTATGATGAGACCTTGTAAATGGAAGGTTTTATGTTCAAATCCCCAATGGGTACTTACTTAAAAAAAAACTAAATTAAAATAAAATAAAATAAATTATTTAGTTGAATTCAATCCATAATGGATTTATAATCAAGGTTGACTTCAATATAAGGTTTACATCAATCCATGATAGAATTCAATCCAAGGTTGGATTCAATCTATATTTGACTTCAATCCATAGTTGAATTTTAACCAAAGTTTACTTCAATTCAAGGTTGAATGTAGTCCAAGGTTGACACCATTCCATGGTTGAATCCAACCGAATTGGACTTGAATCCATCGTTGACATGGATCCATGGTTGAATTCAATTGATAGGTTCCTTCAATCAAAGGTCGACTTCAATCCAAGGTATACTTTTAATCAAGGTTAACATTAATCCAAGGTTGACTTCAATCCAAGGTTTACTTCAATCCAAGGGTGACTTCAATCCATGGTTGACTTCAATCTAAGGTTGACTTCTATATATAGTTGACTTCAATCACTGGTTGATTTCAATCCAAACTTGACATCAATCTATGGGTGTCTTCAATCCAAGGGTTTACTTCAGTGAATCACGCTTCATTATGATTAACTATGATCGACTCCAGTAATCCATGGTGGATTATGGTTGCTACATGGATGAGTTTGGTTGATTATGGTTGCATCATGGTTGACTTTAGTTAACCATGGATGACTATGTTTAACCCTAACTGACCACATCTCATGGTTGACTATGCTTGACTTTGGATAGGCATGGTTGACTTGTGCTAACACTAGTAAAAAAATTGTTAACCATTGTCTGGGCATGGTTGACTTCGATCCATTGGTCATTACAATATTAATAATATTATTAAATATCAATCCATTGCAATATCAAGCCATTTTAAAATTAATTTTAATATTAATGTTAATATTGATGTTAACTATAATATTAATACTAGTAATAATATTAATTTTAAATAACTAGTAGGTGATGCATGCATAATGGACAGTGCATCCATGTCATACAATAGGTGACTATAACTATGCATGGAGAACCAACCACAAGCTAAGCCCTTGCAATACGGTGTTCTTTTATTGCACCCCAAGGTACAATTGCTAGTTAAAAGTAATTTATGAGTATTTTTTCCATTATGAGTATGGTTAACCATGGATTTTCATCTACCATTTAGAATTTGACAAATAAACAACTTTAACTCAAGCAATGCCACCTCAACCATAAAGGATGATGTCATCCTCTAGAATTTGATCGGTTCTTGTAAAGATGATTTTGATGGTACTTTTTTGTTTTGAGGCCCATTTTTTACCTCAATTCCCCTAATGATTGTGATCATCTTGTTGAGTCAAGAAAGGTTTGGAGCATGAAGCTTGGAGGAGGCTTACATCAAGACTCAAGGTGTGATTTGATGTAATTCTTCTTATTATGAGTATATAGATATATGCACTTCTCCCCACTCCACATCATGATGTTTATGAATGTATGTGATTTAGATCTATATGTTTAATGTGGTGTTTATGGTGGCTATGATCTCCCTTGAGTAAATCAGATTGGACCTAGATTAAATATTGCTTAGATCTACATGTTTATGTAATTTACATACATTTTTGTATATGTTATAAGGGTTTGAAGGAAGGTATTTTTGTCTCTTTGTGTGTAGGGTACTAGCAAGTGGAGATGGAGCAAAGTTTGTCAAATCCGCAATAGCTAGGATTGATCTTCACTAAAGGACCTCACATAAGTCAAGGTGTCTTCATATTTTTTCTTCTCTTCTCGTATATTATATGTGAATGAATTATTAGGTCTAGTGGGTAAAATCATAATGTTCTACCCCCTTTGTATGTCTAGGATCAAGGAAAGGATCCAAGAGAATTATCACCTATCCACGGGAGGAAAATATCTGTAACATATTTCTCGCCTATATACAATAAGATTGTTCTTGATTTCTGGTGGATTATTCTTGCAGCCTTATATTTATACTATATATGTATTTATGTGGTATTTGCTTTCTACGAGTTGCAAATGAATAATGTTATGATACTATGACTATTCTAATGTTCATATATCATTTTGTAGTTGTTATACATTTATAATTTACAGCTTTCTATCTTTATAATATGTATACCAATGTTATCTCACTACTTGTGATTTTAATCTTGCTCCTAGATAGGATAGGTCAGTGTAGCGTAGGACTACATCATAGGTTAGTTCATATTGCATTTCATCCCCTTAAAACAAAACCTGAAATGGTGGACCATACCACAACTAGTGAAACCCAAAACCAATGAACAATAATCGATCCAAAATCTGGATGGGTTCCCTATTCCAACGGATTTAAGGTCTAATTGGGACTTTCTACCTGAGAGAATCCCTATTTCCAACTCAAATTTCCAAGTGTCAATAAGTCATAGATTATGAAAACACAAACCTGTAGTGTTGCATAGTTTGAATTTCTTCATAAATTGGATAGAAAATCTTACATATTCAAAGAGTCAATTACCCCTGCACCATTCAAGTTGATGTCGATATTTTTTTCTCGTCATGATCTTGTAGGTTGGTATTTTTTTCGAGATAGAATCAACCTCTTCTAATCGATCTAATTGCATGTTATCATATAGGCTAAAAGGGGGATTTATTTGAAGGAATGAAGGGTTTCTAGGAGGATAACTTGAGGAACACTCCTTAATGGAAGGATTTACCATTTCTACAAAAGAATGACAATTTGTCTAAGATGAGATTTTGAATTGATTAGTTGAAGAGGGAATTAGAATAGGAGAGGGGCTAGGGGCTACATGCATTGGAGATCCAGGGGTTGCTTGATGGGTAAGGGAAATTGGTAGGTGCATTAGAGGGGATTTGGTGCTTTAAGGACATTTTTGCAACTTGGCATTAATCATCTTTATATGAGGATGCATGTATCATTGGTAGGTTTTTCTTGGAATGTTTAGCAAAATGACCATATTGTGACAAGCATTGCACTTGAACATAAATTGGTCATAATCTAGCTTCTGAAGATGCTTCTGGTTGTCCAGTGTTAAAATGATTACTTCTTATAGTCCATGTGAAAGATATACCTCCGCAAAAATCAAAGTGCAAGCAAACATGATATCTTTGGGTTCAGAATTAGCAATATATTTGTCAAGGGTGTTCCATATGTTTTGAAGCGCATCCTCCTTCTTAGAGTGAAGGGGCAAGTGAGGGAGGCACACCCACCACAAAACTATCGATAATACATCAGGCTCAATATCAAAGTCTAGTGTCCATCTATTTAGGTACATTCCTCTTGATTTGAAGAAGGTACACATTAAAAGATCAAATTTTGATCCTCCTTATATTCAAACAAAAAAAGCATAGAAACCTCATCCATATAAATAATGGAATAACTTCCCTTGAAAAGGAACTTCCCAATTTTTTTGGATCTAATTGGTCATTGATCTAGGCAAAGGAAAAATCCCTATGAATTGACCAATTAATCCTCTTTTGTCTATAGTGAATGCCATATAGACGGTTGAGATGGTTTGATTTGGCTATGGATTTCTCCGATGAGACAAGAGATCTCAATGCAATTACGTTTAGATCTAGATGTGGGCAATCCCCCTCCAAGAGGAGGCTCCATGGAAGAGAGGTTCAAGGGCGCATGGGCATGCACAACTCAAAGCAAAAAAAAATTCACTACCTTGATCGTAAAATTTCCTCATGACTTACTAGTAATGTTATTTCTTTATAAAAAGTATATAACAATATAAATTAAATGGACCTGATTGTTAAAAACCTAAGGATCGGAATACTTTATAATCAACAATACCCAAGAGCCATTCATTCATTACACCAAAAACATTTTCAAAGAAATAAATAAGAAAAAACAAAAAAACTTTTTGTTCTTCACAAGGGTTCCATAAGCCAATTGGGAAAATGCATTCAATGTCCAATACAAAATAACCATAAGCAAGAACATAATTATCTTCTCACAAGGGCTCCATAAGTAACCATAAGCAAGAACATAATTATCTTCTCACAAGGGTTCCATAAGCCAATTGTGAAAATGTGTTCAATATCCAAAGCAAAATAACCATAATCAATAACATTCCACATTTGAATACCAAATTCAACCTAGGTACCTAATTTAAGGTTCACAAGTGATAAAGAATATGTCTTACAAAAAAGTTCATATATCATGCATTTAAAGTCTCTAACTAACTATGTAGCTTCGAGAGAAACAAATGTGTTTTTTTTTCCAAGAATGTGTGCATCCTATGGTAATTACAATTAAATTCCCCATTACTTTTCCATAGTTAAAGGTGTGCCACATAACCTATAACAATTATAAATGACATTTTCCGTCTCTCTTAATTATGTGCATTATCTATTATTTTTCCATTGATTCTACTACATGTAATTCAGACATTTTCTAAATTCCCCATTACTTTTCCATAGTTAAAGGTGTGCCACATAACCTATAACAATTATAAATGACATTTTCCGTCTCTCTTTTAAGGCTTAATTATGTGCATTATCTATTATTTTTCCATTGATTCTACTACATGTAATTCAGACATTTTCCCTCTCCCTCTCTCTTTTAGGGCTTAATTATGTGCATTATCTATTATTTTTCCATTTATTCTACTAAATGTAATTCACTTGTGCCATGACAGGTTCTTCAAAAAGAAGATATAGAATATACTATTTGTATTAAAAGAGGATATAGAATATACTATTTGTATTAGTAAACATATAATTTTGGTTGAGGATTTCAAACTTATGATATTTTTATTATTTCTTTGTGAGATACCTACTTTTTTTTACCGGAAGGAGTAGCTAACACAGGCATGCAGGGCGAAGGCACCATGGACAGCAACAGCCGACTACCCCAACCACCCCGCCTATTAACAAAACCCTTTCGTAAGATACCTACTTATCATTATAGAGTTCTTAAATCTTAATGGCTGAATTTGTGTTATTAATAAATCAGCACTTAAAATGAATTAAAGTTTCAGAACAAGATATTAATGAGATTAACTTCCATAGGAAATGCATAATGCTTAACATGTGAAGACCAAGCCAAAAGTCATTAAATGATACTTTTTTATGTATATGATCGCATTCTAAAACAAGAATGATAAGCAATAAAGTGGTCAGTCCATGTCAAGCAAGCAAGTTTATTAATGTTATATGGTTATATTTACCGATTTGTGAAATTCGTTATAGAATTAAATTACCGATTTGTGAAATTAGTTATAGAATTAAATTATATGGTTATCTTTACCAATTTGTGAGAGTGGTAATAAAATTAAATGCCTTCCATGTCAAGAGAAATGATAATTTTATTTTGGTTGTTGGAGTATATCAACTTATTTGCCAACAAATACAACCGTTCTAAAGAGATGTTTTGAAAATTATAATCTAAGTGTTTGGAAAAGCTTCTAAAGAGGTTTCTTGTTACTATAAATCATATATAGAACCCCCTAAAATAGCCCCTTATGAATGGAAACTAATGCTTCCATAAATCATTTATAGATCCCCTTAAAATAGCCACTTATGGAAGTAAATTGATGACTTTTTCCAACTAGGAGTCAACAAATTCAAGGGATACAACTTGGGTTAACTTAAGATTGATTAAATTAAACAAATAACTAAAGTTATCTATCATGACTTAATTTCATTTCATTCTAAATTGACAAGCGTTTCTTTTAAGCCTTATTGTATAGCATAAATGATGAAAATAATGTAAACCAACCCTCGGTTCTTTTGAGAAGTTGATCATCTTTAATGGGTGTAATTAATAAGATATTTAAATATGATGAGCTAGGCTCCATCTTCATTGTAAATTAATGAAACAAGACAAAGCTGCAATGCAGCTAATTCCTTGCCAATAGGGTTATGTGACACATGATTTTATATCAGCAGCTTAATGATTAAGTCGTCGACACATAGTGGATTGGCACGTGATTTTATATTGACAGCTTAATGATTAAGGCGATGAGATAGCGGAGCATAACAGTTTAAGCACCGCAAACAAAAGTTGTGAATTAATGGGGGTCGTTCACTTCACGACCCCTGCACCGCCATTTATGTTGCAGTTTGAGGATTTGAATTATAGTAATTATCAAAAGAAAAGGTTTAGATCTTGCTACTGCATTAGTGGTAGTAAGAACGGATCCAGGCAGCAGAGGACATCGAGCATTTGCCCAAGGAAAATGAGAGAAAAGTTGTTTTAAATAATAATTCTGGAGAAGCCAAAGAATGGGAGCTTTTCTTTGTGCTCAGCCACAGCAGGTCCACGAAATCAACATTGATCGACGCCCTCGTGCACAGGATTTCGAAAGAGAGCTTAAAGGGCAGCGTGACGTTGAATGGAGAGCCATTGGGAGGGCGAGTGCTAAGGAGCATTCTAGCTTATGTTATGCAGGATGATCTATTGTTTCCTATGTTGACGGTGGAAGAGACACTCATGTTCTCGACAAAGTTTCGACTACCAAGGTCTAAGGCGAAAGCACAGAAGCACACTCAGGTGTAGGTTCTACTTGACCAACTTGAGCTCTGTGGTGTGGCAAAGACAATAATCGGTGAAAATACGCTAAAAAGGGAGGTTTGTATTTGAATGCTAATAGTCCTACAATTTATGTTTATATGCTTTAAATTTTGCGATAAATCACATATTATAGATTTTATTATAAAACAATTATAATAAGTATATATATATATATATATATATATATATATATATATATATATGGTAAGTAAAACACATTCAAGTCAGGGCTAGGGTTTTGGGTGTGCACATGACTGCAGGCAAGAGCTAAGGGGTTGCAGATGCAGCCCCAGATAATTTTTTTCCTTTCTTTTACTTTTCACAGTTGTTTCTCTTTACACTTGTACGTGTCACATGGAATATCTGGATGAGGTGGATTATTCCCCACATCCGTTTGAAGGTCAGAGCATGTTTATTGTGGATCCCTTGCCGGTAATGACAGCAGATCATTTTACCATGGCGGATCGCGAGGGATGGAGACCTGACAATCTGGCAGCTAGGATATTAGACAGACACCCTCCGACCATACGGTAGGGAGTCCTAGGTTTTCTAAAACCGCCACAGCTCCCTTAGCCACTAGGGTTTTGCCTCTGGAGATAAATAGTTTACCTTACACTCTGTTTCCAGAACATTCAACCTCACGGACCCCCCCTGAGCTGGGTCGGTCGACTTTCTCCTTTCATCAGCTTCACGAGATGATGACTCTGAAACTCTAAGGCTGGATGGAGATCTTTCGAACTATGGTTTTGACCTTTTGGAAGTGGGATGGCCCATAACAAACTCCCTTTACTCGGGGAATAAACAACCTCTGGCACTCATAAAGGAGGATTTTCTTCAAGATGTCGAGGGTTTTCTTGCCTCATTACTAAACCCTCCAGTAGAGCCCAAAACCATTACAGAGCAAGCAAAGTCACCAAGACATAGGACAGCTCAAAGGAAGGGAGATAAATCAAATAGTAGTCGGGTCGACGGTAGTGGTTCCATCACAAAGAGAAGGAAGAACAAGTGTGCATACAAAAAATTGAGGTTTTAACACCGGTGTGCGGGGTAGATGTATCAGTTGCACAATCGGTGAATATTGCAAAAACTGCAGTGGTTGGAAATATAGAGGGAAATACCCCAGCCAAGCCACTTTGGAGGATTGGGGTTCCACCAGTTGGAAGGACCAACTGAACTATTCTCCCCAGGTAAGGGTTTTGGAAAAGGGTTGGTTTATGTTTAAATTTGAGACTAAAGAAGATGTTGAATGTATTCTGAAGCAGCATTGGAGTCTAGATTCAACACCTTTCCTTCTTAAAAAATGGACACCTCTCTTGACATGGATAAGGAATATTTTGATGTAATTCATGTATGGGGTGAGGCTGTCAAGGTTTCCCTGGGAGTTCTGGAATTTGGAATCCTTCTGTGACCTGGGAAACGCTTTGGGTGCTTTCATAGACGCTGATATGTCTTTCCTTCAAACAAACAGAATGATTTTTGCCTGTATTTTGGTCTCTTTGAACATCCGGTCCGGCCTTAGGGAGGAAATGGAATTTGTTTTGGGGACAGAGAGTTGTATACAGAAATTAAACTATGAGGGAATCCCTTTCTGGTGCCGCTATTGTCATTTATATGGTCATCTGGCCAACAATTTCTCACTTCCCTTTACAAAAGGAACACACTAGATCCGTAATAAAGCTTCCTTCGAGGAGAACAAATATCTAGGGGAAAATTCATCAAAGGATGGTAGATCCGAAGATGATCTCAGAACAAGAGATGACTACGTTGAATGATTCTTGCATGCACAAGACCCGGAGATAGTCCCTATCGCATATGCACAAAGCAGGGAACTGGAGCCCAAAAGAAGCAGTCGGACCTTGTCGCTACTTAGACTTTGGTGGAGGGGACATCGTCCTTCAGTCCAGGAAAGTCGACGATCCCTGAAAATCACATTGTTTCCTTTTCTAAATATTTTGAAAATTTAAAGACTTATGATGATCCTCTCCCCCCTCACCTTCACCAATCCCTCCACCCTCTACCTTAGGGTTCCACAGGTTCAAGACCCCCTTTTACCTCCACCACAAAATAACACTACCCTCCCCTTCCCTTCGTCCTCTTTTTCTCAAACCTCTGATTCCCTGCCCATCTGTTTTCATCTTAGAAGCAGAGAAATCCCTAATCTTTCCATTTTTCACAAACACCCTCGGGCCTTAGTAGAAATCCCTCTGGGGGAAAAAGGGAAGAAATCGTGGAAGACCTGCTTTCCTCTCCTCTGCCCAAAACAAAGCTCGACATGAACAGTTAGATGGGAAGCAAAAATCCATTTTTGGGTCACTTAGAGCAATGAACGCCCCTGTGGGTGTTCCCAAATGAAGATCTTTTTCTTCAATTGCAGGGGTTTGGCAAGTTCAGTCAAAAAACGTGCCTTAAAAAGGTTGGTTCAAATTAACCAACCTGAAGTTATTCTGCTCCAAGAAACCATGGGGAATGGAGATGATATTTTCAGGGATTTAAAAGGGATCCTGAAGGATTTGGACTTCATTTCCCTTTATGCATCTGGGCATTCGAGGGGTTTAGCCTTGGGTTAGGATCCAAGGGTAACAAAACCACATAACACTTGGGGCTTTGCCTCTAGTCTTGGGTTGGATTTTTCAGCTTAAATTAAGATCAATCCTTCTCCATCCTGAATATTTATGGCCCTTATGAAGACCAGGCTCTATTTTGGAACACTTTATGTTAGAAATCCCTTATAAATCAAAACAAAGTGATAATTGGAGGGGATCTCAATTTCACTTTGGGTGCTCATGAAATTTGGGGGCCTCGTGCAAGGATGGATCCACTTGCTGCATTTTTTGAACAAAATCTCAAAGAAGGAAGGAAGTTGGATATTGATCCAGTTAAACTGTTAGCAACATGGACAAATAAAAGAACTGGGGAGTCTAGAATTGCGAAAAGGCTGGACTGATTTTTTATTGCTGAAAAGATTTTGGAGAATGATTATCTGTTCCGTCAATGGGTCGGATCGGGAGGGGAATCATATCATTTTCCCATTTTCCTGGAAATCTCAGGGGCACACAGAAATCCATCTAGTCCCTTTAAATTCTGTCCGGATTGGTTAGAAAATGAAAACTTCCAAAACTTGATAAAAATTACATGGAGTCCATATATTCCAGATGAAGGAGGACATGTCGATCTGCATTTTGCTCAAAACCTTTCCTCCATAAAGAAAAGGGTTCAGGAATTGGATGTAAATAAGAGATTCAGAGAAGAACAGGAGTTGAAACAAGTGGAATTGGACATTCGGGATCTTCTTGAGGAGGATGGTGGTGGTTTCTAATCTCTGGAAACCAAAGAGTGGCTTGGACAACTCGAAGCAAAACGTCGATCCCTTATGAAGGAGCAGGAAGAGGTGTGGAGGTTAAAAAGCAAGGCCCATCCGGTTGGAAAGTGGGGATGAAAATACAAAAAAAATTCAAGCCTATGCAAAAGGTAGGAAATTGCAGAACACAATCTGGGGGTTCTTGGATCAAAACAACAATTACATTTCTTCTTTCGAAGGAATGGAAAATATTGGAAGTGCACATTTCAAAAATATCTTCAAATCTGACAAGAGGGTGACCATTGGCGAAGTCATTAGACTATCCCAGTATTACCCAGGTTTCATCAATCAGGACGACAACTTAGAACTTATGGAGGAAGTCAAGGAGGATGAGCTAAAAGAGACTTTGCAAAGTTTTCAAAAAAGTAAAAGTTTAGGACCAGATGGTTGGACGATAGAGTTCTTCCAGGGTTTTTTTTACGTCATTGGAATGGATTTGCTTAGACTTGTTGAAGAATCCTAATCAAAATGATTTTTGCACCCTCCCCTAAACACGACCTTCATCCCACTTATTCCAAAAACGGATCATCCAATCTCCCTGGATGAATTCATACCTATCTCCCTTTGCAATATCACCTATAAGGTAGTGGCAAATATTATCGCTAGAAGACTGAAAAAGGTCCTGTCAAAGGTTATCTCAAGTGAATAGTTTGGGTTCTTAGAAGGCAGGCAAATCTATGAAGTTATTGGGGTTGCTCAGGAGGGTCTCCACAGCTTAGAAATTGGGAGGCTAAGTGGAGAAATGTAAAAAATTGATTTATCGACTTGCTTTTGATAGAGTAAGCTGGTTGTTTCTCAAATTACTCATGACACATTTAGGATTTGATTACTCTTTTATCAAGTGGGTCATCAGTTGTATTAATACGGTCTCATTCTCTGTTCTCATCAATAGCTCTGCTTCCCCTTTTCCCCTTTGATAGGGGTCTTCGCCAAGGGTTCCCACTCTCACTGCGACTTTTTCTTCTAGTTGCAGAGGGCCTCAGTCAGGCCCTGATAAATGCAAAATCAAGGGGAACATTCCATGGAATTTCCATCTCAGATCTTCTCCATCTAACTCATATGCTTTTGTGGATGACATCCTTGTATTTTGCAATGGACTGGAATCGGGTGCAATGAAACTAAAGGAAATCTTGCTCCTTTTTTAGAAAGCCACTGGAATGAAGATAAACACCCAGAAATATACTCTTACATGCTCAAATATGGAAGGTCCGGAAATCCAAAGGCATGCCTTCCTCTTCCCCTATGAAGTAAATATTTTGGATGACAGTTTAAAATATTTGGGCTTTATGCTGAAACCGAATTGTTACAAAACCGTTGACTGGCTCTGGCTAATTGCAAAGTTGGAAAAACGTTTGAGCAGCTGGAGCCACCGTTGGATTTCGAGAGAAGGTCGTTTGGTTATGATTAAATCAATGCTAGAAGCAATTCTAGTTTATTGG
The DNA here is from genome assembly GCA_027924585.1 of Larix kaempferi. Lineage (NCBI taxonomy): Eukaryota > Viridiplantae > Streptophyta > Pinopsida > Pinales > Pinaceae > Larix > Larix kaempferi. The sequence continues at coordinate 3,976,495 of BSBM01000765.1, read as the reverse complement.
ATGGCACTTGCTTGGATTCCAAAGAGTATTATTGCAAAGGCTAAAAAATTGTGCTCCAGATTCCTATGGACCAAGAAAAAGGAAACTGCAATCCTCCCCTAGGTAAAATGGGACTGAATTGAAAAAACAAAACAATTGGGGGGCTGGGATTTAAAAAATATCCTGTTGTTCTCCAAAGCATTCGCAGCAAAATCCGATTGGATACTTCTTACAACAAACAGCCTTTGGACTATGGTTATAAAACAGAAGTATATCGCCCTAGTTTCCCTGATTGATTGGTCAGGAACCAAGCAAAGAGCAAAAACTCAATCTCGACCATTTGGAGATCCACACTAAACTCCTTCCCCTTAATCGAAGAAGGACTTGCATGGAATATTGGCGGAGGATCCAAAGTAAGAATAGGTGCAGATCCTTGGGCTAGTTTCCAGCTCAATCATATCCTTCCCCCACAGGTACTTAAGTTCCTCTACTAGCAAGGACTTTTTCATTTAAATCAAATAGAAAATCCGGCTACCACATCTCTTTGGGGTCAAGGCTGGAGAGAGGCTGACAATCTCAACTTACCGGCTGAACATTGGGATGCCTGCACTTTATATCTAAATGTGTTGCGCTCCACACACGTCAGACTCATAGACAAGGAAGATGAATTGATCTGGAATAAAGCCACTGGTGGCTTCTATACGCCAAAACTCGGATACCAAGATTTGATCACTCCACACATTGTTGAGGCTCCAGAATGGTGGTGGCAGAGTATTTGGAATGAAAAATGTCCCCAGAAAGCCAAAATTTTCATGTGGTGTACTCTGGCTAATAAGGTTCCGACCTAGGACAATATGGTCAAAAGATCCATTGAAGGGCCCGGATGGTGCTCTCTCTACAGATATGATTCAAAAACAATTTCCCACCTCTTCCTATTATATCCTTTCTCAAAAAAATTGGATGGAAGCAAAAAGAAGGCTAAATTTGGAGGTGGATTGGGGTGGCGCTAATGTATTGGATGCCTGGAAAACTTGGACTACAAATCCGGTCACTAAAAGCATTAGGGCTCTCCCACTAATAATCATTTGGGGACTTTGGATTGCTAGAAACAAGAAAATATTTAAAGAAAAACCAACTGTTCCAGAGCTTATCTTCTCCCGCGGCCTTGATATTCTGGCCCATTTCCCACAACATAAGGATACCCGAGCTATCTGAATAGTTCAGGAGGAACTCATAAACAAAGATCTCCCCTGGGATTTTTTTGATGGTGCATCTCAGAACCAAACATGTGGTGGTGTTGTTATTTTATATCTCTCTAAGTCTTTGCTTTAAAATCAAAATGGTTCTAGGAAATGGCACAAATAATTATGCTGAACTCTTTGCCTTAAAGCTTTTACTCTGCTTTGCCATTGAAAAGGGATGCAATAGTTTACAAATTTTTGGGGACTCCTTGAATGTCATAAATTGGATAAACAAAACACAAATATGCCAAAACATCCTTTTAAATACATTGATTGAAGAAGCTCATCGACTGTTGGGAAATTTTACTTTTTATACATGTCATCATGTATACAGGGAAAGGAACGAACTAGCAGACAAGCTTTCAAAGGAAGGTCTTCAACTGGCTCTCGGTCAATGGAAGATTGTTGAAATTCAAAATGAAGACTTTTTTGAATATTTTCATCGTCCTTTCATTGAAGGATTGGCTCCACGTCAACAATGTGACCATTAATCCCAACAGTTTTTTGCTTTTTGGCTATCAACATTCTCGCGGACTTAGCAGGCATTATCTCTTGGAATTTCTACAAGTCTTTTTATATGGCATCTACACAAACAGGTTTTTACTGAAAACACAGTTTATATTGTAATGACCTTCACAGATACATACCAGCAATCCTGGGGTTTTTGCTACTGAAATGCATAACTCAGATGCATTATGCAGATTTAATTTTGTCAAAACTTCTTTAATAAAATTATGCTTTTTTCTAAGGAAAAAAATATATATATATATGTATGTGTGTGTGTGTGTGGATCAAAGGGGTGGGGTGGGTGTGGCCTCATAAGAATTTATGTGAAAAAAAAATACCAATGTATTTCTATAACCAAGAATGATAATACTTTGTAAATTTCTACTTATATGCTCTGAATTTTGGGACAAATCACATATAATAGATTCCAAAAAACCCATTTGCATTCACTACTACCTTTAGTGCAACTACGATGGTAGTTCAAATAGAAATAAACCCTACGAAAATTTGTGGACAATTTTGTAGCCAAACAGTCATACTTATTGATGGATTATCTTGTTAAATTCACATTAACCATATATCGAAAACGACCAGGAATTCCGTTTGGACTCCAAAAAGCCAAATAATACATGGAGAAATTCAATGCAAATGAAAATCTAGCCAGCTTAAACATGGACTTTAGAAATTTACACATTGTTCATTGGTTGTGCACCATGTATTGGCATTTAAAAACACAAATGGACGCACCTCCACGTGTAAAGGTCGGCGCCATAAATCCTAAACCCACGAGATGAATCGACAGTCTAATTCTTTAACCTCCGATCAGTAAACAAAGAAAGCATTCTTTACTGTTAAAATTTCCAACTGGTCGGCCTACTAACTGCTAAGTCTCTAATAAAGGGTCGACGCTATAATTGTCAACCCCTTGACGTGCCACCTTATTTGCTTCTCACTACCTCATTCATTATGTGAACATTGTAGTCTGAAACATTAAGCCAATACTCACATCTGCCTTTTCTCTCGTCTCTGTGTTTGTAATATGTAGAAGGTCTGGCTCTTACCATTGTTCTAATCGGACGGTTGCGTATCCTCCTATTTTCTTAGATAGTGATCACAACTGTACGATATTCAGGACATGATGCATTCATTCATTACACCACTACGGCATCCCCACTGCTATTGCACATTCCCTTTATTTTGTCTCTGTTGAATTGTTCATTGTGTCTATTAATAACATGGACTTTTATAGGTTCAGTTTTGTGTATACCTACTATTTACAAAATCTAAAGGTTACAAGACACCTTACTATAAATATGGTTTAAATTGTAGTAATTAAAAAGAAATCTGATTATATCCTATGTTGTTGCAAGCAACCTGGCAAATACAGACCAATTTGCCCGATCTATTCCATTTTGCGAGACCCTTAGATTCTACATCAAACTTTGTAAGTAGGACGTTAGACATTAAACCTGTAGATAATCGCCTTGCAGTTGTTCCTTGGGTGCCTTCTTAGTTTCATAGGTCTATAAATCAGTTGTTTAATTAGAAGAGTTGTGATGAATCTACTAAGAATGAAGAGCCAATGGCAATGAAAGATGAAGATATGGTGTTGATAGAGGACGACCCACTAGAACCACAACAACTGGTGATCACATCCACTAGTCTAGCAAGCGAAATGGTCACTGATGGAGTGAAGTGGCAACATCGCTTGACACCTCAGCCCCCTATCAACCAACCAATGATGTGGTCGTACTAATCACTGCCACTTGATATGGTTTTGTTCAATGCCTTGTGGTTGTATGGCTCTTACTAGAACTAGGTGGTTAAGAGACATTTTTATCACCCCACTCCAAACTTTGTATAGAGAGGACCGAGAAGACAAAGAGGATTGAACTAGGGCAGAAGCTCTATTTGTATATGGAAAGCACACTTTCATGAAGAACATTCAATATGTTTGATTAGCTAACACATTTCCTTCTTTCTCCTTGGTCAAATCCTTGTTAGGATTTTTTGGTTTGGGGTATTGCTAGACATGTACATTTCTTTGTGTTTTGGCCATAAGATATCAATGCGAAGGAAATTCTATATTGGTTTTTTATCTTCTACAGTGTGGATTTGCAACACACTAAAATTATAGTTTGAATCTTGGTCTAGGGGTTTTCTTGAGAAGGTTCCAAAAAGTTAAAGATCCAATGTTCCACAAACAACTTGTTTGGTTTGTCTTCATTTTTGAAGAGAAAGTATGAAACCGAACTTCTATCACAGAGGAACTAAATGAGACACTCTAATTTTCTTGTAACAAAAACTTTCCTTATATTGAGTAAAATGCCAGCAAAACAATTCAAATTTTCATTATGGATTTGTCGAAGGAAATATGATGCAGAGTGAACATATATTTTTAGTGCATCCATAGGATGGTTATGGATGAATTCACAACTTAATATTGTCTGTCATACGCTTCTATATGCTACAATTTTTTGTGATGGGCATGTCAAATCGTGAATTCCATGACTCATCTTGCACACGTGATAATGTGAGCGAATTTTTGTCAACCTCTCTTTCTCTAATGCACATAAAATGAAGTTTTTCTAAGCTTCTTTCTCCCTGAGATGCACACATCATTAAAATGGAGTTTTTCTAAGCTTCTCTCCCTGAGACGCACACATCATTAAAAACAAATTAAGTAAACCAAATGTGGAGTGTTTCTAAACTTCTTTCTTTTTGGGACACAAACAACATCAGAAAATTAAGTAAGAGATCGGAGTAATAGGGCAAACATAATTCAATTAAGTAGGAGATCGGAGTAATAAGGCAAACATGATTCAGCTAGTAAGCATTTTGAAACGAGGCCTAATTAAGCAGAAGATAAATAAAGCATGAGATAGGAGTAATAGGGCAAACATGATTTCATATAATAGGCATTTTGGACTGAGTTCCAGCATGTTTTTTCTTTTGATATAAATTTGGCAAAATTTTATTAATAATGTTAAAAGGGAGTTACATACATATAATCTTAAGATTTTCTCAGGGATAACAGAGCTGCACAACTTCCTGGATAAACAGTTTAGGGCTGTTCAGATATATGTCCTGTCGTATTCCAATAAGATACTTAATTTGAAGCCTTCGTTGCCCTTCAAGACCTCTTCAGCCCAATCCCCATACATGGATTTTCAAATCTTGACAATGTTAAGAACTTAAATCATAATTTCCTCATGAGAAAACATGGCCCTCACCAAAGTCCAAGTAAACATTGGTGAAGATGAGAAAATGTGGCCCTCATCAAAGTCCAAATAAACATTGGTGAAGATGGAAGGTGTGTACTCCTCAGGGTTGGCCTTGGCAGATCTTCAGACTGGACTGCTTTCACATTTCTATGTTCTTCTTCTTTCATCTCTATCAAGCATCCCTCATTTCATTCAGCAACTCACTTCTTGCCTCAGGCCCCTAAATATCATGGATTAGGTGGTGATATTTATGATGTGGGCCAATTTCTCTTCAAGTTTGTTAAAGGCAACATTTTAACAACATTTTGTTGGATACCTCCTGCTTCCACCATCATGGCTATGAAAACCTTCATTTGCCAAAAAAGCGTCCACCAGCTTTTAGGATTTGATATCGTCGCTGCTAGAAAATCCAATGTCTAAAATCCGTTGAAATATCTCATCCACTTTTGCTGATGCCTCGTTGGATGTCATGCATTGGACATCACACTCTGATAGGTTGTGGTTGCCCCCTTGCCCTAGGAATACCATCACTACTTTCCTATGCTTCCTCTTGGATATCATCTACTGCGATACAATCTTAAACTTCTAAATGTTTCATCTTTTTAATTAGTAATAATCAATAAAAATTGGTTGAAATTGTATTTAATTTTGTTAAAATTATGTTTACTATTTAAAATATTTTTTATTGGATTTCTTTGTCCTAGCTTTAAACTGGTTTTAAATCTTACAATATCGACTTGTGTCTAAACAAATGCACCGGTGGATAAATAGCTTGGAGCCCTTACCAATCAGGGGGCAACCATTCTGTATTTCTTTTCAAATCAAGAAAGCTATGGGAAGGCAAAGGCCTTCAAACGAAAAGGCAATAAGGTTGAAAATCACGAGAGAGGCAGAAAAACCCCAAAATAAGAAGAATAAAAAAAGGCAAGCCATTCCATGGCTGCTGCCTCAGAACTCAAAGAGTGCATTAAAAGATCCGTGAGACAGGTGGTGTCAAAGGACACCATTGAATTGAATTGAATTGAGAGAAATCAGGCGCTGGTGAACTTGGTAACCGCTTTGGTACCCTCGGACACAGCGTGCTTTGCGAGCTCCCCTGGAAGAGCGAGTCTTACAGCAGTCTGGATCTCCCGGGAGGTTATCGTCGGCTTCTTGTTGTAGCGGGCGAGTTTCGATGCCTCGCTGGCCAACTTCTCAAAGATGTCATTGATGAAGCTGTTCATAATCCCCATGGCCTTGCTGGAAACACCAATGTCAGGATGAACCTGCTTCAGAACCTTGAAAATATAGATCTTGTAGGTCTCCACGCTCTTCTTGTGCTTCTTCTTGCCCTTCTTCTCACCGGCTTCCTTCGGCAGCTTCTTCCCGGCCTTGGGAGGGGCGGGCTTCTTCTCGGCAGCGGGGGATTTCTCTGCGACAGGCTTCTTCTCAGCGGGTTTCTTCTCTGCCTTGGGCGCCATTGCTCGAGTTCGAGTCACACACGGAAAAAACTTCTACTTCTCCACAGAATTTTCGAGACAGAATAATACTCTTTGAAGATTTAACTTCGTCTATTATAGCAAGAAAAATGGTTCTCCTATTGGTTGGTTGAATATGGCACGGATCGTGGCCTTCGTTTAATGTTTACCGTAGATTGGGGCATTTAATCAACGGCATAAATAAAGTAGTTGTGTTGGCCGCATGTGCGCAAAGTGTGAAAACATGACAGGCAAAGGGTCAAAAAGAAGCGTAAGGGCATGCCCAAATAGATTGGAAGGCATCTTTAAAAAATTACAGAGCAAGCTTTAAAGGTTAATCACTCACAAATAAGAGAATGAATGTGGAGCGAAATATGTTATTGTCGAGATAGCACCTTGTTTTATATATTATATAGTTTAACTCAATTCCTAGTTAAGTATAGAAATATATTAAAAAGAAATTGAAGCATAAATTTATTCATGTCAAAGTACACAAAGATATTAAAAAGAAAGTAAAAGTGTAAATCTATTGGTGTTAAAAGATCGGATCGAGGTTAACATACATATGGCTTAAAAAAACAAATTTAACTTTTTTTAATTATTAATAAAAGTAGAAGTAGTGTATATTTCCACATATGGGCAAGTGCAGGGGATCTTTATTGATTCTAGAGGAACTAATGAATTGAACTTTGAATGGTGTCTAGGGATAGCCACACAAAAAACCAGGCCGAGGCTTACACCCTCCTTTAGGGGTTTAGACTTTATGGCTCGAGCATCATTAAGTTTCTTATAGTCATTAGGGATTCAAACTCATGGTGAAGTCATAACCCTCGCTCAATAGTGATCTAGGTCGTCTAACAACAAGAATAAAAAGGAAGTGTTTGGCTTTGAGAATATTGAATTTTATCATGTCTTGAGAGCCCTTAATCGGCAAGCATACAATCATGTCGATCAAACCTCAAGACTTGGTGTTGGGATTTAGCAAAAAAATGGGGAAGTGTTCACTCAACCTATCCGTCGAGTATTTGTCCCTCATTTCCATTTTAATGACAACCTTTCACTTCACAAAATTGGCATGCATAAGGCCATGTATCATGGTAATTCAATGATTAGTAATCAAACGTATTTGTGTGAACAAGATCATGTGCATCATCCTCATGGCACCACACATGCCAATGTTATTATTTAGCTGGCGTTTTGAAGTGGGAAGTATGAAACCCTAGGCCACATGTGGGATTTCGGCTTCCAGACACGATGTTAGAGGGAAGAGTAGTCATTGTTAGCTTCCTCTAGTGCGTTGGGTTCCGGGGTAAGTGCATATGCTTGCAATCCCTAGTTTTACTTCAAGATAGATAGGAAATCCATAATAGAGGCATGTGAATGCAATTCAATTCAGTGGGGACACTCTGTAATTAAATTTGATTTGGTTATCTAAGGATAGCTTCTACTTTGCATATGTCAGTTCAATGGTTCTTTTCTTAGGTTCTAGAAATTCAGTTTGCTTTCCCATTATTTGATGGGTCTTATGGTTTCCATTCCTTCTTCAAGTTGGTAGCAAGATCGGGAATCTTGGTTGTTTTGGGCCTTGTTTTTTGGGTGTGAAAACAAAAAAATTGGATGTTTGTAGTCAACCTTGGGTCGTGGAGTACCCTAGGAGCCATGGAAATTGTCATAGGGAAACCAATGATATCCATAGAGTGATGCATACGCATGAGGACTTTATTAGTAGCAATAGAATCTCAATATTTCTAATGACTACTAAGGCACACAACCCTTGGGCTTGGATTCTAGTAGAAATAATGCATGGGCCACCAAAGTTTCTTGGGGTTAAATATATCTCTTAATTGATTCAATGAAACCCTTTACCTTTGTTGGGTTTTTCCCATAGAAAATTTATGAGGGCTTTTTCCAAATGAGAGTAGGTGCTTTAGAAGGGACCCAACAATAGGAGTAGACACATAGTCACTTATAGGATTTTTGTGCAAATATGAAACCTGCCAAGGAGGAGTTGGTGCCCCCTCCAAGTTTGAGCTTCTTCTATGAATGGATAAACATTTTCCTCATATCTCATTTAATAATGGCCCAACCTGCTCTATAAAAGTGGATAGAGAATCCATCTAGACCTAGGGCTAGTCCCTAGATCGCATGCAGGATTTCCATCTCTAAAATAGTCTAATTGAGATCCTTGTTGTCCTTTTATGAGACTAGTAAAGGGATGTTATCATGCATGAGCTTAGTGGAATAGGGTTTTGGCACTTCCCCTTCTGAGTAAAGGTATTCAAAATAGTCTTTCACTGTTTTTTCCATACTTTCAAATTCCTTTAGAGTGGTCCAATCTACTAGGTTGATCTCTTTAACCATGTTTTTGTTTGTCTAGACTTTGGCTTAGAGGTGAAAGAAGGTAGTGTTCTTGTCTCCCAATTGAAACCACAAACTCACCCACATCAACCTCCACATTTCTTCCTCGACTTTATTTGCTCTATGAATCTTGGTGTATTTCTCAGTTATCTAATATTTTAGGGAAACCACCTCATATTACATTCTTTCTTGTAGAGCTTTGAGATTATGAGCTAGATGATTTTTCTCCATGTGAAGTGAGGAGTATGAAGATTTGTCCCATTCTTTTAATACGCCTTTGACTACCTTTATATTGTTATCCCATGCATAGGATGGGGATCCTTGTATGAATTTTGACCATTCCTCTTTGATGATTTCTATAGTTTTAGGGTTTTAAATCCAAAAGAATTGAAGCAAAAGGGGAGAGGCCCATAATTCAGAGGTGAATTTAAAGAGAGAACAATTGGCTTATGATCAAAGTCAACAAAGGGAATAATTCAAGAAGTAATGGAGAGGTTTTGAAGAAGAAGATCGCTATGGATGAGAAATATATCTAGTCTCCTGGCAATATGACCTGACCCAACTCTATGATTGATCCATGTGAATTTTCCTTTAGTAGGTTTTACATCCATGAGATCCCAATCTGTCATTAAATCTTCCATTTTTTCTAAAATGGATCCTTGACTATAATTTCACCTCTCTTCTCTTTGTTGAATAGGACCAAGTCGAAATCTACCACAATAATACTATTATGTATTACATATGTTCCTTCTAAATGGTACAAAGAGGACCAATGGAGCTATTTTCCCATATATGTTACTAGTGTATGTAAGTTGAAAATGTAAAAGGTGTTACTTGATGAAAATGTTGGGTTTGGTGGAGAGGGTCTGCTTGGAACAGGTTGTTGTCCCATAGCATGTAGATACCCTTGGACGCTCCTCTTGAACTTATCATTTGTCCTTCAGATCTCGGGCATAGATTTTTGCCAATTTTTATCATATACACTACTAGCTTGACCTCCCAGAGAAGAAGGATAGCTGGTTTTTCTACTCTCATTAGATCTCAAAGATATTCTTCTTTAAATCTGCTAGCCATGCATCTACAATCCAAGGATACAATATTCATTATTTAACATTGGAAATCTTATGACTCCCCTCCTTGGGATGGGGCCTATTTCCCTTGGTTCTTGATTTTTGTTTTGAACCCCAACAATTTCTCGATGGTGGATTGAGTGCCTAAAAATTTGTCTGTGTTAGTTGCTTCTTCTCTTCATTCTCTTTTTGGTTTCCTCCTCACCTTTCTTATGATTTCTTTCCTCTTCCTTATCTGATTTTTCCTCTTCTTCGAGCTAATGTCGAGAATTTTTTTTCATTATGATCCCTGAGGGTGGGAGTTTTTTAGATAGGATCAATATATTCTAATCGATCGAGTTGCATGTCATCATCAAGGCTAAAATAAGGATTTATTTGAGTAGGAATAAAGGGTGGGATTTTGGGTGAGTTACTTGAGAAAGGCTCCATGATGGAAGGATTTCCTACTTCTACAAAGGATCGAGGATCTAGGTGAAGAGAGAATTAGACCATCATAGGGCGTAGTGATCACATGCACTGGAAATCCAGGGGTTGGTTGATGGGAAAGGACGATGGTTTGATTAGGCAGAATAGAGGAGGAGGGGATTGAGAGAGGTGCATTAGAAGGGATTTGATGCTTTAAGGCTATTTTTTAACAACCTACCAATGATCATATTTATATGAGGATGCATGTTTCGTTGGTAGGTTCTTTTTGAAACATTTAGCAAAATGACTGTATTTGTGACAAGCTCTGCACGATTGTTATTTATAATTTAGATTCTAGAAATGCTTCCAATTGTCCAAAGTTAAGACAATTACTTCCGGTAGTCCCTTTTCAATATCCTACACAGATCTAGGCACATGAAAACATGTTAACTTTGGGTTTATATTTATCAATATATTTTCGAGGGAGTTCCCTATGCTTGGGATGTATCCTTCCCTTAGCAATGAAGGGGCAAATGAGGGAGGCGCACCCACACCAAAATTGTTGATGGGACATTAAGGTTAGGATCAAATTCTAGTGTCCATATGCTTAGGTACATTCCTCTTTACCCAAAGAAGTGAGATTTGATTTGAAAGATTAGATCACAAACCTCTTTAGCTTCTAACAAAAAGGAATAGAGCCTCATCCATAGAAACAATGGGATAACTTTCCTTGAATGAGAACTTGTCGGTTTTTCTGGATCAAATTGGTCATTGATCTGGGAAAAGGGAAAATCCCCATGAATTGACTAGTTACCTCTTTTATCCATAAGGAGTGCCATATTCCAAGATGAGGTAACTAGGATTGAAACCTCATGAATCCCATCTAGTTTCTTGACAAACCTAAAGGGATGAGATGGTTGTGATTTGGCTATGGATTTCTCCAATGTTGAGATGAGAGATACAAAGGAAGTTGTGTCTAGGTCTGGAGGCGGGGTGATCCCCCTCCAAGAAGAGGATCCATGGAAGAGAGGGTTGAGGGCGCATGCACATCTACAACTCGGAACAAAAAATATTTCACGACCTTGATCACGAAATTTCCTCCTGACCTACCAATAATGTTATTTCTTTATAAAGAGTATGTAATGGTATAGATTAAGTGAGCCTAGTTGATAAAAACATAAAGGTCATAATACTCAATAATTAACAATACCACAGAGCAATTCATTCACTACACCAAAAACATTTTCAAATAAATAAATAAGAAAAGACAAAAATATTAGCCAAAAAAAACTTAAATTATATTCTTCCCGAGAGTTCCATAAATCAATTATGAAAGTGTAGTCAATGTCCCATGAAATATAACCATAAGCAAGAACATTGCACATTTGAATACCAAATTCAACCAATTTACCTAGTTTAGAGTTACACAAATGATGAAGAATATTGAAGTTTCACTAATACAAAAAAGTGCACAAATCATGTGTTTAAAGTCTCAAACTATGTAGCTTCAAGAGAAACAAATGTGTTTTATTTTTCAAAGAATGTGTATGCTAACTACAATTAAATTCAACATTGCCTTTGCATAGATAGGGTTGTAGCGGATAACCCAAAACAATCATAAATGCCACTTTCCCTTTCCTTTAAGATCACTAACTTTCACTACACTAGCTAATTTTATTATCTATTATTTTATGGTTACTAAGTAGGTCACTTGTGTCATGGCATGTCCCTCTAAAAGAGTATAGAGTAATACTAATTTTATTATCTATTATTTTCCGGTTACTAAGTAGGTCACTTGTGTCATGACATGTTCCTCTAAAAGAGTATAGAGTAATACTATTTGTATTAGTAAAAATATAACTTTGGATGAGGACTCCAAACCTACCATATTCTTATTGTTTCTTTTAATAATGATATATATTCTAATCATTATAGTGCTCTTAAACTTTAATGGTTGAATATATGTTATTGATAAGTAAACATTTCTAAAATGAACTAAAGTTTTGTAAAAAGACTTTAAATCTTATTTAACTTGAGATTAACTTCTATAGAAAATGCTTGAGTGGGTCTAATGGTTAAGAACATGTGTTTTCTCTTAGGATATTACAGGTTAAAATTCAGAAGGGGGTAGGGTATGTACACCTCTATAGACTTTAGCAGTTAAATTGTTGCGTAAAGGGGGTCCCTTGTCCCGCGAACAAGGGGATCTCATACACCAAATTGGTGTCTAGCTTAGCTGTGACCTTAAAAATGGATTATTATTATTATTATTATTATTATTATTATTATATGCATAACATGCGTTGCCAAAAGTTGTTAAATGATACTTCCATTATGTATATTATTACATTCTAAAACCAAAATGATAAACTACGTAGTGATTAGTCCCTACCAAGCAAAAAATCTTATTAAGGTGATAAACTACGTAGTATTGAGTCCCTACCAAGCAATAAATCTTATTAATGTTATATGGTTATATATTTACCATTTTGTGAGATTGCAATGGTAGAATTAAATGCCTTGCATGCAAAGAGAAATGATAACTTTATTTTGGTTGTTGGATTAGGTTAACTAAGGGGAGGGAGTCCATTAGTGGTGCGTCCCCCCTCAAGCCACCTAGATGATCAGGTGGTGGTCCATATAGACTATACGTCACCTGCCCACGTGGTAGTGCCACGTGTGCAGTAGGTGGCGACCTTTATGGCACCTCAAAATGCGTGCACGGGGTCATTTCCCCACGGCTTGGTCTGGAGCCTCATTCATTTTCGATCGAGCCCGATGTGTGGGCATTTTCCCACCCTGGTAGTGGTGCGCCCTAGCTTGTTTGGTGGCGATGCTGCATGTTGTTGTTGGCATGCAAGTGGTTCCATGGCAGTTTGTGGTGGACTCTATTTCAGATTGGATGCGGGTTTGACGTTTCGTGTGGCTGTTGCATGGTGGTTCTTCACAGTCTGATCTGTTGGTGTTGTGTGGACCCTCTGCTGCGGTGTTTCCACGTCTGTAGTTGAACCTGCGAAGTTCTTTCCTGGTCCAAAAACCACCTCTGCACTCACGATTTTGAGCCTTCTCTCCCACATGTCATCCATTTTGTTGGTTTTCGATAGGCCCAGTTTGGATCGTGCTCCATTTTGGATGTTTGGTTGTGGTTTTCCCTCTTCATTCAAGGTAATGAGCGTTCTTTGTTGCATGTCGTCCATTTTCTATTTTTTCACAGGCCCAATTCAACTTATTTTCAGTTCAGATGTTTGACTGTGGTTTTTGTTGCAGGTAGCGACAGGAGGGAGGTGATGGCATATGTTGGATGGCAGCGTGTGCTCGCTGTGGATAGCAGCACGTGTTCTCTGGTTGGGTTACCCTGCCAGCTTCTCCATGCATGTGTTTTTGAACACACTCAATTCCTTCGTGGATTTTTGTTGCTGGTTATTGAAACTTCGGCTTTGGCTTGGTTGGAGATTATTACTGGTTCGATGTTTGTCTCTGGTTTGTTACTGATTCTATTTTGGTCTTTTATCTCCACTTCGTTGTTGTGGGTGTTGGGATAGCGTCTTTCGCGCAGTCGATAAGAAATTGTGATGGCATTGTTTGTACGATATTTTCCATGTATTTGCAGTGGAAGGGTTTGTCCTTTGTTTAAATTGTTGGGTCGGGGTCTTATTGCGGAGGAAGGGCTTGTAACTATCTGTCGAACTAGGGTTTTTGTTGAGGCATTTGTTGATGTAGGGTTTTTGTTGAGGTAGGGTTGTTTTTGCTATGGTAGGGTTCTGTTCCTATTCTGAATTGCTTATGCATTGGGGTCAAATTCAATATGGCATTGACTATTCTGCGTTTTTTGTTTTGTTGGAAGAATTCGATTACTTCGATATGGATTGTTGTTGGTTATGCTGTTGTTATTGGCACTGAGTATTCGAGGTATTGTGATTGATTATAATTTTGTTTATGGCATTGAGAAATTGTGCAATCTCTAATTGCTATGCTTTGGTTGCATGGTGAATTTGGTAAAGTATATGGATATTGTTAATATGTTGTTGTTGGTGAAGTATGTGGATATTGTTAATGTGTTGCTTGTTGAATTTGGTGAGGTCAATGGTGAAGTATATGGATATTGTTATGAATTATTGGTAAACCTGATCAGTGAATTTGAAATTTTGGGATTTGATCAGTGAATTTGAATTCTTTCTTTAATAATGATTTTTTTGTTGTTGTTAAGTGTTTGGTAGTTTTAATATCTACAGTTTGATAGTCTTATCCCTAGTCAGTTTTCCATTCTTATCCCTACTCGAAATCTTAGATGGGTAAGGCCCATATGCCCTGAGCTTTAGAGCCAAAGCTCTTATACCGAATTTAAGCAAAGATTGTAGTCACTTTACTCTTTTACTTACTGCATTTTGATTGTTAGACCATGGATATTGTTAATATGTTGCTTGGTGAATTTGGTGAAGTATATGGATATTTGGTGAAGTATATAGATAATGTTATGAATTCTCGGTAAATTTGATCACTGAATTTGATTTCTTGATCTGATTATGAATTATATTTGTTGTTGTAATGTGTTTTTGTAGTGTTGTAATACGTTTTGTAGTTTAGAGGATGTAAAAATAAAAAAAAATTATATATTAAAAAGAAGAGTAGGACTTCTTACCCAACTTAGAGATTTTGTTAGAGTTTATGAAGAGGTTGAAGCGAGGTTTCCATGACTTTAGAAATAGGTTATCATTAACCATAAACCAGGATTTTCTATCAACAAGTTACGTTGATTAATAATCCACATCACCTTCATGTTAGGTTGATTGATAATCCACATGGCATGGGGTTGGTTTGAACATCCAACATCTTCATGCTTGAGAAGGATGAGTATATTCATTGCTTGCGTATAAACAACATATTCCTTCTGGTTTGGATCTTTCTTTTTTTGATAGTAGGTTCTGTAGAAGGTTTCTTTGATGTAATGTTGATGCCCTCTTGGGAAGGCTTAAGCCACTTTTTGGTTAGTTTATGGTGTTTCCCTTTTGGGAAGGGTTATGGATCTGTAGAAGATTGATGTGAATCAACAAAGTTTGTGCAACTGAGATTTGTTCTTAAATATCAATTTGTTCTAACTGTTTTTCTTTTGAAATTAAAAATAAATAAAGCCTACTTAGAAGTATATGAATAATGATAATTTTTTGATGACTAGAATCAGATGGTGACCGCTACAAATTTGAATGCATGCATACCAACTTCATATTTTGTTGCAGCCCATAATTGAGACCCAGTTTTAGGTAACCAAAATTCATATATATTAATAGGTAGGTAAATACATTGCCTCCAAGTATGTATCAAAAAAGAGCCAAAGATTTAGTCTATCGGTATCTAACATATAACATATAACAAATATCATCCCTAAGCTAAGCATATAACATCCCTGGGGCAAGCATATAACTTCCCTATGGATGATGAGGTTTAGTATCTTCATATTGGATTCAAGTTGGTACTAGTGGAAAAAACAAAAATGCCTATATGACATAATCCACATTGCTTATGGCTAGGCTAAGCATATGACATCCTTATTGTTGAAGAGGTTCGGAATATTCATTGCCTGACATTGTTGAGTTGCTTGAACCAAGTGGCTTGATATTCCTAAGGTTGCTTGATCAAATTGATTTGAGATTCCCACATTTCCTTGAGGCCATCATGTTGCTTGCATCCAAGGAGGGATCGAGATACCATAGTTTTGATTGGTGTTCAATACCCTTGGGTTCAATGGAGGCCTTGGATATGCATATATTGGATTGCTCCCTGCACTGGTAGGGATAAAGTAGGGAGGTAGTCCTACTGGAGGGTATTGGGGAATTTGGATGGTAATCAAGTCTTGGAAGAATCGTGTATTATCTACAATCTGATCCAATGAGTTTGATATCATCCTCCAGTGCTCGATCCCGTTTGTAGCATTGTCCACCTCCTCTATCCCACATGTGCCATTTTGAAGTATATGTTGCTCCTTTCTTTGTTCCATTTCCTACCTCGCCAATTATTTTTTATGCTCACTTTATTCCCTTTCTTTCGCTCTTTGAAGCCTTTCCTGCTTTCTTTGCTCTGTTGCAACGATCCTTGCTTCCTTTGTTTTAATTCCTGCAACTCCTTTTTATTTTGTTCTACCTCTACCTATAGTGTGATGTAGTCATTTGAAGTGAGCAACTGTGAACTCTTTCTTAATCAAATATGCTTTGCAGTTGCTATCGATATTTGAGATGCCACTCTCTCCATTAGCAACTTTTGAATCGACCAACTGTTGGTGAGGTATTTGGTTCATTGGAAGGATCATTTGGGGGTAGTGCTCCATCTGCATTTCCTTTTGGTGCTTCAATGTCTACATCATGCTCTTCAACACCCTCAACATCCACATAATAATGGACAACTCCATTGTTCAAGGTTGCTAGCATCAAATTCATGTTGAGGCTTTCGTCATTCGTGTCAGTGATAAGGTTCATTTTCATATCCATCATGGCTTCTCCCATCCACTCAAGGGGTGATGGCTGGCTGGGAAATTTCAATTCCTCGTTGCTTGATCCTAGTTCATGACCACCTTCAACAACATTCAGATTTGATGGTTGGATTGTCAATGTCAATTCCTAATTGTTTGATCCTAGTGCCTGACCACCTTCAATGACATTCAGATAGCAATTACATTATGGATGTTCCTATCAGTTTCTGCAACTTCCATGTTCTCTTCAACAGGTTCAGTTTCATACTAAGTATCACTTACCTCTTCATCATCATCGCCCAATGGACAGCAATGCCCTTGAGAGAGAGACAACATGTTGTATGCAGCATCTCCATCATCTTGGCCATCTAGATCTAAGGATTGGTTGCAACCAGTATCATGTAGAAGAGCATCATAGTCTAATGGCCATATTCATGTTCGCCTAAATCCAGCCTTGATGTTTGAGGGGGTGAGAGCCATTTTGAAATCTTTGCTTGCAAGTTCAACCAATTCAATTCTTTTTACCTCAATTCCTGGGTCCTTTTCCATCCATGCTACTCTCTCAGACCTGAAGTAAATATTGAAAGGCCCAAACACACTCACATCAAGAGGTTGCAACTTGTGAGTGGTATGTGCAGGCAAAGTCAACAAGTCAATGCCTATCATGTTTTCCTCCTGTTGAGGCCTCAGGTGTGTAGGGTGCTGGAATGGGTTCCAAAGCTCTCAACAGAGGAAAAAAACGCAGCCAAAGGCTTCAGATAATCCTGCGCAAGTATTACCGTATCCTCGAGCTGTTTGGAATAGTGATCTCCCATGGATACAAAGGCCTCCGCCAACACTTATGGTTTTGATCCTAAAAGGATCTGTCTTCCAATGAAGGAAAACAAAGTGTGTTCAGTTTGAAACAAATATACCTAGAAAGGGAAATCTAAACTAAGTTAGACCTACTCTAAAAGGTGTCTTGTTTGAATGCAGATCAACTTGATGTGAAAGTAAATAAGTATGTTCATCAACTTGACAGAAATGTGAAGGAGATCAATTCCTTATTTGCTTAAGTTACAACCAATCAATTAAAATTAACTGAATGCAATATTAAGTGTTTAAGCTCATTCAAGATTAACCTGTAACCAATATGTCAATTGAAAAATTAACATAGATTGTAATTCATTGCGAATCATTTGCAGAAATAGATAAATGTCTTAGTTGAAGAAATTCAATTATAACATAAAGCATACAAAGATCAAACGTAAGGACAAGTCCAGATCATAGATCCCTGTATCAGATAATAATTGCAAAATATTAAACAACATAGATAACAATCTGAAGTAAGAAATCAATATTTATCAAATAAACTTTATCAATAAACAAAAGATGATGCAAGAGAATAACATTATTGTATTAATGAAAGTCTGTAAGAAATTACAAGCTCAGCATAAAACAAAGTATCTCCAGTCTTCTTCTGTCGATTTCTACCCCAAAATGATCATCGCCAACCTAAGAGAGATCTACCCCTTAAATAGAAATTTACAAAATAATACAAAGGATAAACCCCCTTTAAAACAGGGATTACAAAATCGGACTACCCTAAACAACACCCTTCAAAGTGATCTTCTCCAAGCCTTCAACAAAATTTTCCAAATGGGATTAATCTCCTAATTTCGGGAGGAATCCCGTGACAAACGGTAAAATTCAACGACGAGTTACTGGCTGTCCATAATAGGCAACAAAAGATCCACAAAATCTTGCTTAGGAACTTCTTGGTGATTAACAATGTCTTCAAAAACAGAGAAATCATCCTGCGGGTCTTTCTTCACGGAGGTTGGTGGAGTAACGGGAACCTCATTGATTATAAAATAATGGATAATAGTGTCATCTCAATCAATTGGCTCTTCAGAGATTCCCTTTTTCTTCCTCTGAAGGAGTTGCATGCAAACGGATAAAATTTCAGAATCCTCCTCTTTGCTACTACTGCTTGTATCAAGAACACCTGCATCAAAAGGTGGTGACATAGGTTCTTGATATAACAAAGACTGAAACTCTTCTCCTCCACGAGATCTATCCAGAAATTTGTGATCTATCCGCATATTGCTCATACAAAAATTATTAGAAAAGAACCTCTGAACATTGAATATAACACTGCTCTTTAGAATCCAGACGGCGAATAAGTTGCCTTATATTTGTCTCCATTCTTAAGAAGAGCTACTAAATCTATAATGATTGAGCATAATGAACTGCTGTGATTAAAAGCTTACAATCTGGAAACTGCAATCATTCAAACTGCAACGAAGCAACTTATAGCATGTGTTAACTAGATTTTGGATTAAGACGAATTACAATTTCAGTTAAATCTCGTATAACTTGAAGTTGCATTTGAAAGCTTATCATTACAGATCAATCAAATCAACAATTATGACTTCGAATTTGGGTCGAAGGGGAAAATCACAGTCATAGACCTGGTTTCCAAAACGACGAAGAGCAGAGAATCCACATGTTTGATCAAACAATGGAATTTCATCCGTTGGATCAAAGGAATCAACGGTCGAGATCAATTTACGATTTGCGAGAGATGAATTGCAAGAGCTAGTTTCTTAGATGTGTACATCCTTCCCGCAATCTGCAATCCGCAATTACGGGTTGCGGGATCGAAACCACGTTTATTAAATCAAAAGATAATTCCGCAATTTGCGGGTTGTGGGATTGCAAAGTTCGAAAATTTATTCAACAACTTTCCGCAATCCGCAATTTGTGGATTGCGGGATGTGGGAATGCAAACAACTTTTGATATGAAATAACCTTTCCGCAATCCACAATTGCAAGTTACGGGTTGCAAAAACACAGAACTCATTTTTTATTCAAACCACTTTCCGCAATCCGCAATCCGCAATTTTCGGGCTGCGGGTTGCGGGGCGAAAAGTTCAACAAGCATATTTATAGAGTCTTCCTGTAATCCGCAACTTGTAGGTTGCGGGATGGGAAAAACTCAAAAGAGAAAAACAGGCTCCCGCAATCCGCAATTGCAAGGTTGCGGGTTTGTGGGATGAAAAATAACCTATTTTGAGGAATCAAAGCTTCCCGCAACTTTAAGAAAAACAGTAAAAAAATGGAAATTTTCAAAGGGAAAAAATCCTTATTAGTTGAAAACAATGTAAGGCATAATATCATAACAAACATGATGAAAAACCCCATAAGGACAAAGGAATATAAATCATTGCCTTTGTGGTGAAAATTTTTGGGGCTCCTGTGTACCATTAGAACATGGGATCTATTGTACCTACAACACCTCCTCAATAGTTTGTATAGCTAGGTGGCTACCATGGCCATCAAAAATCAGCAGGTGTCTATTTTGAGGTGAGACACCCCCAGGTACAGAAGCAGCAAAGTGAGAAATCCAATTCAAAAACAATTATTTGGTCATCCATGCATGGGGATGTGAAACCATCCATGCCCCAAGTTCACAATTCTGAATATAATTTTTTAGTTGATTTTTTCCCTTGAACAGATAGAACCCAGGGATTGATGCACCTATTGCGTTTACATGGCACAAAATTGTTATCCACTCTCTGCTCTTAGGAAAAAATTTAGGTACATTCCTGCTCCCTCTCTTGGAAATCACCCGCATGCCGCAATTCCTTCCTACCTGTAACCCGATTTCATCACAGTTCCATATGTGTTATGGACTGTATGAATGTTTTTCATATATGCTAGATAAAGTGTCATAGAACCTCAACACAACTACAGGGCGCAAATTTAAATCTCTATCTTTGTCAAGCCCCTCTGTTGTTCATAAGACAAGTTCTGGATGCCTTAGTTTAAATCCTTCCCACCATGATTTCCTGGGGAATCCATCTCTGAATGGATTTGGACTCCCTTGACAGATTTGAGCAACGGTGGATTTCAATTGAATCAGCTCCAGACCATGCCCCAATTGATCCATTTCCTTACAATAAACAACCACCTCCTCCTCCTCTTGTTTAGTCAACACTGTAAGGGGTCATTTTTGCTTTGTATGGGTGAGGTCATTTATCCAGTAATGCATGGATGTGGGTGCAATCCCATGTTTTTTGGAAGATTCTCTAACAGAATATCCATTGAATTCTACATCATCTATTGCAGCCAACATATCCTCTTATGTCCATCCTCTAATGGCACCAATATTCTTGGTTTGAGTTGGTCCTTGAATTGTGGTTGGTGGTGGAACAACACCAGCAACCTCTGCCTCATTTCCCTCTTTAACATCCCTAGGAGCATTGTTGTTAGCAACATTCTGGCCTGTGTCCTCATCTGACTCAGTGCAATGTAGCTGGGTACCCCTGGCCCCTCACTTCCTTGCCATCGTTGAACAAGAGTTGGACTTCGGTATTTCCATGCTTGTTAACACCTATAGAACAAGAACATAACCTCTTCAACCATAGATTTGTTGTATGCTGCCCTGCCATTGTATGTAACTTGAATTGAACAAATTTGTATTGAAATGCATAGAAGAGACAACAAAGAAATAATCTTCTAGGAGTGTGTTTTGGTGATTCTTGTTTGTGTTGTCTACTCTGGACTAGATTTTATAGGCCTACTCTTCTAGGAGAGTGTAGTCTACTAAGGAATCGATTTTCTTTTGGGGTAGGCTAATGTCAATGGCAGCCTGCATGTTTTATTTTGAAGGTTAGCTTATAGTCAATGGAAGCCTTCCTTTTTTTATTCTGAAGGGTATCCTATAGTGAATGGCATCTTGTGTGTTTGATTTGGAAGGGCATCTTGCCTGTTTCATTTGGAAGGGTGTCCTATAGTCAATGACAACCTGTATTACTGGTTTATTTCAACATATATGAGTTGAAGTATCCCGCAATATGTGTTAGTTGTTTATATGAACATCATGTTTATTTAATGGTCAATCACATTGCATAATAGATTAACAGTTTACTTCATTCACATTCATTCCCTTGTGTTTAAATAGAGGCTTAAATATAGGCATAACAATCCAACCTTCCTTTCATAACAGTCATAGAACATATTTATGTTAGCAACATGTAGCATACAATCATAGAACACATACAAACAGTCATAGGAAAAATAGAATAGAACATACCAGTAGATTGTTGACAGTGCTGATAAGCTTAATGAACTTCTGGAATGCAACAAGTGTAGAATGTAGAATGGTTGATGCTTCTTTATAGTCTTCTCATATTGTCTTTGATTGTTGAATTCAGTTGGCATGGATCACCAAGTTTTAAATTTGAATGAGTGATTAGGATTGATCTTGGGGTGATCCAAATGGATGGAAAAATAGCTTGCGTTGATCCCTATGCTTCTGAACCTGTTTATGGTTGATTTGATTTACTTAATTGGTTTGGTGATTGGTGACATTTATTGCATTTGGAGTGTTGAAATGTGTGTGATCCGATGGCTTGAAAAGAGCCATTGATGATTTGTGTTGATCCCTACGATGTTGAGAATGTTCATGGATTATTTATGGTTGATTTGATTTTTTTGGTGCCATTTATTGCAATTGGAGAGTTGAGTGGTTGAACATGCATGCATGTGAAGCTGAATTTACCCCCTCCTCCAGTGTGTAGGTGTTATCGGTCAAATTAGCACTTCTTTGTCCGTGACCACATTGCCTTTTCAGTCACACAAAAGGACACTATGGATGGAAGAGATTACCTTGACCCTAGATGACCTAGAGCTGAACCTTGCAATCCTTTACTCATAAGCATCTTTCTTTGCCTATTTTTATACATAACCACGACCTTATACTTTCCAACTCACGGTTTAGCCGCAGGTATCACTACTGACAACCCGCAGGTGTCAACTAAAATTTGCACCCGCTACATGCAAGTGAAGACACCCGTGAGTCACTCGCTAGTTGTCTTATATCACACTCGCGGGTATCTTAAGAAAAACTTGAAAAAAATAATTAAAAACATGAATTGGGATTAGTTGAGGCAGGTACCAAAACTACCCCAACTTCCCAACTCAACCATCTTTCAAACCTGCCTTCCTTGCCTTGCTACAAATACAAGGGGAAGGGCTTGAGAAAGGCACTTTATGATCATTGGAGAAAGTTATGTTGGAGAAATTCATAGCTAAGAGAGAGGAGCAGGAGCCGAGGGTTGTGGTTACGACGGTGCCAGTGCAAGATAGGTATAGCATTATTGTACTTTCTGCATTTGTCAATAAAGATTGAGACATCCTTTCCTTTCCAATATAGATTTGCTCGTATCTATTATTATTTGATTACATATTGATGTTATGTTGTCTTATTAATATCAATATTTTATTTGTGGTCAAATACGTTTGAGAAAGCTCTTATGTTTATGTTGCAAGTTTTTTGCATAGGAGAGTGAAGAGAGAAGAGCTTGGACCGACCTTCATAAATAAGGTATACATTCTCTTAATTCTAATCCTATTTGCTTATAAAAAATGTTGGTAAACCATTATATGTCTATCTGATAAACCCCCAGTACGTTGGTAGTCTTTTTCCCCAACTATAGAGTAATTTCCTAACAACAGAATTGGCGACTCCGCTAGGGAGCACCATCTTTTTTTCTACTTTGGGGACTCTTGTTGAGTTTTTCC
This sequence comes from Larix kaempferi, assembly GCA_027924585.1. Lineage (NCBI taxonomy): Eukaryota > Viridiplantae > Streptophyta > Pinopsida > Pinales > Pinaceae > Larix > Larix kaempferi. Next base: position 3,953,224 of record BSBM01000765.1, on the reverse strand, counting down.
AGTCTTTTATAACTTGTATGATCTCTTTAGAAGTGTCTAGGTTATCCTTGACCCGGTTTCTTGACTCATTTCTTTTCTGATCTGCAAACTCTTTTCTTTTTAAAAGTTTTCTGAGCCCACCCATGAGTTTCTTGTACATACAGGCGCAATTATTCAGTTGCACTCGCGAGTTGCCTATATAGGTACCCGCGGTTATTTAGTTGCACCCACATGCTTCTGCATGTGACAGTCGCGAAATTTTCCTGAGATTTTGTTTTTTAATCAAAATTTGATCTTAGGGTTACTTTTCTGGCTTTAGAATTTTGTTTGTTGGTTTGACACTAATTTAAAGCCTTTTAGTGTTGATCTGAGTCTCTGTTACAGCCTTTCTTAGAGGTCTTCTTTGATTTTTATGCTTGATTCAGTTGGTTTTTAGGTCTTTTAAATTTTTTTCAAGGCTCACCCATGACCTGCTTATACATACAGTCGCAACTTTTCTGCCCTACTCGCAAGTTGCTGGTATAACTACCCGCAGGTCAACTGCGCGTTGCTGCATAATACAGTCGCAATCTTTCCTGAGACTTTTTCTTTTTAATTAGGGTTTGGTCTTACGGTGGCTTGTCTGTGGCTTTGGAAGTCTTTTGTTGATCTGATACCCTCTGGACATTGTCCAGTGTATGTTGAGTCTGTTGTAGCCTCTTTAAGAGTTTCTACTTGAGTTTTGTGCTTGCAAAGTTACCCTTTCTTTCTAGCCCATTTTGTGTTTGGAAAAGTACTTGGATTTCATCCTCTTTGATCATTGGTATTTAGGAGCAGAATGATCTATGCGTAAGAGTCTCTGTTTTTCTGTCTTACATATCATTCATCTTGGTTTGCATTTCATTTCCAAAACCTAGTTACCTTCTAAAACAACTAGTTGGGTTGGTCTTTGTCAGTCTTGCATAAGGTCTGATTGCTTTAGTCTTCGGTCATTGTCTCTTTGCTTGCACTACTTTTACAGTTCTTGTTGGTTCACATTTATTTGCATTTCTTTCATAGTTAAAGAAAAAATCAAATTTAAAAATAACTTTTGTTTCATAGCAAGAATTATCATTTATTTTTGAAGTAGTTGTAGTCTTTAGTACTATCATCTTTGAAAATACAAAAAACCTTTCATTATGCTTAGTTTGATTTATGATTTCATGTTTTGAAAGACAAACAAAGTAGGTTAATTGTGAAGTTTTTACATTTTTACATATATGCATTCATTATCAGTTATAACCATCACCACACATTGCATTATCCTTTGAGTAAGTAACAACCTTAAAAAGAACTATTAATAAAATTTATTAGCAACATTTTTCTTTTTAGGTTACACAACATCAACTAGCTTAGGCTAGGGTTTGGAATACATCACTTTAAACCTTCCAAACCATTCAAATCTCAAATCGTAGTACAAACTATCGTTTAGGTAAATCCACTATTGTGGAGGTATCCGGGAAGCTCTACTTAAACCAGAGTTAAGCACGAGGTCATGTGAGATTGAATTATTGGGGATACCCCCCCACTTTTCTTTTGGTCATACACTAGAGCCTTTTCGTGTACGGGGGTCCATTAGTGCCTTGTGTACTCTTGGATTTCGGGCTTAGTTATCTTGCCCATGCGTCTTGGGTGGACCTGCGACTATCCCCCTGGGTTCTTTCTGCAATTTTGGTTGCCTTTAGTATCTTTTGACCTTTAGGGCTCTACACAGGTGATGGCAGAAGGCTATTTATGTTGTACCTAGGACAGACGTGGGAGGAAATCCCTTGCGGGTTTTTGGGAAGGCGGTTGGTGATTCAAATGCTTGGACCCAAGAATACTGTATTGTGGACCCCGGGTAATTGTCCTTCGATATTCTACTAGTTTTTTCTGGGCCCTCATCATCCCAGACTTACTTTTGAGAGTATTTATCTTTATGTGCCTCATTTGGATTACTTTAGGACATTTTTTAGTGGTGTGCTCTTTGCTCCTAGTTTTTTAGTGGCCCCTAGGGTAATTACTTAGTATATTTTTCACACAATTGTGGAGTACCAACCTCTTAGAAGGTCACTAAGGTTGCAGAACCTTACTCCATTTACAGTGGAGCCTCCACCGCCACCACAGCGATGGAGAACAAACTCTAGTGGCTCTTACGAACTTATGGCAACAACTGAACAACCCAGAGAGCCTCACTTGATATCTCAGGGTAAACCAGTTCAAGAAATAGTTGAGGTGGAATACTTGACTTCTGAAGAGTTTAATACACCCTTCAACCCTCCATTAACTGGACTCAATGATCCTTTGTTGGAAAGGGTAGTTTCTTTAGGTTTTCTAGAGTTAAGTGTATATCGGTTTACACCTGGTCCTTTCATGGATAACATAAGGGATGTGTCAGGAGTTCCTCATAATCCTACAACAGATATCATATCAGGAGGTTTTTCCCCTCCATATGCACACACATCGATACCAAGCTCGTTGCAAGCTACTTCTGCTCCTAGCACTTCATTTAGTTTCAATGCTAGATCCGTAGGTTCATTTGGCTCTCAAGCTACGACTGCATCTAGTCCTTTTGGTTCTACCATTGGTCCATCTAGTGTCCCATTTTCAAGGATACCCTCGGTATCTTTCACATCTTCCCCTTTTGTACAACAATTCCAGGTCATCCCTCAGTCTGTTCCCTTTAGTCACGGTGGTTCGGAGGACACATAGCTCCTTCGACACCTTTTGTGGGCTCAATGCCTGCTTCTTCCATTGCATATACATTAGGGTTCAAACCCATTACAGGTTTTAATGTACATCCATCCAATGTACATACTTCGAACGTGCGTGTAGGGAGTACTCCCTTTTCACTGTTTGGTGGAGGGGGTAGTAACAGTTTTTTCAACCCACATTTCAGGGGTGCTTATACCCAAACACAATCGACCAATCCACAAGGAAGCAATCCCTTAGCCTACGGTTGGAGCAACTTCCATAATTCATTTACTTCACAACCGGTGGCTGGGGGCAACCCCAACCAACACTATAGGATCCAGGTTTTGGGTGGTTCCCCCTACCAAACTCCTTTAAATCAAATGCCATCGGCGAAGACCCTATTTTCCTTTTCTGGAAACCTTAAACTTGCTAGATCTTTCGAATTCTCATCCAAACGAAAGTTCTTTCTTGCAATAAAATCCTCATGCTTCATCAGGGTCTTGGCAATTGTTGTCACATGAGCATCACAAGAACAAATAGACCCTTCGACCTCATCAAGGCAGGAATCAAGCTCATAAGTGAAATTAGAAATACGATGAGAAGCTTGCTCAATTCCATTAAGACGTGTATCCAAAGAAGGAATAGGGTCAGTTATTTTTTGAATTGCAGCAATTAGACCTTGCATATGGGACCTCATCCATTTCAATTGGGAGTGAATATCGTAAATATTGGCTTGAGAGGCAAATATTCTTTCTAAAATATCTTCCAACTTTTTCTCATGGTCCATTTCAAAAAGACAGTTCCAAATCCCATGCAGAAAGACAATTCGATTGCTATCCCAATTGAAATGCCAAACAGACCCATTATCCAAAACACAGCCAGTAACCACCAGAAATTTCAAATTACGATCACCACAATAAAAACCAGGGAATTATTCACACAAAGAAAATAAAAACCAACTAGAGGAGGTATCCTTCCAAACCGACTAAGTCTCTACACAATACAACGATGCCCCGGAACCCCAAACCTTCCAGATAAAGGATAATGCAGAGTCCAAGCGCAAGCATAAAGTTACCTAGGAACAAACCTCCACAAAGATAACATTGAAGACTGTAGAAGGCCAACCTCCTAATGCACAAGAGAGAGCTTTGAAATTCACTTGACGATTAACCACCTGTTCCATATTTTCCCCACACACCACTCTGTCTACCTCTAGCGCTATTTAAAAGACAAGAATGAAATTATCTAAATAAAAAACATTGAGAAGCTTCTCATTTAAGCTTCCATACAGTACCTGCATGTTCCCATATTAAAATCCAGAGTGTGTGGACAAAGAAGTCATAGAGATGCACATTCACTCAGAAGCTTTGAGCGCTCCACATGTCCTGAAGAGCTAATGAACCCCACCAACAAGTGTAGAGACTAATGCTTGGAAAAAGGAATTTAGCATAACACAAAACTCTAAGGGAGCCAACAAAAAGTGAGATGACCCCCTTGTTTTCTAATGCCCCCTTTATGAACACTCGAATATTTATTTGCAAGTTCATCTACTATCACATTGAACTCACATCGAACATGAAAGAGTTGAGTGAAAGGGATTTGATGGAGTAATCCAATAATACGTTTGTGGATATGCCCAACTATTTTATCCATGCTTTCCTGTTGTTGCCTAGATTGAGAGATGATAAGGAGGGAGTCTCTTATCACCACCAGTGACTTAATTCCATAAGCAGTTGCTTCCTTTAGTCTCAGGTATATAGCATAGCATTCCACTTGATTATGAGTAATGATCCCTATACCACAAGCAAAGGATGTGACTATATTTCCACCAAGTTAAAAAATTATGCCCCCCCACCCTCCGACACCTACCTCCCTAGGATTGTCTTTCGAAGATCCATCAAAGAAAAGGATGCGGGAGTGAATGTTATGCCTCCATTTGTGGAACTCCTCTTGATTCATTTCTAATTTCCACTACGCATCTTGAAAAAATCTCTGCACACTCTGACATGGCTTCCAACTTGGGGGTAATTTTTTTTTAAATCATTGCTCCTCTGCCAATGCCCAGTCTTCTGAGTTAGAATTTCTATTAATTCGCAATTGGATGACTTCACTCAGCAATGATCTAGCATATATAACCATGACGACTGTTGTGGTGGTCTTCTTATGATAATTTTTTTATGATTTCTTGTGATCCAAACCTTCGATAAATACATTCTTCGAGATAGCCAGCCAAATACAAGTTAATATGGGATTACCAGTTAAACATCCTGGAAACTTATCTTTCCAATTAAAAATAACCACTCCAGTTTCTTGGGAAGTCAAAATTATTTCCAATCTCCTTCAAAACACTATTACAAACATGCTTAATATACTTACAATTAAATAAAAGATGAGGTATTGACTCTTTTGCATCTTTGCACAAAACACATCTAGAAGGGCCATGAATCTGTGGCTTTTGAAGGTTTTCAGATGTGAGAATTTTTCCATGAACTAAAACCCAACAAAAAATATTGATTTTAGGAAGACTATCATGTTTCCAAAGTTTTCCCCGGAATTTAGAAAAGGGAGGGTGCAGATGCTCCAAATAGACTTTTTCATATCCCTCTTTAGTTGAATGCAATCCCCTTTTTCCCCAACCTCTACTATCTTTATTGCCCAGGCTTATTAGGGATACTCCATGAAGCTGACGAAGAAGTGCATCATATGTTGAATTCAAATGATCAGGAACAACAAATTGTTTCCAGCTTACCCAATCTCATGCCTTGTCCCATTCCGAAAGGTCATACAAGGTCTTGATTCCATGGTCACTTAACCAATTCTTTATTACGAGCAATCCGTAATTTTGAACAAGGGGGGGATGCTCCAAGAATACTATCTTTCCACAAATTTATTTTTTCCATTGCCAAGTAGCTAGTATAATTCTTCTTGAATAACTATACCTAAAGCCTTACCTAGTTTCCAAATGTTAGAACCCTCTCCATCCTAGGTGCATTTATCCACACATCGGAGTCAGGAGGAAGCGAATTACTTTTTCCTGAGATTTTTTTTCCACCAAGTTTCTTTGTCAGAAACTAACTTCTAGATCATCTTGGCTCCCATGGCAATGTTATATACTTTGGGTCTCGAATACGTAGACCTTTTTTCACGTCCCCAATCCACTTAGTGCCCTTTTGAGTGATGGGGGAAAAATCCTGATAATTTTTTTTTTCAAAAACTTATCCGCAACTCTGCTCTTTTACATAGCCGCAATTATCTTTGGTCCGCAATCCGCAATCCGCAGGCCGGAAGGGAGGAACACTCAAATCACAGCGTCAAACAAACTATGACTCCGACTTCCGCATTCCGCTGCGGGAGTCAGAAAGTCGGAATGCCAAAATACCTGGCTTCGAACAAAATGCGACCTCGACTTCCGCATTTCGCAGTGTGGGAGTCGAAAAGTTGGGATGCCAAATACACCATCTCAACGATTTATGCCTCCAACTTCCACACACCGCATCCGCTATGTGGGAGTCAAAAAGTCGGAACACCAAATCCACTATTTCGATAAAAATGCGCCTTCGAATTCTGTACTCCGCATCTGCGATGCGAGAGTCGGAAAGTCGGAACACCAATTCCACCATTTCGACAAAAATGCGCCTCTGAATTCCACACTTTGCATCCGCAATGTGGGCATCGGAAAGTCGGAACACCAATTCATTATCTCGACGATTATACACCTCCGACTTGCGCCCGCGGGAGTCGGAAAGTCGGGATGCCAAACACATTACGCTCCCAACTTCCACATTCCGCAGTGAGAGATTCGGGAGGTCGAAACGCCAAAATTCCCAGCATTGAAGAAAATGCGCCCCTGACTTCCGCATTCCGCACTGCGGATTCGGGAAGTCGGAATTTGTCCATACCCCTATGACCACCAACTTCTCAGGTTGATAACTTACTCATCCAGAGTCCATTCTGGGAAAACTTGGTACCGTTGGAAAGCTCTTCGAGATATCTATGAAATGGTGTGGACCAATGCCACACTTGAGGACTCTGACCTTGCCTCTTTTCCAATAAAAAATCTTCCCCGAATTCCATCAAAACCTCTTTACCTCACTGTCAATAGCCCTGGAATCACCCTTCCAAGGCCCCTTCCTTCATCTAACCACAGAGGGAGAATGAACACATCAGGGGGTTTCTAATTCATCCCCCAAGCTCATATAATGAAGGGAAAACCTGCTAAGGATGTGTGCAATACATAGTGGAACTAAATCTAATTAATGCATCTATAACATACAGGGTTAACAACATAACAACATACTTAACATAAGCAAAATGATGAAGCAAACAATCAATGCACCAACCTCATATTCAGGCTTACCCACAAAATTCCTATTGGTTAATTACATATTCTCGTTCTGTTCAAATTAACTTGAAACAACAAATGAACACAACATAGGAATTAATATCATTGAGAACCACATAATCACTTATCTTATAAGATGAACAGTCCAAGCAATTGGCTATGTGAGATCAACATTACACCGAACCATAGGTCTCTATCCATCCTATATTCTTTCAGCTGAGAGACCACCCCCCAAGCTGGGTTGTGTATCCACTAAGGAGGAACTAAACAGGCTCACTCACACCATGGCTTCTCCCAAACACACATGTTAAGCCAACACACAGTTGGGTTTATCAAGCATTTAAGGAATAGTGGAGGAGGATGTTAAGCCAATGAGCTCAACCTTAGAGCTACAGGCCTATCAATTCACACTAAGACAATCTTGGAACCCACAATACCTACCACACACAAGGGCCAACACAAGGAAGTATTCCATTCACTGTTACACAATACCTCATGCCATACCTTCCCTCCAGTGATCTTCAGGGTGGGCATAGAAAGGTCCAAGCTACTGGATCCTTGAGAATCTATCCTTCACTGGGTTTATCAAGCAACCCTACCTTTTTCCCTATTCTTCTATGTCATTTCCACTTGCATTTTCTCCACCTCTCTAGCCAAAATGACTCTATCCCACAGTTGGGTTCTCGGCCACCAACACAGGGTTTTCTTCACGGTTTTCTGAGTATCTCACACGTTGCAAATTTCCCTGGGGTTCAGGCCAATGGATCCCTTGTAGGATTGAGCTTCCCACACGAATTTCTGCACGGATTCGGCACTCTAAATCTGGGTTTTCACATAATCACAATTTTCTTCCTTCTTCACTGCTCGGCCCTCTGTTCTACATGTAAAACTCCTTGCCCTCTTGCCTAATTAAATGGGGATAAAGGAATATGAATTCCCAGGGATAGAGTGACGTGCAGGTCAAGAAAAATAGAGCCCCATACCCTGTCATCCCAAAATTTGTTAAAGTTTAATATGCTAAGACAGAAAATAGCAGCATTACATTCCATTTCACAATAATAGCATATACAGGATCACTAAAGAAACAACAAGCACAGCATAAACATAAGAGACACAAATTTATCTTGGGAAACCCTCATGGGGTAGAAAATCCAGTAAAGCTTCCTCAATATAGATGACCAGCAATATACAAAGATGAAAACCAAAGACATGATCTCCTCCTCCACCATAGCAGACCTCTCCTCCACAAGTGCGCCTTTCTCAAGTGAGTGAGTGTATCAAATGAGGAACATACCTCCTCTATTTATACACTACACTGACATGTATTTTACACAAGTACATGTAGGCTCGTATTTAACCATTAGGTTAAATACCCTATTATAACTGACTGGGCCGACCCCCACATGGTGGGTCTAATAACCCTAGTTACCACAACCAATCCGGAGGAATAAACATCTCCGGATTCATAGTATAATCACATCGGAGGTATGAAACATCTCCGGAATAAATAATATACAAATATAATATTCTTAGAAGTTACAATATTCAACACTCCCCCTTAATGAGAAGGATATTATAACAACATCCGCAGGAGCAACGAGTCATACATCGTACATGATACATCTATATATCATCGGAAGCTTTCTTCAGTTAATCATCATCAGTAACTCAACTGGTTACTGGAACATCGACATCACTCGATCATCAGCATCGTCATCACACGATCATCAGTATCGACATCACATGATCAGCATCGTCATCACATGATCATCAACATCGATCATCAGTATCGTCATCACATGATCAGCATCGTCATCACACGATCATCAGCATCGTCATCACATGATCAGCATCGTCATCACCCGATCATCAGCATCGTCATCACACGATCAGCATCGTCATCACACGATCATCAGCATCGTCATCACATGATCAACATCGTCATCACACGATCATCAGCATCGATCATCACACGATCATCAGCATAGTCATCACACGATCATATTACAGGATTATCAATCCTGCTCTCTTTAGGACATAGGTCCATGGATGATACAATCCAGATCAAGTTCCAGGATGATCAATCCTTATCTCTTTAAGACAAGTCTCATGTCTAGGGACGATCTAATCCCAACCACAGTGCCAGTCCTTTTTCATACTGGATGTGACCTAGATCAGATCTAGGATTTACCGCCACAGAGCCAGTCCTCTTTCATACTGGATGTGTCACGTCTACAGAGCCAACCCTGTTTCATGTTGGATGTATCATATATACAGAGCCAGCCCTGTTTCATGCTGGATGTATCACATCTACAGAGCCAGCCCTGTTTCATGCTAGATGTATCACATCTACAGAGCCAGCCCTGTTTCATGCTGGATGTATCACATCTACAGAGCCAGCCCTATTTCATGCTGGATGTAACCTAGAACAATTCTAGGATTTGTCACGTACATTTTGAACCGAGGTCCAAGGACGATCCAGTCCTATCATGTACCTTTTGAACCGAAGTCCAGGGACGATCCAGTCCTATCATGTACCTTTTGAACCGAAGTCCAGGGACGATCCAGTCCTATCATGTACCTTTTGAACCGAAGTTCAGGGACGATCCAGTCCTATCATTCAATTCTCGGAGACCTCATGTCTACGGCTCAATTCAAAGGACCATAGTCCGAGGACGATCCAATCCCCTTACCTGTTCATTCAGGATTTAGTTCTCGGAGACATCATGTCTACGGCTCAATTCAAAGGACTAATAGTCCAGGGATGATCCAATCCCCTCAAGTCCACCAAGGACTTCATTCTCGAAGACATACGTCTACGGCTCTCTTTAGGACTGAAGTCCAGGGATGATCCAATCCCCTCAAGTCCACCAAGGACTTCATTCTTGAAGACATACGTCTACGGCTCTCTTTAGGACTGAAGTCCAGGGATGATCCAATCCCCTCAAGTCCACCAAGGACTTCATTCTCGAAGACATACGTCTACGACTCTCTTTAGGACTGAAGTCCAAGGATGATCCAATCCCCTCAAGTCCACCAAGGACTTCATTCTCGAAGACATACGTCTACGGCTCTCTTTAGGACTGAAGTCCAGGGATGATCCAATCCCCTCAAGTCCACCAAGGACTTCATTCTCGAAGACATACGTCTACGACTCTCTTTAGGATTGAAGTCCAGGGATGATCCAATCGCCTCAAGTCCACCAAGGACTTCATTCTCGAAGACATACGTCTACGGCTCTCTTTAGGACTGAAGTCCAGGGATGATCCAATCCCCTCAAGTCCATTATGGGTACAAGTATCTTCATCCATACAAGTACAAATACGTATCAATACATCAAGGCATCATGTAACCTCATCATCAAAACATGTATATCAAAACATGTATATCATCATCAAAACATGTATATCACTAATACATCTATCATCAAAAGCATGTATTCTCACTAATACATCTATCATCAAAAGTAAAAAATATAAGAGTCCTAAATCTAAATAATTCTAGGTAACTAAGTGTAGTGAATAGGTCACCTCATCATTGATGAGGCAGACTTGTTATCAGATACTATGCTACTCCCCCTTTCGAGGAGAGTTCTTTTGAACTATACCAAGCTTGTATCGAAAGTATTCAAACTTCACTCGAGACAGAGGTTTAGTCAAGATATCAGCAATCTGATCCTCAGTGCTTATATATTCGAGCTTGATAACTCCTCTTTGCACCATATCTTGTATATAGAAGTATCGGATCTTTATGTGTTTTGACTTATCGTGGAACACAGGATTTTCAGTCATCTTAATGCAGCTTTGATTGTCACACATAATCACAGTGGGATCCATTTCTAAGTCAAACACTCCATATAAAAGCTTCTGAAGCCATACTGCTTCACAGCTGGTAGAGCAGACAGCCATATATTCTGCTTCAGCAGTACTGAGAGCCACACTAGATTGTTTCTTGCTGAACCATGAGATCATGGCAGATTCAGGACTATAACATCCACCTGATGTACTTTTTTTTCTGTCTGAGACACTTCCTGCCCAATCAGAATCTGAGTAACCATGTAAATGGAGTTCATGACCTCCAAGATAATATAGACCAAAAATCTAATGTACCTTTTAGGTACCTCACTACATGCTTTGTAGCTATTAAGTGAACCTTTCTAGGTTCTACTAGATACTGACTTAGGGTATTTACAACAAAGCATATATCTGGCCTAGTATTTGTTAAATACATCAATGACCCAATGATTTGTCTATATAGGGTTAGGTCCACTAAATACGATGAGTCATTAACTAATAACTTCAAGTTGGAGTCCATGGGAGTGGTCATGGATTTATACTCCAACATATCAAATCTTTTTAGAAACTTCACAGCAAACTTACCTTGATTTAAAAGATTCCTTTTGGATCTTGCCATACTTCTAGACCTAAGAAGTAGTGCATTAATCCGAGATCTTTCATTTTCATTTCTGCAGCCATTTTCATGACTTGTTTCTCATTCCTTGTCAGAAAGAGATCATCGTCATACAATAATGGTATGATAGGTTCATCATCCACAACCTTAAGGTAAAGGTTAGGAACAACTTTACTTCTGGTAAAGCCCGAGCTTTGTCATGAAGCTGTCAATTGTCCATTATTCACACTCTGCATTGAGTGATCTTCTGCATATCTATCTGTGCCATCTCTCGTCAGATGGGTCTACTAATATGAGCCTCAAAATCATTCGAACTCTGTGGTGAGTTCCTTCTTGCATCCATGTCATATGTGTATAGAAACCATATTCAACCTTGTAGCAAAGGTTGAGATCCACATCACCCATGATGATCATTAAGCTCATCAATTGACTACCGATCCTGGGTACCCATACAGAACCTGATTCACACTTCTTCTTTAATTACATCATTAAGAGAATGGTCTTATCTAGTCCCTTGGAGCAAATCATCTCATCATGATTCTCTTCCTACAAATCAAAATTAAGTACATGATTAGTAATACTTCATAATCATCAAATCTTATTGACATGATAACCTATTATGCATACAGATATCATTTACATTGTTATGCAACTATTTTGACCAATACTTTGACACAACACTTTCCCATATCCTGTATGCATACAGTAGCTATCTAGATACCTTCCATCTTTACCAGAACATACTATCGAGAGTGTGCACAGCTCTCAGCATGTCAGCAAAGAGGTTTCATTCTAGACAAGCAACAATGGAATTTTTGTCCAACTTACCAATCATATGCATATTAGTAGTATACTGTTCAATGCTTTATGAATGTTTACACTCAGCATGATATATTCTAGGAATACAAATATGCATACAAGCAATATCATTTACTATTTCTAATAACAACTCAAATACTTATCTTTTATGTTTGTGTGGTTGCCTCCCGCTCGATCTTCTGTATGTCTCCTGAACTTCTATTCATTCTGTACCACTGTGCATGCTCAAGTGTACACTAGTGTCATCCTCATGATCTCATGCACAAACATACATTCATTAGTATATTCTCAATATTATCAAAACATTCTAATTCTAAATAATCTTGAATATGTACAATCATGATCATTAGTATTCAGGGTTTCAAGGAAGTCTTCTTTTACTCATGCATATTCTTGTTTGATCTAGTTAGTTAAATTATCAACCAAGATAAGAGACATAATATGCATAAACCCTTGATTACCCACCAATCATACCAAGTATACTTATATAAGGGATCCTAACACAAGGTAAGATTGTAACATGACATAGGAAAACATACCTGGATTAGTATACCTGCTTAGTTATGTACAACATACCTAAACAATCTCTTCAATGATTTAGAGATCCTGAGCTAGAACCTGCATGTCTCATACGTTAAACATAATATAACAAAGTCATACATACCTCGTGAGTCTTTGTCTTCATGTTGTCATGGTCATGGAACTTGATGTACCTGTATCTTGTTAGCAGACAACATCAACCTCACACAACACCATAATGCATTGGTACAATCATATAGCCCTAATCAATGAATGTCTTCATGCATTCATACTGTTACTAGGGTGATAAGACAATTCTAACATTAATCAAGATTGTACTAATAAATAATATGAAGACAAACACATCATGAACTTAATCAAGAATAAGATTTCAAGACATACCTGGACCTCCTTAAGTCATACCTGTCGAGACTTCTTGTAGTCTTCTTATGTAAGGCCTTAGCCTCAACTCCCCCTGAAACTTGATATGGAGCTTGATTAGGGTTTGCTAGAGAAACCCTAAAAATTCAATCTTTGACTTTCACACTTCCGAATGAATGGAAGGATGTGTCTTGCTGAGCTGATCAAACTAGCATACTTCAATTCCAAAATTTGACCCCTCAAAATTGCCTTTGAAACTTCTGGATCTTCTGGACAGGATCCCGAACTAGGGTTTGATGAAACCCACCCTTCTGCTCAATCAAAAGGTTTGATCCAAGGCTCTAAACTCTTATTTTTCTGAGGAGTTTCCAGCCGTGGTTACAGACTTCAAAAATTCCAACTTTTGTTGAAGCCCTAATTTTCCATCTTTCCGATCAAAATCCCGAGCTAGGGTTTAATCAAGCCCGGTCTTCTACCCAACCAAAAAATCCGATCTTGGTATCTAAATTTTGATTTTCCTGAGTAGGATTCAGCCGTGGATTCAGATTCCAAAAATTCTAACTTTCTCTGAAACCCTAAATTCCGGAAGCCATGAATAAAGGTGCTCCAAAAATAATTCTGTTTTGACAGAAATATGTACCTGATTGTTTCTACTATAACTCTGAAATGTTTGCTCCACAGGGTCTGAAAACTTTTTTTGCAGTAGCCGGACCTGTCATCTTTCCATCCTGACAGGTCTGACCTCAATTGGATTTTCTGAGAGAGAGTTATGCCAAATGTCGCAACATGACATGTTTTTGGATAATACAGGAGAGCAAACTTGTACGGCGTGCCACGTGTCACTGTTTGAACTTTGGCCTCTAAAAACTTTTCTTGAGATATCTCGCCCTGTTATATTTCCATCCTGATGAGTCTGACCTCAATTGGACTCTCTGAGAGAGAGTTATGCCAAATGTCGCAACATGACCTGTTTATGGGATAAAACAGGAGAGCGAACTTGTACGGTGTGCCACATGTCACTGGCTCAGCTTCGGCTTCTGAAAAAGTTTCCTGAGATAGTACAGTATGTTTACTACCTTTCACTTTTTACGAAATTTCATTTGGAGCTTCCTAGCCCAAGTTATGACCTTTTTTCCTAGGTCACCTGATTTTGACTGAGATCTGGAAGAGGCAGAAACCCTAACTTGTATTGATCATAACTTACAAAGTACAACGAATATGAGGGTGCCCTTTGGAGACAAGATACCTGGAGATTTTATCTACGACTTGTAAAGGTTTCAGATCCTGAACCTTTGCCAAAATGTATTTATAGCGAAAGTTCCACGATGACTGGTTTTTGCTATGTAAAACCCTAACCTTCAAATTGTCGTAAGTGAAGCAAGTGTCGTAAGTGCCATACCTTGCCTTCCTTCAGGTTAGCTCTGATACCATGTTAAAGTTTAATATGCTAAGACAGAAAATAGCAGCATTACATTCCATTTCACAATAATAGCATATACAGGATCACTAAAGAAACAACAAGCACAGCATAAACATAAGAGACACAAATTTATCCTGGGAAACCCTCATGGGGTAGAAAATCCAGTAAAGCTTCCTCAATATAGATGACCAGCAATATACAAAGATGAAAACCAAAGACATGATCTCCTCCTCCACCATAGCAGACCTCTCCTCCACAAGTGCGCCTTTCTCAAGTGAGTGAGTGTATCAAATGAGGAACATACCTCCTCTATTTATACACTACACTGACATGTATTTTACACAAGTACATGTAGGCTTGTATTTAACCATTAGGTTAAATACCCTATTATAACTGACTAGGCCGACCCCCACATGGTGGGTCTAATAACCCTAGTTACCACAACCAATCCGGAGGAATAAACATCTCCGGATTCATAGTATAATCACATCGGAGGTATGAAACATCTCCGGAATAAATAATATACAAATATAATATTCTTAGAAGTTACAATATTCAACAAAATTCGGGGTTTGCCCACACTCCATCGATTTCATAAACAGTTTCTTCAACCACCTTCTGCAGCAGAATTAAATGTCAGCAGGGAAGGTCAAATGGGTTCTAAGGATGACCTTTGGTAGTCTATGGTCCAATCCCACAACCCCCTCACCTCTCCCTAGTGGATACACATGGCCCCCTCTTATTAGTTTCCTCCATAGCTAGTTTTCTTGGTATTTTTATTGCAATGTTAATATTTACATCATTTACAATGTCCCATGGATTAATAACACATAGATAACAGAATATAAACTACTTGCCTTTACATAAAAACCTATAATCCACTAGCGGGTCCTTGGCCTTGAGCTCCACGCTAGGAAAACATATATTGCATGTATACAATATTTACATTGAAATCCAATATGTTCTAGGGGTCAAAATGGGGGTATTACATTTCCCTCCCCCTTAGAACAACACCGTCCTCGGTGTTCTAAAAAATGAACAAAAATGGGAATTCCTCTCTCATGGCATCCTCCATCTCCCATGTAGCCTCATCGGGACTAAGGTGCTTCCATTTCACCTTCACCTGTCTGATATCTCGGTTTCGGAGCAATGTGACCTTCTTGTCAAGGATGCGCATAGGCTCCACTTGGAACTCTCCCTCGGGTTCCATCTGTATCACATTCAAATCAATTATGTGATTAGGATCATGTACATATTTCTTAAAACATGGAAAACATTATGAGCTCTCATGTTAGCAGGCAATGCAATTCTATATGCAACTGGTCGTATCCTATCAAGGACTTCAAATGGCCCACAATATCTTGGTTCCAACTTGGCACAACTCCCCAACTTTAGGGAACTTTTCCTTGGTTTCACTCTCAAATAAACATGATCCCCAAAATTAAATTCCTTATGCACTCTTTTCAAATCTGCATAACTCTTTTGCATGTCCTAAGCTGCCTTTAAATTCTTCCTGATTTTAACAATTTCCTGTTCCATTTCCTTGATCATCTCTGGTCCAAGCACTAACCTGTTCACTAGACTATCCCAATTCACTAGAGTCCTGCATCATTTTCCATACAATACTTCAAAAGGACTCATCCCCAATGATGCATTATGTCCATTATTGTATGCAAATTCTACGAAGTGTAGGTAGTCCTCCCACTTAGATGGTTTGTCCATCACATACATTCTCAACATGTCTTCAAGAACCCGATTCACCCTCTCAGTTTGACCATCTGTTTGAGGGTGATATGATATACTAAAGTTCAGTTGAGTTCCCAATTCCTGAAATAATCCCTTCCAAAAATTGGATGTGAACTTTACATCTCGGTCTGAAACTATTGCTTTGGGAAATCCATGCAATCTGAATATCTCCTTCATGAAAATGTTTGCTATGCCACTTGTCTTATGAGTGGACTTGACTGGAATAAAGTGAGCTACCTTTGATAGCTTGTCCACCACTACCATGATTGAATCGTGCTTCCTCACTTTCATTGGAAAACCTGTTATAAAATCCATAGAAATTACTTCCCACTTCCATTCTGGAATGGGCAAAGGCTGCAACAATCCTGCTGGATTTTGATGTTCTGCCTTGATTTGTTGGCATTTTTTACACCTCGAAATGTATTCTGCTATGTCCTTCTTTATCCCATGCCAAACACATTTATTTATTGTTGTTGTTATTGTCTTTTGATAACATGGTTGTCCAGAGTATGGCATTTGATGTATTTCATCCATCACTAGCTTCTTTAAATCTGCATAATCTAGAATATACAATCTAATACCTTGATAAAAGAGAACATCATCTTCACCAAGCTGATATGCTACACACCTTTCATCTATATTTCCCTACTGCAAATTCTCTTTAACCTGAAGGTAAGTTCCATCACTGATTTGGGCTTCTAGAATTCTTGCCTACAAATCTAATTTGCACATACTTACTGCTGCAACATCAAACTTTCCTCTAAGAGAATCTGCAACCTTATTCTCTTTCCCTTTTACATGCTTAATTTCAAAATCAAATTCACAGAGAAATTCCATCCACCTGGATTGCCTAGCATTCAAGTTTGGTTGGTCAAACAAATACTTCCAGCTCATGTGGTATGTCCTAAGCTCAAAAGTTCTTCCCAACAAATAATGTCTCCACATCTTGAGAGCATGTATTATGGTTGCCATCTCTAAATCATGTGTGGCATAATTCTTTTCATGCTCTTTTAATTTCCTTGACTCATAGCAAATCACAAATCCTTCTTGCATTATCACTCCACCTAGCCCTTCAATTCAATCATTTGTGCACACTACAAAATCCTTTCTTGGATCTACAATCTTCAAAACAGGAGCGTTGGTAAGCAACTTCTTCAACTGTTGAAAGCTTCTCTCACATTTTTCAGACTATACAAATTTAACATTCTTCCTCTGCAATGATGTAATTGGATGATGTATCTTGGAGAATCCTTTAGTGAACCTTCTGTAAAATATCTAACATCTATAACATTCTTTGGAGTAGTCCAATCCATTATGGCTTCAATATTTTATGGATTCACTGCAATTCCCTCTTCTGAGATCACATGACCCAAATATTGTACCTTCCTCTGATAGGAGTCACACTTGCTCAGCTTTGCATACAGTTGGTGTTCTCTAAGAAACACCATTCTTAGATGTTCATCATGCTCTTCTTCATTCCTTGAATAAACAAGAATGTCATCCAAAAACCCTATCACAAACTTATCCAAATACTTGTTGAAGACACTATTCATGAGACACATGAATGTAGCAGGTGCATTGGTAAGACCAAAAGGCACCACTGTGAACTCGTAATGACCATATATTGTCATGAAAGTTTTCTTATGAATGTCTTCTTCTTTTATCCTCACTTGATGATAACCAGACCTTAAGTCAATCTTTGAAAACACTTTAGCTTCCTTCATTTGATCAAAAAAATCATCAATCCTTGGCAATGGGTACTTATTCTTGACTGTCACTTTGTTTAGTTTCCTGTAATCAATGTACAGCCTTAAAGTCCCATCATTTTTCTTGACAAATAACACCAGTGCTCCCCAAGGAGATACACTAGGCCTAATATACTTTTTTCCATTAACTCTTGTAGTTGGATATTTAACTCTACCAATTCTGGTGTGCTCATTCTATAAGGAGCTTTGGAAATTGGTGTTGCCCCTGGAACAAGATCAATGGTAAAATCAATATCTCTCTTTGGTGGCAGCCCGGGCACTTCATCTGGAAACACATCTTACTCTTGCAACAACTGGAAGTATTCTATACTTGGTCATTGGTCCTCTGTTGAATCTGATATGTGAACTGCATATAATTGGCAACCCTTCTTATAAAACGTTTTTAACTATAAGGTTGAAATTTGTCTTATTGAGACTTTCTTGGGAATTCCCTTTACCAATATGTGTCTACCCTCTTCATCAATGCATTCAAGTACCTTTTCATACCAATCTATCTTGGCTTTATGCCTTTCCAACCAATCCATACCAATTAGATCATCATAAGATCATAATGGTAGGACATTCAAATTTACTTTTGTGAGGAGTCCATTCAACTCCATGGGACACTCCCTAACTACTTCACTCACTTTTCTCTTGGTCCTTGTGGCTAACTGAACTAGACAAGACTCATTGTCCTTCATTTTTCTAAGATAGCATCTTTCAACCACTTTTGGATAAACATAACTATGAGTAGATCTTGGGTCAATCAAAACAGAAATGGGCATTCAAGTAGCTTTTCATAGCAATCTATCTTGGCTCTATGCCTTTCCAACCAATCCATACCAATTAGAGAATCATAAGATCCTAATGGTAGGACATTCAAATTTACTTTTGTGAGGAGTCCATTCAACTCCATGGGGCACTCCCTTACTACTTCACTCACTTTTCTCTTGGTCCCTATGGCTAACTGAACTAGCCAAGACTCATTGTGCTTCATTTTTCTAAGAGAGCATCTTTCTACCACTTTTGGATAAACATAACAATGAATAGATCCTGGGTCAATCAAAAGAGTAATGGATTGCTTAGAAATCTTACCTTCAACTTCCACCACTACTGGATGATGGTATGCTTGATGATTATCCAATGTTGCATATATTCGAGGCGTTGCCCTTGCCATATCTTCCATTGTAGCTGCTCCTTCTAAGTTTTTCAAACTTCTAGGATTCTCCCTCCTATGTGGACATTCTTTAAGCATGTGGTTTCCTCCACATCCCCAACACTGAAGTGGTCCTCTCGGTGCTTTTTTTGATGTCGCTGCTGGCTTGTTTCCACTTCGTGCTTGCTGACCCTGTGGAAAATATCTTGGCTTACTTTTGAATGGTGTCTTGAATCCACTTTTCTTTTGATCAAACCTCCCATTGGCTTTCCTTTCCATGCTAGGTGGACCTATGATTTTCCTTTTCTCTGCTCATAGCAATGCACTGCCATCCTAATGGCTTCATCAAGACTTGGTGGATTTACAAACTCAATCCTATATCTGAAATTCTGAGGTAGAATTCCAAGGAAACACTGGATCTTAACCCTCTCATCCTTGATATAGTCCACATACCTCAACAATTCCAAAAATTTATGGACATGCTCATCCATAGATTTCTATCCCAACCATAGTTCATTGAACTCTTTTCTCTTGTTGTCATAACACCTAGCTGATAGGTATTTTTCATTGAAATACTTGTTGAATCTCTCCCAGTTGATCCTCCTTTCACTGATCCTTTTCACTTGCATGGTGCTCCCACCAAATTGAAGCTCTATCATTTAGGTTGTAAATGGCAATTCTGGCCTTTTCATTTCCTGAGTAGTCATGAATCCTGAAATAATTCTTCATCCCAAGAAGCCATGCATCTGCCTCTTGGCCACAGCTAATCCAAACACACAGTTGGGTTTATCAAGAATTTAAGAAACAGTGGAGGAGGATGCTAAGCCAGTGAGCTCAACCTCAGAGCTACATGCCTCTCAATTCACACTCAGACAGCCTTGGCACCCACAATACCTACCACACCCAACACAAGGAAGTATTTCCTTCACTGCTACACAGTCCCTCAGGCCATACCTTCCCTCCAATGCTCTTCAGGGTGGGCATAGAAAGTTCCAAGCTGTTGGATCCTTGAGACTCTAGCCTTCACTGGGTTTATCAAGCAACCCTACCTTCTATCAAATTCTTCCTTGTCATTTCCACTTGGTTTTTCTCCACTTCACTGGCCAAAACGACTCTATCCTGTAGCTGGGTTCTCGATCATCAACACAGGGTTTTATTCATGGTTTTTTGAGTATCTCACACGCTGCAAATTGACCTCGGGTTCAGGCCAATGGATCGCTTGCTGGATTGAGCGTCCACACAAATTTCTGGGTGGATTCGACACTCTAAATCCGGGTTTTCACATAATCGTGATTTTCTTCCTTCTTCATTGCTCGACCCTCTGTTCTGCGTGTAAAAATCCTTTTCCTCATTCCTAATGGAATGGGGATCAGGGAATACGAATTCCCAATGGTAGAGTGACGTGCGGGTCAAGGAAAACAGAGCCCCATACCCTGCCATCCCAAAATTTGGGGTTTTCCCACACTCCATTGATTTCATGAACAGTTTCTTCAACCACCTTCTTCAGTAGAATTAAATGTCAGCAGGGAAGGTCAAATGGGTTCTAAGGATAACCTTTGGCAATGTATGGTCCAATCCCACAACCCCTCACCTCTCCCTAAGACAATGTTATATATATCTGATTTCCACAAAACCACCCTGCCCTTCAGAAATAAGCCTAGGCATCAGGGATTTCATTCAATTGGCAATAATTTTAAGTTAATATCTTATAAGATGTGTTACATAAAGGGATTGGACTAAGCCTGGATATAGATGTTGGTCGAGCTTCTTTAGGGATCAAAGGAAGAAATGAAAAAATTGTTCCCCCTCTAATATTCTCTCTACCTTTAGTACAATTCAACATTTTACAAAGATCTTTCTTAATGATGGCACAACAAGCATGGTAAAAGTGAATAGTAAAGCCATCAAGTCCCAGAGATTTGTCAGGACCTAGTCCTCTAACCGCTCCTAGCACTTCTGCTTCACTGATATATTCATTTAGCATCTAATTTTCAGCATCCATGACCAACAACGACACGTTTTCCAGCATTGCTTCCCGAGCTGTTGCATTTCCAATCCCTTGCTCTGTATACAAATCTTTAAAATGTCAAAAGGCTTCCTAACGAATATCAACATAGCCATAAATTTTGTGTCCTTCAAACTTTTGAATTTCTCGAATATTGTTCTTGTGAAGTCTAGTCTTTGCCTGGTTGTGGAAAAAAGAGGTGTTTCTATCACCCGCTTGCAGCCAAAGAGCACGTGATTTTAGCCACCAAGTCTCTTATTCTCGCCTATATGCTTCATTCAGTTTTGCATTAAGTTATTGCTCTTTCTAAATGTAATCATTAGTTATTTCCACCGATTCCATATTCATTTGCAAAGTACTCAAATTTTCTTTGCCTCGTTATGAAAAAAAGAGGTGTTTCTATCACTCGCTTGCAGCCAAAGAGCACGATATTTTAGCCTCCAAGTCTCTTCTTCTCACCTATATGCTTCATTGAGTTTTGCATTAAGTTATTGTTCTTTCTAAATGTAATCATGATTTATTTCCACTAATTCCATCTTCATCTGCAAAGTACTTAATTTTTGTTGCAAAATTTCTCATTCTTTTTTAGGAGATTGATAGTGATTTTTGGCCCATGATTTTAATTATGCCTTTACAACGCAAAGCTTTGATTAGGAAGAGAGGCTACATTACAAGTTGATGTGTTTTGATAGAATTGGAACACCTTTTAAAATATTTTTAATTCCCAACGTTTCAGACTACAAGGTGAGTCCATCATCAGGGGATCTCCAACAATTGAGATGGTTAATCATGATGTGTGAGAGCGTGTACAAATACTAATGTTATGGTTTTTATATAAATTTTGACGGATCTTTGTTATTAAGTATTTTGTGAGATTTGATTTAAAATGGGATTCCAAGTGCCATTAAGGTTTAAACCATCATCCCTATTTAAGGTGTTGTTCCTCTACTTTTCTATTTCTATGGCCTATTTTACTTTCCTTTTAAAATAATGGTCTTGTTTCTTAATTAATTTTTCATTTTCAATGCAGATGTGATGGGAGGAGTTGTGTGCATGTTCAACGAGGGGTGACTTGGTGGTCCTATCATAAGCTATATTTGAGGAGTGTTCTTTTAATTGAACTTGAACCGATCTTCATGTTTCCCCTACATAGATTTTATCATATGAGCAAGGGATTGTGTACACTCCTCTTTGTAATTTGGGGTCCACCACATCTCAAACTGAGTCAACCATCCTCTTTATTGTGGTTTCTAGAGTGAAGGTCACCATGATGTTTTTTTTTCTTAAGATTTTAGTAATGTGATCAATTGTTCCCCTTATGTATGGTAATGAGATTTTTGGTCTTTCTACTGAAGTATGGGCCTGTCTTGTCCTCTGGGTTTGGATAATAGTCTTGTTGATAAGATTCATCTCATATCCATTCATTATAAAGACTTTCTAAAGGTGGTATAGTTCTTGTTTTAGGTGTTGGGAGTTTGATAATATAAAGACTCTCTCGTCAACATAGTAAACTCTCTATCCAACAACTGCGAGGCATATTCAGAGTAGAAATAAATTGGACTAAACAATTTGAATATATTGCAAGGGGAAATTTCATACACTTCTTCCAAGAGATATTTTAGGCTCTGATAAGGGCTATTTTTGACATTAGTATTAAGATATAATTTGCATGACATCAATTTTTGTGCTCTTCTAAATATGCCCTTCTACAATTGACATCTCAGGTTTTTTGTTTTATAAACATTGTATGCGATTCGGGGCTCAGTTTTACTCATTCATGATGGGTAATGCTAACAAGGAGGGCACCACCATGGTAAATTTTTAGAAAACGATTCTTTAGTCAACGAAATATTAACCATTACAAACTATAACTACGTTATAAGCTATAACTACCTTTCACAATAGGGGGGTTTTGGAATCCACTCAAAGTGGAATATATCACTGAAAAAAAATGGTCAATGAGCCGACAGGCACAAGCACTAACTATCAAAATCTAGCATTTACGTCTCTAACTAGAAACCAGTGGTCTTGGAGCTAGCATGGGGTCTTTCCTTGGGCCTGCTAGTTCTTCTTCGGGAGAAAATATTATCATCTACCAAGTACTTTATCCATGGGGAAATATTAGTTTCCTCCCTACAAGGGAATGGTTATGTTTATTTACCTTTCTTGTTAATTTAGAGCGAGTATCTCATGCTATTGAAGTTGTAATTTTTTGTTCTATCGCAGTAGAAAGTTGAGTCTAGAATCTGGAAGGCCTAAAAAGCATCTATATTATTTCCATTCTCTTTAAAACTGACTTCTTTGTGAAATGAAGTTACAATTTTTTACACAAATTCTAGCACAAATCAATCACACATACCCTAACTATAACCCAAACATCATAAACATACCCAAATAATGATTCATTATACACAACTAGACAACATGATGCAAAACTCTATAAAGATTGCACATCCACCAAGACAATCTCTATGCACAATAAATGTAATGACAAATGCAATTATGGTAAGGGACACAGTAGTTCCTCCAGTGACTACAAGTATATTTAGAGCACTTCGATGAAGTATTCTTCCATGCCAAAGACCAAATATAAAATATAAAACTTGCCACTTGTGAGGCTATAAGCATCAATGCTGTCAAGTTTGAAACCAAAACAATAACTTCTATCCATTTTAAAAGATGATGCAAAAATATCTATGGCCAAAACATATGATGTACTCACATCCAAAACATGGGTCAAAATGGTGCTAAAAAAATGGGTGGTCCTTGCTAAGTAAATCATCTTGGAGAGTTGCATAATTACTCATGGTGTTGATTACATACCCAAACTCATTCCCATGATAAACTATCAGCATAATTGCCAATTAGATGTTTGTTAGCATGTGTCTATTTAATGAATGAATTTGTCTTATTTTAAAGATAAATTGAACTATGATTGATGTCTAAAGTGTTTCTCGGTAAGTTATTATGTGATTTAGATTTTGTATGCATTTGTGAGCCAACACTAAAGACATAAAAAACATTAACCAACATCCATATATTGGTTCTCTTATTCAAGTTTACAAAGCATATATTGTTGAATATATTGGTTCTATTTTTTAAGTATATAGAGCAAGCATATACTGAGTATGAAAGCACCAGATATCAAAGACAATCTAGCTTCAAATACAAGGCTACATCAAGATGCCATATATGTAGCGACGAGAATGGTGTTGCTCACATATTTTAGGAATGTGAATGGCTTCAAAGACTATGGGTAAATGGCTAGAAACATTTGATATGGAACAATGCTTCTTACAGGAATGTCACTATATAGTATACTAGTAATATTCCAAGCAATCTATGCCTTCCCTATTACTACCCCAAGAATTAGTAAATTGTGGATTTGTTAGGTGGGCAATTGCCCCAAATTTAATACTTTCCGCCAACCTAGTATATGTATGCTCCCACATGTTCTCATGGGTGATAAAATATTTTTTGAAAGAAAGCAATGTTCATGGCCTACCAAATTGAGTGAACAAGTACTTTTAACATAAATTTGATATGGAACAAAGCTTCTTGCATGAATTTGTCACTATACAGTATATTGGTAATATTCTATGCAACCAGCTCATAAGGAATCTCAAATATAAGTTCAAATATTTGCATCAAGTAACATGGTTAGCCCAAATTTATGGTAAAAGTACTTGTTCACTCCATGGTCCTTGTGAAGTAAATCATGGATAATCTTATGTAGGAGAGCCTGAGAGAATATTCATAAAAAAATTTAAAATATTTGATAATCTCAAAGTTAAAAGGTTGTAACAGTCTTAAAAGATTTAGATTGCAAAATTTTAAGTGGGAATAGATTATGCAAAAAAATAAAATAAAAAGGAATTTTGGAAGCAAGAGAATAGGCCAAAAACAGAAACTAGAGAAGAAGCATAGGAGTGTTGACAAAGCTAAATTATCCAATTCAAAATGAGGCATAAACTATTAATACAACGAAAAGAAAACTTGAGATGTCATGAATATGAAGCCATTAACAGAATGTCGGTTATCTTACACTTGAAAAATACATATAAGACTATTTTTTTAAATAAACACAATAATCTTGGGAAATGTTGTCAATTATTTTTTTTAGATAGAATATCCCTAAAACAACATGGTCCAACACAAGTCCAATAAATAGATGCTCACTTATATGTTATATGGTATATTGGTTCTACTTTTTAAGTATACAAAGAAAGCATATATTGAGCATAAGAGCACCAACTATCAAACATTGTCTAGCTTCAAATACAAGGGTACATCATATGTAGAATTCTAATCAAAGGGAACATTCAAGATTCTATAAAATCCATGTTCAAGTAATTCAAAATGAGTGTGAGAAAGCCATGAGGTTCATATAATATTTGAATTATTCTATTGTTCTCAACTGCAGCCCTATCGTTCTCATTGGCACACAACTATAAGTTTTTCGCTTTCAACCATATAAAAAATGTTGCAACTACATTCTTATTAGAAATATTAATAAAATAATCAAGAGCATGAACCCAAACAAAGCATTAAATGTATTTAATGTCATTAGTAAAACATTTCGAAGTTGTTGGCCTACATACATATACCAAAAGAAAAGAAAAATAAGTTGGATGTTAAAAGCAATAAATGCATATTTGTTAAATAGAATGAGGAGTTCAGAGCATATAGACTTTGTGATACAGACAGAAGGGATTTTTTCATCAACAATGATGTGATATTTGATGGGAGATGAAAAAAATGTACAAATCAAATTTACTACACCATGGATTTTAACTAATGAGGAAAAATTGCATGAGGAAAAGGATGAGTCAAAAATGGATGTACCAAGTACGCGGAAAGCACCAGAGTCAAGGAATAAACTTTCAAAATGGTAATGTTGAAACGATCAAGAATTCAAGGACACAACTTCATAACAATTGGAAAAAGAACAGCAAGGTCACAAATAAGGGCAACTAGTATAGTAAACGCTAATTTGTGTAGTGCTTTGCCTATTTAAAAGCATCACCATTAGGACATGGTAAGTTGTGTTCTAAGTTCAAAATTAAATGTCTTTGTGTCTGTATAAGAGAGTAATTGATCATATGTATATTTTCT
This sequence comes from Larix kaempferi, assembly GCA_027924585.1. NCBI lineage: Eukaryota > Viridiplantae > Streptophyta > Pinopsida > Pinales > Pinaceae > Larix > Larix kaempferi. Next base: position 3,926,896 of record BSBM01000765.1, on the reverse strand, counting down.
TACTTTTCTACATCTATATTTCATTTAGATAGTTTGTAGCCCAATTTAGCAAACATATGGCATTAGAGCTCATGCTAAGGAGCCCCATGTTCAAAGTTTGAACTTGTGAGGCTCATGTGACATAATAGAGATGTTGTGAATTATTTATAACCTAGTATATACATCACAGACACGGTTGATCAATTGGCGTGGGAAACCAATCACACTTTAGGATCAGTGAATGCAAAGTTGGCTTATATTACCATGTTCGATGATATGATGGAGAATCCAGAGATCCGTATGCAAAAGAACCTATGGAATGACAAATTGTCACTCAAAGTCAGTTGTTTCATCTGGTTATGTATGGAAAATAAAATTTTGACATGGTAGAACCTTCAGAAAAGGGGTTACTCTGGTCCAGGTATCTACCAGCTCTGTTTTAATTTCTTTGAAGACATTAATCATCTTTTTGGGAATTGTACCTTTTTTCAGGGGATTTGGCAGTTGCTTTGTGCAAATTTTCCACAGTTTCCTGAGTGGGATCACGCTCTTTTCACCGATAATTTGTCATCATGCCTCAATCTCTTGGGTGTGAACATTCACACTGTATATATTACTATTTGGGAAGTTTGGCGAGCCAGAATAGCATGCTTTTCTGGGACTACAAATCTTATTTGGAAATGGTATATGCTCGTATTCTTGCTTGGACTCTTAATGGCACCGATCCCCCTAACAAACTCGTTCGCGGGTTTCTTCCATTCGATGAAGCTCAGTTCACCTATCCCATTGGTTACTTTGATGGCGCTACCCAGAGGGGTTTATGTGGAGCTGGTATGGTCATCAAATTTTCCTCTAATCATTTCTATCATATGCAGCTTAAAGCTGGGCGCGGCACAAACACCAGAGCTAAGTTATTAGCTCTTTGGGGGATACTGTGGTTTGCCAAGAAGGAAAATATTTCCCTTGTTCATATATTTGGGGACTCACAGTGTATCATTGATGGGGCGGTTCGTCAGTATTGTCTAAGGTCCATTCTTCTTGGCCAATGGATGCAACGGACTCAAGCATTGATCCTGCACTTTAAGGAACTCTCTTTTTCCCATATCTATAGATGCTACAACAAAGATGCTGACGATATTTCTAAGTTGGATTTGGGAATGATGGATGGTTCTATATTGATAAAGGAATATAGTGCTGCAGTTTTGCTCAGTGAATACACAGTGGAAATATACTAAATGATAGCGGTGGATTATTACATTTTGATTGCATTATGTAGGAAGAAATATTCAGCTAGGGCTTTGTTTTATATACTATTGTATGTAGTTTGTATTGGTGATCTTGTTCCCGAATGTCTATTCACAATTTTGTTGAATTATGGGTGTTGGTCCTAAGAAGATCGTGCTTCTCAAAGCTATGTATTAAGCTATGTTGATACAACTTTTTCATTTTAATAAAAGGTTTTTTTTTCGACTTGAAAAAAAACTTAGTAGGGTGACACTTTGGAGGGAGCCACAATTTAGTCACTAGATGCAAGGGAAATCAAGAGCTCGATAGAGCTAACCAAAGGTTGTAGTTATAATCTTATGACAAGATGTTAAAATGGTCAAGGGTGTTAGGGACCCGCATGAAAGATTTAGGTTGCTTAAATATATAGACCCAATCTTTTGTGATTAAGAAATATTGATGGACCAAACCTTAAATAGGTCTTCACCGACAAATTGAAACAAAAGGAACCAATGTTGGAATAAAAAGCTAAAAATAATTTTGCACTAAACTATATGTACCTACTCATAATTGATTTCTGTATTTTCTGAAATAACAATGACACCTAAAATATCTCACAATGTAGTTCAATCTTGGAATATTTTTTGTTTGTTTTAGCATTTTACGTTTTGTGAATATCACAAGAGAAGGCAACCAAAGTGTCGAAGAGACAGACCAACACTATTGTCTAGCCATTAAAAGACAAACCAACATACATGAATCCCAAACCCCTTGAACAATTTGTTCTCGTGGGAAGCTAAAAATATAATGGCAATACTAAAAACCATTATGCAAAGGGAATGACAACATATTTTCATAAAACATTTCCAAATTTACTTCATTGAAGTGTCTTAAAGCATCTTGTGCTAAGCCACAAATCATTGTGATTCGACCTTGGACATATTAAAATACCTTGTAAAGCTACTACTAAGCTTTTACTAGGCCATATCGAGGAAAATCTCAATAGCAATTTTTCAAGGCATCAACAAATGAAAATGGAAAAAGCACTCAGGTCGCTTGACATAGCTTAGGGATTCTAAAAGCAACTAAATACTTAAATTGCTACAAGCATATGTTTACAAGAGCTCCTATTGAAATGTACTCTACAACAAATGAAAAGGATAAATTCGCTACAATTCAAAAGATCGCCATGGATGCCATAATTAACAAACACAACCATCAATTCCAGTTCCATACACAATCATTCAAAACACAAAAGCACTTAGGTCCCTTAACATAGCTTAGGGCTTACCTCAAAAATCTATGTTGAAACCCTGTTATATCACCTAAAAAAACACTGTAACCAAGTTCGTTAAAATCAAAACATGAAAGATTGGATGAAAACTAACCTGAAAGAAGCCATACCAACATCAAGTTTTGTCCAATGTAGAATAGAAGGCATCATTTCGAGCCTAAATCGGGTGCTCCACAAAATACCTATGTTATTTGCTAAAGGCAACGACCATCCTTCAATATTGAGTAAACTACTGAAATAAAGAGCAAGGGAATGGGAGTTTCACATAAGGTAACAAAGCAAGGTGACAAAGACTAGGTAGCAAGTATTTTTATGGGCAATTTAGACCCATGATTGCACACCAAGAAGGGTGATGCATTGAAGGGAATTCATGCCTTAACAAGAGAGTTGCTTGAAGAATTAATGTGCCGAGAGAAAGTATGAAGCAAGCCACACAAAGTGGCGAGGAGATGGATCCAAAGAAAGCATAAACTAAAGAAACCAAACAAACCCACGCAAAGTGACAAGGATATAGAATCCAAAGAGAAAGCATGTAGCAAAGAAACATAAAGAAGACACACGAAGTGAGGAGCTACTAGGATGTGAACTTATGGTAGGGCACATGGCGCAAACCTATTCACAACATAGACAAGGAATCCCCAATTGTATGTGATATTATCTCACAGTGAAAATGCTTTTGGTGTATTTTGTAGCTTTTTCGTATTGCTTCTCTATCAATAGTTTGCTATTAGTAATGAATGGACAAATGGGTAATGTTACACAATGTTGTAAAAGGTCATCTTTTGTTATCATGCTCTAATAGCCTATATCTTTGTTATTTAAGACACCGACCATTGAAAACTACAAATATTTGAGGATGGGAATCCAAAACTACACCGTAGTTTAGGTAACACTTTAAAATTTTATTTTGCACTTTCACATTGATGATATTCTTAAAAGTTTTTAAATATTACATTAACAAAATTTAAGAACACCACTTCCTAGTGACAAAGACCTAGTATCTTATGTTAGAAATTTGCAAGTGATTAAATCATCTAACACAAATGTAATAAAAAGGATATAGTACGCTCAAATCTTCTTTCCCTCTTTATGATTTTACTGCTTTCAATTCCCGTGGACACTCGGGTGGTCTCGCCTTGGACTGGAACATGAAGTTGATTAATGTCAAAAGCTTCTGGAGCTTTGACTCTGGCATGGGTGCTGAAATCTATCATGTTGGTCTAAATTCTTTTTTTATTGTTCTAAACATCTATGGTCCTTACATGGACAGAGAAACGTTTTGGAATCATCTTCGGCGAAAATATTTTCTAGTTATGGATAATTTGATCTTGGGTGGAGATCTAAACTTTACCCTAGGAACACACGAATTTTGGGTTCTTGCTGCTCGAGGGGATCTACTTGCGGGATTCTTTGATTCTTTTCTTCGAGACACTCATCTCATCGACATCTCTCCTACCAAGCTAAAGCCTACCTGAACTAATCGGGGGAGGGAAGAATTGCAAAACGACTGGATCGCTTCCTACTTGTTGAAAACCTTGTTGGACAGAACCTCCATTTCAGACAATGGGTGGACTCTGGTGGAGACTCTGATCATTCTCCTATTTGCCTTGAAATTCTAGAAAAAGTCTATAAAACCCCCCAGTTCATTCAAGTTGTGTGCTACTTGGTTAAAGGAAGATAAGATCACTACTATCATCAAGGACTCTGGGGTCCCTTAGCTGCCTGCCGAGGGCTCTTATGCGGCTCCCCACTTTGTCAAAAAACTTATTAATACAAAACGGCTTATCAAGGAATGGGCCTTCAAAAAAAAGAAAAAGATGCTTGTGAAATTATTCAGGTTGAAAAGGATATCTCTCTCCTGCAAGACTCAGATGGAGGAGGGTTTCTCACTCCTGACTCTACTGAACGTTTAAAAACTCTGGAAAGCTGCAGGCGAAAACTTCTCTTGGAACAAGAGGAGATTTGGAGATTGAAGAGTAGGGCCATTTGGCTGAAATGTGGGGATGAGAACACAAAAAAATTCAAGCTTTTGCAAAAGGAAGGAAATCACAAAACACTATCTAGGAATTAAGGAACGAACAAAATGAGACCTCGACATCCTTTGAAGAACTGGAAACTTTGGGTATTACTCATTTTAAATCACTCTTCTCGGACAACAACATTGCTAGCATCGCGGAAGTGATTCGACTCTCCCAATTTTTCCAGGCTCTATAACACAAGAGGATAATCAAGAACTCCTGGAAGAAGTCACTGAAGAGGAACTTAAGGAAACACTACAAAGCTTCCAAAAGGACAAGATCCCTGGACCGGATGATTGGACCATAGAATTCTTCCTTGCACATTTTGATGTCATCGGAAATGACCTTCTGCACCTTGTGGAAGAATCTAGATAAAGTGGTATCATTCACCCGCCTCTCAACCACTTTTCTGTATTTTATTCCAAAATCTGATAAACCTAACACCCTGGATGATTATAGACCTATCTCTCTATGCAACATCACCTACAAGGTGGTGGAAAATATCATGGCAAAAAGGCTAAAAGGTGTCCTCTCAAAAATCATCTCTTCGAAACAATTCGGGTTCTTAGAAGGCAAACAAATTCATGAGGCTATTGGGTGGCATAGGAAGGACTTCACTCACAAAAACTGAAAGGCATAAGAGGCGCGATCATAAAACTTGATCTTTCAAAAGCCTTCGACGGAGTAAGTTGGCTCTATCTAAGGCTACTCATGACCCACCTGGGTTTTGACTACGCTTTCATAAAATGGACTATGAGTTGCATCACATCAGCCTCTTTCGCATCCTAATCAACGGCTCTCCTACACAATTCTTCAGTGTTGAGAGGGGCCTTCGTCAGTGATGTCCTCTATCCCCTCTTCTTTTCCTTTTGGTTGTTGAAGGCCTTAGTAGAGCCCTCTTAGACGCAAAGAGACAAGGCACTTTCAAGGGTTTTCGCATCTCAAATGCGCTCAACCTCACACATCTCCTCTTTGTAGATGACATTCTTCTTTTCTGTGATGGATCTACCAGGGATGCAGAAGTCTTGGACAACATTTTGAATCTCTTTCAAGGAGAGACAGGTATGGTCATCAATAATCACAAGTCCACCATCTCTTTTTACAAGCTCAACGATGAGGAGAGATAAAGGTATGCAACACTATTTCCCTTTAAAATCCTACATCTGGATACAGGTCTCAAATATCTGGGTTTCCACCTAAATCTAAATGGTTACAAAAAATGTGATTGGCTCTAGCTCATTTCTAAACTGTAAAAAAGGCTCATGATCTGGAGCCATCGTTGGCTTTCTAGGGCTGGCAGACTGGTCCTTATCAAATCAGTTCTGGAAGCCATACCGGTCTACTGGATGTTGTCGGCATGGATTCCTAAAGGCACCCTGGAAAAAGCTAGGAAACTCTGCTTCCGCTTCTTATGGTCAGGCTCTTCAGACTCCTTTGTTTCTCCGTGGGTAAACTAGGAAATATTGGCCCAGCCAAAGTCCCTAGGTGGTTGGGGCTTAAAACATATCCATCTCTTCGCCACATCCCTTGTTGCAAAGGCGAGTTGGCGTCTCATTAATTCAGAGAATCTTTGGACATAAGTTATTAAACACAAATACATTGCCCCAGAATCCTTGATTCATTGGATCAGAAATCCAACAAAGTCTAAATCGAATATCTCAATCTGCTGGAAGCTTGTCCTCTCGTCTTTTTCTCTGATCGAACAGGGTCTTACATGGAAGGTTGGCGATGGCTCACATATCCGTATTGGAACTGATCCATGGCTGGATTGCAAAAATAAACACATCCTTCCAATCCCTCTTATTCATTCTCTTCAACAATAGGGTTACTTTCACCTCTCACAGGTCGGGGATCCGTTATCCACCAACTTTTGGCAGCAAGGTTGGTTGGATGTTGATGCTCTCAGTCTCCAGGAGGATCTCCACAACAGATGGAATGAGTATCTTTTTCTCTCAGAAGCTCACATGTTAGATTGAAAGACTCCCTGGATGAGCTAATCTGGTCGGCAGCCCCAAATGGAAAATACTCGCCCAAGCTGGGTTATAAACTACTCTCGGAACAAAAGCAGCAAAATGCGGAAAAACTGTGGTGGTGGCAAACGATTTGGAAAACAAGATGTCCTTCAAAGGCTAATTTTTTTATGTGGTGCACGCTAGCAAATCGACTTCCAACTTGGGATCGTTTCAAGAAAAAAAACATTGTTGGCCCTGGTTGGTGTGCTTTATGCAAACAAGATGAAGATTCAACCTCTCACCTTCTCCTGAGATGTCCTTTCTCGATCAGCGTCTAGTCTGAACTGACTACTCGTCACCCCTCCTCCAGGGCGTGGATTGGAGCGAATGTAGAAGAAGCCTGGAAATCTTGGACGGATACACCGACCACCTCTTACATAAATGCTTTGCCTTTAATCGTGAATTGGGGAATCTGGATTGCGCGTAATGGATCTATCTTGCTTGGAAAACACTCCACTCCATTGCTCAATGTTGATACTAGCCTCAACATCCTTTCCTACTTCCCACAAGATACCTATCTTCCCATTATCCGTCCTATTATGGCCGAAAACATTACTCCACATATACCTTGGGATTTATTCGACGAAGCATCACAGAATGGTGTCTGTGGTGGTGGTGTTATTCTTCATCTATTTGAACACCACACTTTCCACTTGTATATGGGTTTGGGACCAGGTTCAAGCAACTATGTTGAACTCTTCGCCTTAAAACTTCTGATTCTCTTTTCTCGTGAACAACGATGCACCCATCTTCAGATTTTTGGAGACTATGTGATCATTATAAATTGGATAAATAATACTCAAAGATCTCACAACTTGGTTCTAAACAACTTGTCGCTCGACACTATGCAAATGATTGAGAGTTTTGACTCTTTCTCATGTCATCATGTCTACATGGAAAGAAATCGCGAAGCTGATAGACTCTCAAAGCTGGGTCTAACTCTATAGTTGGGTCGATGGTTCGTCAAGGAACAACACAACGACATCTTCCATGAATTCTACCATAGACCTTTTATAGAAGGCCTACCACAGTAATTTTTGCATTGGAAGATAACACTTTTTTGTTACTCTTGTATATATATTGCGGTTTTGTGGGTCTCTTTTTCCCACGACTTTCTGAAATGTAAACATATGGATCTGATTTGAAAACTCAAGATACTTTGGAAGCTAAAAAAGCTTCATTTTTTCTAGAAAAGGCTCTCCGAAGCCATTCGGCAATATGTAATTTTGTTTAAATTTTAATGAAAATTACGCTTTTTTGCTTGGAAAATATAAAATAGAAAGGATATAGTAACCTTCAAATACAAATAAATCCCAAAATTGATTAACTTTCTTCATTGCTAAGTTGAGGGGAGATCAAAACAACACCAAGACAAAGAAAATCTAAAGACAAATTCCACATGCAAAGAACCTATAATTAAATTCAATTTACAAATGCAATGAACTTTGGCATTTCAATTTGTTGTGATGTGATATCACTATTATTTACTTAGAGAACATGGTGTATCAAAATCAACCAAGATATAAAATGAGCTCTCAAGATGTCAATTTATATTTATTTATCTCCCTAATGTGTAATGTGTATTCATTTTTCTTAATATGTTTCTTACAAATAAATAAGTTTTGCAAATTATTACTTAATAAATTTACCAATCCTCCATACTACAAATAAATGTAAACTTTGTCTAACTTTTTATTACCAAATTCACTCACCCTTTTAATTTTTTTTTTATAATATAATTGGCTTACTAATTCTCCATACTAGAAGCAAATGATACATACCTTGTCTAGTTCTTTGTCAACTTGGTCTTTTTAATTATTTTTTGATGATGTAATTGGCATTTGTAAAACACCCTAAATAATTCTTTATAAAACTTAGCTTTAATTAGATGTTTTAAAAATATATTTGAAAATTAAAATCACAATTAGACACAATGCTGGTCAAAGCTTCTAAAGAGGTTCTCTATTGCTAACAGTCAAGTATAAATCTCCTTAAAGTAGCTAATAGATGTAACTAAGAGAATGCTTCTCAATTTTTCTAACCGATAGTTAATAAATTCAAAGATACAACTTAGGTTTACCTAAAACTAATTAAAGTAAAAACTAAAGCTTTTTTATATGATTTAATTTCATTATAAATTGGTAAGCATTTAGCAACCATGTATAAATCCCCTTAAAGTAACTAATAAATGTAACTAAAAAAATGCTTCTCAATTTTTCTAACAAGTAGTTAATAAATTCAAAGATACAATTTAAGTTTACCTAAAACTAATTCAAACTAATTAAAGTAAAACTAAAACTCTCTGATATGATTTAATTTCATTATAAATTGGGAAGCATTTTGTAAGATTGATTAAATTAAGAATTTTCCTATAGCCATGTATAAATCCCCTTAAAGTAGCTAATAGATGTAACTAAACGAATACTTCTCAATTTTTCTAAAAAGTAGTTAATAAATTCAAAAATACAACTTAGGTTTTATCTAAACTACTTACAATAAAAACTAAAGCTCTCTGATATCATTTAATTTTATTATAAATTAACAAGCATTTTGTAAGGTTGATTAAATTAATAACTATAAGATCTGGGAATTGATTGTTGACTTTGCACAGATTTCCTTTTTTCCGGGAATTGATTGTTGATTTTGCAAAAATCTCCTTTTTTCAGGGAATTGAATATGCAGACTGATCAACTTTCTAAAAAGGCTATTGGCCTTATGGATGGCCCATATCTTTTGAAAAATTCTGAAATAATGTATTGGTTGATGAGGGATCAATGTATAACTTTTAAATTAGAGTCATAACTCTGTTTTTTGTCTTTTTGGTTATGTATTTGTATTCAAGTTAATGCAGCCTCAGATTGTCTAGCTGTATTGAGGCCATGTTGAGGGCAACAATATATCAGTATTTGGCATTGTGGGTGATGCATTGTGGGTAACAAAACTGAACATACAGTATTTGGATTGTTGTTTGTATTTACTTATATTTGTATTATGTAACTTTGATTTTAATAGAATATCAAATGGGTTTTTTTCTCATTCAAAAAAAATTCAGAACTAAAGCTCTCATATATCTAATATGACTTGGTTTTATTATAAATTAGCAAGCATTTTGTGTTGGTAATATAGCCTTTTGTAGACATTACTATATAGCATTTTATGTTAACAGGGTTTATTATATAACATGTAAATCAACCCTCTTTGAGAGGTCATTTGTGCTGATAGGCATCAACCCTCTTTGAAAGGTCATTTTGTGCTGATAGGCCTTATTATATAGCATTTTGTGTTGGTAAGCCTTATTGTATAACATGAAGGTAATGTAAACCAACCCCCTATTATTTAGAGGAGGTGGTCATCTAAAGGGGTGCCATTAATGAGATTTAAATACAGATAAAATTTCAAGGGATAGGTTTCTTGTAATACTTGTAAATTTGAACGGATTGACATTGGTTTAGCTATTCGTTCAAGACCTACAGTTGCAGCAACACTTCACTATCACAGAGTCCCATTGCGAACATACACAATCTTCAATCTTCCATATGACCAACACTTTAGTATTGCTTCTCTAGCGATAACTGACTTTCAAATCCATTTCTATATTTCATTTCATTTCAATATCAATGTGCACTAATAACTAAAGTTTGTTAAGTATACAAAAGGTCCTTACATCAGCTTTTAACTAGTTTCAAATTTAACAATATCGATTGGTGCCTAACAACATGCAACCATGTATAAATATCTCGGGCTTGAAATCACGAGAGAAGTAGAAAAATCCCAAAATAAAAAGAATAGGAAAGGCAAACCATTCCACGGCTATTGCCTCGAACTCGAAGAGTGTGTGAAAAGATCCGTCAGACAGGTCGTGTCAAAGGGCAACATAGAACTGAACATTTTATTTCACGGAAATTAGGCGCTGGTGAACTTGGTAACCGCTTTGGTACCCTCGGACACAGCGTGCTTTGCAAGCTCCCCCGGAAGAGCGAGTCTTACAGCAGTCTGAATCTCCCGGGAGGTTATCGTCGGCTTCTTGTTGTAGCGGGCGAGTTTCGATGCTTCGCTGGCCAACTTCTCAAAGATGTCGTTGATAAAACTGTTCATAATCCCCATGGCCTTGCTGGAAATACCAATGTCAGGATGAACCTGCTTCAGAACCTTGAAGATATAGATCTTGTACGTTTCCACGCTCTTCTTGTGCTTCTTCTTGCCCTTCTTCTCGCCGCCTTCCTTAGGCAGCTTCTTCCCGGCCTTGGGAGGAGCGGTCTTCTTCACTGCGGCGGGGGATTTCTCTGCAACAGGCTTCTTCTCAGCTGGTTTCTTCTCTGCCTTGGGTGCCATTGCTCGAGTTCGAGTCTCACACCGATAAAATTTCTACTTCTCGACAGAAATTTCGAAACGGAATGCTCTTTGATGGTACAATTTCGTCTATTATAGCAAGAAAATTTTGTTTTCCCATTGGTTGGTTGAATACGGCATGGATCGTGGCCTCCGTTTAATGCTGACCGTAGATTGAGGCATTTTAATCGACGGCAGAAATAAAGTAGTTGTGTTGGTCGAATGTGCGCAAAGTGTGAAAACGTGACGGGAAATGGTCAAAACGAAGGGCATGCCCAAATAGATTTAAACGCATCTTAAATTAGCAATTGTCCTAAGAAGGTGTAATGATACGCCTTAGTGTTTGGTAAAGGAGGAGGAACTATGCAGATATGCAGAGTTGTGAAAAAAGATGTGGAAGATCTAACAATTACTGTATTTATATTTAATTTCCTGTTTTAAAAAAAAGGAAAAGAAATCCAAAGATAAATTAATGATGACAAAGGAAGAAGAAGAAGAGGAAGAAAAACAAGACGCTAAGAAGAGGAAGGAGAGAGTTGTATAGAGGGAATAGTTGTCTAGATAAAAAACATGTAAGGATCGACATGAGCATTACCTCTGTAAATTAGTGCATTGCAACATTAAGGTGTGAGATGCATCCATAATCTAGAGGCATCAATTAAGGTGTGAGACGCATCCATAATCTAGAGGCATCCATGATCGATTGAAAATAACAATCTAATACCAAGAGGAGCCGCATTGGACATGATCACCTACAATGACACAAACATTACCAAAAAAATGCTAGGATACTATAATGCTATTGATGTTGGAGTCTCAGACTCTCATATGCGAATCTCTTCTGCCCAAAATTCAAGCCACGAGGAAGAGAGACCAATCAAGTGTAGAAAGATCCACCACCAAACCATAAATTGGAATATATATCGATAGGATTGTATAAGGGCTTGGAAAAATAAATCCCTGGCTGCCAAACTTTTGTAGTTGTGGGAAAATAAAATTGTCTTGCGACTTCTATGATTAGGAGGGCCAAGCCACCCAAAAATGATCCATGGATGTGTTTGTGTGGTAGGGAGAGATGCCATGGTTTAAAAAGTAGCAAAATGTGATTTGTTTGCAACCTGAAATAAAATTCTTTGTGCATAGAGCCAAGCCACACTCACATCTATATTAGATTGGATCTACTTGTGGAAAGTGTAGGCCACCCATGATGTTTCCCATCTACAAAATTTGGAGGGATGATCGATTTTTTTGAGAAGTTAAATAAATTTGAACTACATATTGCCCAATGCTTGATTGTGGGCCCCTATTAGAGTGTATGTGATGAGCAGAGGCATGAAATTTGATTGTCAAAGTTATCATAGTCCTATGGAGAGGAGTCTCAATCTACAAGGCAACATGGAATCCACATTTTGACATGATGGATATTCCCACAACTCTGTAAAAGGATTTTGTTAAAGTTATTTAAGTATATTCGATGAAATAAGAGAGAACAAAAAAATTGAAATTTGTGTTGATGTCTGCAAAAGACCAAAATAGGTCAAAGTGACTAGTGACTACACCTAGCAATAATAGCCAAACCAAAATAGAGAGGTGCAAAAGACTCCCTTAATATGAAATGAAAGGAAATGAGAAATGCGTACAACAACAGTAGGAAACATCATGACATAAGAATACACATACACGTAAATCCAAAAAAGAAAAACCCCTATAAAGTGAAGGATAGCTAGGAAAAAACATAGCATGAACAAAAGATACAATTGCCACAAGAGGACGAGAGAGTTATCCCAGCTTGATACGAATCAGTAGTGCAGATGTCAACACCAAGTGCCAAAAGAGTAGAAATAATAAAGGTACAAAAGTGTGGTGCACTACCCTTAGTCATCAAAAAACAACTTTGGAAAGAGTGATCTTCACTCACTCTTGAACATAACACAACTTGCTTGATTTATCCGACTGAAACATTCTCTGCTGGATTTTGTGGAGTGGGAAATAATGCTTATGATTTTTCTATATGGTATACCCGGACACCCAACCGAACAGTGGCCTGGGTGGCCAACAAAGATCAACCTGTCAACAGAAGAGAGTCTCGTCTTTATCTGGAGAAAGACGAAAACCTTGTTCTATGGGATGCAGATGGTAGTGTTGTCTAGAATACCAACACAAGTAACATGAATGTAAAGGAGGTTATTCTTCTAGAAATGAGAAATCTAGTGTAAAACGAATCTTCAGGTGATCAGTTTGTGTGGGAAAGCTTCCAGTACCCAACCGATACTCTTCTTCCATTCCAGCCCCTCAACAAAAATGCAGCGCAGTTGATACCCAGATTAGAAAGCTCCACATTTAACCGAGGCCCCTATCGTCTCTATTTCGATAGCGACAACGTCCTTCAACTAATTTACGAGGGATCATAAAATTTAATTATTGGGCCTATCCTTGTCTTTGGAACTTTGGTTTAATTAGTTCTTAATTGATCTTAGTATCTATGTAAAATATAACTATTGGGCCTATTCTTGTCTTTGGATCTTTCGTTTTATTAGTTCTCAATTAATCTTAGTATCTATAGAAAATATAATTATTGGGCCTAATTTTTACGATTGAAGTCTAGTTGATGATTTGTCAAGATTCGCAATTATGGATAATAAGGAGCAATCTACTCCATTTTTTATTTTAGAATGTTGTAAAGCTACTGACACAACTTTGGGGAATGTTTTGCACATAAAAATTGTATAAGGGCATTAACCCATCTTACTAGAAGTCTCAACCAAATTGATCATGAATTGAATAAGGAGCATGCCAAACCTACAAGATCAATACACTAGGGGAAGTAGCAACTAAAACTAGTAGCCATTAGAGAGCTACTGTCATGCCTAGAAGGAGCCACCACACAACATTGGAGGCCCTCAAATCAATGGAATTGGCTCTATATGGAAAATTGGATATTCTAATTCAAGCAATACTACAAAAAATTGAGAGTAACCAATCAAGCAATTCTAAATAAGCATCATGCAGTGTTTTGATCCTAGTTTTATCTAGAGACAATATAAGTAATAGACCCTATAATTCAAGCAATGCTACCAAAAACTGAGTAACAAATCAAGCAATTCTATATAAGCATCATGCACTGTTTTGATCCTAGTTTTATCTAGAGACAATATAAGTAATAGACCTTGTAATTCAATCCAATTATCTACATGCTATCAGAGAAAAAATTCACAATCCATGAACAAAATCTATGTAGTTGTATTTTTTTGGAAGTAATATAATTAACTTTATTTCTCAACGCAAAAATACATCTCTTCCATTTTTCAAATATGGGTTGAATAAGATTTCTGCAACAAAAATTGTTCAACATATATGTGAATTTTTACATTTTAACTTGACAATTTAAGAGGATTCAATGAATGTTTTTGAAGTTTGCATTTTGCACATATAAATTGTGCTAACTTTTGTATAATAAACAATTTTGAGCATATGTATAATTTCACAATTTTCTCTCTGATGCTAACAATTGTGCATGCCTTTATGTTTATTTTGATGACTATGAATGGATTTCTCATGGATTGGAAAACCTTACTTTTTGTAAGCTTTGCAATTGTTTCCAAGATTTTCATTTGTCAAAAGTTTTATGCCAAGTTTCTCCTGAGCCAGAGAATGTTACACTCTTTCTCATTAGCTTTGCCATGTCATTCCTTATGTGACTATGGTAAAACAAAAAATATTGTTGACATTAAAAAGAGTAGAAAACTGCAGAAAGGAACACCAAAAATAAGAGACACCATTAAACTGAGAGAAAGTTTGTTGAACCTTATCTACATTTTGACTAAATCTTTGAAGCTAGGTTTCTGAACTACAGGCCCACAAAAAAACCAAGGTCAAGTGTACGAAACAAGAAATATATTGTAAAATTTTCATACACATAGTAGGGGACATGCTTCTTGAAGGATTGCAGCTAGAATGAACATGGAATTGAAAGGAAAACCCGCGAGGGAAAAAATGACAGTAAACCCCACAAAACATTTTACATAATGATAAAAACATTTTTCTTGTCCATGGAATTACAAACATGTAATTCCCCATCCTAGTGGTTGAGTTTCTGTAATAAGAACTAGAACCCTAACAGAACTAAAACCCTGGCAGAACCAAAAACCTAAACTCTGATTTTCTTTAGTAAATTAAAGCTCTGGGAAAATAATAATAAATAACAGAGACTTTGCCATTGCAACAACTTTAAAAATACTCAAATACTTCACAGATAAATAGAAAAGTGGGTATGCTGGATGAATTGAAATGGATGAACCCACCCAGCGTTTGTTCTGGTACCGCATAGATGAAAGAGAATGTGTGCGTTCTATGAAAGAATCTCTGCATTACAATAATCAAATCAAACTTCACCAACTCCCAAAATTTATGAAAGAACTCGGGTGGAGAGTCATCAAGGCTTGGAGATTTATCTTATTTCATTGAAAACATTGCATTCCAGAATATTGACAACAAAATCTTCTTCCAAGTCTTCAACATCAGAATCAAATTTAGAACCATCATCACCATTCTCAGGTTGAGCAAGTTCCCCCACACCAGATAAGGCCAATTTGATTACTCTTATCATTTCTGGGTACAAAGGAATTGTCCTCAAACTCTCTTCAATGTCACTTATTGTATTACCCTGCTCACGCATGTCCCTCATAATTTTTTCCTTCACCCACCAACCAACATAGCAATAAATACTCAGAGCAATTGCAGTAACTAAACCTACAATACACGAAGATTAGAAAACCAATAATAATTAGTTAACATGACATAATCCCAAGGAAGAGTGGGAAGCAGAGACTCGAAGAGTTGACTGGCTCTGAGATTTTCGATCAAATATGGATAACTATCACAGTCTATTATGGTGAGATCAAAATAAAACACAATCATATTTTTGTTATTGATCTCCATGGCACAACCCAAAATGCAATGAAAATTGAAATTCAATGTAAAGCTACTGGGGATAGGGGCATTCCCAGTGGGCTTAATATATAGGGGATGGGAGTGAAATGGACATCAAAAACCTTTTACTCTAAAACAACTCAAAATGTAATTTGCCTAAATAATTGCAAATGTTGACCAAAATGAATCTTGGAAAAGCTATAAACTTTCACTTTTATTTAAACCTTGGGCAAAATCCTTCACAAAATGGACATTTTTCATGATTTGGAAAGGTGGTTGTTTATGTTGGGCTGGCCGCCTCAATTTTCTACCCTTCCACCGCCAACACCTTCAAATGTTCTTTACATGCAATACTATCCAGTCGGTGGCCTGCACTGAGCCATAAATAAACAAAAAAAAATCAATTCAACTCTAAAACAAAAGAGAAACCAGAAAAGTGTATTCCCATGTGCTAGGAAATAACATTTCCATAGGTATTACTGTTCAATTATGTGCCAAACTCTTGCAGAGTACAGAGAACAAAGAAAACACACTTACTCTACATCAGCGAACCATAAGTAAAAATAAAGAAATAAGAATGATGCTTACCTATACAAATCAATCTTCTGATGCACAATGTTCCTCCAACAATGGTGGGATTGGTAGCATGTTTTTGTATCATTTCGGCTGGAATGGTGTTCTCTGGTAGTAATCAACCGATAGCTACTCACACCCGGTTCTCAAGGCTGAGCATAATAAGAAAAGAACCGCCACTGCAATGGCTGTACAACTTGAACTTGGGCTGATGCTCATCTTTCCAAAATTGTTCATCCAAGATTTGAATAGCTCTGATGCGAAATGGCTACGTTCTTCAATGGCGTGGATGAGGGTTTCCTCTAGCAGAATAAAGTCTGCGACGACACTTTCCTGTTCAATATCAAAACTTGAATAACACGACAAACACGTGGAGTGCATTAGATGGTAAATCGAGAAATACACGTGGCGTGCATTAGATGGTAAATCGAGAAATACACGTGGCGAAATAGGGTTGGGTGGAGGGACGACGAAAAGCTACAATGCTTTTCACAATGCCCTCTAGGAAAAAACGCCTATCGGTGTAAAAATTACACACCAAGCTTTAATGTGGAGCAAAAAATGTTATTGTCGCATCATGTTGTCCATTAGTTGTAGCTTGGGTGGTTGGGAGGAATGATTGTTGCCCTCTTCACTTAGGTTTAATTTTTGCAAGTAACATGATGCTCTTGTTGAGCACCTGTTGTGATGATTGTATTTCTGACCATGCCTTGATTCTCTACCTAGAATAGCAGGTGTTGGCATTTCTCCGCGGACATGTTGCACCAAGAGAGAGTTGTCAAGTATCTGCTAGCTCTGTTTTAATTTCTTTGAAGACATTAATCATCTTTTTGGGAATTATACCTTTTTCAGGGGATTTGGCGGTTGCTTTGTGCAAATTTTCCACAGTTTCCTAAGTGGGATCATACTCTTTTCACCAATAATTTGGCATCATGTCTCAATCTCTCGGGTGTGAACATTCACACTGCATATATTACTATTTGGGAAGTTTGGCGAGCCAGAAATGGCATGCTTTTCTAGGACTGCAAACCTTATTTGGAAACGATATATGCTCGTATTTGTGCTTGGACTCTCAATGGCATTGAGCCCCCTAACAAACTATTGCACTGGTTTGTTCCATTTGATGAAGCTCAGTTCACCTATCCCATTGGTTACTTTGATGGCGTTGCCCAAAGGGGCTTATGTGGAGTTGGTATGGTCATCAAATTTTCCTCTGATCTTTCTATCATATGCAGCTTAAAGCTGGACGCGACACAAACACCAGAGCTGAGCTAATAGCTCTTTGGGGGCTACTATGGTTTTCCAAGAAGGAAAATATTTCCCTTGTTCATATCTTTGGGGACTCAGTGTATCATTGATTTGGCGGTTGGTCAGTATTGTCTAAGATCCATTCTTCTCGGCCAATGGATGCAACGAACTCAAGCACTAATCCTGCACTTTAAGGAACTCTCTTTTTCCCATATCTATAGATGCTACAACAAAGATCTAAGTTGGCTTTGGGAATGATGGATGGTTCTATATTGATAAAGGAATACAATGTTACAGTTTTGCTCAGTGAATACATAGTGGAAATATGCTAAATGATAGCAGTGGATTATTACATTTTGACTGCATTATGTAGGAAGAAATATTCAGCTAGGGCATTGTTTTATATACTATTGTATGCAATTTGTATTGGTGATCTTGTTCTTGAATGTCTATTCACAGTTTTGTTGAACTATGGATGTTGGTTCTGAGAAGATCGTGCTTCTCAAAGCTATTTATTAAGCTATGTTGATCCAACTTTTTCATTTTTAATAAAAGGTTTTTTTTATACTTGAAAAAAAACCTAGTAGGGTGACACTTTAGAGGGAGCTACAATTTAGGCACTAGATGCAAGGGAAATCAAGAGCTCGATAGAGCTAACCAAAGGTTGTAGTTATAATCTTATGACAAGATGTTAAAATGGTCAAGGGTGTTAGGGACCCGCATGAAAGATTTATGTTGCTTAAATATATAGACCCAATCTTTTGTGATTAAGAAATATTGATGGACCAAACCTTAAATAGGTCTTCACCGACAAATTGAAACAAAAGGAACCAATGTTGGAATAAAAAGCTAAAAAAAAATTTGCACTAAACTATATGTACCTACTCATAATTGATTTCTGAATTTTCTAAAATAACAATGACGCCTAAAATATCTCACAATGTAGTTTAATCTTGGAATCTTTCTTGTTTGTTTTAGCATTTTATGTTTTGTGAATATCACAAGAGAAGGCAACCAAAGTGTCAAAGAGATAGTCCAACACTATTGTCTAGCCATTAAAAGGAAAACCAACATACATGAATCCCAAACCCCGTGAACAATTTGTTCTCGTGGGAAGCTAAAAATCTAATGGCAATACTAAAAACCATTATGCAAAGGGAATGACACAACATATTTTCATAAAACATTTCCAAATTTACTTCATTGAAGTGTCTTAAAGCATCTCGTGTTAAGCCACAAATCATTGTGATTCGACCCTGGACATATTAAAATACCTTGTAAAGCTACTACTGAGCTTTTACTAGGCCATATCGAGGAAAATCTCAATAGCAATTTTTCAAGGAATCAACAAATGAAAATGGAAAAAGCACTCAGTTCGCTTGGCATAGCTTAGGGATTCTAAAAGCAACTACATACTTAAATTGCTACAAGCATATGTTTACAAGAGCTCCTATTGACATGTACTCTACAACAAATGAAAAGGATAAATTCACTACAATTCAAAAGATCGCCATGAATGCCATAATCAACAAATACAACCATCAATTCCAGTTCCATACACCATCATTCAAAATACAAAAGCACTTAGGTCCCCTAACATAGCTTAGGGCTTACCTCAAAAATCTATGTTGAAACCTTGTCATATCACCTAAAAAAACATTGTGATCAAGTTCGATGAAACCAAAACATGAAAGATTGGATGAAAACTAACCTGAAAGAAGCCATACCAACATCAAGTTTTGTCCAATGTAGAATAGAAGGCATCGCTTCGAGCCTAAATTGGATGCTCCACAAAATACCCATGTTATTTGCTAAAGGCAACGACCATCCTTCAATCTTGAGTAAACTACTGAAATAAAGAGTAAGGGAATGGGAGTTTCACATAAGGTAACAAAGCAAGGCGACAAAGACTAGGTAGCAAGTATTTTTATGGGCAATTTAGACCCATGATTGCACACCAAGAAGGGCGATGCATTGAAGGACATTCATGCCTTGATAAGAGAGTTGCTTGAAGAATTAATGTGCCAAGAGAAAGTATGAAGCCAGCCACACAAAGTGGCGAGGAGATGGATCCAAAGAAAGCCTAAACTAAAGAAACCAAACAAACCAAACAAACCCACACAAAGTGACAAGGACCTAGAATCCAAAGAGAAAGCATGTAGCAAAGAAACATAAAGAAGCCACACGAAGTGAGGAGCTACTAGGATGCAAACATGTGGTAGGGCACATGGCGCAAACCTATTCACAACAAAGACAAGGAATCCTCAATTGTATGCGAGATTATCTCAGAGTGAAAATGCTTTTGGTGTAATTTGTAGCTTTTTCTTATTGCTTCTCTATCAATAGTTTGCTATTAGTAATGAATGGACAAATGGGTAGTGTTACACAAAGTTGTAAAAGGTCATCTTTTGTTATCTTGCTCTAATAGCCTATATTTTTGTTATTTAAGACACTAACCATTGAAAACTACAAAGATTTGAGGATAGGAATCCTTGTTATCATGCTCTAATAGCCTATATTTTTGTTATTTAAGACACTGAACATTGAAAACTACAAAGATTTGAGGACAGGAACCCAAAACTCCACTGTAGTTTAGGTAACACTTTAAAATTTTCTTTTGCACTTTCGCATTGATGATATTCTTAAAAGTTTTTAAATATTACATTAACAAAATTTAAGAACACTTCCTAGTGACAAAGACCTAGGATCTTATGTTAGAAATTTGCAAGTAATTAAATAATCTAACACAAATGTAATAAAAAGGATATGTAACCTTCAAACACAAATAAATTCCAAAATTGATTAACTTTCTTCATTGCTAACTTGAGGGGAGGAGATCAAAACAACACCAAGACAAAGAAAATCTAAAAACAAATTCCACATGCAAAGAGCCTATAATTAAATTCAATTTACAAATGCAATGAACTTTGGCATTTCAATTTGTTGTGAGATGATATCACTATTATCTACTTAGGGAACATGGTGTATCAAAATCAACCAAGGTCTAAAGTGAGCTCTCAAAATGTCAATTTATATTTATTTATCTCCCTAATGTGTCATATGTATTCATTTTTCTTAATATGTTTTTTACAAATAAATAAGTTTTGCAAATTATTACTTTATAAATTTACCAATTTTCCATACTACAAATAAATGTAGACCTTGTCTAACCTTTTATTATCAAATTCACTCACCCTTTTAATTTTTTTTTATAATATAATTGGCTTATTAATTCTCCATACTAAAAGCAAATGATATATACCTTGTCTATCTCTTTGTCAACGTGGTCTTTTTAATTATTTTTTTATGTAATTAGCATTTGTTAAAAACCCTAAATAATCCTTTATAAAACTTAATTTTAATTAGATGTTTTAAAAATATATTTGAAATTTGAAATCACATTTAAACACAATGAATCTCAAAGTTATAAAAAGGTTTCCTATTGCTAACAAAAATTCAACTATTATTTAATTAAATATTTGAAAATTAAAATCACAATTATACACAATGTTGGTCAAAGCTTCTAAAGAGGTTTCCTATTGCTAAACAACCATGTATAAATCCCTTTAAAGTAGCTAATAGATGTAACTAAGAGAATGTTTCTCAATTTTTCTAACAAGTAGTTAATAAATTCAAAGATACAACTTAGGTTTACCTAAAACTAATTTAAAACTAATTAAAGTAAAAACTAAAGCTCTCTAATATGATTTAATTTCATTATAAATTGGCAAGCATTATTACTACCAACCATGTATAAATCCCCTTAAATTATGGTCTGGTAATGATGGTAGCTGCATGGTCTAGGGTTTCGCAGCCCGTAGGGGCTGCACCCTGCTAAACCCTACTGTGAAATGATGGTAGCTGCACGGATCCCACCAACCGGCTCGTGCCATGATGCGGAGGACTACATGGATTACCATTCGGCGAACGTGGTGGACTATTCGCTAGATCCATTTGATGGTAATACTATTTTTTACTCTGACTCGGAATTTATTCTTACACAAACCCTTCGAGTTCCTACAGCGGTTTCCAAGCCGGTTATCTCTTCTTTGCAGCTGCTCGACGAAGGCTCTGACGGTCTCTTTCCAACTTGGTGGGGAGAAATCGATGGCAGCGACAACACCCGCTAACCACCTGTCTTCTTCCGGGGCCGGTAACCTAACGGGCGGTTTCGATCCACTTCTACAAGCTTTGGGGTTCGGGGGTCCTCAACTTCAACACCACAACTTTCCCTATGGCTGTGCACTAGGTCACACTCCTCCTACCGCTTCCACGACCATACATGCAGAACGACTGTCGGATGCATGGCCACCTGAAAACGCTGCCTTCTCTGAACTCGGAGTCAGTGGTTGGCCTCCTTTCGATTTCTCGGCTCCTTTTCACTACTCCTGTACTACTGAAAACCCCCTCTTCCCATTACCTGATGACTTTGTTAATTCCCTACTCAGCACTCCACCCCATCCTGGTTCTCCCCCCACTTTTCACTGCGTCGTTGGCACTGGTACGGGCAGTCGGCCTTCCCCACCGCGAAGCAAGGTGATTTCCCCCACCAAAAAACAAAAAGGAAATTTCCTGAAGAGTGCTCGGGACCCCATTAATCTGGTCTACGGGAAAAACGTATCAGTTGCAAACACTCTTCACATGGCAAAGACTACCATTGTTGGGAGGGCTCGAGGGAAATACCCTCGCGCGGAGGAATTGGATGGCTAGGTCACCACAAATTGGAACCAACTCTTTGACTATCAGCCTGAGGTTATGCTCTTGTCTCACGGATGGTTCGTCTTTAAATTCAGATCTCATGAGGATGCTAGGAAAATTCTTGCTACCCACTGGAGTCTGAGAAACACTCTTATTCTATTCAAAGGCTAGACCCCTGATACCAAATGTGGGGACCCCATTTGGGGTTACCCAAATGGACTTCCACGGAATTTGAAAATATAAGTATAATTAAATGCAAAACTTCCAGTACGATTTTTTTTCAGAAGAAGATATAGAGCCACAGATCTAGTTCTATCTATTGTAGTACATGAATGTCAATAAAGAAAACTATATACCCATATTTATTCACTCTACCACAAGAGTTAGCAAAATAAATAAAATAAATACTTCAAACCTGTTTTCGACGGTTGGTCCAGCGAATCGATGGAGTCCTCGAAGTGGTTTCCGCACGATCGAATCCAATCTCCTGACGAAGTACCAAGTGACCCCTCGGTTGACCTCCCTACCGTATCGGGGTTATTCTTCTTCACCTCGAACCCCCGAGCTAATGGGGTCGTAAGAACACACACGCTCAAGCGCACATTAGTAGCACTGCACTATGAAATATTTCATCATCCATGATAATATCTCAGTCAGTCGAGCATATATTTCATTCATCCCTTTTCTCTCAATCAGTAAATCATATCTATCACTCATCATTCTATCTCACTCAGTCGAGCATATGTAACATGCAGTCATCCTATCTCAATCAGTCGAGCATATGTAACATTTAGTCATTCTATTTCAATCAGTCGAGCATATGTAACATTTAGTCATCCTATCTCAATCAGTCGAGCATATGTAACATTTAGTCATCCTATCTCAATCAGTCGAGCATATCTAACATTTAGTCATTCTATCTCAATCAGTCGAGCATATGTAACATTCAGTCATCCTATCTCCATCAGTCGAGCATATCTAACATTTAGTCATTCTATCTCAATCAGTCGAGCATATCTAACATTTAGTCATTCTATCTCAATCAGTCGAGCATTCATCTATTAAGTAAAGTAATAGTTTCTATAACTGTCGTTCAAGCATTTTCAAAGTAAATTCAAATGGTTCGTGTTTTACTTAGCCGGTTCATTTCAAAACTAGTACCTCATTATTCTAAACAGTTAAGGTACCAAGGCGGGCATTACACCGGATGTTTGATGCGGATACTGAAAAACTCGACCTCATCCTTGTTTGGGTTCGTCTCTCGGGCTTACCCTGGGAATTCTGTAACACAGAATCCCTTCGGGACATTGGTAACGCTCTGGGAGCGTTCATTGCTGCTGATATGTCTTTTCTACATACCAGGCTTTACTCAGTGGCCCGTATCCTGGTCTCAATAAATGTTCGTGAAGGACTTCATCCACATATCAATCTTACCTAGGGTTTGGCACAGAGGGTTCAGAAGTTGGATTATGAGGGAATCCCTTTCCACTATCATCGGTGCCATGGGATTGGACACCTTGCAAAGCATTGTCGCCTCACTTTTCAATAAAAATTTGACAACACTCGCAAACGGACTGTTGGATCGAGTCCTGGCTTGGGGGAGAACATGGTAAAAGACAGTCATTTTGCTACCACGGGATTGGGGAATCACAGTCACTTTCTTCTAGTAGAGTTTGAGCTAGGGAACCCATGAACACTTTGGATGGCACCGGGCAGCACACTCACTTGTCGCCTCGGTTCACAGCGGCTTCTGCACCAGCTTCGACTTTGGACTGCACAACAATTCTCCTGCAGCAACCTCCACGGGTATGACCGAACAACTTGACCCTATTTTCACCACTCTTGTTTCTACTTTTTGCTCTCTACATCTGGATACCGTGGGCTCTCCTGGCACCCCCCTTACTGTTCCCCCTGATTCACCTCCTACCACCATCACTACCACTGTGCCGACCCCCTTTTCCTTGGACCGCTCCTCGGTTCTCTCACCCATTGTGCACCCTGTACCTTCGATTCATTTTCACTTACGCACTAGGGACATTCCCATTCTGAACACTCATCCCCTGGTCACAGGTTTGGGCACAAATCCTCCCCCCCCTAAACATCCCTATGGTTGTGGTAGACCTTCCCTTTTTGCCTTGGCACAACAGCAAGCCATTATGGAACTTGCGGACGACAAACAAAAATCAATCCTTAGGGCACTTAGAGCAGTGCACTCCCACCCGGGGGTTCCCCCATGAAGATTTTTTCCTTTAACTGTAGGGGGTTGGAAAGTAAGTCCAAAAAACTTGCACTGCAAAGGCTGATTACTCTTCAACAGCCTGACATCTTTTTGTTACAAGAAACCATGGGGTCAGATACTGACATCCTGACACTACTCACTTCTTCCTTCCCTACCTACGACTTCTCTGCTATCAGTGCTCGTGGTCATTCCAGGGGCCTTGCCACGGGATGGAGATGCTCTTCGATCAAAGTTCACAATTCCTGGGGCTTCTCCTCAGGGCTGGGAGTCAAACTCCATCACTCTAGCCTAAACAGGGCCTTCAAAATCATCAACATTTACGGGCCCTACTTTGATCGTGCTGTCTACTGGGAAGTCCTTAGGAGGAACACTATGCTCTCTGGGGACGATACCATCATTGGGGGGGATTTGAATTTTACTCTTGGCAATCATGAGATTTGGGGCCGCCTTGCTCGGGGTGACGATATGGCTGGATTCTTTTCAAATCTGTTACTCGACACTCATCTCATCGACTATAACCCACCCATTTTGAAACCTACTTGGAACAACCACAGAACTAGGGGTGACTGCATCTCAAAGAGACTGGACCGTTTTCTTATTTCGAAAGCCAAGGCGACTCAACCTCTCCGGATGCGGCAATGGGTCGACTCTGGGGGTATCTCGGATCATCTTCCCATCTGTTTTGAGATTATGGGGAATACCAGGAAACTGCCAAGCCCCTACAAACTTTGCATTGCTTGGCTTAAGGAGGAGGAAGTTGCTAACATTATTAAAAAGAACTGGATTCCCTTCCAACACGAAGCGGGTACACATGCAACACCTCATTTTGTCAAAAACCTCTATGGGATAAAGAAACTTTTGAAGGATTGGTCTAATAAAAAATTTGAAAGGGATACCCTGGAACTATCCAAGGTTGAATTAGAACTGGCCAATTTACAGGATAGGGAAGGAGGAGGTTACGCCACGACGGACTCCACCACACAACTTAAATCCCTGGAAAGCACGAGAAACAAGATTCTCCTTGAGAGGGAGGCTATCTGGAGACTTAAAAGCAGAGCTATCTGGCTGAACAACGGGGATGAAAACAAAAAATTCTTCCACGCTTATGCAAAGGGACGAAAGGCTCAAAACACCATTTGGGAACTTTCGAATGAAACTGGAGAAAACTTCTCCTCCTTTGAAGACCTGGCCTCTCTAGGTTCTACACACTTCAAATCTCTTTTCTCGAATGATAATCGTGCAACGATTGCGGAAGTTATCAGACTCTCTCAACTTTTTCCGGGAACCGTTACTGATGAGGATAACCTGAATCTCATGGTTGAGATCTCTGAAGAGGAGCTAAAAGCCACACTTTTAAGCTTCCAGAAGGACAAGAGCCCTGGCCCGAATGGCTGGACTATTGAATTTTTCATTGAGTTTTTTGACATTATTGGAGCGGATTTACTACATCTTGCTGAGGAGTCCAGGCGTGGGGGACACATACATCCTCCACTAAACGCCACTTTCATAGCTCTTATTCCTAAATCTGACAAACCTGCTACTATGGATGAATTTCGTCCCATCTCACTATGCAAATATCACTTACAAAGTAGTGGCCAAAATCATGGCAAAGTGACTAAAACCTATTCTCTCCAATTTTATTTCCAAAGAACAGTTCGGTTTCCTGGAGGGCAGACAGATTCATGAAGCTATTGGGGTCGCACAAGAAGGTCTTCACTCCCAAAAATCAAAGGGTATCAAGGGGGCTGTAATCAAAATTGATCTCTCAAAGGCATTCGACAGATTCAGCTGGCTCTACCTACGTCTTCTTATGACACACCTTGGTTTTGATTATGCCTTCATCAAATGGACTATGAGCCGCATCACCACTGCTTCTTTTGCGGTACTAATCAATGGCTCCCCTTCCAATTGTTTTCTGCGCGGAAAGAGGTCTCCGACAGGGCTGTCCTTTATCCCCTCTTCTCTTCCTCCTGGTGGCTGAGGGCCTCAGTAGGGCTATCAAAGATGCTATTCGTCAAGGCATTTTCCATGGTTTACAAATTACTAATAATTTTCGACTTTCACATCTACTATTTGTTGATGACATTCTCATTTTCTGTGATGGCTCTTTTGGGGATGCGGAACAACTCAACTCAATACTCACTTTATTCCAAGAAGCCACGGGAATGATCATAAATATTCAGAAATCCACCATCACTCTTTACGGTCTGACTGCTGCAGAACGTCTCAGGTATACTACTCTCTTCCCTTTTGAATGTCTTCTCTTAAGCGATGGCCTAAAGTACTTGGGCTTTCACTTAAAACCAAACGGCTACAAAAAGAGTGACTAGAATTGGCTCATTGCCAAACTGGAAAAAAGACTCCTGCTATGGAGCCACCATTGGCTATCCAGGGCTGGTCGGCTGGTCCTTGTAAAATCTATTCTTGAAGCCATACCTGTATACTAGATGTCGCTGGCCTGGATCCCCAAGGGCATCAAGGACAAGGCTAGGAAACTCTGCTTTCGGTTCCTCTGGTCTAGACATGCGGAAAACACCATCACTCCATGGGTCAAGTGGGAGAGAATTGCAATGCCGAAGTCTCTGGGGGGCTGGGGACTCAAACACATCCATACCTTTGCCACCTCCCTTGCAGCAAAGGAGGGCTGGAGACTGCTTTCAACTACAAATCTGTGGACAGAGGTAGTGACACAAAAATATATTGCTCCCTCATCCTTACTAAATTGGATTCGAAATCCATCAAAACCCATAACAGGGATGTTAGTAATCTGGAAAGCGGTGTTGGAATCTCTACCGCTCATCACACAGGGTCTTGCTTAGAAAGTGGGGTCTGGAACTCAGATCCACATTGGCTCTAATCCCTAGATCGGATGTCAAAATAGACATTTACTACCTACACCACTCATCCACTCTCTCCATCAGAACGGTTATTTTCATCTATCTCAAGTTGTTGATCCACTTACTACCAGTGTCTGGCAACAAGGATGGATCACTGCTGAGGCTCTACATATTCCGATGGACCTACACAACCATTGGGAAAACTATACCCTGACATTGAGACTATCTCATGCCCGTATCTCCGACAATAATGATGAACTTATGTGGACACCAGCCTCAAATGGTAAATATGCACCAAAACTAGGTTACATATACTTAATGGAGCTCAAACAACAACTGACTGAGCTGAAATGGTGGTGGCAAACAATATGGAAAGCACACTGCCCAACCAAGTCAAAAATATTCATGTGGTGTTCTCTCGCGGATCATATCCCCACCTAGGATCGTATCAAAAATAAACATATTGAAGGACCGGGCTAGTGTATCCTCTGCAAACAGACGGATGAAAACATTACACATCTTTTTCTGGATTGTTCATTCACAAAGACCATTTGGTTGGAGCTGAAACACTCTCACCCTTTGGCAGACCTATGGAGGGGTCAAACCTTAGAAGTTGCATGGAAATTGTGGGTCGACTCCCCAAACACCACTACTATCAAAGCTCTTCCCTTGATTGTCATTTGGGGCATATGGCTTGCCCGTAACCAATTAATCTTTTGCAGCAATAGCACTATCCCTTCTGTATTGATCGGCCACTCCCTCTCGAGTCTCTCACACTTCCCACGGGTTGATCTCACCCCTACCCTTCGTATTCCCATTGCTGAAGTCATCATTCCCAACACCCCCTGGGCATACTTTGACAGTGCATCCCAAAACAGTATCTACAGGGGAGGTGCCATCCTATATCTTTCTACCTCACATTACTACAAGATCCATATGGGCCTCGACAGAGGCACAAACAATTTTGCTGAGCTCCTTGCGCTCAAAATTCTGCTTTTTTCGCATTGGAAACACATTGCACGCATCTGCAAGTCTTTGGAGATTCCATGATCATTATTAAATGGATAAAAAAAAACTCAACAATGCCACCATTTGATTTTGCACACTCCTTGAGGACACACTCAGAATCGCCGACTTGTTTAACAGTTTCACTTGCACTCATGTTTTCAAGGAACGCAATGTGGATGCAAACCTCCTATCAAAGCAGGGGTTGACACTGCCGCATGGACAATGGCAAATTGCATAACACCAAAATGACAATTTCCATGAATATTTTCACAAAACTTTTATCGAAGGTCCTAATCTACAAAAATTTCCTCAATTTTGAACAACATTCCTTTTTTTTATTGGCAATTTCTACAGCATCACAAGACTAGTTTCTTCTATTCATAGCACTATATTACAAATGGATATACTATGGATCCCACAGGATCGAAACATATATTACTACATTTTGGACACACAAGCTGAAAAGCTTATTTTTGAAAGAGCTCTCATAAGCTTTTATACAATATGTAATTTGATTTTGCATAAATGAAATTACGCTTTTTTCATTGGAAAAAAAAAATCCCCTTAAAGTAGCTAATAGATGTAACTAAAAGAATGCTTCTCAATTTTTCCAACACATAGTTAATAAATTCAAAGATACAACCTAGGTTTATCGAAAACTAAAGCTCTTTGATATGATTTAATTTCATTATAAATTGGCCAGCATTTAGCAACCATTTATAAATCTCCTTAAAGTAGCTAATAGATGTAACTAAAAGAATGCTTCTCAATTTTTCTAAAAAGTAGTTAATAAATTCAAAGATACAACTTAGGTTTATCTAAATCTAATTAAAGTAAAAACTAAAACTCTCTGATATGATTTAATTTCATTATAAATTGGCAAGCATTTTGTAAGATTGATTAAATTAAGAACTTTCCTATTGCTAGCAACCATGTATAAATTCCTTTAAAGTAGCAACCATGTATAAATCCCCTTAAAGTAGCTAATAGATGTAACTAAAATAATGCCTCTCAATTTTTCTAAAAGGTAATTCAAAAATTCAAAAATACAACTTAGGTTTACCTAAAACTAATTAAAATAAGAACTAAAGCTTTGTGATATGATTTAATTTTATTATAAATTGACAAGCATTTTGTAAAATTGATTAAATTAAGAACCATAAGATCCAGGAATTGATTGTTGACTTTGCAGAGATCTCCTTTTTCACAGATTTATAGGGAATTGAATATGCGGAGTGATCAACTTTCTAAAAAGGCTATTGGCCCCATGGATGGGGCCATATCTTTTAAAGAATTCTCTAATAATGTAATAATGTATTGCTTGATGAGGGATCAATGTATACCTTTTAAATTAGATTCATAACTCTATATTTTGTCCTTTTGGTTATGTATTTGTATTCAAGTTAATGCAGCCTCAAATTGTCTAGCTATATTGAGGCCATGCTAAGGGCAACAATATATAGTATTTGGCATTGTGTGAGTGACAAAATTGAACATTTGGATTATTGTTTGTATTCACTTATATTTGTAATGTAACTTTGATTCTAATAGAATATCAAGTTGTAGTTTTTTTTCTCATTAGAAAAAAAAAATTAAGAACTAAAGCTCTCATATATTTAATATAACTTAGTTTTATTATAAATTAGTAAGCATTTTGTATTGTAATATAGCCTTTTGTGTTAGTAGACATTATTATATAGCATTTTATGTTAATCGGGCTTATTATATAACATGAAGGCAATGTAAATCAACCCTCTTTGAGTGGTCATTTTATGCTGTTAAGCCTTATTATATAGCATTTTGTGTTCGTAGGCCTTATTGTATAACATGAAGGTAATGTAAACCAACCCCCTATTATTTTGAAGAGGTGGTCATTTAAAGGGATACCATTAATGAGATTTAAATACAGATAATATTTCAAGGGATAGGTTTCTTGTAATACTTGTACATTTGAACAGATTGACATTGGTTTGGCCTTTTCACATTTTAGATAACTTTCAGTCTTTCAATGGTGCCTTTCAAGGGTTGTTATTCGTTCAAGACCTACAATTGCAGCAATACTTCACTATCACAGAGTCCCATGGGGGACATACACAATCTTCAATCTTCCATATGACTAACATTTTTTAGTATTGTTTCTCTAGCAAAAACTGACTTTCAAATCCATTTATATATTTCATTTCAATATCAATGTGCACTAATAACTAAAGTTTGCTAAGTATACAAAAGGTCCTTCTATCAGCTTTTAACTAGTTTCAAATCTAACAATACCCATTGGTGCCTAACAACATGCAACCATGTATAAATATCTTGGAGCCCTTGCCAATCAAGGGGCGCTCATTCTGCAGTTATTTTCAAATCAAGAAAGCTATAGGAAGGCAAAGGCCTTCCAACGCTTTCCTGCCAAGGCAATGAGCTTGAAATCACGAGAGAAGTAGAAAAATCCCAAAATAAAAAGAATAACAAAGGCAAACCATTCCACGGCTGTTGCCTCGAACTCGAAGAGTGTGTGAGAAGATCCGTCAGACAAGTGGTGTCAAAGGACGCCATAGAACTGAACATTTTATTTCACGGAAATTAGGCGCTGGTGAACTTGGTAACCGCTTTGGTACCCTCGGACACAGCGTGCTTTGCAAGCTCCCCCGGAAGAGCGAGTCTTACGGCAGTCTGAATCTCCCGGGAGGTTATCGTCGGCTTCTTGTTGTAGCGGGCGAGTTTCGATGCCTCGCTGGCCAACTTCTCAAAGATGTCGTTGATAAAACTGTTCATAATCCCCATGGCCTTGCTGGAAATACCAATGTCAGGATGAACCTGCTTCAGAACCTTGAAGATATATATCTTGTAGGTCTCCACGCTCTTCTTGTGCTTCTTCTTGCCCTTCTTCTCGCCGGCTTCTTTAGGCAGCTTCTTCCCAGCCTTGGGAGGAGCGGGCTTCTTCTCTGCGGCGGAGGATTTCTCCGCGACAGGCTTCTTCTCAGCTGGTTTCTTCTCTGCCTTGGGAGCCATTGCTCGAGTTCGAGTCTCACGCCGATAAAATTCCTACTTCTCGACAGAAATTTCGAAACGGAATGCTCTTTGATGGTACAATTTCGTCTATTATAGCAAGAAACTTTTGTTTTCCCATTGGTTGGTTGAATACGGCATGGATCGTGGCCTCCGTTTAATGCTGACCGTAGATTGGGGCATTTTAATCGACGGCAGAAATAAAGTAGTTGTGTTGGTCGAATGTGCGCAGTGTGAAAACGTGACGGGGAAATGGTCAAGAGTCAAAACAAAGGGCATGCCCAAATAGATTTCAAAGGCATCTTAAAAATTACACACCAAACTTTAATGTGGAGCGAAAAATGTTATTGTCCATTAGTTGTAGCTTGGGTAGTGAGGAGGAATGATTGTTGCTCTCTTCACTTATGTTTAATTTTTGTAAGTGACATGATGCTCTTGTTGAGCCCCTGTTGTGATGATTGTATTTCTGACCATGCTTTGATTCTCTACCTGGAATAGCAGGTGTTGGCATTTCTCTGTGGACATGTTGCACCAAGAGAGAGTAGTCAGGTGTTCTACAGCCTAATATGGGGGAGATGTGTAATTTTTTTTATCTTAAATTTTTGCACATCAATAATAAAAAAATGCAACGAAAGAAATTGAATCCCTGTGAATGCTTAATAAGTTCAGATTTAAGATGGATCTACGTTGATTTTATATAGAGAGAAAGTATAATCGATTTATCTCAAATCCACAGGTTAAGTAAAGAAATATATTAAAAAGAAGTTGAAACTTAAACTTATTCATGTTAGCTAAAAGATATTAAAAAGCAAGTATAAGTGTAAAACTATTGGTGTTGAAAGATTTGGGTTGGTGTTCTTTTTAACAATAAAACTTTTTTTAATTATTAATAAAAGTAGAAGTAATGTATATATCCACGAATGGAAAGTGCAAGGGATCCTTATTGATTCTAGAGGAACTAGTGAATTGAGATTTGAATAGGGTCCAAGGACAGCCACAAAAAACCAAGCCAAGGCTTACACCCTCCTTCCGAGGTTTAGACTTTGTGACTCGAGCATCGTCAAGTCTTTTATAGTCATCGAGGATTCAACTATTATCATTAAACTCATGATCAAGTCATAACCCTTGCTTAATTGTGATCTAGTCATAACCCTTGCTTGTTGTCTAACAACAAGATAAAAAAAGGAAGTGTTTGGCTTTCAGATTATTGAATTTGATCACCCCTTGAGATCCCTTAATCAACAGGCATACAATCATGCCAATCGAGCCTTGAGACTAGGTATTGGGATTTTGCAAAAAATGGGAAGTGTTCACTCAACCTATCCCCTAAGTATTTGCCCCTCGTTTCCATTTTAATGGCAACCCTTTACTTCACGAAATTGGCATGCATAAGGCCATGTATCGTGGCAATTCAAGGATTAACAATTAAAGGTATTTGGGCAAACAAGATCATGTGCATCATCCTTATGGCACCATTCATGCCAGCGTTATTACCCAGCCAAGTTTTGAAGTGGGGAGTATGAAACACTAGGACGCAAGTGGGATTATGGATTTCATACATGTTATTGCAAGGAAGACCAGCCATTGTTAGCTTCCTCTGGTGCATTGGGTTCCACGGGTAAGTGCATATGTTCTCAATCCCTAGTCTTACTTCAATATAGATGCGGGAAGTTCATAATAGAGGCATGGGAATGTAATTTAGTTCAGTCGGGACACTCTGTAAGTAAAGTTAGTTTAGTTACCTAGCGAAACACTCTGCTCTGAATATGCCTATTCAGTGGTTCTTTTCTTGGGTTCTATAAATTCAGTTTGCTCTCATGATATCTAGTAGGTTTTATGGTTTCCATTCCTTCTTCGAGCTAGTAGTGGGATTATGAATATGGATTGTTTTGGGCCTTGTTTTGGGGGTGTGTAAAGAAGAATGGATTGCCCTAGGATCCATGGAAATTGTTACAAGGAAATCAATGATATCCACAAAATATTGTACAAGCATGAGGAGTTTATTGGTAGCAATAGAATCTCAATGTTTTCGGTGATTAATAAGGTACACATCAATGAGCATAATTGTAATGCTCAAAATGCAGTGATTATGGAAACCTTTATGAAGTAGAAAAGACAAATTCATGTAATGGACGCGCATTGTTCAACGTTACGAAATATGGTAGGCAATCTCAACAAAGGAACTCAGTCTGGACATGTCAATGGATTCTACTCTTGGTGAACTCGGAGAGGAGGAAACTATACACCAAATGCTCAAGGATATGGAGCTAGAACACCAAGGATCGCAACCCTTAGATGTTGGTCAAGATTATGCACACAACGAATACATCTTTTACTAATCTCGGTATATATGATCTGTAAAGCAATTGAGAAATTAGGTGTTTTCTTTGAAGCATATACTAGTAGTAGTTTTTTGGAATCCACTACGAAGAATGATCAAGACTTTTGGAACCCTTTTGCTTTGTTTGATGTGTTGAATTTTGAAATCAAAGGCAACAACCATTTTATATTATCTCATTATACAATTTGGATGCATCACTTTTAATACAATCTATATAGGTTTTTGCTATATACAAAAATAGTGTATATATAACTTTAATATAAAAAAAAGAGGACTGTAAATGCAACATCCAAAGACAAGTTTCAAGGCCAAAAAAATGGGTTAGTCATAGGAAAAACACCTACTCATAAAGAGTCTAAGTCACAGAGTCCATTAATGTAACACCCCACATTTTAATGGGAACACTAAACAACATTTAGACCTATATTGTAATTCTTTGTTTATTATGTGTTGAACTCGACTTGACTGAGTAAACTATGTGTGTGGATTTATGAACCTACTTATATGTGTTAGTTATGTTTTAAGTTATCATTTATCTTATTACTATGGACATTGATGTGATTTGCTTTTGGTGTGTAAAATTTAATCAATGATAGGGTATGTGGATACAGATGTACATTATGATTAAATGAATGAATGGATGCCATGCACATGATAGATATACTAACTGATGATTGATAAATTGGTAATTGACATGGAAACAATGAAAGAATATGTATGGTCTTATGTTTTGGATAAGACTAACCCACATGTTAGAGGGGCTAAGCAATAGCCAAATACTTGTTATGATGTGTGAGCTAGTCCAGGTTTATGTAGGAAACCAAGCTGCCCAGACTGGTCATTTGATGAGACAACTCTAAAAACCACAATAGCAACATAATGTGATTACTGATAGGGTGTTGACCCTAGTTTTATTAGGAGGGGTGGAGGCATTATGTATCATGTGAAGCCTAGAGTTGTAGGAGGGTTGTGCAAGTCACGCTCCCCAAGTTATGTGGTGACGATTATCGATTTCCCGCTGGGAAGTTAGGTCGATTTGGTTGATGCTCCCACTTATAGGTTATGTTTGGGGTTAGGTCAATTTAGTTGACTCTCCAACATATTCCAACAAAGGAATATATAGGAAGTGGAAGTTGGAAGTAGGTTAGGGAGAAAGGATGATTAGATTAGTAATATTTCAAGTTGGGATCTGTGATCCAAGAGGATCTTTGAGGTTTGATCAGATTTAAAGTCTTCAAACAACAGAACAAAGGTTACCATGGTAAAGAGCTCGTAGACAGCTTTCCTTCAACGCTTGTTTCGTGTGAAACGACCTCCAGATGAAAAAGTTGTCAGCATTTGAAGTTTCGACAAGGATGGTTTAAAATGTTAAAGTGGTTAAAAAATGGTTTATAAGCTATGTGGTTAAAAGGGTTGGATCTATTGGGAATCGAACCCAAGACCTCCACCAAGGTCTCCACAAGCTCCATTAGAAAACATGGTTCAAATATTATTGAATTGGTTATATTTTTAAAATGGGGAGGGGCCCTTGACCCCATGCCAACATCGAGGCCCCATTGCAACTATATATTATAGCCATATGTTAAATACCATACCACCGAACTATCTAAATCATATGTTATACCATAACAAACGTGGAGCGGTGGAGCTATATAACAAACCATATGTTGAATGGTGGAGTCAAACCACATGTTCTATGAGTTCTGTGAAGATGGAGGTTTGGAGGTTGAGGGTAGATTCATAGGATTCTGATTATGATGGTTGGGATGGCTTCGTATTGTTGAGTGAGGGCTCGAGGGCTCTCAGTCTACGACTGAGGGGTTGGTTGGGAGGAAAGTGGTCCCCTACACCTGGTTTTCTGAGGAGCTGCTAATGAGTTGATGGACAAGTCATATTAGCTTCAAATATGCAACTGTAAGTCTAACTTACGGGCTTAGGTACGTACACTTGATTGTCCTTTCTAATTATTTATTTAATGAAGAATTTTTTGTATCAATTGTAGAATTTAGTTTGTTGAAAATCATTTGTATGCCATGCTTAAAATATACAGATAATGTAATTGTGGTATTTCCTTAAAACTAATAATTATTGGTTGTTATTGTTAAAGGTCTCAGTTTAATTTGTTAGTATGAACATAAACCATAATTTAATTAAATTATTGAGTATGTTATTCTGATAGACACTATACCCTTATTTTAAACATAGGGCTTTACAACTTTATAGGCTTCCTTTGCTTATACATCCCAGATTAAATCCATTTTGCACACAACACTCGAGCTTGGATCATTGAATCTATTGTTTTGCACATTCTACGATTGGTCACTACTGAGTAAAATCAATACCTCTTACAACCAATCTCCATGGAAGAGGTCACTTACGCAATCAGGGAAATGCCATCCAACAAAGCTCCGAGACCAGATGGGTTTACCACAGACTTCTACCAAAGATGTTGGCATATCATTCAAAATGATGTATGGGAAACCATTGAGGAATCTCGTAGGCATGTTGCAGTTCTACCCGCGCTCAATTCCACCTTCCTCACTTTGATCCTGAAAGAAGAGAATGCTTCACACCCCAGTAAATTTTGGCCAATAGCCCTCTATAATCTGGTCTGCAAAATTCTCACAAAGGTCATCGCTAACAAGCTCAAATCAATTATGTCGCACCTCATTTCAAAAGAGCAGTCGGGCTATGTGGAGGGACGACAAATTTTAGATGGCATTCTGGTGTCCCAGGAAACGATCCACTCTCTCAAAATCTCAAAGCAATTTGGCATGTTACTAAAACTTGATCTTTCTAAATCTTTTGACAAAATATCCTAGTAGTATATGAGACAAAACCTCAGGGATTTTGGTTTTGTTGAACAATGGATCAATTGGATTATAGCGCTAACCTCCTCGTCCTTTTTCTCCATTATGGTCAATGGATCCCCCTTCACCCATTTTCCATTCCTCCAGAGGCATCAAACAGGGGGATCTCCTTTCTCCCTTCCTTTTCATCCTCATGGTTGAAGGTCTTCGTAGAACCTTAAAAGTTGCTCCTCAACACAATGAACTCTCCGACATAAACCCAGCCAATGACTCCCTTAAATCCTCACACTTACAATTTGTTGATGACACTATGCTACTAGCTAAAGCCACCTTGCTTGAATCCCACACTCTAAAAGGACTGTTGGAACTTTTCCTTCTTGCCTTAGGACTTTCCCTTGACAATGACAAGTCTTAAATTTTCTTCCTAAACACATCGTTCATACTTCAATTGGCCATCCCCAGAGTTCTAAACTTTTGATGCAGTTCTCTTCCATCCAAGTACCTAGGAGCTCCCCTCACCGCAACTTCCACCAAGCATGGCGCCTGATCCCTTCTTATCCACAAAATGGAGAAACACTTGGCCAACTGGTCCTTCCATTCTCTTAACATTGCAGGCCGACTTGTCCTTTTGAACTTAGTCATTCGCAGCATGAGGTCATATCTCTTTTCCATCCTGGTGGCTCCCAAAAAGTTCCTCAATAAAATACACTCGCTGCAGAGAACCTTCCTATGGGGGGATCTAAATCTACAAGATGCAAATGGGCCTTAGTTGTTTGGGACGAACTATGCAAACCCAAGCTCATGGATGACTTGGGACTCAGAGATCCAAAATTGGAAAACAAGGCAATGATGGCCAAACTATGGTGGCGGTGGCTAACCATCCCGAACACTCTATGGGAAAAAGATATGGAAAAGCAAATACGCTCCTAACATCCCACATCAAGACCTCATTCAATTAGAAACAAGTCCCAAAGGCTCCCTTATATGGAATTTTTCCTGGAAAAACAGGCAACTTATATAGGATCATCTGGGAGATCCGTGATGGCAGCTCAGCTGTTTTCTGGGGTGACTCTTAGCAACAGCTCCCGAATATCTATGCTTGACTACATTCAACCCCTTCGAACTCACACTTTGGAGAATGGTTAATTTCTAGTCGCCCACTTCTGGAATGATAGTGTGGAAAATTCTCAATGGAAATCATGGAAGCATCCCGAGGCCTGGCCAAACACCCTGACCGAGGAACACAAACAACTCTTCTGGGAAGAATTACGATTACGAAAAATTACCAATCAAGGAGAGAAATATATCCTTAGACGAGGACACACTAGCTTTGGTTCCTTCAATCTCAAAGAAGCACATTCTCTTCTAGTGGGATATGATCAGAATAACATCGATAAAATCTGGAAGAAGATATGGAAGCAAAATCTTTGGCCAAAAGTGTCCACTTTCCTTTGGCTCGTGGCATGGAAGCGAAACCTTACATGGGATAAAACTCTTAAAAAAGGATTTGAAGGACCCTCGGTATGCTACCTTTGCTGGCAAGCAAAGGAGAATCTTTAACATCTTCTCAACACATGTCATTTGAGTAAACAGTTATGGGATCTTGGAGCTAAAGCTTTCCGCCAAACTGACCAAAATCATACCAGCATCAGAGACACTCTGGAAAATTGGCGGGACCAATTCTCCTCCAACAATATAGTGAACAGAGTCTGGAAAATTTTCCCAGGATTCCTACTCTAGGAAATCTGGAAGGAAAGAAATCATTGAATCTTCCAGAACTCCAATCTCCCCATCGATCAGGTCTGGCGAAGAATCCAAAAATACACCCAAGAAACCATAACAAACTCTCAATGGGAACTTGCTGACTAGGAAGGACCTCCACAAGACCTGACGATTTTAAGAGCTTGACAACTTCAACCAACCAACACAACTGCCATTCGC
This sequence comes from Larix kaempferi, assembly GCA_027924585.1. NCBI lineage: Eukaryota > Viridiplantae > Streptophyta > Pinopsida > Pinales > Pinaceae > Larix > Larix kaempferi. The sequence goes on along the minus strand of BSBM01000765.1, from coordinate 3,888,413 downwards.
CCCCCAAACCAATATCGCTCCCCATCCCAAACTCCTGGGTGTAACATCCCGGGAAATTGTAAAAATTTAAAACTTCTCTACATGAAAATAAATTCTATTTAATAATGCGGAAATAGAACAATGTACAAAATGTCGTCTTGCTGTATTAAATGCCCTGCTGGCTTATTAAGTAATGATTGGCGACAACAGATTTCTGCTTAAGTTTTGATGTTATCCCAAAAATAGTTATGTTGTTGCACATCTCTACTGTTGTTGTTTATAAATGTTGATTCCACTGTTTGACTAATATTCTCTTGTTTGATTGATGAAGGGGCTCTTCGGACGCCCCGAGGTTTACTTAGCATTCATGCTAAAGCATGTTGATTTGTACTTGTGACAGATTTATAGGTAAGAGATTAAGTTGCGACAAGTAATCAACAGTTTATCTACGAAGATCTATCATGTTCGTATTGCAGTGTTGTACCCATATTTATTTTGGTTTTCATCCAAGTTGATTGTATGTAAACTTCTACCTTCTAATTCCATGGTAATTTGTGGAAGTTTTGTGCACAACGGTTTGTTAACTTGTTTAGGGCCTATAACCTGCAAATGATAGTATTGGTATTGAAATGTTCTTCTTTCGAAATACAATATCATGTGAGTAAGTGTATATCTAAGTTCGTTCACCAAGTTTAACCCTGTGGACTGTTTAAAATGTTGTAGGATTGTTATCAAATTCCTTGCAAGTAAAGTTTATTGCCATTTTACTCACTATCGCATGTATGTAATGTGGGTTGTGTGCATGGTATTACCTTATGTGATACTTATGCGATACTATAATTATTCTTAATAACTATTCTACAAATGACATGAATTATATGCAAATTCCAATATCTATATGCAAACATTATGAATTGTTCGCATTATAAAGTCGTGTGACAATACTATACTACTTATTTGATAATATGCACATAATGCAATACTATATGATAGTGGAAATCTATGCAATTATATATTATGTGGACTATATGCAAACTATGTGATTATACGTTGCTATGAGAACTATGGGACTATCAATTTAACTAAGAGCAAACGTGTTGTAACAAGGTGTAAGCTTTCGACCATATGATAGGCGAATCCCATGCAATTATTAATGTGATGTGAATCTTGGAAATGCCATCCAGGTTGGCAACCGCAACATAACCTGGGCATTGAATGTTCATAACTGCCGAGTTGGTGGGTTTTCGATGTGGTACTGCTTAGTGTGCTCGACCATGTGCTGCCACCGTGAATATAGCCCTTTAAAGTGTTGAGGTGTAACATACGAGTTCACCTGTTGATGAGTTGGCTCCACCATACTTCCACCGTGGCTCATCGTGGCAATTGTAATGATACAACAATAAATAGGGTAGTTGTATTGGGATTTCGTGATTGCATCTATCAATCTGTACCGTTGATCTTTCGAGGGTTTCAATGCAAGGGTTTAATCCTATCTTGCTATGCTTTTGATGAGTTATTGTGTTCCAATCCTTTGGTAGTGGAGGCTCTGCGCGGCCGACAGGCTGCTGGTTTTTAGCCTCGTTGTTCTGCCTGTAACTTCTGAGTTTCGAACTTATGATCTCTGTATAATGTGAAGTTGAGCTTCTTCAGTCTGTATAGTGTTGAAGGTTTATGTTATTAGTTTAGAAATTGATTTGTAAATGGATTTGATAACCTGACTTGTTGAGGGTTTGTTCTTTTGAGCTTGGGATTTGAAAAGAAATGGCCCAAGACCTCGCCATAGTTGTTACATTTCCTGGCACTGCATTGTTGTGATAGATAGTTGTTGGTTGGGTGTTGGCTCCAGTTACTTCAACATTTTAACATGGTAGGGTTTCGTTGCAGTGACTACAGCCTTGGCGTTCGTTGATTTTACAGCTAACAATCTGCGAGGTAATGTATTCACCTTCCTCCACTGTAATATTTCCACAATATGTTTATTAGTTTATCATCCTTCTAATACTGAAGTCTTTTTCATTCAGATATTGTTTTAATATCTGGTGATTGTCGTTGTAGGTATAGCTAAGGAATGGCTACTTGAATCTAGCGTTGAAGGTTGGAAAGCTATACCAACCGGTAAGCCTCGGCGGTAGCTTTGAAAACTCTGGGTTGATGAGATGGTGTTTGACTGTGTGATATTCTATCTGTTGTATTTGTAACTCAGCGAGTTTTGTAAAACGTAGATAGGGTTTGCATTCTGTTTGAAAGAATGGGGAGGATGTACCTCGACCCATAAGGCAATGGCCATGCTTGCAATGTTTTTTATAACAAGGGTTTTACCCTCAGACTTGAATAATGCACTTCATGGTGTTTCTCGACCACTTGTTATCGTTTTTCTTTTGTATAAGGTTAAAATATAAGTGTTTAAAGTCTGTAAAAACAATGCATCTGTTTGCTACAGGCTTGATAACTTGTATCTAGGTTTGACCTACGGCCTGTATGAAGTTTTGTTTTATGTTATAATTCTGATCATGTGTTTAGGGTTTGACCTGTGAACAAGATCTGTAACTCGTCGATGGTATGAGAATAAGCAATGTTTTTGGCAACCTTGTGTTTATTTTGGTTATCGACCGATGAGTGAATATTTTTATGAAACTGTAATATGACTGTTTGTTTTTAAAAGAATAATGGATAAATGTAATTGTTGACAAGGCTTCAGCTTGTATATGCTTCGTTTTGTTTCTAAAGTTGTTGTTGTGTCTTAAACGAATAGGGAAGTGTTTCCTGTGTTAGGGTTTAGCCCTTGATTTGAAAATAAAAGGCTTTTACTAAGCTCTGAGATGAGCTCTCGACATAAACCCGTGTTCATTAAATTGTTTGTAAAATCTCATGTGGTTGTTTTGTTAACTCAATCCTAACTAGTCGATCTACAGGCATGTTTATGGTGTAAACGATTTTGTCTTTAGTCTTGTTATAATAACGATAGTCAAGCTTGCCTGTCTTGATACTTCTGTCTGAAATGGTTGTCTAACGTTTAAAAGAAAAGAACATCAGAATGTTATTCAAACTGTTAATGTTAACCAGGTTTTCTACTATGAATTGTTGAGATTAATACTTGATCCTATTTACATGATACTGCTTTTGTAAGTATGAAGAAATAAAGTTAAACTTGTTGTGGAAATGAAAATGTTTACTATATGCTAGTGAATAATAACTCTATTTGGGTTTTGACAGAAATAACAAATAACTGGATTTTCACTGTGGAAATGGGATTTAAATAAATGTATGAAAGTGAATATGAACATGGAAAATTACATGATGTCTGTAGAAGAATATCATTCTGCTATATTTTGAAATTTAATCTTTATCTATTCTAGTTAAACAAAAACATCTTAACTGCTGAGTATGGATAAATAAATCCTATACTGTTAGAACATAATATAATTACTCGAAAACAATGACATTTATAAACAGAATTATTGTATATAAACTATGAATACTGCTAAATAAGAATAGTTAATAATTAGAATACTGAAATCTAAATACAGGAATTTAATGGGAAGTAGAAACTTTGAGGAATTAAAATAAACTAAATCTTCTCATTCACTTGGCTATTTGCCTATTAGACCTATCTATTTTTAATCTGTTTCTGTACTGGAGTACGATGCTGTTCCTTTTTGCATGGGGAAAAATACAGAAACCATTATATTCAATCATTTCACATTTATGCAGAATTACTAACTTATACAGGAAAATGAAATAACTTATAAATTAAACAGTGAAAGTTTTAATAAACAGCAGAACTGTAATATGCAAAATAGATAACAGAAATTAAAAATAAAACAAATAAGACAATAGAACCTGTAACTAACGATAGGCCGACAAACACCCAAGGGGGCCTGTTCCTCCCAACCTGCTTCAGAAGAAGCAGCTCAACTGCTGACTTCTAATGAGCCCCCGAGCCTGCTTACTGATCCAGTAAGTGGGTGGAATCTGTGTAGAAGCAAGGCACTCAAAAATACATTCTCCACTCGGTATCAACCTCCTGAAACAAATGCCTTCTCCACTCAGCATCAAACTCCTGCTCTCAATAAGAGTTTGGCAGACTCACAATATGATCAACAACAGCATATCCCCTCATCAAATCTCTTGGGTGCAAACACAACAAAACCCCAAGGTAAATTTCCTCGTCAGAAAAAGTGATGAACCTCAGTTCAATATTTGATGGCTATTATATAGACTGCCTAGGTCTTTTAGTGGTCAGTTTGGAATAAATGAGCCTCAAGCTCCAGTCCCATCTTTCAGGGCACTATGACCACATTTCAAGGGAGTTGTCCCATACCAACAGCTAGTTAGTTGCATCATGATGTTGCCACTTGTCCATTGCCTTCTACCCTAGATTCCATTCCACCTAGTGGATCAGTAACCACTCTTTCAACAGTCCTCTTAGGTGTTTGTCTCCAATTTTATTTATTAAATAATAATATATTGTGCAAATTACAGTCATCCTTGGACACCTGTCCAATATAAACTTTACAATAAAAGTTATGATAATGTTTCTAAACACAAAATGTTTTTTCAGCTTAAAGGGTATGTTACACTGGGTCCCTCCGGAACTCGATTATGTCGAGCTTAATTTTGATGGAGCAAGTAGAGGGAACCTTGGACCTGTAGGCTACGGTGGGGTCTTTCGGGACCACAAAGGGCACATTCTCTAGATCTATGATGGATCGCTCAGAAAATATATTAACAATGCTACATAATTGTTTGCAATGTTGAAAGACATTCTCATTACTCGCCAAGATCATATTCCCAAAATCCTGGTAGAAGGAGACTCTACTCTCATGATTTAGATTCTTACCAGGCTTCTTAATGGATCCAAAGCCGATAAAATTTCTTCGAGCTGGCGCCTTGTTGCTAAATTAGAATTAATGGAAGCTAACCTGGATGGATCTATAGTCATTGTCACTCACCATGTCAGACGTGATGCAAACAAGTTGGTTGAAAAGCTTGCCAACTAGTGCATAAATCATATGCGCGAAGAATGTAATCAACGTGGGCCATTTCTGGCAACGAAGATCTCATAACCATATGCCAACGCATCAATCTTCAAGACTGGTCCCCCCACGACGGGTGTAGGTCGGCTGAGGGCCCCATTCCACATGCACAACCTTCCAACTGAGAAGCTGCCCTTGTCATGCATATGGACGCGTGGCATCTGGATCTAGGGCACCACCTTGAGAGATTATAACTCTCCCAAATCTATGTGTAATCTTCATTACCACCGCGCGAGCCAAAGAACACCCGTATTGCTGCAGATCTATTGGTTAGTGCAAGTGTTAATGGCAATTGGTTCAGGAAGCCTACGGCAAGGCATTTCGCACGATTTTCATGAACTTGGACATAGATCAAGGCGGACTTGGCTTAAAAGGGGGCTCGGTAGCTACATCCTTCATTCGAGTTCTTTCTCTTGCACTGCTTACCATTAGACGCCTTAGCTTACCTCCACTGCAAGTCTATGTGCTAGTCTGCTCCTGCATTTGCTGTGGTCATGGCTCACACCAATAAAACTCAGCGAAAAACTACAAGTGGGTCGCGACGAACCCAGATGTCGCGCACCTTCCATGAACTGGGAAGGGTGCAGGGGTACTTCGAGAAAGAAATTCCTAGCTCTACTCATGCCCGCACCCTTAGACTGGAAAAGAGGTTAAAACAGAAGCAGGATTGTTCGTCCGCTCAACAATTGTCCGAAGAATTTGGAGGGCTTGAAGAAGACTCTGGTTCGACGCGTATGCGGGAAACCAGACACACAAAGAATCTGAGAGTTTTTTGGACCACCAAAGCCGTCATGTTGCTAGCTATGGAAGACTGTGTTTAAGGCCTTCTCCAGCCCAAGGAAGACGCCTTGTTGCTGGTGGACATAGTCACCAACCTGGAATCTACTCTGCATGCGCTCTTCCGGTACCAACGTTCGGAAATGGAGAGGGTGAACGCAAAGTTATATGCTCTAGCCAGAGCGATCACTGGCAAAACATTCACCAAACCACCTCCAGACCAAAGCGCCGCTACTCAGCTTGTTTTCAAACACAGTCCAAATGCTCTTGCAGACACGGGAATTCACAGCGCTCCAAGTTTCGAAACCTCTACTATTCCTCTCTATGATGAAGATTAACTAGTTGTGCTCTATGTATGGTTTCTGGTTTTTGTGTCTTTTTGTCATTTTGAAATATACGGGCCATAACCCCCGGCCTATGGGGGATAAATGTTATTCTGCAACTCTTGTTGTCTTTGGAACTCTTGGCAGTCCTTGGTCTTAGGAGGTCTTGGAGCTTTAGGCTCTATTTGGATTCTAATTTCTATGACTTGCATGGTTTTGTTAAGATCCTAATGGGCGGCCTTCACTAACACCTCGGGGTTTTGGTGCAACGGTTCGTGTCATTTGGTTTCAGAGCCTCCATCCAGGTTCGAGTCACAGAGTGGGTGGAAACGTCGGCATTGCAGTGTTCGTCCGAGGCTCGTATGGCTCAAAGGGGACACCATTGTACGGGCGCACATCCAACCCAGAGTCTGGACTGCAGAGTGTGGTGGGATGTTAAGATCCTAGTGGGCGGCCTTCACTAACACCTCAGGGTTTTGGTGTAACGGTTCGTATCAGGTTTCTTGGCTATTTTCCAGTTGGGCAACTTGGACATGTACAAGATTTTTCTTTTGAATTGTAATACCCTTAGTTTTGACTTGGAATGTACTTATCCATATTATGTAAATGATGTAAATATGCTAGTGCGAATTCCTAGTGTGGAGTTCAAGGTCAAGGCTCGACTAGTGAATGTTTAGGCGTGTATGATGTTTATATTTCATTTCGACTGTTTAATTGGATTTTATGTTGATTCGAAATATTATGTAAATATTATGTGCATAAATAATATAATAGTCCAACAATGGTTGTGTAAAGAGCACCAAAGGGGCTATGATTCCACCATGGGGAAGAGGAAGGGGGTCCATGGGTGACTAAATCCGTGCTGCCAAGTGTCAACCTTAGAAGTCACACCTAAATTCTGTCATGTGTTGAGAATAAGCCAAATATTTCGTTTTTTCACCATTTTTTAATCATTAGTGCATGTGTGTGGTTGGTGGGAAAAGTCACCTCATGTAGTATGGGACTGACTGCACTTTTGTGACAATTCTGTCATGACAGAAGTCAGTTTGCAGCTGCCAAGAGTCCTTTCCCTACTGCCAAAAGTTATGTTAGTTGTCTTGTCACCATTTTCCCATATCCTTTGGAGTCAACCCTCATTTGTCTCATTCTCTCATGCAGGTTTAGAGGTTGCATAGCTCTCCATTGCTGTCCATGAACTTACCATGTTGTTTTGAACCCAGAAATTCGAATTTGGGGACCATGTTGCAGATTTGGGAGTGGATTTTGTTGGCTGTAGGTGAGCAACGAGGTTGGGAAAGTTAGGAACCCTTACCCTTGAGTTTTGTTGCTTGTAGGTGCTTGGGAAGCCACAGATTGAGGCTGCAGGTGGTTCTATAACAACCAATACTAGGTTGGACTTCTTCTATGCACACACTAGAAGCACCCAGCAAGATGGATCGCCCAAGAGAACCATGGACCGGTGAAGGGGATGCCTGAGCTAGAAGGGTGTTGTGTGCGGCAGGTATTGTGGAAGCCAAGGCTGCGAGGGCTGACTGAGACCCCTACAGAGCTCTGTATGATCATTTGGCTAAGCACATAGAGAATAATGGGTTGTGGGCTGAGAGATAGAAGCCTATAGGTGTTTCCTTCGCCTCGGTGGCCTCTCAACAACAAAAATAGTATATGTTGGATAGAGTGTCCATGGTTGGGTGGAAAAACACTCTTACACAACCATTTGCTTGGATTTGTGTCGGATAAAGATAAGTAATTTTTGTGTATTTAAATATGGAAATGTTTTATTTGATGCATGTAATGTTTATGCTTGTAATTGCATGTTAGATGTGTGTGTGGATAGATTTGAATTCCGCTGTGCATGTTTATTTACATTTATGCACACATTGCATTGTTGAAAAACGTATTATGAACTTGGGGCAAAATTTGAAAGCCCAGTTTTGCCCGACATCCCCTCCCGATGGTCGGATTGGGTGAGGGAGACGTTACATGAATTAATAGATTTTACGAACTTAAAAAAAAATACACATCATTTAAACTTACAAATAATTCAAATACATAAATTTTAAACCAAAATTTGAAGTAACTTGCCTTGTACTTTTATTAAGATGTACTCCTGTGAGGATTATTCAAACAAGTTTTTTTCCTTGAACTTCAATCAAACATCTTCTATCAATAAACGCCTCGCATCATAAATAAAGAAACTATGAAATATATTTTACAAATATAATAAAAAATTTCAATCTAAAAATGCCTTTGGGTTAATCGGTACACATTGGAGAGTGATACATATCGGTGCATCATACATGGGTATACACACTAGTACAAGAATGTTAATATCATAAATATTAATATTAAAAGTTAATGGTGTGATATACAATAATAAGAGCATCGGTGTGTATTATCTATATATCTGTCACCTCCAAATCCATAAAACATTTTTTAATATGACATACATCTATAATGGCATATTTCTAAAATAGAGCACCAGTGCGTTGTGATTTATAGTGCACACAAATTACCACAAAAGTGTTTTGTTTGTAACTAATATGAACATGTTTTTTTGGATATAGTGCGATAAGTGGTCAATGTATAGATACACAAAGCCATTAAATATTCAATGCTTAGGTAAACAAAATGTCATCGTGAAATAATAGAAAGGGTAAAATCCTCATGCGAAAGTTTGTAACCACATAAAACAAAAGGGAAGCAACAAGAAGCTAGGGTTTTTAATATTGAAGATAAATATGAAAAACTTTTATTTTATTTGGAATGCATTGTAAATATTAATAGGAATGAATAATTAATGACTTATTTTAAAACAATCATGATAAAAATTGAGTTGAATAGTAATAAGTTACGTACCTGGAATTTCTCTTCGATAGAGTTATATGTGATGTACAATCCCTTACAAATTTGGCTCTTCAAAATGAAATTGGCCACTCGAAAGTCTTCTCTGGTAAATCTCTCTTCCATAAATCTACTCTCAAACTTTTGGCAAAATAATAAAATAATGATTTTAGGGTTTCTATTATAAACTCAATTTTAGAAAATGAAATTCCCACTCATTTTTCTAATTGGATATTTTAGTTCATTGATATTTCATATTTTCTTAAATATTTTGATATTTCATATTTCATATGCTTGAAGGAGGTAAGCATGTCGGTGTGGTATGTATGTAAAAACACTATGCATTAATATAAAATAACAATATACATATGCAAATATCCTCTATTAAAACTTTGTGGGTATTTTCGTTTGCATAAGTTATTGTAGATATTTATTTGTAGTAATTATCATAGTTTAGCACACCGATGCTATTTATATTTATTTATGGTTTGGTTTGGTAATGCGTAACGTACCGATTACATTAAAATTATCTTTGAATGTTTGTTTGCAGTTATAATTTGCATGCATCCCAAACTTTCTTTTGAGAATACAAACATGAATTACAATAATTCATATGATACAAATTTTGCTTAAATTCACATCATATACTTCAAAAATGGTTTCCAAAGTCTATTTGAAGTTAAATTGTTATATTATTCCCAAAGTTTCTTCTAAGAATGTAGACACATATTGATTGTCAATTTGGTTCAAATGCATGGAGAATGAATTATAACAACAAATGGCCAATTCTTCATATTCCATCCCATTCCATGTTGTTCAAAATTCATCAACTTCTTACCAATCATTTGCATTAAGTTCAAATTTTATTTATATGATGATTATCTAATTGAATACATGATACTTATGCACGTGCATGTGAATAATTATGCATTGAATTTTGCAAGATCTTGATTCAAGGTCAAATTCATATGCATAAGATACTAGTAAAAAGATGTTGCAAGCTCTTACCAGTAGAAAGATACCTTAAGTAGTTGGAAGGCAAAAATAGAGAGCCATTTTACCCCACCAATTTCACATGTTATCTTTCAGCCACCATCATGGGTCGATGTTACTTCATCATCTAATGGATCTCTTTTATGACACCCCAATAATATGTGACTATTCAAAATGTAAAGGATTGAAGGAGAACCATCAACATGCCACATTGTATCAACATCTTAATGATCGTCTACCTTATGTTAACAATCTAATAGCTCCTTGGGGCGGCAGGAGTGGGAGGGATTCTTCTTGGTCCTGGAGGACAACGAATTTCCAGATTTGCCTAGGGATTAGGCAAAACTACAAGTGACAAAGAAGAGGCTTTGGTTCTCTTGCAAGGGTTGTCCACAGTGAAAAGGAGGGAGATTTCAGAGGCATGGATCTTTGGGGACTCGTGCAATATTATGCCATGCCAATTTCGAACCGAAGCAACTACATCTTAAACGAACTCTCTCTTGCATGAAGGCTATCTGCCCGAAGCATGGCCTTCGAAGAGCCTCTACGGAAATAAGATTTCTTCATCACAAAGTCGCCACCTTGGAACACTGAGGGCATCTCAACGAGTGCAGGTATAACGAGCAAATGTGTCAACTTGAAAGAAATGTCGCCCAAGAAAGGAGAGAGCATAGAGTACATGAAGCCAATTTCACTATGAAATTTGATGCTCAAGAGCAAACAATCCAGGAGTTTCTGCATAATAAGAGGAACCTGGTATCAGGAAAATCTCCCATGGTCAAAGCGGATCAGGCACATCCAAGAACGCTTTATGGAAAGTTCTCCTTCTCTAATTTCCCTTAGTTGTTAAATGGTTTGCAATTTTGTGCTCTTGTTAAGAACTTTTTGTCGTGTTTACATAAATAGATTAGGTAGTAGAATGTTGGAATCCTCTTAGTCAAAAGGATGTTTTGTGAGTTGTAAGGTTGGAGAAGTTAATGTTTTAGTTGATGAGGATTATCAGACAGTATCAAGACTGATGCAATTTTGTGTTCTGGCTTAGCCACCTTTTCTATAATAAAAACTTATATCTGTTCTTTTTCATAAAAAAACAATCTAATACCTCCCACGGTGGTCAAATATTCAATAGGTGATATAGAAACGACATATACAAACACTTCCATATGCTCTTTTTTTGAAAATTTGGAAGCTAAAATAACTATGTTTCATCCTAAATTGACCAACCCATATCCTTCCACTGAGTCAACCAAGAGTTATAGTGAGCCAAAGTATGATATCAATACCACCTAAAAAATCTATACTAAAAGATCCAAAAACTCGTATGAGCTAAAAACAAAAATGTTCAAGTTAAAGGCCAAGATTGACTTAATTGTCAAAGCGTAGCAATGACTTCTCTACTCTTGTCTATTTGCAAAGTAAATACCAAACCTGTTACAACCATGCTTTGTATGGCACTTGGCCATCTTCTCTACCCGTGCTTGATGTTGTTATCAAATTATCCTTTTGTGGCAATAATTATATGATTGTTAAGTCTAAAATAAATGCTACAAATCTTAGGTTTGTATCCTTTCACATGTAGTAATTTCTCCCAAACAATCACTAGCAGTTATGTCATTTTGTGGTCCTCTTTATCGTTAGTATGATTACTTGAATATTGCTAAATATAAACATAGCATTTCCATGTATAGTATGTGCATGAACGATTATGCTTCCAAAAAAATTAATAGGAAGAATTTTTTATATATTGATGGTCATCCACACCCTTAGGAATATTGCAGGGTTCCTAAATAGTTGTAAGTGCAAATTGTTCATTTGAGAAACACTCAAATGACAAGGAGTTATTTATAAGAAAGAAAGCGTCCAAATTTGTTGGTGTGCATGCAATACATAGTTTGTCTCTTGGTGATGAATTGTTAATAAATTATAATTGTTGCAGACCACTAACCACTCATCAAAAACACTTTGCTTTAGGACTGCTTTTAGACGTCCCCTTGAGACGTAAGAAAAATATCATTGAGTAATTGTTTTTTTCAATGGAATTAATGTAAATGTACTGCTTAATTTGATATTTTGTTTTGTAACATGGTTGGTTGCACATGTACTATTGGAAAAGATTTCCATGCTTTTATTAATTGTTTAGTATAATGCTTGAACACATTAAATGATTTTTGTTTACTATTATCATTGATTTCATATTTAATAATTGTACAATAAGAATTCTAACAATGAGCGGCATGTCCACCATCTTTCGTTGCACCCAACTATGATGTCAAATCAAGAGAATGCTACTAAACAAGCAAACAAATCCTAGTGGAAGCATACCAAGCATGGTTGAATCAACTACCTATTCAATTCCCACTACGTCCTACATCACTATTTTATAATGTCTACAATAACATTCGTTCTTCACATGTTGGCAATGAAAGCAATGAAATAGATGTTGGTATGTATGATTTCTTATGGGATACAAGCGCCATGGAGGGAATGTTGTTACATTCAATCCAATAAGTTGAGCTAGGGGATGATTCTCATATCATGGATACCTTCTTCAAAATCCTGGAATCTACTCCCACCACCCCTCTCTTTGAACATGGATCAAAGTCTAGGAAACCAGGGAAAACAGTGTTATTATACAAATTGAAAGCAATGTCTGGCATGTTAGATGCATGTTTCTTCGCATTTTGAGGTAACTAACCATTAAGTCCCCTATGTTTTTGGGAATCTTGTCTCGTAATGAACATTGAAAATGGTCGATTCATGCATGCTTGATGACAATGTACATTTCTACAACCCATTAGTTGTAGGTTACTCAAAGATAATGTATTTTCTAGTGATAATGTTTTGTCTAACAACTACGAAGAGGCAAAACAAATGTTGAAAAGGTTGGGTATTGAACACATATCATATCATGCATGTCTTAATGATCACATTCTATATAAAGACAAATATGCAAACAATGAGATATGTCTAGAACGTGGGAATGATAGGTACCATAAATAAAAAATGGGGGTAAAGCACATGGTCATCCTCATAAGATATTGAGGCACATGCCTATAATCCCAAGTATTCAAAGGTTATTTCATTACAAAGAATTAGACATGTTGCAAGGGTGGTATGCCTCATGCAAAAGTGTGGCAGGATTTATGTGAATCCTAATAGATTCAATATCCATGATGCATATAGAGGATACATGGCTTGATAAATTCAAAGATGAAGTACATAGCCTTCAATTGAGCATAGCTATGGATGGAGTTAACATGTATTCCATTATAAACACCAATTATTATGTTTGGCTAATAGTTGTGATTAATAACAATACCCCCCCATGGTTGTTTGTGAAGAATGAACATTTTATATCGTTGGCTCTTATAATCCCTTGTAAAAGACAAGTGAAGACTATGAATGTCTACATATAGCCATCACTAATAAAAACTAAGCAATTATGGGAAGGGATACCTATATACATTGAATCAAGACCCATCCCAGTGGAGAGTTCTTTTACGTTGTATGGCATATGTACATACACCACACGTGATTATCTGGGATTAGGAGTTTTCCCTAGTAAGCATGTTGATTGATTTCTTTATATTCATAACATTATTTTGCATAGTTATATTGGTGCAATTGTCTTCTTTAACACTAACATGCTCTTTAAACAATAACATCGCAGTCTTGTAACAGGAGGGCATCATGGATGTAAATGTTGTGGACCTTCTATAACGTCTAGGTGGTCAAACCACCTATAAAAGCCAATGTATGACCACTCAAGGGTATTCCCCCAAAAGACCACCCTTATAGAAGAATAAAATATACTTTCAATGGAAAATCAAATAGAACTCAATGACCTTAAATAATGACTCCAATTGATTGGCTTAGGGCATATGACATGGAGAAGGAGAAGGAAATTGCATAATTGTTCGATTCAAATGGGGAACCTATGTTCATTGATCTTGAATTTTTTGACACTTATGTTGTGAAAATGCTTGTTGGGATGAAAATGAAATATGTATTTTATGAGCTTCAATATTGGGAGCATCTTAAGATTGCCCACTCATTGGATCTCATGCATACATTTTAAAATGTTTCATATAATTTACAGAGGCACATCATCGATAAAAAGTGACGCATTGGGTGTTAGGAGAGATTTGATTTCTTCAAATACTAAAAAAAACATTGGTCAGGAAAAAAAAGTACAACAAAGGTTGGTTCCTCTTGGTCTTTTAAAGAAGGTAATGTCCCATGGATTTTGAAGAAAGTTGATATTTTTCTAGTGAAGGAAATTATATTGGGTGTGAAGGTGCCTTCTTTATACGCGTTGACTCTATGACACCGGTTCCTTGTAAAAGAACATTTGTCTGGGTTGAAATGACATGACCATCTAAACTTTCTAAGGTATGTATATCGAATATTGCATGGTTAATATTTTTCAAGTGTAGGTTATAATATACTATACACTCATAGTTTTGTGGCAATTAATTTTGCATGTGCTGATTTTGCAGTGTCATCATCCTTTGCTCATGTGTGGGTGTGTGAACCATGACTTCCCCTAGGACGTACAGTGTGCTACATTAAATTATTGCATTTGTACGTTATATCACATCAAAGGAGATTCATATGGAAAGCATTCCATAGTGGTGTCAAAATATAGTTGAGATTGTTTGTATGCTTGAGAAGGAATTACCCAAGAGTTTCATGGAATTACAAGTCCATCTTCTAATTCACCTAATTTATGAGGATGGATTATCCGAGGTGGTCTCATGTCGTTGGATGTTCTTCTTAGCGAGGTACATGAAAAAATTGAAGGGGCTCGTTTGACAAAGGGAAAAACCCGAGGGATCTATGGTAAAGTGTACATACTATATGAGCCATTCTATAATGTCATTGAGTACATCAAGCGAATCGATGATATACCAAGTGTAGTGGTTTGGCATGACCAACGGGTTAAGGAGAAAGACCAAAGACCACATACAAGTTTTCCAAAGCCATAAATTAGGTTTTCTAAATCCCAAAATCATTTGAAAAAAAAACTGCACTTTAGAAAGACTATTTTTGAGCTTTAGAAAGGTTAATTTGGGAAATATTTAGTCTAGATTCTATTGGATTAGTCCAGATTTAATGAAACAGGGGTAATTATTTACATTGAACTTGATAATATATATTCAATTTCCTACTATTAATTTTGATTAGGGTAGGGTGTTAGGGTAGGAACCTAACACTACACGTGAAGCCTTTAAAATCTTTAAATAACATATGCACGATAATATCTCTTGGATTGAATTATGTGCATAAATATTTGACAACCATTGGTTAACAAAATATATAGTTGTAGCGAGGTTTATCCTCTACTATGATAATGAGTACAAGAAGAAGGGAATGGTGCCTCCTATTAACATAGTGGTTGATTGGTTGTATTGTAGTATACTTTCTACTCAACATTCCCCCTCCTTTGCAAAAATAAATAAATACGACCTCTCACAAGTAATACTTCATTATGTTCCTTTCACGTGCCTATTACAAAATTGAACAATGAAGATGTCTAACATCGCTACCTATTGGAATTGTTTTTATGATACAAATACCTCTCTATACAAAAGTACTACCCCACATTGGTAAAGAGGAGTGTCCATAGTAACATATAAGGTCCAATATTTTGTGATCCTCATGTAAATGGAGGAAGCCAAAAAGGAGTGGCACCTCATGTGAACATAATGGTTTATTGGTTTAACCAGGGCATTATTTTTTATGTGTTTCAATGCTCACCAAACCAACCAAAATCCAATGCATTATCATTCCAAATGTGTTATTTCCATAATTTTAGGATTCTTTAGTGAAAGCAATGAAAACCTTAAGTCTTGGTTCAAATCCCCTTCCCTCAATTGCCCATTCCCATATCTCCATTCCTCCAAACCCCACTTGTGACCCTTTAGGTCCATGTCATTGATTCTACCCACAATCTTTTACATGTCAAACACAACAAATTATTCCCCATTGTGTCCTTCTCCGTACTTCTTCTAAAGACAATAATTTGATCCTTTAAACCAAAAACAAATTGTTAGCATCGCATCTCTTTCCATCAATCATAACCCACTAGCTCCATCTAATTTAATTTGCTCACAATTTGTTACATGATAAACACAGCAACTTGTTCCCAATTATGCCATGCTTTGTGCTTCTTTTGAAGACAATTATTTGATTGTTTTAACCAACAATACCTTGTTAGTAACTCATCCATTTCCACCAATCACATTCACATTTACATCTTGTCAAGTTAGCTCAAGTTCAATTTTGAGAAGGTGGTCGAGGATCAGAGCTTCACTCACAATTGCGCTACTCACTCAATCCAAAGCTCCTACTTCATCAATGACTTTGTAGTGAGATAACAATGCCTCACCCAATGTTCCCATTATTTGTTTCAATTCAACATTCTCATTCACCATTATTCAACTTGAATCAAATTCTTGTCACAACACCACATGAATTTATAATAGATGGTGGCAATTTTCCTCACACCCAATTCATAATTTTAGAGTTTTCTAGCATAAAATACACATTTATGTTCTATGAGCAAAAAAATTGAAGTTTTATTGCACCCAATACAAATGCAATGGATTCATTGAAATTGTTGCCCTTCTTTTACATAATGCATTGGGAATTGAAGTTGACTATGTTATGTCAGAACACATGAGGTTTCTCAGATAAAATTATTTGGAATAACGTAGTTAGAGGATGGATATGAGCCACCTATATTCATTTATACCTTCATTGATATGATCCACCTATAATGTTTCGAGGGTGGGAGTTCTTGTACATTGAATCTCGTGGTAGATCTGGGGGAGTCATAACATGTTGGAAAAGCATATCACTTTCTCCTACTAATGGTTGGTTGTTTGACCCAGGTTTAGGAGTTGTTCTCTTCTCTTGGGAATTGGGAATGTATATCAAGGTTCTCCTTTTTCGGTTGAGATTGGATGTTCCAACGCAATACAAATTTAAGGGGGATCTTAATTTATGTTGCCAAACATTTAAACATATTTTTGGTATCTAAAGTCTTTACTTTTATACGAGGTCGGAGTTTGGCAATGGGTGGAATCTGGTGGAGAATCTAATCACTTCATAATTCTATCCATATTCTTTAAAAGACACATCTGAGGGTATTGTTAGGGTTGGAATTGTATCTTAGTTAGCATTGACCTCCATGACCTTCATGAGTTGACCATCACCCCATGTTCTTTACAAGACATATCTGCCTTGTAGAAAGACCCCAAGGCATTTTGAATGAGCTTTGACACCTCAAACAACCAAAACTCCATCATTAAGCCTAGGATCTTAACCCACATTGGGGTCAAGATCATCCTTTTCCAAGTTCATGTCAAAGAAAGGTCGACATATTTTTAGTGATAATGTAGTCGAGTTCCACTTCCAAATCCTACTTAAAACCTTCCCCACATCCAAGTTTGAGCGAAGACAAAAAGACAACTATCCTGGAGACAATAGAAAAAGGACATACTATGCCCTAAAAGGGATCCCCAGTTCAAGTCCAACCACTTTCACAAGGGCTTGTCACCCATTTGATGCCAATGAAAATGACCCACCAACACCAACTTAGCCATTTGCAACCATTTCATTAATTTTAACTTCTTTCCTAAAACCAGGTTCATAGAGTCCTTCATTTTTGAGCTAACATCTCCTTCTCATTTTGTGTTGATTTCCCCCCACCACTGCTTCACCATTCGACTGCAAAAGTGCCACCGGGTTTGACTAGAATTGTCCTTATTAGTATTTATAACATTCCCACACAACACATTGAGATCTAGTGAAGCATAAATGAAGCTGGAGGCAAACTATTAAAATGCCATAGAATAATATGAGTTGTAAGTTTGATCATAAACTACAAACGGGGAACACTTAATCTCACCTTATGAATGAAGGCATCTTTCTAATAAACACAAGTTATTGCATGCTTGCTTTGATTGGACATACGAATTTGGAACAGTACCAAGATAATCCCCACCATCTCGAAGGACATACAAAAATCTCCCATCTCTCGAATCAGTTGCATCCACCATTGCCTGATTTGCATGGGTGCCTTTACAACCTCTGACACCCTCATCCTTAGCAACCACATAAAGATTTTTAACCACTTTTGAGAGTATTTCCATTGTTTCCTCCTCTAATGGAAACAACCCCAAGGATGAAAATTTGTAGGAGCCAACTCCTCCATCACCATAAAAACCTTTCACACAAGGACCAAACTAGATTCAACAAACCTCGTAGGGATCAAAAGTGTAGTCAACCATCTCATCCTGCATGCTACACGCCCTAGAAAGCTTGCAGAACCCTAATCCCATAAATCCTCATCAAATGATAATCGAGACTTATATGAAATGTTTATGTGTTAACGCTACATTAAATTATTTGTTATTTTGATTATTTTCAAGGTCATGGGCAATGGATACTCTCTCACGTAACACCCCTCCTTGAATGAGAATCAAAATCATGAACGGTTGTCCTCTCGAGTAGACAACCGTCATTTGCTAAACCTTTAATATGCTAGAACGAGCACCTGAGTGGGCCTAATGGTTAAGAACATGTGTTATCTCTGTGGAGGTCGCAGGTTCAAAACTAGCTGGGGGTAAGGTTGCTCATTGACCCGTTGTGACAAGGCTTGAAGGGTGGGCGACCCCTGGGATAGAGGCTCTCCCCTGGGATAAAGGATCTCGGGACGTCTCAACCCTTGTTGAGTCACAAATTTCTGATATATCTGACTTGAGGGCTGTTGGATATACCCTTGAGAGATTGTTGTTCCCATGATTAAAAAAAAACCTTTAATATGCTAGAAGCATGGCCCGTGTAGGCTCTGATTTTAAATTTGATAGCATACCTTCCCATCTAATTGGAAAAGCCCCAAAGCACGTTTTATGCACATGCTACCAAAATACGTACTTTATTTCACCCGTCGATTAAAAGGCACCCATCTACGGTCGATATTAAAAGGAGGCTATCGATCCGTGCCACGCTGAATCAGCCAATAGGAGAATAGACTTCTCTTACTATAAGGACACAAACTTTTACTCCACTTCTTCATTCGGGCTTTTTCTGTGTCGAGATTCCTGTGAGAAAGTAAAAGTGATTTTGTGTGATTCGAACTCGAGCAATGGCTCCCAAGGCAGAGAAGAAACCGGCTGAGAAGAAGCCCGTCGCAGAGAAGTCCCCGGTCGCAGAGAAGAAGCCCGCTCCTCCTAAGGCTGGGAAGAAACTGCCGAAGGAAGCCGGTGAGAAGAAGGGCAAGAAGAAGCACAAGAAGAGCGTGGAGACGTACAAGATCTATATCTTCAAGGTTCTGAAGCAGGTTCATCCCGACATTGGTATTTCCAGCAAGGCCATGGGGATCATGAACAGCTTCATCAATGATATCTTTGAGAAGTTAGCCAGCGAGGCATCAAAACTCGCTCGCTACAACAAGAAGCCGACAATAACCTCCCGGGAGATCCAGACTGCTGTAAGACTTGCTCTTCCAGGGGAGCTCGCAAAGCACGCTGTGTCCGAGGGTACCAAAGCTGTTACGAAGTTCACCAGCGCCTGACTTCCGTGACTTCAATTCATTTAAATGGTGTCCTTTGACGCCACCTGTTTCACGGATCTTTTAGCGCACTCTTCGAGTTCGGGGCAACTGCTGTGGAACTGTTTGCTTTTCTTCTCTGCTTTTTAACATTTATATTAAGGTTTTTTTGAGTTATTTAAAGTTTATTTAATTTTTCATGAAATTTGAAGGACGGCTTCCATGTATTTTTGAAGGGTTTTTGCTTCCCCTATTGCTCGCTTGGGTTGAACAAGCCGATGAAAAGTACCCTTTAATTGACAAGGGCAACAACTCATTCTTCATTGGTTGCGTTTTGTTAGCCAAGAGTCTTGAAATTGAGATTATTAAAATTCAGATCTATTTTAGGGCAATGCTTTTTGCAGAGATGGTCGTGTTATGCCCTAGCATTATAGTGGAAGAGTTTAGGTGTTTCATGTGCCTGTTTCCCGGTGGAAGCTAGGGATTTTTTGTTTCATGTACCTGCTTTCCACTGGAAGAGATTAATTCCAGTTATGGAAGTGTATCCTTTATCAAAACCGTCCTACCCTTAGTTTTGTTAGGGTTACCGAGACCAAGTAACGTTTCGTTGATAAGGGTCGCAACATACTTCCTTGGATGGTTTTGTTAGCCGTGAGTCTTCAAATTGAGATGATTAAAATTCAGATCTATTTTAGGGCAATGTTTTCTGCGAAGATGGTTTTGTTTTTCTGTCCCAGCATTATAGTGGAAGGGATTAGTTGTTTCATGTGCCTGTTTTCCTGTGGAAGCTATGGATTAGTTGTTTCAGGTACCTGTTTTCCAGTGGAATCTAGGGATTAGTTGTTTCATGTACTTGTTTTCCTTGTTGAAGAGATCAATTCCAGTTATTGAAGTGTTACCTTTATCAAAACAGCTATACCATAGGTTTTGCTAGGTTTTCAGTACTTTAGGCTGTAGACTTTCTTGAAAGGAAATAACTTTAGAGCATCAGCAAAACAACTAAATAACATTAGTTGTTTTTTTCTTTTTAATTTTGTATTTGAATTTGATCTTTCATTTACAGTTTTTTTTTTCTTTTTCTATAATCTCAATTTTACTCAGTATCATTTGCTTTGCTCTTTGTGGGCTATCTTATTTTAGGAGTTACTTTTGTGGGTCATCTTATTTTAGGAGTTACTTTCATGTTGTAAATTGAAAATTTTCAATTTAATTTACTCATTACCAATTGCTTTGCTCTTTGTAGGTCATCTTACTTTAGGATTTACTTCATGCTGTAGATTGAAATTGAGAATCTTAAATTTAGACCTGGACCAAAAATGCTTAAATCATAGAAGGCTTGAATCTTAAAATATAACCTCAACCAAAAAAATCGAATTAGTTTAGTTATTATAATCAATATTCAATTCAAAGAAGATTAGTGGAGTTATTGCTTCTTGCGGCTCACATGTTGTTCCCTTGGAAATTGTTGGAGGGTTGGCCTTTTCTTCCATCGTCATTCTCACTATTTATTTTTAATCTTTTTTTTGCTTAAACATCTTGGTTATTGCCAATAGCTCATGATTCCCATGTAAACATTGATGATATTGTTATATTTATCAAATAGCTTTTGAAAATTTTCTTAATTGTCGTTATCTTATTGCTATGAACTCTTTGATATGTTGGTAGAGGTATGTAGTTTGTGTATATTTAGGTTGGCTACCTTTGGATTACTTAATCTTAAGAATCCAAAGAAAATTCCTCATGAATTTGGGTGCTAAAGGTATGATTCCTCTTCTTCTTAACCTTGTCCTCGTTGGCTCCTCTTCTTCTTAATTTTGTCCTCTTTGGCATTTGGCTTCTTAAGGGCATTTATCTCCTTTTTGACCATTGCCTTCAATTATTCCTTTTTGACCCTTGCCTTCAATCATCTTTATTTTATGTATAATGGTTATGCAGAATCCCTTTTGGGTGTAATATTTTTTTTTTTTTGGTCTCCATGCGAAGGCCTCTTCTCTTACACATTCACATGGACTATTTGCATTTGCATAGGTGAACCTATGGGTTGACTAGTAATTGCAATTATTGCATCCGAATGATCATAACTGAATAATTGCATCAGAATAATCATAACTGAAAGGGTCACCTTTTTTTTGATTTCCTTTAGTTTAAGATAATCATAACTGAAAGGGTACTGCAAATCTTTTCGACGTTTCTCCTTCCTTATTTGGGAGATAGTATCTAGAATAAATTTTAAACCTCAAAACACAAGGTTAAACCGACAATAATGCTTGAAGTCATTACATTGATATATTTATTATGAATTTAATATACCACTTTCTTATTTTGTGTCAATTCCCTGTACTTTAAAACTTGATATTAGATATTATATCTAAAAACAAAGTAACCAAAGCTAATTCCATTTTGAAAACCTAGTCTAAGCGAGCTATTTAACCCGACTCTTTGTTAAAACTTGATATTAGATATTGTATCTAAAAACAAAGTAACCAAAGCTAATTCCATTTTGAAAACCTAGTCTAAGCGAGCTATTTAACCCGACCCTTTGTCTTGGTTGTAGCTTCCAAAATTAGTAGGAAATCTTGTCTCTTTTTTTTTTTTTCAAATGAAAAATAGCTGTATATTCATAGGAAATATATAAAAAAGGGTCAGAGGACTACAATCACATGAGGGCAAAGCAAAAGACCGGAGGAACCCCACTTGGTCCATTTTGAAAGCCTAGTCTAAGCAAGCTATATAACCCTACTCTTTATCTTGGTTGTAGCTTCCAAAATTAGTAGGAAATCTTTTTTTTTTTTCAAATGAAAAATAGCTGTATATTCATAGGAAATATATAAAAAAGGGTCAGAGGACTACAATCACATGAGGGCAAAGCAAAAGACCAGAGGAACCCACTTGGTTGTAGCTTCCAAAATTAGTAAAGGAAATCTTGTCTTTTTTTTTTACATGAAAAATAGCTGTATATTCATAGGAAATATATAAAAAGAGGACTACAATCACATGAAGGAAAAGTAAAAGATTGGAGGAACTCCACTTGAGCAACATGCCCTCCCCAATACATCAAGAGCCACATAACAACACCAGTTTCAGATATATCCTGAAACAAAACCACCAATGTGCCAAAGGGGCCACTAATAGGACTCGGAAGAGAAAGGAGAGCAAAGGAGAAGAGTCCAAAAGGAAATGAATATATACAGAATTACAAAATATAACTGATCAAAAACAAAAAAAAAGGATGCAGTAGAGAAACCCAGGCCCCATCACCAGCAAGAAGATGTAGGAAGAGGCAGGTGGCCATGGGACTGAAGCATGGAGGGAGACCAAAATTTGAAATGGATGCATCCTGCCTCTGTTGAAAGGGCCAACTTTGACAACAAATCAGCAGGCTCGTTGTGCTCTCGATAGATGTGCTTGATGACAAGGTGGGGGAAATCCTGCAACATCAAGCTGACCATATCCATCCAAGGCGATAGGGCCAGTAAGAGGAGGGACTCTCGACTGAAAACTCATTCAATAACAGTTTGAGAGTCACCATACAGAAATCGAAGCTCAATGCTTTTCTTCTTCACAAAAAACAAAGTCACCCACAAGGCCAAGAGTTCCCCACAAGTATTGCCCCATTCATCCAGATGTTGAAGAATTACACCTGGTTGATAAAGATGATGGCTCCAGCCGTAAGATGGGGAAATAACTCATTGTCCAAGCCATGTCACTTTATTATTATTGTGAAAGGTTAATCGGATCAATACACTAAATGGGTTGGTGCATCTTATGGTTTCAGAGTATTCTTTTTCATCCAGATTATTAAGAAAAAAATTATAATTACTTTGCAACCCCCAAGTGGTAAATGGTGTAGATATTTGTATGTACATAAAAAATTTCGAAATGGTAAATGGGAAATGGTCTAGATATTTGTATGTACATAAAAAATTTCGAAATGGTAAATGGGAAATGGTGTAGATATTTGTCTGTACATGAATTTTTTTTCAAAATGGAAAAAATGGTAAATGGTGTAGATATTTGTATGTACATAAAAAAAGTTCTTTCCTTTTTTCACACAAATTGCTGTACTTTAAATTATACATAGACAAATTGCTATGCTTTAAATTATAGTCCCAAATACAATGCTAGCAAACAGTTGATAACCACACCCAAATTCTAATGAGAAGACACATATATCTAGATCACAGATCAGATCCAGAAACAAAGAATCAATGGAATAGGTTTGTATTATGCATTGCAGTAAATAGTGGTATAGGTTGTATGTCTTTGATAGAACGTAAGGTAGGTCTTCGACTTTATTATCCATGCGATAAGTTACATTGTAAGTTCTTTTGATTCACACTTATGAAGAGTAAGGAATTTTTTTTCAATTAAAATAAAATAAAATCAATGAAATGGAAACCAAAGTCTGGATAATTTTTTTATAAAACACTATAAATTTGATACTCATAATACAAAAATCAAAGTTTTCATATATTTCTTATCAAATCTGATAATCAAAATTTGAATCCTATCCTTCCTCCTTTCAAAAATAACAGTCCCATCCCATGCATATATAATATCTTTCAAATCTAAAAGTCAGATAAAAAACAAAAGCCACCAGAGGAGAAAATATATCTATGGTTTTCATATATTTCTTATCAAATTCTGATAATCAAAATTTGAATCCTATCGTTCCTCCTTTCAAAAGTAACAGTCCCATCCCATGCACATATATAAATATCTTTCAAATCTAAAAGTCAGATAAAAACAAAAGCCAGCAGAGGAGAAAATATATCTATACACCTGACAGACAAACTATTGATATCAATGCTCATCCAGAGGAAAAAGAGAGAACCACTAGAAAAAAGATCTGATGCCTCTGTCAATTTAGGAAACGAAATAATAATACCGGTTCTAAAATATAATTCTCATTCTGTCGAAGAAAAATGAATGAGAGAGACATGGTGTAAAGATTTTAGGGGACATTGTGAAATTTATTCTTTTCCTCGAAAATTAGTTTAGAAAAAAATGATATTAACTTTATCCAAATAAAAGAAAGGAAAAAGAAATCTATGAAGTTTTTAAATTAAAAATTTCATTTTTATTTAAAAAAATTTGTTTTTAATTTTTAATCAAATATATTATAAATAAAGATTTTAAAATCATTATTTAAAAAAAATAGTGTCGAACAAATAATAATTTTCGTTAGAAAAAATGATGAGATGGTGCAAAGATTTTGGATGTGCAAGAAGAGGCATCAATATAAAATTTATTCTTTTTATTGAAGTTAGTTTAGAAATAAATTGATAATAATTTTATCTGAATAAAAGAAAAGAAAGAGTGCATACAGGAAAAATGTATAAAGTCTTTAAATTTGAAAGTGCATTTTTATTTAGAAAAAAATGTTTAAAATTTTAATTTTTTTTCTTTTATTTGAAATTTTCAAAAAAAATAAAAATTTGTTCTTCAAATTAAAGAAAATAAAATATGCATGAAAAAACTAATTTATCTCCCCCTTAAAAGATATTGCCTCTCATAATCCCACCCAAGTGAAACTTGTTGGGTGTACTCATGGCTAGAAAACAATATAAGATTTGAACTTGCATTGAATGAACAAAATTTATCAATCTTAAAACATGATGTTTTAGTACTATCTAATTAAGAAGATGAATTAAAATGGTTTAAAAATAGAGCAATATGAATTATAACAATTAAACTAGGATATGAAGCTAATATTGATAACAATTAAACTAGGATATGAAGTTAATATTGATAACAATTAAACTAGGATATGAAGCTAATATTGATGAAGACTCTTAGGGAGGAAAAGGTTTTGGTGGATAAAATTGATTTAGAAGTTAGGAAGTCCTTTGAAAACAAGAATGTTTCTTTGGTTATCCCTTTTTAACAATTTTTTTACTTGGGACATGTCCAAAAGAGAATTTGGAGTGGACTAGGTATATGTGTCTTTTGCAATGTAGATAATGAATTATTTGTTTGTCACATGGTCTTTCTCAATTTATGTGTGGAAATGAGTATTGTAATTAATAAATGGTTTAATCGATTGGAATAATGGCTCTCATGGATAACTTTGAAAACTAGATCTAAGAAACTTTTGCAACAAGGCATAGAGCTTTACATTGTTACGTGCTTTGGGAGCTATGACTCACTAACATAACATTCGACTATCTTATCATGAATCCCGAAAGGAGCCAAAGCAAATGACAACAAGAATCTTAAAGGAATAGGTTAGATTTCTCTTTTCCTTGGGGGTTCTTTGATGGGGCTTGTCAAGGCAATTGATGTATGTGTGGAGCGAGAGCCATCCCTTTTTTAAACAATCATCACCATTTTCATTTGAAGTATGATGTAGGTTTGAAAACCAACAATAATGTTGAATTTAATGCACTATGGCTCTTGGTGAAAACAAATTAAGACAAAGGATTCGAAAGACAAGTTCTGAGAGATCCAAAATTATTGATGGATTGGGCTAATTCTATTTTCTAGATCATAAATTTGACTATTGAGCTCATTATGAACAAAAAATTGGAGATAAAAAATCATTTTGGTTGCGTCAAGAGGCACTCTACAACGCAATATGGGGGAGATCTTGTAACATGTAACGTTTGTCAAATATAATAAAATGTAAAAATAAAAAGTAATACTATGGGGGAGATCTTGTAACATGTAACGTTTTTCGAATATAATAAAATGTAAAAAGTAAAGTAATAGTATGGGGGAGATCTTGTAACATGCAACTCTTTTTGAATATAATAAAATGTAAAAAGTAATTGCACCGAGTGAAACGAGGTGCTCTACAGCCCAATAAAAAATAATTAAACAAATTCATATTGGCTCATAAAATAAAAAATTATGGAAAGTATTAAAAAAAAATCCATGTTGGTTCATAAAATAAAATATTATGAAAAGTAATTAAAAAATAGATGCTCGTTTATAAAATAAAAACTTCAAACTTAAACCCGAATCTATAAATCAAGAGAGATCAAATTTATTGAATTTAAATTTAAAAAAAGAAATACACGTCAAGAAATTAGATCCCTCTCGGTGTTTGATAGATACAGGTTTAAGATGCATCTATGCTGGTTTTATACATTTGTTCACATCTATAAAGAGTTATTGACTCCTTAAGTAGCGCAATGAACTTGATCATTCAAGAATACAAGGAGGATTCTTTATCCTCTTAATCTTCTCTTTCTATTTTGTTCTTCGATAGAACCAAGGAAATGCCAACAATTAGAGAGAAATGTGTTTTGTGGGATTTGTATGTAGAGCTTGTTTTTCATTTGATGTTGACATTTCGAAGGCAAAGATAAAGGGCACTTGGCCCAATATGTTTTGAAGGATGATCATAAGTAGATTTTGATAGGTTACATAATGGTTCTGAACTTTAATCACAAGTTAAGAGGCTAAGTTGGTGTATATTTTTTATTTCGAACTTTAACATATTAATATCTAAAAAAGAAATTCTTAAAACAAATGTTCTAGAAAGAAAAAATTATAGAAAGCTCTCCCTCGTTTGAAAATCGAGTTTCACAATTTTTAATCGAAATACAATTATATATTTTTTTTCAAAAACACTATTATTTGAAAGAAAACTCCCTTTTCAAAGTAAATTAATGTGAACCTTTTCCTTTGAAACTATGTGAACTTATTCCCCATAGAGCGTACCTTTGTAAATGTTTAGATTTGTAACACACTATGATGACTATGCATGGACAACAAAGGAAGGGCCCGACACTTATAAAATATGATAACTATGAAGGGACAACACAGGAAGGGCCACACTGACTATGCGGGGACAACATAGGAAGGGCCACACTTCTAAGATGTAAAGGGAGGGGCAAAAAAATGATGCCTTCAAGCTATGTATACTACCTTGAACCATATGAAGAGATGCCATAAATCTTGGTAACATAGAGCCACGACTTATTGTCACATATCAAGGACGAGGAGGAGAAAATCAATTCACTAAAAATGATCTAAACGATGCTAGTATGGATGTGCAAAGGCTTGCCATGTCCAAAGAAGAGGTTTGGTTGTGTGAAAAAACAAACCAAAGGAAAAAGAACGCTCATGCAACTCATGAACCATGGCTGTTAAAAGAAGTCACTCATGTACCTTTTTCCCTAGATTTATTAGTTTTTATATATTTAGCATATTTTACCAAATGCTTTTCCTTTTCCTTCAAATGATCATGATTACCCTCAACAGTTAAGTGTTCATGCTTATTGTAATTAGTATGGGCACCTCTTTCGTCTTGTAAGCTTTTTGTGCACCTTTTTTTGTACTCTTATCTTAAATTTATCATTAATTTTAGAAGTATTGGTATTAAGGGGTTGATTGGAGTTTTGTTGATCGAATTGGCCAAAGTCATCCATCTATCTCACATGACACCTTCAAAGAGTTCACAAGGGATTGATAAACACCCATCATTGTAATAATGGTTAAAGTCTCTTCCATTACATCACCAATTGCTATTTTAACTAATTTCGTGCACCTTGAATGCAACTCATATAGTTTGTAGTGTCTACCAATGATACAACCACATAAGGATGTTTGCAGAAATACAATACTTTAGCTTTGTTATCATACATGTTTGTAATGTGGTCGATATCTTACTTGTACTTACTCTGGGCATGAGGAATAATGTGTTCCACAACGTTTGAGTTTAAGATGCACTAGACATCCTCTAGCTACATGATTTACTTTATCTATTGGGTCATTAAGAGTGATTTCTTTGCCCTCCAAAAGCTTCAATACTTTTTGCTTCATCAAGACACCTGAGATTTTGAATTTTCAAATGGGTATTTGTTATTGGCTAGCTTGATTCTAAGAAAGAAGAATGCTTAAAGGTGTCATTCTCTCCCCTTTGCTCAATAATTTGCAAATCACTATTTCAAAGCTTCCAAAATATAAAGAAACCATGACCTTGAATTTTTAACTATAATTTTCTTAAATCAAACATGGCTTTAATACCATCTTGGAAAAAAAAGACATTAGCTTCACTTAGTACTAAAATTTTGACCTTTCATAAGAACATGCTTGATAGATTGTTGCATGCTATGATACACACAACTTATCAACATGAATATACTTGAGAATTTTGGGACTCATTGTGACTCACCGATCATCCTCTTTGAAACTTTCACTTGCTAAGCAACTTCAAACAAGTTAGAGTTTATCCATATCTGTATATATTCGATGGATGACCAAAGTTAGGTTTCTAGAGGAAGGAAACAAAGTTTTGATAGCATGGTTGGTTCCATATGGAAGTTACGACTACTTTGCATGAAATTAACAAGTTCGATGGTTTTTAGAGGATTTCAGTGTGAGGAAATTTGTGTTCTAGCTTTGTGATGGTGCAAATTGGCACATTTTTTTTACAAAAATGAGGTGTCATCCTTGGAACCCAAACATCATTTGAATTTGATTATTTACATGCTTAATGTTTGTTTGTTATCACCATTTTTTTTACAAGAATGGGTAAAATATTTATATTAAAAGGGTTGAAGAAATCTTGAGAGCCAAAGATTTACATCTAGTTATAATTCCCAAAATGAATCTACAATCCAAGAAACATAAAACCAAAATTATTCCTCAACATACTTATATAATACTAGATACATTGTTTTACAAAATACCTATAGCTAAACTACTTAACAAGTTGCCCAAGCAAAACAAGGAAGCGAAATACATGAAACAAGTTAAAACTAAGTGAAACAATGGGCACTATGGGCCTCCTCCATGAGTTGGTCATCTTGATCACGCCTTAGAATACCCGACATCTCTATGGCTGCCATTGTTGCATGTTGGATAGTTTCCTCTTCCAAGTGCTTTGAACGAACATGATGACCAATATTAGACTATGTCCCTTGAGCAAACCCAAGGATCACATTAAAATGCATCCCAAAATCACATGCAAGCTTATCCATTGTCTCCTTGTTCCTTCACTTTGCTTTCCAACTTGTCATGTCTGGCTTCTTGTTTCTCAAGGTGGGAGGTCAGGTAGTCAATTGATTGCTTCATACCTTCCATTTGTGTGTTCATGATTCTCAACATCTTTTTAATTTCTTTAACTTTATTGAGGCCTTCCCCCCCAATAGCATCCCCATGCCCCAACAAGATCTTGGTGCGATTTGTTGGCCATTCAAAAGTGACGATGAAATAAATACATCAACATATGGAAACCACCATAGCATAAAAGAAACAAAACACCAACAAAATAACCAAAACCATACAATAATGAATCATACCACTCAAGATTGAAGCTCATGGTCATGCACCACAAAATACAGTAAATCGTTGTGCCAAGGCCACTAAAATAATAGACCATAGGTCTCGTGACCAACACCCTTACCTCCCACTATGGTTGATATATGTAGAGGAGCATCGCCAAGAAAACAACATCCAACTAACATGCTTCCCTCACCACCATTTCCATCCATGCACAGAGCAAATTGAATTGGATTTATCCCAATGACAGTGAGAGAAACATAGTATAAAACCATAAATACTGAAGCATATGAGATCGAGCATGAAAATATGAGGGATTTGACAACACGAGGGAGTGCAATAGCTCGCTCACTTTATTTAAATGGGACGAGATCCGTTGTACTCCGATGAGGTTGGGACTACAAGACGTTGCTAGAGCCATTACCACATTGATTCATCAGGAGAATAGGAAATGAATCCTTCATGTGAACATCCATACTTAAAACAATAGGGGATCCACCTTCAGTGAGGGTGGGGGGAAGTGGGGGAATTTTGAATGAGGACTCCCTTGTCAAGCTTAACCACCTCATTTCCAAGTTGTTCGACGACATAATTATTATGTTATGTCGTTGAATGCAAAGAATTTGTGCGTCGTTTAAGCTTTGGAGATTCTAATTAATTCACTCATATGCCCTACTCTATAGTGTCGCTTCTATAACAATCTTCTTCTACACTTGTTTGCTAACAATGAGTGAGTATGAATATCATAACCTAGTGTACGTGAAGTCTTTTGATAATTTTCAAACCCAAATATAAAGCATATTTTTCAACCTGGTTATTTGTAGTCACATCTACACCTCGGGAGAATGCCAATTCTACTTTTCCATTGGGGTTCAAAAGAGCCCCCTAATCCTATCACTCCATGTTAATCACCATTTTATATGGAGTGTTTATATTTTGGTATTTTAGATTTGTTTTAGGGTTTTGTTACTCCCTTGCATGGTACAACATAACACATTTAAAAGAAAGAAAAAATAAAAGGAAAAACCTTGTCTTAATGGAAAATGCAAGTTGTGATTTTGTGAATTATACAAGGTTATACTTGTAAGCATAAGCTAGTGGGTACAATAAGCTTAAAAGTAATGACTTGAAAAAAATAACCTACATGAGCTATTTTTTAAACCATATCAACAATGCTACATACACTTCACATAACAAGGGACACAACTCTACACTACTTCAAAATTCATCTCATAGAAAGGATGGTCATTTCAATTGTGAGTCTAGTGTTCCATAGTTACTGGGATCCTTTATTCGGGAAGGCATGACAATTATCTTTTCCCATTTTCTAGAATTATTTGTATTTATCCCCATTTGGCCAACCTTTCTCACTCGTAATACGAATGATATGGTAATGTTGCTCAACCACTTTTCACAATGTC
Organism: Larix kaempferi; assembly: GCA_027924585.1. Taxonomy (NCBI): domain Eukaryota; kingdom Viridiplantae; phylum Streptophyta; class Pinopsida; order Pinales; family Pinaceae; genus Larix; species Larix kaempferi. Next base: position 3,857,251 of record BSBM01000765.1, on the reverse strand, counting down.
GTCATTATCCAATCCAATTATTTCCTTGGGCACATTGCTATTGAAGTGTCTCGTGAATCCATATTCAAACCAAAGCTCTAAAATACAAGTATTTTGTTGATGCTCATTGATGGAGGGAGATAATTCAATATTTAAAATAGAGGAGTCACACTGCTATATAAGGAAAGGTACGCCCATAAGTGATGGCCTTTCATATCTTCTAGGGCACCGAAAGGACGTTAATTTTCCCATTTCAAGGTATCCATATGTTGCTAAATGCACACATCCTCTAGGTAGATTTTCCATAGTCCAAGGTTGCGATGATAGGAGTGAGTTGATAAGTGGACATACTCAATTTTTCTAGTGAGCATTTTTTTTGGCTTGGAAAAATTTCACCCTAGTTTGCTCTTTTTTTCAAAATTTTGGTGATCTAGTTTGTTTTCTAGAAACCCCCAAGGGTAGAATTTCCATTAATAAGGTGGAACTATAAATTCCATAAAAAATCCTATAGGATCTGGGAAAAGTATCTATTAAAAAACGTTTGAGTTTTTCTACTTGTTAACTTACTTCTATGTTGATATGCATGTTCTCATACACCATCACTTTGATCTTTTCAGAGTTTGATGCAGAAATCCATCGAGTTGATAGAATAATTTCCCATGTCCGATCCAAAGCCTCAATTTTGTCTTGGCGATTTGAGACTTGGATGATGAGATCCATTGATATGGATCATTTTGTTGAGATTGCCTTATTTACTATCAAACCAACCTATTTATTCATTGTTCTATGAATGCATTTTTATAAGAGAGGCAAAAGTTGGTTCTTGCACTTTGATTCATTCCTTTAATGCCCCTAATGCTCAAGAAGGATTCTTTGATTTTCCATTAATCAATTTTATAATAATTTTTAAGTCACCTTCATTAATTCATTTTTCTAAATCCATCCTTTAGAAGTATTGATGTATTAGGTGATGCTTACCATTTGTGTGCAATTGTTATATGCAACAATAAGTAATCTTGTGAGTAATCTGTGCACGTGGAATTGTTTTTGCGACATAAATGCCTCTGTATAAAAAAATAATAATCTCACATTGGATGAGATATATATTTTTCCACAAAAAAATTCATTTTTTTTTATAATAAACAAAATTACAATAGCATATGCTTTAGAGGCATTACAATAAGTCTAGTGAGAGGTTATTCAACTTACTCGCTACTGATACTATATCTGCGATTCCAATTTTTTTATCAAAACGAGACAACATGATCACTCCATTGAGTACGTTTCTATTCCAATTTGGTACTCTACCCAATCATTGATACATATACTATTGTTGTAGCAATTTTTTTTCTATATTGCATTGTTATAACCCTAGAGAAACACTATAAAAAGAAAAATATAATCATGTACATATAAATAAGTTTGACATAATAAACTAGAACACAAGTAGAATTAGAAAGCGATAGGAGAGAGTAATTTGTAATATGCCCAGGATCCAACATTAGTCCCTCTTTGGAAAGCATGTCTACAATCAAGTTCCTTTCCTTGTAGATATGTTGGAAACATATTGAATGGAGGATGCTTGATTGAACCTTGATTTCATCATATATTAGACGAAGAGTTATACTTTTACATGTGTAATCCTTTGTCATCCACTTGACGACAACTTGCAAGTCATCAAATACCTGAACATTCTGAGCACAACATTCCTAGGCCAGGTTTAAAGCAAGTTTTAAGGCAATTATTTTGACAAGATTGTTGGATCCACTCTCAATTCCATCTTTGAATTTAAACCAATGGATATCTAAAATATGCACTGAGCCTCCTACACCACAACAAGATGGGGTCCCTGGGGTAGCAGCATCAAAGTATTGCCATACCCCTCTCTTATCTGTCACCTTTTCGACCAATGTTCTAATGTTCCTTTTAGGTTTCACTTGTTCGAAACCCTTCAAAATATTCCAAGTTTTTAATGCACATTGAAGAGGAGGGATCATCCGATTGTCAAATATACTATGATTCCTAGATAGACAAACTCCCCACGCAACAATGAGTGGAAGAGCCTGGATTGCTTTCATTTTTGCACATTCAAACCATGATTTTTAGCACTCTTCAACATATCCCCATGCTAAAAGTTATTAGATCTATCCAGAGATTCTAATTCCTTCCAAAGCTACCCAATATACGAATAAGATATCAATAAATGATTAATATCTTCACCACATGATTTGTAGGATATCACCAACTAGGTCCATAATTGTTTCATTTTTGGAGGTTGTCCCAAGTGAGAACCTTATTATTAAGGGATATCCACATAAAAATTATGTTCTTCAATGGGAATTTGAATTTCTATATTATACTCCACCACCAGGCACGCTCCTCCCCGACCCCACTATTAATAGGACCTTGTAGCCCAACCTTAGACTATATGTACCCATGATTAAATTCTTCATCCATAATAACTCATCCTTAGCTTCTTGAATCCAAACATGGTTATCCTTCAATAAAACCATATATTCATCCCATAATACTGCCTCATCAAAAGACAAATCCATGTCCTAAGTCTTCTTCCATCCCCTAAGTTCCAAATGGTGGAAGAAATTGGATTGACAACTTGTGACAAATATAGGAAACCCTTCTTTCCGAGTGAATCAATAAGTTTTTCGAGCAACTTGAAGGAGATAGCACATCATACTTATAGATCTTCAACGATCTTGACTCGATGTCAGTCACCCACCTTCCATGCGGGCTAGTTGTTGAGCTATGGAAACGCCTTGATAGTATCCTTCCATATAATGGATCAACTATGATGATTTTTTATAGGAGCTCTCAAGCAATATTCAATAGTAAGAGGAGAGATATATTTCTTCATGATCACTTGTGCCCAAAGACCCTTTCCAATTATAAGCCTCCATACACTTTTAGTTAAAAGTGCTATTGCAAAGTGGAAAATATTTTTCATTCCTCATCCCTTAAACTCCTCTAGGGATGCTATCTTTTTCCATTTTACAAGAGGGATGACTCTTTTTCATACTACTTGACCAAATAAACCCGTAGCTAAGCATTCTCTATTATCCAAAATGCTTTTTGGAATAAAGACCAGGGTCCTCCAATAAATTGGAATAGCTTGAATAATCTATTTAATCAATACCAACCTGTCATTGCAGTATAACCATCAATTACACCAGATTGTGAGTCGCTTCTCAACCTTTGTAATAAGCCATACCCAATCCCTCTTAGCATAATCATTGGGCTTAATGTAAACTCCCAAGTATTTAAGGACTTATTGTAGATTGACTTGATTGTATGGGAATAATTCAGACAAGTCTCTCTCCTCCTCTTCTATCAGACCTACAAAGGATATAGTAGATTTCCTACTATTCACCAACATTCATGTAGTTGCATAAAAGAGGTTAAGTAATTCTTTGAGCTTGGTTGCATCACAATGCAATCCATTGATGAATAATAATATGTCATATACAAAGAGCAAATGAGTGATATTAATCGCTCTTACCCTTATATCCTTAATAGATCCAAACCTTTTAGCACTCAGGATAGCCTTGCTTAAACCTTCCGTCACATTAAGAACTTATAGTAGAGGTGATAAAGGGAACCCCTGTCGCAATCCTTTGCCTGGCCTAAAAAAACCTGTTGTTGATCCATTAATTGAGATAGCAAATGATACTGAGGTCACATAGTTCATTACCAAGTTACAAATTGAAAGCAAAAACCCAGATGAACCATCATAAGCCTAAAATAGTTCTAATTGACTCTATCATAGGATTTTGTGAGATCAATTTTGAGGATCATTGTAGACATATTTTTTGTTTTAAATGAATGAAATCCTTCCTAGGAAACCTTAATGACCTTGTGGAATTGGTGTCTCAAGAGAAATCCAAGCTGTTCTTTAGAGATAAATTTTGAGAGGATATCCTTAACCCTCATCGCAATAACAATTGCAATTATCTTATAGATACAACTACATAGAGAGATCGATCGATAATATTCAAAATACATAGGGTTGTCTGTTTTTCAGTATCAATGCTACGAAACTAGTGTTGAATGCTGCTAGCATTTTGCCATTCACCCTTGACTCCTCTATAACCCACAATAAGTCATCACCAATAATTTGATCATAGAACCAAGGAAAAATTCCATGGTCCAACTGCCTAGTCCAAGGATTTTGTCTATTTTGAACATGTGAAATACTTCCTCCAGCTTAACCTTTTATACCTCTCATAAGCCTTCCATCCTCCTCCTTCGAACCAAAGCTTGGAAAAAAAGAAGACATATGGACGATATCAACTATGCTCACCCTATTGTTATTTTTATACACACCTTTCAAATTCTCCATCCCAAGCCTAGCGAGGTCATCGAAATATGTACCTCACTATTACCATATCGCATATTCCATACAATATTAATATTTTTTTGGTGGTTTGCGTACTGGTGAAAAAACTTGGAATTTTTGTCGCCAATTTGAAGTCAAATGGCTGTGCTTTCTAATTTCCATGCAACTTAACTATCTGCTAGCAATCTCCTCTTCCTATCCTCCAAGCCATTAATTCTTGATTAGCAACATTCAAGGCAAAACATGCCATGTCTCGAGTGTACAAGACTTCTAGCTAGGCCTCCATCTCCTCCAACTCCTTATTATCCTTTAGTTTTTTTTTCATTTAGCCAAGAGGCCACAACTTGCTTCATATATTTTAATTTTTTCGAGTATTTCAATGAGACTAATTCCACTCTAGTCTCATCAAAAGGAGACTAGTGTCCCCTTATTAGCAAAACAAAGTCTGCATCATTGAGCCCATCTAAGTTATATTTGAAAGGACTATAAGGTTTGTTTCCAACTTGATCCATTTCTAAAAAAATGGGGAAATGATTCTATTCGCCACCAAAGCTAACCCACTGCATGATCGTAATGTTGTCATCCAAAATAAATTTAGAAATAAGAAAATTTACAATCCACTTCGGAATCCTATCCATTCCTACCCGCTTGTTCCTCCAAATGGGTTGAAGCTTTATTGACTCAATGTCAAAAATCCCACAATACTCCAACTTTTTGAATAAATAAATCAAACAATGGATTTGCGTTTGTTGCCTGTCCCCATATTTCAGCTCACCCCACGAATAAATTTAAATCACCCCCTATAACAATGTCCTTCTGGTTAAGAAGATCCATCCAAAACAGGTTTTCCCAAAAGGTCACCCTTTCAACATATGGCCTGTCTAAATTCAGTAGAGTGAAGGTCTTGCCCAATTATTTAGAGAACATGATTATAGATAAACCTAAAACCACAAACAAAGTATTAGAACATAAAAAATAACCTAAAAGCCAACGCGTGATTAAATCTCACAAGTGCCCATGGGCGTCCAAAAAGGCAAAATCCCAACCCGGAAGTAATTTATGCAATTATGAAACCAAAGAGTCTCAAACCATCTCCCATTGTCTCTTACATTCAAATTATCCCTGGATTATGCACTTCAACAGGTCTCTCAAGGGAAATATTTTTAAAGGAGTTTCCCTATCCTCTACCATTTTGTTAAAGACATATCATGAGAAACAATTGGGTTGAGAGTCAGTTGCTCTAAGAACTCTTAAAAGTAAAGATTGTTTACCAGACCAAATTTTAGTGGCGGTTTTTTTCTTGAACATGATATATAAAGGATTGTCTACCACGATTCGAGCCTTTCACTTCTCTCCCTGAATTCAGGGCTAGTCCACCATAAACCCCCTCTTCCTCGGTAATAGAACTAGCTTTCCATTGTCTCAGGTTGTATCGAGAGTCTGGATTTATAGGAGTGCTTTGTTTAGTTGGATCAGAAACCTTAAGGCACAATGGAGGCAGATATTGCTTCCTAACATCATCCAAAGAGCCTTCCTTTCCAACATGAATATTAATGATGCTAAAGGACCCGAGAGAAAGGTCATGTTTTCCCAAGGTATCAGTACTAGAAATGGACACATCAAAGACATATGGTACACGACCTTTTGAATGGGCCCATGAACCCATAACATCAACATCGAATTCTTTCGAAGTCATATTTAAGGGAACCAAGTTGGAAATGGACATACCTTCTTCCAGCAAGGGCTCCATTACCAGAGCCTATTCCCCATGGATAACCCCTTCTATTGGTTCAAATTCCATGGAAAATGATCTAGCAGTAAGAACCTCCTTATCAATACCATATGCCTTTACTGGATGAGAGTTCAGGTCCACCACCTTTATCCCATACTTAGGTGTGAAACTAGGTTCTACTTTATTTTGACAAACTTGTGAGTTCAAGACCTCATATTTCTTGATCCAATGATTTTTATTAAAGGGTAAGTCACAGTCCACTGCTATATTCCCTAACTCATGACAACGAAAACAACTGAAGGGAATATTACAATAGTTCATAGATTAGAAATGATTGCAAACCCCTTTGAATGATTATCTTAGAATCCAAGTCATCTCTAATATCCAGTCCCACCAGAATCCTTTCCAAGGAAATTTTATTAGAATTGAGGAAGCTCATATCTGCCTACAGGTACTGTCCAAGCGAATTTCCAATTTCCCTGAAAATACCACTCGACTATAATTCTCTGGGGAGGCTCGAGAGCTTCACCCATAAAGAGACTTTGTCCATTCTTTGAAGATGAGCATCGAAGGATGGAGAGCATTGTTCTAACGTGAGAGGAGAATGATCCATTCTCCATAAAGAGGACATAATATTGTTTGCATATGAGGGTGATTTGAAAGTGAAGGCGAGCCAACCCCTCACAACAAATAAAACACTCGGTGAATAACCAATGACTCATACCCACTAATTCAACATCCATGCATGAATGCTAGATTCCCCAAATCTCCTACCAAAAATTCTTCCCACCAACATTTGGGAAGCCATAATTACAACCTCATTCAACTTGATATCATACCCCAACACTAGCTAGTGACAAATTTAATATTCTTTTTCTTTTTAGCACTAGATCTTGATATAACCCTGGAACCAATAATTTCCCCTTGCAAGCTCGTCTCGACGGCCAACTCGGTGGCCTCTATACTTGGTTGTTCCTTAGGAGCGACAACCACATCATCACTACGATTTGGTCTTGAGCCAAACTTGTTACTTTTAGACTAGGGACCAATAACATGAACATCCTACAAGTGATATATCTTATTCCCCACAGTAGATGGAGCATCTTCAATACATGGCTTAACACATCACTTAGCCAAGGCACTAACCTATCGATCACCGATAATGCTAGTCAAAGATAACTTCAAGGTGACATATACAAGACACCCATAGTCTTCCAACAAATTTTAAGCATTTGAATGTGAGTTGTTGTCGTACTGACCAATTTGATGATGATACATGGTAAATCTTCATAATACTCGAAAGAAAACCCAGAGCTCAAGGGATGACAAATTTACACCTTATTCGATACACCCTTCTCCACAGTAATACCCTTTTGTATCCAGTCCTTGATGTGAGACCTTTTTGCCCTCTTGAAGGCTAACCAAGCTTGCGACAATCCCCCTTGACATTAGGTGTTCAATTAATGTTAATCCTCGGATCCACCTTCCATATCTCCGAACTCACCAACAGGATTTCCAAGGAACTAAGGCAGTTGATGAGGTCATCCATTGGCACGTAGCCATCGAAAAATCCTCCCACCGCAGGAGTACTGTGAACCCCAACATTTATAGGGTGGAAAAATATATCCGCCTCCTCCAAATCTTAGGTCGAGCAATCTAATGCTTCAACATACCATGTATAACCTCCACTAAAAAGGAAGGTAGAAATATACCCAACCCTAGTCGATCTGCGGAAACCCTCACAGATATGTTACAATGCCCTATCTCTCTGTCCAGTTCTCGCGTATAGATTCATATTGGTTGAGAGATGTGGCCCACAACAACATATACACTTCAATATATCACAATCTTTACATCAATGGGAGTAGCCACAAAGGAGTAGTGCTTCCTACTAACACAATGATTGTGATGTGAAATTTCTTTTAATATTTCTCCAATAAATATCTATATTACCTTTCTTCCTTAAAGATTCTTCTATTTGTTATCTTTCCAAAAAAACAAAATAATGAAAAGAGAAATAGATGATAAAACAATACCTCTAAAATATTTACCTTTACTCAATCAACCTAAATCTTTAAATAATTAATCAAATTCTTAAATTTTAATATTTTATTTTTTATAATAAGTTCAAATCCAAAGAGGATAGGGTATGTACACTTTTTAAAACTTTAATAGTCAAGTCGTTGGGTGTGCAAAAATAGTCCCTTGTCCCATACTAACAAAAGATCTCATACACCAAATTAATGTCTAACTTAACCATAACTTTAAAAATAAATTATCATTATTATATTACATCTAAATACCGTTTATTAAATAACGGACTTAACTTAACCATGACTTTAAAAATACATTATTATTATTATTAACATTACATCTAAATACCATTCATTAATTAACATATCTTTATATTGAAATTTCATCTCACAATAATTACGCTGAATACGTTTTTACTTGGAAGTGGGGTTTAGGAAAGATTTGTCGTTGTTATACCTAATCATAATTTTCCACATATTCGACTTGTCATTGGTATCTTCTTTCATTTGTGCTGCGGCCGTCTGCTCGTCAGTCGTCCTAAAGCATGCACGTCTCCATTACGGTTGTACACTTAGATCCATTCCACATAGAATGATGCACACATCACGCCGTTAAGCATTATATGCTATGCTAAGACACAACCATCTTTCCCTGGCTCAAGCCTTGGACTGCTCGCATCATATATAATAGTTCCTGTCATCCACATACATAATATGGATAGTTACTTGCAAGTTGAATCAAATCATAGACTAAATTGTATGTAACAAAGATATGATGACTGGACATAAGTACGTCCACCTCAATTTCCGGAGGTATTAGCAATCAACAAAATAAAAGAGAAGTGAGAATGGTTATACATATTTCTCTTTGCATTTCTATATTTGCTTACATGACATCTTGGCTCAACGTTATTCATCCATAAAAATAATATCCTTGTTCTAAAGCATTTGTGTTTCAATTGTCTAAAATCAATATAGATCCATTTTAAAGGAGATCTATCAAGTGCCGAGAGGGATCAAATCTCTCCAAGTGCAAACTCCTTTTTAGAGTGCAAATGTTGAAGAAGCGTTTTAATTTATCTAATTTGTGTAGTTTTATATATATGCCATTGTAAATGTTTTAGATAGCCGACATGTTATTTTTTATAATATTTTATTATTTTTTAAAAAGAACATGTGTCAGTTCTATGATGAGCACAGAAGGAGTTACACATCTCCCCTTATTGAGCTAGAGAATGCGCCTCTTCGCCACAATAATAATAATAAAGAGTTGAAGGAGCAATATTGGAAATTTGAACAAAGATTATTTGAACATATTGACACGAGGATGGAAGTTAGAATCCAATTAAGATGTTACAAAATTGGAATTTGTTTGAAGATATTGGCATGGGATGGAGCCTAAAAGCCAATTGCGATGTCACAAAGCTGGAATTGTTCTTCATCAAAGAAGTTGATGATGTTACAAAACTAGAATTGTTCATGAAAGAAGTTGGCACAAAGGAGAAGGCCAACGACCACTGCACATTTCTAGCATGCGTTGACCTTAAGAGGTTAAGGTAATTTTTTGGAACTAGCATGATGATTCTTAAAATCAATTATCTTCTAATAGGTACACATTTATAAACTTTTCCATAAAAGGAAATGCATGCATGATTAGTTGTATCGAATCAATATTAAACACGTGTTAAATGTTAAGATAATTTTTTGGAACTAGCATGACAAATCTTAAACCCAATTGTCGTTCAATAAAAAAAACACCTCTATAAACTTTTCCATAAATCTATAAAGTAGAGTTGGTACATTACATGACCAATAAAAAATACACATCCAAAATATAGAGTGTTGAATTGATATATAAACTTTTTTATAAATCTATAAAGTAGAACCGGTGCATTACATGACCGATCAAAATCACACATCCAAAATATAAAGTGTTAATGGATATATAGATCTAGAAACTACTCATTAGAACTAGGAAGCACTTTAAAATGCAATGCCCATCTCTAATTGTTTGGCATTAGGTCCAAAGAGTGATGTTAATTTTTGAATCCTAAGACATTTATCAAGGCATGCTAACATTATGTTGAACCTTCAACAACTTTTTTAGCATTGTGTTGAACTTCTCCAATATCAAAATTTTGGGAACGTTTTTTTAGTATTAATCTATTTGTTTTTTTTTTACTTTCATTTTGAAGAAGTTACTAAGGTAAATCTCTATGCTTTCAAAATCTTTTGAATTCATACCATAGTAATAAAACATCTTTTACATCTTATTTAGAGTAAGACTTGTCTATATTTAGTTTTGTTTTCTTCAATTTTTTTAAAGTCATTTTATGATTTTCTTAAAACTCATTTTTAAGCTTTTTTTAATGTTAAATATTTGAATTTCCAAAAAGGTCTCAAGGATTTTCAAAGGTTTAAACATTGAAAGGATAGATTTTAAGACTTTTTCCAGCTTTGAATTTTCTCACTCTTACCACACTATAGGAGGACTTGGTAAATTCTACCCAAAAAACAAGCACTAAGCTAATCTTCCCATAAGCTTTAGGACCTTCATAAGCTTAAAACCTTTAATGAGCTACTAAAGACTTTCAGATACTTGCAAATTGCAATGTTTAAACTTTTGATTTACTCTCATAGCTTTCAATATCCTTTCAATTAGCAACTTGCCAAGTTCCCTGAAAAAGTTATCAATAGTCTTTTAAATTTCACAAACACAACTTCACAACGATTATACATCTAGTTCATGTGCAATTAATGCACATGTCTACCCATTATTATATTCTTAACCAAGGTTGGAATTTGATGGGAAATTGCACTTTACGAGGCGATTTTCCTATCAAAACCGCCACAAAATAAGCTTAGAGTGTATAAAACAATTGGTAAAATGTTTTTAACCGTCAAATTTGATGGGTGAGTTGGATTTAAAATTCCAATCCAGTGTCACTTAACCATCCTAGCAACATTACATGAAGGTTTTGGGAATTAGGTAAGTTTGGAAGCTTCACCATCATTAGAAGTGAGAGTTGGAAGCTTCACCATCATTAGAAGTGAGAGTTGCAATAACTCACTTAAGTTTACAAGTTCACATTTATTTGCATTTAACATAGATTTTGTACAAATTATAAATTCTATAATGTCTCTTGATTATAACTTATTTATAATAGCATTTTTTGTATAGAAATTTTTAGGAGACAAATTTAATTCATGGATTAATTTTCCATTTAAAAAAAATAATTTCCATTTTTTTCTAAGATGATTGACCTAGATTCCACATGATAATTTTTTTTTGCTGAAAACATCAAATTATATAAAAAAATTTAAAAATTCAAATATTTTAAAAAAATATGGCCACACATTTTATGATTGGAAATTAAAGAATTAGTAAAATTTACTATGTTTCCACAACTTAAGAAAGTTATAGATCATTATCCATTACTTTCAATTCTTCTTTTAGAGAGAGAGAGTGCTTATTTGAGTGTGATTAAACATAATATCATTCTAATTTCTTGCATTGTGTAAATGATAAAGATAAAATTATGTACATGACAAACATTCAATAGTGATCGCAAAGATTTAAGAGTAATGGAGGGGAAAAATGTATTTAGTTGATAAGTTGTGCAACAAGAGCAGCATGTCACTTACAAGAATTGAACCTGGGTGGGAAGGGCAACAATCATTCCTCCCAACCACCCAAGCTACAACCAATGGACATAGTATTGTATTCACCCAAGCTAATAAGTATTGTATTCATTTATATTTACATAGTATTTTTTGTTAAACATATTTATAGGATTTTAAGTGAGTGGCCAAAGTTTATATTGTTTTATACTAATAATAATAATAATAATTATTATTTTTTTCATGACTTAATTGTTTGATGATTTACTTTAATTCAATTATACTCATATTTTAATGTCCATTGAAAGCTAAAGCTCATACATGGGATTGTTATAAATATAATATATAAGATTAAAGAGGAGGACACAATATAGGAGACTACGTTTATAGGGTGGAAAAACTATCAAAATGTCAGTGTACATATACATGCCAAAGGATAGTGTTGTAGCTCATGCAGAGAATCCCATTTCCAACAGTGGTACTAGTATAAGTACTAGTATAATAGGTTTGATGATTGATCATGTTTAAGCTTTACTTTCATGTAAGAAACACTTATAATATGAGGGGCTCATGATTGCATTTTCCCATTGAATTTTGGATATAGATTAAAAAGATACCTTCTACTTCGCAAGTATTGTTGAGCTTTATTATGTCTCCATACCTTGGATTTGAGTGTTGTCACACATGTTAACGCTTTTAAGCCTTCCTTTCATGTAGACCTATCCTACTTTCCGGCATATCCTATTTTCTAACAGTGGACTCCATCAATGTGTACTTGTTTCTATTATTCTAGAATGGCTTCTTACTGTTGGCCCTTCATTTCCCTTCCCTACAAAACTTTTAGCTGATTTCCTCAAGGCACAAGGCCAAATCTACACCAATTCAATTTTACCTCCCCTTTTCAATCTTTTTACCCTCCAACAATAACCTATAGATATATTATTGCACCTTCTCGGAAAAATTGCTAGTCTATTTCTCCTCGCCCCAAAAAAAAAGACACTCGATTTTGGTAGAGATGCAATAGTGCATGCACTTGCGCTTCTTTTTGACCGGTTGACCCGGTTTTGTTTTTAACACTTTGTGCACATGCTACCAAAATGCCTACCTAACTTGTCTCAGCCGTCGATTAAGAAGCACCGATCTACAGCCAACATTAAGTCGAGGCCCAATCCGTGTCATACTGAAATAACCAATAAGAGAACAAACTTCTCTTACTATATATATACACATAAACTTACAATATAAGCATTCATTCTGTACCTATATTCTTGTGACTAAGCACAAGTTGTCTGATTCGTCTGATTTCGAGTTGAGCAATGGCTCCCAAGGCAGAGAAGAAACCAGCTGAGAAGAAGCCTGTTGCAGAGAAATACCCTGCCGCAGAGAAGAAGCCCGCTCCTCCCAAGGCTGGGAAGAAGCTGCCTAAGGAAGGCGCCGAGAAGAAGGGCAAGAAGAAGCATAAGAAGAGCGTGGAAACGTACAAGATCTATATCTTCAAGGTTCTGAAGCAGGTTCATCCTGACATTGGTGTTTCCAGCAAGGCCATGGGGATTATGAACAGCTTCATTAATGACATCTTTGAGAAGTTGGCCAGTGAGGCATCGAAACTTGCCCGCTACAACAAGAAGCCGACCATTACCTCCCGGGAGATTCAGACTGCTGTAAGGCTCGCCCTTCCAGGAGAGCTTGCCAAGCATGCCGTTTCCGAGGGTACAAAAGCGGTTACAAAGTTCACCAGCGCCTGATATCGGTAAAGCTTTTGTGAATTTAATTCAGTTCAATGGTGTCCTTCGACACCACCTGTCTCACGGATCTTTTAACAGTTCGAGGCAACGGCTGTGGAATGGTTTTCTTTTCCTCTCTGGAACGGCTGTTTATTGTCAGTTTCCTTTCATTAAGCAGTCTTTCATTAATGAGTTTGAGAATATTTGAAGTAGGGTAACCAGCTAGTGAGAGACATCCTTTATTCCAGCCTAGAATGCTTGGAAATGTTTGCCATTGTTGCAAATTAATTAACAAGTATCGGAAGCCCCTGGATACTCGAAATTTGCAATTTACAGACTAACACAGGCATTTAAAACCCCCGACATCTGGATTATGCTAACTTTGATTATTGGATTTCAACACTGAAGCTGGTAAAACTGATTTCTATTGAATTTCAACACTGAAGCTGGTAAAACTGATTTCTATTGAATTTCAATGCAAGAATCGCAAGAGAAAATTGTTTTATTTCGTGCGCTTTTAATTGTAGTTAAAGCTTATTTATGGAATCTGTCCCGATTAAATCTGCCTAACTTGTTTCTGCTGTCGTGATCCTGAGAAATGAGAACATGAAAAACTTCTAGGCTATGAACATGATAATATATTTCAAAGAAAAGAGGCAACTTTTTGTAAATAAGTCTGTCATTCTTAATTCTCCCAGATATGCATTGGTATTGAGACTGGCTTTCAAAGTTTGCATTATTTTAATGGGCTTTGTTCTACTTTGGTGTGAATTTTTAAATGTAGCTTTGCAATACTGGCATTATAACAATGATGGTAGAAATTATTACTTTGGGCTTAGAAGAGAAGTGATCGAAAAGTTATCAGCTTCCTTGAAGATAAGATGATTGGAGTAATTGGCTGGCTTTGCAAAGCAGGCATTAAAAAGATGATTGTCCTCTCAACATTTTCAAAGTAAATAGTAGAAACAATATCCTCTATCATTATTTTAATGGTTTTTGAAATATTTAACTTTTAGCTTCTCCATTTATTGAGAAAGATAATTGGTTTTTATAATTACTAAATTGTATATCTTTTTACATGGAAAGATAGTTACGATGACTGTTGTTTCATATCACTGGTACAACATTTAGTATATAATAAATTAAATAAAAAGAAAAAAATGGTTTTGTAAAAGCAATTGTTTTAATATTATTTAGAATCAAAGCTTTTAACATGCTTATAGAATTTCTGAGAAAATTGAATCTAATGCAAAAGTGTTACCTTTGCTCAGTTATTTATATATGATTTTTTTAATAGGGAAAATGTTGAATCATCAGTTTTGTACACACTACTTTAGGAAAATAACAAACCAAAATAACAAGCCATTCTTCATTCAAGTAGAATTTTAATTAATTTATTTTTATTTTCTTTATTCAAGTAGAATTTTAATTAATTTATTTTTATTTTTTAAGATTTTTCACTTGTTAACTTTACTTAAAAAAAACTAAAAATTAAAGAATTGTTAACTGTATCACAAAATTATATGTTGAATCTCTCTTTTCTATTTTTTTAAAGCTATTATAATGTATTTGGTGGTAAGCTTAAGGTGTATATAATATTATGTGTATCTTAGATATTCTCCAAGGGGTTCATGCAATTAGTAATCATTGTAATTCAGTATTTGGATAGAAAAGGATTAGCTTCATTGGTACATGTAATTAGTTGTTTCTGTGATTAAGTATTTGAATAAATAGGGATTAACTTTACCATTGGTGGTTGTTAATGTTGTTAAGTGTTAGTTTTGAATTTATAATACAGAAGGGTTAGTTCAATTTTTTGTTATTTTATTATGTTAGTTGGAATTTTATTTAAATTCCTTTTAGGTAAGTACACTTATTTATGTCAATGAGTTTACTAGAAATACCATCCATTAATGTGAAGATGTATCCTTAGATTTCTTTGAAAAAATCTGAAGAATTCATCCTCACATTATAGATGTTTGTATTATTTGTATTGACAAATAATACAACTACTTTAATAAAAAAAATAAATTAAATACAACACAAATAATACAAACAAGTGTCAAAAGATTTTATCTTTGTGAATAATGGAAGATATTAACATCATAGATATTGAAGAGGTGGTGTTTAGTACTCCAACAAGTTCAAAGGTTCATAAATACTTCCAATGCTCATATGATTTTGGGAATTGATATTAAATGAAAGGAGAATGGTATCACTCAAGAACAAGGTGGTTGAGTGGTGGATTTTGATGTGTTCTTACATGAGTTCAAATAGGTTTCATCAAGAAACATCTTTATTTTCAAGAGAAAAAAAACTACTATTGATATTCATGGTGAATCAAATAGTACAAGGAGAAATGGATCAGATTCAGATCCAAAATACCAAAATGCATATGCATATTGACATAACTTAGCTTGATAGTGGACTATATACATCATTAACTCAAAGAAACCAGAGTCTTTTTCAATAAAAAAAAGCGCTGCCTAGAATCTGAAAAAGACATTCAAAACCTCCAAAAACAGCAAAGGCCTTTAAAAAAAAATTAATAGAGAAAATTAAAAAAAAAAAGATGTCACCTTTGTCCTGGATGACATTGTCCAACCATTCTTCCCATATCAAAATGCCTTTAGATCCTTCAAGAGCTTGTTTTGAGAGTTTGTCGGCCATTGAATTATGTTCTCTATATATGTGTTCAAAGGAAATATTGTGCTGAAGAGAAATTTCTTTTTGTGTGTGAACACACTAGTGACGAAGATTGTTTACATTCAAATTGAAGTCACCAGACGCCCATTTGATTGTAACACGTGAGTCTCCAAAGACTTTGACATTAGCTAATCCAAAGTTATTAGCCATCTTTAATATATACCATAATGCCAAAAGTTCTGCTTTCATATTGCTTCCCACTCCATAGTTGAGACGTACAGAAAAATAGTGAGATTCATTGAGGAAGATGACTTCTCCCACTGCACACAATCCATTTTGTGCCGCACCATCGAAAAATATAACAGGTTGTTTCACTTTGAAGGAAAAATGACAAACCCTGTCCACCGAAAGACTGAGCTTATCATCTCTGTATAGGTGAAACATCTTCAAAGCGATTAAGCTACAGGCCATGTAATCAGGCTGTAAGTCTTGAAATAGAGCACAGTTTCTCAAATACCAAACTGCCCAAGCAATGAATAAAGCTAATGTGAAGAAAGTTTTACAGTTCCTGTACCAATTCAATAGGTAGAAACTGAAATCACCAACATCTCATTGTCTAGTAATACTCAACTTGAAGAACAGAAAGACCAAACTAATTTGGTAAATTTGCAATCCACAAATATGTGTTGTGAAGTTTCTGCAGCAAGTGAGCATAGACTACATCTATTTGGCCCAATCCATCCTCGTTTCAAAAGATTGTCCCAAGACTTTAATTTATCCTGGAGTGCTAACCATGAAAAACATTTCAGCTTTAATGGAATTTTCAGCTTCCATATTTTCTTGTACCACCAATTATGAGGAAAAATATATTGGTCTTGAATAATCCTGAGATAAGCAGTCTTGGCAGTGATGATTCCAGAGCTAGGATTCCCATTCCATATCAAAAGATCACTATCCTCATTTAATTTTACACCTGCAGAATTTAGATTTCTAATGTAACTGTCCCACTCCCGGGCATATGAGCCAATAAGTCCAAGGTCATTAGAGTTCATCCAAGCAACAGTATGGGGAGCATTAGGTCTGTGTATAAGAATTCTGTCAAGCGTAGAAAGACCAAGAACTCTCAAATATTGAACCTATCTGTTTGAAAGAACATGTGAGTCCTCCATACCTAAGATAGGATCCAAACCAACTAATATATTTTCACCAGAACCTACCTGCCAGCACAAGTCTTTTGCAACCCAAATAAAAACTTTCATAAAGCCACGCCACAGTGGAGAAAAATCCGAGTCCACCAATTTTGGATTTCTTAACCATGTGAGAACATTAGCATTAAGATACTTAGCATGAATGATCTTGGACCAAAGTGTGGTTCTAGATAAACACTTCCACAAGCTTTTAAGACGGAGTGCATAACTGAATAATCCCCAACCACCAAATCTTTCAGGTCTGGAGAGTGCTTCCCAAGAAACCATAGGAATCTTAGCTCGATCTGAAGTTCTAGTCCACAGAAAATTAAACAAACACTTTCTTAGAGCATTGATGATGAAAGAGGGCACTTCAAGCAGCAAAAACCAGTAAACTGGAATACTTGATAACACAGCTTTGATCACAATGAGTTTCCCCCCAATAGACAAGAGCCGATAAGTCCAATGTGCAATACATTTTTCCACTTTCCGGAGGAGCCAATACCAGTCCTTAATGAGGTAGTTGTTTGGTTTCAAATAGAAACCCAAATACTTGAAGCCTTCTTCCAACGGAGAGCACTTAAAAGGTAGAAGAACAGAGATAGCTCTCAAAGTATCTTCATTCAAACCAAAGTGGTAAAGATTGGACTTTGTATTGCTTACCTTCATTCTAGAAACCTTGCATAAAATCTTGATGATATCACTAATGTGTCTCCATTCATCCACCGAATCCAAACCAGCTACCAGAACATCATCAGGGAAGAGAACATGAGACAGCTCACATTCTTCAGCGAATTTTACACCTTTAATCAGTCCAATATCTGAAGCCTGCTTGAAGAGTTTGCTGCAACTATCCATAATTAAGAGGAAGATGAGTGGAGAAAGAGGACATCCCTGACGGATTCCTCTAGAGCAGTTGAAGAAGGAAGAAGGGTTACCATTGACTAGAACAACAATATTCATAGATGTAATACATACCATAATCCAGTTGATTACCAAAGGAGGCACACCATTTTGGATCAAAATCAATCTTAGAAATGCCCAATTCCCCCGATCATATGCTTTTTCTAGATCCATTTTTAGAAGTAGAGCCTTTCTCTTTCTAAACTTGATAGTATGCAGGAGCTCTTGAGAAATGTCAATTGCATCATGAATCTGTCTACCTGATAAGAAGCCGAATTGTTCCAGGGAGATGTACTTAGAAATGGTGACCTGTAATCTCCGTACAATAATCTTGGAAATCAGCTTGTAAATTAAATTACACAAAGCAATCGGCCGATACTCACCAAATGATTTAGGCTTATTGCTCTTAGGAATAAGAGTAACAAAAGTTGAATTGAGTGCTCCAGATATGTAACCAGAAGTTCTAGAATAGTTAACCATAGCTTTGATATCTTCCCCTAGAATATCAAAAAAGTGTAAATAGAGTTCCACCGGCCATCCATTTGGTCCGAGATTTTTTTCTTTTGCAAAGAGCTTCAAAGTTTATTCAATTTCTTCTAGAGATACTTCCCTTCCTAAATCACAGGCTTCTTGATCACTGAAAAATCTTGGAAACAGTCTTACAACTCTAATTTGTTCCAATAAATCACATTCTCCAGGCTCTTTATAATTGTTTCCAAAGAAATTAACAACTTCTTGTTTTAATGGTTTAGTACCAGTGATCAAAACTCCCTAAGGGTCATGAATCTCCCAAATACTATTCAGGTTCTTTCTAGCAGAAGCATATGCATGGAAAAATTTGGTATTTTTATCTCCATGATCAAATCCAGACTGCTCGACTTTTAAGTCGCCATTCTTTCTCTTCCTGCAGTAGTAACTCTTCTTTTCTTTGTTCGAATTTTTTCAAAATTTCAAAAGCTTCAAAATCTAAAGAGTCACAAAGATTTTGTTCACAAGCCTTTTGGATATTCTTTTCCAAGATGGATAATTCTAACCGATCAACTTCCTTCTTGTTTTTAATCCAAACAGAGATAGCAGATTTCAGACTCTTCATTTTTTGACAGAAGAAATCCACAGGGTTTTCTGCTTCAACAGTGGAAGTCCTCCAAAAATCTCTAACTGTGGCACAAA
Organism: Larix kaempferi; assembly: GCA_027924585.1. NCBI lineage: Eukaryota > Viridiplantae > Streptophyta > Pinopsida > Pinales > Pinaceae > Larix > Larix kaempferi. The sequence goes on along the minus strand of BSBM01000765.1, from coordinate 3,837,905 downwards.
ATGCATCATGCATCAACCAAGCACTATTAAATTTAAAGGGATAAATAGTCTTTAAACTATAATCGTCAAATTGAAGTAGGATAGGCCAATGGTCAGAAAATTTAGTTTCGAACACCCAAGACCGATATCTTTGAAAATGACCAAGCAACTCTGTCTTCACCAGAAAGCGGTCAAGTCTTTTGTGAATGCCTTTTTTATCAAGTCTCCCATTGGTTCAAGTAGGCATCAATTTTGCAGGGATAATATCCACAAAGGCATTATCTTCAATAAAATTTGAAAAGAAATCAGACAGACCGTCCAAGCAGGCTGTAGAACCCCAAACTTCAGATGCTGATCTTGTGAAGTTCAAATCACTAGCAATGATCAAGTTATCAATGCTCAACAGACCAGAGCGCATAAGTGCCTCCCAGAAATTTCGTCTATCCTTATAAGGCGCATAACAATTTAGGATAGTGAGAGACAAATTCAAACCAACAAAAGAACCTTTTAATAAAATACCCCATTGGGTTCTAAAAACCCTGAAGGAGAAATATGCAGGTTTCCAGGCCACAACAAGACCTCTCGAAAGACCACAAGAATTTACCGCTGCAATCTCCCAATTAGGAAGAATTTTTCCAATCTTAGCAACTGCAGAGTTATCATCGCACATAGTTTCTTGAAAAAGAACGATTCCAGGGCTAGTAGCATTAAACAGATTGGATAAGGCCTAAGCCCTAGATACCTTACCCAGTCCCCTCACATTTATGGAGAGAAAAGACATTAAGAACCCCCCAGGGAGGGATTCGCTGCTCTAAGGCCCTCAAATATTTCATCACTAGCCGATCCAGTATTCTCAATTCTTTTAGAGACTGGGGTATAATTCTCAGACCCATGAAGCACAGGATGGGAATTGTCCTTCTTTTTACCTCTCCTAATGGTCACATTCTGGAATTGAAGAGAGTGTAGAGGAATAGCACTAGGGTTTGCCCAAGGGTTCTTAGAGAAAATGGGGAGTGGTGAGAGTTCCAATCCCTTGTCAGACAAATTATATCCACTATCAACAAATATAGATTTATCTTTAGAAGATAAAGAAGCAGAAGAATCCCCAATAGGGTTTCCAACCAGGGGAAGCTTAGGAAAGATAATAGGTTTCAAAACCTGCACGCCGTCTGAAGGAATAACAATGGGACATTGGGATTTTTATTTATATTTTTATGATTTTTTTCCTTCTAAAGAAAACCGTGTGAAGAAACCTAGAAGATGTTTTTCTACATTCCTAGATGATATCCGAAGGAAACTTGTCGACATAAATTAATGTCTCAACTTAGGGATTTGAACCAGGCATCTACAAGTGTGGAACTGAATATCTTAAACAACATTGGAAACAATCAGTGGAGCTAACCCCTTGGGCTCTAATGTGATTTTTTTATCAATCTCTTCATTTTAGCTTTCAATCACTAAGATGACATTGCCTTGGGATACGTTATTTTAATATCCTCATAGGGTTTCTTTGTTCTTTGGCACTCATGTTTTCTAAGAATTCTTTGGCCACTACAAACAAAATGCCACCTAGCAAATGTAATTGTAGAATCTTTAATTTATTATTATTATGTTTATAACTAAGGTTCCTAGTGGAGGTATGTGATTGGAAGTTTTAGTGGATGTTTCTTGTTTGGTGTGGTTTATTAATCTTGTCATACTTGTGCACCCACCATTTAATATTAGCATTGATGTGTGACCTCACAAGCATTGAGATAGGTTAAAATATTTTGGTATATAACATTGTTTAAAAAAATATATCATATACCTATAAATGCATTGATGGGTATGTATATCATTAAACATATTGCACTAGGTTAAATATCTTGTTATAAAATATCAATTAAAAAACAATATTATTGATGTGGCATATACACATAAAAACATTAGTGCATTGAGATATCTATGATGCACCAAGTTAGGGTTAAAAAAAGAAAACACCAAATTGAGAATTCTTTTCTCATGTTCACTTAGTGCTTCAAATCCATTCCAACACTGCTTAGTATTCTCTGACCAAATTGAAAATTCTTTTTTCATGTTCACTTAGTGCTTCAAATCCATTCCAACATTGCTTAATATTCTCTATAATTACCTTATTGTTCGATTTCTCAATTCCTTCTTTTCCACAATATATTTATGTTCATTTTTTATATTTCCAAACAATACCAAAATTTTCATATCTTATCTACACAGCAAACATTCTTACTCGATGAAGAAGAGACCAGCAAAGTGAATTGTTATTGTTCAATTTACATTTTCATTGGTGCAATGTAGATGTTCGGCTTGTACTGTCATCGAATTCTTTTACACACTGCACTTATTATAGTGTGCCTATGCATCAAAAAGATTTATAAATATTGTTTGCAGAAATTTCCCGTGCTCTTAGATGTATGGTCACATCGTGGTAGTACAATGCTTTTCATGTTGCATCGTCGTATGGTGCACCTATACATATTAAGCACAACTGAAAGATCTATAATTATATAATTATTTTTATAGATATTTCCCAATTTTTATGTTGTGCTAATATATGCATGGATGCACCACGGTGGTGTTTTTCAATGTGCATAGTATTACAATGTGCCTAAACTTATTAATTGCCCTGTGAAGATTGATAATAACTTTGTAAATTCTTTTTTGTGTGGTATTCAGTGCTCTTATTAATGTACATATGTACACCATGGCAGTGCTCTTGTAAAAGCATCTTGGTAGTGCTTTTCAATGCACATCAGGTATTGAGTTATGCAGATTGTTGTCTGGCTATGGAGTGGAGCCATAAAGATATTTGTGATTGTGTAGGATCTCAAATTTGAAGATATATAAGTAATCTTTTCCCACAATATGATGTTATTAATGCATCATATTGTTGGTGTTTACATTTATGGTAGTGCTTTTAAATGCACATCAAGTATTGAGTTATGTAGATTGTTGTCGGGTTGTGGAGTGGAGCCATAAAGATTTGTGATTGTGTAGGATCTCAAATTTGAAGATATATGTAATCTTTCCCCACAATATGATGTTATTAATGCATCATATTGTTGGTGTTTACATTTATGGGCAGATGATGAGAGATGAGCAGTGACAAGTTGCAAGATGTGCTTGCTCATATTCTTCTTATGATTCATCATATTTGTTTTTTTCAAGCAGAAAAAACCATACCAATGTTATTCATTCGAATCAAAAGGTACATGAAAGTTCATGTCATCATATGACAAATAGTAGGACAGAGAGTCATACTCATAATTCTTAGTCCAAAAAAACAAAAAAGGATCTGTTGATCAGCACATAGGGGTTAGCCAAATCCAAAATGACAAAAAAGATCTTAAAAAAAAAAAAAAAACAGAGCAAGAAACATCTTCAGTAATTACAGTTACTCAAATATATTAAAAGATCCATGATTCAAGACCTGCAAGTTTAGTGTCTCTTCCCAGATAAGTATACCAAAAGCCCCACATAAAGCCAGCTTCGAGAGTTTGTCAGCCAATGAATTGTGCTGCCAGTAAATGTGCTCGAAGGAGATATTCTTGAAGAGTTTAATTGCTTCTTTGACCCTTAGACACCAGTGCGTAAGTGATAAAACTTTGACAAGAGTTGTCCATAGGAGAGACAATATCTATTATAGTCATCCAAATTTTGAACATAACTTCAAAAATACTAGCTAATATTGTACTACTAGACAAACTGTTCGAACAATTTTTTACAAAAATTAAACATAGAACCTGAAAATTAAATGCAAGTTTCTTGCTTTCCATAACCAAGTCTATTGGTTCTTCTTCATCACTTTCATTTGAGGAAGAAGGGTTCCCATATTCTCTAGGGTCTTCACCAGCATGCTTGCTTGAGCTTGAAATATTCACGTCCACATGGACGGGCTGCATCGCTGAGTGATCATCAAAATGATTTCCATTTGAATTTTCATCAATTCTGGAATTTTTCCCTATAATAAGTTCTTCATGCTTGACCAAAATCTTCGAAATTGCTACTATTGCATCACAAGCACGAACAATCCCTTCTACATCATCAAGACATGCATCTATCCTAGAAGTATAACTTGAACTTTGTTGAGAAGTTTGTTCTATTTCATCAAGTCGACCATCCAGGATGGGCACATGAGTAGTTAGTTGTTTAACAACAACTATCAATCTTTCCATTTGATCTTTCATCCACCTCAATTGATGATGGATATCATGAATATTGGCTTGTGTAACACTAATTCTCTTTGAGAGGTCCTATATATTTTTTTCTAGCTCCATTGAAGCAATGCAGTCCCAAATCTCTTTGCAACAACCAATTCCTTTGCGAATTCGACTGCTGCAACTACTTAGTAAAACATTCAAACTATAATCACCAAGGCCAAGTTTAGCGGAATGCTCCACCCATACCCAAATGATATATAGATTGGGACCAAATTTTCAAATTTTATGTGAGCTCAAATGATATATAGACTGGGCCCAAATTTTCAAATTTTATGTGAGCCCAAATGATATATAGAATGGGCCCTTTTTCTTGACCACTACATATATCCGATGGAAAGACAGATCTCTACTCAACCCAACCAACAACAGAGGACCAACCCCCCAAAGCAAACAGAGAAATTAACGTGTCTTCACAAACCCCGATATCCCAGACCTTATAGAAAACCGAGAGAACATAACCCAAACGAATTAAACATAAAATTACCCGTAGATGAGAATCCTCACTGGTAGCACTTTCTAAGCCAATAAGCCTATCTCCTCGTGCATAGGAGAAGGCATGAACATCCACTACATTCCACAACACCATTCTAGAGTTAAAATCCACACAAGGCCTACTTCCTCAAATGCAACTACAAAATGACGAAACTGAGACAAAGCACCACCATGGCTCACTGAGTGTCGAAGCTGAAACAAAGCACCCCTTGAATAGAATGAAGCCTCCAGTTGAAATTGTCTGTCTTCGGATGTCCGAGGTGAAATCCCATATGTGCAAGCAAGGAGTGTCCATGAAGATTCATAAACCCAAATGCATGTAGACCTCCACATGGCTAGACACATTAAAGTGACCATGAAATCAACCTGTCGTCGTTTGATGGAATTAATGCTTGATAAGACTTGTTTCTTAATATTGGGGAACTGCACGATTTGCAAAATGTTAACTAGGGGGGTCAATAGATAATGTTTGGCCCCCATTTTTTTAACACCCCCATGAGGCAATTGTGAGGTATCATTAGCTAATTTGTCCACTATAGCATTATGTTCTCTTTGCACATGATAGAATTAGAGGTTTGGGATTTGCTGGAGAAGACCAAGAATACGCTTGTGGAGTCTACTTGCTCTTTGATCCGCAATTTCTTGTCGATGTCTAGTTTGAGAAATGATAAGGAGAGAGTGTCCTATCACCGCTAGCGTTTGGATTCCAAGATTGATTGATTCTTTCAATCCCAGATATAGAGCGTAGCATTTTGCTTGATTATTGGTACTTCTTCCTAGGCCACACCTGCACCTGCTTCCACCTATGTTGATTTTGATATTATCATTCATCTATATTTATATATTTTCATATTATGTTGATGTTGATGTTGTTTGATATGCCATATAATGTTTAACTTTAGTTATCTGAAGTAATTTAATTTGGATTGTGATTGCAAAAAATTATGATAATCATTCAATTTCATATAATATTTAACTCTTTTCAAGGTAAATTCTTTATTGTCTAAACAATAAGATATGTTGATTAAACATGTTTATAAACTTGATTAATTACATGACTTGATCATTACATGTTTTAATGAATTTTTAAATTATATTATATTTTTAAATTTATTCTTAAATATTTTACTAATCTTATTATTAATATTGATAAAATTAAAATTATTATAATTAAATATAATAAAATTAATTATCCCTCCATTTTAAAATCATGCATATTAAATCTAGTTTTCATCCTTAAATCAATTAGTTTGATTAAATGGTTTATTAAATCAGAAAAATAATTCTAAATTTTTATAATAAATCTATTTAAACAAAACCTTTAACTATTTTTTTTAAAAGAAATAATAGTTGTTAATATTAATCTTACAAAGGGTGATAACAATTTGCATATTAACTAAAAACGATTCTAAATCATATTTGATTAATTTGTTAAATAAATTTCTTTGACAAAAATATTTTATTATTAATTAGTAAACATAATTTAAGTTATTATTATATTAAATATAAAAATAAACAAAACTTTTAATTTAAGTGATAAATTTGACGACAATAATTTAATATCAATTTTACAAAAACTAACAATATACAAATTTTATATTTAAAAATCGTTCATAATTCATTAAAGAGATTGAAGTTACACAACTTTTTTTCTTCTTCAATAAGATGGTTGTAAATGTTTGTTATTTTTAAAATTTTCATATCCAAAATCACAAATGAGGAATAAATGATTTTGATATTGTATGAACTTAAAGGTGTTTATAAAATTACCACTTAATGAACTTTTATTCCCTACCATAATTTAGGCCAACTGTTTCTCCAAATCACTACCATTACATACCAACAAAAATTAACTAACACTATTATAATTAAGGAGTTAAAATTGAGGAGTTACAGAATGCTCTTCCATATAAAGTACATAAATTAGTGGATGGATTTTCATATCTGGGTTATTTTTTAAAGCCTAACAATTATAGAATCAAGGACTGGTCTTGGCTTGTTAAGAAGATGGAGTATAGAATTCAATGCTAGACAAATTGACTACTATCTGTTGGAGGCCGCCTTATACTGGTCAAAGCTGTTCTTATAAGCATCCCAGTTTACTGGTTATCTTTGTTTAAACTACCCAAATCGATCCTCAAGCAATTAAATAGACTCTACTCAAACTTTCTTTGGACAGGTGGTTTGGAGCGCAGAGGTCTAATAATGGCTAAATGGGATTATATTACTACTCCTGAAAAATGTGGAGGTTGGGGGCTTAAAAATTTGGATATCTTTGGGAAGGCATTGCGGCTAAAGAGCCTTTGGAGAGGTATGCTGGGTAATACTTTATGGTCTCAGGTATTAAAAGTGAAGTATATGAAGTCGGACACAGTGGATTGGATCAGAAATCCAGTCAAGAAAACAAGGAATTCCTCTGTGATTTGGAAAGGTTTTATGCGGGTTTTTCACTGGATTGGTAGTGATTTATCTTGGCAGGTAGGAAATGGACAGAAAATCCAAGTTGGTGTTGATCAAATTTTGGGACTTGATGAGGAATTCAAGCTGTTAGTGGAAATTCTAGAATTTCTCAGGGATAGAGATTTCACTACATTGGATCGGATGAGAAATTATGTCTCATTGCATGGAACTTCTTACAGGTTAAAAGGAGCAGATTTGGGTCTACTGGGTTGTTATGAAAGAGAATGGGATTATTTCTTTTCCCGTTTGAACTCAAGTGGATGTAGGCTCTCGACCCAGTGTGATGTATTGAAGTGGGATGGGAACCCTATCTCAGGAGAAGTTACAACCAAAACAACCTACAATTATATTATATCTAACATGAATTTTTTCCCACAACTCTGGTGGTTCCAGAAGCTGTGGAGATGGAAGATACCTATTAAGCTCAAGTGCTTTGGATGGTTTGCATTTAAAGAGAAATTGAAAACTTGGGATGCATTGGTTAGAATGGGGTGGACTGGACCAAATAGATGCTCCTTATGTAAATCTGATGCAGAATCAACTCAGCATATTCTGGTAAATTGCAGCTTTACTAGAGAAATTTGGGAACAAGTTTGTGTTGGTTTGGATCTAAATCTGGTTTGGGGAAGGGAGTCTTTTGAGTTTTCTTTCTTAAAATGGTTCAAGGAATGTAGAAGACACCCTGTGTTACCACTTTTTATATCATGGGTTGTTTGGTATATTAGAAACAAAACAGTTTTTGAAGATATGGTTCCTTTGGTATCGAATGGGGTAGAGCAAATTCTCTCTCTTTATAAATCCATTTTTAAAGGGAAGAAAACAACTGTGGTAAGAAGGATTGGTGCTTTTGAGCCTGTTTTTAATTACCCTGTACTTTTCTTTGATGGTGCGGCTCAAGATGGACTTTGTGTGATAGGTGGAGCAATTTTTCTAAATGAATTTCATCATTACTCACTCAAAATGAATTGTGGATTGGGAACAAATATGAAAGCTGAACTCATTGCTCTGTGGTGTGTCTTAAAGGTGGCAAAGATATTTGGTATTGATGATCTGAAAGTCTTTGGTGATTCTAGAGTCACAATAAAATGGGCTCAAGGTGAATTCGACCTTAAAGTATTATCTCTTGTCCACTGGTGCCAAAGAATCAAATCAGATATCAAAGGTTTCAGGAATATAACATTTCAGCCCATTTACAAACAACATAATTCCCTGGCAGATAAATTGTCAAAACAGGCACTGATGGGAGATGCTGGGTTTCTGGTTTGGGAAGAAATTCAGAATTCTCAGATTATGAATTATGGAGTTTTGAACTTTTTTGAGTAATTTTTTGTGTATCAAAGAAATGATAGGTTTGAAAAGTTTTAGTTTTGTTTTTGGAGGATTGAGAGGTTTGACTGACATCCCGCGTGATGATCAGTAACTTTTTGTTAAAAGATGATGGCTTGGGGTTTTCTTGGACAGAGATGTCAAAAGAAATCCATCGAACTTAACCTTAACTTCATGTACCTTTTGATTCAAATGAATAATATTGGTATGCTTTTTTCTTGCTGGAAAAAAAATTAAAAAGACACATTTGGCTAATTATAGAAAACTATAATAAGATAACACATCCACAACAGAAATGCAAGATTACAACTTAACATGTTTTTATTATCGACCATGATTTGGGCCAAACATTTTTGTAAATAACCTTCATTACATAACTACAAAATATACCGACATCTGTGAGAAATAGAAATATATACACAATTGACTAATTATCTAACATCATACTAAAATAACATATCCACAACATAAATATTGAAATAAAATCTGTAAATATCACTCTTTGTTTCCATCACCTTGATTATTTTCCCCACTTTGCATGTGACATTGTTCTCAACAAGATGTTTTGATATTGGATTGTGTCCTAGTACAATCCACCAATTTGCATCCAACACATATGGGTTAAAAAAACACTTGGTTGCTATGTTTTGGGAAGCACAAGGCTCCTTTTTTCTTTCCATATTATTTTATAGTTGATACATATGAACCCACTATCATGATTTTTATTTGTGTTACTCGGTCGAAGGTATTCCACAACTTGCACTTAAAAATAACACAATGCAAAGTTGAGAAATCAAATTACATGATCTCTTGTATCTTTCCAATGCAACCTAACTTCCTCTCTAGTAGGTTTTGATCACAGTGTCTAGCATGAAGATTGGATAAACTTGATTTCCATTCCATAGTTGAGTGTAACATATCCATTGTTGAAATCCCTACTGTAAAAATGATGTCCATATGCCCACATAGATAAGAACAAATGTACTTACAAAAGTGTGCATAAAGGATGACGCCATATGTTTAATAACCTAAGCATTAATAAAAATATAATACATGTTATAATTCAAATATGCATTATGAAATGAACAATGTATGGAGATATATTATTGTAGAGTTCCTGCACATGATCTGCATATTTCGCACATCCTCTTCCCCATGTAGGTAATGACCAAACATGCCATATTTCCCTTTGATTTGGTCATCCACCCAACTATTGGGACATATCATTGGCATATTTTATTTTAAATGATTATGATAAGATTTGATTCTATCGTTCAACTATTTGAATTCTTGCTTATCACTATCATATTTCTTTCCCTTCTTTTCATATAATGTGATCCATGATTGCATTTCCTTTGCATTGTAAAGAACAAATATATTGATGGCATCAATTTTTGAATTCATTGATGTATTTATGAGATAAAAGGAATATAATATAAGTTTAAATATATATTATCAAGTTCAATGTAAACAATTATTTTATAGAAATTTGAAAAAAGGTAAGTGACTTAGTCTTTATTTTCCAAGAAAAAATATTCAAACTTTCATTCCTTAAGTCATAAAATACATTCTTCAGGTGCCATTCGGCACAGTAAAAAAAGAGACTGCAAATTGTCAAGAAACTGATTTATATACATGAAGACTAAGAAGACACACTCAACATAACCATCGAAACAAAATATTTCCAAAGGGAGAAATAAGAAGTCAAATAGAGTGCAAGAGAGAGGAGATGAGAGAGCCTCCTCTAAATTCTTCCAAATTTAGTTATCTCAGCCGCAAATCCAAAGCCTATTTAGATAAGTGATCTACCACTATGTTATGCTCCCTGTAGACATGTTTATACTTGATATATTTAAAAGAGTCATGCAAATCCTTTATGTGACAAATAATTTGCACAAGATTAATGTCTTTGACTATGATTGAGTCCTTCATCCAATTAATAACTAGAAGATATTCACCAAAAAATTGTAGATGTATGAGCCCGCACTCGATGGATTGTTGTAACAGAATAAAAAGATCCCGAACTCAACCCAATATTTGTACCTTCATCTACTGCACCTTTGCCATGAATATAATGATCACGTGACATAAACATAGTAATAGCAATACAACATGCCTTGTTCTCCCCTTTGCATGCTCCATTGCAGAACGACCATGGTGGATCACAAGGGGGATGGAACTGCTCAATACTCATGACTTTCTTAGGTTTGACGAATTGGAGATAATAATGAAAAAGTGTTGAAACCTGTGAAATAAGGGGAGTAACCTGCGGAAGCAAACACTCAAAGACAACCTGGTTACGTGCAAGCCACAACCCCCACGAAACTAGAAAGGGGAGAGAATGAAATTCTCTAAGGTCCTCATGGGTGAATTTTTTTTCTAAAATTGGATTCAATCGAAGGTCCGACCCAAAGATCTTTCCTTTTGAGAACCTTTTACTTTGAAACAAATCTAGTGAAAGGACATTCAAGAAAGACATGTTTGCTTGATTCTTCACCAGCTTTGCATAGTGAGAAAAACCCTGACCCACTCATATTGAATTTCTGCAAGCGATCCCATGTAAGAACACAATCAAACAAAAGAAGCCACACATGAAGAGTACTCTTGGGAGGGAAAACAAATTTCCAACCTTTCTTCCACCACCATGGAGTAACCTAGTTTTCTCTCTGAAACATGGAATCATTTCCCAATCGATCCGAGTAAGCACCACCTTCCTGATTAAAGATTCAAACCAACGAATCCTTGTCCTTCTTCAACAAAATGTGGGCTTGCAACATCATTTGATGATAGTATTCCCAAGGCCTCTGCCAAGGACCACCAAGCCTTAAATATTCCGCAGATAACCACCCTTGCCGCAATAGATTGGAAGCTTTTGGTTTATAAATTTTGTCCAACGTTGCTTGCCCTTGAAACTGGAGGTTCTCGATTAAGTATAAGGGAATACTGAATTGAATTTTGCAACCCATAAGGGTATCCAAACCAACCTGAACATATTTTCCATTGCCCACTTTCCAAGTAAGGAATTGACCAATCATCGGGAAAGATTGTGCAATGGCTTTCCATTGGTTTAATACTTGATATGTAGATTTTGATAGTTTCCTAACCCAATCAATAATGCAACCATGGGCAATATATTTAGCCACAATAATAGATTTCCACGAGCCTTCATGGGAAAGAAAGTTCCAAAGGGACTTAGTTGCAAGGACTTGGTTGAACACAAAGATGTTCTTTATCCCCCAACCACCACTCGCTTTGGGTGCCACAATCTGTTTCCAATTCACGAGATGAAAACCCTTATACTCACTATGTCCCCACCATAATAAATTAAAGCACAATTTTCAAATTCTATACAAAATAGCCTTAGGAGATGTGATACATAAGGTGCTATTAGACCGCAATGGACTCTAATACATATTTGATCAGAACAAATCTCCCCTAGAAATCTATTTATTACACCACAAATTTATTATGGTTTCAATTATGGCAAGTAACCACACCCAACCCATTTTCCCATATTTATTTGGTTTTAGAGAAAAACCCAAATATTTAAAACCCCCCTCAAGGATACCAACCTCAAAAGGAAAGAAACTTTGCTAGAAAGGAAGTTTTACTAACTGATCCTACATCACATATAGGTAGGATTTCCAATCATTGATTTCCTTTCCTGTAGCTTGACAAAAATATCATTCACCATCCGGAGTCTTTGGCATTTAGGTCTGGATTGCAAACAAAATAAAATGATATAATCCATGAATAACATGTGTTAAGTTCTCCCTACTATTAAAAGAGACACCAAAGAACCTTCTATGGGAACACTCTTCATGGATAAGTTTACTTAAGCCTTCCATGATCAATAGGAATAAATACAACGACAAGGGACAATCCTATCTAATCCTCAAGAATATTTGAAAAAAAGGAAGCCCGATCCATTGATTAGGACTGTAAAGGAGGAAAACTCAATGGATATATAGAATTTATATACAATATTTCCTCCTAACTAAGGAAGACATTCATTTATCCATGACCAATCCAAACCCTCATAATCCTCTTCCCTATCTTTTGTAGATCTCAAAAGATAAGATGACTTCAAGGTAGGTTTATGGGATTTCTCTTTATGTTCCAGTGAAATATTTAGTAACGGATCCACCTAACCCTCCTGTACTTTCTTGACTAGGAATATGAGGTGTCTTATCTAATGTCTCCAGAAGGTATCCCAACTTGGCTAGAAGAACCCCCCCATTAGCCACTACTTCCAAGGCTAGAAGAAGGGTAGCATTTTATGAAACAACCTCCATTCTAATCCTTTTCAAGGAGTGATTTATGGGCATGATTCCTCCTATAAGTGTATTTATTTAAGATTATATGGCACCACTTTATTAGAAGGAGGCAAGTGACCAAATTTTTCTTCAAGAAAACACTTAGCGAGAAATGAGGAGTCCATACCTTTTATTGGATATTTCGATCTTGGAGCTAAAGATTCCATATGTATTGTATGATAAGCTTGCATCGAGGGAAATGATTGCCATCTTTTGAAGAAACAAAATGTGCCTCTTTTCTCTCATCCTCATATTTTCCTGTATGTAATGTCCCCTTCACCCAATCCAACCAACAGAAGGGGACATTAACTAAATACTAGCTTCCAAATTTCACCCCATAACCATATTACAAATTCATAACATATAAAATACATGTGCATATGCAATATAAAAACACATAACGAAAATAAACTTGATCCACATACACACAACATCCATATAGAAGAATAATCATAACATGCATTAAAATAAAACCATTTCAGACTCAAATGCATGATAATACTTATCTTTATCCAATGCAGATCCAAGCAACTGGATGTGTAAGATCGATTTTCCTCCCAATCGTAGGTACTATATCCAACATATATTATTTATGTTGAGAGGCCACCCCCAAGCTAGGCTACGAGGTTACCAAGGCAAAGGAAACACCTACATGCTTCTATCTATCACCCCACAACCCGTTCTGCACTCTATGCTTATCCAGATACTCCTACATAACTCTATAGGGATCTTACCCAACCCTCATAGCCTTGTCCAAGAATACCTGCCCCACACCACACCATTCTGTGCTCAGGCACCCCCTTCATCAATCCACAGTTCTCTTAGGCCATCCATCTTGCTGGGCGCTTCCAGTTATGCATAGAAGGAGACAAACTTGCTATATGTTGTTGGAGAACCACTTGTATCCTTAATCCATGACTTCTCAAGCATCTAAGAGCATCAAAACTCAAGGGATAAGGGTTCCTAGTTTTCCCAACCTCTTTGGTCACCTACAACCATCTATTTTTCCCTTCTAGATCCACAACTCTCTCCCTAAATTCGAATTTCTGGGTTAAACACAGTCTGGTAAGGTCTTGAACAACAATGGAGAGCTCTGCACAGTGTAGATTTGCATGAAAGAATGAGAAAAATGAGGTTTGACTCCATAGGATATGAGATAATGGTGAAAATAAAACTGATAGAGATTTTGACCATGGGAAATAGGAATCATGAGAGATGCAAAATGACTTTTGGCGGCTGACAGAACTATCACAAAAGTGCATTCAACCCCATGCTTCAATAACTGCATGAGGTGACTTTTCTCACCAACCTCACACATGCATTCAATGATTGGAAAATAGTAAACATGAGGTAATTGTCTCTCTTAAATCATATGGAAGAAATATGATGAGTTCTAAGGTTGACACTTGGCAACAAAAGATTTAGTATCCCATAGACCCCCTTTCCTCTTCTCCTATGGTGGAATCATATAGCCCCTCTAGTGCTCTTTACACATCCATTCTTGGACCAGTTTATTCTTTATGCACATAATATTTACAATATTTAGAGTTAGCATGACAAGCCAACCATACAGTCCAAATAACAATATTTGCATCATACATGCCTAGCCATTCACTGGTTGGGCCTTGGCCTTGAGCTCATGACTAGGAATCCATACTAGGATAATTACATCATTTACATCATTTTGGTTAAATACATTCCAAATCAAAACTGGGGGTATTTCCCTGTATCTATTGAGGGTATCTCACTCTCCTTCACCTCAAACATTTTGACCAAATATTTTAAGGACTGTTTGATAACTTTCCTCCCATTGGACAATTTTCCCTCAGATGCATGACCTCATGACATAATCCACATCAAAAAGGGAGTTTCCAATAGTTGAACTTCTGATAAAATTTATGATACCCCCACTTTATCTCCATATCTGTCATTATCCCTTCTAGTAAATCCAATTCAACTAGAATGTGAGCCATCCTCCTATCAAGTTTTCCCAACCACCGAAATTCATAAGCATCAAATCTCCCAATCTTGTTTACCACAATTTCCAAGATTTTATCCCGCTACAATTCTAATGGGAACCTTGGTAACATAATCCAAACCTTCTACATGTAGTTTGATTCTCTTCTTGGGTCAAATACTAGATCCCATTGTTTGAGGAAAAGTCCAAGGGTCCCTACAGTCATTCTTTGCTCAACGCCAGTAATGAATTGTCCTTTTCTTTCATGATGAAACATAACCATCCATGAACCAAGAAATAGAAGGTAGGAATGTATCTTAGAAGAAGCCTTTGATTCTCTTTCATCCATCCATTTAAATCCTTTCTCTTAACCATTTTACCCATAAATATTCCTGTCACAACCCTTGCCATCATAACTTCCACTTCATGCATCTACACATTTTTACTCATGACCATTTTCATGTGATCTGGGAAAAGATCGACAACACTTCCTTTTCTGAGTCCATGGAACCTTCTTCCCTTGGACCTTGGCTTATTTCATAGTCATTCCCTCTTCCCAATCCATAAATGCCTCCATTATGGATCTTCTTGGTTCCTCGTGACCCAAAAACCCTACCTCTCTAGAATTGTGACTGTTCTGCTCTATTGAATCCCGCTTGGCATTCTCCACAGGTACACATGATGTACTAATAACCATCCTTATCTCCATGGCCTTGCTAACACCTACCTGTCCCATAGTATGATGCTCCTCTAGAGGATCTATTGACATCATCTCATATGTTGGTTTGGACATACCCTAAATATCCATGAGCTCTTGATATCTGTAAAAGATAGGAATTTTCCCCTCCCCTTCTTTGTAGTTGACCAATTCCTCCATGGCGTTAAACAATGTTTGTAATAACTAGAACATTGCTTTTCATACCGGTTGTCGTTCGCCATTAGATTCAAACCTTCCATTACCATTTTACTGTTATTCATGCTAGCAGTTAATTTGTTTTAAGGATTCTACAACAAATGCTATTCAATGAGAAAATAAAATTAGAGTATGATAGATCCCTAATATGTAATGATGGATACGTTTAGGGTAGCGGTGGTCATACCACAAATAATTGGATGCAATTCAATCACTCGCTATTGGAGATCAAAATTAGTTGGCAGAGAGGGATTGGCATCCTAGCTTCCTATGGAGTTGAGTCTATATTGTTCCCTTAGTATGCCATACAAATTGATGACAAATAAATGCCTTCAACTCTAGATGGCACTGTAGCAATGTTATTTCTTATGTTATGATCTATGCCTAGACCTCTAGCCGAAGAGATAAAAGGAAGGTGAATGAACCTCATGTCTCGATACAAGAAATTATAACATCTCAGACCATTTTCTCATGATATGCGATGCAGACAAGTCAATCACGATGTCTCCAATTCACAGAAAAAAATCCTTTGTGCATAAACCCTATATATTTGTGGTTGAGGGAGTTTGACAATTGTGGTTTACTTGATCACCCTGATATAGGTGTTTGATCTCCATGCCTAGAAACTTGTTTTCTTCATGAAAAATGAGGTGTAGTTAGGATATGCTACTGGAATATCACTAGTTAGGGCTATGCACAAGCTCCCAGACTTGACTCCCCTTTCATCCTTTGAATCTACCCAATACCCTATTGCAATATATATGCAATGAAGAGAAGGTAAATCCACTTTAAATTCAACTCAATTATCTCTTAATAGATCTACAATAACCTCAATGGATAGATCAACTCTATACATAAATCCAATCAAAACCTAAATATTGATATAGATAGACAATCCACTTCATATTATGATAGCTCTTTGCATATCCATACATCGATCCATTCAAAACCCTAAAATTGATATAAATACAAAATATGCTTCATATTATGGCTTTCTGCATAGATTTGTTGTTGTTGTTGTCGATTTGCACTAGCGACTGAACATAGTTTAGTGATGCAACTGCCGTGTTGTTGAAAGATAAAATGCCAATGCTCGTCAGTTGGATGTGTGGACT
Organism: Larix kaempferi; assembly: GCA_027924585.1. Classification (NCBI taxonomy): domain Eukaryota; kingdom Viridiplantae; phylum Streptophyta; class Pinopsida; order Pinales; family Pinaceae; genus Larix; species Larix kaempferi. The sequence continues at coordinate 3,821,112 of BSBM01000765.1, read as the reverse complement.
TGGGAGACTATTCCTAAAACACGGTGGAACTAAAGGAATTCACTCTATGCTTAATACAAGGCAGAACACCGCATAAATCCCTATCTTATTCCTATATATCTAGAGTTTATGAGGGTGAATATGTGTGTGTGTACACACACACACACATATACCACCATTTTTCGAAAGGTAACCACTTGACCCATTGTTAACATGTGTCAAGTGCAATGAAGCAAATATATCCTTCTAGAGAGTTATCACAATAGAGAGGCTAAGATTATTCAGATATAATTTGTTTTTACTGATGACATTGTTGAGTTGAAGATGGAGGGAAACCATAGCTCAGTGTAGTCTCCACCTTGTTGGCAGGAGGTTTGGTAAGGAAGAATTGCAGCATCGCCGATGCTGCGACAGGTCAAAAGAGGTGGCGGAAGGAAGAAGGCTGCATTATTTTATGTATTTTTTTGAGTTGTTTGTACCGCAGAATGCGGGTTTTTGGGTCATTGGACCATATGAGATGTAATTTTGAGCTAATTGTACCGCAGTAGGCGGGTTTTAGGGTCATTTGGACCATGTCAGTTAGATTTTGGGTCATTTGTCCAAGAGTCAGTTAGGAAGTTGTTAGTAAGTGGACAAGCATTGTAAAGGCGGAAGCCTATATATAGACAGAAAGTTGTAGGTCGTAAGACATCTTGGAGGTGAGTTGTTTTGCATATGTTATGAGATCGAGAGATATTGTTGAGATTTGGTTTTGCAGAGATGTTGTATCAGGGTTTTTCTGAAGTAATATGACATGACAGAACTGTTTGGTGAAATTCCCTGTGTACCTTTCATGTTAATGCCTGTTGTGATGATTTCTTGCTGCAGATAACCTTTTAATGTTATATTTGTTTTTGTTGCGATGAATGACTATGTTAAATAATGTTATGAATACAAATGATGTTAATCTTGAATGCATTGATTTGTTTTGGATGCTGCGATAAGTTGAGTAATTGTTACCGCAATCATCCTCCTTCATTCGACGGAAACATGGTTCCGTCCACTCTCCCTTGATTGCCTCGGGTGAGACCTCCTTTGCTCTGCAGGTGTTGCTGGGCAGGTTAAAACCTGTTTGGGCCGGTGCTCAGGGAGATCGCGGTGGGTTGGTGTCAACAATGATGGGAACCCCTGTCGACTGGGTTTGAGTCAACAAATGGTTCCGTTGTCGGGACCGTGTGCGAAGTGAAATGAGGATATGTTGTGGCACCTGATGAAACCCGATATCCAGGAATGGTTTGATCGAAAGCTACAGGAATTCGCTGAAGAAGAAAGCCGGAACACTCGACTAACAGTAGATTAGTGGGTAGATATATGTATTTAGGACGGTCCGCATGAATGGTTCTTCTATGAGTTCCCGATCCTGTTGTTCGAGTGGTTGGTGAAGTTGACCTTTTGGAAGAGGAACTTCTAGGGCAGTGAGCCGACGACCTGGACCCCAGAGTTGATCCAAGAACTGCAGGAAGTTGATAATAAAGCATCGCGGGCTGTAGAAGTGTGGCTTGATAGCATCTTGGAGGGGTATATTACTAAATTCGCGGTCGATACGCAAAAGTCCTATAGTGAAGCCGAGAGATATTTTTCCACGAACCCCGGGGAAGGTTCCTGCTGTCGCTCCTACTGTCCATTAAGATGATTATTTGCGAGAAGCCTATATTGAAGATGCATATAGAGCAGTAGGCAGCCTGGTGGGAGGAGGCTGTGGGTATCGCGACAGCGGGGGGGGGGGGGGGGCAGTGCATGGAATGATCAGGGGTAGATGGGTGCGGGTCATGATGAGACCGTGAGTGAAGTCGAGGAAGAGAGTGGTCTTACAAGGAGAGGAGCGAGGTTTAGACAGGAAAAGAGGTAGAGGATAGGAGAAGGTCCTACTGCAATCGAACTGTAAGTTCGCGAAGGAAGACCACACAGGACGAAGCGACCTCACAGTCCAAACAAGGACGCACAGGCTACACCCAGGATAGATGCAGGACCTAACCCCAGCAGCAACGTACCCACACCTCTGCTCACTATCTGTCAACTAGTGAGAAAGACCACTTCGACCCCACCAGGTCAACAAAACTTGATCGCTAGTAGTTCAGTACCTGCAGGAAGGAAACCCAGGATGGCGGGCAATGATGCTAAGTTACCGTTGTTCCATGGGAGTGGGACATACAACTCAGAATAGTATTGGTTTTTGTGTGAAGCGGTCTGGACCGTAAAATAGATCACTGATGTTGCCGCTAAGAAAGGACAGTTAGAAACAACTCTGCGAGGTCGTTGCTAGGAACCCATGTCTTTACTTTGTTAGTATGTTGTTGTAGGACGCATATGCTTTGTAAGTCGTTCCATAGTATTTGTTGATCAATAGTTTGTGTTATTGTTGTTGGCGCATATGCTTTGTAAGTCGCCCATAGTATTGTTGATCCATAGTTTGTAGTGGCCCATGGTTTTGACCCATAGTATTGGCGCCTAGACTTTGTATATAAGTGTGTATTGAGACCTATGAAGGCACCGTGAAGTTATTTGTATTGAGCTTTCTCATAGGAGGTTTCCCCCTCGAAGTGGCCTGTGATCAATATAAAAGTGATTCTGAGTTATGTCATTTCTGCTATTTCGCATATTCGTATTAATTAATTGTTGCAGGTGCATCACATCTGGTATCAGAGCACTTTCTTGGGCTCGCTGGGTGAAATTTCTGCAAATTTTTTTTCGCATCTGTTGCAGGTTCGGATTTGGGAATAATCCCTATCCGCTTAACTATGGGAAGTACTTGGGCATAAGCCCTAAAACTCATTGTGAGGAGTACCACAGGAACCCCGAAGTAGCTGGCCTATTGAGAGGACCTACCAGCGAAAAGGGCAACGACCCCTACCTGATTGACTAGTTCCCACCCGTGAGGTAAACCAAGAGTTGTCGTTTGTGGTGAAGCGGTTATCAGTTTTACCTGAGCCGTGGAGTGAGGGGTACTGCCCCAATACGCAAGCCGTCATACAACATTGGTGGCCGAGTGAAACCCCTGAACTGTTAGGAAGCCGCACATACCTGGGGTCCATATCTACTTTCAGCTGAACTATTGTCGATCACTACTGCACCGTTTCAGATCCATTTTGCAGGCCGTTCCAGATCCAGCCATTTTCAATCCAGTCGGCGCTGTTCCAGATCCCTTCCGAGCTTCAGTTTTTTGTCCATATCTCCCTTGTTTTCACTCTGTTTCCCTTGAAATTTTCGGGGAACCCCTGTCATCCCATTCTGCATATTTCATTCCAGAGGACCCTATCCCCAATTCCCCTTCCCAAAGCCCGAAAGCCCACATTTGTCTATTTTTAGGGTTTGCCATAACTTCCTCAGATTTCACCCAATCACCTTCAAATTTATTCATAGAGTTCATTTCTGAATTCTGCTTCTTTGTCCCCCTCTGCCAAAATTTTCCATTCTTTCACCCCGCTTCTGAAATCCTCATTTGTGCTTCCCTGTCTAGTCGATAGTGTCCAACACCTAGTCAAACCCCAATTACCCTTCATATTTTTTCCCAAGTCCAGATTTTCTCTTACTGAAGCAGTTTTTGTTTTTGTTTTCCTACCTAGTCAAAAAAAAAAAAAAAAAACTCCTGGTTATGGTTGTCACCCGTGCAGGAGCAAAAACCATGGAAGAATCACTTGCAGCCATCCAAGCCAAACTCCAGGATCTGGATGAAAAATTTCTCGGCCTCCATCTTGAACATTCAGCTATGAACAACAAACGGCAGTCCGAGTCTTCATCAGACAATGGGTTCTCTTCTTCTAGCAATTTCCGTGGTCCGAAGCTTGATTTTCCTCGCTTCAATGTTACTGATCCAACTGGATGGATCTATCGTGCAGAACAGTATTTCAGTCTGCATAATACTTTTGATGTCAACAAAGTTCTGCTGGCATCCTTTCACTTGGAACAGGAAGCTCTTCAATGGTACCGTTGGTACATCAAGGCTCATCCAGAGCCCAAATGGTCAGACTTTTGCCAGCTCCTTTTGCAACGATTTGGTCCTAGTGCTTTTGATGACCTCACCAGAGCCCTCACTAAACTTCGCCAAATTGGCACTGCGAGAGAGTATCAAACCAAATTTGAGAACCTAGCCAACCACACCGAAGGATTGTCTAATGAATTTTACCGGAGTTGTTTTATTAGTGGTCTAAAGGATGCCATCCGCTCTGAGGTCAAAATGTTCTGTCCCACCACAATGATGGAAGCGCTAGGGTTGGCTAAGTTGGCAGAAGACAAGATTGCAGCCCAACAACGCTCCAAGCCCACTTTTGTTCCCTTTCGAAATATGGGTTCTCAACGACCACCTATACAACAGGCTCCTCGACCGACTCCTATCAAGCGTTTGTCTGAAACAAAGATGCAAGCACGCAGAGAAAAGGGGCTTTGCTATAATTGTGATGAGAAATTCACTCGGGGACATAGATGTGTTCAGCAAAAGCTCTATCTCTTGGATGTGGAGTCTCCGCCTGCCTCTGAAATTGGTGATGAAGATCCAGAAACACTGGATGCTCCGGTCGACATTCAGGAACCGCCTATTGACCCTCCATCTCAGGATGACCAGCCAGATATATCTCTCCATGCTTTAGCTGAAATCACCACCCCCCAAACAATGCGGGTCAGGGGTTACTTCAAGAGGCTTCCTCTTACAATACTCATTGATTCTGGTAGCACTCATAATTTCATTGACCCTCGGATCGCCAAACAAGCTGATTGTTTTATCCATCCTTGCTCCAACTTTGAAGTCATGGTTGCCAATGGGGCACCTTACCTTGCAAAGGGAAGTGTCGAAATGTGCATATCTCTACGGGAGATTATACCTTGCGCTCTGACATGTTTGCCTTGCCCTTACGTGGATGTGATGTGGTTTTGGGCGATCAATGGCTACGCACACTTGGCCCTATCTTATGGGATTTTGCTGAACTTTGGATGCAGTTTTCCCTCAATGGACAAAAACACACATTGACAGGATTACAACCAGGTTCTCTCAGCATCATCAGTTCACATCGCATGGAAAAACTCCTCAAGAAGAATTCACATGGTGTCATCGCTCAGATCCATTCCATTCAGATGCAACCATCAGCGGTCTCCACTACTCCTTTGGATCTACAACAAATTCTGTATCGATATATAGGTGTCTTTGCTGAACCAGTGGGATTGCCACCTTCCAGGCCAGAAGACCATCGTATTCAGCTCCTTCCTGGCAGCATTCCTCCCAACATTAGGCCCTATCGCTACCCATTTCACCAAAAAACGGAGATTGAAATGCTTGTTCGGGACTTATTGAAGCAAGGTATTATTCGCCCAAGCACTAGTTCCTTTTCTTCTCTAGTTATTCTTGTCCGCAAAAAATATGGGTCATGGCGCCTCTGCATTGAATTCCGAGCACTTAATCACCTCACCATCAAGGATAAGTTCCCAATTCCTGTTGTTGATGAGCTTCTTGATGAGCTTCATGGGGCTCACTTTTCTCCAAGTTGGATCTTCGTTCTGGGTATCATCAAATTCGAGTTCATGAGGATGATATCCCTAAAACAGCTTTCCGCACACATGATGGCCATTATGAGTTTTTGGTCATGCCCTTTGGCCTCACTAATGCTCCTTCCACATTCCAGGCCTTAATGAATAAAATATTTCGACCCTACTTGCGGAAATTCATTCTGGTATTCTTTGATGATATCCTCATCTACAGTAAAACATGGGATGAACATCTCCAGCATCTGGATCTTGTCATGCAACTTTTCACTGACCATCATCTCCATGCCAAGGAGTCTAAATGTGTTTTTGGACAGAAGGAAGTTGAGTATCTCGGGCACATTATCTCAGCACAAGGGGTTCGCGTGGATCCTGCCAAAATCGATGCCATGAACAATTGGCCGCATCCTCAGACACTCAAGAGCCTTCGTGGTTTTTTGGGGAAGATTGCAGCTCCATTAACTGCTCTATTGAAAAAGGATGCTTTTACATGGACACCTGCTGCTCAGTGTGCATTTGACAAACTAAAACAAGCTATGTGTACTACACCTGTGCTAGCTATGCCCGATTTTTCCAAGCCCTTCACTATTGAGAGTGATGCTTGCGGAAATGGACTTGGTGCTGTTCTCCTTCAAGATGAACACCCCATTGCGTTCACCAGCAAATCCCTTTCATGTAAGAATTTAGCTGCCTCTACCTATGAGAAGGAAATGATGGCTATTTTGCATGCAGTACAGAAGTGGCGTCCATACCTATTAGGGAATCATTTCTGCATCAAGACTGATCACCAAAGTCTGAAATATTTCTTGGACCAGCGTGTCTCCTCCCCGGCACAACAACAATGGGTTAGCAAACTCATGGGTTCTGACTATGAGATCACTTACAAGAAGGGTAAAGACAATATTGTGGCAGATGCTCTTTCTCGCACATTTGATGCCCAAGGTTCTCTTTCAACTATTTCTATGCCTGTTCCAAATTGGTTGCAATTTGTTCAACATGGTTATGTCAATGACTCTTCCTTATCTCAAATCATCCAACGCTTGACCAACAACCCTTCTGTTGTACCACATTACTCTTGGGATGGTGCTTCTCTGCGATACAAGGGTCGTCTGGTGCTTCCCCAGAGCACAGATCTTCAACAGGCTGTCTTCTATGAACTCCATGCTTCTCCATCGGCAGGGCACTCTGGGTTCCTCAAAACATATGAACGAGCATGGCGTAACTTCTTTTGGCAGGGCATGAAAAGGACAATTCAACAGATGGTGGCCGAATGTGATACCTGCTAGCGCAATAAGGGTGAAACAACACTCCCTCTAGGATTGCTTGAACCCTTTCCCATACCTACATGGATTTGGACAGATATTTCTATGGATTTCATTGAAGGGCTCCCTAAATTTGGCAGGAAGACAGTGATTCTCGTTGTGGTTGATCGCCTCTCCAAATATAGTCATTTCTGTGCTCTCAGCCATCCCTATACAGCCTCCTCCGTCGCTCAAATTTTCCTGGACCAGATCTTTCGTCTTCATGGCATCCCTTCTTCCATTGTCTCGGATCGTGATGCGACTTTCACCAGTCATTTTTGGACAGAACTATTTCGCCACACTGGCACCAAACTGAAGATGAGTTCAGGGTATCACCCACAAACAGATGGTCAGACTGAAATTATCAAAAATGCTTGGAAACTTATCTTCGTTGCTTCACCTCGAAACAAAAACATCAGTGGGAAAAGTGGCTCCCTCTCACTGAATGGTGGTACAATACCTCTTACCACACTGCCTCTAAAATGACCCCATATGAAGCAGTCTATGGTCAGGCACCTCCAGCTCTTCTTCCATACACCCCCACCAGTTCACTAGTTCAGGAAGTTGACATGGTCCTTCAAAACCACGATCAGATTCTTCGCATTTTGCGGGACAATCTTCACATGGCAAGAAATCGCATGAAGCAACAAGCTGATCAACACCGTTCTGAGCGCACTTTTCAAGTCGATGATATGGTTTTTCTTCGTCTCCAGCCGTACAAGCAATCCTCCTTGAAACTCAAAGGGTGTCATAAGCTCGCTCCAAAGTTCTATGGGCCATATCGGATTCTTCAGAAGATTGGGTCCATTGCTTATAAATTGGAACTTCCTCCTTCTTCCCGCATTCATCCAGTCTTTCATGTCTCTTGTCTGAAGAAAGTTCTTGGCACCAACATCAGTGGATAGACGATTTTACCCGAACTGGATAATGAAGGATCCATCCTTTTGGAGCCAGAGGCCATCCTCAATCGGCACACGCGTCAGCTTCGCTCTCGCTCTATCACAGAGGTCTTAATTCAGTGGCACGACATGCAACCAGAGGATGCTACATGGGAACCACTCCTTCAGATTCAACAACAATTTCCACATCTAAAGCTTTGAGGACAAAGCTCTTTAAAAGGGGGAGGGGATGTTAGGAACCCATGTCTTTACTTTGTTAGTATGTTGTTGTAGGACGCATATGCTTTGTAAGTCGTCCCGTAGTATTTGTTGATCAATAGTTTGTGTTATTGTTGTTGGCGCATATGCTTTGTAAGTCGCCCGTAGTATTGTTGATCCATAGTTTGTAGTGGCCCATGGTTTTGACCCATAGTATTGGCGCCTAGACTTAGTATATAAGTGTGTGTTGAGACCTATGAAGGAACCGTGAAGTTATTTGTATTGAGCTTGCTCATAGGAGGTTGCCCCATCGAAGTGGCCCGTGATCAATATAAAAGTGATTCTGAGTTCTGTCATTTCTGCTATTTCGCATATTCGTATTAATTAATTGTTGCAGGTGCATCACAGTCGTGCATTAGATTGGTTTATGAAGTTTGTTCTAGTCCCTACAGGAGTCCGAGAGAAGTCACTAGATGAGATCCGGGATGGGTTTATTGCAGAATTCAGAAAGCCCAAGTCTAAGGCTCAATATATTACGGAATTGAAAGAAATTAAGCAGTATCCCAATGAGACGGTGTGGGATTTCGATCAACGGTTCAAGACGCTGATGGCAAGGGTTAGTTTCGATATGAGCGTTTTCCAACATAAAGAGTGGTTCATCGTGGAACTACTACCACATATTCGGCTACCATTAATGCAACAAAACATCTCGACGCCCAGTGAAGCTTTGGAGATTGCAATGCGGTTGGAGGCGTCGCCGATTGGAGAAAATGTAGCTGGGATGTCGCAAATTCAGACACCGCTGGCTAACTTGACCATACAGCTGCAAGATTTGAAGAAGGGTAAGGAGCAGCGCGAAGAGGTATGGTGCACACGATGTCGAGGGGAAGGGCATACGAAGGACAATTGCTCGAACTTCCGCAACTATTTGGTTTTAGGAGCGCCAAACCTGTTAAATGGTGTTGGCATGCCGTATTGCCGCGTTTGTCAGGAATTTGGGCACCGCCATGAAGAATGTCCATATATGCAGAAGATGGTCACCAAGCCGATGAATCTATATTGCACTTTCTGCAAATCAGTTCGACATGATGACAAGGACTGCCGGGCATATGGGTTTCTTCATGAGAGAACATACGACGCTTTCTATGTAAAGGATGACTAGCGTGCCGTACAACAACCACCACTGCAGCAGCAGGTATCCTAGTCGCTACCTCAACCGTAGGTACAGTTTGTACCGCATCAACAACAACAGCAGTTTGTGCTGCAATATGATCCGATGCCAATGGCTCCACAGCAGCCACAGTACATTCAGCAACTGCAGTATGCACAATAAGGTCAAGGCATGATGCAACAACAGTACAATCAACAACAATACCAACAACAAGGTGGATTCCGTGGAGGATTCAGGGGTGGACGCGGTGGAGGATTTGGTCGCGGAGGAGGACGAGTAGGTTGTGGACCTGTGCAGTGCTATCACTATGTGGTATGGGGACACTATTAGCGAGATTGCCCATTGTTGCAGATGCAATGTACATTTTGCTTCATTGCAGACCATACAGTAGAGAACTGCCCGCAGTTGATTGCATGATGGCATGCATGGAATATTCCGCAATTGCAGGACCAGGCTCAACATCCCGTACAGAATTAGGTGCAGCAACCGGTGCATAACCAAAACCAACGACCAATTCAGAATGCTAATTAAAATGTGAACCAGCCGAGGAATCCACCGCTGAACCAGAATCTAGGTGCAAATGTTTCAACAATCTCAACAGAGCCAAGGCCACATGATGCAGCTGTTGCGGTGATCACTCGGGGAGGTGCAAAAACATGAGAAGACACCTCACATCCGCTGATTCGGTTGTTCGGGCCGAAGAAGGTGTCATTTGACATTAATTCAGAGCGCGATACATTCCAGCAGGCACGACGGGTGTTGGACAAAGGCAAGGCTATTGTCTATGTTATGCCCCCTGTCTTTGATGATACATTAGAAGCTAGTCCATCAGCGCAGTCTGGAACTTTGCAGGGATTCCTGGAAAGTTGTTTGTTGTTGGCAAGGGATCCTATTGCGCTTGCCAAGATTGAGGGGTTGTTGCAGTGCTTGCCAAGGGGACACCAGGAATCCGTGGTGAATTCCTTACAACGGAGGAAGATTGGCAAGGAGATGCGGATGAATATTCAAATTGGAGACTACGATGTTGACTCAGTTATTCTATATCTTGGTTCAGATGTCAACATCTTAACCAAGCAGGCATGGCAGAAAATGGGGAGCCCCCCATTGAGCTGGTCCACTGTACAGCTCCGGCTAGCTAATCACGCTAAAGTGACATCGATTGGGAGAGTCCCTCGGTTAGTGGTGGACATTGAAGGCATGAAGACCTACGCTGACTTCGATGTCATCGAAGTGGTTGAAGGGGGAAGCTCTTATCCCACCTTGCTAGGGATCAGATGGGCTAACGACAGTGGAGCGGTAATCAACTTCAAGCGACGAATGATGACTTTTGAAAATCGCGATGCACTACAAAAGTTTTGACACTACTTATTGGGCGAACATTTTAAGATGTTCACAGACCATTCTGCCTTGAAGTACCTGGTCAATAAGCATGTGTTGGGGGGGAAGATATGCCTAGTTACTTCTCTTTCAGGAGTTCAACTTTGAAGTAATTTTGAAGCCAGGGTGGTTGAACTCTGGTCCTGATCACTTATCGCGGATTGACACAGGAGAGGAGCCGACTAACATTAAAGACGGGTTCCCTGATGCGCAACTATTTAGGGTTGAAGTAGCCGATGGCTATTTTGCAGAAATCATTCAGTTTTTGGCAACAGGTACCTCACCAGAAGAGCTCACCACTAGTCAGAAGAAGTAGTTGGTGGTTAAAGCTGTCGACTTCCAGCTCATCGTAGGAGAGTTATACAAGATGGGTGCAGACGAGGTATTATGACAGTGTGTCTTGCCACACGAGCAAGCGTAGATATTGGCAGAAGCACATGGAGGAGTGGCTGGAGGACACTACGGTGGTCGGGCGACTACTAGGAAGGTGCTTCGTGCGGGGCTTTGGTGGCCCATGCTCCATAATGATGCAACCGACTATGCGCGGTCCTGCGACGTCTGTCAGAGAACTGGGAAGCCATCCAGGAGGGATGAGATGCCGCTGATGCCTCAGTTAACACTACAACCATTTGACAAATGGCTAGTGTATTTTGTGGGACCAATCAATCCATCAGGTAAGTGCACTGGTGCCAGATATATCATCACTGCGATAGACTATTTGACCATATGGGCGGAAGCTGCACCAGTTGTTGATTGTTCTGCAGCCACGGCTGCACGGTTTTTGTTTGATAACATTATCACTCGTTTCGGATGCCCCAAGATATTGTTGAGTGATCAAGGAAGCCACTTTCTCAATCGCACCATCACCGCACTGACGGAGGAGCTGCAGATTTAGCATAAGAGTACGCCATATCATCCACAGGAAAATGGCACAGTGGAATATTTCAATAAGATATTGGAACTTGCACTGACAAAGGTGTGCAATGCGAACCATGACGACTGGGATCTCAAAATCCCAACATTATTGTGGGCCTATTGCACCACATGTAAAAGGTTGACAGGTCAGACACCATTTAAGCTGGTATATGCACAAGAAGCAATCATGCCTATGGAGTACATTGTTCCAAGTCTGCGCGTCGTAGCAATGACAGGAATGGATTATGCGGCAACATTAGAGGAACGCCTAGCGCAGTTAGTCCAGCTAGAGGAAGATCGCTTTATCGTCGATTTCCATCAGGGTGTGGAGAAGGATCGCCAAAAGGCTTGGCATGATCGCCACATCAAGAACAAATAGTTTCAACAGGGTGATTTGGTGTTGTTGTATGACAACAAGTTTATGAAACATCTAGGAAAATTGCAGATGCATTGGCTTGGTTCGTATCGCATCATTAGCATCACTTTAGGAGGAGCGGTATAGTTGCAGCAGTTGGATGGAGCGATGCTCCCCAAGCTGATTAATGGTAGCAGGTTGAAGCCCTATCGGTCGGGCTTGGAACAGCGCGATGCCTGAGTCGCATTAGGTAAAAAAAAAAAAAGTGTAGATTAATCGGTGGCAGGGTGGCGCACCAACATGAACGGAATGCGGAAGCAGGGAGGCTTCTACCGCAAGTTAGGAGCGGTCCGCGACAAGTGGCAGTGTTGCGACTGGGTCACATCAGAAATCATTATGCAGATGGGACTTTTTCCTTTTGGGAAGATATGATCGTTAATCGATTACGTTGTGCCAAAAGAACACACGTTTGGAATAAGGAATACACCGAGGCAGCATGGCCGACGACACCTGGAGTGATGGTTTGCATGGTTGGCACGAGGCATCCACCATGGAAGAATGGCCAAAGGGGCCGAGGGATGATGCTTTGTACATTTTTGCACGCAGGGAAACAGGCGGAAGTATGATTGTTCCACCCACCTCAGAAGTCCGGCTAATACTCACACGGAGCAACGCAATATTATGATTACCTTGGAGCATGAGAAGGTGGTGCAAAGGATTGTCGAGGTAGACGAATGGCTGAATGCGATGTACAAATATAGGAACCAGAGGATCGTAAGAGCATAGAGGTTGTTCCAATTTAGAGGGTTATGTTACGAGAGGGTTAGGCATCTAGCTAAGTTAGGAATTCCAAGGAGGTTGTGGAAATGATCCATTTCATTTCATGTGGCAGCACACCAGGTGCGCTGAGGGCCCACACAACGAGTGTACCCCCGAGCGTTTGGAGCAAGCCGTGCCTTGGACACACAGGGGTTACAAGCATGAAGTCTCGTCCGAGATGTCTAGGCAGTTGGTTATGGTTCGAAGTCTCGTGGTCCCCGTGACCACACAAAAGGGGGGGGTCGTAGCCCCCGGGTCCCTGTAACATGTGCTTTGGTGCAGAACAGATGTGCCAGAACCACTGGCCTGTTTTACACCTTGGCGTTGCTCGAAAAATTCCTCTCTGTCTACAATCGGTCTCTCGAGACTGGAGGATGAGTTTGCAAGGTCCATGACAGTAAGCCGGGAAAAGTCCACTTTTTGGAAAGAAGTACATGACAGCGAGCAGATGATCAGTGTAGCAAAAGGAGCAGGACAACACTGCGCGATCCAGACAGCAAGAACAATTGCAGAACTTTAGTAGCATCAAGACCACAATATACACCATGTCCAGTTGACGTGGCTCGAGGGCGAGCTACAAGATTGTGTCGGGGGCCTGTTGGTAGGCGGTTTGGTAAGGAAGAATTGCAACATCGCCGATGTTGTGACACGTCAGAAGAGGTCACGGAAGGAAGAAGGATGCATTATTTTATGTATTTTTTTGAGTTGTTTGTACCGCAGAATGCGGGTTTTTGGGTCATTGGACCATATGAGATGTAATTTTGAGCTTATTGTACTGCAGTAGGTGGGTTTTTGGGTCATTTGGACCATGTCAGTTAGATTTTGGGTCATTTGTCCAGGAGTTGGTTAGGAAGTTGTTAGTAAGTGGACAAGCATTGTAAAGGAGGAAGCCTATATATAGACAAAAAATTGTAGGTCATAAGACATCTTGGAGGTGCGTTGTTTTGCATATGTTCTGAGATCGAGAGATATTGCTGAGATCTGGTTTTGCAGAGATGTTGTATCAGGGTTTTTCTGAAGTAATATGACATGACGAAACTGTTTGGTGAAATTCCTTGTGTACCTTTCATGTTAATGCCTGTTGTGATGATTTATTGCTGCAGATAACCTTTTAATGTTATATTTGTTTTTGTTGCGATGAATGACTCTGTTAAATAATGCTATGAATACAAATGACATTAATCTTGAATGCATAGATCTATTTTGGATGCTGCGATAAGTTGAGTAATTGTTGCTGCAATCATCCTCCTTCATTCGACAGAAACATGGTTCCATCCACTCTCCCTTGATTTCCTCGGGTGAGACCTCATCTGCTCTACAGGTGTTGTTTTGCAGGCTAAAACCTTTTTAGGTCGGTGCTCAGGGAGATCGCGGTGGGTTGGTGTCGATAGTGATGGGAACCCCTGTAGACTGGGTTTGAGTCAACACACCTTCAATTGGTTTGAGGTTGAGGGGGGGGGGGCTAGTAGAATATGGTTTTGATCACTTGGAGTATTCAATTTTCACATCTAGTACTATTCTTTCTCGGTGTTGGAAGGGGGAGTAAAGGACACTAGTGTTGGTCTAAGTTCAACCTCACAAATTTTGGACTAGGAGTATTTTCCTATAGTTTTGGATACTTTGGAGCACTATACTACAATGGATTTGTCAACATCTCATCACTCTTGTCAGAATCCAATTGGCACCTTTATTCTACCCTCTACCCATTATTTATCTCTTTCTCATTCGTTGAACCTAGTGGTCCCTGCAATCGATATTGGATCCACTAATTATGAGACTAATAATGGGAGTTACTCCATATCTTTGGGTGATATTCTATTGCTTTCCCTTTGGTTTCTAGTTATTCTAAGACAATCAATCTATCTCCTTATCCTAATTTTTCTTCCTATGTTCCCAAGTCTAGAGGTGGTTTGGGTTAGAGTGAGGGATTCATGTGGTGTTCTCTTGTTTTGGCTAGCCTATCTAGCTATTCAAGGCCCTCTTTTCCCATTTTGGATTCTTCTCTGGGCATGACAATGGAGGTCTCAATTGCTCAAAAGAAGCATTGGAAGGTAGTGAAGAGATGAAGTTAGAATATGAAGATGATTGTAGGCGAAGATTTATGCATGGACAATAACTTGGAGTATTTAGGTACATCTCTCTTGGGTCATTTTTTTGGTATTCACAATTTAGAAGACTCCTTAAGATATTGGATTAAAATTTCTTGGGAGCCCATTATTGGCTAGTATCCTTGGGCACATTCTCACCAAGGGTTGGTTAGGGTTTATGTTTTCATTGGAGGAGGATTAGTGTGAATCCTCAATGGTAGGTAGATTTGGGGGTCCTGTTTACTTTGATTAAATACTTGGTATCCTTGCTTTGACCCTAGAAGGGAGGTCTCACCACATGTGTTGATTTGGTTGAAAGTGCCATGTCTACCAATAAAATTATGGCATGAGAAATTTCTCATGGACCTGGGAAATTTTATGGGGAAAAAGGTGTTTGTGGACCCATTGTATAGATACATCCCAAAGCGGACGATATCGAAGGTTATGGTAAATTTGGATTTTTCAAAGGGTCTTGTAGATAGTGTAGAAATTGAGTTTGGGGATGTTGTTTTACAATAGCCTCTGTATTCTCAATATCACCTTTTACTCAATCAATGCCATTATATTGGTCATGTTGTTGAGGACAGTTTGAAGTATTTGAGAAGGTAGGTATGGAGGTGCAAGCCATATGGTATTTCACATTTGGAATATTTGGAGAAGTCAAAGAAGTTGTCAGGGCCATTTGTGGGACCTAGCTCTTTGGGTTGGTGGATTTGGAAGCTAAAAAATTGGTACTCATCTTGTCACTCATACTTCAAGGTCTATTTCTAATCATATACCTCTTTAGTTCATACTATCACAACTTCTCCAACTCCAGTGGATGGTGTGGTTGAAACTAAGGAGGTGGGTGGGGAAGTTCTGATTTCAAGGAATGAGGGGGTTCCCTCTCCTAGAGTTAGTGCACACGATATAAGGGATTCATGCACAAAGGAGAGCCTCCTTACACCTGCACATGATTTGGGGTCAAAAGTTTTGGGTGGGATCACCACTAGCTCACCCTCACACAATGACCTTTCTTTTATCCATTTTAGAATTGTGTTCATTGTTGCTTTGGTGGACTCCACTCAGGGACCACTTTAATTGGTTGGTGTAAAGGCTTAGACATTAGAGGTCCCTATTGAAATTTCTTTGGACAACCAAATTGTCGGGGAGGCATATTCTAGTGGTAAGAATCATCTAGCACACACTTCTCCTCTCTCCTCTTCTTTTTTAGATCCCATTTCTATTGGTAAAGTAGTTCCACATGGATTGGAGGCCATACTTCCTTGTGTTGGGGTTGTTTCCCTTATTAGAGGGTAATTTTATTAATACCCCTAAGGAAGGTTTGGAAGTTTCCTTGCCATAATCCATTTCTTCATAGGATTTTATTTCCTCTTCCTATGGTTTACAAAAGGGTGGATCTCAAATTTCGAGGCATGCCGAGAGATCTTTTTCAAGGTTAGGGCATATTCATTATGCTCTTAGGTTGAAGGGGTCTTCTAATTTGATGGGGGATGTGGTTTCTAGTGGGATGGGTTTGGATACTATAAGAGAGGTTATTTCGACTTTGGATCGAAATTCATTTATGAAATTAGCACAATCCAATGCTGCGGTGGAGGTACTACAAGGTAAACAATTGATGATTGATAGGGCACTTAGAGAACAAAATCCCTGTTTAAGCAATGATATTTTATTTGGGTTGATGCTTGTGGCTTTTCGGGTGACCTACTCACACGTTGGAATTATGGTATATCTCTAATTAATTGTTTTTCTGTATACTCAAGGATGCGCATGACTTTCAAATGCAAAGGCTTGGATCTACAAGTCTTGGTTTTGAATGTGTATGGGCCTTACAATCACAGACAATATTTTGGAATAATTTGTATGGTTCTCAGGTGGTTTTGGAGCAACACTTAATTACTAGGGTGACCTAAATTTTGCATTATTCAGGGAAGAAGCATTGGGGTTCTAATTCTTGGGTGGATCCACTATTAGGTCACTTTCTACATCATTTAGAATGGTTGGGACTAGTGGATGTTGAGTTGGTGGTCACGAAACCAACATGGTGTAACAAGAAGTTGGGATCCATGGTGATGCTTAAATGGTTGGCCAATGTTCTTATCGCTAAGAATTTTCTACATCAAGTGGAGAGATCCCAGTCTTGGATCTCTACTAGTGGGTGTTATGATCACAACCCGATTTTCTTACAATTAGATAGGGCTCAAAAGAAGTCTCCTACTCCGCTCAAATTTAACCCTATTTGGCTTGGGGAGGTAAACTTTCAAGAAATAGTTAAAGCAGAATGGAAGCACTATGATCAAAATTTGGATTTATCTGCCGGTACACAATTTATAGATTTTCTTAAGGACATCAAATGGAAGGTTGTTGACTAGTCTGCTAGCTGCATAGAGAAAAATATGGCCATCTAACGAAGGTTGAGTTGGATATTTAAAAGTTATTTGATTTTATTTATGGAAGTGTTTTTATAGATGAAGAAAGTCGTTTCTCAGTAGACTTGGAAAATAAAGGACAAAACTTCTAAGAGATTGAGTGGTTTCCCGAGGATGAAGATTCAGGTGGTTTGGCTAGCACTGGGTGATGAGAACACATCCCTCTTCCATAAATATACAACTTAGAGGAAGAACCGTAATATTATTTGCTAATTACATACTTCATATGTCGTAGTTCAATAAGAGGTTTTACATATTTAACAGATATGGGGGTTCAATATTTCTATGAGATTTATAAGGAGATTGACTCAACAAACATTGCCAAACTAATAAAGATATGTTCCTATTTTCCTAGGATTGTGGAAGAAGAAGATAATGCCAAATTATTTGAACCTATTTCTCTAGAAGAATTACAAGAGGTGATGTCAAAACTTTAGAAGGACAAAATTCTTGGGCCTAATGGGTGGTCGATTGAAGTCTCTCCGTGTTTTTTTTATCTCTTGGGTGACAATCTATTAAGGGTAGTTGAAGAGGTCAGATTAATAGGTAATGTTTTACCTTGTTTTGATTCCACTTTTATTGCATTGATACTAAAGGTGGATAAGTCAAATAGTTTTGGCGAGTATAGGCCTATATCTTTATGTAGTTGTATTTACAAGATAGTCGTGAAGGTGTTGGTTGCTCATCTTAATCCAATTCTATATATTTTCGTTTCTCTTGAACAATTCAGGTTTTTAGAAGGTTGAAAAATACATAATACTCTAGGGGAAACTCAAGAATGTATTCATCATATACAAGTGAAGAAGCTACCTACCATGCTTATAAAAATGAATTTATCAAAAGCATATGATAGAACCTATTGGATTTATGTTTAGCTATTACTAATACATGTGGGTTTTTTATTAAATATGGTCAACTAGATAATGGGGTGCATCACTTCTGTATCTTATGTGAATTTAGTCAATGGCTCGACCTCTCCTTTCTTGACACACTTGCATGGAATTCATCAAGGTTGTCCACTATATCCTTATCTCCTTCTACTAGTTGTCGAGAGGCTAAGTAGAGCCATTAGGGGGGCTATAAATAGCTGGAGACTTCAGGGGATTGGGTTTGGCGAGGGGGTAAATGTCACATTTATTATTTGTTGATGATGTCTTTCTCTTTACAAATGGATCGATTTTAGAAGGAATATACTGGTTTGGAAGGATGTGGAATCCTAATTAAAGATTAGGAATTTCTGGGTGATATTTAAGTGGAAGAATGCAGTTTATGTTCATGTTTTGATAGGCTAGAGCTCAGCGCTGTTAGATGTATTCCATTTCTAGTGTTGTGGGGTATTTGGATAGCACATAGTACCCATTTATTCAAGGAAGCTTCAATTCAAACTTTTCAAATATTTGCATGGGTTACCTCTCTTTGTTTTTTAAGGTAGATACAAGGGTAAAAAATCCCAGGGCGATCGAGGAGCTTCAAATTGATAAAAGACAGTGTTGGAGCTTCTTTGATGTCATTTGTTAGGGATATGAACATGTTTGTGGATTAGGGGGTGTTTTTATTCTTTTCTAATGATCATTACATTTATTTTAAAGCCAACGATGCACAAGGATCCAACAATCTAGCATAGTTATGTTGATGTATATGTAACTTCGGAATGTATTTCACATATATCTATATTGTATTCCTATAGAGATATTATTATTCCTCTATACGGAAGTGGTTGTATTCCTATAGAGATGTTATTATTCCTCTATACGGAAGTATCGTCATTTATATTGTAAGTGTCGTAACTTATACTTGATGGGTTATTAGACCACCTTGTTGGGGTCGGCCTTGTATAAGTCAGGTGGGTCAAAGGGTTATTAGACCAACCTATTGGGGGTCGGCCATGTGGGTCAAAGGGTTATTAGACCACCCTAGTGGGGGTCGGCCTAGTCAGCATTATGTTAAGTGGTTAAGTTGAGGTCGACCTAGTTGAGTAAAGGTCAAGTCAAGTTAGTGTATAAATAGAGAGTGTGTCTCTCTCATTTTACACATTCTATTCTCTCACTCACACTGTGGAGAGTGGCGCACTTGTGGAGGAGGAGGCTCTTCTGCTAGGAGAAGACTATCTCTTGTATTCTGGTTGTATCATTGCTCTATCTATCTCTGAGGAAGTTATTGGGGTTTTTCACCTTTATGGTTTTCCCCAAGTAAATCTTTGTGTCTCTTGTGTGCTTGCATTATTGTCTCCATGATTGATATGCTGTAGATATGCTGTACATGTTGTTCTCTCAGTTAAGATCCTAGATCAGATTGAATTAAATTCTGAAAATTTAACATGGTATCAGAGCTAACCTGAAAGAAGGCATGATATGGCATGTATGACACTTGTTGCACTTACGATGCTAGGGCTTGATATAGCAAAAACCAGTCATTGTAGCACTTTCGCTATAAATCCGTTTTGGAGAAGTTTTCGGACCTGAAACCTTTACAGGTCGAAGATTAAATCCCCATGTACCTTGTGTCCAAAGGAAAACCCCTAATTCGTTGTACTTTGTGATTTATGATCTGTACAATATAAGGTTTCGGCCTCTTCCAAATCTGAGTCAAAATCATGGATCACTTAGAAAATCTACTTTCGAGGTATGTATAACTTGGTTCTACAATGGTTAACTTATGAGACATGTAGGTTACTAGCACAAGTCACTGAAGAGAACCATAAGACATTATGTGGGTATGTTAGACATAACTAGCTAGCATGCTAATCCATGTATGTTTTTCCTATATCAAGCTAGAATCCTACCTTGTGTTAGGATCTTATACTGTTGTGTTGTTGATAATGATTATTCATGAAGTCATAGGTTTGAATAATCATGGTTGTATGCATATTATGTTTCTTACCATAATTGATGATATGAATAATTAGAAGAATCATGAAGGTATAGGTTTGAATAATCACAGATTTTATGCATATTATATCTCTTATCTTGATTGATGATTCAACTAACCAGAAGAGTCCTATGATCAAATAAGAAAATGTATGAGTAAAAGAAGACTTCCCTGAAACCTTGAATACTAATGTTTATTATCTGTGAATGATCATGAATATACATGTTTAAGATTATTGTGTTTTGATAGTATTAAGATTATACTAATATATGTGTGATTATGTATGAGACCTCAAGGATAACACAATGATGATACTAATAAGCATGCATAGTGATTAATGATGGATGTAAGTTCAAGGACAGGTAATCTAGGAAGCAAAGATCAAGAGGGAGCACACTCCAGTTGTTCCTGCAAGAAAGCAAAGGAGCACACTTCAGTAGTTTCTGCAAGGATGCAGATATTCAGAGGGAGTTAACCACTTCTCACAATCCACATAAGAATGGAGTTGCAGAAAAGAAGCAAAGACTGAGAGGGAGTCAACCCAACAAACAAACAAAGATAAGTATTTGAATTGTCATATTTTATTGTTTAAATAATACTGTTCAATAATGTATATATTGATGTTCCTAGAATTAGGTTGTGTATTATGCATATTAGAATAGTTGCATTGATGAACAATATACTACTAATATGCATGGGTAAGTAGCCTATGGAACTGTACAACATTCCATTGCTACTTATCTAGAATGAAACCTCTTTGCTGACATGTTGGGAGTTGTGCACACTCTTAACAATGTTCTGGTAGAGATTGGAAGGCATCTAGAAAGTTACGGGATATGGATAAATGTTGTATTGAAGCATTGGCTAAGATAATTGCATGACTGTATGACATATTTTTTTATGTGTAAGAATTTGTTCTGAAAACTATGAGATGTTTTTTAATCATGCAATTTAACTTGTTGTGTAGGAAAGATCGTATGCCATCACCTACAAAAGAAGAACTACACCATTTGTTCAGCAACAAAATTATCTATTGAAGATATTGAAGTTTCCAGGATATGGGAAGAATTGCATGATCCGTCGATCATGAAGAATGATGTTTGGGATGTAGTCCCAAGACCTGAAGTGAAGTTTGTTATGACTTCCATATGGATCTATCAAGATCAAGCATGCTGCAGACGACAACATAGAGAAATATAAAAGTGATGAAATAGAAGATACAACAGATGGATTTCAAGACAGCTTTCTTGAATGGTGTAGTTGAAGAAGAAGTGTATGTGGAGCAGCCACTTGGTTATGAGACACATGACAGGAAATCATATATGTGCAGAACTTGGTATGGTAGGATAGGCATCTTTCTATCCAGTTTGGTCTTTACCAAGAGTAAAGCGGGTTCCAACCTTTACTACAAGGTTGAGGAAGGCAATCCAGTGATACTACTGTGTGGATGACCTGTTTGTATCAGGTGACGATAGATTGATTTCCGACACATAGCGGAAGCTTGCTGCCGAGTTTGAGTTGAGGAACTTGGGGGTGATGCACTATTTGTTTTTGGCATGGAGGTGTGGCAGAGTGATGGAATCTTCCTTGGACAAGGGAAGTATACAGTAGAGATCCTGAAGAGGTTCGGGATGATGGACTGCAAGGCTATGGCCACACCTATGGCATCGAACCTGAAGCGTCTGTGTGATGCTTCATCTGAGCTAGTTGATATCACTATGTATCATCAGATGATTGGGTCCTTGATGTACCTGACGAACACGAGACCATATATTTTCTTTGCGGTGAATACATTGAGCTAGTTCCTGACGGATCCGAGGAGTGTTCACCTGGTTGCTGTAAAGCATGTTCTGAGGTACCTGAAGGGTACAGTGGATTATGGGCTCAAGTATGAAGTGAATCAAAAGTTTAACCTGCAGGGTTATGCTGATTCAGATTGGGCTGGCAGTGCTGCAGATAGGAAGAGCACATCTGGGTGCTGCTTTAGTATGGGATCAGGTGTGATCTCTTGGTTTAGTAGGAAGCAGTCCTGCGTAGCCCTGAGTGCAACTGAGGCAGAGTATGTTGCATCCTGTTCAGCTAGTTGTGAGGCAGTATGGCTATGGAAGCTACTGTCTGAGTTATTTGATATCCCGTTGGATGCTACTGGTATCTTCTGTGATAACCAGAGTTGTGTGAAGCTGTCCGAGAACCCAGTGTTTCATGACAGGTCGAAACACATAGAGATCAAATATCACTATATCAGGGATATGGTGCAGAGAGGAGTTGTGAAACTCCTGTACATTGCGACGGACGAGCAGATTGCAGATGTGCCGACGAAGCCACTAGCCAGGGTGAAGTTCGAGTAATTCAGGGAGAGGCTTGGTGTTCCTCAGATTGATGACACTTCGAGGAAGAAGTGATGGACACATTTCCTGAAGCCATTCCAAGCATGTTGGAAGGAGGATCCTTCACATGGCCGTGGATGTAAGCGCTGCATGATGAACATTAGGATGATGTTCTGCTTTCTGCTTTGTATGATCAGTTGGATCATTTATATGTATATGTATGTACGCATCATGTTGGATGCTGGATATGATCAATTGGATCATTTATATGTATATGTATGTACGCATCATGTTGTATGCTGGATATGATCAGTAGGATCATTTGTATGTATTTTGTATGCATCATGTTGGATGCTTGGACCATGTATCTATATATGTATCAGGTGGATACATTGTATGATCAGGTGGATCATGTATGGTGATATGTATCATGTATTTGTATTTGTATCAGGTGGATACATTGTATGATCAGGTGGATCATGTATGATGATATGTATCAGGTAGATACTTGGTATGCATCAGGTAGATGCATTGTATGATTAGGGTGATCGTGGATGACGAGCTTCTCCAGATGACCTGCAGCAGGATGTTGCAGTGATGATGATCAAGGTGATCATGTGTACATCAGGATGATGTATGATGAGTATTAGATGATATTCTATGGCCGTGGAATAGGTTGTGCAGGTAAGCATGTAATTTGTGCCCTGGGAGATTTGCAGATGGTCTTTCGAGGTTTTTCCTATGGCATGTAATTCGTACCCTGGGACATCTGGAAAATGCTCTTTTGAGGTTTTGCTTGAGAGGACATATAATTTGTGCCCTGGGAGATCTGCAGATAGTCTTTCGAGGTTTTGCGTATGGCATGTAATTTGTGCCCTGGGATATCTGGCAGATGCTCTTTCGAGGTTTTGTCCTATGGCATGTAATTTGCTCTTGGGAGATCTAGACAGGATGAAAAAGGCCTCAGATGCTTCAGCCAGGTTTTGCCATGACCACATGTAATTTGCTCCTGGGAGATCTAGACAGGATGAAAAAGGCCTCAGATGCTTCAGCCAGGTTTTGTGGTGGACCACATGTAATGTGCTCCTGGGAGATCCGACAGGTAGAGCTGTGTGCTCGTAACAGCCTGGGATGCTTCAGCCAGGTTTTGTGGTGAGATCACATGTACTGTGCTCCTGGGAGATCCGACAGGTAGAGCCGTGTGCTCGTAACAGCTTGGGATGCTTCAACCAGGTTTTGTGATGGGTCACATGTAATGTGCTCCTGGGAGATCCTACAGGTAGAGCTGTGTGCTCGTAATAGCCTGGGATGCTGCAGCCAGGTTTTGTGACGCATGTAATAAGTCCTGAGAATTCCACAGTATGGCCAGTGATGACGGAGACCTGCAGGTGGTGGGCCTACATCCAGTATGAAAAAGGACTGGCTCTGTAGAACTTCCTATGACGAGTAGATTCAGAGATTGATTGAGATACCAGCAGTAGTGACGATGATGACGACTCGATGATGATTATCCAGTGACGATGATCCAGAGAAGATGACTTGTACTAGAATACCTGTGTCGAGAAATACCTTCCTAGTTAAGAGGGAGTGTTGATGTATATGTAACTTCGAAATGTATTTCACATATATGTATATTGTATTCCTATAGAGATATTATTATTCCTCTATATGGAAGTGGTTGTATTCCTATAGAGATGTTATTGTTCCTTTATACGGAAGTATCGTGAGTGTCGTAACTTATACTTGATGGGTTATTAGACCACCTTGTTGGGGTCGGCCTTGTATAAGTCACGTGGGTCAAAGGGTTATTAGACCACCCTATTGGGGGTCGGCCATGTGGGTCAAAGGGTTATTAGACCACCCTAGTGGGGGTCGGCCTAGTCAACATTATGTTAAGTGGTTAAGTTGAGGCCGACCTAGTTGAATAAAGGTCAAGTCAAGTTAGTGTATAAATAAAGAGTGTGTCTCTCTCATTTTACACATTCTATTCTCTCACTCACACTATTGAGAGTGGCGCACTTGTGGAGGAGGAGGCTCTGCTGCTAGGAGAAGACTATCTCTTGTATTCTGGTTGTATCATTGCTCTATCTATCTCTGAGGAAGTTATTGGAGTTTTTCACCTTTATAGTTTTCCCCAAGTAAATCTTTGTGTCTCTTGTGTGCTTGCATTATTGTCTCCATGATTGATATGCTGTAGATATGCTGTACATGTTGTTCTCTCAGTTAAGATCCTAGATCAGATTGAAGTAAATTTTGAAAATTTAACAAGTTATTGGTTTTAAGGATGTTGATCAAATTAACATTGGATCAAGGGTTTAGAGATTTGCAGGTGTTTACTGATTTTTCATTGCTGATAAACTAGAAATTGTGTCCCAACTTCTGAATTATATTAACCTCCAGAATAAGGCAATCACCTCAAGGAACTTGCAAGTACATTTAACTCTTTCAAAATATGTAGTGTTGGAATTTGGTTTTCATTCCACCCGTCATATTTTTTTTGACGTTTTGGGTTTTTATATTACTTGTCCTGAAACTTTTTGTTTAAAATTTTACCCTTCAACAATGAAGTCTTCTAAAAAATATTACCCTTCAATATTTAAATTTTGTCGACTTTTTTCAAAATAATATTTATTTTCCTGACTTTTTTATAATAAAATTAAAACAATCGTTGTTAAAATCTATCAGGATCCATTAACTTGATTCATATTCATTTTATTTACCATTTATGTACTAAATTAATATTATATAAAAAGATAACTTAAAAGAATACATATGAAGACACATCATAATATGCAAAACTAAATAAATAATGAAGCATAAATAAACACAAAAAAATAGTTTTTTAATTTCACACAATTATGCATATAAAAAGAAAATAAATATCACATAATTATTTTTGATTGGAAAATTGATATCATAAAATGGAGGTAAGAGTTACAATATACTTGAATTGAATCAATATGCCCACTAAAAAGCTATATATCTATGTGCCAGTGTTGTAAATAAAAAATGCAAGACTCTACAAATTATAGCTCTATATGCCCTTTTTTTTTCTCTGTATATTATGTTTGTGTATCGTTTATTATACAAATTGCATAAACTATTTTTATTCCTAATGTTGCACACATATTTCATGTCTCTCAACCCCTTATTTAGTACTTGCCTTCATTTAAATTCTACATCTTTCACTGAAATTGAACCATGAGCAAAATATAAGAGATGTTCATTTCAATTTCAATGGGAGTTGGAGAATTAACCAATACTCTTTGAGTCCGAATCTATATAGATTACTGAAATTATGGGATAAATCAATACACAAACATAACCAAAAAAATAGTGCAAGCATTACCTCTTATAATGCAAATAACTCTCTGTCTCCAAGGCCCTCCAACTCCCAACTTCCAACTCCCAAAGTTGTTGTAGCATGCTAATACAATCAATGAGCATTGAAAACTGAAATTTGTTCATTGCACTGATACGAAAATAAAAAAATAATGGAGAAATCATTGGGTTAAATGAGTTTTTTTTGTTTTTAGGAAAAATCAATGAACTTGCAAATGGAAAGACATGGAAATAATTTTAATTTAAT
The DNA here is from genome assembly GCA_027924585.1 of Larix kaempferi. Lineage (NCBI taxonomy): Eukaryota > Viridiplantae > Streptophyta > Pinopsida > Pinales > Pinaceae > Larix > Larix kaempferi. The sequence continues at coordinate 3,795,290 of BSBM01000765.1, read as the reverse complement.
AGATGTTTCTATTTATTTAGTGAATGTATGCTTTGGAAGTTGGAATTTAGAAAGTATATTTTAACAAATCAATGCAATTTGAAAATGGAAAGACATGGAAATAATTCTATTTTAATAGAAGTTTCTATTTATTTAGTAAATATATGCTTTGGAAGTTGGAATTTAGAAAGTACAGTTTATATAACATAAATATATTAATACTATCAAGGAAATTAGTAATATAATGGCATTTTATAAATTTTGTTATTATTCAAAAATAGTAATAATATAATAACGGTTTATAAATTTTTTATCCTTCACAAAAAAGGATTAAACAAAATTAATAGCGTCAAAATGCCTCGCCTCATAACGAATATTTTGTGACTAACATAAAATACCCCATAACAAACATTTTGCAAATCAAATTCCATCACTAAATATATGAAAAATATATCATATATTTAGAGAATTAAATCAATTGGCAACTTATGGCTCTACTTATTTTAGAAGACGGTAATAACTACAAGCATGCTAAAAAAACGTTATAGCTAGTTGAGTCAGTTGAGGAGTGTTGTTAGACTTTATTTCAGCCGTCGATTAAAATACCACAATCTACGGCCAACATTAAAATCCGTGCCCTACTCAACCAACCAATAAGAGGATAGACTTCTCTTAATATAAATATACCAACTTACATTGGCGGAACTTCAGCTATTAGTATTCTGTATTGATATTCTTGGAAGCAGAAAAGTCTGATCCCTGTGCGATTCGAACTCGAGCGATGGCTCCTAAGGCAGGGAAGAAAGTAGCGGAGAAGATGCCCGTGGCTGAGAAGTTCCACGCTGCAGAGAAGAAGCCCGTGGCAGAGAAATTCCCCGCTGCAGAGAAGAGGCTCGCTCCTCCAAATGCCGGGAAGACACTGCCCAGGAAGGAAGGCGGCGAGAAGAGGGGCAAGAAGAAGAACAAGAAGAACGTGGAAACGTACAAGATATATATCTTCAAGGTTCTGAAGCAGGTTCATCCTGATATCGGTATTTCCAGCAACGCCATGGGGATAATGAACAGCTTCGTCAATGATATCTTTGAGAAGGTGGCCAGCGAGGCAGCCAAACTCGCGCGCTACAACAAGAAGCCGACAATTACCTCGCGGGAGGTCCAGAGCGCCGTAAGGCTCGTTCTTCCAGGGGAGCTCGCCAAACACGCCGTGTCCGAGGGTACCAAAGCGGTTACCAAGTTTACCAGTGCCTGATTTCTCTGCATTTTGATTCAGTTCAACGGCGCCTCTTGATACCACATGTTTCACAAATCTTTTGACCGAGAACAAGATTCATCCATTTTTTTCAATTCCAAAACCAGTTTAGATCAATTGTATACCGGCATTTTATCAAGATCTTCATAAAACCAGGGAGTTTCGTGTCGATGCATTCCAGCAAAAGGTAACAATTGTTTCCTGTCCTTAGATTCCAATGGAATTATTTGGTTTAGTAACATTTCCCCGTAACACTTTTAATACTGTAATGTAACTCAGGCGAAACCTTCTTGATTCTTTAAAATAAATATATAGACGGAGCTCTAACAAAGCAAGCTTCTGCGTGCGTGGTGTTCATTGTTACTTTCTTTTCATTCAGCTTGCATTGTTGATTTCATTTCATTTAGCTTCCTTTTGTACATTGGAAGAGCATTTAATTTAGCAGTATAAGTTTATTTTAATTTTGGATATAAATTCAGCTTGCATTGTTAATTTCATTTCATTTAGCTTCCTTTTGTACATTGGAAGAGAATTTAATTTATTAGTATAAGTTTATTTTAATTTTGAATATAAAAGTGTGAGAAGGATCAATTTCATTGCTGTGTAGAACTTTTATTATGTAAGTTTCTTGTATGTGTTGAATCTTAATATATAAATTATAAATTTTAGTATAAGGATGATTTAATTTTCATATGGCATAGTAAGAAGTATTTAAGTTTATTAGTTTTTTATAGTTTTAATTATTTTATATATATATATCTTTTTTTTTATTATTTTATTTTATTTTTATTTTTATTTTGAATTTTAAAATAAAATTGATTGTAAAATATTCATTTAAATAATATGTTATTATTTGAAGGGCTGTGTTAACTCCTTTTTAATTTGAAGTATACAATTATAAATATTATTTTGAAGTATATAATTATAAGTATTATTGAAATATGTAAATTGAATTTTTTAATTATTTAAAATATATATTTCTTTATTTTGAATTTTAAAATAAAGTTAATTGTAAAATATTCATTTAAATAATATGTTATTATTTGAAGTGATGTAAACTCCTTTTTAATTTGAAGTATACAATTATAAGTATTATTGAAATATGTAAATTGAATTTTTGAAACTATGTTGAATTAGATGGAATGTTAATACATATTAAAATTTAAAGTTGAATGTAGAAAATTGTAAAATGTTTAATTTCTATTGATTGAGATATTTCTCATGGTTAACATATTTTGAATTTTTTTTTAAAGTGAAAAATTAAATTTAAAAATAATTTAAATCTAAAATATCTAGATATTTCTTGTGGATTATGAAGAGCTTCAATCAATAATTAGTCCAGAGGAGTGAAATATTTTTGGTGTATGAGGAGTGAAATATTTTAAAAGGGGATTTGAAGGAGCATAATAATTTTTTTTTTAGGCATTTGAGCTATACATTCAATTGACTTCATCGTTTTTGATCTATTTATTTTTTGTGTAGGTTATGTGTTTATTTTAATATATATATATATATTTTGCTTTTTAATTTTTGATGATGGGGTTTTTTAAAATGATTCCAATGTTATAATATCACTCTGCAATGTATTTATTTATACAATTTATATTTCAAAATAAATAGTTTATTTTATTTTTCAGAAGAAAAAAAGTTTCTTGTTATTTATAATGTAAATAAAAAAAACTACAAAGAAACCTATCCTTTGGATAGTGTCTCTATGAACCTAGTAACTGAAACCTATCTAGACAAGATATATCTAGAAACAAAATTCTTAAATTATCTCATATACTATACGAGGCAACAACATAAATTGATAATTAGTTACAAAAAATAACTTACCAATAATGTTTTTGACATGGTATATAAAAATTAAGACATCAGTCCAATATAAACAAAAAGTTGTGAGATTAGACATCAGTCCAATATATATTTAAAAAAAAAAATTGTGAGATTAGTATTTATTTCATTTTCATTCATTACATTCTTTTATGCTTTGTCATTTTTACACAAACCATATTTTTTTAATTATCTATGAAATAATAATTTTTTTATACATCATATTTTTTTAATTATCTATGAAATAATAATCATTAGTATATGGTAAATTACATTATTGTATCATTCCCCTAAAAATTAATTACATTTTTTCTATGATTCTAATATCTTTTGTGATGCCTACAATGCTCATTACATCAATTAGCATAATTGAAAATTAATTTACATTTTTTCTATGATTCTAATCTCTTTTGTAATGCCTACAATGCTCATTACATCAATTAGTATAACTGAAAATTAATTTATAGAATACAGATAAAATTATGCATATATTCATTGTGTAAAACTTTTAATATGTAAGTTTCCTGTATGTGTTCAAATCTTTAATATATAAATTATAAATTTTAGTTTAAGGATAACTCAATTTTCATATGGCATAATAAGAAGTATCTAAGTTTATTAGTTTTTTTTAGTTTTAAATATTTAAAATATATATTTCTTTGATTTTGAATTTTAAAATAAGGTTGATTGAAAAATATTCATTTAAATAATATAGCATAGTAAGAAGTATCTAAGTTTATCAGTTTTTTTTAGTTTTAAGTATTTAAAATATATATTTCTTTGATTTTGAATTTTAAAATAAGGTTGATTGTAAAATATTCATTTAAATAATATGTTATTATTTAAAATGCTGTGTAAACTCCTTTTTAATTTAAAATATACAATTATAAGTATTATTAAAATATGAAAATTGAATTTTTGAAACTATATTAAATTATATGGAATGTTAATACATATTAAAATTTAAAGTTAAATGTAGGAAATTGTAAAATGTTTAATTTCTATTTCCTACATTTTACAATTTACTACATTTGAGATAAGCTAAATTCTAAATTTGTATTTTCTTAATTAAGCACATTTTTCATTTACAACATTATTCACAATCATTAGCCATCAACATATAAATAATAAAGATTAAACTAGTATGTGTACCTTTGGGTGCAAAAAAGAATATCAAGTATTAGTCATCAATATATAAACAATAAAGACTAAACTAGCAATTGCACTTTCGACTGCAAAAAAGAATGTGGTATTGCAAGGGGAAGGTGAGAGATGAAGAAGGCAAAGGAAAGAAAAACAAGTGGAAACAAAAATGAATTCTGCAAAACGAGTTTGATTCAATATTTTCAAAACATGACTTTATTCACATAATTGAGAATTACATCAGCATAGATCCATCTTAAACCCATATCTATCAAGCAACGAGAGGGATCCAATTTCTTGAGGTGTATTTCTTTGTTTTAAATTTAAACTCAAGAAATTTGATCTCTCTTGATTGATGGATCTGGGTTTAAGTTTTAAGTTGTTATTTTATAAACGAACATCTATTTTTTAATTACTTTTAATAATATTTTATTTTATGAACCAACATGGATTTTTATTAATTACTTTCCATAATTTTTTATTTTATGAGTAGACATGAATTTTTTTACATCACAAACGTTACAACATTTCCCCATACTGAGTTGTAGAGCACCTTGTTTCACTAGATGCAATTATTATTATGTAGAAATATACTTATAATATATGGAAAAAATAATTATATAAAAAAATTAAATTAAAATTATTTTTTACTTCTATCACATAAAAAGTATTTTTATTTACAATTGCCTTTGATATTATTATTTCATATAATATGAGAAACAAGCAAATCTTTATTTTTTATACCAATATTTACCCTTGAATTTATTTGTGTCAACAATTTCTACATTGTAGTGTGGTTGGCATAGTAATGGTTAATGTTTTCTTGCATAGTGGTCCATTGTTATATTTGTTATAGAAAAACTTGAAATGAGTATGAGCTAAGCATCAAGTGTTTATAAGTGTTTATGACTCCTTTGGATTGTACACCTCATTCCATTGAAATTTTTATTTATTTATTATTTCTCAAAAGTGTTTATGAAATATTCTTATAGTCAAATCAAAGTTTACACAAATAATTTAGCAAACAAAGTTGGCAAAGGAGGCTTTTGGCACAATGTATAAGGGAATTTATTAATAGACGTTTTATAGTTGTCAAGATTTTGGATGAATACAAAGTGAGCAACAGTTCAATGTAGAAGTGGTTGCAGTGGGAGAGACTTGTCATGTTAACTTGGTCCCCCTTTTGTGTTATTGTTTTCAAGAATTCAAAAGAGATTTAGTGTATGATACATGGCCAATGGTTCTTTTCCCTGGACAAGTAGGTCCATGAAGGCCACCAAAACCACTTTAAGCTATGATAATTTCACTATGGTCAAGAGAATCATTGGCTATATTATTCAAATTTCACTTTAAGCTTATAATTGGTATTTTTTCTAAATATAATGTTAAAAGTCAAATTAGTGTAGCTAAATATTACTAAATGTAGACATGTTAGATAGAAAACTCAGCACAATAAGATAAGTATCAAATATCTATCATGTTATAAATCAAAGAGTTTTTTGAAATTGGAAATAATGCTTTGTATTTTGGTGATTTCATTCTCAAGGACATTATATTCCATCAAATTTCAAATACCAAAATCATTTTTATTCAATGGAATATTGAATTGTAAAGTTGACAATAAACATAGCAAAATTATTTAATAAAAATGATGGCAATTTATTTGATGAATAGGGACAAGGGGTATTTGTGAACCAATTAGGAGAGCCATGTTTAGAGCACATTCCAGGTTATCAAATAATGGGTCAATAGAGTACATGCATTTGGGGTTGGACCCAATTATCATTTTCTACAGTCTTGTACTTGAGGATAGTTGAATTGGGTTTTAAGTCTTATTTATTTTAAAGAGAAATGGTTGTGGAACTCAAAGCTCTAGGAGCTTATTGTTATTTCAAACCAATGCAAGTGCTGATTGTTATTTCAAACCAGCGGGTGCCTCATGCTTCTTGGATTCCCTTTGTCTATATGTGCTTTACATCTTCATCAATCTTACAACTACTAAAAAACACTATATACCAAACGAACAAGGTTAAACATTTTAATTTTTTACTATTTTTATATTTATTCTCATTGTGTGGAGAAGGTACATTTCTACAACCTAGGTGGGGGGGAAGTGTTGGTTTGTCCCATAAAAATAAAAATAAAAATAAAAAAATAAAAATAAAGAATGCATGCATTAGTGTGTTGTAACATAGTGGAGCTTGGGTGGGGGAAAGTGTTTGTATGTCCCATACAAATAAAAAAAGAAGAAAAAAGAATGCATGCATTAGTGTATTCTATCATAGTGGTGAGAGGGATGTGTGTTGTCGTTTAGTGGTGAAAGGTTTGTGGATTTGATCCCTCTCGACGTTTTGTAGAATCGAAGTTAGATGGGTCTATACTGGTTTAAATCACACTCAACTCCATTGGTTATGTATATATCAACCACCTACCATAATGAAATCACATTAATTCAATTGATAACCATTTAGGTGAAAACATGCAAATCTATTTCCATTCTTTGCCACACACTGTTAAAACTCATGAATATCACAGGACACTTAAGAGGAATAAAAGTTAGTCATCTTATCCTACCTACAAAATCATTAGAGCTTGGAAAAATATTGAAATAATAAGGCTTCATCAGAGTAATTGGTAACATCCAATACACAATTCTTGAAAAGATAAATATCACTTTGTCCTATACCCACTTCTATAATTTGGTATGAAGAGGACAATGTGCGTGGAATCTAGATGTAGTTATCCTCAAGCAAGTGGATAACAAGTATCTTCACCTCCGGTATTCCAAAGAAGTGTGCATAACCACCAATGTGGAAAGGAGTTGTAGGATATGCTATACTAGCCTTGAGAAATGTTTGTTATGTGGAAGGAAGATCAACATGAACCAACCACAAAAGTGTGCATATGTATGAATGACTTCGCCATCAGAAGGATCAAGTTTCATAGATCATTGAAAAAATAAACAATTTGATTAATCATCGAGTTGTTCAATCACATAAATGAGATCCTAAAATACCAACGTCCTTAATTAACTTTCCAATTAAATTATGAGAAAAATCGTGTCACAATTTCAATTTTTATTTTAATTCTATGAAGGGGATCCTATAGACCATGTAAGTCTCAAAGGATGTCAAAAGAAGTAAACATGAAACATATTCATAATAAACCTCTAACTATTAATATATTTCTTTCCAAACCTTGGAAAAGTAACCCCTGTAAATGCCTCACAAGCAATAAACCTTACAAAACCATAATTTCCTTTCTTTCTAACCTTTGTTCAACTCTTCTTGTAAAAGAGTTAAAATAAATTGAAAATTACTTGTCATGATCATGAACCATAAGATGCAAAGATTATGCGTAGTTCGAAAGAAAAAGAGGATTGCCAAGATCTGCACTGATGGATTGATAGTGTGAATTTGTCGGATCATAGTAGACACAATTGTCAGGCTGGCAATCAACATGGAAAGGGGTGAAACAAATCTTTGCATAGTTTTATGGTCAAAAGCTTCGTCCTTAATTTTGAATTCTAGCTCTTCAAAAGATTCCTTCAAAAATGCATCCCACTTTCGATTCTCTTATGAAATATGATCCATAGGAACATACTCTTCAAACTTGTCATCGATACTACCACCACCTTTAGTTGATGTTGGAGTTCCTAATGAAGTTATAGAGGACTTCACTCAATTTTCTTTCAAAATACTGCTTGATTATGAGATGTTCCATCAAAGTGTGCATCCTCATCTGCTTCTGCTATTGCATAATTTATCCTCCCACTACCACTAGAGCCATCTCTTGTATTTAAAATCCCTTGGTTGGGAGATAAATCTACAAACTAGGAAAAATATTTGAAAACGTATTACTAGGTGGGTTCTCTGCAAAAAACTTAGCTAAAGCCTCCTTTACTCCCGTATTACCCATGCATATTCCATCCTCCAAAATAGATAAGGTGGCAGCCAAGGATTTGATGTAGGGAATAGACGGCAGAGTAACATTGTTACCCATTGAGTAAATTTTGAAATTCACAAGAAAAATCATAACAAAAACCGTAAGAGAAGGGGTACAAGAAAAAACTTGTTGGAAAAGCCATATAAAGGAAGCATTCATTTCCTTATACACACTGCTCACAAGTTCCTATAAATCGATAGAACAGAGGATCTGTCTCATTTGGAACCTGCAATCCTAGAGCTCACAAATTATGAAAATCATAGATGAAAAAGCCTTCCTGACAGAACACATGCATATTCACTCACCACTTCTACAGGCGTTGTGCAGGCATTGTGTAACGTTTATTCATATTGTATGACATAATTAGAAGAAACTAATGAATTACAGATATTAGGAGGCAAGGCACCACCACGTCTCACTTGAACCTGGGAGTTGGAGCTAGCATGTCAGGATAATTGAATGGCAGAAGATAAGGTGGTTGTGCTACATTGAAGGGGGGAAGTTGTGGTTTGGAGATTCAGGTTTATCTCTATCATTGGATAACAGATCGAACGACTAACGATGATGTAAGAGCATATTTGGTCTCGGGCAATCCACATCACCCAAAAAATTTCAATTTGATGCAAGTAAATTTTTAGGATGAATAAGGATGGTTGCAACTTCTTAGTTGTTGACCCATGTTGCTATGACCTTGTTGCAACTCTACTATGCAGAACGACTGTAACTCTATGCAGTGTATGACCGTGCTGTGAATTTTAGTGACGAACAACAGTGTTGTAAGTCCTATGTTGCAACTCCAGACTATGGGAATTAAGCTGTAACATTACACTTCCTTGCCTCATCATTCACCCACCTACCTCATAAATATTGTGTACCATGTGGCAAGTGCCGTTGAAAGAAAAGGGGACAATATTGAGTAACGATTAGACAATTGAACAACCAAAAGATAGTAAGGAAGACGCATAAAGGTTTTTTTTTGTTGGTTTCTAGTGGATGAATGAGCATGTTTGGTTCGATATTGGTGAAGGTCATCATAGAGAACGAGAGTGGTAACTAAGTAAGTATTCAATGTAGAGGGATGACATTGACCAAGTTAGCTCCGGTCAGACAAAGAAGGTTTGTATCTATTCGACCACGATATAAACCAAAGGAATTCTGAAATTAATGTAAATGTAAGGATTGATGGCCTGCTAGTAAATTTTTGTCCTTGTATTCAATTTCTTCTATTCTTGTGTTAATAAAAGTAAATTGAATCTTTGTAAAGTGTCCAATGACTTGAATTTCGTTGTGTATTCTGATGGCATAACATAGTCCTGTAGGTGTAAACTTGCTGCAGGTCTGTGATTTTGCGTCAGGGCGTAAAAAAACGAAATTAGCGGAGTTAATCCTAATTAGAGAAACAACCTGCGATATAATTACTTATCTATTAGAGGATTACACTTAGAGCAATAATTTCATGGGAATGTTTCAAATTCTACCGATCAATAAACTTATAAAGGATGGATATCTTAATTGACTTTAAAAAACATATGTTTTAAATGTAAAAAACAAGACCATAACTACATTTATTTCCTACTTATCATGTTTTAATATACAATTTTTTTCATACATTTTAAATGAACAAAATAATGGTAATAAATTTATTAAACAATAATAAAGACAACAAACAACATGATAATTTAAAAAAAAAAAAAAAAAACATAATGACCACACCTATTCTTCCATGAAGTAATTCGATGAATTCACTTTCTTCTAAAAGTTCTATAATTCTTCAATTGCTAATGAAGCATTTATGCACCCATGCATAATGTCACCTAAATGTTTAGGTGTAACACTTTTTAGTAGCATATTTCATTTTAGATACAATATTTTTTATTCTTGAACATGCCTAGTGCTGAGGTGGATTTCACATTAAAATTCTTTCTATTAGATATATAATAATTTATAAATGATTTTTAAAATTAAATTTTAAAATGAAATTAAAAAAAACATAAATTTAAAAATTTAAATTTTAAAAATATAAAAATAAAATCCAAACCTTTCCATAACATTATGAATTGTTGTTTCAACTATTATGAATGCATTCCATTTTCATTCTATCATACCCATATCATACCCATAGGTACTCTCAAAAGCAATTAATCTATCCATTTAGAAATATTACCAACCATAGCTTTGGATTTGATAACCCATGCAATAGGCACACCATTATGTTGAGAATTGAAAATTAATGTGTAAAGTTTGAATTACACACAAAATAACAACTACATACTTAGTATCATTTTTAGATTAGAAATGAAAAGCACAAATATGCATATGAAATATAAGAATATCTACATCAATTTGTTTCAAAAGTAGAGTCCATTGGTATAAACTATTGTGGTAGTATTTTATCATTCATTCAAACTATGAATGGTGTTGAATACCTAAAATGAAGGGACTGTGTTCTTATCATTTACATAATTTTGAATTTTAAGTAGTAAGATTCTATCTAGGTTTGAAGCTTGCCATATATACACATTTTAAGAATGGTTTTTGCTAAAAATTTATTTTTCTTGTTTCATTTTTTTTCTATGTTTTTAATGTCATAAAATCAATTTGTTCCATATTCTTTTGAAATGAATTTACTTGATCATGTACCAATTCACGTTGTTTTTCATATATATAATCAACTAACATTTCCAAAAGAAAAAACACCTTTCTATCCATTTATGTAATTCTTGCTAAGATAAAGTTCATGGTATGCTTAGGTGCCTAAAAAACCATCCACATCTTTCTCATGACAATTAATTTCAATATCAAAGTGACTAATCTCACTATAAGTGATTAGGGCCCAATGTAAGTTTCAGTATTTGAATGCTAAAATGACACTGACACCCATGTCATAGATGCTTATGACCATCATGACTCCTGTTGCCATGCTTTGCAATTTGGGATATATCATAAGGTGCTACCAAAACCACTTGGTGATTCTTTGGCCCACCTGAATACTAATAATTACAAACAACAATATATCCACAAAACCATTGTTGTACACAATTTTAGATAAGAATAGTTATTTTTAAGTCAATATAATCTGACCACATATAAAAAAAAATACAACAAACTTACATCGTATAGTTAGGTGTATTGTCAATGCTACACCTCTGAGATCCAATGGCTCCCTCTTTTATCTTTAATATTGTGAACTTTTCAATAATTTGTTGGATATGACTCTTTCTTACTTTTCCTAGCAAGAAAGTCTTGTAATAAATTTCATTTTATCCAAGTAAAATAGTTTCTTGACACAATATTCCAATGCAAACCATTTAATGTTGAATCTTGGAAAGGGAGTCTTTTATTTGGATATTGTAAATTGGTTCTATTTACAATATGGAAAATTCAAATATTCTTACAATAACCCATTCAATGTTTATAAGCAACAATCAAATAAAAAATAATAATGTATAAGAATGACTAGAAATCATAAATTATAGACATGGATAGTAGAAGGTCAATCAAGTTTTGATTTCTATTCACCAATGTTCATCATAAACACAAAGCAACACTCTAATGAAAGTTTACAACCTTCATAAACATACTTATTTCTAAAAAGCAACATTTTAGTGAAAGTTTACAACCTTCATAAACATGCTTATTTCTAGAATCAGCATGATAATTTCGGAAAAAAATTTCTTATAACCAAAGATAACAAATGCATTGAAGATTGGGATGATTTTGATCCTTACAAAAGTTGAGAATCATTGTAACCAAATGATGTGATTTACTTCACATTTTTTATACCGTAAATATGCCCTTATTTTCCTATAAGATATATTTCCAATCTTTTGTGTTTCAAAGGTACGGTTTTTATTTTATTCAGTCAAACCATATGCCATAAAATGATCATCTATTTTTATATTGCTTTATAGGCTTTTTGGTTTCTAACTATTTAGTTTGATCATAGCATACCAGATTTTACATCTCTCCCAATGGTAAATATGCATTTAGGGGTATCAAAATGGTAATTACACAACGTGTATTTACCATGTGAGGGTTTCCGTGAACCAACTTTTACTTTTCCAAATAATAAATAATAAATATATAGTGTGTATTTACCGTATCAAAGTTTATGTAATGGTAAATGTGCACTATGAATTTATCATATCGTGGATTACCTAATGGTAAATATGATATGCATTGCATTTTTACCATATCGAGGTTGTGGATTATAAGCTCTTAAGGGAGGATGCAAAGTAGCTGACATTACAGTGGGATACATAAACGAAGAAAAGTATATCTTGCGGGGATATAAGGACCCAACTAGAAGTAGTGGAGAGAGTAGCAAGATATAGTATAAATTCATTCATGATAGGTTAGAGATGAATCAATAAAAGATATGGCTAGTCATGCTAGCCCTATAATCTGGCCACGAAGTTAAAACTAGTAGGAAAAATGGTTAATGAGAATATAGAGGCTGAAAACAAGAAAATATCAATTCTAAGTTCAATAAAAAATTGAAAATTGAAATATAAAAAATAAAATGCATCACCTTACTACAGGTGAGGGGTTAAATGGCTCCGATATATGCCAGTTTCAAGGTGATGTAGCTAAGATGGAGTTGAAGCTTCCAAGTTTGACTAAAGTTTCTTCAACAAGTTGTCACATGCTCCATCTTACAACAACTTGAACAAATGGACTCGAAGGAAGACCAAACCCATGCCACTAGCCAAGTAGATTGCCATGTTTAAATAAGCAACAAATTTAGAAAGCCATAAAATCCAATATTTTGATGGATTTTCTACTATGGAACATACATACATACATAAAAGCTTCTCCTTTTGTAACTTCTATACTAAGGCTATCCGAGGAAAAAAAACTTCTATACTAAGGCTTCGAACTCAAGGTGTTTATACTATATAACATATATGGTTATCTTATAGGTTTCTATTCTTCACTCACTCACTCACTAACTTCTCTCCATAGGCACCTTGAGTTCGTTAGAAGTCAGATGTGCATCCAAACAAAAAATATAGATTAATTTTTTGAAAAACACATTAAGACATTTTTAGGTAGACAATCTGTATGGAGTATGCATGATAATAAAAGTGATTTACTATATTGGATCATGCCTAGCCAAAATATAAGCAATTGAAATGTAGAGTTAGCGTTGGTGCATGATGCTGGATAACTCAGGGAACATTCACACCATCACTTACTAGGGCAGGGGAATGTAGAGGAGGGGAATGTGGGGGAATGCTAACAAGGAATGTGAGCATGATTAAGGACAACCATATCATGCCTTCCCTTGCATTAATTATTTTCACAATAGATGGTTGGTGCAGTTTAACTAAATCAAGATTTAAAATCCCCAACATCATGTGCACACAATCTATATGACTACATTTATACTTTGCATGTTTGGTTAAAGACAATCATCTACCACCTCCCTATGCATTAATTATTTTGTGATGGTTGGTATAGTTTTGATGCATCAAGATTTCAAATCCCCGATGTTGACAACAAATGGTGTAGGTAACAACATTTACCACCACCATTAAAATATGGGGCCAAGGAATGAGGTAAACCTTACCAAAATCCACGTTGAAAGTGGAACTTATGTGCTAGTTAAGAGTTTCCCTTGATTAACTTATATCTTTTCCTTGACCATAAACATCCTAGATTTCCTGAGTAAATTCTACAGTAAGATCCCAAAACCAGTATACAAAAACACTGTAGTATAACATTTTTCTAGTAAAAGACTTTCCTAGCCTTTTCCTTTATCTAGATTTCTCCTCGCTTGTTGAGTTCGTCAACAACTTCCTCTTCAGACTAAGCTGATAGGTTTAGGTTTGGGACCTTGAACAAGTGCAAGGTCAATTCCTCAATTGATAATTCTGAGAGAGGGCGCGGTTTGAGGGCTTCAATTTTCCGACCTGAGTGCATCCACTTCATCCTCCAGCGTATGAGTTTTCCCTTTTTGCTCTATAATGATCTCCAGGGTGGTAAATTGCTAATATTACAGGTTCTGCAATTGAATTTGAAGCCTCTGAATGGTAATTTCTTCCTCTTCCATGAATGAAGTGGTTGTTTGCTCTATCTTCCTCCTTTTCTCAACACGGTTCCCCTTGACATCCATTGTCTTCTGTTCAACTCTGTATGCACAATTTTTCCAGATATTCGCCACCTTCACGGCGATGAAGATGAGACAGTTCTGAATGGGCCTTTGGTTCATTCTTGTCCTATCTGTTATAGCCTTATTAATCTCCATCAACATTCCTTTGTTTGCTAAATTACTCCCCACATACTAGCTCGTACAATTTCGGGTACTCCATTGATCATTGTTTTGCTTGCTCATAGGGATAAACCATGCGAACTTCAAATGTTTTCTTTCTATGATGCTAGGATGATCCCACATCATTGATCATATACAAGGAATGTATCTGCTTGGGAGGAAGGTTAATAAATACTCAGGAGAAATGGGGTTGTACTTCACACAAACCCATTGTCGCCCTTTTGTTCCATCATTTCCAGATGTGATAAGAGGTTCAATATGCCACTTAATGCTGTTAATTCTATCATTTATACCTTGATTTCCTCTAACCGAGCTTTGCCACTGATCCTCCCTATATTGCTGCCTCATTGACTAGGGAATATGATTGAAGAGCACTTCTCCGTTAATGCTTGTGAATCCTTCTTTCTCCCTTAATGCCATATTTTCCTGCAAGTCTGCTCCTTGGTTGTTATTTCTTAGGATGTGGTACACCTTTAAGCTTAACCCTCGTGCTGCAATATGTATTTTCTTGAAGATATTGTTGAGAGACATATCCGTGGGCATTGAGCTAGTTCTTAAGTGTTTGATTATAAGCATAGAGTCGTCTAATGTTGCTAAAGATCTCCATCCTTTCTCTTTTACTTGAAAAATTCCTAGGTAAAGAGTGAGGGCCTCAGCTTGGTTGTTTGTGGCTTGCCCTATGTTCCAAGCATATTTAATACTAGTAATTCCCCCTGGGGAGATGATCTCCTCACCCGCGCTTGCCTCCTCAGGGTTTCCTTTGGCTGCACCATCGAAACAAAGTAGATGATCATCTTGAGAGGTCTTCCATAATTTAAACTCTAAAATGGGAATGCGAAGCTGCCAGAAAGATTTGGTAGGTGCCTCTATTTGGATGGATTTCCCTTGTATCCTCAAGGATGCTCAGACTTTTTATCCAGTTTGATTCTGCTGGGTTGAGGTGAGAGATGTCTCCTTTTACCTTTTTTTGTTTCATGTGTTCCACTAGCATGCATTTACTTCTCGTCGCCACCACCATAGGGGTGGTGAGGTCTTATGAGAATAGAGCTCCGTTCCTTGCAAGCCAAATTTTCCACACCATGAATTTGGATATCCCCATTATACTATCTTTGAATATACCTATGTTGTCGATTTTATTTCTTTAATTTCTCTGCCACTTTTTCAAGAGATTGGATTCCCAAGCTGGCCAATGGAAGTTGGCATAGAGATTTCCGATTGATTTCCTCCAAACCTCCTTTGCATACCCACATTTTAGGAATAAGTGGTCACTTCTTTCTTCTTTTTCCTTGCACAACACACACCTAAAAGTCCCATGGAATCCTCTTTGAGGAGGTTCTCACCAATTAGAATCTTCCCTTGTGTCAAGAGCCAGTAGAAGAAGTTGACTTTCGGTAGGCCATCACTGTTCCAAACCTTTTCCCACTTGTTTGATTTAGGAGGCAACTTGAGCTGGGTAAGAACTGATTCATATCCTCCCTTCACGGAGTATTCCTCATTTCCCCACCCTCTTGAGTCCACTAGAATTTCACAATAGGAGACACATCCTTTTAGCTTACTTCTGAGCTTGTGGGATTGACCCTCCATCCCTACCGGGAGGTCGTCAATTTCCCAATCTTTCCAACTTCCTCCTTTGCTCCATATTGCAGTGTCTGCTAGTTTAATGATATTCCTATTCTGGCACCAAAGTCTTATCTGATGTAAGTCTTGAAAATGCATCAAAGGGGGGTTACCCATTATACCATCCTTCCATAGTTGAATTTATTTCTATTTCCTAGGATCCAAGTGTTTTTACTTTGAAAGAGAGGAATGGATAATTTTATCAACTTCCAAATTGGGGATCCCGGAGTCTATTTCCCTTGTCGACAATATTTCCACGCATCTTAGGCGATCATTACAAAAATACTTGTGAACCAAATCCTTTTTCCACCAATCATATTTACCAGTAACTAGTCCCCACAATAGTTTTGCACCCAAGGCCATATTTGAGAGTGGAGGGTCTCTAATTCCAAGTCCACCATTTACTTTTGGGGCTCTAACTGGTTTCTAGCTTACTAGGTTCATTCTATTGGTTGATGAATTTCCACCTTTTCACAGAAAATTTCTGATTTCTTTTGATATACTTTCTTTAATGCACATTGGACTCATTAGCATAGAGAGATGGAGAATGGGGAGGGAGGATAAAACGTCCTTTATCAGGACTACTCTGCCAGCCAAATTTAGTCATTGAGATCCCCAAGAGGAGACTTTCTTCTTAATTTTGTCCAAAATATTCCATTCTAATTTTGGCAGACCATTGTGATAGATCAGGGTTTCGAGGTACCCAAAGGAGCGCCATTCTTCCTTAGTAGGGAATTGCAGAATCTTAGCAATGGCATTTTCTGTTCTTCGGTTTATGTTCCAAAACAATATTTGACACTTCTTCTTGTTGGTTCCCCCCCCAAAGGCTCTCAGAAAGACATCCAATATCTCCTTGAACCTTTGTGCTATGGTAATTGAGGCTCCCCCTATCAGCAAGGTTTCATCTACAAACTGAGAGTGATTGGCTCTTTTTAGTCCCTGAGCTATTTTTATTCCCATGATTTTATTTTCTTTCCTTGCCTTCTCCAATTGTCTGCTTAGTGCTTTATCCGTAAGGATGCCTCTTGATATTTTGAAGAAGTATTTGGGCTTGCCATTCACCGAAGGGGCTATCCATGGGTTCCCAATGCACACAACAATCCAAGACAAAATATCAGCCCCAAACCCAAATCTAGTCAGAACTGCAAACATAAAACTATGTCTAACCTTGTCAAAGGCATTGGCCATGTTGAGTTTAATGACCATTCCTTTTTTCCCTCTTTCTTTACTGGAGTGGATAAATTATTGAACTAAGAGAATTTTATAAAAATATTCCTTTTATCCACAAATCCACCTTGATCCGTATAAATAATTTTATGAAGCAGGGGTTTTAATCTATTGGCAATTATTTTGGATATGATTTTGTAGGAGACTACATAAAAAAATTGGCCGTAATTTGGAAAAACTAGAGGGGTTGGATTCCTTAGGGACTAAGTCCAGAAAGGAAGAGTTTGTGCCACCTCCTATTTTAGCCAATTTTTTAGAGTACTGAATCATTCTTACCAGATCTTTTTTATGATGTTCCGACAACTAGTGTAGAAGTGACCATAGAAGCCATCCAAGCCTGGATCTTTGTCTTTGTTCATCTATTTTATTGCTTTCCATATCTCCTTTTCTATTACTTGTTTCATCAGGTTCACGTTGTCTTCTTCACTTATCATCTTGGGGATGTTGTTTATATGATTCTATTAGGCGTCAATATCACATCCTTCATCCTCATTGTATAGATTCTCAAAGAATTCTTTTATTGTTACTTTTATCTGTTCCTGGCCTTCTATCCTTGTCCCATCTGTCTTCTTTATTTCTTTGATTTTGTTTCTCCATAATCGTTCCTTTGCTTGCCTGTGAAAATACTTGGTGTTTCTATCTCTTGCTTGAATCCATAGGAAACTAGACTTTAGCCTCCATGTTTCTTCTTTTCTCATCAGATCTTGATACTTCGAGAAATTTCTTTTTTCTTCAAACAAAAGCTCTACTATGACTTCTTCTTCTTCTTCCATTACTCTCCTCATTTCTTCCATTTTAGTTTGTAATTTTTTAGCTTTCTCCCTTTCTATTTCCTCCTTCCTTTTCACCCATTCTCTTAAAGCCTTTTTAGTGTCTTTTATTTTGACTTCCCAAATGTGGTTAGGCGGTCCTACCATCCAGTTCAAACAATAACTTTTCACTACTTCCTTGAACCTAGGTTCGTTTGTCCATACCATATTGGATCAGAATGGAACAAGACCCATGTTTTCCTGGAGGTTTATGTCTAGCTTGATGGGTTTGTGGTTTGAACCTGCCCATGGAATAATGCTTGAAAATATAGATATTTGGTCCTCCAACATACTGTTGCTTAATAAAAATCTGTCCAACTTGGCTGCTATATGTTCCGGCCCCAATCTTTTATTGTTCTATGTGTATCTGCCATTAGAAGGTTTGATGTCCATTAGATCCAAAATTGAGATGAGATCTTCTATTTTTTCTCTATTTGGATCTTGAACTATGCTTCCCTCTTTTTCTCGTTAGCTTGCAAGACAATATTGAAATATCTGTCCACTAGTAACAGAGGGGAACAACATCCAACTTAGATATTGAGGGTGTTCCAGCTTGCATTTTTCTTGAGCACTGTTTGGCATATAAACATTAAAGATAAATATAGTGGAATTGGAAGGAAGGTGAACCAACTTTTTTTTTAACAGAAACGGTTGAAGAGCTTTTGATTATATATAAAAAGAAGAGTACAAAGAATATAGATAGGATTGCTCCCATAACAAGACAATATCCATTACACCTTGTTCATCCTTCTCTAACTTGTAGATATCATGAAAATTTCCTAACCTGTGGAAGCTATATCTTCTTACATATTGTCCGAGCAAAAATATCCAGAAGCAAAACATTACATAAACAAAACATAACAGGGAGCTTACTGTCTGTACAGAATGAGACTTCTAACAAGATAAAGTAGACTGACAAAACCCATTCTATACTTTCGAGAGGCTAATGCCTTTGGCCAAATATCTAGATAATACATATAACTAAGAGACCACAAAACATAATTCATAATTTATGCAAAAACATAGTGTAACCCAAAACCAGGGGTCTAGTGCCGGAGGCATGCTTCCAGGAAGTTTTTTTCTTCATTCACTGTGCTCATATCCTTCGTTGAGTGTGCTCCTACTTGTAGCCTCGAGTTGATCAGTTCATTTTTTAGCATATCCAAATTCCTGCCAACTTCCAAAATTTTACTGATTGTAGCCTCCATTTGAACTTATTTTATGCC
Source organism: Larix kaempferi (assembly GCA_027924585.1). Classification (NCBI taxonomy): domain Eukaryota; kingdom Viridiplantae; phylum Streptophyta; class Pinopsida; order Pinales; family Pinaceae; genus Larix; species Larix kaempferi. The sequence goes on along the minus strand of BSBM01000765.1, from coordinate 3,775,988 downwards.
CGCAGCCTCCAGCTGAACTTCCTTTATGCCCACAACCTCCATCTGAACTAATTCTTTTATACCCGCAGCCTCCATCTGAACTACTTCCTTTATGCCCGTAGCCTCCGTCTGAACTTCCTTTATGCCCGCATGAGGGTGAATTGCGCCCATGACTTATTCAAGTTTACAAACCCAATCTGCAATATTTATGTTGTGATGCTTGACCTCAGAATGTGTTGCTTGGGAAATGGAAAGCAGACAGGTTAGGGCACGCTTCATTTCAAGGTTCTTGTTTCTCACCAACTTGATCTGGTTCTCCAAGTCATTTATATGACTCATGACTTCCCCGAGGTCATAGTTTCTTTCATTTCCTTGTCCACCGCCAGGGTTGGCATGATTTTTCTTTTCCAGGGGGTTACCCAGGCGCTCCTCTTTCCCTACCAGTTCAAAATGACAGATACCATGAACTGGAGAGCTAACCTACAGGTCATCACGCACAATGCCATGTGCTCCGTCAGAAATCGAGTGTACCCAACTATGAGCACCAAAAACACTTCTGAGTATTTTTTTGCAGCGTAGACAATTCGTCAGAACCTCAGGGCCACTTAGGGTTGGAGTACCATAAATAAAATGCTCCATGCCCATGCAATGCCTCCAACACCAAGCAAAATGTGCGAAATTGAAAACGAAACAGAACTCCCTGAAACAAAAGGCGGACACAGGGCAGAGGCTCGAATGAGGGCAAAAGCAATCCCTCTGGTGATTAAAAACATTCCTCGAAACTGACAGATCCACTCTGGTTTGCACATGCCATCCATGTGGCTAAGGTGTGGGATAGTCCTTTTGCATTCATGAGTGAGGCATGTGGAGATCCAAGGTAGATCTAGAGGACAGGCTTGGAGGGAATGGTAGGTTGTCGAGTGGTCCATGGGGATGTAGGAAAAGGAGTGGTGCAATAAAACGATTTTGTTGCCATTAAGCACGATCCAAGGGGGGATCAAGACCAAGGTTTGGCTACCGATTCTAGTGGGAGGGAAAGCAAAGTTAAGGTATCAAGTGTTTTCAAGAGTAACATTATCCCTCTCTAGGACACCACATCTCAAACCAACACCTTTATTAGCCATACTATTCACCTGGCAATTATGGCCTCTTAGAACATGAAGGAATTTAATTGATTTAAATTCCTTGGCTAGACAGTTTAGAAGGTGGTGCATCTTGGAGGAGGGGCTCTTTCGGTTTCTAGAAATATTTCTTGCTTCCCTATTGACAATTAGCGAGTCTCCTATGGAAATAATTTCCTCAATTCCCATGTCTCTAGCCATCTCCAAACCCTTAATTAAAGCGAGCCATTCCATGCCATTATTCATTGTTCTCCCAATTCCCTAGGCGTATTATTTTTGCTTGTTCCCCTTGGAGTAAAAGATAACTCCACCCGCACCTGCAAACCCTGGATTTCCTTTCAAGGCACCATCAAAGAACAAATAACTGCTTCCTATCTTTGTCCACCAATTTTGGAATTATTCATTGCTCATCCTCCACTGCCAGTTTGAAGATATCGGCTTCTTTGGTGGTTTTAACCGGGAGTGGGAGGGAGGAGCAATAGGAAGTCGTACACCCATGCTCTTTTCTAAACTGTTAGAGGTTCCTTGTTTATGATTTTCATTCCTCTCGTGGATAGAATCCACCCAAAGGGCCTTTTCTGAGGCAAAAACCTTATTAGTTCTTGAGGTTTGTCCTTCGAAGATTATTTGTTTCTCGCGGTCCATATTTTCCAACAAATGAATCTAGGGAGAGCTTCCCATGCTCTAGTAAGGTCCTGTTTCTGGATGAGAGAACCCTGATAGTAATCTTTCTAGCTTGAAAAGAGATCATTCCAGTTCATTGGCCTTATAATATTAACCTTCAATTCTTGGAGAGCATAACTCCAAACTTCCTGCGAGAATTTACATTCAATGAAGGTGCGCTCTAGGGTTTCTTCTGATTCTTTACAAAGGATGTAGCGAAGAGGCCTTACGATATAGCGCTTCCTCAAATTTTCGGCAGTAAGAGTTTTGCGATCGGAGAGAATCCAAAAGAAAAACATTTACCTTTGGCAGACCATCATTATACCAAATATTATTCCACTTTGCTTCTTTTTTTATCATGTTCTTGTTCTTGTAAACAAGGCGGTATCCTTCCTTCACCGAATAAGAGCCCGTCTTTCCCCAACCTCGGTTGTCTTTAATGTGTCTGTGAATTGGGGCTTTCCCATGTAGAAGGGAAAGAAAAAATCTGTAGTCTGTTTGAAGGTGCCCTGGAATTTCAAGGTTCTTCCACCCAACCCATCTACCACTATTTGTCCAAGAAGAAATATCATAGAGGGTGCTAATGTTGTTGCGATCAAACCATTCCTTAAGATCATTTAGTTCTTGGCGGAAGTTAGATGGGGAGTTCGAACCAAGTCTATCATACTGAATCTTAATTCGCCTGCCATTCCCTGCTATCCAATGAATGTTGTCTTGAATCATGTAAGCTGCCTTTTTGTAGAGGTACCAAATATGAGACCCATCTCTGCTCGTATCTATATCCTCAACACATTTTCTTCTAGTACCTGTCATGTATTTTTCTGAAGGGCCTTCTTCCACCAAGCATTTTCGCCAGAGATTACTCTCCATAAAAAAATTACGCCGAGGGATAAATTCATGATTAGAGGATCTCTTACTCCCGCTCCGCCACATTGCTTTGGGATGCACACCATGTCCCAATCTATCAAATGGAATGTTTTTCTATTGGTAGCCTTGCCTCCTTGCTAGAAAAATTTCTTGATTTCTCTGTTGATTTCCTGTATAATTTGTTTAGGTGCTAAGGATATTGAGCAGACATATATAAAAAATGCAGAAAGGACGGATTTTATAAGAACTAATTTTCCTGCTAGGTTGAGCCATCTGGCTCCCCAAGAATTGATTTTTTAATTTTATTTTGTCGATCAGACTATGCCATTCTACCATATTTTTTTCCCCTTGAAGATGGGAATGCCCAAATAGCTGATGGAGTTCCAAATTGTTAGTCCCTTGAAACCGAGGATTCTTGATATCCTTGCCATAGTTCCAGGGAGGAAAATCCACCCATAAAATTTTGATTTAGAAGCATTAACCTTACCATCCGAGGCTTTGAGGAAGATGGAGAGAACTCTTTTGAACCTTTCTGCTATGACCGTATATGCACCCCCAATCAAAATGGTGTCATCGACAAATTGCGCATGGTTTCTAGCTCCGAATCCGCTTGATCTGTGTCATGTCCAGGAAGCACGAGGGGGCAACAGTACGACTGAATGAGTCGGCTCTGTTATGACGGAAGCTTAATAAAAAAAATGAGCAAAAACAAGATTACGCAACACAGATAAACACAAATACGCACAGACAATATGCAGGAATGTGAATTGTTCTTCTATTAGATGTAAACAGATAGACTTCGATGTATGTTACAATATTATACATGCTTATATAGAATTCTGAGACTCTTGGGTGCCTGCCCGTTACGTTCAGTTACAAAGAAGAAGTGAGAACGGTTCAATTGTTCATCCGTTACAGTCGAATGGAAGACAGAGAGACAGTTTGTCGAAGTTCGATAGTCGCTGGTCGCATGTCAACGCTGCTTATCGATGTCGCGAACTGTGTGTTAGATTTTGAGCATTAATTCAACATACTCCAGGATCTTTACTGAGAGAATAACATGTACAACATATCAAGTATAACAATGCATATCAATCACACCAAGCAATCACATGAGACAATAGACACATAGAGTTTCACTGGGGAAAACCGTGCAGGTGAAAAACCCCACAACTTCCTGAGAGATAGAAAGAGAAATGATACAACCCAAGTACACAGAGATAGTCCTCCTAGCAGCTGAACCTCCTCCTCCACTAGTGCGCCACTTTTCGAGTAGTGTAGAAGTGAATAATGAGATGATCAAATAGAGTGCCTCCCGCACTCTATTTATACATGACCTGACCTGCCTAATAACCTAGCAAGGCTGACTTGTCTAACTCTGTCTAATTACCCATGGTTATACTAATCAAGGCCGACCCCACACTTGGTGGTCTAAAAACCCATCACTTGCAAGTTGCGACACTTGCGACACTTGTCAATACAAATGACGACACTTCCATATAGAGGAATAATACCATCTCTACAGGAGTACAATATACATAGGTGAAATACATTCTGAAGTTACATATACATCTTTTGAGATATTGAAACTTCAAAGAATATTATATTTGTACTTTATTATTTCGGAGATGTTTCATTCCTCCGTGAAGATCTTATTGTATATCCGGAGATGTTTATTCCTCCGTCGGAATGTGGTAACTTGGGTTATTAGACTTCCCTAGTGGGGGTCAGCCCTGTATGTGTTATGTGGGTCAAAGGGTTGTTAGACCACCCTAGTGGGGTCAGCCCAATCAGTTGTAGTGGGGTGTTTAACCCAGTGGTAAAGTTGGGGCCGACCTAGTTAATATAAAGTACAAGTCGGAGATGTGTATAAATAGAGGAGGTTTGTTCCTCATTATACACACACTTCCTCACTTGAAATGTAGCGCACTTGTGAGAGAGAGGTCTGCTATGGAGGAGGAGGATATTATGTCTTTGGTTTGCATATTTGTATATTGCTGGTCATCTATATTGAGGAAGCTTTGCTGGGTTTTTTACCCCATGAGGGTTTCCCAGGATAAATCTGTGTCTCTTGTGTTTATGCTGTGCTTGTTGTTTCTTCAGTGATCCTGTATATTCTATTCTTGTGAAATGGAATGTAATGCTGATATTTTCTGTCTTAGAATATTGAATCTTAACATGGTATCAGATCTAACCTGAAGGAAGGCAATGTATGGCACTTACGACACTTGCTTCACTTGCGACAATTTGAAGGTTTGGGTTTTATACAGAAAAAACCAGTCATCGTGGAACTTTCGCTATAAATCTATTTTTACGAAGTTTCAGGATCTAAAACCTTTACAGGTCGTAGACACCATCCCCAGGTATCTTGTGTCCAAAGGACACCCTCAGATTCATTGTAATTTGTAAGTTATGATCAGTACAAGTTAGGGTTTCTGCCTCTTCCAGATCTCAGTCAAAATCAGGTGATGTAGGAAAAAAGGTCATAACTTGGGCTAGGAAGCTCCAAATGAAATTTTGTAAAAAATGACAGGTAGTACACAAACTATACTATCTCAGAAATATTTTTTAGAGGCCGAAGTTGAACTAGTGACACGTGGCACGTTGTACAAGTTTGCTATCCTTTTTTATCCCATAAACATGTCACGTTGCGACACTTGGCATAAATCTCTCTCAGAAAATCCAATTGAGGTCAGACATGTTGGGATGGGAAGATGACAGGTCAGGATACCACAGGAAAATTTTTCAGACCCTGTGGATCGAAAAGTTCGGAGTTACAGCAGAAACAATCAGGTACATTTTTATGTCAAAACATAATTATTTTTGGAGCACCTTCATTCATGGCTTCCAGAATTTAGGGTTTGAGAGAAAGTTCGAATTTTGGAATTGGAGTCCACGGCTGAATTCTACTCAGGAAAATTGAAATTTAGAGACCAAGATCGAATTTTTTGGTTGGATAGAAGACCGGGCTTGATCAAACCCCAGTTCGGGATTTTGATCGGAAAGATGGAAAATTAGGGCTTCAACAAAAGTTGGAATTTTTGAAGTCTGTGACCATGGCTGGAAGCTCCTCAGAAAAGTAAGAGTTTAGAGCCTTGGATCGAACTTTTTGATTGGGTAGAAGGGTGGGCTTCATCAAACCCTAGTTCGGGATCCTGTCCAGAAGATCCAGAAGTTTCGAAGGCAATTTTTGAGGGGTCAAATTCTGGAGATTTCAAAATTGAAGTATGAAAGTTTGATCAGCTCAGCAAGACACATCCTTCCATCCATTCAAAAGTGTGAAAGTCGAAGATTGAATTTTTAGGGTTTCTCTAACAAACCCTAATCAAGCTCCAGATCAGGTTTTAGGGGGAGTTGAGGCTAAGGCCTTACATAAGAAGACTACAAGAAGTCTCGACAGGTATGACTTAAGGAGGTACAGGTATGTCTTGAAATCTGATTCTTGATTAAGTTCATAATATGTTTGTGTTCATATTATTTATTAGTACAATCTTGGTTAATGTTAGATTTGTCTTATCATCCTAATAAATGTATGAATACATGTGAATGATAGAAGACATTCATTGATTAGGGTTATTGTACTAATGCACTGTGGTGTTGTATGAGGTTGATGTTGTCTGCTAACAAGATACATGTACATCACGAAAGACAAATCAAGTTCCATGACCATGACAACATGAAGACAAAGACTCATCCATAATCCTTGATCACATAGAAGTTCTACTTACGAGGTATGTATGAATTTGTTCTATTATGCTTAACCTATGAGATATGCAGGTTTCAACACAGGATCTCTAAATCATTGAAGAGAACAAAGAAGATATTGATTAGGTATGTTAGACATAACTAAGCAGGTATACTAATCCAGGTATGTTTTCCTATATCAAGTTAGAATCTTACTTTGTGTTAGGATCCCTTATATAAGTATACTTGGTATGATTGGTTATGCTTATTCATAAAGTTAGCAATCAAGGGTTTATGAATATTATGTCTCTTATCCTGATTGATGCATGAGTAAAAGAAGACTTCCCTGAAACCTTGAATACTAATGTTTATTATCTATGATCATGGCTATACATATTCAAGATTATAATATACTAATGAATGTATGTTTGTGTATGAGATCATGAGGATGACACTAGTGCACACTTGAGCATGCAAAGTGGTACAAAATGAATAGAAGTTCAAAAGACATATAGAAGATCAAGCGGGAGGCAACCACACAAACATAAAATATAAGTACTTGAGTTGTTATTTGAAATAGTAAATGATATTGCCTGTAATAGGTTGTATGCATATTTGTATTCCTAGAATATATCATGCCGAGTGTAAACATTCATAGAGCATTGAACAGTATACTACTAATATGCATATGATTGGTAAGTTGGACAAACATTCCATTGTTGCTTGTCTAGAATGAAACCTCTTTGCTGACATGTTGAGAGCTGTGCACACTCTCAATAGTATGTTCTGGTAGAGATGGAAGGCATCTAGATAGCCACTGTATGCATACATGATATGGAAAAATGTTGTGCCAAAGTATTGTTCAAGATAGTTGCATAACTATGTAAATGATATTTGTATGCATAATAGGTTATCATGTCAACATGATTTCATGATTATGAAGTATTACTAATCATGTACTTAATTTTGATATGTAGGAAAGATAATGAAGAATGATGAACACTGAACAAGTGATGGATGTTCAACAAGAAGATTTACAAATCAAAATATAGAAGGCTCGTGGCTAGAAGATTCTCTTAGAGAGAGGAGGAGAATCACGACGAGATGTTTGCTCCAAGCGACTAGATAAGACCATTCTCTTAATGGTGTAATTAAAGAAGAAGTGTGAATTAGGTTCTGTATGGGTACCCAGGATTGATAGTCAATTGATGAGCTTAATGATCACCATGGGTGATGTGGATCTCAACCTTTGCTACAAGGTTGAATATGGTTTCTATACACATATGACATGGATGCAAGAAGGAACTCACCACAGAGTTCGAATGATATTGAGGCTCATATCAGTAGACCCATCTGATGGGAGATGGAACAAATAGATGGTTGCAGAAATGAAAATGAAAGATCTCAGATTGATGCATTACTTCCTAGGTCTGGAAGTATGGCAAGACTCAGAAGGAATCTTTCTCAACCAGGGAAAGTATGCCGAGAAATATTAAAAGGACTTGATGTGTTGGAATGGCCACTCTCATGGATTCCAACTTGAAGCTGCTTAGCGGATGACTCATCAGAGTTAGTGTATATAACTATGTACAGACAAGTTATTGGGTCATTGATGTATCTAACAAATACTAGGTTAGATATATGCTTTGCTGTGAACACCTTGAGTCAGTATCTAGTGGAAACTAGATGTGTTCACCTGATAATTGCAAAGCATGTGATGAGGTACCTAAAGGATACGATAGACTTTGATCTATGCTATCTTGGAGATCATGACTTCAGATGGCTACACAGATGTTGATTGAGCAGAAAGTGTATCAGACAGGAAGAACACATCGAGAGGATGTTATTGTCTGGGATCAACCATGATCTCGTGGTTTAGCTAGAAGCAGTCTAGTGTGGCTCTCAGCACAAGCGGAATATATGGCTGGTTGCTCTGCTAGTTGTGAAGTAGTATGGCTTCTGGATTGTTTGACTTAGAGATAGACCCAACTATGATCCTATGTGACAAATAGAGTTGTATCAAGATGACAGAGAATCCAGTGTTCCATGATATGGCGCAGAAAGGAACTATAAAGTTCGAATTTGTAACAAGTTGCCGATGTACTAACCAAACCTCTACCTCAAGTAAAGTTTGAGTATTTTCCAAGACAAGCTTGGTAGGACCCTCCTCGAGAGGGGGAGTGATGTGGTCACTTATGATGAGATTGCCTGCATCGACAGTGAGGTCGATGATGTGGATACCTATATTGGTGATGCCGACAGAGAGGTTGGAGGATGGTCCTTAGACAGGGTCTAAGTTGACGAGGGGATTGCATCATCCTTGAACACATGTTCTAAATTGATCCGTAGACATATGTCTTCGAGAATGAAGTCTTTAGTGGACAGGTGGGGATTGGATCATCCCTGGACTTCAGTCCTAAAGTGAGCCGTAGACATATGTCTTTGAGAATGAAGTCCTTAGTGGACAGGTGGGGATTGGATCATCCCTGGACTTCAGTCTTAAAGTGAGCCGTAGACATATGTCTCCGAGAATGAAGTCCTTAGTGGACAAGTGGGGATTGTATCGTCCCCAGAATTCAGTCCCTTGAATTGATCCGTAGACGTATGGTCTTCGAGAATGAAGTCCTTGATGGACATGTGGGGATTAAGTCATCCTCGGACATAGTCCTAAATGTACGGTGGGGATTAAGTCATCCTTGGACATAGTCCTAAATGTGCGGTGGGGATTAATTCATCCTTGGACATAGTCCTAAATGTACGGTGGGGATTAAGTCATCCTTGGACATAGTCCTAAATGTACGGTGGGGATTAAGTCATCCTTGGACATAGTCCTAAATGTACGGTGGGGATTAAATCATCCTTGGACATAGTCCTAAATGTACAGTGGGGATTAAATCATCCTTGGACATAGTCCTAAATGAATGGTGAGGATTAAATCATCCTTGGACATAGTCCTAAATGAATGGTGTGGATTAAATCATCCTTGGACATAGTCCTAAATGAATGGTGTGGATTAATCATCCTTAGACCGTAAATCCTGTAATTCCGAAAGGAAGGATAGTCTTAAACATGATTGTGATGAGATTGATCCCGTAATTCCGAAAGGAAGGATCATGTGTATTGCAGAGTATGCTGCTTGACTGATGAGGATACTTGTATTGATGAGGATACTTGTATTGATATTGATGATATGTATTGATGAGGATACTCGTATTGATGATATGTATATTTGTATTGATGAGGATACTTGTATTGATGATATGTATACTTGTATTGATGATGTGTATACTTATATTGGTGTGGATACTAATATTGATGATCTAGAGGACGATGCTACTGATCGTGATGATCTAGATGACGATGCTGCTGATCGTGATGATTGTGTGATGACGATGCTGCTGATCGTGATGGTCTAGATGACGATGCTGATGATCGTGTGATGACGATGCTGCTGATCCTGATGGTCTAGATGACGATGCTGATGATCGTGTGATGATGATGTTGATGATCGTGTGATGACGATGCTGCTGATCGTGATGGTCTAGATGATGATGCTGATGATTGTGTGATGACGATGCTGCTGATCGTGATGGTCTAGATGACGATGCTGATGATTGTGTGATGACGATGCTGATGATCGTGTGATGACGATGTTGCTGATCGTGATGGTCTAGATGACGTTGCTGATGATCGTGTGATGACAATGCTGATGATTGTGTGATGACGATGCTGATGATCGTGAGGATCCAGATGTTGATGTTGCTGTAGCTGTTCGAGTGCTGCAGAAGATAAAGACTCAGTACTGAAGATGTTGATGTTCCAGTAATTGCTTGAGTTACTGATGATGTTGAGAAAGATTCCAATAATTTATAGATGTATCATGTATGATGTTTACGACTCCTTGCTCATGCAGATGCTGTTATAATATCCTTCTCGTTAAGGGGGAGTGTTGAGATATTGTAACTTCAAAGAATATTATATTTGTACTTTATTATTCCGGAGATGTTTCATTCCTCCATGAATATCTTATTGTATATCCGGAGATGTTTATTCCTCCGTCAGAATGTGGTAACTTGGGTTATTAGACTTCCCTAGTGGGGGTCAGCCCTATATGTGTTATGTGGGTCAAAGGGTTGTTAGACCACCCTAGTGGGGTCGGCCTAGTCAGTTGTAGTGGGGTGTTTAACCCAGTGGTAAAGTTGGGGCCGGCTTAGTTAATATAAAGTACAAGTCGGAGATGTGTATAAATAGAGGAGGTGTGTTCCTCATTATACACACACTTCCCTACTTGAAATGTAGCGCACTTGTGAGAGAGAGGTCTTCTATGGAGGAGGAGGAGATCATCTCTTTGGTTTGCATATTTGTATATTGATGGTCATCTATATTGAGGAAGCTTTGCTGGGTTTTCTACCCCATGAGGGTTTCCCAGGATAAATCTGTGTCTCTTGTGTTTATGCTATGCTTGTTGTTTCTTCAGTGATCCTGTATATGCTATTATTGTGAAATGGAATGTAATGCTGATATTTTCTGTCTTAGCATATTGAATCTTAATAACATCAACACTCCCTCTTAACTAGGAAGGTATTTCTCGAAATAGATCTGCTAGCACAAGTCTTCTTCTCTGGATCATCGTCACTGGATCATCGTCATCGAATCATCATCATCGTCACTGCTGCTGCTATCTCAATCAATCTCCAATATACTCATCATAGGAAGTTCTACAGAGCCAATCCTTTTTCATACTGGATGTAGGCCCACCACCTGCGGGTCTTCATCATCTACAGAGCCAGCCCTTTTTCATGCTGGATGTAGGCCTAGCCTCCATGTAGGTCTTCAACATCTCTGCGAGCAATCCACCAAGTAGGTACACCTCAGGACTGATTACACTGCCTTTGCAAAACCTGCAAGATCTCCTAGGACTGATTACACTGCCTCTGCAAAACCTGCAAGAGCATCTCATGACTAATCACATGCCTCTGCAAAACCTGTGTACCATACTATCACATCATCGTCTTCAGATCATCGTCATCATCCACGGAGCACAACCCAAATGCACACACACAACACTTACACTCACCAACATGGAAGGACTTCCCTCTGACCATCTGGGAAAGGCTCAGCACTTACACTCACCGGCATGGAAGGACTTTCCTTTGACCATCCGGGAAAGGCTCACAACACTTACATCGACGACCATGGAAGGACTTTCCTCTTACCATGTCGGAACGACTACAACAATTAAATCACGCCCATGGAAGGACTTTCCTCTGACCATGTCGAAAAAGCTCGACAATTACATCACGACCATGGAAGGACTTTCCTCTAACCATGTCGAAAAATCTGTTAAATTTTCAGAATTTACTTCAATCTGATCTAGGATATTAACTGAGAGAACAACATGTACAGCAAATCTACAACATATCAATCATGGACACAATAATGCAAGTGCACAAGAGACACAGAGTTTACTTGGGGAAAACCATAAAGGTGAAAAACCCCAATAACTTCCTTAGAGATAAATAGAGCAATGATACAACCAGAATACAAGAGATAGTCTTCTCCTAGCAGCAGAGCCTCCTCCTCATAAGTGCGCCACTTTCCAAATGAGAGAAGTGAGTGAATGAATGACCAAATAGAGATCTCCCGATCTCTATTTATACTTGTTCTATCCTTCCCAATAAACTAATGGGGCCTACATGTCTAGCTTAACCCATAGTTAACTTAATCCGGGCTGACCCCACACTTGGTGGTCTAATAACCCTTTGAACCACATGACTTATACAGGGCCGACCCCAACAAGGTGGTCTAATAACCCATCAAGTATAAGTTACGACACTTACAATATAAATGACGACACTTTTGTATAGAGGAATAATAACATCTCTATAGGAATACAAACACTTCCGTATAGAGGAATAATACCATCTCTATAGGAGTAGAAAATACATATATGAAATACATGGGTGAAATACATTCCGAAGTTACATATACATCAACACTCCCTCTTAAATAGGAAGGTATTTCTCGACACAGATTTGCTAAGTCTTCTTCTCTGGATCATCGTCACTGGATAATCGTCATCGTCACTGCTGCTGCTATCTCAATCAATCTCTGAATCTACTCGTCATAGGAAGTTCTACAGAGCCAGTCCTTTTTCATACTGGATGTAGGCCCACCACCTGCAGGTCTTCATCATCACTGGCCATACTGTGGAATCCTTAGGAATTATTCCGTGAGTCAACAAAACCTCGAAAGAGCATCCCAGGACTGATTACGAGCACATAGCTCAACCTATCGGATCTCCTAGGACCTTTCACATGCTACTGTACAACCTGTCCATGGCCACAAAGTATCATGAAGCACAACCCATATGCACACACACAACACTTACACTCACTGGCATGGGAGGACCAACCTACCACCATCCGTGAAAGGCTCACAACACTTACATCAATGACCATGGGAGAACACATATGCCACCATGTCAGAAAGGCTCAGCACTTACATCAACGCACATGGGAGAACACATCTACCACCATGTCGGAAAGGCTCTACACTTACATCAACGCACATGGGAGAACACATCTACCACCATGTCGGAAAGGCTCTGCACTTACATCAACGCACATGGGAGAACACATCTACCACCATGTCGGAAAGGCTCTGCACTTACATCAACGCACATGGGAGAACACTTCTACCACCATGTCGGAAAGGCACTGTGCATCTGTGTCTTCGGAACTCATCACACATAATCCAATTGATTATGTAATGTATCCACCTGATACATATGATCATCCTGATCATCATCATAGCATCACCCTGATGCATGTCATCTAGAGTATCATCCTGATACTCATCACTGCATCATCCTGATGCATATCTGGAGCAACATCCTGAAGCTCGTCATCCATGATCATCCTGATCATACAATGCATCTACTTGATGCATACCAAGTATCTACCTGATACATATCACCATACATGATCCACCTGATCATACAATGTATCCACCTGATACATATACAGATACATGGTCCAAGCATCCAACATGATGCATATACAAATACATATAAATGATCCAACTGATCATATCCAACATCCAACATGATGCATACATATAAAATGTAAATGATCCAACTGATCATATAGAACAGAAACTAGAACATCATCCTGATGCTCATCATCCAGCGCTTACATCCACAGCCATGTGAAGGATCCTCCTTCCAACATGCTTGGAATGGCTTCAACAAATGTCTCCATCACTTCTTCATCGAAGTGTCATCGATCTGAAGGACACCAAGCCTCTCTCTGAAGTACTCGAACTTCACTCTGGCTAGTGGCTTCGTCAACGCATCTGCAATCTGCTCATTCGTCGCAACATACAGGAGATTCACTGCTCCTCTCTGCACCATATCCATGATATAGTGATATTTGATCTCTATGTGTATCGACCTGCCATGAAACACTAGGTTCTCAGACAGCTTCACACAACTCTGGTTGTCACAAAAGATACCAGTAGCCTCCAGCGGTAGATCAAATAACTCAGACAGTAGCTTCCGAAGCCATATTGCCTTACAACTAGCCGAACAAGCTACAACATACTCTGCTTTAGTTGTACTCAGTGCTATGCAGGACTGCTTCCTGCTAAACCAAGAGATCACACCTGATCCCATAATGAAGCAGCACCCAGATGTGCTCTTCCTATCTGTAGCATTGCCTGCCCAATCTGAATCAACATAACCCTGTAGGTTAAACTTTTGATTCACATCATACTTGAGCCCATAATCAACTGTACCCTTCAGGTACCTCAAAATATGCTTTACAGCAACCAGGTGAACACCTCTGGGATCTGTCAGGAACTGGCTCAATGTGTTCACCGCAAAGCAAATATCTGGTCTCGTGTTCGTCAGGTACATCAAGGACCCTATCATCTGACGATACATAGAGACATCAACCGACTCGGATGAAACATCACATAGAAGCTTCAAATTCGATGCCATAGGTGTGGCCATGGCCTTGCAGTCCATCATCCCGAACCTCTTCAGGATATCTACAGTATACTTCCCTTGTCCAAGGAAGATCCCATCTGTACTCTGCCACACCTCCATACCTAGAAAATAGTGCATCATCCCCAAGTTCTTCATCTCAAACTTGGCAGCAAGCTTCTGCTGCATGTCGGCAATCAATCTATACTCACCTGTTACAAATAGGTAATCCACATACAATGGTAGTATCACTGGATTGCCTTCCTCAACCTTGTAGTAAAGTTTGGAATCTGCTTTACTCTTGGTAAAGCTCAAACTTGGATAGAAAGCTGTCTATCCTACCATACCAAGTTCTGCACATATATGACTCCTTGTCATGTGTCTCAGAACCAAGTGGCTTCTTCACATACACTTCTTCTTCAACTACACCATTCAAGAAGGCTGTCTTGAAATCCATCTGGTGTATCTTCCACTTCATCACTGCATCCAGAGCAAGTACTGATCTAATGGAAGTGTATCTGGTTACAGGAGCAAAAGTCTCTATGCTACTACCTGCATCATGCTTGATCTTGTAGATCCTCTTGGAAGTCACTACATACTACCCTTTGGGACTGCATCCCAAACATCTTCATGATCGACTGGTACTCCTCGATCATGGCATTCTTCCTAGATCCTAGGAACTTCAATATCTTCAATATTTTCAATAGATAACTTTGTTGCTGAACAAATGTTGTAGTCCTTCTTTTGTAGGTGATGGTATACGATCTTTCCTACAAAATAAGTTAAATTGCATGATTAGAAAACATCTCATAGTTTCCAGAACAAATTCTTACACATAAAGAAATATGTCATACAGTCATGCAATTATCTTAGCCAATGCTTCAATACAACATTTATCCATATTCCGTAACTTTCTAGATGCCTTCCAATCTCTACCAGAACATTGTTAAGAGTGTGCACAACTCCTAACATGTCAGCAAAGAGGTTTTATTCTAGATAAGTAGCAATGGAATGTTGTACAGTGCCATAGGCCACTTACCCATGTATATTAGTAGTATACTGTTCATCAATGCAACTATTCTAATATGCATAATACACAACCTAATTCTAGTAACATCAGTATATACATTATTGAACAGTATTATTTAAACAATAAAATATGCAAGTAATGACAATTCAAATACTTATCTTTGTTTGTTTGTTGGGTTGAATCCCTCTTAGTCTTTGCTTCTTTTCTGCAACTTCATTTTGATGTGGATTGTGAGAAGTGGTCAACTCCCTCTGAATATCTGCATCCTTGCAGAAACTACTGAAGTGTGATCCTTCTTGATCTTTGCTTCATTGCAGGAACAACTAGAGTGTCCTCCCTCTTGAGCTTTGCTTCCTAGATTTCCTGTCCTTGAACTTATATCCATCCTTGATCACTATGCATGCTTATTAGTATCATCATTTTGTTATTATTGAGGTCTCATACATAATCATACATTCATTAGTATATTCTTAATGCGATCAAAACAAAATAATCTTAAGCATGTATAGTCATGATCATTTCAAACAGAAATAATAAACATTTCAAGGTTTATATAGGACTCTTATGGTTAGTCATATCATAAATTAAAGTAAGAAACATAATATGCCTAAACCCGTGATTACTCAAACCTATACCTTCATGATTCTTCTGGTTAGTCCTATCATCAATTATGGTAAGAAGCATAATATGCACACAACCATGACTATTCAAACCTATGACTTCATGAATAATCATTATCAACAACACAACAGTATAAGATCCTAACACAAGGTAGGATTCTAGCTTGATATAGAAAAAAAAACATACCTGGATTAGCATGCTAGTTAGTTATGTCTAACATACCCACATAATGTATTCTGGTTCTCTTCAACGACTTGTGCTAGTAACCTGCATGTCTCATAAGTTATCCATTGTAGAACCAAGTTATACATACCTCGTAAGTAGATTTTCTAAGTGATCCATGACAATGGATGAATCTTTGTCTTCATGTCATCATGATCATATGTTCTTGAACTAGAACATGATTTGTCTTTCTTGGTGTACCTTTCATGTTAGCAGACAACATAAGCCTCATACAACACCATAATGCATTAGTACAATCATAAGTGTCAACACCCTAATGCATGCATTCATATTTTTGTTAAGGTGATACGACAAGTCTAAAATCAAGATTGTTCTAACCGTAATAACATGAAGACAAACATATCATAAACTTAATCATGAACAAATCTTGAGACATACCTGGATGAGTCATACCTGTCGAGATTTCTTGTAATCTTCTTATGTAAGGCCTTAGCCTCATCTCTCTCTGAAACAGGAACTTCTTCACTTATGCAGGTGACCAATCCATCCTCTTCTAGGATTAAACCAATCCACTTGATTTGCAGGAACTGGATCTAGAGCTGTATTAGGGTTTGTCAGAGAAACCCCCAAAATTCAAACTTTCGAAAGTATATAAATATGCTCCTTGATGAGCTGATCAAGTTGGTATATTCAGAATTTGAAAACTGCAAAGTTTCACTCCTCAATTTTGCCTTTGAAACTTCCGGATTCACTGGACGTGACCCTGAACTGGGGTTTGATGAAGCCCACTTTTTTTCCCAATCAAAAGGTTTTATCCAAAGCTCTAAGCTTCTATTTTTCTGAGGAGCTTCCAGTCGTGGTCACAGATTTCAAAAATTCCCATTTTTACAGAAGCCCTAATTTTCCATTTTTCTGATCAAAGTCCCGAACTAGGGTCTGATCAAGCCCGACCTTCTGCCCAACCAAAAATTTTGATCTTGGTCTCTAAATTTTGATTTTGATGAGTAGAATTCAGTCGTGGTCTTTGATTAAAAGAATTCCAACTTTCTCCGAAACCCTAAATTCCAGAAGCCATGAATGAAGGTGCTAAAAAATAATTTTGTTTTGACAGAAATATGTACCTGATTGTTTCTAGTGTAACTCCACACTTTTCGATCCACAATGTCTGAACACTTTTTTTGTGGTAGCCTGACCTGTCATCTTTCCATCCTGATAGGTCTGACCTCAATTGGATTTCCTGAGAGAGAGTTATTCCAAGTGTTGCAACGTGACCTGTTAATGGGATAATACAGGAGAGCGAAATTATACGGCGTGTCACATGTCATTGGTTCAACTCTGGCCTCTGAAAACATTTTTTGAGATAGTATAGTCTATGTACTACCTATCACTTTTTACGAAATTTCATTTGGAGCTTCCTATCCCAAGTTATGACATTTTTTCCAAGGTCACCTGTTTTTGACCCAGATCTGGAAGAGGTAGAAACCCTATATTGTACAAATCATAAATAACAAAGTACAATGAATTAGAGTTTTTCCTTTGGATACAAGGTACATGGGGATCTAATCTTCAACTTGTAAAAGTTTCAGATCCAAAAACTTCGCTAAAATGGATTTATAGCGAAAGTTCTACGATGACTGGTTTTTGCTATATCAAGCCTTAGCATCATAAGTGCAACAAGTGTCATACATGCCATATCATGCCTTCTTTCAGGCTAGCTTTGATACCATGTTAAATTTTCAGAATTTACTTCAATCTGATCTAGGGTCTTAACTGAGAGAACAACATGTACATCAAATCTACAGCATATCAATCATGGACACAATAATGCAAGCACACAAGAGACACAGAGTTTACTTGGGGAAAACCATAAAGGTGAAAAACCCCAATAACTTCCTCAGAGATAGATAGAGCAATGATACAACCATAATACAAGAGATAGTCTTCTCCTAGAAGCAGAGCCTCCTCCTCATAAGTGCGCCACTTTCCGAATGAGAGAAGTGAGTGAATGAATGACCAAATAGAGATCTCCCGATCTCTATTTATACTTGTTCTATCCTGCCCAATAAACTAATGGGGACTACATGTCTAGCTTAACCCATGGTTAACTGAATCTGGGCTGACCCCACACTTGGTGGTCTAATAACCCTTTGACCCACATGACTTATACAGGGCCGACCCCAACAAGGTGGTCTAATAACCCATCAAGTATAAGTTACGACACTTACAATATAAATGACGACACTTCCGTATAGAGGAATAATAACATCTCTATAGGAATACACACACTTCTGTATAGAGGAATAATACCATCTCTATAGGAGTGCAAAATACATATATGAAATACATGGGTGAAATACATTCCGAAGTTACATATACATCAACACTCCCTCTTAAATAGGAAGGTATTTCTTGACACAGATCTGCTAGCACAAGTCTTCTTCTCTAGATCATCGTCACTGGATAATCGTCATCGTCACTGCTGTTACTATCTCAATTAATCTCTGAATCTACTCGTCATAGGAAGTTATACAGAGCCAGTCCTTTTTCATACTGGATGTAGGCCCACCACCTGCAGGTCTTCATCATCACTGGCCATACTGTGGAATCCTCAAGACTTATTACGTGAGTCAACAAAACCTCGAAAGAGCATCCCAAGATTGATTACGAGCACACAGCTCAACCTATCAGATCTCCTAGGACCTTTTACATGCTACTATACAACCTGTCCACGGCCACAGAGTATCACGAAGCACAACCCAGATGCACACACACATCACTTACACTCACTGGCATGGGAGGACCAACTTACCACCATCCGTGAAAGGCTCACAGCACTTACATCAACAACCATGGGAGAACACTTCTGCCACCATGTCGGAAAGGCTAGCACTTACATCAATGCACATGGGAGAACACATCTACCACCATGTCGGAAAGGCTCTGCACTTACATCAACGCACATGGGAGAACACATCTACCACCATGTCGGAAAGGCTCTGCACTTACATCAACGCACATGGGAGAACACATCTACCACCATGTCGGACTTGGCCATCTACAAACGCAACCCTCATGCCTTTTGCATCCAATGCATATATGGAGAGTAGATTCTTCTTAAGACCTGGAACATATAGCACATCTTTCATCTTCATAGACTTTCCAGAGTCTATCTTATAGGAGGCTTCACCACTTCCTTTTATTGGATATTGGTAGTCATCCCCAAGTTTCACCTTGTGGTGTGATTCATGTTCAGATAGGTTCATAAAGGATTCCTTGAATCCTGTCATGTGTTTAGAAGCCCCACTATCTATAAGCCAATCATTACTTCCATGAGTAATGGTTCCAATGAGAGCAGAAATCAAAACATATTCTTCATCACTTGAAGAATCTTCACTATCTTCTCTAGCCCTCTTCTTGGGAGGTTCATCATCCTTTGCAGCATGAGCATGATGTTCTTCTTCTTATGAGAACCATCTTTCTTATTTATGGGACAGTCTCTAGAATAGTGTCACTTTTCATCACATGTATAGCAACGGACATAGGCCATGTTTCTTCGAGGTCTGGGACTACCCCTCTGATTCTGATGGTGATGTCTTTCTTTCTTGCCATGATGGTGAGTCTTTTTGTCACCATGACTTTTGGAGTGTGCTGTGAGAGCTTGGTCTTCATTCCCCATCTTCTCTTCTCGAGCTACAATTCGAGCTTCTTCCTGTGATCATTCTTTCCACAACCTACTGAATGTGATAAGTTTCTTCCTAGCAAAAATTCCTTGGATGAAGGAATCCCATGACCTAGGAAGGCCATTAAGAGTTGTCATTACCACTTCTCCATTTTATTTGTCTTCTCCCACAGTTTCAAGTTGTTCTTTTATCTGGGAGACCCTTGAGAAATAAGACTGCATAGTCTCTGCATTCTGGATCTTGACATTCTTCAATTGATTCCTCAAGGTCATCTTCCGATTTATGTTCTTCCCTTCGAATAGCTTGGTCAGGGAATCAAACATCTCCTTTGGTGTCTTTAGAGATGACACATGTGGTATGAGATGGTATTTGATAGAATCAACAATGATCCTCTTAGCCTTGACCAAATTCCTTTTGTGTAAGGCCTTAGCCTCTTCTTCTTATGGGATAGGGACCTCTTCACTTATGTAAGTGTCCAACTCATTTTCTTCCAGGATTAACCCAATCCTATACTTCCATGCTCGGATTTTATAAGCCCCTTCAATATTATCCTCAAGCTTGGTGTGGTGAGACATATTTAAAAAGTACTGCAAATGGAAATAGAGAAGATTTAGGTCTTACCACTTGATTTGTTGAAAACTGGATCTGGTCCCGGATTAGGGTTTGTCAGAGAAACCCTAAAAATTCAAACTTCTGAAAGGATAGAAAGATGCGCGTTGATGAGCTGATCAGCCTGGCATACTCAGAATTTGAAAACTGCAAAGTTTCACCCTTCAGAAATGTCTTTTAGTCTTCCCGGATTCACTAGGGAGGACCCTGAATTAGGGTTTGAGTTTCCCATAACTTCACCCAACCAAAAAGTTCAATCCAAAGCTCTAAACTTTGATTTTTCCAAGAAGATTCCAGCTATGGTCTCAGATTTCAGAAATTCCTATTTTTGTGGAAACCCTAATGTTTAGGGCCAAAAATAAAAGTGCCCAGAATTGAGATCTGATTAGACATAAAGATTCACCTTGCTGAGGAGAGTCAACCTATCATATTGCTTTTCCAAAATCTGTGGAGAGAAACCCAATAAACAAGAAACCCTAGTTTCCGTAACTGCACAGTGTCTTCTTCTCAAGTTAGCTCTGATACCAGGTTAGATTTTGAGCATTGATTCAACATACTCTAGGATCTTTATTGAGAGAATAACATGTACAACATATCAAGTATAACAATGCATATCAATGACACCAAGCAATCACATGTGACAATAGACACATAGAGTTTCACTAGGGAAAACCATAAAGGTGAAAAACCCCACAACTTCCTCAGAGATAGAAAGAGCAATGATACAACCCAAGTACACAGAGATTGTCCTCCTAGAAGCTGAACCTCCTCCTCCACTAGTGCGCCACTTTTCGAGTAGTGTAGAAGTGAATAATGAGATGATCAAATAGAGTGCCTCCCGCACTCTAATTATACATGACCTAACCTGCATAATAACCTAGCAGGGCCGACTTGTCTAACTCAGTCTAATAACCCATGGTTATACTAATCAAGGCCAACCCCACACTTGGTGGTCTAATAACCCATCACTTGCAAGTTGCGACACTTGCGACACTTATTAGTACAAATGACGACACTTCCGTATAGATGAATAAAACCATCTCTATAGGAGTACAATATACATAGGTGAAATACATTCTGAAGTTACATATACATCAACACTGTGAGGTCGTTGAACATGTCGAAGGTGCGAAGGTGCCGCAGTATGCCGAAGTCGAGACTTGTCGGAGTTGTGTCAACGTCTGAACCTATCAAAGTTGTTGAGGTTGTTGAAGTCATGTCGAGTCAAAAGTTGTATCGACATTGATGACTTCTCACAGTCGATGTTAGCATTCGACAACAATTCCAAATGCGATGTGGATTAGACCTCTTTCCTTAAGAAACAATGGTCTCCATTGTTTGCTCGCAAAGGTGGGGAAACTTGTCGGTCACTTCAGTAGCAGAGTACCACTTTCCTTGAGATGGGATCTGTCCATCCTTGACAACCTGAAACAAGGGAATTGTGTCCGTCCTTGTATGGCGTACTCGTTGTCCCACATCTGGATGGATGTCTTTGGGTGCTGCCGTCTACAAGTCGTTCTGTTCAAACAAGGGTGCATGGTATGGTCGAAGTAGATCCACATTGAATACTGGATGCAGACCCAGGCATGCAAGAATGTTGAGTTGGAAAGTGTTTTCACCATTCTGTCGAAGAATACTGTACGTACCATATCGCAAAGGCTTGAGCTTCTTGAATGGGCCTGTGAAGTGATCCTTCTTAATATGTAACCAAACCTTATTGCAAATTTGGAATGGATGACGAATACAATGTTTGTCGTGTCGGGACTTAGCTTTCTCGCTTGCTCTGTGCAACATTTCCTGTGCTTGCTTCTGGATGTCGCATATCTGATCTTTGAACTTGATTGCTTTATCAACTTCTCGCTAGTTGTAGTTGGTTTCGGTGTTTGGCTGTCTTGAGGAGTTGATCAAGTCGATAGGCGCTAAGGGTTGAAATACGTAACAAAATTCAAATGGAATCTTGCTTGTAGAGCTGTGCTGAGCTCGATTGTAGCTGTGTTGTATGTATGGAATACCTTCATCCCATGTGCGTCGATGCTGGTGATTGTACATGTGAAGCAGTTGTACTACCAAGCAATTCACAACTTCCATCGGTCTGAGGATGGAAATCTGTCGACAATGAGAGTCGTGTGTCTAGCAGCTGCCAGAGGGTCTTCCAAAAGATGCTGACAAATCTGGCATCTCGGTCAGAAATAATGGTTGTGGGTAAGCAAAAGTGTTTCCAAACATGTGTAAAGAAGAGATGAGTGGTCTGTTGCGTTATCGTGGTCTTCTTACATGGTATGAGAATGGCCATCTTGGAAAATCGATCGACTACTACTAGTATCGCATCATGCTGATGTCTGGTAGTAGGATAACCTGTCAAGTAGTCCATAGAAATAGTTCCCATGGTCAACTAGGAACTGGTAGAGGTGTATACAATCCCTGTCGTTGATTAGGTGGCTTAGCAATGGCACAAACCATGCATGATCGAATGTACTTGTTGACGTCGGATTTAAGTGTAGGCCAAAAGAAATAGTTTTGCAGAATAGCAAGTGTCTTTGCTACTCCAAAGTGTCTCATAGTCTTACTGTAGTGCGCGTCCCAAATGAGATGCTGTCGATGCTCACCGATCGGTACACAAAGCTTTCTAAGCTTGTATAGCAAGGTGTCTTTCAGGAAGTAGTCAGAGTCTGAGGTCGACGACTTATTAGTTTGTAACTATCGATAGACTTTTGAGAAGTCGTTGTCATCCTCATACAACTGTGTCCAAGTGGTCATGTCGTATCCCTGCATACTCATCACTGTCAAAAGGAGAGTAATGGGTGGTTGAATGAAGAAATTGGCGGTGGCGTTGGATTTACCTTTTCGATACTTAATCACCAACTGGAATTGCTGCAGGTAATTAATCCACTTGAGTTGTCGATTTGTTTGCAACTTTGGTTGTGTCGGAGTGAACTGTATAGGCTTGTGATCAGTGAGAATGACTGTTTCCTTGCCAAGGATGTAATGCCTCCATTGCTTGAGAGCTTTCACAATGGCGTACAGTTCTTTTTCGTACGTCGAGTATATTCTAACTGTGTCGTTAAAAGTCTCGGAATGAAAAGCGACTGGGTGACCAGACCGAGTGATCACTGCGCCCAAGGCATAGTTCGATGCGTCTGTCTCAATCTCAAAGGGCTGATGCAAGTCAGGTAACACAAGTACTGGTGCAGTGCAGAGCCTATGTCTGAGTTGTTCAAAAGTTGCTTGATGTGTTGCTGTCCATTGGAAGACAGTTTTCCCATTTCCCTTCGTCAACTGATTCAAGGGCCAGGCTATGTGACTGAAGCCGAGTATGAACCGTCGATATAAATTCACCAAACCAAGAAAACTTCTTAGTTATTGAATGCTTCTAGGAATGGGCCAATCTTTGAGGATCTGTACTTTGTCTGGATCGATGTGAATGCTTGCAGAGTCAATTACATACCCCAAATATTTGATGTTTGTCATCGCAAAAGAGCACTTGTCCATGTTCAGATAGAGCCGATGTTGCTGAAGAGTGTCGAGGACTTGTTGAAGATGTCCGACATGTTCTTCCCATGATCGACTGAAAATCAATATATCGTCGAGATAGACAATAACCCATTTTCCGATGAAAGGTCGAAGAAGATTATCCATATGTCGCATGAAGGTAGCAGTTGCATTAGTTAAGCCGAAAGGCATGACTAACCATTCGAACAATCCTTCCTTGGCCTTCAAAGAAGTTTTCCACACATCCGAGGGCTCGATTGGAATATGATGGTATCCCGACTTGAGGTCAAGCTTAGTAAAGAATTTAGAATCTTTCAGACAGTCGATGAGCTCGTTTATCCGCGACAGAGGGTACCGATTCTTCACCAAAATTTTGTTAAGAGCTTTGTAGTCGATGCACATGCGCCAAGTCCCATCTTTCTTCAGAACTAGGATGAGTGGACTTCCACAAGGAGAGGGGATGGTTCGGATATGACCTTTGTCGATTAATTCTTGGATTTGTCTATGAATATCTTCATTTTTTAGAATGGATCTTCTGTAAACAAATGTGTTAGGCAAAGAAGAACCAGGAACAAGTTCAATGGAGTGTTTTACCTAACAATGTTGAGGTACTCCATCTGTAGCTTGAAAGAGGTTCTGGCTCATCGAGAAAATGATCGACTTGCTGCTTCCGTCGAGAGCTGCATTGGTCGGTGACTCGACTCATTAATGCAGTCTTCTTAGAATGTTGCGGCTTGATCATGATTAATGCGAACTTCTGAGCATGATTGATGAGTTTATTTATCTGTTTGGCAGATATCAGTGCAACCGTTGGTGTGGGTTGATGCTCTAGTATGTTGAACCATCGATTTCGGATTCTGACAATCACCTTCTGAGGCCGTGACTGATAACTTCCATGTCTATCCCAGAGGTAAGGTTTCCCAAATAGGGCATCGACTATGGAGAGTGGTGCCACATCATAGAGTACTCAATCTTCAAAAGGATTTATGAAGTAGGCAAGCTTACATTGTCGAGTGATCCTTAGTTCTTGTCCATCCTTCACCCAACCGATGTTGTAAGGCCAAGGATGCAGAGTGGTAACAAGACCTAGTTTCTTCATGAGATCTTCAGAAATGAAGTTTTTCTGGCTCCCATTGTCCACAATAAGATGTCATGGGTTGCTCTGGACCCATATCCGTGTATGGAACAGGCGATCTCTTTCCTCCTCGTCGAGGATAGTCGAAGCTGCTGGAGTGGTTGAGGTCAAAAGGGTCATTGCGTCTCGATCAGATTCTTCTAGTGCCTTGTCGAACACGCCAGAGGTTGACACTTTTACCAAAAATGTCTTCCGAGCTTTGCATTCAGACGTATCATGCCAAGATGAGTGGTGGTAATCACACCATTTTCTGGTTGACAATTGTTTGCTACATTCCCTCTTGTGAAAAGGATTCTTACTGTGATCTGGATTTGGCGTTGTCGGCTGAGAAGATTTCGACTTGTCGAAGTCAGCTGGTGCCTTCTTGTTTCGAAAAATGTCAGCTTTGTCATGAAACATTCTTTTCCTTTCTATTTGGATTCCAGTTTGCTGGCGTAGTGGAAAGCATCCGCAAGCGTATTGACAGTCAGAAATTCCATCTCCTGCTGGATGTACTGGGACAATCCGCTAACGTACT
This sequence comes from Larix kaempferi, assembly GCA_027924585.1. NCBI lineage: Eukaryota > Viridiplantae > Streptophyta > Pinopsida > Pinales > Pinaceae > Larix > Larix kaempferi. Next base: position 3,750,423 of record BSBM01000765.1, on the reverse strand, counting down.
TTAGAACAAGAAATTTCTCTTCTCCTTGGACGCAAAGTCTTGCCATCATTGTAGATGTTTCTCCCTACGGATAGGTAGAAACTCTCTTAGGTTAAAGTAGACTTAACTGACTCTAAACTAACACAAAAAGATAACAAATGCTACCTTGAATTCCTAGATCTAAACAAAATCTCAAGATTATATTGCTGAAAGAAACAGAAGAGATCTAACTGACCTTTGATTTAATTGCTCGTCTTAGTCGATGCTTTGATTCTCAAGTCCTCGCGAATGAACCCGTTAGAATAAACCAATATACAAGCATATACAATCTTCTAGCAATCTTGAAATATATGTTAGGATCTAAATCTATAGCAGAAACAAATCATATGATTGAAACAAGATCAACATACATGATTTGGGAAACAAGAAAAGTTATGTTCTATTGCAAACTGGAAGTCACTTACAATGGTTGCTTGATGTCCAAGCCAACTCCCAGCTCCAAGTGATTTCTCCTCTAGCTATCTCCACAAAGATTCAAGATCATAGGTTTGATGTCTCCAAGAGTCCTCCCCCTTTTGCTCATGGAAGGTCTCTCTCTTATAGTGTGTAGTAGGGTTAACCAACAAGAGAGAAGGATGGATCTTGGGAGTGTTTAGTGGATCAGGCCCACTAATCTGAGAAAGTGAGTTAGGATTGAATCAGAGATGCTAATCCTCAAAAATCTCTCTAAGATCAAGATTCCATAAGCCATGGCAAAAAGGCTAAAAAAGGAGTACCGCGCCTCTTCAAATGAGCATAGCGCGGTAGTACCACGTGGCAGAGAAGGAGCATAGCGCGGTAGTGTGGACTACTGCTCCCTTAAGATTGAGCAAGGCGCGGTAGTGTAGGTATATGAAGTCTCAGCTGGGTTGATTCTTGACAGGACAGGTTTGTCTTTAAGGATCATTCATCATTTTTCTCTTCTGGGTGTTTTAAGCAGTAGGGGAAGTGTCGTCAACTATTTTTATGGTGAAGATACAACATTGTGAAATATGGAGGTATAACACATGAGTCGGTATAACTCGTCGGTGTAACCCTGTATTGATTGGTCTTTCCATTGCCTTAGCTGCTACCACTTCTTGTACTACTGCTCAAGGTATTTAGGCAGGTAAAATTCCTTTCAGATGTGTTTGACGAATTTATCCCATGTGTCGATGGGGTCTTCGCTTTTCTCCATCTTTGTCGAGAGGTTCTCCGACCAGCAATGCATAAAGGTTGACATCTTTAAGGACGTAATGGTGAATTTTTCAGCTTCGGAGAGTTGATTTACAGCGTAATAGGATTCCAATTGTTGCACCCAATTGTCGATGGATTCCGCGTCAATATTACCTTCAAGATTCGGTATGTCCAGATTCATTTGTACTTTGAAGGGACTGATTTTATCGGAGTGAGTTCTCATCAAGGATCCTCCAGATGTCGAAGAGAATCTTGTTGAACTGGGTGAACATTTCAGTCCGTTGTCTAGCCAGAGCTTGCTCAATAAGTTGTGCTGTCTCGTCGGCTACATGTCTATCGTCTGTTTCTTCTGTCATATCTGGAGATCGCGTCTGCTTGGATTGTTGAGATTGCGATCGAGTTTGAACCGACATAAGTCAAGTAACTTTGAGAGAAGTGTATACGCAGAACTTAAGCACAAAAAAACTAAGTGCTTTGATACCGATGATCCGTGTCGTGTCCAGGAAGCACGAGGGGGACAACAGTTCGACTGAATGAGTCAGCTGTGTTATGGCGGAAGCTTTATACACAAAATGAGCAAAAGAAAGATTACGCAACACAGATAAACACACATACGCACAGAGAGTAAGCAGGAATGCGAACTGTTCTTCTCATAGATGTAAATAGAGAGACTTTGATGTATGTTACAATATTATACATGCTTATATAGAATTCTGAGACGCTTGGATGCTGTTGTAATCCCACGGTTCACATAGTTATCATAGATACATTACACAATATAAGCAAGCATACACAATGACACAGATACAAGAGATGAGACAGATATAGAGAATAGTCTTTGTATTAACCAACAATAGCAGAACAATATGATAGAATCAATCTCTACTTTCTATCGGATCACCAACCTAGATATATATATGTGCAGATACAATTACATAACCGTATGTTGGTTTATCCAATCGACCCGACCCATACTAGTCAACGCGACTAGTCGACATATGCTGCAGAGTGGTCGGGCGGAGGGCCTAATCGACAGGACGACCTAGGCCCCTCCAACATCTCCCCCACCTCAAAATATTTCTTCGTCCCGAAGAAATAGAGAGATCAAAATTACAAAAAATGAATTACAGAAACAGTTATGTCAAAGAAATGCTAGAATCCATAACATCAAGAATCTGGAGACAAGCTTGAATTATAACTCCAGCAGAGATAGATAGATGGTGCTGGAACTCTTCCCAAGTGTGTAACAGATTCTGGATGTCGACAGTCAGAGTTGTGAGTTTCGACAGATTTTCCATCTTGTCGTGAGTGGATGTAACCTGCAAATGGATCATGTCGGGACCAAATGTGTTAATTGTATTGTCGACAACAGCAAGTAACTGATTGAATTTGGGTTGAATTTTTTCAAGTTTGTCGAGGCCTCCTCGAGCCTGTGACATCCACTGAATTTCCTATTTTTCTAACTTTTCTAATTGCTTGTTCTCCATGATGATCTAATTATGAAGTATTTCAATATGGGCTTCATCTACAGTCAAGCGCTATTGCTGAAGCTTGCTTAGCACTGCTCTTATTTTCTGAAGATTTTTGTAGACATCACCATAGTAGACATACCAATTGTTGAGAACTGTGGCAAGTTTTTCTGCCTGATGAGCGTACTGCTTGAGTGCTTTGGAGGCTTCTGAAAAGGCTGTAAACTGATTTGTCATTAGGAAAGCTACCTCAATAGCCTGATCTTGTTGTTTCTTGATAAGCTCAAATTGTAACATCGACACGAAAAATTCTAGTAACTGGTATGCTTTGTCTAGAGGTGATGTCGTGTCGGAACTAGCTGGAAGAGGGATAACTTGCTGAGCTAATTTTTCACACTTACTAAGAAATGTAGCCCGCTCGTTCTGTAGCTGCAGTAACTAATCTTTTGATTCCCGTCGGTGATATATTTGCGCTCTAAAAACTGCATCTTCAAGTAAATCGAGTTCTACTTGGGAGGCCAACTGTGGCTGATAGCTTGTAGTGGCTCCAAATTGATCTAAGTATACAGAAGGAATATTTTCTGATTGTCCTTGTTGTGTTTGCTGTATTTGCAGTTGCTGCTGCAATTCTCTTTCTTTATGTTTCTTCTCTTTGTGTTTCTTTCGGCTACTTTTCTCTTTTTCTTTGCTTATGGTTTGTGTTTCTTTCGGCTACTTTTCTCTTTTTCTTTGACTGTTCCTGGGTGATTGCCGATGGCTACTTGTGCACTAATGGCAACCTGTTCTGCTTGACTGTGTGTACTGGGTATTGTTGTTGTCATGACTGGATTGTCATGTTCTGGTCCTTCGACCGTTAGTGGATTTGCTGAAGATGTGCTAGAGATTTCCCTATTGCTTGTATTAGTAGCTGGAGCATTTGTGTGTTCTGATGGTCCTGTCGTGTCGGCTGCAGCTTCTCGAGTCTTGACTGGTTCCGTGACTCTCCCTGCTTCTGTCGTGTCTGCTTCTTTGTTGAGTTGTTGTGAAATTGAACTATACTTGGATCCTTCGACAGGGGAACTCGACTGGTTTACTGGGAATGATGGTAGGTCGGCAGATGTCGGAAATGGACTTGGTGAAATGGTACTGTCAAAGGGATCCGGACTAACTAAAGTATACTCGACCTGGGAACTGACAACTTGGGATTTTTTCGCGCTAACGGTTTTTGCTTGAATTGGACTCGTTTGCTGTGGTAGTGATTCAACTGGAAGAGGAGTGAAGACACCTGTTTGTTGTGCATATATTGGATTTGATGGGTCAGGATTTCTGATATGGTGGGTGGTCATGCGACCGACAATTTCTGGGCTGGGTAATGGCAAAGGTGAAATTCTTGTTTGAATGTTGACGGACGGGGCTAAGTTAACCGGGACAGTAGACGGAGAGGAAAAAATAGGTTGTTGGATGACCATCTCACGCCAGTTAGGGCAGAATATCGGAATGTTTGCAATGAATGTGCTCAGAGCGGTGTCTTCTGTGACATGAGGAGCAGGTAATGCTAAAAGACTTCTTTCTTCTTCTACTATAGTTGGGGAAAGGGGGGGGGACTGGATGGTTAGATCAACATCAGGAGCGACTGAAATTTTGGGTTTCTTAACAATGATTTGGGAAGATGGATACTTATCTTTTTATAGGAACTTTCTGAATTGTTCTTCGATGAGTAGTTTATTCTTGGCTGCATCTTCTAGGATTTGGGTAGAGCTATCGTATAGCTCGATCTCATCTATCATCGACGGTTCTTGAATTGTTACTTGTCTTTTTCCTTTCCCTTTTGTCGATATTATTCGGTTTTGTTAGGCTGTGACTATTTCGGCTACTACCTTCTGGATATTATCGTCTGTCAGAAGATGTTCCAGATTGTCAGATTCTGTATCGTTGTTCGACTGCTCTCCGACTTCTATGTTTGGATTCTGGGTGAGTGCTAACATCTTGGTGCTAGGAGTCGGCTCGGGTTGATAGATGAAAGTGTTCATGTACAACCGACTTTCATATGCTTCTTCTTGTTCCATGTCGGTCAGAGGTTCGACATATTTGATGTTGGTTTTCATGGCTTGTGCCGGGATGGGTAGTACTTGATTATATTGATGGCTTAATTCTGAAAATATTTCACTTACTAAAGGGTAATAGTCGAGTCGTTTTGCTTGGCCTGTTGCTCCTTCCATGTACCATACTGCTGTGTCATCCAAAGATAGTTGGATGTGCGCTGTCGGTGGAAGGATTCCACGGACGTTCTGTGGTACCCTCCATATTGTTGCTATTTCTTTAAGGTCAGTAAACCATGCTTCAAGCCAAAGCTTGACTGTTGTAGATCCATGTCGGTTTGTTCCAGGTGCAAAACAACGGAAATTTTCCATCAGGACGAGTCGGACTTCAGTGAAATCTTTGTTTCCTTTTGGTCGACAATGGGTCATAGCAATCCAAATGAGTAGAGATGGGTAGTGGATGCTAGCTCCCTCGTCCTGGCACTTCTGGCATGTATATTTGAGAATGTCGGCCAAATAATCTGCCCAGTTGTATACCTTGCCGTTCATAGCCATATTTTTAATAACTTCTAGCATTTCGGGCTTCAGGTCTGAACCTCTACCTGTCCTTGAAAGTGCATGTGATACAATCTTGGTGGCCATTTTGTAATTGCCTAAAACAATCTGACTCACGACTACTCGTGAATTCTTTCTAGCAGAAGAATCGACAAACTCATCAATCAAGTCTGCAACCGAACTTGTTGGTACAACATCTCCTTTATGTGAAAGGCCAGTGATTTTGTGGATGATTTTACCATTGATTTTGACTGGAATATCAAAGTAAAGCTTGCCGTTGTGGTATCTGCTAACGATGAACTGTGCAATGACTTCCTTCAATCCTCCAAAGTTATCCAATAAGGGTATTTTTTAAAGTTGTCTTGTATTTTGGTCGAAAATTAAAAATGGTCGGGTATGGAAAAAAAAAAGTGGTCAATGAGCATATAGAGTTGGTCCGTACCGATCACTTGCCTTATGGTCGGGTCATTTTGGTCGATATTCAAAGTAGTCAATCGAATTTTTGTATAAAGGGTTCAAGCTTATTGAACCATGTAAATTGAGTCTGTTTCTTGCTGACCAGTGTAAATCATGTCGAGTCAAGTAAGTCATGTCGAGTCGAGTCAAGTCGACCAATATCAGTCAGTATCGACCACAAGCAGCAACGACATATTTGAAACTTGTAGGAAGCCTCACGACAGCAAAGTCTATGAAAACCATGTATTTCAAGCAGAAGACATCTATACCACACAGAGAAAGCGCTTCACGTTTAAAAATGACAAAAGAACAGTTAAATTGATCAAGCCCCCCGATGCTGACACACATAAACATCTATTCAATGTCATTTCAGAGGTTTTTCAGGAATATGGTAAGTTGGTGCAATGGCAGAGCAACGAAGCCTAGAAGTTCCTGGACCGTGGAAGAGAATCGGCAAGAAGGGTGAGAAGGTTCAATTGGCCACTACCAGACTGTTGATAGAGACTAAAGGAATTGCAATTCATGTTTTTTCATGTTTCTTCGGGACGAAGAAATATTTTGAGGTGGGGGAGATGTTGGAGGGGACCCTTCGGGTTCCTTAATTGTCATTAGTTACTTATGTAATAGTATAGTTAAAGAAGCCGTTGGAGCGGGTGCAACTGCTCCAACCTCATGTAACATGTATAAATAATACCATCAAGATGAATATAACCAGTTGGATGCATTCGACTCATCTCTCTCTTGTCTTGATTATATCTCCGTGTATACATTTACTCTCTGCTTGAATACAACAGATGCCTTCCTGTTATGTTCAGTTACAAAGAAGAAGTTAGAACGGTTCAACTATTCAACCGTTACAGTCAACTGGAAGATAGAGAGACAATATATCAAAGTTCGACAGTCGTTGGTTGCATGTCGACGCTTCTTGTCAATGTCGTGAACTGTGAGGTCGTTGAACATGTCGAAGGTGCAAATGTGTTGTAGTATGTCGAAGTCGAGACTCGTCGGATTTGTGTTGACTTCGGAACCTGTCTAAGTTGTTGAGGTTGTCGAAGTCATGTCGAGTCGAAACTTGTCTAAGTTGTATCGACATTGATGACTTGTCGTAGTCGATGTTAGCATTTGAAAACAATGCCAACTGTGATGTGGATCACCTCTTGCAATTTTCAGGCCTTTTAGATCCCCATTGTCTTGCTGTTGATGAAGCTTTCTGCTCATGGAGTCAGCGACCAGAAGGTAGAGATAGGGAGACAAGGGGCAGCCTTGTTGGATGCCCCTGGTGGCTTGAAAGAACTTGGTTGGCATACCATTTACCAATGGAGCAATCCAAGGGCTGCTAATGCAATCCTTAATCCATCTAATAGACCTTTTAGAAAAGCCAAAATTTGACATAATTTCAAAGAGAAAGAAGTGATTTACTCTATCAAAAGCATTAGCCATATCGAGTTTTATAGCCACACCTTACTGCTTGCGTTCCATACTGGAGTGGATTGCTTCCTAGACAATAATGATGTTGTCAAGGATTTGATGCCTGACAACAAATCCTCCCTGAGTGTCTGAGATTAACTTTCCCATGATTTTCTTCATTCTTGTGGCCATAATTTTTGAAAGGATTTTGTAAGAGGTATTCCAAAGTGAAATCGGCCTAAAGCGATCTATTGACATGGTTTTTTTTTCTTTTCTTTTGGTATCAAGGCGAGGAAGGAAGAGTTGGTGGCCCCCACTACCTTATCCATTTTCCTCCTCCAATTTAGCATTATTTTCAGGTCTTCCTTGATGATATCCCATGCTGCTCTATAAAAATTAATGGTGAAACCATTAGGCCCGGGAGCCTTGTCAGCTTGTAAGGACCAAATAGCATCTTTTATCTCGAAATCCATAATGGGTTTTGATAAATCCTTTTTATCCAGTTCCAAAATGAGAGGAGGTATTCCGAAAAGGAGGTCGGCGTGAGCTAGGGGGTCAGTCTCATCTTTGTCCATGTAGAGATCTCTGAAATGCTGGAAAACGTGAGTCTTAATCTCTTCCTGCTCCACCATCCTTTTTCCATCTTTATCCTTTAATTATTTGATCATGTTGAAACTAAGCCTTGCTTTTATTTGCTTGTGGAAGTAATCTGTGTTACTGTCCCCACCTTTTAACCAAAGTTGCCTAGAATTCATCCTCCATTCCTCTTCCTCACGTCTAGCTGCGCTCAGGATATTATGATTCAATTCTTTTTCTTGACTGATAAGAAGAAAGGTAATTTATTCATTCTCCATCTTGGATTGCAAGGCTGCAAGTCCAGATTGGAGTTGATTTTTCATACTGTTAGGGTTTTTATACACCGATTTAGCCTAGTTTTTCAGCGCATAGCATACATTTCTTAATTTGCTCTCCCAAATGAAGCTAGGAGAACCAACGCATGTAAAGATCCAAGCGTTTTTAATTAAGCCTGGGAATTTTTCATCATGAATCCAAGAGGGGTTAAATCAGAAGGGGATGGGACCTAGGTTTGCAGGGGTGGAGAGCACTAAGGATATCGGCTTGTGATCTGAAGTCGCAGTAGGTAAAGCAAAAGAAGCGGGGAGGATATCTTTTTGCAGGAAGGATTTGCTTACCATGAAACGGTTGAGCCTGGTCATGATGTATCCCATGCCCAGCCTTCTGTTACTCCATGTATACTTTCTGTTTTTTAATGGTGGATCCAGAAGATCCAACTTAGATATCAAGTCCTCCATGTTTTCCCCATAGGGATCTCTTACTCTAGAGCCCCCTCTTTTTTCTGACTGAGCTTTAATAGCATTGAAGTCGCCAACGATTATGATATCTTTCCCTTTTATGTCCTCTTTTAGAACAAAGAGGTTATTCCAGAACAATTGTTTGTCTCTATAATTCATTGGTCCATACACATTGCATACATAATAAATATTTGGATCATCTTTTTCGTGGAACTCGATGAGGAGCCAGTGATGATTTTTATTAACATTTTTGATAACAAACTTACTTGAAATTTTTTTTTCTATTCCTCCTAAGGCACCTCTAGATCTTATAACGCTTCCCTGGCCGTGTTTCCAGAAGAGATGTGAAAGTGCCAAAACTTCTGCATCACTCATTTTTGTCTCTTGGATAAGTAGGATGTCTGGTCTTTCAGATTTGATGATATCTTTTATTGCTTCCACTTTGTTTGTTCCACCCAGCCCTCTGCAATTCGAAGAGACAATTTCCATTACCTCTTGACTGATTGAGGCCCTTCTCTAGACCTTCCATCTGCTTTCCCTGTATTTTTGGAATTTTGAAGAAGCTTTGTTTCCTCAATGATTCGATGCCTTCCATGTTCCAATTCTCTCTCTGCTTCCTTCTCTCTGTGGTATCTTTGTGAATTCTTCCTCTGGTGTTTGGGGGTGGTCCTAGTTCAAGAAACTCTTGTGACCCTTTTGAAGAGGTGTCTCAATGAGGAGACTCTACTTTGCTTTACCCTTTTAGCCCAAGATCCTCCAAGCGTTGGGGAGTCCTCAATCGCAGTATCTAGCCGTTCTTCTTTGGGAGAAGAGGAAGGGATGTTGCTTCCCGCTAAGGCGTCATGGGGTTCTAAACTGTCTTCAACTAGAGGTACTTCATTCATGATGATTTCGCCTTCTTTTATATTCAAAACATTAAACTGGTTGCTTTTTGTGGCCTCCTTTTCTACTTGCGTTGGTGCTTTTCCTTTCTCTGACTGCATATCCTTTGGCTCGGGGTTTTAAGAGGCCATTTTCCTTCCTTTTTTCACTTGTTGCCAACCTTCTTCTTGAGTTTTCTCAGGGTTTTCCTACACTACTTTATGTTAGTTTTTGACGAAATGACCATACTCATGTCATTTCTTACATTTAAAAGGCAGCTACTCGTAATCAAACTTTTGTGCATGCTCCCAACCATCCATGCAAAGGATAACAATTTATGGTAGTCCCTTTTCTAGATCCACCTCTACACAGATCCTTGCGCAAGAGAAAAAAGGGCCTTTCAGTTCTACCTTGTCAATGTATTTTCCAAGAGAGTTTCCTATTGCCTAGAGGGTTTCATTGTTCCAGCAGTGTAAAGGGAGATAGGGAAGGTGAACCCAATCTGGAACTGCAGAAGGCACATCCTTTTCAGGATCAAAGGATAAACTCCATCGATTTAGATATAACCCCCGAGGGCCCATGACTAAAGGCCCACTTATGAATATGAGGTCTCTGTCATCCTTGTTTTCGAACAAAAAGGTGAATAATCCCTTACCGCAGAAACAATGTTGCAAGCCCCCGAAGATCAAAGGCATCCAATTTTTTTTAACCCAAAAATCCATTGTCTTTGGCGATGGCCAAATCCTAGTAAATTGTCCGATCAAACTCTGTTCACTCAAAGCAACGGCTTTGAGCCTTGAAGCGGTCGACATGATCTGAATTCTGGGGGAATCTTCCCGCTTGACAAATCCATCACCTGCATTAGGCGCAGAAGGGGGAGGGACTGGCGTGGAGGCCATAAGAGCCCTGAAGGCCGCGTCGATGATTCGCCTGCGTTCCTTCAAGCTTGGATCCAATGGGGGATCCATCCCCAAGTCGCAAGGGGGCGCCTAGGGCTAGAACCCTAACCAGCGCGGGAGCTCACACTGTTGATCAGCTCACGTAGCTCGCGAAAAAAGTAAATAGATGTGAATTGGAAGGTAAACCAACTTTACCTGTAACCAGTTGGGGTTTTGGATCCAGCTTTCTAAGTTGAAGAGGATCTTGTTCCAAAGTGTGCAAATGCCTCCTGAAGCTCCCCTAGATCTCACTGCAATTCCATTACTTGCTTTCCAAAAAAATTTACTTTCTTCGAGGACTTCATTGTCTTGATTTTTTGTTTCCCGGATTAAGAGGACTTAGGGGGGTTTTTAGTTCTCACTAAGTGTCTTAATTGAATGGAAATCATTGAACATATTATGAGATATATGTTAGTGTATATAGAGTGGGATGTGCTTCATGCATACACCCAACAATAGATATACTAACATATATATGATAATATATGTCACTCCAAGATGCTTATTTTCATGTTATAAAGGAGTAACCTAAACATTCTTTGGTTTTTCTCCTTTTCAACATGTCTTTTCTCCCCCATTCTAGACATCTTTCCTTCATTGGCCTCCTCACTCAAACATTGTTAACCACATGTCTTTGTGTATAAGGTCCCACCTCCATCATGTGCATACAAGTTGACTTCCATAGATGTGGGTAACCTAATTTATTGACATAAATTAAATTTTAAATTCCCTAGGCTATTTTAAATTTTAACCCACTCTATAGTGTTGCTCTAGATCCCTATTGACTTCACATTCCTATTTGATTGTGCTTCATCTTACGTCACCTCCAAAACTATTCCAATATTTCTTTCTAGAGAGTTGAGAGAAATATGAAATGTTGCAACTTGAATATATAGATGTCCAATACCTCTTGGAGTGGTCTAAATGGATAAGTCTCCTAACATTTTTATCAAATCCTAGAGTAGATATCTCAACCAAAAATAACCGCTTATAGATTTTGGAGCTAATCATGGTATTGAATATAGTCTTCAATCATGTTATTGCACCAACGAGGCACATTCTACGGTCCAGTAAGGGGATGTGTAACTCCTTCCGTGCTCATCCTGGAGTTGACACGTGTCCTTTTTAAAAACTAATCAAATATTATAAAAATAACATGTCAGCTATTTAAAACATTTACAACCACATATATATAAAACTACACAAATTAGATAAACTAAAATGCTTCCTCAATATTTGCACTCTAAAAAGGGGTTTGCATTTGGAGAGATTTGATCCCTCTCGGCGCTTGGTAGATCCCCTTTTAAGATGGATCTATGTTGGTTGATAAGAAGTGTTTTTTTTTTGTTTGAAAAAGAAATTATCATGTTCAAGAAAGCTGATAAATTCATGCACCATTGAAAATGAGAAAATTTATATGTGTGATGCTAAGTTAAAACATGTAATGGAAATCATAGAATGTTTAGACTACTCCTAGGAAAAGTATGACATTGAGGACAATAATTATTTGAGAGCTTGTTGGATTTAACAATATCAAGTTATCGTAAAAATCAAAGTGACATGAATATCATTTAGTCTTGGATGATGAAGAGCACATGCAAACCTACAACATGAATACCATACATGTTCTACTTGTGAGTTTTGTTTTTCCTTTTTTTCATTTATTTGAGAAATTTATCAAGAAAATGAAATAACATAGAATATATATGATATAATGGATATGAATTAGATGTATACATGGACATGTTTTCAATGTTTCCCTAACCCTCTTAGTTAAAAGTTATGAAACTTATTTCTTATCACAATTGAAGTACCTTTTTTTCCAACTAATTACCTTGGGGCAAATCCTTGGTAACTTCTCTGCATTTCAAGGATGATACCTAGGGTAAATCCTAGATTCTTTAGAGCACAATGCCAAGTCAACAACATGGCTCAAAATCGTTACAATATATTCATTATAAGCTCAACATGTCGCTTATGGAAATAAAACCTAGATATGTGTGAAGAACCTGCAACAATTAATTAATGCAAATACACAAGATAGTAGAAATATCAGAACTCAGAATCACTTTTATATTGATTGCAGGCCACTTTGAGGGGGCAACCTCCTTTGAGCAATCTCAATACAAATAACTTCACAGTACCTTCATTGGTCTCAACACAAACTTGTATACTAATTTTAGGCGCCAATACCATAGGTCAATACCATGTGTCAATACAAACCATGGGCCAATACCATGTGTCAATACAAACCATGGGACAATACAAAATATGGATCAACAATTACTACGGGACGACTTACAAAGCATATGCGTCCAACAACAATAATACAAAATATGGATTAACAAATACTATGGGACGACTTACAAAGCATATGCGTCCAACAACAATATACTAACAAAGTAAATAGAAGGGTTGACATGGGTTCTTAACATCCCCTCTCCCTTAGAAAAAGATTTGTCCTCAAAGCTTTAGATGTGGAAATTGATGCTGAATCTGAAGGAGTGGTTCCCCTGTAGCATCCTTGGGTTGCATTCTGGGACACTGACGCCTTGTGAGTTTCAGGGAGGGTTGCTTGGAAGGCTGTAGACGAAGAAGAACCATATCATTTGCATGAAAAGTGCACTCAGAACGGTGTTGATCGGCTTGTTGTTTCAGTCGAATTCTTTCCATGTGAAGATTGTCCTGCAGAATGAGAAGAATCTAATCGCGATTTCGAAGAACCGAGTCAATTTCTTGAACTAGGGAGTTGCTGAGGGTGTATGGAAGAAGAATTGGCAGTGCCTGTCCATAGACTGCTTCATATGATGTACTTTTAGATGTGGTATTGTACCATTGGAGTGCTTCTAGGAAATCCATAGAAATAGTTGTCCAAATATGTGTAGGGATGGGCAAGGGTTCGAGTAGTCCCAAAAGGAGTGTCATTTTACTCTTGTTGTCCTGGAAAGTATCACAGTCAGGAACCATCTGTTGAATTGTCATTTTCAGTCCCTACCAAAAGAAGTTACATTGTTCCTGATCATACATTTTGAGGAACCCGGAGTGCCCTGCTGATGAAGAAGCATGGAGTGCATAGAAGAGATAGCCCTGTTGAACAGATTGCAACCAATTTGGAACAAGCAGAGAAATAGTTGGAAGAGAAACTGGGTCATCAAATGTGCGAGAAGGAGCATCTGCCACCATATTGTCCTTACCCTTCTTGTAAGTGATCGCATAGGCATAACCCATGAGTTGGATAACCCATTTTCGGTGTGTTGGGGAGGAGACCCATTGTTCCAGGAAATTTTCCAGACTCGAGAGATCAGTCTTGATGCAGAAATAATTCCCTAATAGGGATGGTTGCCACTTCTGTATTGCATGCAAAATAGCCATCATTTCCTGCTGAGATGTAGATGCGGCTAAATTATTACCGGAAAGGTCTCTTGAAGGCGACAAGCCCATTGGTTCAGCAAGGACACCTGCATATCTATAAAAGGAAGTAGGGGAGACCGTTGATGGGTGCATCTGAATGGAATGGAGTTGAGCGATGACACCATGTGAATTCTTCTTAAGGATCTTTTCTAGGCGATGTGAATTGATGATGCAGAGATAACCTAGTTGTAAGCCCTTAAATTTGTGTTGTTTCCCATTGACTAAAAACTGCATCCAAAGTTCATCAAAATCCCATAAGATGGGGCCAAGTGTGCGTAACCATTGAGCGCCCAAAACCACATCACATCCGCTTAAGGACAAGGCAAACATGTCAAAGCGCAGGTTATAATCTTCCAGAGAGATACGCACATTGTGACACTTTCCCTTGCAAGGTAAGGTGCCCCCATTAGCAACCATGACTTCAAAGTTGGAGCAAGGATGGACAAAACAATCAGCATGTTTGGCGATTCGAGGGTCAATGAAGTTATGAGTGATACCAGAATCAATGAGTATTGTAAGAGGAAGCTTCTTAAAGTAACCCCTGACCCGCATTGTTTGGGGGGTGGTGACGTCGGATAAAGCATGGAGAGATATCTCTGGGTGGTCTTCCTAAGATGGGAGGTCAATAGGAGGCTCCTGAATGTCGACCTGATCATCCGGTGTATCTGGAGCCTCTTCACCAACTTCAGAGGCGGGCGGAGAATCCACATCCAAGAGATAGAGATTTTGTTGAACACATCTATGTCCCCGAGTGAATTTTTCATCACAATTATAACAAAGCCCTTTTTCTCTGCGTGCCTGCATCTCTGTTTCGGACAAATGCTTGATAGGAGTTGGTCGAGGAGTTGGTGGGATGGGAGGTCGTTGAGAATCCATATTTCGAAAGGGAACAAAAGTGGGTTTGGAGTGTTGTTGGGCGGTAATCTTGTCTTCTTCCAACTTAGCCAACCCCAGGGATTCCATCATTATGTTGGGGCAGAACATTTTGACCTCTGGGTGGATTTCATCTTTAATACCACTGAAAAAACAACTCCTGTAGAAGTCATCAGACAATCCTTTTGTGTGGTTGGCTAGTTTCTCAAATTTTGTCTGATACTCTCTCACAGTGCCAATTTGACGAAGTTTAGTGAGTGCTCCGGTGAAGTCATCAAAAGCACTAGGACCAAATCATTGCAAAAGGAGTTGAGAAAAATTTGTCCATTTTTGCTCGTCATGACCCTTGATGTACCAACGGTACCATTGAAGGGCTTCCTGTTCCAAATGAAAGGATGCAAGTGGAACTTTTTGGACATCAAAAGTATTATGCAGACTAAAATACTGTTCTGCACGATAGATCCATCCAGTCGGATCAGTACCATTGAAGCGAGGAAATTCAAGCTTTGGACCACGGAAAGTGCTGGAAGAAGAGAACCCATTGGCTGCAAAAGATTCTTGCTCTCGGTTATTGTGCATGGCTGAATGCTGAATATGGAGGCTAAGAAATTTTTCATCAAGATCTTGGAGTTTGGTTTGGATGGCTGCAAGTGCTTCCTCCATGGTTTTTACTCCTGCGCGGGTGACAACCATAACCAGGAGTTTTTATTTTTTATTTATTTTATTTATTTTGGGGAATGGATAGAAAAACACAAACAAAATCTTATTTAGTAAAGGGAAATTTGGAATTGGGAAAAACTCGGATGGGTAATTGGGGTTTGAATAGGTTTTGGACACTTTCTGATGGGCAGGGAAGCAAAAAATGGGGATTTCAGAAGCGGGGTGAAAGAATGAGAAAATTTGTCAAAGAGGGACAAAGAAGCAGAAATAGGGAATGAACACGGTGGCAAAATTTGGAGGCGAGCGGGTGAAAATTGAAGAAGTTATGGAAAATCCTAAAAATAGACAAATGTGAGATTTATGGCTTTGGGAAATAGAATTTGGGATACGGTCCTTAGGAATGAAATATGTAGAATGGGATTGCAGGGGTGTCCGAGAAGTTTCAAGGGAAATGAAGTTAAAACAAGGGAGATATGGTGAAAGGGATCTGCAACGGCGCAGAAGGGATCGGAAACAGATAGATCTGCAATGGCGCTGAAGGGATCGGCAATAGATGGATCTAAAACGAAGCTGAATGGATAAAAAATGGCTGGATCTGAAATGACTTTCAGAATAGATAGGAAATGGATGGATCTGGAACGACTATCAGAATGGATCTGAAACGACTCAAAATGGATCTGAAACGGCTGGATCTGAAACGGCTCGGAATGATCAGCAACAGTTCAGCTGAAAATAGATATGGACCCTAGGTATGTGCGGCTTCCTAATAGTTTAGGGGTTTCACTTGGCCACCAATGCTTTATGACGGCTTGCATATTGGGGCAGTACCCCTCACTCCACGGCTCAGGTAAAATTGATAACCACTTTGCCACAAACGATAGCTCTTGGTTTACCTTATGGGTGGGAAGTAGTCAATCAGGTAGGGGTTGTTGCCCTTTTCGCTGGAAGGTCCTCTCAATGGGCCAGCTACTTTGGGGTTCCTGTGGTACTCCTCACAATGAGTTTAAGGGCTTATGCCCAAGTACTTCCCACAGTTAAGCAGATAGGGATTATTCCCAGATCCAAACTTGCAACAGATGCAAAAAAACAATTTTGGCAGAAATTCCACCCAACGAACCCAAGAAAGTGCTCTGATACCAGATGTGAAGAACCTGCAACAATTAATTAATGCAAATACACGAGATAACAGAAATATCATAACTCAGAATCACTTTTATATTGATCGCAGGCCACTTCGAGGGGGAAACCTCCTTTGATCAAGCTCAATACAAATAACTTCACGGTACCTTCATTGGTCTCAACACAAACTTATATACTAATTTTAGGCGCCAATACCATGGGTCAATACCATGTGTCAATACAAACCATGGGCCATTACAAAATATGGATCAACAATTACTACGGGACGACTTACAAAGCATATGCGTCCAACAACAATAATACAAACTATGGATCAACAAATACTACGGGACGACTTACAAAGCATATGCCTCCAACAACAATATACTAAAAAAGTAAATAGAAGGGTTGACATGGGTTCTTAACAATATGGAGGATAACACATCAACCTACAACCACTCAAACTAGACCCAATTAACAACTAAAAATACTTGTATACAATTGTTTTATATTTCATTGTGTACCATAAAGTTAGAGAATTTAAATGGCTTGAATTATAAATTTGACATATCAAACCATTCATTCACCTTTAAAACATATTTCACACTAAGACCCAAATCCTATATTATTAAACATATTAGAGAATCTTGTGGAAGCGTATATAGTGAATCCCATTAGGAATTGGAGGAATATTAATGAGAAAACTTAAAACATCGCTCACACTAAACAATGATATTTTAGGTGGATTATATAGGCATGAAGTGATTATAAGGGGATTTTCAAAGTTTATTGAGAGTTCATCCTTTCATATGACATGAACAAGTAGTTATAACATCTTTATAATATATGTATTTAAGATTGAAAGTTGGGTTTTAAGCAAGGTTGCTTTATCCTTAGAACCACTTCTTTGTTAAGGTTATTCTCATCTAGATATTATCAACTAGAGAAATTAAATTATGTGGTGTCGTTTGTCATGACTCAAGGAATGATACAAGGAAACACATGGGGTGTTCCATGGATGGATTATCTAGGGTTTAGCTCCGCAAGGTTTTGGCCTAACTGGAAACTATGATCAGGGAGATAGAAACTACTGCAGACTTGGAGTCCACCATTCGACTAGAATGGCTTAGTACCAACCAAGTAAAAAACGTGTGATTTTTTTTGTGTATTACATCTGTAGTAGTATTTTCTAGTTTCTTCTGATTCTAGTTTTTTCCGTTCTGGTCAATTTTAGGTTCCCTCGGGTCTTCCGGACCCATTTTGATGGGACTGGCTATTATTCTGTACGTTTGGGGTTTTTCTATATAATTTAGCCTTTTTTCGTTAATATGTCATGGTCTGAAACCACGTGCTCGTCTTGACAATTGTCAGGATGCGGGGGTGCATTGGTGAACACTCCTAAATCTACGCCTACTCGTGTCAGGGTAAATACCTTTTGTGAGGTTATGTATTGTTCCTTGGCTCCTAAAGAAAGATTATGTGTAGGCCTGAATTGGTTCTGTTTGAGCAAGGTTTATCTAGAACGGTGAATTCTGGACAAGTTTTCATGTCCATCAACTGAAACTAAAGGGGGACCTAGCCATGAAACATAGTAAACTCAAATCATAGAAAGCTAAGAAAGAAAGGGATTTATGCGTCCTGGGTAACGATATTACAATGGACATGGTACTTAATATGCCCTCTCGAGCCCTTGTTAGAAAATTTGAATATAACAAAATTCATCATGAGGATATTATCGACTGGGTTACTAGGGTTTGGAAACCCTTGATTCATTATGTTCCAAGGGTTATCATGCTTGTTAATGGTTGGGTTTTTTTTCATTTCCTTACTGAGGACTCTCTGTATCCTATATTGTCCAGGTGTTGGGTATATGGCATGGGTTCACTGGCACTTTGTCGTTGGAATTAGACGTTCGACCCCTGGAAGGGGAAGTTACAAAAGCGACACTTATGGGTTAAATTATCGGGGTTCCCTCTATTCTGTTGGTCTCTCAAAGCCTTCACGGCTCTGGAAAACTCCATAGGCATTTTATCCTCATCAAAGAAGCTACGCTAATGTCAAATGACCATCGTTTCCCTACGGTTCTTGTTGAGATTGACACATCGGAAGGGTTTCCAGCTGAAGTTGAGGTTAGGTGGTTGGAGGGATTTTTTGTTCAACAGTTGGACTATTGGGGTTTTCCGTTTAGGTGTTTCAAATGCCATGTTACTGGACATCTCCGTCAGGACTGTGAAAAAGTGCATTCCTGAGCTAATTCTTAAAAGGAAGAGGATTCATCAGAGTGTGGGGTTTTGGAGGATGCTGAGGATCCGACTCGGAGCATTTCATTTCCAGTTCCTATGGATGAATCTTCTGCCAAGGAATGTATGGGCAAGTTTGATGTTTTCCTTCCACTGCTCTTAAAATCCCTTAATGTTGATGATATTTTAGATTCGATGAAATTGGTCATTATTTCCCCTAAGGACTCCTTGATTTATGCTAAGTCTACTGAATGGTGTCTCTTCCCTTCTAACCCCGAGCCAACAAACCTGACTGATAGGGACATCGTACCTAAATAAACCCCCCAGTACGGCTATTTTTGGTGAGTCTTCATTAAAGGGTTATGGAACCCCGGTTGTAACGCCCAATGATATGGGGATCAATATCACCCATTCTCCTTTGAAGGATTCAAATGACCTTTTGGTTTCAGGTTCTCCTAGGGTTTCGGAAATCCCTAATTATTTTCAAGTTGGTTCCATTAGGGTTTCACATTATTTAGATGTGGATAATGCTAGATTGGATAAGATGGACACAAACCATATTTCCACTGCCCTAGAGAGGCCCTTATTGAACTTTGGTTACGATGGTGGAACCTCTGAAAACATCATTCCCATTAACTCCATTCGTCAACATAATCTCACCCTTAGAAAGAGGAAGGGTAAACCTAAATTGGATCACGTGAATGATGCCACGAAATAACAAAAATGGGTTAATCCCAAATCCTCTAAATTTTCCTCCATTTCTGCTTTGATTGACTCAGTGTCTCCTTCCAAGCCTCTTAGAGCGGTTTCGGGCCGTGACTTGTTTTCTCAATGATCATTTTGTATTTCAATATTAGAGGGCTCAACAGTCAACATAAAATGACTGCTTTTAGAAGGCTATTAGTTCACACAAGACCAGGTATTATTATGATTAAGGAGACAATGCATCCTGGTGTATTTGCTTTTGAATTTTTTCTCAAATTGTGGTTGAATTCGCTATGTAGTAGGGTGGATGCTATTGGGAAATCTGGTGGACTCCTGATTGCTTGGAATCCACTGGTCACTAATTTTATTTCTTACAATACAACCACAAGTATCAAGTTGTCTGGTAGTATTAGGGGTTTCAACTAAAAGCTCAACATTATCAACATTTATGGTCCCTATAATAATAGGGTGTCTTTCTGGGATAGCCTCTGTGTACAAGGTATTCTCAATGATCCTTTCATCATTCTTGGAGGTGATCTTAACCTTACAATGTATAAGTTGGACATATGGGGATCTAATAAGGTTATGGATCCTTTGGATTAGTATTTCAAGGATATATTTAACAATGTTGGACTTATTGATATCGTCCCAGCCGCTATGGTTCCAACTTGGTCAAATGGGAGGGTGGGGAATGCAGGGGTTTCCAAGAGGCTTGATCGGTTTCTAATTAATGATCAGTTGTCATGTCAATTTGGTAGATATCACTCATGGAGCATATCTACGGGGATACCTAACCACAAGGTTGTGGCTCTTCAGGTGGATTTCGAGAGTGATCACTATCCCTACCCTTTCAAGTTCAATAGTACATGGCTCGAAGATATATCTTTTTGTGATTTTGTCAAAAATCAATGGAACAATTTGGATAAGATCAAACATCATTCTCCCTTTCAACAACTAATTATTAAACTCAACAAGTTGTGGGGTGAAGTAATTAAATGGGGTAAAGCTAAGAGGAAATCTATCAATGAATATTTATGTAATATTGAACAACAAATACAAGACATTGAGAATACTCTTGATCCGGATTTTATGAGCAGAACGAAATGAATACAGATTATTATTAGATGCTTAACACAAAATAACAGAGATACAGTAAAACTACTTTTCTATTCAATAAGGAAATAAGCTAGAACTGTAAAATGCAGCGGAAAACAAGCTTGCTGGAATGGTGGCGGCTTATCTCTGAGAAGAGATGTGATGGCTGCGCTCATTTCGCAAGAAGATGGTTACAATGAGGCTCTCAAGGCCTTTTACAATAAACAGGAATGTCAAAAACCCTAGACATCCAAAAACCTAACCCTAGGAGATGAAGCACCAAAAGTCATGTGGGCCCCGTTTGGGTAAGTTAGTACATCAACTTCCTGGGGTCATAACTTTTGCATACGATCTTCGTTTGGGGCACTCGGTAGCCCGTTGGAAAGGTCTATCCGAGATTTACAACTTTCAATTGTGGCCAAATGCATGCCAGGGGCAACCATTTGGCCCCCCAAATTGCCAAAAAAGGTCGTTTAGGGCCTCAAAATGGCCCCGGAAGTTTAGGACCCAAAAAACTGCTAAAAATAGTACAATACCAAAATTGCCATAAAACTGTTTTGAGCCAGTAGGAAAGGTGGGTGGCCACCAATATCCACCTGGATCAATCCTCCCTCCTTAGGAAGCAATGGTCTCCATTGCATTGAGTTCCCCCATCAGATGAGGAAATTTCTGCTGAATTTGGCCTCAGGTGAGCCACTTGCCTTAGTGCAGGAGCTGCCCTGCTTTGATAACTTGATAAAGCTGGATCCTTTGATGTCGAGTGCCCTTGATCCGTGTGTCTGCAATATGATCACTGGATGCTTGTTGTAGGCAGTCAGGGTTGAGCTCTGTTGGTGTCAACTTCTTTGCTATCTCTGAGGTGTGTAATAGTGGTGGGAAATATGGCCGAAGGAGAGCCACGTTGAAGACTAGATGCACACCAAGGAAGGGGGGAATGTTGAGCTCAAAAGCGTTGTCACCCACCGCCTTGGTGATGGTGTATGGCCCATAACGGAGTGGGCGAAGCTTTTGATGGGGCCCTGTAAGGCGTTCTTTCTGCAAATGCAACCAAACTTTGTCGCCCACCTGAAACTTATGTGGCACCCAATGTTGATCATGGCGCTGCTTGTACTTGGCATTAGACTTTTGTAGAATATCCTGAACCTGTTGGTGGATATGCTGGATCCGTTCAATGAATCGGGCGGCTTTGTCAGCTTCTGGGGACGAGTTGGCCGAGGTGGTCGCAAGGGGAAGTGCAACATCCATGGGGCCCAATGGTTGGAATCCCAACACCACCTGAAAGGGGCTGTGGCCAGTTGAGCTATGCAGGGCTGGGGTTTAGCTATGTTGGACATAAGGGAGACTCTCATCCCATGTGTGGGGGTGTGTTGAATTGTACATGCGCAGGATATGTACGACCATCTGGTTGACGACCTCTGTTTGTCCATCGGTTTGGGGGTGGAAGGCAGTGGATTTGGTGAGCTTGGTATCCAATAGTGACCAGAGGCTTGACCAGAATGAGCTGAGGAACCGACTGTCATGGTCTGAGATAATGGTCTGTGGGATCCCAAAATGTACCCATACTTGTTCAAAGAAGAGCTTGGCAGTGGCTTCTGCTGTGATGTTCTTCTTGCAAGCGGCTAGAATCGCCATCTTGGAAAAGCGATCAACAACCACAAAAACACAGTCGTTTCCCCTCTTGGTGGACGGGAGGCATGACATGTAGTCCATTGAGATGGATTCCCATGGCCTGTCAGGAGTAGGCAGAGGGGTGTATAGGCCATGTTTCTTAGTGGTCGGTTTGGCAATAGCGCAAGCGGTGTAGGACCTGATATACTTGCTGACATCCCGTCAAAGTTTCGGCCAGTAGAAATTT
Organism: Larix kaempferi; assembly: GCA_027924585.1. Lineage (NCBI taxonomy): Eukaryota > Viridiplantae > Streptophyta > Pinopsida > Pinales > Pinaceae > Larix > Larix kaempferi. Next base: position 3,728,254 of record BSBM01000765.1, on the reverse strand, counting down.
TTCTGCAACACTGCCACTGTCTTTTCGAATCCAAAGTGTCCCGCCACTCGACTGTAGTGAGCTTCCCAAATCAGCTTTGCGCGCTCGCTTGATGGAACGCAAAGATGGCCCAGACGACACAACAACCCGTCCTGAAGATGGAAATTAGAAACCACTGAGTTGGTGCCCAACATTTGATAGGTGGTGGAGAAGTCAGGGTCTGTCTCGTAGAGGTGGGGCCATCCGGAGGTCTTGTGGCCGCAAGAGTCTAGCACCGTGGTAAGTGTCGTGACTGGAGGTCGACTAAGGAAGTCAACAACTTGGTTGGTACTCCCTGTTTTATATTTGATGTTGAGGTGGAACTGCTATAAATATGTTGACCACTTCTGATGGCGGTCATTCTGCAACTTTCCTTGGGTCTGCATGAACTGTAGTGGCTTGTGATCAGTGTGGATGACTGTCTCCTTCCCAAGAATGTAATGTCTCCACTGGAGGCAGGCTTGTACAATGGAGTACATTTCTTTGTCGTAGGTAGGGTACTTGCGGACAACATCTGATAGTGTCTCACTATGATATGCCACCGGTGGCCGTGTTGAGTGAGAACGACTCCCACAGCATAATCTGAAGCATCTGTCTCGATCTCAAAGGGATGTTGCAGGTTCGGTAATGAGAGTACCGGCGATGAGCACAAACGCTTCTTCAAGTCATCGAAGGCTTGTTGTTGGGAAAGGCCCCACACAAATTTTGCCTTACCACCACCCCTGGTCACTTGGCTGAGGGCCCATGCGATATGAGAGAATCCTAGCATGAACCGGCGATAGAAATTGGCAAGGCCCTAGAAGCTCCGAAGTTCAGTGAGTGTGGTTGGGGCTGGCCAGTCACGGATGACCTGGATCTTGGATGGATCCACATGCACACCATGTTGATCAACGATGTAGCCTAAGTAATGGACCCTGTCCATGCCGAAGGATCATTTTTCCAAGTTTGCATATAGTTTGTGCTTCCGCAGGGTGTGCAGAACCTGCTGAATATGCTGCAAGTGTTCCTCCCAAGTCTTGCTATAGATGAGGATGTCATCCAGATACACCACTACAAAATTGTTGGTGAAAGGTCATAGGATATCGTCCATCATCCTCATAAAAGTTGTTGGAGCATTTGTCAAACCAAAAGGCATGACCAGCCATTCAAAAAGACCTTCTTTTGACTTGAAGGCAGTCTTCCATACATCTGTCTGTTCTATTGGGACCTGGTGGTAGCCAGACTTCAGATCAATCTTACTGAAGTATTTGGCCTCCGTGAGCTGATCAAGGAGGTCGTCGATTCGGGGAATCGGGTACCGGTTATGGATGATGATTTTATTCAGGGCCCTGTAATCAATGCAGAGTCGCCAAGTCCCATCTTTCTTCTGCACCAGCACGATTGGGCTCCCACAAGGTGATGAACTGGGACGGATGTGCCCCTTGTGGAGCAATTCTTGGATCTTCCTCTTGATCTCCTCATTTTCCAACAGAGAGTGGCGATAGACTGTCCCATTGGGTAGCGGTGCACCTGGGGTCAGATCGATGGGATGCTTGACCTGGCAGTGCAGAGGTACCCCGATCAAAGAGGAGAAGATATCTGAGTATCCTTCCACCACCTTATCCACTTGCTTCTGTTGTGTGGATAGATCGGTCGTGGAGGCCCGGGATGTGGCTGCGATCTTTCTTTCACTCTGAGAGCGAATCACGAAGAAGACAAATTTCCCAGTCTGAGAGATGACATTCCTGCATTGCTTGGAAGAGATCAAGGAAATAGCACTAGGAGGGACTGCCTTGGGTATCCTTTTTAAAGAAATAATAACACTACGAGGCCTAGACTCATATACAGCATGACGTTTCCATAAATAAGGTTGGCCCAAAAGAACATCTGAAACTTTGATAGGAGCAACATCACACAATACCTCGTCCTTGAAGGGCTTGATGCCGTATGGCAGCTGGCACTGTTGGCTGACGCGGAGATCGCTTCCTTTGTGGAGCCATCCAATGGTGTAGGGTTGTGGGTGTGGCGTTGTCGGCAGGGCCAAGTGCTTGATGACCTCTTCTAAGATGAGATTCTTCTGGCTACCGCTATCAACGATGAAGTGCAGCGGGGTGCCTTTTACCCACATCTGTGAATGGAAGAGGTGTTCTCCTTATTCTGGCTCGTCTAGTTCATCAGGCTGGAGCTTGGTGGTAGAAATGGTGGCATTGGGTTTCGTGTCAATGATCCATCTTCCCCTTTCTGGTTCAGAGTCAGAGTCAAAACCCGCATCTGATTCAGATGCGTTCACTTCGGCCACCAGCGACTGCTTTGAGCGGCAATCAGCAGTGTTATGCCAAGGGCTCTTATGGAAGTCGCACCACTTCCCGGTATCTTTCTTTGTTTTTTTGGTGTCCTTCTTTGCTTGCGGCTTGGAATGGTTGTCTTGATACTATCCATCTTTGCTTTGTCATTTATTCTGTGGGTTGGGGCCGCCCTTTCCTGTCTTTTGCTGTGAAGGGTTCCCAGGCCCAAATTTCCGTGTCTTTTGTTTGAGCTTCTGCTCGATTTTGACGGCATATCGGTAGGCCGCGCCCAAGGAAGAGATGTCCAAAAATTCCATTTCGGTCTGGATGTATCTATGCAAACCACCATGATACTTGAGCACCAGATGTCGCTCTGAATCTTTGATACCCAGCTTGGTGCGCAAGGTATGGAAGATATTTGTGAACTCTGGCACTGCTTGGTCTCTTTCTTGTCGCAGTGTGGTCCATTTGGTATACAAGTCGTCATAACTTCCAACAGGGTAGTATTGTTCCTTAATAGCATCCCTGAAGGATTCCTAGGTGGCCCTGACTGAAAATAATGAGGCTTCTTCTGTGTCCTTCTGCTCGCAGAATGTTTCCCACCAATCTTTGACATGGGGAACGGCTTTGAGGAGCGCAAAAGTAATCTTTTCTTTATTCAAAAAGTTATGGACAGAAAAATACCCTTCTAGTAGATTCAACCACTTATCTACAGCATCTGTGTCTATCTGTCCTTCAAATATAGGAATATTGAAGTTGATTTGTACCTTGAAGGGGGCGGCACCTCCGCTCGAGGAAGATGCGTCTCTTGTTGGTAGTCGTCGAAGGACTTGCGCGAAATTATCCATCATCTCGTTCCTCTGCTGCGTGAGGGCTTCCTCAAGCAACATTTTGATAGGATCTCCTATCTCGTCATCTTTCTTTTCTCCTGCCATGAGAGGTCGCTTGGGTGTGCGAGAGCTTTTGTCCTCAAGAGAAACAAGCTCGAGACCCAATTCTTTGTACCCTGACCTCGTTGGGGACATGCATTAAGACGACAAGGAGCAGACCGCTCTGATACCACTGATCCAGATTTTATGAGCAGAACGAAATGAATACAGATTATTATCAGATGCTTAACACAAAATAACAGAGATACAGTAAAACTAGTTTTCTATTCAATAAGGAAATAAGCTAGAACTGTAAAATGCAGCGGAAAACAAGCTTGCTAGAATGGTGGCGGCTTATCTCTGAGAAGAGATGTGACGGCTGCGCTCATTTGCCAAAGAAGATGTTTACAATGAGGCTCTCAAGTCCTTTTACAATAAACAGGAATGTCAAAAACCCTAGACATCCAAAAACCTAACCCTAGGAGATGAAGCGCCAAAAGTCATGTGGGCCCTGTTTGGGTAAGTTAGTACATCAACTTCCCGGGGTCGTAACTTTTGCATACGATCTCCATTTGGGGCGCTCGGTAGCCCGTTGGAAAGGTCTATCCGAGATTTACCACTTTTAATTGAGATAAAATGCATGTCGGGGGAAACCATTTGGCCCCCCAAATCGCCAAAAAAGGTCGTTTAGGGCCTCAAAATGGCCCCGGAAGTTCAGGACCCGAAAAATTGCTAAAATTAGTACAATACCAAAATTGCCATAAAACTGTTTTGAGTCAGTTGGAAAGGTGGGTGGCCACCAATATCCACCTGGATCAACTCTGGGGGATGATATTTTCTCTACATCAAGGAAGTTGGAACTATTAAATATGGTGAAGAAAAAATGGGCTATTCTTAATCTACAGGAGAATACTTGGAGATTGAAAAGTCAGGATTTATGGGTAGCCTGTGGTGATCAAAATACAAAGTTTTTTCCAGCGATATGCACCACACCATAGAAATAACAACTCTATATGGGAGATACACAGTGTGGATGGAAATATTGTGAAGGATCAGGCTGATATTATGAGCTCGACGGTCTCCTATTTTTCCAATATTTATAAACATGACCATTCTCAGAACTTGGTTGAACAACTAAAGATTGTTAAGCTCTTCCCAAAATTATTTTCTGATGAAGAGGGTAACAGGATTGGAGACGAGATATCTATGGAAGAAATTAAAGAAATATTGAAGGGATTCGTGAAGGAGAAGAGTCCTAGTCCAGATGGATGGACCATGAAATTCTTCCTCCACTTTTTTTACTTATTTGGAAGTGAACTACATGTTGCGGTTGAAGAATTTAGAGTAAAGGATTATCTTCCTAAAGCGATTAATGCTACTTACATCATCCTTATACCAAAGAAAGACAAGACATAGGACTTTAATGACTTACGACCTATCTCGTTGTGTAACCTGCTCTTTAAATTCATTACCAAACTACTCTCTAACATAATCAAGCCGATCTTGGCAAATCACATTACACACGATCAATTTGGTTTCTTATACAACCGACAAATCCTTGATGTTGTTGGTGTGGAACAAGAAGTTTTACACTCAATCAAAGCTAAAAAATTTCAAGCATTGATTCTGAAAATGGATCTTATAAAGGCTTATGATCGGATTGATTGGACCTATCTCTGATTGATACTTATTCATATTGGTATACCTGTGGCAGTGACAAATTGGATAATGGAATGTACTTAATCGGTCTCATTTTCTATATTGGTAAATGTCACTCCGACTAAGCAATTTTCTGGCAGCAGAGGGATTCGTCAAGGTTTCCCATATCACCACTACTCTTCATTTTGGCAATTGAGGGCCTTAGAAGACTTATTGGGGAAGCGAAGTTGGCAAACAAGATAAAAGGTATAAAAATTTCCGGGACTCTAACCCTTACTCATTTGATCTTTTTGGATGACATACTTATCTTTGGTGCAACATTTGTCTCCGAATGGAAGTATTACAAAGGAATTTTTGATGACTTTTGTAAAGCCTCATGGATGACCATCAATATTCACAAATCAAATTTTATGCATCATTGTAATGATGAGACATGTCTTAGAGATATTGGGGATTTATTGCCTTATAATATGGTTAGTTTGGAACAAGCTACAAAATACCTGGGGTACTACCTGAAACCAAACAAATATAGGTCCGAAGACTGTAGTTGGATTCTGAAGAAAATTGACCGCAAGATTAACATGTGGGATTACAGGTGGATTTCCTTGGGAGGGAGGTTTATTCTTGCACAACCAGTTTTGATGAGTATCCCTGCATACTGGCTTGGTTTGATGAAATATCCTGATTTTATACTGAACACCATTTGCAGCAAAATTTTCCACTTCATCTGGGCAGAAAATACACTAGCTAGGAAGTTCCATCTAACCAGCTGGCACTCCATCTCTTGGCCCAAAAAACTTGGTGGTTGGGGTTTACTAAATCTAAAATTCTTTAGTCTGGCACTTCAAACAAAGAGATTATGGAGGGAATTAACAAATCAAGGTTTGTGGAGCACTATCATCAGAACCAAATATTTAAAATCCTTCTCATCATTGCAATGGATTAGAAATCCTTCCTACCTCTACATGAACACCTCTATTGTTTGGAGAAGTATTATAGTAACTTTCCCTTTTATCATTATCATTTTTAAGTTGGAAAGTTGGAAATGGTGTTTGGGTGCATGTGGGTATAGATCCTACGGTTGGAGTTGAAAACTTTGTTTTATCGTCATCTTTGGTGGAGCAATTGAATCAAAAATGTATTATGTTCTTGGCGTAAGCTATTCGCAGAAGGGATCACAACAGCTTGTTGCATTGGTTATCGACTGAATATTTAGGACTTGTGGATACCGGGGCAATTGAATAGAACAAGTGCATCATACAACTTTCATTATCAGGTGTTATCCCATCTGAAGAACTTGAATTATTAGTCTGGGATCATCTGAAGGAAAATGGAAACCTTACTATTAAAATGGTTTATGAATCGATCCTTAATAATCATGTGCTTCCTGTCTCATTGGTGGCATCGACAATTATGGCATTGGAAGATCCCTATGAAGATCAAATGCTTCCTTTGGCTTTTTTTGCATAATAAAATTCTAACTTGGCCTAATTTGTTGAAAAAAGGATTTTATGGGCCTAACATTTGCACCCTGTGTATGAATGATGAGGATGATATTCCTCATTTGTTTATTTTTTGTCCATTTTTCAGGAATAACTGGAATGATATTTTACACTTATTGGGCATATCAGAGGATTGGTATACGTTGAATATAGATGATTGTCTCTGCATATGGTTACAGAAAAAGACTAAGTATAAAATGCTGCCTATATTCACAAATGGATTATATGGAACTACAGAAACAAGAAGATTTTCAGGACTCTAAGTCATCCAGTTTCATCATATGCAAGAAAATAATGACCTTTATGAATGAGTATCCTACTCAACTCAAATTTGCACTGAGGAGGATTAGGAGAGCACCTGAGATTGAATTTGGTACATCATATGGTTTTTTTGATGGAGCTGCAAAAAGAGAATACTGTGGATATGGAATGATTCTGGGAGTCAAGGAGGATCATAAAATTTTAATGAATATGGGGGTTGGTGCGGGTACAAACCTGAAAGCCGAGCTCCTAGCCCTATGGGGTTGGCTGGGGTTTGCTTCTAAAAGAGGCATTTGTTGCATTAAAATTTTTGGTGACTCTAAAGTTATAATTTTATGGGATGCCAGAAAACATGATATCCATGATATTCATCTACTTCCATGGTTGAACCATACAAGCAACCTCATCCAGTCTTTTGGGGTGATTACTTTTCATCACATATACAAGGTGTTCAATTTTGAAGCTGATTGTCTCTGTAAACAAGACATCGGTCCATTTTATGGTATTATCTCTTTTGAGGAATGGGTTGATGGAGAATTAGTTGACTTGGGTCATATTAATGCCATATAGCTATTGTTATGGTTTATTTGGCATGGTTTTCCTTTGTCTTTGTACTCCATGATTATGCATTGGCTTTGTATTTGGATGTGGTATGGACTGTTCAATATTTTTGTACTTTTGGAAATTTAGATGATGACTAATGGAATATTATAGGTGGATTTCCTTGGGATGGAGGTTTATTCTTGCACAACCAGTTTTGATGAGTATCCCTGCATACTGGCTTGGTTTGATGAAATATCCTGATTTTATACTGAACACCATTTGCAGCAAAATTTTCCACTTCATCTGGGCAGAAAATACACTAGCTAGGAAGTTCCATCTAACCAGCTGGCACTCCATCTCTTGGACCAAAAAACTTGGTGGTTGGGGTTTACTAAATCTAAAATTCTTTAGTCTGGCACTTCAAACAAAGAGATTATGGAGGGAATTAACAAATCAAGGTTTGTGGAGCACTATCATCAGAACCAAATATTTAAAATCCTTCTCATCATTGCAATGGATTAGAAATCCTTCCTACCTCTACATGAACACCTCTATTGTTTGGAGAAGTATTATAGTAACTTTCCCTTTTATCAGTATCATTTTTAAGTTGGAAAGTTGGAAATGGTGTTTGGGTGCATGTGGGTATTGATGCTATGGTTGGAGTTGAAAACTTTGTTTTATCGTCATCTTTGGTGGAGCAGTTGAATAACAAATGTATTATGTTCTTGGTGTAAGATATTCGCAGAAGGGATCACAACAGCTCATTGCATTGGTTATCGACTGAATATTTAGGACTTGTGGATACCGGGGCAATTGAATAGAACAAGTACATCATACAACTTTCATTATAAGGTGTTATCCCATCTGAAGAACTTGAATTATTAGTCTGGGATCATCTGAAGGAAAATGGAAACCTTACTGTTAAAATGGTTTATGAATCGATCCTTAATAATCATGTGCTTCCTGTCTCATTGGTGGCATCGACAATTATGGCATTGGAAGATCCCTATGAAGATCAAATGCTTCCTTTGGATTTGTTTGCATAATAAAATTCTAACTTGGTCTAATTTGTTGAAAAGAGGATTTTATGGGCCTAACATTTGCACCCTGTGTATGAATGATGAGGATGATATTCCTCATTTGTTTATTTTTTGTCCATTTTTCAGGAATAACTGGAATGATATTTTACACTTATTGGGCATATCAGAGGATTGGTATACGTTGAATATAGATGATTGTCTCTGCATATGGTTACAGAAAAAGACTAAGTATAAAATGCTGCCTATATTCACAAATGGATTATATGGAACTACAGAAACAAGAAGATTTTCAGGACTCTAAGTCATCCAGTTTCATCATATGCAAGAAAATAATGACCTTTATGAATGAGTATCCTACTCAACTCAAATTTGCACTGAGGAGGATTAGGAGAGCACCTGAGATTGAATTTGGTACATCATATGGTTTTTTTGATGGAGCTGCAAAAAGAGAATACTGTGGATATGGAATGATTCTGGGAGTCAAGGAGGATCATAAAATTTTAATGAATATGGGGGTTGGTGCGGGTACAAACCTGAAAGCCGAGCTCCTAGCCCTATGGGGTTGGCTGGGGTTTGCTTCTAAAAGAGGCATTTGTTGCATTAACATTTTTGGTGACTCTAAAGTTATAATTTTATGGGATGCCAGAAAACATGATATCCATGATATTCATCTACTTCCATGGTTGAACCATACAAGCAACCTCATCCAGTCTTTTGGGGTGATTACTTTTCATCACATATACAAGGTGTTCAATTTTGAAGCTGATTGTCTCTGTAAACAAGACATCGGTCCATTTTATGGTATTATCTCTTTTGAGGAATGGGTTGATGGAGAATTAGTTGACTTGGGTCATATTAATGCCATATAGCTATTGTTATGGTTTATTTGGCATGGTTTTCCTTTGTCTTTGTACTCCATGATTATGCATTGGCTTTGTATTTGGATGTGGTATGGACTGTTCAATATTTTTGTACTTTTGGAAATTTAGATGATGACTAATGGAATATTATAGGTGGATTTCCTTGGGATGGAGGTTTATTCTTGCACAACCAGTTTTGATGAGTATCCCTGCATACTGGCTTGGTTTGATGAAATATCCTGATTTTATACTGAACACCATTTGCAGCAAAATTTTCCACTTCATCTGGGCAGAAAATACACTAGCTAGGAAGTTCCATCTAACCAGCTGGCACTCCATCTCTTGGACCAAAAAACTTGGTGGTTGGGGTTTACTAAATCTAAAATTCTTTAGTCTGGCACTTCAAACAAAGAGATTATGGAGGGAATTAACAAATCAAGGTTTGTGGAGCACTATCATCAGAACCAAATATTTAAAATCCTTCTCATCATTGCAATGGATTAGAAATCCTTCCTACCTCTACATGAACACCTCTATTGTTTGGAGAAGTATTATAGTAACTTTCCCTTTTATCAGTATCATTTTTAAGTTGGAAAGTTGGAAATGGTGTTTGGGTGCATGTGGGTATTGATGCTATGGTTGGAGTTGAAAACTTTGTTTTATCGTCATCTTTGGTGGAGCAGTTGAATAACAAATGTATTATGTTCTTGGTGTAAGATATTCGCAGAAGGGATCACAACAGCTCATTGCATTGGTTATCGACTGAATATTTAGGACTTGTGGATACCGGGGCAATTGAATAGAACAAGTACATCATACAACTTTCATTATAAGGTGTTATCCCATCTGAAGAACTTGAATTATTAGTCTGGGATCATCTGAAGGAAAATGGAAACCTTACTGTTAAAATGGTTTATGAATCGATCCTTAATAATCATGTGCTTCCTGTCTCATTGGTGGCATCGACAATTATGGCATTGGAAGATCCCTATGAAGATCAAATGCTTCCTTTGGATTTGTTTGCATAATAAAATTCTAACTTGGTCTAATTTGTTGAAAAGAGGATTTTATGGGCCTAACATTTGCACCCTGTGTATGAATGATGAGGATGATATTCCTCATTTGTTTATTTTTTGTCCATTTTTCAGGAATAACTGGAATGATATTTTACACTTATTGGGCATATCAGAGGATTGGTATACGTTGAATATAGATGATTGTCTCTGCATATGGTTACAGAAAAAGACTAAGTATAAAATGCTTCCTATATTCACCACTTGGATTATATGGAACTACAAAAACAAGAAGATTTTCAGGACTCTAAGTCATCCAGTTTCATCATATGCAAGAAAATAATGACCTTTATGAATGAGTATCCTACTCAACTCAAATTTGCACCGAGGAGGATTAGGAGAGCACCTGAGCTTGAATTTGGTACATCCTATGGTTTTTTTGATGGAGATGCAAAAAGAGAATACTGTGGATATGGAATGATTCTGGGAGTCAAGGAGGATCATAAAATTTTAATGAATATGGGGGTTGGTGCGGGTACAAACCTGAAAGCCGAGCTCCTAGCCTTATGGGGTAGGCTGGGGTTTGCTTCTAAAAGAGGCATTTGTTGCATTAACATTTTTGGTGACTCTAAAGTTATAATTTTCTAGGATGCCAGAAAACATGGTATCCATGATATTCATCTACTTCCATGGTTGAACCATACAAGCAACCTCATCTAGTCTTTTGGGGTGATTACTTTTCATCACATCTACAAGGTGTTCAATTCTGAAGCTAATTGTCTCTGTAAACAAGACATCAGTCCATTTGATGGTATTATCTCTTTTGGGGAATGGGTTGATGGAGAATTAGTTGACTTGGGTCATATTAATGCCATATAGCTATTGCTATGGTTTATTTGGCACGATTTTCCTTTGTCTTTGTACTCCATGATTATGCATTGGCTTTGTATTTGGATGTGGTATGCACTGTTCAGTATTTTTGTACTTTTGGAAATTTAGATGATGACTAATGGAAGACATATGTGTCTGAATAGTATATGTATATAATATGTAACTTTGATTTCTGAATAGAATAACAAGTTACTGGTTTTTTCATCTGAACTAAAAAAAAAAAAACATGTGTGTGGGGATAAATGAAAAATAAAATAAACTAAATCAAACTTGAACCCATTATCTATACATTCACCTTTCCACCTCCTTGTTCCCTTTGTTCTTTCCACCTCCTTGTTCCCTTTGTTCTTTATTAAAAGACCATTTTGTTTTATCTTTGAAGTATCTAATTAATTGATATCCTCAACACCATAAACAAATTTACTTTTCCCTTTTCAAAAATTATAATTAATCCAAGTTGAGTGGGAGATATCTAGGACATCTAGGCATAGGGGAGAGGTCATGCAAATTATGATAATGAATTGGAGTTAGGGTCCTTTGCAAAATTTAAAATGTCAAACATGTGAGTGGGGATAAATGAAAAATAAAATAAACTAAATCAAACTTGAACCCATTATCTATACATTCACCTTTCCACCTCCCTGTTCCCTTTGTTCTTTATTAAAAGACCATTTTGTTTTATCTTTGAAGTATCTAATTAATTGATATCCTCAACACCATAAACAAATTAACTTTTCCCTTTTCAAAAATTATAATTAATCCAAGTTGAGTGGGAGATATCTAGGACATCTAGGCATAGGGGAGAGGTCATGCAAATTATGATAATGAATTGGAGTTAGGGTCCTTTGCAAAAGTTAAAATGTATGTAGCTTGGATGTAAACGAGTTATAGGCTTGGATCTAGGGTTTACCCTGAGATATTGGTTGAATGCATCATTGCACTTAGAGGGATTAGATAAAATGATCATGTGACTTCAATGTTTCTTATTTTAAATGTGTTTGTTGGGTTGTGGTGTGGTGGAATTTTGGAGTGGTTGTCATGATGAAGACCCATGTTGAAATCTCGGCGGGCATGCTCCTCCTTTTTATGGTGTTAGTTGTGGTTATTGTTGTATCCTTTGGCATTTGGGTTTGGTCCACCTTTGTTAAATACGATCGAATATATTGGTTTTCTTGTTTGTCCATACAACGTCATTTGTAGTGACTACTTGGATGGGACTAAGATTTTCTAAGTTTAATGTCCAAATAAAAATATCGTCTTCCCTTTTAAAAACACATTGTCAATAATAAATTGAGCATTGATTGCATACTCATTATTATGAGAATTTTCCTTTTACATATTTTCAATAATTTTTTTAAAGATGAATTGTTAACATATCAATACAAGTTTTGACATTTAGATGGAGAGTGAGAATGCCTCCAATAACAATGATTTAGGTGTTGATATGGATTAGATGTGGATGGTGAAAAGCTTGGTGCAAGGCATAGGATGTGGTTCATGTGAATTAGAATAAGATTCGAGATTTATCATAGAAATTTCATTATATTATATGAAATAGTGTGCCCCAGATGTGGTTTTTGTAAAATAGTAGTGGAAGGATTTGGACAACTTGTATTTCAAATTCAATAGGAGTATTAATACCTATGGCAAGGATAAATATAGTATGTGAACTGTGCATGTGAGGCTTACAACACCATGTTGACATATCGTCATCCCTACCTACATCGTTGGTGTTCCTCTCTAAAGCCTCAAAATTCTCATATACATCAACCCCTGATGGATTTTGGAAATGAATGGCACATGTTTTTCTATCCTCCATCAATATGACCAAATATTCACCATAAATTTTCTCATCATGTGTCACTATTATGCATGATTCTATCACATATGTTGTGATACAATGAGTGTTGTGGGGAAATTGGTTCAAGGGGGGGGGAATTCCCTTTCCTTGTAGGTTTCAAACAAGTAAATAGATCATGAGATGGTCAGTGTGACAAGTACTAGTGCATTGAAGCAAATAAACAAAAAAAAAATAGCATAGGATCTACATTAACAATTGAAACTACTAAAATGACTTGAAAAACAGCAATAGAGGCAAGATTCAAATAAATTGCAAATGTCCAATGAAAAGGCATGTATAATGATAGTATCACCTTGAGGAATGTAGCTTACAAGATGGCAGCCAACACTCCCTTTGGGAAGGGTCCTTTAACTCTCTAATTTATCTATTAAAAAATATTGAGAATGATGAAGGAAAACACTTACATCTTATGGGAACAAGCCAAGCAAGCATGGAATCTAATGAGTGGTAAGAAAATAGAAGGAAAAGAGGGCTCCAAATACAATTATTGTAGCATAATCTTGCTCTATTTTTCTATTATGGAATGCATACCAATGACTTCATTTTATAACCAAAATTAAGGTCTTCAAAGAATTGGTTCCAAAAGTGAAATCTCCTCTTCAGGAAGTCACTTCCAAGCACAAGAATGGGGCCCATTAAGGCCCAAAAACATGGTCGGTGAAGCAAAATCAACCTCTTTTGAAGACAAATGTAGTTGGGGGTATTAAATGCACCACAAAATCTTTGAATCTTGAGTTTTACATAGTCACATGGGTTTTGAGGAATGTTCAGTTCAATTTTGCTCAATTCACAACATTGGAAATCATGTGAGCTAGGTATAACTTAATTGCACATTGTTTCCTCCATTCCACATGTTGATTACTAGTAATAGGAATCTTTGGAGAATTGCAAAATGTATAATGAAGATGTATTTTAATAACAAATGTAAAAATGTCGTAGGTGTACAAAATTTAGGTGATAATAGTCTCCTCCTGATGTGTGAGGTTAGGAGCATATTGTATAGCCAAAATACATCATTGTCTATTTCTCTCATATTGTTATTTCGTAACTGGGAGAGTGAGAGATTAATTTTGAATAGTAAAGGAGAACCCGCTGGAGAGTGACGGTGACCACATGTAAAGCAACAAATTGTGAGGTTATACATAAAAAATGATGTTTATATAAACAATACATGCATTCCTATTCTCATGAAACTTTGTCAAAGTAAATCACAATAAGATGAAACTAATGGGTGAGCATTGTAAAATTCTAAGGTAAAGTAAAAGTCGCTTTGATACTAGACCAAAGAGATTTTCCCGGTTATTTGATATGATGAAAAAGGTGCCAAAAGGGGGGAAACTATTGATGATGTCAAACTAACCATTGGGGTGGGGGACCAGAATAAACATGAAGTTGTTGGGAGGGAAAATCCTATATATAGATATGTAAGTCTTCAATCATAACTACGAGTTTTGCAACCACTAGAATGTACAACGCCCTCTAATGGTATGAATGTGTTGGCATTGAACATAAGGGTGACTACTAAGGGAAATGTAAATGATGACTCTCTATACATAGTCTAATGTCAACCATTTATCGAAGGAATGACAAATAAGGCACAATCACTACCATCATAACTCTTAGAATAAACTATGTTGAAGTCAATGAGAACTAGGAAAAATCACAAGATAAGGGCCCCTCTAATGAGAACCAAGGACATGTTGTAACTTACTGGTATGGTGATAAAATAGTCCAAGACAATATGGTGAGTGTGAGGCTTATGAATTCCGTTGATCAGAGCAACATGGATGGTTGACACTAGGTAATAGTATTCAATCAGTTTAGAAGTATATGACTAGAGGTTGAACGGGCTTGGAGCATGAATAGATTTTGGAATGGATATCATATGGATGGTGTTAGACTAAGAGGATGACAATGATATCAATGAAGGTGTTGGTAGATAAAAATGGGTGACATATTGTAAACACTCTGATCAAGGGAATCAAGGAATGTTTCCATCAAAAGAATAACAGCGTTAAAACTTCCTCCTTTTGGTTTTTTGGGGAATGTATTTTGCTTTCATTTTTTCTTTTTATGAATGAATGAAAGAATATGGTAATTTTATAGATGAGAAGACAGGCTCCTGGTGAGTAAACATAATGTAGAGTGTCCTTTGAGGATGATGAGTTAATGATGGTGTTTTAATCAAAGGGAGGGCATTCTTTGCATTTCATTCCCATTTAAAAAATTTATAAACGACACATCAGGATGCAATTGGTAAACCCTACTATTGACGATTGTCAGGCCAGAATCTGTACAGTTCCCCAAAGCAAACATTTTAATGTATAATTGAGACTTTTCACTAGGGATAACCGCAATTGTCGACGTCAAATGATTTTGCAAGTCAACGCATTTCTGGATAGATCTAGAATGTGCAAAACCATAAGAAGAGTTCTAATATTTCCATATTTGAGTAATATCTTGACCCTTACACGTCCTACAATTTTGGTTCTTGATTTATCTCCTAAGAAAACATAACCTCCGTTGTACCTTTCATATTCACCAAACCACTCTTTGTGAGGAGTCATATGAAATGAAGCACCTGAGTTGATCAACCATACATCATAATATGCATGTGTAATATAGATGCCAATTAAACATCGCCTCCTTCATCTATTGATGGTTTCGATCCTATGGAAGGAGCATCATCACTTCCCTTACCTTTATCAACACTTTTAGATTTACAATTTTTCTTATAATGCCTAGCTTTAGCACATGTCTGACATTTCTTTTCAAATTGTCCTATAGATTTAGGTCTACCTCTAGACTTAGATATACCCCCATAAAACCTATTTTTTTTCTCTCGGGGATAACCTCTCATAGCTAAAACTTCCTTAATCACACCCTCCATGGATTTTATTTTCATTTTCTCCTATAACAAGGATGTAACTACATTCTCAATCTTTAACATGGATTCAGTGGCACTACCAATTGCTACAACTAGATTATCCTAGTGGCAAAGAACATGGCAAGGTAATACAGTTATCTTATTGTTTCATCTTAATATCAATAGAGGCCATTTGACTTACTAGAGTATTAAAGACATTTAGATGATCTTCCATGGTTTCACCATCCTCCATCCTAATATGAAACAACTTCGTTCAAAGAAATAACTTGTTTATTGGTGACTTTAATTGATAAGAATTCACTAGATTATCCCATAACTTATTTGTGTTATCTTCTCGAGAAGTGTTCAATAGCACTGAATCTAAGAGGCAGAGTCCAATTTTGCTTCTCATTTTCTCTCTCCATCTTTTCACAATCTTCTTTCGACATACTAGTGGACTTTGTACTTGAATCCATGGCAATCTATTGATCTCTATCTATAATAAGATCTTCTATAAGCTTCAGCTTCCATAACTATAATCTTTCGTCATTAAAATTCTCAATTTCTATTCTTGAACTGCTCGCCATTTCTTTGCACAAGATTCACTGTGCAAATATCCCACTCCAACATAGGATCAGATGACCCAAGATACCCTTTATCTTCACAATATGAGATAAACCCCAACAAAAAAGGCATCCTCCTGAAGCTAATAACCTTGCTCTAATATTAAATGAAGAATTTTGATAAACCAATGTAAATAAAAACAACACCAAAAGGAATGTAAAACACAACAATTAACAATGGCTCACACACACATTACACAAATATTTATCTTGGAAACTCAAAATAGGAAAACAATAGTATTCCCGAGAGTTTCCCCACTCTCTATCTCATTGCATTATATTTTTTGTTTATAATACAATAATATTGCATCCAAAAATCTAATCGATTAACCCATATTATATTACAACCCCAAGTCCTCAACCGAAATTACTTTACATTGGGACACAAAACCATGGGATGAGAAAATCTCAAAATAGACAAAAAAAAATGGACCTGAAAAATTTATTTCCCAGTTATTGGTCCCTTGTTGCCTGCTTGCTCTAGGAACCTACAAAGACTATAACACGCATCCAACAAATGGAGCCTCTTGTGTCCTCTTAAGTATTCTTTATATATAACTTATTTCCATCAATTCCACTTATTTGAGATGAACCTTAGATCATGTTGGCCTCTAAGGCCATATTTAGAATATTAGAATCTTTAATTTATCTGCCCCATTTGTCCAATGAAGCCCTGACCATCTCCTAGTTTATGAGGTAAGCCTTTCTATTTGAGTCTTTGTTACCTTTCCATATGAAACTTATAATTCATATCATTTCCTAACCTAAATAATATTAGTTGGAGCCAGTAGAGTGGAGAATATGTAAAAATGGAAAGGGAAGATAAGAGATATTTTACGAGGACTAGTTGGCCTTTAGGGTTTAGCCACTGATCTCCCTAGTGGACCATATTTACCTTGATATTCTAAAGTATGGGGAACTATATTGTTAAGGTTGTGTTTTTCTTTGCAATTGGGATGTTATGATAGATGAAGGACATTCAATTTGGGTTGAGAAAGAATTCAAAGATGTGGGATATCTTGTTTAGAGTGCTACTAAGGGTGTGTCAACCATAAATTTTTCTTTTAACATTATTTAAATTTATGGGGCATACTTAATACACATGGGTTAGAGGTTTGTATAGAGGTTTTGACATGTCAAGTATGACCTATGCATATTCCAATGCATTCTTGTGGGATTCACACTACGTTATATAGAGAAGTGTATTGATTAGCCTTGGCTATCATAGAAAATAAGCAAATCAAATAATTTATTGTCCCTGGCAAAAAAACCAAGAATTTAGTGTTGTAATGGTAGGATTCATTGCATTTCTAATAATTATGCTTGACACCACCAAAACAAGGTTGAAATACTTTCAAGGGGACCAAACTTAAAATAAATAAATAAATAAACACTACACATTTTGCCAAAAAATTAGTGAAGCAAAGTGGGCATGATGTTTTTTACACAAGTTTAGGATCTAGATGAAAAAAACCTACATCTGATGTTACACAGAAATCTTCCACCCTGTGAGCATCAGCATTGTTTGTCCTGTAGGATCCATTTCAGTGACTCAGATCCACTTATATCCTTAAGAGATGCTACCCGCACGTTGCATCACTATAGCATGTGTACCCGCGAATTGCATCACTATAGCCTGCGGGTATCAAGTAAAATGGTAAAAACCACTATTAATTACTTTTTACTCCCAAAAAGCGGTCATTGGGTGACCTTTGGATCTCCATATTCCCAAGTAACGTCTCGATGTGTCCTTTCACCTACCTTTGAGAGGACTATATATTGAACACATATGACTTATGGACGGGAGGAATAAGATAATAGTAAAGGAACTCTAGTGGATTTTTGCCCTATCTTGAGTCTGCACTCATTGATCCTTGTAGTTGTGGACCATTTATGTTCACCTTCCAAACTCCTTTCTAGTTTGAGTTTTCCATTCATGGAGGATTGAAGTGGTGGAGGCACAAGTGGATTGATCTAGATCTTGGTTCAGATTGGTTGCCGGCAAGAGGTTGTATCACCTTGTACTTCTTCTTGTTCATTAATAGAAATGCTTATATTCTCGTCCATTCATGGTGTGAATGTTGTTTATTATGCATTGGGTTACATTTGCTTATGATATTATGGACCATTGTTGTTGATAATGTTAATGTCAATTATATATTATTTGTACTTGTTGGATATTGGCTGTCAAGACTAATTTGTAGATTACAAGTGCACGGATTGAAAGCTCCAACGGGGATCTACATCAAACGTTTGGATCGAGGTTGGTTACATTTATCCATTATCTTAACATTTTCATTTATAATAGCATTGCTTTGAGAATTGAGTAGATTTCTGGTAGTCATCTGTTTGTTGTGGTATTCCCAAGCCATAGTGAGTTTTCTCCAATACAGAAATGGCGACTCCGCTGGGGAAAACATCCATGTTTGGGAAATTTTTTGAGCATTAGTCCATAATTAGAGTTGTTGTTTATCGAAGCTCTGTGTCACTGATTGGTCGTTAAGATACACCATAGAAAACTTGCTTTCTCTGAGCCTCTGGACTCTTTATTTGCCCATTTGCCTTTCCTCACCCGCGGGCTAGCTTAGTTCGCTCGCGTATACCCGCCTCTGTTTACACTACTTCTCGCGGGTACCCGCGGGTATTCCTTCGACAGTAGCGTGTAACTCCGTATTTTGTTGGTTTATGGCTATTGGTTGTTGCTGGGTGAGTTTGGTTGGTTCCTGAGTCTTTGTTGGCCTCTCTCTTGACTGTTTCATACCTTGGTTGTGACCAGATCTCTTTGTTTCTCTTGGTTGAGCCTTCTTGGTTTTTTACTAATCTTTGGTTCTAACCTCTTGGTTTCTTCCTTTTGAGCTCATTCCTTTGGTTGAGTCTTGCTGTTTAGGATCCGCTGGGTTGTCTTAGTGATCTTCTCGGCATTTCAGTGATTGAATAGTAGGATTTTGCTTGCATTTTTTCATTCCATTTATATTGAAAAAATAAAAATAAAAATATACATTTAGTTTTTGCATTTTCCTTTCTGTTTATAAGCGAAAATACAAAAATATTTTACTTTCATGTATTGCATCTTGCATTGAGTGCTTGTTGCCTTCATTTTAGGTTATGCTTGTGCATTGAAAAGATAAAAGATTGCATCTTTATTTCGGAATTGTTGGTTGATTTTGCTTATTAGTGACATTTTTTATTGGATAGATGAGTCTAGGATTGGACGATTTTGCATACTATTGAGTCTACACATCACTAGTTTCACGATCGTATCCCTTGAGTAATCACAACCACTAAAATTAACGCTTAATCATAAAATTGATTAGACTGATTTTATTTATAGGGTACACCAACTAGCATAGGTTTAGAGTATTGGAATAGATCATTGTGAGTTAACAATCCAAGACTACTAGATGAAATATTAGGTGTCTGACAAGGGAGTGGAGGAATCCATGGTATAGATCGGTGTTCTCAGGAAGCTCTACTCAATCCAGAGTTAAGCGCGAGGTCACGGGAGGTTGGTTGAGGAGATATCCCTCTGATACCGGCTGAACGTGGGAGATATATCCAGGATTTGTTCGTATCTGGGGGTACTAGATGTTCGTCCTCTTGTGCTTCGGGCTTAGCTACCCTGCCCATACGACGGGTCCCACCTGCGACTGTCCCCCTGAGCATTGGTTATATTGCGGTGAACATAGTTGCCTTACCTTGGTACCGCACAGGGTACTTGCAATGGTTATGCTGTTTGTGTCCTGAGTCAGATAGAGATTGGACAGCACAGTTGTGTTTGTGCAGTGGACTTGACCCTGTCGACACAGTGAATCCTGGGTGTCTCTATAACTAATTATGTTACCTCCAGCTATAGTTTGGGAGTCTCAAGCCTCTCCTAGGTGAGACATACCGACTCTAGTGTCAGGAGCTCATTTAGCCACTATGTTTGTCTGCTCTTGGCTGTAGTTTCTCTAGGTGTGATTTTTGATTTACTGTTTTTTATCGATAGTTGGCCTTTAGGGGACGTTGTGACTTCCTAAGGAGATATTGTGGTGCGGAGCCCTACTCTTTGTCGGTTCCATCGTTTGCCTGGTTTAAAGCCACTCGAGGTTACACGCCGTATTGCTAAAGGATGTTGGAGGGCTCCCTCTGAGTCTTCAGATTCTTACGTGACCTACGTTGAAGACTATATGGTTGCACATCCCGATATTGGGCAAGATCCTTCTACTCCTTCGGGTAGAGTTGAAGATACTTCCGATCCCCATACTCCTCGTGAGGATTGGGGGGGTGATCCACCTGAGACTCAACCTGGTTCTGTTTGGCCCAATCCACTTGACCGGGATCCATTTGATCCTTCAAATCCAGACAATTATCTTTACGGAATGCCCGACTTACCCGAGGAGGAAAAACAGGACGAGCCTTTTGTTCCTTCGTTTCCACGTGATTATAGATACGGGAGGCCTGAGACTCATGATGACACTGGCCCTACAATCAACCCCACCGCACTCTCTTTTGGTATGCCTAGTCATAGTATTGTCGAACCTTCCACTACGGTTGGTAATCACGCTGGCACTAGTCAAAGTGTTAGCCATACTATACCCACTGGGGGCACTACCCTCGCTAGGGGCACTACATTGTCCACCCACTCACATAGTATGGGGCCTGGTCATGTTCCTCCTAACAATGCTAATGTTGGAAGACGACCACCTCCTGGGGTTACCCAACCTAACTGGAATGATGTTCGGAACACGACTCACCATCCACCACCTAATACACGTGTCGCTACTCGTCAACCCAGGACTACTTTTGCACATGAAATCGTTCCTCCCAACCACGGGGGTGAACACATACCGCATACTTTTGCGTCCACTGCCACCACTAGAGATGCTAATGTAGGGGGTGGAAATATTTCCTATTCACCTGGACATCACACCACCAACCCTGCTACTAATCACACCAATGTTGGGGCTGGGAATACTTCTCATGATTCTGGTCACCACACGACTGCTCAAGCTAATCCTAATGCTAGGGGTGGGAACATACCATACCATTACGGTTATTACAACACGGTTCCCGCTATGAATAGTACATACATGCCCCATACTCATGGTGGCAACCCTTACTACAACACAGTCGGTGTTGGCCACTAGTATCACCCACCACCCCAATATGGTGCTCAAAACACGCATATACCTGCTTACTCTCAAATGGGTCAGGAAGGAGGAGGTTATCAATCTTATGGCCATGGGAAAGCTTATGGACCGTCAGGTCCTCATTATCAGCAGTTTAATCCTCATGGTCAAGATTTTGCTCCATCTTCTAACACAGTTTCGTTTAACCAACCTTTTATGGGGGCTTATAATCAATCTTTCCAGCCTCGGCTCCCGTTCCTTGCACGCTTGAATCTCCTAGATCTTTCGAAGCTCACGAATGATCCGGTGTGTCACGACCCTACTTGGCCCCCAGTCCCTACCATGCTCCCTTCGGACATTCCGAAGTTTGAGGGGAAAGGTGGTGAGGACCCGGGAGATCATGTCACGACGTTTCACCTTTTGTGCTCCTCCAACTCTTTGAATCATGATTCTATTAGATTATGACTATTTCAATGCACCCTCACGAGGGCAGCCACGAAGTGGTATGTGGAGTTGCCTGGAAACACTTATAGGGGATTCAACAAGATTGCTTTGGTTTTCTTAGACCATTTCTAGTTGTCGGTTCGTTATGATACTGGTACTGAGTTGTTGTCCACCTTTCGTCAGAATAAGGCCACACATATTTCTGACCACATTCAAGAATGGCGTCGGCGAAAGAGATTAGTGAAAGCCAACATTCCTCCAGAGTTCCTGTTGGAATGCTTCCTTAAGTCTTTACTCCCATACATTGCTAAGGATGTTTTGATGTCTGGAATTGTGACTGAGGAACAAGCTATCTTGAAAGTCCAGTATTTAGATCTACTTTATTCTCAGTTTGGCATTTTGTATGACATTATTCCTGATGCACCGAGAACAAGACATGAGCCTACGTCAGTTCCTGGACCACATGCCGATGGCATCGTGGGGTCCGCATGCACTCACCCTGTAGACTTGGTAGCTAATCAAATGCAAAAAATTTCGCTCAACCAGTCTGCTCCCAGACAAGTTCACACCTTGTCCGCTTCCACTCCGTTGTCTGATGTACACAATGTGTAATCAACGAAACCGTCGGGTAACCAACAACCTGGTGATAAGAAAAAGGGGAGAAATAATCGTAGGGGTGGAAACAATGGAAGTAACAACAATAGCAATCATAATACTCCTCATAAAGAGAATGCAAACCCTCCTTGGGAAGGCGGTAATGCTAGCGAGGATCGTAAACCTAGGCGTAAGGTGAAATTCCCTTGCAAACTTTGTGGGGAAGATCATCTTACTCACTTATGTCCTCGAATTGAAGAAGCATCGAAGCATTTGGCACAAAGCCCAGCTGTGTTGAAGGATCCCCTACCTCATCACCAAAACATGGTTTCGCATGCTCCCACCACTGGTTATGGTACTAATGAAACAACAACATCTTCTTCCAATACTAGTGGTTATGGATGTGTGAATATGGTTCAGTCGGAGGTTTGTGTTGCTACTCGTCAATGCGATTATGGTGCACCACAACCGAATTTGGGGAATGATCCTCCCCCTCCTCCTGACAATTCCTTGCATATCAAGAAGCCTTCCATTATGCCGTGGATACCGAAAGGTGTTCTCAAGTGAACCACGCATAATCCTAATGCTCGAGCCGCCCAGAACTATTCCATCATAGAAGATTTGGGCCAAAATTTGTGTGCCATGTCGGCTCTTGAATTTTGGCAAGCTTGTCCTTCTCAGAAGCATGCCCTTTTGAGTGCGTTAGGAGTTCAGGATGGGGTAAATCCCAGTGTTATCAAGTTCGATACTACTGATGTCCAACCTCACTTGCCTTACCATGTGGATTTTCAAATCCAGGTGGTTTGCCTTAAGAGCTTCGTCAAACATACTATGGTTGATGAAGGTGCCTCTGTGTCAGTAATTTCATTAGCTTGTTGGAAAGCTCTTGGCTCTCCTCCTCTACTTGCATCTAGAACTACACTCACTGCATTCGACGGTAGATATTTTATGCCGCATGGAATTATCCCTTCCCTTGTTGTCTCCTTGGGAGGTAATTCTGTGCCTATTGAATTCAAAGTGGTTGATGCGCCCATCGACTACAACCTTTTACTGGGTCGGAACTGGATGTACGCTATGAAGGCTGTCGCGTCTACTGTATTTAGAGTCATCTGCTTTCCCCATGAAGGAAAGATTGTGACGATCGATCAGCTGGATTATGTTGGCACTCCTTCCACAACATCCATGGGATTCGTAGTCCCGCGAGTTTCTAATTCCCAGCCGACAACTGGGAACATAGGTGTTGGAATGTACCCCTCATTGATGGGAACTTTTAAGCATTCTACACCTGTGAATTTTATTGGAACCATTACCGATAATGCGTCTCCTCCTTTGAATAATATGTTATTCCGGACCTCCTATTTAGATGATCCGTGGACTTTACCATCCACGAATTCCACGTCTGGAGACATTGCGCATGTCGGGATGTCTATGACTTTATCTGTAGCGGAGCTCGCTTACAATCATATCCAACAAACCACTGCAGATTCGGATCTCTCTTCTTCCTAGACAGTTGAAGAAGATCCCGTTACGCTGCCAGTTTGGGCAACCAACTCATCTTGCTCCCATGATTGTCTTGATGATACTTTACCATCTGATGAAGCTATCCTTGAGACCATGTGTGGTAGTGAGAGGCCTTGGGAAGATATGCACCATCGCTCTTATTTCCTTCCCAACCTCGAACTTATTGAGCAAGAGGAGTTTAGGATGACTCTAACAGAGATGGTTGGTCACCCTGTGGCTCTTTTGGAGTCGCATGATGTTTTTGCGGAGGGGAATATGGCCAATATTTCCCCAACCACTTTGATCAACATCTCTCGCACTCCCGGAAAGGTGGAGAACGTTTACATCGGTGCCGATTGCACTCCTGAGGAGATTACTATTTACACTGACTTGTTTACAGAACTATGGGAAGCTTTCGCCTGGTCATACGAGGAGATGCCAGGAATAGACCCCTGCATTGTTGAACATGAGATTAGAACGTACCCTGATGCTAAACCGGTTCGATAATGCTTACGTGCTGTGAACCCTAGGAAGGAAGCTACTATTAGGGAAGCTACTATTAAGGCAGAGGTGGAGAAACTACTCAAAGCTGGTTTCATCTACCCCGTTCCCCTTACCGAATGGGTGTCAAACCCCGTTCCTGTGGATAAGAAGCAGAGAATGATCCGTGTATGCACAGATTTTAGAGATTTGAACCGTGCATGTCCGAAAGACAACTTCCCCACACCATTCATTGATCAAATATTGGATGCTTGTGCGGGGAGTGATATTTTTTCATTCATGGATGGCTTCTCAGGTTATAATCAGATTCAAATCAAACCCGCGGACCAACATAAGACGACATTTATTTGTCCATGGGGAACATTTGCATATCGAAAAATTCCCTTCGGCCTTAAAAACGTCGGAGCTACTTTTCAGCGAGCCATGACCTATGCCTTTAACGATCTTAAGATGATTGTGGAAGTTTTCTTGGATGATCTTGCTGGCCATTCTCGCAAGAGAGTGGACCACCCCAAGCACCTCCGTATGATTCTTGAACGATGTATCCACTACAAAATTCGATTGAATCCAAACAAATGCATCTTCGCTGTTAGGACTGGTCGCCTTTTAGGATTCATAGTTTCACGAGAGGGTATTAGAGTCGATCCTCTCAAAGTTGAGGCAATACTTCAGTTGCCTCCTCCGCATAATTTGTTACGACTTCAGAGCCTCCAAGGGAGAGCTACTTTTCTGCGTCGGTTTATAGATAACTATGCTAGTATTACCAAAGGTTTTGCGTGCTTATTGAAGAAAGACACACCTTTTATCTGGGATGAGCAAACCCAGCAGTCTTTCGACGCCCTTAAGAAAGCTTTGGTATCGGCCCGTGTGCTTAGTCCACCGGAATTTACACGAGATTTCATTCTTTATATGGCCGCGTCTCAAGAGACTATTGGCATGGTCTTGGTTCAGGTAGATGATGCACTTGTCGAGCATGTTATCTATTATCTCAGTCGAAATTTAGTAGACGCTAAACTAAGATATACCCACGTAGAAAAGCTGGCACTTGTGACTGTCCACGCAGTCCAGCGGTTACGACATTATATTTTACTTAGAACAACCACAGTTATAGCTCACATCAATCCATTTCAGTTCGTGCTATCACGACGCCTTTTCAGGGGTAAATATAATAAATGGATTGTAATCCTTCAGGAATTTGATCTCGATTTTGCTTCGGCAAAATCGGTGAAATCATTGGTGTTCGCTGAGCTTATGTCGGACCTTCCACGGCTTGATGAGGATGTCATTCATGAAGATTCCTTTGTGGATGAACACTTATTCCTTATCTCGTCCGAGGACCCTTGGTATGGGGATGTCATTAGATATCTCCAAACTTTGAAGTTTCCTCCGCATTATTCATGAGATGAGCGACAGCGTGTGAGACATCACGCTAGAGATTATACTATCGTCGGTGACACTTTGTATCACCGAGGAAAGGATTCCATTCTCCGTCGTTGCTTGACTCACAAAGAAGCAGAACGGGTACTTAACGATTGCCATGCAGGGGCGTGTGGTGGTCACTTATCCGGGCTTGCTACAGCCCAGCGTATCACGTGAGTTGGTTATTTTTTGCCTACCATCTTTAAAGATTGTATTAACGATGTGAAGAGATGTCACCCTTGCCAGGTGTTTTTTCAGAACATACACTCACATCCAGCGCCCCTCCATCCGGTCGTCGTTGTTGGTCCCTTCACTAAGTGGGGGGTATATTTCATGGATTCCAAACCAGCTTCGACTGGGGGGCATCACCATATTATCGTGGCCGTGGATTATTTTTCCAAGTGGGATGAGGCCATGCCTACCGTTAAAGTCGATGGTGCTACTGCAGCCCATTTCGTGTTCAACCAGATTATCACTCGGTTCGGTATCCCGAAAGAGATTATCACTGACCATGGCAGTCACTTTCAAAACAAAATGATGGAGTATTTGTCTCTCAAGCTTGGGTTTCGTCAGGAACACTCGTCTTCCTACTATCCTCAAGCGAATGGTCAGGTTGAAGCAGTAAATAAGTCTTTAAAGACCATTCTCCAACGTACCATCCAACAAAGCAAGACCAATTGGCATATCATGTTATATCCTACTTTGTGGGCATATCGAACCGCAGTTAAGACTGCCACCGGGTTCTCACCATTCCAGTTAGTTCATGGTGTGGAGTCACTTTTACTGATTGAATGTGAAATTCCTTCACTCAAGCTAGCCATAGAGCTCCTCCCTGATACGATGGAGATTGAGCAACATTTAGTACACCTCGAGCAACTTGTCCAGCACCGTCGAGATGCCGCTGTAACCATTGATGTTAACAAGCGTCATGTCAAGGTTCAATATGATAGGTCTGCCCATCCTTGGAAATATGTTGAAGGTGAATTGGTACTCTTGTATGACCAAGCTAAAGTACCCCTAGGGGAAGGCAAGTTCAATCCCATGTGGCATGGTCCTTACATTGTGAGGCATGTCCTGGAAAGAGGAGCTTATGAGTTAGAAGACTATGAGGGAATTGTCTTGAAAGAGCCTAGAAATGGGCTCTACCTCAAGCGGTATTACGCTTGAACCTTTGGTTCGAGCTGATACTTTTGTACACTATTGTATAGTTTTCTGTACATAGTTTAGCTTGCCTTTTTGTTGTCGGGTTTGTTGATTAGCCTCTGTTGGATTGACAGATGTCAACGGGATTCCCTACGTTCTTAGGTTTCGCGAATGGTGCTAGCCAACATACGCAGCAGCTTGCTTCTGCTGCTTGGGTTATTTTCTCACCTGATCACCTAGTTGTGTCCTCAGGAGGTGCTTGTCTCGGTCCTACATCTAATAATGTGGCTGAGTATAGTGCAGTTGTTGAGCTACTTCGGGATGCCATTTCACATGACATCCAATCTTTAGAAGTATGCCTGGATTCACAACTAGTTGTGTCTCAGCTGAATGGGCAGTACCGTGTACGAGACCCTACATTACTATGGATATTCCTTAAGGTACGACTCTTGGAGATACATTTTGTTTCAATTACATATATTCACATTCCGAGAAGTCATAATTATATATCTGATGCATATGCTAACTATGTATTAGATTGGAATTTGTCACATTCATCATGAAGCACATAAATACAAAGACATTCATACACCATGTAGTAGAACCGAGAACCAAAGTTGTATATATATATAAATATGTCCAAAAATGGTAGCGTCATACAAAACTGGAGCCCGTAGCCCTCAAAAATATACATATCGATACAAAATGAGACCCTGGGATATCTATTCCCTCCAAGGAGGCCTAGTTTCCGCCTCAATGGGATGTGTCTCATAGAAGTACTGTATTGCATTGGCCACCCACTGCAGTAGCCGCACCCACTCCCCAGGAACACCCACTACCTGGCGCTGCATGCCCTCGGGTAGTTGGGCTACCTCTATCTATGGTACTCGGGAAACCATCCGCGATAGGTTGCGCCGCAACTTCTGAAGTGTGCGCCCTGCTGCAGCATCTGCTGCCACCTCATCTCTACCCCAACAACCATGTCTCGGGAAGCCCTCGGGTCTCACTGGGCCTTTGTCCGCGAGCAAACAGTCACCCATTAGCACATGACATTACCACCAAAAATATTTTTTGCATTTCAACTATAATAAAAAAATCCATAAAAATTTAATAAACACAAAACTAAAAAGAGTACTCACCGATGTCTCTGAAAGCTGTGCCTGGTGGGAGCGGCATGCCACGGTCCTGTATGAAGTCTATCCCCGCATAAGAGTAGTCCTCTATAGCGATCACCTGCCGGTTCCACCAGCGGAAGAACTCCTTAGTATATGGTGATGCCAGACGGCCACCACCTTGTCGTGTCAGGATCTTAGTCCACTGGTTCAGGGCTGGATCACGGAGACTGTGAGGAGGGACATCCACCCTCGGGCTAAGCCCCGGAACCCTCTCAAAGAAGAAGTTGCATAGGATGCTACCATACCTGAAGTTTTTGGCCTTCCCCTCTTTGCATTCCGTCAGTTGTGTCTTCATAGACACCAGCAGAGTAGTACACCAGTCAAATATAGTAGGTTGCATGCATTGTGATGCGTAGAACATCAACAGTCTGGATGCCTGATGCAGTGCTTTGGATCCCGTGATCTACACTAGAGTAGCCACAATGATCTTTGTACTCGGATCTACTATGGCATTCATCGGCACTTGACTTCCCACTGCTCGTGTGTTGGCGGGACAATACCGCGCTATGTAGTCTTGCACAGTGATCCCACCACCCACGGTCCGTGACCGAAGACTTGCCACCTCCCCTCTACAGGACAAACCAGTAATGAAATAGATATCCTCTACTTCCAGTGTCAGTTTTTTCCCGTTGAGGATGAAGTGCTGTGCATCCACATCCCAGTAGTTGATCAGATGATGGAGTAATAGGTTTTGGGCCCTTAAACCCCCTATACTCCAGTATTTATATAAGCCACATGCTTGCAATGCTTGTTGTGCTTGCAAATTGTTGCGCACGGCCTCATCAACCTGGTCATGCTCTCTTTCCCTCCACTCGAGAACCATCCTGGAGTGCAAAGCAAGTAAATTTTGGTCAGTTTAATGATTAAAAATTTCTTCACGGCCGTACCCGCGGGCTAATTTGAATACAGTGGCGGGTACTCGCGGGCAGTCTATTTTTTTATTGTGCGTTCAGTGCCCTACCCGCGACCCGCATAGTTATAGCCCGTGGGTAGCGCCAAAGCCATCTAGGGCTTGGCCAAACAAAAAATCCCACCGACCAAAACTGAAATAAAAACATTAAAATGAAAGGTATGGGAGTAACCACCAACCTACTCCGGACGGTTCGCTGAACGGTCGCTTGTATCTCCCACGATCGGCAATTGAAGTTTCAAGTGAAAACTTACCACTAAACTCCAAATTTGTGAATAGTGCAAATGAATTGTAATTTGGAAATTTTTATTACTATTTATAATTTTCTGAACCCACTTTTCTATAGTTTTTGCCATTTTGAGTCGTTATGAACTAATATCGTGTCATGGAGTAATGTTTTTTAATTAGATTTCCTCGGCAAGAGTTGTTCTGAACCATTTCACACCTACGGTAGGTACATTTCACACCTGGCATATAGGTTAGATGCCATTTTCGCATGCATTTATGCATTTGACCTGTTGACCATTTTCATAAACCCTAGGTGCAACCCCGCTTCGTAACTGACACAAAACCTTCACACTGCTTTAGAAGTGTCGTTATGTGGCGGTAA
Organism: Larix kaempferi; assembly: GCA_027924585.1. NCBI lineage: Eukaryota > Viridiplantae > Streptophyta > Pinopsida > Pinales > Pinaceae > Larix > Larix kaempferi. The sequence goes on along the minus strand of BSBM01000765.1, from coordinate 3,698,577 downwards.
GGATTTCCCGAACATGGGTACCCTAGTTAGAACCCCTTATGCATTCTGGTGCCCATGTCGTTGTTTGTCCTTAGGATTGGGAGTCCTTTGTAGTCACGCCATGACTTTGCGATAAAGACTCATACTCTACTTTGTCTTATGTTGGCCATCTCCCTTAAGGAATCCCCTTAATTATATCATGTTGTGATTGCATTGCATCATCCTGCTTGTTGCTTGAGCCTTGTGTCGGCTCTCGCTTACTCAGTTGTTAGCCTGGTGCCTGAGCACTTTTCCGCTGTCGAGCCCTGCAGAGCTTATATATTTTCCCTTCACAATTTGATGACCTTTTGACCCTGAGGGAACATACCCCCAAGTGTCCACATCCTGCACGCATCTCCTTGCATTGAGCATAGGTATGTTCCACTGCTTGGGACTAGTCTGCTAGCTATTTGACACTCGTTCCCTCACTTGTTGTATTATAAGCAATTTTATTCTTTTTCAAGCTTTTCCCAAATATGAAAAAGACCAAAAAAATCAAATATTCCAAAAAGCCGAACGGGATTATGGTCACTATTTCTTGTTGGCAGATGTTGTGTCACCTTTGAACAGAGCATTCATTCCACTCCGTACATTATGAGTCGGGACTATAGTTGGGCCTTAGGAGCTGTACTTGTTTCTCAGTTTTCTCCACCGATTGGTTAAGCTTCCAGTCATTATGGAGCCCTATATAATGCCTCCTGCATTGCACAATTTATGTCGAGTCTATGTTGCCTGAGTCTATCCATCTGTTCATGCTCTTGTTCAAAGGAAGTCCTGAAACTAGTGTCGGCCACTCCTTAGTTCTCTTGACTATTGCATGTCGGCCATCCTTATTGAGTCAGTCCGTTTCACCTGAGATCTTCCAAATCTTTCATCATTGCTGGTACCTCGTGCTGGTCGATGGGGGATGCCTTAATGCCCTCCTTCCAGTGAGTCTCGTTCTGTTGACTTCAACTCATTTATTCCGGTACTTGAGGCTTAGAGTTCATTTGAGTACCTTGAGGCTTGCAGTCATTAGTGGCAGGTTCTCTCGCCATCAACAGTTTTGGGAATACATCAATGTCCCCTGATCGATGGATTCATCCTAGTGTTCGACTTCAACCCATTTATTCACACTCTGATGATTGTGCTCTGTGCCTTGATTCCCATTTTCATTATTGGTGGGTCATCTCGCGTCTGTTAATGGTATACATCATTGACCGGTAATCAGACGATGTCTCATCAGGTTCGACCCCAACTCCTTTATTCACTTGATGGGACTTGCACCGTCGAAGACTTGTGTAGAAGACCCCAGGCGATTGTGGCATTCAATATGCTACATATGACTTTGACTTTACATATGAGATATCACCTCTCAGATATCAGTAGTTTATACCTCCAGTTTGCACCAGTTGTCTTCTTTTCAGCAGAATACCATATCTTACTGTAGAGGGATCATGGCTATGATCACTTATGACATATATTCACTATGTACTGCATATTCACGGCCATTGTATCAGACTGTTGTACTGTACCGACATGTATTCAAAGATACTATTGTATTATGACGAGTGAGCTCCTCTTTCCACTTATGTATCCATCACTCCACTTCTGAGTTTTATAATGTATTTCGGCCATCGTAGCACTTTCAATCTCTAACCTCACACATTAGGGGGCATCTGTTACACAAAAATCTTCCACCCTGTGAGCATCAGCATTGTTTGGCCTGTAGGATCCATTTCAGTGACTCAGATCCACTTATATCCTTCAGATATGCTAATTTACCCTATTTTTATTCCTACCCGCATGTTGCATCACTATATCATATGTACCCACGAGTTGCATCACTATAGCATACGTACCCATGAGTTGCATCACTATAGCCCGTGGGTATCAAGTAAAATGGTAAAAACCACTATTAATTACTTTTTACTCCCAAAAAGTGGTCATTGGGTGACCTTTGGCTCTCTATCTGCCCAAGTAACGTCTCGATGTGTCCTTTCACCTACCTTTGAGAGGACTATATATTGAGCACATATGGCTTATGGATGGGAGGAAGAAGAGAATAGTAAAGGAACTCTAATGGATTTTTGCCCTATCTTGAGTCTGCACTCATTGATCCTTGTAGTTGTGGACCATTTATGTTCACCTTCCAAACTCCTTTCTAGTTTGAGTTTGCCATTAATGGAGGATTGAAGTGGTGGAGGCACAAGTGGATTGATCTAGATCTTGGTTCATATTGGTTGCTGGCAAGAGGTCGTATCACCTTGTACTTCTTCTCGTTCATTAATAGAAATGCTCATATTCTTGTCCATTCATGGTGTGAATGTTGTTTATTATGCATTGGGTTACATTTGCTTATGATATTATGGACCATTGTTGTTGATAATGTTAATGTCAATTATATATTATTTGTACTTGTTGGATATTGGCTATCAAGACTAATTTTCAGATTACAAGTGCATGGATTGAAAGCTCCAACTGGGATCTACATCAAACGTTTGGATCGAGGTTGGTTACATTTCTCCATTATCTTAACATTGTCATTTATAATAGCATTGCTTTGAGAATTGAGTAGATTTCTGGTAGTCATCTGTCTATTGTGGTATTCCCAAGCCATAGTGAGTTTTCTCCAATACATCTGAGAACCCAAAGGAATTCTAGAGCTCGTTTTAAAAATTTCTATGGTATTTGGATAGACAATGCCTCATATCAAAGGTAAAAAAACTCACATATGGGTTTTGAGTGGGAGGAAATGTGATGTTAGAGCTTGGCAAATATCCAAATAAGTTAGAAGTTCAAACCTTGCAATATTTCTTTCTCATGTGGAACCCCCCTATAAACATAATTCCATAGGAGAACTTTATAGTTTTCTTGGCCCTCCACTGCACAAATAACCCACTTGGCACAAAGGGATTGATATTTTTGAAAGGACCCAATCATTCCAAACCCTCCTAGTCCTTCAAAGTGAAATGAATATCCTAGACTTTCTAGTGGGATATTTTTCTCCCTTAGATATTGGCCCAAATATGATATTGTTACAACTTCTCCAATTGTTGATAGGTTGCAGTAGAGGGAACCCAACAAGAAAAGTAATACACATGGGTGGCATCCAGAATCTTAGAGAAAATATAAAACCAAGTCACTAATGACATAGGGCATGCAATCCTCTTGTCAACCTTATTAGTTATGGATTGTAGCTTAACCTTACAAAGCACCTTATGGGAGGCCTTGAAGACAAAGGGGATTCCCAGAAACTTGAAAATTTTCCCACATTGAAACCAGGTCCAACCCTATATGGAAAGCCACTCAAGGATATCATATCAAGTGAATCGATAGAATTGTATCATGACCATTTGTACCATGGATCCCAAGGACTCATTGAAATGCCAATACAGTCCATGGAGTTAACCATCAACTCGTATGCTTTTGAGATAGTAAGAAAATAGTTGTTAGCAAAGTGTGCAATGACCATTTAACTCCCATTGGAGTTGGGAAGAGGAATAATCTTTATCATACAAGAAAAATAAATTTGATGGTGTAAGAAATAAATGAGGGATTCAACCATGATCACATAGAGAGTCAAAGCCAAAGTGAATTCATCTTGGATCAATCAAAAAATCATAATTTCCCCAAACTTGGCTTGATTGACTAAGAGAAAAACCAAGGAATTAGAGAATAAGGTTTTTACTTCCTACACAACATATCATCCAAATCCTAAGGCCTGCATCATGGGGAAGATGAAAGGCCACTCCACTTAGCTGAATGATTTCTGAAATTCATTCTTAACTAACAAGGATAGAAAACCTAGATACCTATCCCACTAGGATTAACTACCCACAGATGAATCCACTCTATTTAGGCCTAATAACCAAGGGTAAGAAATAACACTACCTTAAGGCTAAGGATTTATCTATAATATTATAGGATACAGTTGATAATGTAGTAGGCCTAAAGCTAGTGACAATCTCAATCTCCCCTACTTTGGGAATAAATTTAATAAAAAATTTGCTTATGATAGAACCCAATAACGTTTTCTGCATTGTTTCCTTGTATAAGTGGAGAAGATCATGTGAACACAATACTAGGTCACTATGAAAAAATCATAAGGATACCCATCAAGGACTAGAGATTTGTCGTCATCCATCATCATCAAGGTTTAAATTCCTTCCTAATTAGAACTCTTTATGGATGGGGTGTTTAGGGCTATGATCTTTGTAGAGTCCTCTTTAGCTGTAAGAAACTTAGAAAATGTTTTGATGGGTTTGTCCCTAGATTTGATCTAATTAAGTCAAGGCCGAATTTGACCTCCCCGGGCCTGCTGAATTTTGTCCACCTTCAAGAATCCTTAAGTTTGGTTGTCATCTCCTAAAGGTTATGATCAAATAGGTGAAGTGGATTGGTTGAGAAATGGTCTCAAATCCGTCCTTCATATCCTTGTTTGGAAAGCACCAAACAACAGATACCTATCATCCAAATCGAGGTAATGAACATAATGGTTCAATTGATGTCTTCATTTCACCACTCACTCCAACCATCATCTCCCTATGGTAGAGGCAGTAGGTTCCAAACCCTTAATATGGATTGGGTGTGGATTGGGTGATGTGATGAGACATGTTGAGGATAAATTATGATAGTGGTCATTCTCATCTTGGTGATCCCCCAAGGAATGGAAAAAATAATTGGTTGATGGTCTAAGAAGGTGGCCTCCCTTAAAAATTTCACTAGTATGCTACCATCGTAGTTAAAGAAAAATTATTTTTTTCCTCTAAGAGGATGGCTCCGTCAAATCATTTCATCACTCATTAAGGTTTGGCCCTAATATTAGATCAAGTAAGCCGTATTTCTACAGAGTCTCCTTGTTGATACTTATTGAGGTTGTGAAAACCAATAATGGCCCTAATTCCATTCCAAGAATAACATTCCCTTGACAACATGCAAACAAGGTTTGTTCCATTTTTTGTTAGCATAGGATTCCATGTTATTGAAGTCCCCACATGTAAGATAATTGAAATCCAAAATATATTTAGATATCCAGTCCTAGAGTTGGGTGTGTGTGTCTACAACATTGGGTGTGTATAGGTTGGCATGTCTAAGAACCCTACCATACAATATAAGGAGTGCCCATAGAATTGGGTTAGATGGGTTAGTTCATTTATCAATTACACATGCTTGAGACTTGGACGAGATAAGAGTGGTTTCCTAACTTGACCTTATTCATGAAAGTTATGGAATTCTATAACGCTAAGTTGAATAGGGTTTAAGGTTAATCTCAAGGTAAAACTGGTAACCTTCATTTACTATAGACATGGGATGTTTAATTGTACAATTAATGAGAAGATTATTGTCACTATGATATTCATAATTGATTCTATAAGACCCTTTGTTGTGGGAAAAATAGCACAAAGGTGTGCAGCTCTTCCCACTGGAGGGGTGAAAGCCTTAGAGGTTGCTACAAAGGCCCAATATTGTGTTACTAAAGAAAATGACGCGATGACTCCAAATTGATCCTGCAAGGTGTTGTTAGAAAAACAAAGCAAAACAAAAAGAAATAACATGAAAAAAAGAGGGTGAATATATGCAAACCACAACGACAACAAGATGCTATAACCAATTTAGATTGCCCAATGGTCAAGCTTGTTACATGTAGTGTCACCTAGGAGTTGTGGGATTCAAGGGAATCCAAAAATATCCCTTAGGGAGGTCCATTTTGTCCACACTAAATGCTAAATAAATTGAAGAACAAATGAGAGAAACACTTGCCCCTTGGAGGAAGGTGGCAAGGGAGCTTGAGGAATGCCAATAGGTGGAGGAAGAGGTGGACTATGAAGAAATCCCAACCCAATTCCAACAACATGATCTTGATCTGATTTTCTCTACTTGGATGTATTCCCATGGCTTGCTTTTATAGGCCAAGAGGTGGCTAAGAAACATCTAGATCCAAGTGTGAACTCCTTCACTTCATGAACTAGCTCCAAAGTAAAAAATGGGGGCTATTCAATGCTTGAAGAGCTAAATTCGAATTTTTGTTGGTGAGGGAGATTTCATGAGCCTTCAATGCACATCAGGTGGTTGAGATCCCATCGTTTTTTACAGTCATGAGAATATAAAAGGAAAACTTGTGCGAGGCTCATGTGGTAATATAATCGATAACACACGTTGTAGCGTGGGCTAACATGAATTTACCTGCGTGATCTCTCCTTTTGATTGCTTTTTGGAATTTTTGGAATTTCTGGACTCATACTTCTTTCTGGATATAATGGGGATGTCTTTGGTGAGATGCATGCTATATGTTGATGATGACTTACTGTAATATTTAAAGCCAAAATGTAGCATGTGTGAAATTTAAGCGTTAACACGCTTTACATTCCATAATATAGATTTCATTGGGAACCCTCTATAATGGTATCCATTACCTCCTTGTCCTTACCATTAAGAAATTGTTAAGAGTTGTTGGAGACAATGTTTTCTTTTTCTAGCCCATGATAAACCTAGTTGTCTAAGGTATTGGTCTTCGATATTCAATTTTATTTTAAGTCGATGGTGGCTTTCTCATCGAATATATAAGGTAGTGACCAAGCCCTTCAGCTACTCCTCCCCCTCTCCTTGTCATGTGAGAAGGATATACTGATAAGAGATTGTGGGTGTCTTCCCAATTGATAACATGGGTGGCTTAGAGGTCATGGGCCTAGTTGGATGCACCCTTAGGAAATAAATTGGGGGCCACTTTACCCTTTCCTTTATTTATCCATTGATTTCATTTACCATATTTATTAAAGGGAAAGGCCTTTTGAATATGCAAAGCCAAGTCAAAGAGAAAGGGTTGGGGGGTATATTAGAGGAGTCAACCTTGGTCAGTAGGGGAAAATACCTAATCATGCGGTAAGGTCTTTGATGACATAAATAAGTATTCAACAAATCGATATAGCACATAGTCTATAAAATAACCCTAAGGCCATGTTTTACTAAAACTAACTCCCTTCAATATTCAAAATGTTAACCCTAATGCAAATGCACTTCTATATCCAAGGTTTAAAGAACCATTAGGGTTGATGGTAAATGGATTACCCAACCGAAGTAAATAATTGATAAAGGAAATTCAAATATTGCATGGGGAGACCTAAGAACTCAACCTAGGTGGGGAAATGCAATTGAGTAGACCTATTTCCATAAAAATTCTCATACCATTCTGACAACACTATCAAGGTGTTGTGACAAAAACAAGGACCATGCGTGGCTACCTCGTCAACATGTTTATCTCGAAGGAGAACTAGAAAAATCCCTTAGTTAGGCTTATAGTGTACATGTAATCCTAGTGCAATGGCTTCCAAAACTCTTCAACTCAAGTCCTAATGATAGACTCGAAAGGTTATACCTATGCAATTCCTTAGAAGGGTCCCACTCTTCAATTCATTACAAACAACATACATATTGATAAACATGGATCTGAATAGAAATTTCATTATCATGAATTATTGTACTTTATGTTAAACTTTCAAAATAAACTCTCATGGCACTTTCATGGGAACCATGGCTAATAATGGTTTCACCTTCTCTAGAAATATCCCACGGTTCTATTTATGCCAAATGAATCTAGAGTGGGACACAATCATCATTCATTAATAAATGTAGTGAGTGTATTATATTATCCAAAAGGCATTCCATCTATATAAACCTCACCTTGTCTAGAGGGTGGTTTTCCAGGTGCCTCAGCTTTAATACATTTAGTGGTATTCCAATTTGAGATCCAATTTTTCTAAAGGGAAAGAAGAATGTTGCCACTCCACATTAGTGTAAAGATCCAAACAAACATTGTAACATATATGACATTAATGGTCATAATGAAGACAAGTGTTGAAAGCTACATCTTGAGTTGAATCCAAAGAATGGAAAGAAGGATCATGAAACAAACATGTTGTGCATGGATTCAAGAACCAAGTAGAGAGTAACTCAAATTTAGATGAGAAAATTCCTTGCACTAAAATGTAGAGGGAGGTGAACATGAACAACCTCTATCGTGAGGAGGAGAGTGAGATGAACAAACTCTTCCCTATCAGGTTTCAATTCAAATAACAAGTGGTTGCTTTATTTTATTATGTTTTGTAATCCATTTAGTTGGGGCTATTTGTAGTGCCCTCTTTTGTTGGACATGGTTATACTTTGATACTTAGTATCTGAGAGCATCTAGTTTAATGAATGACCCGACTAAATAAATGGACATATATGTTTAGATAACTCTAGAATTTTGATTAAATGATTTTCTTGTTATTAATGATTAATGTTTTATTGTGATGTTATACAATGATATTGATAGTTTGATGAGTATGATAGAAAGGTCATTGATTCATGAGAATGTAAGATTGTGTTAGAAGGTAAAAACTCTGGTTTGATTCTAATTTATATGTATCATGTTGTAATTATGTATTTATTTTGTTAAATTTCTTCTATTGAATATATTGATGTGTCGTCTCGGTGTGTAGAGATATGAGACATGTTTTTCATTCAAGCCTACACATGGATGATGGGATCGTTTGAAATATGTGTCTGGTTAGGTTTTATTGTGATGTTATACAATGCTACTAATAGTTTGATGAGTATGATAGAAAGGTCACTGGTTTATGAGAACGTAATATTGTGTTAGATGGTAAAATATTTAGTTTGATTCTAGTTTATATGTATCATTGTAAATTATTTATCTGTTTTATTAAATTACTTCTATTGGATATATTGATGTGTCATCTCAGTCTATAGAGATAAGAGACATGTTTTTCAACCAAGCATACACATGGATGATGGGGTTGTATGAAAGATATATCTGGTTCTATTGGGAGAGGAGAAACAATGTCCATACTTCTACCTACTAGCACATTTCCATGAATGAGTTAAAGATGATGATTCATATTACCTATAGAATTCATGATGTCGTCAGAGTTGTATCATGGACTTGATAACTCATGAGGTTATATTGAGGTACATTCAATAGGGTAAAACTTTATTCCTTGATATCCATTAGACTCTCAAACAAGGTAGTACATACCATTTCCCCACTGAATAAATAATATTTGAATGTCACATGGATTATGACACCGTTAGTATTTAAATTATAATAAGTATTTGAGAAAGAATATAAGGGCATGAAAAAAATGTTCATCATGAGGTAAAATGTATGGACAATTTGTTATTATAGGAAATACATAAAGAATTAGCTTATGCAATTCATGAGAAAATGGATGTAATAGGTGTTGTGTGCATGTAATTAATTAAAAATCATTTAAATCCATGTCGCTCAAAATCCATCCACACCACAAGGAGGCGAATAAAGAACCTAGGGAACATGAGGAGAAAATATAGGAAAATATTTGAAATGGGTAAGTTAAATTAAAGAAAGATAATTTAAAATTAAAATAGAAAAAGGTAAATACTTGTGCATCCACTAAATTAGGAAATAATGAAAATATAAGGGGACACCTAAGAGCAATTGTAAGAAGGGGGATTGTAGGTAAGGTGACGAATAATTATTCATTTGAATAAAAATAAAAGGAATTACTTGTGCATAGGTTGACACATGGGTGGGTGAATATTGGATAACTAGTGAATTAAATAAAAACTAAGTGTGCATTGAAAGACAAGTGGTTTGGGTCACACGTGATATAAAAGGAAAGATTAGGAAGAGCAAAAAATGCACCATGCACCTTGATGCTAGATGGTATTTGCAATGCAAAAAAATCAGTGATTATTTGAGAGTTTGGATTTTGAGCAGTTACTTGTTGAAAGTTGAGAACCTTTAAAAGTATATTGTACTACTCATTATATTTTCTAGATTGGCCATCCTTCAAACAAATTCATTGTAGCTCGGAATTCCATGGAGATAGAAAGTACTCATAGAAGTTGGTAAGGAGGTCAATTCGTAGGCGTTAAGATTGGAAAAATCAAGGAGAAACTAACACAAACATTGTTATTTATTGGATTCAAGTTGGAGATTGAGTATTCTTAGTACAAGTATTATTCTAGTTTTGATCTTGTAATTGTTGTATCAATAAATTACATTATAGCTAAAATTTTCCAATGGGTTACGTACATTATGTTGTTTTATTCAATAATGTGAATTATGTATATGATTTGTGTTTATATATCGATATAATGGGATCTTTTATGGCTAGGCACTTCAGATATTTTGAAAAATTCAATATGATTATGAAGCATGGAGCATTGAATAAGGATATAGTTATTAAGGCATGGGGAAATGCATATTGATAAAGTTCAGCTTTGGTGTTTTTTTAATGGTGCTTCTAAGGGGAATTCAAGTTAGTGCAATGTTGGAGGAGTTTTTAGTTTTTCAAAGAACCATTAGTATACTTTCACTTGTGGTTTGGGTTATGAGAGCAACAACATGGAAAATGCCAAAGCGGTATTCAATTTGGTTGGAATAACAACAACAAAAAGGTATCTTAGAACTCAAAATATTTAAGGGTTTAAACTTTGTGGTGGATTGCACCAATAGACAAGTGTGGAATCTCAAGTTGGGGTTTGAAGGAGCAATTGGACAAATTTGACAACTTTCAACACATGCATACTTATAGAGTTAAATCTCCTTACTAATGGATTATCCAAACAAAAAGTGAATGCTCAAGGTTACTTAAGATTGCTAAGAATCAAAATGCAGTTATCTTGCCTAATAGACAACGTTTTTCATAAGTGCTCTAACATTCTTATTATGTGGACATGATTGTCCAAGGATGAAATATACTTGTTTTTAAATATAGTATTTTGGTCACTAATGTTTTTAAGGTGCCTTAAAAGAGCCAATATGACAACATAATTTTTTGAAGTAGATTCCAATTGTTTGTTTCTATCATGGTTGAGTTGTTTGGAACATCCTTTTTGGTTAAGTGTCCTCGTACACACTAACTGTAATGTCACCATTTTTATTCGAACTAAAGAAATTACAACCTTTTTTTGGAAGAAAAAAAAAATCCACTCCACTACTTTACTAAACTATGGAACAACAAATCAATACAAAGAGCAAAACCTTTTTCTTCTGATACAAATTAACTTTTAATAATAATTATAACAAGAGTCGTTTGGTGGCAATGTCCCTGCGCTTTTAAGCAAGGAAGGTACAATAGTTTGTCTAGTTTTCTATGAATTTTGTATAGGTTAGTTATATTTTGTACAAGAGAAACTTTATCTATTAGTTATAGTACAGAAAAGAAGACTATTTAAAAGTTGAGAAAATGGCAATATTAGATTTTGTTCTACAGATTCTCAGGTTACACAATTAACACTGTATCTATATGGATCCTTGTCCTTTTACTTCTTTCTTTTCCACTTTGGAGATAAGTGAGGCTTACTAAGAAATATTTTTCTTTCTTAATCATTCATATATATATAATTGTTTTAAAGGTCACAGTATGGATTTAGAAAGAAGGGCAAGGGTCACCCTATGTTATTATGGCACGAACCAGCAATATGGAGACATAATGGTTGAATGTACTATGAGGGAGTAACAAACGTTCTTATGTGTGTGTGTGTGTGTGTGTTTTAAAGGTGACAACATGGATTTAGAAAGAAGAGAAAGGGTCACCCTATGTTAATGTGGCACGAACCATCGGTATGGAGACATTATGGCTAAATGTAATATGAGGGGGTAACAACTGTTCTGACATAAGGGAACTCTATAACATGTAATCTTCATTAATAAAAGATGAGGTTTTTGGGTGCAATGGAGAGTTTTTATACTCCAAGAGGGTTTTCTCAACGTCATTTTTTTGTGTACCTATATGCATGAAGGTAATTATGTTCTCTTGTTTGATTGAATTGTTAATCTATTCAATAGATTGATTGCAAGTAGATAATTGAGGCAAGAAATATTGTAGTCTTGGTTATGCAAAGAAATGCAGTGCTAAACCAGACTTAGCAATCCCCAAAGATTAAAGGAGGTTGTGGCTCTTTTGACATATTTACCACAAGTGACTCACTAAATTCTCCTTTCTTCAAACCAACTTCTTACATTTCATCTGGAAGAACTTTCATAGCATTAATTCTTTGCTTGATATTATTACACTGTAGTGGATCATTATCAATGATATGCAATTTCTTCCTTTTTGTAACGAACATGTTATTGTTGTACCTAATAACCACATGCAAAACAAAAAAAGTTACATAGCATAATTAAACATAAATTAAAAAAAAATACTGAATTAGATTACGACATTAGTTTCATATGTAATATCAGAAATATTACCTAATCCTAAGAACAAATCTAAAACCCAATCTCCTTCTTTTGAAAAAGTATCTGTGAGATAATTAATCAATGCTTGTGGCTTCTGGTAGATGTTTATAGTCTCCCCTTTCAAATCTCTTTCTTCATATGTCAACTTTTTAACCACGACATTATAAGACAATATTTGACTATATTTGCCTTCACTCTTTTCATTGATTAAAAGAGATTCATAGGTCTCATCTTTTGTCCAACGTGCAAGATGTATGTTTTCAGTATCACTCATAAATGGATCACTGCTAGACCTACGAATATCAGGCTTGTGCTTGTAACAAAAATAGGTAAGAATCTAATTAACTTATAGAAAAATAAATTTGTTTTCTAAATTCAAATGTTTAATAATACTCTGCAAATATATTACCATTACAGTTGTTTCCTTGAGTTTGCTTTATCCTTGAAGGTTGTTAGCTCTGCTCCTCCTTGTACATCTGAATGGAAAAAAAATAAATCTCCATAGAGGTGATGTTGTGACATTCAAAAATCCTGAAACCACTTTATTGACTAATTGGTATGTATAAGGCTCACAATCATAAGTAATGTTTTTGATATTGTATCCATGAGGGATATCTACAATAACTAGGGAGTACTCCTTTTTGGGAACAAGATTTGAAATGTTTGCACAATCACCCAAAATCACTTTATATTGCACAGTGTCGAGCCCATTCTAAACATGATGATCAAGGGTGTCATAAAGTTCAACGTTTTCAAGATGTTTTCTTCTTTGTCATTCTATTTTGGCTCTTTGAATATGAATTTTGAAAGACTAGTGTTGTACTCTTCTTTGGAATCTTTGAAAACAAAATTATATCTATAGGTAATAAAATAGAAATGAATTCACTTAGAAATAAATAAAATAGAAAATATCATAAATCATCATACCTTTTTGTATGCAACAAAAAAATCTTTAAAGTTTTCTATGGAGCTTGAATCTAGATAGTTGCATCTGACATCATCCCAATCCTTCTCACCCAACATTATAACCATATCCTCTTGTATTTGCATGTAAACATTATGACTACATGATGTCAAAATAAATGGCGTTTACAATCACATCTAATAATTAAATAATGCTTATTTAATAAAAAATCTTAAACGCAAAAAATAAAAACAATCTATAAACTTACTTTTCAAATTCATTGCACATTTCCTCCATGGATAATTCACCTGACTTTAAACGTGAGAATATTGTAGATATAAGTGTTTCATCATTCACGCCTTGTAATGATCTCCAAGGTGTTATAGTCATATATTCTGGAAAAATTTTGACATCAGGGCCTCCTTGACTATTGCCCCATGCAACTGTTTTATATTTTTTAGCTTTTGATTTTTTACGCCAATATTCTCCCACATGCTAAATATGTCATCAATCAAATCCCATAGGGGCTCCGTTCTAAATTCCAACTGAAATTAGTTATCTACAGCTCTGAATGGATCACTTCCTTTCAAACTTTTCTATTTCACATTATCCTCTTTAATAGTGATACATATTTCCATACAACATTGTTTCTGGAAATCTGCATCAACTTTTGATCTATCCCCACCACCTATTTGTTCAAATTCATTGTGGATAAATATAACCCTTTGAATGAATATCATGGACATCCTATAGTCATTATCTGTGTTGTGATCCCATGCCAATATTTTTGCTTCCACATTTGTTAAACCAACATAAATGATGCATTTCACTGTTTGAAAAATAGGGTTTTTGGGAAACTCTTGCATCAATTATCTTCTAGCCTCCGCGGAATGATTTCCCCTTAAAACATAGTATTTGTAATCAAAACATATTGATTCATCAAATGCACCTATAACAAGAACATATTTTGGGTCAACAAGAACTAGGTAGTCAACAACATGTGCATAGGGATTGTGCCTCATCAATGCTTTCAAGTTATGAACATGCAAGGGATGTGGTTTCCTAATTTGATACTTCTCCTGGCCTTCTATGGGTCTATAAAGTTGCTTCACATTTAAATAAAATGTATGCCCATTGTGAACCAACTTATCCCTCCGCAATCAATCTCGAATAGCATTTTGTTTTGTCTTGACAACACCATCATCTAGATCACCACCTAGAGTGATGATTTCCAAACTGTCCCCCGAGTTTTCACTATGATTTTCAACATTGGATTGAATATCTTGTCTCCTCCTTTTATGTCTTGAAGCAGTTGTATATAAAAGAACAACTTGTTGATCAGAAATGGAAACATCATTATCCATAGGTATTTTGAAAGAGTGTTTCTTCCTCTTACTAGCAGAAGCAACATCCTCATCAGCAACAATTCTTCAATCATGTTCAGTTGGGAGAGCTATCCTTTTGAATGTAACCTTCCTAGGTACTTCATTTGATTGTTGGACACATTTTTGTGCTTCTACTTCTTCGGGAACATTTTGCACTCATTTCTGCTTTGGTGTTTCTCCCTTCTTTGGTGCTTCTCCCTTATGAAGAGCAACATTAATGACATCCATCGTATTTTCTTCTGTAGAATAAATTCCATTCAAAATATGGGAAATTGGCATAGCAAAATCTTGCGAAATAAAAACATTATTGTATTAAATCTATTACATTTTCATATAATCCAAACTATAATAAATTCAAAAATATATAAAAATATAGAAGCTTACACTCTTGCGTTCAATATCATACACGACTCCTGCACAATATTCTGTGAAAATTTCATCGATCTTATAGTTTGAAACCTTCAAAGAATATCAGATTTTGACATAGGTTTTAGCTTGTTTCACTAGTGCATAAACAATGTCTTTCCCGACACCAAACAAATATTTCGCAACAATCCCAGTGAGGGATAATCATTTTTAAGATATGAAAATATAACACAACATAAGTGAACATTGTCTAGGCTGCCTTGATATTTCTCTTTCAGAAACCAAGAATAGTCCATTTTCTCTTCATCTGGTGCGTGTTTCCATTCTCTAGCATTCTTGGTTTTTAAATCATCATTGGATACAACTTCATCACATGCAACATTCTCAGATGGCTCAACTATTTTTTTCGATGACTTCATCAACGATATCGCTCCAGATATGTTTACAGATAACTTTATTGATGCCATTTTCCCTATAGTCAGAAATTATAAAAAAAAAATTAGTATATGCTTTAAAAAATAATACTTGCACTTAAAAAAAAAGTAAACATATAGTTATAAAAAACATATTTTTTTTTTTAGTTTTAAAGGGGGGAGAGAAGAGGATCTTAGCTCCACCCTCGTGTGCCCAAAGGGGTGGCCCTGAGACTCACCCCTTTAGGTGCACGGCTCCTCCCCTCGAGCCCTTTGAGCACCCAATGCATAGCCCATGGACTATGCTTTCCTTTTGATGTATGCATAGCCCATGGGCTATGCATTGGGCGCCTGCCCTTTGTATAGCCCTTGGGCTATGCTACAAGCTCCCATAGCATATCTCAAGGGCTATGCATTGGCGGGATACACCCAAGGGATATGTTATGGGGCCCTCGTAGCATATCCCAAGGGCTATGCAACGAGCGCCCGTAGCATAACCCAAGGGATATGCTACGGGTGCACAAAGGGAGCTCGGGGAAGGAGCAGAGCTCCTCCTCTGGGTTCCCTTGGGATATGCTACGGGAACCGTTTGGGTGCCCACGGTGCCTACCCAAATGGACGGTGCAATTTTAGAATCGCGTTGCCTGTTGGGTGGACGCTGCGGGTGCCCGTCGTTGGGCGGGCGATATGGGCATCCCACGGGGAGAAGCGAAGCTCTTCCTCCCCGCAACAAAAGGGGCGGGCTTAAGTGATAAGGATCTCCGCTCCTCCTCCCCGCTACCAAAGGGGCAGGCTTAAGCAGTAAGGAGCTTCGCTCCTCCCCCCGGGCACCCTTTGGGAACCCAATGCATAGCCCACGAGCTATGCAATGGCCTCCCTTTGGGAGGCCCATAGCATATCTCATGGGATATGCATATCCCACGGGATGTGTATAGCCCACGGGTTGTGCATAGCCCACAAAATATGCATAGCCCGAGAGCTATGCAATGGGTCATCCAATGCATAGCTCAAGGGATATGCATTTGGCACCCTTTGGGTAGCCCATTGCATAGCTCGAGGGCTATGCATATCTCATGGGCTATGCATTGGGACACTCTTTGGACAAGCATAACATATCCCTCGGGCTATACATAGCCCATGGTCTTTGCATTGGGCACCCAAAGGGACGCCCAATGCATAACCCAAGGGATATGCATAGCCCGGAGGCTATGCATAGTCCATGGGCTATGCATTGGGAGGTCCTTTGGGCGCCCAATGCAAAGACCATGGGCTATGTATAGCCCGATGGCTATGCTATACTTGTTCAAAGGGGCTCGAGGGTAGGAGCTTAGCTCCTCCCTCTTGCACCCAAAGGGGTGTGCCCCAGGGCCATCCTTTGGGTGCATGAGCCGCCAGGCCCAAAGAAAACAAAATTAAAATTTACCCATATTTTTGCAAAGGGCATACCAAAGCCCAAATAAAAAAATTACATCAAACTTTAGAAATTAAAAATATTTTCAAAAAAACATTTACATTCTAAAAAACAATTAACTAACCTTGACAATGTTTGAAGCTCTTCGATGGTCTTCAAAGCCTTGTGGATCGTTGTTGGAAAATGGTGACTATAGAAAACCAAATTGTGTTTATATAACATAAAATAAGTGTTTTTTTTACTACTTTATGAATGTGGGATTAAAAAAAAACGATAAAAACACAGAAAAAACATTATCAAATAAAATATAAAATATAAAGATTTATTATACACAAAGAAAAAAAACTAATATTCAAAGCACTATTAAATTGCTCGAAATTTCAAACGTGAATAATAGAAAAACAAAATAGTTTATATGGCTAATATTAAGTATAACATTATTGATTTTACGAATGCTGGATTAAAAAATGTTTAATTAGCTAATGCATTATTTCTAAATTTAAAGAGGGAGGCATTAAATTAAATTATATTTGATTAGTGTTATGACTGTTGATTTTAAAAATTAATGTAAATAACTAATCTTGTATTAGAAAGTTTGTATTGCATTGTTTATATGTCATTTAATTAGTATTATTACAATTTTTTATACGATAGATTAAATTATTTTTAATAGTGTTATGATTGCGTTAGAGATGTGTGATTTATTTTTGCAGGGAAATGTTGGAGGGAAAATTTTGAAGTAAAATTTTGGAGGTAAATTTTGGAGGGAATGTTTGGGAGGAAAAATTTTGGAGGTAATATTTGGGAGGGAAAATTTCATCCTTTTAGATATAATATTGTTGGGGGTTGACAGTTGCACCATTCTACTTTTTGGTGAGGAGTGAGAAAATTTCATTCTCTTTTTCTGTTTTGAGTTATCATTATACTTTTTAGTGAAAATTCATGGACTCATCTAAAAGTCTGAAGATGTATATGTAGATGGTGGAAATTTTCATTCAAGTGATGATTTCAAAGGCATCGATGAGGATGTTCTTCCGAGTGAGGATATTAAAGGCAGTAATGATGATGATGAAGACCTTCCTCCATGTGGGGATTTTAAATAAACTGAGGAAGATGATGACAATTTTCCTCAAAGTGATGATTTTCAAGGCACCAATGATGATTTTGCTCAAAGCGATGATTTTCCTCCAAGAGATGATTTTCAAGGCACTAACAATGATTTTCCTCCAAGCCAGGATTTTCAAGGCACAAACGATGATTTTCATCCAAGCCAAGATTTTCCACCAAGCGAGGATTTACAAGCCAACAAACTTGATTTTCCTCCAAGCCAGGATTTTGATGGGGCCGATGATAATTTTGGGGAGGAAGAAGGCACCAATGATGATGTATATGATTTTTCTCCAAGCGACACCGATGATGATTTTCCTCCAAGCGAGGATTTTAATGGGCTTGATAATGTTCCTCCCCCAAGCAAGGATTTTGATGGCACTGATGATGATTTTCCTCCAACCAAGGATTTTAATGGGACTGATAATGTTTCTCCTTCAAGCAAAGATTTTGATGGCATCGATGATGATTTTCCTCCAAGCGAGGATTTTAATGGGACTAATAATGTTTCTCCTCCAAGAAAGGATTTTGATGGCACCGATGATGAGGATTTTGATGGCACCGATGATGATTTTCCTCCAAGCAAGGATTTTAATGGGACATATGATGATTTTGGTGAGGATAAAGGCAACAACAATGTTAAAGATGGTTTTCCTCCCAACCAGGATTTTGATGGCTCTAATGATGGTTTTCCTCCAAGCGAGGATTTTAATGGGACAAATGATGATTTTGGTGAGGATGAAGGCACCAATAATGGTGAAGATGATTTTCCTCCGAGCAAGGATTATGATGGTAGCGATGATGATTTTCCTCCAAGCGAGGATTTTGAAGGCAACAATGATGATATTCCTCAAAGCGAGGATTTTAATGGGATAGATGATGATTTTGGTGAGGATGAAAGCACCAATAATGGTGTATATGAATTTCCTCCAAGCGAGGATTTTGATGGAACTGGTGATGATTTTCCTCCAAGCGAGGATTTTGATGGCACAGATGATGAATTTCCTCCAAGCGAGGACTTTAAAGGGACAGATGATGATTCTGGTGAGGATGAAGACACCAATAATGGTGAAGGTGATTTTCCTCCAATCAAGTATTTTGATGGCATTGATGATGATTTTCCTCCAAGTGAGGATTTTAATGGGACAGATGATGATTTTGGTGATGATGAACCTGCCAACGATGTTGATTTAACCTCAAGTGATAAACTTGATACCGATGAGGATAATCATTCTCCTACTAATTTTGGTGATGATAATCTCAATGAGAGGGGTAATATTCCTCATAGTGATGAGGATATTCATTCTAATAAGGATGATTTAATGGTACATGAAACACAAAGTAAAATTGTACCAATGAGCAAGATTAAGTGTAGGACTAGTCCATTTTATATCAATCCAAAGCATTCTAGTTATACAAGGTCTAGGAAATATTTGCTCACAAGTCCCAATTCTATTACTGATTTGATTTCAAGTGAGTGTTTCCAAAAAAATTGTCTGAAACAAATACACTACATTTATGCTTTAGAGAAAAGGAGAGCATATATGTCAATGAACAAAAATATGCAAAATTTATATTTGGTAGGGTGCACGATTTCTACAAAGGCAGGTTATGATTATCGCATTGGAAGTATTTTTCTTTGTATAAGGGCATTCAAAAGAATCCACTCAATTGGTAACCTTCAACTATCAAGAATCCAAACAAGGCTAGAAAAGGATCCTACATTTTATTCTAAATAACATCATGCATGAACTAGTGGGCCGATAACAAACATTGCAATGTCATGGATGTGTGACTTCTTTTCTAAGCATGGAGAGAGTATGTTAGCTAGAGAAACCATACACATTCCATATAATTTCTCAAGGCAGGAAATATACAACTTGTACAAGGCATTTGTTCAAGATGCTGAAGGAAATAACAATTTCATTAGATATGCATATTTTACAAGACTATGGAAAACAGAGTTCAACAATGTTTGTATTCCTAAGAGGTCAAGGATGGGGGTTTGTAGTATATGTTCTTATCTTAAACAAAGAAGGGATAAATCAGAAGGGATAGAGA
Source organism: Larix kaempferi (assembly GCA_027924585.1). Taxonomy (NCBI): domain Eukaryota; kingdom Viridiplantae; phylum Streptophyta; class Pinopsida; order Pinales; family Pinaceae; genus Larix; species Larix kaempferi. The sequence goes on along the minus strand of BSBM01000765.1, from coordinate 3,678,701 downwards.
GAGGTACATCTCTAACAACTTTAATTTTTTGGAATAAATATCAATTACAAAAGCTCGTCAATGCTTTGTTTTTATTTTATTTGTAGATTCTATTGTTAAAGAACTTCAAGCACATCGCAATCAACAATCAATTGAATGGAAAACGTTATACAAACATCGCAAGAATTTTTATGATGAACCACATAAGTATATGGGTTTGATATTTGATGGAATGGATAAGAAAAAAACACTTTTGCCACATTTTGTTCGTGTACCGAAGAATTTAAACGAGGAAAATTTTATTCAGTTTCACTTGGTTGGTCGTATGGTTTTTAATGGTCAAATGTCTCCAAGGGTTTACTTTACAACTCCCAATATTCATAATGATGCAAATATGACCATCACCATAATTCACTATGTGTTGAATCATTGGTCTGGTAATCTTCCTCGAGTTCTATATTTGCAATTGGACAGCACTAGCTGGGAAAACAAAAATCAGATCGTGTTTGGTTATCTGAACATGCTTGTTGAATTGGGATTTTTTTCAGAAGGTTAAAGTTGGTTTCCTTCTTGTTGGGTATACACATGACCATATTGATCAAATTTTTAGCCGTTTCGCAGTGACATTGGGGAGGAAGAATGTGGGGAGCCTTCCATCATTAACTGAAATTATTAGAAAAACATATCGTCCAGATCTTGTTGTACTAACATTGGAGGAAACTATTGACATGTGAAGATTTATTTTGGGATCACATGGTGAAGAAAGGTGCATTGAAAAACTTAATGACATTAGCTTTCAGCATCAATTTTGTATAAAAAATATTGATGGGAAAACACTACTATGGGGTAAGAAGTACTCAACAAGTGCAAAATGGGGGCCTACATCAAGTCTAGCATTTCTGAAATTCATCCCAAGTCGTCAAATGTATTCTTCAAAGTTATTGTTGTTGCAATCAATTGTTGAGATTCAAAATGCACACTGACACAATAGATATGTTGATTATTCTCAATGCTTAGAAGAAATAAAAAAGTATATCAAAGATACATATGACTATTTTGATGATGTCGATTCGGTTTGGTGGGAGTCATTTTTCATGGAGAAAAATGACATAATTTCAAACTCTGCAAATGGAGATATTTTTTTGAAGACTCCATTTAGTTGGCCACAAAGTATGTCAAATGAAAATGAGGAGAGAAATGTTGAGCCTGAAGGTGTCGAGTCTTCTCAACCAGAAGAAATGGAAATGTACATTGGGTCTAGAAGATCATATGCATGACGTGAGGCGATGGAAGACCTTTACAGAGGCTCAGTACAAGATATTAAGGAGGGTTGCATGATTGCATTTTTGGTTACAGAATATCCACGTGGTTATCCATTCTGGATTGAAAAAGTTATGAATTAAGAATCTATATCTTTTGAATTACATTGGTATGCAACAGACACACACCCATTTGATGGTGTGTACAAGTCGAAGATGGTGATTGAGAAAAAAGTTTGCAAAAAGAGAAAAAAAAAAGGGTCAAAATGTAGATCATCGTCGCATAGGCATTTTGAAATTAGAGGATGTTGACATACTAGTTTATGACTTCCAGTTGACAAATAAAGGCACTCTTCTCTCCAAGACTATAGAGATTATCAAAAGATTGTTGCCACAAAAAATAGTTGCAACATGGGAGTTTTCTAAACCAAGGCATAGATATAGAAGGAATATGGCATATGAAATGTTGGGCGTACATGAAGACTCGGATGGTGCACTCATTGATATTAGAGAATAATATGGGTCATATACATCTTCAACCAATCATTCATCTAAAGAAAATGTAGTTTATGATGGTGTGTCAAAATCCATGTGTTGATTTGAATATTTGCACATGAAACAATTTGTCTTTTTATTAAGATGACATTATTTGTATGGAAACTCTAAAGGAGTGCTTGAATTTTGATATGAATTACTTCTATGTCTTATGGTTTAATATATGATTTTATGATGAATATCATAAATTATTTTATTTTATATGAAAATAGTGGTGAAATAATTTCCTGAATAATTTGTGTTTATCTCAGTGCAAGTTTTATATAGTGTTACTAAGAAATTAAATAAGTTCAATTTTAAATTATGATAAAATGATATAATAATGCCATTTTTTGAAAAGTGTGCTATCGGTAGCATTAGTTTTCAATTTAGAGCTTGATTTTAAGGTTTTTGCAAACAACAATAACGATTGTTTTGGTCCATTTCTATATTTTTGACCCCAAATAAAAATAGCGGTGTTATCGGTAGCTCCACTTTTTGATTTGGGGGTTGTTTTTTGGTGTTTTTTATGCAAAAATATGGGTTTTTATGGCTAGAGTTCTCATTTTGAGTATAAATTCCTCACCAAGTTGTATAACTTGTTTTAAGAAAATAGTTGTCTAAAACAACCTAAACAACTTGCTTTGAAAACTTTCAATTTGGCTCTAACACTTTCCTGCCAAAAAAGATGCATGTTTTTGGATCAATTTTGCAATGTGAAGCTACATGTTGATGATATCATTCATATAAATTAAAAGTAAGCCTATTTTTCAAAAACCCTCCCCGTGGAGTTAAGGACACCAAGTAAATTTGCTGAAGTGTGTGAAAAGTGAACTGGAAATAGAGCGAATTTGGGTCTAAAATGGGCCTCCTGAGGAAAACAATAACATAATAGTTAAAATAATAAAATAATATTTATGAATTTTGGAGGAAAAAAATACTTGTTTTCTTCGTATTCTCAACATCTCTCCTCGTGGTTTTACTCAAATTTCAAGCTGGGGCACTTGTTGGAGTACATAATCCAATTCCATGTCCAACAAGTACCCACACTACATACTTTTGATGGACCCCACCCAATGAAAAACGAGAAATACATTAAAAAAAAATGTTAACACAACATTTTTTTATGTATTTCGCATTTTTCATGGGGTGGGGTCCATCAAAAGTATGCAGTGTGGACTTTTTGGTTGCATAATTGATTTACACATCCAACGGGAGCTCTTGTTCAAAATTTGAGTAAAACCACAGGGAGATAAGTTGAATATACGATTTAAAAAATAATTTTTTATGACAAATATGCCAAGTCAAGCATTGTGGTTGAATCTTTTACTTGAAATTCTATTGATTCTTGAATTCCAACTCATCAATGGCTCTTTTTCTTATGAGACCCATTTTAGACCCCAAATTTACTCTAATAGTTTTATAGATGGTACCCAATAACATGAACATCTCGAACATCTCTAGCATGAGTGTTGTGGAGAAAATTGCACAAGGGTGCATCCCTCCACTTGGTAAGGGCCTAGGATTTGTAGGCTATGACAAGGACTCAGTCCTTGGAGCCCCTATTGGTGTGTGGTTTTCCTCCAAATTTTCCTGCAAGAGTTTGTTAGTGGAATTCACATAAAACAAAAGAAAATTAAACAAAATAGAACAAAAGGAAATGGGAGGAGAATGCAAACTCCAACAACAACCAAATGTATGTAGAACCACATTGTATTGCTCAATGGTCAAGCTGTACAACACCTATGAGGTGTGAGATTCAATGGAATCCAACAATATCCCTTAGGGAGGTCCTTCTTGTCCAAACTATATGCTAAGTCAGTGATAGAACAATGGAGATAAACTCTTGCCCCTTGGAGGAAGGTGGCAACGGAGCTTGGGAATGCTTACAAAGGTAGGAAGAGGTGTCTATGAGGAAGATCCAACACAAATCTAGCAGCATAACTTTTCTCTTATTTCTCTCTACAACATGCATGTCAATGGCTTCCTTTTATAGGCCAATAGGTGGCCAAGAAACAACTAGATCCAAATATGAACCCATACACTCCATGACCTAGTTCCAAGGTACACCAAAGGGGCTATTGAAAGACACCAAGTGTGTGACGATCCAAATTCAGGATGTTGGAGGTGATGGAACCTTCATTACACTTCAGGAAGTAGGTGGTCCCTTCATTTTGACAATAGTGTGGCTATCGAAGGAAAAGCTACGCGAGTATCGCATGGGCACTAAACTGATAATATGAGCTATAGTGCAGGTTAACAATGGTTCAGTCATGCAACCTCTTATTTTGACTAGTATTGGGCACTTTTTGGACCCATGTTTCCTTTTGTATTTGTTGAGGATACCTTTGGTGAACAACATTCTTTATGTTGATGACGTGTTACTGCAAGAATCAGTGAAATGTTGCATATGTGAGATATTTAGGCGTTAACAAATGCCCCTGATGTATGAATTTCGGAAGGTATTGTGGAGTTTATAATGCATCATTGTTTCTTGTGTTTCTCTCCTATTATGTAGGAAAAATCATATGTGGATGATAGGGTCCTCCCATGGGGGAATATTGTCGGTGACGACTATTGGAGCTGTAGTAAATAATGGTGTTTTATACAAATGAGGTGGTTATACCCATGCTCATGAAAAGTTGTCAATGTGATTACAACAAGAGAAGACAAAGGGTTCAATTGAAAGATAGTTCTAGGACATGGATGAAGGTGGATTTGATCCATGTGAGAGTAAATAAACTAGGAACTTCTACAGAGTGTTGAAGAAGCAGTACTATAGATCATCATGATAAGCCCATGGGGGTTGGGGACCAATGTGGTGGTGAAGTTTCCTGAGATAAAACTTCACTATTCCAAATGGAATACTACTATGGTTTGTGAATGTGAACATTGCTACCTTCAAAAGTACGTTTCCCATGATGTGATAGTTGTGTTGATGTCGAGCATAGGGGAAACAACTAAGTTAGGGATCAGTAAGGACTCTCTCTACATAGTTCAAGGTGATCTCTTCTATTGATTGAAAGGGATCCCAAGGTACAACTGCAACTACTGCAACTCTCGGAATAGAGTGATCTGATGTCGATGAGAGATGAAGCACATGATAAGACGAGGGTCTTATCCTGAGAACCAAGATCATATTGTAACCAACTCTTGGATGGAAATACCTGACACAGGACTGTATGATAAGAGTGGGAATCATAACTTCATTTGATCAATGTAAACATGGGGAGTGTAGATGATAGCCTTTATTTCGGAAAGTTACAGAGTGAAATAGAGGGAGAAAAACTACAAATGAAGGGACTTTGATGGAGATGCAATACTAAGAGTAATGGTGACGAGAAAACGAATATTGTTGAGACTCAAATACATCGATCAAAGGTGACCATGGGTTGCTGCCAAAAAGAATAGGGTGTTCCCCAACAAGAATAGGATGGGGGGAATAGTTTGTACATAAATAATAATGGTGGGGTCCCCACAGTTTTGAATGTGTCGGGGGACCAATTTTGATGATGGGGAGGATTCCCTACGATTTTAAGTGTGTTGGGGGACAATTTCCAAGATGAGGTGGGGTTGTTTTTGAAATGCGAAGACGAGTGGCCCATGAATCAATGCCATGCAGAGTGTTCTTGTGGGAAGAACCGAATATCATTGGTTACTTTGGAGGGTGAGGGGCCCATAGGAGTATGCGCGGGGGTGATGATACGAGGAAGATTACGGAGGGTAGAGTGCTCATGGAGGTATGAGTGGTCGGTGTTGAATCCTAATCATAATAGATGTTGAGGAATTAGATGGCATTAACTGCGAGCAGGGGGAGTAAATGTGCACCTATAAAATGATGAAATAGGGGTGATGTTTTCAAGTTGTATTAGATTCCTCGGACTTTTGGGGGTTCGACATCATGGGTGTCAATTTATGACTAGCTTGGTGATGATGTGTACACCCATGGGGGAACATGCTAATCATGGTGATGGCGTTGATGGCACATCAAGACAGGAGATGAGGGCCCTATGGTTATCAATGGGAATACTGGTAAATGCATTGTACACAAAGGGAAAACATTGCCTAGATGCCAATTTCAAAATGATACCTGATATAGAAGCCCAGCACCATTGTTGAGGGATGGAGTCTTGTTATTATAATGGAAAAAAATGAGTCTCCTGCATGTCTTTGTCATGATCCTGCACATACAGTGCACATACCAAAGAGTAGTAAAGAATGTGACCAAGGTATTGACAATGCAAAAAATATAACCAAAACATGGTGCACATGAGGGGTGTCTATGAAAAATAGGGCCTAGGAAAAACTGTTCAAAATAAGGAATGGTTGGCTCCATGTCAAATATCTTGAGGCCCTAATTGCGGTGGTGAGAATAGTTTGTAAAACAGAGCTACGGTTTGACTGTAGGGTCAGTTGGAAATTCGTGTCAAATGAATACAAATAGGGGGTCGGGCCCACATTTCGAAATTATTTGTACTATTCATCGACAACCTCCTAGAGCGATTTTGTGGTGATTTTGGGAGATTTGTGCATTCGTTGGAAGAGCTGCGAGTTACAGGTATGTCGTCACGTTATGTTGCTTTTTTGGGTCCGGGTAGTTAGAGAGAAAGTGAGTCCATGGGGTGTCAGGGACTCATTTTAGCCCCTAAATGGATATCGCATGGGATTTTGCAAGAATCTTGCGCTATAGCGCAACATAATGGAAAAATCGTGTGCAATAGTAGCACGGTTTTTCCCAAAATTGCATGTGGTAGTAGCACAGGCACATCGTGCGAAACAAATGTATTGTTCTGCGCGTAGCGCGGAACATGGGTGGTTCACCCATGCGTTGGTGTAGTGCAGTTGTTATTCGGAAAACCGCACTACATAGAGTGGCCAAATTATTCAACCCATGCGCGTTGGTTTCGCATGGGTAAATGCAATACAATCGCGTGGGTCGCGAATTTGCTTAGGTGATGACGTGTCACACGTAGGCTTCTTAAGGGAAGGGAACACGAGCTTATGGTTTGATTGATATATGTCTGATGGATGAAATTTTTTTCTGTGTAGATGATTTCGAGTTCATTATAGTTGTTGTCGATGCGATAGAGTGGCAGGAGTGGAGCTATGATGATCTTATGCCATAGGTTCAGGGGAACCTCGTAGCGACCTAAACACTTTTTGATGCAAGGCTCTTGAAGTTTTTTAAGTGCCCCTTGATGCGATCATTGGATTACCTAATGTGGAGACTGCTTGATATGTGGAACCTTGATAGGGGTTTCTTTAGGTTTCGTGGGGAGGAATTGAGCATCACAACTCAAGATATTTACTTTCTGACTGGTTTTCCTCATTGTGGAGTGCGGGAGCCGCTCCCCCTACAATTGAAGGGTCATGCGATCCATGGATTAGTGGATCGGTATTGCAATGGTGACCAGAGTGCCTTGAAATATGGCCAGACTTTGATGAGCCATTTGAGGGCTATTCCAGTGAGGGTTGTAGTGATAACCGTTGTGAGGGTGTTGGGGGTTGCGTCCAATTACAGGTGGGAAGTTGGCGCTCGTGGAGCGGGTGATTGTTAGTTGGTCGGTGGAATGGGGACCATTGTTGCTACAGACTATTACGAAGAAGATGAGTGATCTGTGGCGAGGAGGTCTAAGGAGGAAATTTTTTTATGGGAGCGTGCTATGCTCCTACTTCTTTGAGAAGTACCCAACACTGAGACCGTCAGTAATGGTGCCTCTGAGGGGGCCTCGGGAGCCCCGAATGATGTATTGGGGGCGAGTGATGCCCTGGGATGGTGGTGGAGATGTGGGGGCCTATTACACCTCACACATTTTGGATGTGTGGGAGCAGTGCATTGGGGTGATGGAGAGATACCCTTGGAGTGGTATGGATTACCATGGGGATCTGGAGTTAGCACCTCCTCTAGCGGGGTTTGATGCCATACGTACGCTTGATGTTTTTGTTTATAGTTTACATATATTTTTGTACATGTTTTGTTCTTGTACATGTTTATATATATGTTTTATCATGTACTGATAGTGGTTTCCCTTTGGTGATGAATATATTGGTCTGGTACGGCTAGTCTGTTAGGTCGGGGAGTGTCAGTGGAGAGACAAGAGGTCTAGACCAGTCGCAAGGACGGGTTTGACTATTGGGGGTGTGGCTCCAACTGGAGGTGCAGCAGTGGTATGTTATCCTACTGAGGGGGTAGTAGTAGGGGATCGGATGACCACTATCATAGCTAAATTAGAGCAGTGACTTAGCACAATGTCAGCGAGGATTGATGACAGAGGTGTCCCTGATCTCGATGGTGAGGAGTTGTCTCTGACTCTCTAGATACCGGAAGAATGTGGGCTAGAGTCGCATCCTATTATGCATAGGTTGGCATTTTCTTTCCATGTAGCAAGGGAGGTGCAAGACAAAGCAGGTCCCCCACTGGGACAGATCTGATGACCTATACCAGGACCTGTGTGGGGACAGGACCCTGGGGTGGCGAGAGGTGAGGTCATATGACCTTTGGCTATCATGGGGCCTCGTGATCCACTAGCTAGAGGGATAGCTTGATATTTGTTGGATAGGTCTATGAGATCGTTTTTGTATATGTCCTTAATGACCCTATGGAAGGCAGTTTATATGATGTATCCCCCATAAGGTTATTTTGTATATGCCCCTAGAGGGCCATTTTGTATATGACATCAATTTTTTTATGATATATATATATATACACACACACACACACACACACCATTTTCTGGCATATGTGATACTCTTCTCATGTTTATGTTTTGTCGATGTATGTTATGGATGTGTGGTTCATGTGTTCTATGTGTTGATGTGATGCATATGTAGTGGTAGATACTAACATGTATGTTGCAAATAGTTATCAACTTATGATACATTATGATGATATACATGTATGTGTAGTGGTAGGTGTGACACATAGATATGTATGTCTGTTTGTTGGGTGTGCAGGACTAGGAAGTCATGTGATGTATCAGGTTCCAGTTCAAGACCTTGTTGGCAACGAAGTCGACGAATGCATTGGAATTTCTCGATATGTGCGTGAAAGTAATGGTTTCAAACTGTCGGATGAGAATACACACACACGGGAACTTATAGAAAATGAGTCGATTGAGGACACAAAATACATTGTTCAATTGTGAGACAACTAGCTGCGAGTCTAGGTGTACCTACAGATGGTGTATGCCAACGTGGGTAGCACCGCTTAAGAGACCTATGAAAACATCATATTATGCTTAGTTGTTTTTGAGTGCCCCCAGACATACTCCATCGGTGTGGTGAAGTATGTGGGAGGGGGAATAGATAGCCCTAGAAACTGATGCGAAGTCCTTGGACCATTGACTTGCACCATCCGTGTAGCCGATGTAGATGTCTGGTTGAGGGGTCATCTGCATAAATTGAAGATAGGGCTTATTCTCAATCCAAAACAATGGATTGGAAAAAATAAAATAAAATTTTGACACAAACACGAATGGTAACAAAAGATGTTGGGAGCCTTCCTTGTGTTTGGGGCCGTTAAATTTGGGAATCACTGGTGGTACTAGTAGTAGTTCCATGCATGGGAGATCATCCAATTATTTAACACGGGATGCCCTTGGTGGTTTTTTAATTGCATGGGAATGCTTGTGGGGGATTTGCATATTCTTCGGAATACGATGAATCACTACAAGTAAGGACACCTACCAAATGGGATATAGTGTCAATGGTGTCCGAGAAGGTGGATACTATCTCCTCAGTTGGTGGACCTTGATGGACCATGCTGAGGGAAGTAAGCTGATATTGGAGTCTCGTCAGTTCGAAAAGAGATTCTCCTTCAACGCGCAAGATGGGGAATTGGAATGAGAAGTGAGAGGTGTTGCCACAAGATTGATAGGTTCGTGGTACTCGGGCGTGAAAGTGTGTCTGTACTTCTGGGAAATTGAATTGATCCAAAATGGTGGTGATGGACCTAGGGGAATCATATGCACGTAATTCCCGTAGGGAGATTATTCATTATGTGGTACTATCATTGTAAGATTGGTAGGTTAGGGATCTTCCAGCATTGTAGGCTCCACAACTGAAACTGTCGTTGATGTTTTTTGTGTGGGAGGCACAATGGGTGTTTTTGTTGATGTAGTGACCACATTTATATAATTTGCATCCTGTGTTGATGGGAAAGAATCCTCGACCATGACTTGAGTGAGGAGAATGGTTTCCAAAGCATACTGAAATCTAGGGAGATAGGGACAATGGTGTGTGTAATTCCCATATTGGGAACACATCGCACATGCATGATTCGTACGCAGTGTCTTGGAATTAGGTGTAGGTGACGATGATGTGCCATCATCTATGATCGATGGAGAATGGGTTATATTGAGCAGAGTGTTGAGCAAATTTAAGAGCTCTGGCAAGGTGGGGCATAGGCTGGTCACATGGCCTTGTTTCCCGTAAAGAGCACATAGTGGTGTGACTTTATGGGTGGGAGTATGGGTCATTACTGAGGATTTTAACCGTTGTTGGTTGATGCCCGTTGTTTTAGGTCATGCGACCTCTAAGAAGTCAGGTGTAGGGTTTGGTATAATGGGGCCTTTCAACTTTGGTTGCTTTGCTCCCCCATTAGTGATCTTAGTGATGATCGGTTGTGGTTTAGTTGCGGATGTCATAGGTTTGACTGTTGGGACAGAAGGTGTCACTGGCCTAGTAGGCATAACAGCCGAAACAACGACAAACTTATAGTTAGCGACTGGTTTTGAGACTATTTCTGGTTAGGGTGGTGTAAGGTAACATACCGGAATATCCAAAGTGAGCTTAGGGAGAGTTAACTAATCCATAACCGATATCCCTTGTACACCTGTGGGAGGGTATATGCATGAGATTTGGAATATTGGAGGTACCGATAGAAACAACGTTTTTTCAATTCCATGACTCAACGTCTATACTGATGATGGTGTTTAGGTGGAGGTAGACCCATTTTCAGCAATTAAAACTGTGCACATTAGGCCATTAGTTGATGTGGAGATCTCAGGTGGTGGTCCTGAGTATACTCCTAATAAATTTCCAATTCCTTATACATGTCGGGGGAAATGTCAACATAGGGTTGATCTGTGCCAATGATAGTAGGTATGATATTGTCAGGGTTACTAGTGGCATTGGGATCATAGTAGTTAAGTTGGTTAAGGGTGACAATATTCCCATTTAATGGAAACATCATGATATGGAAAAATGAGGAGAGACCTCCTTCATGGCGTACATATAACTACGCCCCAAGAGGATGTTGTAGTCAAGTTGAGCATCGAATACCTCGATGTTGATCATGGCCATCTTTCCCCCTAGCTCTATGGGGACATTTTGGTATAATCCTCTCATTTGGGATGGTATCTCATCATATGCATGAAGGGCGATAGACGAGGGGACCAGCTCTAGTGACCCTAATCATTTCCAAACATTAGCAGACATGACGCAATTGTATGCACCTTCATTGATTATACGTCGATGAATCATAATGCTTTTTACTGTCACAATGACTTGAAATGCAACTGACGAGGGTAGTCGTAGTTCACCTTTGTTGAGATCAAAGGTCATAAGGTGTGATTCGCAAGGGTCAACAACGCCCAGTGCATTAAGTAAAGCCTTACATTGGGTAGGGAATGATTGTAGAACCTCTAACATGGACATGGCTCCAGGAGACTGAGCCAAGTCATCCACAATATTGTAATTGTGGGCATCTTTCATATGGGGGTTATTAGGGGTACACAGAAGTGGAACCTTGGGAGTCCTCGGTATTTGCTCAACACTTGGGTGTGGTATTTGGAGAGGGAAACCCAAAGGGATAGGGATGTCTTCCACTTGGGGAGCTTCAGGCCTATCATAACTTTGGGCTCGAGTATGAATATTAACATCCAATGTGTAGATGTTTTGGAAAGAGCCATCCCAGGAGGGGTGATGATCTTGTTGTTGTGTGATTACCTCTTAATTCACAAAGGATTCTTGTAATAGAAGGGTTTGGGGTTGGGGGGGACTCAGGGATTGAGGGGGATTTATAATTGTCTTCTTCTTGACTTCCAATAACTGTTGGCATTCGTGGATAAGGGGGAATTGATGGGTGTAATGATCATATTCGCCGCAAATGGAGCAACAGTAATTGGTCCTAGGTTATCATTCTTCCCTTGCTTGGGGGGGTAATTAGTCCCCATGTTTTGAGTGTTTAGATTCTAGTTTTGCAGGGGATGGGGGTTACCCCCTTGACCTTGCTGCTAGTTTTACTTGCTCTTCATTTTCTTATTCCCTTGAGTTTGAGGATTATGGGGATTTGTGGTGTTCAACTGCTCAAATTGTTGAGCTTGTTGAGTGAAAGAAAGTTGAACAAGTTTCACCCCCATGTGGGGTGTGTGTTGTTGATCAGTTGGGCATGTAAATGGATAGTAAGGGTTATATCTCAGGGGTGGGATAAATGTGGTTTGCACTCCATAAGATGTGGACATAGGAATGGCTTGTGCCATTTCCGATGTAGGAACAATTGTCGTCTAGATAATGTTAGGATAAGTTGGACCATAGGTTCCATACTGTAACTGACCAACTAGTGGGGTTGGTACCAGAGGAGGGGATACCGACACATGTGGCATGGATGAGTACTATTGTGGAGCCATATTGAATGGCATCGGAGTGGTAGGAGGAATATTTCCTAAGTTGAAAATGGACCCAATAAGCCCATCCTGTCAAATGGATCCAACGACTGATGCCAAGGGGCAATAGGGAGGATAGTGTAAAGGTAGTTGGATTATGCATATATGAGATTGAAAGCTTGGGATTTCAGAATAGCCTCTTCCTCGCTTTGAGGCATGGAGGTGGCAACATCTTTAGCTATGGTTAGTTGAATTGATTTGATGAACCAATCTAACAAGAAAGGTGGTTGTATTTCGATTTTACACAATGGTCGATGTTTACGCCACTCATGGATGTGGTCCGTGATGTGGGTGGATATATTTTGTCAAAACGCCATGAGAATTCTGAGACCAAGGTCATGGAAAATCAGAAGCTGGAAGTGAGAAATGCGGTGGCCAATGTTGCAAAGGTGGCGTGGGATGATCTCGATATATTTACATACCATTTGGTTGTCGCTCCAGTGAGGGTACGTTGAAAAAAGGTGAATCCTCACAGAATATTCCACTATGTTGTTGGAAGAACACCACAAATGGAAGGACATGACATGGTTGGAAGGATCAACTCCTTACTTCCTTTCAAATTTTGGAATATCGAAGGGAATTTTATCTGTCATAGCTGGCCATGTTGGATAATGTGCAATGGGTTCATTGATTAGTTTGACCAAATCAGGGAGATTTAGACTAGACATGAAGGGTAGGGTAGGAGGATTTATTCTTGCCATAGTGTGTTGTGTGCGCTTTCCTTGAGGGGGAGACCTGGGGGGTGTTGAAAAAAAATGAGTGACCTCCTACGAGAGAGTAGGGATCAAAGTGGTCCAAAAAATATCCAAGGGGACAATCCATAGGGAGACCTTTTCCAAGGGGAAGAGGTCTAAATGTATCTTGATTTTATCCAAGGGGAAGAGGTCTAAATGTATCTCGATTTTATCCAAGGGGAAGAGGTCTAAATGTATCTCGATTTTATCCAAGGGGAGAAAATGAAGGTGATCCTCTTCTAACGGTGGAGGAGGAGGGAGGATTGACAGTTTATTTGAGAGGAAAAAATGCACCGAGCAAGGAATGGCCTCACCCAGATGATCATCCTATCAATGTGGACTAGGAGCATCCCTGACTAGAGTATCTTATGTGTTAACCATGGGGAGATGGTGTAAAAACACCCCTCAAAAGAGAGGAGAGGCCTTGCAGTCTTCGATATTTTCTCAGTGGGTTGTTTTGTTCCTCAACAATGAAGGATTTTGTGTCAAGTGAGAGTGATGGTGGAATTAAACACAATTGAACAGATGAAAAAGTATTCCAACCACAACATATGAAATATGGTTCAACAAGTGATTAATATGTGCAAAGTTGGTTTTAGTGCAAGAGATCCCATGTGTAGGTTCTTTTTAATTTCAAGTTAGAGAACTTGCATTTAAAAAGGAAAATAAATGTAAATTCCCTAAAAATACCTAACATCCTTCCTCTCAAATGTAACTGGGCCTCCCAAAAGTACAATTGATGGTGATAATGGGATCCACACACCAATTGACTAGTGGAGGTAACAAAGAGCTAGTTCTACTGGAAATGGGGCCAATGTTCCAATCAACAAGAATTGGAAAAACCTCCCAATGGCAATAGCTAAATTTAGGATTCAATTGCACCCACAATTTCTCTTGGCGATGTCCTAATATTGGCCACTAAGATACCTTGCGTCAACTGTAGATCAATGGTTCGTCCTGCACGGTATAGTGTCGTCTCCATACAATGAGATGAGTGACTCGTAGGGCAGAGCAGGGAATCTATACCTTGGATTTCACCTCCTTGGTCACGGCGCACTTCTAATCCATTTTTTCTTTGAACACTTGCTTATAAAAGGATTTTGAAAGTACGTTATAAGTCAACAATGCTATGTTTCAAAATATCTCTAATGAAACTAGATTGGTGTGTATTAATGGATTCCTATCCCAATCAATCCTACCTAACTAAAATTTTGTTTTGTGACCTCTTGTGGAGGATTTTAGTTGGTTGAAAATTTACAAAGTTGATTTTAAGGGTCTTAAATTCACTTAGGGAGTGGAAGATAGGTGTTTCACAATTTCCTTCATTTCTGATTCACCAAGCTCACAAGAACTGCGAGGTGAAGAGCATACTTGGATTGGAAAAAAAAATTAGGTCCCTTAGTGTGTGCTAGTGGTGCAAACACCTGTGATGAAATAAAATTGATTGTTGGTAAATTAACTAGAAGAGTATAAAGTAAATGCAAATGTAGATGTACTTTTAACTCCAAAATATGTTCAAGGTGCTTTGCAAATCAAAGTGCTAACTAAATAAAAAGTGTGCAATGGAGGTATTTCACACTTCTCTCCCTTTCTGATTCACCATGCTCACAAGTACAAGTTGAAGAGAATACTTAGGGGGACAAGATTCTTTAGGTCCTTGATTGTATGAAAAAATTGGATTGTACACTAGCCTTGATCCTAAAAACATGTCGATTGAGCATAAACAAGAGAGGTCTTGAATACTAGTGACAACAATGAGGCCCGTTGTGTTGAACTTTGGTTGTCATTGATGTCAACTGTTGTCAAATAGGTTTTAGTATTCATGTACTAATTTGAAGAAATATATGAAATCCACTTTGTAGAAGTATATTCAGTTGTACCAGTCTAAGGAAGTATAGTGTATCCAGTTTGAAGAAGCACATAAGGAATACATTCAGTACATATGGTACAAGTGTAGTTCTCAAGTCCACCTAGTCATGTTACTTCAAGGAAAATCCAAAGATATATTTGGATAAGGTTCAGAAGTGCGCAAGAGACTTGGAAACAAGAAGCGGTTAGACATGTAAGCAAGCCCCGAAAGTGTGCAAGACACACCAATAAGAATAAGTATGCAAGTTGTTGAAGCGTGCGAAAGTACCAAGAAGAAAGTAGCGGTTGGAGATGTCAAATGCACAAGTCCCACAAGCGATGGTACATCAAGGGTGCAAGGACACACTGCAAAGGCGCAAGTCCCACTAAGGAAAGGACCAAGTATGCACAAAACCCACAAGAGATGACACCTCAGCAGTGCAAAACATGACAAGTGGCAGAAGCATGAACTGTGAAGCAAGGAAGAAAGGAAGCCAAAACCAACTTGTGAACATAACCATCCGCGCAGAATAAGTATAAATAAGAAGCCAAATTGGAGAGTTGAAATAAGCTTGTAAGCTCAAGACTGGAAGATACATATTTAGCAAGCTTCTTATTTTGGCACATCAAGGGCTCGTGGAACCAGAACAGCATGATCTAGCAGAGAGTCGAGTGTGCACAAACAATAGAACAAAATTGCTAATGGTGCGAAGAATGATGTAGTTTATCTATGACACATGCTCAAAGATAGAAATACAGAACTACAGAGGAAGCGCAAGTGCATAAGACCAGAATAATAGTATTGTAGACAATACACAGACAGTCACAGGTGATATAAGAAAATGGTGTGCATGTACATACTTGAAGTATAACTAGTGATGCGCAAAGTGAAGAAGTTTATCTAATACGCTAAAACAAAATTGTTGCATAGAAAAGGATGCGCATTATGATGAGGATGATCTAAGACAAGTGCAAATAAGTGAAATACCAAATCATAGATGATGCATAGAAGGTCGAATATTATCTAAATACTATTGCACCAAGATAGAACGGAAATATCACAGAAGGTGTGCAGTTTGATCTAATACTAATTCCCAAAATTAGAAGAGCAGCACAGCAGAAGATGCACAGTATCAGTTGAAGTTACAAATGTGTAGAAACGTTATGACATATTGAACCAGAGCGCGGACTGCGGAATCTAATGAAGAAGTACACAATTTATGAAGTATGAAGACAGATATGATGTTGTGAAGAGTCAAGTGATGTATGCAGTACAATGACAGTAAGATTACAACATACAGAAGGTGCGCACAACACAACAAGCAACAGTTAATTTGAAGAGGGCATATATCAGAAGAACATCAAAGTAATATCTTCTTTTGTTATATCAGGGCAGCAGGACGGGGCAAGGAGTAGGGGGTCAGTGCCAACTTCCAATTAGAGTTGGCAAATCAGGGATTTGGTGCTTCGTTCAGGTCGATGCTTGTAAAACCAAGGGGTCGGTGCCTCCTTCCAGTTGGTGTTGGAGAACTTCTAAATTTGGTGCTTCCATGAATGTTATCTTTATATTATAAGAGAGCATTATGTGGTTTTCTCCCATTTGGGTTTCCACGTAAAAATATGTTTGTTCTGTGTATTGCGAATATGTGGATGAATGTTGTTGTTTATGTAAATGCATAATTTAAGTTCGAGTTAAATATTATATGAAGTAAAATTTGTTCTTAATTGCACTAATATTGATTCATGCCCCCTCTCAGTATTAATAATATTCCATCAATTGGTATCAGAGCGGGTGTCTTCAGTAACAACTTAACATCTGGAAGATAGAAGGCGATGAGAAAGTGAAGAAGGCAAAGCTGCAAAATTAATCTAGATTATATGAGTCCCTGAGAATGAAACATGAGGAGAATATCGCTTCTTACTTCTTGCGAGTTGATGAGTTAGTTAATGCTATCGAAATTCTTGTAGTTACACTAGAAGAAGAATCAGTGGTGCATAAGATATTAATAACTATGCCTCTAAGATTTGGCGCTAAGGTATATGTTTTAAAAGATAGAGTCAATCTTGCAGATCTAACAAAGGATGAGCTTCAAGAGATATTGTCTGTGTATGAGATGAGAACAAAGAAAGAAAATCCCATCAGAAAAGATGTTGCTTTTAAAGCTATTGGAAAAGATAAACATGAACATGAAAAGAGGATGTGGTAAGTACAAGAATAAATTGTCTTTTAAATGTTTCAAATGTAGATGGATAGGCCACTTTTCTTTGAAGTGTCCATATAAGGAAGATGGAGATAGTGACAGCGAAGAAGAAGCTAAATCACATGAACAAAGGATGGCACCCACTCATGAAATACCTGATAACAGGAAGAAATTTCCAAAACAAAGGAAGAGTATGTATATTGAGGAAGACAACAATTTATCCGAATAAATTGGTTGTGACGATAAGCCAAAAGAGGTACTTGTAATACCCCCATTTTTTATTTGGAATGTATTTAATAAAAATTATGTAATTGATGTAAATATGCTACTATGGATTCCTTATGCGGAGCTCAAGGCCAAGGCCCGACTAGAGAATGGCTAGGCATGTATGATGTATATATTTTTATTTGGACCATATGATTGGATTATCATGTCAATTCTAAATGTATGTAAATATTATGTTGGAAATTAATAAAATGGTCCAATATGGTTGTGTAAAGAGCACTAGAGGGGTTATGGTTCCACCAGAGGGGAAGAGGAAAGGGGGCCTATGGGGAAACCAAATCCTATGTTGCCATGTGTCAACCTTAGAACTCATCCAAAATATGTCATGCGCCTTAAATAATCCAATTACCTTCTATTGACTATTAAATCCATTCATTGAATGCATATGTGAGGTTGGTGGGAAAAGTCACTTCGTGTAGTTATTGAAGCATGGGGTTTGTGACAGTTATGTCAGCTGTCAGCAGTCCTATTTATTCTATAGTCATAATTTATGTCAGTTGTCTTTTCACGCTTACCTCATATCCTTGGATTCAACACTATTTTGGTCATTCTCTCATGCATATTCCTACACTACGTAGTGTTTTCCATTGTTGTTCATGACCATTACCAAACTATGTCTAACCCATAAATTCGAATTGGAGACAGAGCTACATTTTGGAAGGAAAAATAGATGGTTGTAGGTGAGCATGGAGGTTGGGAAAGATAGGAACCTTCACCCATTGAGTTATACTACTTTTGGATGCTTGAAAAGCTATGGATTAATGTTGCAGGAGGTTCTCCAATAGCATACATTAGGTTGGACTCTTACTGCACACACTGGTAAGCACTGTAAGGGTTGGATTTCCTGAGGTAATTGTGGATCAGTCAAGGGAAATTACTTCCTTGTGTTGTGTGGAGAAATTGGAAGGATTTACATGGCTGTGATGGCTTAGTGAGACCTCTGTATATCTATGTTGGAGCTTTTGGCTAAGCATAGAGAGCATAGTGGATTGTGGGATGAGAGAGAGAGAGGCCCCTAGGTGTTCCTTTGCCCTGGTGGCCTCATATCCTAGCTTGGGAGTGGCCTCCCAGTAGAAATAGTATATGTTGGATAGATTTCCAATGGATGGGTGGAAAATCGCTCTTACACAACCAGTTGCTTGGATCTTATTTGCTTAAAGATAAGTATTCTTATGTATTTGTGGTGCAATGATTTTATTTTTGTTCGCGTGATAATTATTCATGTAGATTGCATGTTATGTGTGTGTGGATTGATTTTATTTCCACTGTGTGTTTTTATTTTCATGTTTGCACATGCATTTTAGTTGTATAAATTCGTAATTGTAGTTATGGGGAAAAATTTAGCATCCCAGATTTAGTTAATGTCCCCTAATGCTATCCGGATTGATGGATGGGGACGTTACAGTATTGTTCATGGAATGTTTGGAAGAAGAAAGCAGTGAATAAAAGAAGAAGAGTTGTTCGTCGGCTAAGAAGAACACACCAGTTGTGCAAAATCAACCAATATCACTTAATAAGTATTTCTTTAGTGGATCCTTCAATAGACCTTCAAAGAATGTTACAGAAATTAATTTTGACATTCAATATGAAGAAGAAGAAGCTACAAAGATTGATTGGGAAGGTGAAGTGGTTAGTTCCCTGGATGAATTGAATAAGTCAAGAAGGAAGAATAAACTATTGCAGGATCAACTGTCAAAGTATGAATAACAAGACAAGCAAGCTTAAGGGATTCAGGAATCTCGCGAAAAGAAAGTTATGAACCATGAGAGACAATTGAATTTCGCAGTAAACAAAATCATAATAATTGAAGAAGAAAAGTCAATATTAAGGATATCATTAGAAGAGTTAGTGCAGAAAATTAAATTGCTAACAAGTCAGCTTGAACTGAAGGATAGAGATATATCTCTCCTGGAAGACAAGTTGGTTGAGATAAAGGGAAAGAAACAGGTTCAAGATCACATCATAAATGATACTCTGAATTGCGCACATTCAATAAGTGACAAGATTGGTCTTGAAGATGAAGTAAAGAACAAATTTAAAAGCAGCGCATCAATTCTGAATGAGATTATGAATGATCAGAGATCACCAGTAGACAAGTCATGACTTGGCCATGACAAAACAACTGAAAACTTCTGCAACAGTAAGCATGGTCCAAATCGAATGAATTCATTCAATTATGATGATTCCTTCAGTGATTACAATTATTTTCATTACACTTCCAGAATAAGGATTAATACAATGAAGTGCGCAAGGTGCAATTACATTGGTCATATTGTGAAGTATTGTCAAATGGTGAGATGGTATGCATGTGATGGCTTTGGATACAAGGCTATGTATTATCGAAGAACGATGAACTGTCCAGATGGGAATATTCTACCTAATCGCAATGCAAATACCAAAAGGGAAGATGGCCAGGCGTAGTATCAAAATGGAAGTGCGCACATGAAAATGTGGGTAAGGAAAACTCCTTACTTGCGCAAAAGAAGCTGACAAACCAAGTACATCTCAAGCAACAAGTAATTGTTTCCCTTCTTGCTAATCTCTAAGAGGTTAAGTAATTGCAGTTAGAGAATATTTGAATTTGGTTTCATTAATGTTATGTTGCAAAATATATGTGCATATTTTCAATTAGTTGTTGTGATGTGTTGAAGTTAAATTGTCGCATAAAGTACACATACATGTAAAAGAATATAGAAAAGTTCAAATGAGCATTGTCAAAGAACAAACAAGAGTCTACGCAGATACATGAATGTAGTCAGTATTATATTTAAATTTTTGTCTTTACAAAATTACATAAGCTCTCTGTCGCGAAATATAGAGATGAAGTAAAATAAAGGTCGCATGCCAAGAGACAATTGAAGTTCAAAATGACGACAGAAGTTGTATCAAGAAAAATTGAGAATTATAGGGGTAAATCAGAGCCACATCTCAACATCCAGTTCCGCGTCATGGTTGGGTGGTTACTGTGTAAGACGGTGTTTCAAATCCATTGGAACCGGATCATTGAACTTAGAGGATGGTTGCAAAGGATAAATTTGTAGAGTTGCAGACGACACATTATCAGTGGATTGCTCAGCCCGAATCAAGTCCAGCATTTCAAGGATATGTTGTTGTTGCTGCTCCAGGAATTCCACTCGCTTTCTCATACCAGATAATCCCTCAACATTGATGTGATTTACTTTCGAATAAGTGTGCCAGTTGTTGAACTCAGAATCCTTGAATTGGGCTGGCCAAACGCCCATATCCACTCTCAGTCATGTGAACTCTGCTTGATGCAATTGTACCGCAAGGAATACACTATAAAGTGAGTCATTAAACCTATGTAAGAAGGAATACATGATGAAAACACTCAAGGATAGAAAGAAGAAGGACGAGCGATACAATGAAGGAAAAAGGATGATGAACCAAGAAATTCATAGTTCATTTATAGAACCGCAAAGTGGTTCTACGCCTGCTCAAAAATTAAGTCGAAGAGACTTGGATTTAATGACATTCATATTCACGTGATTCAAAGTTGGTTATGGAGACACCAAAAGTAATTGCATGAATTAATGAATTTGGGAAAGAGGACAAAAAGTGAAAATCTAATTCATTGTTCTGTGCGATTGGAATGATGTTTCCCAAAAGGCTCGAGTACGAATGAGACACCTCAAAGTTTTCAAACGAATTGTTTGTCACGTCGCTTTATGTGAAGCTGGTTGGAAAATGGAATTGTGTGCAAAAAATTTTGGTAGTCGTGGCGAGATATGCGATGTCAAAGATAAGGTAAGGATGACTAGGTACAATGCAATAAAGACAACAAAAAGAACAGTTAGACACTAGAAGAGATCGACGGGGATGACGGTGCAAAACCAGAAGAAGATGTAACTTTGCAATGCGCGGTAAAAAAGACAGGAAATTTGCATTGAATATTGCGCAAGGAATGATGATTAATTATGACAGGAACATAAGATCAAAATATAAGGAATATAACAACTTTACAATTGTAGCATATCCGATATTGTTGTATAATTAATGTACAGGGTGTAGGGTAACTCAAATCGGCGCAGAGACCCCGGGGGGAGTAATTCAAAGGAAGTAGATGCTCGAAGGCTAGCACAAATATAAGGAAAGGAGAATCTATAATTGCGCGGAGATGGCACCTCTTTTCCATTGATGTCAAAGAGGGAGAATGATCATGAAGCGAGTGGTCGGCACAGAGATGAAATGCAGGTGAAAGATCATAAATCATGCATAAGTAGAAGAGATCCGTTCAAGAAGCAAGAAACATGAAAGAAAATTGAAAACAGAATACGCAAATGAGCAAAGACTCAAACTAGAAAGAACACAGGGGGAATACACACAGTGGGAGTACTGCAACTAACATAAATGAAGCGCACAATTTCATGAGATGTTTGACATATATAGATTCATAAGGTGTTGACATAAATGCCAAAGGGGGATATTGTTGAACTTTGGTTGTCATTAACGACAACTAATTTCAAATATGTTTCAGTATTCTTATGCCATTTTGAAGAAATATATGAAAGCCACTTTGTAGAAGTATATTCAGTTGTGCCAGTTTAAAGAAGTATAGTGTATCCAATTTCAAGAAGTATCGATAAGGAATACATTTAGTACATATGGTACAAGTGCAGTTCTCAAGTCCACCAAGTCATGTTACTTCAAGGAAAATCCAAAGAGATAGTTGGACAAGGTTCAGGAGTGCACAAGAGACTTGGAAACAAGAAGCGGTTAGACATGTAAGAAAGTCCCGGAAGTGTGCAAGACACGCCAATCAGAACAAGTATGCAAGTTGTTGAAGCACATAAAAGTACCAAGAAGAAAGTAGCAGTTGGAGATTTCAAGTGCAAAACTCCCACAGGAGATGGTACATCAAGGGCGCAAGACCACACTGCAAAGGGGCAAGTCCCACTAAGGCAAGGACCAAGTATGTGCAAGATCCACAAGAGATGACACCTCAGTAGTGCAAAACATGACAAGTGGCGGAAGCATGAACTATGAAGCAAAAAGAAGGGAAGCCACAACCAACTTGTGGACATAACCATCCGCACATAACAAGTATAAATAAGAAGTCAAGTTGGAGAGTTGAAGTAAGCTTGTGAGCTCAAAACTGGAAGATACAGATTTAGCAAGCTTCTTATTTTGTGGCATCGATGGCTCGTTGAACCAAAACAACATGATCTAGTAGAGAGTCGAGTGCGTGCAAAACAAAAGAACATAATTGTTGAAGGTTCATTGAATGATGTAGTTTATCTGTGATAGATGTGCAAAGATAGAAAGGAAAAACTACAGAGGAAGCGCAATTTCATAAGACCATAATGACAATATTGAAAATAGTAAGCAAATAGTCATAGATGATCTAATGAAAATGATGCACATAGAAATACTTAAAGCATAACTAGTGATGTGCGAAGTGAATAAGTTTATCTAACACACTAAGACAAAATTTCCGCACAAAAAAGGATCTGCAATATGATGAGGATGATCTAAGACAAGTGCAAAGAACCGAATGGCCAAATCACAGATGATGCACAGAAGTTCGCAGATTATCTAAAGATTGTTGCACCAAGACAGAATGGAAATATCACAAAAGGTGCGCAATTTGATTTGACACTGATGCTCAAAGTCATAACAACAACATAACAAAAGATGTGCAGTATCAGTTGAAGTTACAGATGTGCAAAAACAGAATGGCATATTGAACCAGAGCATAGACTACAGAATCGGATGAAGCAGTACACAGTTTGTGAAGTATGAATTCAGATACGATGTAGTGAAGAGTCAAGTGAAGTATGCAGCACGGTGACAATAATATTATAGCATACTGAAGGTGCACACAACATAATGAACAACAATTAATACGAAAAGTGTGCAGATCATAAGAACATCAAAGTAATATTGTCTTCTGTTATATCAAGGCGGCAGGACGGGGCAAGGAGTAGGGGGTCGATGCATCCTTCCATTTGGAGCTGGTAAATCAGGGAGTAGGTGCTTCCTTTAATTCGTTCCCTCCTTCCAGTTGGTCATGAAGAACTTTGTAAGTTGGTGCTTCCATGAATGTAATCATTATATTATAAGAGAGCATTCTGTGGTTTTCTCCCATTTGGGTTTCCACGTAAAAATCTGTGTGTTCTATGTATTGTGCATATGTGGATGAATGTTGTTGTTTATGTCAATGCATAATTTAAATTCAAGTTAAATCTGATATGAATTAAAATTTGTTCATAACTGCGTTGATAATGATTCAACCCCCTCTCAATATTAATAATATTCCATCACGTTCAAAGTCTCAAAGTTGGTTACCTAGGTAAGTTTCAAGAGATATGAGCTCTTAACTCCCTAATCTTGGTCTATGTAGACTAATTACTAAAAAAATAAGTAATTATTGCAAATTAACTTAATTTGAGTTCATTAGAGAGCAGCAATGGGGCTGCAAGATTGTTCCATGCAAATAAAAAGCAAATCAAATGATTGTAGCGTGGGAAAACAATACTCTAACACACGATAGCGTGGAAAAATAAAAAACAGACGCTTTGTAGCCCGGACATGACACAAACAATGTGCATTGGTCAAATAAAGGAATGTCGTGTGGGTCGTGAACTATTTACCTCAGCGAGTAAAGCGATTGTCAAAGGCGTTTCTGCACATGTAGCTCCACCGAGAGGCTAGGATCTGTGCTACTGTATAAAAATTAAGTGTGGTTGAAAGGGGGGCAAATTATGGAATGGGAGGTGGTAAACATGATCTCCTGCAAATGATAGGCACCCATAATTAATCACTCAGCATTAAACAACCTATTTTAAAATAAACGAACAAAAATAAGTGGAGTCGCCATTAGAACTATTGTGGAGAAAATTGCACAAGGGTGCATCCCTCCACTTTATAAGGGGATAGGCCTTGTAGGCGGCGGCAAGGCCTCGATCCTTGGAGCCCCTATTGGTGTGTAGTTTTCCTCCAAATGATCTTGCAAGAGATTATTAGTGGAATTCACATAAAAGAAAGAAAATTAAACAAAATACAACAAAAGGAAATAGGGGGAGAATGCAAACTCCAACAACAACCAAATGTATATAGAACCACTTTGTATTGCTCAATGGTCAATCTGTACAACACCTAGGAGGTGTGGGATTCAAGGAAAACAAACAATATCCCTTAGGGAGGTCCTTCTTGTCCAAACATATGCTAAGTGGGTGATAAAACAATGGAGAGAAACTCTTTCCCTTTGGAGGAAGATGGCAGGGGAGCTTGGAAATGCTTACAAAGGTAAGAAGAGGTGGGCTATGATGAAGCTTCAACACAAATCCAACAACATAACTTTACTCTTCTTTATCTCTACAAAATGCATGTCAATGACTTCCTTTTATAGGCCAAGAGGTGGCCAAGATACAACTAGATCCAAATGTGAACCCATACACTCCATGAACTAGTTCCAAGGTACACCAAGGGGGCTATTTAATGCCACCAAGTGTGTGAGGATCCGAAAATGGATTGTTGGAGGTGATGGATCCTTCATTGCACCGCGAGAAGTAGATAGTCCAGTTGTTTTAACAATAGTGGTACTATCGAAGGAAAAGTCACGTGAGTATCGCGCGGGAACTGAACTGATAATATGCGCTATAACACATATTAACAACGGTTCAGCAGCATGACCTCTTGTTTTGATTGGACTTGAGCACCTTTTGGACTCATGTTTCATTTTGGATTTGTTGAGGAACCCTTTGGTGAAATGCATTCTTTATGTTAATGATGCGTTACTGCAAGAATCGTCGAAATATCGCATATGTGCGAGATTTAGGTATTAACAATGAGCTTTGTAGGTTTCGATGTGTAGACCCCTGTCGGGATTCCAAAGGAAAATAGTCATGTATTTTCCATAGTTGAGGCGATAATTCCCATCTGAGTTGAAGCACACAACTGACATTGCACCTTCATGCATAAAATTTTTAATAGCCTTAATTATCCTCCTATGTAATCCCATCGACACCCTGTGTGCTACGAAATCCAAAGCGTCATGGTGTACATTTCCAACGAGCAACATACAAATTGTTATATTAATAAATAGTAAAAAATTATATTACAAAAACTTTATACAAAACTATATAAATTCATATGTACCATCTATATTGCATAAAAGACTCAAAACTATATGTCCAACAGAGAAATAATAAAAGACAATAAAAATACAGAAAAGTTGATTACACTTACTACTCTTCCATCTAGCTAAGTTGAGGAGATATCCAATTTGCATCCACCCACATTAGCGTACAGATTTTGACATTAGCACCTAAAGGAATCTTCAACTCTGATAGGCCTAAACTGCTCTTAACTTTTTCAGATACCATGATAATGGAAGGTTGTGGTCCATTTTATGAAGGAACAAACTTGATGCTCTTATGACCTTTACCAAATTTAAATTTTACCATGTTTTCAACAATTCTCTATATGTGAGTAGGGATTTGCAACAAAAATCTACCCCTTGGAGGATCAAAAATCATCAAAGGAGTGAACAAATTCCAAATTCGGAATAGATACAATGTTAATTGTGATAGCCTTAAGTGGATTTGACAATTCCTTTCCTTGCAAAGCTCACATATATCATGTCAAACAAGTGTAATCTTTATAGTGCCAAAAATATATTTCTGGATTGAGAAATCATATTCGATTGAAAAATGAATACCTCCATCAACAATCTCATTTCCAAACAAATTTGCAACTATTAGATTTTATTTCTCTCGTTGCCTCTGTTGACACTAAAAAATTCCTCACCATGCCCATCTCCTACTGATATCACCATATTCCTTATTTTTCCCTATTAAAATCCTTCCCTAACCACTAAACCCTAAGTAAAAAACCCACAAATTGGTTCATAATTATTTTCCCCTCCAAAATAGGGAGAAATGGCTTTATTCCCTCCAAAAAAGTAAAAAATCCCCCAAAATAGGGAAAATTCCCTCAAAAAGGACAAAAAGAAAAGAAAAAAAAATAGGGAAAAATATTCAAAAAATTCAAAATAGGAGGGAAAATTCCAAAAACCACTTGCCAACACTAATGGTTGACCAAAACCAGGGGCCAAATACTAACCTAAACTGTTATAAAAATGGTGTTGGAGGCCTCCATTTGACATAATTCACTCATTCCCTTACTGTCTGTCACTATGCCAAAATTCCTATTGAAACCCTAAGCCACCATTCATGGTTGAGTTTCCCCTTATATTTGAGTTTGGCAACCTGTGAGCATTCAGTGGAGAACCAAGAGACTTCGGCATCCAAGACCACCCCCTTCTACATGGCTGCAGCGGCCCATGCACTCCCATTATTATGAGGTAAACTCTCATTGTAAATCCATTTTTTACATAATGCAAAATAAAATATTCTTTGATTCATGAAAATGTTTGTCGAATGTTTTAATTGAAGAATGTTTATTGCTTTATTTTAGTTGCTTTTGTTCATTTTTATTGCCATTTCAAATTGTTACTAAGATTTCTTCAAATATTAGCGGTTGCATTTCTACACTAGCTAATGTGAAAACACTAGCTACAGTTTTGGTGACTCCCACCGGGTATGATCTTTGTAGATCTGTGGTTCCTTTTGACCATCCATACCTGTTTGTTTTTCATTTTATTTTGCTTGGTTTGTTTTATTTTTAGCAGATATGTGGATCTAGGTCGTGATCCCTGTCAGATCTCTCTATTTTGAGTCAGATTTGTGCCCTACTTGTAACCATATATCAGATCCAGATCCAATGACATTGATTTTTTCACCATCTGATCACACAGTGTGGAGATATCGCATTTGCAAAATTGTAGTTCATACGGAAAACTGCTGAAAATTATATATTTTCAAACTCAGATATCTTGGCCTCCGGGACTCGAAATTGAGTGTTTTTTTTGTTTAAATCGGTTATTTGTTTTAGAAGAATTCAGATCTATATTATGTTTATGAAAATTCTACATAAAATGTTACAGAAATTAGTCTAAGTTTTGCTACCCTCTTGGCATGTATTTTAGTAAGTTACATGGTAATAAAACATTTCTTGTAGTTAACGAAGAGAAGTGTTGGCATTTAGTTCAAATGATGAATGAAAGATTGGTTTTTACATAGAATCATGTATATTTCATTTTATCATTTTTTTATCGGCTATATCTCTGGGTTATACACACCACTTGTGCACACAACTCATACCTTAAAATTTAGACGCTTGGTCCATGACCCCAAGCTGAGCCTAAAATCTACCTTAATTCAACCAAAATTTAACCTTACTTGAGGAATAAAATAATTTGGTAGCCAAGCAAGGCAGTGGGGATAGGTATTGAAATAACCCCCCTTTTCCACTTACACTTGAAACATAGTTGTTGTCTTCTAGGGTACCAAAATCCTCTGTATTTATTAGCATGGTTGACACTGATTTGTCGGGGGGGCTCTCATTTAGGAGGGAAAGTGACAATATTGGTTCCAAAATTTTGGGTGGAATGTCGATTTCCACTCTATACTAAAGGACACCAACTTGTTGTTCTCGTCGTGCATGTTAGCAACCATACCGAGTGTGTGACGACCAAAGACTTGAAGTTGCGAGACACCTTTTTGGACGTACTCACGCCTTAAAATTTAAACGATTGGTCCATGACCCCAAGTTGAGCCTAAAATCTACCTTAATTCAACCAACATTTAACCTCACTTGAGGAATAAAATAATTTGGTAGCCAGGTAGGGAAGTGGGGATAGGGATCCAAATAACCCCCCTTTGTCACTTACACTTGAAACATAGTTTTTCTCCTCTAGGGTACCAAAATCCTCTTCTATTTATTAGCACAGATGACACCAATTTGTCGGGGGGGGCTCTCCTTTAGCAGGACAAGTGGCAAGATTGGTTCTGGAAGTTTGGGTAGAATATCGATCTCCACTCCGTACTGAAGGACACCAACTCGTTGCTCTCATCATGCATGTTGGCCACCATACCAAGTGTGCGACAACCAAAGAACTGAAGTTGCAAGACACCTTTAGTTGCTAGTATTTTCTAGGGCTCTTTTACCCGGGATCCCTCTCGGTAGGGGATATCTCTTAGCCATTTTGGTCTTCCATTTCGTATTGTATGACTACAGATTTCATCACCTTGCAAAGGATACGATTTACGTGGGATTCCATATGTTAGCTAGGAGACTGCTTGTACCCATATCCCATAGGTTAGTGGGTCTTTTTATTTGGATAGGTAGTGTTGCTTGTTGGTATTCTGACCACTTTGTTGTTGCTCACTTGATGTAGTACACGGTTGCAACAGTTTTTTTGAGCTTGTGTTTTGGCCTGAGCGCCCCTTTTATTACGATCTCTCCCATTGCACACTCGTTTGCACCGATATTTTTGAGCCATTTTTTACACCTCTACCTCTTCAGAACATATATATCTATCACCATTCATCCCCCCAAATACTCACGTAGACTACGGGGGAAGTCACAATAGCACAGTCCGATGAACCCTATTAGTAGTGCACCCCTTAGCCACAACTCATCGTATCCGAAACTTTTTCTAAAGGCCTCTTACTTCACATATGACTCCTCCAAGTCAAAGTCACCTATACATTCACCCCCACATAGCCCCATGGTCAGGACAAATCCTAACCCATTATATGGATGAATCGTTGGCGGTGGGCATGGTGGTGGCCCTATTGCCACTACAGCCTCCATTACAATTGTTGGCTCTACGGGAATCATTATTCCCGGCACAACTAGACCTACCCCCACCACTACAATATATCCATTCACTGAGTCCAAATCCACATGTAGTGGGCCCATTCCTATTACCACAGTCCATACCACTACCAGGTCCATTTGTTCAAGCAGCGGTCATACCCCTATTACTACAGTTCCTCCAGTCACAATATTTATTCCCAAGGGAACTAGCTCCTCTTTCCAGGTTACACCGAACACTGTGGTTGGTTCCACAGTCCCCCCCCCGTGACGACCACTTCCCCTCCACCATTTGGTGGAGGTGTACCAACGACCACTGCTACAGCCATCACACGGGTCGGTCCTACCATGTCATATCCTTCTACTAGTTTTCCATTCATGGCTAGTCTCAACCTTCCTGACCTAGCGAGATTGACAAATGATCCTATTTGACATAATCCCACGTGGCCCCCTATGCCTACCAAGCTCTCTTTCAACATACCTAAGTTCAAAGGAAAGGCTAGAGAGGACCCTCAAAACCACATTATGCCCTTCCACTTATGGTGTTCTTATAACTCCATAATGGATAACTCCATTTGACTACGATTATTACAAAGAACTTCTATTGACATTGCAGCCAAGTGGTACAACAATCATCCCCATGGGTCACATTCCACCTTTGTGTACCTAGCCTCTATTTTTTTTGTAGTTCTTCCAATTACCAATTCATTATGATGTAGGTGTTGAGATCCGTCTTTCTTGTATACAAACTACAGCTACCCATGTCATAGACCATATCCATGAGTGGTGGAGACGTCGAAGTCTTTGTAAGATCAAATTGGATGATCGAATCTTTTTAGATTGGTTCTTAAAGTCTCGATTCCCATCCATTTCTAAGGATGTGCCATTAGAACGCCCTCAAACAAAAGAAGAGGCTATCCTCAAAGCCCATCAATTTGATCTTATATACGAACAATCGGACTACCTATATACCATCTTACCTAACCCCCTCACAGATATTCCTCTCAAAGAGATACCCGAGGGCATCCCATGCCTCCGACGGTGTCATTGGTGTTGCCGCATCCATCGTTGGACCTTATGTGCCTCTGCTCCGCACAACAACTCCTGCTTACGGCATCACCCCTAGCCCTACACAAACATAGATGAGTTGTGGCCCTGAATTGTCACGAGCGTTAGCACATTCTGGAGCGACTCCCTCGTGTGCACCTCCATCGCCCAACCTCCATGTCCATGGAACAACTTATATGATACTTGTATTTGGAAACAACCCTCAAGGTTATGCACCTCATCCAGCACCCGAACCTTATTATCCTTTCCCAGCCCCACCGCCGGTAGCTCGCACACTGTGAAGTACCTACAACAATTAATTAAGAAGAATATGCGAAATAGCAGAAATGACAGAACTCATAATCACTTTTATATTGATCACGGGCCACTTCGAGGGGGCAACCTCCTTTGAGCAAGCTCAATACAATTAACTTCACGGTGCCTTCAATGACCTCAACACACACTTATATACTAAGTCTATGCCCAATACTATGGGTCAAAACCATGGTACATATAATACTATGGGACGACTTACAAAGCATATGCGTCCAATACTATGGGTCAATACTATGGGCTAATATAAACTATGAATCATCAAATACTACGGAACGACTTACAAAGCATATGCATCCAACAACAATATACTAACATAGTAAAGAGAAGGGTTGACACGGGTTCCTAACATCCTCTCTCCCTTAGAAAAAGATTTGTCCTCAAAGCTTTGGTTGGAGAAATTGCTGCAAAATCTGAAGAAGTGGTTCCCCGGTAGCATCCTCAGGTTGCATTGCGGGCCACTGATGCCTTTGGAGTGTCAGGGAGGATTGCTTGGAAGGCTGTAGACGAAGAAGAACCCTATCAGTTGCGTGGAAAATGCGCTCAGAACGATGTTGATCGGCTTGTTGTTTCAGGCGAATTCTGGCCATGTGAAGATTATCCTGCAGAATGAGAAGAATCTGATCGCGGTTGCGAAGAACTGAGTCAATTTTCTGAACTGGGGAGCTGCTAAGGGTGTATGGAAGAAGAACTGGCGGTGTCTGTCCATAGACTGCTTCATATGGTGTCATTTGAGATGTGGTATTGTATCACCAGAGCATTGCTAGGAAATCCATAGAAATAGTTGGCCACAACTGTGTAGGGATGGGCAAGGGTTTGAGCAATCCCGAAAGGAGTGTTGTTTCACCCTTGTTGACCTGGAAAGTATCACAGTCAGCCACCATCTGTTGAATTGTCATTTTTAGTCCCTGCCAAAAGAAGTTACATTGTTCCCGGTCATACATTTTGAATAACCCAGAGTGCCCTGCTGATGAAGAAGCATGGAGTTCATAGAAGAGATAGCCCTGTTGAACATATTGCAACCAATTTGGAACAAGCAGAGAAAGAGCTGTAAGAGAAACTGGGTCATCAATTGTGTGAGAAGGATCACCTGCCACTATATTGTCCTTATCCTTCTTGTAAGTGATCGCATAGGGATAACCCATGAGTTGGATAACCCATTTCAGGTGTGTTGGGTAGGAGACCCATTGTTCCAGAAAATTTTCCAGACTCAAGAGATCAGTCTTGATGCAGAAATAATTCCCTAATAGGTATGGCTGCCACTTCTGTACTGCATGCAAAATAGCCATCAATTCCTGCTGAGAGGTAGATGCGACTAAATTCTTACCGGAAAGGTCTCTTGAAGGCGGCAAGCTCATTGGTTCAGCAAAGACACCTGCATATCTATCCAAGGAAGTAGTGGAGACCATTGATGGGTGCATCTGAATGGAATGGAGCTGAGCGATGACACCATGTGAATTCTTCTTAAGGATTTTTTCCAGACGATGTGAACTGATGATGCGGAGAGACCCTGGTTGTAAGCCCATTAATTTGTGTTGTGCCCCATTGACTGAAAACTGCATCCAAAGTTCCGCAAAATCCCATAAGATGGGGCTAAGTGTGCGTAACCATTGAACACCCAAAACCACATCACATCCACCTGAGGACAAGGAAAACATATCAGAGCGCAGGTTATAATCTTCCATAGAGATACGCACATTGTGACACTTACCCTTGCAAGGTAAGGTGCCCCCATTGGCAACCATGACTTCAAAGTTGGAGCAAGGATGGACAAAACAATCAACCTGTTTGGCAATCCGAGGGTCAATGAAGTTATGAGTGCTACCAGAATCAATGAGTATGGTAAGAGGGAGCTTCTTGAAGTATCCCCTGACTCGCATTGTTTGTGGATTGGTGACGCCGGTTACAACATGGAGAGAGATCTCGGGTGGGTCGTCCTGAGATGGGGTGTCAACAGGCGGGTGTTGAACGTCGACCTGATCATCTACTGTATCTGGAGCTTCTTCATCAAGTTCTGAGGCAGGCGGAGAATCCACATCCAAGAGATAGAGATTTTGTTGAACACATCTATGTCCCCGAGTGAATTTCTCAACACAATTTTATAACAAAGCCCTTTTTCTCGACGTGCCTGCATCTCTGTTTCAGACAAATGCTTGATAGGAGTTGGTTGAGGAGCAAGCGTGATGGGAGGTCATTGGGAACACATATTTTTGAAGGGAACAAAGGTGGGTTTGGAGCGTTGTTGAGCTGCGATCTTGTCCTCTGCCAACTTAGCCAACCCTAGGACTTCCATCATTGTGTTGGGACAGAACATTTTGACCTCTGAGCGGATTTCATCCTTGAGACCACTGATAAAACAACTCCTGTAGAATTCATCAGACAATCCTTCTGTGTGATTGGCCAGTTTCTCAAATTCTATCTGATACTCTCTCACTGTGCCAATTTGGTGAAGTTTAGTGAGTGCTCCTGTGAAGTCATCAAAAGCACTAGGACCAAATCGTGGCAAAAGGAGTTGGCAAAAATCTGTCCAGTTTGGTTCGGGATGAGCTTTAATGTACCAACAGTACCATTGAAGGGATTCTTGTTCCAAATGAAAGGATGCAAGTGAAACTTTCTGGACATCCAAAGTATTATGCAGACTGAAATATTGTTCTGCTCGATATATCCATCCAGTCGAATCAGTACCATTGAAGCGAGGAAAATCAAGCTTCGGCCCACGAAAATTGCTGGAAGAAGAGAACCCGGTGGCTGCAAAAGATTCTGGCTGTCGATTATTGTTCATGGCTGAATGCTGAAGATGGAGGCTGAGAAATTTTTCATCAAGATCTTGGAGTTTGGTTTGGATGGCTGCAGGTGCTTTCTCCATGGTGTTTGCTCCTGCGCGGGTGACAACCATAACCAGGAGTTTTTTTTTTTTTTTTGACTGGGTAGAAAAACAAAAACAGAAACTGCTTCAGTAAAGGAAAATCTGGTGCATGCGTCATGTCCATCGTTGTGTGGCATAATCTTGGGTCCCCTTCGTTGTAGCCTTCCACGACGGCACTGTGTGCTTAAGATGGTCGCGTTGTCCAACCCCAAGGACTTCTCGCAAATGTTCCTGTGGAGCTAGCCGGTAAAATCATCCTAATCGACATTGAAGTCATTAATGTCCAACTCGACTATAACCTCCTCCTAGGGCGCAGTTACATGTATCCAATGAAAGTCGTTGCCTCACCCGTATTTCGGCTCATGATATTTCATCACGAAGGGAGGATCGTCAAAATTGACCAATTGACCTACTACAACCCCAAGGGACCAACCAATCTAGACAATGTACTCCCAATGGTCAACAGCACTACCTTTGGCATTCCCGCCCCATTAATTTCCGTCGTAGGACCGAGTCTTTATTGTGACGTTCCAATGACCACCACATTTACAGCCTTTCCCCCGCCCCACTCAGGTGTTGAAATATTAAACTTATGCACCATTTCTTCGAGCAAATTAGTCCCTGATTCACAACCCACTGCTCAGCCCACCCCAAACCCAACCTTAGCGACAATACCAATCTCAACCAACATCCGTACTTAGCCATGTGAGAGCCACCTCGATACACACAATCCCCTTCTTGTTCCCACCATTAGGAATAATTAGCATGCCCGTGATGGCAATGCTGAACCTCCCTGGATTAACATTGCAACTTTTTATTTGGTACTTACCTGCACCAAATCCCACCCCGACCCCACAAGTCATGCTACAACCGGTCCAACCAAATGACATTGTCAATCATCCACCTCGTGGCGTGTCCACGGAAACACTCTCCAACCCCGCCCCTCCTCCCATCAATAAGGTTGGGTGAAAAACTAGAAAGACAACTTTCTCGGAAACTGTAAACAAAATTGTGAATCCTCCTCCTACTACCTCAACTCGAGCACCTTCACCTTGCGCTTTGTGTGATGGTCATGCTACCCAAAATTGTCTGCAATTGCCCATCATCCACACTCACATACAAACGTTTGATGATGACGAGAACATCTTGGTAGTTCAAGTTACAACCCCTCCTCATTCACGTAACAAATCTTTGCATAAAAATCATTCAGTGTCGTATGTGTCCTCTACGGTCATTACTCCCACCATTGCCCCGATTGACTAGAATATCGTTCGGTGTTGGCTAACTTGCGCAAGCTATCCTTGGAATCTCATATCACCGTTGTTGAAGAAACCCACCACCTTACATCTTCTTCGACTCAGACAAACACCATTTATTTCATATCATCCTCTGATGAGCCTTCATCATCAACCCATATCACTATGATTGCTTCGACAGATACGAGTCCCTCCAACCTATATGTTCGATCCTTTCGGACCCATGAGGAAATCACATGTCCACAACATGGGGGCAAGCCCCCACGCTTGCCTCCTCATCATCGTTGTCATTCTTGTCATCAATACTGGGGGAATCCACTCCGCAGGGGGAATCCCCCATCATCATATCATCAATTCAGTGTGCCACCATGGACAATAGCCTCATGGTAGACCCCCTTGCCAGCAGTTGGTCGATGCCTTGTTGATCCCTCTCTAAGAGAGCATGCGCATCGCGTTAACACCTATAGGATAGGGGGCATAATAGATTACCTCAACCCTGGGATAAAGGGCATGCTCAATCATTTGACCATGTCCCGTCACATCTATCTCGACGTTTCAATGGGCCCATTTCTCAATCCAACACATAAGTACCCCATAATCACAAACCCCATGCCCATAGCATGGGGTATGCCCTTAACCCTGCTCACTTTTTCACATGTGTGATCTCGACCATTTTTTAAGTCACATGTCACTTGTATATTTGGTTTGATTTCCAAACGCACATTTTACGCTTTGGTATTGCTTCCATGTGTATAGGTCCAAGTCGCATTGAACTCCACTTGTTTCAGTCAACAACTGATCCCTGTAGGTATAATCTCTTGACTGTAATATAGGTCATCTTCTCTCCCAAAGTATCTGATGCGTTGGTTTGATTTCTCCTTTATGCCTATAGGAACCCCCCATGTTCGAGTAAGTAGCCCAACCCATGTTCGATAGTAGATCCTACCTTACATGGGTGACCATTTTAGTACCCCCTGTATTTGGAACCCATGCTATTCTTATCCCCATAGAATCGGGAGCCCTCGTAGTTTGACATCCATAAGTGAAACTTCATGCATTCCATTCACATTGTCACTCATTGGCGAATCCCCGAGAATGGACTCTCGGCATGGAGTTTCTTTTAAGCTCTTTTCTGACTCTTTAAAGAATGAAAAGGTCGTTGAGCAAACTTGCTTCCTTTCATGCTCGTTAAATTATTTGAAAGGACGCCCATTCACTCTACCTATTACCCTTTTTTTGGACCGAATGGGCCATTTATGAAAAATGAATACTCTAGCCCCTTTGGCTAGAAGAGTTCTCCATTGCATACTTTTATGTTTTTTGGGGCTTTGGGGACTAGCCTACAAAAAAGAACGCCCTTGGAGTCTTCTTCGTGTTTTCAGACACTCTAAAATTGAAAGCACCAACAAGCATCTATCGTCCTGGGCTCGTCAAAATCCACATGACAGTACCATATCGAGCACATTTCTATCCCTGCTTGGAGCTCATTAAACCATGAAGAATTCTCAAACGATGCCTTTCGACGCCTCTTGCAGATCACATATAGTCCCATATTATGGCATCATTCCCCAGTACGATCACCTTTGTTCAAAGTATAATGCGATGTGTCATCCTTAGAGTCCCCCCAATATCACCTATCAGTTACCACCTCTAAGTATCCCCCATCGCAGTCACAGTTCCTGATCCCCCCCCCTTGAGATTACTGTCATATGCTACCAAGTCAACCCTATCGTCATACTCTGAGCAAAGGAAGTTTGAGTCCCATTACTCGGCGTCCCTCGTATCCCTCAATATTGTCTATGTCCCATATCCAGTTCTATCACATTTTGGTTGTATCCCTCGTGCTTCTATCAAGGAAAATCTCATTTCTTTGGTAGTTGCAGGTCTCCCTCTATCAACACCAGCACATATATTCCAGAGGATATACCTAGAGGTCACTGTACCTTGGCCTTATCACCATCAACGATGAGTTCCTACAGACTATCTAAGGGGAGTCCTTAGTGTTGCTTAACATGGTTGTTTCTCATGTGCTCAACTTCAGCTCCATCATCGCACTATTGAGAATCATACAAGGTGTTGGTCCTTTCAATTATTGGTCGAAAACCTCGAATGTCCCTCGACTTTAGCGCATTGGTGAGTTTTTTTGGAACCCCTCCAATAGTTTGTTCCTATGGATATCAGGTTACGTTGGCGACAATGTTTGGAAGCCCTTCAGTCGTATGCTTCCTAGAGTATCCAATTCATATGCAATCCATTGTACCTCCAAAATTCCAACTCAGTCATTGAGTCCATACAGTTGTTGGACCCCTTCAGATCCAGTAGTACATCAGTTATTGTGATCTCGCATTCTTGGTGAATGCCATTGTTTCCATGTACCAGTTCTTCATATCAGCCATGGTTGGACCATGATTACATTCTAGATTTCAGTCCCCTCTAGACCATTATGATGTACACATCATTTATTTTCATATAGTTCAGGTCCCCCTTTGAGCCTCATTATTATTTGTATATCTTGAGACATTTATACAAGCATGGGTATGTCTGCCTTGTCCATATATTTGAAACTATACGTACCTCATCGATTATTGAGGAGTTGTATTTGTAATTACGACCTTTGCTGTTTGTATGAAGCGATTGTTCCACTCTCTAAAACAATCTCCACCACCATTATGTTCACCACCCTGGAAAAGTAAGAACCTATGACATCTATCAACCATACAGTGAGATCCTGCCATCACACATCAAGGAGCAATATGTTAACACTAAAAAATTCCTCACTATGCTCATCCCCTACTGATATCACTATATTCATTATTTCCCCCCATTAAAATCCTTCACTAACTACTAAAGTCTGAGTAAAAAACCCACAAATTGGCTCATAATTAATTTTCCCTCTCCAAATAGAGAAAAATGGCTTTATTCCCTCCAAAAAAGTAGAAAAATCCTTCAAAATGTTAGTGGTTGACCAAAACCAAGGGCCAAATACCAACCAAAATTGCTATAAAAATGGTGGTGGAGGCCCCCATTTGACATAATTCACTCATTCCCTTACCGTTCGTC
Organism: Larix kaempferi; assembly: GCA_027924585.1. Lineage (NCBI taxonomy): Eukaryota > Viridiplantae > Streptophyta > Pinopsida > Pinales > Pinaceae > Larix > Larix kaempferi. The sequence goes on along the minus strand of BSBM01000765.1, from coordinate 3,640,953 downwards.
ACTCTACCAAAATTCTTATTGAAACCCTAAGCCACCATTCATGCTTGAGTTTCCCCTTATAGTTGAGTTTGGCAACCTATGAACATTCGATGGAGAACCGAGAGACCTCAGAGACCAGGAGCACCCCCTTCTACACAACTACAAGAACCCATGCACTCCCATTATTCTTAGGCAAACTCTCATTATAAACCCATTTTTTACATAATGCAAAATAAAATATTCTTTGATTCATGAAAATGTTTGTTGAATGTTTTGATTGAAGAATGTTTGTTGCTTTAGTTTAGTTTTTATTTACTATTATGTACTGCAGTAATTTTAGTTATTTTTGTTCATTTCTATTATCATTTCGAATTGTTACTAAGATTTCTCCAAATCTTAGCAAATGCATTTCTACACCATCTAGTGTGAAAAGCCTCCATACAATTTGTTCCCAAGTTCTTATGGAACATGAAATTACAACAATACTACTCATAAAAGAAGATATGTAAATGTTTTTAGTTTCTTTTAGTACAATAATACATAAGCACAAGGAAAAAAAAGATTCATCCCAAACACTGTATGACAGATTCAAAAGTGCACATTTTTTATCAACAAACAATATGCTCATATTGGTTGATTTTTGCTTTCATAATCCAACTGAACTAATACCTTATCTATTCCATGTACAACGTTTATTATGCTAAGATTTGCAAGCATCATACATGTCTCATCCATCACCTAGGGGGTAAGAAAAAAACACTCCTTTAGACATTAGTTGTTTACAATGAGGGTTTTCTTCAAAGTTCACAATTTATTTTGTGTTCTAGGGATATCAACTATAATATTTTCATGCTTTGAGTCCTTTATTTGCATGCTTGTATTCTAGTTACAAGGATGTGCATCTTGCAACATTTGCATGACTTCTCATAGAAGGTCGCAAAGTTGGTGGTTTATGTGTGCGAGACATTGCAATTCTCAAATCCCAAATCATTTTTTCCTCAAATGCCTTGGAAATATTTGAGTCAAGAATAGCAAATGCATCTTCCTCGTAGCTTTTGTGTCAAGTCCAATAAACAATATATTAGTTCTCCCCAAATTCAAATTCAATGGATCTTTTCCCAATTATGAGCTCTAGCAAAACCACACCAAAAATGTAAACATTGCTCTTCTCAATGACCTTCAAGGAGTATGCCTATTCTACCAAAAATATAGATTAACAAGGTAAAATTCAAGGTTCATCCATTTGCAAGAAATATCAATAAAATGCATTTCAATAATGTTAAAGATCAAGCACTGCAAAAACTGTTACAAAAACACACTTCTTGAGAACACCAAGGGAGAAAATTGGAGCACATATGTGGGAGAAATGAACAAAAATACTTACCATGAGGAATGCAACCATGAATGCATACAAAAGTTGTGATTGAATCCTTCGAAGAACTTTTGCAACACCAAAATCAACAAACTTGGCCTCGTATAATTGATTCAACAAGATATTGCTAGACTTGACATCCATATGAATAATTGCAAAGGAGTAATCATGAAGAAGATAAGATAATCCATGAGCTACCCATGATGCAATCACATGTCATGTTGGCCAATCCAAATCATTATTGCTATGCAAAGCTTCAAACAAATTCCCATTAGGCATGTATTCATAAGCCAACACATTAAAATGCTTGTTGGATATATAACAATAAAGCTTCACCATGTTTTTGTGGCAAATGGTTCACAAAGTTTCAACTTTTGCCTTGGCCAAGCAATGGTCATACTCTGTAAAAGGTGTCATATTTGTTATTCTTCTTCTCATGTGTGTCCTTGATATCATCCATATCCATTTTAGTGGTCATCCAAAGGTGCTTCACTACCACACTTTAATTGTTGGGTAAGTTGATGCAATAAGCCTTGTTGGATGCTCCACTTCCAAGTACATTCTCCTTATCCTTCAATAATAAAACCCTAGAAATATTTCTTGCATTGAAGCTCAAATAATGAAAAACTAAGATTTTCCATTATAAGTTTTCCTTTTTCTCTAGTCTCTACTTTGTGACGAACATATTGCTAAAAAATTATTAATCCAATGGCAAATCTTAACACAACTACACCTACAATGAAACCAACTACCAAATTTATTCTTCAAGATACATTTTGATCATAAGAAAAAGCTAAGCAAACTCTAATTGTGTCATCGCTTCTAAAGATTTTAGCACAAAGCCCTAGGAATCTCTCAAAAAGCTTCCCTTGTTTCCAATGTTGATAAGCAAGTTAAGAGCCCATTTTGTAGAAATTGAAATCAAGTTCCATAGCCATAGATAGTTGATATGGAGAAACAAAAAAGATAGATATGAACAAATGGAATCAATCATTATAGATTCATTAAGTTATACCTACCTTCAACACACCCAATAATATAAAACAAACAAAATCTACCAAATAAACCAAACAACATTGAAACATGAAATAGAGGCACAACACAAACAATGTGGCTCTAAAAAACATGAACATGGTGGTCATACAAAAGTGGGGTTGCTCCCACCAAATTGGAAATTCAAATCCAATCCACCCATCAAATTGGACAATTTCAACAATTTTCTAAGGCATTGTCAACATTTTATTGAGGATCTATTACAATTAAGTTTAATTCCACACTATATTTAACAAACAAATCACCTAGTGATGGACAATCTACCCATCAAATTCCATCCTTCACTCCCACAACCTCCATAAGTTTGATGACTCAAGCTACCAACCTCTACATTAAAGGCCAACAATAAACAACAATCAAGGTGTAAACATGGCTAACAATTTCAACACCTTGCCTACCATATTGATTTCCAATCATTTACCACCTAATTTTCATACCATCCCACCAACTCCTACCAATTTCAACACCTTGCCTACCATATTGATTTCCATTTATTTACCACCTAATTTTCATTCCATCCCACCAACTCCTACCAATTGCATACCAAAGCAAACTAACACAATGCATAAAGTTTTTAATTACCTTTTACACTCTCCTTGCATAAGCCCACCAACACCCTATGTGCTCCAAAATCCAATGCAAACATCAAAATGTACTTAGCCAATGAACAACAAACAAATTGTTATTGTTATATTAATAAGTAGTAAAAATAATATGAACAAAACCTTGTAAAAAAAACTATGAAAATGCATAAGTCAAAATTATATCATTAACAAAGACAATAATCTAATTTTAAAATCACAACCAAACCAAACACTAATGTGTGTTTATAACATGTATGAGTAATAACCATTAAAGATCAATTTTAAACCCTAGATATATTTTGAATCCTTGTAATACCTTTCAATACTTAATAAATTTAAATAAATGCTCTACAACCCAATATGGAAGAGATGTTGTCAAATACAATAATGCAAGAGATTTATCAAAAATAAAATATAATTAAAAAAATTCACACCAATATTATAAAATTTAAAATTAAAACAAAATGAAAAATATTATAAAAAAATCATAACCACTACCTCAAAGAAGAGAATCCCTCTTAAATAGATCTAAATTTAAAATGAATTTTTTTTCAAGCAAAACTACATATAGACACTTTTGCCATTCATTAAGAATAAAAAAAGCACATTTCCATGCAAATTCCAAACATATAGACAAGAGATTACAAAACTCTTGCTAGACTCCCACCCATCACATTCAACAAACCAAGAGCTTAAAACATCATATAAAAAAAACAATAAGTATTTAGTTAAATAAGTAATACTCACATCCTAAAAAAGCCATCACATCATCAATCCATTCCTCCCAAATGAAGAAGCCGTCATCTACATCAATAGGCTTTTTAGACAAAGAATCAACCGTAGAACTTAGCTCCCAATATATATGATCAATAAATAAACTAGGTAAATCTATATATGATCAATAAGTAAACTAGTTAAATCTATAGTAATATTGAACCCACTTTTGATAATAGAATGATAAAAATTCACAAACTCGTTAAAAACAAACACATATATAAAATTCAACAAAAATGATAATTAAACCACTAAAACACTCTCAACAACATTTACTTAAAAAAAATAATAATAATAATAGTTTAGTATCCAAAACAAAATTCATATATTTTAGAAGACCATAATCATCAAAACAAAGTCAATACCTAAATTGAGTTTAACAAAGGTTCTGATATAATTTTCCACTTCAAAGAGTAATACAACGAAAAACAAAATCACCTTCCTTTAAGAAATATTGAATAAAATGCCCGAATATATCTTCCCGCCTGCAAGTTTAAGTACACCTTGAGCAAGAAGGAAAAACCCCTGTATGCATTTGCTTTAAGCCCATTCCACAGCCGTTCCCCTAAACTCGAAGTGTGTTAAAAGATCCGTGAGACGGGTGGTGTCAAAAGACACCATTGAATCGAATCGAATTCAGAGAAATCAAGCGCTGGTGAACTTGGTAACCGCTTTGGTACCCTCGGACACAGCGTGCTTAGCGAGCTCCCCTGGAAGAGCGAGTCTTACAGCAGTCTGGATCTCCCGGGAGGTTATCGTCGGCTTCTTGTTGTAGCGGGCGAGTTTCGATGACTCGCTGGCCAATTTCTCAAAGATATCATTGATGAAGCTGTTCATGATCCCCATGGCCTTGCTGGAAATACCAATGTCGGGATGAACCTGCTTCAGAACCTTGAAGATATAGATCTTGTATGTCTCCACGCTCTTCTTGTGCTTCTTCTTGCCCTTCTTCTCACCGGCTTCCTTCGGCAGTTTCTTCCCGGCCTTGGGAGGAGCAGGCTTCTTCTCTGCGGGGGCCTTCTCCGCGACGGGCTTCTTCTCAGCCGGCTTCTTCTCTGCCTTGGGAGCCATTTCTCGCGTTCGATTCACACAAAAATCAGACTGTTACTTTTTTCACAGGAATATCGACACACAAAAATCGCAGATGAACAAATCGTGGAGTAAGCTTGTTTACTTATAATAAGAAGTCTATTCTCCTATTGGTTGGTTCGGTGTGGCACGGATTGGGGCCTCTGTTTAATCTCGACCGTATATGGTCCTTCTAATCGACGGCCAAAATATCGTAAGTGAAACACAAACATAACTTAAGTGAGTGGTTAATCTCGGCCGTGCCCCGTGAAGAAACCATCCGCTTAAGTTAGGACAAGCACGTGGCATGCTTAGCACGAGTGTAATGCAAGCACAAATGATTACATGGCACGACAATGATCATGAATTGGGTAAGTAATGTTTAATGTTTCGCTGGATAAGACCAACTCAAAATATATCTACATAACTTGTTTAGCATATTTGATATAACACCACACTATCTATCCATCTTAAAGGGGATTTACAAAGGTTAACAACTTAACTTGTTTAACTTATCATTAAATATGAATATGGTTAAAAATTAAATAAAATTGTGAGAGAGAAACCTGTAAAATGTCATTATATTTTTTAAATGATGGTTTACCAATAAAAACAATTGACAATGTCATTATATTATTTATATATAATATAATAAAAACATACTTTACATAACAACGCATTTAATATTAATTTATTATTTTGGTCACTTAATTAGTTTTATGAAAAAAAATCATTGAAATGACGCATTTAATATTAATTTATTATTTTGGTCACTTGATTAGTTTTATGAAAAAAAATTCATTGAAATGTTTTCGGTATGTATTTTTAAGTGGATTGGAATCAATATGTAAAAATAAAAATTAAAAAGATAGGTATTAATTACCAATTTAAAATATTTATTTTATTAAAAATAATTAAATAAAACAGGGGGTCTGCAGTTTTTGGAGGGAGTAATGATGTGGAACCGCAAGATGCCCTAGGAAGACTATTTTTTTAAATGAGCAAAAGATCTAATGGATGAAGACAAGGAATTGCTAGATTATTCGTTTGACCCACACGAGGGTGAAGATATATGCGACGTGGCAATCAACATGCAATAAGGTGAGTGGTCTTGGGTGGTTTCAGGGAAGCATTTTTCATAGGAAGGTGAAGAAGACGTCTCCATGGAACCATTTTTTCCTACCAGACAATCACCAACAAATGCAATGGCAGTTTCCTCTCCTGAATCTCAGCGCCAGGTGTGGACACCCTTAGGCTTGGAGGACCCTCACTCTCTAGTGGCAAGACCCAAAGCATAAGGGTCAGGCCCGAAGTTGATCGACTATGAAATATTTGAGGTCTTCGGCTCATCTTTGTTGGATAACAGTGTTGTGTTTCTTGCATTTCCTGCCCTAAAGGAGATATCAATCTTTGCTCCACAATCATCTGAGATATTGGCAAATGTGTCATCGGATCCTAATGTTTTCTTCACCTTCTTCGGCGGTTCTACAGATCAATTGAATCAAGGTCCTTAGGGGGATAAGGTGGACCAGGATATACCCCAAAGTGTGGGGGAGTTAAGAGGTGCTAATACTATATTTGGTGGAAGTAGGGTGAAGGAACCAGCTAACAGTTCAAGGTCAAACGAAGGTGAAAGGCGCGACCGCAAGAAACAGTGACTCTTAAAGAACCAAGACAGGGCAACTAAATTTGTGGTTGGGGATGGTATTCATTTAAACATGGTGGTTGAGATGGCAGAACTGGTTGTTACAAGCAGAGTTCAAGGGCGGTGTTTCAATGCAAATTCCCTCTCATAATGGGTTAGGGCTCATTGGGGAGAAAAGCTTGGTTATACCCCAAAGGTGTTGGCTCTTACAAAGGGATGGTTTGTCTTCTTTCTTGAGAAGCTTGAAGATACTCAATGGATTCTTTAGAAAAAATGGTCCATTGGGGTGGCACCGGTAGCTTTCAAGATTTGGACGCCACTCTTCAATGCAAAAAGGGAAAGATTGGACATAGCTCCGATCTGGGTTCTACCTCTTGGATTACCACTTGATTACTAGTCTCTAGATGTTTTCAAAGGAATATGCAACATACTAGGGAATTTTTTTGAGGTTGATATGTCCTTTGAGGAGACCAAAGAGATGAGGGTGGCTCAAATTTTGGTCAAATTGGACACTCGGGAAGAGTTGAAGGAAGACATAGAAATAGAGCATGGCTAGTTCACTTATATCCTGACCTTAGACTATGAGGGGGGTCCCTTTCATTGTAGAAGATCTCACAAATATGGGCATTTGGTGGCTTCATGTCACCTTCCTTTCAGGCCAAGATCTCAATCCAGGACCTCTAGTGATTCGGATAAGTGAATTATGACAATTGATCCCCTGGAAGTGGGTGGGCAGCAAGGAAAAAATGACAAATTCAAAGAGACTAGATTAGCGAGGTGTGTGGATGAAGATATTAGGTGACATAATCCTATGCCTCAAGTGACCCTGGGTAATGAACAACATCAGGTGTCAGGGTGCAGTCGAGCTCAAGGCGGGGAGGTTGCGTAGAGGAACAAGGAGGCCATTGTTGACTGTGGACAATTGGAAGGCTTGAGTTTAGGTACAAATGTTTCCCCTTTGAGGACTTTTTCTCCTTATTCTCCAACACAAGATAAAATTGTTTCTTAGCAACAAGTTCCTCCTTCACTTATTGGGTCTTTGGCATCCCTTGCTTTAAGTATACCTTCCATTGTTATTTGCCCAAATACTTGGGCGGATGGTTTGATCTCACAAGCTATTGTTTTGCCTGAGGATGGCTCCTCTTTGGATTCAAAAACACAATCATCGCGATATAATTTCAGACCTAGATCCTCACAGTGTGACTCGAGACTCTTGGCTGGGGGACTTGGCTATAATCTAGATCCCTTTGGAATAGGTAGGCGGAGGAGGAGAAGATCGAACCTTCAAAAGGCTTAAGAGAAATCCATGTTTGACTTGGCTACCGGTAAACAATCCTCTATTATTGGGGTGCTTAGAGCAGTAAGATCCCTGGAAGGGGTTTCCAAATGAAAGTAATGTCTTTTAACTGTAGGGGATTGGTGAACCCGTAAAAACAATCATCACTCTGGGGGAGGGCGAACGAGTAGAAAAAACCCTTAAAGGTTTATTTAAGGATTATAATTTTATTGCTTCATACGTGAAAAAGTTGGGGGAACTTGCTATAGGCTAGAACCCTGCACTAATTGGGCTAATTAATAGTTGGGGTTGTGAATCATTTTTTGTTGTTGAAGTTTTGGAGGAAGAACTTGGGTATGTTATGATTATCCTCAATGTCTATGGACCAGATGGGAAAAGGAAGATTTTATGGGACGACTTACTATCAAAATCCCTTATAAGGTCCCCAAACCTCATCATCGGGGATGATCTAAACTTTACGATGGGTGCATCAGATATATGGGGGTCGAAGGCTATTCCTGACCCATTGGATAGATATTTTCTCCATCAAATAAAGGATAAGAATCTTATGGACATACAACCTATCAAATTATTGCCAAGATGGAGAAATTTGAGAACCGATGAGGACCGCATCTCCAAAAGGTTGGATAGATTTCTAGTTGCTGCACAGCTGGTGGTCAATCTTTGATGTGTGAGATAGTGGATTGGGAGTGGGGGTGATTCAAATCATTGCCCCATCTTCCTGGAGTTAAAAGGTGCAGGGAAGAAACCCCCAAGTCCATTTAAATTCAATTCTAACTAGTCAAAGGATTAATGATTTAAGGTGCTTCTAATAGAAAACTAGCAAGCTGTGGATCTATATTCACAAACCCTTGCCTCAGTCCACTTTTCCATAAACCTAAAAAGGTTGAAGTGGGCAACTATTAATTGGGCTCACCAAAAAAAAATTCAAGATGAGCAGAATCTCAAGAATATAGAAGAATCCCTCCAATCCATGTATGAATCAAAAGGGGGGGTTTCTTGACAAATGACTCAAAGAACCGGCTATAGCATCTAGAAAAGCAGAGAAGAAAGCTACTTGCGGAACAAAAAGAGGCTTGGAGATTGAAGAGTAAGGCACTGTGGATTAGTTTTGGAGATGAGAATACAAAATTCTTCCAAGCCTATGCAAAAGGTCGTAAGTTAAGGAACATGATATGGGGTATGAGGGATCAGGATGGTAAAGACATTTTCTCTTTCGAGGGTCTATCTAAAATGAGCAAAGATCACTTTCAATCTCTCTATAAAGCACTAGAAAGGTCTTCAATATCAAAAATCATTTGACTAGCCCAGCATTTCCCCACCATTTCCCTAGATTGATCAATGAGGATGATAATAGAGAGTTGATGGCAGAGGTCTCATAGAATGAGCTCCTCGAAGTTCTCCATAGTTTTCAAAAGGATAAAATCCCAGGATTGGATGGGTAGCCGGTTAAATTCTTTCTCAACTCCCTTGATATTTTGGGGTCTAACTTGTTGAATGTAGTGGAGGAATCAAGAGCTATTGGAAGGGTCCTAGAATCTTTCAATCTACTTTCATCGCCCTCATTCCCAAAAAAAATAACCTGACTACATTTGATGACTTTAGGCCAATATTGCATAGATCCATCTTAAACCCGTATCTTTCAAGCACCAAGAGGGATCCAATTTCTTGAGGTGTGATTCTTTTTTTAAATTTAAACTCAATAAATTTGATCTCTCTTGATTGATAGATCCAGGTTTAAGTTTTAAGTTTTTATTTTATAAACAAACATCTATTTTTTAATTACTTTTCATAATATTTTATTTTATGAACCAACATGGATTTTTTTTAAATACTTTCCATAATTTTTTATTTTATGAGCCGACATGAATTTTTTTAATTATTTTGTTAGCAACAAACGTTACATCACAAACGTTACAACATCTCCCCCATACTGGGCTGTAGAGCACCTCGTTTCTCTTGGTACAAAGGGTCCTTAGGGGGATAAGGTGGACCAGGATATACCCCAGAGTGTGGGGGAGTTAAGAGGTGCTAATACTATATTTGGTGGAAGTAGGGTGAAGGAACTAGCTAATAGTTCAAGGTCAAACGAAGGTGAAAGGCGCGACCGCAAGAAACAGTGACTCTTAAAGAACCAAGACAGGGCAACTAAATTTGTGGTTGGGGATGGTATTCATTTAAACATGGTGGTTGAGATGGCAGAATTAGTTGTTACAGGCAGAGTTCAAGGGCAGTGTTTCAATGCAAATTCCCTCTCATAATGGGTTAGGGCTCATTGGGGAGAAAAGCTTGGTTATACCCCGAAGGTGTTGGCTCTTGCAAAGGGATGGTTTGTCTTCTTTCTCGAGAAGCTTGAAGATACTCAATAGATTCTTTAGAAAAAATGGTCCATTGGGGTGGCCCCGGTAGCTTTCAAGATTTGGATGCCACTCTTCGATGCAAAAAGGGAAAGATTGGACATAGCTCTGATATGGGTTCTACCTCTTGGATTACCACTTGACTACTAGTCTCTAGATGTTTTCAAAGGAATATGCAACATACTAGGGAATTTTTTTGAGGTTGATATGTCCTTTGAGGAGACCGAAGAGATGAGGGTGGCTCAAATTTTGGTCAAATTGGACACTCGGGAAGGGTTGAAGGAAGACATAGAAATAGAGCATGGCCAGTTCACTTATATCCGGACCTTAGACTATGAGGGGGTTCCCTTTCATTGTAGAAGATCTCACAAATATGGACATTTGGTGGCTTCATGTCACCTTCCTTTCAGGCCAAGATCTCAATCCAGGACCTCTAGTGATTCGAATAAGTGAATTATGACAATTGAACCCCTAGAAGTGGGTGGGCAGCAGGGAAAAAATGACAATTTCAAAGAGACTAGACTAGTGAGGTGTGTGGATGAAGATATTAAGGGACATAATCCTATGCCTCAAGTGACCCTCGGTAATGAACAACATCAGATGTCAGGGTGCAGTCGAGCTCAAGGCGGGGAGGTTGCATAGAGGAACAAGGAGGCCATTGTTGACTGTGGACAATTGGAAGGCTTAACTTTAGGTACATATGTTTCCCCTTTGAGGACTTTTTCTCCTTATTCTCCAACACAAGATAAAATTGTTTCTTAGCAACAAGTTCCTCCATCACTTGTTGGGTCTTTGGCATCCCTCGCTTTAAGTATACCTTCCATTGTTATTTTCCCAAATACTTGGGCGGATGGTTTGATCTCACAACCTATTGTTTTGTCTGAGGATGGCTCCTCTTTGGATTCAAAAGCATAATCATCGTGATATAATTTCATACCCAAATCCTCACAGTGTGACTCGAGACTCTTCGCTGGGGGACTTGGCTATAATCTAGATCCCTATGGAATAGGTAGGCGAAGGAGGAGAAGATTGAACCTTCAAAAGGCTCAAGAGAAATCCATGATTGACTTGGCTACCAATAAACAATCCTCTATTATTGGGGCGCTTAGAGCAGTAAGATCCCTGGAAGGGGTTTCCAAATTAAAGTAATGTCTTTTAACTGTAGGGGATTGGTGAACCCGTAAAAACAATCATCACTCTGGGGGAGGGCGAACGAGTAGAAAAAACCCTTAAAGGTTTATTTAAGGATTATAATTTTATTGCTTCATACGTGAAAAAGTTGGGGGAAACTTGCTATAGGATGGAACCCTGCACTAATTGGGCTAATTAATAGCTGGGGTTGTGAATCATTTTTTGTTGTTGAAGTTTTGGAGGAAGAACTTGGGTATGTTATGATTATCCTCAATGTCTATGGACCATATGGGAAAAGGAAGATTTTATGGGACGACTTACTGTCAAAATCCCTTATAAGGTCCCCAAACCTCGTCATCGGGGATGATCTAAACTTTACGATGGGTGCATCTGATATATGGGGGTTGAAGGCTATTCCTGACCCATTGGCTAGATATTTTCTCCATCAAATAGAGGATAAGAATCTTATGGACATACAACCTATCAAATTATTGCCAAGATGGAGAAATTTGAGAACCGATGAGGACCGCATCTCCAAAAGGTTGGATAGATTTCTAGTTGTTGCACAACTGGTGGTCAATCTAAGATGTGTAAGATAGTGGATTGGGAGTGGGGGTGATTCATATCATTGCCCCATATTCCTGGAGTTGAAAGGTGCAGGGAAGAAACCCCCAAGTCCATTTAAATTCAATTCTAACTAGTCAAAGGATTAATGATTTAAGGTGCTTCTAATAGAAAACTGGCAAGCTATGGATCCATATTCACAAACCCTTGCCTCAGTCCACTTTTCTAGAAACCTAAAAAGGTTGAAGTAGGAAACTATTAATTGGGCTCACCAAAAAAATATTCAAGATGAGCAGAATCTCAAGAATATAGAAGAATCCCTCCAATCCATGTATGAATCAAAAGGGGGGTTTCTTGACAAATGACTCAAAGAACCGGCTATAACATCTAGAAAAGCAGAGAAGAAAGCTATTTGCGGAACAAAAAGAGGCTTGGAGATTGAAGAGTAAGGCACTGTGGCTTAGTTGTGGAGATGAGAATACAAAATTCTTCCAAGCCTATGCAAAAGGGTGTAAGTTAAGGAACATGATATGGGGTATGAGGGATCAGGATGGTAAAGACATTTTCTCTTTCGAGGGTCTATCTAAAATGAGCAAAGATCACTTTCAATCTCTCTATAAAGCACTAGAAAGGTCTTCAATATCGAAAATCATTCGACTAGCCCAGCGTTTCCCTAGATTGGTCAATGAGGAGGATAATAGAGAGTTGATGGCAGACGTCTCACGGAATGAGCTCCTTGAAGTTCTCCATAGTTTTCAAAAGGATAAAATCCCAAGATTGGATGGGTGGCCGGTTAAATTCTTTTTCAACTCCCTTGATATTTTGGGGGCTAACTTGTTGAATGTAGTGGGAATCGAGAGCTATTGGAAGGGTCCTAGAATCTTTCAATCTACTTTCATCGCCCTCATTCCCAAAAAAGATAACTTGACTACATTTGATGACTTCAAGCCAATATTTCTTGCTAATGGTATATACAAGATTGTGGCAAAAACTATAGCAATAAGAATTAAGGTTGTTCTGTCAATGCACATCTCAAATCAACAATTTGGATTCTTAGATGGAAAACAAATACATGAAGCTATTGGGGTGGCACAGGAAGTCTTGACTAGTATGAAAAGTAGAAAGGACAGAAGTGTTGTCATCAAGATAGACTTGTCCAAGGCCTACGACATAGTAAAATTTCTTTCATCAAATTTCTTCTCACTCACCTAGGATTCGCAGTCCCGTTCATTGAATGGATTATGGGATGCATCACCTTGGTTTCCTTTGCATTTCTCATTAATGGTTCAACGTCCTCTTTCTTTCGAGCTGAAAGAGGACTTAGACAAGGATGTCCCATCTCTCCCTTACTCTTTCTTCTAGTTGTCAAAGGAATCAATAGATATTTGGAAGAGGCAAGAAGGATGGGCTCATTAAAAGGAATCATGATTTCACACATTATGCACATCACACATGTTCTTTTTGTTGATGACATCCTACTATTCTACAATGGGTCTCCGAGAGATGCGGGGTCCGTGGAAAAAATATTGGACTTATTCGGCCTAACCACTGGAATGACGATATATGTCCAAAAATAAACTCTATCATGCTTAAATATGGAGAAAGTAGAGGTAAGATTTTACAAAGCCACCTTTCCCTTTCTAGATTTAAGTTTGGATGATGGGTTAAAATATCTAGGTTTCTATTTGAAAGCTAATAACTATTTGAAGAAATATTAGATGTGGCTGGTAACAATGCTAGAAAATAGAATAAACGTGTGGTGCTTCTAATGGTTCTCTAGAGCAAGCATATTAGTTCTAGTAAAATCTGTGCTGGAGGCTATTCCTGTGTATTTGATGTCTTTGGCTTGGATTCTGAAAGGAATTTTGGAAATGGCCAGGAGGATGCGTTTCAGGTTCTTATGGAGTGGGAAAAAAGAACATTATGTTATGTCATGGGTAAGATGGGAAAAGATTACAGTCCCTAAAGCCTTAGGAGGATGGGGACTAAAAAATAATTTCCTATTCTCGAAGGCATTGGCTACGAAGGGAGTCTGGAGGCTACTCACTACAAAACATCTGTGGACAATGGTGGTTGACCAAAAATATATAGCTCCAAGATCCATACTTGATTGGGTTAGATCATTTAATAAAAAATGGGCCAATGAATCTATCATTTTCAAAGCAGTTATAATCTCTTTTGACCTTATCGAAAGAGGGTTGGCTTGGATAATTGGCAATGGACATAGTGTGCATCTTGGAATGGATCCATGGCATGGGAGCAGGGGAAAACATTTGCTCCCTATTCCACTTGTGTAAACTCTCTATGATCGAGGATTTTATATTTTAAACTAGGTGGTAGATTTGGTATCCACTTCCATTTGGAGTTAGGGATGGATTTCGACCAGAACAATGGGGTTGGAGGATGAGGATAGTCTTTTATGGAGTAACTACACTTCCTCTCTGAAGGATGGCCACATCTGTTTAATATATTTGGAGGATGATCTAATATGGGACCTAGCCCCTTTTGGTCAATACACTCCAAAACAGGGATATGTCCAATTAAGCTCAAATAATGTTAACAAGGAACCGATTTGGTGGTGGAAGAGGCTCTGGAAGCTCAAATGTCCAAAGTCTAGGCATCTAATGTGGTGCGCACTAGAATATAAGATCCCAACATGGGATGACCTCTAGAAACGTCAAATAGAAGGTCTGAGTTGGTGTTCTTTATGCAAATCAAATCAAGAGACGATTTTTCATCTCTTCATCAATTTCCCTTTTATGGAGACAATACGGCAAGAGTGTTCGAGATTGCTTGGACTTGTTCTAGTATGGGATGGGAATTCGGTTGAATCCTCCCTACAATCATGGCTAGCAAATCCCAGCCACAAACCCATTAAAGCTCTCCTACTCATAATTAATTAGGGCATTTGGATAGCCATAAACAATGCAATCTTTCAAGAGAAGTTAATTGTCCCTGAATTGGTAATAGCAAACAGTGTTAGGATTATATCCCACTTCCATTAAGAAAAAGGTGAAGCACCAGTCCAAAGGATTACAATGGAAGAAATAAATAATACTATGCCTTTCTTTCTTTGATGTGGATTCTCAAAATACACAATCTCAATGTGGGGGGGGGGCAATCCTATATTTGTCGGACTCTCATTTATTCAAGATCTCTTTGGGATTTGGAGAAGGAACAAATAACTTTGTTGAGATTTTCTCTCTCAAAATTCTCCTCCTCTTTGTTGTGGAAAAGGGTTGCCAAAACCTACAAGTCTTTTTGGATTCCATGGTCGTCATAAACTGGATCAAAGGAACACAAATATGCACACATACCTGTCTATCCCTTATTCTTGAAGAAATTCAGGAAATTAAGTCAAATTTTAATTACTTTACATGCATGCATGTATACAGGGAAATAAATAGGACAACAAGCTCATTATCTAAAGAAGGTCTACAGTTGGATAAAGGAAAATTTAAAATAGAAGAACACAATGGAGACCAAACCTTTCAATATTATCATCGTCCCTTTATAGAAGCAGATCATGTTTCAATTGAGGCTATCAGATGGCAGCCTACTCAGTTTTTTTTGTTTATGATGTATATTGGGACTGGATATCATAATTTATACTGCTACAACTATGTTATAAAAAGTGGATCAGATCAGGGGAATTTTTGTTTTGGATATTCCATGAAAGAACAATACAGGGTGATGACATTACACGACTTTTTTTTATGGTTTATATATGATGTAATGTAAGAGAATATAAAAGAACAACTCTATACTTGGTTTAAACTCTCGGAATATATGCAAAATGTAATTTTATACTCTTATGAGAAATAAAGTTACGATTTTTTTTCTGCGGAATTTTTTTTTTTTTTTAAATAATTAGCCATTAATTGAGCTAGGGCTTCTTTACCTTTTCGATTTACAGTTCTATTGCGACTGCAACCATGGATTCTAGTTCTATTTTTCAAAAGAATCCCGTACCAACCATGTTAAAAATGTGGGAAACCATTTCTTTTTTCATTTGACTGAGTGGGTTTGTTCCGGGTTGGTTTTTTTTTTACCTCTTCAGTGTTGTTTTCCTTTGTGGAACTTTGTTTTGGTTTTTCATTTGTGGGGCCTACTTGGATTTTGGTTCCATCTGCGGATATTTGTTGTGCCAGGTTGGATTTTTTTTGTTTACATTTCAGCAACTCTACTTTTCCTGGTTAACTGGTGACGCGACTAGGGTTGAAGTGCCCCTCTATGACTTTTTCTATATGGCATTTGAAGAAGTACTAACTCTTGAAAGAGCCGTCAATATCAATCGTAATTCCTTACTGCCAGGTGGGCCTTGTCAGGACATGCATTTACTCCACAATGCAAACCCTCCCATTTTTCGAAACTTGTCATGGATCTGGTTCAAACTTTCTCCTCGAGGCTTGAAAACCACCGGATGTGGAATTTTTAGGGTATTTTGATGTTGATAATTCCCTACCTTCTTAATGCCTAAAACCTATGCTTGATGGTTGTTCTAACCCTCATTCTTTTGATTTGCAAATTATCGTTGGAAGGATTCAGGGTTTTATTGGGTGATAAGGCTAGGAATCATCATCATCTAAAGGCATACAAGGTTAAATCGAGTCAGGAGTTGTTTATACTCATAAAATATGTCAATATGGAGCATGTGGAGATTTTGACATGCCATGCACTAGTGGTCCATCTTGAATGTATTAAGATGGACATGATTGAACTAAATAAATGGGTCTCTGGCCATTGGTGGTTAGAGTTGGACTATAGCCCTATAGTTAGCATTCTTCCAAATGGGTGGTTATTGTTCATGTTTATGAAGGAAGAAGATGTTGGATCATTGCTGGATTTCTATTGGGTGATAGGGGTGGGGGGGGAACCATTGGTGCTTAGTAAATGGTACCTAGGTTTCATTCCACTAAAGGAGAAGGTGGTTAAGCGTCATATTTGGATTCTCCTTCCAGGATTCCCCATACAATTGTGGACTAAGAATGCGTTCATGGCATTGGTAGATAAATTAGGGAAATTTATCACTCTAGAAGAGAAAATGCTTCATTTGAGTATAAGCAGATGGCGTCGATTATGGTGGAATTGGACGTGTCTCTAGAGCTTCTGAAGGATGTGGATATTGTATGGGGTGAATGGGTATTCAAGTAGCATCTTGATTACCTAAATGTTCCCCTTCGATGCCATTTGTGCAGAGGAACTGGTCATCTTCATGCAAAATGTCTGGGGCTTTCTTCTGATTTAGAGGATGAGGACTTTGATGGAGGACCTAGTCTGATTTTGGACATGGATACTCCAGCTAGCGATGTTCCTTTAGATGGTGACCTTCCTAATTTTAATTTGGACTAATTGTCATCTTCGCCTTATTTTCCTATCGGGACTAGGGTTCAAGGAAGTGGTATGTTGAATCCTTCTTCTTCCTCCCCTTACGAAGGTCTTTCCTTTGATGAATTGCATTTTATTAAATTTGTAGAAAAATATTATAAGAGGAAATATTTGAATGTGGGTTGGGGTTTGGAGGGTAAATATTAGGGTTTGGATGAGGTAGTAGGTAAATATAACTATGATTCACATCCATCAGTGAATACTATTCCCCTTCCCATATCTTCATTTTTTAGAACTGTTGAATCTGGGGTTGAATCTATGTCGGGGGTGTCTAAGCATCAACATGATATTGATTCGCAAAGATTGATTTTTGCTAACAATATTTCAGATTGTGAGAAGGATAGGCCAATTTCCATGAGTCCTAGTATTATCGGGGGGGGACCCTTTCCCTTCCTCTGTGTCTCCTTCTCGGGTTACAAACTTTGCTAGTATGGTTTCCTAGAATATTAGCTTGACATTGGGGAAATTTGATTTTCCTCCTCTTTCTAGGGATATTAGGGTTAAAATCCCTCTCAACGTTTACTCAAATTTTTCTTCAAACAAACCTAATGTAACCCCTATCAACTCCATTCGACACTAGAACATCTCAATTGGGAATAAAAACAAAAGAAGGGTAGATAGCCAAAAAATGGTGGTCTTGGGGGGAATGGTGCTTCTAGGAATGAATACATTCCCTTTCTACTAGATTATAAGTTGCCTCATTATCTAACACATCTAGAGATAATAGATATTATCCTTAGGCCCTTAGAGCAGTTGCACCCATGAGAAGTAGTGATTAATGTTAATTTTGTCCCACAATATCAGGGGCATTGGGGGGGCCCAAAACTTAGAGCCCTTAGGATATTGCTTGTAAATTCCCAACCATACCTTGTGTTAGTATAAGAAATGATGTGTTTAGGGGTGAAATCTTGTGAGTATTTTTGGAAAATTTTCCTTGGTTGGGAAGTGTGTGCAATGGATGTTGATAGTCTTTTGGGGGGTCTTTTGTCTATATGGAACCCTTTAGTAGTTGAATTTAAACCTTATGGTATGTGTGTAGGAATATCATTGGATGGAATAATCAAGGGTATTAATTAGAAGTTAAAAATCATCAATTTTTATGGTCCTTATAAGGAAAGAAGACTATTCTGGGACTCTGTGGTGAATAGTATGATTCTAAGAGACCCAAACCTTATTATGGATAGGGATCTAAACTTCACCTTGTCTGCTTCTGAAGTTTGGGGGTCTTGTCCTAGGTTAAATCCTTTGTGGGATTACTTCCAACAAATTTTTCAAAGTTCTCATCTACTTGATTTCCTTCCAGCTAAATTATGTCATTCTTGGAGGAATGGCAAAGTAAGTGATGCAGACATAAGTAAAATATTGGACAAATTTATGGTTTCTGAGAATTTAGATGATTATTTGAGCAAGTAAATATCTTGGGTTATTAATTCTCCAATATATGATCATTCTCCTATTTGTATGCAACTTATTGGGGAATATATCTCTCCTGGATATCCATTTAAATTCAATCATGGATGGATTGGTGAGGAGGATTTTGTGCTTTGGTAAGAGCTAAATGGAACACTATTGTAGTTCCAGAGGATGCAGGTGCCATGGAAAGTTTGACTTTTAAACTTAAATGTTTGAAAAATAATGTAGTGCTTTGGGAGAAGGAGAAGAAACAAAAATATACTCAAGAACTTTTTGATATTGAGGATCTTTTGAAAAAGTTCTATGAGGCAAATGTGTCAGGCTCGTTCACCTTTGAGGAAAGGGTTGTTTTTTCATAAATGGAAACTAAAAAGGAAAAATTACTTAAGATGGAGGAGGAGTCATGGAGATTGAAGAGTAGGGCAATTTGGCTTGCTCAAGGGGACAATAATACAGAGTTCTTTCATAGGCATGCAAACCATAGAATTCCATGTCCCCAAATTTTTGATATGGACCACTACATGGGACTAGGGATGCATTGGATTGATTCACCTAGTATAGTTCAAGAAAAAATAGCAAGGTGATGAAGAGGGTTTTGCAAAGTTTGATGCTAAACTTGTAAAATAATTTAATATTGGGGAGATGTGGTTATGAAATTGTAATGTATGAGGTCCAAAAAAATTATTATTAATGCAATATTTGATTAATTTGGATAAGGAGGGCATTTAGGAAGGTGAATGGGACCCATATGATATGTTTCCACTCAAGGAATCTGGAAAAGCAGCTGCAAAGTAGGAAAAGCACAGCAGGAAAGTGGAAAGAGAAAAGTTTCCATATTTTTGTAGAGAAAGGATTAGTAACTAACAAGAAAGCAAGCAAAGAATCCCAGGAAGGCTACAGGTCCTAAATTTACCCAAGGAAGGCGCACTTCATGAGAGAGAGTGGGTCCACATGTGCCAATAACATACCAAATATATTCTCTCCTAAAATATATAATTTTATTATTATTATTATTTTCATGAGAGAAGTTTATAAAAGAAGGTTGAGCACTCCATTCCACATCTTTTGGCATTTTTTACTTTGTGATCCTTATGATCTTGGAGATCTCTTATGGATTTTCATAACTTGGGTGATGTGCCCCTTGCTAGCTTGGGATATGTGCCCCTTGCAACTGTAACAAAGAGGATAATATCATCTATATATCTCATTTGAGCTTAATTGCGGGTGTTGGAGAGAGACCATTCAGGTTTCTCCATTGTGTTTAATTGATTTAGTTCATTGTAAGTTTTTATTGAAGATTAGAAGATTTAACAATGTTTTTTAGTGGTGGTGTGTTAGTTTCCAGTGGGTTTGGTTGAGGAGGGAGGCAATTGCTCCATTGTACAAATGTTCTATCGCATATATGAGGTGGTTTTTCTATGATAATGTTAAGGAGGGCGCACCAGTGAAGTTTCATCCCTTGCAAATACCTCCATTGCTCTAGATATGGAAACCGATGTTGAAGGGTTGAAGATGAGGTTCTGGATTCGATACTTCTGTGCATATATGGACTATGAGACCTATTCCGTTGTGTATGGAGCTTTGTTTCTAGTGGGAAACACCTTTTGTATCATCGAAAAATACTTTCGATGACCAAGATACAATTTTTTTATTAGATCTGAGGGTTTTAGTGTTGCAGAGTGCACATGCTCATCTTCATCTTTTCATTTCTTGGGTTTCGAGCTAAGTAGGAGCCATATTTCAATGTAATTAGTATTATTGTTGTTATAATCAACTCATAATAAATATTCAGAGAGTTTTCCTTCTTGTTGTGTTCATCCTTACCAGTTACAATTGAATCTATGTGTTGTAATGTTACCTATGGTTGAGTAGTATTAAATCTGTGTGTTTTAAACTACCATTAAAAGTACTATGGAGTTTGTTTATGGTATGTTTAGCAGATATCAGATTGCTTGATTCAATTTGAGTGTTTGTGGTCAAATTTGGTCTATGTGTTTGGAGAGAGTTGGAAGACAACGGTCTTTCCTAGTCAAATATAAGCTAGTCTTCCTTACTATGGTGAAATCTGATTAGGTTTTCCTTTGTATGAGTTATGAAGCTGAGTAGGTGTTTCAAATCTGAAGTATATTCTTGGATTCTATCTATCTGCTTCCAATATTACATCAGAAGCAGAAGATATCCACATAATTTTGGGGGAAATTTCCTCCGGTCATTTGGTTCTACCCAAATGGTCTTCCCAGGTGTGTTGAACTCTAAAATGTGTGTACTGTTGAAGTAGAACCTTGAGTCCACCTTCCATAAAGTTTTGTGGGTATGTAATAAGGGTGTTGTAGGATGTTCTAAGTGTGTAGAAATCCCAGGTATCTGGTTTGGGAGAAATAAAAAATATCTAGTGGTGTTTGGATCCACTTGAAGACAAACAATCTCTTTGTGTCTAGTTTGAAGCAAAACACCTAGTTTTGAGAAATTTCGATTCCTTAAGTGAGGGATGAGCCAAGATATCCATATTTCATATTGGGGATATTACATAGAAGAAATATGAATACTAGTTGGGACTTAAAGGATGAAAATGGGAATTGGGATTCCTCTCAATATGAATTGGAAAAATGGAAGTGAAATATTTTGCAAATCACTTTAAGGATCCCGATGACAATGATATTGGTTCTTAGCTAAAGGTGATTAGCCACTACCCATATCTTTTCTCTGAAGAAGAAGGGCATCAAATTGGGAGTGCAGTACCATTGGAAGAAATTGATTTTTTTTTAAAACAATTTGCCAAAGATAAGAGTCCAGGTCTTGATGGCTATCCCTTGGAACTCTTCATTGATTTCTTTGATTTAATGGGAGAGGAATTGCTAGAGGTGGTGGAACAATGTCATACTCAGGGCTATGTTTTAGGAGCTCTTAACTCTACTTTTATATCCATGATACCCAAATGTGAAAACATGAATACTTCTCTGACTACAGACCTATATCCCTATGTAATCTTGTATACAAGATAATCACTAGAATAATTTCCAATGGGATTAAACCAAAATTGGATGAGGTTTTATCCAAGGAATAATTTGTATTCTTAGCTAATAGGATATTGGATGCCATTGGGGTTACACAAGAATGTCTTAATTCAATCAAGATCAAGAAACTCGATGCATTAATTCTTAAGATGGACTTAGTGAAAGCATATGATACAATGAATTGGATTCTTTTGAGGCTGATACTTCTCTAGATAAGTCTTCCTTTGTCAGTGATAGATTGGATCATGGCATGTGTATCATCTGCTTGTTTTGTTGTCCTTGTAAATCGATTCCCTACAAATTTTTTCAAGTGCTCCAGGGGGTTAAGGAAAGGTTGTCCACTTTCAACACTATTGTTCCTGCTGGTTATTAAATGTCTGAGTAGGATGATAAATGCTACTAAGAATGATGTCAAACTGTCAGGTATCAAGATTGCAACCTCTTAGTTTATTAAACATTTGTCTTTTGTTGATGATCTGGTGTTATTTGGTAGAGGTTCGATGAAGTAATGGGAGAATTTTTCTAAGATCATATATTTATTTTGTGTTGCTATTGGCATGGAGATGAGTTCCAATAAATCTTGTTTCCTCAAAAATGTTATACCTGATTATACTTTCTCCTAGATTGTTGCTCTTTTCCCCTTCAAATTAGAAGACATTGAAGGCGGCTTGAAATATTTAGGCTATTAGTGAAGCCTAATACTTATAAGATTATTGATTGGATGTGGATTGTAAAGAAAGTGGAAAAAAATAGGAAATTGGTGCTACAGGATATTATCTTTAGGGGGAAAACTAACCTTGGTTCGATCTGTTCTTGTTGGGATTCCTGTATATTGGATGTCTTTAGAAAAAGTACCACATACAATACTGAATTTGATTAGAAGGAAAATGTTTAACTTTTTATGGCCCCGTTCTGATAAAGGGGACAAAATGCACTTGGTTAGATGAGACAAGTTATCCCTTCCAAAGCATATGGGAGGATAGGATATTAAAAATTTGCACTGGTTCAATCAGGCTTTATGCTTGAAATTTTTTTGGCGTGGCATTTGTGGTATAGGAATGTGGAGCGATGTCCTCAAATCTAAATATTTGAAACTTAACTTTGTAGTTCATTGGTTCTTAAGTTCCATTAAAACAAAAAAGGGGGTTTCAAGCTTCTAGAATGGGTTTGTAAGGGCTCTTCCTTGGCTTAGTAATTGGTTAACGTGGAAAATTGGAAATGGGTCACATGTACTTGTTGGAGTAGATCCTTTCATCGGAGGGGAGGAATCATATGTCTTATCTACCTCCATTATGGTATATCTTGTGGAATTTGGGTTCTATACCCTTGCACATATTAGGATACCAAATTGGTTGAGGACTTTTAGCTCTTACTAGATGCTTGCAGAGGAATTGGGTATGTAGGGGCAGTAGGATAATAAGTGGAAAGCATACACTAGTAACTTAACCGAAATAATTATCATATTAAATGAGGAGGATGACACTATTGTCTAGAATTGGAATAGTACAAATGGTATAGTTAATGACAAAGATGCCTATTCTACTATTTCTCAGCTGAATTATGAAGGTGAGTTCAAATAGTGGTATGTTAAATTATGGAAGTGGAATATCCCCTTGATACTTAAATGTTTTTTTTTGGATATGTTTAGAGAATTGTATTTTGACATGGGATAATCTTGTTAGAAGGGGATGTGCATATCCAAATTTCTATGTACACAGTAAAAAATATAGTGAATATGTTCTTCATCTCCTAGTCCACTGTGATTATTGAAAAAAGATTTGGAAGATCATTTCTAATGATCTGCAGATCTCTCAGGAATGGGGCACATCTACTATTGAAGGATATATTAGGAACTGAATTAAAAAAGTCTGCAATCATAAGCTCCTTCCAATTTTCATATTTTGGGGCATCTGGATAGATAAAATTATAAATGCAGATACCAATAGTATGAAAATTTTGGGATTGTATAAATAATTTTTTCAAGGGAAAAATTCAAGAATCCAAGATTGATATCTGTTCCTTCTTTCTCTTTTCATTCTGTTGTTGGTTTCTTTGACGGTGTTGCTCAGATAGGTAATTGTGGTGCATGGATGTACCCGAGGATAAATGACGATCATAATTTCATGTTATGGATGAGTTGTGGGTTAGGTTCAAATTCAAGAGCGAAATTATTGGCCCTTTTGGGACTCCTTCAGTTTTCCTTGCTTGATGGAATTGTGTCTATTCATATATTTGGTGATTCAAAATTTATTATAAATTGGGCCAAAGGATTGTCAAAGTTGCAGGTCGTATCATTGGAACATTGCTGCCAGATAATCATTACACTGCTTCCTTCTTTTATCGAGTTTTCCATTTGCCACATTTTCAGGGAGTACAACTTCACTACTGATAAATTTCCTAAAAAATCATTAGGTGGTCCATAAGGTACTCTATTTTATGAAGAATTTCTAGAGGAGGTCCTTATCTCAGAAGGTTCACATGTTTTCTTATCATAAGTTGGATATAAATAAGGGGCTCGATCACTGTATTTTAGTGTTTACTAGAACTGTATATCTTTAGAATTGTCTGGCATTAACTTTATAAGTTTGCATTTCAGTTTTGGAATGCCAGAACAAGAATATTTTTTGAAGGGAACATATTATAACATGGTGTGATTTATTTTTTTACACTATGGTATTTTTGAATGACCGCTCAATGTTGGAAGAAGTTGTCATTGATGTCAAAAGGGTGATGAGATCTGTAGTGTTTCCATTGGTGTCAGGGTGATAATGATGATGTGTCTGTAATAGAGATAGATTGTCTAGGAATGTTTGATGAAGCCTTGAAACCCCTAGACAAGACCCTAATGATCCTATGGAATCCCTTAGAGAAGAATCCTTTTCAAGTGTACATAACTCCAAAGAAGTCCCCTTATAGCATAGAGGTTGCGCATGGCCCTAAAGGGAAGACACTTTGAGTTGTACACAAGTGGTGTGAATCCCCTAGAGAATATCCTAATGACCATGATGATGTGGAATGTAAAGGAGTCTCTCACGTGTCCTGAAGAAGTGTGAAGAATTTCCTAAAGAAATGATGTTGGGTCCACATGACCATGATAATGGGTCAGATGACTATGATGGTGGGTCACCTAACCATGATGATGAGAAGTGTAAGGAAGTATCTAAAGTTGCTTAGAAGCAATGTCAAAAATAATTGTGAAGAAATCCCTCAAATAGTGGTGTTGGGTCCACATGAACATGTGGTTGGGGTCACATAACCCATGGTGGAGAAGGCCCTATAGAGTCCCCAAAGTTGGTCTGAAACGACAAGGATCCCCACAAGAAATAATGATGTGTCAACCAAGTATGATGATGTGGAAAAGGACTAAGGCCCCTTTGAGAAGATATGGAATCATATTTAATTTTTGGTGAAGTATCATGATGGATCCCCGAAGTGGGGGTACTAACCCTTGAGACCCCCCTAAAAATTAGAAATCATTTTTTTAAGGAAGAGTAAAATGTTTTTGCAAAAATGAGTTGGAGCCCCCTTGAGGAGCATAAATAAGAGATGGAACTTTCATTTTCATTCAATAAAAATTGAATATCTCATATACAAAAGTAGAAGACCGAATTTCAGGGGTAGATGAAATGAACAAGGTTGAAATTCTAGTGGAAGATGAAATCTTGTGATGATTTCTATTTAGGCTTTTTGTTGTGAAATTTGTTTAAGGTCATCTTGGAATTTTCGCTATATATTTTGTTCTAGGATGAGCAAAAAGTGGGTCTTCAGATGAGATGAATCAAACATCTTGATGAACCCGTGGTAGAAGTTTCAGACGCTGATTCTCTATATTTGAGATATGACCTCGAGAAGTTAGGGTTTCTGAATAATA
Source organism: Larix kaempferi (assembly GCA_027924585.1). Classification (NCBI taxonomy): domain Eukaryota; kingdom Viridiplantae; phylum Streptophyta; class Pinopsida; order Pinales; family Pinaceae; genus Larix; species Larix kaempferi. The sequence goes on along the minus strand of BSBM01000765.1, from coordinate 3,615,443 downwards.
TTCAAACAGGTCAGATTGGAATTTTCTTTATATATTTTGATCCATAAAGTTTTTGACTACGTCTCTTGGAGAGGATTCCTAAGATATCTTGAAGAATATATGGTTCAAGTTTCATATCATATTTAGATACATTTTTGGAGATATGATCTCAGGAAGTCGGGTCTTTTGAATGACTCAGAAATCATATTTTAAATAGGTCAGTTTGGATTTTTCACTATAAGTTTTGATTCGGGGTGTTTCAGAGAGTGCCCTTAGAGGAGATGCAATAGATACCTTGAAGAACATGTGGTAGAAGTTTTAGATTCTGATTCATTATAGGTTTGGAGTTATACTTGTTGGAATTCGGGGTTTGTGACAGTGACAATGATAGTGAAAATTCAAGAGAAGAAGGCTAAATAAATCTTGTGTAACTTTTGCATATGGTATCAGAATCATAAAATTATTGGATCATTAGAAAGATTGATGTAAGGGATATGTGATGACATGATATAGGGTTTATTTTGTTCCATATTGTTGTCCTGAAAAATGTATGAATTTTGTACATGCTCTAGTGCTTGTCGCTTGGCATACTTTATGATGATCTTGGCACAAATCTTGGTGATTATCTTGGTTATTTGTTGGCATAGATCTTGGTTATTTGTTGGTATAGATCATGGTGATTATCTGGGCATATTATATGATGGTCTTGGCATATATCATAGTGGATATCTTGGTATAGTCCATGGTTATGTTTTGGCATATGGCTCATCTCTTAGAGTGTTCAATATTTTGAAAATGTCAATGATGTAAAAGTTGAGGATGAAAATGAAATCCATGGATGATTTTTTGGGGGTATAGATTTAAGGAATGTACAGGTTGATATAGTGTGATAGATATTGACACAATGAGATAGTGACTGTGGCATAGTGACATTAACAATGGCATTGTGTCAGAGTCAGTGATTGTGGCATTGAGATAGAGATACAGTGATTCTGACAGGCATAGTGATACATGTACATAGATAGATATACAGGTACATGTTGATAGAGATAGAGATACAAGGTTCATAGAAAACGATTGGGGCATTACAAAGATAGTGATTGTGACAAGTTTACAGAGGTAGTGATGCAGTAATACAGGTTGACAAAGACAGTGATATAGGTACAAGTTGACCAAGGAAGTGATACAGGTACATATTGACAAAGACAATGATACATATATAGGTTGTGCCAGTGATATAGTGACAGTGGTAGACATATATTCTTATTTATACCAGGGTGGCAAGATGGGGCAAAGATAGGATGTTGGAGCATGTGATATTAGGGGGTTAGGTCCTCCCTCTAGTTGGTGCTGGTAAATAAGGGAGTTGGATATTCCTTCAGGTTGGAGCCTGTAAATCATGGGATTGGAGCCTCCTTCTAGTCGATGCTGGTAAATCAGGGGGTTGGAGCCTCCTTCCAGTCGATGCTGGTAAATCAGGGGGTTGGAGCCTCCTTCTAGTCGATGCTGGTAAATCACGGAGTTGGAGCTTCCTTCAGGTTGGTGCCTGTAAATCAGGGGGTTGGTTCCTCCTTCCAGTCGGTGCTGAAGAATCTTGGAAGTTGGTGCTTCCTATGAATCTAATATTGTTATTATATAAGAAACGTATTCTATGGTTTTCTCTCATTTGGGTTTCCACGTTAAATCTCTTGTGCATTGTATATGGTTTATGTAATGATGAATGGAATTGTTAATGGTTAATGTTTACATGATATAATTAACGTTTGAAATAGTAAAAAGTGATCAATATTGATTCACCCCCCTCTCAGTATTTCCAACACTCAGATGATGTACATCTCTCCATAATTGGTGTTCCTTAAGTATGTATGACATATTATGTTTTCTTTGATTCAAATGAATAGCAAGAAAACTGTTTTTTTTGTGTGTTGAAAAAAAATTAGCCATTAATTATCGATTTAAAAAATTAAAATATTCATTTTTATAAAAAAAAAAATGAAATGTATGGTCAAATAAGATTAAAATACCGAAGTAATTGTTTAAAATATATTATCACTTATGCCAATTAATAATATACATCAATAAGCAGAAGGTTGTTTAGAAGAAGTAGGTTAAACTGGCACAATCTTAGTTGGAATAGTTGTCATCCTCCTTCTTTATGTTGATGATATTTTCCTTATGGTAAGGTGTCCCTCTGATCTTGATAAACAATTAAGAATTATCTAGGATTTATGCCTTAATATGGGTATGATTGTTAACATTGACAAAGCAAAAGTTATGATTATCAAGTCCAAGAAGGCCAATTATGCTAATTTTGTATATGAAAATAGAAACTTGGAGGAAGTGTCTTCTTTCAAATATCTTGAAATTGATATTCATCATAATCTCAACTAGAACTACAACATGGAGATAAGGATTAATGGAGGGTGGAAACTCATTTTGGCCTTGAAAACAACTGTAAATCAACAAACCTTGTGATGTGGGATACAAATAGGTTTCTATTTGAAACTCTTGTCACTCCCATTATATTGTATGATTGTGAATTTTTGGGTCGCAATATCTCTAGAGAATCTTGGAGAAATATTAATCAAATCTAGAAGCATTTTATAATGTATAACCTCAAAATTAAAAGCAATACGCCCTATCCTATTCTCTTAATAGAAGTGGGTATTTCCCCATCAAGAGCATCTCTATGACTAGGTACATGATGTATAAGTATAGGATAAATAACATGAGAGACATTATACTTCCTAAAGTTACTCTAAAATATATTCAATACTACTTACGGCTCAAGAGAGGCTAGTATAAAGATGCCATGGCTTGGTTAAACCATTGGTGAATTGACAAAAATGCCACTTTGAAAAATATCAATAACATTAAAAGTATTATCACATCTAATTTTAAAGAGAAAATGTGGGGCATGAAATAATTAGAGGTTAAAAGAAAATTAAGATACTATGACATCATTAACCCTAATCTAGAATATCAAAAGTATTTCTTTGTTTTAACTAGTTTGAAGAAGAAAATTAATATAGCCAAGATAAAAATGAACTCTCATGAGCTTCATAGTGAAACAGGACATTGTACAATTCCTAAAACACCGTGGATGGAAAGGATTTTCCATCTCCATTAGACTATGAACTTTGAGGATGAAAGTCACTTTCTCTTAGAGTTCCCTCTTCCCCCAATCGAGAGCATCACTATGACTAGGTACATGATGTATAAGTATAGGATAAATAACATAAGAGACACGATACTTCCTAAAGTTACTCAAAAATCTGCCACGTACGGCTCAAGAGAGGCTAGTATAAAAACGCCATGGCTTGGTTAAACCATTGGGGAATTGACAAAAATGCCACTTTGCAAAATATCAATAACATTAAAAATATTATCACATCTAATTTTAAAGAGAAAATGTGGGGTGGGGAAGAATTAGAGGTTAAAAGAAAATTAATATACTATGAGTTTATTAACCCTAATCTAGGAGATCAAAAGTATCTCTTTGTTTTAACTACTTCGAAGAAGAAAATTAATAGAGCCAAGATAAAAATGAACTCTCATGAGCTTCATAGTGAAACAGGACACCGGACAATTCCTAAAACACCGTGGATGGAAAGGATTTGCCATCTTCGTGAGACTATGAACATTGAGGATGAAAGTCACTTTCTCTTAGAGTTCCCTATGTACAACCAGATTAGATTGTAGTTTCATAATATTTGCTATAATACAAACCTCTCTAAACTTCTAACATTTCAAAACTATGGCAACTTAGGAACACTTCTTTCTAAGCTTTTTGAGCATAGGAATAAAATTTTACAACAATCCAAATAATTCCTTTCTTTTTTCTTAAGGTCCTATAGAAGAAAATTGGTCTCTGTGTACATTAACTACCACCATCATCATTATCATCATAATTTATTAATATTATATTATTACATAATACTATGTTATGTACTACTATAGTTGTTGCCTAAATAGACAAATCCTTTAAATTAGTGATTTTTTCATATTTGTTATCGATTTTTTTAAGTTAGATAATTTCATATTGATTCAAAAAAATTGTACATAGCATAAGATGCTTGGTTTCTCACTTGAGAAACCAAATTAGTAATAAAAAAGGAGATTTCCATTATTAAATATCTTCACTTAAACTTATGGAGTTATGTTAGACCTTATATAGAGATGAAATTGGAGATTACTAAACAAAAAATCTAAATGACTGCTATACTAGGAAAACCCAATGAGAGGCTAAATTAAATAACCGTGTCTTCATTAGAAATAGAAATAATTGGCACATCTTGGCTTTGAGAAAACTTATGTTCCTTGTCAGGAAATTCAAGGCCGATGGTGGCTTTTACGTTAATCTTGAGTTTTGAATCTAGGCGACAAATATGATCTAATCCTAAACTTCATCCAACTATAGCAATAGTTTGTGATGTTTTATCCTATTGTCTTGCATATCTTTGGCTAGAAGAGATTTCATTTTCCAGTATAAAGCCACAATCATGTTGTATTTAGTCTCTTGGGACCGATAGGTGCCAACATCTTGAACCCATCAACTTATATTTTGCTCAATATCATCTTGACGAATATAACCCTGCTTAGTTTTCAACCAAGCTTCCTTCTTAGCAATCTCCCATTTGATAGTAGCAGGGGTTTTCCTCTAGTATATGTCCTCTACATTTGTTTCATCCTTCATTTCTTGCATTTGTGGTCCTATCCCCCTTCCCCTATTTCCATGTCATCCACGGACATTGCTAGCCATCAAAAGGAGGGTTGGCAATGTACCACCTACTCAAAAGAGAGGGGGAGTTGAAACACAATGCACACCCAACCATAGGAGGAACCCTAAACCCTATATCAATAGAAAGGAGTACTTAAACTAACTTGTGGTCACTAGAATCATGCACTACCACAAGAAGAACCCAAAACCCATATGCAACAACGATGAACCAGACACCCACCTCGATGCTAGGAGGAATTAGAACCATTGAAATTGCAATATGTGGATCAAAGAAAATGAAATCAAAAGAGGAAAGAACCCACTAACCTAATGTGGAGGAGAATCAACTCCATTTGGAATTTTCCTTATTGAATAACATGACCATCACCATATTGACTAGCAAGCCACATCGCCTTCAATGGGGATTCTATCATAAGCAATCTCGTCATGGTAGAATTATGAGAGTAGGAGTCTGGTGTGAACCATATCTTATCACAATGATGGAGGTATGCAGATACAAGGGTCATACAGGTCATCAGCCTCGCATGAACCCTCCCCATAATCCTCATTACTCCTCCAGCCAAGTGACCATCGTATATCCATTGTCTAATACCCCCAGTTTGACCCTTGGAATAGATATATTGAATCCATTGTATAATGTTCTCTTGTTTGGATTGTGTGATTGGATGATCAAGCCAATCAGAATGCTATACAAACATTATGTTGATGAATAATATAAATGAAACAAAATGGTTGTGTAAGGTGCACCAAAGGGGATATCATTCCACTAGAGGGGAAGAGGAAAGGGGGCCTATGGGGGATTGAATCCTTTATTTCCAAGTGTCAACCATAGAGCCAATCCAATTGCTGTCATGAGCCTTAAATGAGCCAATTAATACCTTTTACTGCTTTCACCCAATCATTTAATTTATGTGTGAAGTTGGTGGGAAAAGTCCCTTTGTGTAGTTAAGGAAGGATGGGGATGAAGGCGCTTTGGGGATAGTTGTAGAATTAATTTTCCCCATTATCAGAATTTATGGCAGGGGAGTTGGTTTCTTTCCCCTTTATCCTACCATGGAGTTAGAGCCATTGATCTTACCTTCACGCCTGCACACTCATGGACCCATTACTCATGCATTCGTTCACCTATACTTACACTTCCTCGAGACTCGTTCACGCACAAAATCGCATAACTTGTTACGTAGATACCTTGGCCTAGTTCTATAGTGTCCCTTTTTAAGAATTTGCAAAAACTAGGAAAAATTGCCAATTTTGACCAATTCAACCCTTAGACTAGTCTTGACTCAACTGCTTCCAAATGGTTCCGAATTGGGTCTGAATGAGTTTGGAAGGTATTCTTAAATGTAAATGAGGCTTATGGATTCTTGTACACTCTTAAAACACTTCTTAAACATTCATTTATAATCAAGGAAAAATGATGAACTTTACTAGTCAAATCAAGGTTCACAATCCCCAAGGGTAGGAGACAAAGATGGCTTCCCAAACACTGTATAACCTTCCCAAATTTCGGAAAAGAGACATGTTAGTGATAAAGGACTTCAATGGTATCCCCAATTCATCATTAATAAGTTTCTTTAAGCTTCCGCAACTCCCATAAATCAAATATTTGTATACTAGCTTTAACATAGGGGAAATGATAGTAAATCTTCACAAATGGTTATGAAACTTAAGAATATTGCTCCCAATGCTTCTTTAATGAATATCAAACTTCTTCAAAATATTAATGGCACTCCATACAACAATAATATATCAGATTTTGACTGAACCATTCGAATTTGATACCACTTCAAGTGCAAATAACAAGGTAGTGGGGAAATGACACCATTTATTCATAGTTTAGCATTTTTACGTCAAATATATTGGAGTTTAGACCTAAAATTATTATGAGCAGTAAATACAGAGTATATATATAAGATTACAAATATATTGGGCCTCAAGAGCTATCCCAAAGAGTTCATCACCTCACCAAGTGTGCCTCTCCTTAAGGAGCAAGAATATGCCAAGAAATGGAAGAATGGTTGTAGAAGCAAGCTGAAAGAGATGTGCCCACGAGCTGCCCTGTAGGTTCAACATGTAACAAAATACTCCGTTGTAGCTCCAAATGAAAGGTTTGAATGGCCTCTCCAATTTCCAATTAGGATGGGAATCTTTCACCCTCGAAATTGGTGCAAAGGTAAGTAGAATAACACTCTACTAGCTCTCCTCTCCAAATGCAAAATATCAGATGATCAAAATATGGTATTCTTCTTTGTTCCTGACTTTTATAAACTTCCTAAGGATTCCCTAATTCGAATTCCATCCATGAGATTCATGCCAACTCAATTTGGGAAGAGATTCCCAAGTATGCCACTTGTCCCTCCAAATCTAGCCTCCTCCTTCACTAAATTCGTGTAGGTGTCTCTTTGGCTGCCCTCACTCCCTTGTGCGCCTTCTTGGAGGCTATTTTTAGCCCTAACATGTCATATATGTCAGATGTCAGCCATCAGGTCCGATTCTTTCATATGTGTCATAGGCATCTTCATCATTCGTGTCATAGAAACTAGGGAATCTAGCCCAAGTGTCCCACTAGATCCAAAATGCCTCTTCCTCTTCCATGGGAGTTACTCTTCCTCTACATTTCGACCTCATTGAATCATTCAAAGTATTATTCCCTTCCAACTCCCCCAAGGATAGTGTACTCCACCTTGGATTCGAATGGGTGAGAGTGGAATGCCACGTGGCATGGGAAATCTAGCTTTGTGGGGGTCCCACACCATCCATGTGTCTCCATGACCAAGTGCCATCTTATTTTTTCTTCATAAATATTTATTTATCCCCTATTAATATATTTATGTCAAGCTAAAGTATATTTGGGGTTTATTAGTCTCCTTATTCCAAATTTAATGTCTCCACCCAACCTAGGAAACTAGTAGATTGGTGGAATTTTCTCCTTTTGGAATTTATTTGAATGGGGACATTACAGTCCTCACCACCCAAGATTGCTTGCCCTCAAGAAATATCAATTTAGGATGTTGCAAACTTGTTCCTCATTTATCAGGTGGCCTTCCATGAGGAATGTCTCCCAAAACCTTTTCATTCTTGTGTTTCATGTTGTGGGATGACACTACTTGATTCGGATAGGTGTGCATTCCTCTCAATACCCTTTGTTTTCCTTCCGAATATTTGAATATCATTTTAGGGATTTTATAGTTCACTGTATGTTCCCCTATAGATTATAGCCATTTCACTCCCATGACCACATTAGTGTCAACAACATCAACCACATAAAAGCTATCAAAAAATGTGTAATTACCTATGGTGAGTTGTAGCTTTGGAATCCATGTTTTGCACTCCATAGTATGGTGACCTGGAATGATGACTGTGAAGCCATCGAATGGTTAATCAGGTAGCTTTCTCCTCTCCACCATGGCTGCATCAATTAAATTATGTGTGGCTCCTCCATCTACCAATACCAAAACCCTTTGTCCTTGTACAGCTCCTTGGCATCGAATAGTGTGGAAACGAGGCACTCCTGAAAACACTGCTAGTTTCCCTTTGTCAGGTAATGGATGATCCTCTTATTTTTTCTCTTCTTATGCTATGGCATATCCCTCTTCTTGGGCTGAAATATGTCCTCCTTCCTCCATAACCCCTTCATACTCATCATCAGAAAATACTTCAATGAATTGTGCCTTTCCCTTAACACATTTATGCCCTGGTACCCATGGTTGGAAGCATGTGTAACATAGTTTCTTCCTTCTGATTTCTTCCCTACTTCGTCCCTCTTTCTTATCCTTTCCAATTTCATCTTCTTTCCATGGCTTATTTTCAAATCTGAATTGGGAAGGAAAGTTGGTCTTTGGGGGAACCCTTGTCATTGGTAGCACATTCTACAAATCTCTTGCCAAGTTCATGGCATCCTTCAATGAATTAGGTTTGTGGGATTTAACTAAACCTTTAAGGGTTCAGCCAAACCTTCAGTAAAGAGAAAGAATAATATTACCATATATATATTAGCCACCTTAACTGATAGTCTTTGGAATTCCGACATATACTTAGCAGGGGTTCCAACTTGCTTCAATTGGGCTAGTTCTTTGAAAGGCAATTCTGGGTCTTTTTGCTCAAATCTTTCTAATACCCTGTCAACAAATTATCCATATGTTGTAACTTGATCACGTCCCAAATTTTTCAGACCATGGAACCACCATTCATTGGCTTCTCCTCCAAGATGCAAAATAGCCATTTTTAAAGTATCCTCTTCCACCATTGGATTCAACTGAAAATACACATCTAGTTTTTGTACCCAAGTATTTGCAGAACTATGAGGTGAGCCATCAAAAGTGGGAAGGGGCATTTTTCCAATGGAATAATTCAATTCTTTATTCTGAAATGGATTCCTATTACCTTCCCTCATTTTGAGTTTGCTTGCAACATTAAAGTATTGCTCAAAGGGTAGAGTCCTTCTACAATCTTCACTCAACTTTTCCCATTCTTTCACAACTTCCTGCATATCAAATTGGAGGTTAGGTTCTTCTTTGGATTCAATAAATTTAGGTGTATTAGGCCTTAATGAAATCTGAAATTCATTAGGTCTATTATGAGGTCCTGTTCTTGAGAAAATGTTTTCACCCATTGCCTTCTTTTCCTTGAAAGAAGAACTACTGCTACCTCCTATTACTCCTTTGCTTCCCAGCTGACTAGCCAACAATTCGAATCCTTTCATGATATGTTTTGTCATGTATTCAAATAATGGTTTCATGAATTTAGTAAATTCCTCTTTATCCTCTAAGGTTCCCTTCTCATCCTTAGCCATAGTTTCAATAAAATGCTCTTCTTCTCCTACTTCTTCCTCTTCAACAAAGGTGCTTTTAGTTTCAAATCCTAAGGGTGGTCCCTGACTTCTTGTCCTCATTAATGGTCAACCACATCAGGTTCAAGGACCATGCTCTGATACCACTTGTAGTGTCCCTTTTTAAGAATTTGCAAAAACTAGGAAAAATTGCCAATTTTGACCAATTCGACCCTTAGACTAGTCTTGACTCAACTGCTTCCAAATGGCTCCAAATGGTTCCGAATTGGGTCTGAATGAGTTTGGAAGGTATTCAGACATGTAAATGAGGCTTATGGATTCTTGGAAACTCTTAAAACACTTCTTAAACATTCATTTATAATCAAGGAAAAATGATGAACTTTACTAGTCAAATCGAGGTTCACAATCCCCAAGGGTAGGAGACAAAGATGGCTTCCCAAACACTGTATAACCTTCCAAAATTTCAGAAAAGAGACATGGTAATGATAAAGGACTTCAATGGTCTCCCCAATTCATCATTAATAAGTTTATATAAGCTTCTTCAACTCCCATAAATCATATATTTGTATACTATCTTTAACATAGGGGGAAATGATAGTAAATCTTCACAAATGGTTATGAAACTTAAGAATATTGCTCCCAATGATTCTCTAATGAATATGAAAATTATTCAGCATATTAATGGCACTCCATACAACAATAATATATCATATTTTGACTGAACCATTCGAATTTGATACCACTTCAAGTGCAAATAACAAGGTAGTGGGGAAATGACACCATTTATTCATAGGTTAGCATTTTTACATCAAATATCTTGGAGTTTCGACCTGAAATTATTCTGAGCAGTAAATACAGAGTATATATATCATATTACAAATATATGGGGCCTCAAGAGCTATCCCAAAGAGTTCATCACCTCACCAAGTGCGCCTCTCCTCAAGGAGCAAGAATATGCCAAGAAATAGAAGAATGGTTGTAGAAGCAAGCTGAAAGATATGTGACAAAGAGCTTCCCTGTATCTTCAACCTGTAACAAAATAATCCATTGTAGCTCCAAATGAAAGTTCTGAATGGCCTCTCCAATTTCCAATTAGGATGGGAATCTTTCACCCTTGAAATTGGTGCAAAGGCAAGTAGAATAGCACTCTACTAGCTCTCCTCTCCAAATGAAAAATCTAAAATGATCAAAATATGGTCTTCTTATTTGTTCCTGAATTTTATAAACTTCCTAAGGCTTCCCTAATTCGAATTCCATCCATGAGCTTCATGCCAACTCAATTTGGGAAGAGATTCCCAAGTATGCCACTTGTCCCTCCAAATATAGCCTCCTCCTTCACTAAATTTGCGTAGGTGTCTCTTTGGATGCCCTAAATCCCTTGTGCACCTTCTTGGAGGAAATTTTTAGCCCTGACATGTCATATATGTCAGATGTCAGCCATCAGGTCCGATTTTGTCATAAGTGTCATATGCATCTTCATCATTGGTGTCATAGAAGCTAGGGAATCTAGCCCAAGTGTCCCCACTAGCTCCAAAATGCCTCTTCCTCTTCCATGGGAGTTACTCTTCCTCTACATTTCGACCTCATTGACTCATGCCAAGTATTATTCCCTTCCAACTCCCCCAAGGATAGTGTACTCCACCTTGGATTCGAATGGGTGAGAGCGGAATGCATGTGGCATGGGAAATATAGCTTTGTGGGGGTCCCACACCATCCATGTGTCTCCATGACCAAGTTCCATCTTATTTTCTCCTCATAAATATTTATTTATCCCCTCTTAATATATTTATTTCAAGCTAAAGTCCATTTGAGGTTTATTAGTCTCCTTTTTCCAAATTTAACGTCTCCACCCAACCTAGGAAACTAGTAGATTGGTGGAATTTTCTCCTTTTGGAATTTATTTGAATGGGGACATTACAAGTTCACTCTTTCACATAAATTGTTTTACCTTGCATAAACACTCATTGACTTACCCTCATGCATCAAACAATCTTACCCTATTGCATTGTCTCAGACTTGTCTCGACACCATACTATTTGTTACCGTGTAATCCCGATCTGTAGATTGAAGAGAGAGATATTTGGCTATAAGTGATCCCCGAGGCCTAATATTGACCCTGTGGGTTCTACTACTCTCACATTCCCGAGGATCCATGCATGAAAGATATAGGTAGGTCCCTAGAAATAGGAACCCAGTTGGAACCTTTCTATGCACACACTAGAAGCACTTGGAAAGAAGGATTTCTAGAGAGAACTAGATTGGAGAAGGGGATTCTTTAGCCTGGAAGGTGTTGTGTGTGTTAGAAAACTGGATCGTAGAACAATAACATAAAAAGATGCAGAAATAAAACACATAAACACAATACAAGAGATCTTTACAATACAATAGTACAACACATAACCATATTACAATGCCTTCCTTTTAAAGAAGGATTACCATGGGCCCGTAAATTACCCATTACTGACCAAGTCATGACTATGAAATTACAACATTTAACAAGGATTTTTTTTCCCAAAATTTTCGTTACGAGGGCGCTACCCCTGAACCCCCGCCAGGGGGGACTCCCAAAAGTAGTCACCACCCCTTCCCTAGACCCCCCATGACGACTATAGTGGGGGGTCAATCCCCCCCACACCCCCTTGTCATGGGATAGGATCCAAACACGACTGAAACACGACCTCTGAATCAGGAAGATCAAGCTCCACAATCAACAATCTCCCACTTGGACACTAATCACAACAAATCCACTGCTATTGCATATGTTGGACTATGCTCCAAACCATGGACTTAGAAAATATATCATCTTCACCTTCATGCTTGAAGGCCAACTAAAATTGAGTAGGAACTTAGTTTCTCTCTGGTTACTATCTTTGTCAACATGTCTGTAGGATTCTGGATAGTATGTATCTTTTCAAACTTCAAAAATTCATCTTGTAGAACATACCGTATGAAATGGTACTTAAGCTGTATATATTTAGTATTAGAATGTAAAGCTGAGTTCTTTGCAAGATGAATGGTACTCTGGCTGTCACTGTACAACCTGTTATGCTCCTGCTTCTTACCTAATTCCTCCATGAACCTATGTAGCCAAATCATATCTTTACTAGCCTCTATAATAGCAACATACTCTGCTTTCGTTGTTGAAAGTGTAACAACCTTTTGCAGTTTTGAAATCCAACTTAGTATTGTTCCAACTACAGTAAATACATACCATGTGGTGCTTCTTCTGCTATCTTTATCACCTGCCATATCTGCATCAACATATCCCTGTAGAACAATGTCTGAACCTCCAAAACATAATGCATAAGTAGTAGTACCTCTCAAATACCCGAGAATCCACCCCCGGGCCCCCTTTTGGCGGACACAACACTCACCCAATGGGCGCTCTGGGCGTCCAAAGGGTGCCCAATGCATAGCCCATTGGCTATGAATAGCCCACGGGCTATGCAATGGGTACCCAAAGGGTGTCCCATTGCATAGCTCGTGGGCTATGCATTGGGTGCCCTATGGGTGGCCCATTGCAAAGCCCACGGGATATGCATAGCCTGTGGGCTATGCAATGGGCCTCTCATAGGCCAATGAATAGCCCACGGGCTATGCAATGGGCCGCCCATAGGGTGCCTAATGCATAGCCCATGGTCTATGCATAGCCCTAGGGATATGCATTGGGAGCCCAATTCCCATTCAAAGGAGATTGAGGGTAGGATCTTAGCTCCTCCCTCGTGCACCCAAAGGGGCGTTCCCCATGGCCATCCTTTGGGTGCACAAGCCCTCGGGCCCAAAGAAAAAAAAAAAATTACCCAGGTTTTTACAGAGCGCATGCTGAAGCCCAAAGGAAAAAAAATTTACATTAAAAGTATTAAAAAAAATATTTACATTCCAAAAATAATTTAACTAACCTTGACAATGTTTGAAGCTCTTCGATGGTATTCAAAGCCTTGTGGATCATTGTTTCCAAAGGGTGACCGTAGAAAACCAAACTGCGTTAATATAGCATAAAATAAGTTTTTTTTACCGCTTTATGAATGTGGGATTAAAAAAATGACAAAAGCACAGAGAAAACATTGCCAAAGGAAATATAAAATAGAAAGATTTATTTAAAAACAAATAGAACTAACCTTCAAAGCACTATTAAATTACTTGAAATTTCAAACGTGAAGAATAGAAAACTAAAATAGTTTATATGGCTAATATTAAGTTTAACATTATTCGTTTTACAAATGAGGGATTAAAAAATGTGTAAATAGCTAATGCATTATTTCTAAATTTTGAGAAGAAGGCATTAAATGATATTTGACTAGTGTTATGTCTATTGGTTTAAAAAGATGATTTTCCTCCAAGCAAGGATTTTGATGGCATTGATGATAATTTTCCTCCAAGCGGGGATTTGAATGGGACATATGATGATTTTGGTGATGATGAACCCTCCAATGATGTTGATTTAACCTCGAGTAATAAACTTGATACTGATGAGGATAATCATTCTCCTACTAATTTTGGTGATGATAATATCAATGAGAGGGGTGATATTCCTCATAGTGATGAGGATATTCATTCTAATGAGGATGATTTAATGGTTCATGAAGCACAAAGGAAAATTGTACCAATGAGCAAGATTAAGTGTAGGACTAGGCCATTTTATATCAATCCAAAGCATTCTAGTTATACAAGGTCTAGGAAATATTTGCTCACAAGTCCCAGTTCTATTACTGATTTTATTTCATGTGAGTGTTGCCAAAAATATTGTCTGAAACAAATACACTACAATTATGCCTTAGATAAAAGGCGAGCATATCTGTCAATGAACAGAAATATGAAAAATTCATATTTGGTAGGGTGCATGATTTCTACAAAGGCAAGTTATGATTATCGCATTGGAAGTATTTCGTTTTGCAGAAGGGCATTCAAAAGAATCCACTCAATTGGTAATCTTAGACTATCAAGAATCCAGACAAGGATAGAAAAGGATCCTACATTTTATTCTAAAGAATATCATGCATGAGCTAGTAGGCCGATAACAAACATTTCAATGTCATGGATGCATGACTTCTTTTCTAAGCATGGAGAGAGTATGCCAGATAGAGAAACCATACACATTCCAGACAATTTCTCAAGGCAGGAAATCTACAACTTGTACAAGGCATTTGTTCAAGACGCTGAAGGAAATAACAATTTCATTAGATATGCATATTTTACAAGACTATGGAAAACAAAGTTCAACAATGTCCGTATTCCTAAGAGGTCAAGGATGGGGGTTTTCAGTATATGTGCTTCTATTAAACAAAGAAGGGATAAATAAGAAGGGATAGAGAGAGGTATGTCTCTAAAAAAATTAATTTTTTGGAATAAATATCTATTACGAAAGCTCATCAATGTTTTGTTTTTATTTTATTTGATGATTTTGTTGTTAAAGAACTTCAAGCACATCGCAATCAACAATCAGTTGAACGAAAAAAATTATACAAACATTGCAAGAAGTGTTATGATGAACCACATAAGTATATGGGTTTGATAATTGATGGCATGGATAAGAAAAAACACTTTTGCCACATTTTGTTTGTGTACTAAAGAATTTAAAGGAGGGAATATTTATTCAGTTTCACTTGGTTGGTTGTATGATTTTCAATGGTCAAATGTCTCCAAGGGTTTACTTCACAGCTCCCAATATTCATAAAGATGAAAATATGATCATTACCATAATTCACCATGTGTTGACTCATTGGTCTGGTAATCTTCCTCAAGTTCTATATCTGCAATTGGACAACACCAACCGGGAAAACAAAAAGCAGATCGTATTTGGTTATCTAAACATGCTTGTTGAATTGGGAAATTTTCAGAAGGTTAAAGTTGGTTTCCTTTTTGTTGGGCATACACATGACCATATTGATCAAATGTTTAGCCATTTTGCAGTGATATTGGGGAGGAAGAATGTTGGGATACTTCCATCATTAACGAAAATTATTAGAAAACATAGTCCAGAGCTTGTTGTACTAACATTGGAGGAAACTATTGACATGCGAAGATTTATTTTGGGATCGCATGGTGAAGAAAGGTGCATCGAGAAACTTAATGACATCAGCTTTCAACATCAATTTCATATAGAAAATATTGATGGGAAAATACTACTATGGGGTAAGAAGTACTCAACAAGTTCAGAATGGGGGCCTACATCGGGTTTAGCATTTCTGAAATTCATCCCAAGTCATCAAATGTATGCTTCAAAGTTATTGTTGTTGCAATCAGCTGTTGAGATTCAAAATGCACCCCGACACAATAGAGATGTTGATTATTCTCAATGCTTGGAAGAAATCAAAAAGTCTATCAAAGATACATATGACTAGTTTGATGTTGTCGATTTTGTTTGGTGGGAGTCATTTTTCATGGAGAAAAATGACATAATTTCAAACTCTACAAATGGAGATATTTTTTTGAAGACTCCATTTAGTTGGCCACAAAGTATGTCAAATGAAAATGAGGAGAGAAATGTTGATCTTGGAGGTGTTGAATCTTCTCAACCAGAAGAAAGGGAAATGTACACTGGGTCTAGAAGATCATCTGCACGATGTGAGGCGATGGAAGACCTTTATAGAGGCTCAGTACAAGATCTTAAGGAGGGTTGCATGATTGCAGTTTCTGCCACAAAAGATCCATGTGGTTATCCATTCTGGATTGCAAAAGTTATGAAGGCCAATAAAGAAAATGAAGAAGTTATATCTGTTGAAGTACATTGGTATACAACAGACACACACCCATTTGATGGTGTGTACAAGCCGGAAATGGTGATTGAGAAAAAAATGTTTGCAAAAAGAGAAAAAGAAAGGGTCAAAATGTAAATCATTGTCGCATAGACATTTTGAAATTAGAGGATGTTGACATACTAGTTTATGAATTCCAGTTGACAAAGAAAGGCACTCTTCGCTCCAAGACTATAGACATTATCAAAATATTGTTGGCACTAGAAATAGTTGCAACATGGGAGTCTGCTAAACCAAGGCGTAGATCTAAAAGGAATATGGCATATGAAATGTTGGGTGTATGTGAAGATTCAGATGGTGCACTCATTGATAGTAGAGAAGAATACGGGTCATCTACATCTTCATCCAATCATTCATCTAAAGAAAATGTAGCTTATGATGGTGTGTCAGAATCCATGTGTTGATTTGAATATTTGCACATGAAACATTTTGTCTTTTTTATTAATATGTCATTTTTTGTAGGGCAACTCTAAAGGAGTGCTTGAATTTTGATATGAATTACTTCTACGTCTTATGGTTTACTATATGATTTTATGATGAATATCATAATTTTTTTTATTTTTTTTATATGAAAAGAGTGGTCAAATTATTTCTTGAATAATTTGTGTTTGACTCAGTGCAATTTTTATATAGTGTTACTACGAGATTAAATAATCACAATTTTCAATTATGATAAAATCATATAATAATGCCATTTTTTGAAAAAATGTGCTACCGGTAGCATTAGTTTTCAATTTAGAGCTTGATTTTAAGGTTTTTGCAAACAACAATAACAAATGTTTTGGTTCATTTCTATATTTTTGATCCCAAATCAATAAGTGGTGCTACCGGTAGCACCACTTTTTGATTCAGGGTTGTTTTTTGGTGTTTTTTATGCAAAAATATGGGTTTTTATGGCTAGAGTTCTCGTTTTGAGTATAAAGTTCTCGTTAAGTTGTATAACTTGTTTATACATTTATAAATACAATATGAAGAGACACTTGGTTTCATCTTCCAAGCCATCTCTTGGAATTCTCATGACTATTCGTCTTCACCTAACCCTAACGGATTAGGTTCCAACAATTCTTATCCATAGATGCCTAGAAACTTCTTTTACTACCTAAGGTATGGATTTCCTTTTCCCACCATGTTAAGAGATCCTAGACCCATTGGTAGTGGTTAAAGCCTCCTAATGGTGTCTATATCAACACATAGTGGATGGGTCTCTAGGGCTTAACCATATTTGTGGTAGGGAAAAAACATTGTAAGGTTGTTGACACTAATTAGGGAGGGAAACATTATCATCAAGCACTAAATAGATCTCCTTAGGATCAAGTTCCATTCATGGGACCTCAAACCTCCACATATGACCTTTGTTGGTTAACAGTAACCTTAAAGGGTGTTATTAGTGTAATCAATATGTTATTTTTGCACCACGAATGTGTCTAGAGATATATCCAATCTCATAAGATGAGAATAAAGGGCCTTGAGTCCTAAATTCCCCCTCCCAATCTCAATAACCATGAGCAACACTCGAAAACCACAAAATAAACCCTATCATAGGGGTCTTTTTGAATCTTCTCAACCTCAAGAGCGTTGAATGAGTTCTCTTAGTAGCACACCAACCTTTGTGGGGGTTGCGCGTAGGCCTTTGAGTGGGATACAAGTGTTGTGGGTAGGTTTTGTGCAATGAAAACATGTTTGGATTGTGCCACATCATTGATGGGGTGAACAAGGATGTTAATCCCTAATTGAACCTTCTCTATCTAAAGTTCCATGAACAAACCCTATCACAACAACACTATCCCTCACTAGGGGGTCCTTTCCCTAGAGTTAGACATGGGTTCCATTAGCATGTATTTCATGCATAGTGGATGGGTCTCGACAATGGTTATGGGAGGGAAGCATTATTTCCGAGACTAAATAAATATTCTCAAGCTCAAGCACCATTGACAAGTACTCATACCTCCACATATGACCTATGCTAGTTAACAATCACCTCCAAGGGTGTTATGTGTGCCAACAATAGATTATTTGTGCACCTTGAATGTGTCTAGAGGTCTATGCAATGTCATAAGAGGATAATAATAGGAATTATTCCTTAAATGCCACTTCACGGTCCCAATCACCATGAAAAACATATACAAACCACAACACAAACTCTCTCTTGGGGGACCTTGGCATCAAGGTTAGATATGGATTCCATTAAGATATTTTTCACATCAAGGATGGGTTGTAAGGAATTGAAAATGGTCATGGAAAGAAAACAAGTTACTATGTTATATTGTTGAATATTATTGGACTTAATAGCCTTGAATGAGTCCTTGTACCATCACATTATTCCTTTTTAGGGGTTCTATGAAAAATTTCGAGTGGGATACATGTGTCATGGGTAAGCTTTGTGCTCTAAAAATGGGTATGGACTATGCCACATGATCAACGATGTAAACAAGGATGTTAATCCATAATTGAACCTTCTTGAGCTCAAACATGATGAACAAACCTTAGACACAATGGCAGGATCCCTCACTATGATTCCCCCCCCCTAAGAGCTAGATATGAGTGCCATTAGCATGTATTTCATGCACAATGGATGTCTCCTGAGGACTTAAACCATAATTATGGTAGGGAAACAACATACTAATATTGTTTACATTGGCTAGAGGATGGAATCATTATCCTAAAGCATTAAATATATATTCTCAATATAAAGCATATTGACAAGCCCTCAAACCTCCACATATGACCTCTATTTGTTAACAATCGCCACCAAGGGTGCTATGTGTGCCATCAATAGGTTATTTGTGCACCACGAATGTGTTTATATTTCTATCCAATTTCATCATAGGATAATAATGGGCATTATGCCCTAAACACCACTCCTTGGGCTCAATCAACATGAAAAACACCTACAAACCACAACGCAAACCATATCTTGGGGGTCTTTGGAATCAATGTTGGATATAGATTCCATTAAGATATTTTACACACTAAAGATAGGTTATGGGGACTTGAACATGATCGAGGAAGGAAAAAAAATGCCTAGAGGATATCGTTGAATCTTCTATAAGTGAAGATCCTTGAATGTGTCATTATACCAACACATCAATCCTTTGAAGGGGTTCTATGTAGGCCTTCAAATGGGATATAAGTGTTGTGGGAAGGTTTTGTGCACTAGAAATAGGTTGGCACCATGCAACATCATCAATGGGGTAAATAGGGACATTGATTCCTAATTTAACCTTCTTGAGGTCAAGTTCCATGAACAAACCCTAGATGCAACAACAAGATCCCTCACTAGAGGTTCTTTTCCATAGGTGTTGGATATGGGTGCCATTAGCATGTATTTCACAAACAGTGGATGGGTCTCGAGGACTTAATCATCATCATGGCAGGGAAATAACATCCTAAGGCCTTTGATAGTAGTTTAGGGAGGGAATCATGATCCTCAATCACTAAATAGAAATTATCAATATCAAGTGTCATTGACAAGCCCTCAAACCTCCACATTGGACCTCTGTTGGTTAACAATCACCTCCAAGGGTGTTATGTGTGCCAACAATAGGTTATTTTTGCACCATGAATGTCTCTAGAGGTATATCCAATTTCATATCAGATAATAATGGGCCTTGTTCCCTAAACACCACTTCATGGGCTCAATCACCATGAACAACATCCACAAACCATAACATAAATCCTCTCTTGGGGTATTTGGCATCAAGGTTGGATAACAACATCTACAAACCACAATACAAATCCTCTCTTGGGGTATTTGGAATCAAGGTTGGATATGGATGCCACTAAGAGATTTTTCACATTGGGGATGGGTCGTGAGGCCTTGAAAATGGTCAAGGAAGGAAAACAAGTGCCTCAACAATATTGTTGAATCTTCTCTAACTCAAGATCCTTGAATGAGTCCTCCTACCAACACATTAGTCCTTTGTAGGGGTTCTATGCAAGCCTTCATGTGGGATACAATTGTCGTGGGTAGATTTTGTGCTCTGAAACTAGGTATGGACTGTGCCATATGATCAAGGGTGTAAAAAAGTACGTTAATACTTGATTGAACCTTCTTGAGCTCAAGCACCATGGAAAAACCTTAGACACAATGGCACGAGCCCTCGATAGGGGGGTCTTTTCCCTAGGAGCTAGGACATATGGGTGTCATTAACATGTATTTGATGCACAATGGATGGGTATGAAATCCTTAACCATAGTTGTGGTAGGAAAACAACATCTGAAGACCCTTGATATTGGTGGGGGGAGAGATACAACACCTCAAGGATCCCTAAATGTGCCCTAAATAGAGCCCTTAGGCTCAAGCACAAATAACACATGTCCTAAGACTTCCACATGAAATATTGGATGGTTTGTGGGGCCTTCACCATCATCAAAGATTGAAAATCAGTGTCTTAAGATATTATTTAAGCTTTTTGAATAAGAATATGGCATGGAATATGGGAAAGGAACATGGAATGTGAAGAAGGAAAGCACATGCTCTTTTAATGTATGTGTGTTAATAGCATGAGCATTCTCCTACAAATTCAAAACAATTTGGTGGGATTTCCTATTTCCATCTACATGTTGGATGAGTTGTCTCCTTTGGTTTTAGCTTCGGAATGGCAACCCTAGTGGTTTAGGTAGCATAAACCAAAACAAATCCATTTTCCCAACTCCATATTCTTAAGGGCATTTTCAACCATGCTTTTACATATGAATCATATATTCATTTCTTATGAAACTCCACACAACTATAGCTCTTTGTCTATGAATTTTAAATGTATGTTTTTTAAGAAAGAAGAAATTCCTTTCTAATTTTTATTGATTTTTATTTGTACATATATCATATTTCTAAAATACAGGTCTTTTATTTTTTGTCTTACATTTTATTGCCTTGCCCATTTAGAAAACAAATTGTATGGTACACGAGTACAGATGGAGGCCTACACACTAAAAGACAATGGTTGGTTTTAAGTTAAGGACCCCAAACACTGTCTTAATGATTGACCTCATTATTTTTTGGCTTCATTGACTTTATTAAATTTAAAAAAAATTAAAATTAACATTAAAAATACAGGAAAAGAGTTGTGCACAAGAACCAACTATTTTGTATAAGTGTACAATTGTTTTCAATAAATTCCATCATTTTGATACTAAACCATGATCTTAACATGGACATATTCATTATGTTTTAGAGTAAAAATAACATAGCGATGTTAGAAGAAAGTGAATTTCTCTAAGTTATATTCATTTTCCATAAATACAAGTTACATATTCTTGAAGCTTATACATTTTCCTATATTTCAAATTTTTACCCCATATTATAATAGGTTGTGCATCTTTAATATTCCTCCTAGTCAACATAGTGTTGTTTTTTCCATATTTCTATTGCAACTAACATGTCATAGAGGGAAGCATTAGCTTGCACCAACTCTTATATTTTCCTATGCTTTTGGCTTTGGAAAACACCAAAACAGTTAGTCATGGATTATGAATGTAAATTGTAATGGGATAGGAACTTATTAGTAACATTAGTTGTAAATATGTGGCGAGTCAACGACAATTTTTAAGAGCATAGAATAGACATCAAGCAAACCCAAGCAAATGAGGTCGTCTCTCTTTCTTCCTATTCACATATCCCATCTCCCCAAAGGAATATAACATTTTGGTCCATAGTTATTTTTTGGCATTGGTAATGCTACATGTGTCTATGCTATCATCAGTGGTAATGTGGTTATAACATTGGTGTCTCATATTTGATTACTATTTTAGGACATTTGACATTGGCCTCTTGACCACTTAGTATGTAATTCATGGAATTCTCATTATTGCAAGAGATACTTAATTATAGAGAAGCACATAATTAATACTTCAATGCAATTCTCTCAACAACCAATCTTTTACATGTTTGGTAGAGCTCATTATAAATATAATGCAAAGTTTTCTTCATTTTATAAATAAATGTGTTAATGATTTTTTTTTGGGATAGATGACTATTTATAAGTTCAATGAAATTTTCTGACTTGTATGTTCTCGATTAATTTAGATATGAACCTACATAAAATGGACATTTTTAACATCACAAAACCTAAATTTGAGATTATAATAGTGAAAAATGTGATTTTATTCATTCAGTTTTCATCATCATCAAACCTTCACTTCATTGTTCTCCAAATTGATCAATCCCCTTTTCTCGATTCTATGCATCTTTCTCTATCACAATCTTTCAATTTTTACTTGTTGTTTCTAGCAACATTGATATAAATGTGATCATACTTTGTGTGTCAAATATTTGATAATGTCCCATGTCTCTTTCCTCCCACCTCAAATCCAAAATCTATAAGATGTGTCATTTATTTACATAATTAAGCAACATTTTTTAATCCTTGGGTGGGATTCTTAAGCAAGCTATGGATAATGTAACATAATTGTTGTTATCATCAAATCTACGCATTAGGGATTATACTCTAACATCCACTATTTTTTACATTAGAGATCAAATTCACCTATTTTTCACATAAGATATGATTAAATTGACCAAAAATTACAAGTTTTAATATATATTATGTTTTTTCATTGAATAGTCGCCTACATATCTATATTAATTTTCAACAATGAAAAATTTGAAAGAGAAATATTGTTTTTAGAATAGCTATTTTCATAAAATGTATATCTAATTTAAACATACTAATTGAAATACAACTATTTCTACACCACTCACTATAATTTTTCATGAAAGATGAGCTACCATTAATATAATAATCAAATTTCAACCCTGTTAAAAATCATGCTCAAATATCTTTATTAATTTTTTTAAATAATTTTTTATAAATTTTGTATTTAATATATATAAATATTAATAATAATTTATTTGATAAATATAATAATAATAATTAAGATATATATATATATATATATATAAGTGCATATATAGAGGGATGGTGTGGCCACAACTAGGGTTTGCAGGCGTCAGTCTAGCCTGCGACTAGCCTTTAGCTGGTAGGTAATGGTGGCTTCCTTTTCCAGCTGTGGGCGGTGCTAGGGTGACATCGGTTTCACATTTTGTCTTGGGGAAAACGCCCTATCGTTCACGGTGTTGTTAGGTCTCCCTGACCATTTTCGTTTTTTTACCTAGCTCTTTTACCTGGGGTTTTTACTGCTTTACTAACTTTGGAGTTCGAGGAGATCGTGGACTACAATAATGACCATTTGGAGGCAGGTGATATATGGGTTTCGCCAGCTGGCGATCTTAGGGTTGAGGCGGGTTCTTGGTTACCGAAAGTGTCTATTGGTGTACTGCCCAAGGTTCCTTCGGCCTCCCCTCACATCCTGGGTTTCGCACCTACTGATTTTCTGAACCTACCTTCCTCCCCGGAGCTTGAACTGAGGTTACCTTTTTCGTCTGGATTTGTTGCAGATTTTCCATCTGATGTGCTGGGAGGACCAACCTGGGGCTTTCTGGGCCTCCATCACCCATTGTTTACTGCTCTTGGCGTCCCTTCTGGACCGTGTGTTTCTTATGACTTTCTGGATGGATTTGGTTCGGGCCTTTGTCTTGGCTTAGGCAGGAACGGGGGGGGGGGGGGGGGGGGGGACTACATGTGTCTCAAGGAAGCTCTATTTTAGGGTCGTCTCAGCACAACGATTCAGGGTTTTTAGCATATTTTTTGGAAACCCTAGAACACAGGGGATACCCTATCCCGTCTTCTCGCAGGGATTCGATCCTAGTTTATAGGAAGGGATCGGTGGAGGAGGGTTTGGAGTTTAACTATCGAAAGCGGAAAAAAAGGATATGGTTGAAAACTAAAGGGAAAGGCATCAATTACACTTTGGGAGAAGATATTGGCTTCCACCAGATCCTGTAGATGGCCAAGTAGGCTCTTTTTGGGTGGGATTATGGGAAATCTTGTGCGTTGCATACGATGATAAGTTGGACAGAGAAGAACTGGCAGGAGCAGTTGGGTTATGTTCCAGAGGTGGTGGCCCTTTCAAGAACTGGTTTGCCTTCAATTTCCTTCAGGCCGAACATGCCCTGTGGGTCCTGAGCCGAAATTGGAACCTGGATCATGCTCCTTTCTTGCTTAAACCCTGGAACCCCCTCTTTGATGCTAGTAGGGAAATACTAGATACTATTCCTCTGTGGGTACGCCTCCCGGGTCTTCCTCTTCACTACTGGTCAGAGGAACACTTCAAAAACATTGGAAACATTCTGGGTTCATTTTTGGAAGCGGACTTATCTTTCCTGGAAACAAAACAAAGGAAGGTTGCTCATGTTCTGGTTAGTATCAATGTCGGGAAGGGTCTTGTCGAAGAGATGGATTTGTGCTGGGGTCCCTTTGTTTATACTTAGAAGTTGGACTATGAGAATGTTCCCTTCCGGTTTCGTAGGTGCCATGAGTATGGCCACCCTGTGGCATATTGAAATCTTCCACTCAGGACTTTAAATGGATTCTACTCACAGAAGGAGGGGGGATTTGCAAGTGTTAAGCAACCGGCTCAGGAACCTCCTCCTCAGATGGAGTCTACTCAGGACTCTGGCAGTGATCATGAGTTTAGTCCGGAGGAAGGAATTCATTCTTCTTTTCCAGAGGAGGAATTCAGTGGTCATAATGCTCCCCAGAATCTTCAAGTGCCTTCCTTCACGGGTACTTATTTTCCCCCTTTTACTCATTCCATAAATTTATTTATGAAAAATATTTCTTTTTCGGGTCTTGACTGGGTTGAAGGCCTCAAGAACCTTACCATTTCCTCCCGCACTCTTCCGACTCAACCATCTCTCTTTGGCCCCCCCATTGATATACCGAAGGAGGATCCCACCCCCAGATCCCGACCCCTCCTTTTTTGAGCTCGCTTCCCCTTCATCCCCTCATGACTCTTCAGACTCTGGGTATTTTCTCCATTATACCTCTAAAAAATCCTCTGGATGGCTTGGGAAAGGTAGGAAGAAACCTGCCAAAGGAAGAGGACGAAAGTCCTTCATTTCTAAGGCTCATACTAGATCAAGCAAAGACCTTTTGGAAGGTAAACAACAATCAATTAAAAGGGCACTTAGAGCAGTGCGAGCCCAGAAGAAGGGTCGCAAATGAAAGTGATGTCCTACAACTGCAGAGGTCTTGCTAATCCCTCTAAAACATCAGCATTGAAGAGAGTGGTCAATCTCGAGCACCCTGATGTAATTTTGATTCAAGAAACGATGGGAGTAGGAGAAGAGGTTAAAGTTAGGTTGGGAAGTTGGTTTTCGGGGTGGATTTTCGAGGCTTCGGATGCTAGAGGTAGGTTTGGTGGCCTGGCTTTGGGGTGGAATGAGAAAACAGTGAAGGCTTCTAATTTGTGGGGGATGGAATCTGTCCTGGGTATGAATTTTTCGGCTCTAGACATAGGTGTGGAGCTAACAATTTTTAATGTATATGGGCCTTATCTTAATCAGATCCCTTTTTGGGAATCTCTGTTCAATAAATCCTTTCTAAAAGGAGATTCGGTGATACTGGTTGGTGACTTAAATTTTTCCTTGGGACAGGCTCAAGTTTGGAGACCTCATGCGCAGGTAGAAAATTTAACTTATTTATTCATCGAGAATCTTGTAGAAAGGAACTTGTTCGCATCAAGCCAACCTGGAAAAACAATAGATATGGAGAAATTCGTGTTGCAAAAAGACTGTATAGGTTCCTGGTAGCAAAACAGTTGGTGGACATATTTTCCCACCTCAGATAGTGTTTTGGTAGCGAGGGCATTTCTAATCACTTTCCTATATTTTTGGAATTAAAAGATGGGATGAGAAAGCCTCCTAGTCCCCTTAAATTCAACAAAGTGTGGCTCAAGGATGAGTCCTTCCTTAACTTGATTAAATCTGTTTGGATTCCTTTCAATCCAAGGGATCCCCGGTCTGCTGCATTTCAATTTGCGATGAACATTAAAAGATTGAAGGGTCCTATTAAAAATTGGGATTTTGTTAAAAGGCAAAGGGAGGACCTGGAACTCAAGTAGATCGAGAAAGACCTTTATTTAGTCTTTGAGGAAGAAGGAGGGGGTTTCCTGAACCAGGAAACCAAAGAAAACTTGGTCCGATTGGAAGGGAGAAGGAAGACATTGTTACTAGAAAAGGAGGAGACCTGGAGGTTGAAGAGCAGGGCTACTTGGTTGGAAAGTGGTGATGATAATCATTAATTTCTTTCATGCTTATGCCAAATGTAGGAGATCTTCCAATACAATTTGGAGCTTAGACAATCATCAAGGGGAAGGTCAAACTTCTTTTGAAGGTATGGCTAGGGTTGGGGTGAACCATTTTTAGAATATTTTCAAGGCAAGAAACCAGGTTTCCATTGAGGAAGTTATCAAAGTGGCTCAAATTTTCCCTCGTTTTGTGGAAGAGGAATACAACAGAACCTCGATGGAAGAAATCATTGAAGAAGAATTGAAAGAAGTCTTATTTAGCTTCCAGAGAGATAAAATCTTGGGTCCATATGGGTGGACGATTGAATTTCTCCAAGAGCTCTATGATTTCCTTGGATCAGATTTGTTGAGAGTGGTCGAAGATACTAGGCAATCTGGCAGAATCTCGGATAACTTCAATACAAATTTTATTGCCTTGATCCCTAAGTCTGACTCCCCCACCTCTCTGAATGATTTTAGACCAATTTATTTGTGTAATTGTATCTACAAGGTTGTTACTAAAATCATTGCCAGGCGAATCAAGGTTATTCTATCGACCCACATTTCAGAGGAACAATTTTTATTTTTGGAGGGAAGGCAGATTCACGAAGCTATCGGGGTTGCTCAGGAAGGTCTGCACAGTTTAAAAACCAAGAAGTTGAAAGGGGAAATTCTAAAAATTGATTTACCAAAGGCCTATGATAAAGTAAGTTGGATTTTTTCACATCTTTTGCTCACTCATCTTGGTTTTGATATTGCTTTCATCAGATGGATAATGAGTTGCATCACTACTATCTCCTTCTTTGTTTTAATTAATGGGGCAGCTTCTCCTTTCTTCCATTCCGAAAGAGGCCTAAGGAAAGGATTTCCCTTGTCTCACTTGTTGTTTCTTCTAGTGGCTGAAGGACTGAGTCGCGCAATTAAGGAATCCAAACGACAGGGCTCTCTAAGGGGTATCTAGATTTCTCCAGATCTTCAAATCACTCATTTACTTTTTGTAGATGATGTTCTCATTTTCTGCTCAGGTTTAGAAAGGGATGCAAACAAGTTGAGGGAGATTCTTGAACTTTTCTCTAGGGCGACATGGATGGAAATCAATGTTGGAAAATCTACCCTTTCTACAAATCTTCTTAGTGATGTGGAGGTGGTAGATTTTAACAGGTTTTTTTTTCGTATAACCACATTCCTTTGCAAGATAGTTTGAAATATTTGGGTTTCAATCTGAAACCCAATGATTATAAAATACAGGATTGGAAGTGTTTGATCGAGAAGCTGGAAAAGCGATTGAAGGTCTGGAGTCACAAATGGATTTCCTAGGATGGGAGGTTGGTCCTGGTAAAGTCAGTGTTGGAAGTAATTCCTGTGTATTGGATGTCCTTGTCTTGGATTCCAAAAGGCATCTTGAATTCAACAAGAAGATTGTGTTTTTGATTTATTTGGAGTGGAAAAGAGGACGCTTTTGTTTCACCTGGGATAAGATGGGAAAATATTTCCATTCCCAAAGCTCTGGGAGGATGGGGACTGAAGATTGATTGATGGATGGAGATTGATCTGGATTGGCAGGTGCGGGGGAGTCCTCTATGACTATGAAGGAAACAAGTTGAAATATTTCACATGGGGCATTGGCAGAAGGACCAACAATGGGGCTGAATGGCTTGCCTTGATCAAAGGTCTAGAATTAGAAAGAAAGGATGGAGTTGAGGACCTGGTGGTCTTTGGCGATTCAATGTTGGTCATTTGGGAGGCCAGAAAATTGACAAAGACTTGTAAGAGACCTGTCACTCAGAATCATCATCTTCTGAAGTGCTTAGTTAAAGAATTCAATACCATCAATTTCCTTCACTTGATGAGGTCTAACAATCAACATGCTGATGCAATGGCCAATGTTGGAGCTGGTTTGGATTGCAGAATTATGGCCAGCAACCAACAGATGTATGGAAACATTTGGGTTCCCTAAAAACTTGATTCTCTTATGGTTTTGATGGATTATTTAAGATCCCTTAACATTTGGAAATGCCAAATTTTCTTGGCTTGGAATTGCTCTAGATTTGGATCCCTGATCCCCAAGGAGACCGCCCCCATTCCTTTGGAACCTCCTCGCATCACCTTGGTGTATGTGGTCACACGCTTCCACAACTGGAAAGCATGTTGAATTTAATGGCGATTGGGCCTTGTGGCAAAGCCAGTCCTTACCTTGATCGCAGGTGCCCCTTCTCCGCTCATTTGATTTGGGTTTATATCTGCAACCAAGACAGAATGAAAGAGGCCACTGGTAATATGGGGGATCCCTCTGTCGGTACGAGCCTTTCTTTGCTGAAATTCCTACGGTGCAAGAAGCACATATCTAACTCTGAGGGAGCTGGTGGGATAGGTTTCCTGAAGTTACCATTTGCGAAGAAAATTGGATAGGAATTGGAATTTGAAGGAACGGTTAAGGTTCAACAAGATCTACATGAGCATTGTAAGGCGACGACGTTGGGGATGGGCAAGCATTGGAACCTTCCTGCTAGAAACAATGGAGAAAATGGTCCTGCTCCTGTGTTGGGGTTCGCAAATCTTCCGGATGAAGTTCAAACCTACTTGAAGGAAATGGAAATACAACTTCGTAAAATCAGAGGGGAAAACTCTGAACTAAAACGACCTCTCTCTCATCTTTACACCCTGGTTCAGGTCACAAATTCAGAGGTCTGTGTTAATGGGAAGAAAATTACTTAGCAGGTGGCTACTCTAGAAGAAAAGTTGGACAAGGGTTGTCCTTGCTCTTCAAATATGGACAATAGAATCATGGCATTTCTCGGAATCGCTCGGAGGGTGGAAGCCAAAATCAACAGTCTAAAAACTAACATCAAGAAGAGCGTCGTGGATCTCCAAGGAAACAAAGAAGGGCCGACGGGAGGAGCTGGTAGCGAACAGATGGACACTCAGCAGTATTCTGTTCAACCAGGGTCTTCCAAGGTCTTTAGAACTTTTTTGGCTTTTTTTTGATGATGTATCATAATCATGGCATAGATTACATTCTGGATAGGCTAGTAGCAGAAACTGTTTGGAACTCCTTAGGTTTAGGCCTCCCTTACTCTGCAAATGACTTGTTTCTGTATTTTGATCTTAGGACAGTTTGTTAGGAACTATAGCTGCCGCTTTTTGGGATTTTTTCATGATCATTACAGTCCAGTAAATGATGGGAAAGAAGAATTGGCAATCCATATATATCTGGATCAGACTTGCTGAAGATTTTTGTAACCTCATGTTTTTTTATATATAAAACATCATTACTCGTTTCTGTTAAAAAAAAAAGGTGGATGAATATTGATAAAATCTAATGGTCTATGGTCTCAGGTAATGACTCAAAAATATATTGCTCCGGCCTCGATTGAAGACCTGATCAGGATTCCTGGGAAGTCATATTCTGGTGGCTCTGTGATCTGGAAAGCAACCGTTTCATCCTTCCATGTTATTGAAAATGATTTGGTATGGAACATTGGCAATGGTAGAAAGGTCATAATTTGTGAATACCCTTGGATAGGTTGTGAACAACAACACATTTTACCTGTATTGACGGTGGATGCTCTGAGGTTGAGGGGTATTGTTTTCTTAAATAAGCTTGCAGAACCTTTAATGAGAATTTCGTGGACTCAATCCTGGAGACCATCAAACACTTTGGGTCTTAATGCTGCTGATGAAGTCGAACTAAATAGGTATATAGGGGATCTCAGATCTCAACAGAGCTCATATATGTCTATGTGAAAGAGAAGATGAATGTATTTGGGATGTAGACGCTTCAGGAGTTTACACTCCAAAAGGTGGTTATCTGAGGATTAGTGAAGATTTCGTGCAAAGAAACTCAAATTCCCTCCCAAGACGTGTCTGTTTATGTGGAATGTTTTGGAAAAACAAAGTTCTAACTTGCGACAATCTACAAAAAAGAAATAAACATGGTTTGGGTTGGTGTGTGCTATGTAAATCAACCGATGAATCGATATGTCACCTTTTTCTTCGATGTATTTACATTAAAGAGGTGTGGTTGGAATGCTTGAGGCTGCTTTGTCAACGGTGCAGATGGGATGGGATTTCTATGGATCAAGCGTGGAGGTCGTGGTACTCAGATCCATCTTACAAGGTTTATAAAGCTCTTCCTTTGCTGGTTCTGTGGGGAGTCTGGTTAGCCCGCAACAATCTTATTTTCTCTGAGAAAACTTGTTCCTTGGTTATCACTGCTACTTCTTGTTGTGGTCTCTTGCCCTCCTTTCTTCAAAACATTAGAGGTATTCGACATAGAACTGTTCAGGCAATGGATATTGACAGATCTCAGCCGTGGGGTTTCTTCGATGGTGCTTCACAAAATAACCTATGTGGGGGGGGATTCCTTTTCCTTTCGGATGAACACTTCGATGAAATGTCCCTTGGTCTTGGGGGTGGTAGCAACAATTATGTAGAGTTATCGAGCCTTAAATTCCTTATTATCTTTGCAGCTGAAGAAGGGTGTAGAAAGGTTATAACTTTTGGCGATTCTTTAAATGTGGTAAATTGGATAAGAGGCCTTCAACACTGCTAGAATCTAAGGCTCTAAAAAATTTGACATCCATTAGAGAGGTACTGAATTCCTTTGACTCTTTTGCATTCCGTCATGTTTTAAGGGAAAATAACCAAGCAGCAAACATGGCCTCGAAGGAAGGGTTGCAGCTGGCTTTGGGCATATGGACGATAAAAGAATTTATAAATGGTGAAGCTCAAGAATATTATCACAGACCATTCATAGAATGATCTGAGCTGTTAGAGGACTTACTTTTTCTGGATGTCACTCCTTTTTTGTTTCAGTTTTGTTTTCTAGTTCACAATTGTTCTTGAGGCTCTATTCTCAGAACAGTGTTTCCTCTACCGAGGGCATTTATGTTAATATTTTCTATGTAATGTATTTTGACAGACTATAGATTTTATCTTTTAGTCTCAGAACTTGATATGTAAACAGATTAAATCTTTAGAAGTACATAAGAAAATAATAGGTCTTACTAAATTACATGAATATCAGCAATGCACTTCTCCAAAAATATATCTACATAATGTAATTTTGTTCTCATTGGAAGAAATAAAATTACACTTTTTTCCAAAGAAAAAATAATAATAATTAAGAAATTGGTTTTAACCATTAATTATAATAACAACTAAATTTTTTTTTTTTCCTGGGAAAATGTCCGTAATTTTATTTCAAAAAGATGATTAAAATTACATTTTGCAGATGTAGTAGAATCACAGGGATCCCTACATTTTCACATATTTCTGTCGCATATAAGCAGATACAACAGCTTATAAAGAGCTGAACCAAAAAAGAAATCCAATAAAACTTCGCCACAAGAAGATGAATCTTGAACAGTAAAGAGAAACCCAAAAGACGTCTTCAAACCGAAACCCTCAGCAGAATAAACAGCAGATCCAAGTCTGTGGACAAGCAGCAAACTCTGGATCTCCCATACTGGCGAACTCAGCCAACAACTACTGATGAAGAAAAACGGCCAGACACCCTAAGCAAAGCCTCCACCGCACGCCGTCCATCATCCTCTGCTCAGGTTCTTGAATCTGCGTCTCCATGCCATCATTCGGCTCTGTCCCCACTCGGCTCAGCCCCTACTCCAGCCACGGTCTCCAAGCCTGTTCCGGACATCCGCGTGCACTGCCTGAGACGCCCATCTGCAATCGCCAACATTAGCCGTGTTAATCTTCTAATCGCGTGGGCAACGCTGGATCGACAGCAGTAACATACAGCCCGTGTGCAAGTTCTTGATCAAGAACAAGAAACTTGAACTTCAAGATGTGGCGGTGGACGAGAACCCATCTGGAGCAGATGCATCCGCGTGTGATATACGGGGTCGACGATCAAGAACAGCAGCCCGTCTTGAGGAAACGCGACACCCTGTTAATGCTGCCTCCGCTCGGCTCGGTCCCCACTCGGCTCAGCCCCTACTCCAGCCACGGTCAAGAAATCCCAAGCCTCGGACATCCTCGTGCACTGCAACTGACGGCTCTGCAATCGCCAACATTAGCCAAACGCTGGCTCGAATTGCAGTAAACATTCAGCCCGTGTGCAAGATCTTGATCCAAGAAACTTGAACTTCTTGATGTGGCGGTGGACGATGACGCAGAAACAGCAGCAGAGAGAACCGATTTGGAGCAGATGCATCCGCGTGATGTTTGTACTCGGGGTCGACGATTCAAGAACAACAGCCCGATGAGGAGATCTGGATACGCGACGCCCTGTTAATGAGCAGTGGATATGGGGCATCTCCGGGAGCGCCCCCACAGAAACACCACCGCCTCCACTGATGCAGGACCGCTAAGACCAGGAATCTAGAGGGGAAAATGGGTTGGCAGCCATGGAAGGAACCATGGCCGCCAAGATCTTCGACCCTCTTCCTAGTTGCAGAGCATCCGCCCCCAATTATGTTCATGTTTTATCTTTTCAAACAATATCTAATAACAACTAAATTTTATTACATATTTTATGTTTTATACAAAATTAGTTGGAACCCATTTTAAATCAACTTATGATTTTTTTTTAATTTATATATAATTTAATTTTCAATCTTATGATATTTAAAAATACATATATATTTATCTATGCAATATAAAGTTTCATGAAATCTTCAATCTCAACTCGTCTATACGACAAGACACGATATTATACAAAATGAAAAAAGTTATGACCCACTTTCATGAGAATTAAAGACATGGTACTACACAAAATGACAAAAGTTATGACCCACTTTCATGAGAATGGGAATTATACTAACTTGCTTAATACCTCCATGTCACCCTTTTTATATGAACATATTACTAACAAATTTTTTATAGGAGGAGAATCAAATGTTCTATATGAATGAGAATGATTTGGACTGAAATCTAGACTCTAGATCCAGTGTCTTGCTAAATTTCATATTTGCGCCATTTTTTTCGTTGGATTTAGCACCATTTTTTGTGCCTAGTCTAGTTAGTGCCGGGTTTAGCGCTGGGTTTTGATCCCTTTTTAGTGCCAAGTTTTGCTCCCCTTTTTAGCTTCGGGTTTTGCTTCCTTTTTAGCCCCAGGTTTTGCTCCCTTTTTGGCGTCGATTTTAGCGCCTAAAATAACGCCTATGTAAATTAAAATTTACGTAAATAAAAATGGAAAATGGTAAAAAAATAAAAAAAAACCAAAACAAGAAATGGTAAGGGAATGCTGGGATTTGGACAAAGATCATTTGTCAAAAGGTAATATATCTACTTGAGCTACATTCCCACAAAAAATTTCCATTAAAATTGTAGATCTAAACTAAAATAGATTAACCTAGTGTAAATTAAAATTTACGAAAACTAAAATGGGAAATGGTAAAAAAATGAAAATAGAAATGGAAAATGGTAAGGGAATGTTGGGATTTGAACCTGGATCAATTTCCAAAAGGAAAGAACTCTACTTAGGCTATATTCCCACAAAAATATGCCATTAAAAATGCAAATATGAACTAAAACTAGCCTAACCTATGCATGCAAACAAGTGAACAATGCATATCTGAGATAAATATTAGCATGTAATGTTAAGGGAAGAGTAAGTAATCATAGATAAGTGGGTGCCAAAATTTGAATCTAGATATACTTATAGGAATGCAAGGTCCTTCCTCGGTGCACATCCATGAATCAGATCTACACATTAAACAAATCCCCCAATATCATTTTCTTCTTCTCCTTTCTCCATTAAATCTGCAACAACAAAACCACAATAAAAATCAGTAAGTCAATAAAGGAAAAACAAAGTAAAAGAGAAAGGAAGGAGAATAAGGGAATGGATAAGCCATAACCTTCCTCATCGAGGTTCCTCCATGAAACCCTATCCTCCATGCATGAAAACCCTGAACCTGCAACAAGGAAAAAACAATAAACATTAATAAATCTGTAAAATAAAGAAAAAGTAGAAAAAAAGGAAGGAGGATAAGGTAAGGGAGAATCCATTAATTTTTTCACAAAGATTCATTCATGAAATCTTAGCCTCCATGCATGAAACCCTAAACTTGCAATAATGAACAAGAGAGAAAGAGAAGATAGAAAGAGACAAAGAGAGGAAATAAGAAAAGAATGAGAGAGTTAGGGGTTTTTATGAGGGAAAATAATAATTTTTTATTAAAATAAAAAAAATAATCTCACACTCATCAGGATTGATACAAGTGGCTTATTTTTAGCCCATAATTTCTCTTAAGTTATGTTGAAAATTTTTCCCCTCTTAAATTGTTGTTTGAAAATTCGCCCTCGTTTCCATTCACTTACTCATGAAATATGGCGCTAAATCTAGTGCTAAAAAGGGAGAAAAACCCAACGCTAAAAAGGGAGCAAAACCCGATTTTAAAAAGGAAGCAAAAATTGACGCTAAAAAGGAAGAAAAGCCAGGCGCTAATGATTTTGGAACTGAAAAGGGAGGAAAACCTAATGCTAAATCTAGCCCAAATTAGCGCCGATATGAAAAATTAGGCTCTAAAAACTCCAGAAATTGTGCCAACCCATGAAATATTGCCGAGTTTTCCTATATGATGGAGAAAAACATATTGGAACAATGACTAGAAGAAATGAAGGGAGCTAAATCATAAGCAAATGACATGCTTTTGTTGTAGTGGAATGGATGAGAAGAAGAAGATTGGCATGTAAAAGAAACTCCATGCATAGACCTCTCTAGAATAGACACTATGGTAAGCCATATTGCTTTCTCACCATTAAGAGACTACGACTATGGATAATCTATTGAGCTATAACATAAACCAAATATCAAATATTGCATGCAACAATTCACTTTTCACAACTGCACCTCAAATTATACCTTTCAAACAACACAACAAGGTTCCAATGGGTTAATTAATATTCCAACAAGCAGTGCACAATATGCTTATGAAAAACTTTCTTCCATTAAACCACTCACTGATACACATGCCACTACATTATCTTGGTGAGTTTCTTTAGTTGTATCCTATTGAATCTCTAGATTCCTCTAATTAGTTGCTTCTTTGTTTGCAATATCATGTTCCTTGGCCTCTAAATGGATATGGATAGAGTGATGTCCCATATCTTCCATCTCAAAAGGCTGATGCATGCATTCTATACTATAATCCTTTATTTGAGTGGAGAATGATTCAGGAGAAGGGTTTTCAGTGTGGATTCCATGTGCTACGACCACTATACATGATATATGATAAAAGTTGGAAAGTTTCTCCTTAGACACTCACAAAATACATTTATAGACATTCACAAGGCATAGAGAATTTTCTCTTGGCATTTAGTTAAGGAGATTGCATATACAAACATTAAGGGTTGCATAGATATTGAAACATTCCTTAATGGGTAAGTCGAGGACAAACTAAATGAGGGAGTTGTTTGAAAAGTTGTTGCAATTGGTATTAAGACCCAATAGTTGGTATCAAAGTTGTATTTGGTTGCAGGGGGATGCCTTTGTTGCTGATGGTTTGGATTGGTCCTGGATTTGTGGAACACCAGTTACAGTGGGAGTCTTCCAGAAGCATTGATTCATAGTTAGAATGACTAATATGTCAAGGATAGAAATTGAAAAGTTTAATAGAAAATTGTTTTATCTTTGGAAGCTTAAGATGGAGGACCTCCTTGTAAATCGAGAACAATGGATTGTAGTTGACCATGAAACAAATCCAATAGGCGTGTTGAAGGAAGATTGAAAAAATATCGGCACAAAGGCAAGGAATACAATCCGAATTTGTTTAGAATATTTTGTATTGCTGAATGTATCAAAAGAAGACACTGCAAAGAAGCTATGGGAAAAGTTGGGGAACTTGTATCGGTTGAAATATCTAGTTAATAAGTTGTTTCTTCGAAAGAAATTGTATCTTTTTAGTATGGGTGAAGGCGAATTGGTTATAGAGAGCCTGAATGCATTCAACACTGTTATCAATTAGCTGTTGTCTATAGATATTAAAATCACTGAGGAGGAGAAATGCATTAGTCTATTGTGCTCTTTGTCATATTCTTGGGATATCTTGGTCATGGCTATTGGAAGCAACAATACTACACTGAAGATCAATGATGTGGTTGCGTCTCTATTGTCAGAAGAGATGAGATGAAAGAACATGGAAAGTATTCCAACCCATGACACCTTGATGGTACGAGGTCGACTTGTAGACAGTGGAAAGGGAAACAAATTTGGTAGAAGATAGAATTCGAGGGGTAGATCTAAGACTAGATCCCCTGGGGAAACGATGAAAACATGTTGGCGATGTGGCAAAGTTGGTCATTATAGATGCAACTATAATTCAACAAAATTCGAGAAAGGAAAAGGTTCTGAAGAAGGTCAGTCAAATGATGGTAAGTCTTTGCAAGAAGAGAAATGAGATGTGTATTTAGCATCCTTAAATACACAGTCAGATCGCAACTCTTAGTTGATTGACTTTGGTGCATCATACCATATGAAACCTAGTAGAGAGTGGTTTTGTGAGTATGAGAAGATTGATGATGGTGATGTCCTACTAGGAGATGAATAATCATATGGTATAGTTGGATGAGGAAAATTTTGACTGAAGCTAAAAGATGGAAGAATAGGAACACTTTTAGGAGTGTTGCGTATCCGCAATTTAAATCAAAACCTGATATCGGTAAGTAGGATGTGGAATGCAGGTGTGCATTTTGTATTTGAAAAAGATATGTGCAATATGGTGTGAGGATCGATGGTACTAATGAGAGGAGTTCAAACTAGAACCTTGTATAAGATACTGGGAGAACAAACACTAATGAAAGTGCAATGTGGTATGTCTTGAGTCCGACGGGATATCTTATTGTCTAGCCGAATTGACTATGTTGTGGCATCAATGGATGGGACATATAAAATAAAAATTTCTTCATGATATGCACCATAAAGGTATGGTCGAAGGTCTCCTCAATTTTTCTGAAGAAGTTGAATTCTGTGAACATTGTATTTATGGTAAACAAAGTCAGGTAAGGTTCTCATTTGGTGCGACTAGGGATTAAGAGA
Source organism: Larix kaempferi (assembly GCA_027924585.1). Lineage (NCBI taxonomy): Eukaryota > Viridiplantae > Streptophyta > Pinopsida > Pinales > Pinaceae > Larix > Larix kaempferi. Next base: position 3,578,052 of record BSBM01000765.1, on the reverse strand, counting down.
TACTATAATTAATACATAGTGATGTGTTTGGACCTGTGTTGGGTCTCTTCGCTAGGAGGATCTCAATATTACATCTCTTTCATAGATGATTTATCTAGACTGACATGGTTGTATTTTCTTAGGAATAAATCTGAGGTTTTTGAGAAGTTTCAAGAATTCAAAGCTCTCGTGGAGAATCACATTGGTAAAAAGATAAAGGTAATGAGAACTGATAATGGAGGAGATTTCAATGGAAAATAATTCTACTGATTATGTAGATAGCATGGTATATCTCAACAAAACACAACTCCATACACGCCTCAACACAATGGATTTGCTGAAAGAATAAGTAGAACGCTGATGGAGAAAGCGAGGAGCATGCTTAGTGGTCCATGTGTCACACAAGAATTCTAGGCAAAGGAAGTCAACACAACGTGTTACTTGGTGAATAGGTAATTTCCAATGACCCTAGTTGACAAGACTCCATATGAGGCATGGGATGGTAATAGTCCCTCTCTTAAAAAGCTCAGAGTGTTAGGGGTGTGATACCTTTGTGCATATCCCAAAGGAGAAAAGAACTAAAATCGACTACAAGTTGGAGAAGTACATCTTCATTTGGTACAAGGATGAAGTGAAAGGGTATAAGTTGTGGAAACCAGTGATGAGGAAGGCAGTTTATAGTATAGTTGTGATGTTTGGGGAAGTCAATGACACTTCCAAAGCTGAAGAGGTTAAAAGAGGAAATGAACAAGAAAATTAAGAGTTTGAAATGAACACCTAGAGTCTGGATTTAGGTGAGTTGACTGAATCTGTTGAAGAGGTGGAACAATAGACTCCAGATGTTAAGTGTTTTGGTTGAGAAAGGAAACAATTAGAAAGGTATAGTCCTCTCGACTTTCACTATGCTTTTGTGTTATATACCATAAAATATGATCTCAGGTTGGTAAAAGAAGAGATTGAATTGATAGAGGGTAAACTCTGGAAAAGGGCCATGGAAGAAGAAATGGAGTCCTTGAATAATAATGAAACATGGGATTTAATCACATTACCAAATGGAAGGAAACCCATTGGAAGTAAGTGGGTGTTCAAGAAAAATTTGAATGCAACAGGTCAAGTTGAGAAGTACATGGATCAATTGGTAGCGAAAGGATATTCCCAATTTTAAATGTCGTAAAATTTTAAATTTTACATAAACTCTTTTATGTCATATATATATATATATTTTTCAAACTTTTGGCCTCTTTTTTTTATTTAATTTTTCTCTTGCCATTTGACCTCTTATGGTTTTTTCTCCTTTTCCTCATGTTTCCCTTTTATAAGTCATTTGGACCTTGGTGGTTTCATTAGGGAAAAAAAATGTGGTTTATGGCATCCATGTATTCGTTCTCTTATGATTGAAATGAACCAGAGAGACGGGTAATCATTTAATATGACTGATTAAAAGAGGATTCATTACAGTGAAAATATCATACTTCAAAATTTTGTTATAAATAATACTTCTTCAAAGTGCCGATTCATATCATATAACTTTACAGTGATCCAAAATAAACAGACTAGTTGATCGAAAACACATAGTTTATTCCAAATAAATTTATAGGAAATTTTATTGATTGAAGGAATATTTTGAAAAGAATCACCAATGAATCACATTGTGCCTTACACTACAATAGCAGTACACAACCAATCTGATTGTACAATTTACTGCGAGTAGAAGCTACAAAAATTAGTCGTCTCTACGAAACCTCTTTTATAATCTTAAACAATTTGCTGAATTATATAGGGCGCTCGCTATTGAGAACACCTCTTATCCCAAAACTAAGTAGCAACAAATAGCCTTCTCTGTCTCAGCAAGTAGACCACGGAAAAACATTTACGTATTTATATTTCTGCTCCCGGAAATGGCATCCAATCGACGAATACATCCTGAAAATATAAAAAAAGATTAAGATTGCTTACACGCATAGACATGATTCAGACTGAATATTATTGGATGGTAGTAATTGTTTATAAGAAGTGGAAACTTACTTTAATGATTTAACTATGAAGAAACGGGAGATGGAGCCAAAGTGGGAGAAAGTGTTATGTCTCCCAAACCAATTGTTGCAGGAGCAACAACAGAGAACATAACCTGCCCCATCATCCGACGGTTTCCACTTCTGTGAGCCTCGCACAGGCGGGGCAAGTAGACACCTGCAAAAATTATAAATGAATTAATTAATCATGGGCGAACATAAGAAATTAAATCCCCATATATACATATTCATGTCTGTTGCTGCAGGTATGTTTCATGTAGTATATACAGTGAGAATACTATTTTACATCTGCTTGAGTATAGTGGGGGTATGAATATGAATATAAATGAGGAGTAATAAGTACCTTCTCCTGCAGCGAGATTGAAGTAGAGGTCGATGATGTTGGGGCAGTTGTTATAGCACCGCAGAGAGCATAACTTCTTTGTGAAGCCACTTTGTGCTAGAGAATCGGTGGACATTCCCACTGTCATTCTCTCCACTCCACATGCGTTCATACATTCGTCCGTTTCGTAAGTAGTCTATAAATTAAAATAGAATGGTAATTCCATTACCAGTTATGTTCTGATGAGCAGAAACGCATAAATAGATTCTGAATGAACACGCCCAAAATAAAATTGAATAACGAGTTTTGCTTGATGGCGGGCTTGGCTCCATTTGAATTCACCAACTACGATTACCTTTTCCAGCCTTCATCAATACCATTAAGGTGGACGACGACGGTTTCGGCAGTGGAAGGAGGACGACAGTGGAGTAGCAGGCCCAGACGGGACGAAAGTTTTCAGTGGACTCAGTTGACGTTGCCGGAGGGATGGTTGGCGGTGACCGGTAGCTTTAGCCCATCCAGACGAAATCGTATAGGAGGTTCTGGGGACCCACCTGCCCAGCTGGCTTATCTAGCCTGAATGTACAGGCGAGATAAACTCAGCCGTATAAATATGGGAGCGTGTCACTCATCTTAAATCATTCAAAAGATTATTTCTTTCCATTAAGACAGATCCTACTTTCAGTGGTTCAAGAAAAATAACCAAACTGGACGGTGGTTTCAACCATCACCAGATTTTAATGGATTTTTTCTTTAGATACTCGGATGTTGCTAGGTGACTTTCCCTTTCACTCGTGTTTTTATCGTGTGTTAAATCGTGTAAGTACATGACGGCTCTACGAAACAACCCCAAAAAACAGAGTGATCGGGAAGGGACGCAAGCCCAGCAATCTTTGTAATCAGTTTAGGAGTAGTAGGATTAATAGCCCCTAAGGTAATAGTGTTACCCCGTAGATTCATCAGTAAAGAAAGCAAGTGGTGGTTTGTCAACACTGAAGGTAAAGGTTGAGTTGTGTAATGCCGTCCTGTCCTACAAGTTCTATTTGCGGTATTAAAATGCATTTAGATCATTACAGTATTAAAATGCTTTTTAAATTTGTAATCGTCTCAAACTGCTCCTCAGGCCACACTCATTCGTTCATCTGGGCGCCCAAGGGCCGCCCTCATGGGCTGTGCGATGCTGGGCATCGTGCGGCCCTTGAGCGCCCAGATGAGCGAATGAGTGTGGCCTGAGGAGCAGTTTGACACTATTTCAAATTTAAAAAGAATTTTAATACCAAATGAGCGGAGCCAACTCACCAAATCAATAAATGAAGGAAGCTCCACGATTTGATATCAAAGGCGGTCACGTTTTTCATTGTTAAGGAGAATGTCACTTGGACACAGATCCAAATCTGACACCTTAAACGCAGAAATAAAGGGCAATTTTACACCACGTAATGTTTGGTCCAATGGAGATAGGTGAAGAAAATCACCAGCTCAAATTTGCATGTAACAATTACCACCAGGAATTCAACACATTATCTTACTCGAACCAAATCCTATCACATTCTTAAAAAAATATGCCAGATAGCTGTCACTCTAGCCATAAGATGTGTCATCTGTCTGCCAGAAATATGAGACTACTAATATGATAGATTGCTGCTATAATCATTGTTGACAGCCAAAAATATTCAGTTGCCGATCTCGTACATATTATCATTGCAGATTTGAAGCGCCATTGTTTTCAGTCGTTGCAACAGAAGATTAATCAAAGAGAAAGAAGCTGCAAATTGCTACCACTATTGCTGCAGATCGGATATTCACTACATAATTGATGCCATTTTTTCTGCCATAAACTTATGCTATCAATTTGTAAATTAGATTGAGGTTGGTTAAAATTATATGTTAATTATGTTTGCTTATTATTTGTATTGTTTGTATTTTTGAATGATTAAGAGTGGAGAAAATCAATTGTAGAAGGATGCACGTAACCAATGTCACCCATAAAGAATCATCATTTTAACGTATTAAAAGAGCGATATGCTATTGAGAGATATCAGCGAATGCCAATGAATGAGGGATTTGATCGGTCTCTTAGGGAAATTTCATCGACTAAAGCGAAGGAAACCGAAACAGACATATTCATAATCTTCGAAGTCTCCTTCACATGGCAAATTTGATGGCAATTGAAATTTTAATGCGATCGCGTTCAATATTCACATAAAGGCCATGCCCATAGATTGGCCAATATGTAATGTATAGTATAAGCTTCATTCAACGCCTTCTTTCCCGTGACTCAGGCTTCAACATAAACCTTACGACGCATCTTCTTTGTCTCCTTTTCAAAATTCCTAAAACAAAACTTTATCATAACTTTTTAATTATAAAGTAAACTATGTTTTGTTTTCTTAGATAATATATTTTAATGATAATCCTAAAAGTTCCATATAGTACACAATGAAAATTTTTCTTTTATCTACAAGTTCTAATTTTATATACAATATAATTACATTAATTTATATTATTTAAAAAAAATATATAAATTTTTTTTTAAAGAAAAAGATTGTTTATTAATATAATTACATTAATATATATTATTTATAAAAAGTATATAATTTGTTTTTAAAAAAAAAATCTATTTATTTACAAAAAAACAAATCTTAACTTTATATTTACGTAAATATATAATATGAAAGCTGAGCTTATGGCTCTCTGGTGTGTATTAAAAGTGGCAAATATTTTTGGCTTAGTTAACATTAAAGTGTATGGAGATTCCCGTGTCACAATCAAGTGGGCTGATGGTAAGTTCAAACTGAATGTAACAAACCTGAGACATTGGTGTCTTCGAGCACAATATGAAATAGCTCAGCAACAGAATATTAGGTTTGAACATATTTAAAGCAGGCTCTAGTAGGTTTAGAAGGTCAGTTACTTTGGGAGGAATGGTGGGATAATTCCATCCTTGATAGTGGAGTCACTTATTTCTATGATTAAGGTCCGTGAGGCCATCTTTTCTACTATATTGAGTTGGCTGTACTTATAGATGTTCTGCATCATTTTGTTTTTTTGGATACTTTTGGGAGGTCTGATATTTTGGATTTTTTTGGGATTCGGAAGGTCTTGAACATATGTATGTATTTCAGACTTTAGAATTTTTGTTGCTCGATTCGGACATCGAATCTAGACTATCATTGTACTATTTGATTCCTATCAATATCAATAGTAGATTTTTTTCGCTGGAAAAAATATATAATATGTAAAATATAAGTTGGGCACAAAAAAAATGTTGGAATTAATATATGTTTCATTTTAAAACTTGTAATGTGAGAAACAATCATTTTGATTAACTATAAAATTTAGTAAATTAACTTTTTTTAATTGATAATTTTCTTGTCATTTCAAATCTTGTATTTAAAATCGATAAAAATATAAAATGAGTTTTAATTTCTAAAAGAGTTTTAAACTCTAAATAAGTTTTTGAATATTTATATTAATTATTTGTTCTTGTATGGTCTAATATATTATTTCATTATGAATGGCATCATACTTTCTTTGTTTTTTATGGTTAGAGTGGTGAAATTATTTATGAATTTTTTGTTTGTTTGTTTAATATGCAAGTTTCAAAAAACTTGTAATTTATCTCTTGAAGAAAAAAAAACTTTATCCAATTTAGGGGTTGATTTTAAAGTTTTTGTAAACAAGAGTATGGGATGTTTAGGCCATGGCCCTATTTTTTACCCAAAAAAAAGAATGTATACTCGTATCAACACTTTTCTATTTGGAAGGTGTTTTTGGTGTTTTTTTGCAAAAATCATCATGTCTAGAGTTCTCGTTTCATAGTATAAGTGGTTAGAAGTGTCTCTTGCATTCATTATGAATTATGGGACACTCCGAGTTAAGCTGAAACGAAGGATAGGAGAGGAGGTAATGTTGGTGTGGTGGAGACTTCGTGAGGAAGCTTTGTCTGTTGTGCTTCAATCTGGTTGTGAGTGGCTGTGGTGTTGGATTGTGACTGGAAACCCGTAGGAAGAGAACAAAGTAGGATGCTAAGGCAAAATAAAATTTTGAGGGCCCAAAGGCGACGAGGGAGTAGGGGAAATATTCCTAGGCGACCAACAACTACATGGCGTTGGTCCTAAAGGAGGTGTGAACAAGAATTGAAGAGGTGGAGAGGGAGTTATGGGAGGGATTGGACACATCCCAACCTCGAGAGGATTTCAATGCATTGGTCGATTGGATCCAATATTCGGGTTCAATTAGATCCCCACTAGCATTTTATGACCATTCAAAGGTGAATTTATGGGTGGCTAAGAGCCTTTTTGGCTCAAATTCTAATCAAACACAACAAGAAGGAGCACGGTGATGAGGAACCAGTTCGGTATTGGAGGGAGCACAATGTTGATGCACACTTGATGCATTGAAAAATTTACGTGATAGAGAGTAAATTGGGAATCACTTTCATCCCAAGGCTCCCAGTAGAGGCTCGTTGTCTGCTTCAACAAGAGCAAGTGACCTCCACCTCCGGGGTTAGTGGAAGCCAAGTTCTTTAATGGTGTCCTTGTTCCTCTATATTTTTGGTCTGCTTTTTTATAGTAGTTCTGTGGAAGATGGTATTTAGTCTGTCAAGTTATAATAGGGACTAGACTTTATTAGTTAGTGGTTAGTAGGCATGCAATAGTTTTTCCAGCTGCTAGAAGAACTGGTTTGAATTATGAATGGGTGGTTCAATGTCCTAAACTATTTGATGTTTATGCCCTATTTGAGGGGCTATTGTTAATTGGGGTCTGGGGGCATTTGGATAGTGGGGAGACTGCATGGGTTATGCTCTGTTTTGATCATGGATAAATGAATGTTCTATTTAATCTCTTTTTGTTGATATAATATAGTTTACTAACTTTTTAAAGACAATGGCTTAAAATGCATAAGAAGATTGTCACATAAAAAAACTTCATACATGCATAAACCTACCTAACCTACCTCTCTAGAATAGACACTATGGCAAGCCACACAATGACTATGGATAAGCTTTTGAGCTATAATATAAACCAAATACTAACCAATTTAAGTTATGAACAATTTACTAATAGAAAATACTAATCCACTTTCATCTTACCTTTAACAAATTACTAATAGAAAATTCATACATAGACATCTCTGGAATGGACACTATGGCAAGCTATGGCAAGCTAGACCGCTTTCTCCCATTCAGAAACTATGACTATGGATAATCCATTGAGGTATAATATAAACCAAATACTGAACATGGCAAGCTAGGCAAGCTAGACCGCTTTCTCCCATTCAGAAACTATGACTATGGATAATCCATTGAGGTATAATATAAACCAAATACTGAACATGGCAAGCTAGACTGCTTTCTCGCCACTCATAAACTACGACTATGACTATGGATAATCCATTGAGATATAACATAAACTAAATACTGAACAGGTTGACCTGTGGACAATTTCAGCTTGCGTGTATGATACAAAATACTATCCCACTTTCATCAAGTCATGATATGATATAAAATACTATCCCACTTTCATCTCACCCCTTTATATGAACAAAATTCAAACTACTAACAAAAAAACTCATATCTATGAATGAGCTATAACATAAATCACATATCAAAAAGTTCAAACTACTAACATAAAATTCATATTCTCTATGAAAGAGCTATAACATAAACCAAATATCAAATATGGCATTCATCAATTCACTTTGCACAACCGGAACTCAAATTATACCTTTCAAACAACACAACAACGTTTAATAATAGTCTTATGAAACGGCTAATATTCCAACAAACGGTGCACAGTACGCTTATGGAAAACTCTCTTCCATGACACCACTCATTGATACACCTGCAGCTACATTATCTTGCTCAGTTTCTTCAGCTGTATCCTGCTGAAGCTCTAGATTCCTCTGATCAGCTGCTTTTTTCTTTGTAATATCATGTTCCTCGTCCTCTGAATGGATATGGATAGAGAGACGTCCCATATCTTCCATCTCAAAAAGACGATGCCTGTATTTTGTAATGTAATCCTTTATTTGAATCGATAATGATTCAGGAGAAGGCTTCTCAGTCTGGACACCATGTGCTGCGATCACTATACATGATCTTTGATAAAACTCCGAGAGTTTCTCCTCAGACTCTCGCAAAATACGTTTATAAACATACACAAGACATGGAGCTTTTTCTGTTGGAACTTCATCCAAGAGCTTGCATATACAAACATTAAAGGCTGCATATATATTGAAACATTCCTTGATGAGTAAATAGAGGACAAACTGAATGAGTGAGTTCTTTGCAACGGGGCTTTGATCACGAGGAATGCATTCTAAGAGACAGCCGACGAGTAGTTGCAGGGACTTCAAACCTTCCAAAAGCTCTTTGGTTTCCATATCCTCAGAGATCATTCTATTTTGGTTTTCAGCCACAATATTGTCTGCACACTTGAGAATCCTGTTGCAATGAAGTCTTTGAGCCAAATAAGAGGAGTATTTGCGAACCCAGAGAGAACATTCCTGGGCGAGGGGACTGGAACTATCCTCGAAATGTTGGGAGATCGAAGCGAGTAGGGTTTCATGAGAGGAATGCTGCCGCTCAACTTCATGGGTGAAAATGGGAATCTGAGCATCCCTGAGGAGTCGATGAATAAGTGCCAAGGTCTTCAGAGTCACCATCCAGTTCTTGGTTCGGTTTAATCGCATTTCCACCGCATGTCTGAGATGTGGTAGTAACTCAGACGATTCCGTTGCGGACAAGGCAATGCGAAAATGATTTTCGTTGGGAGGGATGTCGTCGTGGCGAGTAGATTTCAGAACCGCAATATCGATATCCTCAACCTTGCTTTTCAACTTGGCATACCAGATGTTACCAGCGTCTTTGAGCGCCCCAACGGTTGCTCTCACCCAAGACTTCATCGCCGATACAGATTCCTCTTATCGTTTGTGAAGAAAAAATGAAGATGCGAGCAATATAAATAGCTTGTTTCACTGTACCAATCCAAATTTGGTGGCCTTTCCAACTCAAACAAAGGATTGGTTTTATAAAATTGGCCAATAAGTGGTCCATTATTTTTATTTTGTGGCATGTTACATATCCATTTTAAAATACATTTCATTGTTAAAAGATATTATTAACCAATTATATTAAAATGATATATATTTAATTATTAAAATGATAGTTTAAGTCTTTATGTGGAATAATTAATAATAACCATGATCACATTGAGGATCTTTAATATAATATTAAATTGAAAAAAAATCATATTCATTAATAAAAAATATTCACTTTTGCCATTTAAAAAAGGTGGTTCACAATTGGGACCTCAAAAAGGTTTACATGTCACTCAAAAAAACATTCAAAACCGTAGGTCATTCATGTCACCCATGTTAATTGATTAGTAGCATCCCAAATCACATATCAAATAAAGTTTATAAAAATAAATGTGCTATGGTATTTTAATTATTATCATAAAATGTTTTTATTTATAGTTATGTTAATACTCAACTTAAATAGATAACTAATGGAGGCGAATGTGGTGGTTTTAGGATCAGTTCATGGCGCTTGAATTTGAGAAGAACGGTTTAGGATAGACATTTTTGTTTCCCTCCTGCAACTAGGTTCAAGGCCTTGTGGCCCATTCTCGATGAGCAACAACTTCTAATGGCAAATTCATATCCAACTTTGATGCCAAAGATCACCTAAGAGGTTCGTGGCATGATTTGTAGGTGTTGTTCATGGCAACTGAGCTTGAGAAGTGGTGTTTATAGCCTACTACCCAAGTGTTTTCCTCCCCTAACCATAACACTTGAGATCTAGAAAGGTCATTTAGGGTTTAAGTCCCTTGTTCCCCAGCCGCACCCCCCTCCCCCCTCTTGGCAACAATGTTAGATCTTGAATCCCATTTCTAGTGCATAAAACCTAATCGTGACACTTAAATTCCACTCAAATGCTAAAGAATCCCAACCATGTCCTTGATAATGATTCATGGGTGTGGACCAAGGCACATCCTCATTCAAGGCATGCGTTGTGGTTTAATCATGGTACATGTAGCTCTCTAGTAGGCCAAAGATAACATACAAGGGTCTTGTGCAATTGTTCAAGGATGCCTATAGCACTATAGTTGTAGAAGCTTTGTGAGTAATAGGTGTTGTTCATGGAGATTGAGCCCAACAAGTACCATTTAGGGGGCAAGGCCAATTATTCTCCTCCTAAGACCTTGGTTAGACATCTAGACATATTCCCGTTACACAACTAATGCATGATAGTGCCCAAAGCATCCATGGACGTGATTGCTAACCAACAGAGGTTAGATGTGGAGGTTTGAGGACTCATCCATGGTGATTTAGTTTAAGAAGCAAGGTTTCAGGTAAGAGGCTCTTGTTTCCCTCCCGTTAGTGTGGTCACAAACCCGAGACCCATCCATGAGGTCTACAACATCATAATAACACTCATATTCAACTTGGATGTCAAGAACACATTAGAGAGGGCTTGTGCTATGGTTTCTCGGTGTTGTTCATGGTCCTCGAGCTAAAGAAGGTTTAATAGGGATTAAGCCTATTATGTCCCCACTGACCATCTTTATTCCTCAATACACATTTCTAGTGGAAAAAACCTTCTCATGGTGCATAGATCCCACTCAGAGGTCAATGACCTCGTACAAAGTTCATGTGTTGGTTTGATTACTTGTTCAAGGCTTCTATTCTCTAGAAGCTTTAATGAGATCTTAATATGCTAGTTTTCAATCTTTGATAATTGGAAAGATCCTACAAACCATCCATGCTCCCTTATGGTAGTCCAGGGCCATGTTCATGGCGCTTGAGCCTAAGAAACTATTTTTAGGGCCAAAGGTTTTTGTTTCCCTACCTCGACTAATGTTAAGGGATGTGGTATGCTTTTCCCTACCATGGCTATGGTCAAGGTCTTGAGACCCATCCTGGATGAGCGAAACATCTTAAATGGCACCCATATCCAACTATTAGGGGAAGGACCCCCTAGTGAGGGCTTGTGTTGGTCTATCTAAGTTTTATTCATGGCGCTTGAGATTGAGAAGGTTCAACTAGATCTTAAGGACTTGGTTTACCCCCTTAACCATGTGGCATAGTCCAAATCCATTTTAAATGCAAAAAACCTACTCATGACACATGTATCTCACTTGAAGGTCTACAAAGGACTCATGTGTTGGTTTGAGTATTCCTTCTAGGCTCTTGAGCCTGAGAAGATTCAACTATATCCCGAGTGTAATATCCGTATTCGTATATTCTCAAAAGAACAATTCTGAATAAACCCACATTTTTTGAATAACCCACAAAATATTGAATGATTGATAAAATAAGATGATGATATATTACAATTGATTGGCCGCCTTTAAATATGGATGGCCATTAATATGAGGAGTCACATCCTTTTCTTAAACATGTTTATTATTATTATTAATGTATTTATTAATTATTTTATGCTCATAACATTACACTTCCCTTAAGGGCAACTTTGTCCTCAAAGCTAAGTATGTTGATATCCTCTTTTATTCTAGCCCTGCATCGAACTAATGACGTGAGACATGCAATTTTGATTACGACCATTGCTTCATTTTGTTTCTTTTGTTTAGGAATCCACATTTAAAGTTTCTTTTACGCTTTTGTCACTTGCGTGATTGTAGCTTTTAACTATTTTTGTCGTCAACTGAACCGACTTGACAAACTTGACAACAATAACTATTTCCGTGGTGTCACTCCCAACATATTGTGTGGCAGGTCCTTTGAAAGGGATCTTTGTACTTATAATGCTCACAAAAACACCAATCTTATCTTGTGTCTGATTAATCATATAGTTCTTCCCATTTATGTTCTTTTGAGGTGAGAGGATAGTCAAGGTAGTGTTTGACTCTAAAATATCTGATTTCTTAGACTTGATTTCCTTTTCACACTGTGGGATCCATCCCTTGTTGTTGAATTGATCATTGTTGTTGTCAGCAACATTGGCTTGACTCTCATCACAATCTTGGTCAAGGTCATCTTCATCTTTATTGATGTGATAATTAGATGATGATATGGAACTCGCCATGTCATTCACTTTAATGTCCAAAATAACAATTTCATCATTTCATGTTTTTATCAGGTTTTTCTTCTGGACCTTTAAAATCATATTTAGATTTAGTTTATGAGTCTTTGTCTTGGGAGGCCTTCGGTATGCCTTGCTGGCTTATTTTATTGAAGGCGTTGTCAATAGATTTCTGAGTAGCTTTTACAATTGACTGTTCCATACGATTGGTTATTCTGTCCATCTTTCTCATTTGTTGATAAAAAATCATACTCAATTCTTCCCTAATTGACTTCATAGCTAATGTAAAAGTTGAGAGTTAATTAATACTACTAATTATAATAATAATAACTATTATACTTATTGAATAAGATTAAATAAAAATAAAAATAATTATATTTAATTATTTTATTTAATTTTTTTTATAATAAAAAATAAATATTAACATAATAATAGTTAAGTAATATTTAATTTTTATTAAAAACTTAGGGTTTTAGGGAAATGGAGGGAGTGGCTACTTGAAGGAATATGCATTGGTATGGAGAGGAGGTGAAACCACGAAGGGAGATAGGGAGTAAGGAGTATGGCGGATGGGAAATGGGGAGCGCTGAAAGGAGGGAGGGAAGGAGAGAATGCATGTAGCAGGGATAATGGGGAGGAAAGGGAGCGTAGGGATGATGGATGGGAGGAGCACAAGACTGGTGGTTCACGGGATGGAAAGGAATAAATGCAGAAGAGGGTGGGGCACAGAGCAGGTGGGGAGTGGAGATGGAGTGGAGGAGTGGGGGAAGGCTGACGTAGGGGAGGAGTTGGAGTAGAGGTGAAGCACGCGAGGGTGCCATGGAGGGAAGGCAAGGAGGATTTGTAGGGAATGCATGGGAAATGACACAGGGCACATATGAGGAGCACGGGAGGAAGGAGGGAGATGTGGACAACGCGGAGAAGGTAGGAGGAGAGAGACAAGGTGAAAGGAGAGAGAGAAGAGGTGGAGAGAGAGGCACACAATGGAGTAAGGGAGGTGAGGGGAATGAAGCACGGAGAATGAAGGGAAAGAAAGCACAGGGAAAAGGATGAGAGGAGTTGGGAGCGATGGAGGTGTAGGTGTGGGGAGAGAGCACGAAGGGCAGAGCAAGTAGGGGTTTGGAAGGAGTGTTAGCGTGTGAGGGCTTGGTGGAGAGAAGTGAGTGCACGGAGAGGATGGTTTGAATGGAATGAGCCGAATCTGAGCTCTAAGGAGGAGCAAGCCCACTCTGATACCAATGTAATATCTGTATCCAGATATTCTCAAAAGAGCAATTCTGAATAAACCCACAATTTCTGAATAACCCACAAAATATTGAATGATTGATAAAATAAGATGATAATATATTACAATTGATTGGACACCTTTAAATATGGCTTGGCCATTAATATGAGGAGTCACATCCTCTTGCTAAACATGTAATTAATGTTTATTATTATTATTAATTATTATTAATGTATTTATTAATTATTTTATGTTCATAACACTGAGGTATTTGGTTTCTTCTTCGACCATGTTCAAGGCTTCATGACCCATCCTTTCTGGGAAAAAGCTCCTAATGGAATCCATACCCAACTTTGATGCCAAAGACTTCCTAGAGAGGTTTATGTTGTGGTGTGCATGTGTTTTTTTATGGTGATTGAACCTAAGAAGCAATTTTTAGAACCTAAGTCCCAAGTGTTTCCCTACTCTAACCATAGTGATTGATCTCTATAATGTTTATTTAGGGATTAATCCCCCTAACCATGTTTATAATTTGAAGCCCATTAATAGTGCATAAAATCTACTCATGGCACCCATATCCCACTTGAATGTTAAAGAACCCTAACCATGGCCCTGATAATGATTCATTATGTCGACCCGAGACACATTCTGGTTAAGGGCATGTGTTGAGGTTTAATCATGGAGCACATATCCCTCTCGTAGGGGAGATATGGGTCAGTGCAAGCTAATGAGGGTCACTTTTGGCACGTTAGATGCAATAGAAAACTGAAAAAGCAGGCATCCCTCAACTTACTTGGATTTTTTGATTTACTTACGGAAAATATCTTGCATTGAGTAAAAAAGATGAAATGTAGGAAATTGAATCACGTTTCTGAATATATAACTTTTATGTATTGAAAATTTGCATAGCTATGTCAAGTTTCATTTTTCCTAACAGACACTTTTTATTTTTCAGGCAAATGATAAGGTATATGTTTTTGTGGGTAGAGCCTTTGAGGGCCTAAATGATGGAATCAAGCTACAAAAATCGGCATGCATGTAGAGAACACATAGCACTTGTGCGCCATTATTTTTTGAAAATTAAATTAGTAATTTTATAATTGTCTAAGTGATCAAACCTCGAAAATAGTACCTCTTTTGTGGGTAGAGCCTTTGAAGGTCTTAATGCAAAAATCTTGAAATGGGTTTTTCATAGAACGTGGAGGTTAGTGTCCTCTTGTGCACCATACAATTTTTTTTTGAAATGATTGAGAATTGAAAAAGTTATGGAAGAAACACTAACAATGTGTTTCACGAGTTAAGGAGGTAGGACAGAAAAGAAATTGAAAGAAAATAGGAAAAATTAATATTTCAAAATAAAAGTTACATATTTGGAATCTGCAGAAAAAATGCTATTTGTGTCTAAGATTTCGTCAAAAATGACTCTGTGTAGCATATTGTAACGAGTGGCTAAGCACAGGCTTCTCCAGAAACTGGAAGAAATACCCAATTAGCTTTGGTTTTTCATTAACATAGCACAGGTTTGGAATTACCGAAGCAAACTCCAAAGCATACACATAGGATTATTGTTGACATGTGAGCATGTGACTCGGCTTGTTTAAATTCAAAAATATTGCCGCGCTTTTAGATTTAAATAACGCGTACGCGTTATATAACTAAATAACGCATGCGCGTTATATCAATACTTAACGCGTACGCGTTATATAACTACGTAACACGTACGCGTTATATAGTTACAAAACGCGCTCGTGTTATTCAAATCATAAAATACATGTTTAATACTTGAGAAAGAGGGGGTGTGGAAGTCAAGGGAATTTTTGTTTAATATTTGAGAAGGGGTGGGGAAGGGTCAAGGGAATCTATGGTTAATATTTAATAGGGGTGGGAAAGGGTCAAGGGCTTAGAAGGATGTTGGAAGCTTGAGTGGGGAGAGATGAAGGGAATGAGAACATGATGGGCTACAAGGGGTGAAGGGAAGTGGAGCTTGAGAGCACTATTAGGAGTAGAATAGGTTTTGAAGAGGTATAGGGTTAGAAGTTGAAAGTGAGACTTGAGTGACAAGGGGGAATGGATGGAGGCAAGGGGGATGTGAGAGAGAAATAAAGAATACAAGGGGGGGAGAGACATAGAGCGAGGGAGGGAGAGGGACAATGGGGAGGAATGGATTTGGAGGGAGTGAGAGATAGATGGGGATAGAACGAAATAAGAGATAGGAAGGGACGGACAGAAAGTGTTGGTGGGAGACATGCAGAGAGTGGTGGCGATGGAGAGAGAGGGAGTGATGGAGAGATTGGGATAGGTTGAGGGAAAGATGAGGGAGGGATAGAAGGTGAGAGACAGGCGATGAGAGAGGGAGGGAGAGAAGGTAGGGTGAGGGATGGAGGGAGAAAGTTGGAGATAGATATGGATGGAGGGGGGATGGGTTTGAGAATGGAAAGTGACATAATGTGTGTGTATGTGTGTGTGTTTGAGAGAGAGAGAGAGAGAGAGAGAGAGAGAGAGAGAGAGAGAGAGAGAGAGAGATTGATGGTTGGGGAGAGAGAGACTAGAGGGAGTTGTGAGCATCATATTCTCCATCAGCATCATATTCTTCATCATCATCATCTTCATGACCATCATCGTCATCATCAACATCTTCATCATCATCACCATCATCATCATCATCATCATATTCCTCATCAAATCAACATCTCCATCATCATTATCATCATCATGATCATCATCTAAACATCACCATCACCATCATCATCAACATCTTCATCATCATCACCATCACCATCATCATCAAAATCTTCATCGTCATCACCATCACCATCACCATCATCATATTCATCATCATTGTCATCTCTAGGTTCCCCATCAACATCAACATCTCCATCATCATCATCTTCTTCATCATCATCATCTTCATCACCATCATCATCATCATCAACATCTTCATCATCATCACCATCATAATCATCATCATCATCTTCCTTGAATCAGATCAACATATCCATCATGTCACCATCATCTTCTTCATCATCATCTAAACATCACCATCACCATCACCATCATCATCATCATCTTCATCATCATTACCATCACCATCATCATCAACATCTTCATTGTCATCACCATCATCATCATCATCATTGGCATTTGTAGGTTCCTCATCAACATCTCCATCATTATCATCTTCTCCATCATCATCATCTTCATCACCATCATCATCAGCATCAACATCTTCATCATCATCACCATAATCATCATCTTCATCGTCATCAGGTCAACATCTCCATCATCATCATCTTCTTCATCATCTTCACCATCATCATCATCATCATCATCTTCATCGCCATCTCCATCATCTTCAACATCTCCATCATCATCACCATCACCATCATCATCATCTTCATGACCATAAACATCTTCATCATCATTGTCATCTCCCCCTTCCTCATTAACATCTCCATCATCATCATCATCATCATCATCATCATCATCACCATCTGAACATCACCATCACCATCATCGTCAACATCTTCATCATCATCATCATCATCATCATCATCAGCATCATCATCATCAGCATCAACATCATCATCAAAATCTTCATTGTCATCACCATCACCATCTTCATCATCATTGTCATCTCTAGGTTCCCCATCAACACATCTCCATCATCGTCATCTTCTTCATCATCATCATCTTCATCACCATCATCATCGTCATCTTCATCATCATCATCATCTTCATCACCATCATCATCGTCATCAACATCTTCATCATCATCACCATCATCATCATCATCATCTTCCTCATCAGATCAACATCTCCATCATGTCACCATCATCTTCATCATCATAATCATCATCATCATCATCATCATCATCATTACCAACACCATCATCATCAACATCTTCATCGTCATCACCATCATCATTGGCATCTGTAGGTTCCTCATCAACATCTCCATCATCGTCATCATTGGCATCTGCAGGTTCCTCATCAACATATCCATCGTCGTCATTTTCTCCATCATCATCACCATCATCACCATCATGATCTTCTGAACATCATCATGATCATCATCTAAACATCACCATCACCATCATCGTCAACATCTTCATCATCATCGCCATCAGCATCATCATCAAAATCTTCATCGTCATCACCGTCACCATCTTCATCATCATTGTCATCTCTAGGTTCCCCATCAACACATCTCCATCATCATCATCTTCTTCATCATCATCATCTTCATCACCGTCATCATCGTCATCAACATCTTCATCATCATCACCATCATCATCATCATCATATTCCTCATCAGATCAACATCTCCATCATGTCACCATCATCTTCATCATCATCATCATCATCATCATTACCAGCACCATCATCATCAACATCTTCATCGTCATCACCATCATCATTGGCATCTGTAGGTTCCTCATCAACATCTCCATCATCATCATCATTGGCATCTGCAGGTTCCTCATCAACATATCCATCATTGTCATTTTCTCCATCATCATCACCATCATCACCATCATGATCTTCTGAACATCATCATGATCATCATCTAAACATCACCATCACCATCATCGTCAACATCTTCATCATCATCGCCATCAGCATCATCATCAAAATCTTCATCGTCATCACCATCACCATCACCATCACCATCTTCATCATCATTGTCATCTCTAGGTTCCCCATCAACACAACATCTCCATCATCATCATCTTCTTCATCATCATCATCTTCATCTCCATCATCGTCCTCATCAACATCTTCATCATCATCACCATCATCACCATCATCATCATCATCTTCCTCATCAGATCAACATCTCCATCATGTCACCATCATCTTCATCATCATCATCATCACCATCATCATCAACATCTTCATCACCATCATCATCAACATCTTCATCATCATCACCATCATCTTCATCAACATTATCATCTTTATCATCTTCATCTGCATCATGATCATCTTCATTGTCATCACCCTCCTCCTCCTCATCATCTTTATCATCTTCATCTACATCATGATCATCTTCATTGTCATCACCCTCCTCCTCCTCATCATCTTGTGCACTTATGCACTTAGGGATTAATGTTTAGAAGAGGGTCTAAAGGCCTTTATGGGGGAGGGGCTCTAGGAACAAGGTAAGACAGAGAGGGCAGGGGGGAGGGATAAAGGCGTAGAGGGTTAGTGATTAAGGGAGAAGAAGGGAGAGAGTTCTATAGGGAGGGATAATGACGAAGATAAAGAGAAGGTGGAGAGATGGAGAGTGGGGTGGTAGAGACATGGCTGAAGGGAGTGAAAGAAACATGAAAGAAACATGTAGGGAGAATGAGGGACAGATATTTAGAAAGAGATAGGGGGTATCTAGGGATTATTGGGAGAGAGCTAGGGGGTATTAAACCATACAAAACATTTGTTTTGTATGCAACCATATAAATTATTAGTTTTCTTTGATTTTGTTCGTTGCCCTAGCCGTGCACCTAACCTATTTATTGTGCTTGACTATATCGCGTTCGCGTTTTTTCACTACATATCGCGCACGCGTTTTGTATTTCTATAACGCGTACGCGTTTTGCAACTCCAGAAATAATGGCCTGTTGCTGTCCGAGAGCAACTTCACTCTGTCCGAACGAAAACAATAATCCCGCGATTTTTCGAACAGCACAAGCCCGCGTCTGAAAATTTTCACATTCTACACCAACTCCATCATTTTTTTTTATGCAGGTGCAGCATTGAGGACATCTTTCATGGTTGCTCACTGTGGTGTTGGGTTATATGGCCATATTTGAAGAAAATAATTAGCAAGCTTGAAGAATCTCCAATTGAAGAACACCAAAGATAAGGCCTTTGAAAGATTCATTTTGCTTATATTTGAGGAGCACACAAGATAAGATATCAAGCTTCAAGACCAACAAGGAAGAACTTCCATTTGCATATTATTGAAGAGCTTGTAATTGAGGAGCAACAAAAACAAACTATATTGAATTGATCATTGTGGTGATGGGGAATGCACGTAACCGAGTAAACAAATCAACAAGGAAGAAGAGATCTCAAGAAGTCATTGAAGAAGAGAAAGAAAAGAAAAGAATATACATGATGAATCGGAGGCTTTCTTTGGAAACTAATCCAAATCCAATTGTAGAGGATACCATGGTTCATCCTATTAATCCACGACAAGAGGGACCTTCAATTTCCACAATAGTTGTTGAACAAGCACCCCATGGAAGTAATCAAGAAGCAAAACGTAGGTGCTCATTAGGGGATGTTTCAATTCCCACTTCAAGTCAAAGTGATAAGTTACCATCTCAAGATGAAGCTCACGAAGAAACACCCAATTTGCTATCCGGATGTGGTTATACAAGCGATGAAGTCAGAGAGGCGTTGGACATTTTGCCTACTGTTGAAGGAGAGAATGTTATCCACACCATCGATGAGGATGTTGGACTTCCACAAGGGGATGTTGGACTTCCACAGACCATGGATGAGGATGTTGGACTTCCACCATCCAACTACCAGGAAGAGAATGAAGGACACCAAGCTACTACTAAAACGCCAGAGCGTCTTGGTGATGCGCTACATGGTACAATTCCAACCCCCTTACCTCCATTAGCAAGCACACGTCGAAGAACTCCGAAGCGTATACAAGTTGATGAAAGACTTATGAATTCCATTGAAGGTACGCTATCTAAACGTAGTATTGCTTATCAAACTCAACAGATACTTGATAAATATTTTGTTTCTAAATGTGATGGAGATAAATGTAGATTATTTTTATCATTGTTAAAATCTAGGAGCATGAATGTTGTTAGGAAAAAGTTAGGGATAAAGATGATAAAGAATTATGAACCAAGTTCTCATATAGTTAAAATCCTAGTAGATGCATTTGGTAAAATTGGTAAGAACACACGTTCAAAGGACCGCAATGCTACTCGTCGTGTGTTGTCACAATCAATTGCAGATAAGAACACCAGGGCCCTTCCTATTCTCATGCCTACATCCGAACTAGTTAATTTGAATGTAAAAACCCTCCGTAGGTATTCTATTAGAAGAGAACATCTTGACACAACCGATCAGACAGATTTTTGGGCCTTTGTTGGTCGGTTGCCACGTCGTGACATGAAGCTAGTTGATGCAATAAAGGGACTAGTGCACAGTTTTTGGCATGATCACACAAGGCCTTCTTCAAACCGAAAGGATGTACTAAAACTAAGAAGGGGTTCAAAGGATCGTGAACCACATACTAAGCATCTTCTTGATATAACACAGACAGAGCTTTACGAGAAATTTAAGATTGAGCATAGACAATTGAACTTGGGGCAAAGATCTTTTGAGAAATGTAAGCCATGGTATGTTAGAATAAATACTCTTCGTAACACTTGTTGTTGTAGATACCATGTAGAATATGAATATTACTATGAAACATTTTTGTACATTCGTCGTGTGTTGCATACTAACATTGTGCAGGATTGCTCCATGACAATACCACCGACTTCATCAAGAGAATTCATTCATAGCATCATGTGCAATAGGCCCAAGGGGCAAACATACTATGCAAAATCTTGTTTGGATGGAACATGCTCCAACTGTGCTGGAATGGCATTATTGAGCCAATGTATGCACGAGAATGGAGACAGTGAATTTGGGAAAATGGTTACAGACATGAAAAGTTTCAAATATATCAACTATGAAATAGTCCCAGGGAAAGAAAGCAAAAAAATACAATTGGTGACATCTCAGGTATGCATTTATATCTATAAAATTATGTTGTAATGGTTACATTTCAATCCTTACTTACAACAAAAAACTGACATTGAGATCATTTTGTGTCACCAGGTACAAGTTAGTGACTTCATCAAGGAATTTATTGAAAAGACACATCAATATGTTCAGCATGTCCACATGGCACGATGGCAGGATGAGAAGTTTAGAATATGCAGAGATACATTTCCCCTTGGTACTATACTTTCAGTTGTTGATTTTGCCGAGAACTACACTCTGCAACCTCAAAATGAGATCCAAAGTTAGTATTATCACTCTGAGCAGGTTTCCTTGATGGTCCATATCACATATAGGCATGGCCCAAATAGCACTGAAGAGCAAAGAGAAATTCTGAAGGAATATCACTTCTACATAAGTGATGATAGGTGCCACGACTTCCACTATGTATGTCATTGCTTCATCATGTTCTATGATCACTTGAAGGGAAGGAACATACAGATGGATTGACACTGGATTTGGTCTGATGGGTGTGCTGGTCAGTTCAAAAATGCACGCATATTTCAGTGGTTGTGTTCATTGCATAAAAACTACAAAGTGCCACATATGTGGAACTATTTTGAGACTGGGCATGGTAAAGGAGAGCATGATGGAGCCGGAGCATGTGTCAAAACAGCCCTACGAAGAGAGGAATTGAAAGTATCTACAGAATCTACTATTCTAAATGCTCAATCTATAGTCAGGTGGTGCACGTCAGTAATGGGAGAGGAATCAACTATGCGAGTAGAATCCACAAGAAAGAGACATGTGGAGAGATTTTTTTGGGAGGTGGTAGACATGGATCGTTCACATGCATGGGAATGCAAGACTGTGCCTGGGACTCGTGGCTTTCATTCGGTTCGAAGCTCTGATAACCTAGTATTTGAAATTTGGACCAGAAAACTCGCTTGTTTTTGCCCGCCTTGTTGTGATGGTGACTGGGATGGGTGTGAATCATTGGATTCGGTTGATGGATGGGATCGCATATCACTTCCACTTGATCAGCGTGCAATTGTTGAGTTAAATCCGTTGGAAGAAGACCAATCATCTATTTCTGCAGATTTTGATCATGTCTCAGACCTTGTACAACCCGGTATGATGCATTTCCTTAACATTTTTTGTTTGTTTACGTAGTCTTCAAATGCACATTAATGGCCTTGTATCGCACGAAAAATATTTTGATCATATACCTACAATCATATAATGCAGGGCACATATACGCAGTGGTTGCCTCAAAAGATACTAAATGGGGTGATGAATATTGGTTGGCACGCTGTATAGATGGAAAGCAAACCCTCATTGTGTCCATGACTGACGATGAAAACAACCACTTTCCAACTGGGTCTATGGTTGTTAAAGGTGAATACTTGACACGGGACATCAATGGAAGAAAGAAGGGTGGATATGTTTACAGGGATTACAAACCAGGTGCAAGTGTGTATCACTTTACCAACTTAATCATTGGCACAAACCTTCAGGTACGAACAATGCCTAGTCAAAATACATCGAAGGTACGCTACTTCTTACCGGATACAGAGCACGAGAGACTAATGGAGACCATCAGTATAAGAGATGATCCAGAGGGCTTGGTTGTATGATAATAGGTGGGATCTAGCATGATGAGGTACGTTACATACTTTTAATACTATACTATTTATACTATTTGTAATTGAATATTGATATATGCTCAATTTTCACATGTATGTTTCATATGAATATGTCAATTTTGCGTTCTTGATATGCCAAATTTACGTTTACGTTGTTTATAAATATGCCAAAAGTTCTCTTGTATGTCAAGTTTATGAATATGCCATTTTTTACATATGATCAGTAAACCCTAAAATTATATTATGTTCATCATGTTGGTTATTGGCTTCACCCAACAAAATTAATTCAATTCATGCTCACTATATTAAACAATACACTTATATTAAATTTAATTCATGTCTTGTTAAATATTTCATAATGAATTAGCTAGTTGAGAGCACCACCTTAGACCAAGCCATCATCATCAACATCTTCATCATCATCACCATCATCATCATCATGGACCTGCAAAACCCTAGTTTCCAAAGTGTCTAGGCAGGTTCGGGTTAGGAACACTAGCCATACCCGCCCGGTGGATGATTTTCCAAAGTTGACCCACGTGTGCAAAAATTGCACACTCCCACACTGAGCAAAACCCTAGTTTCCAAGATGGACCTGCAAGGTGACACATGGGCCACCGGGTAGGAGGGGAGGGGCACCCCGGCACTATCCCGGTGTGCTGAATCCAACGGAGTCGACGGTTCGTCGATCCGAGCCATGGTCTTCATTCTATGGCTTGTCCCATCTCACTACCAGAAGGCCTTCAGGGACACCTGCTGGATACCTACCGGGAGCATAGAAATCCAACCATGCAACAAAACCGGGTTCCGGGGAGACCTGCAGGTGTGTCTAGACAGGTTCGGGCTAGGAACACTAGCCATACTTTCCCGGTGGATGATTTTCCAAAGTTGACCCCCGTGTGCAAAAATTGCACACTCCCACACTGAGCAAAACCCTAGTTTCCAAGATGGACCTGCAAGGTGACACATGGGCCACCGGGTAGGAGGGGAGGGGCACCCCTGGCACTATCCCGGTGTGGTGAATCCAACGGAGTCGACGGTTCGTCGATCCGAGCCACGGTCTTCATTCTATGGCTCGTCCTGTCTCACTACCAGAAGGCCTTCAGGGACACCTGCTGGATACCTACCGGGGGCATAGAACTCCAACCATGCAACAAAACCGGGTTCCGGGGAGTCCTGCAGGTGTGTCTAGACAGGTTTGGGCTAGGAACACTAGCCATACTTGCCCGGTGGATGACAAAGTTGACCCCCGTGTGCAAAAATTGCACACTCCCACACTGAGCAAAACCCTAGTTTACGAAATGAATACACAATGAAGCCACTGGGCCATGGCGAGACAAGGGAGAGGGCCCCCTAGAGGTAATCGCACGCCAGGAGACCAACGGAGTCGACGGTTCGTCGGTCCGACGTCAGGTTTCCGAGTTATGTCGAGTTGCAAGTCGCATGATAATGCCGTTCAGGGACACTTGGTGAATTTCCGTCCAGGAGCCAAAAAGCAAACGAAGCAGGAAGATTGCGTGCCGTTGGCTCCTGCAAGTGTGTGTGGGCAATGCCGACGTGGGAACACTGCCGGGAGCCATAAATCCATGATAGTAAATTAATTCATGACAAAAAAAACTGAATTATTCCTTTCAATGGATGTGGTTTTCAATTTCCTATGTTGTTAGGTCAATTTGGCACATTCATTGAAAGAAATTGTAGACTTTAATGATGATCACAACAAGTGTGTTTGTTAAAACCTTGTGAAATAGAGCATCAAAAGACCTACATTGTAGGCCATATAATTGTGTTTGTTTACCTTTTGTTTGATGGACCATGCACAATAAGTAATAAAATAATTTTTGAAGTAGGTCATTTCATTTTTCTGATTTTTTCTTTGGTGGTGTTGAAAAAGACCATTGTTCTTATTGATGGGATTTCATGTGCTTATGATTCTTTGGATAATCTGGACACATACAAGGACACCATTATTAGACTAATTCATTATGAACAATTTAATATGAGTAATCTACATAAATGAATTGAAAAATTAACAAAAATAACAAACAACCCATATACCTTGGAATATAACACAAGAGTGACCATGTTAGGCAATCTTACTTATCTACTTACCTATGGTCATTTAAGTAGACCATTTGGATCATGTCTATTACTAATGATCTCCATTAACTTTTCATGTTCACAATGAGGCTTGAAGTATCATACCTTTGATGGGTGCTTCCTTGGCATTGTTTGTAGTTTGAGGTTTGTATCGAAAACTAAGTTTGTAAAGTGGTATATAGATTCACTTAGTCTAATCTTGAAATACATAACCAACCTTCTTCCATGTTTGGTCATCCAGTGTTAGATATTATCCTTTAATAACCATCAAACTGATTACAAGTTGATCACCATTGTCATCTATTAGTGAGACATGAGGGTTTGGTTCGCCTTTAAGGAACATGCCAACAAATAGTGAGTGCCCCATTCATTATCTTTCAGGGAAACCATTGCATATATGTTCATTTTAAAAAACATCAGTTCCAACGCGTGAGTCCACTAAATAGACAAAATGTAATGTATTCATGCTAGTTGATAAGATTTAATATCATATTCACTAAACTTGGTTGTACAAGATTTGAGACATGATCATAATGTGGTGAAATGGTTGATTAGTCCTCATCCAACTAGGATAATTCAATATTTATACCTAGAATAATGGGGAGTGATAGAATTTTCTTGTCCATATTTCTACTATAACATTGTTTGAGTTTCAAACTAAATGAAATCCACAAATTCCATGCATTATTCTATGTGATTGATCTACATCAACCACCTCCCAAAAATATCTTTGCACATGTCCTTTCCTTATTGAGTCCTCTTCTCGTCTTCTTGTTCCATCTACAATTATTGAAGAACACCATTCAACAATAGATTTTGTGTAACTAATGAGAGAATTTCTCGTAAACTTCCATTTTTACCTGTAGAATGTAATTTTTATGCACACAACATCTCGATCATGATCCCCTTTCCCACACTCAGTTTCAAAAGTCCTGTAAAGGCAACCTTTACATTTACATTTGCATTAACATGACAACCAAGTCTCAAAAATGAGATTGATGGTGTTTATTCTCATGCAATGTATACAGTTAGGATGAAGACAACTGTATAAATCTATGGAATTATAAATGGAGATATTAATCCAAAAGGAAGCCAATGTTGGCCTTGCCAATCTTTTCTTCCCAATGCAAACGAAATATTAGATTCCATTTTGCTATGTTTCCATGTAAAATATATTTGAAAAAAAACATATATTTGGATTATATGGAAATCCTTCTTACCTTTGACATTGTTTGGGATCTGCAGGATGGGAATGAAGTATTTTTTAGGGATTAAGAGGAGTATTCAATTACACAAACTTATGAATGCCTATTGTGACAAGCAATCCATTGATTTCAACTCCATCACATTTCTGTTTGATGGATGATGTTTGCAAGGTGAGCAAATTTAACCCACCAATGCGAGATTGCATGCAATTACACTGAGCAAAACCCTAGTTTACGAAATGAATGCAAAATGAAGCCATTGGGCCATGGGGAGACGAGGGAGAGGGCCCCCTAGAGGTAATCGCACGCCAGGAGACCAACGGAGTCGACGGTTCGTCGGTCCGACGTTCGGTTTCCGAGTTATGTCGAGTTGCAAGTCACATGAAAATGCCGTTCAGGGACACTTGGTGAATTTCCGTCCGGGAGCCAAAAAGCAAACGGAGCAGGAAGATTGCGTGCCGTTGGCTCCTGCAAGTGTGTGTGGGAAATGCCGACGTGGGAACACTGCCAACACTGGCTCGGGGGAGGTTTTTGCAGAGTTGACCCACCAATGCGAGATTGCATGCAATTACACTGAGCAAAACCCTAGTTTACGAAATGAATGCACAATGAAGCCACTGGGCCATGGGGAGACAAGGGAGAGGGCCCCCTAGAGGTAATCGCATGCCAGGAGACCAACGGAGTCGACGGTTCATCGTTCCGATGTCTGGTTTCCGAGTTATGTTGAGTTGCAAGTCGCGTGAAAATGTCGTTCAGGGACACTTGGTGAATTTCCGTCCGGGAGCCAAAAAGCAAACGGAGCAGGAAGATTGCGTGCCGTTGGCTCCTGTAAGTGTGTGTGGGAAATGCCAACGTGGGAACACTGCCAACACTGGCTCGGGGGAGGTTTTTGCAGAGTTGACCCACCAATGCGAGATTGCATGCAATTACACTGAGCAAAACCCTAGTTTACGAAATGAATGCACAATGAAGCCACTGGGCCATGGGGAGACGAGGGAGAGGGCCCCCTAGAGGTAATCGCACGCCAGGAGACCAACGGATTCGACGGTTCGTCGGTCCGACGTACGGTTTCCGAGTTATGTCGAGTTGCAAGTCGCATGAAAATGCCGTTCAGGGACACTTGGTGAATTTCCGTCCGGGAGCCAAAAAGCAAACGGAGCAGGAAGATTGCGTGCCGTTGGCTCCCGCAAGTGTGTGTGGGCAATGCTGACATGGGAACACTGCCAACACTAGCTCGGGGGAGGTTTTTGCAGAGTTGACCCACCAATGCGAGATTGCATGCAATTAAACTGAGCAAAACCCTAGTTTACGAAATGAATGCACAATGAAGCCGCTGGGCCATGGGGAGACGAGGGAGAGGGCCCCTAGAGGTAATCACACGCCAGGAGACCAACGGAGTCGACGGTTTGTCGGTCCGACGTCCGATTTTCGAGTTATGTCGAGTTGCAAGTTGCATGAAAATGCCGTTCAGGGACACTTGGTGAATTTCCGCCCATTTTATAATTTAAGCCACTTTTAAATATTTGAACTTCCATATTATTTTTGAAAGAGTATAATATTTCAAAACTCTTAAAGAGACAAAAACACATGATCAAAACTCCTAAGGCTGCAATTTAGAGTAGCAATAATGGGGGTGATGGAGTTGAATTTGATCCTATGGAAGATAATGATACTAATATTATTGAGAATAAAGGGATAATAGGTTGATCCATGACACCTTTGTTTGCATGGATGAGGATGCACCTATGTATGAGACCTATGATAATATTCATGATGTACATCTTATTGATAAGGCACACAAAGGCCTATACAAGAGATCAAAGATGAGTCACTTTGTCTACTAATTTGATGTTGATAAAATTGAAGGTATTGAATGACATTTCAAACAATGGTATGACAAAGATCCTAATGTATACACAAGGTTAATATATAAGGTGCCCCATAAGGTTCTTTGTCATATCCCTATAATTCTAGGTTTTTGATGATTGTTTAGGTTAAAAAACATAGCACATTATATGGATTATCATGTACAAAGATAAGTGAAGATGGTATTATATGAGTGGCTACAAATGGTTCTCAATTTATGATCATCAAGGAAATATTACCCATTTTTAAAGAAGAACCTCATAATGTTAGACTTTCATTGGTAGTTGATGGCAATGGGTGTGCATGAGTGAGTTCGTTGAAACCTTGAAAACATTGTATTGCATTTAGTTTGATTAAATTACACGAGCAAGAACTTTGACATAACTTGTAATGATCATCCAAAATCACAAATTTTAATTAGATACCAATTAGTGCATGCATGTAGTGAATTCATTGAAACCTTTGAATATAATAGTTTGTTCTTTTGACATAGTGCATTCATGAGTAATAGATAATCCACACAAATCAACACATTAGATTGACACAAGTACATGTATCCAAAAGTACATATATATCCAAAAGTATCCAAAAGTGCATGTCTCCAAAAGTACATGTATGTCCAAAAGTCTCCAAAAGTGCATGTCTCCAAAAGTACATGTATATCCAAAAGTATCCAAAAGTACATGTATCCAATGAAGTCAATGTACATGTCTCCAAAAGTACATGCACAATAAAGTCAATGTACATGTCTCCAAAACTGAATGTATCGAAAAGTACATATATATACAAAAGTATCCAAAAGCACATGTGTCCAAAACTATCCAAAACTATCAAAACTCAAGCTTTCTCTTGTTCTTTCCCGACGTTGATCCTCTAGGCACATCCCTAGGATCAATGTGCATCCCTGGATCCTGCAAATTAAATATCAATTGTTAAATTCAACTAACTATGTACACTAATACATTAGCTCAACAATTATCAACTGGTGCATGGAAAGTGCATGAAACACTTGGTCACTGAAGGACATCTCACCTCAACTGACAAAGGAGATTGCGTTGCTTGTGTAGCAGATGGAGCCGTCGGTTGAACATCCAGGATGGTCGAACCAGGGGGGCCAGGAACTGCTCCTGCTGGTGGTGGCTACAATGAAAAAATGTTGAAATAGTTAGAAATGCATGAATAAACAATAGGTCCAACAATAATAAACTATGTAAAGATAATGTTGAAATAGTTACATACCTGTGTGTGATCAGTCGCCACTGCAGATGCGGCACTAACTGCTGCATCAACCATCGATGCGAGGTTCTCAGTAGACAACTCGGGTTCCTGATGCAGTAAACATGCAATTCAAACATTAACAAAAACGATTTATGCACTGGATTTCAAGTTAAACAACAAATATCATCGAAGGATATACATTACCATGGTGTGAGTAAGCCCATGGTCGTGGGCAGCTGGAGTCTTTCTAGGAGTAGAACGCCTCACATACACACGAACCTTGTTCACGAATGGCCTGGAGGGAGATACAAATCCAGGCAATGAGCTAGATGTCTCGGATGGTGCCTACAGTCAGCAAGTGTTCATGTAGTTAGACATGCATGATTCAACAAACAAACATGTATTTAAAAAATGCCATTTTTAATTGTTTACCTGGAGCCCAGATGTTTCAGGGGACGGTATGACCATGGGTACTACCTCCACATTACCTTGCCCCAGTGAAGGATCTGCCATCTGCAAGTTTAATAATTGTAAATATTAAACCGTAGATAGCATTAATGAACTAAAATGTAAAGTATGTGGAAATTAGCAAATTAACAAGTATTAAAAAACTGAAATTTTAAAATGTTTACCTCGGTGTGAGATACGAAAATAGGTGGTATATAAGATGGGCCTACCGAATGGGTAGCATCATGCCCCCCTGTAGAGTCTGGAACATCCGGCTCTAGGGCGTCACTGCCGGCATAAAGCATCAACTGCAAGTTCACAAAATTAATATATTAGCTCAAACTATATATATGTGTACAAAGACGAAAATAAATGAAGAATTTATTACAATTAACCATCAACATACCTCTCTCAAAAAACCACTGAAGGCAACATCTGAGGCAATACCATAGCAGGGACGACCACATGATGTGCACTCGTGAGGATCAGTACTAGGATGGGGAATAGTCGATGGTCCTGCACTAGTGGATGGTCCTGATGGTCCTGCACTAGTGGATGGTCCTGCACTAGCTGATGGTCCAGCATGGTGATGAGCTGGTGTATGTACCACACCAGGGACAGATGTCCCTTCCTCACCCATATGTTGAACCATCGTGCCATGGCGAACAACCGCCCGTGCCAAACTCAAAAATGCATCCCGTGTCTGCGGAATAATGCGATGTGCTGGTGGGACATCTGGCCCAGGCAACTGCCTGCGAGGTGCAGGGATAGGGCGATCCTGGTCTCGAAGCCTGGCATTGGGTCGGTTTTGGGGCATCCCCCCACCGATCCCCTGAAACTGTAAGATGTCAAAATAGTTAACGTGTTTATGCAACACGAACTCTGCGTACATCTTTCGAAGGAAATATAAGGGAATTTCCCTGTTGTTGTGTGGTGGCATATCAAAAACCATGTACCATCTGTCCATCCAGTTATCAACAAATGGTTGAAACGTGCACCACTCAATGGAGATATGCGGCTTGCTTGCATTTGGGATTTCCCCCGTCCGAGGGTCCCTAAACAATGCAAATATAAGCTATTTGGATATTTTCAACTTTTTTACTGCATTGTAATCTAGCCCATCAGCATATTGTTGTCTTTTTCTTTCTCTGTAAGATGCAATATCATATAGGACATTCGTAGATTGTGAAATGGTGTCCACAATTGCATCCAAGGTTGATGCAAGTGAACGGCGAATCTTGTCGGCACCACTAAAAGCTACACTTATGCCCCTCAATTGGGCAAGCTCAATCAATATTTCGGCATTGGTATCCATAGCCGCAACTGCAATAAAGACATTAATACGAAAATCATTAGAAACATATACAGGGTATATAATGACGTCTCTTCAAAATTGAACATGTATTAAATCAAACTCACATAAGCAATTTAATGGCATTCACTTACATACATTTAAAACTTAAAATTAAACATTTGACAATTAAAAAGTAAGTTAGTCAGATTGGCAGAGAGGAGGAGGAGGAGGATCAAGGCAGTGATGAGTTTGTTGATTCAGGCATGGAGGAGGAGGACCAGGGCAGTGATGAGTTTGCATCTATGTGTCTCAATGTCTCATTGTGTTTTGTGATTGTGAATGACAAATGTGTTGTGATTTGTGAATGATCTAATTTCTATTGAATATTTCATATTTGTAATTGTAAATGTAATTTCTATTGAATATTTGTAATTGTAAATGTTAAATTTTATTGGATGATCTATATGTCTATATTTTTAAATTTTAATATATTTTAAAAATATATTAATTCCGGGGGTCACCGTGTCCTACGTGTCATAATTCCGGGGGTCACCGTGTCTAGTGGGGACTAGGGATCAAATTTGAAGGGTGGGGTCCCATTTCACTATGAAGGGCTATGAGATATTGAACACTATTGAAGGGCTATGAGAAATTTATTAATATTTATTCTATGTGTATATATGGATGTGTTCATGTTGCATGGATTGGATTCTAGGTTAACCGAGGCCTTTTTAGAGCAAAGAATGGGGTAATTACTATTTGGGAACAAGTTTTTTATCAAATGTAAATTGCGGTGATGGAAGATATTGAGGGTGCCACATGTTGTGGAGAAAGTAGTATTGATTCCTATGACGTAATAGGGAGTTCAAAAAGCCTGGTTTCAAGTATTGTCATGCGTAGCTCGATTGATTTTTCTCGCGCTAGGGTTGTAGCAACTGTTATGGCCATTACTGTTAAAAGGATTGATGGGGTGGAATCCCGTGAAACGATGAGTTCTTTTGTTAAGACGTAGATTCAGTGAAATTTGGTGGGAGTCTTATGTTCATTTTATGCACAAAATTCGATTACTTGATTTTGTTGCATTGTTAACTCTCCTCCTAGTCATAGCTACAATCTCTTATATAATTGTGAAGGTTATCAATCCACTCAATATATTAAAGTTGTAGTAGGCCAAAATCATCCACATATTTATTGTACTCACAAATGTTGACATTCCAATTTCTATGTAGAGCGCCCATTAACATTAGATTGTATGGGACATGTTTTTGAGGCATGATGTCATTATCTCATAACAACAAGCTTTTTATCCATAAATATGTCATCTACAAGCCAACGGAATTGTTCCTAATCCTTTATAAAACTTTGTCATAATTATATCAATACCAACATCCCTACCTATTGACTTAGCTTAGAAGATATTACACCTTCGGATAACCAAACCTGATTCCAAGGTTGGTAATCATAAACGTAAAAGCATCATCATAAGGAAATAGCATGTTGTGTTGAGGAAATTCCTTTTTTTCCATTTCCTTCTCAGGATAATATTTGGTTGTGGATCATTTAAAATGTATAATTTATTTTAATATTGGGAAGCTAAATTCAAATTCATTAATATATTAATATGATTTGATTTTTTTATTAATAATAAGTTATTCTTTTCATTTGAAAATGTAATAGTACATCAAAATTTCAATGTTTACTGACGTAGTAAAGTTGAGAGGCTTTATTTTTCAGTGGATATAGCAGACCTGTAAATTCATAGGATGTCAAAAATCTAGTCAGCCTTGAAGTTGAGCTCCTCAAAGAAAACGAATTTCTTTAAATATGTTTATGGCAGGTTGGCATTGCCAGCTTCGCTCCGCAAACTATCCTGGAGGACTGGAGGAGATAGGGTAGGTGGAACTTGGAAGTAGCTCAACCACAGTGGAATAGGGGTATAAGAAAAAGCTTGTTTCTATTCATGCAATATTATATATTGATGGTCGGAGCCATGGAAGCATGGAATTCCAGCATTGACTTGATACAACAAAGAAAACAAAAGGTGGAACTCGGGAGCTGCAGGATTGACTTGATACAACAAAGAAAACACAGGGTGTGAGGCTAGGAGCCGTAGACGGTAGGATTAACTTGACACAACAAAGAAAACACAGGGCTATAGGTAGGGGCCACGGGTAGGAGCAACAACCTGCAACATTACAAGAAGTTTATGGATTGTGGATTTTGTCTGAAATGCCAAATTCGCGGGGGCACATTAACATAATATATTATACATTGAATACTCAATTAACTCACGGAGTCAGCATTCACGAATTGGTATGTGATAACTTGTAACTTGGTAAGCCCGCTAGCAACAACACGTATGAGCCACCTTCCAGGTTTAATAATTTTGTTGATGCCATTAAATGTGTTAAACACGTAAGCGCTCGCTACAAACACGAGAACTTCGAAGCGTTCAAGCCATGGGCTACTCAGTGTAAGCCCGTCAACGTAAGTTGCTCAATGATATTATTAGAGGCCCAATGGTCCATGATCCATGGATGATCGAACACGTGGATATTGGAGAGTAACCGAGTCCCACTCCCAAGTCACCTAGCTAGTAGCCGCATTCCCAATTTCCCACTAAAAATTGTTGATGGGTGAAATTTGAAGCTACCCTTCTGTTGCAATTTTAAACAGTAGTGGTTAATTTAATTATTGAAGGGCTTACCATGAAATTAAATTTTTTTTGCATGGTAAAATTTGAAGTGGCCTTCTATGACGTGTGGGTAAAATTTGAAGTGGCCTGAAGGCTTCAAATTTGAAGCCTGGTGGGGACACTCGTGTCCCGTGTCCTCGTGTCAGGTGACTTAGATGAATACATTGTAGAAAGGGGGGAGTTTTATTTTTTTCAATTTTTGGTTTGATTATGAATTTTTGAGTTTTTGAAAAGGGTTTCATTTTAATTATTCACTAATCTTGGTTGAGGGAGGTGTGAATTTAATTAGAAATTGGGTTATTCCCAATTTTATCAATATTACAAAACTAGGTTAAACAATAAAAAAATAGTAATTTGGATTAAAAAATCACAAAAAAATGGTATGGGTGAATGAATTACCTGACTAGATGAGAATGCACCGGTGAATTTGTCTCCCCTCCAGCTAAATCGAGCAACACGGATAGTTGAGTGGGCCACAAACCGTCCTCGTCCAGGGTCAATTTCGCCTCTATTCGCGTTTCTAATGCGTGAGTGTCGCGGGTGGTCGGCAATCGTCGGGACTGTGTTTTTAAATTCATTTTTAGTTTTACATATCGCGTACGCGATTTTTAACTACATAACGCGTACGCGTTTTGTAACTACATAACGCGTACGCGTTATGGTTACCTAGCCTACATGTCCAATGACATGTTAGGCTCGGGTCTTACCATGGCAGGTGGTAAATATCAGAAACGCGTTATGTTTTAGGTATCAGGAACGAGATTTGAAAAAAGTAGCATTGCATCTAAAGTGACCCTCATCTTCTTGCACACACCCATATATTGTACACGGATTATGTGTGGTCATTCAAGGATGGGTTTAGCATTATAGGCATAGAAGCTTTATGGGTAGTAGGTGTTGGTCATGATGATTGTGGTTGACAAGTGGAATTTAGGGTACAAGGACTATTATTCTCCTCTTGTAAATTTGGTTAGATCTCTAGACACATTCTTGTTGCACATCTCATCTAGGGGTGGTCCCATAGAACCCTTGGATGTGATTGTTAACCAAAAAAGGTCATATGTGAAGGTTAAATGAGTCATCCATGGTGCTTGATCCTCAAAAGTAAGTTTTAGGGATAGAGACTCTTGTTGCCCTCCTCTAACTATGGTTATGGACCCAACACCTATACATCATTCCCAAGACCTCATAATTGTTAGAGTAAATAACCCTCCTAGATCATGTGTTGATGAGTCTAAAGGGTCCAACCACACCTAAAAACATCTCTTGAATCACTCATGAGACAAAACCATGGACAAAACCCTAGTTTTGAGGGTGCCTTCCTTGATTTATGGGTCACATCCCCTGATTTGGGGTTTTTCCCCTGATTTTAGGAGTGTGTCTCAGTTAAGACTTAAGTTACTCCACTAAAGTAAGCCCCAATTGACACCCAACTACCCCAAACACTCATTAGTGCCCCATTTGGTCTAGTAGCGCCCTCTTTTGAGTGATTTTAGGAAACTACATGCATTATTCAGTTAAACTCATTTTAACCTAATTGATCCTTAACCTAATTCGAATTGCTCTCCTATATATTGTAACCTCTTTTCATTAATTCAATACTCTGATAATACAATCATTATATCTTCTTCTCTTCAAGGTTACCGTGTAATGGTTCGCGTTAATTATTGCACAATTGTTCTTGCTTGATTTAATCATCTTATCCTGCTAGATTTTCCATCTAGATCTATGTATGCTCAAATATTATCTGGTATCAGAGCGAGGGGGTGCTAAACCAGCTAGTGTGCTAGTATTGCTTATCAAGCTTTTTTGTAGGTTGAGAAGTGTTACAACGTAATCTTCCACCTTGTGAGAATCAGCATTATTTGGCCCGCAGGATCCATTCCACTGACTCAGATCCATTTTATATCCTTCAAACACTATTTTTCCCTATTTTTTCCCTTGTACGCTAGCTGCATCTCTATAGCCAGCGTACCCGCGAGTTGCATCACTATAGCCCGCGGGTAGCATGTAAAATGGTAAAAATCACTAGTTTATTACTTTTTACTCCCAAAAAGCGGTTATTGGGTGACCTTTGACTCTCCATCTGCCCAAGAAACGTCTTGATGTGTCCTTTCACTTACCTTTGAGAGGACTATATATTGAGCACATATGGCTTTTGGACGGGAGGAGAAAGAAGAGCAAGAGAACTCTAGTGGATTTTTTCCCTATCTTGAGTCTACACTCATTGATCCTTGTAGTTGTGAACCCTTTATGTTCACCTTCCAAACTCCTATTCTAGTTTGAGTTTTCCATTCATGGAGGATTGAAGTGGTGGAGGCACAAGTGGATTGATCCAGATCTTGGTTCAGATTGGTTGCCGGAAAGAGGTCGTATCACATTGTACTTCTTCTTGTTTATTAATAGAAATACTCATATATTATATCATGGGCCATTGCTATTGATGATGTTAATATCGTTTATATATTATATGTACTTGTTGTATATTGGTTGTCAAGACTAATTTGCAAATTCAAGTGCACGGATTGAAAAGCTCCAACGGGGATCTACATCAAACGTTTGGATCAAGGTTGGTTACATTCTCCATTATCTTAGCATTGTCATTTATAATAGCATAGTTCTGAGAATTGAGTTAATTTCTGGTAGTCAACTATCTGTAGTGGTCCCCCAAGCCATAGTGAGTTTTCTCCAATACAGAAGTGGCGACTCCACTGGGGAAAACATCCATGTTTGGGGATTTTTTGAGCATTAGTCCATAGATAGAGTTGTTGTTTGTCGAAGCTCTGTGTCACTGATTGGCCATTGAGATACACTATAGAGAAATTCCTTTTTCTGAGCCGTTGGACTCTTTATTTTCCAATTTTCCTTTCCTCACCCGAGGGCTAGCTTAGCTCTGCCTGCGTATACTCGCCTCTGTTTACTCTGCTGCTCATGGGTACCCGCAGGTATTCCTTCGACAGTAGCGTGTAACTCCGGATTTGGTTGTTTTATGACCTCTGGTTGTTGCTGGGTTGGTTTTGGTTGATCTTGAGTCTTTGTTGGCCTGTTTCTTGACGTTTCATGCCTTGGTTGTGACCAAAACTCTTCTTTTCTCTTGGTTGAGCCTTGTTGGTTTTTTACCCATCTTTGGATTTAGCCTTGTTGGTTTTTTCCTTTTGAGCTCATTCCTTTGGCTGAGTCTTACTGTTTGGTATCTGCTGGGTTGTCTTAGTGATCTCCTTGGCATATTAGTGACTAGATAGTAGGATTTTGCTTGCATTTTTCATTTCCATATATTGAAAAATACAAAAATATACACATAGTTTTGCATTTTCCTTTTGTTTATAAGAGAAAATACAATTTTTTTTTTTTTGCTTTTATGTATTGCATCTTGCATTGAGTGCTTTCTGCCTTCATTTAGGTTCTGATTGTGCATCGAAAAATATAAAAGGATTGCATATTTATTTCGAAACCGTTGGTTTGATTGTGCATGTTAGTGGCATTGTTTTCATTGGATAGATGAGTCTAGGATTTGACGATTTTGCATACTATTGAGTCTTACACATCACTAGTTTCACGATCATATCCCTTGAGTAATCACAACCATTAAAATTAACGCTTAATCTTAAAATTGATTAGACTGATTTTATTTATAGGGTACACCAACTAGCATAGGTTTAGAGTCTTGGAATAGATCACTGTGACATCCAAGACTACTAGACAAAACATTAGGTGTCTGACCAAGGAGTGGAGGAATCCATGGTATATATCAGTGTTCTCAGGAAGCTCTACTCAAACCAGAGTTAAGCACGAGGTCACGAGAGGTTGGTTGAGGATATATCCCTTTGATACCGGCTGAACGTGGGAGATATTTCCAGGATTTGTTCGTATCTGGGGACTCTTGGGGGATTTGACCCTCATTGAGTTTTAGGCTCAGCTACCTTGCCCATACAATGGATCCCACCTGTGACTGTCCCCCTGAGCATTGGTTATATTGCAGTGACCATAGTTGCCTTACCTAGGTATCGCATATGGTACTTGCAGTGGTTATGTTGTTTGTGTCCTGAGTCAGATAGGGATTGGATAGCACAGTTGTTTGTTGCCGAGGGTTACGACCCTTTGCACGCAGTGAAGCCTGGGTTTCTAGACTGATTCTGTTACCTCTGGATATAGTTTGGGAGTCTCAAGCCTCTCCTAGGCGAGACATACCGGCACTAGTGTCGGGAGCTCATTTAGCCACTCTGTTTGTCTGCTCTTGGCTATAGTTTCTCTAGGTGTGTGATTTTGATTTACTGTTTTTGATCAATAGTTGGCCTTTAGGGGATGTTTTGATTCTATATTCTCTCTAGAGATATCGTGGCGCGGAGTCGTACTCTCCGCCAATCCCGTCGGTTGGTTGGTTTAGAACCTATCGAGCTTTCACATCGTGTTGCTAGGGGATGCCGGTGGGCTCCCTTTGAGTCTTCGGATTCTTATGAGACATATGTCCAAGACATCATGACTGTTGCACATTCTGATACTGAAGAAATACCTTCGACTCCATCAGGTAGAGTTGAATTCACTTTGGATTCCCCTACTCCTCGTGAGGCATGGGGAGGTGATCCACCTGAGACTCGACCTGGTTCGATTTGGCCAAATCCACTTGAACGCGATCCGTTCGATCCTTCGAATCCAGATAATTATATTTATGGGATGCCAACCTTACCCGAGGACGAAGAACAGGACAACACGTTCGTTCCTTCGTTTCCACGCAATTATAGACACGGGATGCCAGAGTTACATGACGACACTGGTCCTACGGTCAACCCAACCACACTCTCTTTTGGTATGCCTAATTATAGTACAGTTGAGCCTTCCACTACATTTGGTAGTCACGCTGGAACTAGTCATGGTGTTAGCCATACTATACCCATTGGGGGCACTACCCTCACTGGGGGCACTACACTGTCCACTCACACACATAGTATGGGGACTGGTCATGTTCCTCCTAACAATGTTAATGTTGGAAGAAGACCACCTCCTAGGATTTCCCAACCTAATAGGAATGTTGTTCGAAACATGACTCGCTATCCACCACCTAATACACATGCCGCTACTCATCAACCCAGGAATACTTTCGCAAATGTTAATGCTCCTCCTAACCACGAGGGTGGACATATACCGCATACTTTTGCGTCCGCTACTGCCACTAGTAATGCCAATGTAGGGGGTGGGAATATATCCTATCCACATGGACATAATGCCACCATCCCTGCTACTAGTAACACCAATGTTGGGGCTGAGAATACATCTCATGCTTTTGGTCACCACACGACTGCTCAAGCTAATCCTAATGCTAGGGGTGGGAACATACCATACCATTATGGTCATTACAACACGGTTCCCGCTACGAATAGTACGTATATGCCCCATACTCATGGTGGCAACCCTTACTACAACACAGTCGGTGCTGGCCACCAGTACAACCCACCACCCCAATATGGTGCCCAAAACACGCAGATACCTGCTTACTCTCATATGGGTCAGGCAGGAGGAGGTTATCAATCCTATGGCCATGGGAAAGCTTATGGTCCATTAGGTCCTCATTATAAATAGTTTAATCCTCATGGTCAAGCTTTTGGTGCATCTTATAATTCGGTTCCGTTCAACCAACCTTTTATGGGAGCTTATAATCAAGCTTTCTAGCCTCAGCTCCCGTTCCTTGCACGATTGAATCTTCTGGATCTTTCGAAGCTCACAAATGATCCGGTGTGTCACGACCCTACTTGGCCCCCGGTCCCTACGAAGCTCCCTTTGGACATTCCTAAGTTTGAGGGGAAAGGTGGTGAGAACCTGGGAGATCATGTCACGACATTTCACCTTTGGTGCTCCTCCAACTCATTGAATCACAATTCCGTTAGATTGCGACTATTTCAACGCACCCTCATGGGGGCAGCTACGAAGTGGTACGTCGAGTTTCCTAGAAACACTTATAGGGGTTTTAATGAAATCACTTTGGTTTTCTTAGATCATTTCCAGTTTTCGGTTTGCTATGATACTGGTACTGAACTTTTATCTACCTTCCGTCAGAACAAGGCCACACATATTTCTGACCACGTTCAAGAGTGGCGTCAGCGTAAGAGGTTAGTGAAAGCCAACATTCCTCCAGAGTTCCTATTGGAATGGTTCCTCAAGTCTCTACTCCAATACATTGCTAAGGATGTTTCTATGTCTGGCATTGTGACCGAGGAACAAGCCATCTTGAAAGTCTAGCAGTTAGACTTACTCTACTCTCAGTCTGAAACTTTGTATGACATTATTCCTGATGCACCGCGCACATGTCATGAGCCTCAGTCAGTTCCTGGACCGCATGCCGATGGCATCATGGGATCCACAAGCACTCGCCCTATAGATTTGGTAGCTAATCAAATGCAAAATTTGTCGCTAAACCAGTCTACTCCCGGACAGGTTCACACCTTGTCCACTTCCACCCCCTCATCCGATGTACATAGTGTGCAAACGACGAACCAATCAGGTAACCAACAACCTGGTGGTAAGAAAAAGGGGAGAAACAATCATAAGGGTGGAAACAATGGGAATAACAATAGCAATCACAATATCCCCTGTAAGGATAATTCCAACCCTACTCGGGAAGGCAGAAATGCTGGTGAGGACTGTAAACCTAGGCGTAAGGTGAAGTTTCCTTGCAAGCTCTGTGGGGAAGACCATCTTACTCACTTATGTCCTCGAATTGAAGAAGCATCGAAGCATTTGGCACAGAGCCCAGTTGTGTTGAAGGATCCCCTACCTCATCACCAAAACATGGCTTCGCATGCTCCCACCACTGGTTATGGAACTACTGAGACGACAACGTCTTCTTCCAATACTGGTGGTTATGGATGTGTGAACATGGTTCAGTCAGAGGTTAGTGTTGCCACTCGCCAAAGCGATTATGATGCACCACAACCCAATTTGGGGAGTGAGCCTCCCCCTCCTCTTGATAATTCCTTGCATATCGAGAAGCCCTCTAATATGTCACGGATACTGAAAGGTGTTCTTAAGATCTCTATGCATAATCCTAATTCTCAAGCCGCCCATAACTACTCCATTATGGAAGATTTGGGCCAAACTCCATGTGCCATGTCGGTTCTTGAAGTCTTGCAAGCCTGTCCTTCTCAGAAGCATGCTCTTTTGAGTGCGTTAGGAGTTCAGGACGGGGGAAGTCCCACTGTTATCAAGTTCGACACTACTGATGTCCAACCTCGCTTACCCTACCACGTGGCTTTTCAAATCCAGGTGGTGTGCCTTCAGAATTTTGTCAAACATACTATGGTTGACGAAGGTGCTTACGCATCAGTAATGTCGTTATCTTGTTGGAAATCTCTCGGCTCTCCTCCTCTACTCGCGTCTAGAACCACGCTCACTGCATTCGACGGTCGGTCATTTAAGCTGCATGGAATTATCCCTTCCCTTGTTGTCTCCTTGGGAGGTAAGTCTGTTCCTATTGAAGTCGAGGTTGTTGATGCGCCCATCTGTTAATTTTTCAGAATTTACTTCAATCTGATCTAGGATATTAACTGAGAGAACAACATGTACAACATATATACAACATATCAATCATGGACACAATAATGCAAGCACACAAGAGACACAGAGTTTACTTGGGGAAAACCATAGAGGTGAGAAACCCCAATAACTTCCTCAGAGATAGATAGAGCAATGATACAACCCAAGCATAAGAGATAGACGTCTCCTAGCAGCAGCTTCTCCTCCTCCACAAGTACGCCACTCTCGCGAGAGTGTGTGTGAGAATAGAATGATCAAATAGAGTGCCTCCCGTACTCTATTTATACTTGACTTGACTTGCCTAATAACCTTTACTAGGTCGGCCTTAACTTAACCACATAACATAATGCTGATTAGGCTGACACCCAATAGGGTGGTCTAATAACCCTTTGACCCACGTGGCTGACCCCCACTAGGGTGGTCTAATAACCCTTCGACCCACATGACTTATACAGGGCCGACCCCAACAAGGTGGTCTAATAACCCATCAAGTATAAGTTACGACACTTACAATATAAATGACGACACTTTCGTATAGAGGAATAATAACATCTCTATAGGAATACAACCATTTCAGTATAGAGGAATAATAACATCTCTATAGGAATACAATATACATATATGTGAAATACATTCCGAAGTTACATATACATCAACACTCCCTCTTAACTAGGAAGGTATTTCTCGACACAGGTCTTCTAGCACAAGTCTTCTTCTCTGGATCATCGTCACTGGATAATCGTCATCGAGTCATCGTCATCATCACTGCTGCTGCCATCTCAATCAATCTCTGAATCTACTTGTCATAGGAAGTTCTACAGAGCCAGTCCTTTTTCATACTGGATGTAGGCCCACCACCTGCGGGTCTTCATCATCACTGGCCATACTGTGGAATCCTCAGGACTTATTACGTGCATCACAAAACCTGGTGGTAGCATCCTAGGATGTTACGAGCACACAGCTCTACCTGTCGGATCTCCCAGGAGCACATTACATGTGACCCATCACAAAACCTGGCTGAAGCATCCCAGGATGTTACGAGCACACAACTCTACTTGTCAGATCTCCCAGGAGCACATTACATGTGATCTCACCACAAAACCTGGCTGAAGCATCTGAGGCCTTTTTCATCCTGTCCAGATCTCCCAGGAGCAAATTACATGTGGTCATGGAAAAACCTGGCTGAAGCATCTGAGGCCTTTTTCATCCTGTCTAGATCTCCCAGGAGCAAATTACATGCCATAGGACAAAACCTCGAAAGAGCATCCCAGGATGTTAAGGGTACACAACTCCGACCTGAAGGATCTCCCAGGGTGCTATTATATGTCCTCCCAGAGCAATGTCTCGAAAGAGCATCCCAGGCTCTTACGGGTACACAACTCCGACCTATAGGATCTGCCAGACATGCTCATCTGCACAACCTATTCCAGGGCCACAGAGTATCATCCTGATACTCACCATACATCATCCTGATGTACACATGATCATCCTGATCATCATCAATGCATCGTCCTGATGCATGTCAACTAGAGAAGCTCGTTATCCATGATCATCCTGATCATACAATGCATATACCTGATGCATACCAAGTATCTACCTGATACATATATAGATACATGATCCACACATTGTATCCATCAACATACATGATCTACATGATCATACAAAGATACATGATCCACACAATGTATCCATCAACATACATGTTCTACCTGATCATATCCAGCATCCAACATGATGCGTACATACATAAATGATCCAACTGATCATATCCAGCATCCAACATGATGCATACATACATAAATGATCCAACTGATCATATCCAACATCCAACGTGATGCATACATACATAAATGATCCAACTGATCATACAGAGCAGAAACTAGAACATCATCCTGATGCTCATCATCCAACGCTTACATCCACAGCCATGTGAAGGATCCTCCTTCCAACATGCTTGGAATGGCTTCAGCAAATGTCTCCATCACTTCTTCCTCGAAGTGTCATTGATCTGAAGAACACCAAGCCTCTCTCTAAAGTACTCAAACTTCACTCTGGCTAGTGGATTTGTCAGCACATCTGCAATCTATTCATCCATCGAAACATACAAGAGCTTCACTGCTCCTCTCTGCACCATATCGCTGATATAGTGATATTTGATCTCTATGTGTTTCGACCTGTCATGGAACACCGGGTTCTCAGACAGCTTCACACAATTCTGGTTCTCACAAAATATACCAGTAGCCTCCAACGGTAGATCAAATAACTCAGACAGTAGCTTCCTCAGCCATACTGCCTCACAACTAGCCGAACAGGCTGCAACATACTCTGCCTCGACTGTACTCAGTGCTATGTAGGACTGCTTCCTGCTAAACGAAGAGATCACTCCTGATCCCATACTGAAGCAGCACCCAGAAGTGCTCTTCCTATCTGTAGCACTGCCTACCCAATCTGAATCAACATAAGCCTGCAGGTTAAACTTTTGATTCGCATCATACTTGAGCCCATAATCAACTGTACCCTTCAGGTACCTCAGAATATGCTTTACAACAACCAGGTGAACACTCCTCGGATCCGCCAGGAACTGGATCAATGTGTTCACCACAAAGCAAATATCTGGTCTCGTGTTCGTCAGGTACATCAAGGACCCAATCATCTGACGATACATAGTGACATCAGCTGGCTTAGATGAAGCATCACACAGAAGCTTCAGGTTTGATGCCATAGGTGTGGCCATGGCCTTGCAGTCCATCATCCTGAAACTCTTTAGGATCTCTACTGTATACTTCCCTTGTCCAAGGAAGATTCCATCTGCACTCTACCACACCTCCATACCTAGAAAATAGTGCATCATCCACAAGTTCTTAATCTCGAACTCGATAGCAAGCTTCCACTGCGTGTCGGCAATCAATCTATCTTCACCTGTTACAACAGATCATCCACATACAGAAGTAGTATCATTGGATTGCCTTCCTCAACCTTATAGTAAAGGTTGGAATCCGCTTTACTCTTGGTAAAGCCCAAAATGGATAGAAAGCTGTCTATCCTACCATACCAAGTTCTGCACATATATGACTCCTTGTCATGTGTCTCAGAACCAAGTGGCTGCTCCACATAC
This sequence comes from Larix kaempferi, assembly GCA_027924585.1. Classification (NCBI taxonomy): domain Eukaryota; kingdom Viridiplantae; phylum Streptophyta; class Pinopsida; order Pinales; family Pinaceae; genus Larix; species Larix kaempferi. The sequence continues at coordinate 3,533,592 of BSBM01000765.1, read as the reverse complement.
ACTTCTTCTTCAACTACACCATTCAAGAAAGCTGTCTTGAAATCCATCTGATGTATCTTCCATTTCATCACTGCAACCAGAGCAAGTACGGATCTAATGGAAGTGTATCTGGCTACAGGAGCAAAAGTCTCTATGCTACCACCTGCAGCATGCTTGATCTTGTAGATCCTCTTGGAAGTCACTACAGACTCCCCTTCAGGTCTTGGGATTGAATCCCAAACATCTTCATGATCGACTGGTACTCCTTGATCATGGCATTCTTCCTAGATCCTGGGAACTTCAATATCTTCAATATTTTCAATAGATAACTTTGTTGCTGAACAAATGTTGTAGTCCTTCTTTTGTAGGTGACGGTATACGATCTTTCCTACAGAACAAGTTAAATTGCATGATTAGAAAACATCTCATAGTTTTCAGAACAAATTCTTACACATAAAGAAATATGTCATACAGTCATGCAATTATCTTAGCCAATGCTTCAATACAACATTTATCCATATCCTGTAACTTTCTAGATGCCTTCCAATCTCTACTAGAACATTGTTAAGAGTGTGCACAACTCCCAACATGTCAACAAAGAGGTTTCATTCTAGATAAGTAGCGATGGAATGTTGTATAGTGCCATAGGCCACTTACCCATGTATATTAGTAGTATATTGTTCATCAATGCAACTATTCTAATATGCATAATACACAACCTAATTCTAGGAACATGAGTATACACATTATTGAACAATATTATTTAAACAATAAAATATGCAAGGAATGATAATTCAAATACTTATCTTTGTTTGTTTGTTGGGTTGACTCCCTCTCAGTCTTTGCTTCTTTTTTGCAACTCCATTCTGATGTGAGAAGTGGTCAACTCCCTCTGAATATCTGCATCCTTGCAGAAACTACTGAAGTGTGCTCCTTCTTGATCTTTGCTTCCTTGCGAGAACAACTGGAGTGTGCTCCCTCTTGATATTTGCTTCCTTGCAGGAACAACTGGAGTGTGCTCCCTCTTGATCTTTGCTTCCTTGCAGGAACAACTGGAGTGTGCTCCCTCTTGATCTTTGCTTCCTGGATTACTTGTCCTTGAACTTATATCCATCCTTAATCACTATGCATGCTTATTAGTATCATCATTGTGTTATCCTCGAGGTCTCATACATAATCACACATTCATTAGTATAATCTTAAAAAACACAATAATCTTAAACATGTATAGTCATGATCATTTCAAACACAGATAATAAACATTAGTATTCAAGGTTTCAGGGAAGTCTTCTTTTACTCATGCATATTCTTATTTGATCATAGGACTCTTCTGGTTAGTTAAATCATCAATCAAGATAAGAGACATAATATGCATAAAACCCTTGATTGCTTACATTTCTAACTTTATGAATAAACATAACCAATCATACCAAGTATACTTATATAAGGGATTCTAACACAAGGTAGGATTCTAACTTGATCTAGGAAAAACATACCTGGATTGGTATGTTAGCTAGTTATGTCTAACATACCCACATGATGTCTTCTTGTTCTCTTCAATGACTTGTGCTAGTAACCTACATATCTCATAGGTTGACCATTATAGAACCAAGTTATACATACCTCGTAAATAGATCTTCTAAGTGATCCATGACAATGGATGAATATTTGTCTTCATGTCATCATGATCATATGTTCTTGAACTAGAACATGATTTGTCTTTCTTGGTGTACCTTTCATGTTAGCGGACAACATAAACCTCATACAACACCATAATGCATTAGTACAATCATAAGTGTCAACACCCTAATCAATGAATATCTTCTATCATGCATTCATAATTTTATTAAGGTGATACGACAAGTCTAAATTTAATCAAGATTGTACTAACCGTAATAACATGAAGACAAACATACCATAAACTTAATCATGAACAAATCTTGAAACATACATGGATAAGTCATACCTATCGAGATTGCTTGTAATCTTCTTATGTAAGGCCTTAGCCTCATCTCGCTCTGAAACAGGAACTTCTTCACTTATGCAGGTGACCAATCCACTTGATTTGCAGGAACTGGATCTGGAGCTGGATTAGGGTTTTCCAGAGAAAACCTAAAAATTCAAACTTCCGAAAGGATAGAAATATGCGCCTTGATGAGCTGATCAAGCTGGTATACTCATAATTTGAAAACTGCAAAGTTTCAACCCCTCAAATTTGCCTTTGAAACTTCCGGATTCACTGGACATGACCCCGAACTAGGGTTTGATAAAGCCCACCCTTCTGCCCAATCAAAAGGTTCGACCCAAAGCTCTAAGCTTCTATTTTTCTGAGGAGCTTCCAGCCGTGGTCAGAGATTTCAAAAATTCCCATTTTTGCAGAAGCCCTAATTTTCCACTTTTCCGATGAAAGTCCCGGACTAGGGTCTGATCAAGCCCGACCTTCTGCCCAACCAAAAATTCTGATCTTGGTCTCTAAATTTTGATTTTGATGAGGAGCATTCAACCGTGGTCTCCGATTGCAAAAATTCCAACTTTCTCCGAAACCCTAAATTCCGGAAGCCATGAATGAAGGTGCTAAAAAATAATTCTGTTTTGATAGAAATATGTACCTGATTGTTTCTGGTGTAACTCCTAACTTTTCGATCCACAAGGTTTGAACTTTTTTTTCTGTGGTAGGCCAACCTGCCATCTTTCCAAACCCATAGGTCTGACCTCAAATGGATTCTCTGAGAGATATTTATGCCAAGTGTCGCAACATGACCTGTTTATGCAATAAAACAAGAGAGCGAACTTGTACGGCATGCCACATGCCACTGGTTCAGTTTTGGGCTCTAAAAAAGTTACCTGAAAAAGTTCAATCCGTGCACTACCTATCACTATTTATGAAATTTCATTTGGAGCTTCCTATCCCAATTTATGACCTTTTTTCCAAGGTCACCTGTTTTTGACTGAGATCTGGAAGAGGCAGAAACCCTATATTGTACAGATCATAAAACACAAAGTACAACAAATTAGAAGTTGTCCTTTGGACACAAGGTACATGGGGATCTGATATTTGACCTGTAGAAGTTTTAGATCCGAAATTTTTTCCAAAATGGATTTATAGCGAACATGCTACGATGACTGGTTTTTTCTATATCAATCCCAAGCATCGCAAGTGCAACAAGTGTCATACATGCCATACCATGCCTTCTTTCAGGCTAGCTCTGATACCATGTTAATTTTTTAGAATTTACTTCAATCTGATCTAGGATCTTAACTGAGAGAACAACATGTATAGCATATCTACAGCATATCAATCATGGACACAATAATGCAAGCACACAAGAGACACATAGTTTACTTGGGGAAAACCATAAAGGTGAAAAACCCCAATAACTTCCTCAGAGATAGATAGAGAAATGATACAACCCAAGCATAAGAGATGGACATCTCCTAGCAGCAGCTTCTCCTCCTCCACAAGTGCGCCACTCTCCCGAGAGTGTGTGTGAGAATAGAATGATCAAATAGAGTGCCTCCCGCACTCTATTTATACTTGACTTGACTTGCCTAATAACCTTTACTACGCCGGCCTTAACTTAACCACATAACATAATCCTGATTAGGCCGACACCCAATAGGGTGGTCTAATAACCCTTTGATCCACATGGCCGACCCCCACTAGGGTGGTCTAATAACCCTTCGACCCACATGACTTATACAGGGCCGACCCCAACAAGGTGGTATGATAACCCATCAAGTATAAGTTACGACACTTACAATATAAATGACAACACTTCCATATAGAGGAATAATAACATCTCTATAGGAATACAACCATTTCTGTATAGAGGAATAATAACATCTCTATAGGAATACAACCATTTCCATATAGAGGAATAATAACATCTCTATAGGAATGCAATATACATATATGTGAAATACATTCCGAAGTTACATATACATTAACACCATCGACTACAACCTTTTACTGGATCGGAATTGGATGTATGCCATGAAAGCTGTCGCGTCCATTGTATTCAGAGTTATCTGCTTTCGTCATGAAGGCAAGATTGTGACCATCGATCAGCTGGATTTTGTTAACTCCTCTTCCACAGCATCCACGGGATCCATAGTCCCGCAGGTTACTCATTCTCAGCTGGCAACTGGGAACATGGGTGTCGGCATGTACCCTTCATTGATGGGAACTTATGATTTTGCCGCACCTGTGAATTTTATTGGAACCATTACCGATGATGCGTCTCCTCCTTCGCATAATATGTCATTCTGGACTTCCTATTTTGATGATCCATGGACTTTACTGTCCACGGGATCCATCCCTGGAACCATTACGCATGTTGGGATGTCTATGCCACTGTCTGTAGCTGAGCTTGCTTACCAGCATATTCAACAAGCCACTGCAGAGCCGGATCTCTTTTCTTTTCAGACAGTCGAGGAAGATCCCGTTACGCTGCTAGTTTGGGCAGCCAACTCGTCTTGTTCACACGATTTCCTTGATGATACTTTTCCATCTGATGAAGCTATTATGGAGGCCATGTGTGGTAGTGAGAGACCTTGGGAAGATATGCACCATCGCTCTTATTTCCTTCCCAACCTCGAACTCGCCGAACGAGAAGAATTTAGGATGACTCTAGCAGAGATGGTTGGTCACCCCGTGGCTCTTTTAGAGTCGCATGATGTTTTTGCGGAAGGGAATATGGCTAACATTTCCCCAACTACGTCGATCAATATCTCTCGTACTCCCAGAAGGGTTGAGAATGTCTACATTGGTGACGATTGCACTCCTGAGGAGATTGCTATTTACACTGAATTGTTTACAGAAATATGGGAAGCTTTCACCTGGTCATATGAGGAGATGCCAGGAATAGACCCCTGCATTGTTGAAGATGAGATTAGAACGTATCCCAACGCTAAACCGGTTCGACAACACTTACGTGCTGTGAACCCTAGAAAAGCAGTCGCTATCAAGGCAGAGGTAGAGAAACTGCTCAAAGCTGGTTTCATTTGCCCCGTTCCCCTTACCGAATGGATGTCAAATCCTGTTCCTGTGGATAAGAAGCAAGGAACGATCCGTGTATGCACCGATTTTAGAGATTTGAACCGTGCATGTCCGAAAGACAACTTCCCCACACCATTCATAGATCAAATCTTGGATGCTTGTGCCGGAAGTGAGATTTTTTCCTTCATGGATGGATTTTCTGGATATAACCAGATTCAAATCAAACCTGAGGACCAACATAAGACAACTTTCATTTGTCCTTGGGGAACGTTTGCATATCGGAAAATGCCCTTCGGCCTTAAAAACGCTGGAGCTACATTTCAGCGTTCCATGACCTACGCCTTTCACGATCTTAAAATGATTATGGAGGTTTTCTTGGATGGCCTTGCCGGGCATTCTCGTAAGAGGATGGACCACCCCAAGCACCTCCGCATGATTCTAGAATGATGTATACGATACAAGATTCGATTGAATCCTAATAAATGCATCTTTGCTGTAAGGATGGGTCGCCTTCTGGGATTCATAGTTTCAAAAGAGGGTATTAGAGTTGATCCTCTGAAAGTTGAGGCAATACTTCAGTTGCCTCCTCCACGCAACTTGTTACAACTTCAGAGCCTCCAAGGGAGAGCCACTTTTCTACGTTGTTTCGTATTCAATTATGCTAATCTTACCAAAGGTTTCACGCGCTTATTGAAGAAAGACACCCTTTATCTGGGATGAGCGAGCCCAGCAGTCTTTCGACGCCCTTAAGAAAGATTTGGTATCGGCCCCTGTGCTTAGTCCACCAAACTTTGCACGAGATTTTATTCTTTATGTGGCCGCGTCTCAAGAGACAATTGGCATGGTCTTGGTTCAGGTTGACGATGCGCTTGTCGAGCATGTCATCTATTACCTTAGTCGAAATCTAGTAGATGCTGATCTAAGATATACTCATGTGGAAAAGCTGTCACTTGCGACTGTTCATTCAGTCCAGCGGTTACGACATTACATTTTGCTTAGAACAACCACAGTTGTCGCGCATATCAATCCGTTTCAGTTCATGCTATCACGACGCCTTATCGGGGGGAAGTACAATAAATGGATTGTTATCCTTCACAAGTTCGATCTCGATTTTGCTTCGGCAAAATCGGTGAAATCGTTGGTGTTTGCTGAGCTTATGTTGGACCTTCCGAGACTTGATGAGGATGTCATTCATGAAGATTCCTTTGTGGATGAGCATTTATTTCTTATCTTGTCTGAGGACCCTTGGTATGGGGATGTCATTGTATATCTCCAAACTTTGAAGTTTCCTCCGCATTATTCACGAGACGAGCGACGACGTGTGAAACATCATGCTAAAGATTATACTATTGTCGGTGACACTTTGTATCGCCGGGGAAAGGATTCTATTCTCCGTCGTTGCTTAAATCACGAAGAAACGGAGTGGGTGCTTAATGATATCCATGCTGGGGCGTGTGGCGGTCACTTATCTGGGCTTGCTACAGCCCAATGTATTATGTGAGATGGCTATTTTTGGCCTTCCATCTTTAAGGACTGTGTTAATACTGTGAAGAGATGTCACCCTTGCCAGGTGTTTTCTCGGAACATATGCTCACATCCAGCGCCCCTTCATCCGGTTGTCACTGTCGGTCCCTTCACCAAGTGGGGGGTGGATTTCATGGACTGCAAACCAGCTTCGGCTGGGGGGCATCACCATATCATAGTGGCCGTGGACTACTTTTCCAAATGGGCTGAGGCCATTCCTACCGTAAAAGTCGATGGTGCTACAGCAGCCCACTTCGTACTCAATCAAATTATCACTCGGTTCGGTATCCCGAAAGAGATTGTCACTGACCATGACAGTCAATTTCAGAACAAGATGATGGAGGATTTGTCTCTCAAGCTTGGGTTTCATCAATAACACTCATCTTCCTACTATCCCCAAGCGAATGGTCAAGTTGAAGCAGTTAATAAGTCTTTACAGACCATTCTCCAATGTACCGTCCAACAAAGCAAGACCAACTGGCACATCATGTTATATCCTGGTTTGTGGGCATATCAAACCGCAGTCAAGACTGCCACCGGGTTCTCACCGTTTCAGCTAGTTCACGGTGTGGAGTCACTTTTACTAATTGAATGAGAGATCCCTTCGCTTAAATTGTCCATAGAGATCCTCCCTGATACGATGGGTCTTGAGCAACGTTTAATCCACCTTGAGCAGCTTGATGAGCAACATCAAGATGCCACTGTGGCTATAGATGCCAACAAACATCATGTTAAGGTTCAGTATGATAGGTCTGTCCGTCCCCGGCAGTATGCTGAAGGTGACTTGGTCCTCTTATATGACCAAGCTAAAGAACCCCTGGGGGCAGGCAAGTTCAACCCCATGTGGCACAGTCCTTACATTGTGAGGCATGTCCTGGAAAAAGGAGCTTATGAGTTGGAAGACTATGAGGGGACTGTCTTGAAGGAGCCTAGAAATGGGCTCTATCTCAAGCGATATTACGCTTGAACCTCTGATTCAGGCTGATACTTTTGTATACTATTGTATAGTTACTTTTGTATATAGTTTAGCTTTCTTTTGGTTTTCGGGTCTGCTGATTAGCTTTCGTTTGATTGACAGATGTCAGCTGAGTTTCCTACATTCTTAGGGTTCACGGATGGTGCTAGCCGTCATACGCAGTAGCTTGCTTCTGCTACCTGGGTTATTTTCTCACCTGGCCACCTAGTTGTGTCCTCAGGAGGTGCTTGTCTTGGTCCTACATCTAACAATGTGGCTGAGTATAGTGCCGTCATTGAGCTACTTCGGGATGCGATTTCACATGATGTCTAGTATTTAGAAGTCCGCTTGGATTCACAACTAGTTGTGTCTCAGCTGAATGGTCAGTACCGTGTGCGAGATCCTACGTTACTACGGAAATTCCTAAGGGTAAGACTCTTGGAACGACATTTTGTTTCAATTACATACATTCATGTTCCGAGAAGTGTTAATCATATATCTGGTGCATACGCTAACTATGTATTAGATTGGCATTTGTCACATTCACCATGAAGCACACAAATAAAAGAGACATTCATACATTTGTACATACACACATATAGTAGAACCGGAGAACCAAAGTTTTTTATAAATATGTCCAAAAATGGTAGTGTCATACAAAACTGGATCTCGTAGCCCTAAAAAATATACATGTCGATACAAAAATGAGATCCTGAGATATCTACTCCCTATGAGGAGGCCTAGCTGCCACCCCGACAGGATGTGTCTCATAGAAGTAGTGAACTGCATTGGCTACCCGCTGCAGTAACTACACCCAGTCACCCGGAACCCCCACTACTTGGCGCTGCATGGCCTCAAGTAGTCGCGCCACCTCTATCTGTGGAACTTTAGCAACCATCCATGATAGGTTGCACCACAAGGTCTATAGAGTGCGCCCTGCTGCAGCATCAACTGCCTCATCACCCCTGCCCCGACGACCATGTCTCGGGAAGCCATCGGGTCTCACTGGGCCCTTGTCTGCGAGCAAACAATCAACCATTAGCATATGATACTACCACCAAAAAGATTTTTGCATTCACATCTATAATAAAAAATCCATAAAAATTTAATACACAAAAAACTTAAAAAGAGTACTCACCAATGTCTCCAAACGCTGCGCCTGGTGGTAGTGGCATGTCCCGATCCTGGCGGAAGTCTATCCCTGCACAGGGGTAGTCCTCTATGGAAATGACCTGTCGGTCCCACCAGCAGAAGAACTCCTCAGTATATGGTGATGCCAGAAGGCCACCACCCTGTCGTGTCAAGATCTCAGCCCACCGGTTCAGGGCTGGATCGCAAAGACTATGAGGAGGGACATCCACCCTCGGACAAAGCCCCAGAACTCTCTCAAAGAAGAAGCTGCACAAGATACTTCCATACCTGAAGTTTTTGGCCTTCCCTTCTTTGCATTCTGTCAGTTGGGTCTTCATAGACCCTAGTAGTGTGGTACACTAATCGAATACTATAGGATGCATGCATTATGATGCATAGAACATCACTGGCCTGGATGCATGGTGCAGAGCTTTTGAACCCGTTATCCGCACTAAGGTAGCCACAATGATCTTCATGCTCATATCTACTATGGCATTGATGGGCACTTGACTTCCCACCGCTCGTGTGTTTGCGGGACAATACCGCGCTATGTATTCAAGGACAATGATCCCACCACCCACAATACAAGACTAAAGACTGGCCTCCTCACCTCGACGGGACAAACCGGTAATGAAGTAGATGTTGTCCACTTCAAGTGCGAGGATTTTCCCATTGAGATTGAAGTTCTGTGCATCAACATCCCAATAATCTATCAAGCGACGGAGTAGTAGGTTTTCGGCCCTCAAACCCCCTATACTCCAGAATTTGTGCAACCCACATGCTTGCTGTGCTTGCACATTGTTGCACACGGCCTCATCTACTTGGTCATTCTCCCTCTCCCTCCACTCTAGAACCATCCTGGAGTAAGAAAAAACAAGGATTTTAGTCAATTTCTTTTGCAAAATCAACTTCATGGCCATACCCTTGGGCTAATTTGTATACAAGTACAGGTACTCGCAGTCAACCTGTGTGTTGACTGCGCATATTGTGCCCTACCCGCGACCCGCATAGCTATAGCCCGAGGGTAGCGCCGAAGCCATTTAGGGCTTGGCCAAACTAAAAATCACACCGCTAAAAACTAAAATGAATGCAATGAAATTAAAGGTATGGATGAGACTACCAACCTGCTCCGGATGGTTCGATGAACGGACGCTTGTAGCTCCCAGAATTGACAACTAAACTTTCAGGTAAAAACTAACCTCAAAACTCCAAATGGGTGAATAGTAAATTGTAAATTTTTATTACTATTTATAATTTTCAAGACCCACTTGTCTATAGTTTTTACCGTTTGATGCCGTTATGGACTAATATGATGTCATGGAGTATAATTTTTAATCAAATTTCTTCGGCGAAAGTTGTTTTGGACCATTTCACACCTACGACAGGTACGTTTCACACCTGGCATATAGACACTCGTTCCCTCACTTGTTGTACTATAAACAATTTTATTCTTTTTCAAGCTTTCACCAAATATGAAAAAGACCAAAAAATCAAATATTCCAAAAAACTGGACGAGATTATGGTTACTACTTCTTGTTGGCAGCTGTTGTGTCGCCTTTGAACACAACATTCATTCCACTCCATACATTATGAGTCGAGACTATAGTTGGACCTTAGGAGCTATACTTGTTTCTCAGTTTACTCCACCGATTGGTTAAGCTTCTAGTCATTATGGAGCCCTTTGTAATGCATCCTGCATTGCACATTTTATGTCAAGTCTATGCTGCCTGAGTCTATCCATCTGCTCATGCTCTTGTTCAAAGGAAGTGCTGAACCCAGAGTCGGCCACTCCTCAGATCTCTTGACTATTTCATGTCGGCCATCCTTATTGAGTCAGTCCATTTCACCTGAGTTCTTCCAAATCTTTCAGCGTAGCTGGTACCTCATGCTGGTTGATGGGGGATGCATTAATTCCCTCCTTCCAGCAAGTCTCGTTTCGTCGACTTCAACCCATTTATTCTGGAACTTGAGGCTTAGAGTTCAGTTGAGTACCTTAAGGCTTGCAGTCATTAGTGGCAGGTTCTCTCGCCATCGACAGTTTTGGGAATATATCAATGTCCCCTGATCGATGGATTCTTCCTAGTGTTCAACTTCAACTCATCTATTCACACTCTGATGATTGTGCTCCGTGCCTTGATGCCCATTTTCATTATTGGTGGGTTATCTCGTGTCTGTTCACGGTATACATCATTGACCGGTAATCAGACGATGTCACATCAGGTTCGACCCCAACTCCTTTATTCACTTGATGGGACTTGCACCATTGAAGACTTGTGTAGAAGACCCCAGGCGATAGTGGCATTCAGTATACTACTTATGACTTTGACTTTACATATGAGACATCACCTCTCAGATATCAGCAGTTTGTACCTCCAGTTTGCACCAGTTGTTTCCTTTTCAGCAGGAGACCATATCTTATTGTAGAGGGATCATGGCTATGATCACTTATGACATGTATTCACTATGTACTGCCTATTCATGGCCATTGTATCAGATTGTTGTACTATACCGACATGTATTTAGGGATACTATTGTATTATGACGAGTGAGCTGCTCTTTCCACTTGTGTCTCCATCACTCCACTTATGAGTTTTATAATGTATTTCGGCCATCATAGCATCACTCTCTGACCTCACACATTAGGGTCATCTGTTACAACGTAATCTCCCACCTTGTGAGCATCAGCATTCTTTGGCCCACAGGATCCATTCCACTGACTTAGATCCATTTTATATCCTTCAGACACTATTTTTCCCTATTTTTTCCCTTGTACACTAGCTACATCTCTATAGCTAGCGTACCCGCGAGTTGCATCAATATAGCCCGCGGGTAGCATGTAAAATGGTAAAAATCACTAGTTTATTACTTTTTACTCCCAAAAAGTGGTTATTGGGTGACCTTTGACTCTCCATCTGCCCAAGAAACGTCTCGATGTGTCCTTTCACTTACCTTTGAGAGGACTATATATTGAGCACATATGGCTTATGGACGGGAGGAGAAAGAAGAGCAAGAGAACTCTAGTGGATTTTTGCCCTATCTTGAGTCTACACTCATTGATCCTTGTAGTTGTGAACCCTTTATGTTCTCCTTCCAAACTCCTATTCTAGTTTGAGTTTTCCATTCATGGAGGATTGAAGTGGTGGAGGCACAAGTGGATTGATCCAGATCTTGGTTCAGATTGGTTGCCGGCAAGAGGTCGTATCACATTGTACTACTTCTTGTTTATTAATAGAAATACTCATATTCTCGTCCATTAATGTTGTTTATCTTACATTGGGTTGCATTTACTTGTTATATCATGGGCCATTGCTATTGATGATGTTAATATTGTTTATATATTATATGTACTTGTTATATATTGGTTGTCAAGACTAATTTGCAGATTTAAATGCACGAATTGAAAAGCTCCAATGGGGATCTACATCAAACGTTTGGATCAAGGTTGGCTACATTCTCCATTATCTTAGCATTGTCATTTATAATATCATAGCTCTGAGAATTGAGTTAATTTCTAGTAGTCGACTGTCTGTAGTGGTCCCCCAAGCCATAGTGAGTTTTCTCCAATACAAGAAGGCATTTCGTAGCCACCAAAAAAGATTTTTCAGCTACCAAACAAGGCTTTTCAAGCCACCCAAAAATTCCCTTTGTTTCCTTTAAAAAGAGGTTTTTAAAACCAACACTACTTTTTTAGTTTGAAGTAGGCTCCTTTGGCTCTACCAAGGAAGCAAGTTTGTTGCAACCATTAAATAAAGTTTGCAGACATCGAAAATGTTTTTTGCATCCATAAATCTACCTTCTGATCAGCTACTAACACCCTTCAATTATTTCGAATGCAAGCCAAGAGTGGAGATCCTGTTAAGAAAGAAGGGGTTGTACCAAATGAACATGGGAAATGAGGTGGAACCATTGTCTGTTGTTGAGAAATCCAAGTATCTTAATCAGATGGATGAAGCACATGGGATGCTATGTTATTCTATATCTCCTAACCTACTCTACCATATTCAATACAAGAAGACCCCCAATGAAATATGGACCTCTTTGTCCAAATTATTTGGTACACAAGATGAGATGAGGGGTCATGTTTTAGAGGTAGAGTTAATGAATCTAAGACCAAGTGAGTTTGATTTTGTACAATATTTCTTTTCAAAGTTTAGATCTATCCTATTTCAGCTCAAGATGTGCAACATCCCCAAAGAACACACTCAAATGGTACTTTCTATCCTTTCTAAATTGGGTCATGAATTCATCACTTTTGTCTCTTCATTTCACTCTATTAGATTAGCACTTGGGGCAGCCTTCACCATGCCTTCTCTAGATGTGTTTGCAACCTCTCATATTCAAGAGCAGGATAAGCTTTCCCATATGGGCCTACAAAGGTCCTCAAGTTCTCATGCACTTGCAACAAATGAGGACAAGCAGAATTCCACTAAGCATAAGCCCTCATACAAAGGCAAGAAGGAGAAAAAATCCAAGATCTTTTATGACAAAGAAGGGAAGGAGATGCCCTTATGTCCCTACTACAAAAATGGACCCCCAAAAAAGAAAATTGCAGATATAATAATTTTTTTGAATAAAATGAAGACAAAGTACGCAAGCCAAAACCCCCTCCTGAAAGGGGACATGCCCTCATGACAACTTAAACTTCAAAATCATCCTCTTGGATCCTAGATTCTGGAGCTTCAAATCATATAGATTGATCCAAAGACATTTTCACCTCCTTCCAGCCATCCGCTGTTCAAGAAGTACTCATGGGAGATAATACTTGTCATGTCCCGTCCCACCAATCCAACGTAAGGAAGGGAACATGAATAAAGTTCTTGGGCTATTTTCAGAAACTTAGCCCCATTCATCAAATTCATACAAATAAAAACACATGTGTGCATATGCATACTCAAATAAACACATCGGAATGAAACATTATCCACACACATATCTATCATGCATTCAACATATAATCATAACAGTCTTCAGATAATTAAAACAATGTACAAGTAAAACACATAGAGAATACTTATCTTGATGGTGAAGTTGTCCCAAGCAACTAGCTATGCAGTTGCAACGTTCCACCCAACCATAGGCCAATTGTGTTCATCAATCTCTCAACACAATTGCCACTCCTGAGCTGGGCATGATTTCTAAATGGAAAGGGAACTTACAACTGATGCACATCAAAATGAACACCACATATAAGCCAAGCTAGTCCATAGTTAGGGTTTATCAAGCCAAAACTAAACACTCTTTATTTCTGGATGCTTGTATTCCAACTCAAGCCAAAACAATGGATACGCATAACTCAAACCAAAGCTATATTGAAAACACACATATTTACACCACTATTGGGCATGAAGAAAAACGTTTTAGCTATGGGATGCCCAAAATGAGATTGCCATGGGTTTTCCCCAAATCGTGGCGCAACAAAAGTGAATTATGGGATGGGGAAATAACCACAGGGATAAAAACAATTTCTCCCACAACTATATGAGCATTTAGTGGGCCAAAACGGCCTATATGAACCCCCAAATCGATTTTCCCTTCTTTCTCACTATTCTGCAACACAAAAACAACTTCCCAAGTGTGGAAAATGAGGGGAAAACATGAGGGAAAACACACAGGAAGCTCATACTACGTAAGGGAGCAAAAACAATCCATGAAGAATGGCTTGGGGAGCAATTACGTGGCCCTTTTCTTGCCCAAGAAGCCAAAATCGTTTTCCAAAAAATGCTGGCATGCCCATACCTGAATTTGGACAACCATACCTCTCCATTTCCCTAAAAAGTAACTATTTCAACCAACTCTTGGGAGAAATAAATGATTGGGTACAAAATTCAACATGGGTAGTTGATGGTTCATGGGTTCTCTCATTGACACTTGGATTGAATTTATTGGCTCCAAGGGTTTGAATATTTTCCTCCCAATTCCTTGTAAAAATCATGCCCCCATACTCTTGTTGCATTGCATTGCATAGCTAGTTGTGGATATTTTATTAAAATGCATATTTACATGATATTTATGATTTCTATTGTGCCTGGCTAACACACAAACATATGCATCAATTTTAACACTAAATCGATGGTGGGGCCTTGGCCTTGATCTCCTCACCACGATTTCATATCGATATTACATCATTTACATGTTAAATGAAATGGGGTCAAAATCAGGATATTACAATCCCCTCCCCCTTGGAATAACACCGTCCTCGGTGTTCTCTTTAGTTTTAGCAAGGTTCCATGTCCTTTTAAACTGCAACTGAAATGCCTTTCTCTCTCTCTTCATCAACTTCCATTGGATCTCTTTCCAATCTTTAGCTGCTCATACTAAGCCTTTTAGGACAACCACATGTCCCTTGCATCCTTAAAATGTCTTCAAGGTCCTTGCATCCAACAATACCTATACTCAAACATTGAGTCAATTCATACATCAAATCCATTCTCATAGGATTCATCTCTTAACAAGAGTTTAAAAGCCATAGCATCATCATATACACATGTGTATTCACATTAAATCAACAAGAAGATGCAAGATAAACCAAATAATTATCTGCATGAGCATCTTCCTTTAGCTCCACAGGTATCCTGCATTGAATTCAGAAAACTAGGGCACCCACAAGATCTGCCCCACCCAACACAAGGCTGGTACCTCTTCTCTGCTACATAGTCCCTCAAGCGTACCCACCCCTTCCAGTGCTCTTCAGGGCATGCATCGAAAGGTAACCAAATTTCTGCAATCCTCGGATCACCTGTGCATATGTATACAACAAATGTTACGTGAGCACACTGACTGCACTACATCATTCAAATAACCAATGCCAAGCCAGTACATCGACTGAGTTTATCAGGTATTCCATTAACCAACATGCTAAGTCAGTTCTCTGACTGGGTTTATCAAGCATACAAAAACCATTGTCAAGCCATCGTCTCTACTGGGTTTATCAGGCAATAAAACAACATAGTACATTTACATGGCTCCTTATCCTATGCAAACCAGTGGTTCTCTCCAGGAACTCCATAGGTAACTCACTTGACTGCAGGCTAGCACGACCCGACAATACCCACTCACACAACACAAGGATGGCACCCCTTCTCTTCTACACAGTCCCTCAGGTATATCCATACCTTGAGTGCTCTTCAATGTGAGCGTAGAAAGGCTACCAATGCCCATGCAATCCTCCTGAGTACCCATGCTCTTACTGGGTTTAAAAACATTGCAGAGAGACAAGCACATGTAAGGAATTTTTGCAGGGTTTCTCAAACGCAAGCCACTCTTGGCATTTCCTTTTCATTTTCATCTTTAGCAGGCGACATCTGCCCTAATGGCATATTTACACCATCTCACTTGCATTCCACACAAGCATGCAGTTCACATGAGATGTCATACTAATAATTTCAATCATAAATTTTCAAATTTGTTTCATACGAAAACTAGATTTCCAAAACATGAGGTCCTTCTCATGATGTTTAGCTCTCGTATGACATAACACATGGTCTTCCTGCATTGTGTCCTCCTGACACAATTCACAAACAATCAACCAATCAATGGCATTAATAATCAAATTCAAATATGCATTTACAATTATGTCTCCTACATAAATTAGATTTTTTTAACCATGAGTCCATCCTCATATTGTTTGGCTCTTGTAAGTGGTATCACTATGTCCATTATGGTTTTACAATTTCTACCATAACATGAACATCCACCTACAACACGTCCTCTTGACATAATTCTAGAGAAGCCAAACAACCATTAGTAATTATTAGCAAAATTTCAAACCTGAAATTCACAATCTGTTTTGTACATAAGTTAAATTTCACAACCATGAGACCCTTCTCATAATTTTTTTTCTTTTGCATAGGGTAGATTCCAGTCTTTATTATGGACTTACCCACATTTCCATACCCAAGACGTTTCTACTTGAAATCTAAAAATTTCAATAAGCCAAACACTTGGTGAGTATCCGTGCAAATAATCTTTTCATTGTTACAATAGTCACTGAAGTGATCTCAGAATTATAATACTCAATAATTCAAACACTATCAACTATTATTATTTGAAAGAAAATCAAATACATTTACTTTATGTACATCATTATCACAATAAAATTGCAGGATACAATCACATTATCTATGCACTTTAAATAAAACTTCCAATTCTCATGATTACACAATCGTATCTGTTCAAGCAACTTTGTCCTCCCAACATAACATTCTTGGTAGGCAATAAAACATGACTACCCTCTTCATGCAATGATTTTCCTACATCCATGGCAGCTCATGAAATGATCTCATAATTTTCAACGATTCATCATTTCATATATTGTCTAATTGCAATGAAACATATATATCACAACCATGCATTCGCACAATGCATCTCAACATGTGTACCCACACATATGTATAAACAATCACAAGGTATACATAATCTTTTAATGTATATACACTCAATGCCTCCTTGCATTGATTCATGGATACCATAATTCTATGTCATGCATTCCACCATGATGTGTTGGAAGGTCTAGATAATTCCTTGACACATCACCCAACCATCTCTCCAGTCACTTGGTTAACTTATTTGGGTGCCTTCTTCACCCAAACAACACGTAAGGATTTTACTCACTCCTTGGTTGTCGACAAAGAGGTTTCATCCCAAATTAACACCAATAGGGGGTTCATGGGATACTTGAGTAGCACCATAGTATTACCATTCCAACCACATTATGGCCTTAAGCATGACTATCTCATATGGCACGCACTACCACAGCAGGACCATAAGTCCTCACTTTCTTTGGCTATTAAAATCATAACCAACATACACACACATGGCATGATATTATTTCATATGAATGCCTTCAAAATTCTAGACAGTTAGATGGTATAAGGCTCCTTTCCCTTAATACCTTATACCTCATCATACCCAGCGGGATATTAGTCACATAAAGGAATTCAACATCACATACATACCAATTTACGATTGTTAAATATGGCTCAAGGGATTCTTACCCAATCCCCTTTTTTGTATTTATGAAATCAACATAATTAAACCATTACCTACATGGATGCCTCAACATCTTTGATGTTACCTAATCGGTTGGTCTCCTACAAAGGATTACACCATCCTTCCACCAACCTATTGATCATAGATTCGTTTCCACAACCTTTCTTCATAAGGTTGTTGGTCACATGCGACAACATCATCAACATCTTTATCCATGCTTCAGTTGTCTTTGGTCCTACAACCAATGCGAACACCACTAATAATTATCTTAAGTGGCTCATTGCATACGTAAAACTTGACTATTTTGACCAACATACAACATCATATACATGCACAAAATTTTTCACATGCACTATGCAATATATAGCAATATGCCCACTAGTGCGTGTTCATTTCATCTATCTAATCTCTTACATGTTCAACATTTCTATGCCATAATTTTATGTAAAATACAAATTCAATAGTAAGAGAGGAGTTAAGGAATTCTCCCTTTCCAATCCCTCCTTATAGCATGGAATTCCTCTTCCACATCATAGCTGATCCAATTTCATGGCCTCTATAGAGAGCACACAAGGAATCATTAGTTATGATTTTCTCACCAAGCAGTAATTCAATACATATACTCATGTATAACATTCATACTTTCTACTTTCCAAGCACAAATTATTATGTTATAAACATAAATAGTTAAAGGTGAGAAATTTCCATCTTTATCAATATTGCCTTACTGCTCCAACTACTTTAAGAAATTATGGTCAAGTATAACTTGACCTTTCTTGGAATTCCATGCACTTATGAGTACTGCAATTTGATTCAATATCAAATCCATAAGGAGTCTTTTCCAAGGTACATTGCATGCCCTTGTACATCATTCAACTATGATACCTTCTTTCATTTCTCATGGAAATATTTTCCACAATTCCGAACCACACAATTGATTCACACATGGGAATGCCTCATTCCCCAATTAGCAGCATTTGCATGGCCACCATGTCACCATCAAGATCCACATGCCAACTCCACATCCTGGGATGTCTTATTCCTATGCGTGACAAATTTTGGGAGAATGGAATTTCCTTACCCACTCTCTTTACTTACTCATAAGTTACTGACTCATATCTTGTAACTTCCCTGACCATGCATGCACTTGCCCACAAGGATGATTTACCCATCATATTTACAAGTTACATGTCCCTGAATCGATAACCTATTCCATTACTTATTGAGCATTCTTTCATGGAATACAATATCTATATCCAATAATCAAGAGATCCCATGTCTCTTGCTTGCAATTCAAATTACACATTCTGAACATAGAGAATGCATTGCATTCATTCTAGATAAGGAACCATCACTTCTTCTTAGTTTCCTTCTTCCATCATGAGTTTTTGTGAAATTCAATATACAAGAGTGTATTCTTATCCATTCAACATGTTTTCCCACATGTTAACATGAATTACGACGATACTCTCAATTGAGTATCCCTGCTCCTTAATGATATTGCCTTGTTACCAAGCATCCAACCATACTTGGTTCAATTCTTTTACATTTCTAGCTAACAAGCATTTTTACCATGATTGCTTTATGAAACAACTAGAAACATGTTTTAAGAATAAGATCATTCTATATTATCCTCCTATGGATAAGCTTTGAACAGAGTAGGAGCATGCCTATTTTTTATTATTCAACAAAAACTACAGCCCTTCAAAATTGCCAACTTTTGTCAAATTACATAAACATATGAATCACCCTTTTATAATCCACAACTTTTCAAATTGTCCCATGGACTATTATCATGATGCAACATTTCCATTTCTATGAGTCTTTTCATCACCATATAAATTTCTCAAAATCGATAATTTATTAGGGGGATGACGAGGGTCAAGGGGGCTTGCAATCTGGCGCATAAGATCCATGACATTTTTCAATTTTTGGCACCTGAAAATCTCCTTGGAAAAACTGCTTAATTTCCCTATTTCGGCGGAATTTCCATTTTTCCCCGACCTGTTTCGGTGGACTTATCCTTTTGTCTCTGATCGGCACACTTATCAATTTGTCACCGACCCATTTCAACGAACATATCCTTTTCTCTCCGATTGGCGCACTTTTCAATTTTCCTCCGAAAGCCTTTTTGGAGTGATTTTCATTTTGTCGCTGATTGTCACACTTTTCAATTTTCCTCCGATCACCGCAATTCCCATTTCTCACCGATCTGTTTCAGTGCACTTTTCACTTTGTCACTGACCTACTTTGGCGCAAAATTCAATTTTCCTCCGATTGGCGCAATTTTTACTTTGTCACTGATCGACGCAATCGTTGATTTTCCGTTGACTAGTTTCAATGACTTTTCCAGTTTCTCGTCGATCGGAGGACTTTTTACTTTTTTGCCGAATGTTTCAATGAGTTTTCCATTTTACGCCAAAACACCCTTTTTCGGCCACTTTTGATTTCTCACCAAAAGGTATTGGTGACTCTTCCGATTTATCGCCGATAGTTTCGATGCTCCTTCCCATTTTGCGCCGACACATACTTAGGCAAAAAACTCAAAAACTTATAAATTTTTTGAAAATTTTGAAATTTTTCCTGATGATCAGTGGTGATCAGGAAGGGGTCTTACCTTTGAAAATGGTCAGATGTATCCCATGTAGGCCCAATTTTGAAACCTATGTTCTGATACCACACTATCACGTCCCTTCCTGTCGATCCAACGCAAGGAAGGGAACATGACTAATGTTCTTGGGCTATTTTTAGAAACTCAACCCCATTCATCGAAATCATACAAATAAAAACACATGTGTGCATATGCATACTCAAATAAACACAGTGGAATGAAACATTATCCACACACATATCTATCATGCATTCAACATATAATCATAACAATATTCAGATAATTAAAACATTGCAGAAGTAAAACACATAGAGAATACTGATCTTGATGGTGAAGTTGTCCCAAGCAACTAGCTATGCAGCTGCAATGTTCCACCCAACCATAGGCCAATTGTTTTCATCAATATCTAAACACAATTTCCACCCTTGAGCTAGGCATGATTTCTACAAGGAAAGGGAACCTACAACTGATGCACATCAAAATTAACACCACATTTAAGCCAAGCCTGTCCATAGTTGGGGTTTATCAAGCCAAAACTGAACACTCTTCATTTTTGGATGCTTGCACTCCAACTCAAGCCAAAAAAATGGATACCCATAACTCAAACCAAAGCTATATTGCAAACACACATATTTACACCACTATTGGGCATGAAGAAATGCGTTTTAGCTTTGGGATGCCCAAAATGATATTGCCTTGGGTTTTCCCCAATTCGCGGCATAGAAAAAATGAATTATGGGATGGGGAAATAACCATAGGGATAAAAACGATTTCTCCCACAACTATATGAGAATTCAGTGTGCTAAGATTCAATATGATAAGATAGATAACATCAGTATTCAATTCAATTTCACAACAATAGCATATACAGGATCACTGAAATATCAACAAGCACAACATAAACATAAGAGACATAGATTTATCCTGGGAAACCCTCATGGGGTAGAAAACCCAACAAAACTTCCTCAATATAGATGATCAACAAGTACAAATATGAAATCCACAAACAATAGCTCCTTCTCCTCCTTTGCAGATCTCTCTCTCTCCTATGCGAGTTCACAAGTGAGTGAGTGTGTGTTCAAATGAGGAATACACCTCCTCTATTTATACTTTACATTCACTTAACTTTTACAGTTGACAGGTCGGACTCAATAGTTTATTCTCTTGCTGACTGGGCCGACTCCTCTAGGGGACTTAAACACCCCATTACAAATGACTCTTAGGGGATCTATTGCCCCGACTTACATGGGAGGATTTACCTCAATGACTTTACATAATAATAACATCCCAACGGAGGAATAAAACATCTCTGGATGAATAATAATAAAGTACAAATAGAATATTCTTTGAAGATACAATATTTCAACACTCCCCCTTAACGAGAAGGATATTCTAACAACATTCATCCAGATTCAGATACATATTCTTTCCTACCAATAGTTCATCATCCTTCTTTTGTAGATCATAGCACATGATCTTTCCTACAAATCAAATTCAATTACATGATTAGTGATACTTCATAATCATCAAATCATGTTGGCATTTCAATGATAACCTATTATGCATACTGATATGATTCACATAGATATGAAACTATCTTGACCAATACTTTGGCACAACACTTTTCCATATCCTGTATGCATACAATGGCTATCTAGATGCCTTCCATCTCTACCAGAACATACTATTAAGAGCGTGCACAACTCCCAATATGTTAGCAAAGAGGTTTCATTCTAGACAAGCAACAATGGAATGTTTGTCCAACTTACCCATCATATGCATATTAGTAGTATACTGTTCAATGCTATATGATTGCTTACACTATGCATGATATATTCTAGGAATACAAATATGCATACAACTATCACAAGCAATATCATTTCAAGAAGTACTTCAAATAACAACTCAAATACTTATCTTCAGTGACAGGAAATCTGCAGTGAGAATTTTGCAATTCGACAAGTTTTGAACCTATTAAGCAGGTTCATCCTCAGGAAATTCTTGTTCTCCTGAGGATGAACCTGCTTAATAGGTTCGAAACTTGTCGAATTGCAAAATTCTCACCGCAGATTTCCTGTCACTGAATATAAAAACTGTGGGTTAAGATGAACAACCAAATACTTATCTTTTATGTTTGTGTGGTTGCTTCCTTCTTGATCTCTATTTTCCCTTTATGATAGCATCATGATTATCTATCTTTGAACTTCTATCCATCCTGGACCACTATGCATGATTAAGTGTGCACTAGTTTCATCATTGTGTCATTCTCAAGATCTCATACATAATCATACATTCATTAGTATAATCTCAATACTATCAAAACATTATGATTAAACATGTATGGTCATGATCATTTCATACACAAGTATACTTATCGAAGATCCTAACAAAAAGTAGGATTCTAACTCGATATAGGAAAACATACTTGGATTAGCATGCTTGCTAGTTATGTCTAAAACAGTATCTTCTTTGTTCTCTTCAATGATTTAGAGACCTTGTGCTAGTAACCTACATATCTCATAAGTTAAGCAGAGTAGAACCAAATCATACATACCTTGTAAGTAGAGATTCTATGTGATAAAAAACCATGGATGAGTCTTTTTCTTCATGTCATCATGGTCATACAGATTTGTCTTTCTTGATGTACCTTTCATGTTAGTAGACAACATCATCCTCACACAACACCACAAGTGCATTAGTATAATCATAAGTGTCATAACCCTAATCAATGAATGTCTTCTATCATTCACATGCATTCATACTTTTACTAAGGTGATCAGACAATCTAAAATTAATCATGATTGTACTAACCTCAATAATATGAAGACAAACATATCATGAACTTAATCATGAAACAAATTTCAAAACATACCTATATCTTCTCAAGTTATACCTGTCGAGATTGCTTGTAGTCTTCTCTATAAGGGTAAAACCCTAACCATCCAAGTTAGATCACTTGTAAACATATTATATAGGTTCATGGTGCTAGGATGATAGAATATCAGTGCCATTTAAACCTCCTTCATTGCTTCTCTATGTGTCTCCCAACTTTGTTAGGGTTTTTTCTTACTTGGAAACCCTAATTTTCAATCTCCTTCCTCCCACAACATTTTTGATGGAGGATTAATATCTATGCTGAATGGATTCCAAATCCATTTTCAAAGTTTCCAATGTTGCATCAGGTGTCTCCAACATTGTATCAGGTCATTCCATACCTAAAAACTGAAAAACCTAAGTGAGAGCTTCTTCCTCCTCTTCTTTGATTTCCTCCGTTGAGCCATTTCAGATGTGGCGTATTGTTTCTGGTGTATCTATGAAATTTTGGATCTGCAGGGTCTGAAACTTCGACTTGTGGTATCCTGACCTGTCATATTTCAAACCCCACATGTTTGAGCTTCATTGGATTCTCCATCAAAGAGATATGCTCAGTTTCCCAACATGACCTGTTTAAGGGATGAAACACCATAACAAACTTGTACAGAGTTC
Organism: Larix kaempferi; assembly: GCA_027924585.1. NCBI lineage: Eukaryota > Viridiplantae > Streptophyta > Pinopsida > Pinales > Pinaceae > Larix > Larix kaempferi. The sequence goes on along the minus strand of BSBM01000765.1, from coordinate 3,509,919 downwards.
CATGTGTCAAAGTTTCAACTTCGGCCTCGAAAACTCGGACCTGTGAAACTGCAGTTCTTTCCCTAACTGTCACTTTTTACGGAATTCCATTTGGATATTCCTATCCCGAGATATGACCTTTTTAACTAGGTCACCTGTTTAGGGCTTCATTCTGGAAGATGCATAAACCCTAACTTGTACGGATCATATCTCATAAAGTACAACGAATATGAGGTTGAAACTCAGACACAAGGTATAGGAAAATTTCATCTTCTTCCTGTCCAAGTTTCAGATCCTTAACCTTCGCCAAAAGTGATTTATAGCGAATGTTCCACGATGACTAGGTTTTGCTATACAAAACCCTAACTTTCAAATTGTCGCAAGTGAAACAAGTGTCGTAAGTGCCATACATTGCCTTCCTTCAAGCTAGATCTGATACCATGTTAAGATTCAATATGCTAATATAGATAACATCAGTATTCAATTCAATTTCACAACAATAGCATATACAATATCACTGAAAGAATAACAAGCACAACATAAACACATGAGACACAGATTTATCGTGGGAAACCCTCATGGGGTAGAAAACCCAGCAAAAATTCCTCAATATAGATGATCAACAAGTATAAAGATTAAATCCACAAACAAGAGCTCCTTCTCCTCCTTTTCATATCTCTCTTTCTCCTATGCGAGTTCACAAGTGAGTGAGTGTGTGTTCAAATGAGGAACACACCTCCTCTATTTATACTTTACATTCACTTGACTTTTACACTTGACAGGTCAACCTCAATAGTTTATTTTCTTGCTGACTGGGCCAACCCCTCTAGGGGACTTAAGCACCCCATTACAAATGACTCTTAGGGGATCTATTGCCCCGACTTATATGGGAGTATTTACCTCAATGACTTTACTTAATAAAAACATCTCGATGGAGGAATAAAACATCTCCGGATGAATAATAAATAATAATAAAGTACAAATAGAATATTCTTTGAAGTTACAATATTTCAACATAGTGGGCCAAAACGGCCTCTATCAACCCCCAAATCGATTTCCCCTTCTTTCCCACTGTTCTGCAACACAAAAACGACTTCCCAAGTGTGGAAAATGAGGAAAAATGAGGGGAAAACACACAAGAAGCTCAGACAGTGTGAGGGAGAAAAAACAATCCATGAAGAATGGATTGGGGAGAAATTACGTGGCCCCTTTCTTTCACAAGAATCCAAACACGTTTTCCAAAAAATGGTGGCTTCCCATACCCGAATTTGGACAACCATACCTCTCCATTTCCCAAAAAATAACTATTTCAACCAACTCTTGGGAGAAATAAATGATTGGGTACAAAAGTCAACATGGGTAGTTGATGGTTCATGGGTTCTCTCATTGACACTTGGCTTGAATTTATTGGATCCAAGGGTTTGAATATTTCCCTCCCAATTCCTTGTAAAAATCATGCCCCCATACTCTTGTTGCATAGCATAGCTAGTTGTGGGTATTTTATTAAAATGCATATTTACATTATATTTATGATTTCTATTGTGCCTGGCTAGCACACAAACCATATGCATCAATTTTAACACTAAATCGAAGGTGGGGCCTTGGTCTTGAGCTCCACACCATGAATTCATATCGATATTAGATCATTTACATGTTAAATGAAATGGGATCAAAATCGGGATATTACAATACTCCAATCAAGGTATGTGGAAAAGGTGATATTTTACAAGAAGATGGGAAATTTCAAGATGTTTTTCTTGTCCCTTCTTTATCTGAAAATATACTTTCCATCTACCAAATAACACACTCGGGCCATGATAAAAATTTCTTTTCACCAAAGGCTTAGTCATTATTTCAGATTCAGTTGATGGTTCAAAAATAGCACTTGGAAAAGCAGATCATAAAAAAATTTGTATGTTTTTTCAAATTTTCTTCGTAAATCTACTGCTTCAGTTTTGATCATGCAATATAATGATATTTGTAAGTTATGGCATGAAATATTTGGGCATCTCAACTACCCTTAATTGCAGCAATTAATCCTAAGTAAGACATGGTAGTGGGGCTTCCACCTATCTTCTTCTCAGATGGAGTTTGTCCAGGATGTGCTCTTGGTAAGCACCCTAAAAACAAATTTGAGAAAGGTAAGGCTAAAAGAGCCACATCTCTTCTTGAGATAGTGCATAGTGACATTACTAGGCCTTTTCCTAATCTCTCCATGAATAAAGAAAGATATGTACTAACCTTCATTGACGACTTCTCTAGATACACATGGGTCTATTTTTTGAAAAACAAAGATGATGTATTTACTTGTCTTCAAGATTTTAAAGCTCTTGCAGAGAAATAGTCTAGTAGAGGGATCAAAATCCTCTGTACAAATAATGGTGGAGAGTATGTCAATAAATATTTGCATAATCTATGCTCTGCAGCTGGTATAATATGCAACATACCGTTCCTTATACACCACAGCAGAATGGGGTTACAGAATGGAAAAACCGCACATTGAAAGAAATGACAAATTGCATGTTGTAGTCAAAGAATCTTCCTCCAAAAATATGGGATGAGGACATAAATTGCTCAAATTACATTCAAAATAGAGTACCAAACAAACATTTGAAAGGGATTACTCCTTTTGAAGCATGGACTGGTGAGAAGCCAACAATGAAACACTTCAGGGTGTTTGGATCCCGTGCGTGGGATCGTATCCCTTCCAAGAAAAGAAGGGCCTTAGAACCTCAAAGTGAGGAATGTCTCTTTTTGGGATATATTGGAAGGGTAAAAGGTTATAGACTTCTGAATATTCATACTGAAAAACTCTTTATTGAAAGAAGTTACTCACAACGCACAACTGATGCACAACTAGTTACTCACAATGCACAATTGATGCACAACTAGTTACTCACAATGAATTCTCTGATTCTTCTTCTAATTATTCAACTGAAATTTCAGATTCAGATGCATATTCAATTTCTCATTTATATGATGATGATATTTCTACAAATGAGAATGTTTCAAACCCAATAATTTAGCCTTGTTGGGCAAAACAAACTCTAAAAGCATCCGGTGAACTAGTGGGTGATCATGTCGATACTTGAAGAACCCGTTCTCAATTTCATGCTTCCACTCACTCTCTTGAATATATAGAGTCATTTCTTCCCACTCATTTTTACATGGTATCCTCATATGATCCTCAAACCCATGGGGAAGCCTCTGGAAATCCTCATTGGGAAGCTGCCATGGATGAAGAATATCAATCCCTCATGGACAAAAAAACTTGGGATTTGGTACCTCTTCCTAAAGGAAGGAAATTAATTCGATGTAAATTTATTTATAAGACCAAGATGGAAGAAACTTCACTTATCAGCAAGTACAAATCAATATTTCTGTCCAAAGGATTCTCTCAAATACATCGCATTGACTACATAGAAACCTTTGCTCCAATTGCAAAGATGGATTCAGTTCGAGTTGTTCTTTCCATAACAGCTACACAAAAATGGGATATCCATCACATGGATGTGAAGAGTGAATTTATTCATAGAGACCTTGAATAATATATCCACATGGAACAACCACCATGATACATTCTCTGGTATCTCTGGTATGCAAATTAAATAAATATTTATATGGACTGAAACAAGCTCCTCGAGCTCAGTATGCAAAAATGGATTCTTTATTCTGTCCAAAAAGTTCTCAAGATGTAATTTAGATCCAAAAGTGTATATGATTCAAGAAAACAACTTTATCTTACTTATTGTACTCTATTTGGATGATCTCCTCATTATTGGAAGCTCCACTACCTCCATTTATGGTTCAAATCTGCCTTGCATGACAGATTTTCCATGACCGACTTAGGATTATTACAATTATTTCTTGGACTTCAAATCACCCAATCATATTTGGGATTCACCTTAACACAATATAAGTATGCCAAATATCTTATCACTCGATTCAAAATGGATGATTGCAAACCAACTCCATTCCCCTTTCTTTCTGGATTCCAACTAGAAGATGGATGGACTACACCATTGGTTGACTGTACCCTGTATATACAATTATTTGGGAGCCTTCTTTATCTTACACACAGTTGACCAGATATCTCTTTTATAGTTGGGCAGTCTCCAGATAGATGCAGGAACCACATGAGCTACATTGGAAGGCTTCCAAAAGAATACTTTGTTATGTAAAGGGAACATATAATTATGGAATCCACTATGATGTTGCTTGCAAATTTGACTTAATTGGATACATAAATTCTGATTGGGTTGGCGATGGAATAGACTGCAATTCCACCTCTGGTTACTTATTCATCTTGGGATCAAGACATATTTGTTGGTCAAGTAAAAAGCAAGCCACTATTTCTCTATAAAAAACGAAAGTAGAGTACATAGGAGCAGTAAATGTTGCAACACAAGCCATTTGGTTACAACAAATTCTCATTGAGTTTGGAATAGAGTTTCATAGACTTGCCATCATTTTTTGTGACAACCAGGGAGAAATTCAAATTTCAAGAGAGCCTATTCAACACCAACGGACCAAGAACATAGAGATCCATATGCACTATATCAAAGGATTGATCCATGATGGGCTCATAGATTTACATTTTTTCCCTTCCTCTAAGTAGATTGCAGATATTTTTACCAAGTCCTTTTCAGGCAAGTTATTCATCTAGCTGAGAGCTTCCTTGGGAGTCAAATAATTTTTGGAGGAGGGTCCTTAAAACCTTCTTCTCACATTCTTTCTACATTCTCTTTTATGGGGTGGGGGGGTTTCCCACTAGTCTTTTCCCCTCTTTCCCAATTTATAGAGAATATTTCTATTTTTTGTGCATGAGTACCTAATATGGCTGCAAATTGCCGAGACTCATTTATTTTTCTTAGTTTTTTTCCTAGTTAGGATTATGGGGGGGTGTTAGAGTAAATAAAACTCCTAGAGCATGTCTTGATGAGTCTAAAGGGTCCAACCACACCTAAAAACATCTCCTGAATCACCCATGAGACAAAACCCTAGTTTTGGGGGTGCCTTCCTTGATTTGGGGGGTTTTCCCCTGATTTTAGGAGTGTGTCTCAGTTAAGACTTAAGTTACTCTACTAAAATAAGTCCTAACTGACACCCAACTACCCCAAACACTCATTAGCTCCCAAGGGGGTCTAGTATCGCCCTCTTTTGAGTGATTTTAGGAAACTACATGCATTATTCAGTTAAATTGAGCGATCAACGAGTTCCTTAATCAATTAAGCTTAGTTTAAGAGTCCATGCATGGCTAAATAGGGTTATCTACTCTTAGTTAAGCTTGACTAGAATGAACCCTCTATTGATAGCATGAATAATTCGAATTGATCTTTAACCTATTTCGAATTTCTCTCCTATATATTATAATCTCTTTTCATTAATTCAATACTCTAATAATACAATCATTGTCTCTTCTTCTCTTCAAAGTTATTGTGTAATGGTTCATGTTAATTGTTGCACAACTATTCTTGCTTGATTTAATCACCATATCTTGCTAGATTTTGCATCTAGATCTATATATGCTCAAATCTTATAATAATGATGCCCATATTCAAATTGGATATCAAGGACTACCAAGAGAATGATCATGCCACGATTTATACATGTTGTTCATGGTGCTCTAGCTCAAGAAGGTTTAATAAAGATTAAGGTAATTGTGTCCCTCCTACTTTTCCTGCCCAAGAATGAGCATAGTTTGCAAAAGTACACTCATGTTGGGGAGAAGAAAAAGGGTGAAGTTCGTGTAGGTTGTAGGAAAAATAAACAAATAGAGTTGCATGTTTTTTAATTTTCATGGAGGAACATGCACATTCACTTAATGCGTGTGATTTAGAAATGTGCAAGTATTTCTAATGTGTGTGTATTCTTTTTATTCAGAACAATGACATGAAAATATTATTTCCATAGAGAAATTACCTAAATGGAGCTTCAACAAAAGCCGAAGTTTAAACAAGAAAACGTGGATGCTATCTAAGGAAAAGAACACACGCATTTTTTCAAATGACAACATTTGTTCCTTATATTAACAATGTGTGAAATTAACAATGTGTGCATGTTATAGTTGCGAAAAAAAGGAAACAAACTTTGTACACCCACTTATAATCATTAATTTTATTTTATTTTTAAATAAGTAATTTAAGTATATAAAATAATTCAAAAAAACTGATTCAAAACAAAAATTTACCCAACATTATATAAATATAAATATATCATAAAATATATATTTATAAACAATTCAAATAAAATTATATAATAGTCAATGATTATATCGTAAATAACACTATAAATATGAAGAGATAAATTTCCACACACTTTAATTACTCTAAATATACTTTTAATTTTGATCAACATACTTTTTACTCTTACCAATACCATCATCATCATAAAAGTCTATTCCAACAAAGTATAACTTTCATAGTACCTTTAATTAAAATTATATTATATGATGATGGTTATTAACATCCACTCACACTAACTTTGATCTATCGACCCTTTAAAAATGTAAGGAATCGCTTGGTTTTATTTAGAATTCTATATATGTGCTCAAAAAAGCTTAAGAGAAGCATTCCTTGATCACCATAGTTGTGATGATTTAAAAGGTTAGAAAGGTCGATATTGTAGTAAATGTTTTGAAATTACACTCTAACGTGGGTATATAAGGGACTTTTGATGAGAAACCGACTTTAATAATCAACCCTCTTAGTGTCACAAAGATGAAAAATTATTTCACCCCAAGGCATTTTAGGAATTGTCCAGCGCCTTGTTTCACTATGGAGCTTGTGAGAGTTTGTTCTTTTTTTAGCAATGTCGGTTTTCTTCTTTACACTAATTAAAATAGAGAGATACTTTTGATCTTCTAGATTAGGGTTGTTCACTTCCTTATAGTATCTCAGTTTTGAATTTACTTTCTTTTTTTTAGATAACATTCAAAATAATCTTGTTAGGTGACTCCAATTCTTTCATTGTTAACTATTCAATTTGACATAGTTATTTTACAATACACAAGTGCATAGATTGTAGTAGTGCTTCATGTATTTTTCATGTATCTTTTCGTGAATGCTTGGAGTCTCATAATATATGTTTGAATAACACATTGCCACAAATTACTAACCTTGATTCATGTTTTTATGACACAAACTCTCCTTAAATGTAGATATAATAATCCTTTTAATATTATCACTATCTATTCTACAGAATGACATGTCCCTCAACTCCCCAAAGATTTAGCCAAGACTTGGCATATTTATACGAACCTCACTTAAGATTCATGTGATTTTAACTGTAGTATGAAGAATCATAGGAAGCCTCTTGTCTCCCATGTTGTTTATCTTGTTATTTTATATTAGGTATATTATCATAGCCATGCTCTGAATGGGGGAGAGACTCGATTCTATGAGGAGGATAGGATATGGTATATTTACTTTAATTTTAAGATTGTATGTTAAAAAGTGATTTTGTATTTTATTTATCCCTCTCTAGGACTTTATAAAGATTCTTCAGCCTCAAACTTCACATCCATATCATATAATATGAGTGAAGAGTCTCAAAGAGGAGTTTCTTCTTATCCTAAAGCCAAAGATTTGTTAATTTACAATTGTTTTCAAGTCCATAATAAGCTTTCCACCCTCCATTAATCATTTTCAAAATTATTCTATAGTTCCAATTAAGATTGTGATGAAGATCGATTCCAAGATATTTGTATGAAGGAAATTCCTCCAAAATATTGTTTTCATATATGATATTAGCATAAGTGATTTTTTGGATTTTGATGCAAGTGCGGTCGGATGGACCTTCTTGCTTAACAATAACACACGACGCTCACACAGACTTGGTGTAAACAGGATGCTAGAAGCTGGCTTCTATTACTTCAATCCAATTAACGGTTACAATGCAAAATGCAAGGAAATGAAAACAACTAACTAGTCGGCCTTAGCCTGATACAATATACAGAAGTAAATGTGTGTTCTCTCTGTGTGCGATCTTCCTCTATCTCATGATCTCTGCTGAATGAAAGTGCTCGCTGAGCTATGGATGAATGATCTCTGCTCCCAACTGCAACTCTCTACTGAATTCTCATGTGCTTGTGCACTGGTCTTCTACCCTGCTGTTGCTCTGCTACTCATCCCGAGGTCCACTCCGCTCCCCAAGACACTCTTCCTCTGTCCGTCGAATCCCTCAGATCCTGCAGACTTGTAGTTGTCAGTGCCCTCTGGCCGTGCTGCACAACCTCTTCCCGTGGTGACATCTGTCCTGATCCCAACCACCTTATTAACTGCTCATAACTTCCTTGGAAACCTCGAACGGCTACCAAGTACTTCGCCTTGACTTCTGAGATTCTTTGACTCTGCTACAATAGTCGGTCCCATCACTGACCTCGACCATATTGTCTTCCGTCATACTTCGACTTATCCGTTGGCTTCATTTATCTTCTACAGCTTCACTAGTCCACCCCTTCCTCCACGCTCGTATTCCGCCTCAAACATGTCGGTGTTGCTGTTCGACAACCTGTCGACACCCGACCTCTTCCACTGCAACCCTGTCGTCTGTCGACCTTAGACATGTCGACTCTCGGCCTTTCTCCTTCTGTGGACGCTCCTCGACAACTTCTTCTCGACTTATTGAATTCGACAATCAATCTTCCTTTCGCACCAATGGTCATTGACAATCCCCCTGGTCGACTCCTCATGTCGATCATCTTCAACTGTTTTTGCCTAGGCCCCGATGCTCCTGCATCAGACTCCCTAGGTGAAAAATAATTCGACTGCTCTGTCAGTCTCCTATATTCTTTTTCGTAAATCCATGTTGCCTCCTGCAACTCATCATCCTTCCATCGCACTAAGTATTATTTCTTTCGCGAACTGCGCGTACGCTCGACTTCGTGTTCCTCTAGTACTTCGGCGATTTCTTCCTTGTGTCAATCTGGAATCTGCACTGTCCAGTCGATGTTTAACACTTCCGCACCTCTACTGGTTGAACCTTCTTCAAACTTGTACAGATCTGAGACATTGAACATTCGTGAAATGCTCAAGTCCTTCGACAGCTCCAACACATAAGCATTGTCTGAAATCTTCCTCAGAATCTTACATGGTCCAATCTTCTTCACCTTCAGCTCGTTATAAGTTCCTGTCGGAAATCTCTCCTTCTGTAAGTGTGCATAGACTAAGTCTTCTTTGCTGAAAGACTATAGCCTCTTCTTTCTATCGGCTCTCAACTTATATGCTGCGTTGCTCTTCTTTATGCGCTTTCGCACATCTTCATGCACTTCTTTCATGTGCTCTACAAATGATTCTGCATCCGCGCTTTTCCTGATTTCTATTGGTAACTCGACCACATCCACCACTCCATGTGGGATTTTTCCTTGAACAATGTGGAATGTGCGCAAACATGTCGAACGATTCACATAATTGTTATACGCGAACTCTGCTTGTGCCAACATGTTCTCCCATTGCTTGGTTCTGTTGGTCGTCAAACACCTCAGAAGGTTTCCCAAACTTCTGTTCACCACCTTGGTCTATCCATCTATCTGCGGATGATATGCCGAGCTAAACTGCAACTTCGTGTCCATTTTCTTCCATGGGGTTCTCCAGAAATGACCCATAAACTTGGTATCTCTATCCGACGTTATACTCTTCGGAAACCCATGCAATCTGACTATCTCCTCGAAGAATAGTACAACAATTCTTCTAGCGTCACTTGTCTTCCGACACAGAATAAAGTGTGCCATCTTTGAAAATCTGTCGACTACATCATAGATTGAGTCATTACCTTGTTTTGTCTTCAGAAATCCTAGCACAAAATCCATGCTCAGGTGCTCCCATGGGGTATTCGGCACTGGTAATGGTGTATAAAACCCCGTATTCTGACTTCTTCATTTTTCCAACTGGAAAATTCGACACTGTCGTACCCACTTTTCGACATCTGTCGTCATTCCTGACCAATACTACTTTTCTTCGACCAATGCCTTGGTCTTGTCGATGCCAAAATGACCTGCTAATCCACCACTATGCATCTCTCAGATTAGGTTCTCTCTTAGGGATCCTTTGGGAATACACAACTGTTGTCCCTTGAACGGGTATCCCTCTTGGATGAAATAATCCAAGTATGGCGTTCTGTCGACACTCCATGGTTCGCTACTTGCCTTCCATGCTTTCGCAAAATCCTTGTCAGTCTCATACTCTGTCTTCACCAACTCTATTCCTGTTTCCTGAACTGTCATCGTATTCAACAATGCAACTCTTCGACTCAGCGCATCGGCAACCTTGTTCAACTTGCCCGACTTATGTTGCAACATGAAGGTATATCCCTGCAAGAACTCAACCCACTTCATGTGCCATTGATTCAACTTCAACTGAGTGTTCAATTACCTCAACGCTTGGTGATCTGTGTACAACACAAATTCCTTGGGAAACCAATAATGCCTCCACTTATTCAACGCTTGGAGAATAGTATAGAACTCTTGGTCCTAGATCGAATATTTTCACTTCGCATGATCCAAATTCTCATTGAAGAATGCAATTGGTCTACCCTCCTGGCTCAACACTGCCCCAATTTCCATTCCACTCGCATCGCAATCGAATTGGAAAACATTGTCGAAATATGGGAGCGCTAACACTGGGATCTCAATGACCTTTTCCTTCAACTTGTCGAAATATCTCTAGGCAGCTTCCATCCACCTAAACTCCCCTTTCTTCATGCACTCTGTCATTGGTGCACATATCCGACTGAATCCCCTGATGAACTTCCTATAGAAACCAGCAACCCCATGGAAAATTCTCACTCCAGTCGTACTTGTTGGTTTTGGCCAATCCAATATAGCCTTCACCTTCTATGGGTCCATCACTAACCCCTTACCTGAGATTACAAATCCCAATTATACCAGTTCTTCCTTCATGAAGAAACACTTTTGCAGGTTCACCATCAGCTTCTCTTCCTGCAACTTCTGCAATACTTGTCGAATGTGCTCCAAGTGTTTTGTCTTGGTTCAACTAAGTATCAGGATGTCGTCTAGGTACACTATGACGAAATTTCCCAAGAATGGCTTCAGTACCTCATTCATCAACCGCATGAACGTACTAGGTGCATTAGTCAATCTGGAGGGCATGAATAACCACTCATACAACCCTTCCTTCATCTTGAATTTTGTTTTCCATTCATCTCCTTCTCTAACCCGAATCTGGTGATAACCGCTCTTCAGGTCGATCTTCGTGAAGTTCTTCACTCCACTCAAGCAATCCATCAAGTCGTCCATTCTCGGAAATGGAAATCGATACTTGATTGTGATCTTGTTGATAGCTCTAGAGTCTGTACACATCCTCCATTCTCCACCCTTCTTCGGTGTTAATACTGTAGGTACTGCGTAAGGGCTCAAACTTTCTCTGATCAATCCTCTGTCCAACAACTCTTGGACCTATTGATTGAGTTCCTAACCCTTTGCAGGATTCATTCTATGCAGTTCCTTTTTTGGAAAACTCGATCCTAGAATCAAGTTGATCTGATGGGATATGCTTCTCATCAGTGGAAATCCCATTGGTGCTTCATCGACTACTATGCTCCTGAACTCGTTAAGCATATTCTCAACTTCGAACGGAATCCTCTCCCTTGTCGACCTCTCGAAACATGTCCTTTTCAGAATGATGGCGAAACATCTTGACTACTTCTCTTCCTCCGCGAGGAATTCCTTGGTTTAACACATCAGCACCCGCTTCTCCCAATAGTTGCTCTCGCCCTGCTTGCAGTCGGCTTGGTCCTCCTACTTCGGCTTCAGAGTCCTCCGCGTTCCATTTTCCCACACTGTGACTGTGTTGGCTCACACATCATAGATCATCTTCCGATCATATTTCCATGGTCTCCCTAACAACAGATGGCATGCGTCCATTTGGATTACGTCGCACAATACGTTGTCTTCAAGTTTCCCAACCTTGAAGTTGATAGGAACTATCTGGTTACCTTGACATGATGTTCTTTCTGCAACCAAGATATCTTGTATGGGTGTGGGAGTTCTCGACATCTCAAACCCAACTTGTCGATGACCTCTGTCGACACAAGATTCTCTGTACTGCCACCATCGAATATGGTCTTTCAATAACACTCACCAATCAACACTCTGGTTTGAAAGATAGCCTTTCACTGTGCCGGATCTTTCTCATCGCGTCGATCGTCCTGAACCAACGTTCTTCTGGCCATCATGGTTTGACCTTTTATTTTCCGATCCTCACTGCTGTCAGATGTCGATTCCTCCCTCTCATCAACTTGCTCATCTCTTCGACGTCTAGGTTTCGACTCCTTTGCAGCATGTAGGTTCTCTGGGCATTCATATGCCTTGTGTCCGAATCCTTGACACTTATAACAAACAACACCTGGTATGTCAGTTCCTTTTCTTTCGGATGGACCACTTCGACCATACGCACCTCGACCACGAGTCTCTCGACCATCGCGTTGGTTTTCTTGTGCTTTCTCCTTAGTCGATGTCCCTTCCGCACGCCGGTTATCTTTGACGGCTTCTCTCCTAGTTCTGCTACTTTGGCCTTTTGCGGAAACAGTGTTCGCACCCCGACTAGTCATTATACCTTTGGTCGATGCGGATTTCCTCAACAATTTCTCTTCTGCCTTCAGAGCTAACTGGTAGGATTCACCGACCGCTCTGAATCTAGACAGGCTCAACTCATCCTATATGGCATACTTCAAGCCGTTCACATATTCACGACAGCTTATTCGCCTTCGTCGCTTTGTCCCGACCTTATCGACAATCTATAAAACTCTTTCATGTACTCTTTCACGGTCATCTCTTTTTGTCGAAAGTTCTGCAACTTCCAGAACAAGGAAATCACATAGTCACCTGGCAAGAACTTCCCCTTCAACTTAGCAACCATCCTGTCCCAAGACTTGATTTTCTCCTTTCCTTTCTTGACTCTGTCAGCTGCACATTGTCCCACCACAATGAGGCATGGCCCTTCAACCTCAGACATGCAGTTTTAACTCGTTTAGGATCCTCAATCTGCTCTATGTCGAAGTATTTCTCCATTTCTCTGAACTAGTCGATCAAGTATTCTGGATCTAGACTTCCTGAGTAGGTACGTACATCCATCTTTGTCTGACCTCTCATTTCCATCAGAAGCTTGATGAGTTTATCTTCTGGTTCTTCTCCTACTGCTTCCCGTGCTTCCACTTCTTCGACTTCCTCATCGCTATGGTCTAATGCATCAGGAACGCATCCATGCCTTTGGCTTTCTTTGATCGCTGCAACTTCACTAGTCAAAATTCACATTTTTTGCATGCACTCGTCGAACATTTCACGATAAACCATGACTGCAGCGCCACGTGCTCTTCATCCAACTCCTCGGACATTAACACCTCTGTGAGCCATTTTCAACCACAGCTGAAAATCCCACTCATCCAATCGCAACCAGAATTTCACAAGTCATGCACAATTCTACCCAACCGCAGCTGGAGGTGTTCACACTCAACACTGGATTCTCTTCCAGTAGTGATACCAACTGGTGCTCTCCTCCTCACATGATGCTTCAACTTCAACTCAACTAGACTCTGCTTCCAGGCTCTGATATTGTTGGATCTTTTCGACTCTAATACCAACTGACGCAAGTGCGGTCGGCTAGACCTTCTTGCTTAACAATAACACACAACGCTCACACAGACTTGGTGTAAACACGATGCCATAAGATGGATTCTATTACTTGAATCCAATTAACTGTTACAATGCGAAATGCAAGGAAATGTAAACAACTAACTATTCGGCCTTAGCCTGATACAATATACATAAGTAAATATGTGTTCTCTATGTGTGTGATCTTCCTACCTCTCACGGCCTCTGCTGAATGCAAGCGCTCGCTGAGCTATGGATGAACGATCTCTACTCCCAACTGGAACTCTCTACTGACTTCTCCTGTGCCTGCGCACTGGTCTTCTACCCTGCTACTGCTCATCCCGAGGTCCACTCCGTTTCCCAATACACTCTTCCTCTGTCCGTCGAATCCCTCAGATCCTACAGACCTGCAGTTGTCAGCACCCTCTGGATGTGCTGCACAACGTCTGCCCATGGTGACATTTGTCGTGATCCCAACCACCTTCTTAACTGCTCATAACTTCCTTAGTAACCCCAAACGGATACCAAGTACTTTGCCTTGACTTCTGAGCTTCTTTGACTTTGCTACAGTAGTCGGTCCCATCACTGACCTCGACCATACTATCTTTCGTCATCCTTCGACTTATCCGTCGGCTTCATTTATCTTCTGCGGCTTCGCCAGTCCGCCCCTTCCTCCATGCTTTGCTTCCGCCTCAAACATGTTGGTGTCGCTGTTAGACAACCTGTCGACACCCGAACTCTTCCACTGCAACCCTGTCGTCTGTCGACCTTAGACATGTCGACTCTCGACCTTTCTCCTTCTGCTCGACTTATTGACTTCGACATCCAATATTCCTTTTGCACCAGGGGTCGTCAGAAATCCCCCTGGTCGACTCGTCATGTCGATCATATTCAACTGTTTCTCCTAGGCCCCGATGCTCCTGCATCAGATTTGATTATCATAACCTTCATTTTGTCAGTTTTAATAGTCATACCCATACTAGAGAAAAAATCCTTGAGAATTTTTAATTGCTTGTCGAGATCATAGGGACTCCTTTCCATAAGAACAAAATCATTAGCATGGAGAAGAAGGATGATGACTATACCAGCCAAATTCGTTCCAACACAACCTAGGTCTTCTAAACAACCCCCTAGTTTGTCAAAGTATATACAAAAGAGGGTCGGGGACAAGGGACAACCTTGCATGGATCTTATATTATAATTAATTTCTTATGACCAACCCTAATAGTTCCTAAACTTTCCAATAACATTATCATACAACCTTATCGCAACAAATCCCAAATCAAAAGAAACTTTTATCTCTGCTAATATATTCCAAAGGTTAGTTCTAGGAACTATGTCAAATGCTTTTATAAAGTCAACAAAGCAACACAAAAGATTAATTTTGTTATTGTAACACTCCTTAGCAATGATCCTAAACATTATACACAATGTTAATTTTATTATAAAATATAAATATTGATACATATTTATAAATATATAAATAATTATCAAATAATATATAAATTAAATAGGTTTTTTTACTGTTGAGAAAATTTGGACAAGGGGGAGACCTTACAGACCGAAAAATTTATCTAAAATGGCCGAAGTTTTGCATGGTTAAAGTAGGGTTTGTGTAACAACCCCAGTTTGACCCCATAATATAAACTTGTATATTTTTTTATTTAAAGGCTAGAATCCAGGATTAAATGGTCAGGATGACCAAATACTGTAATTATGTACACGTTTAATATTAATATAAAATACTTGATGGTTGTAGAGGAAGAAGGACAGAGATGAGCTAGGGGGATATGAACCCACAACAGGGCAAGTTCTAGGGGGATAAGGCGAAATATGACCATGGTGGGATTAAATACTTAGCCTTATCCTTAGTTATTAATCCAAATTCTTAAACCTTTATTAAGGGTTATGTCTTGGTCAAGCCACATGGAAACCAAAATACATGCACATAAAAGAGTGAGAGATTAGTTTACGAGGGGTCTTTCTGATTCATTCAGGGCATGCATTCCTTCCAACGATGGTTGTTTGGAATTCACCAAGAATTGTTGAGACATAAACCTAAGATTGGTATCAGAAAACCATACATACCATATGCAAATTTCCCATGCCTTAACCCTGTGAAATTGGTGCTAGGGTAGCATACCCTTGGATAGGAACCTGTCGTACAGACTATATTCTAGGGTCCCATTTCAAATACTTCCTATTTGACCTGTGTTGGAGCACTAGAAGGGAACTTGAGGCTATCCGAGGGACTGTTATCTCAGAGAAGGGAGCTTGTTCTTGGTGTTCTGAAGGTTGATGGGTAAGGAGAATTGCGGAATGGGACAACCACGGAGGGGATTTCCTGCACCGGGGGTTGCATGTGAATTGAGTTGTACATAAGTTTGAGTGGTGTATAGATGGAAATAACACTTATCCCTTTTGGACTAATAGCCCCAACTCTAGGGTGGCTCTGTCAAAGAAAGATATGGCTTGAAAAAATCTACGGCTGGGAGGAAAGTTCTTCACCTACAACCATTTGTAAAGTTAAATATAAGTGTATTTCTGTGTATGAACATGATATGAATTCATATATGTGTTTACATATTTATTATTTATTGTTTTGTGAATGTCTAAATGTATGGAAATGATTGGCATGGTGTGTGTTTCATGCTTAAATTGCTTGTAATATCTAATATTTGAATATGAGTATATGGGTGACCATAATATGTTAACTTTCTGTTGTGTTAATTTGTATGAAATTCATGGTAGTAGCATGTGTATCTATGGTTAAATTGGATATAAATTATAGACTGGGTATCAGACAAGATTGAGAAAAGTACCTCGTGGTCTCTATAGATGATAAAGGTGGCCAGGTATGTGCGGAAGTACCAGTATAAGAGCGACGATTTAAAAACTGGGATCGTTTGGGATGAAAACCAGTCTTTATAGCTAGATTGGCGAGTCGCACATGAATTGTTTGACAAAATTTACCTGCAAAGAATATTCAATCGATGGAAGGGTCACCGTAACTCCCTATTGGGTAGGTGTGAAGTGCTGGAAAACATATGTTAATGGATAGATGCCAAGTGGAAGCTTGGGAAAAATATCGATATTTTTTGGTCCAATGGTGTATCAGATTCCATAAAGTAGATTCCTCGTCATGGTGCCAAGTGGTATAGGCTGGTTGCTTGTTGGTTTTCTGCATCAGAGGTAAAACTAGAGGCACACAAGAGAAGCCCCAAATTTTTTGGTCTAATGGTGTATGGAAGTATTTACAGCGGAGCCCCACCATGGTGCCAAGTGGTAGAGTTCGATTGTTTTTAGAGTTCTATGTCAGAGGTAAAACTAGAGGCACACAGGAGCACTAGTACAAAATGAGAAATTAGTGACTAAAATCTACATATAAACGACTATTTTTTAGACAGTGACTAATAGTAGCTAATTTCCAGTATCTTATAGCTCAACTAACTTAGTCATATTTATTTTAGTCATTAATAGTTTGCTTATTTAGTCGTATATTTTGTAATTGGTTTAGTCATTAATTGCCACAATTAATGACTCAATCAATGACCAAATAAATGACTAAATAATGAAACTATTAATGACTAAAATAAATACAACTAAGTTAGTCGAGCTATAAGATATTGTAAATTAGCTACTAATAATCGTTTATATGCAAATTTTAGTCATTTTTAGTCACAAATTTATCACTTGTAGTAGTAATTTATCTCTATTCAGTAGTTTCATGGTCATTATATAAATGACTAATTTAGTAGTTTTATATTATTTCATTTTATTTCATTATTAATTAATATAAATGACTAATTTAATTGTTTATTCATTTTATTTGTGTTCATTATTAATCAATATAATTGAATATGATATCGTGACTAAATTAAAAAAATCTCATACAATATTCATGCTCATCAAATATTAATACACATGAATCATGCAAATTTGCATTAGTTAATTACAACTCTAAATAATATCAAGTACAAACATATAAAATTTCAACCATGTAAATTGTATTATATGAAATGTCAAAGTATATATGAGTTTCAAACCTAATATCCACTTATGGACTAATGCTAGTCCATGAAAAAAATAGTCTCCATACTTTACATGAAAATCATTTACATTGATGGCTTTTCAAAATATTACAATGGAGACTTAGTGAAACCTTGGCAATTCCCACATAAATCCAATGATTCTCTTATTTTCATTTAACCAACACCCACTATGCTCTCACACATCTTGCTTCCCAACATGTGTCCTCTGCTTTCATTGAATTCCTTGTATCTTCCTATGTATAAGCCATCTTCTAACTCTATGATTCGAGACTTGAGATTTTCCATCCTCCGGAAATTCAACACTACAAAGATGAAGAGACAAGGTATCGGTTAATATTAAATTAAAGAATTCCGCAAAACACACTACTAACATTACCAAAACTTTGTCATGGAGTTGCACAAAAATTGTCCATTCCAATACAAAAACAATAAAAAAATTTCTAAAAACGAATACACAGTTATCCGAGAAAAGATATCCTAATAGTGGTTGGGCATGTGAATGCATCATAATCTAGATGCCTACTTCATTTTATTAATGATGTAGATAGTATTTCTTTGTTGATATATGAATTTTGGAGATAAAACGATGATCTTGATTCATATGTGACTACTTGTTGGCTCCTTGCCATATGTGTATGAATTTCCATTTTGTGTTGTTTGGGTACATGGTCAAATTTGATGTTCTCATCTACAATACTGAAGCCCAGGTCCAACAATTTTCTTTCCCTCTGGAAAAACATGTATCTTATTGATTATAAAATAACAACCTTACATTTAGCATATGATTTCTAACATCATTCGAAACTTGTCGAAGCAATTACCATCCCTAGGGCCAACATTCTAATTAACAAGTTAGAGGCCTCGATGCACTCTAATTTTCCCTACATGGAGATAAATTTACATTTCTATTCTTTTCAAAAAACATAAAATATTGTAAATTGTCAACTTAATGACCTCAACAAAAACTTGAAAAGGTTCTATATCTAAATCATTACACAAATAAGACCTTAATTAGATCCAACTCAGTAAAAAAAGTCAACAAGTTCTTTTCAACTATCCTAGACATCTCAATGTCAATACAACATGCAAGAATTTTGGTCCTGGCAATTTTGACTTTTGTGAATTCTTAGATTTAAGCTCTAATCAAAATATTCTTGCAAAAATTCAAAGGGCTGTAAAATCCATAGCATTCAAATACTTCAATGGCCAAATCATTATCCAAACACAAACTTTAATGCAAAATATGTTTTCTAAAAATATTAAATGCAAATGAATACATTAAAAAGCAAAGAAGCCTAGGTCACTCGCCCTTTCCTTCTAAAATGTCTCAAAGTACTGGTAAATAATAGTTACTGCAAGAAGGATTCCAGTACCAAAACCAATGGCTCCCTTAAAATCAACCATGATAGTAAGAGCATCAATGCACATGCCACCAAAAGCTACATGAGATATTGGTATGTAACAATTTAGTTCTTTCTAAAGATCAGATTCTCTAGGGTCTGGCATAACCATTTGTTGCTCCTGCATTTTAAAAGAATAAAATGTTCATTTCGATATCAAGGAATAACAAATCAGAAAATGATGGAAAAGTAGATAACTAGACACCCTCCTTTTTAATTCGATACCATAAGTTGTTTTACCACATCTCTCGTGGAGGAACCAGATACAACCAGATACTTCAATCCATGTCTTTCATAATAGTGCACATGTTGTTAGCATAAAATTCAAATAGAAAAGATCAAAGGAAGCATTTGCTGCCATCTCTGCTAAGCTGCATACCACCAATAATTTATTACTCACAATCGCCATGTAAGGAAAACACTTTTTGGAAATAAAAAGTAATATTTATGCAGAATTCAAATAACCCTATTGTGATTCCAACTAATATCAAACTAGTTTTACTGACCAAAATAGAAAACATTGTGTAGACATTTACATGGAAGGTGGAATGATGTAATAAACCAAACCACCCATAGGAATATACTGACCACTTGATGAGTATTCAGGCTCCTTCCACTTGCCCAACATATTAACAAGGAAGTTTCCATTGTAATTTTTGTAAATCAAATACAAAATAATAGAAACACACATTCCAAACATGCGAAATACAAATGAAAATGTGTGGATACAGATTCCAAATAAATGCATTTTGCATATTTCCTAAAAGACTAAATGCAAATATACCTGGGAAGTGAATACAAATTTGAAACCAGAGCTGACTGCAGAATAATTGGCATGTTTTGGTATAGAATAACTTGATAGGATATGACCCATGTTGACCATGTGAATTCTTTGACCGCACATGAAAAATAACATGAAAACCTTGGAAGTATATGACAATCAGAAAAAACAAAAATGTGGCAAGTAGGATGTTGGCATTTCGTATATTTTTCCCATAAAAATGGGAAAATGCAATGACAACCCCATCGAACCCTGCACCTTTTCCATTATTATTTTTTGTAGGGATAAATTCCTTCCATATGATGCTCTGGCTGCAATTAGACAAGAGAAAAATCAATTGAGCAACAACCAAAACAAACACTACTTGAACTTTGATAAATACCACCTCTTACAAGTTCTTTAGAAAGAGGCAAGAAAATAAAAGTAAAAAAAAATCTACAATAGATAAAGGTACCTACCATATATTAGTAGCAATGAGTAATGAAATGCTAGACCCAAATCCATAACCTTTCTGGAGTAGCTTGTCCAAACATATCAGAACTGGACAATAATAAGGATGGCATTTCCAGCTCCAAGGTCTTTGATGTCACCATACATTTCAGAATGCACATATGTAATTGCCTCACCTATTGTGATGATAACACTAAGTAACTTGTGAACCCAATTACTACAACAAAACGATCAGATATTATGAGTTTAAAAATTAAAGAAGAGAAAGGGAAAGATAAATATTTTTCATTTGATAACAATAATTTATGAGTGGGTGACATTGAATGCAATTTGATGTCATAAAATCTCATAATATTCAACGACCGAGTTACAATTTTGACAGAATAGTAGCAATAATATCCTTTGTAGAAACCTCGAGTTCCAGGGACCACATTCCTTGATCTTCTTCAGAGTTGAATATATTCTGTAAAATATTAAATTCAGAATATATTTTATTATAAGATTCTCATAATCCAGGATATTCATCAATGAGATCTAAAAAATGTATTACCTCTCCCCTTATAATTTCTCTACATCTAGGGAATTATGTCATTGTTTCCCATGCAAGACCAAGAACATGGCCCTGAGGCCACTGATATTTGCTTAATTTTGAATATGATATTATAACTAAAAATTTGATAAGAATTCTGCTGTCAGTTTAGAGCTTCGATACCATTGTTATGAGCCCAACTATTATGAACCCCCAAAACTACCTAATAGAAAATTGATATTGTTGAAACAATTGATCAAATAGCGTCAGGTCTACTATGGTAACGACAATAGATTCAACAAACCATTTTGCAGAAAATTATAGTATATATACAACAACAAATTCAAAATAGTAGAAACAATAACAACAGTTAGATATCTGAAATACAACACGGTAAACTTGCTCAATCAATCCGTAACTTGGTCAATTCTTACAGAAAGATCCAAAACTCTCTTGTTTTATGGATAAGGTACTAGCAACTAATGTCTATGAACATTTGCATTATCAACAACTAAAACTCAAAAAATAATATTACATATATTGATTAATGAATAAGATCAATAAACTTCTTATTCAATATTCTCAAGAATAAAAGGGATTCACCTACATAAGGTGATTGCTTCCTCTGCTCAATGCATAACTCTACATGTTAAAATAAATGAAGTCCAAGTTTGGTGTCTAAGGGAAAAAAATTCTATATGCTTCTTGTGCATTTGATTCTACTATGAATTTTTAGCTATCAAGGGTCTCATTGACTCGCTATACTGTTCCTTTTTCTATGAGGGATATACATTGCACCATTCTATTCCATTGGTGTTTCTAATCAAGATAATTTAGTTGCTAATCAAGATAATTTAGTTGCTTATAGTGCTTAAATGTATCTGGTTTGTGAAAGTAGGAAAAAGGACTTAAATCCATCCCTAGTTCTTCTTAACCATTTTCCTTTGTTTTTATGCCAAGTTCCATTGTTAACTTTTACAATATTCATGGAACTCAAGTCTTGGACAATAACATGGTGCAACAAAGGAAGCCATTTCTTGTGTCAAATAACAAAATGTTTCAATTCCTTAGATACAACATAAGGAATAAAAATCATTTAATAACAACCTTGTAATATCTCTAATGAATAATACTTGCAATAATGCAAATTAATCCAAGAGCCAGTGGTGATCTGTACATAGCAATCGAATTACATTGCTAGATATATTGGTGTTGTAAGACTTGGAATGGATTGTGAATCTTGTTGACATGAGTGTGAAATGGATACTCAGGGGTAAACATTCCCAGAACTCGCCATGATTCAGAAACTTGCCAAGCTCACCCAACACTTACAAGTTTATCCCTTATCTAGCAAAATGTGGACCCCAAAGGCATAAAGTTCAAAGAAAAAACTTAAATAGGGGTTAATGAATGAAAAAAAAGAGTCTGAAAATACACTAAGGCAACCCTAATGGTATATAAATCAACCTCATTTGTAGGGTTTTATTTTATATAGTAATAAATGTTGAAACAAGTCTAGGTATTTTATTGTTTATTACATGCAAGAATTCAATGCCTATGTTTTGGTGTTGCACTCTACAATCCTACAATCCACAGGACTTAGAAGACCAAGGTTGCAATTTTTTATTTAAGATAGTGGTAGAATGATGAAAAAACTATTAAAAGTTTATTGAAAGTGGGAAAATATCTCATTTTAACTTTCCTCCTGTGAATTCCTAGAGTCTCCGACCCGTTTCTGACCATTACCAAACATCTAAAATGGGGGTTACACTTTTAACTTTAATGTACATTCATTAAATTTAAAATTCAATGGTAACATTTAAATATAAAATTAAAAGATATATATTTTTCTTTATGCATTTTGGGTGTTGTGGGTTAGATCAATTCTAGACGGACTGGTTTAGATAAGAACATGTATGATCTATGAGTTGGTTCTAGTTTGGTTTTTTACTAGAGTCATATTGGTTTTTGACCAAATTGGTCTGAATTGCCAATGCTATCATAACTAGAATTGGAAACAAACCAGTCAAGACCCCAAAATCACAAACTACACCGGAATTAGGATAATCTAAGGGTTCAAATAGAAAAGTGTCGAATGTTGGGCTAATTCTGGACATGATTTCACCTTATAACATCCCAAGTTCATGGCAAATAGGGAAATCAAAGGGTTAAAATGTAAAGTGTTAGGGTAAAGAAAAACAACCCAACTATAAAAGAAATGTATTCATGTATGCGGCAACAAAAGGTAAAAAATATATAGTGGATAATGAGCTTACCTCATTGTTTTTGTGTGTGGATATGTGTTCCTTGTAGTTGTGTTCTCCATGGAAGACTGATATATTCATACAAAATTCTTCTATTGAATCTAGGATTAAATTAGGCACATTGTCTGATTACACAGTTCATATGTTAGACTACCAAGCCCTCTTTTGAATGGGTTGTGTTAAAGTGCACAAGATGAAGATTTATGTTGTGGAGATAAAGTACACCATGATTTTAACTGAGAAGAAATGTTGGACTTGCTAGTAGTAATAATGCATTGCATCTTCCAAATTTTTAATATAATCCACAAAATTTGTGAATCTGTTATTGGTGCATTGATTAATTATACTCATCATTAAGAGACTAGACATGCACTAGGTAGAAAAATCATTGTTTTCTCATTTAAAAAAACTTAGTTTTGTCATAAATTCTTTCATTTTCATTAGTACATTATTCAAGAAGCAAATACTCGCCATTTAATATCTAATAATTCCTATTCACTAATAAAGAATTTATCCTTCATATGATAAGTTAAATTAGAAGCAATTATCAACCAAATAAAATGAAAATCAAATTAGAAGGATGTTGTTGAAAAGTATACATATTGACTTCTCAATCACCATCATGCAAACTCAGGTATTCAACCAACTTTGTAAAACACACAAACAATCAGGAATATATTTTGCGCAACGATTAAACCAATATACCTTATTCTCCATAGAACACAAACATACTATGATGAGTTCCACCACTTCACTTGCTAGCCATTTTATGGGTGCTTGATATTATACTTATGCACTATTTAGTTTCATATGTTGTGTCTCTTTTTTGAGAAGGTAATTCACGTAGATTAACTGGTGCAAATTGTTCATTTCCCTGAGAAGTTTTTAACATTCTTTAATTGCACAAATTGCTGATAATAATCATCTACATATGGATCACCACTACGAGTTGCAGCAAGACACATGTGAAAAATGCTCTCAATTTATTTTGTAGACATGTGTTTTGATTGGAATTGAAACCAACCATTACTACTCCTACATGATTGGTTATTTGTATATGAATTATGTTGTCTAGTGCACTGATTTTGATTTCCACATTGTTGAGAATCACTATGTTGATCCCGAAAATCCCCACACAAAAATGTCACATTATATCTGTGCATGGTAGGTGGAGGAGGATGTGAATTGAATGCTTACTATGTTGGCATAAGTGGAAATGAGGAACATCACTCTAAATTGCCTAGAATCTTTGCTCTTGTAGCAATGGCTATGCTTGTGTAGGCAATAAATGATTGGGTTGGGACATTTGTTGATTCAACATATTAGTTATAATCCATGCTATCCCTCCTGTTCGCATATTAGATTGACACATCCAATGACCTTGTTGAGGCCATCTACCCATTACACGACTTGAAGAGTTGTATTGAAGCACCCCTACTCCATACTGGATCACCTATGGAAAAATTAAACTTACAAACATAGACCAAATACATAAGATAATACAACTAGTTTAAAATAAAACTCTCCACCACTCGACCTTCGCAAAACTCCTGTACTTCGATTATACCAGGCTCCAGCTCCATAGCAATCTTGGAAATACTTGCTTCCAATTTCAGTTCTCCGTAAACATGGGAGAAATTCATGTTTGAGAAGGCAGACTGATAAGTTTAAATTGCAAACAAAAGGTGTTGTAAATGGGGAGGTGTGATTCGAATCTATTGCCTTTCCTAGTCCACCACCATATTTGTTTTCCTGAACAACTGTAATTGGAATATACCCTTAATGATTTATATTTTCAAGACTTTCCATACTGCATCCAACTCCGCATTACTATTAGAGCACCTCCCTAGATCATATTTAATATGAATCTTGTGGTATGTTGAAAAGAACAAAACCCCACCAGCACCTACAAGAGGAGGGGAGCCTTGAATCACCCCATCAAAAAAATCCCATGGGGATGATCTTATTGATTAATGGAGGAAAAAATTTCCTTTGCTTGGTCGGCTTTGTGACAAACTTGAAATACTGCACCTTCTGCAAAACTAGAGCAACCGTTACTTCTGGTGGAAACCATTTGTTTTGAAAAATGGCATAGTTTCGGGCTCCCCATATAATAAAAACAAATAAAGCATGGAATGCATTATATCAACCTACCAAACTGTCTTGACATCATTTTTTAGAACATTGTTCCAGCGTTAGGTTCCCATGATTGAAACACAAGCTATTCAGCTTCAAACTTGCTATATTCCATACGTTACCTACATACGGGCATGAGCCAAAGAGATGTGAGTTTTCTTCATCATTCGAATTGCACAAAACACACACCCCAGGTCCATTCCATCCTCTCTCTTTTAAATTTTCCCATGTCAAAAACTTATTGCATAGCACCAACCATAAGGTAATCTTCTCTTTCAAAGGCCCTGCTTTTTTCCAAATGACATCCCACCACCACGATTTTTTCTCATTCCTACGATAAAAAAATAGCCGCCTCATAACCTAACTTAGCTAATAAATCACCAGAAGTTGAGTTTTGGTCCAAGCAAGACCATCTTATTCTTCTTCATCCAGATGAAAGCCATCCTCGCTTTTTTAAATTTTCCCATGTGAACAACTTATTGCATAGCACCAACCATAAGGTAATATTCACTTTCAAAGGCCCTGCCTTTTCCAAATGACATCCCACCACTACGATTTTTTCTCATTCCTAGGATAAAAAAATAGCCGCCTCATAACCTAAGTTAGCTAATAAATAACCAGAAGTTGAGTTTTTGGTCCAAGCAATCCCATCTTCTTCTTCTTCATCCAGATGAATAAACCCCATTACTAGCTTGTTTATAAACATGTTCGAATCTGTCGCTTCCAGACCCGACAACCCCAACTCTTCGGAGGATTTCCAACCACTTCTACCCCATGCTTGGGGAGATTGGGCATGTGCATTTGCAAGCACACTAATGTTCTGAGCTTTTAAAGTCGCTATGACTAACTCCGAAAGCTTGAATTCATCCCTTGCACCTACCCATGGATCAGTTCCAATTCTAACATTCCTTTAGTTTCCTATATTTCACGCTGCCTAATTTCCCACTAAGGGGAAAGGAAACAAAAAATATTTTCATCTCATGGAGTCCTAAACCATTCAACGACTAAAGAGCCAGGGAATTATTTTGATCCTAACACTCTCCCCCACAGTGAAGAGGGGTTCTTGGCCAAGCTCCACATTGATTTCACTGCCAATGATTTACATAACAAGACGGGATTTTTAATTCCCCAACCTCCCATGTCCTTCGGAAGGGCTAAGGTAGTCCATTTTATTATAGAAATTCCATCTGCTTGATTTCTCATAGTCCAAATAAAGGAGAAGCACTTCTTTCAAATTTTATTTAGAATTCCTCTAGGAATAAAAAGGCAACAGATTCCCAGTAACCTGGGATACTTTGTAGAACCGATTTTAGTAAAACCAGCCTTCTATCACATGATAAAAATCGATTGGCCCATAGAGAGATCATGGCTTCAATATTTTTATATAACCATATCCAATATTGAAAGGAATATGCATTAGGTTTCAGCTAAAACCCTAAATATTTGATGCCATCTAACAGACGAAAAAGAGAGAAAGGGACTACCTCACGGGAAAACCTAAATATTTCCCAGGAAAGAAAGATAGTACAAAGAAGAAAGTCAGCAAAAACTCAGGAAAAGCAGCATAAAGCAAAAAGCAGCACAAAAGCAGAAATAAAGATAAAATTAGAAAAGCAGGATAAGGTAGAAAAGCAGGATAAGGTAGAAAAGCAAGAAAAAGCAGTAAAAATCAAAGCATGATAGAAAAGGTAAAGTAGAAAGCAAAGCAAAAGAGGAGAAAAGAATGAAAGAAAGCTTTCCTTATCCATCTGAGAGGGCACATTAGACTAGAAGAATTGATCCTCAAGTCATCCTCCATATATAAAATAAGGAGTTCACACCACCATCACATCTTTTGACAGTTTGAGAATTGGATTGAGTGCAATTGTGCCTCAGTGACTTGGGAGATGTGCCCCTAGTCCAAGCTTGGGAGATGTGCCCCTAGTCCAAGATTGGGATATGTTCCCCTGCTTCCTTTGAGAGGATGATGGTATTCAACCATTATCATTGAGTTAATTGTAGGTCTTGAATTCTTCACTAGAGAAGTACAAGCCTATGGCAGATATTTGATAGCTCTCCATGCAGATCTCTGAGTGATTTTTTATTTTTCATGATGTAAGAGTTTCTTTTGGTTTTATCTCATTCCTGGTAACTATATGATGTATGAATCAGATACTGATGTTTGATATAACTGTAGTAATGAATCTCTGATGTCCAATCTGAAGCTTTACTGAATAAAATTTTGATTCTCGTACCTCTTCATGCACCTAGTCTACATTTCAATAAAAAATAGCTAGTTTCCAAAATGTGTTTGATAAATGAATGAGTATTGGCCCAAATGAGATTCTTTATGTTTCTAATGTTAGTTAATATGTTAAATGAAATAATCCATGCCTGATATCATAAATTCTTGATCCTTCCTGATTGTTTGGGAGATCCTAAAAATTGTCTAGTTGTGCAATCCTAGAAGGAAAGTTATCTTATAAGTTTGTGAGTCCTCCTCGTAACCTTCCCAAAATTTCTCGAGTGAACCAAGGTTTTTAGTTGATTGTCATTTCATTTTATTTAGCCTCTCTAAGTTAGAATCCTTCACCCTTAGCTTCCAATCAATGTTGAGTTGAAGTACTAGTTTGCATATGTTGGGGTGCCTAGGAGCATTGGAGTAGATTTCAGCCTTGCTGATTTCAAAACATTAATGGTCACAGTAATTTGTGTAAAGGTTCTATCAGCTTGCATAGTCCTCCTCCTATCCAGAATACTTAATTTTTCCTACCTACAGTCAAACTAGCCAACTAAATCCATTGTTTTCCATTGAGTCTTCCAATGGAGCGATAATTATCTTATTGTTCCGTTCTGCATGACTGCAATGAAAACTGATATTGTGCTTTCAATTGATAGTTTGTTTTTATGAAATAATGCACTAGTAACATATGGAACTGCACACTTAAAGATGGGTTCATTTTGTATGAGTGCCACAGTCTTTTAGACAATCTACGACAACATGTGCATCAAAAGATTCGTCCGTTCAATTTAATACACTTGTCTCAGATCATCTACATCATGAGGTGCATGCTGGATCTTGCTATTGTTCTGTCTTCACGCATCATATGGTCTTCTCAACTTCGCACACTTTCACTTCTTATCATATGCATCAACTAGACATTTGTGCATCATCTGATATACTTTGATTTTGTCTCTGTAATTCTGTCTTTCAACATCTGTGACTACTGCATGTCGTCTATAATGTTGTCCTTCAAAACATCATGCACATATGCATAATTCAATATTTTTCCTTTCAGAACTTGTGCATAAGTCACATATCTACGACATCATACTGTGCAATAGAAAAAATTCATTATGTTGCATGTGCGCATTCGACTCCTTGCTAGATCATTATGTTCTGTCCATGAGCCCTTTGATGCCCCGAATATCAAACTTCAACAAACACTTGAAGCTCTTATTCCCTTTCCATCAAGCTTACTTCAAATCTCCAATTCGCATCTCTATTTATACAAGTCCTACATGGAATGTATGTCCACAAGTTGGTCGTGGCATCCCTTCTTCCATAATTTAGGGATTGTGCATTTGCCACGTGTCATCTTCTACACTATTGATGTGTCATCCTTTGTGTGTCTTATGCCTTCATGGTCCACAAATTAGTGGTACTTTACACCTTGGTGGTGTACTCTTGCGCTCTTGATGTACTATAATTTGAGATATGTGTGCATCCTTGTTTTTCAACTTGGTGTATCTTCAACCTTTGTTGTACCATCCCTTATGGGTAATGCGCCCTTGATGTAATGCTGCTTTGCAGAATCTATGCATACTCCAACTTCTACTTGGTGGGACTTTGATCCTTACCATTTCATCACTTGTGAGTAACGTTTGATGCATTGACACTTTTTGAATTATGCGCCTACTCCATCTTCTACTTTGTGGAACATTGACCTTTTCTTTGTCATCACTTGTGGGACTAGTGCACCTCCTGTACTATTGGCTGTGGAATTTTTCTCATAGACTTACTTCAACCACTGTACCCTTTTAGGAACTTGTGTGCGTTCCCCTAAGTGAAAGCATCTACTAATTGGATAGACTTGCACGCTTTCAGGACTATATGTCCATAGGTTGTTTCTTACTGCTTGCACACTTCCAACCTTTTACCAAGCAATGCTTTCACACTTGTCTTATTTTCTCAACCACCTCCTTGGTTGCTTGTGCACAAGTACCTTTTTCCAACCAGTCTTTTTATTTTTATCATGAAGGTGTATGACATGGTGGACTTGTCTTCTGCGCAGGTAAAACATGTAGTAGGATACATTACTTGTGTTCTTCTTTGAACCGAATCTGCATGATGTATCCTTAGACACACACCTTTAGACAGAATGCACCTTCTAGATATACTTCTTCACACTGGCATCCATGTCCTTCACCATCTTGCGCAAACACTTCTTCAAAGTGGTTTCCATATACTTCTTCACACTGTTGTAGGAATGTTGTATCCACTATGACATCAGTTGATATCAATGACTCACACTAGATGAATTGACATACTCTTTGACATCAGTTGACATCAATGACAACCAAATTTCAATGGGAAAGAATCCCGTCATGAGGGCATCTCATGAGTTGTAACCCACCGGGATAAAGATATCCAAACAAGGGTGCACTAGGGGAAGAGTGACTCCCAAGGAATCTCATGAAGAGGAACCAGGCTAAAAATAGGCAAGGAGGGTGCATTAGTGAAATGTAACCCCCAAAGGAATCTATGACAGCTTATGACAGATTCTATGAAAAGTTATGGAAACCGATGACAAGCTATGACAACTTAGATTCCTAAATTTATCCAAGGAGGGTGCATGAGGGGAGAGTGGGCCCACAGTCAATTGTAACTCCCCCAAATCAAGGAAGGGAGCCCCAAATTCAAATTACCAAAGGTGGCTAAGGTCCTATTTGGTCCAAATAACATTAGAAGGGAATTGATGTGTCATGAATAATTATTCTCTCTAATAATTTGAATTTTATTATTATTTTTATGAGAGAATTCTAGAATGAGCGGGGGAATGCCTCAATGAATTCTATAAATCATGAAGGCACATTATGGAATGCATTTTTATCATTTTTCAATTTGAATTGGAGATATATTGAGCTTCTCAAGCTTGGGAGATGTGCCCCTTGCCATTGTAACTAGTTTCGGTGATGAAATATTTCACTCTAGCTAGCATGAGAGGACAAAACACCCTAGTTTATATACTAAGATTCAATTGAGTGAGTCCATGTCCATGTTATTCTTCGGGTTGAAGTTCATACATGAGTGTTTGAGTCTCAGTTTGTAGCAGTGAAGAATGTTGGTGTTTTCTGGTGGTAAATTACGTGGAGATCTATGGCTGAGGAGGGCGCACCAGCGAGTGAGAAAACCTTATGGAGATTGTTACCATGGATTTATTTATTCTTTATATAATGGAGGATGATCTCCAGGAGGAATATATGAGAGTGTGGGTCAAAATCCTTCTTGTGGAGGACGCAACAGTTAAGTAGATTTTCTCAATTGGAGCAACATCTCTCTCTTTTTCGTTATTGGGTTTTGGACAGCCATATTTCCCTTCTATGTAATAGATGTATCTATGTTTTTGCATATTTTGTAGTATTCATAAATGTGATCTCTATTGATGTCCATTCCATAGTATTTTCCCATTATTTGGTTCAGTATTTTAACACTAGTTGTACAAAGTTAAAATTTGCAAAAAATGGGTTACACATTCATGAGTAATTGTTTGTAAAACTTTCATAGAAACCTCCTGAATTTTGTTAATGATCAGTTTGGGTGAGTTTGGGATTGTTAGGGTTATTTTGAAGTGGTTTGGGAAAAATTCAAGTAGGTTTGATAGTGTTTGCAAAATCTCAAACCCAGGGGGTTTCTTTGTCAAAATTTCAAACTAGTTTCCTTTTTATGG
Source organism: Larix kaempferi (assembly GCA_027924585.1). NCBI lineage: Eukaryota > Viridiplantae > Streptophyta > Pinopsida > Pinales > Pinaceae > Larix > Larix kaempferi. Next base: position 3,478,792 of record BSBM01000765.1, on the reverse strand, counting down.
TCATAGTTGAGTTAAATATATCTGATTTTTAACTAGGGATACTAAATTTGGTGAGTCATTTGGGTGTGCTTCGGTGTGTTTGGGTCGATTTGGATCTATCAGGAATAAATTCAAGTAGATTAGGGTTTTTTTGTAAAAGTTCAAACCGAGAAGTTTTCTGTGCCAAAATTTAACTACTATCTTTGGCTCGATTTTTCTACATTACAGAACCCAAATATTAAGATCAACTTCCTTGAACCTCCAAGTGTGAAAACAAACAATTAATGTGAATTTGGTATAGAAAAGTACCTTTTATTGAAGAATCTAAGGGTTAATGAGACCTTCATAGTATCTAGTAACTTTGAGATGCATGCGGTTTGACATTTCTTGCCTCAAACTTTCTTTGATTTAGGTGGAAAATATTTAGAGCATGGGTGTTAGAGAAAAAAGGGGGAGGTTCTTATGGGCAGTTGGAGGGTGGAATAGGCTCAAAGGGGGATTTAGGAAGGGGATACTGAATAGAGGATGGAGGGGGAATGGTATGGGTAAGGATTTTAGTGAGGGAAGAATGATGCTCTTGATAGAAAGTCGACGATGAATGAGGTGGAGAAAAGAGTGGAGACGGTTGCAATTTTTTTAAGACCCGGGAAGCTGACGATCGTAATCTAAGCCATCATTTGATATATTTCGCATTGGTCACTACAGGAAGGGACTTGTCTAGTCTATCATTTTCCATTATGGTAAGAGGTTTGAAAGGAGATGATGGAAATTTTGGTTTATGTGCGATCATTGGTCTCGGCTTCTATATATATATATGAACTATAATAACAAACTCATGATACATTCCAAATATACGTCTGGAGTCCAATAAATGTTCCACCTCTGGAACTAGATGCATCAACATCTTCGCTAGTAGAGCTAGAGGCATCAGTACCTCTGCGGGGAAAAAATATAAGATTGGAAAATATTATAAATATACCCATGAAGATGAATCTCACCTGCTGCAACCACCCTATCTAGAGCTGAGGTGAGTAGACTTGGAGATGGTGGATGGTCGGGTCGGTGATGAGGAGAGGCTGGTCAATTGAACTATGGATGAGTCAAACATGGTGGTGGGTTGACTGGATGTGGAGGGGAAAATAGTGGTCAGGCATCATGGTGAGGAGGAGGAGGAGGTAGTGGATGGTTGGCTCGTTGAGGAGGAGAGGCTAGTAAGTGAACCTATGGATTCCTCAGAGATGGTGGTGGGACAACTATGGATAGAGGAGGTGATACTGGTTGGTCTCCATGGTGAGTAGGAGGAGGATTTGGATGAGATTTTGAGGCTTTTTTGTATCGATAATGAGAAGGAGGAGGATCGTCACCCTCGTCAGATGTAGAATCATCATCCCTCCTACCAGCTAGAAAGATGGATGCGTCGATGATATACTACATCAAAGCCTCATATCACGAGGAACAATCCTCCATAAATATATCACGTAAGGGTATCACATGATATCCTACACCCGTGCAGGGTGGACTCCCTGTTGATCCAACAATGCAGACAACCTGTCCACCACATCCTCTCGAAACCTAGCATCTAGCATGCATTGCAGGTTAGGTTTAGGCAACGCAGGAAACTGATCAGGTTCCTCCATATCCTCATCAACCTGAATAGGTGGAGGCCCCTCTCCAATGTAAATGCTATTATTTTCAAAATATATAGTACACAACAATAATTAGACAATTTAATAAAACAATTTAAAGAAAATGTTAGAATAAATTTCATTTGCATTAATTAAGACAATAAAATACAACTAGCTTAATTTAAACATAATGCTAATATTACCTCTATCATCTAGTGGGTCACCCTAGGTGAAAAATATTTTGTGACATCATCTCCAGTCCAACTTCGTGTATGAATATGGCACAAGGTCCAATGTATGGTCCTCCTTGTTCGCTAGTAACTCCAGCACCTTTGATGTGATCCTCATTGGGAACTCTGGATAGCCCCTCTTGGGAAACATTTGTTCCCACATGTGCATTCATGCCTCAGTCGTATCCCTAGGACGGTGATAGTCAAATGATATCCTTGTGGTCAGAAACCTCTCAAAAAATAAACAAAAAATATTTGAAGCAAAAGGGAAGTTGACCCTCCCCTCAAACTATGCACAACATCAATCTAGAGAAAAACAAAACTGTTGCAAAAAAATGGCAAACCACCTAATGCATTTAGGTATATGTACTAAATAATCAACATAATACAATAGAGGGAAACTAATGCATTTCCCAACAGTGGTGGAGTGCGCCATTGTCGTATGCAAAAGAGAGAGGCACCTAACCTCCTATGCATTGAAAGAAGAAATACATAGCTATCCTCTGGAAACCTGAAAAAGTGTAGGGTTAGTGACCTCGTCGGTGATATATCTCTAAGAGTAATCAAGTTGACTCTCTGTTGCGACACCAAGTGGGACATTAGAGAACCGAGGAAGATACTCTCCCCTCTTTGATAGCCTAGTGATGAAGTAAACTTCCTCCTCTGTGGGATGAAACCATAAATTGGGACCAATCCAAAATTCCTATCTACATTGATCCCAACAACGGATCAACTACGTTAAGGAAGTTGAGTTCCCCTTGAGGGATGTAGCCTCCTTATAGAATTTCAGGAGGCTGAAAACCCTCAAGAGTTCTTGTGTTTGATCGTTAATGGGCCAAGGGTAAAAGTCTCTCTCCCTCTCTGTGGCCTCCCACACCCATACAATGTTGTACAAGTCCACTCTTTCCTATTGATGTTATTGCTGCTCTCTCTGTTCACATCTTTGATTCACATATAACTTCCATTAGTATCATACATAGACACATGCATGTATATATAAAACATTAAAAAAAATTAAGTGATCATTTTATTTATTAATATGAAAACATGTTTTTTTCTCATAAAAACTAAATTTCCATAGCGGTGCGCTCAAAATACAATCAAGCACTGGATCAATTGACATACTCTTATGGATATTGTTACCATAGATTTATTTATTCTATGGAGATTGTTACCATAGATTTATTTATTCTTTATATAATGGAGGATGATCTCCAGGAGGAATATATGAGAATGTGGGTCGAAGTCCTTCTTGTGGAGGACGCAACAGTTAAGCAGATTTTCTCAATTGGAGCAACATCTCTCTCTTTTTCGTTATTGGGTTTTGGACAGCCATATTTCCCTTCTATGTAATAGATGTATCTATGTTTTTGCATATTTTGTAGTATTCATAAATTTGATCTTTGTTGATGTCCATTCCATAGTATTTTCCCATTATTTGGTTCGGTATTTTTACACTAGTTGTACAAAGTTAAAATTTGCAAAAAATGGGTTACACATTCATGAGTAATTGTTTGTAAAACTTTCATAGAAACCTCCTGAATTTTGTTAATGATCAATTTGGGTGAGTTTGGGATTGTTAGGGTTATTTTGAATTGGTTTGGGAAAAATTCAAGCAGGTTTGATAGTGTTTGCAAAATCTCAAACCCAGGGGGTTTCTTTGTCAAAATTTCGAACTAGTTTCCTCTTTGTGGTCATAGTTGAGTTAAATATATCTGATTTTTAACTAGGGATACTAAAGTTGGTGAGTCATTTGGGTGTGCTTCGGTGTGTTTGGGTCGATTTGGATCATTTTATTTATTAATATATTTTTTTCTCATAAAAACTAAATTTCCATAGCGGTGTGCTCAAAATACAATCAAGCACTGCTTGTTGTGATTTTGTATCTACAACACACCATTCATGGTCCACTACTAGATAATGAATGCACTGAAGACACAAAACATTATTTTTAAAAATGACGAAATAATTATATAATTCTTACAATGGTGTGTGCATAAGCACGGTGAACTAGTGCTTTATATACATGTGTTTTCCCCACGCATGGTGGGAACGCTATCTCTTAATGCACTGGGATTGGAAAAGACATTAGTGAAAATAGGAAGGTGTACAGTGATGAAAGCTTTTTTTTAAGTTGGTCTGGTGCATCTTACAATATTGCACGCACTAGGGACGATGTAGACGTATTAATAATATGCACCGACATATGTTGTGAAATAAATTTTCGTTAAAAGCATGAATTTCAAAATCAATGAACCTGGAGAAACGTGAAGCACTTACTACGGTGCTTTTAAATCTATAGTGCACCTCTATTGGTGCACTATTAGAAAATTAATGCACCAAAGACACAACAATTGTTTTTAAAAATAACTAAACACGATTGAATTATTTGGTGCACCTGGAAAAATGTGAAGCATTGCATGTAGGTCTATGTTGATGTCAATCTTGATGGAAAAAATCATGATTTACTAATATAAAAATCATTGTTTCCATTGATGCTCTAATATAATCAATGCATTGGTGCTTTAGGTATATAGAACACACTATATTTGTTATTATTTTTGTTTTTTTTAAACATAAATGTTTTTCTAGGCAAAGGTTTTTTGAGATAATACTAGTGCGTTAAATTTTTTTACGCACTGATGTGTACGTATGTATCAAACACACTGATTTGTGTTTTGGGTTGAAATATCAAAAAATTAATTTCCTTCACATTGAAAAGGGATTTTCGGCATCGATAGGTTGTTTTTCGACACATTGGTGCATGTATGACTAAGACGCATAGGTGTGTGTATGACTAAGATGCATAGGTGCATTTTGTATGTATAAAAGCATTGTACAAAAACATCCACTAAAACCTCTTCCCGCTCGCCTCCGCTATAAATGGATATTTGGCCTCTTTTTATAGAATCTTTTGCAAAAACATCTGCTAGAGGTTGTTTTCCTTGTAGTGAAAACACCTATAAATGAAAACATAAACCTCTCTATGGGGTCTTCAACATAAAATTTGGATATGCATTCCATTAGGAGATTTTTCCCACCAAGGATGGCTCATGAAGCCTTGAAGGTGGTCGAGGAAGAAATCAAACACCTCGGGATATAGTTGAATCTTCTCAAGTTCAAGAGCCTATAAGGATTCCTCAAACTAACACATGAGTCCTTTGTAGGCCTTCATGTGGGATACATGTGTCGTGAGTAGGATTTTTGCATTGAAAATGGATTTGGACTATGCCACATGTTTAATGGGGTAAACAAAGGCATTAATATATATTTAAACCTTCTCAATCTCAAGCACCATGAAAAAAACTGAGATAGACCAACACAAGCCCTCACTAGGGGGTCTTTCATCTAATAGTTGGATATGGGTGCCATTTAAGATGTTTCACACATCCAGGATGGGTCTCAAGACCTTGACCATAGCTATGGTAGGGAAACAACATCCCCCAACCCTTAACATTGGTTGGGGGAGGGAAACGAAAACCTTTGGACCTAGAAATAGTTTCTTAGGCTCAAGCGCCATGAACATGGCCCTACACTACCTTAAAGGAGCATGGATGGTTTACAGGGTCTTGAAAATCATCAAAGATTGAAAACTAGCATCTTGAGATCTTATTAAAGCTTCTAGAGACTAAAAGTGTTGAACAAGTAATCAAACCAACACATGAAATTTGTACGAGGACTTTGACCATTGAGTGGGATCTGTTAGTACTAGAGTTGTACCCTCGGTTTTTCCATCTCTTGTTTTTCTTTTCTTTTATTTGTTCATTTTTTCCCTACAAGTTTAATCATAGTATTTAGACCTTTTTCCTATCTTGTTTATATTTCTATTTACATAATGCATTTTCTAGTTAATGAATTAAAATTTGTCTTATATTTATTAAAATATTCCTTTAAGTCTTTAAATACGTGATTTTACATCATTTATAACCCAACTTATGGAGATTTATTATTTTTTTTATAGATTTTTTTATTTGACACATTCCAGTGGCGTAATCAATGGAGGATATACAAACTGGCGCTGTCGGAATGTCTTAAAGACTGTGGTGAAATTTTAAATTTGGCGGTTAATCAAGCAATAAGGTGGTTTAATGATATTTGGGAGCAAGGTTTTATTTATGAAATGTTCAAAATTCCTAACAGCCTTATGAATTGATATGACATCACTTAATTTTTCCACCAAGAATTGAAGGCAGGGAGCTACCAAGTCAAAATACCATGTTTTTTACTGTTTTAGTCATTGTCATTGGGCATAGATTATGAGGAGATGGTAATGATTTTCATAAATAAATAAAATAAAATAAAAAATAAAAAATAGAGGTTTTTGTTAAGCACGGGCTCATTCACAAAAACCTCCCTCCTTTTTGCAACAGGTGTCATGGGTTGAAATATTCGAATGGATCTTTACGACCTATTTTTCAAGTTTAAACATTTAATGATTTCTTGTTTTAGTAATCATCTTTGGGCGCATCTTCCGATCAATTGGAGAGTAATTTTGAAGAAAAAAAAGAAGTTTTTGTTCATCATGGAACTATTCACAAAAACCTCTGTCATAATTTAAACAGATATCACGGTTTGGTAGATACAGGTGGTTATTTTATGTAGTTTTTTCCAGAAATTCACCAAATTTCCCTCAGAATCTTATTTTGCTATTTTTGGCATATTCGACCCTAAAGATTTGGATCTGAAAATTGTTTTGAAATATCTGTATGATTATAAAAAGGGGAACGAAGATAGTATAGGGGGGATTGGTATTTTAGGAAAGTGTTATGAGATATTAAGTTTGTTCTGTAGAACTCATGTATTGATTCTCTGTAAGCTCTTTGGAGACTACATTTTGGAATGATATACATATATAATATAAGCCAATTTTATTCATTATCGTAGTTTATGATTTTAATCTATCTGATTAACCTACTTATGATTTCATTTTCTGATGAAGTGTTTATCCTAAAATGCTCCTAAGTGGGTGTGCTTCATTATCTTTCATGTCCAAAATTTTTATTATGTTTATGATATTTTTAAACCTGATATTTGGAGATTATATATCTGTCCATTAATAGATATTTAAAATTGGTTTATGCTTATTGTTTATTTCATGTTCATACAGTCTCTAAACTTGTTTGCTTATTTAATCATGTCATCGTGTTGATTGTTTTCCTTTGTATTTCATTACCCTTAACCTTATTCTTTCCTTATGATTTATAAAATACAGCTACTTTCAGATCCTATTTGCACTTCCGTAGTCTAAGTACAAACTCCAGTGCAAATAGGATCCATGCACCATGAGTAGGTTTTGTGCACTAGAATGTGTAATGAGGAATAGACATGGTCAGTGGGGACATAATAGCCTTAATACCTATTAACCTTATTTAGCTCGAGCGCCATGAAAAACACCTAGAAACCACGGCAAAATCCCTCTCTATTGTGCCCTTGACATCCAAGTTGAAAATGAGTGTCATTATGATATTGTGGGAATCATGGATGGGTCTCGGGTTTGTGACTCTGCTAAGGGGAGGGAAACAAGAGACTCTTTATTTAAACCTTGCTTCTTAACCCAAAGCACCATGGGTGAGTCCTCAAACCTTTGCATCTAACCTATGTTGGTTAACAATCACCTCTATGGTTTCTTTGGGGACCATCATACATTAGTTGTGTAGCATGAATGTGTCTAGATGTCTAATCAGGGTCTAAGGAGGATAATAATTGGTCTTGTCCCCTAAATGGCACTTGTTGGGATCAATATCCATGAACAACGCATACTACTCACAAATCTTCTACAACTATAGTGCTATAGGCATCCTTGAACAACCGCACAAGACCCTTGTATGTTATCTTTGGCCTACTGGAGGGATACATGTGCCATGATTAAGCCACAACACATGCCCTTAATGAGAATGTACCTCGGCCCACACCCATGAATCATTATTAAGTCCATGGTTGGGGTTCTTTAGCATTTGATTGGAATTCAAGTGCCATGAGTAGGTTTTGTGCACTAGAAATGGGATTTGAGATCTACCATTGTTGTCCAGAGGGTGGAGGGGGGTGGGGTTGGGGAACAAGGGACTTAAAAACTAAATGAAATTTCCAGATCTCAAGTGTTATGGTTAGGGGAGGAAGATACTTCGGTATTGGGATATAAACATTGCTTCCCATGCTCAATTGGCATCAACAACACCTACAAATCACAACATATACCTCTTAGGGATCTTTGGTATCAAAGTTGGATATGAATTCCATTAGGAGATTTTGTTCATCGAGAATGGACCACAAAGCCTTGAACTTAGTTGCGGGAAGGAAACAAGAGGGTCTACGCTAAACCTTTCTTCTCAAATTCAAGTGCCATGGATGAGTTCTTAAACCTCCACATTTGCCTCTATTAGTTATCAATCTAAGTTTTTTTTTTCATACAAAAAACCAACTTTTATTAAACAAAAGTTGTATCAAAAGATACCAAGAAGGCAAGCTGCCTTTACATACATAAAAATTCTACATTCAGATCAGAGTGTTCGTGCAAAAAAGAGATCAGCAAGATATATCATAAATCGAATACATCCAAATACAGGTCTTTAAACATAAGAAAGATGGAACATCCCACAGGGAGTACCGTCCCTAAACTACTGGACGTGTATGGAACCCTCCATAATCCCTAGGGAAAGCTTAGATAGCTTATCAGCCTTAGTGTTAAATTATCGGTAGTTATGATGGAAGGAAATGACATAGAACTAGTCGATGAGTACACAAACACGTTTAATCCATCCATATAGCTGAATAGAGGATAGATAATGCTCCCCCTTGGCCTAGGAGATGGCAGACAAGGAATCTCCAAATATATTTAATGAGGAAAGACCCAGAAATTTGGTAAAGAAAAGCAAACCCCAAAGAGCTAAAAGTTCCGATCAGGTATTAGTGCTCATTCCAGCTCCCAACTGAAGATGATAAACCTGGATCTGAGATATTTTTAAGAGCATACCAGCTCCACAAGTACCTTCCTGGGTCGCACTATCAAAATAACCGAGAGGGAAGCTAAACTCATTTTCGTCATGCTGAACCACATTTATGGGTGGTTTAAACAAAATAGTGTTGGGGGTCGAAAAAAAACCAGCAATTCGTGAACAAAGCAGAGAGGTAGAAGTGTAAATTTCCTGGAAAATGAGTCGGTTATGAGCTTTCCAAAGCTCCCAAAACATAGTAAATAAAAGGCCAGGATCAAAGACATGAGACGATATCCATTGCTGTAGATTTTCAATAAAAGAACGACCTGGCCAGGGAAAATGAAAACCCAAATAAATTTGGAGGCAGTCCCACAGCTTTCTAAAAACAAAACAGCCTCTGAAAAGATGTTCCACATCCTCCCCATCACTTATGCACATAACACAAATCCCCGGTCCATGGACTCCTCGTTTACAAATATTGTTCCAAGTCAACACCTTGTTGTTAATTACAAGCCAAATGAAGTAATGCATTTTTGGAGCACATTTCACATTCCAAATCGAAGCATACATGCACTGCCTCGATTCCCCATAATCATTCTCCATAAGTGAAGAGTATGCCAGTCATGCAGTTAAGTATCCATCATGATGATTGTTTCCCCAACAAATTTGGACTTCCTCCAATGATAACGAAATACCTACACGGACGAGATTCGAAACAAACCTATCCCAACTGCAACATAGATGTGGTCAAATCCAGCTCAGTAGCAGAAAGCCAACATAAACTATCGAACTCCAAGTGACAACAAGTTTGTTTTAAAATGAAGATGTTTCGTGCATGCAGCGAAGAGATAAGATCATTATCAAGGCGATAATCCTCCCCAAGCCCAACGATCGGGTCTAAACCCATGTAAACATGAGTGCCTCTACCCACCTTCCAACAAATGGTAGGATTGATAATAGGAAAGGATTTCCTGAAACTGCTCCAAATAACCGAGCCTTGGGTCTTCCATTTTCCATTCTGAAGCCACAGGGGGAGCAGAAGTCTGCCAAGATATTTGGCTTTGATGACATTCCCCCATAGACCCTTATCATGAAAGCTCCTCCAACAAGATTTTGCACATAGTGATAAATTGAACAACCGGATATCTTCAATACCCCATCCATTAAGATGCCTAGGTCTTGTTAAGGAATCCCAAGCTAATAAATGCCATTTTTTTGAACCATCAACCCCGTTCCAGAGAAAACCAGAGAAATTTTTTCTTAAATCTGAGATGACTTTCATCGGGACAATAAAGAGAGAAAACCAGAAAACGGGAATACTTTGAAGTACCGAGCATAAGAGGGTATGACGACCTCCCAATGAGGGGTATTTGAAAGACCAACCAAAAATTATCCTTTGAACCTTCTTTAAGAGCCACCCCCAATCCGTAGAAGTGTACCCAGATGGCTTCAGGTAGTATCCCAGATATCTTATCCCAGAGTTCAAATCCTTCATCCAATAGGGGAACATGTTGCCGATCAGAACCTTAAGAGTTGGATCAATGCAATAGTATAGGAAATAGGACTTAGTAGATCTAATGTCCAATCCTGCAGCATTACAGAAACATTTAGTAATTAAATTAAACTGAAACCATTCACCAAACAAGCCCAATCCAAATAAAATCACGTCATACACAAAAAGTAAATGTGTGATGAAGTGAACAGGAGCCACTTTAATACCAGTTATAAGGCCCTTACGCCTAGCATCATGAATGAGCAGGCTTAAGACTTCAATGGATAAAATGAATAAATAAGGTGATAAAGGGCATCCTTGCCGTAACCCCTGGTCACTCTCAAAGGAGACAGACGGGGAACCATTCACCAAAACCGAATAATTAGCAGTGGAGACACATGACATCATCTAGTTCACCATTTCCAGGGGGAGACCAATCTAAATCAAGATAAAACGTAGAAAGGTCCAATCAAGCTGATCATAGGCCTTCACCAGGTCCATCTTAATGATAAAAGACACCAAATTATTTTGATTAATGGAGTGTAAACCCTCCTGTGCCAAACCCACAGCATCCAGCAGCTGTCTATTGTGAAGGAACCCGAACTGTTCAACAGATATGCCAACTTCCAAATATGGTTTGATCTGTTCCACGATAATTTTAGAGATAAATTTATATAGGAGATTGCACAAGGAGATAGGATGATAATCTCCAAAACCCGCAGGCTTGTCCACCTTCGGAATAAGAGTAATGAAGGTCATAGTAAGCTTTGAAGGGATACAAGATTTTATTCAGGATTCGTCAACAGCAAAGTGTAGAAAAACTTCTACCGTCCACCCGTTGGGCCCTGGTGCTTTATCCTTAGAGAAAAGTTTTAATGTCTTCAGTACCTCAGCTTCACAAATCGGTCGCCCAATGACCGAGCAGGCATCCTCATCAAACATCCGGGGAAAGAGCTTAATGATTTGGAGTTGGTCTTCCATACCATTGGGGGAACACCGACTGTAAATCTCTTTAAAATGTCTCACCGCTGCCTCACTCAACTAAGACTGCATATGTATCACCTGACCATCAGCACCCTCAATTTCCCAAAGGAAGTTATTAAGCCTACATTGATTCGTGAAACGGTGAAAAACATTATGTTACAATCCCCCGCCTTAATCCATATCACCCTGCTCTTTTGTCTCAAGGTTTCCTCCTGCAACCCCAAGAGCCTAATTTTCTCCATTTCCAAAGAGCACATCAAATCCATCTTAACTGGATTGAAAAGTAAATAATCCGCCTCCTGGGCTAAGGATTGCAACTCCCTGTCAATATCAGATAAACACTTTTCATTAGCGGCCTTTTTAAGTTTCTCCCACGCACAGACCTCCTTCCGGAGCAAGCACAGCTTCATTGACAAAGTAAAAAGAGGAGTTCCAGCGAAAGCATTCGCATTAGCTCCCCAGATATCCTTAACAAAAGCATTAAACTCAGGATCCTCAAGCCAAATGGGGTTAAACTTGAAAGGATAAAACCCCAAGCTAGTATCAAATTCCAGCTGCAAGGGACTGCCTTATGGTCAGAGAACCTAGTGGAATAAGACCAAGTGCGGTAATGACCAAATGAAGCGCAGAGGTCCTCCACCATGAAGAAACGATCCAGGCGTTTAGAAATACCATCACGACCAGCCCTGCCATTCGACCAAGTGGATACTAACTTGGACGGCACCACATCCAACAATTTGGATTTATTAAAAAGGTCAATAAAATAGACGGTAGGGGAGTCCAACGACCTGCCAGCACCCCACACTTCTGCTTTCAAGAGGGTAAAATTGAAGTCGCCCCCCATAATAAGAGCAGGGTCCTGTAAAAGACCTTCAGAGGATATCTGATCCAAAAAAGTTATGTGATTCTGGTAAGGTGCATAAATAGTCAAAAGACGAAGTTGTCAATTAAAACCTTAAGAGTCCCTTCCAAAAGTATACTTGCACAATTATGGTAGGCCATAAGGTTAGCCACCTCAGGGTTCCAAGCCGTTAGGACGTCCCCAGAGAGGCCCGAAGAGTCCACAACACAAGCCCTCCAATACGGATTGATACGTAAAAACAACTGAAGGGAATCCAAGGCTGAAATCATGGTCTCTTGAAGAAGTAAAACAAAAGGTTTAAAATGATCGATGAAGTATTTGAGAGCAGCTCGCTAAGGCCCGCTGCAGAGGCCACGAATGTTTAGAGTGGAAATTAACATGGGGAAACAGAATGGGAGGCTGTACTTGCTCTAACGAGAGATGAGGGGGGGAAGAAAACTCCGACTAGAGGTTCCCTTCCAAACCTTTATCCAAAAGGGACGAAACAACAGGATTCAAAAAAGTCGTAGGAGGACTGCCATTCCCAATCGAAGGCTTCTTGGGTCGGCGAGGCTTACGGATAGTAATGTTTCCTTTCACAATGGAGGCTATAGAAATGACCTCATTATCCCCCACGTCTTTAGCCAACAAAACAAGGAGTGGCTCCAACGAGGTTGAGGCATCACGAAGAGGAAAAAAAACAGGAGGGGGTTCATCATCGATATCGGGGATAGTAAAAGGCGAAAGAGTGATCCCTAAAGTAGAGTCATCAGGTGCAGGCGACAAAGAAGAAGAGCACACATGACCCGAGCCATCATCAGGATCCAGATTTGGTACCAAAAGGGGAGGGACAGTCCCAAAAGAGAGTGGTAGAGAAATATGAGGCGAATCCTCGAGGGCCAGAGCTTTAAGAATCTCTTGAGAAGAAATAAACTTATTTAAAGCTAGAAGCAGCTTATTGAACATACCTAAACAGTCCCGAGCCGAGGAGATGTCTAACGGAAGTTGGCAATGAATAAGATCATCCCGACCTTCTAACACCGAAGTAGGCTTTGTATGCTTAACCATCGGGTAGGAATGTCATTCCCGCGAGCATTGTTCCCTAGAGTGGCCCAACTCCTTACACCGGAAGCAGCGGAATGGGATCTGCCAATAGTCCAATAATTGAATGAAGGAGCCACCTTCCCAAACTATCTCAAGCTCCGCAAGTAATCCATCTTGACAGTCAATGTCGACCAAAATCCGAGGAGTATTACACTCAGACCCAACAAGAGTTTCCTCCTCAATGAGAATAATCCTGCCAATGGTTTTAGCAACCTCAATGAAGCCTCAAAAATTCCAACACTGAAGCCGGGAGAAGTTAGGCAAAACTACCCAAAGGTGTCGTCGTTTAAGAAGCTCCTTCTGAGGATCAAAAGAAGAATGCCAACGATCCAAAACCAGCAAGCTGTGACCTAATACCCAGTACCTAGATTCCACAGTGGCTTGGTCCTCTTCAGAGAGAAATAAGAAAAGGAACCACCCGTTGGCAAGCAACAAGATTCATGGGATGTTGTTTACGACCCCTTTCCAATTAAGCCGGACCCAATCCAGAATGTCCACCCGCGAGGGTTTAAGGTACTCAAATTTCCCTGTGAGAGCCCTCATGCTCAAGGCGGAGACCATATTGAACGTAATGTCCTTACATAGGACGCAAAGAGGTCATCCTTTCTTAGATTTTTCAAAGAAAACACCAACCTTCGTCGGATGTGGAAGAGATGCCACAGCACTGTCCGACCAGCTAGGGTATGTCGGCGAACCCTTCCTCCCGGGAGAAACCCTAGACACATCCCGAGGGATACAAGACTCCTGATTCACCGGCCAATGATCAATTTCCACCGACACCAATGGGTTAACCCTATAAGCGGGTAACAGAGACCCACCTTTAGAAGAAAAAACCCCAGGGTCTGTAGAGTTCGTACCGACAACTCCCATCGAAAACGGAGGACCATGAACATAAGCATTATAGCAAAAGTCAGAGAAAATTCCAGAAAATGCACCAGAAAATCCTAAAAAAGCCGAAGAAAAAGGATAACAAACAAGAAGTGACAGGCCCTGGAATATAAAAATAGTACTTCCCACTTGATTATCCTGGTTGGTACTGGGCTTGTCTTATAAAAAAACAAGCTTGACTCCAGGCCTAGGGTCTGTCACCGAAAACGAGCAGGGGAGCGAAGGGTCAACGAGTAGGGCATAGGATATACAAGCACACAAGCCCCAACTGGTCACAAGATGCAAAAACCACAGAGGACAAAGAGATCAGACTAGGACAACCCGTCAAGAATAAAATAACGGGGCCAACGCTAAGAAAGAAAGGGACCCAAAGACCAACAAAACCAGAACAAACCTCCGCCATGAGAGCCCCTTAACTCCAATCTTCCATCATACAATTGGATAGACCAAAGTCACAGAACTCAATCTAAGTTGAATATTAACATAACTATAATTGAAAACATTTTATAATACAAACACCATAGCAAATTTTTATGAACTTTATTTGATATGTGATTTGGGATGCTACTAATCATTTAACATGAGTGACATGAATGACCTAGGGTTTTGAATGTTATTTGAGTGACAATTGTAAACATTTTCCACGGGTGTAGTTTATATATTCTAAGTTTTCAACTTTTCCGAGCATATTTTCGGTCTTAGTTGGAAATCTTTAAAAAATCTTAGAATTACATATATTAGTTATAGAAATTGCATAATTTTGGTGACAGGTGTTGAATCTATGATTCAAAAACACAATTTAAACACTTCCAAATTTAGAATGCTCCAGGTCCCAATTATGAACCACCTATCTGAAATAGCAAATTGGATATTCGTTATTCATTAATATAATTTTTTTTTTCAATTTAAATATTATAAAGATCCCCAATTATTATTAATTATTCCACATAGTGAATTAAACTATAATTTTAATAATTAAAAATATAGTATTTTAATATTATTGATTAATAATATATTTTAACGATGAAATACATTTTAAAATGGATATGTAACATGCCACAAAATAAAAATAACGGACCAATTCTTGGCCAAACGCATCGTTTGTTTAAGAAGTTGGAAAGGCCACCAAATTTGGATTGGTACACTGAAACAGGCTATTTATATTGCTCGCATCTTCATATTTTCTTCACAAACCATAAGAGGAATCTGTATCGACGATGGTGTCTTGGGTGAGACAAACCGTTGGGGCTCTCAAAGACGCTGGTAACATCGGGTATGCCAGGTTGAACAGCAAGATGGGGGATATCGTTATTGCGGTTCTGAAATCTACTCGCCACGATGACATCCCTCCCAAGGAAAATCACTTTCTCATTGCCTTGTCTGCAACGGAATCCTCTGAGTCACTACCCCATCTCAGACAAGCGATGGTAATGCGATTAAACCGAACCAAGAACTGGATGGTCACTCTGAAGACCTTGGCACTTATTCATCGACTCCAAAGGGATGCTCAGATTCCCATTTTCACTCATGAAATCGAGCAGCAGCATTCCTTTCACAAAACCCTACTCGCCTCGATCTCCCAACATTTCCAGGACGGTTCCAGCCCCCTCGCCCAGGAATATTCTCTCTGGGTCCGCAAATACTCCTCTTATTTAGTTCAAAGACTTCATTGCAACAGGATTCTCAAGTGTGCTGACAATATTATGGCTGAAAATCAAAATATAAGAATGATCTCCGAGGATATGGAAGTCAAAGAGATTTTGGCAGGTATAAAATCCCTGCAACTACTCGTCGGCTGCCTCTTAGAATGCATTCCTCGTGATCAAAGCCCCGTTGCAAAGAACTCCCTCGTTCAGTTTGTCATCGATTTACTCATGAAGGAATGTTTCAATATCTATGCAGCCCTTAATGTTTGTATATGCAAGCTCCTGGATGAAATGCCAACAAAAGAAGCTCGATGCCATGTGTATGCTTATAAACGTATTTTGGGAGAGTCTGAGGAGAAACTTTCCAAGTTTTATCAAAGCTCATGTATAGTGGTCGCAGCACATGGCGTCCACACTGACCAGCCTTCTCCTGAATCATTCTCGACTCAAATAAAGGATTACATTACAAAATACAGGCATTGTCTTTTTGAGATGGAAGATATGGGACGTCGCTCTATCCATATCCATTCAGAGGATGAGTTATATGATATTACAAAGAAAAAAGCAGCTGATCAGAGGAATCTAGAGATTCAGCAGGATATAACTGAAAAACTCACCAAGATAATGTAGCTGCAGGTGTATCAATGAGTAGTGTAATGGAAGAGAGTTTTCCATAAGCGTACTGTGAACTGTTTGTTGGAATATTAACCGTTGTTGTGTTGTTTGAAAGGTATAATTTGAGTTTCCAAAGTGAATTGATGAATGTCATATTTGATATTTGGTTAACTTGGTTAACTACTTAGGTGTTCATCTAGAAGTTGGCAAGTTTTTTTTTAAATAATAAAATATTATTAAAAATAACATGTCGCATCAAATTAGATTTAAACATTTACAACGATACATATAGATCTAAGTTATTATTTAGAATGAAAAAATCATACATATATGTAGGTCACTATTTGGATTTAAAAAAACATACATATATGTAGGCAACCATTCAATAAAAACACATAATATATTATTAGAACTTGTAATGTTTGGTGAATTTTATCAATTTAATCATATCATATGTAAAAAATAGGTTAAATGTTTAATAGTTGGTTCTTATGCACTACTATTTTTTCAAATTTTTAATGTTAATTTTATAGTTTTAAAAATTAATAAATTTAGTAAGCCTTAAAATAACTATGTCAAATATTAGATCATGTTTAAGGGTCTTAACTTTGTTAATGTAATTGTAATTTTGGAAGATATTCACTTGTATATGTTATGTTCTATTTGTATTTTATTATTGTACCTCGGATGGAGATGTTTATTCCTCTGTTCGGGAGAGCCATTATTGTACTTGAGTCATGTAAAGTCATTGAGGCTAACCCTCCATTGTATGTCAGGGCATTAGACCCCAGAGTTGAGTCATTAATGGGTTATTAAACTCTCCTAGAGAAGTCGACCCAGTCAAGTACAACTAGGGGCCGACCTAGTTAAGTAAAATGTCAAGTGAAAGTATAAATAGAGAGGGTGCTCCTCTCTATTTGCTCATTCACTCACTCGTCAAGTTCGCATTAGTGAGGAGAAGGAAAAGTTCGCACAAGTGGAGAAGAGAGAAGCTGTTGAAGACCATTTCTACTTTTGGGGTTTATATTTCTGCTATTGTATTGTTGATCATTCTATCTCTGAGGAAGTTGTGGGTTTTTCTCCTTTATGGTTTCCTTGAGGAAAAACTTTGTGTCTCTTGTCTCTTGTGTTTAAATGTTGTGCATGTTATTCTCTTAGATAAGATCCTAGATAATCTTGAATTAAAGTGTGAAAATCTAACATGGTATCAGAGTTAACCTGAGAAGAAGACATTGTGCAGCTGCAGAAGCTAGGGCTTCTTAATTTTTGGGTTTCTCTCCACACTTCATCAACAAAAGGAGGCTAGGCTAACTCGCCTAAGGAAGGCGCATCTTTCTGTCGAAGCAAAAGTTGATTCTGAGCATTTTCAATTTCTGGCCTGTCACTACTGCGAGAAATTAGGGCTTTTCACAGAAGTGGAATTTTGGAGTGCTTTCAGCATAGGGAGATGCTCCTCATCAAAATCAAAATTTAGAGACCAAGATCAAAGTTTTTGAGTGGGTGGAACCCTGGGAAAAGTCAAACCCTAGTTTGACTCTGGACTAGAAAAACCAGAAAACCAAAAAGGACCAGAAACTACAAATCCAAAATTTGCAAGTCAATTTTCAGGGGTCATTTTTTGGAATTTTCAAAATCCAAGTGTACCAACTTGCTCACCTCATTCAAGTGCAAATTTCTATCCAGACAGAAGTTTCAAATTCCAAGTTTGAATTTTTAGGGTTTCTTTGTCAACCCCTAGCCAGCTCCAGATCAAGTTTCAGCAAATCAAGTGGTAAGACCTAAAGATTTTCTATTTCCATTTGAGTTTCTCATTAAATATGTCTCACCACACCAAGCTTGAGGATAAGCTTGAAGGGGTTGATAACTTCCAAGCATGGAAGTATATGATTGGGCTTGTCCTAGAAGAGAATGAATTGGACACCTATGTGAATGAAGAGGTTCCAGTTCCAGAGGGAGATGAGGCTAAAGACTTACACAATAAGAACCTGGTTAAGGCTAAGAGAATCATTGCAGATTCTATCAAGGACCATCTCATACCACATGTTTCATCCCTGAAGACACCTAAAGAGATGTTTGATGCCTTGAACACCTTATTTGAAGGAAGGAATATAAATAGGAAGATGAAATTGAGGACCCAATTGAAGAATGTCAAAATAAAAAATGCAGAGACCATGCAGTCCTACTTTACAAGGGTCTCTCAGATAAAGGAATAACTTGAAGCTGTGGGAGAATATATAGAGAATGGAGAAATAGTGATGACCACCTTGAATGGTCTTCCTAGGTCATGGGATTCCTTCATTCAAGGAATCTGTGCAAGAATAAAGTTGATCACCTTTAGTAGGTTGTGGGAGGAGTGATCACAGGAAGAAGCTTGAATTGTAGATCGAGAAGAAAATATGGGTAATGAAGACATGGCTCTCACAGCACACACTAGAAAGAACAACAACAAGAGGGAGCATCCTCATCACAAGAAGGGTAAACACCATCACTAGAATCAGAGGGAGAACCATAGAAGAACCAGGAGAGATCGTTCTCACATTCGATGTTATACTTGTGATGAGAAAGGACACTACTCCAGAGATTTTCCCAGGAACAAAGGTAGCTCCCACAAGAAGAAGAACAACAAGAAAAGACATCATGCTCACACCCCAAAGGATGATGAACCTCCAAGGAAGAGAATCGGAGAATACAGTGAAGATTCTTCAAGTGATGAAGAATATGTTCTGATTTTAGCTCTCACAGGCACTCTCACACATGGAAGCAATGGTTGGATTATAGACAATGGGGATTCCAAGCATATGACTGGATTCAAGGAATCCTTTGTGAACCTATCTGAACATGAGTCACCCCACAAGGTGAAACTTGGGGATGACTACCAGTATCCCATAAAAGGAAGTGGTGAAGCCTACTATAAGATAGACTCTGGAAAGTCTATGAAGATGAAAGATGTCTTGTTTGTACCAGGCCTAAAGAAGAATCTTCTCTCCATACTAGCTTTAGATGCTAAAGGTATGAGGTTTTCATTTGCAGATGGCCAATTTCTTATGTGTCCAAAGGGAAATGACATAGATGATGCTGTGGTGATTGGAGAGCAAGAGGGAGGTTTATACAAACTGAGGGGTCAACCTAAACAAGCCCTAGTCCATGACTCAGTAGAGCCAAGTGAACTATGGCATAGAAGGCTTTCACATGTGCATAATAGAGCACTACCACTTGCAAGAAAAGCAGTTGAAGGACTTCCAAAAGCAAAGGATGTGCGAAGGAAAAGAACGTGAAGAAGGAATTTCCAAGTAGCGAAAGAAAAAGGATCTATGGAAGAACATCTCTTCCATTTTCAGCATTGATTAAAGTGCAGAAGAAAGGAGCACACTATCAGAGACTCTAGTAGTTCCTGCAAGGAAGCAAAGATTGAGAGGGAGTCCACCCAACAACCAAACAAAGATAAGTATTTGAATTGTTATTTCCTGTATATCTGATTATTTAAATGATGTTGTTCAGTCATTTACATACTAATGTTCCTAGATTTAGGATGTGTATTATGCATGTTAGAAAAGTTGCATTAACGAACAAGATACTACTAATATGCAATTAATGGGTAAGTGGCCTATGGTATTGTACAACATTCCATTGCTACTTATCTAGAATGAAGCCTCTTTGCTGACATGTTGGGAGTAGTGAACACTCTTAACAATGTTCTGGTAGAGATGGAAGGAATCTAAGAAGTTACCGTATGAATATGGAATATGGATGAATGTTGTATTGAAGCATTGGCTAAGATAACTGCATGACTGTATGACCTATGTATTTATGCATAAGAATTTGTTCTGGAAAACTATGATATGTTTCTAATCATGCAATTGAACTTCTCTTGTAGGAAAGATCGTGTACCATCGCCTACAAGAGAGATTTGTTTCGAATAACAAGCGACGAAGATCAAGAAAACTACATATTGAAGATATTGAAGAACCTGAAGTTCCCAGGATTCGAGATTCAGTGATTGAAGAAGCGGTTCCAGAAGATCATGAAGACTGCGAAATAAAAGAACCACGAGAACCTGTAGATCCACCTCGTTAAAAGAACCTTCCAACTATGAGGAAGCTGCTGAGAAGAAAGAATGAAAGGATGCCATGATCAAGGAGTACCAGTCGATCATGAAGAATGGTGTCTGGGATGTGGTCTCGAGACTAGTAGAGAAGTTTGTTGTGACTTCCAAATGGATCTACAAGATCAAGCATGCTGCAGATGGCAGCATAGAGAAACAAAAGGCAATATTTGTGGCACATGGTTTCTCCCATAAGGAAGGGATAGACTATGAGGATACATTTGCACCTGTAGCCAGATACACTTCCATCAGATTAGTACTTGCTCTGGCTGCAGTGATGAAGTGGAAGGTACACCATATGGATGTCAAGACAGCATTCTTGAATGGTGTAGTAGAGGAGGAGGTGTATGTGGAGAAGCCATTCGTATTTTAGACACGTGACACGGAGACTCGTGTGTGCAAATTGAAGAATGCCTTGTTAGGAACCCATGTCAACCCTTCTCTTTACTTTTCTAGTATATTGTTCTTGGACGCATATGCTTTGTAAGTCGTCCCGTAGTAATTGTTGATCCATAGTTTGTATTATCCCATGGTATTGACCCATAGTATTGGACGCATATGCTTTGTAAGTCATCCCGTAGTATTATATGTTCCATGGTATTGACCCACAGTATTGGGCATAGACTTAGTATATAAGTGTGTGTTGAGGCCAATGAAGGTAGGGTGAAGTTATTTGTATTGAGCTTTATCAAAGGAGGTTGCCCCCTCGAAGTGTCTTGCGATCAATAAAAATATTTTTGATCTAATATATCATGCATTTTATCAATTAATTTTTCCTCACATCTGGTATCAGAGCACCTTCTTGGGCTCGTTGGGTGGAATTTCTGCCAAAAACAATTTCTGGATCTGTTGCAGTTTCGGATCTGGGAATAATCCCTATCCGCTTAACTGTGGGAATTACTTGGGAATAAGCCCTAAAACTCATTGTGAGGAGTAACACAAGAACCCTGAAGTAGCTGGCCCATTGAGAGGACCTGCCAGCTAAAAGGGAAACGACCCCTACCTGATTGACTAGTTCCCACCTGTGAGGTAAAGCAAGAGCTGTCATTTTTGGAAATGCGGTTATCAGTTTTACCTGAGTCGTGGAGTGAGGGGTACTGCCCCAATACGCAAGCCGTCAGAAAGCATTGGTGGTCGAGTGAATCCCCTAAACCGTTAGGAAGCCGAGCATACCTGGGGTCCATATTTATTTTCAGCTGCTAAATCGCAGATTACATCTGTTCAGACCTATTTCCGATCACTTCTGTACCATTATAGATCCATCTATTCTGATCACTTCCGTGCTATTGCAGATCCATATGTTGTCGATCACTTCCGCGTTGTTGCAGATCCATTCCAAAAAAAAACTAGTTTTTCGCCATATCTCCTTTGTTTTAACTCTGTTTCCCTTGAAACTTCACTGACATCCCTGCAATCCAATTCCGCATATTTCATTCCTGAGGACCCTATCCCAAATTCCACTTTCCAAATCTAGAAATCCCACATTTGTCTATTTTTAGGGTTTGTCATAACTTCTTCAATTTTCACCCAATCGCCTTCAAATTTTGCCACTGCGTTCATTCCCTATTTCTTCTTCTTTGTACCTCTCTGACAAATTTTTCCATTCTTTCACCCCGCTTCTAAAATCATGATTTTATGCTTCCCTGTCCATTCGAAAGTGTCCAAAACCTAGTCAAATCCCAATTACCCATCAGATGTTTTCCCAAATCCAAATTTCCCTTTACTCCATAAGCTTTTCTTTGTGTTTTTCTACCCATTCACAAAAAAAAAAAAACTCTTGGTTATGGTTGTCACCTGCGCAGGAGCACAAATCATGGAGGAAGAACTTGTAGCCCTCAAAACCAAACCCCAAGATTTGGATGAAAATTTTCTTAGCCTCCATATTCAACATTCATCAATGAACACTAGGTTCTCTTCTTCCAGCAATTTTCGTGGGATGAAGCTTGCTTTTCCTCGCTTCAATGGTAATGATCCGACTAGATGGATATACCGGACAAAACAATATTTCAGTCTACATAATAATTTTTATTTCCAAAAATTTCCACTTGCATCCTTTCATTTGGAACAGGAAGCCCTTCAATGGTACCGTTGGTAGATCAAGGCTCATGACGAACCAAAATGGACATATTTTTTCCAACTCCTTTTACAACAATTTGGTCCTAGTGCTTTTGATGACTTCACAGGAGCACTCACTAAACTTCGCCAAATTGGCACTGTGAGAGAGTATCAGACAGAATTTGAGAAACTAGCCAATCACACAGAAGGATTGTTTGATGAATTCTACAGGAGTTGTTTTATCAGTGGTCTTAAGGATGAAATCCGCTCAGAGGTTAAAATGTTCTGTCCCAACACAATGATGGAAGTCCTAGGGTTGGATAAGTTAGCGGAGGACAAGATCACATCCCAACAACGCTCCAAATCCACTTGTGTTCCATTCAGAAATATGGTTTCCCAATGACCTCCCATCACGCCAGCTCCTCGCACAACTCATATTAAGCATTTGTCTGAAGCAGAGATGCAGGCATGTGGAGAAAAAGGGATTTGTTATAATTGTGATGAGAAATTCACTCGGGGACATAGATGTGTTGAGCAGCAGCTCTATCTCTTAGATGTGGATTCTCCGCCTGCCTCTGAACTTGGTGCAGAAGCTCCAGATACACTAGATGATCAGGTCGACATTCAATAGCCGCCTATTGACCCTTTTTCTTTGGATGACCACCCAAAGATATCTCTCCATGCTTAGCCGAATTCACCACCCCACAAACAATGCGGGTTAGGGGTTACTACAAGAAGATCCCTCTTGCAATACTTATTGATTCCGGTAGCACTCAAAACTTCATTGACCCTCATATTGCCAAACATGCTGATTGTTTTGTCCATCCTTGCTCCAACTTTGAATTCATGATTGCCAATGGGGGCACCTTACCTTGCAAGGGGAAGTGTCGCAATGTGCGTATCTCTATGGAATATTATAAACTGTGCTCTGACGTGTTTGCATTGTCCTTATGTGGATGTGATGTGGTTTTTGGCGCTCAATGGTTACGCACACTTGGCCCCATCTTAGGGGATTTTGTTCAACTTTGGATGCAGTTTTCAGTCAATGGGAAACAACACACATTTACGGGCTTACAACCAGGGTCTCTCTGCATCATCATTTCACATCGCCTCGAAAAGATCCTTAAGAATAATTCACATGGTGTCATCACTCATCTCCATTCCATTCATATGCACCCATCAACAGTCTCCACTACTCCCTTGGATAGATATGCAAGTGTCTTTGCTAAACCAGTGGGCTTGCCGCCTTCAAGAGACCTTTCCAGTAAGAATTTAGCCACATCTACATCTGAGAAGGAAATGATGGCTATTTTGCATGCAGTATAGAAGTGGCAGCCATACTTATTAGGGAATTATTTCTTCATCAAGAATGATCACCAGAGTCTGAAAAATTTCCTAGAACAACGGGTTTCCTTCCCAGCACACCTCAAATGGGTTAGCCAGCTCATGGGTTATTCCTATGAGATCACTTACAAGAAGGGTAAGGACAATCTGGTGGTGAATGCTCCTTCTCGCAAATTTGATGACCCAGTTTCTCTTTCAGCTATTTCTATGCTTGTTCCAAATTGGTTTCAATTTGTTCAATAGGGTTATGTCTTCTATGAACTCCATGCTTGTCCATCGGTGGGGCACTCTAGGTTCCTCAAAACGTCTAACCGAGAAGAGTGTAACTTCTTTTGGCAGGGACTGAAAATGACAATTCAACAGATGGTGGATGAATGTGATACTTTCTAGGTCAACAAGAGTGAAACGACACTCCTTCTAGGATTGCTCAAACCTTTGCCCATCCCTACACAGATTTGGACAGCTATCTATATGGATTTCCTTGAAGCGCTCTGGTGGTACAATACCACATCTAAAATGACACCATATGAAGAAATCTATGGACAAGAACCGCCAATTCTTCTTCCATACACCCTCAGCAGTTCCCCAGTTCAGGCAATTGACTCGATTCTTCGAAACCGTGATCAGATTCTTCTCATTTTGCAGGAAAATCTTCACATGGCAAGAATTCGAATGAAACAACAAGCTGATCAACACCGTTCTGAGCGCACTTTTCAAGCAGGTGACATGGCTCTTCTTCATCTACAGCCTTCCAAGCAATCCTCCCTGAAACTCAAAAGGCATCAGCTTCTCTCTCAATCTATCACAGAGGTATTAATTTAGTGGCATGGAAGGCAACCTAAGGATGCTACAAGGGAACCACTCCTTCAGATTCTGCATCAATTTCCACATCTAAAGCTTTGAGGACACATCTTTTTCTAAGTGAGAGGGGATGTTAGGAACCCATGTCAACCCTTCTCTTTACTTTGCTAGTATATTGTTGTTGGAAGCATATGCTTTGTAAGTCGTCTCGTAGTAATTGTTGATCCATAGTTTGTATTAACCCATGATATTGACCCATTGTATTGGACGCATATGCTTTGTAAGTCGTCCTGTAGTATTATATGTTCAATGGTATTGACCCACAGTATTGGGCATAGACTTAGTATATAAGTGTGTGTTGAGGCCAATGAAGGCGGGGTGAAGTTATTTGTATTGATCTTACTCAAAGGAGGTTGCCCCCTCGAAGTGGCCCGCGATCAATAAAAATATTTTGTGATCTAATATATCGTGCATTTTACCAATTAATTGTTGTAGGTTCCTCACAGGCCTTGTATGGATTTAAACAGGCACCCCGGACGTGGTACGGAAGGATGGACAACTTCCTAACTAGTTTGGGATTTACCAAGAGTAAAGCGGATTCCAACCTTTACTACAAGGATGAGGAAGGGAACCCAATGAAACTTCTACTTTATGTAGATGACCTGTTTGTGACGAGTGAGGATGGGTTGATTGCCAGCACAAAGAGGAAGCTTGCTGCTGAGTTCGAGATGGAGGACTTGGGTATGATGCATTATTTTCTAGGTATGTAGGTGTGGAAAAGTGCAGATGGAATCTTCCTTGGAGAAGGGAAGTATGCAATGGAGATCCTGAAGAGGTTCGGGATGATGGCCTACAAGGCTATGGCCACAAATATGGCATCGAACCTGAAGCTATTGAGTGATGCTTCATCAAAGTCGGTTGATGCCACGATGTATCGTCAGATGATTGGATCTTTGATGTACCTAACGAATACGAGACCAAATATTTGCTTTGTTGTGAACACATTGATCCAGTTCTTGATGGATCTGAGACATGTTCACTTGATTGTTGCAAAGCATATTATGAGGTACCTGAAGGGTATAGTTGAATATGGGCTCAAGTATGATGCGAATCAGAATATTAACCTGGAGGGTTATGTTGATTTGGATTGGGCAGGCAATGCCATTGATAGGAAGAGCACTTCGGGGTGTTGCTTCAGTTTGGGATCAGGTGTGATATCTAGGTTTAGCAGGAAGCAGTCCTGCGTGGCACTGAGTACAGCCTAAGCAGAGTATGTCACAGCTTGTTCGGCTAGTTGTGAGGCAATATGGTTAAGGAAGCTACTAACTGATTTGTTTGATCTCTAGTTGGATGCGACTTGTATATATTGTGACAACCAGAGTTGTGTGAAGTTGTCTGAGAACCAAGTGTTCCATGACAAATCGAAGCACATCGAGATCAAGTATCACTATATCAGGGATATGGTGTAGAGAGGAGTAGTGAAGCTCCAGTATGTTGCGACAGACAAGCAGATATCCAATGTGTTGACCAAACCGTTGGATAGAGTGAATTTCGAGTACTTCAGAGAGAAGCTTGGTGTACTCCAGATCGAGGTTCCTTCCAAGGGGAAGTGATGAATCTGGAAGATGCAGATGCACATGAGCCAATCTCGCATAGTGGTAGGAAAGTCCTCCTATGTTGGTAGATGTAAGGGTCGATACATACTCACATAGTGGTAGGAAATTCCTCCTATGGTGTAGATGTAAGGGATGAGCCATTCTCCCATGGTGGTAGGAAAGTCCTCCCATGGTGTAGATGTAAGGGCTGGGCCATTCTGGCATGGTGGCAGGAAATTCCTCTCATGGCCGTTGATGTAAGTTATGTACCTTTCCCAAATGGTAGTAAGAAATTCCTCCCATGTCAGTTGATGTAAGCGTTGAGCCTTTCTCGAATGGTGGTAGGAAAGTCCTCCCATGTCGATTGATGTAAGTGTTGTGTCTCACATGCTGGTAGGAAAGTCCTAGCGTTTTGGTAGATGTGTGACGTGCATCTGGGTTGTGATCCGTTGATGATGAGATGATCTGGACATGATGAGGAGACAGTAGGGTACACAGGTTTTGCAGAGGCATTGTAATCAGTCCTGAAATGTACACAGGTTTTGCAGAGGCATTGTAATCAGTCCTGAGATGTACACAGGTTTTGAAAAAGCACTGTAATCAGTCCTGAGATGTACCTACTTGATGGCTTGCTCGCAGAGATAATGAAGACCTACATGGAGGTTAGGCCTACATCCAGCATGAAAAAGGGATGGCTTTGTAGAACATCCTATTAAGAGTAGATTGGAGATTGATTGTTAAGATAGCAACAATAGTGACGATGATGATCCAGGTTTGATGATGATCCAACGACGAAGACTTTGTGTTGATGACTGTGTCAAGAGAATACCTTCCTAGTTAAGAGGGAGTGTTAATGTAATTGTAAATTTGGAAGATATTCACTTGTATATTTTATGTTGTATTTGTATTTTATTATTGTACCTCCGACGGAGATGTTTATTCCTCCGGGCAGAAGAGTCATTATTGTACTTGAGTCATGTAAATTCATTGATGTTAACCCTCCATTGTATGTCGGGGAATTAGACCCCAGAGTTGAGTCATTAATGGGTTATTAGACTCTCCTAGAGAATTCATCCCAGTCAAGTACAACTAGGGGCCGACCTAGTTAGGTAAAAGGTTAAGTGAAAGTTAAAGTGTAAATAGAGAGGGTGCTCTTCTCTATTTGCTCATTCACTCACTTGTCAAGTTCCCATTAGTGAGGAGAAGGACAAGTTTGCACAAGTGGAGAAGAGAGAAGCTGGTGAAGACCATTTCTACTTTTGGGGTATATATTTATGCTATTGTATTGTTTCTCATTCTATCTCTAAGGAAGTTGCGGGGTTTTATCCTTTATGGTTTCCCCGAGGAAAAATTTTGTGTCTCTTGTCTCTTGTGTTTAAATGTTGCGCATGTTATTGTCTCAGATAAGATCCTAGATAATCTTGAATTAAATTGTGAAAATCTAACAAACTTAACCGATCATTGGTTTTTAGTGTGTAGGACTCCATCTGTACTTGTGTACCATACAATTTATTTTCCTAAAGGCAATAAAATGTTACATCGGAAATAAAATACCTATATATTTTAGAAATATGATCTATATGTACAAATAAATATCAATAAAAAATAGAAAGGGATATTTTTATCTTAAAAACATATATTTAAAATCGGTAGACAAAGCTCTATAGTGTGTATTTTCATAAGCAATGAATATGTTTTCCATTCTGAAGCTAGAACTAAAAAAATACTTGACCCACACAACACCAAGAAGATCCCCTTCTCTGCTTATAGTCTCTCGGGCGTTCCCTTCCTTTAGGTGTTATTCAGTGTGTGCATAGAAAGGTAACCCAAACCCTAGTCATATTCCAAGAAAGGAGGTTCTTGTAACATCCCGAAAAAATCACAAAAATTTAAAATTTATCTACATGACATTTACTGCTTATTTAATGAATGCGGAAATAGAATCAATGCATGAAATGTTATCTTGCTGTATGAATTGCCATGCCGATTTATTAAGTAAGAATTTGCGACGAACAGATTTCAGCTTGTGTCTTGATGTATTCCAAATTTAGTTGTGCTGCTACCAATTCTACTATCGTTATTTATAAATGTTTGGACAATTTTTTGGCTAATGTTCTTTTGTTTGATTGATGAAGGGGTCCTACGGACACCCCGAGGCTTACTTAGCATTCATGCTAAAGCATGTGATTTCGTACTTGTGACAGATTTACAGGTAAGAGATTAAAGTTGCGACAAGTAAATAAACAGTTTTACTGTGAATCTCTTTTGTCATTAATTGAAGAGATAAAAATGTGGACATTCTTCTGGTGAGAATCTTTGTAAACTGTAAGCTTGTAAATAAATCATAAGAAGGTCTATAGTGATCGTATCTCAGCTCTATACTCAGATTTATAAGAAATTTCCTTTTGATTTCAAGTTGAACAGGACATAACTGTCTATCTTTCTTCATGGAATACTATAGAAATTCTATGTATTTTTGTTTAATATTATTTCGAGGAATTGTATCTTTTATGGTGATAGTGGTTGAATTCGTCATTATGACTTTCATTACACCGCTCAGTTGAATGTGTCACCATACACAGAATGTATGTTTCTTTGATTGATCTATATATGACCTATAATGCAATGTAATATGAGATATAATCAAAGCTGAACTTTGTATTACATATCCCATATGGTTTGTGTGTTGTGTGTACTATGATGCCCCTATGTGGCACTTATGCATTTGTGTGATACTATATGCACAATATAATTTATATGCCAACTATGCGGTATGTGTGCATTGTGATACCATATTTTATATCCTACCCTAGGAATCTTAGTGACTATTATGCAATTGATATGAGTTATATGCAAACTTTGTAATATTATGTGATGGGTGAAATCTATACAAACCATATGGTATGTGGAAATGTGTACAACTATATGATATTGTGTAATATGCAAACTTTGGCGCATACCAATACTATGTGCCTTGACAGGGTTGCATAGTTTGACTTACAATAAGCATTGTATTGTGTTATGAATAATACGGTGTGAGTGTTAAATGCTACAGGTTGGAAATACCAACACTATCATGTGCATTAAATGGACGCAACAGCCGAGTTAGTGGCTTTCCATCGTGGTAGGCATACCGAGCTAGTTCACGTGCCATACCTTGGTAATAACTGACCTGTTGCTGAGGTGTAAACACACTGTGCTCGAAGGTTTAGGAGTGGATTCCTTCGTGGCTCCCTCGTGGTGTTTGTAATGATATCAATAATTAATGTGGTAACTGGTGATTGATATTTCGTAAAACTCCCGGTGATCTCCACCGTTGATCTTGGCAGGGATTTCAATGCTGTGGTTAAACCCTACCTTTCCATATTCGATGAGTTTATTGTGTTTGTTTTCATTTGGTAGTGGTATTTCTGCGTGGCCGACAGGATGAGGGTTTGTAGTCTTAATGTTTTGGCCTGTGGATGCGTTGTTCCCGAGTCTTGAACTCGTAACCTTTGAAGTTTATAGAGCCGAGCTCTATTCTGTTCTGGTACGATGGTGAAGGTCTCGTTTGACAATCTTAGAGTTTTGTATCTGCATGGTTCGATACCCCGACGTGTTGAGGGTTTGTTTCTTGTAATATTGGGTTTGAAAAGAATGGCCCAGGGCCTCGCCATCGTTGCTATCCTTCCTGGCACTGTGTTACTGTGTTGAAATAGTGAACAGTTTTGTGTTGGCTTCGGCTATACCAGTCATTGACGAAGAAGGGTTTTCAATGCAGTTGAAATGTCTCGGCGTTCACTACTGCTACGACTATAATTTGAAAGGTAATGTATTTGATTTCCTTCCCTGTGTTATGCATACGATGATACTAACAGTTATTTAAATTTCAATACTGTAATCTCTTCTTCTTGGTTACTGTTTTAACCATGTTCAATACGTCCTTGCAGGTGCATTATGCAATGGCTCCTCGAATCTGGCGTTGAAGTTTGGAATAGCTATACCAACCGGTAAGCCTCGGCATTTGTCTTGAGACCCTATATAGATAAAGAAGATGGCCGACTGGTGTGATGTCTGTGTATTTTTATTTTTAACTCATAGATTTTTGTAAACTTCGTAGGGATAGGGTTTGTAAACTTTTTGAATGTATGGAGAGGATATGCCTCGACCCATAAGGAAATTGCCATGTTTGAAAATGAAATGTAAATCCTGTAGGTTAAGTTTCGAGCTCTGTCAAGTTGGAAATCTGAAAGGAATGTTTATAACCCATATTATTGTAGCTGTGTCCTTTCGTCGACTTTGGGCTTGGCCTGCAAACACGATCTGTAACTCGTCGTTAATGTGAAAGTGTGATATGTTTTGGCAACCTCTGTGTTTATCTTTGGTTTTAAATTGATGGGTGAATG
This sequence comes from Larix kaempferi, assembly GCA_027924585.1. Taxonomy (NCBI): domain Eukaryota; kingdom Viridiplantae; phylum Streptophyta; class Pinopsida; order Pinales; family Pinaceae; genus Larix; species Larix kaempferi. The sequence goes on along the minus strand of BSBM01000765.1, from coordinate 3,448,174 downwards.
TTTTTGTGAAACAATGATACGACTGTTTGTTTTATAGGAAGAATGGATAGATGAAAATGTTGATGAGGCTTACGGCCTGTATGTACTTCGTTTATTTATAATAATGTTGTTGCGTCTTAAAGAAATAGGAAAGTATTTCCAGTGCTAGGGTTTAGCCTTTGTTTTGGAACATAAAGCTTAACAATACTTTTAGTTGAGGTCTCGACATAAGCCTGTGTTCACTATTTTGTTTGGAAATCTCCTACAATCGTTTTGATAATTCAATCTTAACTAATCGATCTACAGGCATGTTTATGGTGTAAGTGTTTGATTCTTGTCTTTGATCTTGATACTTCTGTCTGAAATGATTTATCTATTGTTAATAGAAATGAATACCAAAATGTTGTCCAAACCTATAATATTAACCAGGTCTTCTATTGTGAAGTGTTGAGATTACATCTTGATCTTGTTTACATTGTAATACTTTTATAGTGAAAGAGAAACAAAGTTAAACTGGTTGTTGAAAATGGAAATGTTTACTACAGGCTAGTGAATGATAACTCTGTTTAGGGTTTTGGCAAGAATAACAAATACCTTGATTTTCACTGTGTAGTTATGGTATAAAACAATGTATGAAAGTATGCATGAAATAATTGGAAATTGTTATTATCTAAAGAAGAAATATTATTCTGCTATAAATCTATAAATTTCCTAATATAAACATGAGCATTATAACTATTGAATATAGGTAAAATATTTACTGTTAGTATAGAACTCTAATTCTTTTGAAAACAGAGATATTTATAATTAAGGGAATATATATGAAAATTAGGAACAAACCATTTAGCTAAAAGTAAATGACAGTGAGGATACTGTAAATGTATACATAAGACTTAACAGTAAGTAGAAAACTTGAGATAATTTATAATAATTTCATCTTCTCAATTTCATGGCTATTTTCCTATCAGACTTATCTATTTTAATCTATTTCTGTACTAGAGTATCATGCTGTTCCTTTTTGCATGGAGAAAAATGCAGAGATCATTTATTTCATTCATAATTTCTATTCATGCTTAAAAACTAGAATCAGAAACTAAATTACAGGTATATAAATCAGATCTAGTTCTGTAAATTAAATACTTGTAAATAAACAGAATTTACTAGCAGATGACAGAACTTTAAAATATATAGAAATAGATAACATAACTTGAAAAATAGGAATAGATATGACAATAGAACCTGTAAGAGATGATAGGGCCGACAAACACCCAAGGAGGCATGTTCCTCCCAACCTGCTTCAGAAGAAGCAGCTCAACTGCTAACTTCTAATGAACCCCCGAGCCTGATTACTGATCCAGTAAGTGGGTGGAATCTGTGTAGAAGCAAGGCACTCAAAAATACCTTTTCCACTCGGTATCAACCTCCTGAAATAAAATGCCTTCTCCACTCAGCATCAACCTCCTGAACTCAATAAGAGTTTGGTAGACTCACAACATGATCAACAACAGCATATCCCCTCATCAAATCTCTTGGGTGCAAACACAGCAAAACCCCAAGGTAAATTTCCTTGTCAGGAAAAGTGATGAACCTCAGTTCAATATTTGATGGCTATTATATAGACTGCCTAGGTCTTTTAGCGGTCAGTTTGGAATAAATGAGCCTCAAGCTCCAGTCCCATCTTTCAGGGCACTATGACCACATTTCAAGGGAGTTGTCCCATACCAACAGCTAGTTCGTTGCATCATGATGCTGCCACTTGTCCATTTTCTTCTACCCCAAATTCCATTCCACCTAATGGATTAGTAACCACTCTTTCAACAGTCCTCTTAGGTGTTTGTCTCCTATTTTATTTATTAAATAATAATATATTGTGCAAATTACAGTCATACTTGGACAACTGTCCAAAATAAACTTTACAATAAAATTTATCATAATGTTTCTTAACACAAAATGTTTTCCAGCTTAAAGGGTATGTTACAGTTCTAGACCTCCCTCGTTTTATCAAGAACATCACAAATCCCTCTATGTCCCCAAGAAACAATTACAAAACCAAGCCAGTCCATAAGACAAAATACATGGCTAGTCCAGTACATGTTAGGATATTTAGACACTTAAGAGTTAGTTAAGATCAACTTGTGTAATATATCCGTTAGGAAAAATGTGTTTCTTTAGTGTGCATTAGTATGCATTTGTAAATATTTAATCTGATGGTCACGATATGTTGTGATCCAACGGCTCAACTTCTCTTAGATCATACCTAACCTTGATCCGTGGCTTAACACTCGATTGGTCCATGATCTCTTTTTGAAGAGCATGGAGGGTCATTGTTTAGTTGAACGATTATGAGAATCTCATTTGTAACTTTCTTTCTTTGCATAATAAATTGCTCCGTAGAAGCTATTTGGCCGGGGCCGTGGAGTGTTTCCCCCTCAAGGGTTTAAACCACGTCAAAACATCGGTGTATCGATCTGTGATATGTTTGTGTGAAGTGGTTTCTCTAGGTGTTCGGTCTTTTGGGAGTACCATGTGTACCCGAACATGGTATCAAAGCTTTTATGAAGAGCCACTTCCGGTTATGATCTAGATCTTGAACTGTTGTTGCCGAAACTTGAAAGGGTTTCTGGTTTTGATATTTCTGTGCATTTTTGGGCTATGGTAAGTGTTCCATTGCGTCCAGAGCGCCATTTTCATTGGGAAATAGTTTTCATTTGATCGAAAATGGTTCCCGGTTACATCATAAACATGTATTTCATCATATTTGAAGGTATAATGTTATAGTGACGCTTTTTTTATTTTATGTTTTTAAAAACAAAAATATCTCATATTTTTATTATTAGATTGTTTAGCTTTGAATTGTTGCTTTCCATGTCTACGTATCCTCTTTGCCATGCACCTTGTGCGATCTCGGCGAATCAAAAACAAAAAGGGAAAGGGTTTTTCTCGGTTGCGTATGCTCTTTGTCGTGCACCTTGTGCGATCTCGGCAAATCAGAAACAGAGAGAAAACGTAGACTCTCTAGGTAAGCTAACGAGATCTAACCCTATAGTGTGGAAAAGTATTTTTTGTTTCGGTTTGTGGTGTGTTTTGCACAAAAAAAAAAAAGGCAAGCATGAAAACCGAGCAAGAAGAGTAAAAAAAAAAAAATCCCTTCCTCATTCTCATATTTTACATACCTTTTAATCTATCTCACTTGGTTCAAAGTTGCTTTATTTCTTAATAGGTCTTGAGTTCAAGTCTTAGAAAATTACTTTTAAAAGAAAAAGTGCATGCAATTTCTATTTTCAAGTTACTTTATTTTAAAAGTGCATCTCACTTAAATAATAAAAAATAAAAATAAAAAGTAAGTCACTTAAGTTTGTTTTATTGCTGCACTATTTAAAGTAACATCATTGTAAAAGTGAAATCACTTATTTTATAAAAGTGATTCACTTAAAAGCAACTTTATTGTAAAGTGATTGTCAAAGGTTCATCTTGGGAAGAGGGGGGTCCTTTTTTTTTAGCTGGTCATTTTCTATCTGCCATGTCATTATTGGGGTCATCTTCAATAGTTTCTTTATTCAAGCATAACTTCATCATACGAAGTCAGTTTTCAGTGCCGTTTTTTTGAAACTGCCTATTTTTTCAAGCTCTTCGCATATAGACTATTGGTTTATGATTTACAGCCATTAATTTACAAATATGGCCGCTCCTTGTGATATTCTACTTACCAGTTCCAACTATTTCTCATGGAAATCTCATATGGAGGATGTTCTACGAAGTAGAGGACTTTTCATAATTACCTCAGGGAAAGAAACATAACCCACCGATGATGATAAGAAAATCAAATGGGCAAATAGATGTGACGAAGCTCGTGGATTGATTGGGATGTCAATCTCTATTGATTTGCGATTCCACGTATCTGGGATTGATGAATCTGATGCTGCTTGGGACAAGTTGGAATCTGTTTTTAGTAAACACAATGAAATTTGAAGTCACCAACTCGAAAATGAGTTGATTTCTTTAAATCCAAGTGATTTTTCATGCATACAAGATTATTTATCTAAGTACAAAACTCTTAAACTCTTATGTGAAGAATGCAAGATTAAGAGTGAAGACAAACAATGCATTTATCATATTATTTCTAAACTTGGACCTGCATATTATGTTTTTGTATCTACATTTTACTCTATGAAAGAATTCTTAAATGCAGCTAGCTATCAAGAACCTAGTCTTGAATCCTTTTGTGATTCCTTGATTAGAGAGCAAGATAAGCTCATCCATCTTGGAATAATTAACAATGCAGATACATCTGGAAAAGCCTTATTGTCCCAACAGAGAAAAGTCCAAGCCTCCCAAGAAATAAAATTTTTGCAATAATAAGTCAAACAAGGGTCCCAAACCCTCTCAATCAGCTCCTTCTTTAAAAAATGACAAAGGATCCAAGCCAAAAGGAAAGAAGACTTAGCATCATTGCAACTATTGCAGGAAAGATAATCATGATGAATCTAAGTGTTTCAAGAAGATGGCAGCCTTGGAAGCAGCAATGAAGAAGCACCACATCAGCCTAGATTCGCCTTCAGAATCTACCTCTAATGGACATGCACTTTGTGCTTCTAGTTATTCTTATAATGCATTTTCTTCTACTACTTCAAATGAATGGCTCACTGATTCTGGAGCATCTTATCATATGGCTAACGATCAAGCCATCTTTTCTACTATGCATGAATGTAACACCAAACAAATATTTGTTGGTGATGATAGATCTTTAAGTGTTGTAGGAGCTGGAACAGTTCCAGTAGATAATGGTCATTTCAGTGACGTACTATATGTTCCAATAATTTCTTGCAATTTGTTATCAGTCTATCAAATCACTCATTCTGGTGAAGGTAAAACTGTGGCGTTTACACCTCACCAAGTTGTAATCAAGGATTTTAAAGATCCTCAACAGGTCCTAGCTACCGGAATTGTTGATGATATTACCAGGTTGTACAAGTTTAACAACTTTGGGTCATCACCTTTTCCTTCAGTTTTTGTTGCTCATAGTGATAACTTGAGCAAACTTTGGCATGAGCGATTTCGTCACTTAAATTATCGTTCATTGCAACAACTATGTAAAGACAATATGGTGACAGGTCTTCCGATGGTATCTTGCAGGGATGGTGTTTGTTCCAGTTGTGTACTCGAAAAACATCATATGGACAGTTTTGACAAACGTGCCTCTTGGCACGCCTCGGTTCCCTTGGAGCTTGTGCATAGTGACTTGTGTGGACCTCTTCCATCTGCTTCCTTTCCTGGTTTCAAATATTTCTTAACTTCCATTGATGATTACACCAGACGCACTTGGGTTTATTTCCTAAAACTTAAGAGCGAAGTATTTAACATGTTCTTGGCCTACAAGGCCCTTGTTAAAAAACAATCTGGTCATCAAAATTATTAAGTTAAGATCTGATAATGGAGAAGAATATGTTAACAAAAATTTCACTACTTTCTGCACTGAACAAGGAATCCAACAACAACACACTGTTCCATATACACCACAACAAAATGGTGTAGCTGAACAGAAGAACCGCACTTTAAAATAAATGGCTAATTGTATGATCCAATCTAAGGGACTAAGTCTTCAATTTTGGGTTGAAGCCATTAATTGTGCAAATTACATAGTTAATCGCACCCCCACTAAAGCATTAAAAGGTATCACACCGAAAGAAGCATGGAGTAAAATTAAACCAGATGTCAATCACTTCCGTGTGTTTGGTAGTGAAGCATGAGCTCACATTCCGGATGAAAAACGGAAAACATTGCAGCCTAAAAGTGAAAAGTGCATATTTGTTGGATATTCTGAAGATGTAAAAGGTTATAGACTTCTTCAACCACATTCTCATGATGTAATCATTAGAAGAGATGTTAAATTTGATGAAAATCTCTTGGCATGTGAGCCTAACTCGGCGATTGTGCCATCTTTGGCCTGTGAGCCTGATTCGGCGATTGTTCCTTCTTCTTCTTCTTCCAACTTCCTTGACAGGTTTCCAACTCCAGTTTCTGATGATGACAGTGAGGATGAAAATCCACCTTCGCCTGCTCATGTTCCTCCAGTTGCACCAGCACAAGTGCTTCCTCGATGGGTCCGTTTAACACGTGAAGCAGCTGGTGATCTTGCCGGTGATCCTAGAGATCAACGTCGAACACGTTCTCAGTTTCAGCGAGCCTCTTCTCTTTTGGTTTAGGTTTCTGAGAATCATGATCCAGAAACTTTTGCAGAAGCTTTAGAAAATCCAGATTGGGATGCAGCTATGGATGAAGAATATCGTTCCTTAATGGTGAACGATACTTGGGATCTTGTACCTCTTCCAAAAGGAAGAAAACTTGTCAGATGTAAATGGGTCTACAGAACTAAGTATGCATCAGATGGAAGTGTTGAAAGACTTAAGGCAAGGTTATTTGCCAAAGGTTTTTCCCAAGTTGAAGGGATTGACTACAATGAAACCTTTGCTCCTGTCGCAAAAATGAACTCCATCCGCCTTGTTCTTTCCCTTGCAGCCTTACATAACTGGGAAGTCCATCAAATGGATGTCAAGTCTGCCTTCTTACATGGCGATTTACAGGAGGAAATTTACATGGAACAACCTCCTGGATATGTTCAGAATAACTCTATCCTTGTCTGCCGCCTTAAGAAATCCTTATATGGCCTTAAGCAAGCTCCCAGAGCTTGGTATGCCAAAATGGATAACTTTCTCCTTGACACTAATTTTTCTAGATGCCATTCTGACCCCAATGTCTATACCAAGAAAGTAGGAAACCATCTCATCATACTTGTTCTATATGTTGATGACCTTATTCTTACTGGTAGTGACCCTAAGCTTATAACCCATGTGAAATCTAGTCTTAAGCAAAATTTTGAAATGTCAGACTTAGGACATTTGCATTATTTTCTTGGTCTCCAAGTCCTGCAAACCAAAGAATGAATCTTTCTTTCTCAATCTAAGTATGCTTGTGACCTTCTTCGTCGCTTTCACATGGAATATTGTACACCAGCCCCTTCTCCCTTCCAGTCTGGAGTCAAACTTTCTACCACTTGTACTTCACCTGAGGTAGATTCCACCTTGTATCATCAGCTTGTTGGTAGTCTCTTATACTTGACTCATTCCCGTCCTAACCTTTCCTTTGTCGTTGGTCATGTTTCCTGTTATATGCAAACACCTCATGAAAGTCACTGGAAAGCAGCTAAAAGAATACTTCGATATATTCGAGGTACAATTCAGTTTGGGATTCATTACAGTAAAGAGGGAAAACCTTTGTTGGTTGGTTTTAATGATTCAGATTGGGTTGGCGATCCTGAGGATCGAAAGTCTACTACAGGTTATGTTTTCAGTCTGGGATCTGGACCTGTCACTTGGGCTTGTAAGAAACAACAAGCTCTTGCTCTTTCTTCAGCAGAAGCAGAATATCGAGCCGCAGTTAATGCCAATTAGGAAGCTTTATGGCTTCGACAGATCCTTTCAGAGTTTGGATTCAAGCAACAGCAACCTATTCCACTTTGGTGCGACAATCAAAGTTCCATCAAGCTCGCCAAAGATCCAGTCCTACATCAACGCAACAAACACATTGAGCTACATATGCACTTCATCAGAAATCTTGTTCATGATCGTGTTCTTGAAGTGCTCTTTTGTCCTACAGATGATCAAGTTGCAGACATCTTCACCAAGTCTCTTACAAAAGCGAAGTTTTCTAAACTTCAATCTATGTTAGGAGTTCAGGAATGTGTCATTAAGGGGTGATAGGCTCTAATGCCTCTTTCCTTCTCCTAATAGTGTCACTTTTGTAAATCCTCCAATCCTATCCCAAGTTGTTATTAAGGGGGGATGTTAGGATATTTAGACACTTAGGAGTTAGTTAAGATCAACTTGTGTAATATATCCGTTAGGAAAAGTGTGTTTCTTTAGTGTGCATTAGTATGCATTTGTAAATATTTAATCCGACGGTCACGATATGTTGTGATCCGATGGCTCAACTTCTCTTAGATCATACCTAACCTTGATCTGTGACTTAACACCCGATTGGTCCATGATCTCTATTTAAAGAGCATGGAGGGTCATTGTTTAGTTGCTCAATTATGAAAAGCTCATTTGTAACTTTCTTTCTTTGCATAATAAATTGCTCTGTAGAAGCTATTTGGCTGGGGCCGTGGAGTGTTTCCCTCTCGAGGGTTTAAACCACATGAAAAAATTGATCTATCGATCTATGATATGTTTATGTGAAGTGGTTGCTCTAGGTGTTCGGTCTTTTGGAAGAACCCTGTGTACTCAAATAATACACAACCAAACCAATCCACAACTGGGTTTATCGAGATACCAAGAGGACTACGAAAAGGATTTCTAAGCTAGTGAGCTCAACCACAAAGCTATAGAAACCTAAGGAAGATACAACCATCCTAGCACCCACAATACCTTCCCCACACAAGACCAAGAAGGTACTCGTTCTCTACTCACAATCCATTGAGCATTCCCTTCCTCCAAGTGATATTCAATATGCATAGAAAGGTAATCCAAACCCTAGTCATCTTCCAAAGAAAGTAGGTTACAGTCTTCGCTAGATTTATCAAGAACATATCAAATCCCTCCTCCACTCTTGGATTCATACATCAAGCTCAAACAGTCAATGGAATCAAGCTAACAGGTCGATGATGGAATAACACTCAGGCATATCAACTCAAGCATACTAACTCAAGAATATTATATTGCATGCAATAAGCTCACTGGTCATTTCTCTAGCCAACCAGAACTCGAGAGAGGTAAGACTATCCTCTTCCCCAAGGAATACACACTCTTTGAAGAAATGAACTCTCTCCAAGGGAGGTAAGATTGACCAATTAATGAAGGGATGGGATTTAACTCACAATTTTTATATTGTACAACAATCAATCATAGTTCCATAACTGCAAGGTGCATTAGAGAAAATTTGAGGTCTAAAATGGGTCTCCTAAGGAAAATAATAAAATAATAGTTACAATAATGAAATAATAGTTAAAATAATAAAATAATATTTATTAATTTTGGAGGAAGAAAGAAAAAACTAATTTTTTTGTTCGTATTTTCAACATATCTCCCTGTGTTTTTACTCAAATTTCGAGCTGGAGCACTCATTGGATGCGGAATATAATTTTGTATCCAACGAGTACCGACACTGCATACGTTTGATGGACCCCGCTGCCCCAAAAACAATAATTACCTGAAAAACCTCATGATGAGTGTCTATTTCAAAATGTAGATCGGTAACAAATTGTGTCCAAGAAATGTAACCCTTGTAGGATTTCTTATGCCATTGCCAACATTCAGGATCTAAATATAGGAAACCCACTCTAAGTTGCATCATATTATATGTGATTCCATGCTAAGAAAATTAATGTTCCAGCTAAGAGCCCCATCTTGTGGGGTTTGACCCATTGAATTTGGTGAGATCGACTTTAGGAATTTTGTGCCACATGCGAGTCATTAGATCATAGAAAAGTGGACTAGAGTGAGGCCAATGGGGATTGGATGAATCAAATCCTTCCTTATGGGAAGTTTGTTTTGTCTTTGGGTATCCTGAATATGATGAAGAAATAAGTGTCATTAACTAGGCTATCTAGTAAAAAAGACACTCCAATTTGGTAAGCTTTCTATGGATGTCATCAAGATTTTGTTGAGTAGAGGATTGGTTGTGGTTTAACTTGTGTTACAACTCATCATATAGTGTTTCTAGGTGGGAAAAATTTTGGGAGAGCTCATCTCCTTGAGTGCCAGCCATAGGAGGAAATGGGTCCCCAAAAATGGGTATGGAAGAGTGGTACCAAGGTGATCAACATGATGCAAGGATTATGGTGAAATAAGGGTGTAGACAAATCCCAAACTCCCTTGTCTCTCTCTCTTTTATTTTTCGGGGGGGGAGGAGGGCGCTTCCAAATCCCTAAGTGTAGCGGAGTGTCGAATGCTATAGCTCTCTGATATACCTGTAGGGTCCAACAATAGTACTCGACCCAATATCTAGATATACTAAGGAGGCTAAGCCATGCCCTTAACCATACTACTCAAGAACTAGAGAGTAATATCTAAGTGTTGTGCTCAATACCACTATAATAGTAAGATAGTGAATCAAATTATCTAAAGTTGATTTCAAGTTTCCCATATGACTTTCGATATACCTGACAATACATCAGAAGTGAAATTCCATATACAAGTGATGTATTATGTAATATTAGTCGAAGAGGTACCAACAAAGGTTAAAATAGTGCACAGGGGGTTCATTTGGTAAGCAATATCCTATCACGTCTAATCATATTGGGGATTAAATTATGATACATAAATGAGAAAATTTATTTCCTTGTATTAAGGGGCCAAGGGGGCTTAATTATGTTATATGGAAATAAAAATATTTAGGGTATATTTTATCATTTCATGTAGAAAAGGTGGAGGGGAGGCAGAGGGAAAATCAAGAGACAAGGGCACGAAGTATTGAGTTTGGTGGACAAAGGATACTCAATCGGGATGTAGGAACACTAGTACATTAAGTGTGTTTTATTACCAAAGAAGTAAAAACATTGGTCTTGAAATTTGTGAAGAGTGGTATACAACTATATATATATATATATATATATATATATATATATATATATATAGTTTGCTAGAATCTACTTGATTTGCGAGAATGACCTTTAATCTAGGAAACCATGACCGAGGGGCATCTAAGCCGTCAAAATCACCTGGGGATTGCACTCATAGCTACACCAACCCTCAACTGGTTGGATTTTGGGTGTCTTCTCCCATCTAGCTCATCCCTAAGGGGAATTGAACCTGGGTCGCCCTGCTGATGAGACCCTCACCTTAACCGAATGAGCTAACGAGATTTGACAACACTTAGTTTTATATATATTAGACAACCCTAGGGCCATAAAACTTTACAGTTTTTTTTAATGTTTTTGAGGTTTCCCATAACTCTTTAATAATATAATCTATATTCATTGCTATTTAAATAATAATAATAATAATTTAATTTGAATTTTTTATGAATATATTTATTTATTGGACTTATATTTTCAACTATTACATCATTTCTAATTTCTAATTTTTTAATCATATGTTTCATTTTCAATCTTATTCTCATAAAATTTAAATCATCTTACATAAGACTATTTAACATCAAAAAAAAATAAAAAGGAATATGTAATCGTTAAGTTTTTCTATTCTTGATTCTCTACTTGATTTATTAACACTGTTCTAATCCTTAACTTTAGAGTTTTTTTTTTTTTTTTTTTGAGTTTCTTACTTTTGGATGAGTTATGATTCTCTTAAGCTCATATTGTTATAAGTCCTTTGTACTACAATAATAACAATATAGACATATACATGATATTGCATTACACGTCTCCACCTCTTCGAAATTGGATTATTATTGAGAGTTGTTTATTGTATAAATTGATTCTTAATGCATTGCCTTAGGGTTTACAATTATGGTTATGGTAAATGGTTATAATATAGATTTTTGTTATATAATTAATCAATGAAAAGGGTTCGCAGAACCTTCGGTTATCACACCCAAGGGGGTGGTTCTTTGTTAGGAAAATACTCTTTTTCACGATATGGAAAGTGTTTACCATGGTATATTGACAACATTATGATATATGGTAATATTTCGTAAATCGTTGAACATGAGTTAATTGAGATTATTTCTTTGGGAGTGGGTTTTAAATGTCTATATCGATGTCTATTCAAACATTGATTTGTACTTTGTAAAAGTTACGGATGAGTAAAGTGATTTTACCCATTCTCAGGCTCAATGAAAATGTAAACTAGCCGGAATCAAATATTTTAATTTTCTTTACCAAACTGAGGATTTGGTACTTCACCTTTTCCTTTTAGGGGTTATATAATTTTGTAGGGTTTACCATTTGATCATGCGGGGAAATCATTGCCATGAGTTTTAACTGTTATGTGTTTCCTTGCTTGTCAGGTTATGGGAATTAGAGTGACACTCGCCCGCTCTAAGGTTGTTTACTAATTCATTTACCTATTCTGATATTTGGTTTAAGAATCAATTTTACGCTTGCTTAAATAAGTGTTTTTGCATGATTGCAAGGTTTCACCACACGGGGGTCAAATTCTTGACTACCATGCTCATAACCTTGGAATCGGCTATGGTATACAATAAGTGGTTCTTAGCCGCACATCCAATTCATATTCAAGGTTTCTAACCATTTCTATTGAGTATACATTGGAATTTTCTTTTTCCAAAAATTAAGACCTTCGAGCTATAGGTCGATTGGCAAGGTCACATATGTGTTACATAGTTTTTTTAAAACAAACTTATTCTAGGTAAGGGTTAACGCACATCCTGAATGTGCATTAGAATATTATTATTAATAACAATCTGGTGTGAAATTCTAAGTCACGGTAGATCTAAGAGCTGAGGATACCTCACAAAGGAAGAATGAGCATACAAGTTGAATAAGAGTGAAAACTGTAGTAAAAAAGAGCAGAAGAATAATTATGTAGTAGAACTCAGATAGGAGCAGAATAATGTCACATGATCCAATAATCAGTATAATGAACAACAATGATACAATGGAAAGAATTCGAAATACATAGGATAATTTGAACCTCAATTGGTCTAGCATAGGGATTATCACCACTAGAGTGTTCCAAAAGACTGAAACTCAACTAAACTAAACTTAAACTCGGCAAACTGAAGTCACAATCAGTTAACTAACTAAGGAGGGCGCAATAGTTAGATTGTCATCCATGTCAATCATAAATGGGTGCATGAGGCCACAATCAGTGGCATTTGGAGCTCCAAACCCCCACAAGAGTCAGCTAACTCAAGTGGACTGCACTAGAACACTCAATTGGTTCCTATAAAATAGGGAACTGACTGAAGTGTTCTAAAATGATACATGTAGGGCTTAGAAGGTGGTATATGGATCTTAGATGACATTTTCACACCACTAGGGGGGAAATGACATCATCAACAACTAGGAAAAATAAATAATGCTAGGTAGGACAAGGATGGAGTATTAAAATATCGTAACACCCCCTCTTAATCCATACTTTTGCATCTTGGGCCCTGGTTACTGAGACCAAAGGTCACCCATACAATCAAATAAATGATAAAAAATAAATAAATGTCCATGAACCAAGGAAATGGGGGAAAATCTCATGGGAAAAATACCCCCCTTCAAAAGAACAGCAGTAGGGAACTCAAAGAACCTTCATACTAAGCAGAGAAGGAAAAAATTTTCCTTAGTGAAATCCTTTGCAAAAATATTGGCAGGTTGCTCCTATGTAGGATAGCAATGCATGTGCTAGATCTAGATCTGGATCTTGATCTGAATCTATATCTACTCCTCTGATGTGCCTCCCACTGTGTAGAAGTTGTATTTTCCAAAACAAGTCTTTCAGGAACCCTTCTTGATACTAGAGCGAATGGATCATTGTGGTCCAAATCATGAACCTTTGAGTACCCTTTGTCAGACAATCGAGATTTTTGCTTGGTTGTAGATCCCCCATGGCAAGTCTCTCCAAGATAATGTGGACCAAACCCCACCATCAGGTAGCACCTCTCTGAGAGAAGTGGATATGCATGACATAGTGCAAGTTTTGCATGAAACTAAGATCTGGTGGTTCTATGGTCAGATGGATCCCCAACTGTGTTCCCAGCAGCTACAAGGACTTTGTGAGCCCATATTGGCCTTGTCCATGGATTGGGAGCATGTGTTGGATCTGGATCTGAATCTGAATCTCCTTGAATTTTATTCTCAACATCAAGATCTTGATCCTCATCTTCATTAGAATATATATCACTATGATCTTCATCAGATTTTGATGGGGTAGGTAGAGAGTATGGAAAAAAAAATTGAAAATTCATATGCCTTGGAGGCATGGTTTGCAAACCCTTTCGCTATAATATTCCCAGTAGAAATCTCTGCAATCTCAACTGTGTCAAGACCAAAGACCAATTTCTTCGATGAACCTATGTGAGTCATCTAATATACAGACAACAAATTTCCTGACAAAGAAGGCACAAATAGAACATTTTTGAACTTCCCATGCTCCATATGTACTGTGCCCTTCCCTTCAACATAGATCTGAGAGTTATCTCCCATGTGAATAATCAGACCATCTTTGATATCTAGAGAAGAAAATGATTATATGGAGGAAACCATGTGGTTGGAGGCTCCTGAATATATGAGGAGGGCTTGTGATTTTGAAAATCCATCCTTCAGTGCATGGCATCTCTCATGACCATCAGACTCACTTCCAGAATCAATATCGCTTGCACCTTCTGGGAGGGCAATGTTGTGTTGTTTAAGAAGCTTGTTCATATGATCTATCTTCTTCTACATGCAAGATCTCTCTGGGTGGTTTCCTTTCTTGCAATAGGAACATTTGTATTTATCAAATCCCTTTTGTTTGTCCTTCTTGGATCTGGAGGCTCCTTATGATGGACTTGGCTTGGCATTCTGCTTGGGTTCAGATGGCCTCTTATCCTTTCCCTTGTGCTTCCCCTTCTCATTCGCACTTTTTGCTTCTCCAGCCATAAGAGCTTGATCTTTGGAGGCCTTTAAGGCGCCCATCTGGATCAACTTATCTTGTTCTTGGATGAGAGATTCAGTGAAAACATCTAAGGAGGGAATCTTCCAACCAAGGATTGACATTCACCCAGAATGGAAGGTAGAGACAAAGATAGAGAACTCAGGACCTAGCTTGCTTAGAATGGATAGAACCAACTGCTCATCCTTCTTCTCAATGCCAAACTGCTTGCATTTCATAACCAAAGATTTGAATTTCGAAAAGAATCTGTTGAATGGTATCGAAACTGCTCAATTGCAGAGAAATCAACTCATTTTCCAGAATATGGCCTCTTAGCTCATCTTGTTTGCCGAACGAAGAGAGTCTCTAAATTCAACCATAATTCTCTTGGAGTCTTTAATCTGTCGACGTGGAAGACTAGATCTCTAGAAATATATATACACATGAAACTAAATGCTTCATCCAATCTATTCATGTACATGGTTTTCTCCACATCTGATTGTGGTTCGAGATCCTTCCCCATTGTCACCCTGTACAATGATTTGTTGTGCAATATCATCTTCATATCATCCCTCCAATCAAGGTAATTTATGGGTGTCAGTATCATGGGAGAGAGAGGATTGTTCGAATTGTCCATTACAACTACTGGAGCGAATACAAGGTGCAAACTATTGCTTCTGCAACAAAACTACTGCTACTACAGAAAAACTGTTGCAACTGTAGAAAACTGTTGCAATTGCTGCAACTACTCCAACACTAAAAAACTTTGAATAACCTGCAAAAAAATATCAATAATGGAGGTAGAATACTACTGAGCACTGCTTTAGGGCAGTAGGCACTTTTATCCAGATCCTTCACACCTGGCTAGACCTCATTGGATTTCTCCAATCAATTCAATGCAATGGCACTAAGATTTGTTGTGGAAATCCCAAGGCTTCTGGTGCACTACCGAAAGCAATTTCTCAACCTATTCACTCTATGGCTCTGATACCATGTGAAATTCTAAGTCGCAACATATCTAAGAGTTAAGGATACCTCACACAGAAAGAATGAGCAAAAAAATTGAATAAGAGTGAAAACTGCAGTAAAAAAGAGCAGAAGAATAATTATGCAGCAGAACTCATATAGGAGCAAAATAATGTCACATGATCCAATAATCAGTATAATGAACAATAATGATACAATGGAGAGAATTCGAATCAGATGGGATAATTCGAACCTCAGTTGGTCTAGCATAGGGATTATCACCACTAGAGTGCTCCGGAAGACTCAAACTCAACTCATGGGGAGGTCAATTGGTAGGAAATATCCTATCACGCCATCCATATTGGGGAATAAACTATGATACGGAAATGAGAAAATATATTGCCCTGTATTAAGGGGCCAAGGGGGCTTAATTATGTTATATGGATATACAAATATTTAGGGTGTATTTTATTACATTTCGTGTAGAAGAGGTGGAGGGGAGGTAGAGGTAAAATGGAAATGGTATGAGGTGTGGAGTTTGATGGACAAGGGATACTCAATCAATATGTAGGATGGTTGATACTAGTTCTCTATTGAAGGGTTTTCATCATTGCTCATGTGTTTGGTTGGTTAATGGATCTTCAAATTGTTAATGAAATTGAGGTAATGAAGGATTATGATTTCTATCTTTGATGTGATTGTTATCAATTGGAAGTGTAGTTTAGGTGCATATTTCATGTCTAAAAATCATGTGTTTTTTATGCCTTTCAATGTAGCTTCATTCCTCGAGTCAATTTGAATTATTTTTTCTCTAGAAATTTCCCTTTCTATGATCCCTAAAATAATCCCTTCCACTATAGGGCATCTAGGTTTGTGCATTGCGACCTTGTCCCTTTCTAATATTTCGAAAGAAAACTTCATGCAATCCTTGGTTGACTCCATTTTCCCATTGTATAAAATACTAGTCTCCAATTCCTTCTGGACACTTATATTTTACAAAAAACAAAACACTTTTTTTTTCTAAAGTTACTTTTCATTTTCACCATGTACTCTAGTGTTAACCTCTAGTAATCCTACCCTATACTAGGGACTCCACCTTTGAGCTAGAGAAGAGATAGCCTAAAGAGAAAAAAGAGGTTAGGTGTGGTGACAATGGCCTCCCTCTTAGTTGTCCATAAGCTATCATTGATTTTAGGAATTCAATCTTAAGGTACTAGTTTGTGTGTTAACATGGAAGAACAAGCATCTCTAAGATGGGTGTATTCTTAATGGTAGAAAAAATGGTGGAGGTTGAAATATACAACTATTGGGTAGGAAACAGTGGCTTATATGATCATCTACTTATTCTTATAAAATTAGAAAAAAATGAGGGTAAAAAACCTCCATTTCCTTTTAAATCTAATCATGATTTGTTGGCTAAGGAATATTTTAGACTTCTTATTAAAAAAATGAAATTTTATTACCCTTGTTGATGAGATTCAGTTATTGTAACATCCCCATATTGCACAAAAAAAAAAAAATTATTTTTTTAATTTTTTTTATTTAACATAACTATGTATTTCAACACTTTTTCGTGAATTGTGCATCATATATTTATATATACAAATATATATATTTGCATGTAATAAAATAGATCTCATTTATTTTCTTGAAATAAATAAAAACATGAAATTGTACAGCTAATCTTAACTAAGATTAACTAGGCACACCCAAGTAAGGATTAACTAGGAACACCCAAGTAAACATATGTTGGATCTTACTCCATGAGTTCCCACAACTATCTTAAATAGTCAATTTGGTCTTTAAGTCCTTTGAGATGATTAAGAGGATTCTTCTTTAGTGATATCCTAATTTTTAGTAGTCCATACATAGTTCAATGCTAAGTATTATAAGGGATCCATCAGTCCTCGAGAAATCATAGTGTGGACATCAATTAGAGAGTATTAAACCCTTGTTAATGTTTATGTAAAATTCCATGATTAGAAGTTATTTATAATATTATTATGCAACTTTGTCCACACTTTAATTTGAAAGTTCGATACACATTATACATCAAGTCTACACGAATTATAAGGTAAAGAACATATTATGCTATCCCTTCATAATGCTAATATATGTTACTATTACAGACATAGATCCATCTTAAAAGACGATCTACAAGCTCCTAGAAACCCTTCCTCAACATTTGCACTCTCTGCATGCATGATTTAAGTGTGTAATGCAATGTTTATGGTTCTAATTTATCTAATTTGTGTAGTTTTACATATATGTCGTCTTAAATGTTTTAAATCTAATTTGAACGGACATTTTAATTTTTATAATATTTTTTTTTTTTTTAAAAGATACGTGTCAACTATAAGGTGAGCATGGAAGGAGATACACATCCCCTACTTGGTTGTAGAATGCACCTCTTCCGTGAAATAATCGATTTTCATTCAAATTAGATTGACTTTTAATTAATCTAAAATACATAAAGGAGTTGTGTATATGTGCGACGATTTTGCCCGGACGACGAAATAGCCCCATGGTCGTCGACCCCCTCTGGCACCGTTCCCATCCAATCTCCTCCGTACTAGATTCTGGATCGCAATGTGGGCCTGAGCTCCTTCGTCGACATGAATCGAGCGACGCTAATGTAGCATCGTGGGGGTTGGTGAAAGGAGTCACCTCTAACTCGGCTCGAAATTCTCTTCCCTCCATACCCTCTCCCCTGCGTAGAACCAAACTT
Organism: Larix kaempferi; assembly: GCA_027924585.1. Taxonomy (NCBI): domain Eukaryota; kingdom Viridiplantae; phylum Streptophyta; class Pinopsida; order Pinales; family Pinaceae; genus Larix; species Larix kaempferi. The sequence goes on along the minus strand of BSBM01000765.1, from coordinate 3,429,964 downwards.
GCAACAACATCGCATCCTCCGCGAAGAAGAAGAAGACGCGAAGAATACGCCTTCCAGGTCCAATCTCCGCCACCAAATCCGCGAAGAAGACGTATCTGTCACTGGTGATTTCCAAACCTAACAACAACCATAGATTTTAGTTGGATAATACATGGCATAGTATCCTGATCCATCTTAAAAACTCCTATTACAGCATTAGAAAATTCTAGATGTCTAGTATCAATGACGACACACAAAGGATATACAGGAAGAAATGGTCTAACCAATAGACCAAGACCAAGCTTTAAATCCTTTTTGTTTTTCCCAATCGCTTTGGTACTTGTTAAGCAAATTGATATGGATTGGTTCATCTTGATCTCTAAAAGAAATGTCTACAGCGGAGACTTTCATATGAGTGTAAGCTACATACTTCACCATTTAAGTTTATAAATTTATTCCAGTAAAATTGTTGGTAGTTTCCCAATCCGATGAAGGGTTTATATCATCTATTGTTTATAATAGAGGAGTTAGGTTCAGCATTGTGGAATGAGCTTCTGCGTTCTGCAAAGAAGTAAAGCTGCTCTTCGGTGGCCTACAAAGACCCAATTGAGTTTTTAAACAGAGGAATTATGGAACCGATCCCAATGCCTGTGACCTCAACAACTTACAGAATACTATAACTTGATTACCCTAAGTTCCTTCACACAGATACTTCTTTCTAGAAATAGAAATAGAAATGTTTTGATAGATAACCCAAAGATTTACAAAACAAAATTAACCAACATAATGAAGTTTACGAAGATGTAGAAAATAGTTTCTTCTATTAATGCTAAACATGTTGAATGCTTACAACATGATATAGTCGACTGGCTCTGATACCAAGAATGCCAATACCGAATCAAATAGTGACTTCAAACAGGCAACTCTGAATATAGGTACATAAAATACACACACATGTTGTCTATATTGCATTTAATATAACAATATTAAAAAAACAAAAGTTTCTACAAAACGTTGGCAACTATATTCATTTGGAAGGTTGTTGAATTGCCATGCCATCTAGGATCCCCTTGGTAATATGTTGTACGTTTATCCTAGGATTGTGTTTGCTCACAAATTGAAAGAATAGTTATAATGCTACACATCTCAATGGAGTACCCAATATATTTCCAACTTAAGCATGAGATCAAACCACGATCAAATGCACTTAAAAGCATCTAATCATGTAGTGTCTATAACTTCCATGATGAAGATGCTATTTTTAGAATTCTCATCTATCTCCTACTGGAAAAGTAGGAGCAAACTAATTTTTACATCATAAACTTTCTTTACTATGATCAAGTCCATATTCATTTGCAAGTTGGTAATTTCCATGCAAAACGTTGGCAGCTATATACATTTGGAAGGTTGTTGAATTGCCATGCCATTTAGGATCCCCTTGGTAATCTGTTGTAAGTTGCTCCTGGAATTGTGTCTTCTCACAGATTGAAAGAATAATTATCTCTCATAAATAATGCAATGTTCACATAATAGCTCTGTCTCGAGCACCGATTATTTCTGCATACCTGCATATACATTGACTATTGAATGTATTGATATGTACTGAATTATAATGCTTATAGTGCTCAGTTATAGTTCTAATGACATAGTTAGTTGCACCCATTGATCCACTGTTGGTTGCAAGTACCCCTATAATAATGGAAAATATATTTAAAGGATTCATTGGTGGTAGGTTCACTAGATAAATTAGTGGTGGCTTTCTAAGAAACTATCAAATTGGGAGAGGATGCTAATAGCTATTGCCTTCTACTAAAAAAGGCTTTCGATTTGGGTATTATTAATAAATTGTGGACTATGCCTTTTGAAAAAGATGGGATAGGTATATTGAACAACTATCTTTGGTTTTCCTACATCTCTTGCGCTTTCTCTTTGTTAACACAATCCAAACACAGTAATAGGGCACTGACCTAGTGTCTTAGCTTGGCCTAGGTGATCTATTCCATTTTGAATTTGATCCAAAGTTACATATAATACAAAGATGAAAAATTGGGACCTACAAAAACAAATTTGACATGAGCATAGGTAAGGGCTACAGAGGTAGGAGAAGTATTAGAGAGAAGAGCATCAAACTCACAAGTGTTGGTAACAGAGGCTTTCACAAAACCATACACATTCCTTACAGATCCATATGCATCCATTTCAAATACAAATTCGGGTATGTATGTTCATGTTAGAGATCCAGATATAGAACTTCATGGTAAAGGCCTTTCTGATCCTCAATTTTTTTGATGCATTGATTTTCTTTCCCCACAAGACACCATCCTAAATTGAAATTTTCTATTTCTAGATTTGTGAATCCTAGCATTGCTCTTTTCCAATTTAATCAGAGATATCTATTTTACTTCACTTGAAGGAAATGCGGGTCTATTTGGAATGGGAGTGAATGTATCTTGCCCCATGGTTATTCCTAAGCCAATAATTCTAAATCCAAATACAAGTGGGAGTCCAACTGGAGGAGGTATTGCAGTGATTAAATCTAGACGCAACAGAATTGTTCTTAGTGTTTCTGCAATAATTGCAATATCTACAGCAACTTCCATTGCATTTGGTGTGGTTTTTGTGACCATCCTGAATATAAGAGCAAAATCTAGTTCAATATTAATGAATCTTATGCTTGATATCTTTTCTCAGATCATGTATGACCAGTTCTCATGCATTGATTAACAAAGATTGTGACCTTGCAAGGGGAGGTTTTGGGACTGTGTACAAATTATTCCTATGGGATGGGAGAATAGTTTCTATAAAGAAGCTGATGGTTTCAATTTTGGTTAAATCACAAGAATACTTTGAGAAGGAGATACATCTTTTGCGCAGAATCAAGCTTCCAAATCTAGTGAACTTGCAAGGCTACTACTAGACACCACAATTACTGCTTCTTATATATGATTACATTCAAATTGGAATTTTGTATAGTCGACTTCATGAAAGATCTCAGACAGATTCGTCGTTAAGTTGGTCAAGTCGTTTTAATATAGCTCTGGGGACTACAATGGGGCTTGCACATATTAACCATGCCTGCAAGCCACCAATGATACACTATAACATAAAGTCCAACAATATTTTGCTGGATGAGAATTGCAACCCTAAAGTTGCCGATTATGGACTTGCAAAGTTGTTGCCCATGCTCGATATATACATTCTTAGGAGCAAAATACAAAGTGCATTAGGATATATGGCACCTGAATTTTCCTGCCATAGCCTTAAAATAAATGAGAGATGTGATGTCTATGGATTTGGGGTGTTCCTGCTAGAACGTTTTACAGTCAAAAGGCCAGTTGAATACATGGAGGATGATTTTTTGATCTTATGTGGCCATGTGTGGTCATTACTTGATGAAGGAAAGGCACTGACTTGTGTTGACTCAAGTTTATCTTACCTTTGTCTCATATTGGACTATAGTGGGAAGTCCATATTTGACCATAAAACACAAAATATCTTACCTTTGTCTCTTATAAAAGACCATCTTTAGATATCTCATACTTTCCAATATCTCCTTCAATACTCACTACAATCTCATTGCTTATGAACCAGGTAATATTTTATTACATTGATCTCATCATTCTTCTCAACACAAACAAATATTCGGACCATAGACTTTCCCCTATGATGATGGATTTTAGCATTTTTCCTTTTGGGTATCGCTTAATGTCATGGAGTCATAGTGTAATGATGGGTTTAATGATGGACTCATAGAAAAATGTTGGCAACTATATTCATTGGAAGTTTATTGAATTGCCATGCCATCTAGGATCCCCTTGGTAATCTATTGTAATTTTCTCCTAGGATTGTGCTCACAGATTGAAATAATAGTTATCTCTCAGAAATAATGCCACACATCTCAGGGGACTACCCAAGAGATCTCCAACCGTGAGCATGAAATAAAATATACTTAAAAGTATCTCTAATCATGTAGTGCCTACAAGCTCCATGATGGAGATGTTATTTTTAGAATTTTCATTTATCTCCTACTGGAAAAGTAGGAGGAGAAAACCGATATTTGTTTCATCAAGCCCATATTCATTTTCAAGTTGGTAATTTCCATGCAAAACGTTGACAGTTATATTCATTTGGAAGGTTGTTGAATTTTCATGCCATCTAATATCCCCTTCCTAATCTGCTGTAAGTTGCTCATGGGATTGTGTCTTCTCACGGATTGAAAGAATAGTTATCTCTCATAAATAATGCTTACTAGGGAGTACAAGCTCAAAGCAGGTGAAGGAAAACTCGAGCCTTTCAACCCAAATATTGGGCGTGCAACTCGAAGAAAGAAAATGGAGGATGAAGACAATCGTACAAAGAAGGAGAAGGCCTTCCACAAGTCTTTTTACCGGATGTCAGATATGGTATAAAAATTGTTTGTTGATTAATAAGAGAGATTAGAAAAGAATGAAAAGAAGAAGGTGAAAGTAGAGGATAATGCTTTAGTGAACCATGGAAATGGAGGAGATCCTCCTGAACCTCCAGCTCCATATTCAAGTTCAATCTCTTCTTCTTCTTCTCATTCTCATCATTCTAGTTTCCATCGAAAATATGCTTTTAAAAAATCATTATTGAAACTAAATGTTAAATTTGATTTCCCGTGTTTAATGGAGAAGCTAATGCAGATAAATTGAACAAATGTTGGATTAGACAGATCAAATTTTACTACCATGTACAACATATCAAAGAGGAAGAGGTGAAGATCCAGTTGGCTTCTCCTCGAATGGACGGCACATCCCTTGTATGGTGGGAGAGCAAATTTCAGAAAGGTAGCAAGCAAAATGGTAAACTCTTGTATTCATGGTCTGAATTTACTTCTGCATTAAGAAATCAAATATACCCATTGGGTCATGTACAAAAGTCCATGATGGAATGGAAAAAATTGAGACAGGGTAAAGTTCAAAGTGTTCAAAGTTTCACATAAGAGTTTAGGAAGAAGGCACTTGCATTGAATATTCCTTTAGATTCTCTGAAAACTTTGATGAAATATATTGGTGCACTTCACAATTACATTTTTCACACATTGTTGTTTCTTAATCCCACTAATTTGGATGAAGTGTGTGTGCAAGCAACTCATCTTGAAAGAAGGGGAAAGAATGTACAAGAATATCATCTAAAGAAGCCTTCCAAGTTCCAAAACAACAAGTTCAAAGGAAAAGGAAAGGGCAAGAAGACAGCGATAGCAAAGAAAGAGGAAGTAAATCCATCTTGCACTCATTGAAAGGTAGATGGGCATTATAAAGAGCATTGTTGGAAGCTACATCCCAAGCTTAAGCCTAAAAAAATTGGTGGCAAAGGGAAGTAGAAAATTGTTGCTATAGTGCAGCAAGACTTGAGTTGTGATTCAGGTGATGAAATGAGGATTGCAGTTGTTGGAGTACAAGGTAAAAATCCTTTCATGCTAGTTCAAGTTCGACAAATGCATCTCAATATAATGAAAGAAGAAGAAGTGAATTATTTCATATAAGGGTTATATATAAACACGCAAAAATAGATACACTATTTGATGTGGGTTCTCCAGTTAATTTGATATCAGAAACATTTGTTAAGAAGTTGGGTTTGGAAACAATACCTCATCATAGTTGGGTGTGCGACAATGAAAAACTAAATGTCACCAAGCACTGTAGAGTTAGATTTTTTATAGCTTCAAAATTGATAGATGAGTTTGATCTGGATGTTGTACCCCTTGACATTTGTGGCATAGTTTTGGGAAGCCCATATATATATGATAGAAAAGCAGTCTTCTTCTATCATGAGAAAAAATACCATCTCACAAAAGATAGAGTGGAATATATTTTTAGAGCTCATAGTATGAAAGTTAACTCCACTCTTGTTAGTGCAGGGAAGATGAAGAGATTCATCAACACTAATAAGAGATGTATGATCATGGTTGTGAGAGAAAAAGATGTCGATACATCTGATGCTTTCCAAGGTTGTGATCCCTCTCATAAGAAAGAAATGTTTGGTATTGTTTCTAACTATGATGAGATATTTCAGGAACCAAGTGGATTTCCTCCTAAGAGGGAGGTTCAGCATGAGATTCACCTTCAACAAGATGCCTCTCTTCCAAATGTGGGAATGTATAGGATGTCAGCTTTGGAAATGGAAGAGATCAATAGACAGGTGCAAGACTTGTTGGACCAAGGAGTCATCGGGCCTAGCTCATCTCCATGTGGTTCTCCCAATTGTGTTGGTGCTAAAGAAAGATGGCACATGGAGGATATGTGTTTCCTTATCGGGCTCTGAACAAGATTACGGTGAAATATAGATACCTTCTTCCTCATATATATGATTTGCTTGATCAATTAAAAGATGTTGTTTATTTCGCTTAGTTAGATTTACGCAATGGTTACCATCATATCAGGATTGCAGAAAGTGATGTGTGGAAAACTGCTTTCAAAACCAAGAAGGGTTTATTTTAGTGGTTAGTGATGCCATTTGGGCTATGCAATTGCCTGGAAACTTTCATGCATGTAATGAATGATGTATTTCAACCATCCTTAGATGAATTTATGATTATATACTTAGATGATATTCTTGTCTTCAACAAAACTTGGAAATATCATGTAAGGCATGTAAGTCAAGTGTTAGATACTTATTTGGAAAAACTTATTTAGTGTACTTGGGTCATATTGTAGGAGGAAGACAATTGAAGATTGAACATTCCAAATTTGAAGTAATTGTAAAATGGCTTAAGCCTACAATTGCAAAAAAAGTGAGAAGCTTCTTGGGATTAGTTCAGTATTGGAGAAGATTCATAGATAATTTCTCATGCATAGAATCTCCTTTGTGTGCCTTGACCAGTGTGAAGAAATTCTTTCAATGGGGAGAAAAGCAACAAAATTATTTTGACACCTTGAAAGAGAATATCAGCACAGCACCAGTATTAGCCTTACTGGACCTTCAACATCCATTCAAAATTGAGACTGATGCTAGTGGATATGCCGTGGGTGCAGTGTTGATGCAGCATCGCAAGCCTATTTGTTACCACTCTGAAACATTTTCTCAATATGTGTTGACACAAACCCAGTCGAAGGGGGTTCCTCGCTCTGTTGACACCCAAACCACCGTGATCTCCCTGAGCAACGGCCCAGACAGGTTTTACCCCATCCAGCAACACCTGCAGAGCAGATGAAGTCTCACCCGAGATGTTTGAGGGAGAGCTAACGGAACCACGTTTCCGTCGAATGAATGAGGACCAAATGCATCAACTTATTTACTTATCGCAGCATTATTTAACAAATATAAGAATTCATCTTATGCATCAATAGAACCATATCATCATTCAACGGATCTTATTGTTAGCAAAACCATAATGCGCAAGCATAACATCATTTGGAACAGGGAAACATTGCATCATTCACAAATTCATATTGCATATCACAGTTATAACAGAACAACAGGAAAAGACACAATGATTCTGCTCAAAACTCTATCATGTCATATTAACCTTCGCAACAAAACAAGTATACATCAACCAGTTCTTTTGTCGCATACCAAGATTCACAAAGACCAAAACATGCGCAATTCTTCTCTCATCATCGGTCTCAAATATATCAATTCTATCAATTTCTTATTCTAATACTTGCAATGCTACATCTATTTATACGCTTGCGCCTTTACATTCATGGTCCACTTAGACAACCACCTAACTACTTCTTAACAAGATTTACAACATAATGACCCTAACCCGCACAATGCAGTCCAAAACGACCGAAAAATACATAAAGTAATATCATTTTCGACTTCTGCGCAGTTTTCCTTATTGCACAGCATCTTTGACCTTTCACAACATCCGCAATGTTGCGCAACTGACTCATCCAAACCCTCCTTCCAATAGGCCCCCAACACAATCTTGTGGCTCCCCCTTGAGCCACTTCAGCTAGACATGGTGTATTCGTTGATCTTCAGCTTGAAATATTCATACTACTGACTGATATCCCTGACTTGCTCCTTGGTCATCGCAACAATCTCCTGACTCTCTATCACATCCTGCACTAATGGGTGCTCAATCAACTTTTCAGCAACTGCCTTCTTACCATCCTGCACAGCCTGCAGCTTAGAAAATGCCTTGACCGAAAACTACGCGCCAATATCCTGGAACTCATCCAACTGCGTAATGCGCTTCCACTAACACTCTTATGCCTTCGTAACTTGTTGTTGTAACTCCTTCAGCTCCACAAACTTGCTGACCTGAACCGCCAGTCGCAGCACTCTCAGCGAATCCTTCATTGTTGCTAGTTTCCCTTCTGCTTCCTGCGCTAGCTTGGTCAGTTGCTCCAGTTTCTCATCCTAGACTATGCTGCCCCAAAATTGTGCACTTGCTTCAGTCACTTTTGTCGCTTCTTGCTCCAACTCTCCGAGATGGATCACCAAATCCTCGAGGGCGCTTTTCCTTTCTTTTACGTGCTCTAGCATTGTGCTTAAGGCACTAGAGAAGCTAACGTTGTCGCGCTGCAACTGGGCAATGACAGCCCCAAGTTGTTGTGCTCGTTCGACCGCATCTAACTGCACGGTGGGTTCCAATACATACTGACACGCCTCTGAAATTGCCTCTTCCAACCGCACACTGTTGTCCCAGAGATTTGCTTTCTCCACTATCAAGCAGTCCTGTTCCTGCTTAAAATCCGCCATTGCTCTATCATTCTTTGCAATCAGTTGCTCTTGCTTATTTTCCAATTTTTCGACCACTTCCATCGCTGCTACCTCTTTCTCCTTTAATTCTGTGACCTCTTTCTGGGCTGCTTCCACGTTCTCCTGTGATCGCAAGAACTGATTGCTGATATCCTGCTCTCTATCTGCCATCTCCTGAGTGGCAATTGTCTGCATATGCACCAATGTCTACGTAGACAGCCCATTGATGTTGGGGGACAAAATTTGTAACTATTGCAAGGTGCCAAGGAGGTATGCAGATCCTCATTGTTGGCTGCAATTGCAGTCGGGGGAATTTGAACATTCTGAACTCGCATCCCAGTGCTGATTGCGCCAACGTCCTGTACAGTCTCTACATCTAGTGCTTTCTTCAAAACAACATCACATAAAGAATCAAGCCGAGCTTTTACCTCACTGAATCCTTCTGTCGCTTGCTTCGTCATTGCTTCAGTTATCGCCGCTGTGGCATTTTGTATGGCCTCGATAAGCTAGTTCAATTGCGCTTGCATCCCTGGGGCTACGCCACTTGCCATACCCCGCTTGTGTCATGTCTTCGTTCGAGCCTCCTCAAATATGTGCTCTGCTTCCTCATCAGTGGTTGTCCGCGATGACTCTTGATCACAAAGCGGGTCCATCCCTTGTATAGGATCAACTGGTGCATCCGCTAGGGGACCCTTCTCAACTTCTTCCATATTGACCAGTTCTCTCCATTCAACGGGCCAATCATCAACGATCGAATCCAGGTCTTCACCTGACATTTTATATGGTTTCGGAAACCATTGTTACTCCGGGTCAAGCCGTGCCTGGACATGAATGGCGTGTGGTCCAATCACAAACCGAGAAACCCATTCATATTTTTCTATGGTTGCTTGCAACAATCGTGGAACATTCATGGTCACCGCCTATATCGCCTCCCAGTAGATCCAGAACTGTGTTGTGCAACCCTTAAGCCGTTCAGCCTCTCGCACCCACCAGAGGTTTTGGTAGTGCACGCCCTTACAAACCTTGACTGCGTCTACCTCCATGCCTTGATAATCTTCAAGCTCCATCCAAGCCACAAGCGCAATCAAAATCAGCAACGAACTATATGCGAATGGTCACTTCCCCGCCTGGACCTCAATCGCATCCTATGTCAACTGGTTTAGCAAAAAGAGCGAACAGTTCATCTAGACCCCTTGCGCACACATCTCAGCACATGCAATGACTCCGGATTTACCTTGGTTGGGTCGGTTATTCCTGACTAGTTTAGTAGAGAAAATATGTGCCCCGATGCGCACCACCTGATCATTGATGATGTCGATGCGGTATGCCCATACGTCACACTGCAAACCATAGTGCATCCTCAACCTCGTTGTGAGCTTCTTATCATTGTTCTTCCCCTGAAAATACTGCAAGGGGTTTTGCCCATCCTTTGGAAACCCCATGATTTCTAAAATAAGGTCGACCGTGACTGTGACCAGTCTGTTCAGCCATAAAATCCCATCGTGGAAATGGGCCAAAATCTGCTTTACGCAGGCAGTTTCCTCAGTCAACTGCGCAAAATGCGGCATGTGTATCATACGCAATAGTCTGGCCTTATCCAACCCGCGCACCCAATCCTTCGGAATAAGGGGTACCGAGTTGCCTCCTGCTGCGACCCTCGGTTCATATGGTTGCATCGTAACATCCCTTAAGGCAAGCAGATCATGGTCCTCATACTTCATCCGCATCAACGCAGGTGCAATGTCTATGGAGTAGACCATTCCCTGCGGTATCACTAGCATCCTTACTTGATATCGCTGGTTCTTGGTAGGCTTCCTGGGCGGAACATTGGGCCGACAGGGAGGTACATACCCAGGGATATCCATAGTAGATACCCGTCATGAGCTAGTTCGACCACCCCTGAGGTCAATGGACCCACCTCCGGCAGCTGTATCGATGATCGGGTTTGTCGCTTGTTGGACACCGGGGAGCCAGACTGCTTCCCTCCCCTCCTCTTTCTTACTATGGACGATGACCCGACCGGCATACTAGAAACTTCCTCCTCGATCGACACTGGGACGACTAGTGAGTCCCATTCGCTTGAAATATCAACCATGACCCGTTCACTTGGCATGCCGCACCAGCACCCCGGAATGCTCAAGGAGTGCTCAACCTTCCTACACTTGACAACTCACTCAACGTATTGCAACTCTACTCTAAAACTCTAGAAAAATAAGCTCAATTCACTCCTTGCACAATGATAATTGTCGACTGCACTCGACCCCTTCTTATAGCGTCAATTCAATCCAGCAATCATCATGACCAAATCAACCCAATCATCACAACCAAATCATGCATTAATTGTCTGAATCTGTTGTTGATCCTCTCAATCCAACGGTTGGATCCGATATAAATTCGCATGGCTTCACCAAGCGACGTCGGCTAACTGCATTTAACTACCTGCATTTATTGTTGATTTGGCTGTGTTGCGACCTCGTGGCCGTCGCCACATGGCTTCCTAACAGCGATACCATCTCTCCTACTTGCGCATCCCATCCCTACTAGTGCGCCATCCTGCCACCTAGCATTTTGCATTTGTTTTTATTTTTTTATTTTTCTTGTGCAATGCCTTTAAGCATCATGCAACTCTGAGCCCATCCTGTAGGGATTCATCCTGCTACCGTTAACGAGATTGGGTAGCAGCGCTCCATCTAACTTCTACAGTTTTACTGCGCCTCCTGAAGTAATGCACCTAATGAGATAGGGACCTAGCCAATGCATATGTAACTTACCTGGATGCTCCATGAACTTGTTGTCGTACAACAGCACCAAGTCGCCTTGTTGAAATCGCTTGTTTTTAAATATGTCGATCGTGCCGAGCTTTTTGTCGATCCTTCTCGACGCACTGGTGAAAACCTGTGACAAAATGGTCCTCCTCAATCTACACCAATTGTGCCAGTCGTTCTTCTAATGCGGCTTCATCTTCCATGCCTTTCGTTTCCGCTATGTGTAAACTCAGAACAATGTACTCCATAGGCATGACTGCCTCTTTCCCATACACCAATTTGAACGGTGTCTATCCCGTCAGCCTTTTACAAGTGGTATGATATGCCCACAAGCCCGCTGGAATATTCAAATCTCAGTCATCGCGATGTGTGTTAGTAACCTTTATAAGCGCATGCTCCAACACTGTGCGATTGATGAAGTGACTCCCTTGGTCACTCATCAATATCTTCGGGCATCCAAACCGAGTAACAATATTATCAAACAAGAATCATGTTGTTGTCACAGCGGTGCAATCTACAACAGGTGCAGCCCCCTCCCACCTCGTTAAATAATTTTTCGTTGTAATGATGTACCGTGCACCAATTCGCTTTCCAGGTGGGTTGATGGGTCCCATGAAATCCACATCCCATTTATCAAATGGTTGCAATGTCACTTGAGGTACCAACGGCATCTCATCCCTTCGTGATGGTTTTCCAGTTCGTTGATAGACATCGCAAGTTCGAGCATAATCCGTCACATCATTATGAAGAGTGGGCCCCAGAGCCCTGCACGAAGCACCTTCCTAGATGTAGTGTGACCTCCATAGTGTCCCCTAGCCACTCCTACATGTGCCTCTACCAATATATGCCCTTGTTTATGAGTTAGGACACATCGCCTAAAGATCTCATCCAGTCCTAGTTTATAAATCTATCCAGCGATCAACTGAAAATCCACAGCCTTAACCACCAATTGCTTCTTCTGACTTATGGTAAACTCCTCCAGTACAGCTCTTGTTGCCAAAAACTGAATTATTTCTTCGTAGTAGTCGTCAACCACCTCAACTCTAAATAGTTGCATGTCGGGCAACCCAGCTTCAATGTTTGTTGGCTCCTCACCTATTTCAATTCGCGATAAATGATCCGGCCCTACATTCAAGCGACTTGGCTTCACAATTACCTCAAAATCAAACTCCTGAAAGAGAAGTAGCCAATGGCATATCTTCCCCCCCAACATAGGATTATTCACCAGGTATTTCAAAGTAGAATGGTTTGTGAACATCTTGAAATGACCCCCCAACAATTAATGCCTAAACTTTTGTAGCGCATATACCATCGCCAGACCTTCCCTATCGGTAGTCGTATAATTTATCTCCGCAGATGAAAACTTTTGACTTGTGAAAGCAATTGGGTGGTCAAGATCTCCTTCTCCTGGTTGTGCGAGCACCACACCCAACACAATCAACGAGGCATCCACATGGAATCAACGAGGCATCCACATGGACATGGAATTCCTTTCCCCAATCAGGAAATACCAGTATCGGTGCAGAATCCATCTTAGCCTTCAGTGTCTCGAAACATACTTGACATTCTGGACTCCATAAGAATATCACATCCTTCTTCAACAATTTTTCCATAGGAGTCGTTATCGCAGCATAACAATGGATAAACTTGCGGTAGTACCCCGTGTGCCCCAACGTCGTTCTCAACTTCTTTACATTTTTGGGCGGTGTCAAGCTCAAAATCAGCACAATTTGTGTTGGGTCAACCAACAATCCTTGCTTGCAAACAATGTGACCCAACAACATCCCAAACGGTGCGCAAAAAATACACTTCTTCAATTTCAGCGAGATATGATTCTGTCGACAGCACTCCAGCATCAGTCGCAGGTTTGCCAGATGGTTGTTGATCAATCCATAAACTGTCAATTCATCCATATAGACTTGCAAAAACTTCTGAATAAAATCTCTGAATGCAGCGACAACAACCCGGGAGAATATCGCAGGTGCATTCTTTAGTCCAAATGGCATCATGGTGTACTGGAAACAACCCCATTCAGTCACAAACGTCGTCTTGTGATGATCCTCTTTCACGCTCCTGATCTGGTGATAGCCAAAAAATCCATTTGTGAAGGAATAAATTTATTGGCCACCCACCCCTTCCAGTACCTCATCAGTGAATGGCGTCGGAAATGGATCATGCATACACGCATCATTCAACTTCCTCAGGTCGACACAAATCCGAACCTCACCCGTCTTCTTGTCCTGAACCACCATGGGACTAATCCATTCGATTCTTCGACCGGTTCAATTATTCCAACATCCAACATTCTTTCAAGTTCAATTTTTACCCTTTCCTTGTGTCGCAGATTCAGTCGATATGGTCACTTCCTTATTGGTTTCGCATCTGGCTTCAACGAAATCTTCATCTCTCCTAGATCCCCCAGTATTCCCTTCATTTCGGAAAACTTTGTAGGGAACAAATCTTGGAATTCATGCAACAGGTCTGTACCACTTTCCATCATTTCTTCATCCCAGTAGTCCCTGACATTCGCAAACTTTGGGTTCTCCTCCATCCCAATGTTGACCTTCCTAAGCTTCAACGGTTGATTTATCGGATTTGTCGGTGCGTCAAGTGCTACAACATCCCGACTCCCTTCGGTTTCTGGGATATTGATATTCCATGGGTCATCACCATCCTCTGGCCCTCCAGTAATATTATATCATTTCATTATCGACTACGTCTGACAATGCGTATGCGAATCCACAGGGTAGGCAACTCGAACCACCTTCAGAACAACATCGCGGATGAGATGCAAGGCATTATGAACATCTAGATTAGCATCCGCGAAGCTGAAGGTATGAGTGAATCAAACCGTCAACTCTAACCAAGTGGTAATCTCCCCTCGCAACTCAGCTGAGGCATACCAAGATCGCGGCATTTCATCCAAAGTGTGGACAAAAGGCATGGACCCATTCATCCTGTGGTCGCGAGGCCCACAAAGTTTGACATTCAATCAGATGATCATCGGGGTCAGTCTGCCCATCATACTTTCCATTGTGGTATACTTCTGCGTTGCCAAAGTGAACCATCATCAATCTTCGACACTGCGACCACCGAGTAATTGACTTCTTATGGGTCGCCCACCACTGTGCTCGAGCAAGCTTCAGCGCCTCCTCCAGTGCCAGCAATCGCTATGGTTCTGACACCTTGTCTTCAAATGCCACTAGAAATTCAAACAACCCGGGAATTCCTTCATATACTGGTAATTCAACAGTTTCAAGTGCAACACGGCACAGCGATTGCGTGATCAAACCACACTTTTTGAACGACACCTCATGCATGCGATTCTGCCAGTTCTCTAATGCATCATCAGAATCGGAAGACGCAGAGCTAAAGCTACACCAACTGAGTTTATAGTCGGCAGTCGGATGGATGTAATCTTCTGAAATGTTATATGCATGATCCCATCCTCTTACAACTTCATCCTTAACTGGTTCAACATACCTATGCCCTTTAGTCGGATCCAACGGAGCTATGACTCTGAGGTCTTGATTTTCAAAGGTCATCACCCGCTTCTTGAAATTAATTAATGCCATACTGTCATTGTCCCATCCAATCCCTAGCAATGCGGGATAGGAACCACCACCATCGACAACTTCAATAACATCAAAATCAGCATAAGTTTTCATCCCCTCAATATCCACAACAAGGCGCAAAATTATCCCAATGGGTGTTACTTTGGCCTGATTAGCCAGTCATAGCTGCACGGGAGACCATCTCAGCGTTGGGATCCCCATATTTTTCCATGTCTACTTTGTTAGAATATTGACATCTGAGCCTAGATCTAGAATGACTGAATCTACCTCGTAGTCCCCAATCTGGATATTCATGTGCATCTCCTTTCCTATCTTCTTCCGCTGTAAAGAGTTCACTGTGGACTCTTTCCGTCCCCTAGTTAGTCAATGCAACAGACTCTCAATCTGGGCAAGAGCATCGGGATCTCATGTCAGCGACAAGCAACTTTCAAAGAAGTTCTGCAAAGTACCATATTGTCACAATAGTCCTTCTCCCGAAGTGGAGTCAAAAGCAGCGGGCATGTCATAAGTAATTGACTTGCCAATATTTCTTCCTATCGCATCACATGCTTCAAAGAATGTGTCTCGCTCTGCATCAATATCAAACTGCACCTTCTTCTTTCCAGCTAACCAGATGAGTGGATGTGTATCATCTTCTCCTGTCATCGCACCTCTGCGAGTGATAACAGCAACGTCAACATCTTGCGTCCTTGGTTCTGCTAAAATCATCGCGACAGTTGGGCCTTGATTTTGGTTCAACGGTGGATTCGCAGGTTGATTCACATTCTAATTTGCGTTCTGATTCTGACGCTGATTCTAGTTCTATGGTGGATTATGATTCAGAAATTGGTTTTGATTCTACACCTGGTTCGGCAACTGGTTTTGGTTCTGTAACTGCGGGACATTTCCTGCTTGCCATCTCGCAATCAACTGCGGACAGTTCTCAAGAGTGTGATCAACGACAAAACAATATGTACACTGTGCTTGCAACTGCAGGAAATCTCTCTGATAGGGTCCCAATACTCCTCAATTATAACATTGTACAGGTCTGTGACCATGTCCTCCTCCTCGACCAAAGCCTCCACCTCGTCCTCCTCGAAATACTCCGTGGAATCCTCCTTGTTGTTGATAGTGCGGTTGATTAAATTGTTGTTGCATGGGGTTCGGTTGCAGTTGAACACACTGCCCTGGCTGAACATACTGTGCTGACTGAACGTACTGTAGTTGATGCAGAGCCATCTGCGTCTGGTTATACTGCAGTTGCGGCACAAACTGTTGTTGCAGCTACGGTACAAATTGCATCTGCGGTTGAGGTGGCGGCGGGGCCACCTGCGGTTGTTGTACTGCACGATGGTCGTCTCCTTTTACGTAGTATGGGTCGTATGTTCTTTCCTGAAGTAGGCCATATGCATGGAAATCCTTATCGTCATGCCCAAAAGACTTGCAGAATGTGTAGTATAAATTTGTCGGCTTTGTGACCATCTTCTGCATGTAAACACACTCTTCATGTCGATGGTCATGAGCTTGACAAATGCGGCACCATGGCATACCTCCACCACTCAATGGGTTCGGCGCTCCTGATACTAGGTAGTTTCTGAAATATGGGCAATTATCCCTAGTGTGTCCCTCTGCATGACATCAAGTACACTAAACCTATTTGCGGTGCTCCTTGCCCTTCTTGAGATCTTGCAACTGAATTTTCAGATTCGCCAGTTGCGCCTAGATCTGAGACATGCTAGATGCATTCTCACCAACAGGTGAAACTTCTAACTTCATCGAAATCTCCAGAGCCTCGCTCTATGTCGCAATCTTTTGCTGCATCAACGGGAGTCTAATATGAGGTAGTAACGCCGCGATGAACCATTCCTTATGTTGAACGTCGCTCATCTCAAAACTAACCCTTTCCATTAGTGTTTTAAACCTCTGGTCAAAATCCCAAACAGTTTCATGAACCAATCCAATGCGCGGCCCTAAAGAGTTATCGCCAATTGACCTTTCTTGGCCTCACCATCCGTAATTTGTTTAACAGTCCACACAGCTTCACATAAGAACCAATATTGTTATGGGTTGTCAGTTCCATTTCCATGGAACAGAGGTAACTTCGCATCATTTCCCGCCATCCTAGGCTTCCTTCCTACAATCGTTGATCCGCTAGTAATTGAGTGTTGTTGAGACGTTGAACACGGCGGTGTCCAAGTCGTATTTCTTCCTGGTTGTGATATAGTGAGCGGAGGTGTGGGTACATTACTACTAGGTTTTGGTCTTGCCTCTATCCCAGGCGTAGCCTGGTTGTCCTTGTCGGCACTGTGGGGTCGCTTCATCCCATGTGGTCTTCCTTCGTGGTTTTGCTTTTCGATCGCAGCAGGACCTTCCCTTGTCCTCTGCCTCTTCTCTTGTCGAAACCTTTCTCCTCCCCTCATAATACCACTCTGTTCCTCAGCTTCCTTCATAGTCTCATCGTAACTTGCACCCATCTACCCCATATCATTCCATTCGCCTCCCCCCTTCCTTCGCGGTATCCATAGCCTCCGCCCACTAGGGTTCTTTTACTCAAGATTCATCTTCAGTATGCCCTTTTCGCAGATGAGCATCTTAATGGACAATTGCAACGACAACAGGAACCTGCCTCTCGGTCCATTGAAGAATTCCCTTTCAGCTTCGCTAGAATATTTCATTGTGTCGACTGCAAACTCAGTGATATAGCCCTCTAATATACTGTCAAACCAGACTTCAACAGCCTGCGATGCTCTGTTGTCTACCTCCTGCAACTCCTGGATCAATTCTGGGGTCCAAGATATTGGCTCACCGCCTTGGAAATTTACCTTGCGAAAGGTCAATTGTGCCAACCATTCATACAAGATGATCGGGAATTCACAGAAAAAATACTCGTGTGGACCATCGTGTATATACCTTTCCAGCCACCTATCTGTCGTCAGTCCAGGGTTATGATTCTCTTTCTCAGCAAACTCTCGCAACTTTTGGTCGAACCAATCTTGAATTTTCGGTCTGGTCGGATGCCACAACATGTCCTCCCTCCACTTCGCGCTAGGGTCCCGGAAACAAAACCATTTGTTGACACAAACCCAGTCGACAGGGGTTCCTCGCTCTGTTGACACCCAAACCACCGCGATCTCCCTGAGCACTAGCCCAAACAGGTTTTACCCTATCCAGCAACACCTGCAGAGTAGATGAAGTCTCACCCGAGATGTTCGAGGGAGAGCTGACGGAACCACATTTCTGCCGAATGAAGGAACACCAAGTGCATCAACTTATTGACTTATCGCAGCATTATTTAACAAATCTAATCATTCATCTTATGCATCAACAGAATCATATCATCATTCAACATATCTTATTGTCAGCAAAACCATAATTCGCAAGCATAACATCATTTGGAACAGGGAAACATTGCATCATTCACAAATTCATATCGCATATCACAGTTATAACAGAACAACAGGAAAAGACACAACGATTTTGCTCAAAACTCCGTCATGTCATATCAACCTTCACAACAAAACACAGATACATCAACCAGTTCTTCTGTCGCATACCCAGATTCACAAAGACCAAAACATGCGCAATTCTTCTCTCATCATCAGTCTCAAATATATCAATTCTATCAATTTGCTTATTCTAATACTTGCAATGCTACATCTATTTATATTCTTGCGCCTTTACATTCATGGTCCACTTAGACAACCACCTAACTACTTCTTAACCAGATTTACAAAATAATGACCCTAACCCGCACAATGCGTTCCAAAATGACCCAAAAATACATAAAGGAATATAATTTCTAACTTGTGCGCAGTTTTCCTCGTTGCGCAGCATCTATGACCTTTCGCAGCATCCGCGATGCTATGCAGCTGACTCATCCAAACCCGCCTGCCAACAAGTTGTCATTAATTATCCCACATATGACAAAGAGTTGTATACATTGGTTCAAAGTGTCAAGAAATGGAAGCACTACTTGATAAGTAAGGAGACTATCATTCATATAGATCACCAGCCCTTACAGTACCTCCAGTCACAGACCAATCTATAGCAAGCTCGTCATTTCAGATGAATGGGTTTACTTCAATAGTTCCATTTGGTGATCAAGTACAAGAAGGGTACAAGTAACAAAGTGGCAGATATCCTTTCTAGGCCTCCTATTTAGGAATCTATTGCTTTGAAAAATGCTTATTTATCTCATGACAACTATGTTGAACAGTATGCTACTGATGAGGATTTTAAGGATATTTATTAGAAGCTAGCCCATGGTGCATTGTTGGATAACTATTATTTTCATGGCAAGTTACTCTACCATCTTGGCAAGCCATGTATTACAAATGAAAGAGTCCATGTAATTCGAGAATCTCATACTTTTCTTGTGTTTGGACATTTTGGAGTAGGAAAGAGTATGGCTCATTTGCAGAGGCTTTGTTATTGGCCTTGGATGAAAGAAATTGTAACCAATTATGTAAAGGGGTGTATGATGTGCTCTACTTGTAATCCCACTAATAGAAAATTAAGGCTATACACACCACTCCATGTTTCTTCTCATCCTTGGGAGAGTATCTCCATAGATTTTGTAGGGGAGTTTCCTATGTCGAAAAGGGGTCATGACTACTTGTATGTAGTAGTGGATAGGTTCAGCAAGATGTATATCTTGATGCCATGTAAAAAGCAAATCAATGCTGAGAAAACTGTTCATCTATTATTTCAGCATGTATGGGTCCACTTTGGACTTCCCACATCCATTATCTTGGATCAGGATTCTCGATTCCTTGGAGAGTTTTGGAGAAGCTTATGGAGAATGATGGACACCAAGCTAAAGAGGAGTATTGCTTTCCATCCACAAAACGACGGAAAAATAAAGGTATTCAACTGAACAGTGGTTCATTTGCTCTGAGGTGTTGCAGCAAACATCCTAAGTCGTGGGATGATTAGATACAATATGTTCAGCATGCATACAGCTGAGCCTTGTACTCTTCCACTCAGAGTTCACCACTTGAGACATGTTTTGGGTATATACCTAAAACTCCTTTGGACTTGACATATACGAGAAATATGTTGACTAAATAAAACAAAGAGATGAAGACAAAGCCCACAAGTTCATCTAGAGGATTCAGCAGGTACACTAGACAGTCCAAGAATAGTTGGAAAAGAGTCAGGCACAGTACAAAACCCGCCATGACAAACACAGAGTGGATCATCAGTTCCAGGTTGGAGATAAAGCATGGCTTCACATCAGCAAATATAGGTTGAAGGGAGAAGGAAAGAAGCTCAATCCCATCAGATATGGACCCTTCACCATCTTGGAAAATATTGGCACAAATGCTTTCTGCCTAGATCTACCACCATATATGTAGATGTACTCAATTGTGAATGTGGAGAACCTAAAACTTTATTCACCTCCATTGATCATGGATCAAAGGTAGAGTGTTTTGGTACCATCAGTTGATGAGTTTTCTCCTAAGCATTTGGACAAGTTGAAAGATGATGCCATCCTGGACAAAAGAAATAGTACTTCACATAGGGGTGATGTTGAATATCTTTAAGTGGGTCTTAATGGCACACATCCAAGCAAAGCATGGTGGATCAAGAAGGATAAAGTGAGGGATTAATTTCCTCGCCTATATGTTGACTGATAAGGATTTTGGAGGCCCAAAAGTTTCTTAATGGGGAGGAATGATCCAGGAGGATCTATAAAGGCCTAAAATTCAAAGTCCTCAAATCTCAGCAAAAATGGCACCAAGTCAAAGAGCTCATCCGGACAATTCCAACGTCGCTTGAATTGCATCAAATGGACTCTAAATGAATGAGATATTAAACTCTGAAGTCTCGAAAAAACATGGTTTCATTGTGCACAAATGGAAAAATAAGAAAGGTGCCACATGGCCCCACTGAAAGGGTGACATGTGGCATCCGTATAGGTGTACAACACCAACATGGAATCTCCGCGTGGCACCACATGGCAGGTTGCAGGTGACTTGGAATCTAAGTTGGAAGGTGATGTGGCACTTGGTTAGAATATGTGGCATCCCAGTTCGCATATGAGTTGGCATCCATGTGGTCCAATCCGAGGCCACCACATGGCAGTCCCCAATTGGCTGGTTAGTTTCAACTATATACCAAAAATGGGGTGGTCGAGGCTCGAAACCCCGACCTCATCGGAACAGACACAACATTTTACCAGCTAGGCTACACAGTTGGTCTTACCATGTATTGGACCACATATTATTTATGTTGGTGGTAGTGGATTTAACCAAAAAGGGGGGACGGGAGATTGTTGGTTTGACCCCGGGCTCCCTGCCAACGAACTTATATATATATACACACACACACATAACAGTGTAACCAATTCCCAAAGGGGGGAGTCTACAGGTTTGACCTTGGGTCTCCCTCCAACAACTACAACAACTATACTAACACGCCAAAGGGGGTGGACTTGGTAAGTCCGCCACCACCCAACTATTTAAGCTCAGTCCTCCAACACCAATGGGGATGATCCACATTCCTTCAGGCACGAAGTTCGAGTCATACGGCCTGTAATTAATGCATAGATTTGTTGTGCATACAGTTCGAGATAGAGACCCCAATGGGATCCAGAAGTGAAGGTGGCAAAAGTATATAGTCATTTTTTCATGATTTTTCGAGTTGAGTTCACTGGTGCAATCAAAATTTGGATCCAACCAGCAGAATATCTGAGCATTTCCAGAATTGAGGTATTGTTGTGTATTTTGTTGAGGTAATATAAAGGCCTCTTCACTGAGAAGTGGGCTCGTAGACGTATTCCATATTTGGGACGAACTTTGTTATCACATCTGGTGCAATTTTGTTCTCTTATCATGTGTATGCCTTTCTTTGATGATTCTTCATTTATGTTGCACATAAGCTTTGTTCATGTTGTTTAATGCAATTCATGTGATAGTCATCGAATAAAAGATCCTAGATTAGAAACTATGGAGGACTGTCCCTCGAATGGAATGATTCTTTATCTCTCTAGTCTTCAATGAAAGGCCCCCATTATATTTTTACTACATAATTCTCAAAGTCTCTCAATTTCTCTATGTGCCTCTTAAATGTCTATGCTCCATCCCATGATCAAAATGTTTTTTGGGATGGGTTTCTTAACTCTACTCTCTTGGGCCCATCCTCATCTCATCCTAGGAGGAGACCTCAATTTCGCAATGCATTGTAGTGAATATTGGGGCCCAAATTCTGAAAAGGACCCTATGGTTGATTGCGTTTCCTACTATATAGACCTTCTTCACATTGTTGATATAGAACCTATTGTTTATTGGCCCACCTAGACCAATAAATGTTCTATTGTTGATCATATCTCAAAAATATTAGACCATTTCTTGCTAAATGAGTCCCTCCTTATGAATCTTAATGCTTAAAAATCCTCCATTTTGAAAGTAGCTCATTCTGATCACATGCTCATCCTACTTGAGCTCACTAATTCCTCTCCAAAACCTCCAGCACCTTTCAAATTTAACCCTCATTAGCTACATTATGAAGACTTCATGACATTGGCCCGAGAAAACTAGGTGATCTATAAGAAGGACTTGGACTCACATGCAATGGATTCTTTCCAACATAACCTAATTGGAATAAAAAAATTGACTAAGGATTGGTCGATTCAGACCTTCTCGGAGTCTGAGGGTACCCTAATAGATATTGGAATTAAAATTATTGATTTGTTGGATACTCTAAAAACTGGACATTTCAGTGATGTTTCAAAGGTTGAACTAGAATCTTTGGAATCAGAGAAAACTTGGCTCCTTGTATGACAAGAAGTTAAATGGAGAATGAAAAGTAGAGCGTTTTGGCTCTTGGAAGGATATAAAAATACAAATTTCTTCCACCATTAAGCTCAAGGCAAGAAAGACATTAATAGGATCTTGAATGTGAGAGACAAAAATGGGACAAAGCACCTTGATTTCAATTCCATCTCAAAGGAATCCAAATCACACTATAAATATATGTTCATCAAGGCTCCTCCAATGGAGAATATAAGAGATATATTTTCCACGTCATCCTTCTTTCATCATTGGTTAACTGAAGATCAAGGATTGGCTCTCCTTGAATCGGTCTCCAGAAAGGAAGTCCATTCAACCCTTCTATCATTACAACATGGAAAATATCCTCATGGCTTGGATGATTGGACATCAGAGTTCTTTGTAGGATTTTGGGATCTCCTGATAGAGGACTTCATTGTGGTGGTAGAGGAATCCTGCTCTTTTGGTAAGATTGACATACCTTTCAATTCTTCATTCATAGCAAATATTCCTAAAGAGGACTCTCCTCAAGGTTTTGATCAATACAAACCTATCTCACTGTGTATAACTGCATTTACAAGCTTATATCTAAATTCATTGCTCATTGACTCAAATCTATCCTCTTAGCCCACATTTCTTTACAACAGTTTGGGTTATTAGATCATCGAAACATTCATGATGCCATTGGTCGTGCACATTAAGCCTTACACTCAATAAATTCCAAGTCTCAACCTGATTTTATGTTAAAATTGGATCTATCCAGAGCATTTGATAGGGGTCAATTGGCTCTTTCTTCATATTATTCTCACTCATGTTGGATTTCCTCACCTTTTGATAAATTGGATCGAACGTTGTTACCAATGTGTCTCATATTATATTCTTATTAATGGCTCTGCTACCTCCTTTTTCCACCCCTCTAGAGGCTTGCGTCAAGGTTGTCCTCTTTCACCTATACTCTTCTTCATCATTTATGAAGCCCTTAGTTGTCATATAAATCACAAAAGAACACAAGGCTATCTCTAGGATAAACCTCATTGCTTCCCTGTCTCTCTTGTACATCATTTTTGTCGATGATATCCTCCTTTTTGGGAAAGCTTCTGTTTGAAGCTAAATGCATTGAAAGGATACTAAACATTTTCTCTTCCTATACATGCATGAAAATCAAACTCAAAAATTCTTTCATTCATTTTTTCCATGTTCCAGAGTCACACAAACCTCTGCTTCATAAATCTTGACCTTCCCTAAATCCTCGTCCTCTAAATGTTTCCAATACTTGGGTTTCCTCCTTAAAGCAAATGACTACAAGTACACTTACTAGAAATGGCTCATTGAGAAAATCAAAAAGAGGATCAGAACTTGGTACCATCGGTGGATATCCCTAGCATATTGAGTAACCTTGATTAAAAGTGTCATCGAGGTTATATCGGTTTATTGGATGGCACTGGAATGCGTGTCAAAGGGTATTTTAAATTCCATTAAAAAGATATGTACAACTTATCTTTAGTCTAGGAAAAATGAGAAGAAAATATTTCCCCTTTGCAAATGGGAGACTCTCTGTTCTCCTAAATCCAACAATGGATGGGGCTTAAAAAACCTCTATAAATTCTCAAAAGCATTTTCAGCCAAGATCCTATGGTGTCTACTCACACAAAAGGGGATCTAACAGAGTATTATGGAACAGAAGTATATCGCCCCTCAACCATTGATTTCCTGGATTAGATCTCATTTGCCTCATGATCGTGGAGGCTCTCTCTTCTCGAGGGATATACAAAGTATTTTTCCTTTAATCAATGAATATATAGCTTGGAATCTTGGGAATGGTCAGAAAATACTAGTTGGTTTAGACCCAATTCCAAGTGTCATATAGGGTTATCTACTCTCTCTAAATTAGGGGGCATTATTACACAATATAGGTCACAGATATTTCTCAGACATATTTCAATCTAAAAATAGAGAATATCAAAATGGTGGTTGGATGACAACAGATCAACTACACCTCTCTTAGATACACACAAATTAGTTGAATGTATGCATCGATGGCCTTAATCGAGCATCCATCTCCCTAGTGACTATCCCAATTATCTCATATGGATAAACAATCAAGAAGATGGGACATATATAGTTAAATTAGGCTATAGGGCACTACAAGAAATTTTTATTGATGCTATGGATAAGCATTGGTGGAATGGTTTATGGAAACTAGAGGTTCGCCCAAAACAAAATTTTCTTGTTGGCTAGTGCTCAAGGATAAAATACTAACATGGGACAACCTTTAGAAAAGGTGCAGACAGGGACCCAGTTTTGGTCCTTTATATGGTGAACAAGTTGAAATTGTATATCATCTCATGGTATCATGTCACTTCACCAAATAGGTATGGAGCTCAGATCTTTCGTTGGGGGCATGTCCATCATGGGAAGGATCATCTTTCTTATAGGCTTGGGAAAACTGGTTCTCCAAGAAAAAAGCAACAAATATCCTGGATTTTCCACTCCACATTTGTTGGAGCATTTCGAACACAAGGAATGAAGTGATTTTTTCGGATGTCACCCCACATCCCCTCACCTTAGTATACAAATTTAAATATTCTCTGACAAAGGATAATATCTCTGTGCCCCAAAAGGCCCAACGGTTAATCAACAAACACATTTACAATCACAACATTCCTCATTGTTTTTGTGATGGCACCTCGCATGGAAACCCGAGATGAAGCAGAGTGAGAGGATTCATTAGCTATAATGACAATGGATTAGCTAATTGCACAAATCTAAAACAATCACATTTGGTCCATCGTGGTATACAAATGAAACAACAAGTATCCTCGTTTACATGTGAGCTCATCTTCAAAGAACATAACGAAAGAGAAGATACTCTAGCTAAGGCAGCTTGCGATCTCCAAGAGGGGCAAATTCAAGTAAAACATATGGATCAATATGGACAAATTATAGTCAAGGAATTCTATTGCATGTAACATATATTTTGAAGTATAGTTTAACAAAGTTTTTCAACAAAAATACAATGTGATCAACCTAGATTAGTCTCTCCATAATGGGTCGAGACTTAATCTCCCCATATGACTCGGTAAACGGTTTATTTTTAAATATGATGATAGGTTGAGATGTATCTCCCTTATTTACTGTAAATTTTAAGATAGTTTGTGCATGGTCAAGCTTACTCCCTCCTTTTATGTCTGGATTACAAAAGTTCACATAAAGGGTTGAGATAGAGTCTCCCCATTTGTCTTCTCCTTTGAGTACTTTTTTGCTCAAATGGTGTTGCGGAGCCTCTATGGCTAAGTTGTAAACTTCTCCAAAAAATTATTTACAAAATTCAATATGGTTATGAAGCATGAAGCATTGAATAAAGATATAGTTATTAATGCATGGGAAATGCATATTAATAAACGTCAACTTTGTTGTGTTTTTATGGTGCTTATAAGGGGAATTCGAGTTGTTTCAATTCTAGAGGAGTTTTATACTTTACACAGAACCACTTGTTGTTTGGATTATGGGAGCTACATGGTAAAATTCAAAGCAATCTTCAATTTGGTTGGAATAATAACAAAAAATTGTATCTTAAAGCTCCAAATATATAAGGGTTTAAAGTTAGTGGTGAATTGCATCAATGGGCAAGTGTAGAATTTCAACTTGAGGCTTGAACATCTCATTCAATATATGAAAGAGAAATTTGGCCAAATTTGACAACTTTTCATGCATATATACTTATAGAGTTAAATCTCATTATTGATGGAATATCCAAACAAAAAGTAAATGATGAAGTTTACTTGAGATTGCTAAGAATCAAAATACAATAACTATAATCTTGCTTAATACACAACTTTTTAAATAAGCGTTCTAACTCTTTTATTAAGAGGACAAGTCAAATTGTCCAAGGACAAAAAAGACTTGTTTTGAAGGATAGTATTTTGGTCACTATTGTTTTTAAGGTGCCTTAAAAAGGAGTCAATATAGCATAATTTTTTGAAGTAGATTCTAATTGATTCTTTCTATCATGGTTTGAGTTGTTTGCAACACCCTTTTTGGATAAGTGTCCTCATACACATTATATGTAATGTCACGGTTTCTATTTGAAATACATAAATTACACTTTTTTTGGATAAGTGTCTCCATTCATACACTTTTTCAACAACGACAAAAAACATTTTTCTTGATATTCATGAGAATCAAAGAAAACAAAAATCTTACAAAATCCAATATGCTTCTTTCTAGGCATACTGTTGAAAGTGTCTCTCAAATACTATCCAACAAAAGTATTTATGACTATCACCCATACAAGCATAAGCCTACATATACATCTGCCTTACAGATTTTGAACTAAATTCAAAACAGTGAGATCTAACATAGTAACTTCAAAAAAGTGACAATGCTTTCAAGATGACTATCACGGACTATAATAAGATAGAAAGAGTGTCCTCAAATATGAGGGAGTCCTCCAAGAATTCCTTAATATATAAAGTGCCCTCTGGAGCCCCAATGGCCTTCTTCGAAATTTCATCGGCACTAGAATTATATTCTCTATGATACATGGCGAATAGATATCTCTGAAAAATCTGATCTAAGTAAAAGAGTGCATTGACACCACTGATCCAAAGCCAAAACCTGCAAGTTTTATATACCATTTGCCCAATTGGCGGCTGCCTTTGAGTCACCAAACACCTAAATAGAATCAAAGCCAATAGAAGAAGCAAAATGAAGTAATCCCCATAGTGCCAATAGTTCAACTCTAGTATTGGTTCCCTGCCATTGTAGCTCATCCAAAGCCCATAATGATGTTATTCATTTGTTCTTAAAAACATCCCTCCACCACACTTACCCAGTTGAGTTTCCCCATCAAAGTATCCCATAATAGCATGTGTGGGAATGGAAGGTCCAAAGATCAACCTACTTTTCTTAACCTTGTGTATAACATTCCAAATACATTTCCAAAATTTTCATCACAAACATTCACATTTGGAGCTTTGTTTTCAAATATAGCATCATTTATTGATCTCCATATGCCCCAACAAAGAAAAGAAGGTAAAAACTTATGATTTCAAACCTTCTCCATCCAATTTCCTAAATTATCTTCAATCGAATTAGTACACCATTCATGTGTGAACTGCATGCAGATCATCGTAGACACCTTTCCATATATTTTTACAAAAGTTACAATGTATAAAAAGATGATTGATAGATTCACAATCCAATTTGCACATTATGCAAACACTAGGACCAAACCAACGTCTCCTAGTCAGATTATCCTAAGTCAAAATACAGTTTTCTAAGCATAGCAAAAGAAAACATTCAATTTCAATGCGATCTTCCATTTCCAAAGACTATTATACCACCATTTAGATTCACCTTCATAATTCAAATGTGATATTGCATCATAAGTTGTTTTTGTATTTACCTGTCTAGTAGCACTATTCCAAGACTAAATCAAACTATCCTCTTCCTCCTTCAATCTGATACTAGTCAATTTTAAAGAACCAATAAATGCAATCCATTCGTCTACCCATTGACCTCCTAAACCCAAATCTTCTGCAAGTGACCAATAAAACCCTATATTTCTTAGCCAATTAGGAATCTTAATCTGATCCAAAGTACATAAGCCAAAATCTACAAGATACTATATGAGAGATGAAGAGAGCACAAATGCCTTCTCCCCTCCAATAAAAGGATCCACACCTACAAGCACCTGAGTTGCATCTCCCACTCTCTAAGTTAGCCATCTAGTCAACCATGGAAGAGCCCAAACAAATTCATTCCAAAAATTAGATACACCCTTAACAGATTTTGTGAGATTCATGATCTAATCAACCAGAGGTTTGTTCTTGAAATATTTTGCTTTTAGCGCAATACTCCATAAACCTATTCCAAATAACCCTCACCAAAAACTCTTTAAGCATAGAGCAAGACTAAACCAATGGAAATTCTTAATATCCCATCCACCCATGGCCTTTGGCAAAGAAATTATGTCTCGTCTTACCAAATGTATCTTCTCACCTTGAACATTCCCATATCAAAACAAATTAAACATTTTTTGCCTAACCAACTTCAATATAATATTGAGCACTTTTGCTAATGAAAACCAATAAACCAATATCACCATTAACACATACCTAATCAAGGTCAACCTACTATCCAAGGATAAAAATCTATAACACCAATTGCCAATTATTTTCTCTATTTCCTTAACCAACCACATCCACTCAACAATCTTATAGTTGTTAGGCTTCAAATGGTATCCTAGATATTTTATTCCACATTCAATATCAACAACTTAGTAAGGGAATAGAGAATACATCTAAGCAAAAGACTCTTCATCAACAACATTCCAAAAGAAACTAGACTTGTTAGTACTCACCTCCATTTCAATAACAACACAAAAAAGTGAAATAATCTCTAAGAAAATAGTCCATTCATTCACAATACCTCTACCAAATGAAACAACATCATCAACAAACAAACAAACAAAATGAATAATATACTAAAGAATGGCTAATTTGATACCAATTAACCTACCTTCTTCACATCAATAATCATTACAATTTATTATTGAAAAAGAAATTATTATTTTATTACTTTATTAAATAAAGTATGAAATAATAAAGCAGTACAATGAATGTTTTATTCCTTTTCATGTGTGAATCATGAAAAATAATGTCAAATTCACTTGGAAAATGATGAAAATAGAAGACCACAAATCCTTTTCCTTTTCATGTGTGAATTATGAAAAATAATGTTAAATTTACTTAGAAAATGATGAAAATATAAGAACGGGTTAGAAACATTTCACATTAAAAAACCTATGAATTTCATTTAAAAAAATGAATTATAAAATTTATTCTTCAATACCCTATATATATATATATATCATTGTGCAAAGAGTATGTGATATTTTGAAGTATATATATATATATAAATAAACTTTTAACATGGGAAAACCTTAAAAAACGAGGTTTTCAAGGACCCAGTATATGTGTGTTGTGTAATAGCATTAAAGAAACAAATGCTCATGTGTTCTGACGTTGTCCCTATGCAGAAAATGTTTGGAAGAAGGCTTCAGAAAGCTTCAAGAATAGAATGACATTGAAGACAGATTCCTCATTGGAACAAAATGTTTTAGCTTGGTGGCAAGATACCAAGGTATGTAACTTTGAAACTTTCCTTGCCCTTTTCATTTTCAGCATTTGAGAAGTAAGAAACAAGACAATTTTTCTCAACCTAAAGACCCTTCTTGAAGTAACTACAACTATCATATTGCAAAAAGTAAGTGAACACCGCTTAGAACCTATAGCGAACTCTCAAAGATCAATCTCAAGCCCTCTAATCAACAAAGATCTTCCATGGGCCTTTTTTGATGGCGCCAATCAAGTAGATCCTCCCCTAGGCAGAGCTAGGGGTGTAGTTCATTTACCATAAGAAAAAAAATGGATTATCAAATTTGCCCCAAGAAGAGCTTCAAACAACAAAGCAAAACTCTCAACGCTTTAGGCAATACTAAAGGTAGCTCTTTTAAAGTAGATAAAATCTTTGCAACTTTTTAGGGACTCAAAGATGGTAATAGATTGGGCCAACAACAAAATTCAAATCAACACTCCCCACCTTCAACATGTGCTACTATTAATTAAAGCACTCATCACCTCCTTTGAACAAGTCTCTTTTTCTCACATATATAGAGAATTAAACATGAAAACAAATTCGCTTTCTGAACTGAAGCTTGATGTACCACCTAGCATCATTGAGGTAGAAGGATGGCAAAATAACCAATTAAAGAAACATTTTTCGCTAATGCACTAATTCATGTAATGCTAGGATGTAAGTAAAAGTTGCTTTAGGAAGTTTGTATGTAATTTTTTGAAGCCCCTACAACAAAACTAAGTTTTTGGATATAAACTCCAAGCAAGTGAATGTAAATATGAAGTATCTTGGTAGCCCTCAAAGCCACCAACCATTTTGATGTAAGCTCCAAGTGGGCAATTCAAGTTATTCAAGGAATAAAAATAAAAATAAAAATCATTAGAATATATATATATATATATATATGGTAGCTCTCAAAGCCAACCATTTTGATGTAAGCTCCAAGTGGGCAATTCAAGTTATTCAAGAAATAAAATAAAAAATTTCCATTGAAATATATATAAGCAAAGAGTATGTTGAAGAATGAGAAAAATGTCCTCTTAGACTCTATATATTTTTATAAAATAAAAAATTTCCATTGAAATATATATAAGCAAAGAGTATGTTGAAGAATGAGAAAAATGTCCTCTTAGACTCTATATATTTTTATAGGGCTGTCTCAAATTTAATTTTAAAACCTATTCAACTATATGTTTTTATTAGACCATCTTAAAATTAAATTTTAAGAATTTATATATTTTCAACTCTATGTTTTTATTAGACCATCTTAAAATTAAATTTTAAGAATTTATATATTTTTATTAGACTATGTCAAATTTATTTTTATTGTAATACTTATTCAACTTCATATATTTTTATTAGAACTATCAAATTTAGGTACTTGATCTTTTTAAATTTTTATAATCTTAATTTTAAGAATTATTCAACTTTATATATTTTTTATTACCGTCTCAAATTTAGGTACTTGATCTTTTTGAATTTTATAATCTTGATGGTGGGGTTTAGGTACTTGATCTTTTTGAATTTTATAATCTTGATGGTGGGGATGTTTAGTACTGAAGAAAGCTTTCAAAAGTGAGAATGGAAGCTATATGATTTTTTCTACCATGAATAAAAACTTTAATCATCAAAACAATGTGGATAGCTAAATTGATCTTGTAATTTCCTAGTTTATTGAAAAAAAATCCCAAATCATCAAAAAAAAGTGGATAGCTAAAATGATCTTGTAATTTTCTAGTTCAAAGAGTCCTACAACAAATAACGAAATACATAATAACTCATTTTAAATCAATTACAACATCAGATAATCAAAATATTTAAATGCACTAAACCTCAATGATATATATCACTCTCCACGATCTTTATAATTATAAGAAGCAAAAACAATTTAATAACGACCTACAAACGAACAATCAACAGTGAAATAAAATCACTTTAACAAAAAAATAATTCAAAACCGTTCTACAGCCATTGCCTCGAACTCGAAGGGTGCGCTAAAAGATCCGTGAAACAGGTGGTGTCAAAGGACACCATTTAAATGAATTGAAGCCACAGAAATCAGGCGCTGGTGAACTTGGTAACCGCTTTGGTACCCTCGGACACAGCGTGCTTTGCGAGCTCCCCTGGTAGGGCAAGTCTCACAGCAGTCTGGATCTCCCGGGAGGTAATCGTCGGCTTCTTATTGTAGCGGGCGAGTTTCGATGCCTCGCTGGCCAACTTCTCAAAGATATCATTAATGAAACTGTTCATTATCCCCATGGCCTTGCTGGAAATACCAATGTCAGGGTGAACCTGCTTCAGGACCTTGAAAATATAGATTTTGTAGGTCTCCACGCTCTTCTTGTGCTTCTTCTTGCCCTTCTTCTCACCGGCTTCCTTCGGCAGCTTCTTCCCGGCCTTGGGAGGGGCAGGCTTCTTCTCGGCAGCGGGGGTTTTCTCTGCGACGGGCTTCTTCTCAGCCGGCTTCTTCTCTGCCTTGGGAGCCATTGCACGAGTTCGATTCACACAAGAATCAGTCTTTTACCTTTTCACAGATATATCGAGACAGAAAAATCGCAGATGAGAAAATTGAGGTGTAAGTTTGTGTACTTATAATAGGACAGGTTTGTTCTCCTTTTGGTTAGTTGAGTATGGCACGGATTGAGGACTCTGTTTAATATAGACCGTAGATGGGGCCTTCTAATCGACGGCTGAAATATGGTAGGTTAGACAAACATAATCTAGGGCTTGCTCCGTGAGAAATCATCCGCTCCGCTCTTCGCAAGGAAGTAAAGAGAAGCACGTGGCATGCAAACGCAACAAAGTATAGCACTAGTGTAATGCAAGTACAAGTGATTACATGGCATGACAATGATCATGAGTTGGGTTAAGACCAAGTCAAATTACAAATATCTACACATATAACATAATAACCTAATTGGTTTATAACATAATAACTTAATTTGTTTAGCTTATTGTCAAATAGGGTTAAAAATTATATAAAAGTGGGAAATAGAAACTTCTAAAATGTTATTATACCAGCATAGATTCATCTTAAACCTGTATTTATCAAGCACTAGGAGGGATCCAATTTCTTGAGGTGTATTTCTTTTTTTAAAATTTAAACTCAAGAAATTTGATCTCTATCCAAGTTTAACTTTTAAGTTTTTATTTTATAAACGAACATCGATTTTTTAATTACTTTTCATAATATTTTATTTTATGAGCCAACATGGATTTTTTTTAAATACTTTCCATAATTTTTTATTTTATGTGTCGCCATAAATTTTTTTAATTATTTTTTTAGGAACAAATTACAACATCTCCCCCATACTTGATTGTAGAGCACCTTGCTTCTATCGGTGCAATTATTTGTATTAAAAAATTACTTTACATAACATTGCATTATGTATTTGTATTATATTATTATATGATCATTATGTGATGTACTATTATAGCTGCTAGTTATTTTTCCATTTTAAAAGATCAACAAATCTTTTAAATTAGTGATTTTTTCATGAATGGATTTTTTTTTAAATTAGATAATTTAATATTAATTCATAAAAAATGTACATAGTATAAGATGTTTGGTCTATCACTTTGGAAACCATATTAGCAATAAAAAAAGGAGATTTTAATTGTTAAATATGTTAACAATTGCACTTTGGGGTGCGATAAAAAAATGTGTATTACAAGTCAAGGAAGGAGATGGAGTAGGCGCATCCAATACAAGTCAAGGAAGGAGATGGAGTAGGCGCATCCAATGAAGACATATACAATGAAAATCGCAATGATCAATAAACCATTGATCTCAATGAACTAAAAAATGGTCAAAAACAACCTGGGCATCACCGTTCCTCCCTTCTTCAAGTGCCCAATATCTCTTAACATAATGACTTCGCCATTGAGCATGAGCACCAGAATTACATATGACAGGCCCAGCTTTCAGCGGTGGCTGGATGAGGGCAACAACACATGTCTAGCCACAATGCAAAACCTCAAGAGCAAAGATGTAATTCCCAATTACACACTTCGGTGATTGATCCAGGAAAGACGTAATTCCCAATTACACGCTCCAGCGATTGATCTAGGTATGGTCTACCTCAAACCCAATTCTGACAAGTTCCAATTGAGAAACTTCTTCGCAAAGTTTCAACCAGAGCAAACCCCACATTGGGGTTCAAGATGTTGGCAAGATCCTCAAGGGTATAAGAAATGGAATCGTAGAGTCGGAGATGTTAAATATTCTTGTCATATATGCAGCTGGATTGGAGAAGAATCGAGAAGTCCTCATCAAGTCCGGGTCCGTGCCAATTTTAGCGCAAATTCTTTCGATACTCCGCCTAGGCGAAAAATCTAGCCATAGAAGCAGAAAAACGATGGAAATATTCGAGCGGGTTGTTAAAATTCTAGGGTTTATTCCTCACACTAAGGATACCAGACAAATGCTCGTAAATCCTCATCCCATGAGTTTGATCATCGGGATTCTCCAAAACGGGAATCGAGATGCCAAGGTCAAATCCACCAAGCTTCTGGAAACCCTGATCGTCAATGGAGAAATGAAAACCTTGATAGCTGCAAAAGAAGGATTGTTAGACATCTAGGCAAGCAATCAAATCAACGAGCCACATTTTTTCAATCATCGGACATCCAATCCAACGACTACTATGGTGTGATACAGTTAGATTCGGGGAGTCGTTCCCACTTGTAGAATTCCTTACGATGTAATTAAATTTGATATCTGAAGCAGAAGTAGACCTTATACATAGATGAAACTAGAGATTACTAAACAAAAAGTTAAAAGGACCAATATACCACAAAAAACCCAAGGAGAGGATAACATAAACTGAACTAAATAATTGAGTCTTCATTAGAATTAGAATTGTTAGGTGCCCTATTGGGAAAATAGGCAAAAAGCATGAAGACAAAGAAAGGATAGGTGTGAACGCACACTAAATATCATTAATTAAATGTACATATATACAAATGAGATGACCATTGGGTTCAACTTCCCAAGTGGTCTCTTGGACTCCAAAGTGACTCTTGGTCTTCCTCAAAGACTTATGATCTTCTTTGCGTGTGAATGGTGCACAATAATCCTAACGCCAAGGATTAGGCTCCAACAAAACCCCCCTTGATATGAAGGGTGTATATGATTCCAAGAAAAAGAGAGAGCTAAATAACAGGAAGTGGACAGCTACCACCTGTTGAACATTTCCATCTTGAACATCATTTACCAAGAAAGTTAGCTAGAAGCTTGCACTGGCTTCTGCTAAATACAAGATCTCTCTAAAGGGATGGTTTTGGTTGACCACCAACCGAAAGGGACTAGTAGAAGATGAAATATTTTACTATATGTTTGGTTTAATGTTGACCACAAACTCTGGAACTTTGAGACAACACTCGCTCAGAGGTTCTCTAGAACTTGGATCGAAGGCTCAGAGGTTCTATCTGGAATGGTGGTTTTAGGCTGACCACAAACCAACTAGAGAGCTTAAAACAGGAAGTGAGCAGCTACCACTTGCTGAACATTTCCAGCTTGACAATCTTTTGCCAAGTAAGTTAGATAGAAGCTTGCACTAGCTTCTGCTAAATGAAGGTTCTCTCAATACTGTTGGTTTTAGAATGACCACCCACTCTAGAGCTCAGTCGAACATAGCTTTTCACAAGCTCGCTTGTTTCGACTCACTTGTTACTGGCAGTCTTCATCCCCCCTGTCAAGAACAATGCGAGGAGAGGAGAGTATCATGGTGTCAAAACTAGACACAAAACACGTGCGTACTCTATGTCATGTATATCTTATGTCTTCATGATGCATGCATCTTAGGCATCTCTTAATCTGGAAGCCTCCCAAACTCATTGTGGCTCAGGATCGCTTGGTGTGACTTACTTGAGGAAGGTTGTGATTGTTTGAGATTAGAGGGACAAGGATTCGAAACTTGAAGCCTGACATCATGTTCGCCCCTATCAGGTACAAAGTAAGAAGCATAACAATAATCTACTGCAAGTTTCACTCTTGCAAGTTTCTTCAGCTTTACACACCGATTTGAAGAATGGTTGCGCTTCACGTAATGCTGACAAGGATGAAAATCAAAACATTGATCTTTCGTATGGCCAACTCAGTCACAATGTTGGCATCTGGAACTCTGAACATCTTTTGACGTGATTTCTATGTTTTCTGGCAGCTGAAAGGAATCATCTTCAAACAAGGGGTTATTCTGAATAAGCACTAGTTTAGAATTCTGATTCATGTGTTGTGCATATTCCTCTTTTGCTTTCAAATTTTGCAATTGATTGATGACAGTTTCAAGTGTGTCTTTACTAATTGTGATTGAGTCGTCTATAGCTGTATGTACTAGAGTGTTCAACAACTCTAATGTTTCTTCTATATTAGACATATGGAGGACAATTTGAGGCCTCCTTGTGCAGGTAGGACCAGGTACAAAAGACTCAATCAGACTTAGGGATTCTTGCAACTCCACCCTTTATAAGCAATATTTCAGCAGATTCAACCTTACAAGGTGAGGGGTGTCGATCTCAGCGGAAAATGCGCCCACATACAATGTGTAATTCAACTTAACTTCGGTTTGGTATTGTACAAAAACACATATGCAAGTACTAAGACAAACACTAGAACTTACAAACAAAAACAGTTGCAAGTTACATTTATGGTTGTTGAATTGAGGAATCTGCTATACTTGAATGATGTGGATCTAATTTTGTAACTTCTATTCTTTTGGAGCAGTTGTAGCAATAGTTGCAAGCTTGCTTGGATCCTTCAAGTGGTCTCACCAAATCTATCCCAAATACTATCAACTAGAAGGCAAAAAAATGTAGAGAGCTTCAAGATCAGAATATGTCGCAATAGGCTACATTGCAACAAGTTGTGTTGCAATAGGCAATGTTGTCTAATTCTACTATGATAATCTCTACATCAATCAGCAACAATCTCTGCACAATCTATCTAAATGCAATGTGCATGTTTACAAACCTTTTATAATGTAGTATCTATAACTCTCAAGCAGTTCTTCAATCCAGGTTGCAACTCTTCAATACAAAAACAGTCTGCGAATTGGTAGCAACTCCACCAAAATATGCTATTGAATCCCTCAACAAACGACGTGTTGAACATCTTCAACTTTCTCCATGTGATAAGAATTGGGAAACGTCTTAAAGAAGTAATGGAGAAAAACTATATGCCAATATTAACAAGAGAAATATCCTTAAAATACTCAACAACATAAAAATTTCAAACTAATGAAGCTCAAGGAGAGTGCAAATAACTTTTGGGGTTGTAACTTGTATGATTGAGCAAACCAATACCTATACAAGCCTTCAAACAAGATAAAATTCTTTACAGGAAAACATCATGCTTCAAAGGTAGTTTGTTGCTAATATTGGACACTCGATGACATGTGTATCAATATGAAATTGCCACACTCAACACATTTCCATACTAAATCGCCTCCATAAATGAATTTGCTTACATAGTGTTGTTTGTTTGAGAAGAACAAGCAAGGCTTTATTCCCATCTATTGAGCTCTCTGCTCACAAATGGAGAAATAAAATTTGAGGTGTGTTGGGTTGTGTCCAGCTCCACTTGATGAGTTTGCAACATTGGTCTCGACACAATAGATCCCACGCACTAGTAAAGAGATCCCAGGGGCATTCACACAGTGTGCAAGTTGTCAGGATTGCACATGTTGCAACTGTATTCCAACACTGTCAATACCAACGGAGTAGCACACACAATGCTCCAAGTTATGATTAACAGTTGGAAGAGCCCTCCAAAGAAGAATATGCTGCAGGTTTCAAAACTTAGACTTTATGATTAACAGTGTAGCACACACAATACTCCAAGTTATGATTAACAGTTGGAAGAGCCCTCCAAAGAAGAATACGCTGCAGGTCTACGTACAATCATAGCTTAGACTTTAGGCAAGTGAAAGGTAGGGTTTCCTCATTAAAAACACACTAGCAAAACTAGCAATACTTTTAAGAGGCAGTCTCATGCAAATAGAAATTTCAACATTTCTAGTTCTTCAAACACCAAAACACATAGATTATTTCAAACTTCAACACATAACATCATCTCCATAACACCTCATAGCAGCCAAGATGGAAAAAGTTGAGAGAGCCCATGCACTTGGAGTCTCAGAGCTATAACAATGTGCTTCACCACAAAGGTTTTATCATAGTTACAACACCAACACTCATAAAATGCATAAACGCAGCAAGTGATGAACCCAGGATATAGGTACTCTATAGCCCCCTTTATGCCACACAAGTGCAAGGAAGGATAAGAAAATACCTATGTTTGTAGGGGATAATGCATTTGTTTTGATTATTTAATGAAGTAGTTTAGAGATTATTTTTCTTATGCTTAAAATCGTTTTATGTGCTAATTATATGGATATAGGCATGCGTGAGTAGGGCGTAGATGATCTGGAAAACAACAAGTAAATCAAGCTCAAGACTGAAGATCACGAGTGACTCAGTGCTCACATTTTCCTGATTTATAGAAGGAACGCCTGTTAACCTGGATCGTTGTTCCCAATGAAGAGCTAGGTTAGAATTAGGAATAAACAGGGACCTCTTGAATAGCAGGGGGGCATGTTGACATTTTGGAAAAACAATATTCAACATATTTTGTATTTGAGACAGTTGTGTTTTACATTTTTCAATGACATGAAGTTATGATTTGATAATGGAAGATCGGCGTTATACCAATTCCTTGATTTTATAAGTCTCTTTTCCTCCTGAAATACGTGTTGGGGAGGGCCCCCTCAATACGTAGATCAGGAGTCTCATGCATCATTGCAGGTATTTAACATGAATTTTATTAACTGTTTCAATCATTATGATGTGTGAAAGTACTTTGGTATTTGCTTAAACATTAGATTCTGATTCCAGTAAAAACAATTTTCTTCTGTAGTTCGCTAACACTGCTTCCGTAGTTCTGTAACGCATAGTCCGTAGTCCTGTGTGTGCCTTCCGCATATGCAGATTTTATATCTGAGTTCCAGCATTTTTATGCTATTTCCAGATAACGAGTTAGATCTATGAGTTCATGCATATTGTCTTTATTTTAGTTTGATCACATAGAGTATTAGATATTTCAGTATTTGATTTGCATCTGATTTGAATAGAATAGGTTTAATCGCTTTCAGTATTTGATTTGGTAGACATAATTTGATCGTTTTCCAGCATTGAAATTCCTAGATTAGATTTACCGGTTTTTAGCATTTAAATTTCTAGACTAAATTTCCATTTTTCCAGTATTCAATTCTCAGATTCAATCTATCAGTTTTCAACATTTTGCAATTCATGGATTTACATACTTTCATATTTCTCGCTTCTTAGTTTTTAGGACAATACTTCCTCTTTTTCTTAGAGCAGTATTTAGGATACATTGAATCACTTAGAATGACAAAGACCACCCTATAGTGCACATACAGTGCCTAGCATCTCTTAAGTTTGTACGCTCCCTGGTCGATAATTAAAGTATACTTCTGGTATAGCTACCCTAATTAGGTAACCATTCCTGGAGTCCACCAACAAGCATAGCTCTTTCGGGTTCGATAGAGGTAGCCTTCATATTAGAAGTATATCAATGCATCCTTCGCAGCAAAAAGATAGAGTCCAATAGAGAATGAGACGCAACAAATAAGCACCAGTAAAATTCTCCATGGATCTGATTGCACCAGCTCCAAAAGGAACATTCGCAACAACTCTGAAATAATGATCAAGAGAGGTTTTAACAATTGTAGACTTCAACATCTCTTCAAGTCACAACACCAATGTAGCACTTATCCATCTCTCAGGTGATGCCATTCCAAGACAAATTACACATCAAAAAATGCAGATACAAGAATACATCACCCCACGATACAAGCTTCAACAGGCTTCATAATGTAATCTCCAACGACCTCATGTATTGTGCACAACGAACACACCTTCCTCCAAATATTATTTATTCCTTCACTTCACTTTGTGATTATAACCATCTCACTGAGAAAAAGGAATATGCACAATGCAAATGTGATGACCATGAGTGTTACGGCCATGAGATTAAAACATAGGTGTATGAATGGTACATGGCTCGAGGAATGGATCAACCAAGTATAATAAACACACACATACACAGTTGCGCAGACATATTACAGGAAATAGACGATACCATGGCACAAAGGAATTGTTATGTTGATAAAAAAGATAGCAATGCAGTCGCAAAAAGAAAGAGGAAGGGCATGCTCGCCTCGCTCTGTTGTATTTCCCTTCGATGAATACTTAGGCACGTTGGCATTCTCGATTGGAGAAAGAGGTGAAATATTTAATCACATGTTTAAAGGAGATGAGAGCCCACACTTCTTCACTTCAACCTTCAAACTTAAAATCCACAACATAGATTCACGCAGAAAGATTGCAACCACGCATCTTCAATAGTATCACAAGCTCAATCTTACAATAGCAATCCGCAACAACAAGATGGCTCTATCCATATGCAGGTCGTAGGTCTCAGTTGGAGCATCTGGTTCTCAAAGGAATGACGATGCACAACTTCAAATACACAACAACCAGTCTTCAAAATGCCTCCACGAAGAATTCTATCTCTTAAACAATGATGAGAGAAATAACATTAGTGATAGATGAAATTAGGGTTTCCACCCTCAATCGTTCCTTTGTCTCCACGCAACATCACACACAATTCATGCAGCTAGAGTATTCACATGGTTCTTCAACGTGGATTAGGGTTTTTGGTGATGTAGAACATGCAAAAATAGAGAAACAGTTTTATGGATGGCAGATAACATGCCAATCTAGGACTACCAAAACCAGGACAGAGAAATAAACACCCACCACTAATGCAAAGGGTAATGCAAAGAGGAAGGTAAAAGACCACACAGAAAAATATATAACATATGAATGGAAGAGAATTAGATAGTGTAGTTCTAGCACAACAGACAGGAAAGCAAAGAATATGCTTGACGAGAGAATTTGCTGCAGAATTGACAAAAGTAACGTACATCATGTCAGGCCAGGAAAAACGCAGGACTGAGGAGGGTAGCTCTAGTCATGGTGAAACACATCCTTCAAATTAATTCAAATCTTCCAAAAGAAGTGTATGGAAAATTTTCCAAGCATAACGACAAGAATGGCATAATCATGAGCAAATATGGCATGCGTATAGGAAGAATGCCAGCCCAGAATGAGGTTGGTTGTAATACCCCCATTTTGACCCTTAGGATATTTTGGGCTATAATGTAAATATTGTATGCATATTATGTATGATTCCTAGCGTGGATCTTAAGGCAAAGGCCCTGCTAGTGAACGCTCGATCTTGAAGAGGAAAGCATTTGGTATTATGTTACCCATGTGTTAGTGAGCCATGGAAATTGTAAATATGCATTTTAATAGAAATGCCCACAACTAGCTATGCAATGCAACAAGAGATGGTGGTATGATGTTTACAAGGAATTGGGAGGGAAATACTCAAACCATTGAGGCAATCAAGTCAAGCCAAGTGTCAATGAGAGAACCCATCAAACCTTAACTACCCGTGTTGACTTTTGTGCCCAATCATTCATTTCTCCCAAGAGTTGGTTGAGGTAGTTAATGCCTTGGGAATGGAGAGGTATGGCTGTCCAAATTCAGGTATAGGCAAGCCACCCTCTATAGAAATTCATGTTTGGCTTCTTGGGAAATAAAGGAACCACGAAATTGTTCCCCAAGCCATTCGTCACCCATCATTTTTTCTCTCTCACGAGTTGGGAGATTCCTGGGCGTTTTCCTCCATGGTTTTGTTGTGTTTTCCTTCATTTTTCTAGTTGGGAAGGGCGTTTTTGTTTTGGTTAACAATGGGGAAGAGAATAAATCGATTTGAGGGTTTTATAGAGGCCATTTTGGCCCATCGGATGCTTATACATCTATGGGAGAAATCGGTTTTCTTCCCTGAGGTTGATTCCCTCTTCCCACAATCTGTTTTTGAGTGTGCCACGATTTGGGGAAAACCCATGGACCCTAATTTGTAAATCCATTGTTTAAAATGTGTATTCATGCCCATTTTTTGAGTTTATTGTGTGTAAGAGAATGTTGGGGTTGAGATGGGTATCCATTTCTTTGGTTGAGCTGAGCTTGAGAGTCTCATTTTCCTTGTAGATATCATGCCCATCTTGGGGGTGGTCTTTGAGTGTTGAAAGAATATAGGTTGGGAAGAGACCTATGGTTGGGTGGAACATTGCAGCGACATAGCTAGTTGCTTGGGACAGCATTACATCAAGATGAGTATTTTATTTGTGTTTTACTTATGCACTGTTTTAATTAATGGATGGTTGTTCTTGATATGGTGGATACATGTGAAATGTGTGTGGATGATGTTTTATTTCGTTGTGCATGTTTGCTTGATTTGCATCTGCACACATATCAATTTTATTTGTAATGCCATTTTCTTTATTCATGATGAATGGGACTAATTTTTGTGTAAAGCCCAGATCTTAGTGTCGTGATCCCTTCCTTGCGTTGGATCGACGGGAGGGGTCATGACAGATTGGTATCAGAGCAAAGGTTGCAACATTTGGGCCTTCATGGGATACCTATCATAGTTGTAGAGGTAAGTATTCTTCCTACTGCCCAACACTAATCAACCGGAAAGAAAGAAAATTTTCAAAATTTTCAAAAAAAATTCTAACTTTTTTTTGAGTTTTCTGTTAAGTCTGTGTCAGCGCAAAATCCGAAAATAACAGCGAAACGGTTGGCAAGTTTAGCCATTTTTGCTGTGACATGGTTGGTGAGTTTAGCCATTTTTGCAGCAAATGGTCGGCGAGTTTATCCATTTTTGCAGCGAAACGGTCGACGAGTTTAGCCATTTTTGTTGCGACACGGTCGATGAGTTTAGCCATTTTTGCAGCGAAACGGTCAGCGAGTTTAGCCATTTTTGCTGTGACACGGTTGGCGAGTTTAGCCATTTTTGCAGCGCCGCGGTCGGCGAGTTTAGCCATTTTTGCAGCGAAACAGTCGGTGAGTTTACCCATTTTTGCTGCGACACGGTCGACGAGTTTAACCGAGTTCGCGGCGACGCGGTCGGCGGTCGGAGTTCGGCGTAGGAAGCGATCAACGGTCGAAGGTTTAAGACTCAGTCAATGGTCAGCGGTCAGAGTTTTAAGACTCAGTCGACGGTCGGAGGTTTAAGACTCAGTCGACGGTCATAGATTTAAGACTTGGTCGGCGGTCGGAGGTTTAAGACTCGATCGATGGTTGGCAGTTGTAGGTTTAAGACTCAGTCGACGGTCGGAGGTTTAAGACTCGGTCGACGGTC
This sequence comes from Larix kaempferi, assembly GCA_027924585.1. Lineage (NCBI taxonomy): Eukaryota > Viridiplantae > Streptophyta > Pinopsida > Pinales > Pinaceae > Larix > Larix kaempferi. Next base: position 3,386,787 of record BSBM01000765.1, on the reverse strand, counting down.
GGTGATCGGCAGTTGGAGGTTTAAGAATTGGTCAATGGTTGGAGGATATCAGTCGGCGATGAAAGCTCAAAATACTGAAACAGGCCGGAGGAAAAACGATAAATCCACCGAAACAGAGAATTTCAACAATTTTCAGGGGGATTTTTCAGGTGTTCGAAAGTGAAAAATTGCCATATAATTTATGCGCCAGATTGCAGGGAAGCCACAAGGGGGAAAACCCACTTGACCCCCATCATCCCCCGAAGATAGTCGTTGAAAGTGTTAAATGCATTATCTATGCTTGGAATGAGAAGTAGGAATTGCATCAAGGGTTTGTGGAAGCCTTATTAAGAGTAATTAGTTGTAATATGCATTATAGAAGAGCAATGGGAGCTCTTGATTATCAAATATGGATATTGTATTCCATAAGAGAATGTTGAGCAAGCAATCCGAGCAGTAAGGGAGGCTAGGAATTTGAATCAGTTATGTGTGGAAGAGAAAGTTCCATGCTATGATTGGAAAGTGAGAATTCCTTAACCTTCACTTGCTTATATGATCATATTTTCAAGTTTTATGTGTAGAAAATTATGGCATAAGGATGCTGGAAGTGCAAGAGAGTAGTAGATTAAATGCATATGAATTAGTGGGCATGATTAAAGAATCATTGAATAGTGCATGTGAATTGCTTATGCATGAGCATGATGTTGCACATGGGTAAAGGTAGGGAAGTTACGCATGCAGTAGCCCATTAATGGTATTTCATATGGTTGATGACAATTAATGTTGTTGATAATGGTTGTAGGCATCAAAACATAGAAGCCTGACTGAAAATGCAAAGAAATCACAACATGTGACCAACAAACCTTGAGAGGGAAGGCTGTAGTAATGATTCATGATCAAAAGGTTGGAAAAGGGATGTGTAGCCTTGGTAAGAGGCCAATTGATCAGGTAACCTCAAGCGATGTTAATGATAACCATGCAGGTAATAGTTATTGGTGCTTAATTGCATGAATGTTGAAAGGGGATTGGGTAAGAATCCCTTGAACCATATTTAATAATCATAAATGAGTATGTATGGGATGTTGAATGCATGTATGCGAACATTATTCCATCAGGTACGGAAAGGTATGTGGTAATAAGGGGAGGATCCTTATACCATCTAGCTGTTGTGAATTGTAAATGCATCATGCCATTTTTGTATGTTGGTTATGAGTTTAATAACCAAAGCAAGTGAGGAATTATGGCCCTTTCATGGTAGTGCATGCTATGTGTGGTAATCATGATTAGGCCATAATATGTTTGAATGCATAGTATTCATGAATTAATGCAAGGTTGCATTGAGGAGATGTGCATTAAAATATTCTGTATATTATGTACAATATTGTGGTTATGCATTGAGTGAATGCACATTAAAATATTATGTGAGTGATGTAAATGTGCATGCATAGGTATAGGTGCACATGTTGAGATGCATTGTGTGAATGCATGATTGTGGTATACGTTTCATTGCAATTAGATAATGGATGAAATGGTGAACTATTGTCAATCCTGAAAGCATTTCATGAGTTGTTGTGAATGCAAGAGAATGATTGCATAAAGAAGGTAGACATGTTGATGGGATACCAAGAGTGCTCTGTTAAAAGGACAGAGTTGCATAAAATGATATAGCTGTGAAGTAATGAGTATCTAAATTTTCATTTAAATTGCATAAATGATGTGACTGTACCTTGCAACTCTAGTACGATAATGATTTACATGAAGTAAATGAGTTTTGGTGATATTAAGATGTTTTTTTTTATTTTTATTTTTATTTTTTTTAGACGAAAACATTGGGAAGTTTTAATTAAGAGCCGGTGAAGCAGCCACCGTGTGCTTGGGTACATAATTATCACTATCTGAAATAGCAAAATTCTTAGGCTTAAGTTGCCCAGAGGTTTCAGATTTAAGAAGCAAAATTACAGTGGACTGAGTTGTGGTACAGGAAATAGGATTGAGAGTAGCAAGGAGAACATAGTAGGGATCTGAGCAGGGTCTAAGCGCCATTAATCTTCTCCAGGATCTTCTGGACCGCAGTTTCCAGTGCCACAATTCTGTTCCCGAAGTTCCCTTCAGTGTTGGCCTGGTCTTTGAAGTGGGTGTACACCACCTCTTCAAAATAGGAGACTTCTCCTTTGGAATCTTTGATTTCCTCCTTAATGCCCTGTAGATCCTTGTTGAACTTTCGCCATTTCTGGAAGTCTTCTGCATTTTGAGCTTTCTGTCGGCCTTCATTCTCCTCTGATTTTGATTTAAGTAAGTCGATTGAATTTTGCAGATCGTCCAGTCTGTCCGCCAACGATTTGCCGCCTGATGTTGAGCCCACCGACGCCATGTTGTGCTTCGCAATCGCTTCCTGATCTTCTGGCTTCTTCTTCTAGCGTTCTTGCTTCTGTTCTTAGCGCAGGCGCAGTGGAGAGATCTGTTCCCAGACGGCCTGTTTATGTAGAAGGAAAGCCGCTCTGAATGGTCACGGGTCGCAGAGCTACCGTCCGGGGGTGGCAGACTGAAAAGGGGATTTTCCTCGATGGCAATCTTGACCATCTTGCAGATCGGATCCACGAATTTCATGGCAATCCAGCATAAATTCTTTGTCAGGATTTTGTTTGTCTTATGGGATAGAGCAAAGAGATTCGGTGCCATTAGTCGACAAAATACTCCTGCCCAGGAGCACGGCTCTGTTGGCCTCTGAGTCAGCCAATCCGTTGAGATCACGGGGAACATGATAAAAGTTAATTTTGATTAATTTGGACATCATCAAGAAGATTCTGCGCAGGACCCTAGAAAGATTAAGCTGAGTAGGAGATTTGTTCAAGTTCATGGCTTGAATAATAATCCGTGAGTCTCCGAATACGGTGAGCTCGAGAATATCATTATCAATGGCTTGCTTTAGCCCTTGCCAGAGGGCCAGAGCTTCCGCATTATTATTGGTGTCCGTCCCTATGCCCCAGGCAAAAGAAGAGATGATTTCATTATGAGTGTTGAAGAGGATACCCCCCGCTCCAGCTTTTCCAGGGTTGCCCTTGGAGGCCCCGTCAAAGAACAGGCAGTGCTCCTTTATTGTCGATCTCCAATTTTTGAACTCGGTAGCACTCATCCTGATTTCCCAGTTTTCATGAGAGATGGTTGAGATTGCTTCAGATGCATCTTTAAGATTAAATTTAGCTATCCAGTTTGCCTCTGCAGGACTGAGACTTCTAGTGTTGGAGATAGTTCTGGATTCCACTGCTTCCCCCAATAAGGCCATGCAAGTGGTAGCTACCCTGGAACTGGAGATTGCTTTATCTCTAAATATTCGGCTATTGCATTCCAGCCAGATCTTCCAGCAAATTACTTTTGGGATCCACATCGAGATGGATTTGAGGCGATTTTTCTTCAGAAGATCAAAGGGGGAGTTTTTACTCCAGTTGCCGAAGAGATCAGGAAGATTCTCAAATCTGTCAAGGTTTCCATGGCTAAGGAGAACCTGCTGCCAGACCTCTTTTGAGAAAGGGCACATTAGCAGCAGATGAGATATTGTTTCTTCATCAGAAAGGCACAGGGGGCATCTTGAAGGCCCTTCCAGACCTCGTCTCTTTAGCGTGTCTCCCGTTAAGATGCTGTTATGAGCAACCGTCCAGCAGAAAAGGTCTATTTTTGGAATGAATGGTGAGTTCCAGATGAAATTCCACTTGGCAGGATTATTGGGTACTTGATGCATCGTTTGAAGTGATCTATACCCTTCAGCAGCTGTATAGCTACCAGATTCGTGGCCCCAACCTCTTTTGTCTTTGGCGGACTCCGATATGGGGGCTTTTCCTTGAAGCAATTGTAACAGAATCTCGGCTTCCCCTAGAAGGTTATCAGGGACCTCGCCTAGATTCCAGTCAGACCAACTTTTTTTTCCTTCTTCCTCCCAACTGGATATGTCCCAAAGTGTAGCTATGTTTCTGTGTTGCATCCATGCTTTCAGGTTTCCAATATCATTTGCTTCACCTATGGGCTGGTCTCCCATAATAGAGTCCTTCCAGATGTTTATCTTTTTCCCATTACCAGGGATCCAGTAAAGGAGACTAGTAAAATGCTCACGAACCTTGTTGCAGAGTGTGAAAATTGGAGATCCTTTCTTTCTTTGAGTTGGCTTATCAAGACAATTTAATCTAGAGCCTGGGAAGTATTTTTTCCTTATGACTTTTTTGCTCCAAGACTCTCGGCCTGACACTAGCTTCCAGAGAATTTTTGCTCCCATGGCCATATTTTGCCTAGCCATACTTCTGAAGTGAAGTCCTCCTTCCTTGTAGGGCTTTTGAATTTTGTCCCATCCTACCAGATGGATTCTGTGATTGTTTCCTTTGCCTCCTTCCCAAAGGAATTTTCTGATAAGTTTCTCCATTTTCCCAATGATCAGAGAAGGGGCGAGTAGGATGGAGGTTTGATAAATCGGAATGCTCATCAGGACCGATTTTATGAGTACTGTCTTTCCTGCCTGATTTAGCCAATTAGAGCCCCAGTTTTGAATTCGATTTTTAATTTTGTCCAGAGTAGGATTCCATTGGTTTGCTTTGGGGATGCCTTTAGCAATTGGAACCCCCAGATAGGTGATGGATTCCCATTCATGGACTGCTTCCATTTCTAAGATTCGAGCAATCCCCCAGTTCTCTTATGGTGCAATTCCAGCCATAAATCTTGCTTTTTTGGAAATTGATCTTACTGCCGGAGACCTGTCTGTAGATATCCAGCTCATGTTTGAACCTCCTTGCAACATGGGTACTAGCTACGCCCAGCAGTAGTGTGTCATCTGCAAATTGGGCATGGTTGATTTTGTTCACATTAGTTGCCAAATGAAGACCAGGGAGACCATTCAGTTGCTGGGCTTTTATCAGTTGGAAGCTTAGTACCGAGGCTTGGATTGCATAGAGCAAAGGGGAGAGAGGGCAGCCTTGTCTAAGGCCCCGGGTGGCTTGAAAGAAATCAGTGGGGCGTCCATTGACCAGAGGAGCTATCCAAGGGGAGCTTATACAGCCTTTGATCCAATTTGCAAAGGATTCTGAGAACCCAAGTTTCTTCATGACCTGGAGCAGGAAATTATGGCTGACTCTGTCGAAAGCATTTGCTAAATCAAGCTTGATCACCATGCCTCCTTCTTTTGATTGATGACTGGAATGTATGGCCTCTTGGACCAGCAGAATATTGTCTTGAATCTGTCGACCTTTTATGAATCCTCCTTGGTTTTCAGGGATTATACGGGGCAGCACTTTTTTGAGCCTGTTGGCTATGATTTTGGTTACAATTTTGTAGCTCATATTACAGAGGGAGATAGGTCTGAACCTGGAGAAATGAATGGCCCCTTTATCTTTTGGAATCAGCGTTAGGAAGGCAGAGTTCGTGCTTCCCCCTAATTTGTTGGTTTTTTGCGAATATCTCACCATTCTCAGAAGATCCAATTTAATCAGGTCCCAGCAGTTGGTGTAGAATCTTGCAGTGAATCCATCCGGGCCTGGTGCGCTGTCAGGTTTCATTCTGAAGAGGGCTACTTTTAGTTCTTTCATGGATATGGGAGCAGTGAGAAAGATGTTGTCAGAATTATGGACCAGGGTTGGGATGGTATCAAAGGGGTAATCATGGGGATTCGGGGGTTGATCAATAGGAGACGAGAAAATGTCTTTGAAGGTGTTGTAGGCGGATTTTTTGATATCTTTGAAATTATTGTAGATGGTTCCTTGGTAATTGATCTCTTTGACTGCTTTATAGTTCTTTTTGGCCTCCGCTTGTTTGTGGAAGAATGAGGTGTTTTTGTCTCCACATTCCAGCCACAGACTCCTAGATTTTTGATGCCAATATTCTTCTTCTACCCTGCAAGCTTGGTAGAATTGCTTTTGAAGTTCAGTTTCAGCGACTTGGGTTTGAGGGGTGGGGGTGATAGATTCCAGGGAGAGTTGAAGATCTTCCAGAGCTTTTTGGGACTCCATTCTGCCAGTGGTAGGGGAGGTGATATTCTTTGCCCATGCTTTGAGGTCAGCTTTCAGTCTTTTAATTTTCTGTTCCCAAGAGAAAGAAGGAGAACCAGGGATAGGGACTGACCAAGAGTTGTGGACGACATGGTGAAAGTTCTCATGGAGAAGCCAAAGAGGGCTAAAACGGAAAGGGATAGGGCCCAGATTAGTTTCAGAAGATAACTCCAGCAGGATGGGTTTGTGATCCGAGATGCAGTTAGGGAGGATTTTGGATGTTGCTAACAGTCCTAGCAACAGGAAGTCGGAGTGGATTAGGAATCTGTCAAGCCTAGCCGCTATGTGACCTGGGCCGATCCTTTTGTTGGTCCAGGTGAAAATTCCTACCAACGGTTTGATATCTAAGAGGTCCCATCCCATTATAAGATCCTCAACCCATTCTCTGGATTGATCTCGTATTGGGGAGCCTCCTTTCTTTTCGTCAGCGGACAGTGTTACATTGAGATCTCCTGCAAGGATAATATTGTTTGGTTCGTGCATGGAAAGGAAGGTTTCCAGAGACTCCCAGCATTGAGCTTTGTTAGGGGCCAGATTGGGAACATAGAGATTGAACAGACTTACTTGTATTCCAGAGTCAATATGCTGAAGTTTGGTGTAGATCCAATGCGTGCTGCTGTGATCAGTGATGAGGATGAATTTGGACTCGTCCCATAGTGTGGCAATTCCTCCCGATGCTCCTCTAGAGCTGATAGCTTTCCCCGGCCCTTTCTTCCAGAATTTGAGGGCCGCTTGATGGAGGCTTAAGTCCTCCAGTTTCGTCTCCTGGATTAAGAGGATGTCAGGCCTGTTGATTTTGATGATGTCCTTCATAGCTTCTTGCTTAGCTTTGGTGCCTAGACCTCTGCAATTCCAGGAGGCGAGTCGCATTTAAACTTTCTTAGGGGTGGGGGCCCTTTTGCGGCCCTTTCCTTGCTTGGATTTGGTAATCATTGAATCAATGGTTTGCTGTGCTCCTTTGTTTATATCTTGAATGGCTTTCTCTTCCCTGTGTTTTTTTTTGGATTTGCGACCTAGAACTTTGGCAGGCTGATTGGGGGTAGCATGAGAGCTGCTAGAATCTGAGGCCTCTTCATCTGTGCACCCCCCTGATTCAGATTCCAGAATGGTGGGTTCATGATCCAGATCTTTTGGGGTCTTTGGATCAGATAGGATTTTCGGGGAGTCCGGAGATTGGTTGTCTGTTTGATCTTGGGATGGCTTTCCCACGTTATATTCTTGGGGGATTTCTCCAGCTTCAAGGCTATCTTCATGGTTAGTATTTGTATTGGCCAAGCCGATTATTTCTATATCTGAGTCCTGAGATTGATTTACCTTGCTCGATGTGGGAACATTGGTCTGATCAACTGCTTTTTTCCCCGTTAGAGTCTCTTTGAATTTGAGGGGTTCTTTTGTCGATGGATTTTGTCCTGTATTCATGGATCTTTTTTCAGGGATCTTGGATGATGTTTTTGATTTCTTGACCTGCTGCCAACCCTCATTCTCCTCCTGGGAATGGGATTTTGGGCAAGATCTTTGAAAGTGTCCATGCTCATGGCAGAGCCTGCACTTAAATGGCAGTTGCTCATAATCCAGTTTTTGGTAATGACTCCAGGGGCCGATCGATATTTTAATTGCTTCTGGTAGACCTGCTTCTAGATCAACCTCCACACAGATTCGGGCACACGAATATTGCCCCTTTGGGTCAGCTTTATCTATGTACCTTCCCAGGAGGTTTCCAATCTTTTCCAGCGCATCAGGGTTCCAACAGTGTGCAGGCAGGTTTGGAAGCCTTACCCAGACCGGAACCTCCTTTGGAACGTCAATGCTTGGATCAAAATCCGGGGTCCATCTGTTGAGGTAGAGTCCTTGAGCCCCCATGAAATAGGGGCCATTTCTGAAGATTAAGTCTCTGTCATCCTTTGAGATGAATTCAAAAATGTAAAATCCTCTTCCTACTGGGTAGCACGTTACACTGTGATTCAGATGAGGCCTCCAATTCCGTTGTATCCAATCATCTGTAGTTCTCGCCGTTGGCCACAGACCCATGAACTGGCCTACCATTCCACGAGATGAGAGGGCGAGAGCAGTTTTGATAGCGTTTTCCGATGGGAGTTCAACTTCAGGAATCTCGTCCAATTTTTTGATGAATTTGGGAATTGCATTGGCCACCGATTTCTTACCTCGTGGGTTAGTAAGATACCTGAAGGCCTCTTCCGCAGTAATGGAAGGGGAGGGAGGGGGGGACCCTCCCCCAGGCACAGCCATGGCGGCTGCAGTCGCGGGAACCAGAGCGGCGGAAACCCAAGAGCAGGATCGCAGCTCGCAACCCTACACCAGCGCACAACCGTTCGGTGATATTAAGATGTTAACAACTGGAAGTGTTTGAATTATGGAGTGTTATAATTCTGAAAATGTTTCAGTGACTGTTGCAGTAATGAAATATTATATGCATAGAGACTTACAAGCGTTTGGCTGATTGAAGTTTCAGATTTCAAGTAGATTGTTTTGGGCATGGCAATGTGGGTAAGTCCATGATGAAGATTGGAATCTACCATGTGCAAGAGCCAAACCTCATGAGAAGGATCTCATGGTTGTAAAACTAGTGCATGTGCAGAACAGACCGTCAATTTTGGACTTGTAGATTTCAGATTTGAGAATTTGCTTATAATTGCTAATCATCGTTGGCTTGCATAGAACTGTGTCAGGAGTACGTGTTGTAAGTGGGAGTTCATGTTATGATAGCAAGCGTAAAAACCTAATGGGAAGATGGGTGCCACTTACAAGAGACAAACAACATGAGGATAACCTCATGATTAAGCAAATCAATTTCTGTAGAAGACAAAATTGCAAATTCATGATTTAATTTAATTCTTAATGCCATTGATTGGCTATGGTACAATCAAATTTGAATTTTATTGTTAAATGTTGTTGACTGTTTGGCCATTTGATAAGTGTTCCAGGAAGACACATTGCAGGACTACCATGTGTGATGGCATGTAGAAGCCAAACTCCATGGGAGGGACCCCATGCTTTGGAAATGAGTTTTGGGTGAAACGTCATTGCATATTTTAAGGATGACATCTCAGCTGAGCCGTATGTTGGAAAACCATGTGAGTGAAAAGGTAAAACTATGCCAAGAAGGCATGTGTGGGTTATGGAGCGTGAAAAGATTGGGGTGGAAAACTGAAGGATTGTTGAATCAGAGAAGGGAGTCTCCATTCCTCGCAAATGAAGAAAAGATATATCTGCAAAACGAATGAATATTCTGTGACCCTAGCTAAGAACATGCATGCCTAATTATTAGGGGTTAATATGCGGAGCATGATCTATTTTATTTATATTATTTCAGACTACTTGAGTATGATTAGGGCATACATGGCTCACATCCGAAAGGGAGTGCACACCTTTTTGGTGTTGGGTTATGATAGGGTTGTCAATATTGACTACACCCTAAGGGAATGGACGCATTCCTGGTGTTTTAATACTTGATAGTGAATGTTATGAAATGTGGTTACAATTTTAGAGCGGCAATACTGATGAGCCTGCTTATCCTTCTTGTGCTATCATCTTACATAGATGCAATTTGGTGTTGCACGTTAAGAGGCAAAGTGAAGAAAGGGTACTCAAGAGGACTGTATGGGAAGTGTTAACCTTTCTACGCTCACCCTAAAGGATACTAGAAGGGATGGATAGGACCGAGGAGCTGTGTAGTAGAAAAGGGGTACCATCTTTGTGGGTATTGTGGGGCCATGCTAGCCTGCAGTCAAGAAAGCCACCTAAAGAGTTCATAAAGGGAACCGTTGGTTTGCACAGGAGAAGGAGTGCCATCCTTGTGTGGATGAAGAATTGTTATGTGCATGAATGGTTGTCACATGCATGATAAACCCAGTCAGTGTACTAGATTAGAATTGGTTATTTGGATGTTGTGGAGGTATTGGTGAAGGATTTTTGTATGCCTGATAAACCCAATTGGTGTACTGGCTTGGCATTGGTTATTTGGATGTTGTGGAGGTATTGGTGAAGGGTTGTTGTATGCCTGATAAACCCAGTTGGTGTACTGGCTTGGCATTGGTTATTTGGATGTTGTGGAGGTATTGGTGAAGGGTTGTTGTATGTCTGATACAGCTAGTCGGTGTACTGGCTTGGCATTGGTTATTTGGATGTTGTGGAGGTATTGGTGAAGGTTTGTTGTATGCCTGATAAACCCAGTCGGTGTACTGGCTTGGCATTGGTTATTTGGATGTTGTGGAGGTATTGGTGAAGGTTTGTCGCATGCCTGATAAACCCAGTCGGTGTACTGGCTTGGCATTGGTTATTTGGATGTTGTGGAGGTATTGGTGAAGAGTTGTTGTATGCCTGATAAACCCAGTTGGTGTACTGGCTTGGCATTGGTTATTTGCATGTTGTGGAGGTATTGGAGAAGGGTTGTTGTATGCCTGATAAACACAGCTGGTGTACTCGCTTGGCATTAACTACTTGATGTTTTGGAGAAGCATGTGTGATGGAAAAGCATCCACCCCACAGGTGATCCAAGGCTTGTAAAGTAGAGAAGGAAACCTGTGGAGTAGCAAGGAATTGCCCAATATAGATAAGTATTTAATTTCATTCATTTTCAGATAGTGATAATTTCATGAACAAGTCTTATGACAACCAAGTTGATACATTGTTGTTTCTTTGTTGGAAACTTTGGTCATTGCAGGAAAGCAATAAGCCTTGAAGGCATCCTAAGGATGCATTTGGACATGTGATTGTCCTAGGAAGCTCAGTATGAGCAACAATGATGAGAATAGTGCTAGTAGACATGTGCGAGTCCTAGCAGCCAAAGGTTCTATGGAAGAACCATGGGGAGGGGATTCCCTGATGGAGAAAGCCTTGGACAAACCTTAGACACTAAGTCTCATAGCCAAAACAAGAAAGGGAAAGTCAAGCATTCACATTGAAGTAAAAGAGGTTAAGGAGCATAGAACCACAGTGATGGTGTGGCTCCATATTGGAACAAGACTAAGAGGGGGGAACTCTTACTCTTCTCTTTCCTTTTTATTGATGCATCTTAGAAACGGAAAATTGCTGAATGCATGTTGTGACTGGAAATCGATTGTGTTTATTGCATGAAATAAATTGTGAATGTTGAAATAGTTAATTCCCTAAGAAAGGATGAACATGAACGAGTTCATGCGTATGTTGGGAAAGCATGAAAAGTGTGGAAGTATCATGAATAAAGCATGGAATCTCCATGTCAATTGGGAAAATAATTGACTGATTTCAATGTTTATGTTATGCTTGGCCTAACAAGATTGGTAATGATGAATTTCACAGGTGAAAATTGAAGCAATTGGTTGCAGCTGATACAAGCAAGTGTTGCTAGTAAGAAAAGTGTGGTCAGTTGTGCACATTGACCATGGCAGAAGACCAAAAGCGGTTGGTGTTGGCTGAAAAGATTCTTCAAACAATTTCCCAGACCCAAGAAAATCTTCGAGAGATGCTCAAGCTACAAAAGCAGCAAAATGAGATGAACCACCGAGATTTGAGGGACTCTATTTGTATGCAAAGGGAGGTAAAAAGAATTCCGGGGGAAATCAGTAAGGGAAAGGGCAGTGGATACATGAAGAGGCATTCATCCAATCAACTCATTAAAAAATGATCAAGGCTAGAAGACTCCACGGAAGTTGAGCAGGAAAAGAAAAAGGAACCACTGGAATTTTGGGAATGTGGAGGGAATCATTTCCTCCGTAACTGCCCAACAAAGGACAACAAGAGATATAGTATCCATAAAGTTTCCAGACTTGTGGATCATCTAGAAGGGATTGTTTTGGAACAATGCCCTCATGCAGAGCTAGAAGGTCCCAGCCAGTTGGAGCAGTTTGTGAAGGCCAAAGGACTTGGTCCTGAAAACCCAAGTAAAGGGTGAAATGCAGGACATACCTGCCACATTTTGTGAATTTCGAACATGTATAAAGCGTGTATGTATTCCTAAATATTGGGACACCGAGGACAGTATTATTCTAAGGGGGAGGGGATTGTAATACCCCCATTTTGACCCTTAGGATATTTTGGGCTATAATGTAAATATTGTATGCATATTATGTATGATTCCTAGCGTGGAGCTGAAAGCCAATGCCCCACTAGTTAACGATCGATCTTGAAGAGGCAAGCATTTGGTATTATGTTACCCATGTGCTAGTGATCCATGGAAATTGTAAATATGCATTTTAATAGAAATGACCACAACTAGATATGCAATGTGACAAGAGATGGGGGCATGATGTTTACAAGGAATTGGGAGGGAAATACTCAAACCATTGAGGCAATCAAGTCAAGCCAAGTGTCAATGAGAGAACCCATCAAACCTCAACTACCCATGTTGACTTTTGTGCCCAATCATTCATTTCTCCCAAGAGTTGGTTGAGTTAGTTAATGACTTGGGAATGGAGAGGTATGGCTGTCCAAATTCAGGTATGGGCAAGCCATCCTCCATAGAAATTCATGTTTGGATTCTTGGGCAAGAAAGGAACCACGAAATTGCTCCCCAAGCCATTCTTCACCCATCAGTTTTTCTCTCTCACGAGTGGGGAGCTTCCTAGGTGTTTTCCTCCATGGTTTTGTTGTGTTTTTCTTCATTTTTCTAGCTAGGAAGGGCTTTTTTATTTTGGTTAACAGTGGGGAAGAGAATAAATCGCTTTGGGGGTTTTATAGAGGCCGTTTTGGCCCATAGAATGCTCATACATCTATGGGAGAAATCGGTTTTCTTCCTTGGGGTTGATTCCCTCTTCCCACAATCCATTTTTGGGTGTGCCACGATTTGGGGAAAACCCATGGACCCTAATTTGTAAATCCATTGTTGAAAATGTGTATCCATGCCCAATTTTTGAGTTTGTTGTGCGTAAGAGAATGTTGGGGTTGAGATGGGTATCCATTGCATTGGCTTAGCTGAGCTTGAGAGTCCCATTTTCCTTGTAGATATCATGCCCAACTCGGGGGTGGTCTCTGAGTGCTGAAAGAATATAGGCTAGGTAGAGACCTATGGTTGGGTGGAACGTTGAAGCGACATAGCTAGTTGCTTGGGACAACATTACATCAAGATGAGTATTTTATTTCTATTTTACTTCTGCATTGTTTTAATTAATGGATGGTTGTTCTTGATATGGTGGATGCATGTGAAATGTGTGTGGATGATGTTTTATTCTGCTATGCATGTTTGCTTGATTTGCATTTGCACACATATCCATTTTATTTGTAATGCCATTTGCTTTATTCATGATGAATGGGACTAAGTTTTGTGTGAAGCCCATATCTTAGTGTCATGATCCCTTCCTTGAGTTGGATCGACGGGAGGGGTCGTGACATTGGTGGTGGTCAGATTGAAAGGATGAGAATGGCAGGAAGATTGGAAATACAAATCTAATAGCACATCCCACAAGCTTATAATAGGCCATGATACCACTATTAGGTGCCTTATTGGGAAAATAGGCATAAAACATGAAGACAAAGAAGGGATAGGCATGAACACACACTAAATCTCATTAATTAAATGTACATATATACAAATGAGATGACCATTGGGTTCAACTTCTCAAGTGGTCTCCTAGACTCCCGGGTGAATCTTGGTCTCCCTCAAAGAATTATGGTCTTCTTTGCACGTGAATGGTGCATAATAATCCTAACACCAAGGATTAGGCTCCAACAATAATTAATTGGCACATATTGGCCTTGGGTAGGCTTATGTTCCTTATCAACAAGTTCAATGTTAATGATAGATTTTAGGATGATGTTGAGTTTTAAATCTAGGCGACGAATCTAATAAGAGACCTTGAACCCAATCCCAATAGTGAGGAGGAATTGAACTCACAAGCAGTCACTAGACTCATGCCCATCAACGAGAAGAACCCAAAACCCAAACACAACATCGATGAATCAGACACTCGCCCCGATGCTAGGAGGAACCAAAACCATCAAAATTGTAATATGTGGATCAAAGAAATCAGAATCAAAAGAGGAAAGAACCCATTGAACTGGAAAAAAGGAGATTGAAATCCATTTGGAAGTTTCCTCTATTGAATAACATGCCCATTTCCATATTAACCAGCAAGCCATGTCACCTTTGACCAGAATATGATCATAAACATGACCGTCAAGGTGGAATTATGAGAGTAAGAGCCTGGTGTGAAGCATCCCTTATCACAATTATGGAGGGATGTAGGTACAGGGGTCACACCAGTCACAAGTCTGGCATGAACCCTGCCCACACTCCTCATTAGTCCACCAGCTAGGTGATTGTCGTATATCCATTGCATGCCTAGTATAATATGTCTCTTCGAAGTTTGGGGTTGGATGTCAGATGGCATCATTGAGCTTCCCTGTCATCCCATCCCGAGAATTTCAGAATCTATTATTTCTTTAAAAATAGAAATCATTTAAATAAATGTTTTTTCATCATTCCCCATGAGTTAATAGTCAATATTCATTTTAATTTTTTGCAACATCTGTAGATTGCAATGGCATGACTGAGATAGTGAGAGAGTGAAAGTCTAAATGTTTATTTTAGACTTCTTATATTGGTTTATTATTCATTAACTTAAGTGATTTTTATTTTGCATTCATAATCATTAACATAGTTAATACACATTTTACTTATAGTATGTGTTGATATTTTTTCTTTATAGGCTAATTTCATATTGGTTGCAATTGGCATTTGCATGTTGAAGTATTGGTATAGTGTATATAGCACTTCAATCTGAGATCAATGCTTTTGCATCTCTAGTGACATTTTTGGCTTAAGCTCCTATTGAATGTATTCATCTTTATAGATGGTACTTTTTAGTTTTGATCATAGAGCATGGTACTTCATTGTTGATGGGCATAGTTTTATATGGAATGTTTTGTGATGGGGAATAAAGAAACTGAAAACATAATTAAAAAAATTGACAATTAGGATGAAAAGAAAATTCCAACATTATTTGCAACCAATACTCATGGGATATGGGTCATGATTAATTACTTACTCTACACATATAAGCCCAAAATGATATCTCGTATCATGGAATACGAAAGCCCCTCAATACTTAATAAAAGAGTCAAGGGATCTCTAACTGAATAGTTCTTAAGTGTAACATACCTTTGTACCAAATCAACAAAATTAGTTTTGGTGGTCTAAATGTGTAATTATGGTAGTAGTATGATTTATAAATTTTCACATTGTTAGACCATTTCAATACTAAACCCTTTAATTCAAGTATTCAATGACATTGTTTGGTGTTTCTCTAGACAACGTAAACGAGATTTGAGTCTTTGAAGGCATAGTATAGATAAACATTCCTTTATACAATACAACATAGATTCAAATTCTTCATGCAAAACAAAACTAGGGTGTGATAACGAACCTCATCACACAATTTCATGATTTTGTAGATTAACCATAGCTAGCTTCATAGCTTTTTAGATCTACAATCCTTCTTATAATTCCCATCTTTGCCACACTTCCAAAATTTCCTCAAATATTTTCCTAGAGATTTAGATCTACCCTTAGATTTAGATCTCCCTTTTGAAGCCTTAATTTTATTTCTATATTAGGGATGACCTCTCACAAACAAGGAATCCATGCTTTTGCTATCCATGGTTCCACATCATTTCCTTAGATAGCAACGATTCCACTATTTCCTCAAACTTTAAAGTGGCTTGAGCACTAGCTATTGCTACAATCAAATTATCCTATGAATCTAACAAAGAACATAACAAGGTAATGCATTTATCTTCTTCCTCTATCTTAATACCAACATAGGTAAGTTAAGTTACCGGAGTATTATAGACATTTAGTTTATTTTTTGTTGAGTCTTTATAATCCACCCTAAGGTGTTACAACTTATTTTGAAGAAACAACTTGTTTACTAGGGACTTTGATTGATACAAACTCCCTAGCCTATTCTACGATTTCAACACACTATTTTCTCCATATACATCCAACAACTTTGAATCTAATAGGTAAAGTCGAATTGTATTCCTCACCCTTCTTTCCAGATTCTCCTAATCTTCTTTTGGCGATCCAGTAGGTTTTGTACTTGGATCCACAACAATCCATTGTTTTTGATCTACAAGAATATCTTCCATAGCTCAAATTTCTGACCATTAAATTTCTCAATCTCAATTCTAGAAATTCTTGTCATTCTCTTTCAACGAATTAATCGCCACTACAAATCTCCCATCAAAACTAGGTTTATCATAGATCCAATATAAACTTGCTCTAGCAAAGGAGTTGAACCCTTAGCAAAAAAGGCGTTCCCCTAAAGCCAATAATCGAGCCCCGATACCACATGTAATTTTTAAACATGTGTAGTGTAACAATGCATGCATATTCTTAAGCAAAACAAATATTAAACAATGGCACACACACATTACACATAGATTTACCCTGGAAACACTTAACTGGGAAAATCAACCAAAATTAGAGTCGCACCTCTATCTATCTCATTTTTTGTTTTTTCTTAACCATCCATAATACAATATTTAGGTGTCCTACATCACCCAAGACCCTAATCCATTAACCCATATTAGATTAATATCTTGACCAAGATTAATTACATTTTATTATTATTAAGGACATATTGTAAGGTGAAGTAACCCACATGCAAATAATATAACACATAACCAAATGTAACGCACTGTGATTTCTTCTATCCATTTGTGGTGCATTGTACTTGTTGCTTCTTTCGTTGTTTTTGCTACTATTTGTCACAACTAGTCTTGATTATATTTCCTTGTCCTTTTAGCCACCTCTTAGAATTTTGACTTTGTGGAAGATATATATTGATATTTTCTCTAGCCTTGTTAATCATTCTTACAATGATTGTTTTCCCTTGTCTTTGAACTTTATTTTCTTTTGCATGTCTATGTAGATTTTATTCATCGTATCATGTCCAACATGACCAAATTATATTTTTTCATCTCTTGAGGTTTGTGCTCGCACTCCATTCATTATATAATTCAAAGTTCGCATGAGGATGTTAGGTTTATCCTCGGCGACATTTTTGGCTTAAGCTCTAACTAAATTTTCATCTTAAAAAAATAAATTAAGAACTTGGAATAAGTTAGAGATTTTTATAGAAGGTACTTCATTATTGATGGGCATAAATGTAGAAAAACATTTTGTAATGGGTAATATAGACAATGAAAATGTAAAAAAAAAATTGATGGGTAGGGTGAAAAGCAAATTCCAATACCGGTTGCAACTAATGCTCAAGGAATATGAGTCATATATTAATGACTTAGTCTACACATATAATCCCAAAAATGATATCTCATATGTTGGATTGTGAAAACCCCTCAATACATAAATAAAAGAGTTAAGGGATCTCTAGCTAAATAGTTCACAAGGGACACTACTTCCTAAGGTTTTGCAAATAGGGTAACAAGCTAAGTGAGCTTGTTTGTGGGGAAAACTCCGTAGTTAAGCATGCTTGATCTAGAGTATTTTTGGGATGGATGACCTCCCCAGAAGTCTTGATAACCAAGTGTAAGTGCCACAGGTGATAATTGATGCTATATAATTAATTTCTCTAGTCTCAATCCCACTTCTTCACCATATGAGCATCACCTGATGAAATGAATGCTAAGTGGACTATTAAAAAACTGTGAGATATTGGTCAATTTCATCTAATAATCATGTGTATGGACCATATATGATCCATATAGACATAGGGGTCCACCCACCTAGTCCACTAGATCAAAACAAAATTTTCCATCTTGGATGTTTTTTACAGTTTTTCCGGGCCTTGAACTTTCAGGGCTATTTTGAGGCCCTAAACGACATTTTTTGGCACGGTGGCACCTAATTAATATATAGAAATGTGTACTTATCGGCTACCCCTTTCCATCTGGATACCAAGCGCCCCATGTTAACACAATATTTAACACCTTTAAATGTGTGATTCAAAAGCATGTACCAAGTTTGTCCGCAACATGAAGTATGAGATAGAACAGTAAAAGAGACAAAATCTCATAGCCCAACTACTACTTTCCTAAAAGAAAGGTACATGTGGTTATTGACATAGACCAAAAAGGGGAAACTACAGTGATTGAAGATTCCTAAGATGAGCTTAGAATCAAAATACCACAAGCTTCAAGTGGTCAAAATTGCATGAACTAAGTCTTTTTGGTGCAAAAAGCTCAAAATATCATGAAGTTATTAAAAACTTACGGGAAAATCGAAGTGTGAAGGAAATGAATGAAAGTAATGAATTGGGATTTTATCCCACATTGTGCTTTTGCTCCTAAACACTCATATCCAAAATCGATTTAATAGCTACTTGGGGGAAGAGTTTGGTAGGAAGGATTGAAAAGCAAAGTTATCATGGAGGAATAGTGAGAGACTCTTTTGCTTAACACTTTTGGTGATCAAAGGCTTGGGAAGTGAAGTAGGGAACCTAGAACAAAGAACGAGGGAGAAACTCATTGATGAGGTTGTAATATTCCATTCTTTCGTTGAATTAATATCAAAGGATTCAATTGTACCAAATGCTTGTGTTTAGTAATTGGTAGAATTTTAGATCTAAGTTGATTTGAATTTCATGAGATTTAGAATCGACATAGAATCTGTAGTGTAACAATTTGGAATCTTGTGATAGAGATGTTGCGGTTAGAGGAACCAAGTTATTGTCAACATTTCAAGCCATATCTTAGGCTCATCATCAAGACAAACAACGATGTTGAGAAGTTTCATCTTGTTTCTCTAGAATAAATACAAAACAATAATTATCCTTCTTCACTCAAGTTGACACTTTCTCACAAAAGTTGACCCCGCACATAAGAAGAAAGGAATCCAAATTTAATTAAACTAGCATAGATCCATATTAAACCCATATATTTCAAGCACCGAGAGGAATCCAATTTCTTGAGGTGTATTTCTTTTTTAAAATTTAAACTCAAGAAACAGTTTGATCTCTCTTGATTGATAGATCCGAGTTTAAGTTTTAAGTTTTTATTTTATAAACGAACATCTATTTTTTAATTACTTTTCATAATATTTTATTTTATGAACCAACATGGATTTTTTTTAAATACTTTCCATAATTTTTTATTTTATGAGCCGACGTGAATTTTTTTTAAATATTTTGTTAGTAACAAACATTACATCACAAACGTTACAACACCTTCCCCATACTTACTTTACTTTACTTCTTTTTACTATAATGTTACAAACGTCACTAATGTTACATCACGTTACAAGATCTCTCCCATAATATTCACTATCACTATTACTTTACTTCTTTTTACTTTAATGTTACAAACGTTACTAATGTTACATCACGTTACAAGATCTCTCCCATAATATTCACTATCACTATTATTTTTGGCCGACTTGTTACTAACATTACTAACATTACATCCATTACTAACGTTACATCACATTACAAGATCTCTCCCATACTGGTTTGTAGAGTGCCTCTCGGCGCAAACACAAACGTTTAACCAATTAATTATCAAGAGATGGCAGCCAAGTCCAATTAATTATAATATCATCATCCCGATTTAGAAAATCAGAATTTTTTACTATCTCAATAGCCTCTCTTAATATTAATCTGAGAGGCGGTGTACACATTTTTTTATGAAAATCTTGTGAAGATTCTCTTCTTCAAGGTCGATGTGTTCTGAATCCGAGATCCTTATGGCCTTGGCAATTAGTGTGTTTAGGAAATCCATATTTTGGCTTGGATGGTGATGAGAATTTGCATGTACATACTAGTATGTATGCATTTTCTTCCTACCATATTATTTCTTGATCACCAACACATCAAGAAATGGTAGGGAAAGGTTCTCTTATAACTCCATTGTGAATTTTATTGGACTATATTAGTTGTTCAAATGTTCAACAATCTTCCCTAGTTCTTCCCTTCCATGGGCCCAAATAACATAGGTAACATCAACTTATATTGACCACCATTCCGACTTTGTTTGAGCAATGTTAAGCATTTTTTGCTTAAAGTTATCCATAAATATGTTAGCTACTATCAGTGAGAGTGGGGATCCCATATCCGCACCACAGGTTTGCTCGAAAATATCTCCTTGGAAACTAAAGAAAGTTGACTTAAGACACAACCCTACCAACTTACCCATTTTCAGATCTGTCAGATCTTAAATGAATTTAATCGCCTCTTCTTTGGGGATCATTGTGAAAAGGGAAACCATGTCTAAACTTAGAAGCAACTCATGTTCCTCCATATGCATTCCTTCAATATTCTCTACAAAGAAAAAAGAGTCTGTATTACCAACCAATTGTTTTATTTTGCTGGCTAGGAATTTTTCAAAATTGTAGGTTGGTGAGCCAATTGTGTTAACAATGGCCTTAGAGGAACACCCTCCTTGTGGATCTTGAGAAGACCATATATGCGTGGAATGAGAAGATCCGAGGTTACAAGATTTTTTTTAACTTCTTCGCTCAACGATGACTCTTTGATGGCTTCTGAAACCTCTTTCATAATCCATTTCAAGGAGTTCTTACAAAGCTTCTAATAGCAACCACTATTGCTCCAATGTTAATTCATCTTATTAATATAATCATATTTGTTTAGAATAACCATCAATCCTCCTTTGTCCTCCTTTAGAATAACAATATGATTATTTTCATTGAGTTTCTTTAGCACCAAACCTTATTCCTTGGTAATATTGTGCTTTGGGTCTCTCTCTCTTCTAAGCATTCTTGCACAATCTTGTCGATTTTCCTCGTCCTCTCTTTCTGGTAGATGCTTCACAATGAGATTTGTTGCTAATAGAATGGAGAAAACACATTGTGTATGAATTTGCAGAAACAACGAAGAGCTTGAAGTGCAACCAACATTGAAGAGAAGCAAGCAAAGGCTTCTCCCAAAGGCTTCCCCAAACGACACTCTACAAGAGGTATTTTTCTCTCTTCTCACCTTAGCTCAAATCCTTGAAGAAATTAGGGATCTAGCTTTAGATAATTGTTAATTAGTCTTTTCATCAATTTGATAATGGAATTCACCAACCCATTAGAAAAGGAAGGAAATATGGGTTTAGATTTCTAGCTCTATTACTTATTCCCCCCCTATCACCCCAAACATAGATAATATGCAAAAGTTACGCCCCCTAGAAGTTGACGCGTCAGCTAACCACAACAGGGCCCACAAACCTTTTGGAATTTCTTCTTCTGGGGTTAGGGTTTTTTATGTTTATGGTTTTCTCATTGATGCTTTATGTTAAAAGGCCCTTTTGGACTCATTGAAATCAACTATTGTGAATGAGTGTAGATGAACCATCTCTTTTCATAAATAAGCTACCACCATCTAGAGCTAGTTTGTATTGCTTTGAAATTTACAATGCTTTTCCCATTCCATTCATTAATAGAATTTGGGTTTTACTGTACTACTATGCTTTTTGCAAAATATTTGTGTGTGTATTTCCATTTTATATTGTTGCTTTCATTTTCATTCTCCAAATAATCTAGATCAATATATTAATGACTTACTTTACATATATAATCCCAAAAATGATAATGCCATTGTTTCATATGGAATTGTTTAACCGAGTTTGAGAGAGGATGTAGGGTTAATCACATGTTTGTAAACTTGTAGTGAAAGCTTGAACATTATACGTAATTATTATTGTGTGTGGATCATTTGAGTCATATAGATTTTTTTTGTGATGTCTTATGAGGTATAAAGTTATCTATTATAACTAACCTATATTTGAAGTTTTTAGTTAACAAAATTAGATTTTTTTGCAATCTCTGAGTTCTATGTTTATATGTGATTTTTCATATTCTTTGTAAAGGTTGATAGTACTTGGATTGATAAAAAAATTAAGTAATCTTGTGTTAACACTGAAGTCACTACTAGCACAACTAGCACATGATATCATGTTGAATAATAAGGATTAGTTGAAACAATAATGCATGTTTATAGAAATCGGTGTTATACATGAATAGTTCACTAGTCCTTTGTAGCATTGGAAACAAGGCCTTAGGTTCAATTTTTTTGAGTGGTATCAACATTGATAAGTTTGGTATGTTCATCAAAGCAACTGATACGCTAATAAAATCATGCTTATGAAAAGTCAAGCATCTAGTGCACCCACCTTTCCCATGACATATTAGAAACATATTCAATTTTGGAAAATGGTAGTTGAAAAGTCAATGTTGTAGTTTCTTTATTTCTTTGAAGTTTTAAAGTAGTGAATAACATAGTATTTAGTGAGTTCAAGATGGCATCATCTTTGAGAATTTATCTTCCTTGCAATAAGTTATATGGAAAGAATTATTCCATCTAGAAATTCATAATCCAAAATGTGTTTCAAATACAAAACTATTGAAGCTTGTGAGGGAAAACATACTATGCCCAATGACCTAGTAAAGAAAGTGAAGTATGCATCCAAAGATGAAGATGTTTAATACATATTGAGAGCAACCATTGTTAGGCACATTATTGATTAGAATTGGGATTATAATGTTCCTTAACCTTAAACTTGGAACACAAATCAAGTATATCGAGATTATTTATGCACATACCTAGATACAAGAGACAAATAAGATGCCATATATGAAATATACTCTTGTATTAATGATTCACTAAAACAAAGGAATAAATGTTCACTTGCCTCTTGAGGTAGGGCGACTTTTCTCTACGCAAAGCTCAATACACAACAATACTTGACCAAACAATCCTTAGACTCATATCCCTTTAAATAGATTCCCAAGTGACACATATCTAACTACTCATGGTCCTTTAATTAATGACTACCAACTACCTACTGAACCTTATTTAGTAAAAATGACCCTTTTGAATTGAATAATTATCACTACTATCTAATGGGCCTTTGTTAAAGGAATATATTTTTATACATTAATTAACTAAATCATAAGTAGAATAAAGTAGGATATTAGTGTAGGACCCTAACATGTCCTCACCCTTCAAAAGAAACATTGTCATAAAAGTTGAAGGTGAGGGAATTGTCGTAGAATCATTGTTGGCTCCCATGTGGCATATTAGAGCTTCATATATTTCCACTAGATAAAGACTTCTTAGATTGTACATTATTTTAAATTGATGCTATTTGGTATCAAATATTTATTCCAACTGAATCCCTCTTCATCAAGTTCTAGTAAGTTGGTTTGCACCTTGAAATTTTATCCCATGACCTTGAGACAAGACATGTGAAATATTGGATGAATCTTGGAGTGATATGGAAGAGATAGATTTTCGTCCACCTATCCAATGCACTGGATAATATTGTAGGGTCCATAGAAATTTGGTGCTAGTTTATGGCGGAGTTTATCTTCGATTGATGCATGTTTATAAGTTTGAAGGTGAAGAAACACCCGATCCCCTTCTGTAAAAGAATTATTTGAGCATTATTGGTTATCCTATTGTTTCATTATATTTGAGCCATAACCAAATTGTCCTTAAGTGTGTAGAGGATAGATTCCTTGGTACTAAGTGTGTTATCCATTGCATGAATATTGGAGGCACCTGGTAAATAGGAATCCATTGACATGGGGTTTTGGCCATAAACTAGTTTGTATGGTGTCATGTTGGTAGCTCCATGATAAGTGGTATTATACCGCCATTCCATAAGAGTAATCCATTATTCCCATTGATGCAACTTTTTTGAAGCGAGGTATCACAAATATGTTTCTAAGCACTTTTGGTCCACTTCTATTTGACCATCTATTTGAGGATGATATGTCATGATAAGGTTCAGTTAGGTTCCTTGAAGTTTAAATATCTCTAGCCAAAATTTCTTAGTAAATGTGGGGTCTTCATCTGAGACAATGGAAGTGGGCATGCCATGCAACTTCAAATTTTGATTCATGAAGACTTGGGAAACTAATTATGGGGTAAAAGGGAGTGACATTGCACAAAAATTATCATACTTAGATATATGATTGACTACCACAATCATGATTGATTTGTCACCAACTTTAGGGTGTCCCACTATAAAAAACATTGACATACCAGTCCATATATGTGTGGGAATTGGAAGTGGTTGCAATTCCCTAGTGACTTCACCATCTCACCTTCAGGTATTTGGAAAGCGTCACATGCCACCACAAAATTCTGGATCTGTATTTTCATGCCTTCCCAAAAGAGTGAGCACTTAGCTCTTTCACAAGTTTTATGAAATCCCAAGTGACATGTTGTAGGTGAGTGATGAATGCAACTCCTCTAAGAGCCTTTGTTTTAAGTAAAATTTCTTCACTAGAAAAATGCACTCTTTATACCTCAAATTATCTTGGTTCCATGTATACTGTTTGGGGGGGTTTGGGTCTTCTTGAAGCCTTTGATAAGTTGATCTATAATGTCATTTTCTAGCCATTCTTGCCAAGATTCCTCCATCCAACTTGGGACATGTAAATATAATGCAAAGAAAGATCCATCCTCTTCAAATTTCCTTAACAAAGAATCAACCACCACCTTTTATTTACCCTTCTTATATATAATATCATAATCATACCCCAAACCAACATCTTAGTGACCCCCTTATGCTTCTCTAGAGATGACAATATTTGTTCTAGGAATAATTTATATTATGATGTTCAATATTGATTTGAAAATGCCTCCCTATGAGATATGGATGCCATCTCTCAACTGCATGAAGTGTGGCCATCATTTCTTTTTCATATGTCGATTTGCCCAAATTGTTGTCACACAAATGCTTACTAGTGAAATTCAAAGGGCACCCTTCTTGCATTAATATCATGCCAAGGCCACTTCCTAATGCATCACATTCTAGGAAAAAAGTCTTGGTAAAATCGGGAATTTCTAATATTGGTGTAGTGCACATGGCATTCTTTAAAGTTGTGAAGGCTTGTTTCATTACTTTTCTCCAGATAAAGGCATTCTTTCATAGAAATAAGGTTAAGGGCAACGTTTTTTTTTTCCGTAAATTTTTACAAAATTCCTATAGGAGCCAATCAGTCTTAAGAACCCCTTCAATCTCTTTAGGGTCTTGGGGCATGACCAATCTTGCATAGACGCAACTTTCTTAGGGTCTACTAGTACTCCTTCCTAAATCATAGTGTGACCCAAGTACTCAACCTTTGAGACCCTAGAAGCACATTTGAAACATTTCATGAATAATTGGTGGTCCCTCAAGGGTTGTAAGGTGTGTTCTATGTGATCTAGGTGGGAGTCCCATGTTGCGTTGTAGATCAATATATCATCAAATAATACCATCACAAAATTGTGTAATAAAGATTGAGTTTTTTTATTCATTAGCCTCTAAAAGGTGGAAGGATCATTGCAAAGGCCAAAGGGCGTCTCTAAAAACTCATAATGACCTTCATGTGTTTGGAAATATGTCCTAGGGATGTCAACCTCTTTCATCCTAATTTGATGGAATCCAAAACAAAGGTCATGTTTAGTGAAAATTTTGGCTCCATGAAGTTCATCCAAGAGATCATCAATGACCACAATGAGACATTTATCCTTGATTATCAACTTATTGAGAGCCCAAAAATCAGGACACATGTGCCAAGTGCCTTCCATTTTTAATACCATGACCATCAAGGATAAATACGGATTGGTACTAGGATGAATAACTCACACCTGCAACTATTAATTAATGGCATTTTCTATTTCATTCTTCTATGCAATAGGGTGCCTATAAGGATGCACATTGGATGGTTGAATTCATGGGATTAGTGGAATACCATGGTCATGTTCCTCTCATGGTAAGACCTTGGGTGTTTCAAATATGTGTTGATGTTTATATATAATCATTTGTAAGTTAGGATGAATATATAATGGGAGGGTGTCCAATACTTCTATGACATTGAATTGTGCAATAATGCATGAGTGGACTTTCTTTAATAACTTATCCATACGATGTGAAGTGATGATTTCAGGGAAACCTAAAGTGAGTCCTTTGAGGGTATGATTTTTACCTTCCTTAGTGAAGTGTATATATATCTCTTTTCAATCCAAGGTGACAGGGACCAAAGTACATAGCCATTCTTTCCCCAAAACTACATCACAACCACCCATTTTTTATAACAAACATATGAGTTTTGAGATGGTAGTCACCCATTTGGGGTTTCACATTTTCACATCTGACACACATTTCATCAACCTACCATTTTCTATAATAATTTGGAAATTTCGTATATGATGAACATAGCAATGGGTTTCTTTTGCTACTGTCCTATGAATAATTTTGTAGGTATTTCCATTGTTAATCGATATAATCACTTTGCAGTGCTTGATGTAGCCAATCAACTTCAATGTTTCAGGTGCCATAAATCTTGATAAGGCATTGAGATAAACTTAGGGTTCCTATCCATGAGCTTGCAAGCTAGTGTATTTTTCCATGGGTGGAGTGGCTTCCTCTATGTTTGGTTCTTGAGTATCTTTAGTTATGTATTATGGTGATCTTGTAGGGATACATCTATTTGGAATAAATTCTACTCTTTACATGTATGCCCTCTTAAATACAGTTCATCATACTTATATGAAAGCTTGAGTTGTTGACATTCTGCAATCTCTTATGGAGACAACTTTTGGATTCTCAATGGTAGAGGGTTGGAGGTGTTGGTGTTAAGTTTTAAACCAAATAGACTAGCAAGATCACTGAAAGAAAAATAATCACAAGATAGACACAGAATTTACCCTGGGAAACCCTCATGGGGTAGAAAACCCAGCAAAGCTTTCCTCAATAAGATGATCAACCAAAATACAAGATGTGCTCCAAGACTTGTCCTTCTCTACCTCACATGCAGACCTCCCAGACACAAGTGCGCTACTTTCTGAGTTGTGGAAGTGTATCAAATGAGGAGCTCTCCTCCTCTACTTATACTAGATCCCGACTGACCAAAATCCCTAATGGGGCCGACCTCTCCTGGAGAAGTCTAATAACCCCTAAAATATAAACTCAGGGCTGACCCCCACATGGTGGGTCTAATAACCCTAGTTACCACAAACCATCGGAGGAATAAACATCTCCGGATACATAATAGAATTGCCTCGGAGGGATGAAACATCTCCGGAATAATAATGTACAAATATAATATTCTTAGAAGTTACAATATTCAACACTCCCCCTTAACGAGAAGGATATTATAACAACATCTGTAGAAGCAAGGAGTCATCGACTACATCATACATGATACATCTATATATCATTGGAAGCTTTCTTCAATACATCATCATCAGTAACTCAACTAGTTACTGTAACATTAACATCATCATCATCATACGATCATCAGCATCGTCATCTCACAATCATCAACATCGTCATCACGCGATCATCAGCATCGTCATCTCACGATCATCAGCATACGATCATCAACATCATCATCTCACGATCATCAGCATCGTCATCTCACGATCATCGTCGTCATCATCTCAGCATCGTATACCCTGCAATACACACAATCATATTATAGGATGATCAATCCTGCTCTCTTTAGGACATAGGTCCATGGATGATGCAATCCGGTCATGTACCTTTTGAATCGAGGTCCAAGGACGATCCAGTCCTACCATGTACCTTTTGAACCGAGGTCCAGGGACGATCCAGTCCTATCATGTACCTTTTGAACCGAGGTCCAGGGACGATCCAATCCTACCATGTACCTTTTGAACTGAGGTACAGGGACGATCCAGTCCTATCATGTACCTTTTGAACCGAGGTCCAGGGACAATCCAGTCCTACCATGTACCTTTTGAACTGAGGTCCAAGGACGATCCAGTCCTACCATGTACCTTTTGAACTGAGGTCCAGGGACGATCCAGTCCTACCATGTACCTTTTGAACCGAGGTCCAGGGACGATCCAGTCCTATCATGTAGCTTTTGAACTGAGGTCTAGGAACGATCTAGTCCTACCATGTACCTTTTGAACCGAGGTCCAGGGATGATCCAGTCCTATCATTCAATTCTCAGAGACCTCATGTCTATGGCTCACTTTAGGACTGCAGTCCAAGGATGACCCAACCCTCATTCTCGGAGACATCATGTCTACGGCTCTCTTTAGGACTGCAGTCTAAGGATGATCCAACCCTCATTCTCGAAGACATCATGTCTACGGCTCTCTTTAGGACTGCAGTCCAAGGATGATCCAACCCTCATTCTCGGAGACATCATGTCTACGACTCTCTTTAGGACTGCAGTCCAAGGATGATCCAACCCTCATATGTCCACCAAGGACTTCATTCTTGAAGACATATGTCTACGGCTCTCTTTAGGACTGCAGTCCAAGGATGATCCAATCCTCACATGTCCACTAAGGACTTCATTCTCGAAGACAAATGTCTACGGCTCTCTTTAGGACTGCAGTCCAAGGATGATCCAATCCTCACATCAATATAGGTACAAGTATCCTCATCCATACAAGTACATTAATATATGTGCATATATCATCAATACAAGTATTCTCATCAATACATCAATATGTAATGATACAAGTATCATCATCAAAGCATGTAACCTCATCAATGCATCAAAGCACATATACATATATCATGTATCCTCATCAATACATATATCATCAAAACATGTATCCTCATCAATACATATATCATCAAAACATGTATCCTCATCAATCAAAACATGTATCCTCATTAATACATATATCATCAAAGTAAAAGAAAAATAATGTAAGTATTCTAAGTGTAAGAAATCTAAATCTAAATAAACATAAATATCTAATAATGGTAAACAGGTATCCTCATCATCAATGACGATACTACTCCCCCTTTCGAGGAGGGTCCTTTTGAGCTACACCAAGCTTGTCTCGGAAGTATTCAAATTTCACACGAGATAGGGGTTTGGTTAATATATCAGCAACTTGTTCCCCAGTACTCACATACTCGAGTTTGATAGCTCCTCTCTGCACCATGTCTCATATATAAAAGTATCGAATCTCTATGTGTTTTGACTTATCGTGGAATACAGTATTTTCTGTCATTTTGATACAACTTTGATTGATATAGTGGGATCCATCTCTAAGTCAAACACTCCAGATAATAGTTTCTGAAGCCACACTGCTTCACAGCTAGCAGAGCAGGCAGCTATGTATTCTGCTTCAGCAGTACTGAGAGCCACACTAGATTGTTTCTTGCTGAACCATGAGATCATGGCAGATCGAAGACCATAACATCCACCTGATGTACTCTTTCTGTCTGAGATACTTCCTGTCCAATCAAAATCTGAGTAACCATGTAATCTGAGTTCATGATTTCCAAGATAATATAGACCAAAATCTAATGTACCCTTTAGGTACCTCATTACATTCTTTGTAGCTATTAAGTGAACCTTTCTAGGTTCTACTAGATACTGACTCAGGGTATTTACAACAAAGCATATATCTGGCCTAGTATTTGTTAAATACATCAAAGACCCATTGATTTGTCTATATAGAGTTATGTCCACTAATTCTGACGTGTCATTAACTAATAACTTCAAGTTGGAGTCCATGGGAGTGGCCATGGATTTACACTCCAACATATCAAACCTTTTTAGAATCTCCACAACATACTTACCTTGATTTAGAAAGATTCCTTTTGGTTCTTGCCATACTTCTAGACCTAAGAAGTAGTGCATTAATCTGAGATCTTTCATCTCGAATTCTGAAGAAAGCTTCTTCTTGCATTCAATCATTTTTTTCTCATTTCCGGTTAGAAATAGATCATCTACATATAACAATAGTATAACTGGTTCATCATCCATTACCTTGAGATAAAGATTAGGGTTAGCTTTACTCTTGGTAAAGCCCATGCTTGTTAAGAAATTGTCAATCCTTCCGTACCAAGCTCTAGGAGCTTACTTTAATCCATATGATTCCTTTTTCAGTTTGCATACACGAGTTCTCCCGTCTTTAACCTCAAACCCTTGTGGTTTCTCTATGTACACTTCTTCTTCAATTACACCATTCAGAAAAGCTGTCTTCACATCCATTTGGTGTAATTTCCACTTCATCATAGATGCAAGTGCCATGATAGTTCTAATTGAAGTATACCTAGAAATGGGTGCAAAGGTTTCTTCATAGTCAATTCCCTCTTTCTGAGAGAATCCTCGGGCTACAAATCTTGCCTTATATTTTTCAAAGCTACCATCTGCAACATGTTTTATCTTAAAAATCCATTTGGAAGAAACCACACTTTTATCTTTTGGTTTGGGAACTATATCCCAAACATCATTTTTCATTATTGACTGATATTCTTCTGTCATTGCTTCTATCCATTCTTTCTTCTGAGCTGCCTCTTCATAGCTAGTAGGTTTTTGATCCACAAGATCACACATCAAGGCCACATAGTTGGATACTAGCTTTGGTTTCTTTCTTTCTCTAGTGGAGCCTTCAAGAGCTCCATATCTTTCAGCTCCTTGAATAATGTCTCTAGCCCATGTTGGACTTCTTTTCCTAGATAAGTTTGTAATAGGGGGTTCTTGTGGTTCCATCATGTCATGGTCCTATGGTGTATCATCTTCAGGAATGTGCACAGCTTCTATGATTCTAGAAGGTGTATCTTCTTCATAGATGTCTTCAAGTTGACACTTCCTGGATTTCTTGAGAGTTGCTTCTTCATCAAATGTTACATCTCTACTTATTTTCATATGATGAAAACCTGGTATGTAAGTTCTGAAGGCTTTGGATGATTCACAATATCCAACAAATATTCCCTTCTTACTAGAAGGATCCAACTTGGTTCTCTTTTCTTTTGGAATGTGAATGTACACAGGACAACTACATATTTTGAGATGACTTACCTCAGGCTTCTTTCCTGTGAACACTTCTTTTGGAGTCTTGAGTTCAAGAGCACTATGGGATAGTCTATTCTGCACATAGACTGTCGTCCTAGCTGCTTCAGCCCATAAATACATGGGTAGATCTTGATCATGTATCATGGTCTTTACAGCTTCCATGATGGTTCTATTCTTTCTTTCAGCCACCCCATTTTGTTGGGGATTGTATGGAGTAGTTAGTTCCCTCTTGATTCCAGCTTCCTTACAAAAGTCTTCAAAGTCCTTTGAAGTATATTCTCCGCCATTATCTGTTCTGAGAATCTTGATTATCTTTTTTGAGAGATTTTCTATTAGGGCCTTGAACTCTTTGAATTTTCCAAAGACTTCATTCTTACCTTTTAGAAAGTATATCCAAGTCTTCCTTGAATAGTCATCGATGAATGAGAGATAGTATTCAAACCCACTTAGGGAAGTGGTGGGCATGGGTCCACATACATCTGAGTGTATTAGCTCCAAAATGTTCCTAGTCTTTGTTTCACTCTTTGGAAAAAGGGTTCTTGACATTCTTCCCTTTTTCATATCCTTTACATGAGCCATTATGATCAACCTTCAAGTCTGGTAATACTATGACCACCTTGCTTACATAGGGTAGGGATTTATAGTTAATGTGAGCTAATCTTCTATGCCATAGCTCACTGGGGCTGGATGTTTCATGAGCAAGGGAAACTTCTGGATGTCCCTTGATTTTATAGAGACCTCCTTCCTCTTCACCAATGACAACTGCATCTTCAATAGATTTTCCTTTGGGCCACATAAGTACTTGACCATCTATGAAGGCAACTCTAAAACCTTTCTTATCTAGAGCTGAGATAGAGAGTAGGTTCTTCTTCAAACCCGGTACATATAAAATTTCTTTCATCTTCAAGGGTGTTCTAGAATCTAGCTTGTAGCTTGCTTCACCAATTCCCTTGATGGGATATTGGTAATCATCTCCTAGAGATACCTTTTGTGGAGAAGACTTTTCTTCAAGTTTTGAGAGAGTCTTCCTTTGACCTGTCACGTGCTTTGAAGCACCACTATCAATGAGCCATGTATCTTCTCCAGGAGATACAGATCCAGAGAGTGCAGAGAATAGGACATATTCTTATGGATCTTCTTTCTTTACTTTAGATCTTTTCCTTTGAGGCCTTTCCTCTTCCTCTTCCTCTTCTTCTTCTTCTTCTTCTTCACTATCATCTTCTGCCATATGTGCATGGTGTATTTTGTGGACAAACTTCTTCTTCTGGAAATGTGTCCTAGTTTAAGACAACTGTAACACTGGACTGTGGAGAGATCTCTTACTGGGTTGGGTCCTCTTCCCTTTTTAACTTTAGAGAAGGGTTGAGATCCTTTGTGGTCAACTTTCTTGAAGTGACCCTTTCTACTTCTTTTGGTGTGAGTAGCCAAGGCTTGGTCATCCTCCTTGAGGAGGGCTTCTCTGTTGGTTACCCTAGCCTCTTCTTGAACACAATCCTCCCACACTACATCAAACTTCATACTTTCTTTTCTGGCACACATAGTTTGTATAAATGACTCCCAAGGTCTCGTGAGACAATTTAGAGCAGTCATCACAAGTTCATCTTCATCAAGAGTATCACCAATGGCATCTAGTTGCTCCTTGATTTGGGAGACCCTTGAGGAGTAGTCTTGAATGGATTCTCCTTTGTGCATCTTGGTACTCTTCAACTGAGTTCTTAGGTTCATCTTCCTATTGATGTTCTTTCCCTCATACATTCTTCCTAGGGCATCATACATTTCCTTTGGAGTCTTCTTGGAATCCACTTGGGGAATCAAGTGGTCTTTAATAGAATCAACTATGATTCTCTTTGCCCTAATCAAATCCTTCCTATGCTTCTCTTTGGTTTCATCTCCTTCAGGTTCTGCAACTTCATCCTTGATATACTGAGCAAGATCATTCTCTTCAAGAATGAGACCAATTATGTATTTCCATGCCCGGAAATTCTCTATACCTTCTAACTTGTCTTCAAGCTTAGTGCTTGGAGCCATCTTCTCTTGGGGGAGTCCAAGAGACAAGAGATAGAATAGTACTTACCTTGAAACTTTAACTTTTTACTTTTCTGGATCTGCAACAGAATTTCTGGTTTATCGCACTTTTGGTAAAACTAGGTTTTGACTTTCCCGGAGTTCTACCCAACCAAAAACCTCGATCCAAAGCTCAAAAGATAGATCTTTAGAAGGGCTATTCAGCCATGCAATCGGAATCCAAAAATACTAACTTTTGCAGAAACCCTAATTTTGGGAGAGAGAGAGAAATATAATTTCACCTTGTGAAATATGTTCTATTCAGGCTAGCTCTGATACCATGTTAAGTTTTAAACCAAATAGACTAGCAAGATCATTGAAAGAAACATAATCACAAGATAGACACAGAATTTACCCTGGGAAACCCTCATGGGGTAGAAAACCCAGCAAAGATTTCCTCAATAAGATGATCAACCAAAATACAAGATGTGCTCCAAGACTTGTCCTTCTTCTCTACCTCACATGCATACCTCCCAGACACAAGTGTGCTACTTTCTGAGTTGTGGAAGTGTATCAAATGAGGAGCTCTCCTCCTCTACTTATATTAGATCCCGATTGACCAAAATCCCTAATGGGGCCGACCTCTCCTGGAGAAGTCTAATAACCCCTAAAATATAAACTCAGGGCCGACCCCCATATGGTGGGTCTAATAACCCTAGTTACCACAAACCATAGGAGGAATAAACATCTCCGGATACATAATAGAATTGCCTCGGAGGGATGAAACATCTTGAGAATAATAATGTACAAATATAATATTCTTAGAAGTTACAATATTCAACAGTTGGGAATGGTGGCCATGGGGGAAATAGTGTGAGTAGTGAATGCAAGTATTTTAGTTTGGGCATTGATCACCATACCAATTTATCTATCTCTATCACAAGATTCCAACCATGTTTTGGGTGCTGCAACAGGACATGTGCTCTAATTTCCTCTTTGAGACCACTGATGAAACATTCTTGAATGAGAGAATAGGAGAGGCCCTCGACGTGGATTGATAATTGCTCAAAGTTTGTAATATAGTCCATAATTTTGCTACTCTAGTGTAATTTTGTCACTCTTCTCGCGTAATGAGTGTCTCGTTCAAAATGACCATGAAGGATATTCACAAATTGTGCCCAAGAAATGTAGTTGTTATAGGATTTCTTGTACCATTTCCACCATTGCCAACATTCAACATTCAGGTATAAGACCCCATATTTAAGTTTTTGGTAGTCATTAGTAACTCCATGGAGATAAAAATAGTGTTCCATTTGAGTAACCCAACCTAAGGGATCTAAGACATCAAACATGTTCATGTATACCTTTGGAAGGAGGTACCATGAATTATGACCTTGAAAGGGTGGATACTAAGTATTTGGAAAGGGAGTCTGAGTGTATTGCTCTTTATTTGCTAAAAAGTCATCTTTGGTTGGATTGGTTTTAATACTCAAGTGTTTACATAACACTTCCAATCAATGTTATCGGAACCGGACTGAAACTAGTAAAATCGGCTGGTCCGACTGGTTCACAAGCCCAATCGGCCCGGTTAGGTTCTTGAACCGGAAAACCTGCAAAAATGATTTAGACCGGTTGTGAACCGGCCGGTTCCTTATGGAACTGGCCAAAACCGACCGAAACGACCGGTTTTTACTGGTTTCATATGAAATCGCCTGATCCGTACTCTGCTTATTCTTTGGACTCTAGGGGCCATTTAGAGCCCCTTTATTGATGTATTTTGGTTCAAAACTTCAAAGATGTATTGCACTCGGTGCTATTTTGGTTATTTGCACTCATACTTGCCATATATATGAAAAAATTGCATATTTGTGTATTAATGGTTTGGATTCATATGTATGCACATGAATGTATATGTTTTTTTACAAAATATGAATAGTTTATATATTTTTTGGTCGACCGGGTTTTTTCCTGGTTTTTTTTCCGGTTCCGGTCCGATTCACATTTTGGGATTTGCTGGTTCGATCACCGGTCCAGTTCTGATCACATTGCTTCCAATACCTTACCATGGCCATTCACCCTTGTCGTGAGTTCTTTGATGGCATAGTTGTTGGGTATGTGTTATATTCTTTGCATGTGGGTTGGGTCACCTACGATCCATGATAGTCTAATTAATATTGGTTAAGGGATTGGGGTTTAAATCTAATCCAGTTTAACGGATTAGGGTTTTGGATGCTACAAAATACCTAAATATTGTATTTTGAATGGTTAAGAAACACAATGAGAAAGATAGAGGTGCAACTCTAAGTTTTTCTAGTTTTTCCCATTAAGGGTTTCTAGTGTATTGCGTGTGTGACATTGTGTAATCTCTATTTCACTTAAGAATATGTATGCATTGTTTCACTTCATAGGTTTAAAACTTAAATGTGGTATGAGAGCTCGGTTATTGGATTTAAGGAGATGCCTTTGTTGTTGAGGGTTTGACTTGTCTGAAATATCTTGGGTCTGTGATAAACCTGGGTCTAGTGGGAGCTTTGCAACAATGATTCGTGTGTTGAAAGAGAATGGAAAGTAGTTTTAGAATTGAGATTTATAAATTTAATGGTCAGAACCTTGAGCTATGGAATCTCAAAATGGAATATCTACTTGTAGATCTAGAACAATGGATTGATGTGGATCCATGTACAAAACCTACTGAATCAATGAAAGAAGACTAGGATAAGTTGGAAAGAAGGGAAATGAGTACAATATAACCTTTCCTATGAGATTTAGTGTTGCTGAAAGTATCTAGTGAAAATAGTGCATTGAAACTATGGAATAAGATAGGGAGTTTGTATCAATCAAAGTCCCTAGTAAACAAGTTGTTTCTTTGAAAGAAGTTGTATAACCTTAGGATGGATGATAATGACACAGTGACAGATCATATAAATGTCTAAAACACTTCGGTAAGTCAAATCACCTATGTTGGTATTAAAATGAAGGAAGATGATAAATGCATTACAATATTATGTTCTTTGCCATATTCATGGGATAATTTGATTGCAATAATAGGAAGTGCTATTCAAGCTACCTTAAAGTTTGAGGAAATAATGAGATCCATACTATCAAAGGAATTGAAGTGGAAAACCATGGATAGTCATAACATGGATGCCTTGTTTGTGAGAGGTTATCCTTAGGAAAGAAATACAAGGCTTTGAGGGGGAGATCTATATTTAAGTCTAGATCTAAATATCCAAGAAAATATTTGAGGAAATGTTAGAATTGCGCTAAAAATGGGCACTATAAGAAGTATTGTAGATCTAAAAATGTTAAAAAAGTGAAGGGATTTGATGATACTCCTTCAACGGAGTAAAACAAATCCTATGAATAAGTTGGTGACATGTACCTGGCCTCTACATGTACCTGTTCAAATCGTGATGTATGGTTAATTAGCTGAGGTGTGTCTTTTCGTACGACTCCTTATAGGGAGTGGTTTTATGAATATGAAAAATACAATGGAGGAGATGTTTTCTTAGGAGATGATTCAATATCCAAAATCATTGGACGTGGAAGAGTTAAGTTGCATCTCAAGGATGGAAGAATTAGAGATATCCCTAGGTTTTTACACATTCTAGATCTAGATAGAAACTTGATATCCATCAGAAAGATGGGTGATGCTGGTGTATAGAATGTGTTTGCAAAAGAAACGTAAAAAATGGTTTGAGGATTAATGGTCTTGATGAGGGGATTTCATAATGGAACTCTATACAAATTGCAGGGAATTACAATCACTTATGGGTGTAACAATTCTGTTGTGCTTGAGGGAGGAGATAAAAAAGACAAAACCCCTACTATCTCTAGAGGAAAGACAATGCTATGGTATCAAATATTGGGGTACATTGGAGAGAAGTGACTTTGAGCATTACAAGGTAAGGGTATGGTTGAAGTTATGTTTGATTGAACACTAGATTTCAATTTATGTGAACATTTCATATATGGAAAACAAAATCGGGTAAGGTTTGCCTCTAGTGCTATAAGAGCAAAGGGAATTTTAGAGTTAATACATAGTGATGTGTTTGGACCCGTGTCTACTTCTACATTAGGTATATTTGTGTATTATGTTTCATTTATAGATGATTTCTCAAGGAACACATGGATTTATTTTCTTCAAAAGAAATATGAAGTATTTGATAAATTTAAAGAATTTAAGGATCTTGTAGAGAATCAAACATAGAAGAAAATAAACATGTTGAGAAAAAATAATGGTGGGGAGTTCTGTAGGAATGAATTCAAGGAATTCAATAAGAAGTGCGGAATAACAAGGAAAAATAATACATACAAACCTCAATAGAATGTAGTTGTAGAAATAATGAATAGGATGTTGATGGAAAAGAAAGGAGCATGCTCAATGGTCCAGGGAGAGGACAAGAATTTTGGGTAAAGGCAGTGGATACTGCATGTTACTTGGTATATCGATCACCACATCAACATTGGTTGACAAAAATTCACATGAGATATAGACTAGTAAGAAACCCTTTATCAAAAATCTGAAACCTTTTGGGTGTGAGGCTTATGTACATGTTCCAAAGGAAAAAAAGGAGTAAGATGGATAAAAAAGTTGAAAATGTATCTTTCTTTGTTATAAAGATGGTGCGAAAGGTTTTAAACTTTGGAACCCAAAAAATAAGAAGATTGTTTATAGTGAAGATGTTTTTTTAGAGAGGTTAAAGATGTTCCCAAATAGGAAGTCACTTCAATGGAAAAGGAACCAAAGAAAATAGAGTTTGAGTTGGAGGATGAAAAATTTGACCCAAAAGAAGAAGCGGAATAATAAGAAGAAGAACCTCATACCTCGATTTTGAGGAGATAATCTTTAGAAATAAGGAAACCAAAAAGGTATTCTCCTTTTGATTTCCACTCTTGTTTTTCTTTATCTATTATTCATGATGATCCTAGAAATGTAAAGGAAGTAGTTGAATTAGAGGATAGTGATATCTCGAAGAAGTCCATGGTTGAAGAAATCGATGTCTTGGATAAAAATTAAACTTGGAATCTAGTTGAGCTACCAGTTGGAAGAAAAACCATTGGTAATAATTGGTTGTTTAAGAAGAAGTTGAATGAAAAATATAAAGTGGAGAAGTACAAATCCCGTTTAGTAGCAAAGGGATATTCCCAGGTAGAGGGAATTGATTTTGGTGAATTTTTTTCTTCAATTGCTAAATTCACTTCTATTAGATTCCTTCTTTTTACTACTAATTTTGATCTTGAAGTAGAGTAGATAGATGTGAAAACAACATTCCTGCACAGGGATCTTGAAGAATAAATCTATATGAAATAACAAGAAGGTTTTATAGTAAAGGGAAGGACAGAGCTAGTCTACAAGATAATGAAGTCTCTTTATGGTCTAATGAAATCTCTAAGGACGTGGTACCAAAAGTTCGACACATACATCCTTGGGTTGGGGTTTGTGAGAAGCAAGGCTAATCACCGTGTACATTCCAAGCAAGTTCGTGATATCTTCATTAATATAGTATTGTCTGTTGATGACATGTTTCTAATTGGAAACAACATGGATGTCATAAGGGAAGTGAAATCACAACTATTCTCCAAATTTGACATGAAGGATCTCATTGCTACAAACTTCATATTGGGAATAGAGATTGTGAAAACATGAAATTTTGGTTGAACCAGAGAAAATATGTTGAGATGATACTATAAAGATTTAGCATGCAGGAAATTAAGTCGGTTAAGGTCCCTATTCTTGTAGATGTAAATTTATCTATAGGCTAGTTTCCTTAGACACAAGAAGAGGAAGAAGACATGTAACGAGTTCCCAATGCTAGTGTTGTTGTTATTTTGATGTATGCAATGGTATATACCATATCATACATTGCTCTTGCAGTAGGAGTTTTGAGTAGATATATGTCAAAACCAGGAAAGGAGCATTGGACAACTATAAACAGGGCCTTCATATGTGTGGCACCACATATTATGCAATCTATTACTAAGGAAGACCTAGACTATATAGAGTAATAGATTTACATGGATTTGTTGATGTATAATGGGTTGGAGATATTGATCGCAGAAGATCTACAAGTGGTTATGTGCTTAACCTATTTGGAGGAGCTATTAGTTGGATGAGTAAGAGACAAGCTGTAGTTGCACTATCAACTACATAAGTTGAATACAAGGAAACCGCCCATCCACATAAAGAAGTTGTATGGCTACAAAGATTGTGTTCAGATATTAGGTTTGTACATAATGCCATAAGGTTAGAAGGCATCAGTCAAAGTGTGATGCTTCTAGAAAAGAACCCTACTTATCATGCTAAAATGTCAAAGCATATTGATGTGCAGTAACAATTTGTGAGATATATGGTTGAAGACAAGAAGGTGTTGCTGGAAAAGGATGACACCTTGAATAATGTTGAAAACTCATTGACAAAGTCTGTCAGTATTGAGAAGTTCTCTTGGTGTAGAGAATATATGATCATTGTTGTCCTGAACTTGTGAACATGTCAGTACGTGGCCTATTGTCTTGCAAAGAAAACAACAAGTGGGAGAATATTGGGTATGTGTTATATTTGCATGTGGTTTGTGTCACCTGTGATCCATAACAGTCTAATTAATCCCAATTAAGGGATTGGGGTCTAAATATAATATGGGTTAACAGATTAGGGTTTTGGATGGCGTGAAATAATATTGTATTGTTAATGGTTAAGAAACACAATGAGAAAGATAGAGGTGTGACTCTAGTTTTTGCTCCCTTTTCTTGGGTAAATATCTATGTACTATGTGTGTGCCATTCCATGATATTTTTTTATTAAGATTCTATAGGCATTGCTTCACTTCACAGTTTTACAACTTACAAGATTCAAGTAATGCATACTAAAGAAACACACTTTACCTAACGAATATATTACACAAGTTGATCTTAACTAATGCCTAAGTATACATTTGTAAATATTTAATCCAACAGTCACGATATGTTGTGATCGGACGGCTCAAATTCTCTTAGATCATACCTACCCTTGAACCGTGGCTTAACACCTGATTGGTCCATAATATCTATTTAAAGAGCATGGAGGGTCATTGGAAAGTTGATCGATTATGAGAAGCTCATTTGTAACTTTCTTTCTTTTGCATAATAAATTGCTCCGTAGAAGCTATTTGGTCGGGGCCGTGGAGTGTTTCCTTCTCGAGGGTTTAAACCATGTCAAAAAATCGGTGTGTTGATCTGTGATCTGTTTGTGTGAAGTGGTTGCTCTAGGTGTTCGGTCTTTTGGGAGTACCCTGTGTACCCGAACAAAATTAGGATGAAAATTACAACACTTATCTTTGGTGCAACCATTGATATTACAATGGTTGCAGTGGTTGTTTGGACCCTTGCACTAATTTGTAGTCGTTGTTGTCTTCTTATCCTTTTCTTTCCACTTCTTCTTTCCCTTGGAAGCATATTAGTGGTCTTTCTACTTGGAACCACTTGATTTTCCTTTAGTATTACCCATATTAACCAAATAGTATGCTTGCACATGGGCCTCAACAACTATCCTAGATTTGAAGAGCATCACTTGCCTCCATAAATGACTATATAGAACACCCAAATACTTAAGGAATACATTCGGGTTCTTGGGATGTATACCCAACATAATAGCCATGCTTATAAACTTATTGGTGTACTCTTGCACACTCTTCCATTGCTTCTATCGGAAGTAATTCCAATGGATCTATTGGTCCTTTTCATACCTGGTATTGTAGAACTATGAGTACTTAATGAGGGTTTTAAACACCTCCCACTTACTCTCTAGCCTAAGTGAATCCATGTGAATTTCCCACGAAGTTTGGGCATGGCCATTTAACTTCAATTAGGAAAATGAAATATTTTTATTTTCTCCTACGTTATGACCACTAAAATAAACTTCTAACTATTGCAAGCATTGATTCAACTTAACAACATTTATCTCACCTTGGTATGGTTTGATGCCCATTTTCACTTCCACTTTAAACAAATATTGGGAATAAGTGATGGCACTAGAACTTGGTCTCTCTTTATCTAGATCCCTTTTTGCGTCCCTTTTTTGGGTCTTAAAATATCTCCAAATTTCCCATTTGATCCAAATTCTAAATTAGATCTACCAAACTCCCTAGAAGGTCCAATTTTGTTTCTCAAGAAGTTCCATGAGAATAGCCATGCTGTGAGAGATGTGAGTGAATTACGCTTCAATCTTTGAAAATCTCTCCTCTAACTTATCCGTTGAATTTTTATCACTCTACTCATCCACCATGGATAGGATTATGATACTTATTCCTTATGCCACTTATTGGATCCTACAAGTTCCCACAAAAACCACAAAGAAAACCTACTCTGATAGAAATATGATCTATAAACTATTCTAGTGGAATATACATGACTATTTATACATCAACCTCCCCATGTTAAGTGGTTTTACAGAGAGAAACTTCCTCCGTATTATAGAGTCTAGTTGCAACCTTCTTGTACCTTTCATAGATTGAAGGATCTTGATGGGAAACATGGAAAATGTATGGGGATTCACCACCAATAAGGGAACCTCATACATGCCATTTATGCACATGAACTTTGTCATGAGGGTCTATGGCTTTAGTTCATGACCAATAAAATTTGTTAATCATGGTACATTTGGCACATACAATTTATTCAGTGTCCTCATTCCTAGCCTCATTGGGCATATCTTACTCCAAATGACTATGTGCATTTTTTATAGAAACCAATAGGATAGGATGGCACCAACAATTGTTATGTTTTCTCCAATATTCTCTTCATCATAGAATGTTGGATTTATATTTGCAGGATTTTAAGACCTAGCATTTTTGTAGCATTATGAGAAAATTTGTTAATATTTGTGTTCCCTAGAACTAAAAGAAGTATCATAAGAGAGATGTTGACTTCACCATACTCCATTTTAAGAATATAAGTTCTTGAACTACAAATGTAGTGTGTTATAGAAATCCATACTTAACACCCGATATAGATTGATTAAGATGATGTTTCCAAATATGTGCACATAATACATGCCTTTTTTGTTGACATTTGGAAAATTCTCTTGAAAGTGTCCAATGAATATGTACTCACATATATTAAGCATGTTGAAATAAGTTATTGAAACCAAGGCAAGTGGTCCAAGAGATTTTTCAAATAACTTGCCACCAAACAATGGAGAAAAATGGTGCATAGTGAAAGTGTTAGGGCGACACTAGAAGTGAAGGCTAAATTAAATTAAGAAAATAAGCAGATAATGGGCATAGACAACTAGTATTAAGTAGTACCATATATGCACCTCCAAGGAATCATCCATAAATAACAAAAGGAATTGTCAAACACTAGATTTGTTGTCATGAATGTTGTAGGAAAACCCACTTTCTCCAAGAGTGCTAGATTCCTGGATTGGAAATTACAACAAAAAAGGAGCACCACATAGAACCTCTCCATTAACACATCAACCACAAATGACTAGTTTAGAGTATGTTGGGTGCAACCCAAATATTAAAAAATTTCATGATAGAAGGCACATATCATAGGACCCAAA
Organism: Larix kaempferi; assembly: GCA_027924585.1. NCBI lineage: Eukaryota > Viridiplantae > Streptophyta > Pinopsida > Pinales > Pinaceae > Larix > Larix kaempferi. Next base: position 3,344,558 of record BSBM01000765.1, on the reverse strand, counting down.
ATGACAATTGAGATTTTGAATACCATTGGTGATGTTTCTTATTTTAGTATGTATCAAAAGACTTTAGTGGTTTGCATAGGCACTAAACACTGTTAATATATATGAATTTTCATCCCTATAAATGAACACACAACAATATCCATGCTAGTTCTTTGATTGACGGGGCCAATAAATAACAACAAAATGTGGTCATGGAAATTTATTGTTGAGGTGGAAGTGAGAACCTAAAAATTCACCTAGTAAGAAAATACCAAGGGTTCTTGGGTGGGAGGTGGGCCTCAAAGAACCCATATCCAAAGAAGACATTTGTTAATTTAAGGAACATGTCTAGTGATTTTAAAAACATGCAAGTGTTCTTTTCTTTATATTGCACACACATTTTCTTGTTTAAATAGATTCATCTTTTGTTAAATCTCCATGTTGAACAAGTTATACAACTTGATGAGAACCCAACATTGTTCTTGTTTTTTGGGGGGTCAATTTTATAGCTGTTTTTACCTCTGTTTCAAAAAGTGTGTATACTAGTAGCACCATTTTTTTTATTTTGAGCCATTTTTTTGTGATTTTGAAACTTTTTGGTCATAAGAAAACTATAACTTTTATTCACAAGGGCCATTTTCCAAACTTTACAAAAAAATCTACATTTAATAGCTAGTTATAGTAAACAAATACACATTTTTTAATTTTTGTAAGATTTAGAAGCTAGTTAGAACGAAAAATATATGCATTTTCAAAGTTTTTTCATTAAACTTCTATCTTAAAGAAGTCATTTTCTGGGCAAATTTATAAACAAAATGAGAAAAAAGACATTTCAAACCATTTTTCAACATATTTTCTACTATTTGATGTATACAAATGATACTCTTTAACATTATTTTCCATAAAGTGATGATTCACATAAACTCAACAAAACATATACCATATATTTCTGAATAGCATATTAAAAACATAACAGTTATTCTCAAAATAAAATATTTAATTCAAAACATTACAAAAATATCTTATCAAAAATTTGTCAACTTTGACATTTTCCTCAACGATATGAAACTAATCAACAATATCACACATCCCAAAATCTTCATTGAAATTGACATTTTCTACTGGTTGGCTCTCTTCCTGTACCTCAATGTGTTCTTCCATTGGGTCTTCTACTTTTGCAAAATTCCCAAAGTGATATTTTCCTAACATCCCTTTCAAAGGAGGCCGAGGCTCTTTTGACATATTTTCCACAAGTGACTCACTAAATTCTCCTTTCTTCAAACCAACTTCTTGCATTTCATCTAGAAGAACTTTCATAACATTAATTCTTTGCTTGATATAATTTCACTATAGTAGATCATTCTCAATGGCTATGAAATTTATTCCTTTTTGTATTGAACATGCTATTGTTGTACTTAGTCACCACATACAAAAAAAGTTAAATACAAAATGAAACATAAACTTAAAAAAAAATATATTACTGAATTTAGATTACGACACTAGTTTCATATGTAATATCAGAAATATTACTTGATCCCGAGAACAAATCTAAAACCCAATCTCCTTCTCTTAAAAAAGTATGTATGAGATAATTAATCAATGCTTGTGGCTTTTGGTAGATGTTTACAGTCTCTCCTTTCAAATATCTTTCTTCATATGTTAACTTGTTAATCACGACATTATAAGAAAATATTTGACTATATTTGCCTTCACTCTTTACATTGATTAAAAGAGTTTCATAGGTCTCATCTTTTGTCCAACATGAAAAATGTATGTTTTCAGTATCACTCATAAATGGATAAGAATCTAATTAACTTTTAGAAAAATAATTTTGTTTTCTAAATTCAAATGTTTAATAATATACTACAAATATCTTACCAATACAGTTGTTTCCTTGAGTTTGCTTTATCCTTGAAGGTTGTTAGCACTGATCCTCCTTGTACATCTGAATGGAAAACAAGAAATATCCCTAGGGGTGATGTTGTGACATCCAGAAATCCCAAAACCACTTTATTGAATGACTGGTATGTATAAGGTTCACAATCATAAGTAATTTTTTTGATATTGTATCCATGAGGGATATCTACAATAACTAGGGAGTACCCTTTTTGGGAACAAGATTTGCAATGTTTGCACAATCACCCAAAATCACTTTATATTGCATAGTGTCGAGCCCATTCCAAACGTGATGATCAAGGGTGTCGTCAAGTTCAACGTTTGCAAGACATTGTCTTCTTTGTCAATCTATTTTGGCTCTTTGAATATGAATTTTGAAAGACTCTGATACTGTAATCTTCTTTGACATCTTTGAAAACAAAATTATATCTATAAGTAATAAAATAGAAATGAATTCACTTAGAAATAAATAAAATAGAAAATATCATAAATCATCATACCTTTTTGTATGCAACAAAAAAATATTTTAAGTTTTCCATGGAGTTTGAATCTGGATAGTTGCATCTGACATCATCCCAACTCTTCTCACCCAACATTATAACCATATCCTCTTGTATTTTCATGTAAACCTTATGACTGCATGATGTAAAAATAAATGGCATTAACAATGACATCTAATAATAACACAATGCTTATTTAATAAAAAATATAAAACTCAAAAAAATAAAAACAACCCATAAACTTACTTTTCAAAATCATTGCACATTTCCTCCATGAATAATTCACCTGACTTTACACGTGACAGAATTGTAGATATAAGTGTTTCATCCTTCAAACCTTGCAATGATCTCCAAGGTGTTATAGTCATATCTTCTGGAAAATTCTTGACATCAGGGCTTCCTTGACTACTACTTGATGCGACTGCTTTATTTTTTTTATCTTTTGATTTTTTACGCCAATATTCTCCCACATGCTAAATATGTCATAAATCAAATCCCATATGGGGCCCGTTCTAAATGCCAACTGAAAATAGTTATCTACAACTTTGAATGCATCGCTTCCTTTCTAACCTTTCTGGTTCACATTGTCCTCTTTAATAGGGATACCTATTTCCATACAATATTGTTTTTGGAAATTTGCATCAACTTTCTATCTATCCCCACCATGTATTTGGTCAAATTCATTGTGGATAAATCTAACCCTTTGAACGAATGTCATGGGAATCCTATAGTCACTATCTGTGTTGTGATCCCATGCCAATCATTTTTTTTCCACATTTGTTAAATCAACGTAAATGATGCATTTCACTGTTTGAAAAATAGGGTTTTGGGGAAACTCTTGCATCAATTCTCTTCTAGCCTCGATAGAATGATTTCATCCAAAAACATTGTAGTTGTAATAAAAAAATTTTGATTCTTCAAATGCATCTCTAACGGGAACATCTTTTGGGTCAAATAGAACTAGGTATTCAACCACATGTGCATAGGGATTGTGCCTCATCAATGCTTCCAAGTTATGAACATGCAAGGAATGTGGTTTCCTAATTTGATACTTCTCTTGGCCTTCTGTGTGTCTATAAAGCTGCTTTACATTTAAATCAAATGTATGCCCATTGTGAACCAACTTATCCCTCCACCATCAATCTCGAATAACATTTTGTGTTATCTTAACAACACCATCATCTAGATCACCACCTGGAGTAATGATTTCCAAACTGTCCCCCGAGTTTTCATTATGATTATCAACATTGGATTGAACATATTATCTCCTCCTTTTATGTCTTGAAGTAGTTGTATCTAAAAGAACAACTTGTTGATAAGGAATGGAAACATCCTCATCCATAGGTATTTTAGAAGAGTGTCTCTTACTCTTACCAGCAGAAATAACATTATCATCACCAACAATTCGTCGATCATGTTCAGTTGGGAGAGATATCCTTTTGAATGTAACCTTCCTAGGTACTTCATTTGATTGTGGATGCCTTTTCCTTTTTGTGCTTGTACTTCTTCAGGAACATTTTTCACTCATTTTTTCTTTGGTGTTTCTCCCTTCTTTGGTGCTTCTCCCTTACGAAGAGGGACATTAATGACATCCATCGGATTTTCTTCTGTAGAATAAATTCCATTCAAAATATGGGAAAGTGGCATAGCAAAATCCTGAGAAATAAAACATTGTTTTATTAAATCTATTACATGGTCATATAATTCAAAGTATAAGAAATTAAGAAAGATATAAAAATATATAAACTTACACTCTTGCGCTCAATATCGTGCACGACTCCTGCACAAAATTCTATGAAAATTTCCTCTATCTTGTAGTTTGAAACCTTCAAAGAATATCAGATTTTGACAAAGGTTTGAGCTTATTTCACTAGTGCATAAACAATGTCTTTACCTGACACCAAACAAATATCTTGCAACAATCCCAATGAGTGATAATCATTTTTAAGATATGCAAATCCAACACAATATAAGTGAATATTGTTTGAGTTTCCTTGATATTTCTCTTTTAGAAACCAAGAATAATCCATTTTCTCTTCAACTGGTGCATGCTTCCATTCTCTAGCATTCTTGGCTTTTAAATCATCACTGGATACAACTTCATCACACGCAACATTGTCAGATGGCTCAACTATTTTTTTCGATGACTTCATTGATGATCTCGCTCCAGATATGTTTACAGATAGATTTCTTGATGCCATTTTCCTTATAGTTAGAAACAAAACAAAAAAAATTTAGTATATGTTTTAAAAAAAATAGTTGCACTTAAAAAAAATTGTTAATATATAGTTATACAAAGCATAACATTTTTTTAAATGTAGAGGGAGCTCGAGAATTAAAAAAAAAAAAAACGTAGCCCTTGGGCTATGCTACGGGCGTCCGTAGCATCCGTAGCATAGCCCAAGGGCTCAACATTTGTTGTCTTGGCATAGCCCAAGGGATATGCATTGACGCCCCGCGCCCAATGCATATCCCTTGGGCTATGATATGAGCGCCCCCGTAGCATAGCCCAAGGGATATGCATTGGTGCCCCCGCGGCCAATGCATAGCCCATGGGATATGCTACAGGGATCCCGTAGCATAGCCCAAGGGATATACCTTCTCCGTGGCTAATGCATAGCCGTTGGACTATGCTACGGGGCGGGCGTAGCATAGTCCAAGGGATATGCATTGGGTGCACCATTTCATAGCCCATGGAATCACACCGCCCGACGGGCGGATGCTGTGGACGCCTAAAGGGGGTTGGGAGGGAGTGGATCTCCGCCATCGGGCCCCCTTTTGGCACCCACAACACTCGCCCCTTTGGAAATGGGGAGCGCTACGCTCCTCCCTTGGGATCCCTTTAGGATCCCAATGCATAGCCCATGGGCTATGCAATGGGAGGCCCGTTGGCTATGCATAGGGCTATCCCTTTGGGCGCTCAATGTTAGAATATTTCAATACTCCATCCTTGTCCTACGTAGCATTATTTATTTTTTCTAGTTGTTGATGATGTCATTTCCCCCGTAGTGGTGTGCAGATATCATCCAAGATCCATCTAACACCTTGTGAGCCCTGCATGCATCATTTTAGGACCACTTCAGTGAGTTCCCTATTTTATAGGAACCTACTGAGTGTTCCAGTGCAGTCCACCTGAGTTATCTGACTCTTGTGGGGGGTTAAAGCTCCGGATGCCATTGATTGTGGCATCATGTGCCCTTTTATGACTGGCATGCATGACAGACTCTCTATTGCACCCTCCTTAGTCAGTTAACTGATTGTAACTTCAGTTAGTTGAGTTTAGGTTTAGTTTAGTTGACTTTGAGTCTTCTAGAGTACTCCAGTGGTGATAATCCCTATGCTAGACCAACCGAGGTTTGAATTATCGTGCATGATTCGAATTATATCCATTGTAACATCATTGTTTTTTATACTGATAATTGGAACATGTGATATTATTCTGTTCCTATCTGAGTTCTGCTGCATTATTAATCTTCTGCTCTTTTTTACTGCAGTTTTCACTCGTCTTCAAATTTTATGCTCATTCTTTCTTTGTGAGGTATCCTCAACTCTTTAGATCTGCTGTGACTTAGAATTTCACATGGTATCAGAGCCATTTGAGCAAATAGCTTGAGCAACTTCTTTCGGTAGTGCACCAGAAGCCTCTAGATTTCCACAGCGAATCCTGGTGCCATTGCATTGAATTCATTGGAGAAATCCAATGAGGTCTAGCCAGGTGTGAAGGATCCGAATAAAAGTGACTACTGTCCTAAAGTAGTGCTCAGTAGTAGTCTACCTCCTTATTGAGAGTTTTTTGCAGGTTATTCAAATTTTTTGAGTGCAACAACAGTTACAACAGTTTTATGTAGTTGCAATAGTTACAACAGTTTTCTGCAGTTGCAACAGTTACAACAATTTTCTGTAGTTGCAATAGTTTTCTGTAGTTGTAACAGTTTTTATGCAGTAGCAGCAGTTTCACCTTGTATTTGATCTAACATTTATAATGGACAATTCAAACTCTCCTCTCTCTCCCAGGATCCTGACACCCTTCAATTATATTGATTGGAGGGATGATATGCAGATGGTATTGCGAAACAAATCACTGTACAAGGTGACAATGGGAAAGGATCCCGAACCACATTCAGCTATGGAGAAAACCAAGTATCTGACTAAATTGGATGAAGCATTTGGTTTCATGTGTATTCATATTTCTAGATATCTACTCTTCCACATCGAAGGATTGAAGACTCCAAGAGAGTTATGGTTGAAGTTAGAGACCCTCTTCGGAAAACAAGATGACCTAAGACGCCATATTCTAGAAAATGAGTTGATTTCTCTACAACCGAGCAATTTCAAGATCATTCAACAATTCTTTTCACAATCAAATGTCTGGTTATGCAATGCAATCGGTGTGGCATTGAGAAGAAGGATGAGCAGTTGGTGCAATCCATTCTGAGCAAGCTAGGTCCTGAGTTCTCTATCTTTGTCTCTACCTTCCATTCTGGGAGAATGTCAATCCCTGGTTGGAAGATGCCCTCCTTAGATGTTTTCACTGAATCTCTCATACAAGAATAAGACAAGTTGATATAGATGGGTGCCTTGAAGGCCTCCAAAGATCAAGATCTTCTAGCTAGAGAACCGAAAAGTGCGAATGGGAAGCACAAAGGCAAGGACAAGAGGCAATCTGAACCCAAGCAGAATGACAAGTCAAGTCCATCTGTAGGAGCCTCTATCTCTAAGAAGGAAAAACAGAAGGGATTTGAGAAATCCAAGTGTTCCTATTGCAAAAAAGGAAACCACCCAGAGAGATCTTGCATGCAGAAGAAGATAGATCAGATGGCCAAGATTCTTGAACAACACAACATTGCCCTCCCAAAAGGTGCAAGAGAGACTGATTCTGGAAGTGAGTCTGATGGTCATGAGAGTTTCCATGCATTGAAGGTTAGATTTTAAAAATCACAATCCCTCCTCATAGATTCAAGAGCCTCCAACCACATGGTTTCCTTTAGAGAATCATTTTCTTCTCTAGATCTCAAAGATGGTCCGATTATTCACATGGGAGACAAATCTCAGATCTTTGTTGAAGGGAAGGGCACAATACATATCGAGCATGGCAAGTTCAAGAATGTTCTGTTTGTGCCTTCTTTGTCGGAAAATTTGTTTCCTGTATATCAAATGACTCACACAGGCTCACCGAAGAAAGTGGTCTTTGGTATTGACACAGTTGAGATTGCAGAGATCTCCACTGGGAAGATTATAGCGAAAGGGTTTGCAAACCATGCCTCCAAGGCATATGAATTCTCACATTTTTTTACATACTCTCTGCCTACCCCATTGGAATCTGATGAAGATCAGAGTGATACCTCTTCTAATGAAGATTAGGATCAAGATCTTTATGCTGGGAATAAAGTTCAAGGATATTTAGATTCGGATCTAGATCCAACACATACTCCCAATCCATGGCCAAGGCCAATATGGGCTCACAAAGTCCTTGTAGCTGCTGCGAACACAGTTGGGGATCCATCTGACCATAGAACCACCAGATCTCAGTATCATACAAAACTTGCACTATGTCATGCAGATCCACTTCTCTTAGAGAAGTGCTGCATGAAGGCGAGGTTTGATCCACAATATCTTAGAGAGACTTGCCATGGGGGATCTACAACCAGGAAACACTCTCGGTTGTATGACAAAAGGTACTTAAAGGTTCATGATTTGGACCACAATGAGCCATTCGCTCCAGTATCAAGAAGGGTTCCTGAAAGACTTGTTTTGGAAAATACAAATTCTGCATAGTGGGAGGCACATCAGAGGAGAATATCCAGATCTAGCACCAACATTGCTATCTAACAGAGGAGCAGCTTGCCAATATTTTTGCAAAGGCTTTCAATGAGTAAATTTTTTTCCTTCTCTGCTTAGCATGAAGGTTCTTTGAGTTCCCTACTGCTATTTTTTTTAGGGGGGGTATTTTTCCCATGAGGTTTTTCCCCATTTCCTTGGTTCATGGACAATTCTTTATTTTTTTATTATCATTTATTTGATTGTATGGGTGACCTTTGGTATTAGTAACCAGGGCCTAGGATGCAAAGTATGGATTAACGGGGGGTGTTAGGATATTTCAATACTCCATCCTTGTCCTACCTAGCATTATTTATTTTTCCTAGTTGTTGATGATGTCATTTCCCCCTAGTGGTGTGCATATTTCATCCAGGATCCATATACCACCTTCTAAGCTTTGCATGCATCATTTTAGGACCAGTTCAGTCAGTTCCCTATTTTATAGGAACCTACTGAGTGTTTGAGTGCATTCCACTTGAGTTATCTGACTCTTGTGGGGGGTTAGAGCTCCAAATGCCACTGATTGTGGCCTCATACGCCCTTTTCTGACTGGCATGCATGAAAAAATCACTATTGCACCCTCCTTAGTTAGTTATCTGATTATAACTTTAGTTAGCTAAGTTTAGGTTCAGTTCAATTGACTTTGAGTCTTCCGGAGTACTCCAATGGTGATAATCCCTATGCTAGAGAAACTGAGGTTCGAATTCTCTCAATTGTAACATCATTGTTTATTATATTGATAATTGGAACATGTGATATTATTCTACTCCTATCTGAGTTCTGCTACATTATTATTCTTCTACTCTTTTTTACTGTACTTTTCACTATTCTTCAAATTTTCTGCTCATTCTTTCTTTGTGAGGTATCCTTAGCTCTTTATATCTGCTGTGACTTAGAATTTCACACCTAATGCATAGCCCGAGGGCGATGCATAGCCCTCGGGATATGCAATGGGCCTCCCAATTCCCATTCAAATGAGCTTGGGGGTAGGATCTTAGCTCCTCACTCGTGCGCCAAAAGGAGCGTTCCCCATGGCCATCCTTTGGGTGCATGAGCCCTCGGGCCAAAAAAAAATAAAATTACCTAGGTTTTTACAGAGGGCATGTTGAAGCCCAAAGGAAAAAAAATCGCATTAAAACATTAAAAATTTAAAGTATTTAAAAACAACATTTACATTTGAAAAATAATTTAACTAACCTTGACAATGTTTGAAGCTCTTTGATAGTCTTCAAAGCCTTGTGGATCGTTGTTTGCAAATGGTGACTGTAGAAAACCAAACCGCATTAATATAGCATAAACTATTTTTTTTACCGTTTTATGAATGTGGGATTAAAATGAAATTACAAAAGCACAGAACAAACATTGCCAAAGGAAATATAAAATAGAAATATTTATTTAAAAAAATAGAACTAACCTTCAAAGAACTATTAAATTACCCAAAATTTCAAACGTGAAGAATATAAAATCAAAATATTTTATATGGCTAATATTAAGGTTAACATTATTCATTTTACGAATGTGGGATTGAAAACCGTGTAATTAACTAATGCATTATTTCTAAACTTAGAGAAGAAGGCATTAAATGAAATTTGACTAGTGTTATGACTTTTGGTTTAAAAATTAATGTAAATAACTAATATTGCATTGAAAAGTTTGGATACCATTGTTTACATGTCATTTTATTAGTATTGTGAAAGTTTGGAATGCACATAAATCATAGCTCTAGGCTCCGATACACGTGACAAAACAAACATAGATATAGATCTAGATTTGTTAGGATATTTAGACACTTAGGAGTTAGATAAGATCAACTTGTATAATATATCCTTTAGGAAAAGTGTGTTTCTTTAGTATGTATTAGTATGCATTTGTAAATATTTAATCCGACAGTCACGATATGTTGTAGACATAGAGTGATCCGACGACTCAACTTCTCTTAGATCATACCTACCCTTGATCCGTGGCTTAAAACCCGATTGGTCCATGATCTCTATTTAAAGAGCATGGAGGATCATTGGAAAGTTGATCGATTATGAGAAGCTCATTTGTAACTTTCTTTCTTTGCATAATAAATTACTCCATAGAAACTATTTGGCCAGGGCTGTGGAGTGTTTCCCTCTCGAGGGTTTAAACCACGTCAAAACATCGATGTATTGATATGTGATATGTTTGCGTGAAGTGGTTGCTCTAGGTGTTAGGTCTTTTGGGAGTACCCTGTATACCCGAACATGATATTAGAGCTTTGATGAAGAGCTGCTTCCAGTTATGATCTAGATCTTGAACTGTTGTTGCCGAAACATGAAAGGGTTTATGGTTATGGTATTTTTGTGCATTTCTAGGCTGTGGGAGGTGTTCCATTGTGTTCAGAGCGCCATTTCCATTGGGAAATAGTTTTCGTTTGATCGAAAACGTTTCCCGGTTGCTTCAGAAACGCGTATTTCATCAAATCTGAAGGTATAATGTTACAGTGACGTTTTTTTATTTATTTATGTTTTAAAAGAAAAAAATGTCATATTTTATCAGTTTTTATTATTAGATTTTTTTAGTTTCAGATTTTTGTTTTCCCTGTCTGCTTATGCTCTTTGCCGTGCACCATGTGTGATCTCGGCGAATCAGAAACAGAAAGGGGAAGGTTTTTCTCGGCTGCGTATGCTCTTTGCCGTGCACCTTGTGCGATCTCGGCAAATCAGAAAGAGAAAGAAAACGTAGACTTTTCGAGAAAGCTAACGAGATCTAACTCCACAAGCACAGAATTTTTCTTTTTGTTTTCATTTATGGTGTGATTTGCAAGAAAAAAAGGCAAGCACAGAAACCGAACAAGAAGAGTTAAAAAAAAAAAAACCTTCCTCTTTTCCATATTTTACATACCTTTTAATCTAACTCACTTGGTTCAAAGTTGCTTTATTCCTTAATAGGTCTTGACTTCAAGTCTTCGAGAGTTACTTTTAAAAGAAAAAGTGCATGCAATTTCTATTTTCAAGTTACTTTATTGTAAAAGTGTATCTCACTTAAATAATAAAAAATAAAAATAACAAGTGAGTCACTTAAGTTCCTTTTTATTGCTGCACTATTTAAAGTAACATCATTGTAATAGTGAAAGCACTTATTTTACAAAAGTGATTCACTTAAAGCAACTTTCTTGTAAAGTGATTATAAAAGGTTCATCTTGGGAAGAGAGGGGTCCTTTTTTTAGTTGGTCATTCTCTATCTACCATGTCACTATTGGGGACATCTTCAACTTTTTCTTTGTTCAAGCATAACTTCATCATACAGAGTCAGTTTTCAGTGTCGTTTTTTTGGAAACTACCTATTTTTTCGAGCTTTTCACATCCAGACTATTGGTTTCTATTTTTTTATAGCCATTAATTTGAAGTATGGCCTCCCCTTGTGATATTCTACTTACCAATTCCAACTATTTCTCATGGAAATCTCGTATGGAGGATGTTCTACGAAGTAGGGGACTTTTCAGAATTACCTCAAAGAAAGAAACAGAACCCACTGATGATGAAAATAAAATAAAATGGGCAAATAGATGTGACGAAGCTCATGGATTGATTGAGATGTCAATCTTTATTGATTTGCGATTCCACATATCTGGAATTGATGAACGTGATGCTGCTTGGGACAAGTTGGAATCCGTGTTTGGTAAACACAATGAAATTCGAGGTCACCAACTCGAAAATGAGTTGATTTCTTTAAATCCAAGTGATTTTTCATGCATACAAGATTATTTATCTAAGTACAAAACTCTTAAACTCTTATGTGAAGAATGTAAGATTAAGAGGGAAGACAAACAATGCATTTATCATATTCTTTCCAAACTTGGACCTGCATATTCTGTTTTTGTATCTACATTTTACTCCATGAAAGAATCCTTGAATGCAGCTAGCTATCAAGAGCCTAGTCTTGAATCCTTTTGTGATTCCTTGATTAGAGAGCAAGATAAGCTCATCCATCTTGGAATAATTAACAATGCAGATACATCTGGCAAAGCCTTATTGTCCCAACAGAAAGAAAAGTTCAAGCCTCCTAAGAAACAAAATTTTCGCAATAATAAGTCAAACAAGGATCCCAAACCCTTTCAGTCAACTACTTTTTTAAAAAATGACATAGGATCCAAGCCAAAAGGCAAGAAGACAGAGCGTCATTGCAACTATTGCGGGAAAGATAATCATAATGAATTTTAGTGATGTACTATGTGTTCCAAGAATTTCCTACAATTTGTTATCAGTCTATCAAATCACTCATTCCGGTGAAGGTAAAACTGTGACATTTACACCTCACCAAGTTGTAATAAAGGATTTTAAAGATCCTCAACAGGTCCTAGCTACCGGAATTGTTGATGATATTACCAGGTTGTACAAATTTAACAACTTTGGGTCATCACTTTTTACTTCAGTTTTTGTTGTTCATAGTGATAACTTGAGCAACCTTTGGCATGAACGATTTGGTCACTTAAATTATCGCTCATTGCAACAACTATGTAAAGACAATATGGTGACAGGTCTTCCGATGGTATCTTGCAGGGATGGTGTTTGTTCCGGTTGTGTACTCGGAAAACATCATCGGGACAGTTTTGACAAACGTGCCTCTTGGCACGCCTCGGTTTCCTTGGAGCTTGTGCATAGTGACTTGTGTGGTCCTCTTCCATCTGCTTCATTTTCTAGTTTCAAATATTTCTTAACTTTCATTAATGATTACACCAAATGCACTTGGATTTATTTCCTAAAACTTAAGCGCGAATTATTTAACATGTTCTTGGCCTACAAGGCCCTTGTTGAAAAACAATTTGGTCATCAAATTATTAAGTTAAGATCCGACAATGGAGGAGAATATGTTAAAAAAAAGTTCACTACTTTCTGCACTGAACAAGGAATCCAACAACAACATACTGTTCCATATACACCACAACAAAATGGTGTAGCTGAACGGAAGAACCGCACTTTAAAAGAAATGGCTAATTGTATGATCCAATCTAAGGGACTAAGTCTTCAATTTCGGGCTGAAGCCATTAATTGTGCAAATTACATAGTTAATCGCACCCCCACTAAAGCATTACAAGGTATCACACCAGAAGAAGCATGGATTAAAATTAAACCAAATGTAAGTCACTTTTGTGTGTTTGGTAGTGAAGCATGGGCTCACATTCCGGACAAAAAACGGAAAGCATTGCAGCCTAAAAGTGAAAAGTGTGTTAAATTTTGAGAATTAATTCACAATACTCTAGGATCTTTACTGAGAGAACAACATGTACAGTATATCAATGCATATCAATCATAACAAGCATGTCAATCATCACAAGAATCAAAAGCATGAGAGACAATAGACACATAGAGTTTCCGTGGGGAAAACCCTAAGGTGAAAAATCCCACAACTTCCTCAAAGATAGAGAGAGAAATAGCTCAACCAAAGTACAACCAAATACAAAGAGATAGTCTCCTAGTAGTAGATGATCCTCCTCCTCACATGTGCGCCACTTTCCAAGTGAAGGAAGAATGAGTTTCTGAGTGATCCAAATAGAGATCTCCCGATCTATATTTATACTTGTTTTGTTTTCCTAATAACCTTATGGGGCCGACTTGTCTAGCTAGGTACATCAACCACATATTAAATAAATCAGGGTCGACCCCACACATGGTGGTATAATAACCCATCGAAAAGTTAACACACTTGCGACACTTGTCAATACACATGACGACACTTCCATATAGAGGAATGACACATATCTATTGGAGTACAATAATATATAAATGAAATACATGGATGAAATACATTCCAAAGTTACAGATACATCAACACTCCCTCTTAACTAGGAAGGAATTTCTCGACACAGATCTGCTAGCACAAGTCTTCTTCTCTAGATCATTGTCATCGATGCATCGTCCTCGAGTCATCATCATCATCACTGTTGCTGCTATCTCAAACAATCTCTGTATCTACTCGTCATAGGAAGTTCTACAGAGCTAGTCCTTTTTCATACTGGATGTAGGCCCACCACTTGCAGGTCTTCATCATCACTGGCCATACTGTGGAATCCTCAGGACTTATTACGTGCATCACAAAACCTCGAAAGATCATCCCAGGATGTTACGGGTACACAACTCCGACCTGTAGGATTTCCCAGGGAGCTATTACATGTGATCCCACCACAAAACCTCGAAAGAGTATCCCAGGATGTTACGGGTACACAAATCCGACCTGTAGGATCTCCCAGGGCACAAATTACATGTGGTCACCACAAAACCTTGCAAGAGTATCCCAGGATGTTAAGGGTACACAACTCCGACCTGAAGGATCTCCCAGGGCACAAATTACATGTGGTCATGGAAAAACCTCGAAAGAGCATCCCAGGATGTTACGGGTACACAAATCCGACCTGAAGGATCTCCCAGGGCCTAAATTACATGCCATAGGAAAAAACCTCGTAAGAGCATCCCGGGATGTTACGGGTACACAAATCTGACCTGAAGGATCCCAAGGCCCAAATTACATGCCATAGGACAAAAACTCGCAAGAGCATCCCAGGATGTTACGGGTACACAACTCCGACCTGAAGGATCTCCCAGGGCACAAATTACATGTACTCCTAGAGCAATGTCTTGAAAGAGCATCCCAGGCTGTTACAGGTACACAACTCCAACCTATAGGATCTCCCAAACATGCTTATCTACACAACCTAATCCATGGCCACAAAGTATCATCTTGATACTCACCATACATCATCCTGATGTACACATGATCATCCTGATCACCATCACTGCATCGTCCTGATGCATATCATCTGGATAAACATCCTGAAGCTCATCATCCATGATCATCTTGTTCATACACTGCATCCATTTGATGCATACCAGGTATCTACCCGATACATATCATCATGATCCACCTGATCATACACTGTATCCACCTGATACCTAGATACACACTGTATCTACCTGATATATATCAATATACATGATCTACCTGATCATACAACGTATCCACCTGATACATATACAAATACAAGGTCCAAGCATCCAACATGATGCATACATACATAAATGATCCAACTGATCATATCCAACATCTAACATGATGCGTACATACATAAATGATCCAACTGATCATATCCAGCATCCAACATGATGCGTACATACATAAATGATCCAATTGATCATATCCAACATCCAACATGATGCATACATACATATACAGAGCAGTAACTGGAGCATCGTCCTGATGCTCATCTTCTAGCGCTTACATCCATAGCAATGTGAAGGATCCTCCTTCCAACATGCTTGGAATGGCTTCTGCAAATGTGTCCATCACTTCTTCCTTGAAGTGTCAGCAATCTGAAGAACACCAAGCCTTTCTCTGAAGTACTTGAACTTCACTCTGGTTAGTGGCTTCGTCAGCACATCTGCAATCTGCTCATCTGTCGCAACATACAGGAGCTTCACTGCTCGTCTCTGCACCATATCCCTGATATAATGATATTTGATCTCTATGTGTTTCGAGCTGTCATGGAACATCGGGTTCTCAGACAGCTTCACACAACTCTGGTTGTCACAAAAGATACCAGTAGCCTCTAGCGGTTGATCAAATAACTCAAACAGTAGCTTCCGAAGCCATACTGCCTCACAACTAGCCGAACAAGCTGCAACATACTCTGCTTCGACTGTATTCAGTGCCACGCAGGACTGTGTGAAGAACTTGCAATAAATAATTAATGCAAATACATGAGATATCAGAAATAATAGAACTCAGAATCACTTTTATATTGATCACGGGCCACTTCGAGGGGGAAACCTCCTTTGAGCAAACTCAATACAATTAACTTCACAGTGTCTTCATAGGCATCAACACACACTTATATATTAAGTCTAGGCACCAATACCATGGGTCAATACTATGTGTCAATACAAACCATGGGCTAAGTCTAGGCACCAATACTATGAGTCAAAACCATGGGACATATAATACTATGGGACGACTTACAAAGCATATGCGTCCAACAACAATATACTAACAAAGTAAAGACATGGGTTTCTAACATCCCCTCTCCCTTAGAAAAAGCTTTGTCCTCAAAGCTTTAGATGTGGAAATTGATGCAGAATCTGAAGGAGTGGGTCCCCTGTAGCATCCTCGGGTTGCATTCCGAGCCACTGGCGCCTTTGGAATTTCAATTAGGATTGCATGGAAGGCTGTAAATGAAGAAGAACCATATCAGTGATGTGAAAAGTGTGCTCAGAACGATGCTGATCGGCTTGTTGTTTCTGTTGAATCCTTGCCATGTGAAAATTGTCCTTTAGAATGAGAAGAAGCTGATCACGGTTTTGAAGAATTGAGTCAATTTCCTGAACTGGGGAGCTGTTGAAGGTGTATGGAAGAAGAACTGGTGGTGCCTGTCCAAAGACTGCTTCATATGGTGTACTTTGAGATGTGGTACTATACCACTGGACCGCTTATAGGAAATCCATAGAAATAGTTGTCCAAATCTGTGGAGGGATGGGCAAGGGTTTGAGCAGTCCCGAAAGGAGGGTCGTTTCACCCTTGTTGACCTGGAAAGTATCACAGTCAACCACCATCCGTTGAATTGTCCTTTTGAGTCCTTGCCAAAAGAAGTTACATTGTTCCTGGTCATACGTTTTGAGGAACCCAGAGTTCCCTACTGATGAAGAAGCATGGAGTTCATAGAAGAGATAGCCCCGTTGAACAGATTGCAACCAATTTGGAACAAGCAGAGAAATAGCTATAAGAGAAACTGGGTCATCAAATGTGCGAGGAGGAGCATCTTCCACCATATTGTCCTTACCCTTCTGGTAAGTGGTCGCATAGTCATAACCCATGAGTTGGATAACCCATTTCAGGTGTGTTGGGGAGGAGACCCGTTGTTCCAGGAAAGTTTCCAGACTCTGGAGATCAGTCTTGATGCAGAAATAATTCCCCAATAGGGATGGCTGCCACTTCTGTACTGTATGCAAAATAGTCATCATTTCCTACTAAGAGTTAGATGTGGCTAAATTCTTACCGGAAAGGTCTCTTAAAGGAAACAAGCTCATTGGTTTAGCAAAGACACCTGCATATCTATCCAAGGAATTAGTGGAGACTGTTGATGGGTGCATCTGAATGGAATGGAGTTGAGCGATGACACCATGTGAATTCTTCTTAGGTATTTTTTCCAGGTGATGTGAACTGATGATGCAGAGAGACCCTAGTTGTAAGCCCATAAATTTGTGTTGTGCCCCATTGACTGAAAACTGCATCCAAAGTTCAGCAAAATCCCATAAGATGGGACCAAGTGTGCGTAACCATTGAATTCCCAAAACCACATCACATCCACCTAAGGACAAGGCAAACATGTGAGAGTGCAGGTTATAATATTCGATAGAGATACACACATTGTGACACTTCCCCTTGCAAGGTAAGGTGCCCCCATTGGCAACCATGACTTCAAAGTTGGAGCAAAGATGGACAAAACAATCAGCCTGTTTGGCATTCCGAGGATCAATGAAGTTATGAGTGCTACCAGAATCAATGAGTATGGTAAGAGGGAGCTTCTTGAAGTATCCTCTGACTCGCATTGTTTGTGGGGGTGACGCTGGTTACAGCATGGAGAGAGATCTCGGGGGTGGGTCGTCCTGAGATGGGGTGTCAACAGGCGGGTGTTGAATGTCGACCTGATCATCTATTGTATCTGGAGCTTCTTCATCAAGTTCTGAGGAAGGCGGAGAATCCACATCCAATAGATAGAGCTTTTGTTGAACACATCTATGTCCCCGAGTGAATTTCTCATCACAATTATAATAAAGCCCTTTTTCTCGGCGTGCCTGCATCTCTGTTTTAGACAATTGCTTGATAGGAGTTGGTTGAGGAGTAGGTGTGATGGGAGGTCGTTGGGAACCCATATTTCTGAAGGAAACAAAGGTGGGTTTGGAGCGTTGTTGAGCTGGGATCTTGTCCTCGGCCAGCTTAGCCAACCCTAGGACTTCCATCATTGTGTTGGGACAAAACATTTTGACCTATGAGCGGATTTCATCCTTGAGACTAATGATAAAACAACTCCTGTAGAATTCATCAGACAATCCTTCTGTGTGATTGGCTAGTTTATCAAATTCTGTCTGATACTCTCTCACTGTGTTAGTTTGGTGAAGTTTAGTGAGTGGTCCTGTGAAGTCGTCAAAAGCACTAGGACCAAATCGTGGCAAAAGGAGTTGGCAAAAATATGTCCAGTTTGGCTTGGGATGAGCTTTGATGTACCAATGGTACCATTGAAGGGCTTCCTATTCCAAATGAAAGGATGCAAGTGGAACTTTCTGTACATCAAAAGTATTATGCAGACTGAAATATTGTTTTGCTCGGTATATCCATCCAGTCGGATCAGTACCATTGAAGCGAGGAAAATCAAGCTTCGGCCCACGAAAATTGCTGGAAGAAGAGAACTCGGTGGCTGCAAAAGATTCTGGCTGTCGGTTATTGTTCATGGCTGAATGCTGAAGATGGAGGTTGAGAAATTTTTCATCCAGATCTTGGAGTTTGGTTTGGATGGCTGCAAGTGCTTCCTCCATGGTGTTTGCTCCTGTGCGAGTGACAACCATAACCAGTATTTTTTTTTTTTTGTGGGGAGGGGGAATGGATAGAAAAACACAAACACAAGCTTATTTAGTAAGGGGAAATTTGGATTTGGGAAAAAATCAGAGGGGTAATTGGGGTTTGACTAGGTTTTTGACACTTTCTGAGGGACAGGGAAGCAAAAAATGGGGATTTCAGAAGTGAGAACTCTATGGTAAAATTTGAAGGCAATCGGGTGAAAATTGAAGAAGTTATGGCAAACCCTAAAAGTAGACAAATGTGGGATTTCTGGTCTTGGGAAGTGGAATTTGGGATAGGGTCTTTAGAATGAAATATGCAGAATGGGATTGCAGGGATGTCAGTGAAGTTTCAGGGAAAACAGAGTTGAAACAAGGGAGATATGGCTGAAAAATGGTTTTTTTTTGAAATGGATTGGCAACAGAGGCGTGGAAGGGATCCGCAACGGCGCGGAAGGGATCGAAAACGGTTGGATCTGAAACGACGACTGGATCTGCAACAACTTTCAGAATAGATCTGAAACCGCTGGATCTGGAGCGGAAGTGATCGGAAACAGTTCAACTGAAAATAGATATGGACCCCAGGTATGTACGGCTTCCTAACAGTTCAGGTGTTTCACTCGGCCACCAATGTTGTCTGACGGCTTGCGTATTGGGGTAGTACCCCTCACTCCACGGCTCAGGTAAAATTGATAACTGCTTTGCCACAAACGACAACTCTTGGTTTACCTCACGGGTGGGAACTAGTCAATCAGGTTGGGGGCGTTACCCTTTTCGCTAGCAGGTCCTCTCAATGGGCCAGCTACTTTGGGGTTCCTGTGGTACTCCTCACAATGAATTTTAGGGCTTATGCCCAAGTACTTCCCACAGTTAAGCGGATAGGGATTATTCCCAAATCTGAAGCTGCAACAGATGCGAAAAAAAAATTTGACAGAAATTCCACCCAACGAGCCCAAGAAAGTGCTCTGATACCAGATGTGAAGAACCCGCAATAAATAATTAATACAAATACAAGAGATATCAGAAATAATAGAACTCATAATCACTTTTATATTGATCACGGGCCACTTCGAGGAGGCAACCTCCTTTGAGCAAGCTCAATACAATTAACTTCACAATGCCTTCATAGGCCTCAACACACACTTATATACTAAGTCTAGGCGCCAATACCATGGGTCAATACTATGTGTCAATACAAACCATGGGCTAAGTCTAGGCACCAATATGATGAGTCAAAACCATGGGACATATAATACTATGGGACGACTTACAAAGCATATGCGTCCAATACTATGGAATAATATAAACTATGGATCAACAAATACTACGGGACGACTTATAAAGCATATGCATCCAACAACAAGATACTAACAAAGTAAAGACATGGGTTCCTAACAGATTGCTTCCTGCTAAACCAAGAGATCACACCTAATCCCAGACTGAAGCAACACCCAGAAGTGCTCTTCCTATCTGCAGCACTGCCTGCCCAATCTGAATCAACATAACCTTGTAGGTTAAACTTTTGATTCGCATCATACTTGAGCCCATAATCAACCGTACCCTTCAGGTAACTCAGAATGTGCTTTACAACAACCAGGTGAACACCTCTGGGATCTGTTAGGAACTGGCTCAATGTGTTCACTGCAAAGCAAATATCTGGTCTCGTATTCGTCAGGTACATCAAGGACCCAATCATCTGACGATACATCGTAGCATCAACCGGCTCAGCATCACACAGAAGCTTCAGGTTTGATGTCATAGGTGTGGCCATGTCCTTGCAGTCCATCATCCTGAACCTCTTCAGGATCTTTACTGCATACTTCCCTTGTCCAAGGAAGATTCCATCTGCACTCTAGCACACCTCCATAAAAACAAATAGTGCATCATCGCCAAGTTCTTCATCTCGAACTTGGCAGCAAGCTTCCGCTGCGTGTCAGCAATCAATCTATCTTCTCTTGTAATAAACAGGTCATCCACATACAGAAGTAGTATCATTGGATTGCCTTCCTCAACCTTGTGGTAAAGGTTGGAATCCGCTTTACTCTTGATAAAGCCCAAACTGGATAGAAAGTTGTCTATCCTACCATACCAAGTTCTGCATATATATGACTCTCTATCATGTATCTCAAAACCAAGTGGCTGCTCCACATACACTTCCTCTTCAACTACACCATTCAAGAAAGCAGTCTTGACATCCATCTGGTGTATCTTCCATTTCATCACTACAGCCAGAGCAAGTACTGATCTGATGGAAGTGTACCTGGCTACAGGAGAAAAAGTCTCTTCATAGTCTATTCCCTCTTTCTGAGAGAAGCCACAAGCTACGAATCTTGCTTTGTATTTATTTATGCTGTCATCTGCAACATGCTTGATCTTATAGATCCATTGGGAAGTCACAACAGACTTCCCTTCAGGTCTTGGGACCGCATCCCAAACATCTTTCTTCATGATCGATGGATCATGGCATTCTTCCCATATCCTGGGAACTTCAATATCTTCAATAGATAATTTTGTTTCTTGAACAAATGTTGTAGTCCTTCTTTTTGTAGGTATACGGTCTTTGCTACAAAACAAGTTAAATTTCATGATTAGAAACATCTCATAATTTTCAGAACAAATTCTTTCACATAAAGAAATATGTCATACAGTCATGCAATTATTTAAGCCAATGCTTCAATACAACATTTATCCATATCCCGTAACTTTTTAGATGCCTTCCAATCTCTACCAGAACATTGTTAAGAGTGTGCACAACTCCCAACATGTCAGCAAATAGGTTTCATTCTAGATAAGTAGCAATGGAATGTTGTACAGTGCCATAGGCCACTTACCCATCACATGCATATTAGTAGTATACTTTTCATTAATGCAATCATTCTAATATGAACAATACATATCCTAAGTCTAAGCATATACATAATTGAACAATATTATTTAAACAAACAAATATGCAAGAAATGATAATTGAAATACTTATCTTTGTTTGTTTGTTGGATGGACTCCCTCTGAGTCTTTGCTTCCTTGCAGGAGCTGCTGAATTAGCTTCTTCTACACCTTTCTGTTGTGGAATGTAAAAAGATGGTCAACTCCCTCCGAATTTCTGCATCCTTGCAGAAAATACTGGAGTGTGGTCCTTCTTGATCTTTGCTTCCTGGATTACCTGTCCTTGAACTTATATTCATCCTTGGTCTCTATGCATGCTTATTAGTATCACTATTGTGTTATCCTCGAGGTCTCATACATAATCACACATTCATTAGTATAATCTTGATACTATCAAAACACAATAATCTTAAACATGTATAGTCATGATCATTTCAAATAGAAATAATAAGTATTAGTATTCAAGGACTCTTATGGTTAGTCATAATATACCTAAATCCGTGATTACTCAACCCTATGACTCTTCTGGTTGGTCATATCATCAATTAAGGTAAGAAACATAATATGCATACACCCATGCTTATTCAAACCTATGAATTCATGAATAATCATCATCAATCATGTCATGCATACTTATATAAGAGATCCTATGATATAAGAAACACATACCTGGTCACCATATTTGCTAGTTATGTCTAGCAATGTTTTCTTGTCCTCTTCAATGACCTGCATAACTCACAAGTCAACCTTTGCAAAAACAATTTATACATACCTCTATGTGATTCATGACTATGGATGAATCTTTGTCTTCATGTCACCATGGCATCTTCAGGTTGTCCCTTCAATTTGTACAATCCTCCCTCTTTCTCTCCAATCACCACTGCATCATCAATAGTTTTACCCTTTGGCCACATTAAGACTTGGCCATCTACAAATGCAACCCTCATTCCTTTTGCATCCAATGCATAGATGGAGAGAAGGTTATTCTTGAGCCCAAGTACATAAAGGACTTCTTTCATCTTCAAAGATTTTCCAGAATCTAGGTTGTAGGAGGCTTCACCACTTCCTTTGATGGGGTATTGATAGTCATCCCCAAGTTTCACTTTATGGGGTGATTCATGTTCAGATAGATTTACAAAAGACTCTTTAAACCCAATCATGTGTTTGGAAGCCCCACTGTCAATAAGACAATCATTACAACTATGAGAGATAGTACCTGTGAGAGCAGATATTAGAACATACTCTTCTTCGCTTGATGAATCATCATCACTTTCTGCTCTAGCCTTCTTCTTTGGAGGTTCATTATCTTCAGCAGCATGAGCATGGTACCTTCTTTTGCTGCCCTTCTTATTCTTGTTGGATTTGTTGTTGTTGTTGTTGTCCCTTTTGTTCTTGGGACATTATGAAGCAAAGTGACCCTTCTCATTGCATGTGAAGCACCTTAGATCCTTCTTATTCTTTTGGTGATAGTGAGTGGATCTCTTCTGCTGAGAGTGCTCCTTTTTAGGTTTGCTTCCTTTGGTGTGAGCTGTGAGAGATTGATCTTCAATTCCCATCTTTTCTTCTCGTGCCACAAGCCTAGCTTCTTCTTGAGAGCATTCCTCCCCCAGTCTACTGAAAGAGATCAATTTCTTTCTTGCACAGATTCCTTGAATAAAGGAGTCCCATGACCTAGGTAGGCCATTCAGAGTGGCCATAACAACTTCACCATTGTCCACTACTTCATCCACAAATTCAAGTTGTTCCTTGATCTGAGAGACCTTGGAGAAGTAAGATTGAATGGTCTCTCCATTTATCATATTGACCCTTTTCAATTGATTCCGCAGAGTCATCTTCCGATTTATGTTCTTCCCTTCAAATAACTTGGTCAGGGAGTCAAACATCTCCTTGGATGTCCGTAGAGATGACACATGTGGTATGAGATGGTCTTTGATAGAATCAACAATGATTCTCTTTGCCTTAGCCAAGTTTTTCTTATGCAAAACCTTAGCCTCTTCATCCTCTGGGATAGGGACCTCAGAGCTGATGTAGGAGTCCAATTCATTTTCTTTCAGGATTAACCCAATCCTATACTTCTAGGCTCAGAAGTTATCATCCCCTTCAAGCTTATCCTCAAGCTTGGTGTGGTGAAACATCTTAAAGAGTACTTCAAATGGAAATAGAAAAGATTTAGGTCTTACCACTTGCTTTACTGAAAACAGGATTTGGTCCCAGATTAGGGTTTATCGAAAAAACCCTAAAAATTCAAAATGTGAATTTCAACTTTCTGAAAGGATAGAAAGATGTGCCTTGATGATCCGATCATGCTGGTGTATTCAGAATTTGAGATCTGCAAGGCCTCACCCTTCAGAAATTCCTTTTGGTCTTCCCGGGTTCACTAGGGAGGACCCTGAATTAGGGTTTGAGTTTCCCGAAGATTTACTCAGCCAAAAATCTCGATCCAAAGCTCTAAAATTTGATTTTTCCAAGGAGCTTCCAGCTATGTCTTCAGATTTCAGAAATTCCTATTTTTGTGGAAACCCTAATTTTTAGGGCCAAATCTGAAAATGCTCAGAATTGGATTCTGATTGGACAGATAGATTCTCCTTGATGAGTAGAGTCAGTCTACTATACTGCTTTTCCAAAATTTGTGGAGAGAAACCCAATAAACAAGAAACCTTAGTTTCTGTCACTGCACAATGTCTTCTTCTTAGGTTAGCTCTGACACCATGTTAAATTTTGAGCATTAATTCACAATACTCTAGGATATTTACTAAGAGAACAACATGTACAATATATCAATGCATATCAATCATAACAAGCATGTCAATCATCACAAGAATCAAAAGCATGAGAGACAATAGACACATAGAGTTTCCGTGGAGAAAACCCTATGGTGAAAAACCCCACAACTTCCTCATAGATAGAGAGAGCAATAGCTCAACCAAAGTACAACCAAATACACAGAGATAGTCTCCTAGTAGCAGATGATCCTCCTCCTCACATGTGCACCACTTTTCGAGTGAAGGAAGAATGAGTTTCTGAGTGATCCAAATAGAGATCTCCTGATCTTTATTTATACTTGTTCTGTTTGCCCAATAACCTTATGGGGCCGACTTGTCTAGCTAGGTACATCAACCACATATTACATAAATTAGTGCCAACCCCACACATGGTGGTCTAATAACCCATCGGCAAGTTAACACACTTGCGACACTTGTTAATACACATGACGACACTTCCGTATAGAGGAATGACACATCTCTATAGGAGTACAATAATATATAAATGAAATACATTTCGAAGTTACATATACATCAACAAAGTGCATATTTGTTGGATATTCTGAAGATGTAAAAGGTTATAGACTTCTTCAACCACATTCTCATGATGTAATCATTAGAAGAGATGTTAAATTTGATGAAAATCTCTTGGCCTACGAGCCTAACTCGGTGATTGTGCCATCTTTGGCATGCGAGCCTGATTCAGCGATTGTGCCTTCTTCTTCTTCTTCCAACTTCCTTGACAGGTTTCCAACTCCAATTTTTGATGATGACAGTGAGGATGCAAATCCACCTCCGCCTGCTCATGTTCCTCCAGTTGCACTAGCACAAGTGCTTTCTCGATGGGTCCATTCAACATGTGAAGCAGCTGGTGATCTTGCCAGTGATCTTAGAGATCAATGTCGAACACGTTCTCAATTTTAGCGAGCCTCTTCTCTTTTGGCTCAAGTTTCCAAGAACCATGATCCATAAATCTTTGCAGAAGCTTCAGGAAATCCAGATTGGGATGCCGCTATGGATGAAGAATATCGTTCCTTAATGGCGAACGATACTTGGGATCTTGTACCTCTTCCAAAAGGAAGAAAATTTGTCAGATGTAAATGGGTCTACAGAACTAAGTATGCATCAGATGGAAGTGTTGAAAGACTTAAGGCAAGGTTAGTTGCCAAAGGTTTTTCCCAAGTTGAAGGGATTGACTACAATGCAACCTTTTCTCTTGTCGCAAAAATGAACTCAATCTGCCTCATTCTTTCCCTTGCAGCCTTACACAACTGGGAAGTCCATCAAATGGATGTCAAGTCTGCCTTCTTACATGGTGATTTACAAGAGGAAATTTACATGGAACAACCTCCGGGATATCTTCAGAATAACTCTAGCCTTGTCTGTCGCCTTAAGAAATCTTTATATGGCCTTAAGCAAGCTGCTAGAGCTTGGTATGCCAAAATGGATAGCTTTCTCCTTGACATTGGTTTTTCTAGATGCCATTCTGACCCCAATGTATATACCAAGAAAGTAGGAAACCATCTCATCATACTTGTTCTATATGTTGATGACCTTATTCTTACTAGTAGTGAACCTAAGCTTATAACCCATGTGAAATCCAGTCTTAAGCAAAATTTTGAAATGTCAGACTTAGGACATTTGCATTATTTTCTTGGTCTCCAAGTCCTGCAAACCAAAGAAGGAATCCTTCTTTCTCAGTCTAAGTATGCATGTGACCTTCTTCGTCGCTTTCACATGGAAGATTGTACACCTACCCCTTCTCCCTTCCAGTCTGGAGTCAAAATTTCTGCCGCTTGTACTTCACCTGAAGTAGATGCCACCTTGTATCGTCAGCTTGTTGGTAGTCTCTTATACTTGAATCATTCCCGTCCTTACCTTTCCTTTTCCGTTGGTCGTGTTGCCCTTTATATGCAAACACCTCATGAGAGTCACTGGAAAGCAGCTAAAAGAATACTTCGATTAATCGAGGTACAATTCAGTTTGGGATTCATTACAGTACAGGGGGGAAACCTTTGTTGGTTGGTTTCACTGATTCATATTGGGCCGACGATCCTGATGATTGAAAGTCTACAGCAGGTTATGTTTTTCAGTCTTGGATCTGGACCTGTCACTTGGGATTGCAAGAAACAAAAAGCTCTTGCTCTTTCTTCAGTAGAGGTAGAATATCGAGCCGTAGTTAGTGCCGGTCAGGAAGCTTTATGGCTTCGACAGATTCTTTCAGAGTTTGGATTCGAGCAACAACAACCTACTCCACTTTGGTGCAACAATCAAAGTGCCATCAAGCTTGTGAAAGATCCATTCCTACATCAACGCAACAAACACATTGAGCTACATATGAAATTCATGAGAAATCTTGTTCATGATCGTGTTCTTGAAGTGCTCTTTTGTCCTACAGATGATCAAGTTGCAGACATCTTCACCAAGTCTCTTACGGAAGCAAAGTTTTCTAAACTTCGATCTATGTTAGGAGTTCAGGAACTTGTCATTAAGGGGGGATAGGCTCTAATGCCTCCTTCCTTCTCCTAATAGTGTCACTTTTGTAAATCCTTCAATCCTATCCCAAGTTGTTCTTAAGGGGGGATGTTAGGATATTTAGACACTTAGGAGTTAGTTAAGATCAACTTGTGTAATATATTGTTACACCCAAAATCTACTCATCATAAGATTCAGTGTATACACCCCTGAAGATACCTGGGCTAAGTAATCATCCTGGGAGGATTTGTACCCAATTGTGCTAAGTTTTGAAGGATCTTCGCAGGCTGCACACTAGCAACATGCGACGTTGCACCTTGCCCCATTACACGGTGCGAAGAAGTCAGTTGGATGGAAAAAATATCTTCTTCGAGGTCCATCTCGAAGCTTGTTGACTTGGGACCCTATACCTGACCTCTTGGAAGAGCTGGCACTCGGTTCCTAAACCTTTGGAGAGATCCCTTAAGCCTCTCCTACCATATCTCAACCTATCCTATCCATACCCTATCCACTTAGTCCTATATAAATGAAGCTCACTCCCATCCCAAGGGGAGGAAGGCTATGGTATCTACATGCTGGTGAAATCACTCTTAGAATATCTCCACTCACCCATTGGAGAACTCATACTTCCTTGGAAGGATATGGTAATTGGCTTTGTCAGAGAAGGCCTACAATGTTAAGCCTTGGTTGTAGTTCTATATCTCTATTATGTACTCCTCTTTTTGCAGTAATACAAATGATTTCCACCAATATTGTTCATGTGTGTGATATTGAGTAGTTTACCTACTTAATTGTTTACTTAGATCTCTTATTATATAGATGTCTTTTACTGGTTTATCTTGTTTCTTGTCTTGACAGCTGTCCTTCCTGGCTACTTTGGACCTTCTTGACCTATCCCGTTTCATATTTACCACAGATCTAACTAGACATCAATTTCGGTGAAACTTTCGTCTGATATCCCCAAATTTGACGGCAAGCCAGGTGAAGACCCTAAAAACCATGTGATGACATACCACTTATGGTGCTCATCTAATTCCTTAATGGACGATTCAATTCATCTTTTCAAAGGACTCTCACCGGCTTGGCTTCCAAGTGGTACATTGAGTTGCCACCCCACTCTTTTCCTGATTTTGGTTCTCTTGCCATGAACTTTTTGATGCATTTCCAGTTTCCCATACGGTATGAAATTGGTACCAAGATTTTAACCTCGCTCCGTTAGAATACCGCCACTCATATTTCGGATCATATCCACTAGTGGCGAAGGAGCTGACGTCTCATTAAAGATCCTATTCCAGATCATCTCCTAGCAGAATGGTTCACAAAATCCCTCATCCCTGCCATAGCAAGAGATGTTGCCATGCGAGAAGCTGTCACCAAAGAACAAGCCATCGCAAGTGCCCATGTACTAGACCTAGTCTACACTCAATCTGGAACTTTGTTTGATATTCTCCCTGACGCACCCCGTGACGTTAATGACCTTGCGAAACCACATAAGGGACTCCAAACTGATGGAATCATTGGTTCCCTTAACACCCACCCTGCTTCTAGCACTGTTGGATCATCCAACCTTCACGGTTCCTCCCCATTATCGACTCAGGCTGGCCACAACACCACCAAATACACCACTCTTGCTCAAACTGAAGAGGTGAATTCTATCCAATCAGCTTCATCTCAAGAGTCTGGCGGTAAAAAGAAGAACAAGGAGAAACCCAAAAAGTCTTCCACCCAGTAGGAACAAAAGAGCACTCCTAACGATACCAAGCAGAAACGGAAACTAAAGTATCATTGTTTACTGTGTGGAGATGACCACTTCTCCAAAGAATGTCCCCATAGAGACGAAGTACAAAAGTTTCTTCGGGGTAAACCAACTCCCGCAGTCCTCAATGAACCATTTCCTACTCAGAACCAGCAGATGATTGCTCAACCCCCCCAAGCCCAGGGGGAACCATCCAATACCGCGCATGTTCTCATGGTGCATAATGAGACAATCAATTTGAACACTCGCTCGCAATCTTACGAACCAGTTCCTTCGAAGGAATCCACTGAAAATAATGCTGAAAAAGCTTTCGACTCCTTAACTGATGTCACTGTACCATCAAATTCTCTCACCATTGAGAATCCCTCCTTAGACTTGATATTGCGACCACCCAAGAGTACGATTCAAAAAGCTGTTTTCAATCCCAACGCTCGGGCGGCACAAAATTGCAATATCGTAGAATATTTGGCACAAGCTCCTTGCGCCATGTCTACCCTGGAAGTTTTGCATAATTGTCCTAATCAACGCAAAACTCTCCTTCCAGCCATCGGTGTAGTTGACCCCGATTCCTCGAATACCGTCATGTTCCGACTTGACCACTTCAAGCCGAGGCTCTCCCACCAGCTCGCATTCCAAGTTTCTGCGAACATTGCTGGGAAAATTGTCCATCGTACCCTTTTCGACGAAGGCGCCTCCACTTTTGTCATGTCGATCGCCTGTTGGAGAGTCATTGGCTCCCTTGAATTGAATTGTTCTCCCACCACGTTGAAAGCATTCGACAAGTGTGGCTTTCAACCTCATGGGCTCTTACAAGCTCTTGCAGTTGAGTTGGGCGGAAAGACCGTAACCGTTAACGTGGAAGTAGTCTCGGCCCCAATAGATTATAATCTCTTGCTTGGTTGCAATTGGTTTTACGCCATGCAGGCAGTAGCCTCTTTAGTCTTCCGCATAGTACAATTCCCCCACCAAGGACGAATTGTTACTATTGACCAATTAGATTTTTGCGCACCAGATGCTACTACTCATCCTGGTGACCATGTTCCTTCCATTGGACAAATGTCAAAATAGTATGAGAGTATAGGGGTTGGCCTTTTGAAGGATTCATCTATCATGGGCGTTTTTTCGGCGACGGACCCCCCTAATCATGTCGCTATGGTGAACATGATCTCCACAGATATTTTATCTCACTCTACCGATGCTTGGCTTATACCGGATGAAGCCACAACACACCTGCTTGGAGATATAATGCCTCTTTCACCCGTTGAACGTATTCACGAGGCTATCCGATCAGCACCGGAGGACCATTTAACCGTGGCCTCTCCATCCTATTCTCTACGATGGATGTCATCTCTACCTGATCTCTTACTTCGGACTTTTCATTCAGACGAGTCCATCATGGAATTTATGAATGTTGACGACGGTCCGTGGGATGATATACACCATAGGTCATCTTTTCTTCCTACTTTGGAGTACATAGAGGACAACATCCACACCCTCTTTTCACCAAACATCTACCCCTTCCCTCATTCCCCCATCCTTACATGTCTTACGGACACAGAGGGAAACTTGGCCAATATTGAGCCAACCACCCTGGTAGACATCTCGGCGAAACTTGGCATAGTGGAACACATTCGCATAGGCCAGAAGTGTTCCCCTGAAGAAATAGCCACTGGCACAGCCTTATTCAAGCAATTTTGAGACGTATTTTCTTGGTCTTATGAGGAGATGCCTGGGATAGACCCCGCGATTGTTTCTCATGAAATAAAAACCTATCTTGACATCAAACCTGTACGCCAAAATTTGCGACCGGTACACCCCCGGAAGACAGTAGCAATCAAGGTAGAGATTGAAAAGCTCCTAAAGGCTGGTTTTATTTATCCTATCCCATTGACGGATTGGGTCTCAAACATCGTCCCTGTGAACAAAAAACAGGGTACCATTTGTGTCTGTGTCGATTATCGGGACCTTAACCAGGATTTTCCAAAAGACAACTACATGACCCCCTTCATCAACTAGATTATCGACAATTGTGCCAGAAGCGTCATCTTTTCATTTATGGATGGCTTTTCTGGTTACAACCAGATTGAGATCAACCCCACTGACCAACATAAGACGGCTTTCATCTGCCTGTGGGGAACATTTTCATACCACAAAATCCCGTTTGGACTTAAAAATGCTGGTGCCACGTTTCAGCGGGCTATGTCGTATGCCTTCCATGATATTAAGGACTTTGTGAAACCTTACCTGGACGATCTCCCTGCTCATTCAAAGCAGCGCGAGTTCCACATTGATCATCTGACGACCATTTTTCTCAGATGCAGACGGTACAATATCCGTCTGAATCCTCATAAGTGTATCTTTTGCGTTGAGTCCAGATGCCTCTTAGAATTTATCGTTTCAAAGGATGGGATCCGCATTGATCCCTTAAAGGTGGAGGCCATCATCAACCTGCCACCCCCGTCTGATGTGACGGAACTTCAAATTCTCCAAGGGAAGGCGACTTATTTAAGACGTTTTGTTTGCAATTTCACAGAGAAGACTCAGGGGTACATGCGATTTCTCAAGAAGGACGTCCCATTCATTTGGGACGACCAAGCTCAAAAATACTTCGACAATATCAAACATGCCATCACGCATGCCCCCGTGCTCCAACCGCCCAATTATTATTGAGATTATATCTTATATCTCACTGCTTCTGCTACCACTATCGCCATGGTTTTGGTACAGGAGGATCAAAACGCCCAGGAACATGTAATATACCATGCAAGTAAGGGTCTTGCTGGCACTGAAACTAGATATTCACATGTCGAAAAACTCGCATTCGCGGCAGTCATTTCCGTCCAAAAGTTTCGGCACTATATTTTGCTTTGCACCACCACCATCATCACAGACTCGAACCCCATGTACCACATCCTGACACGTCAGGTGCTTGGGGGCAAGTATTCACGCTGGATCGTGATACTGTAAGAATTTGATCTTCTCTTCGAGAAAGCCAAGTCCAAAAAGACTTTGGTGTTTGTCAAGCTGATCTATGAACTTCCCCATCCTGATGCAAAAGTTGAGCACAATGACTCTTTTTCAAATGAATCATTGTTTCTCATCAGTACGACTGATCCATGGGATGGAGATATATCATTATATCTTCAAACCCAACGCTTCAACCTTCAACTATCTCGCGACGACCAACGTAAGATACTTCACCATGCGAAGTATTATTTAATCATCAATGATACTTTGTATCACTATGGAATTGATTCAATTCTTCGACGTTGTCTCACTCATGATGAGGCTAAATGCGTTCTCAATGACTGTCACACTAGGGCATGTGGTAGTCACCTCTCTGGGATGGCTACAGCCCAGAAGATTTTGCGCGTAGGATATTTTTGGCTTACTATCTTCAAAGATTGTATTGAGGCTGTCAAGAAATGTCCTCCTTGCCAACACTTCCATATGAAGAAGCGCACCCATCCTACCCCATTACACCCGGTTATTTCCGTGGGCCCCTTCGCAAAATGGGGCATCGAATTTATGCATTATAATCCTACCTCGGTTGGGGGGCATAGTTACATCATTGTAGCTATGGATTACTTTACAAAGTGGGCCAAAGCTATGCCAACATACCAGAACGACGGCAAAACCACCGCACTCTTCATGTTCAATCATGTAATAGCGCGGTTCGGAGTTCATTAGGCAATTGTTACCAATCATGGTTCCCATTTTCAGAAGCATATGGTTGATGAATTGAGCGACAGGTTGGGTTTTCACCATGAAAATTTGACACCCTACTACCCGCAGTCCAAAGGACAAGTCGAGGCCATTAACAAAGTCTTGAAAACCATGGTCCAAAGGATGTAGGTACGCAGAAATCCAATTGGCATAACATGCTCTTTTTGGCATTATGGGCCTACAGAACCTTCGTTAAAACCGCCATAGGTTACACTCCTTTCCAACTAGTCTATGGATTGGAAGTTGTCCTACCTATAGAGTGCGAAATTCCGTCTCTACAACTCGCTTTCGAACTTCTTCCTAATACTACTATCGAAGAAGAACGTCTCCTGCACTTAGCAAAACTTGACGAGTCTCGCCGAGATGTCACTCTTGCTAATGAAGCGCACAAGAAACGCATCAAATCCCAATATGAAAAGTCAGTTGAAACTCGTATCTTTAACGAGGGTGACATGTTCCTCACTTATGACCGGAAACACGGCAAACTAGGAGCAGGAAAGTTTGAATCCATGTGGCATGGACCTTACATTGTCAAACGTGTTTTGGAGAAGGGAGCTTATGAGCTTGAAGACTATGACAAAATCTCTTTGGGTGAACCCCGTAATGGGCTTTACCTAAAGAGATACTACGCCTAACTCATCACACCTAGACTTTCTTGTATATACTATACATGGTGTGTTTTTTGTGTTTTTGTGTGCTGTGACGCTTTTTATTTTTGAGTGTCTTTAGATCTTGTTTCCGCTCCTTATACCATGTTTCGTCTGTGTGTGCAGATGGTAATGTGCTATGGATTCATGAACGACACTAGCCAACATACCCGCAACCTTGCTTCGGAAGCCTAGGTACTATATTCCCCAATAGGTGATCTCATTAGCTCAGGAGGAAGTTGCCTAGGGTTTGCAACCAACAATGCTGTAGAGTATTAGGCAGTAATCGGAACCCTAGCTAACGCCATTTCCTTGGGTATGAACCACATTGTCATCCACATGGATTCTCAATTAGTGGTTTTCCATCTTAACTGGGTTTACGCCATCCGTGATCCCACCTTACTCTGTCTCTTCAGATGAGTATGTCTCCTGGAAAGGTCATTTGAATCCATTCAGTACCTACACATCCCATGAGAGTTAAACACAGTTGTTGACTCGATGACCAACTTCATTTTGGATTGGTACATCACACACACATAATATTCATAATATGTAAAAGCATTCACAACATGTAAATAGTGCAATGTATAAAAGCAAACATGTAAACAAGATCACATCACTCATCATTTTAAAACACATAATGTATAAATCGCTGAGAATGTTTGTATATATATATATCGCTCAAAAGTAGTGTTGGTACAAAATATGAAGCACGATGGCTTTCAGTGAGTCTCTACAAAATATGAAGCATCGTAGCTTTCAGTAGTACAAAATATGAGGCCTCTAAGCTCTCAGTACAAGTATAATAGTGTCATCAGGCCTTACACCTGACCCGTATACCACCCCTAGCACGGACACCCCGCTATCACTGTGTAAGGAAGAAATCCATGGTCCTCACTACCTTGTGGAATAGGGCATTGAAGCGTACGGACGCTCCAACCCCAAACCTCTGCATAGGTCTCGGTAGGTCATCTATCACCGGCTCAGGAACCTCTATTGTCAACTGGCACAAGTTCCTGTATACCGCCTCCATTTCCTCGATAACAGCCTGAGCACCTGGGGTCACAACTGCTTCCCCACCTCTGTCTCTCCTCGCCAAGAGGGAAAGTCCTACCGGCCGTACGGGCCCTGTTATCCCTAAAGTTGAACCTGATTGCTAGGGTCAAGCTTAAGGAAATCTTAGCTGGTAGATATCAGACATCTGCTCAGTAATTTTTATGATGTTTTGGTGGTAGATGAAGATATGAGTTAAGTTGGATATTTAAAAACCAAAAGACAGGGATGATTCCAATATGCAAATAAAAACAGAAAGATGACTGTGATCATAAACCTATGAATATAATAGCTCAGATGTCATTTCACAATTGGGGCATAGTTGTATACTATTCAGAAGAATCACAACATGAAATTTAGACCATGTATAGACATAATATTGATAGCATATACTTCATATATTAAAATGAGATAGGCTCAAAGATCATATTTTAATTCATAAACAGTCACTTCATAAGAAACTTCATATATGCCTGCAAACTGGTTCAAAGTCTGATTTTCCATAACCCTCTCAGCCTCGGCTGGAACTCCACCCTCTTCTACATTCAATACTAAAAGTTTAAATAGAAAACACAATCCTGTGTTTGTTACAAATTTTGAGGGATCAAAAAGATGTAAATCAGTCTCAAATAAATGCAGGAAATACCTCTACCGCCATCTACTGCTGCCAAGCGTAGTGTTCTCAAACTGAATCTGCCTTGATGTGCTGGAAATGACTCGGTTAGCTGTTGTTCCTTCAATCTCGAACCAATTTGGATACTTCGAAATCTTCCCATGTTGGCTGCTAAGAATACTCCTAGAAATTTGGAACTAAATTCTTGAAGAATTTAATATAATCCTCCGTCTCTCAATACTCTGCCACTAGCCATCAAATGCTCAAATGATGCCCATAAACATTCATTAAATCACTAAAAATCTGGAATTGACCGCTGATACTAATTTTGTGCCTTTGAAATTGTTTATTTGCACGAATGCTCCGCCACCTGACGAATGCTACCTGGGCGTTTATATAATATGACACCACTGATAATTGCTTTTGACTTCTTGTATTCACTGCATCTTTGGAGTTTTATAAAAGCATTCCTCATAAGCAAATTGCGTATTCACCCTTCATACATCTAGACTTCCTCTCAAATTGAGTGCTTTCATTCGATTTTCATTTGTATGAACACCATGTTGATATGAGCACAATGCTTATTCCAACATTTAACTTTCACTTGACACTCAACGCAATCTAAAAGAATAATGTTAATTGATTTCTTGAATTAGGTTTGTTCCTCTAAATCGAGCCTTTCAACATTGATATTTGCATCTGAAATATTATTGAAAGCATCTGGATACTCAACAGATATTCTTGTCTTCATACTTCTAAGAGTGAATCAAGGCTGAAGTTATTGACAACAAAAATTCTGTAGCTTTACAATCAAATACTCTACCTGTAAATGATGAATTGCTTTCTGAAAATATAATTGCTATTACGGATATGTGCCAAAAATTAAGTTTTATTTGAGCAAATATTTAAACATTCGATGGGAGGAGCCAAAAATAACCTCGTCAAGACCGAACTTTAGCATGATTTTGCAATTTCTACCATTATTCCATGAAAAATATAGACTTGCTTCTCCTGAGCTTGCGTTAGGCACTTGCCATGAAACTTAAGTACACTTTGGGTTCATAAATTTCCCTTTGGACTTTTGCTTTGACACATGGACGCACTCATCATTTGGTGGTCAACTCAATGCTAGATATGCATTTAGACTCATAGTTCAAATAGGTGACAAAAAGGAAATTGGATGCAATGGGTCTTTTGGTTTTAATGATTTGGCATTTAAATACTATAAAAATTAAAGCTTTGAATCATGGTGGATATGCCTTTAAACAAAATGAAGCATAAAATACATCCACGTGACAATGTTGGTGATACATCTTCATGGATAAATGAATTGAGAATATGCATAATAAAATAATAGGTCTCATGATATGACTTTGCTTTGTCATAATTTCAAAGCATTAATAATTATAATTATTTAAAAGTACGCCTTTTAATATAATATAAAGACCTATATTCAAATAATAATAATAATAATTATGAGTCACAAGTTGATTTTGAATAATGGTAAAAATGAATGATGAATTTGACTCAAAGAGGAACTTGACATAAAAATTTAAGAGGAAATTGACGAAGGCTAAATTGGATGAAAGCTTTGGTGACAGAAAACAAGTAAAATTTTGTACAAATGTGACAGAAGACCAAAATTTTGATGGGTAGATTTTGGTACCAACATCTGGCCTTATCTGGGGATGGCATGCTCCCTGCGAGCTGCCAAGAACTTGCAGATTTGTGCCTCATCCATTGGGCTATACGGTCAACTCTTCAATCAACCTCTGAAAAATTCTGAAATCTGCCACCACTTATTCAAACAAGATAAACTTGCTAAAAATCTAATCACACTGTGAAAACTGCAAAAAGTAAATGCTCATGGATGAGCTTATTTATCCACACATCTACTCTGATGCTACAAAAATCTAGCTGATCATGTGTAACTCCATTTCCAATGAAACCAAGTTAAAAACTGAATTAGCAATTGAAATCCTGGAACATGCTGCTGTAAAATAAAGATTGAAGAACTGATATGCAATTCATCATGAATCTGAAATCCATATTTGCAGCTGAACAAAATTGAATGGCTGGAGTTGATAAAAACCTCGAGATAAGTAGCTACTGGATCATAAAAATAATTAAAAATCATGGTTTGATCAGATATCCCTGTTTCTTCTTGAAGATAAGCAAGCTGCCTCTGGATAAACTCTGACCTCACTATCTCCATAAAACCATCTTCTTCACAACCATTTGAAAACCACTTTTTACTTTCTAAAATACGCTGAGTTAATTCTTCATTCAAAGCCATGCACATATCTTCATATTGACCATTAGAAATGTTAATCTCAGAAAAATTTTGGGAATTTTTATGAGTCAACCAAATTTCACATTCCAATTCGAGTGTTTTCAGAAGCTTCTTCAAAAAACTAAGTTTATCCTCTTCACTTGAAATGTTATAAGAATCTAAATAGGAAAATAAATCTTCCTCCCATTCATCATTATCAGCTTTCCATTCTTTGAAATTTTTAAGAAAAGCAAGATCTACCTCAAATCCTGTTGTCTTGGTATATGAAGCAACTCGCTCAGAAACTGAATCTGCCATTTTGAAACCAATGGAGTCACTAGGTGAATATCGTAGCCCCTATGTCACCAGCCTTCGTTCACCATCAAAGTCTAGATATATTCGTTGTCGTACAACCCAGGGAAGTATGCCTTCGTTCCTCCGTCCCCAGCAACGGCGCCAAAATATGTTATCCCTAAAGTTGAACCTGACTGCTAGGGTCAAGCTTAAGGAAATCTTAGATGGTAGATATCAGACATCTACTCAGTAGTTTTTATGATGTTCAGGTGGCAGGTGAAGATATGAGTTAAGTTGGATAATTAAAAACCAGAAGACAGGGATGATTCCAATATATAAATAAAAATAGAAAGATGACTGTGATCATAAACCTATGAATATAAGAGCTCAGATGTCATTTCACAATTGGGGCATAGTTGTATACTATTCAGAAGAATCACAACATGAAATTTAGACCATGTATAGACAAAATACTGATAGCATATACTTCATAGATTAAAACGAGATAGGCTCAAAGATCATATTTTAATTCATAAACAGTCACTTCATAAGAAACTTCATACATGCCTGCAAACTGGTTCAAAGTCTGATTTTCCATAACCCTCTCAGCCTCGGCTAGAACTCCACCCTCTTCTACATTCAATACTAAAAGTTTAAATAGAAAACACAATCCTGTGTTTGTTACAAATTTTGAGGGATCAAAAAGATGTAAATCAGTCTCAAATCAATGCAGGAAATACCTCTACCGCCATCTACTGCTACCAAG
Organism: Larix kaempferi; assembly: GCA_027924585.1. NCBI lineage: Eukaryota > Viridiplantae > Streptophyta > Pinopsida > Pinales > Pinaceae > Larix > Larix kaempferi. Next base: position 3,306,551 of record BSBM01000765.1, on the reverse strand, counting down.
CGTAGTGTTCTCAAACTGAATTTGTCTTGATGTGCTGGAAATGACTCGGTTAGCTGTTGTTCTTTCAATCTCGAACCAATTTGGATACTTCGAAATCTTCCCATGTTGCCTGCTAAGAATACTCCTAGAAATTTGGAACTAAATTCTTGAAGAATTTAATATAATCCTCCGTTTCTCAATACTCTGCCACGAGCCATCAAATGCTCAAATGATGCCCATAAACATTCATTAAATCACTAAAAATCTGGAATTGACCGCTGATGCTAATTTTGTGCCTTTTAAATTGTTTATTTGCACAAATGCTCTACCACCTGACAAATGCTACTTGGGCGTTTACATAATATGACATCACTGATAATTGCTTTTGACTTCTTGTATTCACTGCATCTTTGGAGTTTTACAAAAGCATTCCTCATAAGCAAACTGCGTATTCACCCTTCAGACATCTGGACTTCCTCTCAAACTGAGTGCTTTCATTCGATTTTCATTTGTATGAACACCATGCTGATATGAGCACAATGCTTATTCCAACATTTAACTTTCACTTGACACTCAACGCAATCTAAAAGAATAATGTTAATTGATTTCTTGAATTAGGTTTGTTCCTCTAAATCGAGCCTTTCAACATTGATTTTTGCATCTGAAATATTATTGAAAGCATGTGGATACTCAACAGATATTCTTGTCTTCATACTTCTGAGAGTGAATCAAGGCTGAAGTTATTGACAACAAAAATTATGTAGCTTTACAATCAGATACCCTGCCTGTAAATGATGAATTGCTTTCTGAAAATAGAATTGCTATTACAGATCTGTGCCAAAAATTAAGTTTTCTTTGAGCAAATCTTTAAACATTCGATGGAAGGAGCCAAAAATAACCTCGTCAAGACCGAACTTTAGCATGATTTTGCAATTTCTACCATTATTCCATGAAAAATATAGACTTGCTTCTCCTGAGCTTGCGTTAGGCACCTGCCATGAAACTTAAGTACACTTTGGGTTCATAAATTTCCCTTTGGACTTTTGCTTTGACACATGGACGCACTCATCATTTGGTGGTCAACTCAATGCTATATATGTATTTAGACTCATAGTTCAAATAGGTGACAAAAAGGAAATTGGATGCAATGGGTCTTTTGGTTTTAATGATTTGACATTTAAATACTATAAAAATTAAAGCTTTGAATCATGGTGGATATGTCTTTAAACAAAATGAAGCATAAAATACATCCACGTGACAATGTTGGTGATACATCTTCATGGATAAATGAATTGAGAATATGCATAATAAAATAATAGGTCTCATGATATGACTTTGCTTTGTCATAATTTCAAAGCATTAATAATTATAATTATTTAAAAGTAAGCCTTTTAATATAATATAAAAGACCTATATTCAAATAATAATAATAATCATTATTGAGTCATAAGTTGATTTTGAATAATGGTAAAAATGAAGGATGAATTTGACCCAAAGAGGAACCTGACATAAAAATTTAAGAGGAAATTGGTGAAGGCTAAATTGGATGAAAGCTTTGGTGACGAAAAACAGGTAAAATTTTGTACAAATGTGACAGAAGACCAAAATTTTGATGGGTAGATTTTGGTACCAACAGGCCCCACATCTGCACACACATGTTATATACTTGTCAGTAGTGCATCAAAAAAATGATAAATATACAAAACTAAAAGTACAAGGGTTTTTGTTCTCACCTATGTCACCCCGTACTGCACCCTCGGGCAACACCAAGTTAGGATCTTCTCTGAAATCCATATCGCCGTATGGGAAGTCCTCAACCATGAGTAACTGGCCCTCCATCCAGCTGAAGAACTCGGGACCAAAACTGATGATAGGTCCTCCACCATGACGAGTCATCACCTCATCCCATCTGAGCATGTGGGGATCTCTGGGTTCCCTGTCATCCATTACTAGTTGTGGATGCAAGAGATGGATCCAATCCAAGAGGAACGATACCATGATCGATCCATAACCAAACTGCTTGAGCTCTCCCCGTCGACACTTGGTTAGCTGAGCTCGAAGGTTTTCTAGGAGACCCTCGCACCAGTTGAAAACCATGGGGGACATGCAGTCCTCCGCATAAAGCATCTAAGTCTGAGTAGCCATGTGTGGGGCTTGGCTTCCCACCACTCTAGTAATAGTAAACAATATGGTATGCAGTGGGCGGCTCACCACATCCCTGATAAGAATCTTCCCACTGGAAGATCGAGCAAGAGCAGTATAATGCTGTGACACCATGTCATCGACTGTGCGGTCACTGGCCCGTGTTCCAGTAAGATATACAGGGTCCCCTCTCCGAGACAAACCAGTGAGAAAATAGATGTCCTCAACATCTATTGTGAGGATGTGCTCACCAATCACGAAATGTTGTTGGGATGCATCCCAACTCTGGAGCATGTGTGATAGCAACGGGATTTGGGATCTCATCCCCTGAATTTCAAAGAACTTGAGCAAACCGCAGTTCCTCAAGGAATCCACGCATTGTGGATCATTGGCAGCTTGTTCATCTTTTACTTTGTGTTCTCGTTCTCGCCACTCTAAAACCATGTTGGCTTGCTAGCAACCTGCCAAAAGAGACATTTAAACACTGTTAGATCCTACTTTAACCACAACAAGTTTTTTTTTTGAGTTCATTTTGATGTTTGGGAAATGCAACTCCGCCGTCGCACTGTACTTTTGCATACAGTGCGATGTCGTCGCACTTCACTCATTCGGGACATGCACCGAGTTGGTCTCGTCACAGTTCCCGAAAGGGTCAACAACGACGAGCCGAGAGCGCAGTATCCCTCCATGAATTTATCAAAAAACCAAAAAATTGAACCTAAAAATAAAATCTAATCCACTGGAAAGTTGCTGGATGAAGTTTAGGCTTACCTGCTCCTGACGATGGGTGAAATGGCATATTGTAGATCCCAAAATCGACAAAGGAAGTTTTGGCTCCAAATTGGTACTTCTCCTCCCAAATTGGCAAATGAAACAATGAAATCTATTTTTGGCCCATTTTTCTATTTATAAATAGAATGGAATATTCCTTTTCAAATATTTTGATGCTCTTGGGCCATTTATCATAGTTTTTGACCATTTTTGTCATATTTGAGGCTATTTGACACATTTTCTAGTGTGTAGGAGTTGTAAATAGTCTTTCGTGTCATTTCTTGTATCACAACGGTCATCCCAGGTATGAACACTCCCTTGAATGTTTTGTCATTATTTTTGCAACGGTTAGTTTGTAATTATTGCATGATGATGAGTTTACTCTTCGTTTGATTCTCGTACTCATGGAACTATGAGAACAAGTACCGAGTTATGATTTATCACTTTTTCGGGCTCATTAAACTTCCACGGAAAAGGACACCCCCCGGAGTCTACCATTAAGCTCTTTTTAGGCTCTCGAAAAACAAAAAGATTGCCAAGCGAACTTGTCGCATTCACGCTTGTTAAAGTATTTGAATGGTCATCTTCCTGGTGATAGTTTACCCCTTTTTCGGACCAGGAGGCACTAATTACGAAAAAGGTTTACTCCAACCAATCATGACTAGAAGAGTCCTCTCGTGCGTTGTTTTACCCTTTTTCGGGCAATGAGGATAACTTTACGAAAAAGGATCGTTGGAGTCTTCTTTAGATCTTTTCAGACTCTCTAAACATGAAATGACAACCGAGTTTACCTTCTATGGACTCGTTAACATTCTCACATTGAAGGGCCCATCATGGGACGAACCCCTCCTATCCTAGGTTCAGAAAATATTTGGGATTGGAATCATCTATGAGATGAGCTATACCGAGCATCTGGTTACCCTCATTAATCTCGTAAAAAACACATGAGGCACTCATCATTCATGATGGGGAAAAAGGAAAGTGTTTGTGTTACATACCTTATTAGTGGAAGTATGTAGTCATTCTTGAACATGGCACTCATCTGCATTTGCATACAGCACTTGGGTCATCCGTTTGTTCTCGAGTTCCACTTATTTCCTGAGTATTATTACTCCTTTGAGTCATTCAAAGAAAATATTCCATCATCAGTCGCTTTGAGAATTTGTGTCGCACTCGTCATGTCATTACTGCCAAGTCATGCCATACCCATGTTCAAGAATATGTCTATCATTTATCATCTGTAGTCAGTACACCCACCATCACGTCGGTCTACTCTGAGTCAATCTTGCATTTTACTGTACCATCCGATCTACCCTATACATTTTTTGTCATGTTTCGTGTCGATTGATGGGGGATTCATCATGGCCCTCCTTCAACGGATTCATCCTTGTCAAATTCAACACATCATCCAAGGATTGAATCTAGAAACCAATCGAGTACCTGGCCCTGCATGCCTCAATGGCAGGTTACCTCGCTTTCATCATGAGTTTACGTCATTGACTCTTGTTAAATTTTGAGTATTAAATCACAATACTATAGGATCTTTGCTGAGAGAATAACATCTACAGTATATCAATGCATGACAATCATAATATGACAAGCATCACAAGCATCACAAGAATCAAAAGCATAGAGACAAGAGACACAGAGTTTCCGTGGGGAAAACCCTAAGGTGAAAAACCCCACAACTTCCTCAGAGATAGAGAGAGCAATGGCTCAACCAAAATACAACCAAATAATACAGAGATAGTCTCCTAGCAGATGATCCTCCTCCTCCTCACTAGTGCGCCACTTTTCAGAGAGAGAGATAGATGCTTTTTTGAATGAGTAAAATAGAGATCTCCTATCTCTATTTATACTCACCTTTTTGCCCAGTGACCTACTGGGGCCGACTTGTCTACTTGAGTACATCCACATTATATTATATATTAATTAGGGCCGACCCCATAAGGTGGTCTAATAACCCATCGGCAAGTACACACACTTGCGACACTTGTCAATCCACATGACGACACTTCCTTATAGAGGAATAACACATCTCTTATAAGGGTACAATAAATATATATGAAATACATTCCGAAGTTACATATACATCAACAACTCTTGATTGAAAGATTTCATCTTGCGTTTGACTTCAATTCATTTATTCATGCTTGATGATATGTACTGTGATACCTTGGGAATCATTGACATCAATGGTGATCTCCCTCGCACTTGTTAATGGTTTACATCAATGGCCGGCAATCAAGTGATTTCTACCATGTTCGACATCAAGACATTTGTAATCACATGGATAGATTTGTATCATTGCGGGTTCAGCTTGAAGACCCTGGGGAGTCATGTTTTACCCAGGTTGCGATGGAGTTTGTATTGAGTTATATCACATGGATCTGCACTTGTAATGGTCATGGCTGTGTTATCATCTCATCATGGATCTATGCTTGTGTCTAGTATCCATGATTGTGTTCAGTCACTCATTACTACCATGGATCTGCAATGTATTGGTCGGCATCCATGTTGTACTTCATATGAGATTGTCAGTTCAGATTCAGTTGTACTGCAGCAGCGTCCTTCACCCGACAAGTCTTTTGCCATTACTTCTATTAAAGCACTTCACCTGTCTATCTTCAACAACTTCATGCTTTGGGAGGCATTCTGTTACACCCAAAATCTACTCATCATAAGATTCAGTGTATACACCCTTGAAGATACCTGGGCTAAGTAATCATCCTGGGAGGATTTGTACCCAATTGTGCTAATTTTTGAAGGGTTGTCGCAGGATGCACACTAGCAACATGCAACGTAGCACCTTGCCCCATTACAGGGTACGACGAAGTTAGTTAGATGGAAAAAATAGCTTCTTCGAGGTCCATCTCGAAGCTTGCTGACTTGGGACCCTATCCCTGACCTCTTGGAAGAGCTGGCACTCGGTTCCTAAACCTTTGGAGAGATCCCTTAAGCCTCTCCTACCATCTCTCAACCTATCCTTTCCATACCCTATCCACTTAGTCCTATATAAATGAAGCTCACTCCCATCCCAAGGTGAGGAAGGCTATGGTATCTACATGCTGGTGAAATCACTCTTAGAACGTCTCCACTCACCCATTGGAGAACTCATACTTCCTTGGAAGGATATGGTAATTGGCTTTGTCAGAGAAGGGCTACAATGTTAAGCCTTGGTTGTAGTTCTATATCTCTATTATGTACTCCTCTTTTTGTAGTAATACAAATGCTTTCCACCAATATTGTTCATGTGTGCAATGATATTGAGTAGTTTACCTGCTTAACTGTTTACTTAGATCTCTTATTGTATATATGTCTTTTACTGGTTTCTCTTGTTTCTTGTCTTGATAGGTCTTGCAGCTTGGATCTAACGACCGTGGGACGTGGAGAAACATTCAGGAGAAAGGATTGCGAAGTGAAAGGTAAGACATCTAGTACTCGATCCTTAAGTAGATCCAGGAAATGCATTAGTAGTCTACTCTATTTGTTCTAGACTCACTTTGAGCTAGGGAGATCTGGCTCGCATCCGCTCGAGTGGATTGTACGATAATATATATCCGTTAGGAAAAGTGTGTTTCTTTAGTATGCATTAGTATGCATTTGTAAATATTTAATCCGACGGTCACGATATGTTCTAGACATAGAGTGATCCGACGACTCATCTTATCTTAGATCATACCTACCCTTGATTCGTGGATTAACACCGATTGGTCCATGATCTCTATTTAAAGAGCATGGAGGGTCATTGGAAAGTTGATCGATTATGAGAAGGTCATTTGTAAATTTATTTCTTTGCATAATAAATTGCTCCGTAGAAGCTATTTGGTCGGGGCCGTGGAGTGTTTCCCTCTTGAGGGTTTAAACCACGTCAAAACATCGGTGTATCAACCTGTGATCTGTTTGTGTGAAGTGGTTGCTCTTTTGGGAGTACCCTGTGTACCCGACCAAGATTCATTAACAACTTCACTTAGAATATTTAAAGAGATAGCAAAAATATGAGAAGAAGAATATTGAGACAAACAGAGAAATTCACTCTAGAGATTTATTTCCATTATGCATTGTTGAGCAAAAGCTAGTACAATATATAGATGCTCTCAAGAGACAAATATGAGAGGCTTAGTGGAAAGTTGAGTAGCTCACAATAATGAGGCTTAGATTGGACCAATTCACCAATCAATGACATGAGGCCAACTGTAACTCATAGATTGGGCCATAATGAGGTTCAATGAACATAGATGGACCATGAGGAGGTTAGGTTAGTCAAAATAGTGTGAAAGGTACCATTATGAGGGTGGATTAGGTGGTTTAGGATTGAGTGGAAGTTAGTTGGCCAAGGAGTGCCCAAAATAGCCAAGAAAGTGTCAAAATGACTAGATACAGTGCATGGGCACCTATGGTTAAAGACAACTCCTTAATACAGAGGAATCAGGGCACCTTAGTTCAAGGAGTGGTAATAAATGCCGGAGGTGGCCATTAATAAGACACCCAACAACTAGTTTGACTATATTTTGGCCGATATTTGGTAGATAAGTCATCATTTAACCCTAACTAACTTCTAACAACCCTAGAATAAGGAAATACACACACTTGTGGACAAACATGGCATTATGGTAAACCACTAGTTTAATATGTGGACAAACTCCCTAGACTAGACACTATGAAGCCAAACCACACTAGGTAGAACAACATGAAGGTCCATGGCATGAATATGATGGTGATATTGTTCTAACACCCCCCCTTAAGCCAAAATGGTAGTGAGAATGAGAAATAGGGCCCAAGCAACAAAGGCTTATGGTCACCCTTTACAATTTATTCATCCATGTAAGTGAGGAAAGAGGCAAAACCACATGGGGAAAGTCCTCCCTCTAAAATGGACATGAAAGACACCAAAAATAAACTACTCCAAAACACAAGTAGGTGTGAACTTGTTCATATGTCTGGAGGAACCTTCTTCTTGGGAAGAAGAGGAATGTTCTCAACTAGATCATGTACATGTACAACTGCATGATGGAAACTGAAGCCATGTAGAACAACTAAGTAACACTGATAGTAGAGCGAATGCATGTGCTCTTTAGACTTGAACTTCAAACCAACCAGGGTGACAGGTCCAAAAGAGACTTGATATGCTTGATAATAAGTGACCCCAAGCGAATCATAAGGCTCTTGAAGCATCAACATCAAACCGAGAGAGTAATCAGCTCCAAGAAGGTGGAACAAGAGTCCCAAGTTTTCCAATGTGATGGCTAAGGGTTCTCCATCTTCAAATGAACTTGAAGAAATTCTGCTAGTCACGGTGTAGGAATACATAGGAAGAAAAAGAGTGTGAAGCAATGAGAGATATTCACTTGAATTCCAAGCTTCTCCTTGATCATATTTCGAACCAATACTCTCATATGAAGAAAGAACCTCTTCTAGAGAAGACTCACTATGATCACCAATCAACAACCCATCTTCAACATTCGTAATAGAAGACATAGATGAGAAAGAAGTGGAATGGAGAGACATCTCTTCTTCTTCTTCAATTTGAACAACTTCTTGAGAAATGCATGAGGCTGATACATTTGGAGGGAGAACACACGAGGAGGTGTCCATTTACTTGATCTCCATATAGCTAATATCTTCTTTCTGTATGCCAAGAGATTTATCTAGATTTCTCCAAATCTCAAATGGGTACTCAACAAAATCAATGAGATAATGCATTCTAGGAGGTATATCCAAACACATAGTTCCATATGCTCTATCACAATCATTGATTTAATCACACTTCTATTCATAAGACTCTGGCTCGCTCATAGCACCAATGGACACATCAAAGAGACATTTTCTCTTGAGATATGTACACATCTTTTCTTTACACTCTGAATAGTTGAATGGAGAGAGGATAGGAACAAATTTTGAATCCAAATTGAAGTTTTTTTCAGAACCTACAAAAAACACTCAAGAAAGGATATGGAAATTGCTTTGAATCAGTCTATCTTTGATACCATGTGAAAGTTTGGAATGCACACCAATCACAGCTCTAGGCTCTGATACATGTGACAGAACAAACATAGATATAGATCTAGATTCAATAACAACTTCACTTAGAATATTTCAAGAGATAGCAGAAATATGAGAAGAAGAATATGTTAGTTTTTCAACATTTAATTCAATCTGATCTAGGATCTTAACTGAGAGAACAACATGTACAACATATCAAACACAAGAGACAAGAGACACAAATCATTTCACCAGGGAAAACCAAGAAGGTGAAAAAACCCGCAACTTCCTCAGAGATAGAATGAGCACCAATACAAAGATCACAAAGATCAAACCCAAAAGATAGACGTCTCCAGTAGCTACTCCTCCTCCACTTGTGCACACTTCTCTCTCTCAACTATGTGAGTTGGATGAGTGAGTGACTCACACTCTCTATTTATACAATGACTTGACCTTTCTTTAACCCTAAGTGGGCCTAGTTCCTAAGGAAGCCTAATAACCCATCCACATGACTCATACAGGGCCCACCCCACCAAGGTGGTCTAATAACCCATCAAATATAAGTTACGACAGTTACAATGTAACTTGTGACACTTGCAAATACAAATGACGACACTTCCAACCAGAGGATTAATACATCTCCATTGGGGATACAATAAAGTACAAATGTAATACATACAATATACAAGTGAATATCTTCCGAAGTTACAAATACATCAACACTCCCTCTTGACTAGGAAGGTATTCTCTTGGAACAGGTCATCAATACATATCGGCACAAGTATTCAATATTGGAGCTGGATCATCGTCATTGGATCACTGAGCATCATCATCACTGCTGCTGTACTCATCATCTTGATCACTGGTGCTATCTATCAATTCTTCTCGTCATAGGAAGTTATACAGAGCCAACCCTTTTTCATACTGGATGTAGGCCTAGCCTCATGTAGGTCTTCATCATCTCTGCGAGCTGGCCATCCTATGGAATCCTCAGGGTTGATTACGTGCATCAACAAAACCTCGAAAGAGAATCCCAGGAATGATTACGAGCTTACTGCTCAACCTATCGAATCTCCCAAGACTTTTACATGTGACCTCCACAAAACCTTAAAAGAGTGTCTTGCAACTTGCAAGATCTCTAAAGAGCATCCCAGGACTAATTACGAGCTTACTTCTCAACCTATCGGATCTCTGGGACTAATTACACGTGGTCTCCACAAAACCTTAAAAGAGTGTCTTGTGACCTGCAAGATATCTAAAGAGCATCCCAGGACTTTTATGTGCCTAGCATAACCTGTCCGGATCTCCAGGACTGATTACATGTGGTCTAGCAAAACCTTAAAAGAGTGTCTTGCGACCTGCAAGATCTCTAAAGAGCATCCCAGGACTTTTACATGCCTAGCACAACCTATTGGATCTCCGGGACTAATTACATGCCTACCTCGCAAAACCTCGAAAGAGCATCCTAGGACTGATTATGAGCTTTCAACCTATCGGATCTCCCATGGAGCTATTATATGCTACTACATAGCCTGTCCATGACCACGGAGTATCATCCTGATACTCATGATCAACCTGATCATCCTTGCATGGAGCATCATCCTGATGCTCATGATCATACTGATCATCATCATACAATGCATCATCCTGATGTACATCATCATCACATGATTGTCCTGATCATCATCCTAGCATCATCCTGATGCATATCATCATAGCATCGTCATGATGCATATCATCATCACATGATCATCTTTATCATCATCATAGCATCGTCCTGATGCATATCATCTGGAGCATCGTCCTGATGCTCATCACACATGATCATCCTGATCATCATCATACATAGAATCATCCTGATGCTCATCACACAACACTTACATCCACATCCATGGGAAGGATCCTCCTACCACCATGCTTGGAAGGGCTCCTGCAAATGTGTCTCGTCACTTCCTCCTGAAGAACACCAAGCCTCCTTGATATAGTGATATTTGATCTCAATATGCTTCGATTTGTCATGGAACACTGGGTTCTCTGACAACTTCACACAACTCTGGTTGTTACAGAAGATACAAGCAGCATCCAAATGGAGATCAAATAAATCTGACAATAGCTTCCTTAGCCATACTGCCTCGCAACTGGCCGAACAAGCTGTGACATACTTTGCTTCGGCTGTAATCAGTGCTATGCAGGATTGCTTCCTACTAAACCAAGAGATCACACCTGATCCCATACTGAAGCAACACCCCGAAGTGCTCTTCCTATCTGCAGCACTGCCTACCCAATCTGAATCAACATAACCCTTCAGGTTAAACTTTTGATTCGCATCATACTTGAGCCCATAATCAACCATACCCTTCAGGTACCTCATAATATGCTTTACAACAATCAAGTGAACATGTCTAGGATCCGTCAGGAACTGGCTCAATGTGTGAATAGTGAAGCAAATATCTGGTCTTGTGTTCGTCAGTTACATCAAGGAACCAATCATCTGATGATACATCATGGCATCAACCGACTCTGATGAAGCGTCACTCAATAGCTTCAGGTTCGATGCCATAAGTGTGGGCATGGACTTGCAGTCCATCATCTCGAACCACTTCAAGATCTCTACTACATACTTCCCTTGTCCAAGGAATATTCCATCTACACTCTGCCACACCTCCATACCTAGAAAGTCATGCATCATACCCAAGTCCTTCATCTTGAACTCGGCAGCAAGCTTCCTCTTTGTGTTGACAATCAACATATCCTCACCTGTCACAAACAGGTCATCCACATATAGTAGGAGTATCACTGGATTGCCTTCCTCAATCTTGTAGTAAAGGTTGGAATCCACTTTACTCTTGGAAAAGCCCAAACTGGTCAGGAAGCTGTCTATCCTACTGTACCATGTCCTGGGTGCTTGTTTCAAGCCATACAAGGCTTTCTTTAACTTACACACATATGAATCCCTGTCATGTGTCTCAAAACCGAGTGGTTGCTTCACATACACTTCCTCTTCGACTACACCATTCAAGAAAGTTGTCTTGACATCCATCTGGTGTATCTTCCACTTCATTACTGCGGCTAGAGAAATTACTGTTATGATGGAAGTGTATCTGGCTACAGGTGCAAAAGTCTCTTCATAGTCTATCCCTTCTTTCTGGGAGAAGCCATGAGCCACAAACCTTTCCTTTTATTTCTCTATGTTGCCATCTACAGCATGCTTGATCTTGTAGATCCACTTGGAAGTCACACCAGACTTCCCTTTTGGTCTCGGGACCACATCCCAGACATCATTCTTCATGATCGACTGGTACTCCTCGATCATGGCACCCTTCCATTATTGCATCCCGAATCCTGGGAACTTCAGATTATTAAATATCTTCAATAGATAGTTTTCTTGAACTTCGTTGTTGGAACAAATGTTGTTTTCCTTCTTTTGTAGGTGATTGTACACGATTTTTCCTACAAGTCAAATTCAATTGCATGATTAGAAACATCTCATAGATTTCAGAACAAATTCTTACACATAAAGACATATGTCATACAGTCATGCAATTATCTTAGCCAATGCTTCAATACAACATTTATCCATATCCTGTAACTTTCTAGATGCCTTCCATCTCTACCAGAACATTGTTAAGAGTGTGCAAAACTCCCAACATGTCAGCAAAGAGGTTTCATTCTAGATAAGTAGCAATGGAATGTTGTACAGTACCATAGGCCACTTACCCATTACTTGCATATTAGTAGTATCTTGTTCATTAATGCAACTTTTCTAAAATTCATAATATACATCCTAAATCGAGGAACATAAGTATGTACATTACTTAACAACATTATTTAAGTAATCATATATACAAGAAACGACAATTCAAATACTTATCTTTGTTTGGTTGTTGGGTGGACTCCCTCTCAATATTTGCTTCCTTGCAGGAACTACTGGAGTGTGCTCCCTCTTGATCTTTGCTTCTTGTATTATCTTTCCTTGAACTTATATCCATCCTGGACCAGTATGCATGCTTAAATGTGCACTAGTGTCATCATTGTGTCATCCTCAAGATCTCATGCATAATCATACATTCATTAGTATAATCTCAATACTATCAAAACATTATGATTCTAAATAATCTTAAACATGTATGGTCATGGTCATTTCATACACAGGTAATTTGTCACAAGCGTTAGTATTTCAAGCTTTCAGGGAGGACTTCTTTTACTTATGCATATTCTTATTTGACCATAGGACTCTTCTAGTTTGTCATATCATTATTCAAAGTAAGAAGCATAATCTGCATAAGCCCATGATTACTCAAACTTATAACTTCATGAATAATCATTATCAATCATACAAAACTATACTTATATGAGATCCTAACACAAGGTAGGATTCTAACTTGATATAGGAAAAACATACCTGGATTATCATGTTTGCTAGTTATGTATAACATACCCAAACAATGTCTTCTTTGTTCTCTTCAATGATTTAGAGACCTTGTGCTAGTGACCTGCATATCTCATAAGTTAAGCATTGTAGAACCAAATTATACATACCCCGTAAGTAGAGCTTCTATGTGATCAATGGATATGGACGAGTCTTTGTCTTCATGTCACCATGGTCTAGAACTTGATTTGTCTTTCTTGATGTACCTTTCATGTTAGCGGACACCATCATCCTCATACAACACCACAGTGCATTAGTACAATCATAAGTGTCATAACCCTAATCAATGAATGTCTTCTATCATTCACATGATACTTTTACTAAGGTGATAAGGCAAGTCTATAATTAATCAAGATTGTACTAACCTCAATTAATATGAAGACAAACATATCATAAACTTAATCATGAACAGATTTCAAAACATACCTGTATCTCCTCAATTCATACCTATTGGGATTGCTTGTAGTATTCTTATGTAAGGCCTTAGCCTCATCTCCCTCTGGAACTGGAACCTCTTCACTTATGTAGGTGTCCAATTCATTCTCTTCTAGGATTAACCCAATCCACTTTGATTTGCTGAAACTAGATCTGGAGCTGGCTAGGGTTTGATAGAGAAACCCTAAAAATCCAAACTTGGAATTTCAACCTTCTGTCTGGATAGGGAGATGCATTTCACTGAGGCGAGCAATCTGGTGTGCTTAGATTTTGAAAACTCCAAAAATTAAACCTTCAAAATTGACCTGCGAGATTCATATCTGCAACTTTTGTCAAATTCCGGTTTTTTGGTCAAAAACCTGAACTAGGGTTTGATAGAGACCAGGGTTCTACCCAACCAAAAACTTTGATCTTGGTCTCTAAATTTTCATTTTGATGAGGATCATCCAACCATCGTCTCATATTCCAAAAATTCCAACTTTTACAGAAACCCTAATTTCCTGCAGCAGTGACAAGCCAAAAATGAAAGTGCTCAGAATCCAATTCTGTTTTGATAGAAATATATGCCATATTGTTTCTGGTGCATCTCTGAAATTTCGGATCCTCAAGGTCTGAAACTTCAACCTATGGTAGAGTGACCAGTCATCTTTCCAACCGCATAGATCTAACCTCAAATGGATTCTCTATGAGAGAGATATGCTAAGTGTCGCAACATGACCTGTTTGTGGGATGAAACAACATAGCGAACTTGTACGAAGTGCCATGTGTCACTGTTTCAACTTCGGCCTCTGAAACTCAGACCCGTGAAACTAAATTCTGTTCCCTAACTGCCAATTTTTACGAAATCCATTTGGAGCTTCCTATACCAATATATGACCTTTGTGTCTAGGTCACTTGTTTAGGGATGCATTCAAGAGGCAGAAACCATAAATTGTATGGATAATATCTCACAAAGTACAACGAATCTGAGGCTGATCTTCAGACACAAGGTATATGATCATTTCATCTTCGGCTTGTAAAATTTTCAGATCCTGAACCTTCGCCAAAACTGATTTATAGCGAAAGTGCTACGATGACTGGTTTTTACTATATCAAGCCCTAGCTTCCAATTTGTCGCAAGTGCAACAAGTGTCGTAAATGCCATCCAATGTCTTCCTTCAGGCTAGCTATGATACCATGTTAGTTTTTCAGAATTTAATTCAATTTGATCTAGGATCTTAACTAAGCGAACAACATGTACAACATATCAAACACAAGAGACAAGAGACACAAAGCATTTCACCGGGGAAAGCCAAGAAGGTGAAAAACCCCGCAACTTCCTCAGAGATAGAATGAGCACCAATACAAATATCACAAATATCAAACCCAAAAGATAGATGTCTCCAGCAGCTACTCCTCCTCCACTTGTGCACACTCCTCTCTCTCAACTATGTGAGTTGGATGAGTGAGTGAATGAATAGAATGAGAGACTCACACTCTCTATTTATACAATGACTTGACCTTCCTTTAACCCTAATTGGGCCAACTTCCTAAGGAATCCTAATAACCCATCCACATGACTCATACAGGGTCGACCCCACCAAGGTGGTCTAATAACCCATCAAAAATAAGTTACGACACTTACAATGTAACTTGCGACACTTGCAAATACAAATGATGACACTGCCAACCAGAGGAATAATACATCTCCGTTGGGGATGCAATAAATTACTGTTGATGTATATGTAACTTCGAAATGTATTTCATCTATGTATTTCATATATATTTATTGTACCCTTATTAGAGATGTGTTATTCCTCTATAAGGAAGTGTCGTCATGTGGATTGACAAGTGTCGCAAGTGTGTGTACTTGCCGATGGGTTATTAGACCACCATGTGTGGGGTCGGCCCTGAAATATATACTATATTGTGGATGTATCTAGATAGATAAGTCGGCCCCATAGTGTAACTGGGAAAACAGGTTAAGTATAAATAGAGATCGGGAGATCTCTATTTGGATCATTCGGAAACTCACACTTCTCTCACTCAGAAAGTGCCGCACTAGTGAGGAGGAGGTTCATATGCTACTAGGAGACTATCTTAGTGTATTTTGGTTGAGCCATTGCGCTCTCTATCTCTGAGGAAGTTGTGGGGTTTTTCACCTTAGGGTTTTCCCCACGGAAACTCCGTGTCTCTTGTCTCTCATGATTTTGATTCTTGTGATGCTTGTCATGCTTATTGTGATTGTTATGCATTGATATAATGTATATGTTATTCTCTCAGTGAAGATCCTAGAGTATTGTGAATTAATGCTCAAAATTTAACATGGTATCAGAGATAACCTGAGAAGAAGACATTTTGCAGTGACAGAAACTTGAGTTTCTCTCCACAGATTTTGGAAAAGTAGTATAGTAGATTGACTATACTCATCAAGTAGAATCTATCTGTCCAATCAGAATTCAATTCTGAGCATTTTCAGATTTGGCCCTAAAAATTAGGGTTTCCACAAAAATAGGAATTTTCGAAATCTGAAGGCACAGTTGGAAGCTCCTTGCAAAAATAGAAGTTTAGAGCTTTGGATCGAGATTTTTGGCTGGGTAGATCTCCGAGAAACTCAAACCCTAATTCAGGGCTCTCCCCAGTGAACCCGGGAGGACAAAAAGGCAAATCTGAAGGGTAAAGATTTGCTGATCTCAAATTCTGAATACACCAGGATGATCAGCTCATCAAGGCACATCTTTCTATCCTTTCAGAAAGTTGAAATTCACATTTTGAATTTTTAGGATTTTTCTGACAAACCCTAATCCGAGACCAGATCCAGTTTTCAACATTTCAAGTGGTAAGACCTAAATCTTTTATATTTCCATTTGAAGTACTCTTTAAGATGTCTCACCACACCAAGCTTGAGGATAAGCTTGGAGGAGATGATAACTTCCGAGCTTGGAAGTATAGGATTGGGTTAATCCTGGAAGAGAATGAGTTGGACTCATATATAAAAGAAGACATCCCTATCCCAGAGGATGAAGAGGCTAAAGTATTGCATAAGAAGAACTTGGTCAAGGCAAAGAGAATCATTGCTGATTCTATCAAAGACCATCTCATACCCCACGTGTCTTCTCTAAAGACACCCAAGGAGATGTTTGACTCTTTGACCAAGCTATTTGAAGGGAAGAACATAAATCGGAAGATGACCCTGCAGAACCAATTGAAAGGAGTAAAGTTTCAGAATGGGGAAACCATTCAATCTTATTTTTCAAGGGTCTCCTAGATCAAGGAACAACTAGAAGCAGTGGATGAAATGGTGGAGAATGGTGAAGTGGTGATGACCACTCTAAATGGCCTACCCAGGTCATGGGATTACTTTATTCAAGGAATTTGTGCAAGGAAGAAGTTGATCTCCTTCAACAGATTGCGGGAATAATGCTCTCAAGAAGAAGCTAGGCTTGTGGCCCGAGAAAAAAAGATGGGAAAAGAAGATCAATCTCTCACAACACATGCCAGGAAAGGCAAGTCCAAGAACGAATCATATCATAATAGGAGATTCTCACACCACCATTATCATAAAGATAAGAAAGATCTCAGATGCTTCAATTGCAATGAGAAGGGACACTTTGCTTCAGATTGTCCCAAGAAGAAGAAAGACAACAGCAACAAATTCAACAACAAGAAGAAGAATAAAAAAAGAAGATATCATGCTCATGCTGCCGAAGATGATGAACCCCCAAAGAAGAAGGCTAAGGCAGAAAGTGATAGTGATGATGACTCATCAAGTGAAGAAGAGTATGTTCTAATTTATGCTCTCACAGGTACTATCTCCCATGGTTGTAATGATTGGTTGATTGACAGTGGGGCTTCCAAACACATGACTAGGTTTAATGAATCTTTTGTGAATCTATCTGAACATGAATCACCCCATAAGGTGAAACTCGGGGATGATTATCAATACCCAATCAAAGGAAGTGGTGAAGCCTCCTACAACCTAGATTCTGGAAAATCTTTGAAGATGAAAGAAGTCCTTTATGTACCTGGGCTCAAGAAGAACTTACTCTCCATCTTTGCATTGGATGCAAAAGGTATGAGGGTTGCATTTGTGGATGGCCAAGTCCTAATGTGGCCAAAGGGAAAGACCATAGATGATGCAGTAGTGATTGGAGAGCAAGAGGGAGGTTTGTATAAATTGAAGGGACAACCTGAACATGCCATGGTACATGAATCCATGGAGCCAAGTGATCTTTGGCATAGAAGACTTTCTCATATGCACTATAGGGCACTTCCAATTGCAAGCAAGGCTGTAGAGGGTCTTCCTGAAATCAAGACCAAACATGAAGTTGTTTGCAAAGGATGTGCAAAAGGTAAGAACATTAAGAAGGCTTTCCCAAGCAGTGAAAGCAAGGCAAAATACATCCTGGAAATCATCCACTCAGATGTATGTGGTCCTATGTCATCCAGTTCTCTGAGTGGGTATGTTTACTATGTCTCATTTATTGATGACTTCTCCAGGAAGACTTGGGTATACTTCTTAAAGAACAAAGATGAGGTGTTTGATAAGTTCAAGGAATTCAAAACCTTGATGGAGAATCAAACTGACAAGAAGATTAAAACATTCAAATCCGACAATGGTGGAGAATTCACCTCAGGTGACTTCAAGAAGCTTTGTAGTGATTTAGGGATTAAGAGGGAGTTGACTGCTCCTTATAATCCTCAATAGAATGGAGTTGCAAAAAGGAAGAACAGAACAATCATGGAAGCAGCAAGGGCAATGCTGCATGACCAGGATCTACCTATGCATCTATGGGTAGAAGCAGCTAGAACAACTGTATATGTGCAGAATAGAACACCCCACAAGATATTGGACAACAAAACACCAAAAGAGGTCTTTTCTGGTAAGAAACCTGAAGCCAGCCATCTCAGAATATTTGGTTGTCTAGTATACACACATGTCCCGAAGGAAAAGAGGACCAAGCTAGATCCTTCAGGAAAGAAGGGTATCTTTGTGGGTTATAGTGAAATCTCTAAGGATTACAAAATATACTTTCCAGGGTTCAAGAAGATTGATGTCAGTAGGGATGTAACATTTGATGAAAACTCAGCATTCATCAAATCAGGGAAGGCACCTATCGAAGTTTATAAAGAACCTAAGGAAACTAGATTTCAAGACACTACCATGACTGAGGCAATCCAGAAGTTGTTCGTGAGTCTGAAGATCCGCAAGAACCTGTAGATCCACCCCGTGAGGATAAATCTCACAAGAGGAAACCTGCATGGGCTAGAGAGCTCATTCAAGATGCAGAAAAATTGGCATTCCAGAAGAAGAACATAGAGCAAAGAAGAGAACCAGATCACATACCAGCTATGTTGCTTTACTCTGTGACATTATGAACAAAGAACCTTCCATTTATGAAGAAGCAACGGAAAAGAAAGAATGGAAGGATGCCATGGTTGAGGAATACCAATCAATAATGAAGAATGATGTTTGGGATGTTGTACCAGGACCTAACGAGAAGTCTGTTGTGACTTCTAAATGGATCTACAAAATCAAGCATGCTGCAGATGGCAGTGTAGAGAAATACAAAGCAAGATTCGTAGTTCGTGGCTTCTCTCAGAAAGAGGGAATAGATTATGAAGAAACTTTTGCACCTGTAGCCAGGTATACTTCCATCAGAACAGTAATTGCCCTGGCTACAACAATGAAATGGAAAATACACCAGATGGATGTCAAGATTGCTTTCTTGAATGGTGTAGTTGAAGAGGAAGTATATGTGGAGCAGCCACTCAGTTTCGAAATACATGACAGGGAGTCATATGTGTGTAGATTGAAGAAAGCCTTGTATGGCTTGAAGCAATCTCCCAGAACCTGGTATGGTAGGATGGATAGTTTCCTATCTACTTTGGGATTTACCAAGAGTAAAGCGGATTCCAACCTTTACTACAAGGTTGAGGAAGGGAATCCTGCGATTCTACTCCTGTATGTGGATGACTTATTTGTAACAGGAGATGACAGATTGATTGCAGATACTAAGAGGAAGCTTGCTGCCGAGTTCGATATGAAAGATTTGGGAATGATGCATTATTTCCTAGGTATGGAGGTGTGGCAGAGTGCAGGTGGGATCTTCCTTGGTCAAGGGAAGTACACAGTAGATATCCTGAAGAGATTCGGGATGATGGATTGCAAGGCCATGGCCACACCTATGGCATCGAATATGAAGCTTCTATGTGATGCTTCATCTAAGCTAGTTGATGTCTCTATGTATCGTCAGATGATTGGGTCCTTGATGTACCCAATGAACACGAGACCAGATATTTGGTTTGCAGTGAACACATTGATCCAGTTTCTGACGGATCCGAGGAGTGTTCACTTGGTTGCTGTAAAGCATGTTCTGAGGTACCTGAAGGGTACAATGGATTATGGGCTCAAGTATGAAGCGAATCAAAAGTTTAACCTGTAGGGTTATGTTGATTCAGATTGGGCTGGCAGTGCTGTAGATAGGAAGAGCACATCTGGGTGTTGCTTCAGTATGGGATCAAGTGTGATCTCTTGGTTTAGTAGGAAGCAGTCCTGCGTAGCACTGAGTACAGCTGAGGCAGAGTATGTTGCAGCCTGTTCAGCTAGTTGTGAGGCAGTATGGCTATGGAAGCTACTGTCTGAGTTATTTGATCTCACGTTGGATGCTACTGGTATCTTTTGTGATAACCATAGTTGCGTGAAGCTATCCGAGAACCCAGTGTTTCATGACAGGTCGAAACACATAGAGATCAAATATCACTATATCAGGGATATGGTGCAGAGAGGAGCTGTGAAGCTCTTATATATTGCGACGGACGAGCAGATTGCATATGTGCTGATGAAGCCACTAGCCAGGGTGAAGTTCGAGTACTTCAGGAAGAGGCTTGGTGTTCTTCATATTGATGACACTTCGAGGAAGAAGTGATGTACACATTTGCTGAAGCCATTCCAAGCATGCTGGAAGGAGGATCCTTCACATGGCTATGGATGTAAGCGCTGGATGTTGAGCATCAGGATGACGTTCTAGTTTCTACTTTGTATGATCAGTTGGATCATTTATATATGTATGTATGCATCATGTTGGATGTTGGATATGATCAGTTGGATCATTTCTATGTATATGTATGTATGCATCATGCTGGATGCTGGATATGATCAGTTGGATCATTTATAAGTATATGTATGTACGCATCATGTTGGATGTTCGATATGATCAGTTGGATCATTTATATGTATGTACGCATCATGTTGGATGCTGGATATGATTGGTTGGATCATGTGTATGTATTTTGTATAAGCATCATGTTGGATGCTTGACCATGTATCTGTATATGTATCAGGTGGATACATTGTATGATCAGGTAGATCATGTATGTTGATATGTATCATGTATTTGTATTTGTATCAGGTGGATACATTGTATGATCAGGTGGATCATGTATGATGATATGTATCAGGTAGATACTTGGTATGCATCAGGTAGATGCATTGTATGATCATGGATGACGAGCTTCAGGATGTTGCTCCAGATGACATGCAGCAAGATGTTGCAGTGATGATGATCAGGATGATCATGTGTACATCAGGATGATGTATGGTGAGTATTAGGTTGATACTCTGTGGCCGTGGAACAGGTTGTGCAGATAAGCATGTAATTTGTTCCTTGGGAGATTTGCAGATAGTCTTTCGAGGTTTTTCCTATGGCATGTAATTTGTACCCTGGGATATCTGGCAAATGCTCTTTCGAGGTTTTGCTTGGGAGGACATATAATTTGTGCCCTGGGAGATCTGCAGATAGTCTTTCGAGGTTTTTCCTATGGCATGTAATTTGTGCCCTGGGATATCTGGCGTATGCTCTTTCGAGGTTTTGTCCCATGGCATGTAATTTGTGCCCTGGGAGATCCGATAGGTTGAGTCGTGTGCTCGTAATCAGTCCTGGGATGCTCTTTCGAGGTTTTTCCATGACCACATGTAATTTGTTCCCTGGGAGATCTGATA
Organism: Larix kaempferi; assembly: GCA_027924585.1. Taxonomy (NCBI): domain Eukaryota; kingdom Viridiplantae; phylum Streptophyta; class Pinopsida; order Pinales; family Pinaceae; genus Larix; species Larix kaempferi. The sequence goes on along the minus strand of BSBM01000765.1, from coordinate 3,284,832 downwards.
GGTTGAGCCTTGTGCTCGTAATCAGTCTTGGGATGCTCTTTCAAGGTTTTTTGGTGACCACATGTAATTTGTGCCTTGGGAGATTCGATAGGTTGAGCCTTGTGCTCGTAATTAGTCCCGGGATTCTCTTTCGAGGTTTTGTGGTGGGGTCACATGTAATAAGTCCTGGAGATATGGACAGGATGAAAAAGGCCTTAGATGCTCTTTAGGGTTCTTGCTAGTCAAGAGACTCTTTTTAGGTTTTGTGACGCACATAATAAGTCCTAAGATTTCCACAGTATGGCCAATGATGACGAAGACCTGCAGGTGGCGGGCCTACATCCAGTATGAAAAAGGACTGGCTCTGTAGAACTTCCTATGACGAGTAGAGTCAGAGACTGGTTGAGATAGCAGCAGGAGTGACGATGATGATGACGATGCATCGATGACGATGATCTCGAGAAGAAGACTTGTCTAGCAGATCTGTGTCAAGAAATACCTTCCTAGTTAAGAGGGAGTGTTGATGTATATGTAACTTCCGAATGTATTTCATCTATGTATTTCATATATATTTATTGTACCCTTATTAGAGATGTGTTATTCCTCTATAAGGAAGTGTCGTCATGTGGATTGACAAGTGTTGCAAGTGTGTGCACTTGCCGATGGGTTATTAGACCACCATGTGTGGGGTCGGCCCTGAAATATATATTATATTGTGGATGTATCTAGATAGATAAGTCGGCCCCATAGTGTAACTGGGAAAATAGGTTAAGTATAAATAGAGATCGGGAGATCTCTATTTGAATCATTCAGAAACTCACACTTCTCTCACTCAGAAAGTGCCGCACTAGTGGGGAGGAGGATCATCTGCTACTAGGAGACTATCTTAGTGTATTTTGGTTGTACTTTGGTTGAGCCATTGCTCTCTCTATCTCTGAGGAAGTTGTGGGGTTTTTCACCTTAGGGTTTTCCCCACGAAAACTCTGTGTCTCTTGTCTCTCATGCTTTTGATTCTTGTGATGCTTGTCATGCTTATTGTGATTGTTATGCATTGATATACTGTATATGTTATTCTCTCAGTGAAGATCCTAGAGTATTGTGAATTAATGCTCAAAATTTAACAAGTACAAATGTAATACATACAATATACAAGTGAATATCTTCCAAAGTTACAAATGCATCAACAAAATATTGAGACAAAACTAGAGAAATTCATTCTAGAGATTTATTTCCATTATGCATTGTTGAGCAAAATCTAGTAAAATATATAGATGCCCTCAAGAGACAAAATTGAGAGGCTTAGTGGAAAGTTGAGTATCTCACAATAATGAGGCTTATATTGGACCAATTCACCCATCAATGACATGAGTCCAAGTGTAACTCATATATTGGGCCATAATGAGGTTCAATGAACATAGATGGACCATGAGGAGGTTAGGCTAGTTAAAATAGTGTGAAAGGTACCATTATGAATCTGGATTAGGTGGTTTAGGATTGAGTGGAAGTTAGGTGGCCAAGGACTGGCCAAAATAGCCAAGAAATGGTCAAAATGACTAGATACAGTGCATGGGAGCCTATGGTCAAAGAAAACTCCTTAATATAGGGGAATGAGGGTGCCTTAGTTCAAGGAGTGGTAATAAATGCTGGAGGTGGCCATTAATAAGGCACCCAACAGCTAGTTTGACTATATTTTGTCCCATATTTGGTGTATAAGTCATCATTTAACCCTAACTAACTTCTAACAACCCAAGAATAAGGAAATAGGCACACTTACGGACAAACTTGGCATTTATGGTAAACCACTAGTCTAATATGTGGACAAACTCCCTAGACTAGGCACTATGAAGCCAAACCACACTAGGTAGAACAACATGAAGGTCCATGGCATGAATATGATGGTGATATTGTTCTAACAAGTATTATTACAATTTTTATACGATAAATTAAATTACTTTTAATAGTGTTATGATTGTGTTTGAAATGTGTGATTTATTTTGCAGGGAAATTTTGAGAAAAAATTTTGAAGGGAAATTTTGGAGGGAATGCTTGGGAGGGAAAATTTGGGAGGAGTGTGAGAAAATTTCATTCTCTTATAGTTTTTAGTGAAAAGTCATGGACTCGTTTGAATCAATCTCAATGTCTGAAGATGTACATGAAGATGGTGGAAATTTTAATTTAAGTGGTCATTTCAAAGGCATCGATGATGATTTTCCTCCAAGTGAGGATTTTAAAGGCAATAATGATGATGATGAAGAGCTTCCTCGATGTGGGGATTTTAAAGACCCTGAGGAAGATGATGAAAATTTTCCTCCAAGTGACGATTTTCAAGGAACCAATGATGATTTTGCTCAAGGAAATGATTCTCAAGGCACCAACGATGATTTTCCTCCAAGTGATGATTTTCAAGGCACTAACATTGATTTTCCTTCAATCCAATATTTTCCTCCAAGCGAGGATTTTTAAGGCACAAACGATGATATCCCTCCAAGCCAAGATTTTCTTCCAAGCGAGGATTTACAAGACAACAAACTTAATTTTCCTCCAAGCGAGGATTTTGATGGGATAGATAATAATTTTGGTGAGGATGAAGGCACTAATGCTGGTGTAGATGATTTTCCTTCAAGCGAGGATTTTAATGGCACTGATGATGATTTTCCTCCAAGCGAGGATTTTAATGGGATTGATAATGTTCCTGCCCCAAGAAAGGATTTTGATGGCACTAAAGATGATTTTCCTCCAAGCAAGGATTTTAATGGGAGTGATAATGTTTATGCTACAAGCAAGGATTTTGATGGCACTGATGATGATTTTCCTTCAAGCAAGGATTTTAATGGGACTAATAATGTTTATCCTCCAAGAAAGGATTTTGATGGCACAGATGATGATTTTCCTCCAAGTGAGGATTTTAATGGGACATATGATGATTTTGGTGAGGATAAAGGCGATAGCAATGTTGAAGATGGTTTTCCCCCCAGCCAGGATTTTGATGGCTCTAATGATGATTTTCCTCCAAGTGAGGATTTTAATGGGAAAAATGATGATTTTGGTGAGGATGAAGGCACCAATAATGGTGAATATGATTTTCCTCCAACCGAGGATTATGATGGTAGCGATGACGATTTTCCTCCAAGCGAGGATTTTAAAGGAAAAAATGATGATATCCCTCCAAGCGATGATTTTAATGGGACATGTGATGAATTTGGTGAGGATGAGGGCACCAATAAAGGTGAATATGAATTTCCTCCAAGCGAGGATTTTGATGGCATTGATGATGATTTTACTCCAAGCAAGGCTTTTGATGGCATTGATGATGATTTTCCTCCAAGCGAGGATTTTAAAGGGACAGGTGATGATTATGGTGAGGATGAAGGCACCAATAATGATGAAGGTTATTTTCCTCCAAGCAAGGATTATGATGGCATTGATGATAATCTTCCTCCAAGAGAGGATTTTAATGGGACAGATGATGATTTTGGTGATGATGAACCTGCTAATGATGTTGATTTAACCTCAAGTGATAAACTTGATATTGATGAGGATAATCATTCTCCTACTAATTTTGGTGATGATAATCTCAATGAGAGGGTTCATATTCCTCACATTGATCATGATATTCATTCTAATGAGGATGATTTAATGGTTCATGAAACACAAAGGAAAATAGTACCAATGAGCAAGATTAAGTGTAGGACTAGGCCATTTTATATCAATCCAAAGTATTATAGTTATACAAGGTCTAGGAAATATTTGCTCACAAGTCCCAGTTCTATTACTGATTTGATTTCAAGTGAGTGTTTCCAAAAAAAATGTCTGAAACAAATACACAACAATTATGCCTTAGAGAAAAGGAGAGCATATCTAACAATGAACAAAAATATGCAAAATTCATATTTGGTAGGGTGCATGATTTCTACAAAGGCAGGTTATGAATATCACATTGGAATTATTTTGCTTTGCAGAAGGGCATTCAAAAGAATCCACTCAATTGGTAATCTTAGACTATCAAGAATCCAGACAAGGCTATAAAATGATCCTACATTTTAGTCTAAAGAATTTCATGCACGAGCTAGTGGGCCAATAACAAACATTGTAATGTCATGGATGCATGACTTATTTTCTAAGCATGGAGAGAGTATGCCAGATAGAGAAACCATACACATTTCAGATAATTTCTCAAGGAAAGAAATATACAACTTGTACAAGGCATTTGTTCAAGATTTTGAAGGAAATAACAATTTCATTAGATATGCATATTTTATAAGATTATGGAAAACAGAGTTCAACAATGTCCGTATTCCTAAGAGGTCAAGGATGGGGGTTTGCAGTATATGTGCTTCTCTTAAACAAAGAAGGGATAAATCAAAAGGGATAGAGAGAGGTATGTCTCTAACAACTTTATTTTTTTGGAATAAATATCTATTACTAAAGCTCATCAACGTTTTGTTTTTATTTTATTTGTAGATTCTGTTGTTAAAGAACTTCAAGCACATCACAATCAACAATCAATTGAACGGAAAAAAGTTATACAAACATTGCAAGAAGTGTTATGATGAACCACCTAAGTATATGGCTTTGATAATTGATGGCATGGATCAGAAAAAAAAAAACACTTTTGCCACATTTTGTTCGTGTACCAAAGAATTTAAAGGAGGAAAATTTTATTCAGTTTCATTTGGTTGGTTTTATGATTTTTAATGGTCATATGTCTCCAAGGGTTTACTTTACAGCTCCCAATATTCATAATGATGCAAACCTGACCATTACCATAATTCACCATGTCCTAACTCATTGGTCTGGTAATGTTCCTCGAGTTCTATATCTGCAATTGGACAACACTGTCCAGCAAAACAAAAATCAAATTGTGTTTGGTTATCTGAACATGCTTGTTGAATTGGGAAATTTTCAGAAGGTTAAAGTTGGTTTCCTTCTTGTTGGGCATACACATGACCATATTGATCAAATGTTTAGCCGTTTTGTAGTGACACCGGGGAGGAATAATGTTGGGATCCTTCCATCATTAACTGAAATTATTAGAAAAACATATAGTACATAGACTGTTGTCCTAACATTGGAGGAAACTATTGACATGCGAATATTTATTTTGGGATCACATGGTGAAGAAAGGTGCATTGAGAAACTTAATGACATTAGCTTTCAACATCAATTTCGTATAAAAAAATATTGATGGGAAAACACTACTATGGGGTAATAAGTACTCAACAAGTGCATAATGGGGGCCTACATCAGTTTTAGCACTTTTGAAATTCATCCCAAGTCATCAAATGTATGCTTCAAAGTTATATTTGTTGCAATTAGTTGTTGAGATTCAAAATGCACACCGACACAATAGAGATGTTGATTCTTCTCAATGCTTGGAAGAAATAAAAAAGTATATCAAAGATACATATGACTATTTTGATGTTGTTGATTCTGTTTGGCGGGAGTCATTTTTCAGGGAGCAAAATGACATAATTACAAACTCTACAAATGGAGATATTTTTTTGAAGACTCCATTTAGTTGGCCACAAAGTATGTCAAATGAAAACGAGGAGAGAAATGTTGAGCCTGAAGGTGTTGATCTTTCTCAACCAGAAGAAAGGGAAATGTACATTGGGTCTAGAAGATCATCTACACGACATGAGGCGATGGAAGAACTTTACAGAGGCTCAATACAAGATATTAAGGAGGGTTGCATGATTGCAGTTTTTGCCACAGAAGATCCACGTGGTTATTCATTCTGGATTACAAAATTTATCAAGGTCAATAAATAAAATGAAGGCGTTATATCTATTGAAGTACATTGGTATGCAACAGACACACACCCATTTGATGGTGTGCACAAGCCGGAGATGGTGATCGAGAAAAAGGTTTGCAAAAAGAGAAAACGAAAGGGTCAAAGTGTAAATAATCGTCGCATAGACATTTTGAAATTAGAGGATGTTGACATACTAATTTATGACTTCCAGTTGACAAGGAAAGGCACTCTTCGCTCCAAGACTATAGAGATTATCAAAAGATTGTTGGCACCATAAATAGTTGCAATCTGCTAAACCAAGGCGTAGAGCTAGAAGGAATATGTTATATGAAATGTTGGGTGTACATGAAGATTCAGATGGTGCACTCATTGATAGTAGAGAAGAATACGTGTCATCTACATCTTCATCCAGTCATTCATCTGAATAAAATGTAGCTTATGATGGTGTGTCAGAATCCATGTGTTGATTTGAATATTTGCACATGAAACATTTTGTCTTTTTTATTAAAATGCCATTATTTGTATGGCAACTCTAAAGGAGTGCTTGAATTTTGATATGAATTACTTCTACATCTTATGGTTTAATATATGATTTTATGATGAATATCATAAAGTTTTTATTTTATATGAAGAGTGGTCACGTTATTTCTGGAATAATTTGTGTTTAACTCAATGCAAGTTTTATATAGTGTTACGAAGAGATTAAATAAGCACAATTTCACAATTATGATAAGATCATATAAAAATGACATTTTTGGAAAAAGTGTGCTACTGGTAACATTAGTTTTCAATTTAGAGCTTGATTTTAAGGTTTTTGCAAACAACAATAACAAATGTTTTGGTTCATTTCTATATTTTTGACCCCAAATAAAAAAGCGGTGCTACCGGTAGCACCACTTTTTGATTCGGTGTTGTTTTTTGGTGTTTTTTATGCAAAAATATGGGTTTTTATGGATAGAGTTCTCATTTTGAGTATAAAGTTCTCGTTAAGTTGTGTAACATGTTGGTCATTACTGTGTGGAAATACAATTTTCATGCCACTGTTTTGAATAAAAAGAACATGCATGCATTAGAAACACTTACACATTTCTAAATTGCACACACATTAAAAATGTGCATGAGTTAAATGAGTGCATGTTCATCCATGTAAATTAAAAATATACACAATTCTATTTGTTTATTTTTACTACAACTTGCGGTGCCTTCACCATATTTCTTCTCCCCAACATGAGTGGTGCATGAGTGCACTTTTTCTAACTAGGCCCAATCTCAATAAGGATAAGTAGGAGGGACATAACAACCTTAAGCCTGATTGAGCCTTCTTGAGCTCAAGCACCATGAACAACACATATAAACCATGTCACGAGTCCTCTCTAGGGAGTCCTTGATATCCAAGTTTAATATGGGCACCATTAAGAGATCTTGGGCATCATGGATAGGTGTCGGGTCCATAACCATAGTTAGGGGAGGGAAACAAGAGTCTTTGGTCCTAAACCTTAATTTTGAGGATCAAACACTGTGGAAGACTCCTTGAACCTTCACATCTGACCTTTGTCAGTTAACAATCACCTCCAGGGGTTCTATAGGCCCCACCCCTAGGTTAGGTGTGTAACAAGAATGTGTCTAAAGGTCTTTCTGAAGTCAAAGGAGGAGAATAATGGGTCTTGCACCCTAAATGACACTTATCAAGCTCAATCACCATGAACAACACCTACTAACCACAAAGCTTCTATGCCTATAGTGTTAAAACCATCCTTCAATAACCACACAACATTCTTTTACAATATATCTCTCCTAAGAGATGGATATGGGCTCCATCATTAAACCTTGACACATGCCCTTAACGAGAATGTATCTTAGGTCAACACAATGAATCATTCCCAAGGACATGGTTAGGGTTCTTTAACATTTGAGTGGGATATGGGTGCCATGAATAGGTTTTATGCACTGGAAATCAGACTCAAAGTCCAAATATAGTTCTAAGGGGGAAATAAGGAGCTTAATCCCTAAATGAACCTTCTACAGATCAACTGCTTTGGATAGGGTAGGGAGACACTTGGGCCTTAATTCGTAAACATTTCTTCTTAGGTTAAATCATCGTAAAAAGCACGTACAAACCACAACATAAACCTCTCTAGGGGGTCTTTGGCATCAAAGTTGGATATGGATGCAATTAGCAGCTTTTGTGCACCAAGGATGGGTCATAGGGACTTGAACATAGTATATGAAACAAATCAAGAACCTTAGGATATTGTTGAATCTTCACAAGCTCAAGATCCTAGAAGGAGTCCTCAAACCAACACATTAGTACTTTGTAGGGGTTCTTTGCAGGCCTTCAAGTGGGATACATGTGTTGTGAGTAGGTTTTTTCCACTGAAAATGGATATGGAATATGCCACATGGTCAAGGGGGGTAAAAAAAGGCCTCAAGCATTAATTGAACCTTCTCAATCTCAATTGCCATGAACAAACCTTAGAAATACTGACACAAGCCCTCATGAGGGGTCTTTTCCCTAATAAATTGATATGCGTGCTATTTAAGATGTTTCACACATTGTCGATGGGTCTCAAGACCTTGACCATAATCATGGCAGGGAAAAAATATCCCCCAAACCTTGACATTGGCTGAGGGAGGGAAACAATAACCTTTGGTCCTAGAAATATAAGCTTCTAAGGCTTAAGCACCATGAACATGTCCTTAGACTACCATAAGGGAGCATGGATAGTTTGCAAGGTCTTGAAAATCATTAAACATTGAAAACTAACATCTTAAGATCATATTGAAGCTTCTAGATACCAGGAGCCTTGAAGAAGTAATAAAAGCAACACATGAACTTTGCAGGGGGTCTTTGACCTCCAAGCATGATGCATGCACCATGAGTAGGTTTTGTGGACTAGAAATGTGTACTAAAGAATAAACATGGCAAGTGGGGACAATATAGCCTTAATCCCTATTAAACCTTATTTAGCTCGAGCACCGTGAACACCACCTAGAAACCACAACACGAGCTAGCCCCTCTCTAATGTATCCTTGACATCCAAGTTGAATATGAGTGCCAAAGATGTCATAGATGGGTCTTGGGTTTGTGACCATAGTAAGGGGAGGGAACCACGAGCCTTTTGCTTGAAATATTGCTTCTTAAGCTCAAGCACCATGGACAAGTCCTTGAACCGCCACATCTAACCTTTGTTGGTTAACAATCACCTACATGGGTGCTTCGGGCACCATCATACTTTAGTTGTGTACTAGTCATGTGTCTAGAGGTCTAACCAAGATCATAGGAGGAGAATAATTAGTCTTGTCCCCTAAATGGAAATTGTTGGACTCAATCTTAATGAACAACACGTACTACTAAAAAAACTTTTACAACTATAGTGCTATAGACATCCTTGAACAACCAATAATACAAATGCAATAATACTTTTTTATGAACTTTATTTGATATGTGATTTGGGATGCTACTAGAAATTTAAAACTGGTCACTTGACCTTAGGGTTTTGAATGTTTTTGGAGTGACAATTGTAAACCTTTTTGAATTGTTGACTACCTTGTCAAAATGGTAAATGTGGATGGTTTTAATTTATGAATATGGTGTTTTTGTTTTTTATTTTTAATAAAGATCGTAGATTTAAATTTTAAACCCTCTCTGCCCTACCATGTAATGTTAAATTACATAGGTGTCACATACCCTACCCTTCCTAATTTGAACATATAACCTCCTAGTAAAAAATATGTATAATGGCAAACTAATTTAATAATTAAAAAGGTATTATGAAATGCATTTTAAAGGGATAAGTAACATGCTGCAAAATAAAAATAACGGACCAATTTCCAATCCCGTCGAGGGATAAAAAACGCTGCTACCACACTCCTTTTGATGAACCGATTCCAAATTTAGACTGACCCCGACCAGGGATTTGTATTCTGATGAGGCTCAGTTGACGGAGCTCAAAAGGATGATTGGATAGTTCCTCGGTTTAAAATAAAAATAAAAATAACGCACTAGTTATGTGGCCAATTTTACAAAACGACTCCGTTGTTTAAGGAGTTGGCAAGGCCACCGAATCTATCGATGAAGCTTGTGACACTAATTTGGTACAGTGAAAAGCTATTTATATTGCTCGCATGTTCATTTTTCTTCACATGCAAATTAACAAACGATAAGAGAAATCTGTATCAGCGATGGCGTCTTGGGTGAGACAAACTGTTGGGGCGCTCAGAGACGCTGGTAACATCGTGTATGCCAAGTTGAAAAGCAAGAGGTCAGATATCGATATTGCGGTTCTGAAATCTACTCGCCACAACGAAATCCCTCCCGAAGAAAATCACTTTCTCATTGCTCTGGCTGCAACGGAATCCTCTGAGTTACTACACCATCTCAGACATGCCGTGGAAATGCGACTAAACCGAACCAAGAACTGGATGGTCACTCTGAAGATTCCCATTTTCACTCATGAATTCGAGCAGCAGCACAATTCCCATTTTCACTCATGAACCAAGAACTCAGATTCCCATTTTCACTCATGAATTCGAGCAGCAGCACAATTCCTCTCATAAAGCCTTACTCGCGTCGATCTCCCTACATTTCGAGGATAATTCCAGTCCCCTCGCCCTGGAATGTTCTCTCTGGGTTCGAAAATACTCCTCTTATTTGGCTCGAGGACTTTGTTGCAACAGGATTCTCAAGTGCGCAGACAATATTGTGGGTGAAAATCAAAATAGATTGATCTCCGAGGATATGGAAGCCAAAGAGCTTTTGGATGGTTTGAAGTCCCTGCAACTACTCGTCGGCTGCCTCTTAAAGTGCTTTCCTCATGAAAGCTCCCTTGCAAACAACTCCCTGATTCAGTTCGTCCTCGATTTACTCATGAAGGAATGTTTCAATATCTACGCAGCCCTTAATGTTTGTATATGCAAGCTCATGGATGAAGTGCCAACAGAAAAAGCTCTATGCCTTGTGGATGTTTATAAACGTATTTTGCGAGAGTCTGAGAAGAAACTTACGAAGTTTTATCATAGATCATGTATAGTGGTCGTAGCACATGGCGTCCACACTGACAACCCTTCTCCTGAATCATTCTCGACGCAAATAAAGGATTACATTACAAAATACAAGCATCGTCTTTTTGAGATGGAAGATTTGGAGCGTAGCTCCATCCATGTCCATTAAGAGGCCAAGAAACACGATATTACAAAGAAAGAAACAGCTGATAAGAGGAATCTATGGATTCAGCAGGATAAAGCTGAAGAAACTCAGCGAGATAATATAGCTGGTGGCGTAATGGATGAGAGTTTTTCATAAGCGTACCGTGACTACTGCTCGTTGGAATATCAACCCAGTGGAAGACTACTTTTGAAACCTTGTTGTGTTGTTTGGTAGGTATTGCAAAGTGAATTGATGAATGGCATATTTGATATTTGGTTTACGTTATAGTTCAATACAATATCCATACTTATTCTTTGAATGGTCGAAAGTAGTCTGGCTTCCCATAGTGTCTAGTAGGTCTATGCATGGATGTTATAGTATTATCATTTGATTATAACATTCAAGGATTAAAAATTGTTACAATCATTATTTATTTCCGTCTAATAGATTTTGGATTTGATGTACCAGGAAGCATTTTCAAAATATTTGATGCATAAATTATCATCAGCATAGTGCATAAAGTATCATTTCCATAAATCTATCTTAAAGGGATTCATCCATTTCCATTTTCTTCACGAACTCTTCACCCAACTCCCGCAACCTCCAACGCCTCTCATACTCATCCTTCTCCTCCTCTGCTAACTCTGCATGTAATTTGCAATACTGGAGAACCTTTTCCAGAATTGTGGCAGAAACTTTAGGCAGAGGAATGGTGGTGTGACTGCCCAGGTCATCCATCGCCATATTTATGAGCCTCGAAATGGATGCCACCGTCTTCTCTACCTCCACTATCTGCCCATCCGAGCTCGCCAATCTTACAATCTCAGTACTGCGTTCCTTCGCTACCTCATCCATGGCTGCCTCACCGTTCATTGCTTCGTAGATACGCTCTATGAAAGAATTCGGAAGGATAATCAGATCGTACGTAAACCAAGTAGATACGGTGTATGAAAGAACCGAGAAGGATAATGAAAGAACTCAATAGTATCCACAAATCCAATCTAATGCAATGCTTTTATACAAAACGAAACGTTGTGTTTTCCTACAAAACGAAACGTTGTTGGAGTTATATTAATGGCTCCTCGAGAGCCGACATATAGTGATCTAAATTGCTTAATATGTGATCTGAAGGTAAAGTATGCACAAAAACAAAGCCAAATATGAAGTTTGGAAGGAAAACTTATTAAGAAAAGGCTTGGGTACAAAAAATAGTTTCCTAGGTAGATTAGCTTTTCCCCATAGCTAAAAAGCAGTAAAAAAATTCTAAAACTCAGAAATGAGTTTTTCTTTCTAAATATTATCTAAAATCAGTTAGGAAAGCTCTCAAGTGGCCCAGATGGCTTGCTGTTCACACCTTGGACGTATTCTTATCCTCCCATGTTGCCTTGTGGCCCACACAAGGCAATTTCCTAGTCTATTACGTAAAATTAACCATAAAAAATTAATTAATGCATCTAATGTAAATAAATAACATGGTAGGAAGACTTAAATATTCCAACAATATTTGTATACATAATACTTAAACATTAGGGAATCGAACAACCAATTTTCTTGGAAACATTTACCCCTATGTCCCATCATTATACATTGGGGATGAAAGACTTCAGAGACTCTTTTCTATACAGGGAACTCTCCCTTGAGAACTGTCACCAAATTACAAATGGTTTTTTGGAATTTAAGCTTTTGAGATTACTCCTCTTTTGATTGCCAGTCAAAATTTTTCATCCTCAAGAACATCATGGTTGTCTTTTTCCCCTGACGTTATTTTTAATTTAGTTGGTCTAATTGTGGCCATTGATGATCACCCACCCTCTCTCTTTTCCACTCAATAACTTGCTTGAATCCAGGAATTTACTTCCTTTTCCACTCAAACTCTCCTGCTTGAATCTAGGAATTTACTTCCTTTTCCACTCAAACTCTCTTGCTTGAGTCCAGGAAATTACTTTCTTTTCCACTCAATCTCTCTTGTTTGAACCCAAGAAAGCATGTTGGGGCCCAATCAGCAATTTTGTCACTTAGTGTTTTTCCATCTCTATATTTTCTTTCCCCATTCACGAATCCATAATAACGACCATATTATTTAGTATTTATTTCAATCACAACATTTCACTACTTGCAACACATAAACTTGGTTCTCATCATGGATCCATTTTATTGCCATCACCAAGTCCTCTGAATATGTTACAACTTCATAGATAGTTATTCGCAACGTCATATTGTTATCATTTCAACAATAAGTCCACTTACTGACCAAATCAACTTTTGATAAAATTCAAATAAATTACATTCCCTTAATTATTGCATTTCGTATGCTTTAGTATTTAACCATATTATCAATTATATGTTCATTCTTAAACTTTGATCATAATTCAAACCTTTGCAATATTGTGATCTATAATCATCACATTCTTTACATATCAAAGATGTTGCAAATATTAGTTTTATTAAATAAATTTAAAGTTCTTAAATTGTTGCATATCCTGAAATTGGGGTTGTTACAATGTGGTATCAGAGCATGGTTCAAATGCTTGGATCTAAAGACTCATCGTTTGCTTTCTGCTATTGCTCGCGATAAAGTATTTTCCTTTTGATGTGGGACTATGGATCATTTGAAAATAGTTTAAGAAATTATGGTTCTAGATCATGGGGTATCATTATCATCTCATAAACTAGACTAGTAAGAGTTATGATTTAGTTTATTATGTTATCCTATTAACATCAATTAGACTAGAAATTATGCTATCCTATTAACATCAAATGGTGGCTATACAATTTGACATAACTTTTTAAAATATTATTTGGTTAATATTTCCATTTGGATTTGACCTCTTGAAAAATGATTTGGTGGATTCAAGTATAGGGCATGATTCCCAACTCAATCACCATGTTCTTTGTGTGATGATGTGGACTTGAGGTAATTAATTGGTTATTTACTCATCTATTTAGTGAGAAATTGATAAAAAAAAGTTGGTTGAATCACCTAATGCTCGTTGAATCAGAGAGTCGTGATAGAACACATGTTCTTCTTAATTGTGGGAGAAATGGATAAGCATGGGCCCATTTTTGGGGTTTATACAATGTTTTATTTTTCCCATCCTATGTGTGCCAAAGCTAATGCTAAGGAAAACAAGAGTGTTTTTTTTACCAACTTCATAGAAAAATTCAATAAATAAATAATATTTTTGATAATCATTAAAGTTATATACCTTATATCAAGTTTTGAGTCAAATTATTATGATAATATATTTAATACAATTTTATTATTGAATTTTACACTCCCATGTGAAATATAAAAAATGTTTAATAAACCTTCACACACATAAATGAGCATTGTTATAAAAATGCCATTAAATATATATATATATAATAAAAGCATTGTTATAAAAACTATTTAAAAAGTATTTACGTTTTTATTAAAATGTTTATGAAATTTTAAAGCTTTACAAAGTAATAAAATGTTTATGAAATTTTTATTATTTAAATGTATTTATTTTCTTATTTTACTTTTATATATATATATATATATATATATTTATTTTAATAAAAAATCAATAAAAATTGAAATTTTTTCAATATGAATCTATTTAAAGTTAAGTATTATAGAAAACGGCAAGTTTTAGGCAAGTTTAAGAATTTATATATCGAAAACTCTTTCTCTTTCGACGTATCAATCAAAGTGGAGGAGGGCAGATTGGTTTCACTACTTTGGAATAATGCCATGGTTTTCTCCATCATTCTTTCACCACAACATGCGGCTGGAGGCTTCAGAATACCGCGGGGGATTCGGAGATAGTGACAGGCAGCGACGAATTGGCAGAGAGTGGAGGTATCCATTTCCATTTTCTTCACGAACTCTTCACCCAACGTTTGAAACCTCCATCCCAGGAAATACTCATCCTTTTCTTTCTCCTCCTCCGCTAACTCTATTTGGCAGAGAGTGGAGGTATCTATTTCCATTTTCTTCACGAACTCTTCACCCAAATCGTTGAAGCTCCAACGCCTCTGAGACTCATCCTTCTCCTCCTCCAATAACTCTGCATGTAATTTGCAATACTGGAGAACCTTTTCGAGAATTGTGGCGGAAACTTTAAGCAGAGGAATGGTGGTGTGACTGCCCAGGTCACCCATCGCCATATTTATGAGCGCCGAAATGGATGCCACCGTCTTCTCTACCTCCACTATCTGCCCATCCGAGCTCTCCAATCTTACAATCTCACTACTGCGTTCCTTCGCTACCTCTACCTCATCCATGCCTGCCTCACTGTTCATCGCTTCGTAGATACGGTGTATGAAGGATAATCAGATCGTATGCAAGCCAAGTAGATACGGTGTATGAAAGAACTGAGAAGGATAATGAAAGAACTCAATAGTATCCACAAATCCAATCTAATGCAATGCTTTTATACAAAACGAAACGTTGTGTTTTCCTACAAAACGAAATGCTTTTATACAAAACGAAACGTTGTTAGCGGCTCCTCGAGAGCCGACATATAGTGATGGTTCTGTATTACATTTTGATTTTTCTAATTTCAACAGTTTTGGTAGCGGCATCTGATCTTTAATCTAGATCTAAATTCAATCCGCGGGTGCTGAGTTTTAACTCAAAACATATTGTGGTGGGAAAGCTTTGCATCTGATCTTTAATCTAGATCTAAATTCAATCCGCGGGTGCTGAGTTTTAACTCAAAACATATTGTAAACAAAATTATGTTTTTCTTGTGAATTTCTTGGAATTTCGTCGAGGCAAAAGGAGGATAGATTTTGTTGAATTTACAAAACATTTAAGGTTATAAGTTGCAGGTGATGGGGGTTTTGAGGAAAGCAATTGTGCATGTGAAGATTAAGGCAGTGTAATGTGGATATTGGCCAACAAATGAGGAAATAATCTTCCTTTGTCTTATGGTTGAGAGCTTGGACGTGAGCCAACTTTGAAAGTTTTTGGAGATTATGTGATAAGGTGGATTTACGCGGCAAGGCAACATGGAGGTATTCAACATAAACTTGTTAATCTAAGAAGGTAAGTGCATTATGAAAATGGACTTCATTATACCTTCACCTAAAATCAAATTTGATGGAAAGATTTGGGAAGAATGGATTTATGGAGTTGAGTCTGCTTTAATATCAACAGATGCATATTATTTGGTAATTGGCATTTAGCATGCCCTTACAAATGAAGAAGATTTAGAAAATTGGGATAGACGAAATAAGTTAGTCAAAGTTCTTATTAAAGGTTGTGTAACTAATGATGTCTTTCAAGAAATCAAATATTTTGAGGATGGCATCCATATTTGGTAAAATTTAAAAGCACTTTATAAGAATATTGATGAGTTCAAAAAATTTGATGGGAAGGAAAATGTCATGAATTTAAAAGAACAAGTTGTAACTCTCCAAAAATTAAATCAAACGTTAATTGAAGAGGTTGTGAAATTAAAAAAAAACACAAGTTTCAAAGAGGATAATGAAAGTTTACAATAGAAGTGTGAAAATATTACAAATAGTAATGTGGAATTGATCAAGAAGATTGAAGAATTAACAAATGAATTAATCGCAAAGGATGCTATGATGAAAGAAATGAAAGTTGAAGAAATGAAAAAGAAAATAGTTGATGCACAAACAATGATAGATGGTGTAGAAGAAGCAAAATTGAAGTGCAATGAAAAGAAAATTGGTCTATTTGAAAAACATACCGAGGGTATTAGTTCCAAGCTACTTCAAAACATGGGATATAAAGGAAAGGAGCTAGGAAAATGTATTTCTACTTGTGTAAAGGCAATTAAGAAAATATAAATGGGGACGAAAATAAAGAAAAGAGTTACATTAGAGATTATTTCACTTTTTTGGAATAATGCCATGGTTTTCTCCCTAATTCCATCACCACAACATATGGCTACACCCTCCAGAATAGTAGGGATTCAGAGATAGTCACATCCAGTGATGAATGGGTAGAGAGTGGGAGTATCCATTTCAATTTTCTTCACAAACTCATCACCCAACTCCTGCAACCTCCAATGCCTCTCATTCTTATCGTTCTCTTCTTCGGCTAAATCTACATGTAATTTTCAATACTCAAGAACCTTTTACAAAATGGTGGTGGAAACTTTAGGCACAATAATGGTGGTGTGAGTGCCCACGGCAGCTATCACCATATTTATCACCCCCGAAATGGATGCCACTGTAATATCCCAATTTTGACCCCCTTTGCATTAAAATGTAAATGATGTAATATCATTATAAAATCGTGGTGAGGAGCTCAAGGCCAAGGAACCACCATCGATTTACTGTTCTCGTAGCGGCAATTGAAAATTGATGCATGTGGATTGTGTGCTAGCTTGGCACGATGGAAATTGTAAAATGATGTAAACATGTATTTTAAATAAAAATGCCCACAACTAGGTATGCAATGCAACAGGAGTAAGGGGACATGATTTTTACAAGGAATTGGGAGCGAAATATTCAAACTCTTGGAGCCAATAAAGCTAAGACAAATGTCAATGAGAGAACCCATGAACCATCAACTACCCATGTTGACTTTTGTACCCAATCATTTATTTCTTCCAAGAGTTGGTTGAGGTAGTTAATGCATTGGAAATGGGGAGGTATGGCTGTCTGAATTCAGGTATGGGCAAGCCACCATTTTGGAAAAAAATGTTTGAATTCCTTGGCAAAAAAAGAGCCATGAAATTCCTCCCCAAGCCATTATCTATCAACCAGTTTGGCTCTCTCACAAGTTTGAAGCTACCTGGGCATTTTTCTCCATGAATTGTTTGTGTTTTCCTTCATTCTTAGCTAGGAGAAGGGTGTTTTTGTGATATAGAACAATGGGGAAGAAGAGGAATCGGTTTTTGGGTCCCTGGGGTTTCATTGAGGCCATTTATGGCCATCTGAATGCTCAAATACCTGTGGGAGAAACTGTTTTCTTCCCTATGGTTATTTTCTTCATCCCCTAATCCATTTTTGACTGGCCACGATTTGGGGAAAACCCATGGGCATCTTGTTTGTGAATCCCACATTAAAAAAAAATTTCCCTATGCCCAAAATATGTGTTTTGTTGTGTGTGGGAGAGAAGGATTTGGTATGAGATATGGGTATCCATTTCTTTGGTTTGAGTTTGAGTGCAACCATCCAAAAATAGAAGGATTGACATTTGGCTTGATAAACCCAGCTGTGGGTTGGCTTGGCTTAAATGTGGTGTTCACTTTGTTGTACATAGGTTTGTGTGTCCCCTTTCCTTGTGGAAATCATGCCCAGCTCGGGGGTGGTAATTGTGTTGAAAAATTGATGAACATAGTTGGCCTATGGCTGGGTGGAACGTTGCAGCTGCATAGCTAGTTGATTGGGACAACATTACATCAAGATGAGTATACTTTATGTGTTTTACTTCTGAAATGTTTTAATTATTTGATAATTGTTATTGATATACTGAATGCATGATACATATGTGTGTGGACAGTTTAATTCCATTGTGCACATTTATTTTGTTTTGCATCTACACACTTGCATTTTATTTGTTTACATGAATTTGTTCATGATGATGGGGCTTGATTTTTTGTAAAAGCCCCAGATTTGTAGTCACGTTCCCTTCCTTGAGTTGGATCCATGGGAGGGGATGTGACAACCACCATCCTCTCTACCTCCAATATCTCACCATTCGATCTCTTAAATATTACAATCTCACTACTGCGTTCCTTCGCTACCTTATCCATGCCTTCCTGGCTCTTCATCACTTTGTATGTAGATCTATGGTCTATGAAAGAACTCAAAATAAGGATAATCAATTCGTATGTAATAGATATGGTCAAAGCAAGAATTCATAAGGATAAATCTAATCTTATGCAAAGTTTTTTATTCAAGACGAAATGTTGTGGGACCTTGTATTAATGGCTGATTGAATTACATATCTCAAAGTGGATATACAAGATAAGGCATACAACAGATGGTAGCATTAAGAAACACAAAACAAGGTTTTGAGCCAGAGGGTTCTCTCAAAAAGAGGGAGTGGATTACGAGGAGAGGTTTTCTCCAATGTCCAGGTACACTACTATCGGAACTATCATTTCACTTGCTTCAATTATGGGTTGGAGATTGCATCATATGGATGGAAAGACCACATTTCTCAATGGTGAAATTGAGGAAGAGGTGTACATAGAGCAACCTCCATGCTTTGTCATACGTGGGATGAAGTCCCGTGTCTAAAAATTGAAGAAAGCACTATATGGACTCAAGCAGGAACCCAAGGCTTGGTATTCAAGGATTAACAAATACTTGATGAGTTTGGGCTCCACCAAGAGTGTTGTGGATCCCAACCTTTACTACAAGGTTGTCAATAGTGATCCTCTAACCTTGATAATATATGTTGTTGACCTATTTATTACCAGAGCAGA
Organism: Larix kaempferi; assembly: GCA_027924585.1. NCBI lineage: Eukaryota > Viridiplantae > Streptophyta > Pinopsida > Pinales > Pinaceae > Larix > Larix kaempferi. The sequence continues at coordinate 3,265,571 of BSBM01000765.1, read as the reverse complement.
TCAATAACTCATAGTTGAGTGCAAGAGGAAGTTATCCTATGAGTTGAAGATGAAGGATATATGGAAAACAATTCGAAGGAATTATACTTCTTCCGCTCTCCCAATGAATATGTGTTAGTGTCTATGGGAAACTCGCAATGAGGTAATTTTCAAGGATATAGCTCCATTCCCTATGGAAAATTTCTATCGACTAAAATACTCCCTCCAAAAGTCTCCTTCGTCAAACAAGCATAACCAATCAGAATTATAAATGATTTGGAATTTGATAGACATGCTCCCTATGGTTTCTGCGACAATGCTTCACAGGGGAATCCAAGAAGAAGTGGTGCAAGTGGATATATAATTTTCAGTCGTATTCAATTGGAATGTAAAAGAGGAATGAGGAAAAATATAAATAACTATGCAAAGATTATGATTTTGGTTACACTTCTTTCTCTTGCTTTGGAAATGGTTTCTCTACCATCAATATTTTCTCGGATTCGATGTTTGTAGTAAATTGGTTTATGGAGAACTCTCACTGCTCAAATATTCGACTGCAGCCAATGCTCACGCGAGGTTTGGTTCTCAAATCCATATTTTCCTTATGATCCTTCTTTCATATGTACAAAGAACATAATTCAATTGTATACTCTTTGGAGAAGGAATTGTTTTTATTAGAGGATGGTCATCTCCAGGTGCAAAGATCATTGATGGCAGATTGCACATAAAATCAAGTTCAGTTGTAGTTTTCTATTTCTCAGGTATTATAGACATATGGTTGATAACTTTCTCCCATATATTATCTATTCATTGAACATTCTCAAATAGATAGAGGACTCTCTCTTTTTTTGCTATGTTATCGGTTGAGATCTGCTCCTTGTTATTTCTTTTTGTATTATGAGGCTAGGATGAGCAATGATGCCCTCTTTTTGTTTTTTGCCATAGATGAGATTTATCTGTAATGTCCCCATTTTGACCCCCTTCGCATTTAAATCGTAAATGATGTAAATATTGATATTTAATCATGGTGAGGAGCTCAAGGCCAAGGCCCCACCATCGATTTAGCATTTTATGTATCGGCAATTAAAAATAGATGCCTATGGTTCTTGTGCTAGATAGGCACAATGTAAATTAATACATCATGTAAATACGAATTTTAATGAAAAACCCACAACTAGCTATGTAATGCAACAAAGAGATGGGGGCATGATTCTACAAGGAATAGGGAGCGAAATTATTCAAACCCTTGAGCCAATGGTGTTAATCCATGTGTCAATGAGAAAACCCATAAACCACCAACTACCCATTTTGGGTTATGCACCCAATCATTTAATTCTTCCAAGAGTTGGTTGAGGCAGTTAATGCCTTGGGAATGGAGAGGTATGGAAGCTAATTTCGTGCGTGGGCAAGCCATCAACTTGGGAATTCATATTTTTGCTTCTTGGGCAAGAAAACACCCACGAAATGGTGCCCAAAGCCATTCCTCACCCAGGGTTTTCATCCTCTCACGCAAATTGAGACTGCTGGAAGTTACCTTCATGTTTTTCATAAAAAACGCAGGGTTTTCCTTGCCCAAAAACTCGTTTTTGGTTTTGGACAGTAGCTAGGAAGAAGGGGCTGCGATTTGGGACCGTATGGAGGTCGTTTTGTCCCAGAATTGCCATGGGAATTTTTCCTAAAAATGATTCCTGCTTCCTGGGGTTTTTCCCAAAACCTCCATTGTTCATTTTTAGCCTTCCCACGTTTTTCTGAAGTTCAGGGAATCATTTTCATGCTTATCACTGTACAAACATTTTTCTCCTGTCCAACCATTGTAGTTAGCTGATTATCTGCATCCTTGTTTGATTTGGAGACTGTAAGCAAGAGATTGGAGTGGTAGTGGACAGAGAGGGCTTGATAAACCTAGTGTGGGAGACAACCTCTAAGAAGATCAAGAGGGATTTGGCTACTCTTCTATGCACACCCTGAGAGCACTATATGGGGAAGGTATGGCTTGAGGGACTGTACAGCAGTGAAAAGAATACTTCCTTGTCCTGGGTGTGTAGGTATTGTGGGTGCCAAGCTAGATAGATCTTGTAAGGTTACCCTTGGCTCTGTGCTTGAGCTCACTAGCTTAGCCACTCTTCCTTTCCATTTCCTAGTAGCCTGATAAACCCAATTGTAGATTGGCTTGGCTCATCTTGGTGTATGCTTGGCTATGTGTGAGTCTGTTGTTCCCTGGTTCCTTGTAGAGATCATGCCCAGCTCGGGGGTGGCAGTTGTATCAAGAGGTTGATAAGCACAACTGGCCTATGGTTGGGTGGAACGTTGCAGATGCATAGCTGGTTGCTTGGGACTACTTTGTTAAGATAAGTATTCTCTTTAATGTCTTTACTTAATGGCTGTCACAGAAATGTTGAATGTATGTTAGATATTAAACATGATTTTTATTATTATTATTCCGCTGTGTTTCTATAACATGCACATGTATATGTCTTTTTTATCAATGAGTTTTACTTAATGGATATGGGGCTAGATGCCCAGATTTAGTGTCATGTCCTCTCTATCATGCTAGTATGATGGGAGGGGGACATTACATTATCTCTCTTTGTTATGGACCATATGAACTCTTTCAATCTTTTTTTAGATGTATGCTTCCTTTTTTCTTTGGAAATACACACACACACGCATAATTTCTAAGAAGAATGTGAGCACTTTATGTCAAATTTTTTATGCATTCTTATTTACAAGTTAACCGTAAAAAATATTTTTAACTGATTAAAGGGATTGATGTTTAGTTTATTATAGCAGAACAATTTTCTTTTACTTTTAATAGAAAAATACATGATGACATTTGTAAAACTTAGGAGGGCCTGCACACAATAAAAACTAAAAATTTGGGAAGGCCTAAGCAAATTGAGCCTAGATGCCAAAAGAGAAGGTATAATCAAGGGAATTAGAGAAATACGTGTTAAATTTTTAACACAGAAAAGGATGGAACACAAGTGGGCATATTCATTGCTGTCTCATTATTAACCATAAGCTTATATTGAATTACATCACACAAAAAACCACAGGAGAATACCATGGAACATAAAATACTATGGGACATCAAAGTGTCCTAGTCAAACTAGATAACTAACTATTCAACCACTAATTAATGCACTAATGACTAGTGAGATTACAATTCTCAACACACCCCCTTAATCTTAACTGGGACAATATTCTCAGCACTATCAATGCCTAAGTGTTGTCTCTGAAACTCAAATGCAACTGTTCCCGATGGTTTGGTAAAAATGTCAGCCAATTGCTCCTTAGAGTCACAAAACAATAAGGTGATCTATCCATTATTGACTAACTCACGAATGAAATGATACTGAGTGTCAATATGTTTACTCTTTTTGTGAAAGAAATTATGCTTGGACAATGTTATTGCAAAATTATTGTAACAAAAAATAGGAGTTGAATCTTTTTATGTGTGTCCCATATCTTGTAAAAGTATTCTTATCCATACTGTGTGGCATGCTGTTGTAGTTGCTGCTACATACTCTGCTTATGCAGAAGACATGCTGACAATGGGTTGTTTCTGAGAGGCCCATGATATCAGATTGGTACCCAATTGGAAAGCATAACCAGATGTGATTTTCCTATCATAAATATTGCCTACAAAATCATTGTCAGTGTTTCTTGTGAGAGAACTTTCTAGTGAATGAGAGTACCAAAGTCCAAAACCAATTGTGCCTGCAACATATCTCAGAATTATTTTACCAACTTTCAATCAAGAGTCTTTGGGAGACTCCATGAACCTAGAGATCAAGCTAACAACATAAATCAAATTAGGTCTAGTTGCAGTCAAATACATTAAACTACCTGTGAAATTTTGGAACACAACAGATCATTGAGCTTGAGAAAATCTCACAGTGAAAAAATTAGGAATAATTTTCTCTATGAGAAACCAACTGTTGTAAAGAATTTTCTCTATGAGAAACCAACTGTTGTGAAGAATTTTCAAGATCAAGTTCTAGCCCGCGTAAGGACAAATCCAGTGGGAGAATCATTGCCCAAAAAACTGTCAAAATTATTTTTGATGTCGTCTTTGATGTTAGAGAACAAGCATAAGAATAGATAAATTCAAAATTGTTTTTTTCTGTATGTTTTAATAGGTTGAAAATCAGCTCACTGTTTGGTGGTATTGCTGGTTGTGAAGTTTCCTTTTTAGTTAAATTATTGTTTTTGGTTCTACCTTTCATGATGGGAAAGATTTGCATTCGATCTTTAATTTGTAGATTTTCTGAGTTTTTCAGCTTGTTGGTTTTAATGTAAATATTTTTCAGTTTAATGTTCAGCTCAGTTTTGGATGGCTGGAAATTATAACAATATTTTTCAGACAATTTAAAACATTGTTGTAACTCAATCTTATGATAGAAAAATAAATAAATGCACACGTAGGAAATTTTTTAGACACAAAGATTTTTGGCCAATAGACCTAGAAAAACACCCACGGGCAAAACCAGTCAGAGAGAGAGAGAGAGAGAGATTTTATTATTTCTTCTGAGAAAAAATTCAGAACAATAATTTTCAGTCAAAATACAACTTATCTCAACCAGAAAAAAATCACCCAGCTATCTGCCTCGATTTTTGTGCAAACTCCTTCTCAAAATATGTGCTAGAAATATCAGCTCAGCCCTTCCCTTGAAAACTTTGCCCAACCACCTCGAAAACTGTTCCCAAACTGATGTATGGTACAACAATTAATGTTGAAGTATAGTCCTTCAAAAATGTGCCCAGAAACTCAGGGTGCCTAGAACTACCTCGAACTGCGTGTTTTACGGATTGTGCAATAAATACAACAATATAGCCTTGAAATTTGTGCCATAAATAAATGATTGTTGTATTGGGATATGTGCCCAGAATTTTCCTCGAAATATGTGCCCACAATCACTCTATACGGATATCTCTCCTTGCCTTAGAATCTGTGCTGCTGCCTCGAAATTCGTGCTGGAAACCCTTCTCGAAATTTGTGCTGCTCTCTTGCTCTCTTCTCTTCACTCTCTTCAAAAGAATGAATTCAATTTTTCCTTCCCTACATTTTTGGGGAAAACCTAGAGTAGGTTAATGGTTCTCTAATCCAATGGTGGAAAATGAGTTAGATCAAGGGATGAGATTAATCTCTCATTAAATCTCATAAAGAATTAATTTTATTCACTTCACTTAAATTTTCCAAAAGATGGCTTTATTCTCTAAAGTCAAATTAAATGCTTTTCACAAGTCATTTAATGCAAGGAGCACTTTATTTCCCCCTTTAAGTAACTTAGGCAAAGAGTCACTAGGGAAACACTTCCTAGGTACAAAAATCAACACTCCCTCTTACCGAGGAAGGTGTTCTGCACCACTCCTAACTTGTCTTTGAAGAAGACAAACTTGCCCCTTCCCAAATATTTCATCAGAATATCTGCTACCTACTCATCAGTGGAAATGTACTGTAACTCCATAGCTTCTTTTTGAACGTAATCTCGGATGAAGTGGTATCTGATCTCTATGTACTTAGACTTGTCATGGAAAATTAGATTCTGAGAGAGCTGGATGCAACTCTGATTGTCACAGTAAATCACTGTAGGTCTAAGATCCTAATCAAACAAATCTACCAACAACTTATGCGCAAGTAGCCTGACTGGATGCCATATACTCAGCCTCAGCAGAACTCAAAGAGACGGACTTTTGTTTCCAACTGAACGACAACACTGTTGCCGAGCCCAAACCGAAACAACAAACATAAGTGCTCTTCTAATCCCTCACACTACCTGGCCAATCTGAATTTGTGAAACCAACCAAACTAACTCCACCCAAACCCTTGTAGTCCAAACCATAGTCCACTATCCCTGCAAGGTATCTCAACACATGTTTGGCGGCAGTCCAGTGCACACTCCTAGGCTCCACCATGAATTGACTAAGTGTGTTCACTGCAAAACATAAGTTTGTCCTGGTGTTGGCCAGATACATCAATGACCCAATGAGCTGACGATATAGTGTAGGATCCACCAAATTACCCTTAGAAGCATGAAGCAACTTCCAGTTGGTGATCATGGGTGTGGAAATCGTCCTGCAATCCTCCATCTGAAATATCCTTAAGAATATCAATTGCATACTTCCCCTGTCCTAGGAAAATATGACCAGGCTCCTGCAAAACCTCCATCCCCAGATAATAATGCATCAACCCAATGTCTATCATCTCATTCTCTATAGCAAGGTCTCTCTTGCAATGTGCAAGGAGATGCTCCTCCCCAGTGATAAACAAGTCATCAACATATACCAAAAGAATGAGAGGATCTCCACCAACCACAATGTAGTAAAGGTTAGGATCACCCTCACTCTTCTGAAAACCCATCGATGTCAAATAAGCATCAATCCTGGAGTACCAAGCTCTAGGAGCTTTCTTCAGTCCATACAAGGATTTCCTTAGCCTGCACACATGAGAATCTCTCCCATGAAGTTCAAATCCCTGTGGATTCTCTAAGTAAACCTCCTCCTATAGAATACCATTGAGAAATGCGGTCTTCACATCCATCTGGTGGATCTTCCAACCCATCTCTGCTGCTATAGAAATCACTGCTCTGAGGGAAGAATAACGAGCAACTGACGCAAAGGTCTCATCATAATCAACTCCCTCTATATGTGAAAACCCCTGTGCCACAAAAAGAGCCTTGTACTTCTCCACACTACCATCTACAACATGATTCACATTGTAGATCCAATGGGAAGTCACAACAGACTTCCCCTCTGGTCTTGGTACTATCTCCCATGCATCATTCTTCATGATGGAATGGTATTCTTACATCATGGCATCTCTCCAAACCTAATGCTGAGAGGCCTCATCAAATGTGGAAGGCTCTGAATCACGAAGACTCGCAACTAGTGACATCGCCAATCTATTTGGCATCACAACTATCCTGACCTCCTCTTGGGGCCTACCAAATGCCTCTTATTCCTTCAAGGTCTCCTGAATCCATTTAGGCTTCCTCTTCCTTGAAGGCTCCTCCTAAACTAGTCTCTCCTCATCTGAAGAACTACCAGAAGCAGATGGTCCAACACCTTGTGGACCAGTAGCCCATGAACTAGTTACTGATGAACCTGTAACCTGTGACCTAGTCACTCCGGAAACCTATGGACCTGCGATCTGTATTGAAGGAGCTTGAGTCACCTGAGGTGTGAAAGCCAGTGGCTCCCCATGCTCCAAATCTCTAGACTTCCTGAAGTCTCTCTCCTCATCACACTTCACTTCTTGCCTCACAACAACCTTCTTTGGCTAGGAAGATAAATGCGGTAAGCCTTCAAAGTCTCATCATATCCCACAAAGATGCCTCTCTCTCCAGTGGGATCAAACTTTGTCATCTTCTCAGAAGGGACATGAGAGTATGTCAAACAACCAAATATGAGAAAATGGCCAACCTCAGGCTTCTTTCCTGTAAACATATCCTCAGGAGTCTTCCTCCCCAAGGAATGATGGGAACTCCTGTTCTGCAGATAAACTGCAGTGCTACAAGCCTCTTCCTAAAGAAAGAACGGTAAACTTTGATCATGAAGCATCCCTCTCGCTGCTCCCACAATCGACCTGTTATTCCTCTCTACAACTCCATTCTGCTTAGGAGTGTATGGAACTATCAGCTGTCTCTATATGCCCTCCTGAATGAAAAACCCATCGAACTCCTTTGAGGTATACTCACCCCCATTGTCCGATCTCAACCCTTGAATCCTCCTCCCTGTCTGATTCTCCACAAGGGCTTTGAACCCTTGGAAGACTCTCAATACTAAGGGTGACTTCTTGCTTCTCAAGAATTAGATCCAAGTCTTCCTGGAGTAGTCATCGATGAAAGAGATATAATACTCAAATCCAGTCAAATAAACTGATGACATGGGACCACATATATCAGTATGGATCAAATCAAGTACTCCTGTTGATCTGCTGTCACTTCTTGAAAAAACAGTTTTTGTGTACTTTCCCAAAGCACACCCCCTGCAAACATTACTCTGCTCTATGCTGAACTTTGGTAAACCTGTAACCATGCTCCTCAACAATGTCAAATCTGGGTGATGCAAGTGTGCCATCCTCCGATGCCATAGCTCGCAAATCTCACCGCTACTGCTATGTGCCAAAGCATGCTGAGGCTGACACAAGAGTTTGTATAGTTTTCCACATATAACCCCAGTGTCCATGGAGGTAGATAATCCTTTAGTCTTTGGGAATACCTACACTCACCTATCCAAGAAACAAACCCCAAGACCCCTATCCTCTATGGTGGAAACTAATCCTAATTCTTCTTCAACCCAGGGACAAATAACACATCCCTCAGTATCATAGGACTCATACAATCCCTCTGAAAGGTAATGGTTGCACGACCAAGTGCTCTGATAATGGTGTCATCTCCTGGTACAACCTCCACATTTGTACCTGTCTGTGAAAGCTCAAAGAACATATCTTGAGCACCTGTCATGTGACTTGAAGCTTCGTTGTCAATATACCAAGTGCCAGTGGTGGATGCACTCATCTGATGGCCAGTCAACAAAGAATAATCCATCTCCATATCCAAATTAGTGCTGGAAACTATAGAGGCTCTCTCTCTCTCAACATGTCCAACACACAAAGAAAACTCTCTCCAAAGTCATCAACCTCTACTGAAGCTGCAGTCTGTTGTTTTTGCTTCTTCTTGCTTGGAAACTGGGAAGCATAGTGCCCAAATGCCTGACATGCATAACACTTGATTTTACTCAAGTCCTTCTTCTTCCCACCCTACTTCTGTTGCTGCTTGGCCCAACCCTTCTTGGGGCCCTTCATCTTCTTCTTTCCCTTTGTTGTCAATGCCACATTCTCCTCATCTTCCCTACCATGTGAAGAGTTTCCCTGTACTAGACCTCTCCTAGTCTCCTCCTACACAAAATCATCCCACAGTCTCTCCCATGAAGGTAAGTTCTCCCTACCCACTATAGCCTGCACAAATGCACCCCAAGGCTTGGAAGCCCCATTCACTATTGTTCGCACAAGCTCAGTAGCAGTAACCACCTCCCCAACTGTTGCTAGCTCATATCTCACTGCAGATATCCTGGTAAGGTAAGATGTCACTCCCTGTCCACCATTCATCTTTATACTTTTTTCAGTTTCTCCTTTAGAACCATCTTCCGGTTCTCATTAGAGCTCTCGTATGAATTGGTTAAGGCACTCCACATCAAATGTACCCTAAATTTCCCTGAAATGTGAGGAATGATGTGGTCTTTAACTGCATCAAGAATTATTCTCCTAGCGTTACAGTCCTTCTTGTTGAAGGTTGATAATGCTGCTGCATCTGTAGCAGTGGGAATTTGAACAGGGTTGGCTGTAGTGTTCCTTACCACATCCTCCCATAGTTCATTTTCCTCCAAGATCAACAAAATCCTATCCTTCCATGGCACAAAGTTTCCTATCCCATCTAGCCTATCCTCCAACCTAAGTCCTATAGCCATCTCATTGTCAACCCAACAAGGTGTTGGTCACTAACAAAAGAAATTTCTGAGATCTGGAAATTATTGACTGTCTGCAAATTTTAATTTTCTGCCCAACCCTACTCTGATACCATGTAGATTTTCTGAGTTTTCCAACTTGCTGGTTTTAATGTTAATATTCTTTAGTTTAATGTTCAGCTCAGTTTTGGATGGCTGGAAATTATAACAATATTTTTCAGACAATTTAAAACACTGTTGTAACTCAATCTTATGACAGAAAAATAAATAAATGCACACAGAGAAAATTTTTTAGACACAAATATTTTTGGCCAATAGCCCTGGAAAAAACCCCATAGGGAAAACCAGTCAGAGAGCAAGATATTTTATTATTTCTTCTGAGAAAAAATCCAGAACAGTAATTTTCAGTCAAAATACAACTTATCTAACCCAGAAAAAATCACTCAGCTGACTACCTCGAGTTCTATGCAAATGCTGCCTCGATTTCTGTACAAACTCCTTCTCGAAATATGTGCCAGAAATATCAGCTCAGTCCTACCCTAAAAAAATGTGCCCAAACTACTATACAGTACAACAATTAATGCTGAAGTACAATCCTCGAAAATTGTGCCCAAAAACTCGGGTAATGTGCCTAGAACTATCTCGAACCATGTGTTGTACAAACTGTACAATAAATGCAGCAGTACTTCCTCGAAATTCATGCCAAAAATAAATGCTTGTTGTCTTGGGATATGTGCCCATAATTTTCCTCGAAATATGTTCCCACAATCACGTTGTACGAATATATCTCCTTACTTATGAATCATGCTGCTGCCTCAAAATTCATGCTGGAAACCCTCCTCGAAATTCGTGCTACTCTCTTGCTCTCTCTTCTCTTCACTCTCTTCACAAGAATGAATTCGATTTTTCCTTCCTTGCCTTTTTGGGGAAAACCTAGGGTAGGTGAAATTTTCTAATCCAACAGTGGAAAATAAGTTAGATCAAGAGATGAGATTAATCTCTCATTAAATCTCATAAAAAATTAATTTAATTCACTTCACTTAAATTTTCAAAAAGATGACTTTATTCTCTAAAGTCAAATTAAATGATTTTCACAAGTCATTTAATGAGGGTCACTTTATTTCCCCCTTTAAGTGACTTAGGAAAAAAGTCACTAGGGAAACACTTCCTAGGTACAAAAATCAACATAATTTAGATCTAAATCCATTCTGCAGGCACTAAGTTTTAACTCAAAACATCTTGTAAACAAAATTATGTTTTTCTTGTGAATTTCTTGGAATTACTCGAGGAAAAATGATGATAGATTTTGTTGAATTTACAAAAGATTTCAGGTTATAAGTGGCAGGTAGTAGGGATTTTCAGGAAGCAATTGTTCCAGTGAGGAGTAAGGCAGTGTAATGTGGATATTGGCCAACAAATAAGGAAACAAAATTTTGTTGTCTTCTAGTTGAGAGCTTGGACCTGAGCCAACTTTGAAAGTTCTTTGTCTTCTCGTTGAGAGCTTGGACCGGAGCCAACTTTGAAATTTTTTTAAGATTATATGATCAGGTGGATTTGCATGGCAAGGAAACAAGGAGGTATTCAACATAAACTTGCCAATCTAAGAAGGTAAGTGAATTATGAAAATGGATTTCATTATACCTTCACCTAAAATCAAATTGGATGGAAAGAATTGGGAAGAATGGATTTATGGATTTGAGTCTGCTTTAATATTAGTATATGCATATTATTTGGTAATTGGCATTGAGTCTTCCCCTAAAAATGAAGAATATTTAGAAAATTGGGATAGAAGAAATAAGTTAGCTATAGCTCTTATCAAATGTTGTGTAAATAGTGATTTCTTTCAAGAAATCAAATATTTTAAGGATGGCATCGATATTTGGAAAACTTTAAAAGCACTTTATAAGAATATTGTTGAGTTCAAAAAATTGGATGAGAAAGAAGATGTCATGAAGTTAAAGGAACAAGTTGTAACTCTCCAAAATATAAATCAAAGGTTAATTAAAGAGGCTATGAAATTAAAAGAAAACACAAGTTTAAAATAGGATAATGAAAGTTTACAATAGAAGTGTGAAAATATTACAAATAGTAACGTGGGATTGATCAAGAAGGTTGAAGAATTAACAAATGAATTAATCGCAAAGGATGATATGATGAAAGGATTGAAAGTTGAAGAAATGAAAAAGAAAATGGTTGATGCACAAACAATGACAGATGGTGTAGAAGAAACAAAATTGAATTGCAATGAAAAGAAAGTTGGTCTATTTGAAAGGCATACTAAGGGTATTGGTTCCAAGCTGCTTCAAAAGATGGTATATAAAGGAAAGGGGCTAGGAAAAGTTTGGAAAATATATTTCTACTTGTGTAAAGGAAATTAATAAGGCAATTAAGAAAAGCGATATGGGGAGGGAAATAAAGAAAAGAGTAAAATCAATGATTATTTCCACCACTCTTTTTTTTTATGTATCAATCAAATGGAGGAGGGTAGATTTGTTTCAATATTTTGGAATAATGCCATGGTTTTCTCCTTAATTCTATCACCACATCATATGGATGCACCGTCCAAAATACTAGGGATTTGGAGATAGTCACATCCATCGATGAATTGGGAGAGAGCAGGGGTATCCATTTCAATTTTCTTCACGAACTCATCACCCAAGTCCTGCAACCTCCAACATCTCTCATACTTGTCCTTCTCTTCCTCAACTAACTCTACATGTAATTTGCAATGCTCGAGAAGTTTTTCCAGAATGGTGGTCGAAACTTTAGGAAGAGGAATGGTGGTGTGATGTCACGTTCCCTTCCATCAATCCAATGCAAGGAAGGAAACATGACCAAACATACCGGGCTTATTTGACAATCTCAGCCCCATTCGTTAGTAAGAAATTCATGGATAAATAAAAACTTCTGTGTAAAAATTCATTCTTAATAAACACAGCGGAATTAACCACTATCTACACACTATTTCATCATGCATTCCACATATAAACAACAATCATTAATTAAAACCTTGCAAAGCATGGAATCAACATAACTCAACCCACACGAATACTTATCTTGAAATGTAGTGCAGAATCATACTCAATATAAACACAAATGCCTGCTGGATTTACACAACGGAATCAAAACATATTAACACACACACGGATTGGAATGCATCAACCTATTTCTTCCAGGCGGAATGATGAAACAATCATACAATAATCAATCTCATTCTCATGCTATGCACATATTTCATATCAATTTCATTAATATAATCATTCAGTTCATTAACATGAACAATTAACATTCAGAACATAACACATAATGATCATAATTTAAACCACAGAGACTACTTATCTTTGAGATGAAGCTGTCCAAACAACTGGCTATGTAAGAGCAACATTCTACCCAACCATAGATCTTTGTCCAACCTGTATTCTTTTAGCTGAGAGATCACCCCCGAGCTGGGTTGTGTATCCACTAAGAAGGAACTAAACAGGCTCACTCACAGCCATAGTTTCACTCAAACAGTCATGCTAAGCCAACAGACAGTTGGGTTTACCAAGCATGCAATAAGAAAAGGAGGAGGAGGCTAAGCAAGTAAGCTCAACCACAGAGCTACATACATCTCAAGCTAAATTCAAGCAATCCAATCCTCTGTTCAAACATTCACACTTGGGTTTCTCACAATTCTGTCATCAAATAACTCAATCCCGTCCTTGGATTTCTGGGCTATAAAAATTGAGTTTTCCAATGGATTTCGAGGCATCTAATCCTCTCAATTTCACCCCAAGGTTCATATCTATGGATCCCCCATTGGATTTCACTGTCAAATACCAATTCTGGGCGTTTATGGCTCTTCAAAACATGGGTTCTTGCAAAGTTGCGATTTCTGGTTTTGCTCACTGCTGGGAATTCGTAATGGATGCAAAATGATGCTGGGTTCTTCCACCATGGAATGGGAATGAGGAAGAACCCCTTCCCATGAGGTAGAGTGGCTTGTGGGTCAAGGAAATAGAGCCCATACCTTGCCATACGAATTTATGGGTTGCCCATGTTCCATTGAAGCCATGGACTGATTTCTTCAACCACTTTTTTACACATAATTAAATGCCAGCAAAGAAAGTCAAATGGGTTCTCAAAATGACATTTGGAAGCCTATGGTTCAGTCCCACAACCCCCTCACCACTCCCTAGTGGATACACATGGCCCCTTCTCATTAGTTGCTTCCATAGCCAGTTTTGGTATTTTATTGCATGATGTTTATTTACATCATTTTTACAATGTTCCATGGCTAAATAACACATGGGTAACATAATATCTAATACCCACCTTTTAAATAAAATTCGAGCTTCCACTAGCGGGGCCTTGGCCTTGAGCTCCACGCTAGGAAAACATTCATCACAGGTATACATTATTTACATTAAAAGCTAATATATCCTAAGGGTCAAAATGGGGTATCACATCTGAGTGCCCGTGGAATCCATCACCATATTTATTAGCCCTAAAATGGATGCCACCATCTTCTCTACCTCCAATATCTCACCATCCAAGCTCTTCAATCTTACAATATCACTATTGCGTTCCTTCACTACCCTATCCACGGCTTCCTAGATCTTCATCACTTTGTATGGTATATGAAAAAACTCAAAAGAAGGATAATTAATTTGTATGTAAGCCAAGTAGATATGGTCTAAGCAAGAAGTCAGAAGGATAGTATCCATAAATCTAATATAATGCAATTTTTTTTATACAAAATGAAACATTCAAGGACCTTATTGCACCGAGTGAAACAAGGTGCTCTACAACCTAGTATGGGGGAGATGTTGTAACGTTTGTGATGTAACAAAATAATTAAAAAAATTCATGTCGGCTCATAAAATAAAAAATTATGGAAAGTATTTAAAAAAATCCATGTTGGTTCATAAAATAAAATATTATGAAAAGTAATTAAAAAATAGATGTTCGTTTATAAAATAAAAACTTAAAACTTAAACCCGGATATATCAATAAAGAGAGATCACGTTTCTTGAGTTTAAATTTTAAAAAAGAAATACACCTCAAGAAATTGGATCCCTCTCGATGCTTGATAGATACAGGTTTAAGATGGATCTATGCTGGTATTAATGGCCAATTGAATTGCATATATCCAAGTGGATCTACAAGATCAAGCATACACCATATGGTAGCATTGAGAAACAAAAAGCAAGGTTTTGGGCCTGAGGATTCTCTCAAAAAGAGGGAGTGGACTACGAGGAGACGTTTGTTCCAATGGCCAGGTACACTACTATCAGAACTATCATTTCACTTGCTTCAGTGATGGGTTGTAGATTGCATCAGATGGATGGATAGACCACATTTCTCAATGGTAAAATTGAGGAATAGGTGTACATAGAGAAACCTCTGGGCTTTTTCATACATGAGAAGAACTCCCATGTCTACAAATTAAAGAAAGCACTGTATGGACTCAAGAAGACACCCAAGGTTTAGTATTTGAGGATTGATAGATACCCGATGAGTTTGGGATTCACCAAGTGTGTTGTGGATGCCAACCTTTACTACAAGGTTGTCAAAAATGATCCTCTAACCTTGCTAATATATGTTTCTAACCTATTTCTTACCGGAGTAGATAAAAAACTCATAGTTGAGTGCAAGAGGAAGTTAGCCTATGATTTCGATATAAAGGATCTAGGGAAATCCGTTCTAAGGAATTCTACTTTTTATTCTCTCCCAATTAATATGTGTTGGTGGACTCTATGGAAAACTCGCAATGAGGCAATTTTCAAGGATATAGCTCTGTCCTCTATCGAAACTTTCTATAGACTAAAATACTCCCTACCAAAGTCTCCTCCATCAAAGAAGCATAACCAATCAAAATTTTAAATGATTTGGAATTCAATCGACGTGCTCCCTATGGTTTCCGTGACAATGCTTCACAAGGGAATCCAAGAAGAAGTGGTGCAGGTGGATATATAATTTTCAGTGGTATTCAATTAGAATATAAAAGAGAAATGAGGAAAAATACAAATAATTATGCGAAGATTGTGATTTTGGTTACACCTTTCTCTTGCTTTGGAAAATGGTTTCTCTTCCATCAATATTTTCTCGGATTCAATGATGGTAGTAAATTGGTTTCTGGAGAACTCTCAATGCTCAAATATTCGGCTGAAGCTAATGCTCATATGAGGTTTGGATCTGAAATCCAAGTTCTCCTTATGATCCTTATTCCATATATACAGAGAACATAATTCAATTGTAGACTCTTTGGAGAAGGAAACAATGTTATTAGAGGATGGTCATCTCCGGTTACAAAGATCATTGATGGCATATCGCATAGAAAATCAAGTTTAGCTGTAGTTTTCTATTTCTTAGTTATTATAGACATATGGTTGATACATTTTTCCCATATATTGGTTTTCAATCATGGATCACTAAGGGAGATGATATATAACAAGGAACATCTGAATACTTATCGTGGAGCAACATGCATGGAAATAAATATGAGCAAATATTTCATGTTCTTAAATAGTCTAGAGACTAAATTATAAAGTTAGATTTCATGGATTTTTTCTTTACCTATAATAGCTTATGTAGATCAAGGAGTGAAATACTTGGGGTTTGACGTAAAACAAAATGATTTTAAAATAGTATATTGGTAGTGACTTAGAATAAAATTGAAGCAAATGTTTCCTATTTGTTCCATAAGACGTTGTCTTAAGGAGGTAAAATGGTCCTAGTCAAATTAGTACTAAAAAGTATACTTGTCTTCATTTAGGATTTCACAGGTGTCGTTTGGTGTTTTAGAATGTTATCATATGTGAGCATTTCTAGCCTCGATGCACATTTCAAACAATACACGTACGTCGATCTTCGGGAGAGAAAAATATATCACATAGTATAGGTATGAGCATGAAGATTTATTAATAAAGGAGTTAGGAAAAGTAATTAATTCAAAACATGTCAGCCAATAACTATATTAGTAATTAAATCAAACATTTTTTCAATTGCTCAAGGTATGAATTAGTGGTTTCCAAGAGTTATAAAGCACAAGTCTATCATCTCTATTAATATTTTGGGGATGTTTCTCAATCTCTATAGCTTCTCTAATGCACCTTTTGTTGTAATGATCCTTTGTTGCAATTACCTTTTCTTATTCTATGCATATGTGATGATTGGAGAGTTTAACATTCTCCGCTACTACAGAGGTTTTGGAGCACCCATGTATAATGTTCATGCAATGCTCCTTTAATCTTATTTTTAATAACCTACCAGTTTCACCTATATATATTTTCCCAGAAGAGTAGGTCATTGAGTAGACACCCTTCTTATCCTTGGGATCAACAGGGTCTTTGGAATTCTCTAATAGGTTCCTTAATGAGTTTGGTGGGGACAATGTTATTCACATCTTTCTTTCTGTAAGGATTTTAGAAATTTTATCTATTGTCCCTTTGATGTAAGGGAGCACCACAGTCTTTTCGATCTCATTGCTAAGGGTTTTCTTCTTATCATCTAGGTATTTTTTAAGGCTTTATCAACCTTATCCTTATTTTAACCATTAATTTCTAGTACCTCTGTACAGTGCCTTAATTTCCCATTAATGTTCTCTTTATCAACAATTATGAACTCCCTTATGGCAATAATGCTTAGAATGCCAAGTTTTTGAGATGGATGATGGTGTGAGTCTACTTGTAGATATTTATCTTTGTGTGTTTTCTTTTGGTAGACTTTTCGTGCTAGGGTTCCATCATCCTTCCTACTCAATAGGACATCAAGGAATGGAAATAAATTGTTCTCCTCAATTTCTATTGTAAACTTTATGTTATCAGACTAGCTATTTAAGTGTGTAAGGAAAGTGTCTAGGATTTATCTACCATGTGGCCAAATATTGTTTTTATCATTGACAAATATCTTCCACTTCTTGGGTTTGAGAGGATAGGAGGCCAAGGATTTCTTTTCAAAATATTCCATGTACAGGTTGGTTACCATTGGGGAGAGGGATGAGCCCATTGCGATGCCATCTATATGTTCGCATATGTCACCTTGAAAGATGAAATATGTTGATATTAGGCATATATCAACAAGTTTTGGTGTTTCATCATTAGTGACCTCCCTTATGACTCTTATAGCATCATCAACTGAGACTTTTGTATAGAGAGAGACAGCGTCAAAACTCACCAGTAGGTCACTCTCTTATAGGATAAGGTTTTTTATTTCATAAACAAAGTGGGAGGAATCCTTGATGAAGGAATCTATGTGCCCCACTAATGGTTTAATAGATTTAGCAAGAAATTTCTTTGGTTGATAAGTAGATGAGCCAATTGTATTGACTATGGGTCTCAAGGAGACACCATCCTTTTGAATCTTTGGTAGATCATAGATTCATGGTGTGATGGATTTTTTGGAAATTAAACGCTTCTTGGTATTATCATCTAGGATAGAATTCATGATGGATTGTTTCATGTTGCTCATAATTTTGCTCGTTGGGTTTTTAGATAGCTTCCTATAGCTGCTGAGGGTGGAAATATGTTCATGCATATTGTGTTCATAATCATTATTGTCCAATACGATTGTTGCATTGCCTTCATAAGGCTTTAATATTATGATTTGTTTTTTCTCTCATAGATTCTTAATATTTGATGCCTCGAATATGCTAATATTAGGTTTTAGAGGTTTGGCCTTATGTAGAATCAAAGAACATTCTTGTCTTGTTTGATCAGCTTCAATTTTAGGAAACACTGATAACGAGTCTTCAATTGAACACATATTTTTCTCTATTGGAATGATCCTGGGCACTATTGAAAAATTTAAACCCTTCTCAGGGGCGCTCTTTTTATCTTTCCCTAGTAAGTATTTCCCAGACACTATTCATTATTGAAATGATGGTAACCAGCAACATCATTGGTGTTGAACTTAGTGGCATATTGGAAATTCCTCCATGCTCAAACGATCTTACTAACCTAAATATTGCACAACCACCTTCTCACAATGGAAGAAAAGAATTAGTTCCTTTATTCTTCCTCTATATCACTAACCACAATTGTATCAAGTACATACTTGTAGACTTCATCTCCATAAAAAAATTCTCCAAATTTGAAATCATTTTTTGTGTTTCATATGTGATGTGTCTCTTAATTTGAAAGTACGGTTATGTTTGTTGATTCGCCAAAATCCATTAAATGAATCACCTTGCAAGCTTGATCTTTGCAAAATACAAGGAACAGTAAGCACTATACAACACTTTATAGAGAAATAGAGTGAGTAGAGATACAATGTTTGCAACAATATTCAAAATATAAATACATGATTTAAGAAAATATATGTATGACAAATAAAATACTAAGAAATTTATTTTATAGTTCACCCAATTTAGTTAATTCATTCTCTTAGAGCCCTCAAAGTTTACAAATCATTTATTTAGCAAGGACCCTTCAAGTCACACTAACAAGTCATCATGATCAGATTCAACCTTGCTCTTTTGAAATAAATAAATAACTCACTAGGTCCCACCAAAAGTATTGTCCAAAAGTAACTTGATTACATAATAATAGTACATCTGAAGAAAATGTAGCTTTGTAATTTCACTCATTTGCATGCCCATCTCAAGTTTATAGTATGTCATTGCCTAATAACACCGCAACAATATTTAAGTTAGTATAATTCCAAGCAATAAATATTTTAGAAAGAAAAAATGCTACTCAAATATGAAATCAAATATGAATTAGGGCCAAAGTCAATCCAACCCACTTGTTTATATCAAATTTTTCCCGTGGAAAATCCTACAGACCAAATAACTAGTATGTAGTGTCCTGTGTAAAATATTGCAAACCAAATAACAAAAACATGTCATTCATATACCAAAATATATAATGAAAAATATAATGCGAATGATATCACTTTATTGTTACCAATTAAGTGCGTTGTCGATTAAAAAACAACTAGAATTCCATATAACAATCGTACTGCTTCCAAATTCTTATCGAAGAAAATATTCGCAGCAAATCATGCCTCAATTACCAACAACACATAGACAAATAGTAGCATTAAAGAGGTAAAAAACTTAAAACATCCACTCTACATGATCTCCAAAAACTAACATAATTATTTTTTCATTACTATAAAGGATATGTACTTCAATATTTTCCTAGACTTGTTGATTTCACTGCTAAGTTGAATATAAATTATAAACATAGAAGAACAATAAGCAAGATACAACACTTCAAGGGGAATAGAATGAGTATAGAACTTAAAAATTCCATTCTACATGATCTTTGTTAATGTTAATTCTACTCAAGCATTGACATAACAACATTAAGTCAAGAATTCATTAATGTAGTCAAAACACAAGCAAGTACTTCACTGGAAAACAATAAATATCACGCCACTATAATGTTTTTGATTTTATGTAAGGTTCTATGTTCTTAAATAAACTAGTTTTTTGCATGCAATCCTTCACATGTTTCATACCACCAGTGTTCTACATGATAATTATCCACCATCACTATTTATTTTGTTAATTTTACCTCTGCAACACCATATTAATTTTACCTCTGAAAAACCATGTACAAACTGTGCAACAATTCATTGAATTCTTAAACAATCTCTCCATTAAAATTGTGGTAAAGAATTACAAGGAAAATCTTCACATTGAATTTATTTTACCAATAGTTTGTCCATCTATAACAAAAATTGGAGACAATTTTGTCTCATTAAGGAAATGAGCAAACATACTCTGGAGGACTTGTCCAAATATTAACTTTACCTTTTGTATTTTTCATTTTATGGGTGGCTTGGTAAAAAATGATCACTCACCTAATGCTTTTATTTTATATTTGTACATCTAGGGGACTTTATCAAAGACAAACCATTAAGTAAACGTGTGAGAGGGTCAATATTGCCACTTCTCATATTTTTATTTCATCAGATTCTTTTAAAATATGCATTATTACTTTGTTGATGGTTTGACTATATCAACATTGACACATGGTATCTCCTCATGCAAATTTCTTTCCTCCAAATATGTATAAAATGACTAGAACAAAGTGTTCTCACAACAAATCTGTTCTCAAAGGTGAAACAAACCTCCAAATATGTAAGAAGGACTTGGAATAATGTGTCATTTCCCTTAAATACCTCAAAACGTGAAATATGTTGTCAAACATGTGAATATTTTCCGTGTTTTTTAATATTTGAATTGTTGTTAATTGTGTTATTATGAGTTGATGTGAGAGCCTAAATATCAAGGATTTTTGGAGTTCTGCAATTATAACTTCCTTGGGATCTCTCCTATTTGTAATTATTTTTGACCTATCATCTGTAAGTTGTGGTCATCCATACCATGCCAATACCCCCTTCTCTTTTTTTATGTCATTGGCATATAAATAACCCTTGTCTCTTTAACTTCTCTATTCATTATTTCGCATTTTTGCAAGTTTATGCAACTCCCTACAGCCGTCGTGCCCCTCTCTTTTGCAATTTTTTGTGTCGCAAGTTAGTTTTACTACTAAAATTTAGTGACACTATCACCAATTAATATCCATATTACACAAATTCTACCTCATATTAGAATTTCAACATCATGGTTTCCACTTGTGGTTCTACATTTTCCAACTTCAAATTTACATAGTTTGTCTCAAAATTGTGTTATGGCTCTTGTAACTCTAGAAATTTAGATATCTCTCAAGATTTTTGTATTGTTCAATGCTTGGTATAGAAAATGTAGAAGCATTAACATTAACAAAGACAACACTACATTATCTCCAATAACTAACATCATTATTTGTTCATTTCTATAAAGGAGATGTTCTTGAAAATTTACCTGGACTTGTTTATTTCATTGTTAAGTTGAATCTAAATGATAAACAAAGAGGAACAATAAGAAATATACAACACTTTATAGGAAATAGAATGAGTAGAGAAACTAAGGCATTCACTCTACATGATCCCCAATAACTAACATCATTATTTGTTTAAGAGATGTACTTGAATATTTACCTGGACTTGTTGATTTGACTGTTAAGTTGAATTTAAATGATAAACACAGAGGAATAGTAAGCAATATACAACACTTTATAGGAAATAGAATGGGTGGATAACTTAAAACATCCACTCTACAACATCTCCATTAACTAATATAATTATTTTTTCATTAATATAAAGGAGATGTAATTGAATATTTGCCCGAACTTGTTGATTTCAATGTTAAGTTGAATTTGAATGATAAACACAAAGGAACAATAAGCAAGATACAACACTTTATAGGGTAGAATGAGTAGAGAACTTAAAACATCCCTCTAATACCTAACATCATTCATTTGTTCATTTATATAAAGGAGATGTAATTAAATATTTGCATGGACTTGTTGATTTCACTGTTAAGTTGAGTCTAAATGATAAAAATAGAGGAACATTAAGCATGAAACAACACTTTATAGGAAATAGAATGTGCAGAGAATCAGAGATATAATTTTTGCAGCAATTCAATTTGACCAAGGAGAGTCAAGTAAGTGAGATCCAAGCCAATTCATAATCGACATAGCTAAGCTCAAGGTTAGATTTATGTTGCTAGAGGCTATGAGGTTGCTAGAGGATATAAATGACATATCTAAGCTCAATGGGGACTTGCATTGCTGGAATATTGCACAAACCTCTATAATAACCTAAAAAGTAGGTAAAATTATATCTTCAAATAATATTGAAATGTGGGCAATCCAAATTCCCCAAAGAACCAGGATTGGAATGATTATGAATTTATTTAGTTATTGTCTGTCAAACCACTTCTTTAGACATTCCTCTACACTCTCCTCTCTCCATATGTTATTTAGGCCCATCGATTGACCTGTAATATTCAAAATATGATTAGCATAAATGAAATCAACAAACACATGGGTGGTTGTTTCAGTATCTTGTTTACATAAGAATAAAATACTAAGGCCTTCCTTATTCCCTTTCTATAGAATCTTCCATGTAAGTACTTTGTTGTTCAAAGAAATCCACATAAAGAGTTTGGTATTCATATGAGCCTTGTTCCTCCATATTTTTGCTCACCACCACTTATATTTCTAATGGGAACTGGACCAAAGAGTCTTATAACCAAGCTTAGTAGAGTAGTATCCACCTATTTGTTTCTTTGTGTGTTACAATATTGTGATGAATCACTAACTTGACCTAATGCTTGAGTAGAAAATCACCCCTGATGCCAAATATTAGCATCCAAGGGGTCTCCAATCATAAGTGCACATGTTCTTAGTTCTTACAAATGTTGACTTGTATATGTACTTAAAAATACAACATTCCCACAACCAACAATTGCATCATATCCAATCTTGACCTAGGTACCATTACCCCTACCTTCTAAGATAGATATGAGGCAATTATTCAGAAGGTAAGTGTTGGTCATTTCCATTGATTAGAAACACTAGGTATCCTTTTCCTCTCAGCTCTGATATAGTCCAATAGAGTTTCAAGGGAAATGTACTTCAGAATGATAATCCATATCCTCTATTTAAAGATCATATTACACAGATATTTAATAGCTATTTATATGCCAAAAAAGATATATGTTCTTGATTCCCCAACCATTTTAATCCTTCATCCTAGCTATAGAATACCCATTGGCTAGATGGATACCAATTTTGTTATATCATCCTTTTTAGATAAATTTGAAGCATAATATTATGGTTTTCTCAAATATGCCTTTGGGGATATGAGCTAAAAAGTGTGAGTAGATTGGAATGGCATCTAGAACAGTTTTGAGAAATATTAGTCCACCAATTTTGTAAGATGCAAGTGATGGCATGGATGACTCCAATTTTGTGTTGCAATTCTCTGATTGACAAAAGAGATTGCATGGATGGATGAGACTTTAGCCATAGGGTCTTCTTTAAGTCATGTTCCTCCTTCCACTTTTGCATATTGGGTATTTTCTAATGAGATAAACATTGCAGTAAATTTCACCGAACACAATTACAGTGCAATGACATTTAGGAAGGCCTTGAAGACATGTTTATATGATCTTCAAGTATCTCAGAATGAGTATTGATTATCATGTGCTTTAGGGGGGATGAATAGAGACTTAATATGGAGATTCATGGATGTCTAAACAATATTAATCACTCCCACATGTCCTCAATATGAAGAACATGTTTGGAGAGAATTTTTGAAGAAGGATGGATTTGCAGTCAGAGAAGGGTGGCTAAGTGCAGATTTTCCTTATCTTACACTTCAGCGAGCCAATACATATTTACAAGATACAATTGTTTCTATGAGAAAGCTTCTTAATAAGGAAACATCTACTCCAAATAAGGCCAAGAAAGGTACAACAAAAACTACAACATAAATTGAAGAGTCAAATCCAACTATAGGATTACTCTATGTTGCAAAAACGTATAAAGGTTGGAAAGAAGAATGATTGAATATTTTCCAAGCAAATTACAATAAGGGTATCTTCTCTTTTGCTCATGACCAAAAAATATTAGCTTCTTTGAAGGAAATTCCACTTGGACAACTTTCTCATTTTAATATAATTCTTAAACAATGCATGTATTTCTTGAGGTTCAAGTAGGATGAAACACTTATTGTTGGGCCTGAAACCCTATATGTGAAGCTATCTTTTGGTGAGATGCAAGTGTTGCAATAAAATGTTGACTTAATCAAGAGGAATATAGGACTTGAAAAGTTGGATATTTTTTTATAATAGATTAAACTCTAGGTTGTACTTGAAGAAGAGAAGAAGAAAAGGAGACATCTTTCCTTGGAGGACATGCTTGTGTGATGCATGCTATTGGAGTTATTTGGTGCGAGGTAAGGTTTTCTTGGTTTTCCCTAGATAGGGTTTTGGAGAGATAGTGGATTTTAATAGCCTTGTGGAGGAGATCGATTATGTTCCCCTATAATGAGGATCTCATGGATATATTTGCCAAAAATAAGTCTACTAGTTGTTATAAAAACTTATCAAAATAGGAGGACCTCAACAAGTGTGTCAACAAAATGTGAGCGGTCCTCTAGTCATGCTAACCAATCCCAGAGTCATGCTAACCAATCCCATATAAATTGGAACTACATAGATATGTGTGGAAATGGTTATTAAAACAAACCTTTAAAACAAGTATGCCCTCAAAGATGTGTATCAAACCTCAATTTGTGCATTATGACCAAGTCAAGCTACTCGTTGTAGCTAGGGTTTTACCCCTAGCTTGTGCAAATGAGCACCTACTAAGGAGAATGGACTCCTTAGTAGCAGTTCAGTAAATGTAAATTATTAAACTAAAACAGAAATTAAATTACTTCTAAAACATGCATGAAACATAAACATCAAATGAAAAGAATGACTTTTTCTATTAATATTACCTTCAATGTAAAGGTTTGATGAAGCCCTTTGCAGTGTCCAAGAGGATGCTCCAAGCTTCAATATGCTCCTTCTCCTTCTCCAATGGTGGGGATGGGCCAAAAGTGGCTCTCAAGGTGAAAGTAGTTCAATGATGAACTAGGGTTTCGAGAGAGATTTTGGCAGAATAAGGGTGCTTGTGATTGTGGATATGGAATAAGGGATCTCCATCACCTATTTATAGTTTTTTGGTGGTGGAGTGCTGACCCATGGTTTTAGGAAACACATGGTTTTGTGCAGCTGTATAGGGTTTTTTCCTCTTTTTCCTCATTATTTTATATTTTTTCTTCCTTTTTTAGGGGTTTTTGCTATTTTTAGAGGAAAAAGGGGGTTTTTTAGCCTTTTTTAGGCTATTTTGATGGTTTTGTGGCCTTTTGGAGGCATTTTAGGCCTTTTGGAGGCTTTTTAATGGTATTTTTTGGGATTTTAAGGGAAATATGGTAGGAAAATGGACAAATGAGCCATATAATGTGGTAGATGAGGTAGTGAACACTTTTTGGGTGTTAACAGATTGCCCCCTGATGTGCGAGGGCAGGAGCTCATCGTATGGCCGATGGACATCATAAGTCATGAATGGTTTTCCTGGGGAGTGGAGAGAAGAGAAGAAACAAACTGGAGCCCGGAACAACGATCCCGAACAACTGCAAGAACTAAAAGTACATAACCTCAATAATGGATGAGGAATCATCTGATCATATGGACGAGGCGGGCATACCCATGCTCGTATCAGAATATAAAAATAACAATGGGGTCCAAAAATGGGGACCTGAAATATACATGACCTCAAATACTGACTGAGGAATAATCTCAATATATGGACGAGGCGGGCATACCCATGCTCGTATCAAGATACATAAAAAACTGTGAGGCCCGAAAAGAGGGACCTGAAAGATACATAGAGAACCACTGTGTACATCATAGGGGTCCAGAGGGGACACAAATCTGGGACATACTGTTGAGCGGATCATGTGTGAGCTGCAGGACTGGTGCACTGGAACAATCAACAGTGCTACTGAGTGTAGTACCAAAGGAACTGATGAGCTGCTGGATCATAGTGACTGGGGTCATACTCTCCATGGTACACTGGACTGGAACTGAAATGGGTACTCAAGGAAGTAGAGAACTGGATGGCTTCCGAATACAATCGCCAACGCAGCCCGGACATCCACGGGAACATACAACTGGGCGTTCCGAAGTGACTCACCAATGTGCTAGAGTCAAGGGAAATCCGGGGTCTTCGACTAAAAACTGATGGGATATAATCCTACGCGATCCTCAACGATGCGATCAAGGTGCTGAAGTCGAGCATGTGAGGAACAACCACTCGGAGAGGCAATGATGACTCCTCTCAGAATGATCCGTAGGCACTTACCACAGATGGTGATAAGTCCAAGGCGTAGGGACCTCTGGGCCTATCCTCTGGAATAGAGGAGCTGTCGTCGACAGAGGGAGACTTGCAACTATCAAGGCAATGATGTTTCCTTGGCAGGAGCGCGAGGTGAAGGACCGAAATGTGATAGTACTGAGGGCAGGACTGACAAACTGGTGGTGACAACTGGGCAAGTAGAGTGGGTGGACTCAAACTTACTTTGTTCAGAGTATGATAATGGGAATGATCTGGCAGCATATGAAACTGACTGAGGGGAAAGGGATCATAGCTGTATTGGATCTGGGAGGATAACTGGCTGAGGGAGACTCAAGCTGGTGTAAAATGGCAGAAGACTGCTGAATACTCTGAACAAAGGCGACCTGATTGGGGGTGCTGCCGAGATGATCAATCATAGTGCCAGGAGGCACTGGAGGAGACGTCTTCATGGGTTAATGAACTAGAAGAAGTGTGTGTAAAATGGTACTGTCGTGTGGATTTTACGAGCCCAGGACAGTTCATGCTCGTGGTTGCTTTCAATTTTAAGGAGTCTGAAAGCGATAAGAAGACTCTGAAATGATGGAATGGTACTGTCGTGTGGATTTTACGAGCCCAGGACAGTTCATGCTCGTGGTTGCTTTCAATTTTAGAGAGTCTGAAAGCAAGTAAGAAGACTCCAGGGGGTTGCTTTTTCGTAGATTTAGTCTCCAAGGCCCAAAGAAGCATAAAAGGATGCAATGAAGAACTCTTCTAGCCGGTGTGACTAGAGTATTCCTTTTTCGTAATTAGTCTACCAGGTCCGGAAAAGGGTTAAACTTATACCAGATAGACGCCCTTTCAAGTACTTTAACGAGCATGAAAGGAAGCAAGATTGCTCGGCGATCTTTTCATTCTTTTAGGAGTCAGAAAAGAGCTTAACGGAAACTCCCTAAGTGCCTTTTTCGTAAAGGACTTGTCCGGCCCGAAAAAGGGATAAAATTATACCGAACAAAAGGAATGGCCAGGCAAGGAGGAAGTGGTCAATCAAGGATCAATAATGGTGACCAAGAACGAGGGTGTTGGGGAACACTGATGGGCCTCCTTGCGGGGTAAATGAAATGGTGGCAAAATAATGAGACATTTGCAGTATGACAGGAGTGAATGGCTCATGTATAAATGTGGAACAATCCGATAGCGGCCGATGTGGCACGCAAACCGAGGCAGCAAGGTGTCAGGACACAATGTGGAAATTGTACCAAGTGAGAGCGATAAATGATCTCAAGCATCATCACGAGCGCGGAAAAATGAATCCGGCGATATAAAGGATGTCAAAAACGGGGAACGACCGATGTGGCACATAAACCGAGGTGACGGGGGCATTTTGGAAAATGCCCGGAAAATCTGGAGGTGAGAGCGAGAAATGATCTCAAGCATCATCACCAGCTCGGAAAAATGAATCCGATGATATAAAACATGTGAAAATCGGAGAACGGCCGATGTGGCACGCAAACCGAGGCGACTAGTGGCGTCTAAAAAAATGGGCAAAAAATGATGGGACAAAAATAATGCAACGAGGTGACCATCTTGACGGTCTCGTCGTGCTGATTCCAGTGGTGGAAACGGTTCGAAAAACGGACTCCGTATGGGGCCAGAATGATCAAAACAAGAAAAAGTCAACTGACTATAAATAGTGGTGGGTCCAACATGACATGTGTCATTTGTACTTGTTGACTTTGACTTGTGATTAGAGTGGACCAGAGCTTAGGTGGCATTTCTGGACGATCCGCCTGGCTGATTTCAGATCCGTGAGATACAGGTATTTCATCAAACTCATACCTGCATGTTTTTGAGGGTCGGGGGTTGGGTAGTGGGTCCCAGGGTTTGTTTGTACGGTCCACGTGGGGTGGACCGCGGGTTAGGGGGTCGAAACCGCGAGTTTCGGGATGAACCACGCGGTTGAAGACCGCATGTTTCGGGTTGAACCACGCGGTTGGAGACCGCGTGTTTCCTGGATGGAACCGCGGTTGAGTATCGCGAGTTCCAAGGAGGAACACGCGGTTCCCAACCGCGGGTTTAGGGCTGACAGGCGCGGTTGGGAACCGCGACCATATGCCTGACAGCCGCGGTCGAAAACTGCGGCAGGAAGCCCAAAAGCCGCGGTTTTGGGCCGAGCTATTAGGGTCTTCTGGGGGAGGGAAAAGTACTTTACTTTAGTTGACATGAGTCTGATGAGTTTACTTTGTGTGATTGGCAGGATGCCGCAGGTTCTCTGGAGAGAGCGGGAGATCCCTGATGAGACCATGGGTTTCATTCGAGGGAATCGCCATGTGCGATCTGTGCTAGGACTGTGCAGACTACTGAAGTTCGCACAGATACCCATGATACGGTCAGCAGCATTGCTGCTGAACCGTCTGATCAGCTTCTGGGAGCCGGACATCCAGGCTTTCCGGGTACAGGGTGAGAGGGTGGACCTCACCCTGACCGATGTATACTTTCTGACGGGGTTTCCCTGCCTGGGCAGGGTGGAAGACACACAGCCGCGGGTTGCCGCGGACGTCGACATGGAGGACATGTTGGAGAGGTACTGCGGTCCGGATGCGAGGGTGCATAGGAATGCACTCCTGGTGAGAGACCTACAGGAGCCGGCAGTGCAGGCCATGGCGGCGTGTGTGGTGCGGGTATTGGGTTCCCAGTCACCTGAGAAGGTGTCTGGGGGTCAGATGCAGATGGTAGAGCGCGTACTGGATGGGGTGTACTATGCGTGGGGCCAGATGTTCCTGATCTGCGTTCAGCGACAGCTGACGGCAGCGAAGGAAGATGGCAAGGGCTTTTGTTTTGGGTCCTTCTTATGTGCCTTCTTTATGGAGAGGGTACCCACACTGCGGCCACGGGTGCCGATCAGGCCAGGAGGGATGAGGGAGCCGAGGATGGTTCGTTGGGGCGAGATGATGCACCGCCGTGGTGGCAGCGACGTGGGCAGGTACTTCATGCAGGAGTTGTACCTGCAGTGGCTCCAGATACCACTGACACTGGACGACTTCCCGTATCGGGACATGGACTTCACAGGAGATCCAGAGGCGCCACGAGCACCAGCACAGGCATGGGGTCCGGACGGTATGTATGTGGTTTTATTACATGTTATGTATGTCAAATTTTATGTATATGATAGTAGATAGATATATTGTGGCTGACATATGGGTGATCTTGCAGATGTGGGTCCGAGGCCACCTCCAGGACATGTGGCATGGAGGGGTATTGTGGCCGTTCCAGCGCTACCTGGGCGAGGGGAGGTGCGGCGCCGGGATCCAGAGGTGACACTAGAGTCGGTACGGGAGCTACTAGATCGGTTGTTGATAGGAGTGACCGACGAGGGATGGCGGGATGTCGATCCTGATGTGGTACGGGATTGCATGGGGGCACCCCGAGAGTTCAGATCCATCGCGATCCGGGTGGCGATCTTGGTGGACCGGGTCCGGGCACAGGAGGCCGGAGGAGAGGAGGACTTTCCGGAGGAGGAGCGAGGGGAGGACTCAGAGGCAGCCGATGCAGGCAGTGATGCAGGATACGACTCTCATTAGGGAGTACAGGGGACTCCCGCCGAGTTTTTGTAGCTACGGCATGTATGTTGATGAGGTTGTTAGGGATGTATAGCCATTTTTTGTATAGCTGAGTACAGGGGTACTCAGGACATGTATAGCACTGAACATGTATATTTTTTGATATATATATATATGCACGTGGATGCACTTTTTATATGATGTTGTTTTATTTGTACGCACGTGGATGCGCTTTGTGAGTTATGATAGGTTTACATTGCACGTGGATGCAAGTAGGTTAGGATGTTAGGCACATGGATGCAAATGTGGATGCGATGCAATCTTTTTTTTTTGGGGGGGGTTTTTATATATTTTTATGAGATGCGATGTAATGATGATGCATGATGTTACATGGTGTGATTGATATGCCATTCTAGGATGTTGTTGGCCATTTGGTCTGCGACACTATTTTGGGCTCTGGGGACATGTGTGAATGTGATGGATTCAAATTGTCGACTGAGTTGTTTTGTGCGCAGGAATTTTCTAAAAAGGCAGGGATCACGCACCTGGTAGCAGTTGTTGAGCTGGGAGACAAGTAGCTGGGAGTCAAGGAACACATGAAGGTGACATATGCCCAGTTGGAGGGCGGCAGTCAAGAGACCGGTCACAGCGTCATACTCTGCCTGGTTATTGGTAGCAGCGCCTATACATATCCCGTCAAGGTGAATCATTTCGTTGGAAGGGGAGTACAAGACCCATGCTACAGAAGCCAGGTTGGGAGACCAGCGGCTTGCGCCATCAGCGAAGCCAGTGTAACAAAGTGGAAGGTGGTCCATCTGTAATCATGCAGAAATGATGAATGTAAGATGATGGTAAAAAAGTGAAAAAACAAAAAGAGAGCAAACTGTACAATGCGGACCAACGAGGTCGCAATTTATTTATAGGGATAGAGACTCCTTAGGATGCAACCCCTCATGGGGGTTGCGTAAAGGAAGGTCTTCAGAGTCGGTTTCAGTATGAACAGGAAGTTCCTTCGGCCATGTGTCCATGTGATGGTTGAGAATGGCGGGGTCGAGCCCAGGCATCCCGGTAGAGGGCCAAGCAAAGACATCACGGTACTTGTGGAAGAGTTGTTTGTAGTTCTCCATCTCGTGCTCACTGCAGGAGGCTCCTAAAGTGATGAGTTCAGGGGCACATCCTGAGAACTTTGAGGGAGGAAGAGGATGCTGTTTCTGACGGACGGGGGGTACATCAGGCCATGTGTCGATGTGGTGCTCTATAATTGCGGGGTCAAGACCAGGCATTTCAGTATAGGACCAGGCAAAGACATCACGGAATTCTTTGAAAAGGTTTGTGTAGTCCTCAATCTCTTGTTGACTGCAGAATGCTCCTAAAGTGATGAGTTCAGGGGCACGTCCTGGGGCAGCGATATCAACTTGGATGACAGGTGAGATGTTGGCCATGTTCCCCTCTTCGAAGGCGTCAGGAGCAGGAATAGGATCCTTGAACCAGTCGACCTTGGTGGGGAGGAAGTCTTTGGATTCAACCGCGTATTGGGTAGCGGAGCTAGAGGAGGATGCTTCTGGGATGAAGTAGGAACGATGATGCATATCATCCCAGGGATAATCCGGGGCAGTAAGGGCCTCAAGAATCTCCTCATCGGTACGGAAAGTTTGCGTCGTCAAATCGGTTGACGAGGGGGAAGTGGTGGAAGAAATCATATAGATGGTATTAATCTCTCCAGAAGGTGAAGAGTCTGGGGGGTAGATCTCCTCAATGGTAGGTGGTGCCGTCTCAAGATCCAGATTGTTCATCTCATAGAGAGCTGCTCTGTAATCCGGGAGATCGGGACAATGATGGGAGTAATGCCCGTAAACACCGCATATGGCGCAAGAGTGGTTGGTGCGTAAGGACTTGTCTTTAGGCTTAGGAGTGGGGTTTAGTTCGACAATTGGGATGTTGGGGTCATCGTCGAGCATCTGCATGTGTTTCTGTAGGGCTGGTAACTGTGGACACTGGTGAGTGGCATGGCCCAACTCGTCACACAGCGAACATTTGGGAGGAGCACGAAACACTGGAGGGTTTTTGACTGTCTTGGGAGGTGGGACAGCAGTGTAAGGTTGTGGGCCTCTGCCCCCAGTGGGTTTGGGAGGAGGAGGGGGAGTCGTGGAGGACGAAGGGGTAGAGACACCAGGAGGTGGATAAGAGGTAGTAGCCATGGGTTGCACCGGTTGGAGGACGACATCTGGTGTCGGCGGGCGAACGGGAGGCGAAAGATACCAGACAGGTAATCCCAAGGTTAACCCCGGGAGGCTAAGGGTAGCCATAACCGGGGCGCTTACGACTCCTGATGGAGGGATGAGAAAGGGGATGGTATGGATCGGTGTAACACCAATGTGGCTAGGTACCAATGGTGGTTGATTATTAGTGGGTAGGTTGTCATGGGACAAGGTACATAAGTCAGACACTTCGGGCGTAGATGACGGGGAAGGAATGGATTGAAAGGTGGAGGTCATCGGCGCGTCTGAGTAGACTCCAGGCCCCGTAGCGGAAACAAATGAGGTGGTGGCATGAGAAACAGGTTGTTCAACCATGGGGAGAACATTTTCAGGTGCCGCGGGAGCACTGCGATCATAGTAGGTAAGCTGGTCAACCTTAACCACGCGTCCCTCATGGGGGAACATCATGGTGCGAAAGACAGAAGAGGCAACTACCCGCATGGCATACATGTAGCTGCGGCCAAGTAAAAGGTTATAATCCAATTGGGCATTGATTACCTCAATGTCAATGAGTACAGTTTTGCCACCTAACTGGACGGGGACGTTGGCTAGGAGGCCTTGGGGCTGAGCCAAACGACCGTCGTAGGCGCGTAATGCAGTGGTGGACTGCTGGAGAGGAGGGGACCCCAGCTTCTGCCATACGAATGTAGACATAACGCATGTGGAGGCACCCTCATCGATGATGCACCGATGGATGACAAGATTCCTAACGGAGACAGTAACTTGGAATGCTAAGCTGGAAGGTAGGCGTGGTTCAGACTGGTCTAAATCAAATGCCATCGAATTCGAATCATTTGGGTCAATGCCCCCAATGGCGGAGAGTAAGGTCTTGCGCTGGGAAGGGCAATTCTTCAAGACCTCTAACGCAGACATGGCTGCGGGAGATTGGGCTAGGTCGTCTACGATGCTGTAGTTTGACGCAGCGCGCGCGTTGGGGTTATTGTTGATTCGGCGAAGTGGGAAACGAGGTGCTTTCGCAGCGCCGTCTATGGGCGGCGGAGGTATACGTAACGCCTGATCGGTGGGATGGGCGTTAGTAGTTTTATCCGTGGGAGTGGCTTCAGAGGTGGAGCCATATTGGTTCCGACGGGTCTGCAGGTTGACGTCAGCAGATGACATCATCAGCAAGTGGTGGGTTCCTGAGTCAAACATGGGTTGATCAGGAGTGGCGTATGTGATCTGTTGTTGTTGGGGTTGCACGTTAGCTTGAGGGGCCAACGGCTGAGTGTTCACCACGCCTTGGGTTGGTAAGGGGTTTTGCAGCACCAAAGGGGGTTGTTGAGGTTGGGGGGGGTTGGGCGGTGCTTGGGGAGCCGCATGCCCTTGGCGATGGGCCTCGTCAACCCAGAGTTGCCGAGCTCGCTCTAAGTGTGGGCAAGCGTGTGTGTAGTGGCCATAGACCCCGCAAATAGAACAAGGATGGTTTGTTCGCAAATTGGGGTTTTTAGCCTGCTTAGGTGGGCGATCAGGGTTTTGATTAGCGGGGGCCGCGTTGTTGTTGTCGGGGGGATTAGCTGGTTGACCAGCTTGGTCTGCAGGTTGGTTGTTCCCCCGATTACGGCCCTTGCTGCGGTTCTGTTGGCCTTGGTTACGTTGGTTGTTCTGGTTTTGCTGCGGGTTTTGTTGGGCGTAGACTTGCCCTTGGGAAGCAGGTGGATTTTGAGGTTGCGCAGGTGCGGGAGCAGGCTGCGGAGGATGATATGTAGGTTGAGGATGAGCAGGTGCAGCAACTTGAGGGGGTTGCTGATATGGCTACGGAGCAGGTTGTGGATGTGCCGCAGGGGTTGCCTGGGGCGGATAATAAGCGGGTTGGGCTTGTGAAGGCGCAGGGGCTGGGGCAGCCTGCGGATGGTAGTAAGACTGAGGTGCGACTGGGGGAGCATAAGCAGGAGTCGCATAACCGAAGCATTGAGGTGGACATGAGGGTCCATGGGAATGGTGGTGTGTCATGGGAGCATATGAGTTGGTTGCTCCAGACTGTGAGGTAGCCCGCGACAGGTCGGGGCCAGGGGTAGGTCGTGCTATAGAAAATGGTTGAGGATGCGAAGAAACACGACCGATGATGCCGTCTGCAGCGTGGGATGCCCCCGGCGCATCGTGCTGGGAGGACTCGCCGCGAGGGGCGTCAGGTATAATGGTATAAAGGTAACCCGACTGGGCGTAAATGAGGTCGAACTGCTGTGCCTTAAGGATGGCCTCTTCTTCAGACTGGGGTCTTTCTGAAGCTACATCCTTAGCGATAACAGGAAGCAGGGACTTGAGGAACCAATTGAGGAAGATACGGTCGTCTAGTTTGATCTTGCATAAGCTACGGCGTCGACGCCACTCATGGATATGGTCCGTGATATGGGTAGCCGTGTTTTGTCTACAAGATAGAAGGAGCTCAACGCCCGCGTCATAGCGGACAGGCAACTGGAAGAACTGCAGGAATGTCGAGGCAAGGGAAGCAAAGGTGGCATGGGTCCCATGAGGTTGCTCGATATACCATTTGGCTGCAGAGCCAGTGAAGGTGCGCTGTAAGAGACGGAGGCGAACAGAGTCATCCACTATGGAGTTAGAGGAACACCATAGGTGGAAAGACATGATATGGTTTTGTGGGTCCTCACCGGCCTTACCCTCGAACTTAGGGATGTCCGAGGGAAGCTTGGTAGGCATATGAGGCCATGCAGGGTCGTGTCGAATAGGGTCGTTGGTCAATCTGGCCAGGTCAGGTAGGTTGAGGCTAGCCATGAATGGCAAACTGGAAGAAGGATGTGACACAGTAGTGGGTTGGACCAAGTTGGGGCCAGTGCCCCCAAGTGGAGGGACAAGATTTGGGGTGGTGCCCCCAAGTGGGGGAACTGAGGTAGTGGAGGATGGTCCAGCACCACCATAGGTAGTGTGAGCCACTGATGTAGTGGGGATAGGTATTCCCGTTGCGGGAATAGGTACCGTGAGGGGTACGGTAGATGAGGGTCCCATGGAGGGCATACCCAAAACTGGTGTAGTAACTGGTGTAGTGGTGGATTTGCCACCAATGGTCCCTATGACAAACGGAGTGGAAGTCATGCCAGCCATGGGGCTAGTAGGGGCAGTGTAAATAGGGTTCTCAGACTCTTCGTCAGAATCCAAGGTAAAGTAAGGGGCGTCACTATGTGGTGACGGAGTCCTATGTCGCTGACGAGTGGAGTCAAGTGACAAAGCTCTAGATCTGTGATGAGTGGTATCAACGGACAATGATCGGAATCTATGACGGGTGGTGTCGAGAGAACCGTGCTGTGGGGGCTCGCCCCTGAGGCGCCGAGAATGTCTCGGGGACTCAATGGTGACAGATGGTGTCTAATCTCTGTGGGTTGAGGTGAGTATAAAAACAGCTCAAAAAGGCCTAATGCAACCGAGTGTGCAGAAGGAGAGCTAAAAAACAAGGCACTCAGGCCAACAACCAACTCAAAACACCCACTGTAACAGCTGTGCTACAATAGGTGGAGTAACAACAAAGATGGTCAGAATACCAACAAGCAGCAGGTTTCCTAGAAACATAAAATGGTGGACTCACTAGACCAAAGGGAGGTAAAGGAGCATGCAAACACCTAACTAAAAGTATTCTGACTCAACTAAACATATCCTCTGCAAGGTGATGAAATCCAAGTGAGACAATATGAGTAGAGAAGCCAAGTGGCTATGATATCCCCCTACCGGGAGGGACACCGGGTAGTCAATCCTAGAAGAATGGCAACTAAGATACCCCGTTCATGACACGTCCAGAAAGGTGAATCTGCCGTTTAGTTCGTTGACCGCAATACCCCTATACAGGGATATCCCGCGAACCGCGAAAGGTAGCCCTTCGGTTACTGAATGGAGTGCGGTATTCCACTCAGGCCTCCGGAACCAGTCTCCCGACTTCAACCCTCCTAAGGGAGAGGCCCTCTGATAAACTGGTCGTGACCATGCCAAAAAGTACTAGGGGATTTTGGTTCCCTATTTGGACAACAACTATGTCTCAAGTGAAAGTGACCGAGGGGTGTTATTGGAAGCCTATCCCCCCAACCCTACCTAACTACAATGATTCTTTTGTGTTCCCCAAGTGGGGTTAGAATGTTGGTTCAATTAGGTACTTTTTAAGGCTCACTTGATTTATGTGACAGAGTGTGTGCTCGTGAGGTGATGAACCCAAAAAATAGAAGTGCCACAAGGGGGGCAACTTCCAACTATCAATAATGCTGAAATTGAAATTTTAACTTGCAAAATTTTCTGAATTAAAAATACTGAAATTTCTAAAAGAATTCTGTAAAGGGAACAGAAATTGTGTTGCAGAAAGGCTGTAAGGGAGGGAGGGTGCAGGTAGGACAGAGGGCTGTTCAGATGCAGAAAATATTGCAGCAAAAGGGGCTGGGCTCAAAACAGGAAAAGAGCATAAATCAGACCGCGGGTCTGTGGCGAAACAGAACAGGCAGACCGCGGGTTTGAGGGAAACAGCGGCGGTCAGGTCGCGGCTTTCGGGCCAACAGACGCAGTCGGGACGCAGAAAATAGGGAAAAAGACGCAGTCAGGTCGCGGCAAAAGGGCTAACAGACGCAGTCGGGACACCCGAAAGAGGCAGATAGCCGCAGTTGGGACGCGGGAAAATGGCCGACAGGTGCAGTTAGATCGCGGCAAACAGGCTGATTAGCCACGGTCGGATCGCAGGTAACAGACTTGAATCCGCCGGCAGGGCGTCGGAAGCAGTCTGAGAGCCGTGGTCGGATCGCAGGTAAAGGCCTGAAAGGCGCGGTCGGGACGCGACTGCAGAGGGAAAAGACGCGGTATGCGGCGGCCGAAAGGGACAGCCGAAAGTAAAAAATTCAAAACGGAAACCAGAAATTCAAAATCCAGGGGAGTCGCCAAAACTGTATCTAGGGTTTTACCCCTAGCTTGTGCAAATGAGCACCTACTAAGGAGAATGGACTCCTTAGTAGCAGTTCAGTAAATGTAAATTATTAAACTAAAACAGAAATTAAATTACTTCTAAAACATGCATGAAACATAAACATCAAATGAAAAGAATGACTTTTTCTATTAATGTTACCTTCAATGTAAAGGTTTGATGAAGCCCTTTGCAGTGTCCAAGAGGATGCTCCAAGCTTCAATATGCTCCTTCTCCTTCTCCAATGGTGGGGATGGGCCAAAAGTGGCTCTCAAGGTGAAAGTAGTTCAATGATGAACTAGGGTTTCGAGAGAGATTTTGGCAGAATAAGGGTGCTTGTGATTGTGGATATGGAATAAGGGATCTCCATCACCTATTTATAGTTTTTTGGTGGTGGAGTGCTGACCCATGGTTTTAGGAAACACATGGTTTTGTGCAGCTGTATAGGGTTTTTTCCTCTTTTTCCTCATTATTTTATATTTTTTCTTCCTTTTTTAGGGGTTTTTGCTATTTTTAGAGGAAAAATGGGGTTTTTTAGCCTTTTTTAGGCTATTTTGATGGTTTTGTGGCCTTTTGGAGGCATTTTAGGCCTTTTGGAGGCTTTTTAATGGGATTTTTTGGGATTTTAAGGGAAATATGGTAGGAAAATGGACAAATGAGCCATATAATGTGGTAGATGAGGTAGTGAACACTTTTTGGGTGTTAACACTCGTCAAACCACAATGATGGAACACTCTTAAGATATGTACAATGGGTGGAGTACTCAACCTCCAAGCTACACATGACAAACCAAATATCAATAAAAAACATTAGGAACCCCTTAGTTGAAGGGTGTTCCACTCAAAAGTATACAAAGACATGTGTGGACGAATATATTTGTCAATCCACCCCTCAATGTGTATAATACTCCTTGCTAAGAGAAAAACCCTGGCCACTTAATAATGTGGCATGCCCCCAAATATGTGAATGTATACAAAACTATGACATGCAACCAAAATCTTAGAAGTCACCATATGTGTATTGATGCCCTAAAAAGACGAACATCCATGAACAAAAAGACATTAAGATATATTACAAATACCTCCAAATGAAAATGTCCATTTGCAACCCATTGAAACATGGAATTCAACACTAGTTCAAGGCCTCATGCCATATGAGGGGTAGCATGCCACACAGTAAGAGGAGGAATGCCTTGCATGTGGACACCTGGAAATTGAAATTGAGCAAAACTCATGTAAGTCTATGTTTTATGTTAGTCTTCCTCACTTGTTGTATATAAAGGGAAAATATATATTTTGTTATCACACAACATCATTATACTTTATTCTATGTTTGTAATTGTCTTGGAGAAGTCTTGTAGGAAGAAAGACACCAGAGTTTGTGATGTAAACCTTAGGATAAGAAAATTAGGAGAGATAGATGTCTTGGATGTTATTAGAGAGTTTTCTCTTTTGAGACATTAGGGTTTGTGCTATGCAAGTAAACCCTAGAGAAGAACATGATGTTAGAGGAAGTGACAATTTGTCTTATAGAGCTAATTCCTTGCATGATATTGTATCCTTGGTTTCGTGCAATGCTTGGAGGCTAAGGAAATATTATGGAGATCCTAGGTTGACGAGTCTTGATCTTAGAGTGATGCCTATCTTGGAAGAAGAATTTTTTATTATATGTGGGATTTTCCATGAAGGTAATGATTTGAAGAGCTAGGGTTTGAGGACATAAACCCTAGGATGGAAATGTAGACTTAAAGGCTAGTGCTTGTCTTGTATGCCACGTGCTTATTTGATGCAAGATATCTAGGGTTTGTAAACCGTAATGAATACAAGAATTATAGTAGCTTTGTTTGTGGTATTAAAGTACACTTGAATTATATGTATTGTCTTGACCTAATATGTGAAATTGGGCTGAATTTAAGTGAAATATTGTTGCTGTAAATTCATATTTTAGGGTTGAAATTTCATAGGAAATAGATCCAAGAAACCTCAAGGTTGAGGTGAAATTTATGAAATTGCATTAAAATTTAAAAGTTATATTCATGAAATTTTTACATTGTATCTGAAGGTCAAATATTTCAGCTCGTGAACCTAGGAGTGGTTGTTTATTGGTGAAACCCTAGTCTGCTTGAGATGAGCACTTTCACTTGTGAAGGATTTGATGGGTTGAAACTTAGTTTTTCTTGTGATCATAAGAGTGTGCTCTCACCTATGATAGGTATTGAAGAAACTCCATTGATGGGTGGTATATATTTATCTCTGCATGTGGGATTCCTGAAGGGACATGTGATGTTTTATTTGTTCCAATAGTTGCTAATATGTTTCACCTATGATAGGTGGAGGATCAACATCATTGATGGCTGGTATGTGATCTATTTTCAACAGGTGTGCTACCTAGGAGGACCTGGGATAGGTGGTTGATTTGTTCTGATATATGCCAATGTTTGGAGTGGATTGATGCGTGGCATAGGCATGCTTAAATATTCATTTTTATTTTTATTTTTGGAGACTAGGATGGGTTGACTCATTCTATGATAGATTCATAATTATTGGATGATATTTTTTGGGTGGAATCGTGCCTCAAGGGTTTAAATGGATGGTGACCTTACTCAATTTCAATGTTTGTTACAGTTGTGGAAGCTTCTAATGTTATTCCTTGGTTACAGTATTGGATGAAGATATTGTAAATTTATGGAGAAAGTGATCATGGATGTGAGATATAAATGATGTTAATATATTAATGAATCTTATAGGTCATTTTATGCATTGTATTTTGTACTTGACCTTAGAGAGTGGATATTTAATGTTGTACTCTTCATATGTGTACTATTGTCTTGGAGCATTTTGGAATGAAGAAGGTTATGGAAGATATAACTTTGAGATAGGTTCAAAACCTATGGTAGTGGAATCTATGAATCAACAAACAGAACAAGGAGATTGGACTAGTTTATGGTCGAGGATGATCTCATAGTATCTCCATATTGTTATATAACCTTTATCATGAAGGTAGGTGGGTCTGATAAAAGTAGTTTGGAAAAAATGGAATAAATATGTGGTTAAATCTACTCCACCTAATGGTCTTCTTTTAATGCTATTTATCGAAGCCCTTGTGGATTCTCTTGTATATCATAAAATTCACTTAAAAAAGAACAAGGAAAATGAGATGTATGAAAATGAGGAAGGCTATGAATTGATTGCATATGTGGGTAAATAGCACATAAAAGGTAGATAACACATGAAAGGTAAATAACTAAAATGACATAAAAAAGACAAATTCATGAGTATTACGTACCTTTGAATACAATTGATGGAGTCTCTCCACATAGGCTACTGGTCAGTTGGAATTCATAGTGCGATGTCCTATAGAAATCAATTAACGATGAAATGTTTTATTCATGATAAATAATTTAAGAAATAGACATGTATTTTAAAATTAACAGGAGTCTATAATACATAAGAATAAATATCTCTTTGAGCTCCTCTTTGTTTTGAGAATAATGTAATATTCTCTACTAAGCAGGACCAACCAGGTGAAGGTGGAAGCTCTTATGTCCCCCCCCTCACGTCACTCTCAATTCCCCATAGCCAATGCATGTACTTGATTTTTATTTTTTATTTTTTTTATGTGCAAACATGTGGATTTCGTCATAAAGAAACATTTACCATTCATTCATTAAAATATAACATTCATTAATTCACTCATCCATTCATTAGGCCAAAAATAAGTTTTATAGTGTTTTTTTAGTCACTAAGTGCTCACCCCTAGATGATCAAGATCTAAATTAGCAAGAGTTAGTCTTGGATGTTGATTTTTAATTAGAATACCATTCCCTATTGAGAGAAAACACAATATATGATAAGACTGATTTGATTAATGTCAATGTGTGACCAAAAGATAAGTCAATGGGACTCAAAAGTACACTAGTGACAACATGCTATTGAAGTGCTCAAAGCAAGTCCTAAAAAATAGAAATAAAAGGTACAAGCAATTATAAACATATAAGAGATGAAAATAAATCCCACTACTTTCCATAATCTCTATATGTACAAGTATAGGAGGGGGGAGAAGCATGCATAACCATATTAATCACTCTAAAGCTACCAATGCATTGCTTCATAATGTAATCTGGAGATTGCTTGGAGCTTGTTAAAGTTTTTAAGAAAATAAACAAATGAAGGACGAAACACAAGTGCGAAGATTGGTTTCCTTCTCATTATTAACCATAAACTTATATAGGATTACATCACACAAAAATACCACAGGGAAAGACCATGGAACATAAAATACTATGGGACATCAAAGTGTCCTAGTCAAACTAACCAACTAACTACTCAACCGCTCAACTAATTAATGCACTAATGACTAGTGAGATTGCAATTCTTAACAAACCCCCTTAATCACAACTAGGATAGTATTCTCAGCATTAGCAATTCCTAAGTGCTTTATCTGAAACTCAAATGCAAGTGTTCCCAATGGTTTGGTAAACATCTCATCCAATTTCTCCTTAGGGCCACATAACAATAAAGCGATCTCTCCATTATTGACTAACTCGCGAATGAAATGATAGCGAGTGTCAATATGTTTACTCTTTATATGAAATACGTTTTGCTTGGACAATGTTATTGCATAACTATTTTCACAAAATAGGAGTTGGATATTTTTTTGTGTCCCATTTCATTCAAAATTCTTATCATCCAAACTGTGTGGCACGTGACTGTATTTGCTGCTACATAATCTACTTCTGCAGATGACATGATGACAATGGGATGTTTTTGAGAGGCCCATGAAATCAGATTTGTACCCAAATGGAAAGCATAACCAGATGTGCTTTTCCTATCATGAATAATTCCTACAAAATCACTGTCAGTGTACCCTATGAGAGTATTGTCTTGTGAATGAGAGTACCAAAGTCCATATCCAATTGCACCTGCAACATATCTCATAATTCTTTTACCAACTTTCCAGTGAGATTCTTTGGGAGATTCCATAAACCTGGAGATCAAGCTAACATCATACATCAAATTAGGTCTAGTTGCAGTCAAATACATTAAACTTCCTACCATTCTTTTGTAAATTGTAGAGTAAACTGATGGT
Source organism: Larix kaempferi (assembly GCA_027924585.1). Lineage (NCBI taxonomy): Eukaryota > Viridiplantae > Streptophyta > Pinopsida > Pinales > Pinaceae > Larix > Larix kaempferi. Next base: position 3,223,630 of record BSBM01000765.1, on the reverse strand, counting down.
CTATAATCATTCTTGCTTAGCTTTGTGCCTATAGCAATGGGGTTTTCTGCTAGTTTGGATTCATCCATTCTAAATATCTGCATAGTATTTGTAGCATACTTATGCTAACATATGAAGATGCCATGTTCACTTTGGTTAACTTCAGAACAAGGAAGTCTTCATAAGGACTAGATCAATCATTTCAAACTCCTTTTTCGTGACTATCTTAAATTCTTCCAACATCAAATTTCCAGTGTAAATCATATCATTAACATAAATACATACAATCATAATGATACATTGCATATCTATGTTTTGACATACATAGTGGGCTCATTATTGCTCCCATTGAACCCATTGTTGATGAGGTAGGAATCAGTTCTGCCATACTAACCTCTGGGAGATTGTTTTAAACCATACAAGGCCTTTTTCATCTTGCACAATTTGTGTTCTTGACCCTTGATTGCATATCCATGTGTCTGGTATACATATACTTTTTCCTCAATTATTCCATTGAGAAAGGCATATTTTACATCCATTTGATAAACAAGCCATTGGTTTTGCGCTGCTATTAATAGTCAATCTACGATGGTGTCTATCCTTTCTACTGTAGCAAAGGTTTCATCATAATACACACCATACCATTGAAAAAATCCTTTGGAAACCAACTTGTCTTTATGCTTCTCTATCTCTGCTTTTTCATTTAGTTTGGTCTTATAGACCCATTTGACTCCAATACTACTTTTTTCGAGTGGGAGATCAACTATATCCCAAGTCTGATTTCTTTCTATGGAATAAATCTATTCATTCATTTCTTGTACCCACTATGCATCCTTTACTGCTTCATCAAAATATGTGGGCTGACAAGAAAATAGAGCATACTGTAGTTGCTCATAATAACAAGACTCTACTCATATATCTCCCTCAAACTTTTGGTTTTCTGGTCATGTGGTGGAATGTCTACTGGGGTTTCTTCTTGTTGTTGTACCTCCAATATTGGCATTTTGAGTGGTAGATATGGTGGAATTGAACTTTCTTTTTGCTGAATATCTGCTGAAGCATTCTGAGGATCACTCCAACATTTTTCTTCCATGAACTTAAAATATCTACTCACCACGACTATTTTGGTGATAGGATTATACAACTTGTAAGCCTTGTGATGCTCACTGTAACCAATGAAGATACATTTCTCACTCCTTTTGTCCAGCAATTTTCTCAAATCATTAGGTACATGTGCAAATAATACACATCCAAAAACTGTGAGATGTGAGACACTAATATTAGTGCCACTCCAAGATTCTTCAGGAATATCGTATTTAACACTCATGGTAGGATATTTGTTCAATAAATCAACTGAACATGAAAGAGCTTCAACCCAATAATCATCAGACAACTTATTATATCGGACCATACTTCGGGCCATGTTCATGATGGTTTGGTTCTTCCATTCATCAACTCCATTCTGTTGTGGAGTTTATCTGGTAGTGAGTGTAAGTTTTAAACATGTGCAGAGAAGCAAAGCATACAGATTCTTTTAAGAAAAACAAATATTGCACCACAACATTCACACATAGTACATAGAGATTTACCTTGGAAACCCTTAACCGGTAAAAACAACAAACCTTGGAGCCAGAACTCCTCTTTTTCTCATCCATCATTATGAATCACTCATAATAAAATAGAGGTATTCTAGAACATCCAATGCCCTAATCTGTTAAACTGGATTAGTAAATAGATCCCAATCCCTTAACCGCTGATAGACGCACCCTCCCCTCCACATACATGAAAAGAATATAACACATACCCAACAGTCTCCCACTTGTTGTTTTCTCTGCATAACAATGAGTCACATACAAATAAATTCATGGGTTCAGGGCATCAATGACCATAGATTCTCTACACCAAGATAAATTCTCTGTACTAACAGACTTTGTTAATAAGTCTGTAAAATTCTTCAAGGTGTCAACCTTCTCCAGCAACACCTTCTAGTCTTCAACCATATCTCTCACAAAGTGATACTGCACATAAATATGCTTTGTCTTAGATTGATAAGGAGGGTTCTTTGCTAGTAAGATTGCACTTTGTTTGTCACAATCTAACCTTACAACTTTCTGTACAAACCCAACACCTGAACATAATCTTTGCAGCCATACATATTCTTTACTTGCATGAGTGGCTACAATATATTCAACTTCGGTAGTTGAGAGTGAAACTACATCCTGTCTGTTTTTCAGCCAACTAATAGCTTTTCCAAATAGGCTAAACACATACCCACTTGTAGATCTTCTATGATCAAGATCTCAATCCTAGTCTATATCAACAAATCCATGTACATTTATTAGTTTGTCTGGTCTAGGTCTTCCTTGATAGCAGATTGCATAATTTGTAGTGCCACATAAATATATGAAGACCCTCTTTACATTTGTCTAGTGCTCCTTCCCTGGTTTTGACATATATCTTCTCAATACTCTCACACATGAGTAATGTCCAGTCTAGTACAAACCATTGCATACATGAAACTTCAAACCGCACTAGCATATGTAACTCGTTCCATATCTTCTTCCTCTTCCTATGTTTTGGGACACTGATCTATAGATAAATTTACACCTACAAGTATAGGGACCTTTACTAGCTTACTTTCCAACATTAAATCTCTGTAGTACTGTCTTGACATATTTTCTTTGATTTAACAGTTCTTCCTGTTTGCACAATCTCTTTTAATATCCACTCCTAGTATTAAGTTTGCAGCATCGAGATCGTTCATGTCAAATTTGGAGGATAATTAAGACTTCAACTCCTTTATGACATCTTTGTTGTTTCCAATCAACAAATGCCATCAACATACAATACTATGTTAATGAAGTGATCACCAACTTGTTTGGAGTATACATAATGACCATCCTTGCTTCTCACAAACCCCAATCCAAGTATGTGTGTGTCAAAATTTTGGTACCGCATCCTTGGAGATTGATTTAAACCATAAAGAGAATTCTTTAGTTTACATACCAGCTCTTTCTCTCCCTTTACTGTGAACTCTTCTGGTTGTTTCATGTAGATTTATTCTTCTAGATCCCCATGTAAGAATGCTGTCTTCACATCCATCTTCTCTACTTCGAGATCAAAAGCAACAGCAATAGAAATAAGAAATCTGATGGAAGTTATTTTTTCAACTGGAGAAAATATTTCACCAAAATCAATTCCCTCTACTTGAGAATACCCCTTTGCTACCAAGTGGGATTTTTACTTATCCACTTTACCTTATGCATTTAACTTCTTTTTAAATAGCCATTTGTTTCCAACAACGTTTCTTCCAGCAGGTAACTCAACTGGATCCCATGCTTCATTTTTGTCCAAGGCTTCCATTTCTTCAAGCATGGACTTCTTCCATATATCTCTATCCTTTGAATCAATAGCTTCCTTCACATTTATAGGATCATCATCAGTAATAGATAAAGAAAAAATAGACCCGAAATCAGGAGGGGAATACCTTTCTGGTTTCCTTCTTTCTTGATATGATCTCCTCAAAACTAGGGTATGAGGTTCTTCTTCTTCCGATTCAGCTTCTTCCATTGAGTTAGATTCTTCATCAAGTCTAACTCAAAATATATCCTCTCTAGATCCTTTTACATTGGAGTCACTTCTTGTCTGGGAATTCCTTTGACCTCTCTAAACACAACATCCCGACTATAAACAGTCTTCTTACTTACATGATTCCAAAGCTTATAACCTTTCATACCATCTTTATAACCAATAAAGATACATTTTCAGATTTATTTTCCAGCTTACTCCTTTTCTCCTTTGAAACATGTACATAAGCATCACAGCAAAAAAAATTCAGATGTTTAATAGAGGGTTTTTTACCAGTCCATATCTCTTGTGGAGTTTTGTCAACCATTGTTGATATGGATAATTGATTTACCAAGTAACATGTTGTCTCCACTACCTATTCCCAGAATTCTTGTCCTATATCGGCACTGCTTAGAATGCCTCTTGCCTTTTACATCAACATCCTATTCATCCTTTCAACAACTCCATTCTATTGAGGTGTGTATGCAGTAGTATTCTACCTTTCTATACCATACTTCTTACATAATTCCTCGAATTCATTCCCACAAACTACCTAGTTTCACCCAAATATTTACTGCAGTCTCTTCTCCAGATACTTTCAACAACACTGAGTTTGATAAGCACAGTGGGATTGTACTCCTCGCTATTCTATCTATTTTCTCCCAATATTCTTTCGACGCTCCTATGGGTGGTGTATCTGGATCCAAAACAATCCACTATTCCTAATCTTCAAGAAGATCCTCCATTTTGAGCTTCCATAGCTCAAATTTCTAGCCGTTAAATTTCTCGATCTCAATTCTTGAACTACTCTCCATTCTCCTTCAATGCAAAAATTAAAGATGAAAATATCCCACTGAACCCAGGTTTATCACAGACCCAGGATCTATAAACCGCGCTAATCCCTCAACAAAAGAGGCATCCCCCTGAAACCAAATAATTAAGCTTTGTAAGCATGTTTTTTTATTGATGTATGGAATTTCCTATGCCCAACAATCAATTGAAACTCACATAATTTTTATTCCCATTGGTTGGAATCGTTGATACCACATGTAAGTTTTAAACCTGTGCAGAGAAGCATCCAATACCCTAATCCGTTAACCCATATTAGTAAATCGACCATAATCCCTTAATCAGGATTAAATTAAATATTTTTATAAAATTCCCCAAATATGTGCAGGAGGGATCGTCACATCACATATGTGTCAGGTGCCGGAGGGATCGTCAGGCGCATCGTTGATAGGCACACTCTCCCCTCCACATACATGCAAAGAATATAACACATACCCAACAATGAGTTGGTGCTGGATGCCATGCTATTTGTAGAACTCTAAAAAATCATATGAATCATATTCACCTCCAGCATCTGACCTGAGCACATTGATGGATTTACCATACTGCTTTTAGTCAATGCCTTGAATTATTTAAACTTGGAGAAGGTATTTGATTTGTGTCTGAGAAAGTAAACCCATATTTTCCTGCTATAATCATCAATAAAGTCAGAAAATAAAGACTACCTCCTATGGATTGGGTTTGCATGGGTCCACATATGTATGTGTGAAATAAATCAAGGTGTTCTTTGGATCGAGATGTGGAAGTGGGGAAATTGTCCCTTTGATGTTTCCCTAAGATACAGTCTTCACAAGAACTAGATTGTTTATTCACGACTGTTAACCCCTTAATCATGGACTGTTTTTGCATAAGACTAAGAATATGGAAGGATAGATGAACAAACCTTTAGTGCCACAACCAGGTTTCATCTATACTGGAAACAATATGTGCATATGAATTTGAAAATATAGCACTTCTAAGACTGAGTGGAAATATTGTGTTCATGGTCATTTCTACTTTGGATAAGAGTATTCTACTGGAGGGTTTATCATAGACATCACAATAGGTATCATGAAACCTAACATCATATTTTTTCTCAATTGGTTGAGCCACATTGATTAGACTTACTTTAGGATTAGGAATATAGTATACATCATGTATAAACTTCTTCGCATTCTTCTTAGTAAGAATAGGAAGAATGCCTTTTCCTTGAGAATGAACAAGATAATGATCACCAAGCTTGATTTTTGTATTGGAACATAGATATAGATCATAAAATAGCAATTTGTTACTTGTCATATGATTGTTGCAGCCACTGTTCGAAAACCATACATATGAATTATACTATTCTTCAGTTACTTGACATGAGATAAACATGACTTCTGATGAGACCTCTTCAACATTAGAGACATGGGATCTACCACTGTTCTGGTCTACTTGGTTCTTTCCGCACTCTCTTTCATAATGGCCATACTTCTTGAAGTAGTTTCACTGAATGTTGTAACTATTAGTCCATCTCTTCACTCTCCCCCTTTGGTTCTGAGAGTTGTGAGAGTGATCAGAGTGATCTGAATGTTCATGTGTGGTTTTATCCTTTGTAGAATAAGAACCTCTTCCTCTTTTTTCTCGTCCTCTACCTACTCTAACTCGACCTCTGTGAAGGGAATCCCAAGTGTTTAAGGCATTTGTCAAAGATTCTTCTTCTTGTCTGAGTCGAGCTTCATTGGACAGAAGGGACCATGTTAATTCTTCTAGGGTAAACTTGGACAGATCCTTAGATTCTTCTATAGCGGTAACAACCATAGAAAATTTATTACTAAGACACTTGAGTATCTTTCAGAGTACAACATTTTGTTCCAATGCTTCTCCATAGGTTTGGAATTGAGTCACTATGCCTGAAACTTGAGTCATGAACCGATCTATAGTTTTTGTTTCCTTCATTTTAAGACTTTCAAACTGAAGTCGAAGGGTTTGGAGTCTTATCGTTTTCACTCTTCCTGTACCTTTGTACGTGGATGAAAGGAGATTCCAAGATTGATGTGTGGTGGTGTATCTTGAGATCCATGGGAAAATAGAGTCCTTGATGTAGCTCTAGATCAGCCATTTTGCAGTGCGATTTATTTCTCAGCAAGCTTCAAGTGTTGTATTTTGAGCATTAGTCATAATGGCTAGAGCAGTTTTTTCTGGTTCTGTGAACTCGTTTTCAACCATATCCAAGCATTTGTTTAGTTGGAGAAACTTTTGCACTTTGATTGACCAAAATTCATAGTTGGTGCTAGTCAACATTGGTTCGAATATCTTCTTCATACTAGTACTAACCATCATTTATGATTGTCCCTTAAACGCAGTCCTACAGGATAGTAGAGATAGCACAGTGCATCACAGGGTGCGTCGACGAAACACTTAGTTTGTGTAGAGAGTGCGTCGATGACATGCTTCCTCCATGCAATAGGTGCGTCGATGGAAGGGTGACGCAATTACTGATAGGGACAATGTGTGTTAGCGCTTCTAAAGGGAAAAATTAAAAAATAGATATGGAATGGCCCAATGCTATGAAGAAATGTCACTCCTCCACATTCATGTGTTCCCGTCTCTGTACACAACCTCCAAGATGTGAGATTTGATCTATGCATGTGTGTGTGATTTCCACTTTGTGAAAAGGATTACCACAAATCAACAGTTATGGATCAGGCTATGCAGCTCTGATAGCATGTTAATTTTTTTAAGAAAAGAAACAAATGAAGGATGGAACAAGGTGGGAATATTGGTTTCCTTCTCATTATTAACCATAAACTTATATCGGATTACATCACAAAAAAATACCATTCGGAAATACCATGGAACATAAAATACTATGGGACATCAAAGTGTCCTAGTCAAACTAACCAAATAACTACTCAACCACTCAACTAATTAATGCACTATCGACCAATGAAATTACAATTCTTAATAGATCTGAGAGGGCTTGGATAGGTAATCCTACAAAGACGCAAGAAGTAGTTAATTGGATATCTCCAATATGTGAATTACAACAAACTTTATATAAGCCTCTTCAATTAAATTTGAGTAAAGAACTACCTAAAAAACTAGCACAAATAAATCAGAGCATAATAAAGAAGAGTACTAAGATAAATCCAAATTGGGATGTCACAATGTTATGTTATTTAGTTACATGCACATATTTCTAAAGAGTATTCTATCTGAATAGAGTATGTTTTAATTTTTAGTTGTTGTCATCAAACATTTAGATAAGTACATATTCTATTACAAAGTTATATAAATGTGTAAGTGCATATTGTCACATGAAAATATTCTCTCTTTTTTTTTTGGAAAGTGGTAGTACCTCTTGACTAGCAGGGTTCGCCTTTGGCAGAGAGACCACGAACCAAGGGAATCTAAGCCGTCAAAATCACCCGGGTATCGCACCCGTCCTGGACCGCACCAACCCTTATCATGGTTGGATTTTAGTATCCACGGGGTTTTGAACCGACGACCTTTGTTCTTAGGGGTGTCATAACCATCACCTGCCATCGACTGTTCTACATCTCACGGATACATGAAAATGTTCTCTTAGATGAAGCCTTCACTTCTTATTTTTCCCCAAAATCTCACATCCCTTTCTGGAATGTGTCCCTCTTGGATCGAGCTAAATTGTGGAGTGAAATAAGGAAGGGATTGCTTCCAGAATTGACTCAACAATATTGAAAGTCATAAGTAGGGCATACATCAAATTGATACTAGTTATGAAAGTGTTTCAGCCATATTTTACATTATAGGGGCACATAAATTTTCCCATACAAGGAATCTTATGGATGGGAGAGAATTATTAATACTAACAAGAACTCGTTTATATGACTAAGCACACTAAATAAAGTTGGGTTACATAACACCCATATTGATACTTTGCATACAACTTCAAAGACAACGTAATGAATAACAACTCAAATTAGAAATTGTCATGCAACCAACTGAAAAAATAATTATGAGCTAAATAGAGTTTCTTTTTGCATACCTAGGAACTTAAACTCTTCCTAGCTAATTTCAATATACATAGTGAACAAAATGTCACTACATCCCATATATATAGAATAAACAAATGTTCAATAGTGATTTCCTAATAATTAGAAAAATGTGTTTTAATACTATACCACAAGTCTACAAGTTAGAGTATTACGCAGGAGCATGATAGCTAAAAGTTCCCAGACCATGAGTGTAATTGTTGGCTCGGTTTTGCAACCAAGCTTAGTGCTATGGGCACCTGCTAACTAGTAGCAGCAGTTTCAATAGAAATAAAAACAATAAACTAAATAAACAATACTTTTCATGGATCTAAGCAAGAATCTAATCAAATAATTTAAATATTTCAAAAATCAAGAACAAGAAAATAAGAAATAATTTTTGTATTGAAAAGTGGGGGGCAAGCAAGTGCTTGCGATATTACCTTCAATGGTGAAGGTTGATGTTGAGCAACTCCCAAGATGAGTAGCTCCAAACTCCAATAGGTCTCTTTCTCCAAGGTTGCTTCAATGGCTAAAAGTGCTCAGGGGAGATTTCAGCAGCATAAGGATGAGATAATGGAAGGATGTGAAATGAGGATCCCCTACCACCTTTTTATAGGTTTTGGTGGTGAGGAATACCATTTGTGGTTTTGTGGAAACCAATGGTATTGACCAACATGGTTTAGGTAATTTTCCCTCCTTTTTCCTTTTTTGAATAAAAATAATATTTTAATTCCCTTTTTAATATTTTTGGGAATTTGGACCCTTTTTGAGGGTTTTTTATGATTTTCTTGGAAAAATAATCTTTTTTAATGGAAAAAGGGGTGTACTAAGGTCTTTTGGTGACCTTTTGTTGGTTTCAGAGGCTCAGATGGTGGAAAAGTGGACAAATGGGTCATGTGAGTAAGGGAATGAGCTAGTGAGCACTTTTTAGGTGTTAACAGATTGCCCCCTGATGTGTGAGGGCAGGAGCTCATCGTATGGCCGATAGACATCATAGTTCTTTTGTCCTTTTTCTGGGTTTTAGGGGAGAGAAGAGACCGGTTGGAGACTGGAGCCACGGCCCTTGGAAGCTGCAAAAACAAAAAATATTACATTGCCTCAATATGAATGAGGTATAATCTCTGATAAAGGACGAGGCGGGCATTCCCATGCTCGTATCAAGACATATACAAAACAATTAGTCCCAAGAAGGGGGATCTAATACGTAAAGAAATATACTGGTACATCATAATGGTCCAGAGGGGACATGATTGTGGGATATACTCATGATCATGGATGATCTCAATAACTGATACACTGGAATAACTGTTGAACTGCTGAAACTGAAGGTGTCCAACATCTGTATGGACTCAATGACTGTGAGCCATCTCTAGGCAGTATTGTAACTGTATACTCAAGGGAGTATGGAACCTGGGTAAATCTGAATACTGTCGCCATGCGCAGCCCGGATATCTATAGAAAAAGTGTAACTGGTGTTATCCATAGGAAGACTCTCAAATGTGGAGGAGTCAGGAGGTATCCGGGGTCTTCGACTAATAACTGAACGGACTAATACCCTGTGCGAGTCTCAACGATGCGATCAAGGTGTTGAAGTCGAGCATGTGAGAAACAACCATTGGGAGAGGCACTGAGGATTCCTCTCGAAATGATTCGTAGGCACTCATCATAAATGGTAATGAGTCCAAGACACAGGGGCCTCTAGGTCTATCCTCTGGAATCAATGTGGTTGTCGTCGACAGAGGGAGACCAGCAACTAACAAGGCAATGATGTTTCCTTGCTGGGAGCGCGAGGTGTAAACTGAAGTGATGTAGTACTGCTGGTAGGACTGACATACTTGTGGGGATGGGAAATAACTGGGTCAAAAATGGGTAGACTCAAACTTCCTTTGTTCAGAGCAAGATGACGTGGTTGACCTGGCAGCGTAGGGAACTGACTTGTAGGTGTGGGGATCATCTTTTAGGGACTGAAGGGTATGTACTGACTCTGGGGGGGTGAAGCTGATGGTAGCTGTCGAGGGAGTTTTCGGGTGACATACTGCAGAATACTCTGAACAAAGGCGACCAGAATGGGGAAGCTGCTATGTGAGGAGATATGATCTGTCGTGGCGCCAAGAGGCACCCTTCTTCCTTCTTCGTAGTTTTAATGAGCTCCAAGAAGGGATAAAAGTGTGCTCTGAAATGGTACTGTCTTGTGGATTTTGTGAGCCCAGGACGGCGCATGCTCATGGTTGCTATCATGTTTAGAGAGTCTGAAAGCGGTAAGTGGACTCTATTGGTGTTCTTTTTCGTGGTTTAGTCTCCAAGGCCAAAAAAGCATAAAATGATGCGGATGGAGAACTCTTCTAGCCGATGTGACTAGAGTATACCTTTTTCGTAATTAGTCTACGAGGTCCGGAAAAGGGGTAAACTTATACCAGGTAGACGCCCTTTCAGATACGTTTATCGAGCATGAAAGGAAGCAAGATTGCTCGGCGATCTTTTCATTGTTTTAGGAGTCAGAAAAGAGCTTAACAGAAACTCCCTAAGTGCCTTTTTCGTAAAAAGGGGTTGCTCGGCCCGAAAAAGGGATAAAATTATACTGAACAAAAAATGGATTGATGAGGGCGAGAAAAGGTCTCAAGCATCGTCATCAGTGCGGAAAACTGGATCCGGTGACATAAGGATTGTCGGAAACGGAGAACGGCCGATGTGGCACGCAAGCCGAGGTGACGAGGGGGCGTGGAAAAAATGCCCGGGAAATCGAAAGGTGAGAGCGAGAAATGATCTCAAGCATCATCACGAGCGTGGAAAACTGAATCCGGCGATATAAGGCACGTCAAAAACGGGCTATGACCGATGTGGCACGCAAACCGAGGTGACAAGGTGTCGGGACACAATGTTGATATTGGTCCTGGTGAGAGCGAGAAATGATCTCAAGCATCATCACGGGCACGGAAATATGAATCCGGCGGTGCACATGGTGCGAAAAACGGAGGTCATAAGGACTCCAGAATGGTGAAAGGAAATAACTAAGTTAAAAAATGGTTGTAAATAAAGGTGAGCCCACCAAGCCAAGGATGTAATGGTGGGGAGAAATGATTACCCGTGGGGGAAAAATACTAGGTGTATCAAATCAACTGAAATATACAAGTGACACGTGACCTCAAAAATGGTTGAGATCACGAATATGAAAAAGTGAGCAGGGTTAATGGTCTGCCCCCATGCTATGTGCATGGGGTTTGTGATTGTGGATCACATATGTGTTGGTTTGAAAGATGGGCTCATTGAGGTGTTGAGATAGAGATGATGGGGAAGGTTCAAAATGATTGATCATGCCCCCTATCCCGGGGTCGAGGTAATCTATTATGCCCCCTAACTCAGAGGTGTCAATGTGGTGCAGATGTTGTCTCATAGAGAGATCAATAGGGCATTGAGCAACTGCTGGCAGGGTGTTATACCATGAGGCTGTGGGTCGTGGTGGCATACTGAAGTGATGATATGATAATGGGGGATTCCCTTTGTGGGGTGGATGCCCCCAGTATCTCCGACGAGGATCACGGTGATGATGAGTAGGCAAGGTTTTGGGCATGCCCCCATGTTGTGGACATGTGGTTTCCTGGTTGATTTGAAAGGGTTCAACCTGTGTGTCAAAGGGATCAATGGAAGGGGCCGACCGGACAGAGGGGTATCCAGTGGAGATCATATAAATGGCGGGGTCAAGGCCAGGCATTTCGGTATCTGACCAAGTAAAGACATCAGTGAATTCTTGGAACAGTTGTTGGTATTCTCCGATCTCATGCTCACTGTGGGAGGTTCCTAATGTGATGGTATGAAGGGCACCAAGTGGGTCAGAGATGTCAATGTGGATGACGGGAGAAATATTGGCCATGGGATCCGTTAACCAGTCGATTTTAGTAGGAAGGAAATCCTTGGACTCAACCGCGGATTGGGTAGCGGTGGTGGATGAAGTCTCTTCCAGGAGGAAGTATGGACGATGGTGCATGTCTTCCCCGGGATAATCAAAGGTAGTAGGAGTCTCGAGAACCTCTTCATCATTGCGGGACCTTTGAGTGGTCAAATCGAGTGATGAGGTAGTGGTAGTCGAAGAGATCATGTAGATGGTGTTAATCTCTCCGGATGAGGATGATGCGGGAGGGTAGATCTCCTCGATAGTAGAGGGTGCCGTCTCTAGGTCCAAATTGTTCATCTCGTAGAGAGCTGCTCTGTAGTCTGGGATGTCAGGACAGTTATGCGAGTAGTGGCCATAAATACCGCATATCGCACATGGGTGGTTGGTACGCAGTGATTTATCACGAGGCATAGGGTTTGGATCTAGTTTGACCACCGGGATGTTGGGGTCGTCGTCCAACATTTGCATGTGTTCCTGCAATGCAGGTAACTGTGGGCACTGATGGGTTGGATGGCCTAACTCATCACACAGCGAGCATTTTGGAGGAGCACAAAATATGGGGGGAGGTTTAACTGCCTTGGGTGGGGGAACCGCAGTGTATGGTTGTGGGCCTCTGCCCCCAGTGGGCCTGACGAATGGAGGGGGATTCGTCGACGACGAAGGAGTCGTGATACCGGGAGGTGGTTGGGTAGAAGTAACAATGGGCTGCACCGGTTGTAGGATGACATTTGGTGTCGGTGGAGGAACGGGAGGCGTAATATACCACACGGGTAATCCCAATGTTAACCCGGGGAGACTAAGGGTAGCCATAACCGGGGCGCTTACTACACCCGAAGGAGGAAATAGAAAGGGGATTGTGTGGATAGGTGTAACACCGATGTGACTAGGAACCAATGGTGGTTTGGGTAACAAGGAGGGTTGATTACCGGGTGTTTGTGAAAGAGTGCAGAGGTTAGCGACCTGGGTCTCCGGTGACGGTGGTGGAATGGCCTGGAATGTAGAGGTTATCGACGCCTCGGAGTAAAGTCTGGGTCCTACTGAGGAAATGAATGAGGTAGTTGCACCACAAACAGGTTGTTCAACCATGGTGAGACCATTTTTAGGTGTGGTAGGGGCCTTGGGATCGTAATAGGTGAGCTGGTCGACCTTGACCACGCGTCCCTCATGGGGGAACATCATGGTACGAAAAACGGAGGAGGCAACCGCTTTCATGGCGTACATGTAGTTGCGACCAAGTAAAAGGTTATAGTCTAGTGGGGCATTGATGACCTCAATGTCAATGAGCACGGTTTTACCCGCCAGCTGGACAGGGACATTGGCTAAAAGACCTAGGGGTTGAGCCGAACGGCCGTCATAAGCTCGTAATGCAGTGGTGGACTGCTGGAGAGTAGGGGATCCCAACTTCTGCCAAACAAATGTGGACATGACGCATGTGGAGGCCCCTTCATCGATAATGCACCGATGGATGACAAGATTCCGAACAGAAACGGAAACTTGGAATGCTAAAGAGGAAGGCAGGCGGGGTTCAGACTGGTCTGAATCGAATGTGATCAACTGTGAATCATTGGGGTCAATGGCGCCAATGGCAGAGAGCAAAGTTTTGCGCTGCGAAGGACAGTTTTGCAAAACTTCTAAAGCAGACATGGCTGCAGGAGACTGGGCTAAGTCGTCTACGATGTTGTAATTCGACGCAGCGCGAGCATTGGGATTACTGTTGATGCGACAAAGTGGGAAGCGAGGTGCTTTGGAAGCGCCATCAAGTGAAGCCGGAGGTATACGTAACGTTTGATCTGTGGGATTAACGTTAGTGTTCTTGTCGGCGGGTGGGGCTTCAGAGGTGGAGCCATATTGGTTCCAACGAGTTTGGAGGTTAGCATCGGCAGTCGACATCATCAACAAATGGTGAGTACCTGAATCGAACATGGGTTGATCAGGGGCTGCATAAGTGATCTGCTGTGGTGGCACGTTTCCCTGAGGGGGGGCTAACGGCTGAGTGTTCACTACACCCTGGTTTGGAAAGGGGTTTTGCAGCACCAAAGGTTGATGTTGAGGTGGTGGAGGGTTGGGTGGTGGCTGAGGAACCGCTTGCCCTTGACGATGGGCATCGTTGGTCCAGAGTTGCCGAGCTCGCTCCAAATGTGGGCAAGAATGCGTGTAATGACCATAGATCCCGCAAATAGAACAAGGGTGGTTTGTTCTGAGGTTATTATTTCTAGGCTGCTTAGGATTCCGATCCGGATTGCGGTTGGGAGGAGCAACATTGTTATTTTGCGGAGGATTGGGAGGTGGAGGACCTTGCTGATGTTGTTGGTTATTACCATGGTTATGACCTCTACCACGGTTCTGTTGCGCACCTTGGTTGCGCTGGTTGTTTTGGTATTGGGGCTGATGTTGTTGTGCGTACACGTGCCCTTGAGCATTGGGGGGATTTTGGGGAGCCGTAGGTGCGGGAGCAGGTTGCGGTAGATAGTATGCAGGTGGAGCTGGAGGTTGTCCAGTTGCCCCTTGGGGTTGTTGGTACCCTTGAGCTGGTGGAGGTGTGAGGTTAGCTGGTGCAACCGGTTGTGGGTAATGCATGGGCTGTTGTGGGAACTGCATGGGGGTTTGTACCGTAGGTTGAGCATAGTATGTAGGAGGTACATATGCTGATGGCGCTTGGCCATAACAATGTTGTGGACAAGAGGGTCCATGAACGTGATGGGTCTGGTTTGTTGGAGCATAGGAAGTCGTCGCTCCGGAACTAGATGTAGCCCTAGAAAGGTCTGGGGCGGGCATGGTGCTCACCATACTGAAAGGTTTTGCTTGCGGTGTAATTTGGCCAATAATGCCATCAGTGGCATGTGATGCCCCCGGTGTGTCACCGCGTGCAGAGTCACCTCGTGGGGCGTCCGGTATGATCGTGTATAAGTAACCCGATTGGGCGTAGATGAGATCAAACTGTTGGGCCTTGAGGATGGCCTCTTCCTCAGACTGGGGTCTTTCAGATGCTACATCCTTCGCAATGAGAGGAAGGAGGGATTTAAGGAACCAGTCTAAAAAGATTCGGTCGTCTAATTTGATCTTGCATAGGCTTCGGCGCCGACGCCAATCATGGATATGGTCAGTGATATGCGTGGCCGTGTTCTGTTTGCAAGACAGTAGGATCTCGACGCCCGCATCGTAACGGACAGGTAACTGGAAGAATTGTAGGAAAGTCGAGGCAAGGGAGGTAAATGTGGCATGCGTCCCATGGGGCTGCTCGATATACCATTTGGCTGCGGAGCCAGTGAAGGTGCGTTGTAAAAGCCGTAGGCGGATTGAGTCATCCACTATGGAGTTGGAGGAACACCATAAATGGAAGGACATGATGTGATTTTGGGGGTCTTCTCCAGCCTTTCCCTCAAACTTAGGGATGTCAGAGGGAAGCTTAGTGGGCATATGGGGCCAAGCAGGATCATGTCTGATGGGGTCATTTGTGAGCCTAGCTAAATCTGGCAGGTTCAGACTTGCCATGTATGGTAGACTAGCAGATGTGGTGACCGGAACCGGGACCTGCCTAGCCATTGTGGTATGGTGTAGGGGTCCAGTAGCGCCTATAGGTATGCTAGGTATGGAGGGTATGTGCCCTCCAATAGGTGTGGCCTGATATGGGTTAGCGCTCCCAAGTGCAACATGGGTTATACTTGGGTTAGGAATCGCACAAGAGATTCCTGGTATAGCACTCCCAAGTGCAACATGGGTTACACTTGGGTTAGGAATCGCACTAGGGATTCCTGGGATAGGGTTTGTGGAAACCGAAGGGGGTATGACCCCGATGTTGGGCATGCCCATGACAGGTGGTGGCCCTGTGCTAGGCATTCCTGAATGTGGAGTGTTACCCATATTGGGCATACCCAAGGGGGTGGTTGTTGCCGTGGATGGTACTACCGCAGAAGGGTCTGCGGATGTCTGACCTATGGTAGATGTAAATAGTGGATCAAATGGTGTTCCAGACATAATTGTGGTTGGTGGTAACTCGGTGGGGTTTTCGGATTCTACCTCCAAATCAAAGGTGAAGTGGGGTATGTCAGAATCGGATGACCGTCTAATTGATTGACGATGTGTCGAATCAAGGGATGATGCTCTGCGTCCGTGACGTGGAGAGCCAAGTGGACTAAACTCTGGGAGTTCACCCTGTAGACGACGAGAACCTCTAGAATTCTCAATGGTGAGAATAAATGTAATATATATATAAAAAAAATTTGTTTAAGTATCAGGTGGTGATATATGTAAAAAGACTCAAAAACCCTAATGCAACCAAGGGTGCAAGTAGGGGAGTGAAAAAAGGAGGCTCATAGGCCAAAAAATCAATCCTCAAAAAGGGCACTTATTCTAGCAGCTGTGCTACAATAAGTGGAGGAATGCAACAATTGGTCAGAATACCAACATGCAAGCGGCTCCTAGAAAAAATAGGTGTAACTAGACTCAAAAGGTGGTAAAGATCATGCAAACACCTAATCTAAAAGTATTGTGACTCAAACAGACGATATCCTCTGCAAGGTGATGAAATCCAAGTCAGACAATATGAATGTTGAGACAACGGCTAGATATCCCCCTACCGGGAGGGACACCGGGTAATCAATCCTAAAAGACAGGCTACTAGGATACTCCGTTCATGACGCGTCGAGAAAAGGTAAATCTGCCGTTTGGTCCTTTGATCGCAATATCCCAATACAGGGATATCCCGAGAACTGCGAATGGTAGCCCTTCGGTTACTGAATGGGTTTCGGTATCCCACTCAGGCTTCCGGAACCATCCTCGCGACTTCAACCCTCCTAAGGGAGAGGCCTTCCCACAAACCGGTTGTGACCGCGCCAAAAAGTACTAAGAGATTTTAGCTCCCTAATTGGACAACTTCTATGTCTCAGATGTAAGAACCGAGGGGTGTTATTGGAACACATATCCCCCCAATACTACCTAGCTACAAGAATTCTTTTAGTGTTCCCCAAGTGGGGTTAAAAGTGTGTTCAAATTAAGGTACGTTTTAAGGCTTAGTTCAATTAAGTGATCGTGTGAGTGCACGTGAGGTGTTGTAAACTGAACTTGAAAAAATTAAATGCTTTTACAAGAAATTTTCAAAAAATAAAGGATTTTTCGAAAATAAAAAGCAAATATTTATGACTTTTTCACTAAAAAGGAATTTAAATGCTTTTCAAAAAATAACTCAAAAAATAAAGGATTTCTTGGATTTATGAAAGCAAATAATAGACTTCTTTTTAAAAGAAATAATGGATTTCTTTGTTTTGAGAAAAATTGCTAAGGGCAAGATTTTAAAGAAGTAAACAGGAAAAAATTTGAATCTAGATGAAAATGCAATAATGAGTCTTTCTTTCACTTTCTTGAAAATTTTTAAAAAGATTTCTAGATATGCACTTTAAATAGTAAAATTTTTTTCTATGGCTGTAAGATATGGAGAATCAATACTGTAAAAAATGAGCCAAAATGGGTGAACTGAAGTGATAAATAACACTAAAATACAATATTAGATAAATTTCTATGGAAAATTTCTTAAATCTAATAGCATATTTGGATTCCTTGATCGAAAACACCCAATTTGAAAAAAAAAATCGTTTCAAACGGAGTTCGGGAGAGGGAGATATGGTCGTTTGAAAATTGAGCTGCGCGGCCAAAAAATGACATGGACCGCGCGGGTTTTGGACCAAAAGTCGCGATGGACCGCGCGGGTTTTGGGCCAAAAGTCGCGATGGACCGCGCGGGTTTCTGTCGCACAGTCGCGATGGACCGCGCGGGTTTCTGGCAAAAAGCCGCGATGGGCCGCGCGGAAAAACGCAGAAAAGTCGCGATGGACCGCGCGACTGTCTGGCAAAAAGCCGCGATGGACTGCGCGGAAAAACGCAGAAAAGTCGCGATGGACCGCGCGACTGTCTGGAAAAAAGCCGCGAGGCGGAAGCCGTGCACGGAAACCGAGAAACGAACCCGAAAATTGAAAATTTCGGGCTGTTTATGGGGCCAAATCTCAGAACAGCAATGGATCTGCTGTCTAAGATGGTAGATCTATGGATCTAAAGGTTAAAAATTCATAAAAACTAAGATTTAATGGCAAAGCTAGAGATCTAAAGTTCAAACCAAAGCGGAGTCGCCAAAAACTGTTGGCTCGGTTTTGCAACCAAGCTTAGTGCTATGGGCACCTGCTAACTAGTAGCAGCAGTTTCAATAGAAATAAAAACAATAAACTAAATAAACAATACTTTTCATGGATCTAAGCAAGAATCTAATCAAATAATTTAAATATTTCAAAAATCAAGAACAAGAAAATAAGAAATAATTTTTGTATTAAAAAGTGGGGGGCAAGCAAGTGCTTGCGATATTACCTTCAATGGTGAAGGTTGATGTTGAGCAACTCCCAAGATGAGTAGCTCCAAACTCCAATAGGTCTCTTTCTCCAAGGTTGCTTCAATGGCTAAAAGTGCTCAGGGGAGATTTCAGCAGCATAAGGATGAGATAATGGAAGGATGTGAAATGAGGAGCCCCTACCACCTTTTTATAGGTTTTGGTGGTGAGGAATACCATTTGTGGTTTTGTGGAAACCAATGGTATTGACCAACATGGTTTAGGTAATTTTCCCTCCTTTTTCCTTTTTTGAATAAAAATAATATTTTAATTCCCTTTTTAATATTTTTGGGAATTTGGACCCTTTTTGAGGGTTTTTTATGATTTTCTTGGAAAAATAATCTTTTTTAATGGAAAAAGGGGTGTACTAAGGTCTTTTGGTGACCTTTTGTTGGTTTCAGAGGCTCAGATGGTGGAAAAGTGGACAAATGGGTCATGTGAGTAAGGGAATGAGCTAGTGAGCACTTTTTAGGTGTTAACAGTAATGAAGTCGAGAAACCACGTGGGGAGCTTGATTTCAAAGATGCAAATCACCAATTTTAGTTGAAAAGTCATAAAGAAGAAGAACATGGATAGATTTAATATTATGGTGGATGATATGAGGTTAATATTTCTCATGGAGATACTCAAGAACCTTCGTTGCACCCACATCAATTTTCACTCTTTGCATCCATTAAATAATTAGGCCTGGTTGAGCACCTTTCACTCCTTTCCATATTGCATAGAAAACATTCAAGGCCTCCAAGAAGAATCTAGTTGTGGG
Organism: Larix kaempferi; assembly: GCA_027924585.1. Taxonomy (NCBI): domain Eukaryota; kingdom Viridiplantae; phylum Streptophyta; class Pinopsida; order Pinales; family Pinaceae; genus Larix; species Larix kaempferi. Next base: position 3,204,234 of record BSBM01000765.1, on the reverse strand, counting down.
TGTCTGGAGTCCAGAAATAGGTTGGTTGGTAGACCTACACAGATAGTGGGTATTAATATGTGTCCTTATGGAAATGTCTCATCTGGCCACTGACTAGGTAGATGTGTTGGTCTCACTTATCTAGTACAATTTGTACAGAAGGCTATAACATCTACATACGGAATATTTTCCATCTTAGAAAATAACAAAGCACCAATATTAACTCCATATTTGAAACCCTACTTTATTCTATGCCACAAAGAAGTGTAAAAATCGTAAGTACGATCACGTGTCATTCTCTCATTGCACTCTTTTATGAAATTTCTAGTAAAGACAAGTATAATAAAGGAGTCTATGAAGGTTTCTAGATAGTATATTTTGAAAAGAAATCTAGATGCACGAAAGATGACATTTTGTTTCACTTATGAGCAGGGAAAATTTTAAGGATCCATAATTTTCTCACGCTGTAGAAACCTTGGCAAATATTACTAATTGTTAAATTTGCAACCATAAAATGTGGTGATTTTTTTTTTTAAATATTCAAATTTATGAGGAATTTATATAGTTTTTAGACAATTTTGAAGCGTAAAAAAATATCCTATGGAATTTGGGTGAATCATCTTTGAAAAAAAAGGAAAATTAGTGAATATTTGTTGGTAAAAGGTATAAAAATAGCACATGGGCTGAAGTTTGCTTTGAACATGATTATTGATAGCCATATACTTACTTGAATAAAAACCTAGTAATGGTAACATTTGTCGCCACATGACCATATGTAATGCCTCATTTTGACCTTTCCACCTGAACCACCTTTTCCCAATGTTGTTCCTTCTGATTGTGAAAATTTGTCTATTTGATTACATTGTGGACATATGAGTTTACTATTTTGCGGAGTTTACATATATATGGGTGTGATGTTAATATGATGAATTATGTTCATGTTTTTATTATGTCTCTAAAATGCAAATTTAATAAATGATGGGTACGCGGATATCAAGTTAAATTTATATGTTGAATGGATGGATATGATACCAGGTGCATGGTACATAGGAAAAATATTTTTCATTACTGTTCATTTGTAATGAAATGTATATACATTTCAATGTTTACATGATATTCTCGATCTTGTGATTGGAGACTATCCTATAGGTTAAAAGAGCTAAGTGATAGATGAGTCCTACAAGGTGGGAGTACATGAATTCCTAAATATAAATGGATTCAAGGGATGCTTTATTGTTTAGAATGATTATTGATTTATGATCATGATGAGTGGGAAGGTGTGGGGTTTCAGGAAACTCAACCTCCCAACTTGGTTAGTCGATGACAAAACTTGAGTACAACAGTCACAACGTAGTCACTATGTCGATGTAGACAAAGTCCCTTGTTCCATTAGGGGGGTGGAGGCATTACCCACCGTTTATACTTGAAACTCAGAGTGATGGGAGGGTTGTGCTATGACACGCTCCCCAAGGTGTTTGATGATGACTGGTGAGTTCCTGCTGGGGAAGCTTGGTCGATGCAGTTGACACTTCTGATTACGAGTTCTAACTGGAGCCGGTCATGGCGTGACACATTAGGGTAGTCCAGCAGAGGAAGGATAGGATGTGAAAGTTAGATGTGAATTAGGTAGAAGGAGGTAGGTAGATAGGAATGTCTTGTATGTTCTATAGGGAAATTAACTAACTGTGTGTATGTTGAAACCTCTGTCTGATTCTTATGTTGTAACTCAGTATATTACATTTATTTCATAAATTATTATGATATGAGTTCGTGGTAGTAGGTACCCTTCCTTGTAATTGATTTATTAAACTAATTTGAATATAAATATAATGATATAAAACCTTATATGGATAACTGTTACAAAAACTAATAATGCTAAAGTAATTAGGTTATATGTATGCTCATTCTACTTGCATGGAAGCTTATTATTATTAGTTATCAAGTATGCTTATGCAAGATAATGTTTCTTATCGTACATATCCAACCTGTGCATACACTGGCCACAAATGCACATGTACGCTAGTATCGATATGTGAATACTAGATATGTTAAATAATTTTATAAGTTGTTATGAATAACTAAGTTAATTGCATGATGATCCAATAAAGATAATGAGCATTTAAGTTGTTAGGTATATGTGAACATTGTAATAATCAATTGATTAAGTATCATCATTTATAATTGTCGCAAGGAAATTATTGTGCATAAAACATAAATATTGTTCCATATGCGTTAGAAGAATTGTACTGTTTAATCATTATCATGATTGTTTAAGACCCTTAAGGGTGCTATGTTTACAAATACTATAAGAATGCTTTGTTGGTACTAGGGTAATTTTCGGTTAAAGAAATAAATATTATTATTATTTATTAAACACTAATTATTAATATTTATTATTATAATTATTATTGTTGTTATTATTTAATTAATGTTAATGTTGATGTATATGTAACTTCGGAATGTATTTCATATACGTATATTGTAATCCTATAGAGATGGTATTATTCCTCTATACGGAAGTGTTTGTATTCCTATAGAGATGTTATTATTCCTCTATACGGAAGTGTCGTCGTTTATATTGTAAGTGTCGTAACTTATACTTGATGGGTTATTAGACCACCTTGTTGGGGTCGGCCCTGTATAAGTCATATGGGTCGAAGGGTTATTAGACAACCCTATTGGGGGTCGGCCATGTGGGTCAAAGGGTTATTAGACCACTCAGCCCAGTCAACATTATGTTATGTGGTTAAGTTAAGGCCGACCTAGTAAAGGTTATTAGGGAAGTCAAGTCAAGTATAAATAGAGTGCGGGAGGCACTCTATTTGATCATTCTATTCTCATGCATACTCTTTGGAGAGTGGCGCACTTGTGGAGGAGGAGAAGCTACTGTTAGGAGATGTATATCTCTTATTCTTGGGTTGTATCATTGCTCTATCTATCTCTAAGGAAGTTATTGGGGTTTTTCACCTTTATGGTTTTCCCCAAGTAAACTCTGTGTCTCTTGTGTGCTTGCATTATTGTGTCCATGATTGATATGTTGTAGATATGCTGTACATGTTGTTCTCTCAGTTATGATCCTAGATCAAATTGAAGTAAATTCTGAAAAATTAACATGGTATCAGAGCTAGCCTGAAAAAAGGCATGGTATGGCATGTATGACACTTGTTGCACTTGCGAAGCTAGGGCTTGATATAGCAAAAACCAGTCATCGTAGAACTTTCGCTATAAATAAATTTCGGCAAGGTTTGAAGTTCTGAAAATCATACAAGGAGAAGCTAAGATCCTCATGCAATTTGTATCCAAAGGAAAACTTCTAATTCATTGTACTTTGTGTTTTATGATCTGTACAATCTATGGTTTATGCCTCTTCCATATCTGAGTCATAAACAGGTGACCTAGGAAAAAAGGTCATAACTTGGGCTAGGAAGCTCCAAATGAAATTTCGTAAAATGTGACAAGTAGTGCACAGACTTTAATTTCTTAGGTAACTTTGTTCAAAGGCCGAAACAGAACCAGTGACACATGGAATTCTGTACAAGTTCGCTCTCCTGTTTTATCCAATAAATAGGTCACGTTGCGACACTTGGCATAAGTCTCTATCAGAGAATCCATTTGAGTTAATACCTATGGAGTTGGAAAGATGATAGGTCAGGATACCACAGGTAGAATTTTAAGACCCCATGGATCGAAAAGTTCGGAGTTACACCAGAAATAATCAGGTACATATTTCTGTCAAAACAGAATTATTTTTTAGCACCTTCATTCATGGCTTTGGGAATTTAGGGTTTCAGAGAAAGTTGGAATTTTTGTAATCGGAGACCACGGCTGAATGCTACTAATCAAAATCTAAATTTAGAGACCAATATCAGAATTTTTGGTTGCGCAGAAGGCCGGGCTTGATCAAACCCTAGTTCGGGACTTTGATCGGAAAAGTGGAAAATTAGGGCTTCTGCAAAAATGGGAATTTTTGAAATCTGTGACCACGGCTAGAAGCTCCTAAGAAAAATAGAAGCTTAGAGATTTGGATCAAAACTTTTGATTGGGAAGAAGGGTGGGATTTATCAAACCCTAGTTTGGGGTCATGTCCAGTGAATCCAGAAGTTTCAAAGGAAAATTTGAGGGGTGAAACTTTGCAGTTTTCAAATTTTGAGTATACCGGCTTGATCAGCTCATCAAGGCACATCTTTCTATCATTTCAGAAGTTTGAAATTCAAAGTTTGGAATTTTTAGGTTTCTCTGACAAACCCTAATCCAGCTCCAGATCCAGTTCTTGCAAATCAAGTGGATTGGGTTAATCCTAGAAGAGAATGGATTGGTCACCTGCATAAGTGAAGAAGGTCCTGTTTTAGAGGGAGATGAGGCTAAGGCCTTACATAAAAAGATTACAAGCAATATCGACATGTATGTCTTATCCAGGTATGTTTCGAGATTTGTTCATGATTAAGTTTATGGTATGTTTGTCTTCATATTATTATGGTTATTACAATCTTGATTAAATTTAGACTTGTCGTATCACCTTAATAAAATTATGAATGCATGATAGAAGATATTCATTGATTAGGGTGTTGACACTTATGATTGTACTAATGCATTATGGTGTTGTATGAGGTTTATGTTGTCTGCTAACATGAAAGGTACACCAAGAAAGACAAATCATGTTCTAGTTCAAGAACACATGATCATGGTGACATGAAGACAAAGATTCATCCATTGTCATGGATCACTTAGAAGATCTATTTAACGAGGTATGTATAACTTGGTTCTATAATGGTTAACCTATGAGATATGCAGGTTACTAGCACAAGTCATTGAAGAGAACAAGAAGACATCATGTGGGTATGTTAGACATAACTAGCTAGCATACTAATCCAGGTATGTTTTTCCTATATCAAGTTAGAATCCTACCTTGTGATAGGATCTCTTATATAAGTATACATGGCATAGGTTTGAATAAACAGGGTTGTATACATATTATGTTTCTTACCTTAACTGATGATATGACTAACAAGAAAAGTCACGAAAGTATAGGTTTGAGTAATCACGGGTTTAAGCATATTATGTTTCTTACTTTAATTTATGATATGACTAACCATAAGAGTCCTTGAATACTAATGCTTATTATTTCTGTTTGAAATGATCATGACTATACATGCTTAAGATTATTGTGTTTTGATAGTATTGAGAATATACTAATAAATGTATGATTATGTATGAGATCTCGAGGATATCACAATAATGATACTTGTAAGCATGAATAGTTATCGAGGATGGATATAAGTTTAAGGATAGGTAATCCAGGAAGCAAAGATCAAGAGGGAGCACACTCCAGTAGTTTCTACAAGGATGCAGATATTCAGAGGGAGTCAACCCAACAAACAAACAAACAAAGATAAGTATTTGAATTATCATTCCTTGCATATTTTATTGTTTAAATAATACTGTTCAATGATGTATATACTCATGTTCCTAGAATTAGGTTGTGTATTATGCATATTAGAATAGTTGCATTGATGAACAATATACTACTAATATACATGGGTAAGTGGCCTATGGCACTGTACAACATTCCATTGCTACTTATCTAGAATGAAACGTCTTTGCTGACATGTTGGGAGTTGTGCACGCTCTTAATAATGTTTTGGTAGAGATTGGAAGGCATCTAGAAAGTTACGGGATATGGATAGATGTTGTATTGAAGCATTGGCTAAGATAATTGCATGACTGTATGACATATTTCTTTATGTGTAAGAATTTGTTTCGAAAACTATGAGATGTTTTCTAATCATGCAATTTAATTTGTTGTGTAGGAAAGATCGTATACCATCACCTAAAAAAGAAGGACTACAACATTTGTTCGGCAACAAAGTTATCTATTGAAAATATTGAAGTTCCCAGAATCTGGGAAGAATGCCATGATCGAGGAGTACCAGTCGATCATGAAGATGTTCGGGATGCAGTCCCAAGACCTGAAAGGGAGTCTGTAGTGACTTCCAAGAGGATCTACAATATCAAGCATACTGTAGGTGGTAGCATAGAGACTTTTGCTCCTATAACTAGATACACTTCCATTAGATCCGTACTTGCTCTCGCTGCAGTGATGAAAAGGAAGATACACCAAATGGATTTCAAGACAGCTTTCTTGAATGGTGTAGTTGAAGAAGAAGTGTATGTGGAGAAGCCACTTGGTTCTGAGACACATGATAGGGAGTCATATATGTGCAGAACTTGGTATGGTAGGATAGACAACTTTCTATCTAGTTTGGGATTTACCAAGAGTAAAGCGGATTCCAAACTTTACTACAAGGTTGAGGAAGGCAATCCAGTGATACTACTTTTGTATATGGATGACCTGTTTATTACAGGTGAAGATAGATTGATTGCCGACACGCAGCGAAAGATTGATGTCGAGTTCGAGATGAAGAACTTATGGATGATGCACTACTTTCTAGGTATGGAGGTGTGGCAGAGTGAACATGGAATCTTTCTTGGACAATGGAAGTTTGCAGTAGAGATCTTGAAGAGGTTCAGGATGATGGACTGTGAGGCTATGGCATTGAACCTGAAGCTTCTGTGTGATGCTTCATATGATTCGGTTGATGTCACTATGTATCGTCAAATGATTGGGTCCTTGATGTACCTAATGAACACAAGACCAGATATTTGCTTTGCAATGAACACATTGAGCCAGTTCCTGATGGATCCGAGAGGTGTTCACTTTAGCCAGATACACTTCCATTAGATCTGTAATTGCTCTTGCTGCAGTGATGAAATGGAACATACACCAGATGGATTTCAAGACAGCTTTCTTGAATGGTGTAGTTGAAGAAGAAGTGCATGTGGAGCAGCCACTTGGTTCTAAGACACATGACAGGGAGTAATATATGTGCAGAACTTGGTATGGTAGGATAGACAACTTTCTATCCAGTTTGGGATTTACCAAGAGTAAAGCGGATTCCAACATTTACTAAAAGGTTGAGGAAGGAAATCCAGTGATACTACTTTTGTATATGGATGACCTGTTTATTACAGGTGAATATAGATTGATTTTCGACACGTAGCGAAATCTTGCTGTCGAGTTTGAGATGAAGAACTTGTGGATGATGCACTACTTTCTAGGTATGGAGGTGTGGCAAAGTGTAGATGGAATCTTTCTTGGACAAGGGAAGTTTGCAGTAGAGATCCTGAAGAGGTTCGGGATGATGGACTGTGAGGCTATGGCATCGAACTTGAAGCTTCTGTGTGATGCTTCATATGATCCGGTTGATATCACTGTGTATCATCAGATGATTGGATCCTTGATGTACCTAATGAACATGAGACCAGATATTTGCTTTGCAATGAACACATTGAGCCAGTTCCTGACGGATCCGAGAGGTGTTCACTTTAGCTAGATACACTTCCATTAGATCCGTACTTGCTCTCGCTGCAGTGATGAAATGGAAGATACACCAGATGGATTTCAAGACATCTTTCTTGAATGGTGTAGTTGAAGAAGAAGTGTATGTGGAGCAGCCACTTGGTTCTGAGACACATGACAGGGAGTCATATATGTGCAGAACTTGGTATGGTAGGATAGACAGCTTTCTATCCAGTTTGGGATTTACCAAGAGTAAAGCGGATTCCAACCTTTACTACAAGGTTGAGGAAGGCAATCCAGTGATACTACTTTTCTATATGGATGACCTGTTTACTATAGGTGAAGATAGATTGATTTTCGACACGCTGCGAAATCTTGCTGTCGAGTTCGAGATGAAGAACTTGTGGATGATGCACTACTTTCTAGGTATGGAGGTGTGGCAGAGTGCAGATGGAATCTTTCTTGGACAAGGGAAGTTTGCAGTAGAGATCCTGAAGAGGTTCGGGATGATGGACTGTGAGGCTATGGCATCGAACCTTAAGCTTCTATGTGATGCTTCATATGATCCGGTTGATGTCACTGTGTATCACCAGATGATTGGGTCCTTGATGTACCTAATGAACACGATACCAGATATTTGCTTTGCAATGAACACATTGAGCCAGTTCCTGACGGATCCGAGAGGTGTTCACTTTAGCTAGATACACTTCCATTAGATCCATACTTGCTCTCGCTGCAGTGATGAAATGGAAGATACACCAGATGGATTTCAAGACAACTTTCTTGAATGGGGTAGTTGAAGAATAAGTGTATGTGGAGCAGCCACTTGGTTCTGAGACACATGACAGGGAGTCATATATGTGTAGAACTTGGTATGGTAGGATAGACAACTTTCTATCCAGTTTGGGATTTACCAATATTAAGGCGGATTCCAACCGTTACTACAAGGTTGAGGAAGGCAATCCAGTGATACTACTTTTGTATATGGATGTCCTGTTTATTACAGGTGAAGATAGATTGACTGCCGACACGGAGTAAAATCTTGCTATCGAGTTCGAGATGAAGAACTTATGGATGATGCACTACTTTCTAGGTATGGAGGTGTGGTAGAGTGCTGATGGAATCTTTCTTAGACAAGGGAAGTTGCAGTAGAGATCCTGAAGAGGTTCGGGATGATGGACTGTGAGGCTATGGCATCGAACCTGAAGCTTCTGTGTGATGCTTCATATGATTCGGTTGATGTCACTATGTATCGTCAAATGATTGGGTCCTTCATGTACCTAATGAACACAAGACCAGATATTTGCTTTGCAATGAACACATTGAGCCAGTTCCTGACGGATCCGAGAGGTGTTCACTTTAGCCAAATACACTTCCATTAGATCTGTACTTGCTCTTGCTGCAGTGATGAAATGGAAGATACACCAGATGGATTTCAAGACAGCTTTCTTGAATGGTGTAGTTGAAGAAGAAGTGTATGTGGAGCAGCCACTTGGTTCTGAGACACATGACAGGGAGTCATATATGTGCAGAACTTGGTATGGTAGGATAGACAGCTTTCTATCCAGTTTGCGATTTACCAAGAGTAAAGAGGATTCCAACCTTTACTACAAGGTTGAGGAAGGAAATCCAGTGATACTACTTTTGTATATGGATGACCTGTTTATTACCGGTGAATATAGATTGATTGCCGACACGCAGCGAAAGCTTGCTGTCGAGTTCGAGATGAAGAACTTGTGGATGATGCACTACTTTCTAGGTATGGAGGTGTGGCATAGTGTAGATGGAATCTTTCTTGGACAAGGGAAGTTTGCAGTAGAGATCCTGAAGAGGTTCAGGATGATGGACTGTGAGGCTATGGCATCGAACCTGAAGCTTCTGTGTGATGCTTCATATGATCCGGTTGATATCACTTTGTATCGTCAGATGATTGGGTCCTTGATGTACCTAATGAACACGAGACCATATATTTGCTTTGCAATGAACACATTGAGCCAGTTCCTGACGGATCCGAGAGATGTTCACTTTAGCCAGATACACTTCCATCAGATTCGTACTTACTCTCGCTGCAGTGATGAAATGGAAGATACACCAGATGGATTTCAAGACATCATTCTTGAATGGTGTAGTTGAAGAAGAAGTGTATGTGGAGCAGCCACTTGGTTCTGAGACACATGACAGGGAGTCATATATGTGCAGAACTTGGTATGGTAGGATAGACAGCTTTCTATCCAGTTTGGGATTTACCAAGAGTAAAGCGGATTCCAACCTTTACTACAAGGTTGAGGAAGGCAATCCAGTGATACTACTTTTGTATATGGATGACCTGTTTATTATAGGTGAAGATAGATTGATTTCCGACACGCAGCGAAATCTTGCTGTCGGGTTCGAGATGAAGAACTTGTGGATGATGCACTACTTTCTAGGTATGGAGGTGTGGCAGAGTGCAGATGGAATCTTTCTTGGACAAGGGAAGTTTGCAGTAGAGATCCTGAAGAGGTTCGGGATGATGGACTGTGAGGCTATGGCATCGAACCTGAAGCTTCTGTGTGATGCTTCATATGATCCGGTTAATGTCACTGTGTATCAACAGATGATTGGGTCCTTGATATACCTAATGAACACGAGACCAGATATTTGCTTTGCAATGAACACATTGAGCCAATTCCGGACGGATCCGAGAGGTGTTCACTTTAGCCAAATACACTTCCATTAGATCCGTACTTGCTCTCGCTGCAGTGATGAAATGGAAGATACACCAGATGGATTTCAAGACAGCTTTCTTGAATGGTGTAGTTGAAGAAGAAGTGTATGTGGAGCAACCACTTGGTTCTGAGACACATGACAGGGAGTCATATATGTGCAGAACTTGGTATGGTAGGATAGACAGCTTTCTATCCAGTTTGGGATTTACCAAGATTAAAGCGGATTCCAACCTTTACTACAAGGTTGAGGAAGGCAATCCAGTGATACTACTTTTGTATATGGATGACCTGTTTATTACAGGTGAAGATAGATTGATTGCCGACACGCAGCAAAAGCTTGCTATCGAGTTCGAGATGAAGAACTTATGGATGATGCACTACTTTCTAGGTATGGAGGTGTGGCAGAGTGCAGATGGAATCTTTCTTGGACAAGGGAAGTTTGCAGTAGAGATCCTGAAGAGGTTCAGGATGATGGACTGTGAGGCTATGGCATCGAACCTGAAGCTTCTGTGTGATGCTTCATATGATTCGGTTGATGTCACTATGTATCGTCAAATGATTGGGTCCTTGATGTACATAATGAACACGAGACCAGATATTTGCTTTGCAATGAACACATTGAGCCAGTTCCTGACGGATCCGAGAGGTGTTCACTTTAGCCAGATACACTTCCATTAGATATGTACTTGCTCTTGCTGCAGTGATGAAATGGAAGATACACCAGATGGATTTCAAGACAGCTTTCTTGAATGGTGTAGTTGAAGAAGAATTGTATGTGGAGCAGCCACTTGGTTCTGAGACACATGACAGGGAGTCATATATGTGCAGAACTTGGTATGGTAGGATAGACATCTTTCTATCCAGTTTGGGATTTACTAAGAGTAAAGCGGATTCCAACCTTTACTACAAGGTTGAGGAAGGAAATCCAGTGATACTACTTTTGTATATGGATGACCTATTTATTACAGGTGAAGATAGATTGACTGCCGACATGCAGTGAAAGCTTGCTATCGAGTTCGAGATGAAGAACTTGTGGATGATGCACTACTTTCTAGGTATGGAGGTGTGGCAGAGTGCAGATGGAATCTTTCTTGGACAAGGGAAGTTTGTAGTAGAGATCCTGAAGAGGTTCGGGATGATGGACTGTGAGGCTATGGCATCGAACCTGAAGCTTCTGTGTGATGCTTCATATGATCCGGTTGATGTCACTATGTATCGCCAGATGATTGGGTCCTTGATGTACCTAATGAACACGAGACCAAATATTTGCTTTGCAATGAACACATTGAGCGAGTTCCTGACGGATCCGATAGGTGTTCACTTGGTTTCTATAAAGCGTATTCTGAGGTACCTGAAGGGTACGGTTGATTTTGGGTTCAAGTATGATGCGAATCAAAAGTTTAACCTGTAGGGCCATGTTGATTCAGATTGGGCAGGAAGTGCTGCAGATAGGAAGAGCACATCTGGGTGTTTCTTCAGTATGGGATCAGGTGTGATCTCTTGGTTTAGCAGGAAGCAGTCTTGCATAGCACTGAGTACAGCCGAAGCAAAGTATGTTGCAGCTTGTTCGGCTAGTTGTGAGGTAGTATGGCCCCGGTAGCTACTGTCTAAGTTATTTGATCTCCCGCTGGAGGCTACTGGTATCTTTTGTGACAACTAGATTTGTGTGAAGCTGTCTAAGAACCTGGTGTTCCACGACAGGTCGAAGCACATTGAGATCAAGTATCACTATATCAGGGATATGGTGCAGAGAGGAGTAGTGAAGCTTCTGTATGTTGCAATGGATGAGCAGATTGCAAATGTGCTTATGAAACCACTAGCCAGAGTGAAGTTCGAGTACTTCAGAGAGAGGCTTGGTGTTCTTCATATCGATGACACTTTGAGGAAGAAGTAATGGAGACATTTGCTGAATCCATTCCAAGCATGTTGGAAGGAGGATCCTTCACATGGATATGTATGTAAGCGTTGGATGATGAGCATCAGGATGATGCTCCAATTAGTGCTCTGTATATGTATATGCATCATGTTGGATGCTAGATATGATTAGTTGAATCATTTATGTATGTATGCATCATGTTGGATGCTGGATATGATCAGTTGGATCATTTATGTGTGTATGCATCATGTTGGATGCTGGATATGATCAGTTGGATCATGTGTATGTATTTGTATATGTATCAGGTGGATACATTGTATGATAAGGTAGATCATGTATGTTGATATGTATCAGGTATGATCAGGTGGATCATGTATCTATGTATGTATCAGGTGGATGCATTGTATGATCAGGCGAATCATATATGGTGATATGTATCAGGTAGATACTTGGTATGCATCAGGTAGATGCATTGTATGATCAGGATGATCATGGATGATGAGCTTTAGGATGTTGCTCTAGATGACTTGCATCAGGACGATGCAGTGATGATGATCAGGATGATCATGTGTACATCAGGATGATGTATAGTGAGTATCAGGTTGATACTCTGTGGCCGTGGATAGGTTGTGCAAAGGAAATCCTAGATTTGTTCTAGGTCACATCCAGTATGAAAAAGGACTGGCACTGTGTATCACATGTAAGACCTGGGAGATCCGATAGGTTGGGCTGTGTGCCTGTAATAAGTCCTGGGATGCTCTTTCAAGGGTTTGTGATAGTGGGCCACATGTAAGACCTGGGAGATCCGATAGGTTGGTCTGTGTGCCTGTAATAAGTCTTGGGATGCTCTTTTGAGGGTTTGTGGTGGGCTACTACATGTAAGACCTGGGAGATCCGATAGGTTGGGCCGTGTGCCCGTAATAAGCCCTGGGATGCTCTTTCGAGGGTTTGTAGTAGAGGTCACATGTAATCAGTCCTGGAGATCTTGTCGGTCGTGCTTAGGCACATAAATGTTCTTGGAATTCTCTTTAGAGTTCCTTCCGGTCATTCTATGCACATAAACGTTCCTGGGACACTCTTTTAAGGTTTTGTGACAGTCACATGTAATAAGTCCTGGAGATATGGATAGGATGAAAAATGCCTCAGATGCTCTTTAGGGTTCTTTCTAGTCAAGAGACTCTTTTAAGGTTTTGTGACACACGTAATAAGTCCTAAGGATTCCACAATATGGCCAGTGATGATGAAGACCTGTAGGTGGTGGGCCTACATCCAGTATGAAAAAGGACTGGCTCTATAGAACTTCCTATGATGAGTAGATTCATAGATTGATTGAGATAGTAGCAGCAGTGACGATGACGATAATTCAAGGACGATGATTCGCTGATGATGATCCAAAGAAGAAGACTTGTGCTAGAAGACTTGTGCTAGAAGACCCGTGTCGAGAAATACCTTCCTAGTTAAGAGGGAGTGTTGATGTATATGTAACTTCAGAATGTATTTCATATATGTATATTGTACTCCTATAGAGATGGTATTATTCCTCTATACGAAAGTGTTTGTATTCCTATAGAGATGTTATTATTCCTCTATACGGATGTGTCGTCATTTATATTGTAAGTGTCATAACTTATACTTGATGGGTTATTAGACCACCTTGTTGGGGTCGGCCCTGTATAAGTCATGTGGGTCGAAGGGTTATTAGACCACCCTATTGGGGGTCAGCCATGTGGGTCATAGGGTTATTAGACCACCCTATTGGGTGTCGGCCCAGTCAGCATTATGTTATGTGGTTAAGTTAAGGCCGACCTAATAAAGGTTATTAGGGAAGTCAAGTCAAGTATAAATAGAGTGCGGGAGGCACTCTATTTGATCATTCTATTCTCATACATACTCTTTGGAGAGTGGCACACTTGTGGAGGAGGAGAAGCTGCTGCTAGGATATGTATATCTCTTATGCTTGGGTTGTATCATTGCTCTATCTATCTCTGAGGAAGTTATTGGGGTTTTTCACCTTTATGGTTTTCCCCAAGTAAACTTTGTGTCTCTTGTGTGCTTGCATTATTGTGTCCATGATTGATATGCTGTAGATATGTTGTACATGTTGTTCTCCCAGTTAAGATCCTAGATCAAATTGAAGTAAATTCTGAAAAACTAACAGTTAATAATAATAGAATTGTCCTTTACCATAAACTATATTGGATCAAATCAATTATTATAAGTATTATTGAGTAAAGTAATTAATCAAATGATTAATTGAAGCAATTGTGAAAAAGTTTAAAAGAAATATTTAAAAGATGAGATATGATGTCATTAAAGTAATAGTGTTATTAATTTATTACCATGTAATACAATTGATCGGGATGGGTAATACATTTAAGATACTCACCACTACCGAATTGAAAATTCAACACTAATAACTATTATATTATTATTATATTCAAATGTAATTAATGCTAAAATAGTGAGAGGGACTAGTAATTAACCCACCATCTCGTGAAAATCCCAAGTGAACATATCAAAGATTTATTAATGAATGTGAAACCAACTCACCCAACTAAATTAATTGACATTTATGTCATTGAACTACTCGAGAAAATAGGTACCTAAAAATATATTATTTTATAAGGATGGGAATCAATGTTTTGGGGTTTGAAGTGATTTGATGGGGGGTGGCGGAGTAAGCCCGGAGGCTTACGTAGGATGAAAAGAGTATTTAGGAAAAAAAACATAGGGCGAGAAGGGGGTTCTCAGGAGAAGAAAAAGGAACACTATGAAGGAATGAGATATTTTTGGAAGGGAGTCTTGGAGGAGGGGGACAACTCGAGGTTTGGAGGAAATGAAGGATGCATGAGAAACAACAAAGGAGGTTTGTTTCTTATATTTTGAAGGGAAATATTGAATTGGTTGGATGGGTTGTACTCAAGTTTTGGGCTCGAGGGTCCAAGAAGAAATTCTTATAGCTAGGAGGTCGGCGAGACTTTCCTAGTTGGCAGGGTTGTAAACTTATTTTGAATGGTTGAGTTTTCTGCTACCCTACAGGTATTTTACTTGTATGATAATTTAAATTTTTACACTTGAAAATATATAAACTATTGAAAATAAATATAAATAGAACTGATGTATCTTATAATTGTACATAGTTGACTTCTACCAGTTAGAATTTGTCGTCTATTTCAAAAACAAAAGTATTTTACTTCTATCTATATCAAAATCCGAGTAATTTACAATACCACTGAATGAAAGAAATGGAAGGACTCAAAACATAATAACTGAAAAAATATTTCAAAGTGCAAGATTTCCATCAAATTAAACTGAGGACCTCGTGAGGTCCTTACATCATAGTAGGAATAACCAAACAGTGTGTTAGATTTTGATCATTAATTCAATATGATCTAGGATCTTATCAGAGAGAATAACAAGCACAGTATATCAGTCACAAGAGACACATAATTTCCTTGGGGAAAACCAAGAAGGTGAAAAACCCCAATAACTTCCTCAGAGATAGATAGAGCAATGATACAAAACCCAAGCATAAGAGATAGACTCCTAGCAGCTTCTCCTCCTCCACTAGTGCGCATCACTCAATGAGAGAGATAGATGAATAAGTGAATGAACAAATAGAGTGCCTCTCACACTCTATTTGTACTTGACTTGATTTGCCTAATAATCTAGCAAGGCCGACTTCTATAGGAGAGTCTAATAACCCATGGTAACCCAACTCAGGGCTAACCCCATACTTGGTGGTCTAATAACCCATCTTGTATAAGTTACGATACTTGCGACACTTGTAAATACAAATGACGACACTTCCGTATAGAGGAATAATAAAATCTCCATAGGAGTACAATATACATACATGAAATACATTCCGAAGTTACAAATACATCAACACTCCCTCTTAACTAGGAAGGTATTTCTCGACACAGGTCTTCTAACACAAGTCTTCCTCTCTGGATCATCAGATCATTGTCATCGGATCATCGTCATCGTCACTGCTTCTATCTCAATCAATCTCTAATCTACTCGTCATAGGAAGTTCTACAGAGCCAACCCTTTTTCATGTTGGTTGTAGGCCTAGCCTCCATGTAGCTATTCATCATCTCTGGTTGCAAGCCATTAAGTAAGTACACCTCAGGACTGATTACACTGCCTCTGCAAAACCTGCAAGATATCCCAGGACTGATTACACTACCTATGCAAAACCTACAAGAGCATCTTAGGACCAATTATATGCCTCTGCAAAACCTATGTACCATACTGTCACCTCATCGTCTTCAGATCACCGTCATTGTCCATGGAGCACAACCCAGATGCACATCACACAACACTTACATTCACCGGCATGGGAAGACACACTTCAACCATCCATGAAAGGATCAACACTTATATCTACGCCAATGGAAGACACACTTCATCCATGCGAGAATGGCATTGCACTTATATCCATAGCCATGGGAAGATACACTTCAACCATGCTAGGAATGGAACAACACTTATATTGCAACCATGGGAAGACACACTTCAACCATGCTTGAATGGCACAACTCTTACATCAACGACCATGGGAAGACACACTTCAACCATGTCAGAATGGCCCTGGCCCTTATATCTGCACCATGGGAGGACACACCTACCACCATGTGAGAATGTCTCATGTGCATCTGTGTCTCCGAACTCATCACTTCCCCTTGGAAGGAATCTCGATTTGAAGTACACCAAGCCTCTCTTGAAGTACTCAAACTTCACTTTGGCCAATGGCTTGGTCAATACATCGGTCATCTGCTCGTCCGTCGCAACATATAGAAGCTTCACTGCTCCTCTCTACACCATATCCCTAATATAGTGGAACTTGATCTCAATGTGCTTCGACTTGTCATGGAAGAATGGGTTCTCTGACAACTTCACACAACTCTGGTTGTTGCAATATATACAAGTAGCACTCAGCTGGAGATCAAACAAATCAGAAAGTAGCTTCCTAATCCATACTTCCTCACAACTAGCCGAATAAGCTGCGACATACTCTGCTTCAGCAGTACATAGTGCCACACAGGACTGCTTCCTACTAAGCCAAGAGATCACACCAGATCCCATACTGAAGTAGCACCCCAAAGTGCTCTTCTGATCAATGGCATTGCTTTCCCAATTGAATCAACATAACACTCCAGGTTAAACTTATGATTCACATCATACTTGAGCCCATAGTCAATTGTACCCTTAAGGTACCTTAGAATATGCTTTGCAGCTATCAGGTGAATATGTCTCGGATCTGTCAGATACTGGCTCAAGGTGTTCACCGCAAAGCAGATGTCTGGTCTCATATTTTTCAAGTACATCAAGGACCCAATCATTTGACGATACATCATGGCATCAACCGGCTCAGATGAATCATCGCACAGAAGCTTCAAGTTCGATGCCATTGGTGTGGCCATGGCCTTGCAGTCCATCATTCCAAATCTCTTCAGGATCTCTACTGCATACTTACCTTGTCCAAGGAATATTCCATCTGTGATCTACCACACCTCCATACCTAGAAAGTAGTGCATCATGCCTAAGTCCTTCATATCGAACACAGTAGCAAGCTTCCTCTTCGTATCAACAATCAATCTATCCTCACCTGTAACAAACATGTCATCCACATACAGAAGTAGTATCATTGGATTTCCTTCCTCAACCTTGTAGTAAAGGTTGGAATCCGCTTTACTCTTCATAAAGCCCAAACTGGATAGGAAGCTATCCATTCTATTGTACCAGGTTCTGGGTGCCTGTTTCAAACCATACAGGGCTTTCTTCAATTTGCACATATGAGTTCCTTTGTCATGTGTCTTATAGATCCACTTGGAAGTCACCACAGACTTCCCTTATGATCTTGGGACCACATCCCAAACATCATTCTTCATGATCAAATAGTATTCCTCGACCATGGCATCTATACTGTATCCCGTATCCTGGGAACTTCAGATTCTTCAATATCTTCAATAGATAGTTTGAACTTCGTTGCTGGAACAAATGTTGTATCCCTTCTTTTGTAGGTGATTGTACACGATCTTTCCTACAAGTCAAATTCAATTGCATGATTAGAAACTTCTCATAGTTTATAGGACAAAGTATTACACATAAAGGCATATGTCATACAGTCATGCAATTACTTTAGCTAATGCTTCAATACAACATTTATCCATATCCCGTAACTTTCTAGATGCCTTCCATCTCTACCAGAACATTGTTAAGAGTGTGCACAACTCCCAACATGTCAGCAAAGAGGTTTCATTCTAGATAAGTAGCAATGGAATGTTGTACAGTGTCATAGGCCACTTACCCATCACATGTGTATTCATAGTATACTGTTCATTAATGCAATTATTCTATTATGCATAATATACAACCTAAGTCTAGAAACATGAGTATACACATCATTGAACAATATCATTTAAACAATTAGATATACAAGAAATGACAATTCAAATACTTATCTTTGTTTGTTTGTTGATTGGATTCCCTATGAATCTTTTCTTCCTTGGAGGAGCTATTGGAGTCCTATTCTGAAGTAGCTTCTTCTACTCCTTTCTATTGTGAATTGTAAGGAGTGGTAAACTCCCTCTTAATCCCTGAATCACTACATAGCTTCTTGAAGTCTGCTGAAGTGAATTCTCCACCATTGTCGGATCTAAAGGTCTTGAACTTATTTTCAGTGTGGTTTTCTATCAAGGATTTGAATTCCTTGTATTCGCTGAATACTTCATCTTTGTTCTTCAAGAAATAAATCCCAAGTCTTCCTAAAGAAATCATAAATGAAAGAACCATAGTATACATACCCACTCAGAGAACTGGATGACATCAGATTGCATACATCGGAGTGGATAATTCCTTTTTCCTTACTTTCTTGTGAATGCCTTCTTTCCTTTTTCAAATCGTTTGCAAACATCTTCATACTTTGACTGGATTTCAGGAAGACCTTCCACTACTTTGCTTTCAATTGGAAGTGCCCTATCGTGCATGTGTGCAAGCCTTCTATGCCAAAGTTCACTTGGATCTACTGAGTCATGAACCAAGGCTTGTTCTGGTTGGCCCTTGAGTTTGTATAAACCTCCCTCTTGCTCTCCAATCACCATTGCATAATCTATAGTTTTACCCTTTGGCCACATTAGGACTTAGCCATCTACAAATGCAACCCTCATTCCTTTTGCATCCAATGTAGATATGGAGAGTAGGTTCTTCTTGAGACCTGGAACATATAGTACACCTTTCATTTTTATAGAATTTCCAGAGTCTAGGTTATAGGATGCTTCACCACTTCCTTTTATGGGATACTGGTAGTCATCCCCAAGTTTCACCTTGTGGGGTGATTCATGTTCAGATAGATTCATAAAGGATTCCTTGAATCCTGTCATATGTTTGGAAGCCCCACTGTCTATAAGCCAATCATTGCTCCCATGAGTAATGGTACCAGTGAGAGCAGAAATTAAAACATACTCTTCATCACTTGAATATTCTTCACTTTCTTCTCTAGTCTTCTTCCTAGGAGGTTCATCATCCTCAGCACCATGAGCATGATGTTTGTTGGACACCATTTTATACCTATTCTGCCCTATAAATCCTTTTTAGTTTTCTCCATAAACCATCATACTTGATCCATAAAACCTCTTGTTCATCCACAAAACCTTGGTCAAAGGTATAAATGTTGTTTCTTTTTAATAAATTAAATTATGTGACTTTTAAGGCATTTAAATTAAGGTTTTGATTCAAATTACAGGATTTGCTAACTTCCCGTAATTTCTCCTAGATTGCATAATTACAGGTCAGCTGGGCACGAACTGAGAGATGGAAGAGGATCCTCGATGTCCAAGGATGGATAAATTTCTAACAAATTCATGAAACATGTTCTACAAGTGTCAAGTCAACGCTGGTCAAGGTGATCCTCCAGTGCTGCCACTTAGCACAAAAACATGACAGTTTCAATTTTATATCAATCTGGTCAATTTTTATGGATCTGATGGATGATCTCGAGGATAGAGAGATATTAGGATAATTCCATTATGAATCTCCCAGGATTGTAGCGTTGTCAATTTAAAAAAAAAAATTGTATAAGTATTTGAATTTGAGATGTAACCACCCCAGGATGGTGAATGTATGTTATTGAAATAAAGATTCTGATTTCGATATATCTCTGGTGTATGTTCATTTCTATGTGGTGAAAGTGATTTGAGTGTTGAAAGTTCTGTAAATATTCCTGCATGCGTGAGAGAAGCAATGGAGGGCCCCCTCTGCCAAACATGCACACCCATTTCTTTATTAAAAACGCATTGGTATGTTTTGATTGTTTACTGTAGAGTTGATTTTGATTATCAATTTATGCATTGCAGATTGGATTAGATTATATATATATGCACAGGATTTCATTACAGGGTAGGGTTATGAGTTTTAGTTTGAATGATTAAACACTGTAGGATCAATCCCAATTACTTTTTATCTGATATTGAACTGTTTAAAAGAGCTAAGCATTGTGAACTGTTTTTCTTGTAAGAGAAATCGATGATTGTCTGCTTTCAACATTAAGGTATTAAGCACTGTAGCTTACCTTCATGATTTAGATGTTTTTAGTTTTAGAGTATTCCATAAATGAATTGTTGATTAGATTAAGAAATCAAATGAAGGTACCTCTGTAAGGAAGGTTTTTTGTTTCTTATTTACAACATTCTAGTACCCATTATATTTATTTCATAGTAAACTGAATTTTCAACTAAGTCTAGGTCTGAATCTCTATATTTGGGATATGCCTCTAAGTCTTACAAATTCCGGACTGACATAAATATAAGATCCAATTTACACGAGTAGATTGGAACCCAACATTTTGGTGCCATTGCTAGGGAGGCATAATTAGAGTTAGACTTAATAAATTTAGTTCTCTTATTAAAAAAAAATCGAAAACACAGAGCAAATTTTAGTTTTATGTCAAGACAAAGAGACGAAAAAGGAAGATTTGTCAAAAACCCCCCAAAAATAGAAATAACAAGAACTTCTTTATCTGATAGAAAAGGATTCATTACAATTGTTGATACTTTTGAAATGACTGAAGAAGAGACATCTAAGAAAGAAGGACTAATGTTCAAACAATGTACGGAATATGAACGTAGGATGGAGGTTGAAAACAAACGAAAAGAAATGGATGAGGGAGAAACATTAAAAGGGCCAACTGTCGAACAATGAAGGGAGTATGAGAGAAGGTTAGAAATTGAAAATAAACTAAGAGAAGAAAGAAGAAATGAAAGGGAAGAAGAGAGAAGGTATGAAAGGGAGGAAAGAACAGAAGAAGACCAGGAAGCCACCTTTAAATTCCCAATCTTGGACACTAGCATCATCCTAGGAGAAGAGGTAAGGATGAAAAATATTCTACCATCTGTTCTACAAAATTTCTATGGTATGACTTCTGAAGATCCAGATTCTTTATTATTCGAATTTGATATCTTATGCCCTACCTATGGATATACTGATGACACACACAAACTTTGTCTCTTCCCGCTACTCTTGAAGCAGCTGCATTGAAATGGTTCATGGGATTAGGAGAGCATTCTATAACTAGTTGGGATGATATGAGGAAAATTTTTCTTAGGAAATATCAAGCATACTGTAGATCAAAAGATTTAAAATATGATATTTTTAAGATGTCTCAGCAAGAGGATGAAAGCTTGGAAGAGTATCTTGAAATATTATCGTATAACTTGCAGAAATCCAAATACAATTCCTTGACATCTGAGATCACTCGAACAATCTTTTTGAAAGGAATAAGAGATGAATATCTTGATATTTTGAATGTAATGGGCAAATGTGACATCTCCTACTTACCATTTGATGAAATTGCAAACTTATATCAGAAGTATTCAAGAGGAAAGGCCAGAAATGGAAAGAGGGATGTAACTTCCAAGATAACCAAGTCAGCAACCAGTGGCATATCCATAGCTGAACTTGGAAACTTGTTAGAAGATTTCAAAACTGATCTTTTGAGTACCTTGGGAACACAGGTCGAGATATAAAAAACCAAGAAGATACAACCCTATCTATTTTCTTCCCTAAATGTAGAAAGAAACATTCATTAAAAGAATGTCTTCTAAATACTGTTCAAATTTGTGGCTTATGTACTGAAAATCATTTGAAACTAATGATTGTCCCATATTGAAAGAATTGTAGGAGGCTCGAATGGAAGAGAATCAAAGCATGGAGTATCTCTATCTTATGGGACAATGAAGACCTTGGCAGCCACGTTTTTCAAGTATGTCTCAAGACCCTATGCAACAGTTCCATTCGAATTATCAAACTCATGTTCAAAATTCATGGAGTGCACCTATTCCCTGTCAAACTTGGTCTCCTCGGCAATATCCAACCCAACCTGCTCCAAATTGGTGAGGATATACTCATGGTAATCAGACATATCAACAGGCCTATCCACAGCCCTATCAACAACCCTTTGCATATCCCCAATACCAACAGAATCAAGCTTCATTTTTCCAACAACCAAATCTTGCTCCCCAACTAGGCCAACAACCTCAACAGCTTCAGTTCCATCTAACCAACCTCCACCTCAACCAACACAGTTGCCATCCCAGCCAATACCAAATCCTAATAATAAAATGGACAAACCCATGTATAATGTTGATGAAGGAATGACACTCCCCTACTCAATCCTCCCGCTTCAAAATATCAACTTAAGGTTTGGAAATCTTTTGCAAAAAGAATCTCCTATTATTTTAGAAGAACAAACAAAAAATGAGAAAACTCCAAAAAAATCTAATATAGAAAAATTGCAGTCAGATAATCACCGTTAGAAAGGGAAAGCATTAGTACCTCATACACCTCCTTTTCCAGAGAGGTTAGTTAAAGAAAAACTCTCAATTTATCTCCCTGATTTTGATGTTTTGAATGAATTAACCAATGTCTGTGTCAAAATTCCCTTATTACAAGATATAAAGAACATTCCAATATACACAAAAGCAATTAGAGAATTATGTCTCAATAAGAGGAAGAAGGATCCACCAACAATTCATGTGATGGGGAAGTTAGCAGGTTTAATGTCTAACACTGTTTTTATTGCAAAATATGTTGATCCAGGAATCCCAATGGTCACAATAACTATCAAAAAATTTTCAATTCCAAAAACATTAATTGACTTAGGTGCAGCTATTAATGTGATGACATTAGAAACAATGAGATACTTGAATTTGTAGAATCTTAGATCAACCACTATGGTCTTAGAACTTGCTGATCGATCTGAAATAACTCCCGAAGGGATACTTGAAGATATCATAGTTTCTTTGGACTCTGGGAGTATCCAGTAGATTTCTTAGTTCTTCAACCAGAATCCAATCTAGGTGGACATCCAGTGATCCTTGGAAGACCCTGGTTGGCAACAGCTGATGCTTTTATCGGTTGTAGAATAGGAAATATGCTCATTTCACATGGAACAGAGAGAAAACATACTACACTTTATCCTTCTGCTCAAAGACCTTCTCTGTCAGATTAGTTATCATGGATTAATGAAACAAAAGAACAACAAGAAGAAGTAATTAAGCATGTCTTAAGTATTAATCAATTTAATTTTTTTTTTTTTCAAGAGGAAAACAATGAAGATTTGCTAGATTACTTTATTTTTGAACCTGATATTTCTAAGGAATTAAGAAACATGTAGTATGCTATTGTAGTTCAAGTTTTGGGATAGAATTTTCAAGAAAATTGCACAGTTCATTCTTTGGCATTAGCACTTAATGATATTTTTAATGTTCATTCAATAACTGATGTCCAAAGCAAAACAATAGAAATCAGTCTAGGGAAACATTTGAATATTGGTACACATCTTACTATATCACAAGAAGAAGAACACTATTTTTCATTTTTAGACGGCTTCAACGGATATAATCAAATTAGAATTGCATCAGAGGACCAGGACAAAACTACTTTTACATGTCCCTGGGGTACATATGCCTATAAGGTTTTACCTTTTGGTTTATGTAATGCTCCAGGTACTTTTCAGAGAGCAGTCTTGGCCATTTTTGTTGATTTAATTCATGAATGTGTTGAAGTCTATATGAATGATTTTTCTGTGTATGGCAATACCTTTGAGGATTCCTTGGAAAATTTGGAGAAAATCTCAAAAAGATGCGTTGAATCAAATCTTTCCCTTAGCAATGAAAAGTGTTTTATGATGTTAATTGAAGGGATAGTCTTAGGACATCACATTTCATCATATGGAATAAATGTGGATCCTGCAAAAATACAAATCATTGTGAATTTATCTGAACCAAAAACTCAAAAAGATGTGAGAAGTTTTCTAGGATATGCAGGCTATTACAGGAGGTTTATTGAAAATTTTAGTAAAATAGCTCTACCATTATTCAAATTACTTTCAAAAGATGTACATTTTGATCGGGATACTAACTGTCAAGTTTCCTTTCAGAGACTTAAAGAAAAGTGATCATATGCACCTATTTTAAGAGGACCCAACTGGACATTACAATTTCATATCTCCACTGATGCATCAAATAGTTACATAGGGGCTTCTTTGGGTTAAAAAGAGAATACCATGACTTATGCTATTTACTTTATCAACAAAAATCTAACCCCTGCAGAGTTGAATTACACAGTTATTGAAAAAGAGATGTTGGCAGTAGTTCATGCTGTGAACAAATTTCATCATTACATTACTAGTTACGAAATCTTTGTCCATACAGATCATTCCGATTTAAGATATTTAATGAACAAGTCAATTACTAATGGAAGGATAACCAGATGGCTATTATTGATGCATGAATTCAACATTACTGTTCTAGATAGACCTAGAAGAGAAAATCAAGTGGTAGATTTTCTGTCTCGATTACACAATTCTGGTGAGGTTGTTCCTATTTCAGATAATTTCCTTGATGAACACTTATTTGCTATTTTTGTTATAACTCCATGGTATGCTGATATAGCCAACTATTTATCATTAGGAAATCTACCTCCATCTATGTCATCCGAAGAAAAGAAAAGAATTATTAAGCAAAGTGCTAGACACATATGGGTCAATGGAGATCTTTTCTACACAAGATATGATCTTATCATTAGAAGATGTGTATGACAAGATGAGGTTTTAGAAATTTTAAAATCTTGTCATGATGAACCGTATGGTGTCTATTTTGCAGATAAAAGATCAGCATACAAGATACTCAACTTGGGGTATTATTGGCCCTCTATTTTCAAAGATTCTAAGAAGTATGTTAGGAGCTGTGATATTTGTCAAAATATGAGACGACCAGTATGATCTGATGAGATGCCACTCCAGCCACAAATCCTCATAGATCCATTCAAAAAATGGGCTCTTGATTTCATTGGTCCAATCAATCCACCATCACAAGGGAAAAAGTACATTTTAGTATGTACTGACTATGTTACAAAGTGGGTGGAATCCAAACCTTTACCAAGAGCCACATAATAAACACTAGTAAATTTTCTCTTTGAAGAAATATTTGTTAGATTTGGAGTTCCTAGAGAGATTGTTACTGATCAAGGGACACAGTTTACTTCTAAACTGGTATAGGAGATAGAAGCCAAGTACAAGATTAAGCACATAAAATCTACACCTTATCATCCAAAAGCCAATGGCCAGGTGGAGTTTACCAACAAAACTTTGGAAGGAATCATCACCAAAACAGTCCATATGCAAATAAAATATTGGTCAGCTAAGCTTACTGAAGCTTTGTGGGCATACAAAATCACTTGAAAAAATAGTACTGGTTTTTCTTCCTATCAGCTAGTCTATGGTAAGCAAGTATTGCTGCCAATTGAATTCCAAATTCGTACTTTTAAGTTAGCAGCTGATTTAGGGATGGATCTTTCTGAAGCACAACAAGAAAGGATACTGCAGTTCAATCAATTAGATGAGATGAGACAAGATGCATTAGAACAAAATATTTTGGTACAACAACAGAGAGCCCAATGGCATGATAAGTTCATAAAAAATAAATAATTTCACATCGGTGATTGGGCCTTATTGTTTGATTCAAAGTTCAAAGACTTCAAAGCCAAGTTCACAACTCATTGGCTTGGTCCATATGAGATTGCAGAGGTCTATGAAAATGGCTCAGTCAAACTACAAACAATAGATGATGAAGCAAGTACAATTGTGGTCAATGGCCATAGGTTAAAACTCTACACTAAGCCTGTCAACAAAGAAGATTTCATACAATAGATTTCTCAGCAAAGGGAGATGGACGTGCTAGACAAACACACTGGTGTTTCTCCTTCACTTTCTTCTCACAAATATTCTGATTAAAAAAAAAAAAGAAAAAAAAAAAGAAAAAAGAAAAAAAAAAAGAAAAAAGAAAAAAAAAAAAAAAAAAAAGAAAGAAAAGAAAAAGGAGTTTAGTTATGAAAACCAGGCAACTGGCACAATATAAACTCGAATTTTCCTTGGAAAACCAAGTTTACTTGGCCATTGAAAATTCACAAAAACAATTTCAAATTCATAGTTTCAGTTCTTTCATGGATTATTTTTTCCATAAGTAGTTTTTCCATATCATTTTTTATCAGCAAATAAAGATTTTGTTTGACTTGAGGAAAAGTCAATAAATAGGCCTGAGAGGGATGAGTATATCAAAGCTTTCCATGAGCACATCAAGTTTTCCTTTTCAAAGTCTTGAAACCCTCCAAGCCTTCTCCAAATGCTAGAATTTCATTCTAGCATGAAGTTTCGTTTCATAGATCTCAAGCCTTGCAGAAGGGATCTAAAACAAAGCATCAGAAAATCAGCAGAAGGGACCTGAGAAGAAGTACATTTCATTAGAATTTTTGGAGAGGGACCTGAGATAGAAGACGATTTTCAACAGAAGACACATTAAGGACATGTATGAACCAGGAACATGCAAATTCTTTTCTCAATGGACAAGCAAACCAGCTACATCAAGTAGCAAGAAAAGCACAAGGGGATATCAAACAAATTCTGTAAGAATTTTAATTTTTATGTTTTAAAAGTTTGCATGGTTCTTTATTTTTAAGTGATGACAAAAAAATACCTACCTACCCTCACAAACCTAAATGTCTACCCTATCACCTTCACAATCCTTGACAGCAGTCCATTCACTTCCAATTATCTTACCCTAGGTATCAAAATGGTGGTCATAATCAATCACATAAGCAATTTTTTATTATTTTATCAAAGCCTAAACTGCATTCTACAGGCCTGCACTCTATAGGAAGGCTTTTTCAACATGAAGCAAAGAAGAATTTTTTTTTTTGTTTACCAATGGAATTCAAATGTTTTTATGTTTTCTTTTATATACTTTAAGACAAAGATACTATTGCATGGTATGCATTAAGTTAAAAAAAAAGGGGAGTATATAAAATGGATCATGGAACATGGATTAAGTCGCAAGTTGACGTGGATCAAGTGGCCTGTTCAAATCATCATTATAGGAGAAGTGGGAATCATTGATCTTACCCCCACGAATTTTGCCTATGCATGGGGAGGCACAATATACAAATTTGAAATTCAAAGTGATATTTTACATATCAGTGGGTTTGTCCAACCGACTTGCTCTTTCCTAAACTTCATACCCATGCTGGTTAAAAGGGTGAATGGATATTGATTAAACCGAAGAAGAGATGCCAGTTGCATTACAGAGGAAGAACACACAACCTGACAACTCAGAAACTCGAGCATTTTTTCAATTCTCAGCACGAATTTTCATTTGGTATGATGAAAAGAAATTCTAGTGGCATTGAAGAGGAAGAAACACGGCCATAGGAATGCGTATTTCATTCAGAATGTGCACAGCAAGGATCCACACAAGCTAGGTAAGCTTGAAATTCTGGTTTTGCTAGAAATTCAGACTTCCAGAGAAATGATTTGAAGACAAGAGAAATTTGTTGATGTAATTGTAACTTCGGAATGTATTTCACCTATGTATATTGTATTCCTATAGAGATGTTATTATTCCTCTATACGGAAGTGTTTGTATTCCTATAGAGATGTTATTATTCCTCTGTATGGAAGTGTCGTCATTTATATTGTAAGTGTCGTAACTTATACTTGATGGTTTATTAGACCACCTTGATGGGGTCGGCCTTGTATGAGTCATGTGGGTAAAAGGGTTATTTGACCATCCTATTGGGGGTCGGCCCTGTCAGCATTATGTTATGTGGTTAAGTTAAGTCCGACCTAGTAAAGGTTATTAGGCAAGTCAAGTCAAGTATAAATAGATTGCGGGAGGCACTCTATTTGATCATTCTATTCTTCACTCACACACACATTAGAGAGTGGCGCACTAGTGGAGGAGGATAAGCTGCTACTGGGAGGACTATATCTTGTACTTGGGTTGTATCATTGCTCTATCTATCTCTGAGGAAGTTGCGGGGTTTTTTCACCTTCTTGGTTTTCCCCGGTGAAACTCTGTGTCTCTTGTGTGCTTGCATTATTGTGTCCATGATTGATATGCTGTAGATATGATGTACATGTTATTCTCTCAGTTAAGATCCTAGATCAGATTGAAATTTATGAAAAACTAACATGGTATCAGAGATATCCTGAAAGAAGGCATGGTATGGTATTTATGAC
Organism: Larix kaempferi; assembly: GCA_027924585.1. NCBI lineage: Eukaryota > Viridiplantae > Streptophyta > Pinopsida > Pinales > Pinaceae > Larix > Larix kaempferi. Next base: position 3,175,741 of record BSBM01000765.1, on the reverse strand, counting down.
ACTTGTTGCACTTGCGAAGCTAGGGCTTGATATAGAAACAACCAGTCATCGTAGCACTTTCTCTATAAATCCATTTTGGCGAAGTTTCAGGATCTGAAACTTTTACAGGTCGAAGATAAGATCCCAATGTACCTTAATTCTGAAGAAAAACTTCTAATTCGTTGTACTTTGTGTTTTATGATCTGTACAATCTAGGGTTTCTACCTCTTCAGATCTCAGTCATAAACAAGTGACCTAGGAAAAAAGGTCACAAATTGGGATAGGAAGATCCAAATGAAATTTAGTAATTAATGAAAGGTAGGGCCTGGACTGTAGTTTCTCGGGTAAGGTTTTCAGTGGCCTAAATTGAACCAGTGACACGTGGCACTCAGTGCAACTTCGCTCTCCTGGTTTATCCCATAAACAGGTCATGTTGCGACACTTGGCATAACTCTCTCTCTCTCAGAGAATCCATTTGAGGTTAGACCTGTGGGGTTGGAAATTTAATAGGTCAGGCTACCATAAGTAGAATTTTCAGACCCTATAGATTTGAAATTTCAGAGTTACACCAGAAACAATCAAGTGCATATTTCTGTCAAAACATAATTGGATTTTGAGCACCTTCATTCATGGCTCCGGGAATTTAGGGTTTCGAAGAATGTTGGAATTTTTTGTATTGGAGACCACGGCTGAATGATCCTCATCAAAATCAAAATTTAGAGACTAAGTTCAAATTTTTTGGTTGGGAAGAAGGTCGGGCTTTACCAAACCCTAGTTTGGGACCTTGATCAGAGAAGTGAAAAATTAGGGCTTTTGCAAAAATGGGAATTTTTGAAATATGTGACCATAGCTGGAAGCTCCTTGGAAAAATCGAAGTTTAGAGCTTTGGATCAAACTATTTGGTTGGGTGAAGCTCCGGGAAACTCAAACCCTAATTCACGGTCCTCCCAGTGAATCCAGAAGATTGAAAAGTAAATTTGAGGGGTGAAACTTTGCAGTTTTCAAATTCTGAGTATACAAAGTTGATCAGCTCATCAGGGCTCATCTTCCTATCCTTTCAGAAGTTCAAAATTCAAAGTTTAATTTTTTAGGGTTTCCCTGACAAACCCTAATCCAGCTTCAGATCTAGTTTTTGCAAATCAAGTGGATTGGGTTAATACTAGAAGAGAATGGATTGGTTACTTGCATAAGTGAAGAAGTTACAGTTTTAGAGGGAGATGCGTCTAAGGCCTTACATAAGAAGATTACAAGCAATCTCGACAAGTATGTTTCGAAATCTGTTAATGATTTAAGTTTATGATATGTTTGTCTTCATTAAGGTTAGTTCAATATTGATTAATTTTAGACTTGTCGTATCACCCTAATAAAAATATGAATGCATGATAGAAGGTATTCATTGATTAGGGTTATAACACTTATGATTGTGCTAATGCATTGTGGTGTTGTATGAGGTTGATGTTGTCTGCTAACATGAAAGGTACAGCAATTCAAGTTCTAGTTCAAGAACATGTGATTGTGGTGACATGAAGATAGAGATTCATCCATTGTCATGGATCACATGGAAGCTCTACTTACAAGGTATGTATAACTTGGTTCCACAATGGTTAACTTATGAGATATGCAGGTCACTAGCACAAGTCATTTAAGAGAACAAGAAGACATCATGTGGGTATGTTAGACATAACCAACTAACATATTAATCCAGGTATGTTTTTTCTATATCAAGTTAGAATCCTACCTTGTGATATGATCTCTTATATAAGTATACTTGGTGTGATTGATAATGATTATTCATGAAGTTATAGGTTTGAGTAATCATGGGTTTAGGCATATTATGCTTCTTACTTTGATTGATGATATGACTAACCAGAAAAGTCCTATGGTCAAATAGGAATATGCATGAAGTAAAAGAATTGTGATAAATTATCTGTGTATGAAATGATCTTGACCATACATGTTTAAGATTACTTAGAATCATAATTTTTTTGATAGTATTAAGATTATACTAATGAATGTATGGTTATGTATGAGATCTTGAGGACGACACCCTGATGATACTAGTGTACACTCATGCATGCATAGTGGTCAAGGATGGATATAAGCTCAAAGACATGTAATCCAGGAAGCAAAGATCAAGAGGGAGCACACTCCAGTAGTTCCTACAAGGAAGCAAATATTGAGAGGGAGTCCACCCTACAACCAAACAAAGATAAGTATTTGAATTGTCATTTCTTGCATACTTGTTTGTTTAAATAATATTGCTCAATGATGTATATGCTTATGTTCCTGGACTTAGGGTGTGTATTATGCATATTAGAATAATTCCATTAATGAACAATATACTACTAATATGCATGTGATGGGTAAGTGGCCTATGGCACTATACAACATTCCATTGCTACTTATCTAGAATGAAACCTCTTTGCTAACATGTTGGGAGTTGTGCACACTCTTAACAATGTTCTAGTAGAGATTGGAAGGCATCTAGAAAGTTACGGGATATGGATAATGTTGTATTGAAGCATTGGCTAAAATAATTGCATGAATGTATGACATAGTAAAAGGATACAATGGTCGAAGATATTGAAGATATTGAAGAATCTAAAGTTCCCAGGATATGGTATATAGTAAAAGGATACAATGGTCGATAAGTACCAATTGATCATGTTTGGGATGTGGTCCCATGACCTGAAGGGAAGTTTGTTGTGACTTTCAAGTGGATAAATAAGATCAAGCATGATGCAGATGGTAGCATGGAGAAATACAAAGCGAGGTTGTAGCTCGTGGCTTCTCCCAGAAAGAGGAATTGACTATGAAGAGACTTTTGCACTTGTATACAGATACACTTCCATTAGATCAGTACTTGCTTTGGCTACAGTGATGAAATGGAGGATACACCAGATGGATGTCAAGACATCTTTCTTGAATGGTGTAGTCGAGGAGGAAGTGTATGTGGAGTAGCCGCTTGGTTTTGAGACACATGACAGGGGGTCATATGTGTGTAGGTTGAAGAAAGCCTTGTATGGCTTGAAGCAAGCTCCTAGGACTTGGTATGGTAGGATGGACAGCTTTCTATCCAGTTTGGGCTTTACCAAGAGTAAAGCAGATTCCAACCTTTACTACAAGGTGGAGGAAGGCAATCCAATGATACTACTTTTGTATGTAAACAACCTATTTGTTACAGGAGAGGATAGTTTGATTGTTGATACCAAGAGGAAGCTTGCTGCCGAGTTCGAGATGAAGGACTTGGGGATGATGCACTATTTTCTAATCATGGAGGTGTGGCAGAGTGCAGATGGGATCTTCCTTGGACAAGGGAAGTATGCAGTAAAGATCCTGAAGAGGTTTGGGATGATGGACTGCAAATCCATGGCCACACCTATGGCATTGAACTTGAAGCTTCTGTGTCATTCTTCATCTGAGAAGGTTGATGTCACTATGTATCGTCGGATGATTGGGTCCTTGATGTACCTGACGAACACGAGACCAGATATTTTCTTTGCGGTGAACACATTGAGCCAGTTCCTGACAAATCCGAGGAGTGTTCACCTAATTGCTGTAAAGCATATTCTAAGGTACCTGAAGGGTACAGTTGATTATGGGCTCAAGTATGATGCGAATCAAAAGTTTAACCTGCAGGGTTATGTTGATTCAGACTGGGCATGCAGTGCTACAGATAGGAAGAGCACTTCTGGGTGCTGCTTCAGTATGGGATCGGGTGTGATCTCTTGGTTTAACAGGAAGTAGTCTTGCGTAGCACTGAGTACAGCTGAAGCAGAGTATGTTGCAGCTTGTTTGGCTAGTTGTGAGGCAGTATGGCTTTAGAAGCTACTTTATGAGTTATTTGATCTCCCGTTGGATGCTACTGGTATCTTTTGTGACAACCAGAGTTGTGTGAAGCTATCTGAGAACCCGGTGTTCCACGACAGGTCGAAGCACATTGAGATAAAATATCACTATATCAGGGATATGGTGCAGAAAGGAGCAGTGAAGCTCGTGTATGTTGCAACGGATGAGCATGTTGCATATGTATTGACGAAACCAATAGCCAGAGTGAAGTTTGAATACTTCAGAGAGAGGCTTGGTGTTCTTCAGAGTGACGACATTTCGAGGAAGAAGTGATGGATACATTTGCTGGAGCCATTCCAAGCATGGTGAATGGAGGATCCTTCTCATGAATATGGATATAAGCGTTGTGTGATGAGTATCAGGATGATGCTCCAGTTACTGCTCTGTATATGCATCATGTTGGATGCTTGTTATGATCAGTTGGATCATGTATATGTATATGCATCATGTTGGATGCTTGTTATGATCAGTTGTATCATGTATTTGCTTATGCATCATGTTGGATGCTTGATATGTATCAGGTGGATACATTGAATGATCAGTTGGATCATGTATTTGTATATGTATCAGGTGGATACATTGAATGATCAGTTGGATCATGTATTTGTATATGTATCAGGTGGATACATTGTATGATTAGGTGGATCATGTACATTGATATGTATCAGGTGGATACATTATATGATTAGGTGGATCATTTATTTGAGTATGTATCAGGTAAATACTTGGTATGCATCAGGTGGATGCATAGTATGATCAGGATGATCATGGATAACGAGCTTCAGGATGTTGCTCTAGATGATATGTATCAGGATGATTCTATGATGATGATCAGGATGATCATGTGTTGATGTACATCAGGATGATGTATGGTGAGTATCAGGATGATACTCTGTGGTCATGGACAGGTTGTGAAGATGGGAATATAAGTAGACCTGGGAGATCCGATAGGTTGGGCTACATGCCCGTAATAAGTCCTGGGATTCTCTTTCGAGGCATTTCTTTGGAGGGCATATAAGTAGACTTGGGATATCCGACAGGTAGAGCTGTGTGCTCGTAACAGCCTAGGATGCTCTTTCGAGGCATTGTCCTATGGCATATAAGTAGACCTGGGAGACCCGATAGGTAGAGCTGTGTGCTCATAACATCCTGGGATGCTCTTTCGAGGCATTTCCATGACCACATGTAATAAGTCCTGAAGATCTAGATAGGTTGTGCTAGTCACGTAAAAGGCCTTATATGCTCTTTAGAGTTCTTTCTAGTCAAGACACTCTTTTAAGGTTTTGTGGTGGGGGTCACATGTAATACATCCTAGAGATCCGGACAGGTTGTGCTAGTCACGTAAAAGGAATCAGATGCTCTTTAGAGTTCTTGCTAGTCAAGACACGCTTTTAAGGTGTTGTGACAGTCACATGTAAGTGGACCTGGGAGATATTTCCGGTCGTGCTTCGGCACATAAATGGTCATGGGATACTCTTTCAATGCATTGTGAAGCACGTAATAAGTCTTGATGATTTCATAGTATGGCCAGTGATGATGAAGACCTGCAGGTGGTGGACCTACATCCAGTATGAAAAAGGACTGGCTCTGTAGAACTTCCTATGATGAGTAGTTCAGAGATTGATTGAGATAGCAGCAGCTGTGACGATGATGATGATCCAGAGAAGAAGGCTTGTGCTATAAGACCTGTGTCGAGAAATACCTTCCTAGTTAAGAGGGTGTGTTGATGTAATTGTAACTTCGGAATGTATTTCACCTATGTATATTGTATTCCTATAGATATGTTATTATTCCTCTATACGGAAGTGTTTGTATTCCTATAGAAATGTTATTATTCCTCTATATGGAAGTGTCGTCATTTATATTGTAAGTGTTGTAACTTGTACTTGATGGGTTATTAGACCACCTTGATGGGGTCGGCCCTGTATGAGTCATGTGGGTAAAAGGGTTATTATACCACCCTATTGGGGGTCGGCCTTGTCAGCATTATGTTATGTGGTTAAGTTAAGGATGACCTAGTAAAGGTTATTAGGCAAGTCAAGTCAAGTATAAATAGAGTGCCGGAGGTACTCTATTTGATCATTCTATTCTTCACTCACACACTCATTGGAGAGTGGCGCACTAGTGGAGGAGGAGAAGCTGCTGCTAGGAGGACTATCTCTTGTACTTGGGTTGTATCATTGCTCTATATATCTCTAAGGAAGTTGCAGGGTTTTTTCACCTTCTTGGTTTTCCCCGGTGAAACTCTGTGTCTCTTGTGTGCTTGCATTATTGTGTCCATGATTGATATGTTGTACATGTTATTCTCTCAGTTAAGATCCTAGATCAGATTGAAATTTCTGAAAAACTAACAAAATTTTACAGAGTTTCAAATTGAAATTGAAATTGCAAGCTAGGGTTAAGTCTTACATGAATTCTTCCATTGCATAAAAGAGGGATTTTTCCTATTAAAATTGCAAAATGGTGTCTAGAATAGAACCAAAAAAATTTGATCCCACTACCATTCATGAAAGATGCATGGAAAGTTTTGAGAAGAAATAGTGGGTGCCTTTTTTTGAAAAGTTTGATGGGCATAATGACAATGTTAGCCTAGCTTTTGCTGGTTCATTTGATGGAGAGATGGCTACAGTAGGTAATTTGACTTTTAGACTATCTGAAGATATTATGGCACATATCATTTGCTTACCTCAATAGGGGGAGAGATTCTTTAAGACAAATCAATTTAAGGAGACGACATGGACACCCTTCTTATGCAGATCAAGGGCAGGCTCAGTAAGATGGAAGAAAGGAATACCAAGGAGTTGATTGATTCATCCTTGGGATGAAATAGTATATATCATCCAAAGATTTATCACCCCTGAAGGAAGATTCAGTGTTGTATATCTCTATCACATCAAGATATTGCAACATTTGAGGGGTGATTATGAGATTAACATGCCCCATTTTCTATTACAAAGCCTTTCCAAGATGGCTAAAGCTATTCAAAAACATGCAGAAGACAAGATAACAAGCCTTTTTCATTGTGGGCTCATCAAAATAATCATCACACATGAGTTACAAAGGCAAAAATTGATATGGTAACATTTTATAATTCATAATCACTTTGAAGAACTAGAAGAGCTTCCTGAAGAAATATTGAAAGAAGATGAAGTGTTAATGATAACATACATTGAAGATGAAGAACAAAACCCTAAGGCAACAAGCTCAAAACCTCCTAAGGGAGGAATGAAAGAAGATGAAGTGTTAATGATAACAGATAATGAAGATGAATCTAAGGAAACAAGCTCAAAACAGTCTTAGAGAAGAATAAGAACAAGGAGCATGATGAAAGAAGAGAAGAAATTCCAAGAGAAAGATAAGATCTTCACCACTTATGAGAAAAAGTCAAGGAAACGTCAGCAAGCTCAGAATAAGCAAGCACTAGAGGAGGATGATGAGGGCCAGCAAAAACAATATGCATACATTCAATCCTTGGAAAGTCAAGATGAAAGTCCAACAGGTGAGATAGGGCAAATTTATAAAGAAAGAGATACCCAAGAAACTGAAAAGATTTCAGATGAAGTGATAGAATAGAGCAATGAAGTTTCTACTTTCTTTGAACAACAAGAAAAAGAAGAGAAAGAGCATTAAGGATAGGAAAATGCAGAAGATAAAGTTTCTCCTTTATTTGAACAACAAGCCATATAAAAAGAAAAGAAGGAGTATTCATGGAAAGAGAATGAAGAATTAGAGATGGACACTGCTTCTAAGCAGCCTTCAATAAAGATGAAAAAAAAGAAATCTTCCAAAAACAGTAAAATAATTGAGAAGTTGAAATTGGAAGTGAAATAATTAGAACTGAAGAATGAAAAGTTAAGAAAGAAAAACAGGAAGCTTCAAGTTCAGAAGGTACAGATCTCTAAGCATGCATGTAAATGGCATAAACAAAAGAAGACTTTCAAAGCAAAGTATGAGAAACTGAAAATCCGTTATGCAGCTCGAGCTTCTATAGATGCATCATCAGAGACAGGAGATATATCAGAGGATTAGAAGCAGAGTTTCATCAACAAATTTTTGTGCATGATATAAGCAGGGTCAATTTTTTTTATTTTTATTTTTTTGAATTTTTGAATTTTTGAATTTTTTTTAATTTTTTTTTAATTTTTTTTTTTTTTTTTTTTTTTGGGGGGGGAAATACTTTTTATGCATGAGGACATGCAACAACTTTCTCTTGGGGGATATGTTGGACACCATTTTATACCTATTTTTCCCTATAAGTCCATTTTAGTTTTCTCCATAAACCCTCTTACTTGATCCATAAAACCTTATGTTCATCCACAAAACCTTGGTCAAAGGTATAAATGTTGTTGCTTTTTAATAAAGTGAATTATCTGAATTTTAAGGCATTTAAATTAAGGTTTTTATTCAAATTACAGGATTTGCTAACTTCCCATAATTGCTCCTAGATTGGATACTTGCAGGCCAGCTGGTCACAAGTTGAAAGATGGAAGAGGATCATCGATGTCCAAGGATGGATAAGTTTCTAACAACTTCATGAAACAGGTTCTACAAGTGTCGAGTCAACGCTGGTCAAGGTGATCCTCCAGCACTGCCACTTAGCACAAAAACATGACAGTTTCGATTTTATATCAATCTGGTCTATTTTTATGGATCTGATGGATGATCTCGAGGATAGAGAGATATTAGGAGAATGCCATTATGAATCTCCCAGGATTGTAGCGTTTTTCAGTTTTAAAAACAATTTGTATAAGTATTTGAATTTGAGATGTAACCACCCCCGGATGGTGAATGCAAGTTATTGAAATAAAGATTCAGATTTTGATATATTTCTGGTGTATGTTCATTTCTATGTGGTGAAAGTGATTTGAGTGTTGAAAGTTCTATAAATCTTCCTGCATGTGTGAGTGAAGCAGTGGAGGGCCCCCTCTGCCAAACCTGCACGCCCATTTCTTTATTAAAAACGCATTGGTATGTTTTGATTGTTTACTGTAGAGTTGATTTCGATTATCAGTATAGGCATTGCAGATTGGATATATATATACATATATGCACATGATTTCATTACAGGGTAGCGTTATGAGTTTTAGTTTTAATGATTAAACACTGTAGGATCAATCCCAATTAATTTTTATCTGATATTGAACTGTTGAAAAGAGTGAAGCATTGTGAACTATTTTTCTTGTAAGAGAAATCGATGATTGTCTGTTTTCAACAGTAAGTTATTAAGCACTGTAGCTTACCTTCATGATTTAGATGTTTTTAGTTTCAGAGTATTCCATACATGAATTACTGATTATATTAAGAAATCAAATGAAGGTACTTCTGTAAGGAAGGTTTTGTGTTTCTTATTTACAACATTCTAGTACCCACTAGATTTATTTCATAGTAAACTGAATTTTCAACTAAGTCTAGGTCTGAATATCTATATTTGGGATATGCCTCTAAGTCTACAAATTCCGGATTGACATAAATATAAGATCTAATTTACACCAGTATATTGGAACCCAACAATGTCTTTTCTTGTTGTTCTTCTTTTTGTTCCTAGGAAAATATCTGGAAATGTGTCCCCTTTCATCACAAGTATAGCAATGGACATAGGACATGTTCCTTTGAGGTTTTAAATCACCCTTCTGATGGTGATGTCTTTCTTTCTTATCATGGTGGTGAGTCTTCTTGTCACCATGCCTCTTGGAGTGTGCTGTGAGAGCTTGGTCTTCATTCCCCATCTTCTCTACTCAAGCTACAATTCGAGCTTCTTCTTGTGAGCATTCTTCCCACAGCCTCAAGTTGTTCTTTTATCCGGGAGACACTTGAGAAATAATACTGCATGGTCTCCGCATTCTGGATCTTGATATTCTTCAATTGATTTCTCAAGGTCATCTTCTGATTTATGTTCTTCCCTTCAAATAGCTTGGTCAAGGAATCAAACATCTCCCTGGGTGTCTTCAGAGATGACACGTGTGGTATGAGATGGTCTTTGATAGAATCAACAATGATCCTCTTAGACTTGACCAAGTTCCTCTTGTGTAAGGCCTTAGCCTCTTCTCCCTCTAGGATAGGGATCTCTTCACTTATGTAAGTGTCCAACTCATTCTCTTCCAAAATTAACCCAATCCTATATTTCCATGCTCGGAAGTTATCATCCCCTTCAAGCTTATCCTCAAGCTTGGTGTGGTGAGACATCTTAAAGCGTACTTCAAATGGAAATAGAAAAGATTTAGGTCTTACCACTTGATTTGCTGAAAAATGGATCTGGTGCTGGATTAGGGTTTGTCAAAGAAACCCTAAAAATTCAAACTTTGAATTTCAAACTTATGAAAGGATAGAAAGATGTGCCTTGATGAGCTGATCAAGTTGGTATACTCAGAATTTGAAAACAACAAAGTTTCACCCCTCAGAATTGCTTTTGAAACTTCCAAATTTACTAGGAGGGCCCTGAATTAGGGTTTGAGTTTCCTGGAGCTTCACCCAACCAAAAAGTTCGATCCAAAGCTCTAAACTTTGATTTTTCAGGGGAGCTTCCAGCTATGGTCTCATATTTCAGAAATTTCAATTTTTGCAGAAACCCTAATTTTTAGGGCAAAAACTGAAAGTGCTTAGAATTGAATTTTGATTGGACAGAAAGATGCGCCTTGATGAGGAGAGATAATATAGCCTCTTGCCTTTCAAGATATGTGGAGAGAAACCCAAAAAACAAGAATCCCTAGCTTTCACAATTGCACAATGTCTTCTTCTTAGGTTAGCTCTGATACCATGTTATATTTTGAGCATTAATTCAATATGATCTAGGATCTTATCTGAGATAATAACAAGCACAGTATATCAATCACAAGAGACAATCACAAGAGACACAGATTTTCATTGGGGAAAACCAAGAAGGTGAAAAACCCCAATAACTTCCTTAGAGATAGATAAAGCAATGATACAAAACCCAAGCATAAGAGAAAGACTCCTAGCAGCTTCTCCTCCTCCACTAGTGCACATAACTCAATGAGAGAGATAGATGAATAAGTGAATGATCAAATAGAGTGCCTCCCGCACTCTATTTACACTTGACTTGAATTGCCTAATAAACTAGCAGGGCCGACTTCTCTAGGAGAGTCTAATAACCCATGGTAACCCAACTCAGGGATGACCCCACACTTGGTGGTCTAATAACCCATCTTATATAAGTTACGACACTTGCAACACTTGTAAATAGAAATGATGACACTTCCGTATAGAGGAATAATAACATCTTTATTGGAGTACAATATACATACATGAAATACATTCCAAAGTTACAAATACATCAACACAGTGTGCACACATGATGATTAATGTTGGGATCATGATGTTTCGATCTACCCCCATTACTATATGGTATTTCACTATTGAGAGGCGATGGATTTACCCCACTAGAGAGAGATGGCCCTACCTGGTACATATGATCAATAAAAATGCTATGGTGGACAATCACTTGTTCCAGACTTAGAACGCCTCTTGTGTTTATGGAATCAACTGATGTGCAGGCGAGACATTTGGTATGGGTAATTTCCTACAAAGTGGAGGTATTGGGAATTCGCATCTTGAATCCTATCATTGAGATTTTTTTAGGAATCCACAAACCAAATCCTTGGAACTCCAAGATATCAAAATGGTTTACATGTTTTCCCAAAATGAACTTGTCATACTTCTTTCGAAGGAAATATAAACTAATTTCCTTGTTTTTTGGGGTGGCACATAAAAAACCATGTGCCAATTATCCATCTAAATCTATTGGAATGGTGGATATATGCACCACTCGATAGAGATGTGGGATTTATTTGTGTTTGGGTTTTCACCCTTTCAGGGATCTTTATATAACGAAAAAATGTGCTTCTTAGTGATATTTATATGACATTGTAATTATCCAATCCATCAACATATTGTTCATTTTCCTTTCTCTGTATGATGCAATGTCATATAGAGCACCATTGGATTGGGTAATAATGTCTGCATTTGCATATAGAGTATGTGAAAGTGAGTAGAAAAGATGGTCACCACCCCTCCATGTGGCACGAATATCTCTAATTATAGCAATCTCAAGTATCTATGCATTTGAATACATGCTTTCCACTGCAATAGAAACTTCAAAAACAAATAATTAGAAACATATACCTGGTATAATGACATCTCTTAAAAATGAAAAATGTAAAACTAGTGTAACAAATAATGACATGAGTATTTAAAATTGAACAATTACACTAGAGAATAAACATAATTTTTTCCATGTTAAATTCATTTCAGACATGTATTAAATTTTTTCCATGTTAGACCAAGTGTGACATAATTGAATAATTGCATGGTTTTGCATGCCAAGGAATGGTATCCTCACTCAAGGCATGCTTCAAGGCCCAAAACCAGAGGATTACACCTTAAGGCATGCACCCATAAGGGATATTGGTCATGAAAGCATGCATGCACACTAAGATGAATCCTTTCAACGAAATATTTGGCCCAAGAGAAACATATGGGTATAATTCTAGGGATAAGTCCATAGAGAAAAGATAATATGGGAAATAAATTCTTGTAGGTGGAAATGAAAATGGTATTTCCCTAAAGTACCCATCTTCAAGGGGTATGGGCCATGAAGTTTTCTAAGGACAATGGGGTAGCTCATCCAAATGGAATAATTAAGTAAATACTGTAAAAAAAACGTAATTATAGGGTTTGGCGCATTAAGCAAGTGTATTATCAACCAATGAATGGTTCAAGGATTCCTTCTAGGGATTTTCACCTTGATGCACCCAACTATAAGGTAAATTTGTCATGAACCCAACCCTACATAATCAGACATACACACTTGATGAAAAAAAATTTAAATAGTAGGATAAGGGATTGAATTAAGGGTTTGATGGCTTGAGGAAGAGTATCCTCACCTAAGGATTTAACTTTGAACCAGTGAGAGGGGCCCTCTCGATGAATGTTTTGGCAAAAGAGTTGGATATTTTCCCTAGTGGTCTCATGGTGGTCCCCTTCTTTGGATGCAATTGTGTCAGATAAATTTCCAATTTTCATGCCCTTTTATTGTGTGGATAACCCATTTGGAACAAAAGGATTAGGTTTTCCTAATATACCCAATCATTAGGAAGACTCGTGAATCTTTAAAAAAATCTCTTAGTTTACCCAATAAAAACTCTTTATTCCGTGTAAATTTTCCTAGAAAAAATCCCCAATAATTTCTCCAATTATTGATACCATAAATAGAGGGAACCAAATAAGAACAATAATATAAAGTGTGGAAACTAGAATTTTTGAACAAATCTAAAATAGGGTTGTAAGTAGTAAAGGATGAATAATCCACTTGTTAAAATTGTTTGATATGCATTGTAACACAATCTCCCATAAAACCCTAGGATAGGTTTGGAAGGCAAAGGGGATGTCAACTTGTTGCTTTATCCAAGACCAATCCTACATTATGAGCTTATTGGGGATATCAACTTGAGCCAACTTGTAGCAATGAATATTAGCTATCATATTTTAGACCAAGAGGCCCCATTGAATACTTAAATGTAGTCCATGGTGATGGGAAACACCTCTTGTTCTTAAAATATGGAAAGGAAGCAATCATTGATCAAATTCACATTAACCATTTGAGTATTGTTGATGCCCAATTTTGTCATCATTTTTGAATCCATGGTCATGCTATGGTTACACTATTTTTCCATTTTGATGCATCAAGTTCAAACTTCTCATCATTCAGACAGTGATATTGACTCAACTATCAATTTTTGAATTATGTTTAATCCTCCTATGATTTTCAATTGATTAATCATCTCACATGGAAAATTCATATCAATTTAACATTTTTAAAACCATTGGGAATATAGTTTTGTTGATACAGGTTATGGTTCTCATACAGATGCTCATTCAGACTCTCATTCTCATTCGGACGCTCATTCAGCCCATCGTTTGCACTTGGAGAATAATTTGTTTTCCTATATGGATGTGTTGAATATTCCAACAGAGACGTGGGTTTTGTTTCCCACTTGGAAAAAATGGTTCACGAGCTTTTTCCTACCAATATTTGCGCCACAACTTGCCCAAGCATCCAACGGTTTCATTTCCCACATCTAGGAAACCAACATGCACGATTTGGGGAAAAACAACTTGCTCTTCAATGAAGTCGTTTTCCAGCTTTTATGACATTCTATTATTAGAGAGGTCGACCACTGAAAGGGTTGAACCTCTCTCTATTGCAAATCATTATAAAAAGACGTCTTGGGTTGTGAAGCCGATATAGAAATTTTTTTTGTAAACTTTGCTTCCGATTTTAATATAGAAATTTTGTTCAGCTGTTGATTTCGTTTTCCATTTCATGCTTGGTCACTGAGTAGCGTAGAACATCCACTCTTTCTTGAGAAGGGACCCTCAGCGACAACAAATTTACTTGTGCATACATTTTTTTTTCTCTCTTCCTGTACAACTAAGTATTTTAATCTTCATTATTGTGAATGTTCATAGCTTTAAGCCGTTTTTCCCATGTTTATAAATTCAGTATGTATAAAAATCATTTAACTTATCTTTGTTCATAATTTGTGTTTTTTATCATTCGGCCTATCGTACGCACCAGGATTTCAGACTGTCATTCCACCTTTTATAATTTTCAGTTGCATTTTGTAATTAGCTAGGGTTTGCATTCTTGGATTTAGTGTTTCATTTACATCTTGTATCTGGTTAGCATTTGAATTTACAGTCAGAATTTCCTTTCTATTTAAATAGCACAAAGTTATTATTAATTTCTTTTAGACTTCAGTTCATTTCATTTATGTAGCTACAAGAAGATTCATTATTTCATTCTCACTTAGCATTTGAATCTACAATTAGTATTTCATCACTGATTACATAGCATGTTATTACTCTAGGTCTTATTGGTTCCATTTTTAGTTTGGTTTGTTTTTTTTCTATAGGTATAAGAAACTAGAAATAACTTTGTAATTAAATCTGAAGCTAGAATAGTCTCATTTAGATGCAATAGTTCCAAGTTAATTGTTATGCTTTTCAGTTGAAGATCAGTTTTAACTAGTTTAGTGTAGATTTGCTTTTCAGTTTTAGATCAACTTGCATTCTCTTTTTATAATTGATCAAAATGCCTTAGCTTATGGTGTGATTTACTGTAGAAGTAGAATAGTAGTACCTTATTTTCTTTTTTGCTTGGAACTTGAATTTATTTCCAGCCATTTGAATCATTGTTTTATACTTAGGTTTGCTTGTAAACTCTGAGTTCAGGTTGCTTTTGTATTTAATGTTTTATAAAATAGATTGAATTATTGATAGGATAAAGGTTAGAATTTTGGTAGGCATTGCATGTTTCAATTCTGAAATAGTCATTAGAGATAAAATAAATCAGAGTTTGTGCTTTTCAGTAGAGTTGAATTGTTAAGTAGTATTTCATTGATTCTAGGTAGTGTAACTAGGTTTTCAAATGTCATTTACTTGATGAATAAGTGATAGTTACAATGTTTAAATTCTCTTGTAATTGGTCCATTTTTAGTTTCCATGTCTTTATAGAAGTTAAGTTAGATTTATTTCCTTTTTGCATCTCTGTAGCATTTGCAAGTCACTTTGACATAATTCCTCAAGAAGATTGGAGTTAGGTAGGTCTGCTTACGGATCATTTATTGTTTGAAATATTAGTTTTCAATGCATGCTTAATTCTTGGAATAGCATTTCATTTTGTTGTCTTAGATTTGCAGTTAATTGTTGAGTGAATTTCTTAGATTAATTAGTTACCACATTTCTTCAAAGTAGTCTAGTTTCATGCTTTTTAATAGTTAGTTGCAATTTGTTTCATAGTTAGAATTTTGATATCGCATAGTAGAATAGCTTTTCAATTCCTAGGATAAGTTAGAAATTATTTAGGGTTGGATAATTAATTATAATTCTGCTTCTGTAGTATAGTTTGTTTTCAGTTAAGCATTGTTTCCTAGAATAGTGATCTCCTTTCACTTTTGTAATCTCCACTTTTGTTCTTAGAATTAGTATAGAGTTAGTTTTATAGTTAGGTTTTACATTTTGAAATTTTATCGTAATTCTTTCAAGTTACTAGGTTAAGTTTGAATCCATTCAGGAGATCATAGTTTAATACTTTTAAGTGACTCGGTCTTTCATTTTGAAAGAAAACATCTCTAGGATTTGCATAGTACACATATTTGTTTCCTTTCTATCTTAGCATATATTTTGTTACAAATCTATGTGTACCAACTCTGGTCGATAATTAAATATTGGAAATTTAATAGACATAAATTATACCAACATTTTGGCGCCGTTGTTGGGGAGTTGTAGATAGGTAGAATTTCTTTATGAAACTTAGTGATAAGCTGGTGGCGAGTGAGCGGTAAGACGAGAGGTAAGAACCTGCGCATCTGTTATAATAGGCATCCCCAAAACCCAACAGTAGTAGTAATGTAATTAGGTTTTGCTTTAGTTTTGGGTTCATGAATAGACCTAGAGATTCAAAAGGTAGATACGTTAAAACTAGTCCCCAAAATCCCACCAAAATTCCTACTAACCTTTATGGGGGGCGTGCCACCCCAACCACTAACTTGGTGGAAAGGTATCAGAAAACACACAAAGGGGATAGTCCTACTTGGAAAGCTAAATAAATCCTTTCTAGAAATCATTTGGGGGGGACCATAGAAACATCGAAGAAGTGAGTCCATAAAGAAGCCCTATTAGGAGAACCTCAGGACCACATTGAGACTGAACTTAGGCAAGAAGAAGTTTGAAAAGATATACCATAAGAACCCCTTAATCCTCCATTAGTTCCAAAACCCAACGACATAATATTTACACTATTAGGGGGTCCGATTTTGGTAGATTTTGTTGATCCTGAACTAGTAAACTCTCTCCTCGAAAACTCTACAAATATAGTTGTCTCACAGATCGAAACACCAACTATAGAACTTAAAATTACTGTAGAAATTAACTCTCAAGTGGCTGACAACTCTTCTCATCGGAGGAAAATTTCCCTCGAAAAAGAGCGTTGGGACTATTCATTGTCACCACGAAAGGAACCATCTAGGTTTACTCTCTTTATAAATCAAGCCTACATGGAGAGACAAGGATAAAATGAAGACAATGATGAAGTGAGACACAGTGACGACGAGGAGGAATTAGGAAATCGAACTGAAGGTACTTTTGGATATCCTATTTTGGATATTGCACAAGATGTGACCATGAAAATCATCCCTCCCTCCTCACTACCTACTTTTTATGGGAAGAGTAGTGAGGACCCAGATACATTTTTATTTGAATTCAACATTTTGTTTTGAATCTATAATTACTTGCAAGATGCCCAAAAGTTAAAACTTTTCCCAGCCACACTAAAAGATTCTGCTTTAAGGTGGTTTATGGGGTTAGGAGAATTTAGCATCAGAACTTGGGAAGATGTGAAAACTGCATTTCTGCGCAAATATCAAGATTATTGCAAACCCAAGGATTCTCGAAATGAAATTTTCAAAATACAAAAACTTGAAGATGAGAGATTAGAAGATTATCTCGAAAGATTGAACTATGTATTACATAAATCAAAACACAATGACCTTCGAGAAGATGCAGTAAGGACTCTCTTCCTTAAGGGAATCTCATAAGACTTTTTAGAAAATATTAACCTCATGGCATCTAGAGATGTCTCTCATAAAACTTTCGCAGCAATCTGTGAGATGTGTAGGAATTACTCCAAAAGTAGAGGAAAAAGTGGAAAGAACTTTCGGTAATCTTATACTAGAAATCTAAAAGGAAATACCTCTAGTTATGGTGGAGTCACAAGGATAGAATTGGGAAACCTATTATAAAACTTCAAAACAAATATTTTAGGAGCAATGGGTTCTCAATTAGATGCATTACAAGCTAAGAAGAGACAAGAGGAAGAGCACGCAAAAATGAGCATTTTCTGTCCTAGATGCAGGACTAAACATCCCCAACGGGAATGCCCATTAAATAATGTTTCAGTTGTTAGGATATTTCTATACTCCATTCCTTTCCTACCTAGAATTATAATTGTTTTGCATTCATTCATGCATGCATTTTTGAATGCAATCATGTAATTCCATGCATGCATGCATCCCAGTCATTAGTAGCCCTGTCTCCCAACACCTTGTCCCTAGTCTGCTAGCCCGAGGAGCTTCTTTCTGTTCAGTTCCATCCGTCCTAGTCGGTGATGCGCCCTCTTTTCACCTACCACATGTGAAGTGTTCCCTCTCTCACCTACCACCAGTGGCACACTCAGTTAGTTTCTTGTTAAATGACTGCACTTAGTTAGTTTCTTGTTAACTAACTGATACACTCTGTTAGACATCCAGAGAGACTAGTTTATCTGTTCTGACTACTGACAACTTCAGTTACATCCAGTTAAGACTAGTTATATTCTGTTAGACCCAGTTACATCTAGTTGACTCAGTTTGACAGCTACCAGTTCATTGGTGACACTCCACTATTGATATGATGATGAGTTCATGCAAGATAATTCGAATTACCACCTTGGTATTCGAATCCTGTCTATTGTAGCATTATTGTTTGATATACAAATTAATGAAACATGTGTAATTATTCTGCTCCTAATTGAGTTCTATTGGATCTATATTCTGCTATTCCATTCTGCACTCTTCTTCTATTTTTATGTAGTTCTCTCTTGTGAGGTATACATCAGATCTTAGATTTGCTGTGAATATTTTCACATGGTATCAGAGCATGTTGAGAGTATAGTCTATCTCCATTCCTAAGAGTTTTTTGTAGGTCATTCGAAGTTCTTGAGTCCAACAGCAGTTGCAGCAGCCTACTGCAGTAGCAACAGTTTCACCTTGTATTCACTCCAGTAGTTGAGATGAGGAATTCGAACACTCCCATCACTCCTAGAATCCTGGCACCTTTCAATTACTTTGATTGGAAGATTGATATGGAAATGTCATTGAGAAGCAAATATCTACATGGGATAACAATGGGAAGGGACATCGAACCAACTTCAGATGTGGAGAAAACCAAGCATCTGAATCGATTAGATGAAGCATTTGGTTACATGTGCATTCATATTTCTAGAGATCTATTGTTTCATCTCGAAGGGTTGAAGAATCCAAGAGATTTATGGTTGAAGTTAGAGGCCCTCTTTGGAAAGCAAGATGAGCTAAGAGGCCATGTTCTGGAGAATGAATTGGTTGCCCTACAAACAAGTAGTTTTGAGACCATTCAAGAATTCGTCTCGAAATTCAAAAATCTGGTTATGCAATGCAAGCAGTGTGGCATTGATAAGACGGATGAGCAATTGGTGCTATCCATTCTGAGTAAGCTAGGATCTGAATTTTCTGTATTTTTATCTACCTTCCAATCTAGGCGAATGTCAATCCCTAGTTGGAAGATTCCCTCCTTAGAATTTTTTACTACAGCTCTCATCCAAGAACAAGACAAATTGGTCCAAATGGGTTCCATCAATGCCTCCAATGATCAAGCTCTTTTAGCTGGAGAAGCAAATAGTGCGATTGTGAAAGGAAGGCACAAAGGAAAGGACAAGAAGCCATTTGAACCCAAGCTGAATGCCAAGTCAAGTCCATCAAAAGGATCCTCCAGCTCTAAGAAGGACAAACATAAAAGATCTGATAGATCTAAGTGTACCTACTACAAGAAAGGAAACCATCTAGAGAGATATTGCATGCACAAGAAAATAGATCAACTAACCAAGATTCTTGAACATAATAACATTGCCCTTCCAAAGGTGCAAGAGTGTCTAATTCTGGAAGTGAATATGATGGTCATGAGGAATGCCATGCATTGATGGTTGGATTTTCGACATCAAAGGCCCTCCTCATAGATTCGTGAGCCTCCAACCACATGATTTCCTCTGAAGAATCATTTTATTCTTTAGATCTCAATGATGGCCCAACTATTCACATGGGAGACAAATCTCAGATTTTTGCCAAAGGGATGGATACATTACATATGGAGCATGGCAACTTCAAGAATGTTTCATTTGTTCCCTCTATGGCAGCAAATTTGTTGTTTGTATATCAGATGACTCACACAGGATCACCAAAGAAGTTGATCTTTGGTCCCGACACAGTTCAGATTATAGAGATCTCCACTTGGAAGACTATAGCGAAAGGGTTTGCAAATCATGCCTCGAAGGCATATGAATTCTCACATTTTTTCCCCTTCTCTCTGCCTACTCCTTTAGAATCTAATGAAGATCAGAGTGACTCCTCTTCTAATGAAGATGAAGATGAAGATATTGATGTTGAGATCAAAGTTCAAGAACATTCAGATTTAGATCCATAACCATCACATGCTCCCCATACAGGGCCAAGGCTAATATGGGATCACAACACTACTACAAAATGAGAGATAAGTGACTAGGAGACTAAAAAAGTTAGTCACCACTTTTTTTTCAAGGGATAAATGACTAAAATTGACCAATTTTAAATAAGCCAACAAAAAACGACTAAGATAAATGACTAATTTAGTTTCGGGATAAAATATATGACTAGATGACAAGTGACTAAAATAAATATGACTAACATAAAAAACTACTTTAGTCACGAGAATATAAATATGACTAGCTAACAACGTTTAATGTGAATTAGTCATTATGTTAGTCATTTTTAGTTGTGTCAAACTAACAACGGCAAATTACAATTTTGATAATGAATTTGTACAATATTTTACTAAATTTTAACAATGTAACAACTCCCTTTTTGGCTCACGAGTGATGCGTTGTAAGGACCTGCAACATCACATAATCTCTATAGAGGGAATGCTATTTCAAATACAAGTGCGATATGTTGGTATTTCAAGATTTGGAACAGCAATAATTGATCTCTTGGCCTACACCATGGTCTAGGGTTTAAATTTATTTCCTATGTTCATGCCATTTGCTTATGGGGTCATGGACCATTACGATACCCTTAACCAATATCACATAACATGCATCTACATAGAAAATATCTAGTCTACATGTGAGACATGGTCATCATTTTGAGAACTTTCACATGAT
The DNA here is from genome assembly GCA_027924585.1 of Larix kaempferi. Taxonomy (NCBI): domain Eukaryota; kingdom Viridiplantae; phylum Streptophyta; class Pinopsida; order Pinales; family Pinaceae; genus Larix; species Larix kaempferi. The sequence continues at coordinate 3,154,911 of BSBM01000765.1, read as the reverse complement.
AGGGGTCGATGGTTCTTGATGCATGACTTAAAATTATATAGTCAAAACTATGATCTTAGGTTGAAACATTTGCCTCTAAAGCTCATGGTCCATACATGGGGCCCAAAATTACCACCACAATCCCCCTATATGGAATCTTTTGCATATAAATTGGATATGTTCATGGCCATTTTGAGGTTTGAAACACCATGGATGGCTCTTGATACCCAAGTAAAGGTTTCACGTGGCATAATTTGTGGGGTCCTTAGCCACTATGTAGGCCTTATAAATGGGAATGTTGTCATGTGAGTAGGATATGATGTCCATTTAAATTTTATGACACCAAGCCGAGTTCAATGCCAAAAATGTAGGTTATTGGGCCAAAACTTTAGTGTACTCTAAGGCTCTTCCTGAAGACCGTCCATGGTGTGATAAACCATGAGACAACATTATGCTTGAGCATGTTATTAAACATTGTTGAGCTTTGTCCATCCTGCCATTATGGGCATATTTGTTAAGCATTATAGTTGACAAAATGGTGTCTCATTGAGACATTCTATAAGCCACATGATGAGCATATTCTAATCACCATTGTTGGAAATATCTTATGATCAGGGAATTTAGGGGACCACATTTCGAACCTTGACCAAATAATTTATATTATTTTCATCTTTATAGCTAATTGTTTTTCTTTCAATTTAGTTGTGGGGGAGAGAATGCAAATGTATAGTGTAGTTTCTGTATAGTGTAGTTTCTCATCAACTCAAGCCATTATAAGGGAGGAATTGTAGTTGCTCATCAACTACATAAAACATAAACATTGGATATTTAATCACCAACACAATAAAACCCCCAAAATTTATGTTCTAGCTTGGAATATAAAAAGGACCTACTACGTGAGGACATTATATATTTTTAAAAAATAATAATGACAATAATGGAGAAACGTCACATTTTCCTTCTCTATAAAACTAAAACTAGTATTAAAGAAATGAAGATATTCTATCAATTTTTTTAAGAGATTGTAGATTTATGCCAAGCATCTCGAGAGGATCATTAAGGGGTCTTGATAATCTATGGGATTGAGCTTGAAAATGAAGTAGTTTTGTATTCACAAATTGTGAGGAAAGTAGGGGAAAAATGACTGTTAACCTCATAACGAGAAAATCGTTGGGCTTGGATGGCTTCCCTTTTATTGAGTAGTTTTATCCTAATTTAAGCCATATTTTATTGAGTAGTTTTATCCTAATTTAAGTCATATTTATCTTAATAAATTTAATCTTACACAAATATATATATATATATATATATATATAACATTAAATATCTCATTTATTAAACATTAATAAAACTAAAATTCCTCCGGGATCAAAGGGCTCCTGCTACACCACGTTTTGGAGGGAGTCAATTAAACGAGAGTTAAGCCATGGTAGAGTAATGAGTTGTCCTTGGCCTTGTTGTATCTTTTGCATATGGTTGAAGATTGTATATTCATTCACCTAAGGAATATGTAGAAAAAAAAATAAAACAATAATAATAACAATAATAATAATAATAATAATAATAAACGAAGAAAAAAACATAATATAAAACAAATAAAACAAATACTATAAGAAATTAAACAAACCATAATGGAAAACAAAAAAGAAAATAACGAAATCCATAAAAAACAATAAAAAAAGAAACCTGGACCTCGACCGTGCAGAGATTTGGAGCGAAACCCTGAACCTCAACCACGTAGAAATTTGGAGCAAGGATCATGGAAATAGATCCTGAACTCGAGTATTGGAAGAGGAGTAAGAAGCAAAATGGATATGGCTAGCAGACCAATCGAACCCCTGTGCAATTGACCGATGCTCCCTAAATTGGTGAGTTCATTATGTTTTTTCATGGAAATGATTCTCTTGAAGGTTTAGGGAATATCAAGGCTAGAAATAAAAGAACATAATTTGAGAATGGTTTCCATTTAGTTTTCTTAAAAAACGCCTATCAATGTTCTAAATGTCAAATCTGTTTTCTAAGGGTTTGTAAGTACACCATAAACTCCCACCATTTTTAAGGTTTTATTTAGATCTATGTTATATTTTTTATGTCCTTTACATTTTTAATCACATATAACCTGTAGGAGTTTTGAACCCATATCGACCATAATATCGATGTAATTGGCTCTACCATTACTTTCCTATTATGCTTCCAAATAGAGATCTTTTCTCCTCATGCACTTTAGATCTTAACTTTGAACATTACAGGAAACTCAAATACAATGCAGAAATTAAACTATGCAGCAAAAAAATAACTCTACTACAAAAAAAAAATGCAAACCAAATACTCTGCTTTCCAGTCATTCAACTTAGTCTCCATAATAGAACCCGATTCTCAAAGAATCAAATATTTACAACAATGTCTTCACAAACAATTACCTAGAATTCGATTTGTAGGAACTAAATAGTATTTGTTCCAAACCTTCCTACCAGTTTTCTGCAACGATTCAAATGAACAGGGCTACCCATCAAACACTTCAACATAGCGTTCTGGTTCATTGCAATTAAACAACAATTTTAGTTAATGATTTACTCTCACTTAATCTTAATCCACCTCTGGATTTTATTTCCCTTTGTCAACATTTAATGTAGATACTGAATTCAAGATTTTGCTTCCTTCATAACTTCAAACAACAAAATCCCCAAATCTCACTAGTTGACTGTAACATCCCTCCAATTTGACCATAATTATTATTATTATTACTGTAAAATAATTACAATTATGTAAATAGGCCATGGTGAGGAGCTCAAGGCCAAGGCCCCACCATTGGACCTTGAGTCAGCATCATGATTATAGTCTCAGTTAAGACTACAAAGTTAAGAAAAGTAAATGCGACTAAACGATAAAAAACCAAACCCATCCAAAAGAAAAGGTCAAATGGTTTGGAAGTCGTGGTTTGATGACAGATGTTGTCATGGTACCACAAGAACTTAGTAAACACTAACGTTCACCAAAGGTTACTTATCCTTGTTGTTATCAGTTAGTCGTAGAGAGGGCCGATCGAGGTTACCCATAACTGTCGAGGGATAATAAGTGTCTCCTAAGACCTAAAACTTAACACTAATTTATTCTATGCTAACAGTTGTTAAGTAAAACTAAGGAAATCATTTGGATGTCCTTGACATCCTAGTCCCGGTAGAGGATGTTGGGGTTTTCATCATAAAAAACCCACTATCTAATTATTAGCGTAAGTTAAGCTATTTTTTAAGAAATATTATTAGCAATGATATTTATATATCTTAATGCATTATGATGAAAAAGCAAGGAGAAACAATATACGAATGACGAGATGGTTATATATAAATATAAAACATTATGATTATTTCATAAATGTTAATATTATTAATATTTTATAAACCTATCTACATTATAGTGTAAATATATTTAAAATTGATGGTGCCCTATAATGTTATAAAAGTACCTTTTTGCTTTGGCATTAAGGGTTAGTAACTTTATAAAAACCTTAGGCAAAGGAAGAAAGTATTTAATAAAAAGAGAGACATTTTATAAATATTATTAATACAATCAAAAGACCAGAATGGTCTCGCTTGTTAGTTATATTATTTGCTATTATGCATGAAATACTATTGGTATTTTATATAGTTATGAAATATTACTAATGAAAGTTATATATATTGAATTTAGTATAAATATGGTAATGCATTATAGAAATATCTATTTGAAGGCGGAGCTATCTTTTAATTATTTTATTACTTATGGTTTTTAGTGAAAGTGATAGTGGGAGAAGATGAATAAAAGATTAGGTTAGGGTTTTCTTTTTAGAAACGATTTGTTATTATATTTATATATCTTTAAATTGAATGAGTGGGAGTTATACTTTTTGGTGGAGAAATTTATTTAAAGGTTGGTAATTTCCTATTTTTATGGGAGAACGTTATTTACTTTACATGATGGTAATTGCTTCTTCCTTAGGCTGGAAAATATTATTTAATGGAGGTTGAGGATTGCACGCGAAATTACTTCCCCGGTAATTACTTCTTCTTTAGCCTGGTAATTGCTTCTTCTTGTTATTATATTATAAGTGCTTATATTCTACCTCTATATTTTTATGGGGAAAGGCTTTGTTAAAATAAGAGAACCATAATTTTTAAGATATATATATATATATATATATATATATATATATACACACACACACATGGGTATTGAAGAGAACTACAATTTTTCCATCTTGAAGTATCATAAAAGAAACACACAGGTATTAAAGAGAACTACAGTTTTTCCATCTTGAAGTATCATAAAAGAATACATTTTGAAAGCAGAGTTCTTTATTACTGTAAACAACAAGTGGAGAGTTGAGTAAGAAACGACTTACTATTATATATATATATATATATATATATATATATATATATATATATCTTGTGTGTGCGTTATATTTCTTTAAAATAAGAGTTGCATAGTAAACAATTTACTATTAATTATATTTATATATATTGTGTGTGCGTTATACTTCTAAGTGGAGAATAATTAGTTCTTTTAAAATTACTGGTTAAAAGTAAAAATTTACTGCTGGGTGGAGATGTACATGGAGAGCATGCCTAGGATGTATCATTACTCCCATCCCATTATTGATGCATTGGAGATTTACTTCTTCTCTTGGTGTGTTTCTTTTACCTCTTGTTACTTTCCTTTTATATATTGTTATATGTATTAATCCTGGGGAGAGGATGGAGGGAGCAAAGCTGCACACAGATGGAGAATTTTATCTTTAAATGTGTTGAGATATTCCTTTTATGGTAGCGTTGAGGTATTTCTTTTATGGATGCAATTATTTCTTTTATTGCTGCATGGAAAATATCATTCCTTTGGATGGATGAAATTAGTTCTTTTATTGCTGCATGGGCAATATCATTCCTTTGATAACTGTGTTGAGGTATTTAGTGGATTGTTGCGTTTGCTTCGTTAAGTTGATCAGGCCTAGAGGTTGGGGAAATCCCGCATCTGGTATTTTGGTTTCACATTTGATACATGTATATATGGTATGCTATTGTTGCTTGGGGCTGATCCCTGGGCTCCATTTGCGTGATTTATATTACTTCTTTTATGCTGAAATCGATGTTGCCATGTGGGGAAGGACCCTGTGTAAAATCACATATATATTATGATATATGTAGTTAATGCTGGAATGTTTTCTACTAGTATGTTGATAAGCATCTCCACGACTCGGTTAGGCTCGTTGGCTCCTTTTGGTATGATTTTATGGTGCCATCTCCTTTCATTTTTTTTATAGAAATCTCTGTGATAGATTTATGATTTTGGTATCCCAGTAAATATCTAATGCGATCCCAGTAAATTCACATTTTATATGTATATAGTACATCTTATATAAGCTGAAGGAGATTGTTTGTGCAGAGCATGGGTAGACAAATCCCCGCATAATTTTGTCTTATATATATTATATTTATTAAATATGCTCTCATTGGCATGCTTGCGAGTGTGGACAATCTGTCCTAGAGGGAGCAGTCGGCATTTGGAAATCCCTGTGTATATTATAAGCATGCATCCATTAAATCGCTTCTACCTTCGGGTTTGGGGAAGGAATCCCGATATACCTTCCTTTGATAGTTTGATTCTTTGGATGTTGCATATTAAGTTGTTGATTAATGTGCCCAAATGAGGTGGGAATGGACGGCTCAATGGTAGCCATCCATGATATACTTTCCCCATGATATAGTAATTATCTAAATGTTGATCATAAACATTTATGGATGAATGTATTATTTGTTCTTGTGCATGGCTGGGGACACATCATTGCTATTTTCCTGGTATTATCGCGCATAGATGGGGAGAAAGAGCCTGTGTTTACATTATGAAGTGTATTGCTGCCTCTTTTATTTTCTTTACATTTGATTATGTTGGGAGTGTTAGTGTAGGGAGGGCATAGCCCTGGCCTCTTTGATAGACTAGTTCATTATTTAATTTAACCATTTTCTCTTATGAGAGAACACACAACCCTGTGAACCAAATAGTAATTTAATTGTTACTGTATTCGTGTTTTCCAAAAGAATGAAGAGTGCACCGACCTGCAATCCATATTGTAAGTGTATTTACTTGGTTTACGACCACCAAAAAATTTATTAGTTAGCTAAAAGAAGCAAGAGGAAATAGCAACGCTTAAGGGAAATCGATTTATCTTGAGGCAGCCTGAAGATTCCCAAAATTTGTGAGAAGGCATTATCCTTCTTTAGTATTAAATGATCAATAATAGCCTTGTGCGGGGAAACTATATATATAAGTAGGGTTAAATTGTTTGAGAGATATTGTAGTCCCTACAATAATTGTTATTATGTATGAAATTGCAATTTATTAGATTGGGGCTCTAACTGTCAGGAGTAGAGTTATTAAGGGCACGACCGTTGGTGTAAACTATCTATAAAATAGGTAGTAATGTGATTGTTTCAATGCATCCAGATGGTTGTGATTCAGCTGGGGAGAGATTTCTTGTATGCCTCTGAGATAGAGGGTTGAGTGTTTTGTAAAATTACTCTCGGTGAGAGAGGTTAGTGCAACTTCTTGGTTGTTGTTTGTAAACCATGAGTCTTATTGTACCAATTAAGTTTCTCTTGCAATCCTACCACTGCCTCTCTAATAATAAAAGATGCAAACACTTTTGTGGACTAGACTGGGTGAACCACGTTACTCTTGGTCTCTTATGTTTTCTTATGGTGTTCCTCAATGCATCTATGTGTATGAGTACTTAAATCCTTTCTTAAATGTTTATGATAATTCCCATGATTATGTTAATGTTGTTAGCACTTATGACGTTCTCTTGGTTTGAATAACTGATAAAAGATGTACATGTGCATTTCATCTATTCTGTCTATGTTGACTTTCTTTACGCAAGCGAATGTTTCAGCAATTGATAACTCCTAATGTACCTTTATTTTGCATCATTAGTTGCTTTACGAGATTGATAATGACAGCTAAATATGGAAAACAGTTCAATGAAAGTATAAATCGTAGTCATGCTATCCAGCTGAAATGTCGCATGATGTCAAGGAATTGTTTGGTTATGTAGACATACGTTGTCAAGAAAATAATTAAATTCTAAGATGTTGCTCTATTATTTTATAATGTTTAAAAGTTGAAAAGGGGTTGCACAAATAGGTAAAGATACATCATCCAATATAGAGTTATGTCATTACAGATCATTACGACATGTATGGATCGATGACCGCAAAATCCAAGCACTACTATATTTTATGTGTTGTAATTATCTAGGCAGTTAAATAATTGCGAGATGTTTAAATGTCGTTTTTATTTTTAAATAGTAATTTAAAAATGCTAGAAATTTATACTTCTGTGTAGCATTTATGAATGAATAGACCTTTTAGAAGGATTTAAATTTTTTATGAAAATCAGGTAGGTGACATGTGGTATCAGAGTTGTAGGTTACAGCACTTGGGCTTGATGGGCTCAACATGAAATAAGTGGGTGTTAAAGTTGACTAATCAAATTGTTTGGTTCCATTTTCGAATGCATGGGGTTTGAATGGATGAGGAGTGAAGTCATTTCAACATGCAGCCGCAAGCTCTCCAAAAGGAGTAAAGATAAGTATTTCAGTTATTAAAGCAAAGTAGTTGATGTGCAAATCTAAGTTGATATGTGATTATTGTGTATCTTCAATTTGATAAGATTTGGCTGACCCTCGTTAATGAGAATTCTTTTGATATCAGATGTTAATGATAATACTTTGACCCTACGTGCAATATATATATCCTTATATATGTGAAGTTACATTTATGTTTATGTGAAGTTATTTTTATCTCCATATGAAGTGATAGGATGTCCATAAATATAGGCTAGATTGTAAATGTTGAGATATTGTAAATAAAGGCATTCATCACCATAGAATGCATAATATGGTCATCCTTAAGGACAATTTATACTCCTATAGATCATAATGTGTTTTCAATAAATTATGTCATGTTTAGGACTAAACATGTTAAAAGGATACGGGGAATTAGAAAATGATTACTTGAATATACTGTGGATAAGTATTGTTATCTTGTTAAAGATCCCAATATTATTGCTTAACAAAAATTGTATTTCATTACAGAATTTATTTATAATTTTATTATGAAAATGATAGTAAGAGTTGTTATATGTTTGAATAAAGGTTATTGTGCACCAAGTTAATGGATCTTGTAAATAGTAGGAGTTTGATTTTAAGGAAAGGAGAATCCTAATCTTTTTATAAATGATTGAGCATGAGATCTTTTAAACATATAAAATTATTGATATGACTCTATGTACAATTAGCCATTTTAAATTATGAAACTAACATGTTTATGTGTTAGCAAAAGAGTTTGCATAAGAATGAATCTCACATGTTCTCTAGGTTACAAGTCATGTGTAAGTCGTGAACTAATCATTGTGCTCGGATGATTAAACATTATTCTTGCTTCTGAAAATCGTCAATTTGTTAAATGATTAAAGATTATCATTACTTAATATCAATTGTACTCTATTCCAAAAAGAGACTTATGGTGTTTTAAAAATTTCCAGGATAAAGGTGTGTTATTGTATGAGTTTGGAAGCAATATTCCTAGGGGTTAAACTAGCCTTATTTTAGAAATACATTATGATAGACCTCTGTGGGGTAAGTTACAGTTTCTAACAAAGACTAACGAGCATCAAGATCTTGTTGATAGTTTGACAAAAAGAATTTCAACCTTGTTGTGACTGATTGAGCACGGAGTCTTTTAAAAATATTTAGGTGGTAATTCTCAATAAATCTATATGTGTTTAAGCTTTGATGCTAACATGTTTTCAGCATATTTGACCTCAAACTCACTTCAAGGATATTGAAGAGTTTTACGTCAAGATGAAGTAAATGCATAAGATAAGTGAACAAGCATGCGCATAATGCTATGGAACTAATGTGTTCGATTGTTGAGCAACTGAAGCAAATAAATTTTTCTTTATACTAACATTTCAAGAAGTGATCTTAACTTCGATTGATGGCATGACCCAGAAGAACGTTTAGGATAAAGGCACTTATGCAAATAAGTTGAGCTAAATCACTCGAAAGGAAGTAATGATTTACTTTTTATTTTATCACGAGTAGTGATGAGATTTATGATTGATGATGTGTAATCATCAAAATGCAAAGATATGATGAGCGAATCTAATTTTGGTTGCTATTTTGTGGCATACAGGAATTACTAAATGGTTTTCATAAAGAGATGTTTCCTGGACTCAAACGAGAAGGTTTGAGAGGAAGGGAAATTATCTCCGGGCTCAGGTAGAGCCGACCGCATCTTGCACTCACTTACTAGCTGTTGTTTATGGGACAACAACCCCTAAATTTATGGCATTTCCCCCTCCCGGTGGAGGGAGGTGAGCAGGTAGCTCACTAATGACCAATTAACTACTAAAAGACCTAGGCAGCTTGTATAAGGCAATTCGAATTGAGCAGGCAGCTCTACATTACTTTCTGTAGAAGTAATTTCCTCATGTTCATCAGGTGATGACTGAGATTTTCGAATAGGGGGGCTATGTAATGAGTTGCAGAGTAAGACTGTCATGTTTCTGCTGTATGCAGATGGTATTCTTGCCAGGTGTTGGAAAAGAACTCATATTTTTGTATGCAAGTCTCCATGATTGCTGAAATACAAAGAGTGCTCTGTACGCAAGTCTACATGATTGCAGAAGTACATGAGCAGGATATGTATGGCAAGTCTCCACGATTGCAGAAATACATAAAAGTTTTGTATGCAAGTATCCACGATTGCTGAAGTACAAAGAGGTATGATGATTGCAAGGTTTAAATGGTTTAAACAATGATAATGATTTGTCTTGTAAAAAGTATTTATGTGTGAATTGCTATGAAGGCTAGAATAAGCAAAATTATTTCCTCAAAAGGTGAGGAAGAATGATGAACAATTATTGTTTTGAAATTTTGTATACCCATGTAGTACTAAAGAACGTTGGAAGATCTTGTATGATCTGTGTAATGCGTAGGATATAAGTGAAAAGAGGTTGTAGGAAAATTGCAAAATGTAAAGATGATCAAAGCATGAAAACAAAGGAAAGAGGTGGCGGTGGTTGAATGCAAAGGACAAACCGAAGAACACCGAGGATGGTGTTATCTTTAAGGGGTGGAGTGTGTAACATCCCTCCAATTTGACCCTAATTATTATTATTATTTTTGTAAAATAATTACAATTATGTAAATAGGCCATGGTGAGGAGCTCAAGGCCAAGGCCCTACCATTGGACCTCTAGTCAACATCATGATTATAAGTCTCAGTTAAGACTACAGAGTTAAGAAAAGTAAACGTGACTAAACGATAAACGACAAAACCCATCAAAAAGAAAAGGTCAAATGGTTTGGAAGCCATGGTTTGATGACAGATGCTGTCATGGTACCACAAGAACATAGTAAACCCTAACGTTCACCAAAGGTTACTTATCCTTGTTGTTATCGGTTAGTCATAGAGAGGGCCGGTCAAGGTTACCCATAACTGTCGAGGGATAGTAAGTGTCTCCTAAGACCTAAAACTTAACACTAATTTAATCTATGCTAACAGCTGTTAATTAAAACTAAGGAAATCATTTGGATGTCCTTGACATCCTAGTCCTGGTAGAGGACGTTGGGGTTTTCATCATCGAAAAACCCACTATCTAATTATTAGCGTAAGTTAAGCTATTTTTTAAGAAATATTATTAGCAATGATATTTATATACCTTAATGCATTATGATGAAAAGGCAAGGAGAAACAATATCAGAATGACGAGATGGTTATATAGAATTATAAAACATTATGATTATTTCATAAATGTTAATATTATTAATATTTTATAAACCTATCTACATTACAGTGTAAATATATTTAAAATTGATGGTGCCCTATAATGTTACAAAAGTACCTTTTTGCTTTGGCATTAAGGGGTTAGTAACTTTATAAAAACCTTAGGCAAAGGAAGAAAGTATTTAATAAAAAGAGAGACATTTTATAAATATTATTAATACAATCAAAAGACCAGAATGGTCTCGCTTGTTAGTTATATTATTTGTTATTATGCATGAAATACTATTGGTATTTTATATAGTTATGAAATATTACTAATGAAAGTTATATATATTGAATTTAGTATAAATATGGTAATGCATTATAGAAATATCTATTCTAAGGCGGAGGAGCTATCTTTTAATTATTTTATTACTTATGGTTTTTAGTGAAAGTGATAGTGGGAGAAGATGAATAAAATATTAGGTTAGGGTTTTCCTTTTACAAACGATTTTTTATTATATTTATATATCTTTAAATTGAATGAGTGGGAGTTATACTTTTTGGTGGAGAAATTTATTTAAAGGCGGGTAATTTCCTATTCTTCCGGGGAGGTAATTACTTCTTCTTTAAAATATTTAAGAGATAAGCAAGGACTTCTAAAAAAAATGAGTAATACGCTGAATGCATTTCTTTTGAGGATGGTATTATAAATTATGGGGATATCTTATATATATTATAAGTGCTTATATTCTAGCCCTATATTTTTATGGGGAAAGGCTTTGTTAAAATAAGAGAACCATCATTTTTAAGATATATATATATATACTGGTATTGAAGAGAAAACTACAGTTTTTCCATCTCAAAGTATTATAAAAGAATACATTTTGAAAGCATAGTTCTTTATTACTGTAAACAACAAGTGGAGAGTTGAGTAAGAAAGGACTTACTATTATATATATATATATATATATATTGTGTGTGCGTTATATTTCTTAAAAATAAGAGTTGCATAATAAACAATTTACTATTAATTATATTTATATATATTGTGTGTGCGTTATACTTCTGAGTGGAAAATAATTAGTTTTTTTAAAATTACTGGTTAAAAGTAAAAATTTACTACTGGGCACACAGATGGAATGCGTTGAGGTATTCCTTTTATGGTAGTGTTTAGGTATTTCTTTTATGGATGCAATTATTTCGTTTATTGCTGCATGGGCAATATCATTCCTTTGGAGGATGCGATCATTCCTTTGATAGCTGTGTTACGGTATTCAGTGGATTGTTGCGTTTGCTTCCTTAAGTTGATTAGGCCTAGAGGTTGGTGAAATCCCGCACCTGGTATTTTCTTTTCACATTTGATACATGTATATATGGTATGCTATTGTTGCTTGGGGCTGATCCCTGGGCTCCATTTGCGTGATTTATATTACTACTTTTATGCTGAAATCGATGTTGCCATGCGGGGAAGGACCCTATGTAAAATCACATATATATTATGATATATGTAGTTAAAGCTGGACTGTTTTCTACTAGTATGTTGATAAGTGTCTCCACGACTCAGTCAGCTCGTTGGCTCCTTTTGGTATGATTGTATGGTGCCATCTCTTTTCATTTTTCTTATAGAAATCTCTGTGATAGATTTCTGATTTTGGTATACTAAGTATATATTGTTGCATATCTAATGCGATCCCAGTAAATTCACATTTTATATGTATATAGTACATTGTATATAAGCTGAAGGAGATTGTTTGTGCAGAGCATGGGGAGACAAATCCCCGCATAATTTCCTCGTATATATATTATATTTATTAAATCTGCTCCCGTTGGCGTGCTTGCGAGTGTGGGCAATCTGTCCTGGAGGGAGCATTCGGCGTGTATATTATAAGCATGCATCCATTAACCGAATCCCGATATACCTTCCTTTGTTAGTTTGATTCTTTGGATGTTGCATATTAGGTTGTTGATTAATGTGCCTAGATGAGGTGGGAATGGACGGCTCAATGGTAGCCAGCCATGGTATACTTTCCCCGTGATATAGTAATTATCTAAATGTTGATCATATTTTCTAGGCTAATTGATTGATGGCGACATGCTTCGGCATTTCATTTGGTAGGTTATTATAAACATTTATGGATGAATGTATTATTTGTTCTCGTGCATGCCTGGGGACACATCATTGCTATTTTCCTGGTATTATTGCGCAGAGATGGGGAGAAAGAGCCTGTGTTTACATTATGAAGTGTATTGATGCCTCTTTTATTTTCTTTACATTTGATTATGTTGGCAGAGTGAGAGTGTAGGGAAGGCATAGCCCTGACCTCTTTGATAGACTAGTTCATTATTTAATTTAACCATTTTCTCTTATGAGAGAACAGGCAGCCCTATGAACCAAATAGTAATTTAATTGTTACTGTATTCGTGTTTTCCAAAAGAATGAAGAGTGCACCGACCTGCAATCCATATTGTAAGTGTATTTACTTGGTTTACGACCACCAAAAGATTAATTAGTTAGCTAAAAGAATCAAGAGGAAATAGCAATGCTTAAGGGAAATCATTTTATCTTGAGGCAGCCTGAAGATTCCCAAAATTTGTGAGAAGGCATTATCCTTCTTTAGTATTAAATGATCAATAATAGCCTTGTGCGGGGAAACTATATATATAAGTAAGGTTAAATTGTTTGAGAGATATTGTAGTCCCTACAATAATTGTTATTATGTATGAAATGGCAATTTATTAGATTGGGGCTCTACTTGTGAGGAGTAGAGTTATTAAGGGCACGACCGTTGGTGTAAACTATCTATAAAATAGGTAGTAATGTGATTGTTTCAATGCATCCAGATGGTTGTGATTCAGCTGGGGAGAGATTTCTTGTATGCCTCTGAGATAGAGGGTTGAGTGTTTTGTAAAATTACTCTCGGTGAGAGAGGTTAGTGCAACTTCTTGGTTGTTGTTTGTAAACCATGAGTCTTATTGTACCAATTAAGTTGCTCTTGTAATCCTACCACTGCCTCTCTAATAATAAAATATGCACACACTTTTGTGGACTAGCCCGTGTACGGGTGAACCACGTTACTCTTGGTCTCTTATGTTTTATTATGGTGTTCCTCAATGCATCTATGCGTATGAGTACTTAAATCCTTCTTAAACGTTTATGATAATGCCCATGATTATGTTAATGTTGTTAGCACTTATGACATTCTCTTGGTTTGAATAACTGATAAAAGATGTACATGTGCATTTCATCTATTCTGTCTATGTTGACTTTCTTTACGCAAGCTAATGTTTCAGCAATTGATAACTCCTAATGTACCTTTATTTTGCATCATTAGTTGCTTTAGGAGATTGATAATGACAGCTAAATATGGAAAACAGTTCAGTGAAAGTAAAATCATAGTCATGCTATCCAGCTGAAATGTCGCATGATGTCAAGGAATTGTTTGGTTATGTAAACATACGTTGTCAGAAAACAATTAAATTCTAAGATGTTGTTCTATTATTTTATAATGTTTAAAAGTTGAAAAGGGGTTGCACAAATAGGTAAAGATACGTCATCCAATATAGAGTTACATCATTACACATCATTATGACATGTATGGATCGATGACCGCAAAATCCAAGCACTACTATATTTTCTGTGTTGTATTTATCTAGACAATTAAATAATTGCGAGATGTTTAAATGTCATTTTTATTTTTAAATAGTAATTTAAAAATGCCAGAAATTTATACTTCCGTGTAGCATTTATGAATGAATAAACCTTTTAGAAGGATTTTAAAATTTTATGAAAATCGGGTAGGTGACATTGACCAACAATTTCAACGCTGGCTCAAAATCTCCCTCTTCACGATTTCAAAGCATGGACGATCGTCACAATTTCTCTGTCTTGATTTGGTCTCATTCATTACTGAATAAAATCAGCGTTCCTCAAGCTTGGTTTCATTCCTCAAGAACCTAGATTCCACAACGATTTTTCTCAGCTTCAATTCCAAATACAACGCAGAGGTTAAAAGCCATTGTGTAATCTAGAGCACTGGCAAAGTTTAAATTAGTAGTGTTGTAAATGCTATCTTTATATTTATGCCAACATTATACAAGAAATGATGATCACGGATCAATTGACATAGCCAAGGAGTTTCACAAACACAAACACACTTTCAGATTTATGGGGTGCTTTTCAGGATTGGCGGAGTTTTTCCAAAATCATTTCTCTCGGGCTTGTTTGAAGATTGTGTGCTCAAATAGAAGAGTTTTAGCAGAGTATGGGGGCAATGCATGTCTGTTTCTGTGGCATATTGTGTTTATGATTCTGGCTGAGATCATCTTTTGCATTGAGATGTAAGCATTTTTTTGGTATGCTTGCTTTCAACTAACTTGTATTTTGAATCGGGTTGTTAAATACTAATTCTGCCTATTTTACAACTCATTGGAACAGTTTAATGCAGCTACAGTGACCTGGATGATTTTAATCACTTCAATTCTTAGGAGAATCCATTATCTAGTTTTGACAGTCCTTTTTAGAAACTACACTTTGAGGAAGCCAATATACAAAAAAACTGGTTTTATTTGAGAATGATTGCATGAGCACAGAGATTAGCGGAAACTGAACTAACTTGTAGAGAGAAAACATAAAAGTTAGTTTGCATGGGCAATCTGGACAGTTCGAAGGGAAATTTAACAGAAGAAGAATGTCCACCTTCGGCTAACCCTTTGCCCACTGCCATTGATGTTGGCATCGAGGGCTGGGATAAAGCTGAGCTTAGGACTGGAGAACTTATTTCTCAAATTCAACCAACTGATATTTCGGAGATTCGAAGGAAGGCTGTTGTTCAATATGTTCGACATCTTATTCACGGATGTATTGGATGTGAGGTAATTATGGCCATCTCTATTCTATTTGTCAGTTTACATTGTTTCTGCTGCATTTAGGTTCAAGTTTGTATGATAGGAGTGGCTTTTGCACCTGTTTATTTATTAATGCCCCTGAATTATATATACAAAAAATTGGGTAATTGTTACTTCAAAATATCATTCCTTAACTGTGCATTACTAAAATGCTGTACTTATTTGGAGATCTTTGAAATGGTCTTAGCATTTGTTTGTTTAAATGAATAGATGGATATGAGCTTTTGCTTTTTGCGTTCTGAGCTCAAATTTGATGCAGAATTAAGTTGAAAAGGAAACATTCCTTGAGTTGATGTTTGAAAATCTGGAAGAATAGATTTGGGTCTCCAAATATTCCCAAAGGCAGCTTTGTATAGATTAACTATCTGATAGAGA
This sequence comes from Larix kaempferi, assembly GCA_027924585.1. NCBI lineage: Eukaryota > Viridiplantae > Streptophyta > Pinopsida > Pinales > Pinaceae > Larix > Larix kaempferi. Next base: position 3,138,848 of record BSBM01000765.1, on the reverse strand, counting down.
AACTTTCAACTAAAAGCCCAGTGATACAAAATATTATTTTAGAATAGTGAAAAATGCTTCTATACCTTCTTATCTTTTCTGAAGAAATAGATTCATGGAGAACCTTCCACATCTTCTCTAGAATTTCTAGATGGATGGCAGATCAACTGCAAACTGCAAACCACAGAGGCAACTGGTAACCCCTAAGAACCCAATGGGAATGGATCTTTAAACCTTTGTGGACATTGCACAGGAGTGCCTTACTAATACAACTAATCCCTGAGGCTTAAAAGCTTCTATATCTTCTGTGTAGAATCTACATTCTTATTTCAAAATAGGGTTCATCCATTTTTTTCCTTTTCTTTTCTCTATTTTATTTGGCAAAAGTAAGAACAATCTATACTAAAATGGAAGAACCCGCTTAGATATTGCGCAGTCTTATTGTACGTTCATATGTGCATTACATCTCATAGTGGATTTCATCTTGATTATCAGTTTTATTGAGCCTTAATTGCTTTTACACATAATTTCCCATTGCAGAAGTCTAATACATTGGTTCCAAAATACATACTGGAAACTTAACAGAGCTAGACCATGACAAACCTAAAACTAAACATTCATCACACTATTGAACAAGATTGTCACATTCAGTCTTCATCACTTAAAACCAAGTTGAATACATCCTGAGTGTTTCTTCCTGAATCTGCACACAAGATAAGTCCAATTTGTGGGAGTTGGCACAGCGGAAAAACCCCCAATTCATACACACAGCCTTTTATTTATGCATTCAACAGGAAACACAGCAGCCCACAATACACAACAGGCCCCAAAGTGCCCAGGAACCCCCTCATTTCATTAACAGGAATATCAATCTCCACAATGCGAACTCCGTGGAGACATCTAGAAGGCTCACAAATTGACTTCATTGGGAAGATACAATGCATTAACTACATCAGCTGATCTTCACGTGAACACTGGGCTCGATGAGTGATGTGGCACTGTTGAAATTAATTCCAACACTCCCCCTTAATTTCAACAGCCACATTACAACATACAATTTACAAAAACATGGCCTGCTGGTCTAAAGTCTCAGCTAGGCTTTTTACAAGTAGACACGAAACTCTTCAAAAAATTTCTTTCAATGTTGCTGCTGGAAACTTCATCATATCATCATCGAGTAATGACTTTCATTAGCATCAACATTTCGAAAACAAGACTTCAAATTACAAAGGCAAACAACATTGCTACAACAAATTCGAAACAACAAAAACTACAAAATTTCTTTGACATTATCTTCATCGAAACACCAAGTCATTTTCTTTGTTTTTTAGCTTCCAGCGGTGCAAAACTTTGAACCAATGATGTGCAAGAGTCTTCATGAATTTCGTCTTGACTTTCTTCTTCTTGTTTATGCTGCATGGCAGCTTCAATACCTTAGCTCTTGCAGTTTTAGGACTGCAATCAACACCTGCACAGATACACAAAGTTAAAACATTAAATAAACCAGCATTTTCTTCATTTTTCTGCTCTCTAACAGCTTGGACAACTGCACTTGCAACCTCCATAGTTGCATTCTCTTCGACTTTCATCTTCATCTTTGCCATGTTCTTCACAGATCTTGTCTTCTTCTTCTTTGTCTCGGTCTTCTTCTTGCAAGTTACCTTGGGCTTTTTAGGCATGGATCTGTCATCTTCATCTTTGAATTCTTGAATTTGTTCTTGCCGTGCTTCATAAATATCATTGAGATTTTTTAACATATCAATCTCTTCTTTGTTTTTTACGAGAGCATTTCCACTAACCCTTTCTTCATTCGTTGCAGGTCTATGACTGCCTTCATCATTCATATTTTTTATCTCTGTTGTAACTTCCATGCTGCCTTCAGCTAAACTTCTAACGGCTACATCAACAATGCAGTTCATTTCAACATAGTTTGGCTTTTCAAGTCATTCTTCAATAAGCTTCAAATCAGCGTCAAAATCAGTAATGAAGTCCTTGCATTCATCTTGAACTATCATGTCGGCAATTTCCATGCAAACTGGAAATGTTTTGTTAGATTCTGCAATGAAAGTGCAGTTTTCATCATCTTCATTATCCCTCTCAGCTGCTGATTGATTTCTATTTGTACCTGCACGTTCACAAGCAATAGAAATGTTATGAAAATCTTTTTCCCTCATGGGCATGCTCTTCAAGAGCTCATTTTCTTCTTCACATTCATCCTCTACTGGCTGTCCTGCAACTGCTTGAGTTGCTAATTCACGATTTTCTGTTGCTGCTATGGCAACTTCCTCTTCAACATCATCTTTGTTATATCCATCCACTTGTGGCTCTGCACAGTGGGCTTCACTATTCTCAAACTCAGCAGGCTCTGCTTGGCTGACAGAGTTCTCAACCATTTCATGTGACCGTTCAACTGCTTCTTCTTCTATGTTTGGGGAAAGTGCTTCTGCTAGTATAGCAGGTTCACCAACTTCATTATCCACAACTGTGTGGGGATCACCGAATTTCTCAACAGCTTCTATGGCTGGAGTTTCTACTGCTGCAATGGCAGTTCCATCTGCATATTCATCCACAAGTGCCTCTACACCGTGGGATTCACTAACAGCTTGGCTGTTTTCTCCTTCAACTACTAATCTTATTGCATCGAGAGCATTGTCAACTTCTTTACATTCAGCTGGAACTAAAATTTCATCACCATTCATTATATTAAGTATTGATTTCATTTCCTTTTGGACTGTTATCTTTTGAGCTTCACTTAGAATTTCTTCATCATATTTTGGCCCTTCTTCAATTTCATTCTCTGCCTCAATTGTTACAATTTCTGCAAAATTTTCATCAATTGCATTTGATGAAGCATCCAATATATCATCTTGAAGGATTTCGAAACTTTTAGTGTCTTCATGAGCTTCATAGAGCGCAACCTCATGACCAGCAAGAGTTTTCTTCTCAACTTCAAATTTAATTTCGTCTTGTGTTGCAGTATCAACACAGTTCCTTTCATCTTTCATTCCACCAACAACAACATGAGCTTTGTCAATTTCTTCAAATTTACATTCTGCTTCTGTTGGGTGCTTACCAACATTATTGACAATGTTCTCAACTTCTACATCAACAGAGTGACTGTCAACTTCATGTAACTCAGCCTGATGCTGGTCAGTGTTTCTCCCCCTCACATCAAATTCGCTTCTTAATCTTTCCCAAGCATCTTTAGCACTGGTTGCATCAGCAACAATGTGAAAAACGCTACCTTTCATAGCTCTCTAAATGAGATATAATGCAGAGGCCTCACTTGCCTCATCATAAGGTTCAATACAGTGATTTTCAACACAATTTAATCTATTACAGCCTTTTTCAACAAAATTTAATAACCCTTCTGCACGAAGCATAGTTTTCATTTTAATAGTCCAAAACGCATAATTCTTACCTGAGAAAATTGGAATGGGCAGTTCATCATAGATTTCTTCAATCCTTGGCTCTGCTACAGCAGAATCATTACCATAAATTTGTGCAAAATAAATTGCTTCTGCCCTTCTATTCATTCTTCTAATCTGTTTAAGACGTCTTTGTTGACCCATGACACCTTTTCAACTGGATTCCTTGGATTTTCAAGCCTGTCCGCAGTAAGCTTCAATTCTGCATAAAAAGACACTGTTTTTGCTTCAGCTCCTCTAACTTCTGCTTCAGCTCCTCTTGAAATACTGAGCTTCTGCTAAACTCAAAATTCAACTCCAGGCTTCAGCCTTCACAATTTTCATCTGCAAGAGTAAGTGGGATTTACTAGATTGCTCAACCATTTAACTATGGGAGTAGTCTACTTCACTTTGCTCGACCATTAAAAACATGGGAGCACACCACCTTCAATTTATTGAAGACTGAAGACTGTCGACTTCAAGAACTCAGCTACAGCAACATGCCTATTCATTCTAGAGGGTGTTTTTCTTTCTCAAAAGAAAAAAAAACGACCTACCATACTGCCACATTACAACCTAGGACGATTGGCTTCTGCTCATTAATAATTATTCTCCCCCTCAAATACATACAGTACTGGATTTTCACCAACACAAAAGTTTGCTATGCAAAAGGTTTACCAATCAAGTCCACTAACTATTATGAGAGTTCACACCAGCAACTGCTATTTCATTTCCACAACAACGACACTTTCAGCACACAAACAATATGACTCATAGGTGTGCAGACAACACTACAAACCATGTCCAGCAACAAAACAAAGATTCAAATGTGGACTCTCACAAGCTATCGGGTTCAATATAGATGTAGAATTACTACAGAGCTCTCTGCGTCATGGAGTCTACATTCCCCATCTCATTCTGCTTCACCTGGTATGACTCTTTCAACAAGAATCACAGAGCCTCAGAGCACAACATCCACTGGGAAAAAAACTGCTATCATCTTCAATTTGGCAGCCATACACAGCCAGATCGTCGTTTCAGCTGACGGGCTCAACGAAGCTTGCTATACGTTCCAGGTAGCGGCAAGGGCTTTTGCTTTTCTCAGAGATCGTATATCTATCAAGGCTTCAGCGGGGCACTCCACCATTGACGTCTCTCTGGCATGTGCAGACATGCTGGAGAGGGTCACGCTTGCTCAGGCTTAGGAATGCTTCTTCCATATGGTTATCTCCAAAAGCAAACGCAATTCCCTTATTTCCAAGATTGCCAGGCACGTCAGTATTTACTATCATGAAGCGTTTGCAGCCCTCAATCTCCCACCTCTTAATCAACACTTTGATGTCAAATGGGTTGCACATGTACATGTCATAGCTGCACTATACTATGCTTAAGCTTCTTACAGATTTAGTCTTCTCTTACATGAGAAAAAAAAAAGATTGCAGAAGAAATTGCACGCTTAAATCATGAATTTACAACTCTTGCAGAGGTTAAGAAATGTGTAGACGGTCTAATGGCACTGGCACCACTTCTGGAGATGGTATTCAAATTGGAGGGTAATATTAACCTTTTAGACAATGAGAAGGAGCGTAGCTCAACAATTATCGGTACAAACCGGAACTTGAAGACTTCTTCATCAACCACAAAGGGTTTCCTTCATACACGTCCAGAGAAACTGCCTCACGCTATAGCTATGAACAGAAATGGTTCAACACCTTCAGCAAAGGAAGATTACCAACGAAGAGGGTCTCTGCAAAGATGGCTGCATCTATCCACGGCAGCACGAACTAACTCAACACCAGATGTTGGTCGCAGGGGATTTCTCACCAGACTCCACAGGTCGAATTCCATTCTCGGCACCCGTTTATGTGCTCCACTTCTACCACACCAGCAAATGTTTCTTTTTACTTGGTGACTTCAAAGCATAACTACGGCTCTTTATATTTTCTTCCTCAGACTGCTCCTTCAGGAACTACCATCGTCAACACGACCTCTTCTAATTGACATGGATGGAGTTGCTCCTCATTGGCTCGACATATCAGGAGCTTGGCTCACTCACCACTACACGCTAATGCAGACTTGCTTGACAATGGTGTTGTCCACAGACTTGGCTCAACGCAAACTTTCACAACTCTCCTAGATGACTGCTAGGGAGTTTCTCTTTGGCCAGAACAGTGGCTCACAGGATCATAGAAGCCATACGGCTCTGATACCAATTGTGGGAGTTGGCACAGCGGAAAAACCCCCAATTCATACACACAACCTTTTATTTATGCATTCAACAGGAAACACAGTAGCCCACAATACACGACAGGCCCCAAAGTGCCCAGGAACCCCCTCATTTCATTAACAGGAATATCAATCTCCACAATGCGAACTCCGTGGAGACATCTAGAAGGCTCACAAATTGACTTCATTGGGAAGATACAATGCATTAACTACATCAGCTGATCTTCACGTGAACACTGGGCTCGATGAGTGATGTGGCACTGTTGAAATTAATTCCAACACAATTTGCCAGGAACAAACCCTAGGGGAACTCTTGGAAGTTCTATTCATTGTCACCTTAATAGAACTTCCCTTCACGTCAGGCTGGATCTCGCCAACACAAGGGAGGTATCCCTAATAAGATTTGTCTAATCTGTTCATTAAAACCAATACCAATTTTTAGATTTGGAAAATCAAAACTTTATTATTTCTTTAGGTAAAAAGATGAGAAGACAATCAAGATCGAGTGCCTTGCCCTTGGGAAGATGGAGTCAAAACCAAACTTGATGAAGAAGCTTGGAATGCAAGGATCCCAAGACTAAACATAAGCTAATGATCCCTCAAATGTCTAGATGCCATACTGTAGTACATTTTGGGTTGTCGCATCAAAGTTGAACAAAAGTCAAAGGTACTTGGCCTTGAGGCCCCATCATGAGTTCAAATAAATTCCATTGGTTTCTGAGTTCAAGATAACCCATTTATTAAATACCTCATCTACCATTTCACAAAGGAGAAACAAAATGACCCCATTGTGCTCAAGCTTCTGGGGTCCTTACTCATATCCCTTGTTAAAATCCATGAAAAAGTTGAAATCTCCATCAAGATTTGACTAATTAACATAGGTTGCAAGATGAGTTTGAAGTGAGGGCTTGGCTAAATGCTCAAAGAATTTGGTAGAAATTATGTGGATTACACAACAAGCTTCTCGTGTTAAGGGACTAACCCATCTAATGAGGGCTTCAAGACCGTAGTTAAATCACGCCATAGTTGCTTTGAATCACTACAAGAGCTAGTAGATGAAGAGTTATCTTGTGTGCTGATTGTTCTATTGAATCTTAGGACTTTTAGTTACCAACTTGCTATTGTTCAATACTTTATTAACCACCACTGCTGACAAAACTTTTGGGTGTCATGGGGAAATGGACTTGACCTCCATAACTGGCAAGGACACAAATCAAGGAGATTGTTGCTTTGAAAACACAGGTTCATGAGGCAACGTTGGAACCATTGGCGGTAAATTGCTCAAGGCTCAAAATAGATGTGTATGCAAGGCCAAGTGACCATTGAGCAATTGAACCATAGACTTATTTCAGTCATCCTTATTCAATGAAATAAAATTTTGGATGGAGATGTGTTCCTAAGATTTACTTCTTTTGGCATGTTGTACTTCTCATACAATATATTTTTGAAGGAACACCGTCTATCATATATGACCTCATCGATTCGAGATGAGCTTGATGAAGAGTCTTGATATGTTCCTCTAGCACTCAGCTTACCTGCTGGATTCTCCTTTCTACATGATCCTTCCCCTTGATCCTTCCTCTCCACGTTGTGTCACTACACCTCCTCCATACACACCCTCCCTTCCTTCCCCATGGGCCTCATCCCTTACTTTCCCTTGGGCCTCATCCCATACTCCCCCATGCACACCTCCTAAATGCAGCTCCCTTCGTTCCCCGTGCACACCTCCTAAACGCAGCTCCCTTTGTACCCCATGCACCATTGTACCTTTTCGTTTCAGGAGACATCAAAATTGCAAATAGGCATCCACAAGCTGGAGGATTGAGTTGACTGTTCAATATCCCTATGCTAAATAATTTTTCTAACTACTTATTAACAAATTACCTAATATAATTTAGCAAAGTCATTAATAACACCATGAGTTATTACATTTCAATTTTATTATTGGAGTGTTAAAAATCAAACACCCCTCTTAAAACAACAATAGTATATATAACTCTTAGCCGCATCAAAAAGATTATAAGCACAATTAGTGATAATAAAAGAAACTATTTTATTTTTCAACTTCTGATATTTCTAAATGTCGAGACTTGTGCTGTTGCTCCATCAAATTTCCGTCTCCTTCAACCGGAAGGAAAAATGCTTCAACATCCACCTAAGTAATCATCTTGCCATCTCTTCTTTTATAAATAGGAACCACCTAAGCAACCTCATTGCCATCTCTTCTCACCGAATCAAGAATTCGCCTATGCAGAATATATTTCCATCTCTTCTTTTTTAAGCATGATAGAATTCACATTCACGGGTGGAGTACTCAACTCATATACCTAGCCAAAAATCTAAGTGATCAACTAAAAAGGATAGTATTTTTTAAATGTTATGTGAAAGTTATAAGCTTCTTCCTCCTTTGGTTCATTTTTCGTCTTCTTCATGGAACTCCCTTTAGTCTTCCTTACTTTGCTTTTGAGTACATCATATACCCAGACTTTACAATCCCATGCATTGTGACCAAGTTTTCCACAATGATAACTATTTGTTCCCTTTTACCCATTGCTGATGTCTCCTTTGTTTTCAGATATTTTGCCTTTTCCTTTGCAAAAGAAGACCCTTTCTTCATCATTAGATTTACATTAAATTAGTGTCTCTAAAGATTGTGACGTAATAGCGTTAAGTGTAAATACATTGCTACTATATTTGCAAGCCAAGTTTAATAAAACTGCCTTTGCTTCATCTTTTTCTACTTTGGCACCTTCTTTAGCCTGCTGTTGTATTAATGGCTGGATCATATTGCTATGGTTGTACAAAGTTTTGTTTTTACCTGTCTCTAATGCAAAATGTTTCACTTTCACTAATAGAAACTTTGCATTATGATATTTTGTAACAAACATATTTATTTTCTCTCCTCCCACCCATTCTTTGAGTTTTTTTGTTATTTTGTAACAAACATATTTATTTTCTCTCCTCCCATCCATTCTTTGAGTTTTTTTGTTAAATCTAAATGGATTCAAGTATCAGACATAGCTAAATCAGTATTGGCTTTTGTTTTATCATCCCTAATTGTCAATTCCACTAATTTTTCATATTTCCGTTAAACTAACAATTCTCTATACATTTATTTATGTTCATTAAATGCAATTGCATTTTCACTTTCCATGTTTGAATTTTTTTTCATTGATTTTTTCTGAGGTTCTTTCCATTTTCCAAAGAAACGCTTCTTGCTGGAGTGAAAAATAATTCGAAATACTTTGTTCACTTCCGTCCTTAAAAAACCTGTCTTATAAGAAATGAAAATTGTAGTATAACTATATCTTGCACCTTTTTATTGTGCAAGAAGTTCAGATTGAAAGAATACTCTTTTTTAATGAAAAAATAGAAAGCTGTCTTCTTTTTTCAGCACAAAACTTGACTAGGGCACACTAAAAATTTACTTTAATTATGTCTGAATGATGCCCAGATCTATCCCCTTAGGATCACACTTATTTCCATTTGATGGCACAAGGAAACCTTCTTTGACTTATTAAAAGTTTTCCTTCCATAATGACTTAAAACAATGAAGATATTAACATTACAAACTTTGATAATTAGCTTTTTGAAACCCTTTTGACTATGCACATTCTGTTTCTGGAGCAGATTTTCAAACTTTCTGTTTTGTTTATTGATGGTCTCACTCAACATTTTATCCATTTAAAAAACTGCCACCTAGATGTCATGGCGTTCTCTCTTTCTAGTTTCGGATGGAATTTGTATAGCATTCAGAGAGATCACTAATCGATTTTCTTACAACCCTGATCTTAGATTGCACGAGGGATATGGTTGCATTTCTGAAAAAATTGTTTTTCCTGCTGTTATGGAGGCAATGTTTAATGCTACCAAAACTTGGAATGATCTTTGCATCATGATATTTCTTGAGGAACTCTAGATCAACCAATTTTTGAAACATTTTCAACCTTGTCATACACAAGTCCACGCACAGGTTGGCTCGACCACAAGCGTGGTTAGAATGCACGACTTTTGAAATCCACTAGAGAAGTTAGGTATACAGAGAGAGAGGAGAGGTCGTGTGCACATCTCTTTTAATGTTGAAAATGGAGAGTCGCAACGAGGGAAGGAGAGAAGCAGATTACACCAGGGTTTCTCTCAAACATATATTTCCGAAAGCAGATAGAAGAGGGAGAACAGTAGGAAAACTAATCACAGAGCTGGGCCTTTTTGTCAGAGCTAGTTCTCCACACTGCCTCTAAAGGCCCTAATAACAATAATAACAATAGCATCTTTGATACCACTTTTAAGCTGCCCATATGGGCAGACAAGCAAATTGGCTGATGCAAAGCCAAATACATAATGATGCACCACAAAGAGAGAGATAAATGACGTGAAAGCACACATTCTCATTAGCAAATGTACATATAAATACAATGAGAGATGGCCCTTGGTTTCGTATTCCAAGTGGTCTCTTGGACTCCTTCACGACTCTTCCCATTCATTGTGACTCTTGGTCTTCTTCTCACGTGAATAGGAACACAATAATACAATACTATTCCTAACCCTAAGGATTAGGTTCCCAACAGTATCAAAGGATGTAGTGTTGTGGGTGTGAAGATGTCTCAAGTTTGATGCTATAAACTAGGAATTGACTAATGTTGTGATTGTTATTTAGAATACCTAAATACTTTCTCAACATGAAACTTGCATCCTAACAATGAGCTTGTAAAGGGTATGCCTCATTAGCCATGCTTGTGAGATATGTTAGTTTTTCATACAATTATAGTAGTATAATTCAATTGCATAAGATCAATAGGATTACTAGAAGAAAGACAGAACACAAAAACAAAGAACACGAGGATTTATCTTGGGACACCCAACAGGGAGAAAACCCAACAACCATTGTATAGAGATGAACAATTATGAGAACAAAGTACAATATCAAGAGAGAGAAAGAGGAAGAACTCTCCAAGTAGAAACCCAAAAAATATCCTTCTCCTCGCTGCAGATGCAAATCTCTCTCCAAGTGATGCGAACTTGCTTGGTTGAGTGAGTGACCAAATGAGGTGAACTACCTCTCTATTTATACATGTGGCAAATTGGCTTTTTCCTCAACAGGCCGACTTGTCAAACTGTTTAGGCTAACTAGTCTTGGGGGAATATAAAAATACATTTAAATTGATTACTTAGACCTTCTGAAAATTTGTACAATAATTTGATATTCTAGACCTTTTGTGGATAGCCAACAAAATTTTATAAGATAATTCTTGGAAGATTAATTAAGAAATATATGTCAATATATATGAAGAAAAATGGATAGATTTTGCAATTTTCTTCATCACTAGTGGCCTTTATTGAGGTGGGTATTGGCATTCATAAATTTGTGGTTTTGGTGCACTTATAGCACACCTTTCAATCATCATATGCATCTCCATGCTTATTCCACGCCCAATTCCTGTTGTAGTTGTGAGATTAGGCTTATTGCAGAGCCAGATCCATCTATACATGTGCAATAGAACCATACTTGCACTTTTTCTTGCATAGCATATTGAAATTCATCCCTTGTTCGAAATTTTTTTCCAGATTGTTAGTATCATTATCTGTTGTTTTATTGTTCCAAATAGTAGTTGAGACATGTTGAACTGTGGGGATGCAACTGTATTCCTTGTGGAAATTTATTTGGAAGGTCTTGTACAAGGAAATGGATCCGACAAAGTGGTAGGAATATTGGCAAGGTAAATTAAATTTTTAATACTTTGATTGCAGCTGTTTGTAAATCTCTTATGCTAGATTAGAAAGGACATGACAACCATTGAATTTTATTTTCATGTTTGTTTTATTTAAATACAGTGTCCTTGGTGTAATAAGATGTGTAAACTCAAGGATATAAGAATACTATATGTATCACGGATAGTCGTTGTTGATGGAGAGATGCTCCAGGTCAGTTGCTTGAGATATTTTCCATTATTTTTGGTGGTATTACTTTTAGATAAAGAGTAAAGATGTGGACATTCGAACTCTCTGCCTAGCTTTTATAGACTTGGAAGATAATTTTGATTCAGAGAAAGAAACCATCCCTATAAATGATTATACATGTATTTGCATTGTTGGCATCAAGGATCCCGTGCGTCCTGGTGTTAAAGAAGATGTTGAAGTCTGTAGAAATGCAGGTATTACAGTGAGAATGGTAACTAGCGACAATATTAACACTGCAAAAGAAATTGCAACAGAGTGTGGCATTTTAACAAATGATGGTGTGGCAATCGAAGGACCTGATTTTCGTGGAAAGAGCTTAGAGGAAATTAAGACTCTGATACCAAAGATTTAGGTACAGTTTTATTGTCTGAGATGCTACTTTACTGTGACAAACTGAATTGAAAACCTTTTTAGTTCTTGAAAGAAATTATTGATTTTTTTTTAACAAAAGAAATAGTAATAGTAACTTAGCTGACAAATTCTTTAAACATTTCTAACCTTATGAATGCAGGTTATGGCAAGATCTTCACCATTGGACAAGCATACCTTGGTGAAACAGTTGTGCACTACTCTGGGAGAAGTCGTTGCTGTGACTGGTGATGGCACAAATGATGCACCAGCTTTTCATGAAGCTGACATCGGGCTTACAATGGGCATTGCTGGGACTGAGGTTTGGAGTCTGGACTTGCCATAAGATTGATGTGTAATGATCTCCTGAAGATCAAGTCAAACAATCTTTCTTATTATGAAAATGATGAATTTGAGAAGAGCTAGTACAATGGCACTTGTAAACGTTGGAAGAGAGAGGAAGAGTCAAACTAAAGCAAAGATAAATTACTAATGTAAAATTGAGTTATTAATGCAAAGAGAATTATTAAGTCAAGTTGTTAAAGTTGAATTATGTTAAGTCAAGTCGTCTTGCTAAAAGTCAAGTTTTGTAAAGACAAGATATCTTGTTAAGTTGAGTTGTCATTAAAGCAAAGTCAAGTTACTAAGATAAGTTCAAAGGTTTTTAGGGATCACTTGTTTGAGTCAAAATTCATTAACAAGATCAACAGGTTTTGAGGGATCACTTTATGGTGGACTTCAATAACATATTTTCTCTGGAGATTTGGGTGCAATATTGAGTACTTACATGCTATTTTGAACAAAAGGATCAGGGATCATAGATATTTGCAGAAATACTTTCAACACCAATTCTTTTGATTGTTCTTTGAACGGAGTTCAAGTTGGCTTTCACCTGAAAGGGCAGAGTAATTGTTCATTACTAGTGGAATAGCTTAAGGTCAAGGAAACGTTGTTCCAGTATGATACTAGATTTCAGCAAGAATTAGGAAACACTTGGAATCCTACTCCAAAAATCAAACTTCACCAACTATGGGTATACTTTTTTGTTAAATTAAAATAGGAACAGTTAGAAATTGGACTAAATGATTATGGTTTTGAGTCCTGAAATATTAGTTGAGATGAGTAAAATGACAAATTTGGTTTTTCATTGACACCTCTAATCCTGTGCCTTCCCTACAGGCGCGTGAAAATTTTATGTCATTGAGAAAATGTACAAGGATGGACATTGTTTGGGAAATAGAAGAGGTAAGTATGACATATTGTGATCATGAGATTAAGTAGGAATGATCACAAAAGGTTATGCATTACTGATCTGTTCTCTAGTTTATAGATTGTGCTCAACTTTGAATGTAGGATTTGCGCGATGCAAGGGCAAAATTTGAACAAGCCCGCTTCAATCTAGTATGTATGACTTCACTCGCCTGTCATGTTGATTTCCACATAACTTGTACCATTGTTTAGAATCTTAGATACAGTATTATTTGCCACAAAATGTAATGTTGCTGCATCTAGTTCAATTGTTCACCTTTGAGTTCATATAAGTAAACTGTATTTCAAAAGTGAAAGTGACTACTCTTTCAAACATTGAGGCCAAGAAAAAAATTGAACTCTTGGAAGCTGTGAGTGGAACAATGGATGCCCATCTATGCTATTTTAAGCAGGTAACTATGAAAAAGTGATAATGCAGTTGCTAGGATGATTTATATTCAAAACATGACACTGTACTTTCCTAAATATCGACTGCTTCTGTTGAATGTGTCCATTGATTGCAAAATTTGTCTCTGGCATATTTGTATGGGTACGAGTTACTGCATCAAATGGAACCATACATTCACCAGGTTGATATATTGGACACATAGTTTCATAAAGTTGTATGAAATTCAAATTATAATAAGATATATCCTTGCTCAAAATGAATCTGCTACATCAAGTGATTCCAAATGCTTTATTTCTACTTCACTATCCTCGACGTATAGTTTGCGCTGATGATTGGAGCATACAAAATTCAACATTTTCTAATCCACCCATTTTGATTCCGTAGAAGACCTTATCTGATGAAATCAGTGATTTTTATAAAGCTTTCCTTCTGAAAAAGTGCACCAATACTAATTGAATCACACCAAATTAAGTCCCTGAAATGCCAATGCTGCATTGAAGGGAGCACCATTACAGCATCAGATGGCATTGTCAGAGCAATTGTGATATGGATTCACTTTCTCCCAAGTCCTAATTAAGATACTGCTGAGACAAGAGTGTCCAACCTTTCATGACTAGTTATAGCTCGTCAATAGAAGGAGGATTATGACCGATATCGCCAGGATGAAAGGCTTTGTTCCATAAATTTTTGTTGGGCTACTTGTAATTGTTCAGTATCATGGTTCTATGCCCAGAACAGTATCCTTTGATTTGGCGCATCATGTATCCCTGTTAATCATTTGAAGGAAATGGGCACAAAATACAAATTTCCATATATGAATTGTAGCTAGTTGCAGACTTACAGTTTATTATTTAGATTAGAATTTGATCATATGTAAGCTATGATTTTCTTGTGATCATTGCTGCATATGGGTTCTTATCTCCTTTCATAATTTCTAGTAGAGATTTTTTTTGTTAAGGATACTTTTGAATCAAAAAGTTGATAGCAATGCTGAGGCATAATGTGTAACTCTTCTCACCATGGGACACCCCAGGATGAGAATTTTGTGACACATCATACCGTGAATCTTCTTACATCTACCATAAAGGTGGATGCAGAGAAAACATATTTACGTTTTTGTTTCAGAATAATTTCTCCATTAAAGATCTATACTCTACAGGTACATGCCAAGATTTAATCTCTCACAGGTGTCTATGCATGGAATATTCTCAAACTAAATCTTCCTACATTAAGTTTGATTATTGAATTTATAATTGGACAAGATTGAAAATGTTTACTGTGTTGTTTATTTTAGTAAGAAAATTCATGGAGTCTCATTATAAGCATATTTTCCTCATATCAACTTGTATGTATTATTCCCGTTGGTCAGAATGGATTCTTGGTTCATCTGATAATGTTATGGATATTCTTTGCATTCTTCTTCTCAGGCAAATAATGTTGTAGATCGACATTCTTTTAGTACTTGAAGAATTATTCTTGAATATGTTTGACATTCATTTTGTTCCCATGCAAAATTTGTTTGAATGTCATCATTGTCAAGCAATAACAACTTCTTAAAAGGTGCTAGCTCAATGGTAGAGCACCTGCCTAATTATAGGCAAGAGATTGGTGGTTCGATTCCTTCATACCCTATCATAAATTAGTGACAAAGAAAATGACTAAATTCGCATATATACAACTATTAGTAGCTAATTTCCAGTATCTTATAGCGCGACTAACGTTTAGTCATATTTAGCTTGGTCATTAATATGTTATCATCTAGTAGTTTATTTGTCGTATATTTGGTCATTAATTGTGACAATTAATGACTAAATCAATGACTAAATCAGTGACTAAATCAGTGATTATCAATGACTAAATCAATGAGTATCAATGACTAAATCAATGACTTAATCAGTGACTATTAATGACTAAATAAATGACTAATAAGTCAACCAATTAATGACTAGTGAAATACGACTAGATATAAGATAGTGGAAATCGGATATTATTAGTGACCGTCTCAAAAATAGTCGTTTATAGTCGAATTTTAGTCATTTTTTTAGTCATTAATTTCTCATTTTGTACTAGTGCAAAGTCCTTGCAACTGCTGGGAACACAGTTGAGGATCCATTTGATCACAAAACCACCAGATCTCAGTATCATGCCAACCTTGCACTCACTTGCACTATGTCATGTAGATCTACCTCTTCCTGAGAGATGTTGCATGATGGTGGGGTTTGATCTACAATCTCTTGGAAAGACTCACCATGGAGGATCTACAACTAGGAGACACTCTCGGTTGTCTAACAAAAAATACTCAAAGATTCAGAATTTGGACCACCATGAGCCATTTGCTCCAGTAGTAGAAAGGTTTCCTGGAAGACTTGCTTTGGCCAATACATACTCTACACAATGGGAGGCACATCAGAAGACAATATCCAGATCTAGCACCTGCATTGGCATCCTACAGGGGATCAGCTTGCCAAGTTTTTTGCAAAAGTTTTCACTGAGGAAATCTTTTTCCTTCTCTTCTTAGTATGAAGTTTCTTTGATTTCCTTGTTGTTCCTTTTTTGAGGGGGGGTATTTTTCCCATGAGGTTTTCCCCATTTACTCACTTTATGGACAGTTCCTTTTTTTATTTTTTTTATCATTTATTTGATTGTATGGCTGACCTTTGGTCCTAGTTACAAGGGCCTAGTATGTAAAGTATGGATTAAGGGGGGATGTTAGGATATTTCTATACTCCATTCCTTTCCTACCTAGCATTATAATTATTTTGCATTCAGTCATGCATGCATTTTTTCATGCAGGCATGCAATTACATGCATCCCAGTCATCAATATCCCTATCTCCCAACACCTTGTCCCTAGTCTTCTAGCCCCGGGAGCTTCTTTCTGTTCAGTTCTAGCCCTCCTAGTCAATGATGCGCCCTCTTTTCACCTGCCACATGTGAAGTGCTCTCTCTCTCTCACCTACCACCAATGGAACACTAAGTTAATTGCTTGTTAACTGAATGCACTCAGTTAGTTGTTTGTTAACTGATTGATACACTCTGTTAGACATCTAGAGAGACTAGTTTATCTGTTCTGACTACTGACAGCTTTAGTTACATCTAGTTAAGACTTGCTATATTCTGTTAGACTCAGTTACATCTAGTTGACTCAGTTTGACAACTACCAGTGCATTGATGACACTCCACTACTTATCTGATGATGAGTTCTTGCAAGATAATTAGAATTACCACCTTGGTATTCGAGTCCTGTCTATTGTAGCATTATTGTTTGATATACATATTAATGAAACATGTGTAATTATTCTGATCCTATATGAGTTCTATTGCATCTATGTTCTGTTGCTCCATTCTTCACTCTTCTTCTATTTTTCTACGGTTCTTTCTTGTGAGGTATACACCAGCTCTTAGATCTGCTGTGAGTATTTTCACACCAGTATGTTACCTTTGCACAGAAGATCACCCATCCAAAAACTATCCATTGTTGCCTGTGTTACAAGCCATATATAAGAGCGAAAATGTTGGTGAAACATCTAGGAGGCCGTGTCAACCTAGAGACCAACCATCATATCAGGATCCATCATTATAGGCCCCCTCCCTATTATCACCCTTACCAACCACCTCAATAATGGAACACCTCGAATTGGAAAAACTGGCCACCTCAGTATCCTCCTCAAAATGCTCAGCATCAACAATGGTTACATGGTTGAGGGGACAAGCATATGCTCAGTCACCACCTACTCCTATTCCTAACTATCCTTACCCACCTAATATCCAACAACTCTTTCCTGGGTATGTGCCTCCTCCACTATCCCCTACCACACATCAAACCCACCATTTCCAGAACACGAATCCCCCAAAACCCACGCTATTACCTGCACAACCGATACCAATCCCTAACAATAAACCTACTCAAGCTCTCAACAACATTGAGTTGAAAACTCTTCCATCTTATGTCATTTCGACTGCACCAGTGCATGAAATTCAAATACGATCTGGAATAGTTTGGAACAACCAACCCAAATCATCAGTTGTCATTCGTGAAGAGAACGAAGAAGAAGAAATACCTAGTGAAACCTAGAATGACGCAATTATCCAAGATGTGGTTATTCCAAAAGTTTCAACACATAACCATCCTCAGAAAAAAGTAACTCAGGAAGAAAGAGCACCCCCATACCCAGAGCGTCTAGCAATAGAGAAACTTGCAATTTATCCAGAGTATGATATTATCAATGAACTGAAAAATATTTGTATCAAAATTCCTTTATTACAAGCTATTAAAGACATACCTATTTATAGTAAAGTAATAAAGGAACTCTGCATCAAAAGGCCAGGTAACAAACAGAAAGACCCTCCAACATTTCATGTCATAGGTGAAATGTTTGATTACATAGCAAATCAACCTAGAATTGCAAAATATACAAATACAGGAAATCCTATGGTTACTATTATTATCAATAACACTGCTATAGGAAACACACTTATGGATCTGGGGGATGTTATTAACATAATGACCACCACAGTTTTGGAAACCCTGTAGTTAGGACAGTTTCTCCGTCCTACCCGAACAATGCTGGAATTAGCAGACCGCACCACTATACAGCCTGCTGGAATCCTAGATGATATTATTGTATCAGTGGATTCAAGGGAGTATCCCGTGGAATTTATGGCCATACAATCAAAGGGTCCTTCCAAAGGACACCCTATTATTTTGAGAAGACCATGGCTAGCCACTTCTAATGCATTTATAGGCTGTAGGGACAGAGAGATGACCATCTCTGATGGGCTATCTACACAAAAACTTGCTCTATACCCACCAGCGCAACTAGTGACCGAAAACCTATGGTGGTTAGACTATCATTTTGGGGATGAAAATTTGGAAGATCTTTCACTTGTTAGTGACCGCTCCTGGGCACTTCAAGAACAAACTGCTGAGAATGTGTTGAATCAATTTGTTTCCTCAACAACATGTATAGATTTTCCCCAATCCTTTTCCCAATTTGATCAAATTTTTGGAGATGAATTTCAAGAGAATATGAGCCTCTCCACATTTACAAATACACCTTGTGTCTTTCCAATTGAAGAACATATAGGGTCCTATACCGTACCTTGTGAGGTCAGTCCTAAATTTTTTTTACATATAAAAGTGGGCTTAAATGAAAATCAACAAGAGCAATTACTAAAAGTTCTTAAAATTCAAACCAAATCATTCGCATGGGAATACACCGATATGAAGGGAATACACTCAGATACTTGTATTCACCAATATTACACAGATGCAAACATAGCACCTGTAAGGAAGCCTCAGAGAAGGATGAATCCATCCTTGAAAGATATAGTTAAAGAGGAATTACAAAAACTCCTCAATGTTGGTTTCATCTACCCAATTTCTAACAGTAAGTGGGTATGTCCTCTTGTGGTAGTTCCAAAGAAAGTTACAGGGAAATGGCGTATCTGTGTTGACTTTCGAGAGTTAAACAAGGCCACTCTTAAGGATTATTTCCCTTTACCATTCATTGACTATGTGTTGCATACCCTATTCGGGAAATTATACTTTTCTTTCCTCGATGGGTATAGTGGGTACAACCAAATATTGATAGCACCAAAGGACCAAGACAAGACCACCTTTACCTATTCTTGGGGAACATATACCTATAGATTTTTTCCATTTGGCCTATGTAATGTGCCTGCCACTTTCCAACATGCAGTCTTAGGAATATTTGCCGACCTTATACATGACTGTGTAGAAGTTTACATGGACGATTTCACAGTATATGGTAATACCTTTCAAGAAGCCCTTGATAACTGTGAAAATGTTCTTATTCGATGCCAAGGTACAAAATTAGCCCTTAGTCACGAAAAATGCAAGATGTTACTGACATAGGGTATAGTTTTGGGACATCATGTCTCTTTTCAGGGAATTAAGGTGGATCCCGCCAAGATAGAAGTAATTGTCAATCTCCCCTCTCCAAAAACTCAGAAGGAGGTGAGGAGTTTTCTTCGCCATGCAGGCTACTACCGATGTTTTATTGAAAAATTTATCAAAATAACTCCAGCTATGTTCAAATTTCTTATGAAAGATACATATTTTTAGTGGACTGAGCCTTGTTAGCATGCTTTTGAGGTCTTAAAAGCAAAGCTATCAGTAGCACCAGTACTTAGGGGTCCCAATTGGACCCTTCCTTTTCACATATCCACTGATGCTTATGACTTGGACATAGGAGGGGTCCTAGGTCAAAAGGAAGACCAAGCATCATATGCCATTTACTTTGCTTGTAAGAATTTGACTCCTGCAGAATCAAAATACACCGTTATTGAGAAAGAATTTTTGGCAGTAGTCTATTCTATCAATACATTTCATCACTACATCACAGGCTATGAAGTTTTTGTACACACATACCACTCTACCATTAGATTTCTAATGAACAAACTAATCACCAATGGTAGGGTGACCCGATGGCTTCTTTTGCTACAAGAGTTCAACATCACTATTTTTTATCATCCTGGCCGAGAAAATTTGGTAGCAGATTTTCTCTCTCATATTCAACTTGATGATGATGCTAGTCCCGTTGATGATAGTTTTCCTGATGAGCATCTATTTGTTGTGTCTGTTCAAACCCCCTGGTTTGTAGACATAGCTAATTATTTATCAACTGGGAAGTTACCAAACCATCTATCCCCGCCCGAGAAATGTTGAATCATAATCCAGAGTTCTAATTACTCTTGGGTTGATAATGACCTTTTTCGTACTGGCCCTGATATTATTATTAGATGATGTGTACAAGAGGATGAGATGGTGGAGATCCTCCATGCATGCCATGGTGGACCATGTGGTGGGAATTTTTCTGACAAACGAACAACATACAAAGTGTTACATTCTAGATATTACTGGCCAAGCATTTTCAAAGATGAAATCAAGTATGTAAGAGGATGTGACAGTTGTCAGAGAATGGGTAGACCTACATCATCTAATGAGCTGGCCTTACAACCTCAGGTTATGATTGATCCTTTTGAAAAATGGGATCTGTATTTTGTAGGGCCAATTTCCCCTATGTCTCGCAAAAAGAAGTATATCCTAGTTTGTACAGATTATGTCACTAAATGGGTGGAAGCTAAATATTTATTCTGAGCCACTAAAAAATATGTGGTGGAATTTATATATGAAGAGATATTTACCCGATTTGGTGTACCTAGGGAAATTGTCATTGATCAAGGATCTCAGTTTACCTCCAAGTTAATGAAGGAACTTACTAAAAAATATGGCATCAGACATTGTAAATATTCTCCATATCACCCGCAGGCTAATGATCAGGTAGATTCTACAAATAACGTATTAGAGGGCATCCTAACCAAGACTATCCAACTGCATCACAAAGACTGGGTAGATAGGCTTCCAGAGGCCTTGTGGGATTATCGAATAACATGGAGGAATACTACTGGCCACACACCCTATGAACTTGTTTATGGTAAACAAGTTATTCTACCCATTGAGTTTCAAGTAAGAACCTTTTGTATGGCTGCACAATTAGGGATGGATATAGAAGAAGCAAAAAAACAACGAATTCTAGAAATTAATGAATTAGACGAAATAAGACAAGATGCAATTCAACGAACAATGTTAGTACAGAATCAACAAAATAAATGGCATGACAAATTTATCAAACAGAAGCAGTTCAAGACTGGAGACTGGGAACTACTATTTGATTCAAGGTATAAAAATTTTAAAGGGAAGTTGACTACTCGTTGGATGGGTCCATATGAAATAGTTACAGCTTTTGACAATAGATCTGTAGAGATCAAAACAATTGACGGTTCACAAGTTTCTTTTGTTGTGAATGGACAGAGATTGAGACTTTATCACAAGCCAATCTCTAAACAAGATTTTGTACAGGGTGTCTCACAGCAGAAGGACATGGAGTTGGTTGAAGGGGAAGTCTCTCCTTCTCCTAGTTCTTGATGTATTTCTGGGTTATCTTCATTTGTATATATGTAAATATATTTCTGTTTCTTTAATAAATAAGAATCATTTCTGACAGTTGGTTTATATTTACACAAGAATTTTATTTTCATGATCATCTCATCAATTAAAAAGGGGAAAACTCTTCTCCCTCTTCTAGTTCTTCACAAATTTTCATATCATTTTTATTTTTATATATGTAAATATGTTTTTGCTTTGAATAAATCTGAATCATCATTGAAAAGTGGTTTGCAGTATGATTACAAGAACTTTACTTCTACAATCATCTCATAAATATCATCACTCGAAAAAGGGAAGTGCTCTAAGAATTCATAACATATTTCGATTCCTTCCCTCCTGATTTTTTGTCTTAAGAAATGTAAAATTCATATTGAAAAAAATTAAAAATGTTCTTTGTATCATTTTTCCACTTATCTGATGTGATTCTTGAAACTCTTCTAATAAGCCTTCCAGATATTTTATATCAGTGATCCTATCTTTTTAAAAGAGGTTGATAGCAAAAAAAAATTCTCCCTTTGAAGCCCTGAGGCTCTCGATACATTTGACCTTTTTGTTAAGTTAGTAAGTAGAGAAATATTTCCTGAATGGAAACATGGGGGGAACTCTAGGGATGTTATTTTTTAGAAACACCGTTGTAATCTTTGGGAGAAGGAAACTTGGACTAGAGAGATCTTCTTACTATTATCTTTTGGCTCCATCCACTACACACTAATTCAATCAACCATATGTATCTTTGATTCGACAGACTTCTTATTCACTTGAGTTATATAAAAACGGTTGTCCTCCAACCCATATATCATCCCATCCTGTAGCATGGTTTTCAGAACTGCTCCCCCTTCCACTCACTCATAGGCAATTTATTGCCAAATATCTATAGAGGGTGGAAACATTGGCACACGAGCCTATGATGCAAAAAGGATTCAAGAGGCTAACCCGCTAGAGTACTGAACATGTTAACACCTAAAAAGTGCTCACTAGCTCATTTCCTTATTCACATGACCCATTTGTCCACTTTTCCACCATTTGAGCCTCTAAACCCACCAAAAGGTCACCAAAAGACCTTAATACACCCCTTTTCCCACTCAAAATGATTATTTTTCGTCAAAAAACATAAAAAAAAAAAACCCTAAAAAAGGGTCCAAAATTCCCAAAAATATTAAAAAGGGAATAAAAATATTCAAAATATTCAAAAAAGAAAAAAATGAGGGAAAAGGTACCTAAACCATGTTGGTCAATACCATTGGTTTCCACAAAACCATAATGGTATTCCCCACCACCAAAAACTATAAAAAGGTGGTAGGGGCTCCTCACTTTACATCCATCCATATTTCTATCCTCATGTTGCCAAAATCTCCCATGAGCTTTTGGCCATTGTAGCTACCTTGGAGAAGGGACCTTTGGAGTTTGGAGCTGCTCACCCTTGGAGCTACTCAACAACCTTCACCATTTGGAGGTATTATCATTGCAAGCACTTGCTTGCCCTTATTTTCAATACAAAGTTATTCTTTATTCTATTTCTTGTTCTTGTTTTCAATTCAGAAGTTTATTATAATATGCACATGTCAGTTTAGTTTAGTTTTAGATTTAGATTTACAATTGTTTTTGCTTTAATATTTGAAACTACTGCTACTAGTTAGCAGGTACCCATAGCACTAAGCTTGGTTGCAAAACCAAGTCAACAGTTTTTGGCGACTCCGCTGGCTTAGAACTCTTAGATCTTAAAATTTTGCTTTAGATCTTAGTTTTTGTTAGTATTACTCAGTTTAATTCATAGATCTGCCACCCTAGACAACAAATCCATTGCTGTTCTAGATCTTGGCCCATTCTATTGCCATTAATAGCCCGGAATTTTCAATTTTCGGGTTCGTTTTTCGGCATCCGTGCACGGCTTTCGCCTCGCGGCTTTTTGCCGAAAAGTCGCGCGGCTCTTTTCCACGCGGCTCGCCGCGGCTTCGCGGCCAATTTGCGCACTGTACATCGCGGCTTCGCGTACATTTTCCACGCTGCACATCGTGACTGTGTGACGAATTCCCGCGCTGCACTTCGCGGCTGTGTGACGAATTCCCGCGCTGCACTTCGCGGCTGAAACCCGCGCTGCCCATCTCGACTGTGTGACAGAAACCCGTGCGGTCCATCGCGACTGTTCTGTCAAAACCCGCGATGCAATTTTTTTCCATTCGGCCAATCCGTTTAAAAAATTAATTTTTTGCTGTATTATCTGCCCACTTAGCTATTTTACAGTATTAAAATTCCTGCATTATTACAGCCATATAAATCTTTTTACTATTTAGAATGCATTTTTAAAAAATTCTTTTTAAAAATTTTCAGAAATTGAAAGAAGGATTTATTTGCATTTTATCTAGATAAAAAATTTTACTGTTTACTTGATATTTTGCCCATAGCAAATTTTAAAAGAAATCCATTTATTTCTTGAAGTATTCATATTATTTGCTTTCCTATTTCAAAGATCCTTTGTTTTTTGAATAGTTTTTGCAAAGCATTTAATTTCAGTTTAAAATACCACACATGCACCCACTCAAACACATAATTTAAACTGAGCCTTAAAATTTACCCTAACTTCAACCAACTTTTAACCCCACTTGGGGAACACTTAAAAGAACTTTGTAGCTAGGTAGAATTGAGGGGATAGGTGTTCCAATAACACCCCTCATTTATTACATTTGAGACATAGCTGTTGTCCATTAGGGAACCAAAATCTCCTAGTATTTTTTGGCACGGTCACAACCAGTTTATCGGAAGGCCTCTCCCCTAGGAGGGTTGAAGTCGCGAGGATGGTTCCGGAAGCCTGAGTGGAATACCGAAATCCATTCAGTAACCGAAGGCTACCATTCGCATTTCTCGGGATATCCCTGTATGGGGGTATTGCGGTAAAAGGACCGAACGACAGATTTACCTTTTTTGAACGTGTCATGAACGGAGTATCCTAGTTGCCATTCTTTAGGATTGACTACCCGGTGTCCCTCCCGGTAGGGGGATATCTAGCCATTGATTCAACACTCAATATTATCTGACTTGGATTTCATCACCTTGCAGAGAATATCATTTTTTTATTCACAATACTTTTAGTTAGGTGTTTGCATGATACAATCCACCTTTGGTCTAGTAGCACCTCTTTTTTCTAGAATTTGTTTGACTGTTGGTATTCTGACCATTTTTGTTGCATCCCTCCACTTATTATAGCACAGCTGCTATAATAAGTGCTTTTTGAGGTTGATTTTTTGGCCTGAGAGCCTTTATTTTCACTCCCCTTTTTGCACCCTTGGTTGCATTAGGGTTTCGAGTTTTTTATACATTACCATCTTACACTACAAAATTTTTAAACAAAAACATATTTCTCACCATTGAGAATTTTAGACGATCTCGTCGTCTTCAGGGCGAACTCCCAGAGTTCAGTATACTTGGCTCTCCATGTCACCGACGTCGAGCCTTATCCCTTGACTCGACACATCATCGGTCAAACAGACAGTCATCCAATTCTGACACGCCTCACTTCACATCAGATTTTGAGGCAGAATCCAAAAACCCTACTGCGTTATTCCCAACCAACCTTATGGCTGGAACACAATTCGACCCACTTTTTACCAGTACCATAGGAGATACATCCACAAACCCTTCTACTGCGGTGCCATCCATGGCAACAACCACCTTCCTAGGTATGCCTAATATGGGGGACACTCTACCTTTAGGAATGCCCAACACAAGACTACCTCCTATTATGGGTATGCTAAACATAGGGGTCACACCCCATCTCATTACCACAACCCGGATTCCAGGAATTCCTACTACTATTCCTAACCCCAGTGTAACCCATGTTGCACTTGGAAGCGCTGGCCCATACCAAACTACAACTGTTGGAGGACACATACCTTCAATACCTAGCATACCCTCAGGAGCTACTGGACCACTACATCATGCCACCATGAATAGTCATGTCCCAGTCATTTCGCCACATCCGTCTGCTAGTTTACCTTCATGGCGAGTCTGAACTTACTAGACTTAGCCAAGCTAACCAACGATCCTATCAGACACGACCCTGCATGGCCTCACATGCCCACCAAACTCCCCTCCGACATCCCTAAGTTTGAGGGAAAGGCAGGTAAGGACCCCCAGAACCATATTATGTCCTTCCATATATGGTGTTCCTCCAACTCCATAGTGGACGACTCTGTCTGCCTCCGTCTGTTACAGCGCACCTTCACTGGCTCTGTAGTTAAGTGGTATATCGAGAAGCCCCATGGGACCCATGCCACCTTTACCTCCCTCGCCTCGACCTTCCTGTAGTTCTTTCAGTTACTGGTCCGCTATGATGCGGGAGTCGAGATCCTATTGTCTTGCAGACAGAACACGGCCACCCACATCACTGACCACATTCATGAGTGGCGTCGACGCCGAAGCCTCTACAAAATCAAGTTAGACAACCGTATCTTCTTAGATTGGTTTCTAAAATCCCTCCTCCCTCTCATTGCCAAGGATGTGGCATCCGAACGACCCCAGTCTGAAGAAGAGGCCATCCTCAAAGCCCAACAATTTGACCTCATTTACGCCCAGTCGGGTTATCTGTATACCATTATACCAGACGCCCCTCGGGGTGATTCATCCCAACACGATGCGCCGGGGGCATCCCATGCCGCAGATGGCATCATTGGTCATATGGCCTCGCATCCCCAACCCTTTTCCATTGCACATCCTAGACATGGCCCCGACCTTTTGCGGGCTACATCTCAATCTGGAGCAACCAATTCATATAATCCCATGGCACATCACCACCATACCTATGGACCTTCATGTCCACCTCAGTGCTTTGGTCATGCACCACCCACATACACCCCCCCAGCCGCACCTCAACCAATGTATTACCCACAGCAAGCGGAAACAGCTAACCCAACACCTCCAATAGCTCAGGGTTACCAACAACCCCAGCAGGTAACTGGACCACCTCCAGCCCCACCGGATTATTATCCACCACAACCTGCTCCCGCACCTGCGGTGAACCAAAATCCTCCCACTGCTCAAGGGAAAGTGTACACACAACACAATCAGCCCCAGCACCAAAACAACCAGCGCAACCAGGGTGGGAAACAAAACTGTGGAAGAGGACGTAACCGCGGCAACAACCAACAACATCAGCAAGGTCCACCACCTCCCAATCCTCTGCATAATAACACCACTGCTCCTCCCAACCAGAATCCAGATCGTCATACCAAGCAACCTAAAAATAATAACCTCAGAACAAACCATCCTTGTTCTATCTGTGGGGTCTATGGCCATTACACACATGCTTTCCCACATTTGGAGCAAGCTCGACAACTCTGGACTAACGATGCCCATCGTCAAGGGAAAGCGGCTCCTCAGGCACCACCCAACCCTCCACCACCTCAACATCAACCTTTGGTGCTACAAAACCCCTTTCCAACCCAAGGCGTAGTGAACACTCAGCCGTTAGCTCCCCCTCAGGGCAAAGCGCCACCACAACAAATCACTTATGCCGCTCCTGATCAACCCATATTCGATTCAAATACTCACCACTTGTTGATTATATCAACCTCCAAACCCGCCGGAACCAATATGGCTCCACCCCTGAAGCCCCTCCCGCCGACAAGAACACTAACGTTCATCCCACAGATCAGACGTTACGTATACCTCCGGCTCCACTCGATGGCGCTTCTAAAGCACCTCGCTTCCCACTTCGTTGCATCAATAATAACCCCAATGCTCGCGCTGCATCAAATTACAACATTGTAGATGACTTAGCCCAGTCTCCTGCAGCCATGTCTGCTTTAGAAGTCTTAAAAAACTGTCCTTCACAACGCAAGACTTTACTCTTTTCCATTGGTGCCACTGACCCCAATGATTCACAACTGATGGCATTCGATTCAGACCAATCCGAACCACGCTTGCCTTCCACTTTAGCATTCCAAGTTTCCGTTTCTGTTCGGAATCTTGTCATCCATCGGTGCATTATCGATGAAGGTGCCTCTACATGCGTTATGTCCACATTCGTTTGGCAGAAGTTGGGATCTCCTACTCTCCAGCAGTCCACCACTACGTTGCGAGCCTACGACGGCCGTTCGGCTCAACCCCAAGGTCTATTAGCTAATGTACCCGTCCAACTGGCTGGTAAAACGGTGCTCATTGACATTGAGGTCATCAATGCCCAACTCGATTATAACCTCTTACTTGGTCGCAGCTACATGTATGCCATGCGAGCAGTTTCCTCATCCGTTTTCCGTACCATGATGTTCCCCCATGAGGGACGCGTGGTCAAGGTCAACCAACTTACCTATTAAGATCCCAAGGCCCCCGCCGCACCTGAAAATGTTCTCCCCGTGGTTGAAAAACCTGTTTGTGGTGCAACTACCTCGTTTGTTTCCTCCGTGAGACCCGGACTTTACTCCGGCGCGTCGATGATGTCTACATTCCAATCCATTCCACCACCGTCACCAGAGACCTAGGTCGTTGACCTCTGTACTCTTTCACACAATACACAAACACCCAACAATCAACCATCCTTGTTACCTAAACCACCATTGGTCCCTAGTCACATTGGTGCGACAGCCATCCACACAATCCCCTTTTTATTTCCTCCCTCAGGCGTAGTAAGCGCTCCAGTTATGGCTACCCTTAGTCTCCCCGGGTTAACATTAGGATTACCCATGTGGTATATTTCCCCTCCCGTTCCCCTGCCGACACCAAATGTCATCCTACAACCGGTGCAACCCATTGTCACTTCTACTCAACCTCCTGGTATCACTACCCCTTCGTCATCTGCGAATCCCCCTCCTCTCATCAGGCCCACAACCATACACTACAGTACCCCCACCCAAAGAAGTTAAACCTCTCCCCTGTGTTTCGTGCTCCTCCTAAATGCTCGTTGTGTGATGAGTTAGGCCATCCAACTCATCAATGTCCACAGTTACTTGCATTACAGGAACATATGCAAATGCTTGACGACGACCCCAACATCCCGGTTGTCAAAATCGACTCAAACCCCAAGCCTCATGACAAATCACTGCGTACCAACCACCCTTGCGCGATATGCGGTACTTACGGCCACTACTCACATCACTGTACTAATATCCCAGATTACAGAGCAGCGTTGTACGAGTTGAATAACGTCGACTTAGAAATATCTCCTCCCCTCATCGAGGAAATCTACCCTCCCGTATCATCCTCATCCAGAGATATTAACACCGTTTAAATGATCTCTTCGACTACTACTACCTCGTCAACCGATTTGACCACTCAAAGTTTCCACAATGATGAGGAGATTCTAGAGGCTCGTACTACCCCTGATTACCCCTGGGAAGATATGCACCATCGTTCATACTTCCTCCCAGAAGAGATCTCATCCACCACCGCTACCCAATTCGCGGTTGAATCCAAAGATTTCCCTCCTACTAAAGTCGACTGGTTTAAGGATCCTATTCTTACTCCTGACACCTTTGAGGAAGGTAACATGGCCAATATCTCACCCGTCATCCACATCAATATCTCTGACCCACCTGGTGCTCTTGAAATCATTACATTAGGAGCCTCCTGCAGTGAGCATGAGATTGGAGAATACAAAAAACTGTTCCACGAATTCCGTGATGTCTTTGCTTGGTCCTATACCGAAATGCATGGTCTTGACCCCGCCATTATAGAGCACCACATTGACACATGGCCTGATGTCTCCCCCGTTCGTCAGCAACAGCGACCCATTCATCCCCCATCAAATCTTCCTCCATCTCTCGCTCTCTCCATGACGTCAATGGTATCCTCAGCATCCTGCCAAAAAACCAAGAAAATTTTAGCACCATAAAAAGAATTTTTCAAAAATACCATCGCGGCATTTCCATCAAAAGCCATGATGATCATCGTGGCTTCTAAACAAGAACTCGCGATGAACATCGCGGGTATTGGCCAGACAGTCGCGATGAACATCGCGACTGTCTCCCCCACACTCGCGATGAACATCGCGAGTTTCAAACTGACAGTTGCGATGAACATCGCGACTTTCAGCCTCAAACCCATGATGTCCATCGCGGTAAAGGAGCAGAAACCCGCAATATTCCACGTCGGAAGGCCAACATGGAATTTCGCGGCCTTCGGGGGCCCGCCGCTAACCAAAAAAGACATAATTGAAAAGGCTAAGGCGAATAGAGTTACCTGAAACTCACGGAATCGAAAACCAACGGTGAAATCTCCCGGAAATCAAGAAAAAGCTCTGACTTCTCTACCAAACTCACACGTAACAATGACACGTCATATGGGCCCCACACCCTATTTATAGAGATTCCACCATTTTTCAAACAACCATTCCGGTGTCATACAACATCCGTTTCTCAAACCGTTGGTACCGTTGGAATCAGAACAGCGAGAACTTCATGACAGTTTTTTCGTTTTCCTGTTTTCACTAGGTCCATTTTTTGACCATTTTTTCACCCCCTAGTCGCCTCAGTTTGCGTGCCACATCGGCCGTCGTCCATTTTTTATGAATCTTGTATCGCTGAATTCAGTTTTTCGCGCTCATGATGATGCTTGAGATCATTTCTCGCTCTCACGCACAGATTTTTCCGGCATTTTTTCCATGCCCCCCTCGTCGCCTCGGTTTGCATGCCACATCGGCTGTCATCCATTTTTGACAAGTCTTATATAGACAAATTCAGTTTTGCGCGCTCGTGATGATGCTTGAGATCATTTCTCACTCTCACGCCCATATTTTTTGGGCATTTTTTTACCATGGCCACTCGTCACCTCGGTTTACGTGCCGCATCTGCTGTTCTCCATTTTTTATAATCCTTATATCGCCGGATTCAGTTTTCCACGCTTGTGATGATGCTTGAGATCATTTCTCGCTCTCACGCCCACATTTTTCGAGCACTTTTTCAAAATGTCGTCCCATCACCTCGGTTGACGTGCCACATTGGTCGTTGCCCCTTTTTTTGACAATCTTTATGTCACCGGATTAAGTATTCCGCACTCATGATGATGCTTGAAACCTTTTCTCGCTCTCACCAATCCCTTTTTGTTTGGTATAATTTTACCCCTTTTTCGGGCTGAGCAATCCCTTTTACGAAAAAGGCACTTAGGGATTTTTTGTTAAGCTCTTTTCTGACTCCTAAAACAATGAAAAGATCGTCGAGCAACCTTGCTTCCTTTCATTCTCTCTAAACGTATCTGAAAGGGCGTCTACCTGGTATAAGTTCACCCCTTTTCCGGACCTTGTAGACTAATTACGAAAAAGGAATACTCTAGTCACATCGGCTAGAAGAGTTCTCCATTTGCATCATTTTATGCTTTTTCGGGTTTTGGAGACTAACTTACGAAAAAGAACACCAATGGAGTCCACTTACCGCTTTCAGACTCTCTAAACATGAAAGCGACCACGAGCAATCACCATCTTGGGCTCGTAAAACCAACAGGGCAGTAATCATAACCACTGCAAAGTCTTCTTATCATTTTCAGACTCCTTAAAAAATGAAAGCACCAATGAGCACGAACAATCCTGGGCTCACAAAATCCACAGGACAGTACCATTTCAAAGCACACTTTTATACCTTCTTGGAGCTCATTAAAACTACGAAGAAGGACACAATGGTGCTTCTCGGTTCCACAACAGATCGCGTCTACTCATATGGCAGCTTCCCCATTTTGGTGGCCTTTGTTCAGAGTATTCTGCGGTATGTTACCCTGAGAATCCCTCGACAGCACCCATCAACTTGATCCCCAAGAGTCAACACATACCCTTCAGTGCCTAAAATCTATGATCCCCGCACCTACAAGTCAGTTCC
This sequence comes from Larix kaempferi, assembly GCA_027924585.1. Classification (NCBI taxonomy): domain Eukaryota; kingdom Viridiplantae; phylum Streptophyta; class Pinopsida; order Pinales; family Pinaceae; genus Larix; species Larix kaempferi. The sequence goes on along the minus strand of BSBM01000765.1, from coordinate 3,107,508 downwards.
CTACGCTGCCAGGTCAACCATGTCATCATGCTCTGAACAAAGGAAGTTTGAGTCTACCCACTATATGACCCCAGTTACTTCCCATCCCCTCAAGTATGTCAGTCCTACCATCAGTACTACCACACTTCAGTTCTACACCTCGCGCTCCTATCAAGGAAACATCATTGCCTTGTTAGTTGCTGGTCTCCCTCTGTCGACGACAACCAAATTTATTCCAGAGGATAGACCTAGAGGTCCCTGTGTCTTGGACTCATCACCATTTATGATGAGTGCCTACGAATCATTTCGAGAAGAGTCCTCAGTGCCTCTCCAAATGGTTGTTTCTCACATGCTCGACTTCAACACCTTGATCGCATCATTGAGACTCGCACAGGGTATTGGTCCTTTCAGTTTTTAGTCGAAGACCCCGGATACCACCTGACTCTTCCACATTTGAGAGTCTACTTATGGAAACAACAAACTACATTTTTTCTATAGATATCCGGGTTGCGCATGGCGACAATATTCAAATGTACCCCAGTTTTATACTCCCTCGAGTATACAGTTACATATACTTCCCAGAGATGGCTCATAGTCATTGAGTCCCTACCGATGTTGGACACCTTCAGTTTCAGCAGTTCATCAACCCTTCTGAGACCTTATTCAGAACGGTTGTTGCTTTATTCCAGTGTATCAGTTATTGAGATCAGTCATGTTATGATCATAAGTACATCCCAAAATAATGTCTCCTCTAGACAATTATGATGTACCAGTATAATTTTTTTGTATCTTTCAGGTCCCCCTTCTTGGGACTAATTGTTATGTATATGTCTTGATACGAGCATGGGTATGCCTGCCTCATCCATTATCAGAGATTATTCCTCATTCATATTGAGGCCTTGTAATATTGTTTGTTTTTTGTAGCTTCCAAGGGCCGTGGATCCAGTCTCCAATCGGTCTCTTCTCCTCCCCAAACCCTAGAAAAATGACAAAAGAACTATGATGTCTATCGGCCATACGATGAGCTCCTTCCCTCACACATAAGGGGGCAATCTGTTAACACCTAAAAAGTGCTCACTAGCTCATTTCCTTATTCGCATGACCCATTTGTCCACTTTTCCACCATTTGAGCCTCTAAAGCCACCAAAAGGTCACCAAAAGACCTTAATACACCCCTTTCCCCACTCAAAATGATTATTTTTCCTAAAAAAACATAAAAAAAACCCTAAAAAATGGTCCAAAATTCCCAAAAATATTAAAAAGGGAATACAAATATTCAAAATATTCAAAAAAGGAAAAAGGAGGGAAAAGGTACCTAAACCATGTTGGTGAATACCATTGGTTTCCACAAAACCATAATGGTATTCCCCACCACCAAAAACTATAAAAAGGTGGTAGGGGCTCCTCACTTTACATCCATCCATCTTCCTATCCTCATGCTGCCAAAATCTCCCATGAGATTTTGGCCATTGTAGCTACCTTGGAGAAGGGACCTTTGGAGTTTGGAGCTGCTCACCCTTGGAGCTACTCAACAACCTTCACCATTTGGAGGTATTATCATTGCAAGCACTTGCTTGCCCTTATTTTCAATACAAAGTTATTATTTATTCTATTTCTTGTTCTTGTTTTCAATTCAGAAGTTTATTATAATATGCACATGTTAGTTTAGTTTAGTTTCAGATTTAGATTTACAATTGTTTTTGCTTTAATATTTGAAACTGCTGCTACTAGTTAGTAGGTGCCCATAGCACTATGCTTGGTTGCAAAACCAAGCCAACAGAACATGCTTGCTGGCAGCGGGTACTGGCTTGTGGTATGACCAGGTAAACTCGATGGGGTATTGAACAGGCCCAAATGATGGAGAGGAATCTACTTGGGCAGGACCTTCGATTTATCAAAAAATTGTAAGGAAAAATATTTAAATGGATCTGTTAAATGGTTGCAAGTCTTATCGAAGAGAAGTATGTATGGTTGAGTCTAAGAAAATAAACTTCATCAATTGGCCAAGGGAGAATAGCATCAAGATTGTCTTTAGACCAGTTACCTAACCTCCATGAGATTAAATATTTCTTATCTTTCCAGGTGGGGCCATATACTTAAGATTTCTAGGGACTTGAATGTGAAATTTGGTAGGAATGCTCTATCTACTGTGATTCTTGGACTCTAGGGAAGTTTGTATGAGTTCCTATGAGCAGATTTGACAAGGAAATCCGATTAAGCTTGATATTCTCTTCTTACCTATATAAGGATCACTGTAATTTTATATGAAAGTATTTGACAGAGAGAGGCATATTTATTTTTATAAATTAAAATATCAAGGATGACTGGTTTCCTTTAGGATTTTTGCACTATCTATACTGTCATCACCTAGATGGTCTTCATGCGCACTATTACTTATTGATGAAATTGCATGTATGGACACTATTTTTATTTGATGGCTTGAGGACACACCATATCTTTGGTTTGGGGGAGGATTCATAATTGTTTCTCTTATCTCTTATGAAATGATCTGTTATCTCAGGAATGATGCAAGTAACAAAGAGAAGGTTGTTCTGATCCATGTTCAACAAAGAAAGAGTGACTGAAGTAGTTCATCATCCAGGATGTTCAGGGTGTTTTCAGAGAAAGCTGGTTTACATTGTCATTTTTGAAGCAGTCACAGAAGCATCAATTTCATTCTTGAAGATTTGCTAGCAGCTTCAAAAATTCTCTGCATAATCAAAAGCTAGTTAGATACAACAAGCACATCTTGTTCAATCAAATGGCCTGTATCAAGGGTCGAATCAAGTATTGAATGGAGTGTTGAATGAAATGTCAAATAAGATGTTGAATGAAGTTGTAAACGAACTATAGCTCTGTAACAGCTCGACTGAATATGACAAGGTATACATTTTTTAAATTTTGATCCAATTGTTAACCATATCGAGAGTTATCAAGTATCATTTCTACACATATGAAGACACTACAATCCTTATATGATTATCATTCTTTGATTCATTTCGACTTCACAAAACAAATTGGTTAACCCAGATATTCTTGCATAAAGACGATCTCTAGAAATTTTGTCTAACTATATTACTCTTCGACATACAGTTTCATTCCTCATCAATTCGTATGCAAGGATCATCATGCAAGTCATTTTTTTACTTTATCAATTAAGGGTCGTCATAATTTTTAAATAAGCCTTATGTTATCATTCCATGATGGCGAATTTTTTTTGTGCATCTTCAACCTACCCAAAGTTTACAACTTTGGACATTGGTTGAAGATTTGATATGGTTTATGATGTCATCAATACACCTCTTCTCATCATAACCCACAATTCGAAATTAATAATAACATGATCATCCAAACGTGTCGATTTCTACCTTATGATCGTTCAAACATTCAATTGGACCTTGTTTTAAATCTGACGCCTGCTTGATATTCACCCTCATTATGCACTTTATCCACTCCATTTCGAGTCTGCCTAGCTGCATACCCTGTTCTACTTACCTTTTTTCAGCATGCCTACCCACCACGATCCCGGAAGCTACCAAGACCTGCTCCAAATCCCCGAGTTTTGGGTGTGTCACGAACTCTTCCTCCAGGCGGGTTGGGGCCCGTTTCTTCACCTCTTCCATGGCCACGAAGATGATATCTCATTTTTGTTCGCCAAGGGATTCGATGGCAAGGTGTCTAGGGTTCGTCACCTTATATTTCCAGTGACCGAGGAGTCCATAGCAGTGGCTACGAAGCTCCCACGGAAGGGTACTCGGTGGCACAAGCACGTCTTCCTCCCTCGGTTGGTACATGGCTTCTCTCTCAAGGATGATTATCAGCACATTGTAGGAACGAAGGGTTTCCATCGGGAGTGGATCAGGATGGATTACCTAGACCCCTTATCCATCATCACCCACCTTATAACCTGTGAGGGTAAGTTCACAAATTTTAAAGCTTTCCATCTCAGGTTGTTAGCACATTTTGTCAACAATGAAACTCTCAATTTTCCATTATATTTCCTACGGAGTCTTGAAAAGATGTCAAAACAAGTGAGGAAGAACACAGTTAATCCCCCTGGTAGCCTATACCACCACTGCCTCATCAAAATTCTGATTATTCACCCATTGAGGGAAACAGGAAAAACTTGGGAAAATTTCGTGTTTGAAGTTTTGAATCCACATTTGGTCAAGAATCCCACTACCAAATCCTCTGCCTCTGCTTCTCGAAAATGCCTTCAGTATTAGACTTGTGATGGTGAACCTATCCAAACCTCTACCCGAGTGAAGAGAGATACTAATCCCATGCAATTTGATGAGGCCATCTCAAGAGCGAGGAATCTTAGCCACTCTTCTTTCTCTTCTAAGCCTGTCCATAAGGACATGACAATTAAACCCCCACTCTTCTCGCAGATACCCACTAAACTTAGAGGGATGAATTGCGTTCAGCCCGACATTCAGACAACCCGTTTAGACATTCACGACGCCCATCCAAACAAACCTACTCCTGATGAGTCGACTCTTTCATTGGCCGATGCTCTTGCTGACCTACCTAAGATTTCTACTCCTGAGCTCACTCATACTCTCACTCCAGATAAGGCCCATACCAAACCTATCATCATTATTGGCTCTGACACACCTCTAATTGGGTTGAGCCCTCACAAAAATTTTGAGCACCCTGTAGAACCGTCCACTCCAAGCCTCCATATAGTGGATAAATTAACACAAGATGTGACACGATTGATATATTAGAACCAGTAGTATGTTGAATTCATTAATCAGCTCCGCCAAGATTACATGAAATTGCATCTTCAAGTGCAAAACATGAAGGATGCCAATAAAACCATTACTACCTCTAATGACACTCTTTAAAAGAGGATGGATACCCTAGAAGCCCAATTTAAGAAGTCTAAATACAAATCTACTTCTTCATCGTCAAATTCAAAGGCCCTACTGGCACAGCTAAGCCGTCTTCCTGATTTTTCTCTTTTGCTCAGTGGGACCTGGCATATCCTCGGTTTAGGGGAGTCTTGATGCCCAATTTTGTCATCATTTTTGAATCCATGATCATGCTATGGTTACACTATTTTGCCATTTTGGTGCATCAAGTTCAAACTTCTCATCGTTCAGACAGTGATATTGACTCAGGTATCAATTTTTGAATTACGTTTAATTCTCCTATGATTTTCCATTGATTAATCATCTCATATGGAAAATTCATATCAATTTAACATTTTTAAAACCATTGGGCATATAGTTTTGTTGATACAGGTTATGGTTCTCATATGGATGCTCATTTAGACTCTCATTCTCATTCATCCCATTGTTCGCACTTGGAGAATCATTTGTTTGCCTATCTGGACATGTTAAAGATGCCAACTAGGGTAATTTTTAAGGGCGAAATTTCGCCAATTGGCTATTTTTAGGGCATTTTTTCAAAAAATAAATTCGCTATTTGGTCATTTTAGTCTCTAATATCTCCTATATTTACATAAAATATGTTTTTTTATCATAATATTCACCAAAATTTACACATTTCAGTAGTAAACAGTATGTTTCATATTTAATATTTGCCTACCTATCTATATACATTTTTTTCAATCCAAAATAATCGCATAGGATACTATACTTAAGTATAATATTATAATCCTTAAAAATTACCCTGAATTGCCAACAGAGACATGGGTTTTGTTGCCCACCTGGAACACATGGTTCAAGAGATTTTTCCTGCCAAGATTCACGCCATAACTTGCCCAAGCATCCAATGGTTTCGTTTCCCACATCTAGGACACCAACATGCACGATTTGGGGAAAAACGGCCTGCTCTTCAATGAAGTCATTTTCCAACTTTTATGACATTCTATTATTAGAGAGGTCGACCCTCTCTCTATTGTAAATCATTATAAAAAGGCGTCTTGGGTTGTGAAGACGATATAGAAAAACGTTTTGTAAACTTTGCTTCCGATTTTAATATAGAAACTATGTTCAGTTGTTGATTTCATTTTCCATTTCAGGCTTGGTGACTGAGTAGCGTAGATCATCCACTGTTTCTTGAGAAGGGCCCCTCAGCGACAGTGGATTTACTTGTGCATATGTTTTTGTTTTCTCTCTTCCTGTACATCTAAGTAATTTAATCTTCAGTATTTTGAATGTTCATAGCTTCAAGTCGTTTTTCCTGTGTTTATAAATTCAGTATGTATAAAAGTCACTTAACTTTCCTCTATTCATAATTTGTGTTTTTTTATCATTTGACCTGTTGTATGCACCAGGCTTTCGGACTGTCATTCCACCTTTAATCTTTTCAGTTGCATTTTGTAATTAGCTAGGGTTTGCATTCTTGGATTTAGTGTTTCATTTACATCCTGTAGCTGGTTATCATTTGGATTTACAGTCAGAATTTCCTTTCTATTTAAATAGCACAAAGTTATTATTAATTCCATTTAGACTTCAGATCATTTCCTTTCTGTATCTACAAGAAGATTCAATATTTCATTCTCACTTAGCATTTGAATCTACAATTAGTATTTCATCTCTGATTACATAGCATGTTATTACTCTAGGTCTTTCTAGTTCCATTTTTAGTTTGGTTTGTTTTTTTCTATAGGTATAAGAAACTAGAAATAGCTTTGTAATTAAATATCAAGCTAGAATAATCTCATTGAGATGCAGTAGTTCCAAGTTAATTGCTATGCTTTTCAGTTGAGGATCAGTTTTAACTAGTTTAGTGTAGATTTGCTTTTCAATTTTAGATCAACTTGAATTATCTTTTTATAATTGATCAAAATGCCTTAGCTTATGGTTTGATTTACTATAGAAGTAGAATAGTAGTACCTTGTTTTCTGTTGTGCTTTCAAATTGAATTTATTTGCATCCATTTGAATCATTGTTTTATACTTAGGTTTGCTTGTAAACTCTGAGTTCATTTGCTTTTGTATTTAATGCTTTATAAAATAGCTTGAAGTCTTGATAGGATAGAGGTTAGAAGTTTTGTAGGCATTGCATGCTTCACTTCCGAAATAGTCATTAGAGATAAAATAACTGAGAGTGTGTGATTTTCAGTAGAGTTGAATTGTTAAGTAGTATTTCATTGATTCTAGATAGTGTAACTAGGTTTTCAAATGTCATTTACTTGATGGATAAGTGATAGTTACAATGTTTAAATTCTCTTGTAATTGGTCCATTTTTAGTTTCCATATATTTATAGAAGTTAAGTTAGATTTATTTCCTTTTTGAATCTCTGTAGCATTTGTAAGTAACTTTGACACAATTCCTCAAGAAGATTGGAGTTAGGTAGGTTTTCTCCTGGATCATTTACTATTTGAAATACTAGTTGTCAACACATGCTTAATTCTTAGAATAGCATTTCATTTTGTCGTCTTAGATTTGCAGTTAATTGTTTAGTGAATTTCTTAGATTAATTAGTTAGCACATTTCTTCAAATTAGTATAGTTTCCTTCTTTTTAATAGTTAGTTGCAATTTGTTTCATAGCTAGAATTTTGATATCGCATAGTAGAATAGCTTTTCAATTCCTATGATAAGTTAGAAATTATTTAGGGTTTGGATAATTAATTATAATTCTTCTTCCGTAGTATAGTTTGTTTTCAGTCAAGCATTGTTTCCTAGAATAGTGATCTCCTTTCACTTTTGCAATCTCCACTTTTGTTCTTAGAATTAGTATAGAGTTAGTTTTATAGTTAGGTTTCACATTTTGAAATGTTATCGTAATTCTTTCAAGTTACTAGGTTAAGTTTGAATCCATTCAGGAGATCATAGTTTAATACTTTTAAGTGACTTGGTTTTTCATTTTGAAAGAAAACATCTCTAGGATCTGCATAGTACACATCTTAGTTTCCTTTCTACCTTAGCATATATTTTGTTACAACTCTAAGTGTACCAACCCCAGTCGATAATTAAATATTGGAAATTTAATAGACATATATTATACCAACAAGTATTATTGGGGATAGGGAGAGGGATACATTTGATAAACCCTCACAAAGTGCAATGATGAAGGAGATATCCCAAATATTAAACCACAAGCACATAGAGGGCCACAACCAAGGAGAATACTTGCCAAATTATTTGAAACAATCATGATTTCATTAGATCTGGCTTAATTAACTAAGAGATAGGCCCTTATGAGAATAGATTTTTCACCATGTTTGTATAAAATTTTCCAAACCTTAGGGCCTTCACTGGGAATATAGAATAATGAGCCACTCTACTCATCATAAGATTTTTCTAATTTGACTTTAATAACAATGCATTGAGCCCCAATTATTTGTCCTTATATTCCATTTCTTCCTAAACTCATACCACATAATCCACGATGAATGTATCACGAATTAACCTAATTTTTTCAATTCTAATAATATAAGGAAAGAGGTATCAGAACTGTAGAACTAGGGCCTCACTAAAATTATAGGACACATATAGCAATGTGATGGTTCTCTAGCTAGGGATGAGATAATGGTATCCTAAATTGGGAGTGAGATAATAAGACCTCTATTGATGAGATAGATAAAATAATTTTTCCAAATTTATTCCATTAAGAATATTAGTGAACCAAGATCGACACATCCCAAGTGGCTTTCAAAAATTCATAAAGGTATCCATCTATCTGATAGTTGTTTCTATTGATTATTGTCAAGGCATTGGTCAACTGTAGTAAGGACAAACTCTGATTACAAATATTCCACAAATAGTTTTTGAGGGACAAGGTCGATGTAATTTTTTATGGGCCACTTACGTGAGTTTGTTAGAGCAAAATATAATGATCTACAAATTCCTTCTTGGTTGGAAATCCTTTTGTTTAGGGTTTTCAAGGTTGCACTCTGGGAGTCATAATCACACATGTGTTCTCCTTCTTTAGTTGATTGGAGTTGTAAAACCCATTACTATGGAAGAAATGTATGGTCATGGGCCCATTTTTGGGGTTTATGCCATGTTTTACATAACACATGAATTTTTGTTCTCCAAATCGTTCACACATTTTTTCTCTACAAATCGCATGCATGTTTCTTTCTACCTATCCTATGTGTGCCAAATCTAGTGTTAAGGAACACACACATGTTTTGTTTTTTCATATTATAAACAGGTTTTCCAAAACTAAATTTCATCCAAAAGGTCCCCCAACTTCATGCAAGCACCTAGATAGATAGATAGAAAGTATGATAATCATTAAAGTTGTTATATCTTATATCAAAATTTGAAAGAAATTGTTATGATAATAAATTTAATTTAATTTAATTATTATGATTAAAAAATAATTAGTATAACTAAATGGTTGACTTTTATCCATAGTTAATGTTAAACCAAGGTATAATTTGAACCAAGGTTGACCATTATTTAGGAATGGTTGAATTCATTGCATCATGTCTGCCATAACCAAGTGAACATGGTTGATATTGACTATGGTTGACATAACTAGGAAAACTTGGCCAACCATTGTTTGACCATATTAAGAAACCACAACCACCTTATTAAAAGTTGTTGATTAAATCTGAACCATGGTGAATTCAATCCCTAGTTGAGTTTCAAGCAAGGTTGAATTCAATCCATAGTTGACTTTCAGGCAAGGTTGACTTCAATCCATAGTGGATTTTTAAGCAAGGCTAATTTTGAGCCATGGTTGATATCAATCCATACATGAATTCAAACCATAGTTTATTTTTAAGCAAGGATAACTTTGAACCATGGTTGAATTCAATCCATAGAAAATAATAGTTCATGGTTGACTTCAATCCAAGGTTGAATTTAATACAAGTTTGACTTGAAACCATGGTTGTCTTCAATCCAAGGTTAACTTCAAGGTTAACTTTAATTCAAGGTAGAATTTAATCAATGGTTGAATTCAATCCAAAGTTGACTTCAATCCATATTTTACTTCAACACAAGGTTGACTTTAATCTAAGGTTGACTTCAATCCATTGTTGAATTCAACCCAAGGTTTCCTCTAAGGTTGGCTTCAATCCAAGGTTCACTTCTATCTAAGGGTGACTATAATCCAAGGTTGACTTCAATCCATGGTTGACTTTAATCCATGGTTGACTTCAATCCATTACTAATATTTACATTAATTACTTCAATCCATAGTTTACTTCAACCAATGGTTGAATTCAATACAAGGTTGACTTTTAACCATTGTTGAATTCAATCTAGAACCACATTTTTAAAATTGGTTGATTGAATTTGAACCATGGTAGAATGTAATCCATAGTTGAATTTTAAGAAAGGATGACTTCAATCCTTAATTTAATTTTAAGTAAGGATGAGTTGAATACAAGGAGTACATTAATATAAAGTTGACTTCAATCCATGGTTTACTTCAATCCAAGTTTGACTTCAATCCTATGTTGAATTCAATCCAATATTGACTTCAATCCATAGTTGACTTCAATCGAAGGGTGACTTCAGTCAAAGGTTGACTTCAATCTAAGGTTAAATTCAATCCATGGTTGAATTCAATCAAAGATTGACTTCAATCCAAGGTTGAAAACAATATATGGTTGACTTCAATCCTAAGTTGACTTCCATATAGGGTTGAATTCAATCCTATGTTGACTTCCATATAGGGTTGACTTCAATCCGATGTTGAATTCCATATAGGGTTGAATTCAATGTATGGTTGACTTAAATCCAAGGTTGAATTTAATCCAAGGTTGACTTCAATCCATGGTTTACTTTAATGCAAGGTTGACTTTAAAACAAGGTTTAATTCAATCCATGGTTGAATTCAATTTAAGGTTAATTTCAATCCTATGTTGACTTCAATCCATGGTTGAATTCAATCCAAGATTGATTTTAATCCATGGTTGAATTCAATCCATTAATAATATTAACATTAATGACTTCAATCCATGCTTCACTTCAATCTAGAGTTGAGTTCAATCCATTCTTGACTTCAATCCATGGTTGACTTCAATCAAAGGTTGACTTTAATCCATGGATGACATCAAACCATGGTAGAATTCAATACAAGGTTTATTTCAATCCATGGTTGACTTCAATCTAAGGTTTAATTCAATCCATGGTTGAATTCAATCCAAGGTTGACTTCAATCCATGGATGAATTCAATCCATGGATTATTTTAATTCATGGTTGACTTCAATACAAGTTTAACTTCAATCCAAGGTTGAATTCAATCCATAGTTGACTTATAAAAAAATTTGTCTTCAATTTAAGTTTGACTTCAATGATATGTTGACTTCAATCCAAAGTTAACTGCAATCAAAGGTTGAACTCATCCCATGGTTGAATTCAATCTAAGGTTGACTTTAACCCACAGATGAATTCAATATATGGTTGACTTCAATCAAGGTTAACTTCAATCTATAATTGACTTCAATCAAGGTTGAATTTTAATAAATGTTGACTTGAATCCCTAATTTAATTTAAACAAGTGTCAAATTCAATCCATAGTTAACTTTTAATCAAGGTTGAATTCAATTAACAATTACATTTTTAAAAGTTGTTGATTGAATTCGAACCATAGTTTACTTTTAATCAATGTTTACTTTAATCCATGGATGAATTCAATCAAGGGTTTACTTCAATCCATGGTTGAATTGAGTCCAAGGTTGAATTCAATCCAAGGTTGACTTCAATCCATGGTTGACTTCAATCCAAGGTTGACTTCAATCCAATGTTGACTTCAATCCAAGGTTGAATTCAATCCAAGGTTAACTTCAATCCATGGGTGACTTTAACACAAGGTTGAATTCAGTCCAAGGTTGTATTTATTCCAACTTTGACTTCAAGGTTGACTTCATTTGAAGATCGTATTCAATCCAAGGTAATTTTCAGTACAACATTGACTTCATTCTAAGGTCGATGGTCAAAAGGGAACAAATACTCTTGCATAAATGAGCAAAAGGGAAACAGTCACAACTAACAATCCAAAATGATAAAATACTATTGAAGCCACTTTTCTTTTCATGTAACTTCTAGGATTCCTTTAGTTGGAAATACAGTCACCAGGGGGCACTCTGTTTATAGAAAATCTATTAATGTAGACAAAAATGGATCTCTCTAGTCTAAATGATGTATATCTAGAACAAAACGAGTACATAACATAACTATCCTTCCTAGTTAGAGTAACTTGCAAGGTAGATTGGAAAATGAGTTACGTCATAAACGCAATTCCTTTCACCTTGTTTGATCTACTCCCAGTTCCTCGATCTCCAGCTGCAAAACAAGAAGGAGCAATTGGAAAGAAACAAACAATATGAAAGCATATGATTATGAATCTAACTAGATCAACAGTCAAAGGATCCAATCCTAAACATCATTAAAAAAAAAAATTTCATGGAAATGTGTTTATATTAAATGTAATTTTGCATCAAATACAAAGCAGAGAGTTCCAACCAATTCCTTGATGTTATGACTCCAACTCAAATGATATTTCCTCAAAGATCAAAACCTTCTAGCCTCGTATGGATGAAGAGGTTCTTCTAGCTAAATTCCACCAGCATGTAGGTACTTTATCCTTCCTCTCTTAACAATGGAGAGAGGGATCATATATATAGGCTAAAAGGTATAGAAGAGGTTGAATATTTAGGGGAGAATCTTAAGGGATCATCCCACTAGGTAAGGGGATTGAGTGCCACCTTTCTAGCTATCTAGGAATAAGCCTACACAACACCCAAGATTTGAGAAGTCGCCCAAAGCTTCTCTTTATCCATTTTAACCAACAATGATGCACCTTGCACAAGGGAAACACATGCCAATGGGACATCAACACATCTTCTATAGGAGCAAATCGTGTCATCGACGCACTCTTCTAAGGTGCAGAGTACGTCACCTTGAACTTGACGCATCTTGCTAGAAAGCGGGGCACATAGGGGTGACGACATATGCTTAAAGGGATGAAAAACAACCTTTCTTCTGATGGTTTATCCAAGGCACTTTAGGGATAAGGGAATACAAAGGGCACATAGCTCATGATGATGATATTTTGGTGTAACACCCTCTAACTAGACTTTTTCTCCTATATATTTAGTATTTGGATCATCAACAAAAGCGAAAGATCTAGGTAATGGATCATTGTATGAAGCTTTTCTAGGATCGGAAATTTTCCCACACTTTTTATATCTGAGTCTACACCATGATCTCTTGGTTCAGTTGCTGCATAACATATATATAGAAAGAAAACCAATGATACCTACAAACTTTAAGAAGAATCTCAAAACTCAGCTAAATGAAATAACTAGAAAAACAATAAGATGCATAAACAAAACCTTGTGACATAATGAAACATATTTGCACCATGCAAGTAGCTTAATCGAGTCCCTTATGGCATCTGAATGGTTTCCAATTTTTTCTTTATTCAAATCCACCACTGCTAAGCTCGTCAAAGTCACAACCAGTGTGGATTGATTAATGTTGATATATGAACTGAGGTAAATGTTTTGTTACTAATTTGTGATAGAATTTGCAACTAGATCATGAATAAGGTAAAGTAGAAGTTGAATTCAGCTTCACAGAATCAATCACTAGGGCTCAATTCACTTTATGCACATAGGGGTTTTAATGCCTCCTTCTAATGGCTAAAGGTATAAACATTTAATCAAATCCATTTTGAGTTGGTATTCATTGTCCAACTCTTATGTTTTAGGATTAGGGACTTGGGACTTAGAAGTTGATCTCTATCCCATGCAATCCAGAATGTAGGTCTAGCTAAACTATCGGAGACAACCATACTCTCATCTAGCCATTTTTAATCAACAATGAGCTGTAGCTGCAAACCAAAACATTTTCCCTTTAAAAGAACACATGCAAGGAATTTTCATCCACCATAGAATGCTTCTTAAGCTCATAGAAAACTAGGTTCCCAATTGGAATTAAATCTATCCCCGGTATTTTATGAAGGAAAGTGCACTTGTTGTGTTTGTATAGTGCCCCGGGTCACTAGGACTGCTTTGAATGGAAAAAAAATTAGACTATGATGATTGAAAAGTCATTAGCAATGGGTGTGGGTTCCTAATAATCCTGAAGTTACATTTCAATCATGAGTTTTATGGCTCAAAATCCATCATGAAAGAATTTACTAATCAGTTGTATCTACTTGGTAGTGTAGGTATATTGATTGGGCATAACATCATAACACAACAATAGAGAAGATGAAAGGATCCAAAACACTAGGTTATCATGGAATCATGCTTTTGATTGAGTATTGTAGAGTTTAAGACCCATTGTAAACAATTTGAATACATCATAACTAAGGTACAACCTTTCATGACCTTACCTGAGCTATGCTCAAACCAGCATAGATCCAAATTGTAGGCTCTATCAAGTGTCGAGAGGGATCAAATCACCCGAGGTGCAAACCTTTCCTTGAATAGCTCCTTGAGTGCAATACCTAAGCCACCTAGTCCTAAGCTGTAAAGTCTTTAGTTTAAGTCTCATATTTTCTTTTTACTTTGTATTATTCTTTTTTGTTTATGTCCGACATAATATCTATTACTTTCTACTTTGTATTATTTTGTTACTCGACAAACACTCTAAAATCTCATATTTACTTTTTACTTTGTATTAAAAGTAAAAAGTAAAGTCTCTAGTTTAGGTCTCATATTTACTTTTTACTTTGTATTATTCTTTTTTGTTTATGACAGACATAATATTTATCACCTAATCCTTACCTCTAAAGTCTCTAGTTTAAGTCTCATATTTACTTTTTACGTTGTATTATTCTTTTTTGTTTATGGCCGACATAATATTTGTATTATTTTGTTACTCGACAAACACTCCACAAACACACACATGTTACAAGATCTCCCTCATACTGGGTTGTAGAGCGCCTCTCAATGCAATAAGACCTTTCAATCATCTTGGATTTTGAAGTATCTTTTGGTGCTACTTTCCTCCATGTATTCATTTTCCTCATTGTTTACTTGATTTACAAGCGTTTGTTGTACCTAAACTGAATTTCTAGATTAAAGTCATAATCATGAACATCATTGGAATAGATAAACTATGGGGAGTGTAAACGCATGTTAAAATATCAACAAAAAAAATCATTAAAAATTCAAACAAAAATTAATATAAATCTATTTAAAGTTAAATATTATAGAAAACTCTTTATACCATGAAAATCTAACTTACATTTTTGTATTAGGAATATTTTAAAATTATTTCCAACATTTTCTTATGTAACAATGATTATGATATCAAGAAACTCTTTTTTGAATTATTAAAAAAAAAAAAAAAAAATTGAAAATTTTATGACATGAATATATTTAAGGTTGAATATATTTAAGGTTAAGTATTAGAAAACTATTTAAACCATGAAAATATGACTTACATTCTTCATGTGGTGGCTTTATGTGAAGAATTTACTTATATTAGGAAAGTTTTAGGGATTTAGAATGTATAATGAAGATATTTTTTAAGAATTATATATTGAAAACTCTTTGTGTTTGGACGTGTCAATCAAAGTGGAGGAGGAGGAGGGAATATTTTTTTCACTATTTTAGAATAATGCCATGGTTTTCTCCATCATTCTTTCACCACAACAACGGTTGTAGCCTTCAGAATACCGCAGGAGATTCGGAGATAGTGACACATAGCGACGAATTGGCAGAGAGTGGAGGTATCCATTTCCATTTTCTTCACAAACTCTTCACCCAACCTTTGAAACGTCCATTCCATGGAATACTCATCCTTCTCCTCCTCCGCTAACTCTGCATGTAATTTCCAATACTGGAGAACCTTTTCCAGAATTGTGGCAGAAAATTTAAGCAGAGGAATGGTGGTGTGACTGCCCAGGTCATCCATCGCCATATTTATGAGCCTGGAAATTAAATATAATGAAGCTAAGCTTCCTTCATGTGGATATTTTAAAGACACTGAGGAAGATGATGATAATTTTCCTCCAAGTGGCGATTTTCAAGGCACCAATGATGATTTTGCTCAAGGAAATGATTCTCAAGGAATCAAAAATGATTTTCCTCCAAGTGGTGATTTTCAAGGCAGTAACATTGATTTTACCTCAATCCAATATTTTCTTCCAAGCAAGGATTTTCAAGGCACAAATGATGATTTCCCTCCAATCCAAGAATTTCCTCCCTGCGAGGATTTACAGGACAACAAAATTGTTTTTCCTCCAAGCGAGGATTTTGATGGGATAGATAATAATTTTGGTGAGGATGAAGGCACTAATGATGGTGTAGATTATTTTCCTCCAAGCGAGTATTTTAATGGGATTGATAATGTTCCTCCCCCAAGCAATGATTTTGATGGCACTGGTGGTGATTTCCTCCAAGTGAGGATTTTAATGGGACTGATAATGTTTCTCCTACAAGTAAGGATTTTGATGGCACTAATGATTATTTTGTTGATGTATATGTAACTTCGGAATGTATTTCACCTATGTATATTGTACTCCTATAGAAATGTTATTATTCCTCTATATGGAAGTGTCGTCATTTGTATTGACAAGTGTCGCAACTTGCATGTGATGGGTTATTAGATAACCAAGTGTGGGGTCGGCCCTGATTAGTATTACCATGGGTTATTAGACTGAGTTAGACAAGTCAGCCCTGCTAGGTTATTAGGCAAGTCAAGTCATGTATAAATAGAGTGCGGGAGGCACTCTATTTGATCATCTCATTATTCACTTATACACTCATCAAAAAGTGGTGCACAAGTGAGGAAGGATGAGTAGCTGCTAGAGAATACTATCTCTTGTACTTGGGTTGTATCATTGCTCTTTCTATCTCTGAGGAAGTTGTGGGGTTTTTCACCTTTATGGTTTTCCCCAGTGAAACTCTGTGTGTCTATTGTCTCATGTGATTGCTTGGTGTGATTGATATGAATTGTTATGCTTGATATTATATACATGTTATTCTCTCAGTAAATATCCTAGAGTATGTTGAATTAATGCTAAAAAATTAACATGGTATCAAAGCTAACCTGAGAAGAAGACACTGTGCAATTGCAGAAACTAGGCTTTCTTATTTATTGGGTTTCTCTCCACATATTTTGGAAAGGCAGCAAAATATATTGACTCTACTCATCAAGGTGCATCTTTCTGTCCACTCAAAATTCAATTCTAGGCAATTTCATTTTTGGCCCTAAAATTTAGGGTTTCCAAAACAATAGGAATTTCTGAAATCTAAGACCATAATTGGAAGCTCCTTGGAAAAATTGAATTTTAGAGATTTGGATCGAACTTTTTGGTTGGGTGAAGCTCCGGGAAACTCAAACCCTAATTCATGGTCCTCCCTAGTGAATCCAAGAATACTAAAGGGCATTTCTGAAGGGTGAAACTTTGCAGATTTCAAATTATGAATATACCAGGCTGATCAAATCATCAAGGCGCATCTTTCTATCCTTTCAAAATATTGAAATTCACATTTTGAATTTTTAGGGTTTCTCTGACAAACCCTAATCCAGCACCAGATCCATATTTTTGCAAATCAAGTGGTAAGACCTAAATATTTTATATTTCCATTTGAAGTACTCTTTAAAATGTCTCACCACACCAAGCTTGAGGATAAGCTCAAAGGGGTTGATAACTTCCGAGCATGGAAGTATAGGATTGGGTTAATCCTGGAAGAAAATGAATTGGATACTTACATAAGTCAAGAGGTCCCTGTCACAGAGGGAGAAGAGGCTAAGAACTTACATAAGAAGAACATGGTCAAGCTAAAGAGGATCATTTCTGATTCTATCAAAGACACCCAAGGAGATGTTTGATTCCCTGACCAAGCTGTTTGAAGGGAAGAACATAAATCGGAAGATGACTCTGCGGAACCAATTGAAAGGGGTAAAGCTTCAGAATGGAGAGACCATTCAATCTTGTTTCTCTAAGGTCTCTCAAATCAAGGAACAACTTGAAGTTGTGAATGAATTAGTGGATAATGGTGAATTTGTCATGACCACTTTGAATGGCCTACCTAGGTCATGGGATTCCTTCATTCAAGGAATCTGTGCAAGAAAGAAGTTGGTCTCCTTCAGTAGACTATGGGAGGAATGTTCATAAGAAGAAGCAAGGCTGGTGGCCCAAGAAGAAAAGATGGGGAATGAAGATCAAGCTCTCACAACACACACCAAGAAAGGAAAGTTCAACAGGGAGTCATCCCACTCTAGGAAATCTTCACACCACCATTATCATAAGGAAAAGAAAGATCTCAGATGCTTCACATGTAATGAGAAGGGACATTTTGCTGCAGATTGTCCCAAGAAGAAGAAAGACAACAACAACAACTTCAACAAGAAGAAGAGATATCATGCTTATGCTGCTAAGGATGATGAACCTACCAAGAAGAAGGCTAGAATAGAAAGTGATGATTAATCAAGTGAAGATGAATATGTTCTAATATCTGCTCTCACAAGTACTATCTCTCATGGATGTAATGACTGGCTTATTGACAATGGGGATTCCAAACACATGACTGGGTTTAAAGAATCTTTTGTAAATCTATATGAACATGAAACTTGAAACTTGGGTATGACTATCAATATCCCATCAAGGGAAGTGGTGATGCCTCCTACAACCTAGACTCTGGGAAGTCTTTGAATATGAAATATGTTCTATATGTACCTGGGCTCAAAAAGAACCTACTCTCCATATCTAAATTAGATGCAAAAGGCATGAGGGTTGCATTTGTAGATGGCCAAGTCCTAATGTGGCCAAAGGGTAAAACTATAGATGATGCAGTAGTGATTGGAGAGCAAGAGGGAGGATTGTACAAATTCAAGGGACAAACTGAACATGCCATGGTACATGAGTCCATGGAGCCAACTGAACTTTGGAATAGAAGGCTTGCACATATGCACTATAGGGAACTACCAATTGCAAGTAAAGCTGTAGAGGGTCTTCCTGATATCAAGACAAAGCATGAAGGTGTTTGCAAAGGATGTGCAAAAGGAAAGAACATTAAGAAGGAATTTCCAAGCAGTGAAAGCAAACCTAAAGGAATCTTGAAAATTATCCACTTTGATGTATGCGGTCTGATGTCATCCAATTATCTGAGTGGGTATGTATACTATCTCTCTTTCATTAATTATTTCTCTAGGAAGACTTGGGTTTATTTATTGAAGAACAAAGATGAAGTGTTTGATAAGTTCAAGGAATTCAAATCCTTGATGGAAAATCAAACTGATAAGAAGATCAAGATATTCAGATCCGACAATGGCAGAGAATTCACTTCAGGTGATTTCAAGAAGTTATGCAGTGATTCAGGGATTAAGAGGGAGTTAACTGCTCCCTACAATCCACAACAGAATGGAGTTGCAGAAAGAAAGAATAGAACAATCATGGAAGCAGCACGGGCAATGCTGCATGACTAGGATCTGCCTATGCATCTATGGGAAGAAGCAACTAGGACAATTGTATATGTTTAGAACAGAACACCTCACAAGATATTGGACAACAAGACACCAGAAGAAGTCTTCTCTGGTAAGAAACCTGAAGTCAGCCATCTTAGAATAGTTGGTTGTCCAATGTATACACATGTTCCAAAGGAAAAGAGGACAAAGCTAGATCCTTCAGGAAAGAAGGGCATCTTTGTGGGGTACAGTGAAATCTCGAAAGCTTATAGAATATACTTTCCAGGGTTCAAGAAGATTGATGTCAGTAGGGATGTGACATTTGATGAAAACTCAACCTTCATCAAATCAAATAAAACACCTATTGAAGATCATGAAGAACCAAAGGAAAATAGATTTCAAGACACCACCATGATTGAAACAATTCCAGAAGCAGATCGTGAAATGGAAGATCTGCAAGAACCTGTAGATCCACCCCGTGAGAAGAACTCTCACAAGAGGAAACTTGCATGGGCTAGAAAGCTCATTCAAGATGAAGAAAGATATGGCATTCCAAAAGAAGAACACAAAGAAAGGAAGAGGACTAGATCAAACACCAATTATGTTGCCTTACTCTGTGACATTATGAACAAAGAACCTTCCAATTATGAAGAAGCAACGGAAAAGAAAGAATGGAAGGATGTCATGGTCGAGGAATACCAGTCGATCATGAAAAATGATGTTTGGGATGTGGTCCCAAGACCTGAAGGAAAGTTTGTTGTGACTTCCAAATGGATCTACAAGATCAAGCATGCTGCAGATGGCAACATAGAGAAATACAAAGCAAGATTTGTAGCTCGTGGCTTATCCCAGAAAGAGGGAATAGACTATGAAGAGACGTTTTCTCCTGTAGCCAGGTACACTTCCATCAGTTCAGTACTTGCCCTAGCTGTAGTGATTAAATGGAAGATACACCAGATGGATGTCAAGACAGCTTTCTTGAATGGTGTAGTCGAGGAGGAAGTGTATGTGGAGCATCCACTTGGTTTTGAGACACATGACAGGGAGTCATATGTGTGCAGGTTGAAGAAAGCTTTGTATGGCTTGAAGCAAGCTCCTAGGACTTGGTATGGTAGGATAGACAAATTTCTATCCAGTTTGGGATTTACCAAGACTAAAGCGGATTCCAACCTTTACTACAAGGTTGAGGAAGGAAATCCTGTGATACTACTTTTGTATATGGATGACGTATTTGTTACAGGTGAGGATGGGTTGATTGCCGACACAAAGAGGAAGCTTTCTGTCAAGTTCAAGATGAAGGACTTGGGGATGATGCACTATTTTCTAGGCATGGAGGTGTGGCAGAGTGTAGATGGAATCTTCCTTGGACAAAGGAAGTATGCAGTAGAGATCCTAAAAAGGTTAGGGATGATGGACTGCAAGGCCATGGCCACACCTATGGCATCGAACCTGAAGCTTATGTGTGATGCTTCATCTAATCCAGTTGATGTCACTATGTATCGTCAGATGATTGGGTCCTTGATGTACCTGACGAACACGAGACCAAATATTTGCTTTGCGGTGAACACATTGAGCCAGTACCTGACGTATCCCAGAGGTGTTCACCTGGTTGCTGTAAAGAATATTCTGAGGTACCTGAAGGGTACAATTGATTATGGGCTCAATTATGATGCGAATAAAAAATTTAACCTACAGGGTTATGTTGATTCGGACTGGGTAGGAAGTGCTGCAGATAGGAAGAGCACTTCTGGGTGCTGCTTTAGTATGGGATCAGGTGTGATCTCTTGGTTTAGCAAGAAGCAGTCCTACTTAGCACTGACTACAGCCGAGGCAGAGTATGTTGCAACTTGTTCGGCCAGTTGTGAGGAAGTATGGCTCCGGAAGTTACTGTCTGAGTTATTTGATCTCCCGTTGGATGATACTGGTATCTTTTGTGATAACCAGAGTTGTGTGAAGCTGTCTAAGAATCCAGTGTTCCACAATAGGTCGAATCACATTGAGATAAAATATCACTATATTAGGGATATGGTGCAGAGAGGAGAAGTGAAGCTCCTGTATGTTGCGATGGATGAGCAGGTTCCAGATGTGTTGACAAAACCACTAGCCAAAGTGAAGTTTGAATACTTCAGAGAGAGGCTTGGTGTTCTTCAGATTGACGACACTTTGAGGAATAAGTGATGGTCACATTTGCAAAATCCATTCCAAGCATGATGAGAGGAGGATCCTTCCCATGGCTGTGGATGTAAGCGTTGTGTGATGAGCATCAGGACGATGCTCCAATTACTACTCTGTATATGCATCACGTTGGATGCTTGTTATGATCAGTTGGATCATTTATATGTATATGCATCATGTTGGATGCTTGTTATGATCAGTTGGATCATGTATATGTATATGCTTCATGTTGGATGCTTGTTATGATCAGTTGGATCATTTATATGTATATGTATATGCATCATTTTGGATATGATCAGTTGGATCATGTTATGTATATGCATCATGTTGGATGCTTGTTATGATCAGTTGGATCATGTATACGTATATGCATCATGTTGGATGCTTGTTATGATCAATTGGATCATGTATTTGTATATGTATCAGGTAGATACTATGTATGCATCAGGTGGATGCATTGTATGATCAGGAGGATCATGTATGATGATATGTGTCAGGTAGATACTATGTATGCATTAGGTGGATGCATTGTCTGATCAGGATGATCATGGATGATGAGCTTCAAGATGTTGCTCCAGATGATGTATGGTGAGTATCAGGATGATGCTCTGTGGCCGTGGACAGGTTGACTTGTAATACCTGGGAGATCCGAGAGGTTGGGCTGTGTGCCCGTAAGAAGTCCTGGGATGCTCTTTTGAGGGGTTGTCCTGTGACCACATGTAAAACCTGGGAGATCCGAGAGGTTGGGTTGTGTGCCCGTAATAAGTCCCGGGATTCTCTTTCAAGGGTTTTTGGTTGTGACTACATGTAAGTTCTGGGAGATCCGATAGGTTGGGCTGTGTGCCCGTAATAAGTACTGGGATTCTCTTTCGAGGGTTTGTAGTGGAGATCACATGTAAGTCTTGGGAGATCCAATAGGTTGGGTTGTGTGCCTGTAATAAGTCCTGCGATGCTCTTTCGAGGGTTTGTGATGAGGATCACATGTAAGTCCTGGGAGATCCGATAGGTTGGGCTGTGTTCCCGTTATAAGTTCTGGGATTCTCTTTCCAGGGTTTGTGATAAGGGTCACATATAAGACTTGGGAGATCCAATAGGTTGGGTTGTGTGCCCGTAATTAGTCCTAGGATGCTCTTACAAGGGTTTGTGACACACGTAATAAGTCTTGAGGATTCCACAGTATGGGCAGTGATGATGAAGACCTGCAGGAGGTGGGCCTACATCCAGTATGAAAAAGGACTGGCTATGTAGAACTTCCTATGACGAGTAGATCGGATATTGATTAAGATAGCAGCAACAGTGACGATGAGGATGATCCAGTGACAATGATCCAGAGAAGAAGACTTGTGCTAGCAGATCTATGTCGAGAAATACCTTCTTAGTTAAGAGGGAGTGTTGATGTATATGTAACTTCAGAATGTATTTCACCTATGTATATTGTACTCCTATAGAGATGTTATTATTCCTCTATATGGAAGTGTCATCATTTGTATTGACAAGTGTCACAAGTGTCGCAGCTTGCATGTGATGGGTTATTAGACAACCAAGTGTGGGGTCGACCCTGATTATTATTACCATGGGTTATTAGACTGAGTTAGACAAGTTGTCCCTGCTAGGTTATTAGGCAGGTCAGGTCATGTATAAATAGAGTGCGGGAGGCACTCTATTTGATCATCTAATTATTCACTTCTACACTCATCGTAAAGTGGCGCACAAGTGAGGAAGGAGGAGTAGCTACTAGAGAATAATATCTCTTGTACTTGGGTTGTATCATTGCTCTTTCTATCTCTGAGGAAGTTGTGGGGTTTTTCACCTTTATGGTTTTCCCTAGTGAAACTCTGTGTGTCTATTGTCTCATGTGATTGCTTGGTGTGATTGATATGCATTGTTATGCTTGATATGATGTACATGTTATTATCTCTGTAAAGATCCTAGAGTATGTTGAATTAATGCTAAAAAATTAACATATTTTCCTTCAATCGAGGATTTTAATGGGACAAATAATGTTTTTCCTCCAAGCAAAGATTTTGATGGCAAAGATGATGATTTTCCTCCAAGCGACGATTTTAGTGGGACAGATGATGATTTTGGTGAGGATAAAGGAAACAACAATGTTGAAGATGGTTTTCCTCCCATCTAGGATTTTTATGGCTCTAATGATTATTTTCCTCTAGGTGAGGATTTTAATGGGATGGATGATGATTTTGGTGAGGATGATGGTACCAATAATGGTGAAGATTATTTTCCTCCAAGTGAAGAGTATGATGGTAGCGATGATGATTTTCCTCCAAGTGAGAATTTTAATGGAAGTTATGATGGTATTCCTCCAAGTGATTATTTTAATGGGACGAATGATGAATTTGGTGAGGATGAGGGCACCAATAATGGTGAATATGAATTTCCTCCGAGCGAGGATTTTGATGGAATCGATGATGATTTTTCTCCAAGCGAGGATTTTGATAGCACTAATGATGATTTTCCTCCAAGCAAGGATTTTAAAGGGACAGGTGATGATTCTGGTGAGGATGAAGGACCATTACTGATGAAGCTTATTTTCCTCCAAGTAAGGATTTTGATGGCATTGATGATGATTTTCCTCCCAGTGAGGATTTTAATGGGACAGATGATGATTTTGGTGATGATGAACCCACCAATGATGTTGATTTAACCTCAAGTGATAAACTTGATACTGATGAGGATAATCATTCTCCTACTAATTTTGGTGATGATAATCTCAATGAGAGGGATGATATTCCTCACATTGGTGAGGATATTCATGCTAATGAGGATGATTTAATGGTTTATGAAATGCAAAGGTAAATTGTACCAATGTGCAATATTAAGTGCAAGACTAGGACATTTTATATCAATCCGAAGCATTCTAGTTATACAAGGTCTAGGAAATATTTTCTAACAAGGCCCAGTTCTATTACTGATTTGATTTCAAGTGAGTGTTTCAAAAAAAATTGTCTCAAACAAATACACTACAATTATGCCTTAGAGAAAAGGAGAGCATATCTATCAATGAACAAAAATATGCAAAATTCATATTTGGTAGGGAGCATGATTTCTACATAAGTAGGTTATGATTATCGCATTGGAAGTATTTTTCTTTGCAGAAGGGCATTCAAAATAATCCACTCAATTGGTAATCTTAGACTATCAAGAATCTAGGCAAGGATAGAAAAGGATCCTACATTTTATTCTAAAGAATTTCATGCACAAGCTAGTGGGCCAATAACAAACATTGAAATGTCATGGATGCGTGACTTCTTTTCTAAGCATGGAGAGAGTATGCCAGATAGAGAAACCATACACATTCTAGATAATTTCTCAAGGAAGTAAATCTACAACTTGTACAAGGCATTTGTTCAATATGTTGAAGGAAATAACAATTTCATTAGATATGCATATTTTACAAGACTATGGAAAACATAGTTCAACAATGTATGTATTCCTAAGAGGTCAAGGATGTCGGTTTGCAATATATTTGCTTCTCTTAAACAAAGAAGGGATAAATCAGAAGGGATAGAGAGACATATGTCTCTAACAATTTTATTTTTTGGAATAAATATCTATTATGAAAGCTCATAAATGTTTTGTTTTTATTTTATTTGTAGATTCTATTGCTAAATAACTTCAAGCACATTGCAATCAACAATCAATTGAACCGAAAAATTTATACAAACATCACAAGAAGTGTTATGATGGACCACATAAGTATATGGATTTGATAATTGATGGTATGGACAAAAAAAAACACTTTTTCCACATTTTGTTCATGTACCAAAGAATTTAAAGGACGAAAATTTTATTCAATTTCACTTGGTTGGTTGTATGGTTTTTAATGGTCAAATGTCTCCAAGGGTTTACTTTATAGCTCCCAATATTCATAATGATGCAAATATTACCATTACCACAATTCACCATGTGCCGACTCATTGGTATGGTAATAGTCCTCGAGTTCTATATCTGCAATTGGACAACACCAACTGGGAAAACACAAATTAGATCATGTTTGGTTATTTGCACATTCTTGTTGAATTAAGAATTTTTCATAAGGTTAAAGTTGGTTTCCTTCTTGTTGGGCATACACATGACCATATTTATCAAATGTTTAGCCGTTTTGCAGTGACATTGGGGAGGAAGAATGTTGGGAGCCTGCCATCATTAACTAAAATTATTGAAGTACATTGGTATGCAAGAGACACACACCCATTTGATGGTGTATACAAGCCGGAGATGGTGATCAAGAAAAAGGTTTGTAAAAAGAGAAAAAGGAAGGGTCAAAATGTAAATCATCGTCGCATAGACATTTTGAAATTAGAGGATGTTGACATACCATTTTATGACTTCCAGTTGACAAGGAAAGGCACTCTTCACTCCAAGACTAAAGAGATTATCAAAATATTGTTGGCACCAAAAATAGTTGCAACATGGGAATCTGCTAAATCACTTGCTTGAATCCAGGAATTTACTTCCTTTTCCACTCAAACTCTCTTCAAAAATGATTTGGTGGATTCAAGTATAGGACATGATTCCCAACTCAATCACCATGTTCTTTTTGTGATGATGTGGACTTGAGGTAATTAATTGGTTACTTACTCATCTATTTAGTGACAAATTGATAGAAAAAAGTTGGTTGAAACACCTTTTACTATCCAAAATTATCGTTGAATCACAAAGTCGTAATAGAACACATGTTCTTCTTAATTGTGGGAGAAATGGATAATCATGGGCTCATTTTTAGGTTTATACAATGTTTTATTTTTCCCATCTTGTGTGCCAAAGCTAGTGCTAAGGAAAACAAGAGTGTTTTTATCACCAACTTCATAAAAAAGTTCAATAAATAGAAAATATTTTTGATAATCATTAAAATTATATACCTTATATCAAGTTTTGAGTCAAATTATTATAATAATACATTTAATACAATTTTATTATTGAATTTTACAGTCCCATGTGAAATATAAAAAATGTTTAATAAACCTTCACACACATAAATGAGCATTGTTATAAAAATGTCATTAAATATATATATATATATATATATATATATATATATATATATAAAAGCATGCTTATAAACACTATTAAAAAAGTACTTACATTTTTATTAAAATGTTTATGAAATTTTAAAGCTTTACAAAGTAATAAAATGTTTATGAAATTTTTAATATTTAAATGTAATTTTTTTTTCTTACTTAAATGTGATTATCATTTAAATATTTTATTATTTCCTTTTTTCACTTTCAATAAAAAAAATCGTTAAAATTGAAATTTTTTCAAGTTAAATATTATAGAAAACTCTTTAAACCATGAAAATCTAACATTTTTGTATTGGGAATAATTAAAATTATTTCCAAAATTTTCTTGTGTAACAATGATTATGATCTCAAGAAACTCTTTTTTGAATTAGTAAATCAGAAAGAAAGAAAAATTGAAAAATTTTATGACATGAATATATTTAAGGTTAAGTATTAGAAAACTATTTAAACCATGAAAATCTGACTTACATTCTTCTTGTGGTGGCTTTATGTGAAGAATTTACTTATATTACGAAAGTTTTAGGGATTTAGAATGTATAATGAAGATATTTTTAAGAATTATATATCGAAAATTCTTTGTCTTTGGACGTATCAATCAAAGTGGAGGAGGAGGGCAGATTGGTTTCACTATTTTGAAATAATGTCATGGTTTTTTCCATCATTTTTTCACCACAACATATAGCTGCAGTCTTCAGAATATTGTCGAGGATTTGGAGATAGTGACACGCAACGACGAATTGGCAGAGAGTGGAGGTATCTATTTCCATTTTCTTCATCATCTCCTTAACTTAGCATCAGGAATGCCTCAACTTACTTGTTTTTTTTTACATTCTTACACAAGATATCTTGCATCGAGTAAAAAAGATGAAACGTAGGAAATTGAGTCACGTTTCTGAATATATAAGTTTTAAGTATTGAAAATTTACATAACTATGTCAAATTTCATGTTTTCTAACAGTCACTTTTTTATTTTTTTTGCAAATGATAAGGTATATGTTTTTGTGGGTGCAACCTTTCAATGCCTAAATGATGGTTTCTGGATACAAAAATTGGTAGACATGTATAGAACCTGTAGCACTAGTGCAGCGCTATTTTTCCAAAATTAAATGTTTAATTTCTTTTTTAATTATGTAAGTGATCAAACCTCGAGAGCGATACGTCAAATGTGGGTGCATCCTTTCAAGGTCTTAATGCAGTTATTTCGACTTGGATTTTTTATAGCATGTAGAGGTCGGTGTCTTCTAGTGCAACATACAATTTTTTTTTGAAATGGTTGTGAAATGAAAAAGTTACGGAATAAAAACTAATAGTATGTTTTTTGACCAACGGAATGATGAAACAAGAAACTTAGGAAATAAATAGAAAATCTCAATATATATATTTTTTTTAATTACATATTTGGAATCTGCATAAAAAATTCTATCTATGCCTAAAATTTCGTCAATAATGGTCATGTATGTCATGCTGTAGAGAGCGATGAAAAACATGCATATTTAGGTGCAGAATTGCACCTAAAGGGTCCCTCAACTTTGTGCACAAACCCTTATATCTTCATTCTTAAACTTTGATCATAATTCAAACCTTTGGAATATTGTGATCTATAATCATCACATTCTTTATATATCAAAGATGTTGCAAATATTAGTTTTATTAAATAAATTTAAAGTTCTTAAATTGTTGCATATCCTGAAATTGGGGTTGTTACAATGTGGTATCAAAGCATGGTTCAAATGCTTGGATCTAAAGGCTCATCGTTTGCTTTCTGTTATTTCTCGGGATAAAGTATTTTCCTTTTGATGTGGTACTATGGATAATTGAAAATAGTTTAAGAAATTATGATTCTAGATCATGGGGTATCATTATCATCTCATTAATCATGGGGTATCATTATCATCTCATTAACTAGACTAGTAAGAGTTATGATTTAGTTTATTATGTTATCCTATTAACATCAACTAGACTAGAAATTATGCTATCCTATTAACATTAAATGGTGGCTATACAATTTGACATAACTTTTTAAAATATTAGTTGGTTAATGTTTCCATTTGGATTTGACCTCTTGAAGATTGATTTGGTTGATTCAAGTATAAGGATGATTCCCAACTCAATCACCATGTTCTTTGTGTGATGATATGGACTTGCGTTAATTAATTGGTTACTTACTCATCTGTTTAGTGACAAATTGATAGAAGAGGTTGGTTACAGTATCACCTTTTTCTATCCAAAATGCTTGTTGAATCACAGAATCGTAATAGAGCACATGTTCTTCTTCTTTCGTCAGCAATTGTGGGAGAAATGGATAATCATGGGCCTATTTTTAGGGTTTATACCATTTTTTAATTTTTCCTATCCTATGTGTGCCAAAGCTAGTGCTAAGGAAAACAAGAGTGTTTTTTTTCACATGAGAAATAGGTTTTTCACAACTACAATTGCATCTAAAATGTCCCTCAACTTCATAGAAAAGTTCAATAAATTGATAATTTTTTTTATAATCATTAAAATTATATACCTTATATCAAATTTTGAATAAGATTATTATGATAATACATTTAATACAATTTTATTATTGAATTTTACACTCCCATCTGAAATATAAAAAATATTTAATAAATTTCCACACACATATGAACATTGTTATAAAAATTACATATATATATATATATATATATACTCATTGTTATAAAAACCATTAAAAAAGTAATTACATTTTTATTAAAATGTTTAAGAAATTCTAAATCTTTACAAAGTAATAAAATGTTTATGAAATATTTATTATTTAAATGTATTTATTTCCTTTTCTTACTTAAATGTATTTTTATTTCCCTTTCTTATTTTTAACAAAAAAAATCATTAAAATTGAAAAAATTTCAATATGAATCTATTTAAAGTTAATTATTATAGCAAACTCTTTAAACCATGAAAATCTAACTTACATTTTTTATTATGAATATATATTAAAAATATTATAAAATTATTTCCAAAATTTTCTAGTGTAACAATACCCAAGATGTTGCAAAATATTAGTTTATTTTAAATAAATTTAAAGTTCTTAAATTGGTGCATATCCTGAAATTGAGGTTGTTACAATGTGGTATTGAGTACGGTTCAAATTCTTGGATCTAAAGGCTCATCGTTTGCTTTATGCTATTGCTCAGGATAAATTATTTTCCTTTTGATGTGGGATTATGGATCATTTGAAAATAGTTTAAGAAATTATGGTTCTAAATCATGGGGTATCATTATCATCTCATAAACTAGACTAGTAAGAGTTACAATTTAGTTTATTATGTTATCCTATTAACATCAACTAGACTAGAAATTATGCTATCCTATTAACATCAAATGGTGGCTATACAATTTGACATAACTTTTTAAAATATTATTTGGTTAATATTTCCATTTGGATTTGACCTCTTGAAAAATGATTTGGTGGATTCAAGTATAGGGCATGATTCCCAACTCAATCACCATGTTCTTTGTGTGATGATGTGGACTTGAGGTAATTAGATGGTTATTTAGTCATCTATTTAGTGACAAATTGATAGAAAAAGTTGTTTGAATCACCTAATGCTCGTTGAATCATAGATTCATAATAAAACACATGTTCTTCTTAATTGCGGGAAAAATGGATAATCATGAGCCCATTTTTGGGGTTTATACAATGTTTTATTTTCCCCATCCTATGTGTGCCAAAGCTAGTGCTAAGGAAAACAAGAGTGTTTTTTTTACCGACTTCATAGAAAAGTTCAATAAATAGATAATATTTTTGATAATCATTAAAATTATATACCTTATATCAAGTTTTGAGTCAAATTATTATGATAATACATTTAATACAATTTTATTATTGAATTTTACACTCCCATGTGAAATATAAAAAATGTTTAATAAACCTTCACACACATAAATGAGCATTGTTATAAAAATGCCATTATATATATATATATATATATAATAAAAGCATTGTTATAAAAACTATTAAAAAAGTACTTACGTTTTTATTAAAATGTTTATGAAATTTTAAAGCTTTACAAAGTAATAAAATCTTTATGAAATTTTTATTATTTAAATATATATATATATATATTTTACTTAAATGTATTTATTATTTAATAAGTTGGGGAGATCTGGACAGAATGAAAAAGACCTCAAATGCTCTTTAGGGTTCTTGTTAGTCAAGAGACTCTTTTAAGGTTTTGTGATGCACATAATAAGTCCTGATATTTCCACAGTATGGCGACTGATGACAAAGACCTCTAGGTGGCGGGCCTACATCCAGTATTAAAAAGGACTAGCTCTGTAGAACTTCCCATGACGAGTAGAGTCAGAGATATGAGATAGCAGCAGCAGTGATGATGATGATGATGATGCATTGATGACGATGATCCTGAGAAGAAGACTTGTCTAGCAGATCTGTGTCGAGAAATACCTTCCTAGTTAAGAGGGAGTGTTGATGTATATGTAACTTCGGAATGTATTTCATCTATGTATTTCATATATATTTATTGTACCCTTATTAGAGATGTGTTATTCCTCTATAAGGAAGTGTCGTCATGTGGATTGACAAGTGTCGCAAGTGTGTGTACTTGTCGATGGGTTATTAGACCACCATGTGTGGGGTCGGCCCTGAAATATATATTATATTGTGGATATATCTAGATAGACAAGTCGGCCCCATAGTGTAACTGGGCAAACAGGTTAAGTATAAATAGAGATCGGGAGATCTCTATTTGGATCATTCGAAAACTCACACTTCTCTCACTCAGAAAGTGGCGCACTAGTGAGGAGGAGGATCATCTGCTACTAGGAGACTATCTCAGTGTATTTTGGTTGTACTTTGGTTGAGCCATTTCTCTCTCTATCTCTGAGGAAGTTGTGGGGTTTTTCACCTTAGGGTTTTCCCCACGGAAACTCTGTGTCTCTTGTCTCTCATGCTTTTGATTCTTGTGATGCTTGTCATGCTTATTGTGATTGTATGCATTGATATACTGTATATGTTATTCTCTTAGTTAAGATCCTAGAGTATTGTGAATTAATGCTCAAAATTTAACAAGTACAAATGTAATACATACAATATACAAGTGAATATCTTCCGAAGTTACAAATGCATCAACAAAATATTGAGACAAAACTAGAGAAATTCATTCTAGAGATTTATTTCCATTATGCATTGTTGAGCAAAATCTAGTAAAATATATAGATGCCCTCAAGAGACAAAATTTAGAGGCTTAGTGGAAAGTTGAGTATCTCACAATAATGAGGCTTAGATTGGACCAATTCACCCATCAATGACATGAGTCCAAGTGTAACTCATATATTGGACCATAATGAGGTTCAATGAACATAGATGGACCGTGAGGAGGTTAGGCTAGTCAAAATAGTGTGAAAGGTACCATTATGAATTTCGATTAGGTGGTTTAGGATTGAGTGGAAGTTAGGTGGCCAAGGAGTGGCCAAAATAGCCAAGAAATGGTCAAAATGACGAGATACAGTGCATGGGCGCCTATGGTCAAAGACAACTCCTTAATATAGGGGAATGAGGGTGCCTTAGTTCAAGGAGTGGTAATAAATGTTGGAGGTGGCCATTAATAAGGCACCCAACAACTAGTTTGACTATATTTTGTCCCATATTTGGTGTATAAGTCATCATTTAACCCTAACTAACTTCCAACAACCCAAGAATAAGGAAATAGGCACACTTGTGGACAAACTTGGCATTTATGGTAAACCACTAGTCTAATATGTGGACAAACTCCCTAGACTAGGCACTATGAAGCCAAACCATACTAAGTAGAACAACATGAAGGTCCATGGCATGAATATGTTGGTGATATTGTTCTAACAAATATTATTACAATTTTTATACGATAAATTAAATTACTTTTAATAGTGTTATGATTATGTTTGAAATGTGTGATTTATTTTGCAGGGAAATTTGGAGGGAAAATTTTGAAGGGAAATTTTGGAGGGAATGCTTGGGAGGGGAAATTTGGGAGGAGTGTGAGAAAATTTCATTCTCTTATACTTTTTTAGTGAAAAGTCATGGACTCGTCTAAATCAATCTCAATGTCTGAAGATGTACACGAAGATGGTGGAAATTTTCATTTAAGTGGGCATTTCAAAGGCATCGATGATGATTTTCCTCCAAGTGAGGATTTTAAAGGCAATAATGATGATGATGAAGAGCTTCCTCGATGTGGGGATTTTAAAGACCCTGAGGAAGATGATGACAATTTTCCTCCAAGTGACGATTTTCAAGGAACCAATGATGATTTTGCTCAAGGAAATGATTCTCAAGGCACCAACGATGATTTTCCTCCAAGTGATGATTTTCAAGGCACTAACATTGATTTTCCTTCAATCCAAGATTTTCCTCCAAGCGAGGATTTTTAAGGCACAAACGATGATTTCCCTCCAAGCCAAGATTTTCTTCCAAGCGAGGATTTACAAGAAGACAAACTTAATTTTCCTCCAAGCGAGGATTTTGATGGGATAGATAATAATTTTGGTGAGGATGAAGGCACTAATGCTAGTGTAGATGATTTTCCTTCAAGCGAGGATTTTAATGGCACCGATGATGATTTTCCTCCAAGCGAGGATTTTAATGGGATTGATAATGTTCCTTCCCCAAGAAAGGATTTTGATGGCACTAACGATGATTTTCCTCCAAGCGAGGATTTTAATGGGACTGATAATGTTTATGCTACAAGCAAGGATTTTGATGGCACTGATGATGATTTTCCTTCAAGCGAGGATTTTAATGGGACTAATAATGTTTATCCTCCAAGCAAGGATTTTGATGGCACAGATGATGATTTTCCTCCAAGCGAGGATTTTAATGGGACATATGATGATTTTGGTGAGGCTAAAGGCGACAACAATGTTGAAGATGGTTTTCCCCCTAGCCAGGATTTTGATGGCTCTAATGATGATTTTCCTCCAAGTGAGGATTTTAATGGGAAAAATAATGATTTTGGTGAGGATGAAGGCACCAATAATGGTGAATATGATTTTCCTCCAAGTGAGGATTATGATGGTAGCGATGACGATTTTCCTCCAAGCAAGGATTTTAATGGAAAAAATGATGATATTCCTCCAAGCGATGATTTTAATGGGACATGTGATGAATTTGGTGAGGATGAGGGCACCAATAAAGGTGAATATGAATTTCCTCCAAGCGAGGATTTTGATGGCACCGATGATGATTTTCCTCCAAGCAAGGATTTTGATGGAATTGATGATGATTTTCCTCCATGCGAGGATTTTAAAGGGACATGTGATGATTATGGTGAGGATGAAGGCACCAATAATGATGAAGGTTATTTTCCTCCAAGCAAGGATTATGATGGCATTGATGATAATTTTCCTCCAAGAGAGGATTTTGATGGGACAGATGATGATTTTGGTGATGATGAACCTGCTAATGATGTTGATTTAACCTCAAGTGATAAACTTGATAATGATGAGGATAATCATTCTCCTCCTAATTTTGGTGATGATAATCTCAATGAGAGGGTTCATATTCCTCACATTGATCATGATATTCATTCTAATGAGGATGATTTAATGGTTCATGAAACACAAAGGCAAAGAGTACCAATGAGCAAGATTAAGTGTAGGACTAGGCCATTTTATATCAATCCAAAGTATTATAGTTATACAAAGTCTAGGAAATATTTGCTCACAAGTCCCAGTTCTATTACTAATTTGATTTCAAGTGAGTGTTTCCAAAAAAATTGTCTGAAACAAATACACAACAATTATGCCTTAGAGAAAAGGCAAGCATATCTACCAATGAACAAAAATATGCAAAATTCATATTTGGTAGGGTGCATGATTTCTACAAAGGCAGGTTATGAATATCACATTGGAAGTATTTTGCTTTGCAGAAGGGCATTCAAAAGAATCCACTCAATTGGTAATCTTAGACTATCAAAAATCCAGACAAGGCAATAAAATGATCCTACATTTTAGTCTAAAGAATTTCATGCACGAACTAGTGGGCCGATAACAAACATTGTAATGTCATGGATGCATGACTTATTTTCTAAGCATGGAGAGAGTATGCCAGATAGAGAAACCATACACATTCCATATAATTTCTCAAGGCAAGAAATCTACAACTTGTACAAGGCATTTGTTCAAGATTTTGAAGGAAATAACAATTTCATTAGATATTCATATTTTACAAGATTATGGAAAACAGAGTTCAACAATGTCCGTATTCCTAAGAGGTCAAGGATGGGGGTTTGCAGTATATGTGCTTCTCTTAAACAAAGAAGGGATAAATCAAAAGGGATAGAGAGGTATGTCTATAACAACTTTATTTTTTTGGAATAAATATCTATTACTAAAGCTCATCAACTTTTTGTTTTTATTTTATTTGTAGATTCTGTTGTTAAAGAACTTCAAGCACATCACAATCAATAATCAATTGAACGGAAAAAAGTTATACAAACATTGCAAGAAGGGTTATGATGAACCACATAAGTATATGGGTTTGATAATTGATGGCATGGATAAAACAAACAAACAAACAAACTTTTGCCACATTTTGTTCGTGTACCAAAGAATTTAAAGGAGGAAAATTTTATTCAATTTCATTTGGTTGGTTGTATGATTTTTAATGGTCAAATGTCTCCAAGGGTTTACTTTACTTTACAGCTCGCAATATTCATAATGATGCAAATCTGACCATTACCATAATTCACCATGTCCTAACTCATTGGTCTGGTAATCTTCCTCGATTTCTATATCTGCAATTGGACAACACTGTCTGGGAAAACAAAAATCAAATTGTGTTTGGTTATCTAAACATGCTTGTTGAATTGGGAAATTTTCAGAAGGTTAAAGTTGGTTTCCTTCTTGTTGGGCATACACATGACCATATTGATCAAAT
Source organism: Larix kaempferi (assembly GCA_027924585.1). Taxonomy (NCBI): domain Eukaryota; kingdom Viridiplantae; phylum Streptophyta; class Pinopsida; order Pinales; family Pinaceae; genus Larix; species Larix kaempferi. The sequence continues at coordinate 3,072,155 of BSBM01000765.1, read as the reverse complement.
GTTTAGCCGTTTTGTAGTGACATTGGGGAGGAATAATGTTGGGATGCTTCCATCATTAACTAAAATTATTAGAAAAACATATAGTACATAGACTGTTGTCCTAACATTGGAGGAAACTATTGACATGCGAATATTTATTTTGGGATCACATGCTGAAGAAAGGTGCATTGAGAAACTTAATGACATTAGCTTTCAACATCAATTTCGTATAAAAAATATTGATGGGAAAACACTACTATGGGGTAATAAGTACTCAACAAGTGCAAAATGGGGGCCTACATCAGTTTTAGCACTTTTGAAATTCATCCCAAGTCATCAAATGTATGCTTCAAATTTATCGTTGTTGCAATTAGTTGTTGAGATTCAAAATGCACACCGACACAATAGAGATGTTGATTCTTCTCAATTCTTGGAAGAAATAAAAAAGTCTATCAAAGATACATATGACTATTTTGATGTTGTTGATTCTGTTTGGTGGGAGTCATTTTTCAGGGAGAAAAATGACATAATTACAAACTCTACAAATGGAGATATTTTTTTGAAGACTCCATTTAGTTGGCCACAAAGTATGTCAAATGAAAACGAGTAGAGAAATGTTGATCCTGAAGGTGTTGATCTTTCTCAACCAGAGGAAAGGGAAATGTACATTGGGTCTAGAAGATCATCTACACGGTGTGAGGCGATGGAAGAACTTTATAGAGGCTCAATACAAGATATTAAGGAGGGTTGCATGATTGCAGTTTTTGCCACAGAAGATCCACGTGGTTATTCATTCTGGATTACAAAATTTATGAAGGTCAATAAATAGAATGAAGGCGTTATATCTATTGAAGTACATTGGTATGCAACAGACACACACCCATTTGATGGTGTGCACAAGCCGGAGATGGTGATCGAGAAAAAGGTTTGCAAAAAGAGAAAAAGAAAGGGTCAAAGTGTAAATAATCGTCCCACTGACATTTTGAAATTAGAGGATGTTGACATACTCATTTATGACTTCCAGTTGACAAGGAAAGGCACTCTTCGTTCCAAGACTTTAGAGATTATCAAAAGATTGTTGGCACCATAAATAGTTGCAATCTGCTAAACCAAGGCGTAGAGCTAGAAGGAATATGTCATATGAAATGTTGGGTGTACATGAAGATTCAAATGGTCTACTCATTGATAGTAGAAAAGAATACGTGTCATCTATATCTTCATCCAGTCATTCATCTGAATAAAATGTAGCTTCTGATGGTGTGTCAGAATCCATGTGTTGATTTGAATATTTGCACATGAAACATTTTGTCTTTTTTATTAATATGCCATTATTTGTATGGCAATTCTAAAGGAGTGCTTGAATTTTGATATGAATTACTTCTACATCTTATGGTTTAATATATGATTTTATGATGAATATCATAAAGTTTTTATTTTATATGAAAAGAGTGGTCACGTTATTTCTGGAATAATTTGTGTTTAACTCAATGCAAGTTTTATATAGTGTTACGAAGAGATTAAATAAGCACAATTTTTCAATTATGATAAAATCATATAAAAATGACATTTTTGGAAAAGTGTGCTACTGGTAACATTAGTTTTCAATTTAGAGCTTGATTTTAAGGTTTTTGCAAACAACAATAACAAATGTTTTGGTTCATTTCTATATTTTTGACCCCAAATAAAAAAGTGGTGCTATCAGTAGCACCATTTTTTGATTCGGTGTTGTTTTTGGTGTTTTTTATGCAAAAATATGGGTTTTTATGGATAGAGTTCTCGTTTTGAGTATAAAGTTCTCGTTAAGTTGTATAACATGTTGTTGGTCATTACCGTGTGGAAATACAATTTTCATGTCACTGTTTTGAATAAAAAGAACACGCATGCATTGTAGCTAGGGTTTTACCCCTAGCTTGTGCAAATGAGCACCTACTAACGAGAATGGACTCCTTAGTAGCAGTTCAGTAAATGTAAATAATTAAGTTAAAACAGAAATTAAATTACTTCTAAAACATGCATGAAACATAAACATCAAATTTAAAGAATGGCTTTTTTGTATTGATATTACCTTCAATGTGAAGGTTTGATGAAGCCCTTTGCAATGTCCGAGAGGATGCTCCAAGCTTCAATATGCTCCTTCTCCTTCTCCAATGGTGGGAATGGGCCAAAAGTGGCTCTCAAGGTGAAAGTAGTTCAATGGTGAACTAGGGTTTCGAGAGAGATTTTGGCAGAGTAAGGGTGCTTGTGATTGTGGATATGGAATAAGGGATCTCCATCACCTATTTATAGTTTTTTGGTGTTGGAGTGCTAACCCATGGTTTTGGGAAACACATGGTTTTGTGCAGCTGTATAGGGTTTTTTTCCTCCTTTTCCTCATTATTTTATATTTTTTATTCCCTTTTTAGGGGATTTTTGCTATTTTTGAGGAATTTTGGATATTTTTGGAGGAAAAAGGGGTTTTTTAGCCTTTTTTAAGGCTATTTTGAGGGTTTTGTGGCCTTTTGGAGGCATTTTAGGCCTTTTGGAGGCTTTTTAATGGGATTTTTTGAGATTTTAAGGGAAATATGGTAGGAAAATGGACAAATGAGCCATATAATGTGGTAGATGAGGTAGTGAACACTTTTTGGGTGTTAACAGATTGCCCCCTGATGTGCGAGGGCAGGAGCTCATCGTATGGCCGATGGACATCATAAGTCATGAATGGTTTTCCTGGGTGTGGAGAAAAGAGAAGAAACAAACCGAAGCCCGGAACAACAATCCCGAACAACTACAAGAACTAAAAGTACATAACCTCAATAATGGATGAGGAATCATCTGATCATATGGATGAGGCGGGCATACCCATGCTCGTATCAGGATATAATATAACAATAACAATGGGGTCCAAAAAATGGGGACCTGAAATATACATGGCCCCAAACACTGAATGAGGCAGAATCTCAATATATGGACGAGGCGGGCATACCCATGCTCGTATCAAGATACATCAACAGAACTATGAGGCCCGAAAAGGGGGACCTGTAAGATACATAGCCACTGTGTACATCATAAGAGTCCAAAGGGGACACAAAATCTGGGACATACTGCTGGGCGGACCATGTCTGAGCTGAAAAACTGATACACTGGAATAATCAACAGTGCTACTGAATGGGGTACCAAAGGAACTAATGAGCTGCTGGATCAGAGTGACAAGGGGTACACTCGCAATGGTACACTGAACTGGAACTGATCTGGGTACTCAAGGAAGCATAGAACTGGATGGCTTCCGAATACAAACGCCAACGCAGCCCAGACATCCACAGGAACATACAACTAGGCGTTCCGAAGTGACTCACCAATGTGCTAGAGTCAGGGGAAATCCGAGGTCTTTGACTAAAAACTGATGGGATATAATCCTACGCGATCCTCAACGATGCGATCAAGGTGCTGAAGTCGAGCATGTGAGGAACAACCACGCGGAGAGGCAATGATGACTCCTCTCAGAATGGTCCATAGGCACTTACCACAGATGGTGATAAGTCCAAGGCGTAGGGACCTCTAGGCCTATCCTCTGGAATAGAGGGGCTGTCGTCGACAGAGGGAGACCTGCAACTATCAAGGCAATGATGTTTCCTTGACAGGAGCGCGAGGTGGAGAACCGAAATGTGATAGTATGGATGGCAGGACTGACCAAACTGTGGGGGGACAACTGGGCAAGTAGAGTGGGAGGACTCAAACTTCCTTTGTTCAGAGTATGATAATGTGAATGATCTGGCAGCATATGAAACTGACTGAGGGGAAAGGGATCATAGCTGTAATGGATCTGGGAGGATAACTGGCTGAGGGAGACTCAAGCTGGTGTAAAATGGTAAGAGACTGCAGAATACTCTGAACAAAGGAGACCTGATTGGGGGTGCTGCCGAGATGATCGATCATAGTGCCATGAGGCACGGGTGGGGACTTCTTCATGGGTTAAGGAACTAGAAGAAGTGTGTGTAAAATGATACTGTCGTGTGGATTTTACGAGCCCAGGACAGTTCATGCTCGTGGTTGCTTTCAATTTTAAGGAGTCTGAAAGCAATAAGAAGACTCTGAAGTGATGGAATGGTACTGTCGTGTGGATTTAACGAGCCCAGGACAGCGCATGCTCGTGGTTGCTTTCAATTTTAGAGAGTCTGAAAGCAAATAAGAAGACTCCAGGGGGTTGCTTTTTCGTAGATTTAGTCTCCAAGGCCCAAAGAAGCATAAAAGGATGCAATGAAGAACTCTTCTAGCCGGTGTGACTAGAGTATTCCTTTTTCGTAATTAGTCTACCGGGTCCGGAAAAGGGTTAAACTTATACCAGATAGACGCCCTTTCAGGTACTTTAACGAGCATGAAAGGAAGCAAGATTGCTCGGCGATCTTTTCATTCTTTTAGGAGTTAGAAAAGAGCTTAACGGAAACTCCCTAAGTGCCTTTTTCGTAAAGGACTTGTCCGGCCCAAAAAAGGGATAAAATTATACCGAACAAAAGGAATGGCCAGGCAAGGAGGAAGTGTTCAATCAAGGATCAATAATGATGACCAAGAGCAAGGGTAGGGGGGAACACTGGTGGGCCTCCTTGCGGGGTAGATGAAATGGTGGCAAAATAACGAAACATTTGCAGTATGACAGGAGTGAATGGCTCATGAAAAAATGTGGAACAATCCGATAGCGGCCGATGTGGCGCGCAAACCGAGGCAGCAAGGTGTCGGGACACAATGTGGAAATTGTACCAAGTGAGAGCGAGAAATGGTCTCAAGCATCATCACGAGCTCGGAAAAATGAATCCGGCGATATAAAGGGTGTCAAAAAAGGGTAACGGTCGATGTGGCACGCACACCGAGGTGACGAGGGCGTTTTGGAAAAAATACCCAAAACATATGGGGGTGAGAGCGAGAAATGATCTCAAGCATCATCACCAGCTCGGAAAAATGAATCCGATGATATAAAACATGTGAAAAATGGAGAACGGCCGATGTGGCACGCAAACCGAGGCGACTAGTGGCGTCTGAAAAAATGGGCAAAAAATGACGGAACAGAAATAATGCAACGAAGTGACCATCATGACGGTCTCATCGTGCTGATTCCAATGGTGGAAACGGTTCGTAAAACGGACACAACAAGAAAGTACACTGTACAACGCAGACCAATGAGGCCGCAGGTTTCTTTTATGGGTAAAAGCGCTTGAGATACAACCCATTACGAGGGTTGCGCAAAGGACGGCCTTCGGAGTCAGCTAAGATGTATGCACCCTTGCCGAGGCAGGTTTGCACAATATAAGGGCCTTGCCACATGGATTCAAACTTCCCTTTACCGATTTTGTCGTGGGCTTGGTCATAGGCGAGGACGAGGTCCCCTTCATGGAAAGTTCGAGGGTGAACATGTTTATCATAACCGGCTTTGGAGCGGTTTTTGGCAGCTTCGATGTTCTGGAGAGTGGCCTGACGGTCTTCATCGGCTTGTTCGAGTTGCAGCAAACGCTGCTCGAGGGGGGAGGTGTCAGGGAGAAGCTCAACGGCGATCTGTAAGGCAGGAATCTGACACTCGATGGGGAGGACAGACTCTACACCGTGAACTAGATGAAATGGTGTAAAACCAGTGGCGGTCTTAGTGGAGGTGCGGTAAGCCCACAAGGCAGGGAACAACATGTGGTGCCAATTGGACTTATGCTTGTCAACCGTTCGTTGGAGGATGGTTTTGAGAATTTTATTAATGGCCTCTACTTGGCCGTTCCCTTGGGGGTAGTAAGCAGAGGAAAATTGGTGTTCATACTTAAGGAGGGTGGATAACTCACGCCAGACGGCATCTTCGAAGTGTGAACCATGGTCAGAGACTAACTGCTTAGGAACCCCGAATCGAGCGATGACATGGTTGAAAAAGAAGCGGGCAGCAGTGTCGGCGGTACAATTGAAGGTAGGCATGGCTTCCGCCCATTTGGTGAAGTAATCAACAGCGACAATAATATATTTGTGGCCGTTGGCAGACTGGGGTCTACATTCCATGAAGTCTATGGCCCACTTACAAAAGGGACCAACGGTGACGACTGGGTGTAACGGAGCAGGAGGTGTTCGAGCCTTGGGGGCAAAAAGTTGGCAGTTATGGCAGTGTTTGACCGCAGTGATGCAGTCGGTGAAAAGTGTGGGCCAGAAGTATCCGGCGTGGACGACCTTTTGGGCAGTGGCCATCCCTGAGAAATGGCCTCCGCAGGCACCGCTATGACAGTCATTAAGGACGAGTTCAGCTTCCTCGTGTGTAAGGCAACGTCGAAGAATTGTGTCAACTCCGCGCCGGTAAAGGACATCACCTAAGAGGAGATATCGAGAGGCCTGGTGACGGATGGGACGGTGTCCATTACGGGTAACTTTGGGTCTGAACTTCTGCGTGCGCAGATATAACAAGATATCACCGTACCATGGGTCATCGGACGAGATAGTGAACAGGTGATTGTCGGGTAACTCATCGTAGATTGGTTTGGCCGGGAGAAGGGAAGGGAGATCAGTAATAAGCTGGGCAAGCGCGAGGGATTTAGTGCTTTTAGGTGTTTTGAAGGTAAGGTCATATTCCTGGAGGATAATGACCCATTTAGCGACACGACCTTGCAGAAGCCGCCGGTTTAAAAGATATACCATGGGGTTAGAGTCGGCGACGACTGTGGTATGGATCATTAAGATATAGTGTCACAATTTTTGTACGGAAAAGACTACGGCGAGGGCAAGTCTCTCCTCATATGGGTAACGGAGGGGTGGACCAGACAAGGTCTGGCTGACGTAGTAAATGACATGCTCCTGGTGAGAAGCGTCTTCTTGAACCAAGACTCCGGACACGGCATGCTCGGAAGCCGAGACGTATAGGATAAAGTCCTGGGAGAAATCTGGAGGGGAGATCAGAGGGGCTTGTGTGAGAGCCTTCTTGAGGGCTTCGAATGCAGCTTCTGCTTGCTCATCCCAAACGAAGGGTATGTGGGTACGGAACAGGCGCAAGAAACCGTGAACGGTGGTGGCGTAATCAGGAACGAAGCGTCGAAGGAAGTTGGATCGCCCCTGCAGACTTTGGAGTTGCCGGAGCGTGCGAGGAGAGGGAAGGTCTAAGATGGCTTGGACTTTTAGAGGGTCAACAGTAATTCCTTTCTGGGAAACAATGAAACCTAACAATCGGCCTGCCGGAACGCAAAAGACACACTTGTGTGGGTTCAAGCGGATTTGGTATTTGCGACAACACAGAAAAACTTGTCGAAGGTCGTTAAGGTGGTCGGATCGTTTCCGGGAACGAGCTGTAAGGTCATCAAGGTAGACTAACAGGATATGGACCAAGTCGTGAAAGCAGTAGGTCATGGCCCGCTGGAAAGTGGCACCAGCATTTTTTAGGCCGAAAGGCATAACGCGATAGGCAAAGGTGACCCATGGGGTAGTAAAGGCAGTTTTGTACTGGTCCTCCTTACGGATCTGAATCTGGTTGTATCCGGAAAAACCATCCATGAAGGAGAGGACTTCATGTCCCGCGCACGCATCGATGAGCTGGTCAATAAATGGCGTGGGGAAATTGTCCTTGGGACAAGCGCGGTTTAAATCACGGAAGTCAGTACATACTCGAAGGGTGCCTTGTTTTTTGTTAACGGGAACGGGGTTTGAAACCCAAGTGGTATAGGCAATAGGATAAATGAACCCTGCCTTGCGCAGCTTCTCAATCTCGGCTTTAACAGCTGGGAGCTTTGAGGGATGAATGGGGCTTTGTTTCTGACGAACGGGGGGTACATCAGGCCATGTGTCAATGTGGTGCTCTATAATGGCAGGGTCAAGACCAGGCATTTTGGTATAGGACCAGGCAAAGACATCACGGAATTCTCTGAAAAGGTTTATGTAGTCCTCAATCTCTTGTTTACTGCAGAATGCTCCTAAAGTAATGAGTTCAGGGGCACGTCCTGGGGCAGCGATATCAACTTGGATGACAGGTGAGATGTTGGCCATGTTACCTTCCTCGAAGGCATCAGGAGCAGGAATAGGGTCCTTGAACCAGTCGACCTTGGTGGGGAGGAAGTCTTTGGATTCAACCGCGTATTGGGTAGCGGAGCTAGAGGAAGACACTTCTGGGATGAAGTAGGAACGATGATGCATATCATCCCAGGGATAATCCGGGGCAGTCAGGGCCTCAAGAATCTCCTCATCGATACGGAAAGTTTGCGTCGTCAACTCGGTTGACGAAGGGGTAGTGGTTGAAGAGATCATATAGATGATATGAACCTCTCCAGAAGGGGGAGAAACCGGGGGGTGGATCTCCTCAATGGTGGTTGGTGCCGTCTCAAGATCTAGATTGTTCATCTCATAGAGAGCTGCTCTGTAATCCGGGAGATCGGGACAATGATGTGAATAATGCCCGTAAATACCGCATATGGCGCAGGAGTGGTTGGTACGTAGGGACTTATCTTTAGGCTTGGGAGTGGGGTTTAGTTCGACAGTTGGGATGTTGGGGTCATCATCGAGCATCTGCATATGCTTCTGCAATGCTGGTAACTGTGGGCATTGGTGGGTTGCATGGCCCAACTCGTCGCACAGTGAGCATTTGGGAGGAGCACGAAATACTGGGGGGTTTTTGACTGTCTTGGGAGGTGATACAGCAGTGTAAGGTTGTGGACCTCTGCCCCCAGTGGGTTTGGGAGTAGGAGGAGGAGTCGTGGAGGACGAAGGGGTAGAGACACCGGGAGGTGGCTGAGTGGTAGTAGCCATGGGTTGCACCGGTTGGAGGACGATGTCTGGTGTCGGCGGGCGAACGGGAGGCGAAAGATACCATACCGGTAATCCCAAAGTCAACCCAGGGAGGCTAAGGGTAGCCATGACCGGGGCGCTTACTACTCCCGATGGAGGAACTAGGAAGGGGATCGTATGGATAGGTGTAACACCAATGTGGCTAGGTACCAATGGTGGTTTAGGCAACAAGGGTGGTTGATTGTTAGGTGGTTGGTTGTCGTGGGACAAGGTACATAAGTCAGACACGTCCGTGGGGGCCGAGGGAGGCGGAATAGATTGGAAGGTGGAAGTCATCGGCGCATCTGAGTAGACTCCAGGCCCCGTAGAGGAAATAAACGAGGTGGTGGCACGATAAACAGGTTGTTCAACCATGGGGAGAACATTTTTAGGTGCCGCGGGAGCGCTGGGATCATAGTAAGTAAGTTGGTCAATCTTGACCACGCGTCCATCATGGGGGAACATCATGGTACGAAAGACCGAGGAAGCGACCGCCCGCATAGCATACATGTAGCTGCGACCGAGTAAGAGGTTGTAATCAAGCTGGGCATTGATGACCTCGATATCGATGAGGACGGTTTTACCACCTAACTGGACAGGGACATTGGCTAGGAGACCTTGGGGCTGAGCCGAACGTCCGTCGTAGGCACGTAACGCAGTGGTTGACTGCTGGAGTGTAGGGGATCCCAACTTCTGCCATACGAATGTAGACATAACGCATGTGGAGGCACCCTCATCGATGATGCATCGATGGATGACAAGATTCCGAACGAAAACAGAAACTTGGAATGCTAAGGTGGAAGGCAGGCGTGGTTCGGACTGGTCCAAATCAAATGCCATCAAATTCGAATCATTTGGGTCAATCCCCCCAATGGTGGAGAGTAAAGTCTTGCGCTGGGAAGGGCATTTCTTCAAGACTTCTAATGCAGACATGGTTGCGGGAGATTGGGCTAGGTCGTCTACAATGTTGTAGTTTGACGCAGCACGCGCATTGGGGTTGTTGTTGATACGGCGAAGTGGGAAACGAGCTGCTTTGGGAGCGCCATCGACCGGCGGGGGAGGGATACGTAACGCTTGATCAGTGGGATGAGCGTTAGCGGTTTTATCAGTGGGAAGGGATTCAGAGGTGGAGCCATATTGGTTCCGACGGGTCTGTAGGTTGACATCATTGGAAGACATCATCAACAAGTGATGGGTACCTGAGTCAAACATGGGTTGATCAGGAGCGACGTATGTGATCTGTTGTTGTTGGGGTTGCGTGTTAGCTTGAGGGGCCAACGGCTGAGTGTTCACCATGCCTTGGGTTGGTAAGGGGTTTTGCAGCACCAAAGGTTGCTGCTGAGGTTGTGGGGGGTTGGGCGGTGCTTAAGGAGCCGCATGCCCTTGGAGATGGGCATCGTCAACCCAGAGCTGCCGAGCTCGCTCTAAATGTGGGCAAGTATGTGTGTAGTGGCCATAGACCCCGCAAATGGAACAAGGATGGTTTGTTCTCAAATTAGGGTTTTTAGCCTGCTTGGGCGGGCGATCAGGGTTTTGGTTAGCGGGGGCTGCATTGTTGTTGTCGGGGGGATTCGCCGATTGACCAGCTTGGTCTGCGGGTTGGTTGTTCCCCCGATTACGGCCCTTGCCGCGGTTCTGTTGGCCCTGGTTACGTTGGTTGTTCTGGTTTTGCTGCGGGTTTTGCTGGGCGTAAACTTGCCCTTGGTCAGCAGGTGGATTTTGAGGTTGCGCAGGTGCTGGAGCAGGCTGCGGTGGATGATATGCAGGTTGAGGCTGAGCAGGTGCTGAGGCTGAGCAGGTGCAGCAACCTGAGGGGGTTGCTGATATGGATGCGGAGCGGGTTGTGGGTGTGCCGCAGGGGCTGCCTGTGGCGGATAATAAGCGGGTTGGGCTTGTGAAGGCGCAGGAGCTGGGGCAGCCTGCTGATGGTAGTAAGGCTGAGGTGCGACTGGGGGAGCATAAGCAGGAGTCGCATAACCGAAGCACTGAGGTGGACATGAGGGTCCATGGTGATGTGTCATGGGAGCATACGAGTTGGTTGCTCCAGACTGTGAGGTAGCCCGCGAAAGGTCGGGGCTAGAGGTAGGACGTGCAATAGAAAATGGTTGAGGATGCGAAGAAACACGACCGATGATGCTGTCTGCGGCGTGGGATGCCCCCGACGCATCGTGATGGGAGGACTCGCCGCGAGGGGCGTCAGGTATAATGGTATAAAGGTAACCCGACTGGGCGTAAATGAGGTCGAGCTGCTGTGCCTTAAGGATGGCCTCTTCTTCAGACTAGGGTCTTTCTGAAGCTACATCCTTAGCGATAACAGGAAGAAGGGACTTGAGGAACCAATCTAGGAAGATACGGTCGTCTAGTTTGATCTTGCATAAGCTACGGCGTCGACGCCACTCATGGATGTGGTCCGTGATATGGGTAGCCGTGTTTTGTCTACAAGATAGAAGGATCTCAACGCCCGCGTCATAGCGGACAGGCAACTGGAAGAACTGCAGGAATGTCGAGGCAAGGGAAGCAAAGGTGGCATAGGTCCCATGAGGTTGCTCGATATACCATTTGGCTGCAGAGCCAGTGAAGGTGCGCTGTAAGAGACGGAGGCAAACAGAGTCATCCACTATGGAGTTAGAGGAACACCATAGGTGGAAAGACATGATATGGTTTTGTGGGTCCTCACCGGCCTTGCCCTCGAACTTAGGGATCTCAGAGGGGAGCTTGGTGGGCATATGAGGCCACGTAGGGTCATGTCGAATAGGGTCGTTGGTCAATCTGGCCAGGTCAGGTAGGTTGAGGCTAGCCATGAACGGCAAACTGGAAGAAGGATGTGACATAGTAGTGGGTTGGACCAAGTTGGGGCCAATGCCCCCAAGTGGAGGGACAGGATTTGGGATGGTGCCCCCAAGTGGCGGAACTAAGGTGGTGGAGGATGGTCCAGCACCACCATGGGTAGTGTGAGCCACTGATGTAGTGGGGATAGGTATTCCCGCTGCGGGAATAGGTACTGTGAGGGGAACAGTAGATGAGGGTCCCATGGAGGGCATACCCAAAACAGGTGTAGTAACTGGTGTAATGGTGGATGTGCCACCAATGGTCCCTATCACAAACGGAGTGGAAGTCATGCCAGCCATGGGGCTAGTAGGGGCAGTGTAAATAGGGTTCTCAGACTCTTCGTCAGAATCGGAGGTAAAGTAAGGGGCGTCACGATCTGGTGACGGAGTCCTACGTCGCTGACGAGTGGAGTCAAGTGACAAGGCTCTAGATCTGTGATGAGTGGTATCAACGGATAATGATCGGAATCTATGACGTGTGGTGTCAAGAGAACCGTGCTGTGGGGGCTCGCCCCTGAGGCACCGAGAATGTCTCGGGGACTCAATGGTGATGGATGGTGTCAAATCTCTGTGGGTTGAGGTGAGTATAAAAACAGCTCAAAAAGGCCTAATGCAATCGAGTGTGCAGAAGGAGAGCTAAAAAACAAGGCACTCAGGCCAACAACCAACTCAAAACACCCACTGCAACAGCTGTGCTACAATAGGTGGAGTGTCAACAAAGATGGTCAGAATACGAACAAGCAGCAGGTTTCCTAAAAAGAAAAAATGGTGGACTCACTAGACCAAAGGGAGGTAAAGGAGCATGCAAACACCTAACTAAAAGTATTCTGACTCAACTAAACATATCCTCTGCAAGGTGATGAAATCCAAGTCAGACAATATGAGTAGGAAAGCCAAGTGGCTATGATATCCCCCTACCGGGAGGGACACCGGGTAGTCAATCCTAGAAGAATGGCAACTAAGATACCCCGTTCATGACACGTCTAGAAAGGTGAATCTGTCGTTTAGTTCGTTGACCGCAATACCCCTATACAGGGATATCCCACGAATCGCGAAAGGTAGCCCTTCGGTTACTGAATGGAGTGCGGTATTCCACTCAGGCCTCCGGAACCAGTCTCCCGACTTCAACCCTCCTAAGGGAGAGGCCCTCTGATAAACTGGTCGTGACCGTGCCAAAAAGTACTAAGGGATTTTGGTTCCCTATTTGGACAACAACTATGTCTCAAGTGAAAGTAACCGAGGGGTGTTATTGGAAGCCTATCCCCCCGATCCTACCTAACTACAATGATTCTTTTGTGTTCCCCAAGTGGGGTTAGAATGTTGGTTCAGTTAGGTACTTTTTAAGGCTCACTTGATTTATGTGACAGAGTGTGTGCTCGTGAGGTTATGAACCCAAAATAGAAGTGCCACAAGGGGGGCAACTTCTAACTATCAATAATGCTGAAATTGAAACTTTTAACTTGCAAAATTTTCTGAATTAAAAATACTGAAATTTTAAAAAGATTCTGTAAAGGGAACAGAAATTATGTTGCAGAAAGGCTGTAAGGAAGTGAGCTGCAGGTAAGACAGGGGGCTGTTCAGATGCAGAAAATATTGCAGCAAAAGGGGCTGGGCTCAAAACAGGAAAAATGCAGAAATCAGACCGCGGGTCTGTGGCGAAACAGAACAGGAAGACCGCGGGTTTGAGGGCAACAGTGGCGGTCAGGTCGCGGCTTTCGGGCCAACAGACGCAGTCGGCACGCAGAAAATAGGGAAAAAGACGCAGTCGGGTCGCGGCAAAAGGGCTAACAGACGTAGTCGGGACGCCCGAAAGAGGCAGATAGCCGCAGTCGGGACGTGGGAAAATGGCCGACAGGCGCAGTCAGATCGCGGCAAACAGGCTGATTAGCCACGGTCGGATCGCAGGTAACAGACTTGAATCCGCCGGCAGGGCGTCGGAAGCAGTCTGAGAGCCGCGGTCGGATCGCAGGTAAAGGCCTGAAAGGCGCGGTCGGGACGCAACTGCAGAGAGAAAAGACGCGGTATGCGGCGGCTGAAAGGGACAGCCGAAAAGAAAAAATTAAAAACGAAACCAGAAATTCAAAATCTAGGGGAGTCGCCAAAACTGTAGCTAGGGTTTTACCCCTAGCTTGTGCAAATGAGCACCTACTAAGGAGAATGGACTCCTTAGTAGCAGTTCAGTAAATGTAAATAATTAAGTTAAAACAGAAATTAAATTACTTCTAAAACATGCATGAAACATAAACATCAAATTTAAAGAATGGCTTTTTTGTATTGATATTACCTTCAATGTGAAGGTTTGATGAAGCCCTTTGCAATGTCCGAGAGGATGCTCCAAGCTTCAATATGCTCCTTCTCCTTCTCCAATGGTGGGAATGGGCCAAAAGTGGCTCTCAAGGTGAAAGTAGTTCAATGGTGAACTAGGGTTTCGAGAGAGATTTTGGCAGAGTAAGGGTGCTTGTGATTGTGGATATGGAATAAGGGATCTCCATCACCTATTTATAGTTTTTTGGTGTTGGAGTGCTGACCCATGGTTTTGGGAAACACATGGTTTTATGCAGCTGTATAGGGTTTTTTCCTCCTTTTCCTCATTATTTTATATTTTTTATTCCCTTTTTAGGGGATTTTTGCTATTTTTGAGGAATTTTGGATATTTTTGGAGGAAAAAGGGGTTTTTTAGCCTTTTTTGGGCTATTTTGAGGGTTTTGTGGCCTTTTGGAGGCATTTTAGGCCTTTTGGAGGCTTTTTAATGGGATTTTTTGAGATTTTAAGGGAAATATGGTAGGAAAATGGACAAATGAGCCATATAATGTGGTAGATGAGGTAGTGAACACTTTTTGGGTGTTAACATGCATTAGAAACACTTACACATTTCTAAATTGCACACACATTAAAAATGTGCATGAGTTAAAATGAGTGCATGTTCATCCATGTAAATTAAAGATAAGCACAATTCTATTTGTTTATTTTTCCTACAACTTGCGGTGACTTCACCATATTTCTTCTCCCCAACATGAGTGGTGCATGAGTGCACTTTTTCTAACTAGGCCCAATCTCAATAAGGATAAGTAGGAGGGACATAACAACCTTAAGCCTGATTGAGCCTTCTTGAGCTCAAGCACCATGAACAACACATATAAACCATGTCATGAGTCCTCTCTAGGGAGTCCTTAATATCCAAGTTGAATATGGGCACCATTATGAGCTCTTGGGCATCATGGATAGGTGTCGGGTCCATAACCATAGTTAGAGGAGGGAATCAAGAGTCTTTGGTCCTAAACCTTAATTTTGAGGATCAAGCACTGTGGAAGACTCCTTGAACCTTCACATCTGACCTTTGTCGGTTAACAATCACCTCCAAGGTTTCTATAGGCCCCACCCCTAGGTTAGGTGTGTAACAAGAATGTGTCTAAAGGTCTTTCTGAAGTCAAAGGAGGATAATAATGGGTCTTGCACCCTAAATGCCACTTATCAAGCTCAATCACCATGAAAAACACCTACTAACCACAAAGCTTCTATGCCTATAGTGTTAAAACCATCCTTCAATAACCACACAACATTCTTTTACAATATATCTCTCCTAAGAGATGGATATGGGTTCCATCATTAAACCTCGACACATGCCCTTAACGAGAATGTGTCTCAGGTCAACACAATGAATCATTCCCAAGGACATGGTTATGGTTCTTTAACATTCGAGTGGGATATGGGTGCCATGAATAGGTTTTATGCACTGGAAATCAGACTCAAAGTCCAAATATAGTTCTAAGGGGGAAATAAGGAGCTTAATCCCTAAATGAACCTTCTACAGATCAACTACTTTGGATAGGGTAGGAAGACACTTAGGCCTTAATTCCTAAACATTTCTTCTTAGGTTAAATCATCGTAAAAAGCACGTACAAACCACAACATAAACCTCTCTAGGGGGTCTTTGGCATCAAAGTTGGATATGGATGCAATTAGCAGCTTTTGTGCACCAAGGATGGGTCATAGGGACTTGAACATAGTAGATGAAAGAAATCAAGAACCTTAGGATATTGTTGAATCTTCACAAGCTCAAGATCCTAGAAGGAGTCCTCAAACCAACACATTAGTCCTTTGTAGGGGTTCTTTGCAGGCCTTCAAGTGGGATACATGTGTTGTGAGTAGGTTTTTTCCTTTGAAAATGGATATGGAATATGCCACATGGTCAAGGGGGGTAAAAAAAGGCCTTAAGCATTAATTGAACCTTCTCAATCTCAATTGCCATGAACAAACCTTAGAAAGACTGACACAAGCCCTCATTAGGGGTCTTTTCCCTAATAAATTGATATGTGTGCTATTTAAGATGTTTCACACATTGTCAATGGGTCTCAAGACCTTGACCATAATCATGGTAGGGAAAAAATATCCCCCAAACCTTGACATTGGTTGAGGGAGGGAAACAATAACCTTTGGTCCTAGAAATATAAGCTTCTAAGGCTTAAGCACCATGAACACGTCCTTAGACTACCATAAGGGAGCATGGATGGTTTGTAGGGTCTTGAAAATCATTAAACATTGAAAACTAACATCTTAAGATCATATTGAAGCTTCTAGATACCAGGAGCCTTGAAGAAGTAATAAAAGCAACACATGAACTTTGTAGGGGGTCTTTGACCTCCAAGCATGATGCATGCACCATGAGTAGGTTTTGTGGACTAGAAATGTGTACTGAAGAATAAACATGGCAAGTGGGGACACAATAGCCTTAATCCCTATTAAACCTTCTTTAGCTCGAGCATCATGAACACCACCTAGAAACCACAACACGAGTTGGCCCCTCTCTAGTGTATCCTTGACATCCAAGTTGAATATGAGTGCCCAAGATGTCACAGATGGGTCTTGGGTTTGTGACCATAGTAAGGGGAGGGAACCACGGGCCTTTTGCTTGAAATATTGCCTCTTAAGCTCAAGCACCATGGACAAGTCCTTGAACTGCCACATCTAACCTTTGTTGGTTAACAATCACCTACATGGGTGCTTCAGGCACCATCATACTTTAGTTGTGTACAAGGCATGTGTCTAGAGGTCTAACCAAGATCTTAGGAGGAGAATAATTAGTCTTGTCCCCTAAATGGAAATTGTTGGACTCAATCTTAATGAACAACACGTACTACTAAAAAAACTTTTACAACTATAGTGCTATAGACATCCTTGAACAACCATACAAGACCCTTGTATGATATCTTTGGCCTACCAGAGGGATACATATGCCATGATTAAACCACAACACATGCCCTAAAAGATAATGTGTCTTGGGCCCGTCCACGCCCATGAATCATTATTAGGGCCATGGTTAGGGTTCTTTAGCACCCGAGTGGGATACAAGTGCCACAAGCAGGTTTTGTGCGCTAGAAATGGAATTCGAGGTCTAACATTGTTGCGAAGATGGGGGGGGACAAGGGGCTTAATCCCTAAAAGAAGCTTCTAGAGCTCAACTGTTATGGGTAGGGGAGGAAAACACTTGAGTCTTAGGCTCTAAACACCACTTCCGAGGCTCAATTTCCTTGAACAACATTAACAAACCACAATAAAAACCCTCTTAGGGGATTTTTGGCATCAAAGTTGGATGTGAATGCCATTAGGAACTTTTGTGCACCTAGGATGGGCCACAAACTCAAACACCATGAACGAGTCCTTGAACCACCACATTAACCTTAGTTAGTTATTCATCTAAATTGAAAGTTAACATGGTTATAGTTGAAAACATTTTATGATAATAATACAAATGCAATAATAATTTTTTATGAACTTTATTTGATATGTGATTTGGGATGCTACTAGAAATTTAAAACTGGTCTCTTGACCTTAGGGTTTTGAATGTTTTTGGAGTGACAATTGTAAACCTTGTTGAATTGTTGACTACCTTGTTAAAATGGTAAATGTGGATGTTTTTAATTTATGAATATGGTGTTTTTGTTTTTTTATTTTTAATAAAGATCGTAGATTTAAATTTAAATATGTAAATATCTCCAATAATATTATGGTTAATAATAATAATAATAATTGTTTAAGGTAGCCAAGCTATACACCAATTTGATGTATGAGACCCACTTGTTTGTGGGAATGGACCCTCTCTGCCCTACCATGTAATGTTAAATTACATAGGTGTCACATACCCTACCCTTCCTAATTTGAACATATAACCTCCTAGTAAAAAATATGTATAATGACAAACTAATTTAATAATTAAAAAGGTATTATGAAATGCATTTTAAACCGATATGTAACATGCCGCAAAATAAAAATAACGGACCTGTTTCCAATCCCGTCGTGGGATAAAAAACGCTGCTACCACACTTCTCTTGATGAACTGGTTCCAAATTTAGACTGACCCCGACCAGGGTTTTGTATTCGGATCAGGCTCAGTTGATGGAGCTCAAAGGGGATTATTGGATAGTTACTCGGTTTAAAAAATAAATAAATAAATAACGCACCAGTTATGTGGCCAATTTTACAAAACGACTCCGTTGTTTAAGGAGTTGGCAAGGCCACCGAATCTATCGATGAAGCTTGTGACACTAATTTGGTACAGTGAAAAGCTATTTATATTGCTCGCATGTTCATTTTTCTTCACATGCAAATTAACAAACGATAAGAGAAATCTGTATCAGCGATGGCGTCTTGGGTGAGACAAACTGTTGGGGCGCTCAAAGACGCTGGTAACATCGTGTATGCCAAGTTGAAAAGCAAGAGGTCAGATATTGATATTGCGGTTCTGAAATCTGCTCGCCACAACGAAATCCCTCCCGAAGAAAATCACTTTCTCATTGCTCTGGCTGCAACGGAATCCTCTGAGTTACTACACCATCTCAGACATGCCGTGGAAATGCGACTAAACCGAACCAAGAACTGGATGGTCACTCTGAAGACCTTGGCACTTATTCATCGACTCCTCAGGGATGCTCAGATTCCCATTTTCACTCATGAATTCGAGCAGCAGCACAATTCCTCTCATAAAGCCCTACTCGCGTCGATCTCCCTACATTTCGAGGATAATTCCAGTCCCCTCGCCCTGGAATGTTCTCTCTGGGTTCGAAAATACTCCTCTTATTTGGCTCGAAGACTTTGTTGCAACAGGATTCTCAAGTGCGCAGACAATATTGTGGGTGAAAATCAAAATAGATTGATCTCCGAGGATATGGAAGCCAAAGAGCTTTTGGATGGTTTGAAGTCCCTGCAACTGCTCGTCGGCTGCCTCTTAAAATGCTTTCCTCATGAAAGCTCCCTTACAAACAACTCCCTGATTCAGTTCGTCCTCGATTTACTCATGAAGGAATGTTTCAATATCTACGCAGCCCTTAATGTTTGTATATGCAAGCTCATGGATGAAGTGCCAACAGAAAAAGCTCTATGCCTTGTGGATGTTTATAAACGTATTTTGCGAGAGTCTGAGAAGAAACTTACGAAGTTTTATCATAGATCATGTATAGTGGTCGTAGCACATGGCGTCCACACTGACAACCCTTCTCCTGAATCATTCTCGACGCAAATAAAGGATTACATTACAAAATACAAGCATCGTCTTTTTGAGATGGAAGATTTGGAGCGTAGCTCCATCCATGTCCATTTAGAGGCCGAGAAACACGATATTACAAAGAAAGAAACAGCTGATAAGAGGAATCTATGGATTCAGCAGGATAAAGCTGAAGAAACTCAGCGAGATAATATAGCTGGTGGCGTAATGGATGAGAGTTTTTCATAAGCGTACCGTGACTACTGCTCGTTGGAATATCAACCCAGTTGAAGACTACTTATGAAACCTTGTTGTCTTGTTTGGTAGGTATAATTTGAGGTCCGGTTGTGCAAAGTGAATTGATGAATGGCATATTTGATATTTGGTTTACGTTATAGTTCAATACAATATCCATACTTATTCTTTGAATGGGCGAAAGTAGTCTGGCTTCCCATAGTGTCTAGTAGGTCTATGCATGGATGTTATAGTATTATCATTTGATTATAGCATTCAAGGATTAAAAATTGTTACAATTCTCATTATTATAATCGTATTTTTAGGTTTTGTGATGTTGAAAATGTTCATTTTATATCTAGATTCATATTTAAAATTAATCCATGCAAAATTCACTTAGCTTAAAATAAAGTTTTTATCCCAAACAAAATCGTTAACATAGTTATTTGTCAAATAAAACAAAACTATACCTTATATTTATAATGACCTCAGCCAAATATGTAAAAGATACATGGATTGTTGAGAAAATTGCATTGAATTATTAATTATGTCTTTCCCTACAGTTAAGTATCTATTGCAATAATGGGAATGCTATGAATCTTTATCATATTGACGAGGATAAACACTACATACAAAACATGATTCATGTGAGGATTTTGAAAGGAAAGGTTTCCAAGCTACTCTACAAAGATTGTATTAAATGACGGATATGCCAATATGGTGGTAAGATTATATAATCTATGATAGATATAATGTTGTGGAAGGGAAAATCATATTAAATATTAGATTACAAAGAATGTGAATATAAACAATTTTAGACTTTATATGCCAAAGTAATGTATTGGGTGTCAACCTTGAACCTTGATCACAATTCAAGTCCATCTTTATCTAATAATGAAGTTACAATGATAATTAACCATTCGAAAGCTCGAAGTTTGGAAATGAAGGGTTGTTAAAAATATAACCCTTTTTTTTTTTAAATTATTTTTTTTTGGAAAGGAGATTTTTTAATTACCCTTCTAGGATAGGTTCAAACCCAAACTAAAAAGATTCAATTTTAATTATTGACACTTTTCACTCAATATATATATATATTGGGTGATATATAGGTTTTTCATTTAATCTTTATAATTGAATATATATATATATAGGGTGATATATAAGTTTTTCATTTCATCTTTATAGTTGGAAAATGTGTGTTTATTGTATAGTAGAGTAAAAATTTATTTTTTATAATTAAATTACATAAATTCATCTTAAAATCAAATAAACAACATAAAAAAGACACCACATGTATTTCATAAACAAAGAATAGTCCAAAAGAAAATTGAAACCCTAATATATAATAAATAGAAAACTCTTTAAATCATGAAAATCAACTTGTGAAGAATTTACTTATATTAGGCAAGTTTTAGGGATTTAGAATGTATAATAAAGATATGTTTAAGAATTATATATCGAAAACTCTTTCTCTTTCGACGTATCAATCAAAGTGGAGGAGGGCAGATTGGTTTCACTACTTTGGAATAATGCCATGGTTTTCTCCATCATTCTTTCACCACAACATACGGCTGCAGCCTGCAGAATACCGCGGGGGATTCGGAGATAGTGACAGGCAGCGACGAATTGGCAGAGAGTGGAGGGATCTATTTCCATTTTCTTCACGAACTCTTCATCCAAATCCTGCAACCTCAAACGCCTCTGAAACTCATCCTTCTCCTCCTCCGCTAACTCTGCATGTAATTTGCAATACTGGAGAACCTTTTCCAGAATTGTGGCGGAAACTTTAAGCAGAGGAATGGTGGTGTGACTGCCCAGGTCATCCATCGCCGTATTTATGAGCCCCGAAATGGATGCCACCGTCTTCTCTACCTCCACTATCTGCCCATCCGAGCTCTCCAATCTTACAATCTCACTACTGCGTTCCTTCGCTACCTCTACCTCATCCATGCCTGCCTCACTGTTCATCGCTCCGTAGATACGCTGTATGAAGGATAATGAGATCGTATGTAAGCCAAGTAGATACGGTGTATGAAAGAACCGAGAAGGATAATGAAAGAACTCAATAGTATCCACAAATCCAATCTAATGCAATGCTTTTATACAAAACGAAACGTTGTGTTTTCCTACAAAACGAAACGTTGTTGGAGTTATATTAATGGCTCCTCGAGAGCCGACATATAGTGATGGTTCTGTATTACATTTTCATTTTTCTAATTTCAACAGTTTTGGTACTTGGATTTTAATTTTGGTTTTTTATAAAATAAAAATTTTAAGTTGTTAGCGGCTCTTGTTCGCTGATGTCCTCTTTGTAAAGAATTATTTGTCACATTATCGGTTTTAAAAGGCCTTAAATCATGGATGCATTAATCACTAGAATACATGCTAGAATGGGTGGTGGTTAGTGATGGGATTATAAACAAAACCCCTTCTTAATTACTATTAAGGATAATGTTGACTCATTGATTAGATGTAAACCCACGAGTGTTCTAAATGCTTCCTTGTGTTGGATCCATGGGAGGGGATGTGACAACCACCATCCTCTCTACCTCCAATATCTCACCATTCGATCTCTTAAATATTACAATCTCACTACTGCGTTCCTTCGCTACCTTATCCATGCCTTCCTGGCTCTTCATCACTTTGTATGTAGATCTATGGTCTATGAAAGAACTCAAAATAAGGATAATCAATTCATATGTAATAGATATGGTCTAAGCAAGAACTCATGAGGATAAATCTAATCTAATACAAAGTTTTTTATTCAACACGAAATGTTGTGGGACCTTATATTAATGTCCGATTGAATTACATATCTCAAAGTGGATATACAAGATAAGGCATGCAACAGATGGTAGCATCGAGAAACACAAAGCAAGGTTTTGGGCCTAAGGGTTCTCTCAGAAAGAGGGAGTGAACTACAAGGAGAGGTTTTCTCCAATGTCCAGGTACACTACTATCGGAACTATCATTTCACTTGCTTCAATTATGGGTTGGAGATTGCATCATATGGATGGAAAGACCACGTTTCTCAATGGTGAAATTGAGGAAGAGGTGTACAAAGAGCAACCTCCATGCTTTGTCATACGTGGCATGGAGTCCCGTGTCTAAAAATTGAAGAAAGCACTATATGGACTCAAGCAGGAACCCAAGGCTTGGTATTCAAGGATTAGCAGATACTTGATGAGTTTGGGCTCCACCAAGAGTGTTGTGGATCCCAACCTTTACTACAAGGTTGTCAATAGTGATTTTCAACCTTGATAATATATGTTGTTGACCTATTTATTACCAGAGCATTTCAACAACTCATAGTTGAGTGCAAGAGGAAGTTAGCCTATGAGTTCAAGATGAAGGATCTAGGGAAAGCAATTCGAATGAATTCTACTTCTTCTGCTCTCCCAATGAATATGTGTTAGTGTCTATGGGAAACTCGCAATGAGGTAATTTTCAAGGATATAGCTCCATTCTCTATGGAAAATATCTATGGACTAAAATACTCCCTCCCAAAGTCTCCACCATCAAAGAAGCATAACCAATCAGAATTATAAATGATTTGGAATTCGATCGACATGCTCCCTATGGTTTCTACGACAATGCTTCATAGGGGAATCCAAGAAGAAGTGGTGCAAGTGGATATATAATTTTCAGTGGTATTCAATTGGAATGTAAAAGAGGAGCGAGGAAAAATATAAATAACTATGCAGAGATTATGATTTTGGTAACACTTCTTTCTCTTGCTTGAGAAATGGTTTCTCTACCATCAATATTTTCTCGGATTCGATGTTGGCAGTAAATTGGTTTATGGAGAACTCTCACTGCTCAAATCTTCGACTGCAGCCAATGCTCACGCGAGGTTTGGTTCTCAAATCCATATTATCCTTATGATCCTTCTTTCATATGTACAAAGAACATAATTCAATTGTAGACTCTTTGGCGAAGGAATTTTTTTTATTAGAGGATGGTCATCTCTAGGTGCAAATATCATTGATGGCAGATTGCACATAAAATCAAGTTCAGCTGTAGTTTTCTATTTATCAGGTATTATAGACATATGGTTGATAAATTTCTCCCATATCTTATCTATTCATTCAACATTCTCAAATAGATCGAGGATTCTCTCCTTTTTTGCTATGTTATCGGTTGAGATCTGCTCATTGTTATTGCTTTTTGTATTATGAGGCTAGGATGAGCAATGATGCCCTCTTTTTGTTTTTTGTCATAGATGAGATTTATCTCTCTTTGTTATGGACCATATGAACTCTTTGAATCTTTTTTTAGATGTACGCTTCTTTTTTTCTT
The DNA here is from genome assembly GCA_027924585.1 of Larix kaempferi. Taxonomy (NCBI): domain Eukaryota; kingdom Viridiplantae; phylum Streptophyta; class Pinopsida; order Pinales; family Pinaceae; genus Larix; species Larix kaempferi. The sequence goes on along the minus strand of BSBM01000765.1, from coordinate 3,048,602 downwards.
TGGAAATACACACATACACACACATAATTTCTAAGAAGAATGTGAGCACTTTATGTCAAATTTTTTATGTATTCTTATTTACAAGTTAACTGTAAAACGTATTATTAACTGATTAAAGGACTTGATGTTTAGTTTATTATATCAGCACAATTTTCTTTTACTTTTAATAGACAAATACACAATGACATTCGTAAAACTTAGGAGGGCCTGCACACAATAAAAACTAAAAATTTGCGAAGGTCTAAGAAAATTGAGCCTAGATGCCAAAAGAGAAGGTATAATCAAGGGAATTAGAGAAATATGTGCTAAATTTTTAACACAAAAAAGGATGGAACACAAGTGGGCATATTCATTGCCGTCTCATTATTAACCATAAGCTTATATTGAATTACATCACACAAAAAACCACGAGAGAATACCATGGAACATAAAATACTATGGGACATCAAAGTGTCCTAGTCAAACTATATAACTAACTATTCAACCACTAATTAATGCACTAATGACTAGTGAGATTACAATTCTTAACACACCCCCTTACTCTTAACTGGGACAATATTCTCAGCACTATCAATGCCTAAGTGTTGTTTCTGAAACTCAAATGCAAGTGTTCCCAATCGTTTTTTGTCATAGATAAGATTTATCTCTCTTTGTTATGGACCATATGAACTCTTTGAATCTTTTTTTAGATGTATGCTTCCTTTTTTCTTTGGAAATACACACATACACACGCATAATTTCTAAGAAGAATGTGAGCACTTTATGTCAAATTTTTTATGCATTCTTATTTACAAGTTAACTGTAAAAAATAATATTAACCGATTAAAGGGCTTGATGTTTAGTTTTTTATACCAGAACAATTTTCTTTTACTTTTAATAGACAAATACACGATGACATTCGTAAAACTTAGGAGGGCCTGCACACAATAAAAACTAAAAATTTGTGAAGGCCTAAGAAAATTGAGCCTAGATGCCAAAAGAGAAGGTATAATCAAGGGAATTAGAGAAATATGTGCTAAATTTTTAACACAAAAAAGGATGGAACACAAGTGGGCATATTCATTGCCATCTCATTATTAACCATAAGCTTATATTGAATTACATCACACAAAAAACCACGGGAGAATACCATGGAACATAAAATACTATGGGACATCAAAGTGTCCTAGTCAAACTAGATAACTAACTATTCAACCACTAATTAATGCACTAATGACTAGTGAGATTACAATTCTTAACACACCCCCTTACTCTTAACTGGGACAATATTCTCAGCACTATCAATGCCTAAGTGTTGTCTCTGAAACTCAAATGCAAGTGTTCCCAATCGTTTTTTGTCATAGATGAGATTTATCTCTCTTTGTTATGGACCATATGAACTCTTTGAATTTTTTTTTAGATGTATGCGTCGTTTTTTCTTTGGAAATACAGACATACACACACATAATTTCTAAGAAGAATGTGAGCACTTTATGTCAAATTTTTTATGCATTCTTATTTACAAGTTAATTGTAAAAAATATTCTTAACTGATTAAAGGGCTTGATGTTTAGTTTATTATAGAAGAACAATTTTCTTTTACTTTTAATAGACAAATACATGATGACATTAGTAAAACTTAGGAGGGCCTACACACAGTAAAAACTAAAAATTTGCGAAGGCCTAAGCAAATTGAGCCTAGATGCCAAAAGAGAAGGTATAATCAAGGGAATTAGAGAAATATGTGCTAAATTTTTAACACAAAAAAGGATGGAACACAAGTGGGCATATTCATTGTCGTCTCATTATTAACCATAAGCTTATATTGAATTACATCACACAAAAAACCACGGGAGAATACCATGGAACATAAAATACTATGGGACATCAAAGTGTCCTAGTCAAACTAGATAACTAACTATTCAACCACTAATTAATGCACTAATGACTAGTGAGATTACAATTCTTAACACAGCCCCTTAATCTTAACTGGGACAATATTCTTAGCACTATCAATGCCTAAGTGTTGTCTCTGAAACTCAAATGCAAGTGTTCCCGATGGTTTGGTAAAAATGTCAGCCAATTGCTCCTTAGAGTCACAAAACAGTAAGTTGATTTATCCATTATTGACTAACTCACGAATGAAATGATACCTAGTGTCAATATGTTTACTCTTTTTGTGAAATAAATTATGCTTGGACAATGTTATTGCAGAACTATTGTAACAAAAAATAAGAGTTGAATCTTTTATATGTGTCCCATATCTTGTAAAAGTATTCTTATCCATACTGTCTAGCATGCTACTGTAGTTGTTGCTACATACTCTGCTTATGCAGAAGACATGCTGACAATGGGTTGTTTCTGAGAGGCCCATGATATCAAATTGGTACCCAATTGGAAAGCATAACCAGATGTGATTTTCCTATCATAAATATTTCCTGCAAAATCACTGTCATTGTTTCCTATGAGAGTACTTTATCGTGAATGAGAGTACCAAAGTCCAAAACCAATTGTGCTTGCAACATATCTCAGAATTATTTTACCAAATTTCAAGCAAGATTCTTTGAGAGACTCCATGAACCTAGAGATCAAGCTAACAACATAAATCAAATCAGGTCTAGTTGCAGTCAAATACATTAAAATGCCTGTGAAATTCTGGAACACAATAGATCATTGAGCTTGAGAAAATCTCACAGTGAAAAAATTAGGAATAATTTGCTCTATGAGAAACCAACTATTGTGAAGAATTTGCTCTATGAGAAACCAACCGTTGTGAAGAATTTTCAAGATCAAGTTGTACCCCACATAAGGACAAGTCCAGTGGGAGAATCGCTACCCAAAAAACCGTCAAAATTATTTTTGATCTCGTCTTTGATGTTGGAGAACAAGCATAAGAATAGATAAATTCAAAATTGTTGTTCTGTATGTTTTAATAAGTTGAAAATCAACTCACTATTTGGTGGTATTGCTAGTTGTGAAGTTTCCTTTTTAGTTAAATTATTGTTTTTGGTTCTACCTTTCTTGGTGGGAAATATTTGCATTCGATATTTAATTTCTAGATTTTCTCAGTTTTTCAGCTTGCTGGTTTTAATGTCAACATTTTTCAGTTTAATGTTCAGCTTAGTTTTGGATGGCTGGAAATTATAACAATATTTTTCAGACAATTTAAAACAGCGTTGTAACTCAATCTTATGACAGAAAAATAAATAAATGCACACATAGGAAATTTTTCAGACACAAATATTTTTGGCCAATAGCCCTGGAAAATCCCCCACGAGGAAAACCAGTAAGAGAGAGAAAGAGATTTTATTATTTCTTCTAATAAAAAATTCAGAACAGTAATTTTCAGTCAAAATACAACTTATCTCAACTAGAAAAAATCACCCAGCTGACTGCCTTGATTTCTATGCAAATGCTACCTCGATTTCTATGCAAATGTTGCCTCGATTTCTGTGCAAACTCCTTCTCAAAATTTGTGCCAGAAATATCAGTTCAGTCATGCCCTCAAAAATTGTGCCCAACCACCTTGAAAACTGTGCCCAAACTTCTATACGGTACAACAATTAATGTTGAAGTACAGTCCTAAAAAAATGTGCCCAAAAACTCAGGTAAAGTGCCCACAACTGCCTCGAACTGCCTGTTGTACGAACTATGCAATAAATACAGCAGTACAACATCAAATTTCATGCTAGAAATAAATGCTTGTTGTATTGGGATATGTGCCCAGAATTTTCCTAGAAATATGTTCCCACAATCACTCTGTACAGATATCTCTCCTTGCCTTAGAATCCGTGTTGCTGCCTCGAAATTCATGCTGCTCTCTTGCTCTCTTCCCTTCACTTTCTTCACAAGAATGAATTCGATTTTGCCTTCCTTTCCTTTTTGGGGAAAACCTAGGGTAGGTTAATGGTTCTCTAATCCAACGGTGGAAAATGAGCTAGATCAGGGGATAAGATTAATCTCTCATTAAACCTCATAAAAAATTAAATTTATTCACTTCACTTAAATTTTCCAAAAGATGGCTTTATTCTCTAAAGTCAAATTAAATGCTTTTCACAAGTCATTTAATGCAAGGATCACTTTATTTCCCCCTTTAAGTGACTTAGGCAAAAAGTCTCTAGGGAAACACTTCCTAGGTACAAAAATAAACACTCCCTCTTACTGAGGAAGGTGTTCTGCACCACTCCCAACTTGTCTTTGAAGAAGACAAACTTGCCCCTCCCCAAATATTTCATCAGAATATCTGCTACCTGCTCATCAGTGGAAATGTACTGTAACTCCATAGCTCCTCTCTAAACGTAATCTTAGATGAAGTGGTATCTGATCTCTATGTACTTGGACCACTCATGGAAAATTGGATTATGAGAGAGATGGATGCAACTCTGATTGTCACAGTAAATCACCGTAGGTCTAAGATCCTAATCAAACAAATATACCAACAAATTACGAAGCCATAGTGCCTCGCAAGTAGCCTGATTGGATACCATATACTCAGCCTCAGTAGAACTCAAAGAGATGGACTTTTGTTTTCGATTGAGCCACAACACTGTTTCCGAACCCAAACTGAAACAACAAACAGAAGTGCTCTTCCGATCCCTCACATTTCCTGCCCAATCTGAATTTGTGAAACCAACCAAACTAACTCCACCCAAACCCCTGTAGTCCAAACCATAGTCCACTGTCCTTGCAAGGTATCTCAACACATGTTTTGTGGCAGTCCAGTGCACACTCCTAGGCTCCAGCATGAATTGACTAAGAGTGTTCACCGCAAAACATAAGTTTGTCCTGGTGTTGACCAGATACATCAATGACCCAATGAGATGACGGTATAGTGTAGGATCCACCAACTTACCCTCAGAAGCATGAAGTTGCTTCCAGTTGGTGATCATAGGTGTGGAAATCGTCCTGCAATCCTCCATCCGAAATATCCTCAGAATATCAATGCTGCATACTTCCCCTGTCCTAGGAAAATATGACCAGGCTCCTGCAAAACCTCCATCCCCAGATAATAGTGCATCAACCCAATGTCTATCATCTCGTACTCTATAGCAAGGTCTCTCTTGCAATGTGCAATGAGACACTCATCCCCAGTGATAAACAATTCATCAACATATAACAAAAGAATGAGAGGATCTCCACCAACCATAATGTAGAAAAGGTTAGGATCAGCCTTACTCTTCTGAAAACCCATCGATGTCAAATAAGCATCAATCTTGGAGTACCAATCTCCAGGAGATTTCTTCAGTCCATACAAGGCTTTCATTAGCATGCATACATGAGAATCTCTCCCATGAATCTCAAAGCCCTGTGGTTGCTCTAAGTAAACCTCCTCCTACAGAAGACCATTGAGAAATGTGGTCTTCACATCCATTTGGTGGATCTTCCAACCCATCTCTGCTACTATAGAAATCATTGCTCTGATGGAAGAATAACAAGCAACCAGCGCAAAGGTCGCATCATAATCAACTCCCTCTATATGTGAAAACCCCCGTGCCACAAAACGAGCCTTGTACTTATCCACATTGCCATCTACAACATGTTTCACCTTGTAGATCCACTGGTAAGTCACAACAGACTTCCCCTATGGTATTTGTACTATCTCCCATGCATCATTCTTCATGATGGAATGGTATTCTTCCATCATGGCATCTCTCCAAACCTTATGCTAAGATGCCTCCTCAAATGTGGAAGGCTCTAAATCATGAAGACTCACAACTAGATCCATCCCCAATCTATTCGGCATCACAACTATCATGACCTCCTCCTGCGGCCTACCAAATGCCTTTGCTTCCTTCAAGGTCTCAAGAAGCCATTTAGGTTTCCTCTTCCTTGAGGGCTCCTCCGAAACTGGTCTCTCCTCATCTGAAGACCTACAAGAAGCAGATGGTCCAACACCCTATGGACCAGTATACCGTGAACTAGTCACTAATGAACCTGTAACATGAGAACCAGAACCTGTCCCTGGAGTACCTGCTGACTGAACCACTGAACCTGAAGAACCTGTGCCTGTAACCTGTGACCTAGTCACTTCAAAAACCTGTGGACCTATGATCTGTACTGAAGAATCCTGAGTCACCTGAGGTGTGGAAGCTGATGGCTCCCCATGCTCCAACTCTCTAGACTTCTTGAAGGCTCTCAAGTCATCAAACTTCACTTCCTGCCTAACAACAACCTTCTTATGGCCAGGAAGATAAATGCGGTAAGCCTTCAAAGTCTCATCATATCCCACAAAGATGCCTCTCTCTCTCTAGTGGGATAAAACTTTGTCCTCTTCTCAAAAGGGACATGAGAGTAAGTCAAACAACCAAATATGCAAAAATGGCCAACCTTGGGCTTCTTTCTTGTGAACATATCCTCAGGATTCTTCCTCCACAAGACACAATGGGGACTCTTGTTCTGCAGATAAACTGCAGTGCTACAAGCCTCTTCCCAAAGAAGGAACGATAAACTCTGATCATGAAGCATTGCTCTCGCTGCTCCCATAATCGACCTTTTCTTCCTCTCTACAACTCCATTCTGCTTAGAAGTGTATGGAACTGTCAGTTGTCTTTGTATGCCCTCCTAAATGAAAAACCCATCAAAATCCTTTGAGGTATACTCACCCCCATTGTCCAATCTCAACACCTAAATCCTCCTCCCTGTCTAATTCTCCACAAGGGATTTGAACCCTTGGAAGACTCTCAATACTAAGGGTGACTTATTGCTCCTCAAGAAGTAGATCTAGGTCTTCCTGGAGTAGTGATCGATGAAAGAGATATAATACTCAAATCCAGTCAAAGAAACTGATGACATGGGACCACATATATCAGTATGGATCAAATCAAGTACTCTTGTTGATCTGCTGTCACTGCTTGAAAAAGCAGTTTTGGTGTACTTTCCCAAAGCACATCCCCTGCAAACATCACTCTGTTGTGTTTTGAACTCTGGTAAACCTGTAACCATGCTCCTCAACAATATCAAAGCTGGGTAATGCAAGTGGGCCATCCTCCGATGCCATAGCTCGCAAAGATCACTGTTGTTGCTATGTGCCAAAGCATGCTGAGGCTGAAACAAGAGCTTGTATAGTTTTCCACATCTAACCCCAATGTCCATGGAGGTAGATAATACAGTAGTCTTGGGGAATACCTGCACTCACCCATCCAAGAAACAAACCCCAAGACCCCTATCCTCTATGGTGGAAACTGATACTAAGTTCTTCTTCATCCCAGGGACAAATAACACATCCCTCAGTATCATAGGACTCATAGAGTCCCTATGAAAGGTAATGGTCCCACGACCAAGTGCTCTGACAATGGTGTCATCTCCTAGTACAACCTCCACATATGTACATGTTTGTGAAAGCTCAGAGAACATCTCTCGAGCACCTGTCATGTGTCTCAAATCTCCACTGTCAATATACCAAGTTCCAGTGGTGGATGCACTCATCTGATGGCCATTCAACAAAGAATACTCCATCTCCATATCCAAATTAGTGATGGAAACTATAGAGGCTCTCTCTCTCTCAACATGTCCAGCACATAGATAAAACTCTCTTTGAAATCTCTCTCCAAAGTCATCAACCTTTGCTAAAGCTGCAGTCTGTTGTTTCTACTTCTTCTTGCTTGGACAATGTGAAGCATAGTGCCCAAATGCCTAATATGCATAACACTTGATTTTACTCAAGTCCTTCTTCTTCCCACCATGCTGCTGCTGCTGCTTGGCCCCACCCTGCTTGGGGCCCTTCTTCTTCTTCTTTCCCTTTGTTGTCAATGCCACATTCTACTCATCTTCCCTACCATGTGAATAATTTCCCTGTACTAGACCTCTCCTGGTCTCCTCCTGCACAAAATCATCCCAGAGTCTCTCCTATGAAGGTAAGTTCTCCCTACCCACTATAGCCTGCACAAATGCACCCCAAGGCTTAGAAGCCCCATTCACTATTGTCAGCACAAGCTCAGTAGCAGTAACCACATCCCCAACTGTTGTTAGCTCATCTCTAACCGTAGATATCCTGGTAAGGTAAGATCTCACTCCCTGTAACATCCCGAAATTTCACAATTTTTTTTTCAATGTAGCATTAAATGCTTTACTTTGCTGTGCGGAATCATATTAAATGCTTCTATGTTGACATGCTGAAATAAATGTTTGTAATGATTATACAACTGTACTGTTTTGCGACGACGTCAATGCTTCAAAGGTTCCCTTTGCTATAGTTATTGTTTACATGTGCTAACTGTGTTCTTTTGTTTGTTGATGATGAAGGGGTCCTATGGGTTCCCCTAGGCTTACTTAGCATTTATGCTAAAGCATTTGAACCTTCCTTTTCGCAGATTACAGGTAAGAGAGTAATAATAATTTTGAAATTGAAAGTACAGAGATCTACATTATCGTCAAATAGATTTCAATTTTTAAAAGAGAAGTAGAATAGCTTGCAATACAATTCAGGGTAAGATCTCTTTGGTCATTTGTCTAAGTATTTATATTGAGTATTTTGAATATTTACAGGATCATATCCCAAGTTTGAATAACCTTACAGTAGATCCTTGTATAATTTTTGATCTTGTACTTTTTATGATTGATCCACGTTTTGTTGTGAAATAAACATGTAAAGTGTTCTAAGAATCATACTATGGCTAACCGGTATTAATATCTTACCTTCATACTATTAATCTTCACGCTTCTCCTAAGGTGATACTTTGGATAATATCCATACTTAACATATTATAATCCATGGCTATTACTTGTACTTGAATGGTCTTATTACATTAACCTATGTATGTCCTAAGTACAAGGGTATGGACAATAGCCACTACCATTATAAAAATAATTACTATGTTAGGCTATCTCCATGGTTTGTACCATTTAATATTCTAGAGTTTGGACAAGTTTTATCATCATACTAACTTATATTATTGATAGGGTCTTTATACAATACATAGGGTTTTCGACAATAAACAACGTAAATCCTAGACCATGGTTGATAACTTTACTTACGAAATATCATGTATTAAATATAATATGCAACCCTATGACCATGTTGCAGGTCTCCAAGGGTATGATCGAGACTATGGACTAGGTTATCGTGCAAAGGCATCACGCTTGGGCACAATGATATGATGGCTTGATAATTGGTAACTCATACTATATTGTAAAGCAGAAAGGTTACCCGTGTGATATGTTGGTTGCAAGGTTCATTGGTAAGATGTCGTACTGATGGTAGACCGGATCATTAAAGTGCATTTATGTGATGATGGTGGAATTCCTATTGGCATCCATCGTGGTTGGTTTGATGTGGTAGTTCTTGGTAATAACTCAACCCTAACAGCACTTGGCTTACCTTGGCTATGGTGATGAGCTTGGCATTCATTTTGCAAGGGCGTGGGTGTATTGTGGCCGACAGGCCTGCAAAACCTTAGGGTTTTGTTTTCAGGTTTTGGGAGCTCCTCGCACGATTCGAAACTATGACCTGAGAGGGATTATTGTTTCAAGTTAATAGTTTAAGAGTCGAGCTCTCGTGTGGAAGTAATAGCTGTATTCATCAAGCGAGTTATGTGTGACTCAGGATTCAAGCCGGTTGCAGAGGTTATTGTTACGACCTTCAGTTAAATATTAAGGTAATGTCTTACTGTAATTTTCATATGGTTGCAATAGTCAGTATTTTGTTTAGATTTGGAATAAAATTTAACCACCTTCTGTGTTCATGGCAGGTTCTGTCATCTACAGGGTTCCACGCAAACGCTAAGTGGGAAACTACTGCTTGAAATGGCAAGTCTCAGTGGTTTCTCCTGGCAACTGTTAGTTGTGTTTGGTTTGGCCAGAGCTTTCAATTTTCCAAAGAATATGTGGTCACTGTTGTAATGCTTACATTCTGTAAAGCACACGTGGGGAAGATTGAATCCTCGACCTACCCTTTTTATGTACTCTACAATGTTATTGTATGCCAAAATGTATCACTTGTTTACCAAGGTTTTATCCCTTGACTAAGCTATAAATGAGAAGGGTTTGGACTAAGATTTTTATGCTGTAAAAGAAGATAGTACCTAGAAGTGATGCTCTGTGTTATTTTAATGTTGAAGTAATTGTTAATGGCTGAGAGCCGAACTGTCTCGTTTTGTAACTTCGAACCCTAATGTTTAAGCTTTGTTTCATTGTAAGATTTGTTTAAATATGAATGGCATCGAGTCCTTGGTTATATGCGTAACTAAAATGTTGAGTAAGGTTTTCAGTATTGAAGGCCAAAAGGCTTGGTTCTTCGAACTATAGTTTCAAGATCCAATTTGTTGTATGCAAGGAATTTATCGATATGTAGTTGTTTTTGCTACTGAGACATGTCTAAATGATTTTGCTTAGTGTTGGGTTTGTTACCCTAGGCTCTTCCTATAAGGAATGGTTGTTTTTAATGTTTAAAGTTTGAGCCTTGCCATCAAATAAACTTTGTTGTGTTGAGGTCACAACTGTACAGGATATGTTTTCATGCATTTATAAAATAAAATATAAATGAGGCATAGTTCCTTAGTCAAAACCTGTTTAGTGAATTCTATGTTTTGAAAAGGGCTTTGTTTACTGGTATTAATACATTGCGATATGTAGAAGTGATAAGGGTTTTGAACCTGTAACTGTTTGGTATGCAATTTCCTTCTAAGGGTCAAACCCGTTTTGGATACTTCCTTCGTTTTGCAGCAAAAAGGAAAGTGTTAAAGTTAGGGTTTTGCATTTGACTAGCTAGGATTGGAACCTTGGGGTTTTTAATCTGCAATGGAAGTGTTTTAGTTTATAACTATAGTTTGATATTTAAGTAAAAAATAAATAATATGAATAATGAGAGTGAGATAGTACTAAATAACAATGATGTTATTTGCAATTGATAAGAATCTGTTTAAAGATGTAAGTACTTGTAGTAGGTTTTGTGTAATTTGTAATGTTTATTTTGCAGCTGTTATAATTCATAAATGTTGATGAAATAAGATAGTACAATTTGGAAACTATGATGTGTTAAATAATTGATAAACTACTGTGTATTAAACACCTACAGTAAAGAGATCGTTAACGTGCAACTTAAACCTAGATTTATACAAAACCTAGAATTGTTTGAATTTCTGTTATTTCTTCTATGGTAAAAGAAAACTATTTTTAATGTTTGCATAACGAATATGTAACTACAATATTTTAAGACTGAGAAAAAATATGATATAGTTAAATTTACAGAATACAACCAAGAAAGGGAACTTAATAGAGTTAATCTATTCATTCATCATACCCACTAAATTATCCTTCATCTATTCTAATCTTCCTTCTCTGTATTGGAGTACGATACATAAAACAGTATGGGGAAAAATACAGAGAGGGCATTTATTCAATCAATTCATAAATATATTCAGCAGTCTACAAAATCCTAAACAGATCAGAAAATCACACTTATACTTCTGCGTTATCATTAGTTAGCTAAATAGTACTAAATAAACAATTACAGAAAATACTTTAACTACTTAGAGGCTGAAATATCAAGTAGAACCTGTAACTGTAGATAGGGTTGAAAAACACCCAAGGAGGCCTATTCCTCCCAACCTTCTCCAGAAAAAGCAGTAAATCTCCTTGCCTCCTTTGGACCCTCGATCTTGTTTACCGAACCACCAGGTAGAAGAATTTTGTGTAGAAGCAAGGCACTGAATTTTGTATAATCAACAATCAATAGAGACTTGCCAAAAACCTCAATCTATGCACTCAGCAGTAAACAAGGCAGACTTACACCATGATAAAAAACCTATACTTCCCCTCATCGAATCTCTTATGTGCATATAGCAGAACCACAAGGTAAGTTTCCTCATCAGGAAAAGTGATGAACCTCAGTCCAAAAATCGATGGCTCTTAAAAATATTTCCTAGGTCTTTAGTGCTTAGTTTTCAATAAATGAGCCTCAAGCTCCGGTCCCATCTTTCAGTGCACTATGACCACAATTCAAGGGAGTTGTCCCATACCAACAACTAGTTACTTGCCTCATGATGCTGCCACTTGGCCATTTCCTTCTACCCCATATTCCATTCCACCTAGTGGGTCAGTAAACACTCTTTCAACATCTCTCCTTGGGTGAGTGTCTCCTATTTTATTTATTTAAATAATAATATTGTGCAATTACAGTCATCTTTGGACACTTGTCCAAATATAAAACTTTACAATAAAAGTTAAGATAATGTCTTCTTCAAACATAAAATGTTTTCAGTAAAGGGGTATGTTACAAACATCCCCACTTAAGCTTAACATCGTCCTCGATGTTGCTTATTCTTTGTTAGAGTCCCCCTGGAAGAGAACTGGATATGCTTCCCACATGTTACTTTCCAGTTCCCAGGTAGCTTCATCAAGTTCTAAGGTGCTTCCATTGCACCTTTACCTGCCCTATGGTACATTCCATAGCATAATTTCCCTCCTGTCGAAAATACAGTCTAGTTCCACCTGAAAATCGCCTTCGGGTTCCACCTGTATGTCATTCCAATTCAACACATGAGTAGCATCGTGCACATACTTATTTAAAACAAAAATGTGAAAAACATTATGGATTGTTAAATTGGATGGCAAAGCCAACTGATATGCAACAGGTCCAATCCTTGATAGGACCTCAAATGGTCCACAGTACCTTGGTGCTAGTTTAGCACAACTCCTAAGCATAAAAGAAATTTTCTTGGGTTTTACCTTTACAAAGACATGATCTCGAACCTGGAATTCTCTTTCAGTGCGTTTTAGATCTGCATAACGTTTTTGCCTATCTTGTGCAACTTTTAAGTTGCCTTGTATCTGTTTCACAGTTAGCTCCATCTCTTTTGACAAATCTGGTCCTAACATTAATTTGTCCACATGGTTATCCCAAGAAATAGGAGTACAACATTTTATTCATATAAAATCTCAAATGGACTAATTCTAGCATATGCTTGAAAATGATTATTGTATGCAAATTCAGCTAAATGCAGATAGTCTTCCCACTTAGTTGGATGATCTTTAACATACATTCGTAACATGTCTTCTAAAATATGATTAACCCTTTCAGTTTGTCCGTCAGTTTGTGGATGGAAAGCAGTACTGGAATTTAATTTAGTATTTAAACTCTTAAACAATGTTGTCCATAAATTTCCAGTAAACTTGGAGTCTGGATCATAAATAATTACCTTTGGAATTCTGTGTAAGTGAAAGATTTGCTTCATGAACACATCTGCGATGTTAGATGCTTTGAATGTAGTCTTAACAGGAATACAATCAGCATATTTACTAAGTTTATCCACAACCACCATTATGGAGTCATTTTGTTTCTGATTCTTAGGTAAACCTGTAATAAAATCAATACTTATAATTTCTCATTTCCATTCCAAAATTGGCAATGGCTGCATTAGGCTAGCTGGATGTTGATGTTCAGCTTTAACAGTCTGACATTCAAAAAATCTAGCTATGTACTCAGCCACTTCATTTTTCATGTTGGGCCAAAAATAATCCTTCCTTAGCATAGTTATCATTTTCTAATAACTAGGATGTCCCGAATAAGGACTTTTATGCACTTCATCCAAAATCATCAATTTAACTGTTGACACATTAGGTATATAAATTCTATTTTTATATGTCATTAAGCCTTTTTCATTAATGTTGTATTCTGTTATTAAATTTTCAGATAAATTTGCAGCAACCTTATCATGCAATTTTTGATAATTTTCATCTTGCTTAATTCCTTCTTCGATCTGATTTTCCAGATCTGTCTTAAATGTGTTGATTGCTGCCACAAAACTTAATTTGGCATTTCTGCTCAAGGCATCAACAACTTTTTTTTCTTTACCCTTAATGTGTTGAATTTCGAAATCATACTCGCTAAAGAAAGCTAACCACCTAGCTTGCCTTGCGTTAAGATTTGTTTGATCCAACAAGTATTTTAACCCTTTATTATCTGTCATTAGTATAAACTTTCTTCCAATCAAGCGATGGCGCCACATTTTTAGTGCATGTATCACGACTTCCAACTCTAGATCATAAGTCACGTAGTTATTTTCGTGGATTTTTAACTTTCTAGACTCAAAAGCAATAGCATGACCTTCTTGAGTTAAGACCCCTCCAAGTCATTCGTTACATGCATCAGTGCATACAATGAAGTCCTCATTATGATCATTAATTTTTAATATAGGTGTTGTTGTTAATAACTCTTTTAACTTCTTAAAACTTTCTTCGCATTTTTTATCCCATGCGAATTTCTTCCCTTTCTTTTGCAAGGAAGTTATGGGATTCGCAATTCTAGAGAATCCTTCAATAAAATTTCTATAGTAACCTTTTATTCCCATAAATTACCATACATTAGTCACGTCTTTAGGGACAGGCCACTCATTAATTGCTCTTATTTTATCTGGGTCGACAAAAAATCCGTCTTTAGAATTATGTGACCTAAGTACTGTATTTTATCTTTACAAAAGTCACATTTACTAAACTTACCATAAAGCTGATGTTCTCTTAATACTTGCTGAATTATTGTTAAATGTTCGTCGTGTTCTTATTTAGTTTTTTAGTAGATTAGAATATCATCAATGAACACGATTACAAACTTATCTAAGTACTTATGCAGAACATTATTCATTAAGCACATGAACACTGTCGGTGTGTTAGTTAGCCTAAAAGGCATAACTACAAACTCATAGTGCCCATAATGAGTTCTGAAAGCAGTTTTGAAAATGTCTTCATCCTTTATTCTAACTTGATGATATCTAGACCTTAAATCAATTTTAGTGAATATCTCTGCTCCGCATACCTGATCGAATAGATCGTCGATGTGGGGCAAGGGGTATCGATTTTTAATTGTCATTTTATTAAGTTGACGGTAATCTATGCACAGTCGCATGGTACCGTCCTTCTTTTTAACAAAGATAATTGGTGCTCCCCAAGGAGACACACTAGGCCTTATGTAGTTTTTATCTATTAATTTTTTCAGCTGAGATTTTAGTTCATTTAAATCCAGAATATTCATTCTGTAGGGATCCTTTGAGTTTGGTACCGCACCCAGTACTAACTCAATGGTGAAATCAAGTTCCCTTTTCAGAGGTAGTCTTGGAATTTCTTTCGGGAATACATCAGAAAAGTTCCTAAGAATGGGTATATCTTCCAGTTTTATATTATCTTCTTTATATGAACATTCATCATTAATAACATTCACAACAAACATTTTACAACCCTTTCTTGCAGCTCTCTTTACTTGTAAAGCAAAAATTTGTCTTACAGAATTTTTCCTATGAATTCCTTTTGTCGTTTCAGTAATACCTTCATTATTCAAACAAGTAAAAGACTTTTCATAAAAGTTAAGTACTACTCTATGTTGTTCAAGCCATTCCATGCCAATCAACAAGTCATATGACCCTAATGGTAAAACATTCAAATTGACTTGTGTTTTCAGCTGACTCATAAATACATCACAACTTTTGACAAAATCTATAACCTTTCTTTTAGTTCTTGTTGCTAGCTGAACTAACCATGAATTATCAAATTTTCTACCTTTAACTTGCAACTTTTCACTAAATCAGGTGAAATGTAACTCAAACCTACACCTAGGTCTATTAAAATGGAAATAGATTTGTTTTGTATCATACCTTCGATTTCGACCATAGACGTTTGATGGTCTACTTGACGATTTTCCAGCACTGCATTTATCCTGGGCATTTCTCTTGCTACGTCACCTACTGTAGGCTCCGCTTGTATGGTGTGAATGTTGTTGACTGTCTTCCTGTTGCATGGGCATTGAGCTCTAGTATGGGTTCCACTGCAATCATAACACTTCAAAGGTGCTTTATGTTCAGCATATCTATTGCTGTTATTATTATTGTTGTTATTATTATTAGGCACATTCCTTGCAGCAGTAAAATTCTGTGGTGCATTACCCCTGTAATTATTATTACTTGGAAAATTTCTGTTATTAAAATTTTCTTAAAACTTCCAGCATTCTGATTAAAACTTTTCTTTTTATGCTCAAAATTATTAGACTTATTACTTCTCCAACTCGATACAACTTCTCTTCTCTTGTTTTGTTCAAAACAGAAATTAGCCTTCCTCATGGCTTCTTCAAGAGTTGATGGGTTATCATACTCAATTCTGTCCTTTATGTGGAAGGATAAACAACTTAGAAACCTTTGTATCTTAGGTTTTTCTCCAACTAGGTAAGGTACATACCTTAACAAGCTGAGAAACTTGTTGCATAACTCCTTCATGGTCATTGAACCCAGCTTTAAATCATAAAATTCTTTTGACTTATCTTCGTAGGACTATTCGGATAAAAACTTTTTCTTAAACATGTTCTTAAATGTTCTCCATTTTATGTCTTTATCCTTAATATTTTTAACTCTTTTGGCATCTTGCCACAAAATATCTGCCCTTTCGGTCAGATTGTATATGGCCATCTTAGCTTTTAATTGAGATGAGTAGTTATAAATCTGAAAGTACTTCTTCATTTCGGACAACCATGCTTCAGCTGCATCTCCCTTTTCATTTTCGCCATTAAAAGTTGGTGGCTTTATCTTTTTAAATTCTCCAGTAATTTGTTCATGATGCTTATGCTTCCTCTTCTTAGAACAGCAATCACTGCCACTGCGGTCCTGATCAGAATTACAGTTACTTCGATCAGATTTAGATGAAGAGTAACTAATACTTTTACCATTCTTTGCTTTCTTGCTTTTATGTTTGTGAGACATTGTGCCAAAATCAGAATTTACTTCTGATTTCTTTCCTCTTTCCTCATTTTGGTAGTTTTCCATTAAAATATGATTTAACACTTCTTGCACCTTCCAAATTCATTCATTCTCTTCATTAACAGTTCTTATTTCAGATTTTAAATCCTTTACAGTACGTAGTAGTTTAGAAGATTGATTATTTAACTCTACGTAAATTCTTTCATTACCATTACTATGTGCGTTGTTATTATGCTCATTATGAGGAGATATGTCCTATGTTGATTCCTCCGGTATATCCATACCTACAAATTAAATATCAAGTTGTTATGTACAAAAGCAACATTAAATAAAAGTTAGTAACTAAGTTTCTGTTTTCATTTTCCATTTTGCACGCATGAGCCTAATTCAGGCCTAGAGTTTGAACTCGCACTCTGATACCAAATGTAACATCCCAAAATTTCACAAAAAATTACTTTTTTTCAATGTAACATTAAATGCTTTACTTTGCTATGTGGAATCATATTAAATGCTTCTATGTTGACATGCTGAAATAAATGTTTGTAATGATTATACAACTGTACTGTTTTGCGACGATGTCAATGCTTCAAAGGTTCCCTTTGCTATAGGTATTGTTTACATGTGCTAACTGTTTTCTTTTGTTTGTTGATGATGAAGGGGACCTATGGGTACCCCGAGGCTTACCTAGCATTTATGCTAAAGCATTTGAACCTTCCTTTTCGTAGATTACAGGTAAGAAAGTAATAATAATTTTGAAAGTGAAAGTACAGAGATCTACATTAACGTCAAATAGATTTCAAGTTTTAAAAGAGAAATAGAATAGCTTGCAATATAATTCAGGGTAAGATCTGCTTTGGTTGTTTGTCTAAGTATTTATATTGAGTATTTTGAATATTCACAGGATCATATCCTAAGTTTGAATAACCTTACAGTAGATCCTTGTATAACTTTTTATCCTGTACATTTTATGATTGATCCTCATTTTGTTGTGAAATAAACATTTTAAGTGTTCTAAGAGCCATACTATGGCTAATCGGTATTAATATCTTACCTTAATACTATTAATATTCACGCTTCTCCTAAGGTGATACTTTAGATAATAGCCATACTTAACATATTATAATCCATGGCTATTACTTGTACTTGAATGGTCTTATTACATTAACCTATGTATGTCCTAAGTACAAGGGTATGGACAATGGCCACTACCATTATAAAAATAGTTACTATGTTATGTTATCTCCATGGTTTGTACCATTTAATATTCTAGAGTTTGGACAAGTTTTATCATCATACTAATTTATATTATTGATAGGGTCTTTCTACAATACATAGGGTTTTCGACAATAAACAACGTAAATCCTAGACCATGGTTGATAACTTTACTTACGAACTATTATGTATTAAATATAATATGTAACCCTATGACCATGTTGCAAGTATCCAAGGGTATGATCAAGACTATGGAGTAGGTTATCATGTAAAGGTATCACGCGTGGGCACAATGATATGATGGTTTGATAATTGGTAACTCATACTATATTGTAAAGCTCAAAGGTTACCCGTATGATATGTTGGTTGCAAGGTTCGTTGGTAAGATGTCGTACTGATGGTAGACCGGATCATTAAGGTACATTTATGTGATGATGGTGGAATTCCTATTGGAATCCACCATGGCTGGATTCACGTGGTAGTTCTTGGTAATAACGTAACCCTAACAACACTTGGCTTGCCTCGGCTACGGTGATGAACTTGGCATTCATTTTGCAAGGGTGTGGGTGTAGTGTGGCCGACAGGCCTGCGAAACATTAGGGTTTTTTTTCAGGTTTTGAGAGCTCTTCCCATGATTCGAAACTGTGACCTAGGAGTGATTACTGTTACAAGTTAATAGTTTAAGAGCCAAGCTCTGGTGTGGAAGTAATAGCTGTATTCATCAAGCGAGTTGTGTGTGACTCAAGATTCAAGCCGGTTGCAGAGGCTATCGTTTCGACCTTGGGTTAAATATTAAGGTAATGTCTTATGGTAATTTTCGTATGGTTGCAATAGTCAGTATTTTGTTTAGCTTTGGAATAAAATTTAACCACCTTCTGTGTTCATGGTAGGTTCTGTCATCTACAGGTTTCCACGCTCACGCTAAGTGGGAAACTACTGCTTCAAATGGTAAGTCTCGGTGGTTTCTCCTGTGGTTTCTCTTGGAAACTGTTAGTTGTGTTTGGTTTGGTCAGAGCTTTCGATTTTCCAAAGAATATGCGGTCGGTGTTGTAATGCTTACACTCTATAAAGCACACATAGGGAGGATTGAATCCTCGTCCTACCCTTTTTATGTACTCTACAGTGTTATTGTATGCCAAAATGTATCACTTGTTTACCAGGTTTTTATCCCTTGACTAAACTATTAATGAGAAGAGTTCGGTGTAATATTTTTATGCTGTAAAAGAAGATAATACCTGGAAGTGATGCTCTGTGTTATTTTAATGTTGAAGTAATTGTTAATGGCTGAGAGCCAAACTGTCTCGTTTTATAACTTCAAACCCTAATGTTTAAGCTTCGTTTCGCTGTAAGATTTGTTTAAATATGAATGGAATCGAGTCCTTGGTTATATGCATAACTAAAATGTTGAGTAAGCTTTTCAGTATTGAAGGCCGAAAGGCTTGGTTCTTCGAACTATCGTTTCAAGCTCCAATTTTTTGTATGCACGGAATTTATCGATATGTAGTTGTTTTTGCTATTGAGACATGTCTAAATGGTTTTGCTTAGTGCTAGGTTTGTTACCCTAGGCTCATCCTGTAAGGAATGGTTGTTTTTAATGTTTAAATTTCGAGCCCTGTCGTCAAATAAACTTTGCTATGTTGAGGTCACGACTGTACAGGATATGTTTGCATGCATTTATAAAATAAAATATAAATGAGGCATAGTGCCTTAGTCAAAACCTGTTTAGTGAATTCTATGTTTTGAAAAGGGTTTTGTTTACTAGTCTTAATACGTTGCAATATGTAGAAGTGATAAGGGTTTTGAACCTGTAATTATTTGGTATGCAATTTCCTTCTAAGGGTCGAACCCTGTCTTGGATACTTCCTTCGTTTTGCAGCAAAAAGGAAAGTATTAAAGTTAGGGTTTTTCATTTGACTAGCTAGGATTGGAACCTTAGGGTTTTTAATTTGCAATGGAATTGTTTTAGTTTATAACTACAGTTTGATATTTAAGTCGAAAATAAATGATATGAATAATGAGAGTGAGATAGTACTAAATAAGAATGATGTTGTTTGCAATTGATAAGAATCTATTTAAAGATGTAAGTACTTGTAGCAGGTTCTATGTAATTTGTAATGTTTATTTTGCAGCTGTTATAATTCATAAATGTTGATGAAATAAGACAGTACAGTTTGGAAAATATGATGTGTTAAAGA
The DNA here is from genome assembly GCA_027924585.1 of Larix kaempferi. Classification (NCBI taxonomy): domain Eukaryota; kingdom Viridiplantae; phylum Streptophyta; class Pinopsida; order Pinales; family Pinaceae; genus Larix; species Larix kaempferi. The sequence continues at coordinate 3,028,547 of BSBM01000765.1, read as the reverse complement.
ATTGATAAACTACTGTGTATTAAACACCTACAGTAAAGAGATAGTTAACTTGTAACTTAAACCTAGATTTATATAGAACCTAGAATTGTTTGAATTTATGTTATTTTTTCTATGGTAAAAGAAAACTATTTTTAATGTTTGCATAACGAATATGTAACTACAATATTTTAAGAATGAGAAAAAACATGATATAGTTAAATTTACAGAATATAACCAAGAAAGGGAACATAATAGAGTTAATCTATTCATTCATCATACCCACTAAATTATCATTCATCTATTCTAATCTTCCTTCTCTGTACTGGAGAACGATACAGAAAATAGTATGGGGAAAAATACAGAGAGGGAATTTATTCAATCAATTCATAAATATATTCAGTAGTCTACAAAATCCTAAACAGATCAGAAAATCACACTTATAATTTTGCATTATCATTAGTTAGCTAAATAGTACTAAATCAACAATTATAGAAAATACTTTAACTACTTAGAGGCTGAAATATCAAGTAGAACCTATAACTGTAGATAGGGTTGACAAACACCCAAGGAGGCATGTTCCTCCCAACCTTCTCTATGAAGAAGGAGACAATCTACTTGCCTCCTTTGGACCCCCGAGCTTGTTTGCTGAACCACGAGCCAGAAGAATTCTGTGTAGAAGCAAGGCACTCAATTTTGTATAACCAACAATCAATAGAGACTTGCCAAAAACCTCAATCTCTGCACTCAGCAGTAAACAAGGCAGACTTACACCATGATCAAAAACCTAGAATTCCCCTCATCGAATCTCTTGCATGGATATAGCAGAACCACAAGGTAAGTTTCCTCATCAGGAAAATTTATGAACCTCGGTCCAAAATTCAATGGCTCTTAAAAAGATTGCCTAGGTATTTAGTGGTCAATTTTCAATAAATGAGCCTCAAGCTCCAGTCCCATCTTTCAGGGCACTATGACCACAATTCAAGGGAGTTGTCCCATACCAACAGCTAGTTACTTGCCTCATGATGCTACCACTTTTCCATTGCCTTCTACCCTAGATTCCATTCCACCTAGTGGGTCAGTAAACACTCTTTCAACAACTCTCCTTGGGTGAGTGTCTCCTATTTTATTTATTTAAATAATAATATTGTGCAATTACAGTCATCCTTGGACACTTGTCCAAATATAAAACTTTACATTAAAAGTTAAGATAATGTCTTCTTCGAACATAAAATGTTTTCAGTAAAGGGGTATGTTACACTCCCTCTCCACCATTCATCTTTATACTTTTCAGTTTCTCCTTTAGAACCATCTTTCGGTTCTCCTTAGAGCTCTCGTATAAATTGAATAAGGCACTCCACATCAAATGTGCCCTAACTTTACTTGAAATGTGAGGAATGATGTGGTCTTTAATTGCATCAAGAATTATTCTCCTAGCCTTACAGTCCTTCTTGTTGAAGGATGATAATGTTGTTGCATCTGTAGCAGCGAGAATTTGAATAGGGTTGGCCATAGTGTTCCTTACCACCTCCTCCCACACTTCATTTTACTCCAAGATTAGCAAAATCCTATCCTTCCATGGCACAAATTTTCCTATCCCATCTAGCCTATCCTCCAACCTAAGTCCTATAGCCATCTCACTGTCAACCCAACAAGGTGTTGTTCACTAATAGAAGAAATTTCTAAGATCTGGAAATTACTGATTGTCTGCAAATTTTAGTTTTTGACCAACACTGCTCTAATACCATGTAGATTTTCTGAGTTTTTCAGCTTATTGGTTTTAATGTCAATATTCATTATTTTAATGTTCAGCTCAGTTTTGGATGGCTGGAAATTATAGCAATATTTTTCAGACAATTTAAAAAACTGCTGTAACTCAATCTTTTGACAGAAAAATAAATAAATGCACACACAGGAAATTTTCAGACACAAATATTTTTGGCCAATAGCCCTGGAAAAAACCCGACAGGGAAAACCAGTCAGAGAGCGAGATATTTTATTATTTCTTTTGAGAAAAAATTCAGAACAGTAATTTTCAGTCAAAATACAACTTATCTCAACCAGAAAAAATCACCCAGTTGACTGCCTTGAGTTCTATGCAAATGCTGCCTCGATTTTTGTGCAAACTCCTTCTCGAAATATGTGCCAAAAATATCATCTCAGTCATGCCCTTGAAAAATTTTCCCAAACTACTGTACAGTACAACAATTAATGTTGAAGTACAATCCTCGAAAACCCTAGCCAAAAACTCGGGTAAAGTGCCCAGAATTGCCTCGAACTGTGTGTTGTAAGGACTGTGCAATAAATGTAGCAGTATGACCATGAAATTCGTGCCAAAATAAATGCTTGTTGTCTTGGGATATGTTCCCACAATCACGTTGTACGAATATCTCTCCTTTCCTTGGAATCCATGTTGTTGCCTCAAAATTCGTGCCGGAAACCCTCCTCGAAATTCATGCTGCTCTCTTGCTCTCTCTTCTCTTCACTCTCCTCACAAGAATGAATTCGATTTTTCCTTCCTTTCCTTTTTGGGGAAAACCTAGGGTAGGTGAAATTTCTCTAATCCAACGGTGGAAAATGAGTTAGATCAAGGGATGAGATTAATCTCTCATTAAATCTCATAAAAAATTAATTTAATTCGCTTCATTTAAATTTTCCAAAAGATGACTTTATTCTCTAAAATCAAATTAAATGTTTTTCACAAGTCATTTAATGCAAGGGTCACTTTATTTCCCCCTTTAAGTGACTTAGGCAAAAATTCACTAGGCAAACATTTCCTAGGTACAAAAATCAACATAATTTAGATCTAAATCTAGTCTACAAGCACTAAGTTTTAACTCAAAACATCTTGTAAACAAAATTATGTTTTTCTTATGAATTTCTTGGAATTACTCGAGGAAAAAGGATGATAGATTTTGTTGAATTTACAAAACATTTCAGGTTATAAGTGGCAGGTGGTAGGGATTTTCAGGAAGCAATTGTTCCAGTGAGGAGTAAGGCAGTGTAATGTGGATATTGGCCAACAAATGAGGAAACGATATTCCTTTGTCTTCTGGTTGAAAGCTTGGACCTGAGCCAACTTTGAAAGTTCTTTGTCTTCGGGTTGAGAGCTTGGACCGGAGCCAACTTTGAAAGTTTTTTAAGATTATATGATCGGGTGCATTTGCATGGCAAGGAAACAAGGAGGTATTCAACATAAACTTGTCAATCTAAGAAGGTAAGTGAATTATGAAAATGGATTTCATTATACCTTCACCTAAAATCAAATTTGATGGAAAGAATTGGGAAGAATGGATTTATGGATTTGAGTCTGCTTTAATATCAGTATATGCATATTATTTGGTAATTGGCATTGAGTCTGCCCCTAAAAATGAAGAAGATTTAGAAAATTGGGATAGAAGAAATAAGTTAGATGTAGCTCTTATCAAATGTTGTGTAAATAGTGATTTCTTTCAAGAAATCAAATATTTTAAGGATGGCATCAATATTTGGAAAACTTTAAAAGCACTTTATAAGAATAATGTTGAGTTCAAAAAATTGGATGAGAAAGAAGATGTCATGAAGTTAAAGGAACAAGTTGTAACTCTCCAAAAATTAAATCAAAGGTTAATTAAAGAGGTTGTGAAATTAAAAGAAAACACAAGTTTAAAAGAGGATAATGAAAGTTTACAATAGAAGTGTGAAAATATTACAAATAGTAATGTGGGATTGATCAAGAAGGTTGAAGAATTAACAAATGAATTAATCGCAAAGGATGATATGATGAAAGGAGTGAAAGTTGAAGAAATGAAAAAGAAAACGGTTGATGCACAAACAATGAAAAATGGTGTAGAAGAAACAAAATTGAAGTGCAATGAAAAGAAAGTTGGTCTATTTGAAAGGCATACTAATGGTATTGGTTCCAAGCTGCTTCAAAAGATCGGATATAAAGGAAAGGGGCTAGGACAATGTTGGAAAATGTATTTCTACTTGTGTAAAGGAAATTAAGAAGGAAATTAAGAAAAGCGATATGGGGAGGGAAATAAAGAAAAGAGTAAAATTAATGATTATTTCCACCACTCTTTTTTTTGATGTATCAATCAAATGGAGGAGGGTAGATTTGTTTCAATATTTTGGAATAATTCCATGGTTTTCTCCTTAATTCTATCACCAGAGCATATGGATGCACCGTTCAAAATACTAGGGATTCGGAGATAGTCACATCCATCGATGAATTGGCAGAGAGCGGGGGTATCCATTTCAATTTTCTTCACGAAATCATCACCCAACTCTTGCAACCTACAATGTCTCTCATACTTATCCTTCTCTTCCTCAGCTAAATCTACAAGTAATTTGCAATACTTGAGAATCTTTTCTAGAATGGTGGTGGAAACTTTAGGAAGAGGAATGGTGGTGTGAGTTCCCATGGAATCCATCACCATATTTATTAGCCCTGAAATGGATGCCACCATCTTCTCTACCTCCAATATCTCACCATCCAAGCTCTTCAATCTTACAATATCACTATTGCATTCCTTCACTACCCTATCCATGGCTTCCTAGCTCTTCATCACTTTGTATGTAGATCTATGGTCTATGAAAAAACTCAAAAGAAGGATAATTAATTTGTATGTAAGCCAAGTAGATATGATCTAAGCAAGAAGTCAAAAGGATAGTATCCATAAATCTAATATAATGCAATTTTTTTATACAAAATGAAACATTCGGGGACCTTATTGCATCGAGTGAAACGAGGTGCTCTACAACCCAGTATGGGGGATATGTTGTGACGTTTGTGATGTAACAAAATAATTTAAAAAATTCATGTCGGCTCTTAAAATAAAAAATTATGGAAAGTATTTAAAAAAAATCCATGTTGGTTCATAAAATAAAATATTATGAAAAGTAATTAAAAAATAGATGTTCGTTTATAAAATAAAAACTTAAAACTTAAACCCGGATAAATCAATCAAGAGAGATCAAGTTTCTTGAGTTTAAATTTAAAAAAAGAAATACACCTCAAGAAATTGGATCCCTCTCGGTGCTTGATAGATATGGGTTTAAGATGGATCTATGCTGGTATTAATGGCCAATTGAATTGCATATAACCAAGTGGATCTACAAGATCAAGCATACAATAGATGGTAGCATCGAGAAACACAAAGCAAGGTTTTGGGCCTGAGGATTCTCTCAAAAAGAGGGAGTGGAATACGAGGAGACGTTTGTTCCAATGGCTAGGTACACTACTATCAGAACTATCATTTCACTTGCTTCAGTGATGGGTTGTAGATTGCATCAGATGGATGGATAGACCACATTTCTCAATGGTAAAATTGAGGAATACGTGTACATAGAGAAACCTATGGACTTTTTCATACATGAGAAGAAGTCCCATGTCTACAAATTAAACAAAGCACTATATGGTGTTGAATATTGTAACTTCTAAGAATATTATATTTGTACATTATTTATTCCGGAGATGTTTCATTCCTCCGAGGTAATCCTACTATGTATCTGGAGATGTTTATTCCTCCAGGGTTTGATATTAACTAGGGTTATTAGACCCACCATGTGTGGGTCGGCCCTGTAGTTATATTTTAGGGGTTATTAGACTTCTCCAGGTGAGGTCGGCCCCAACAGGTCTTTTAGTCAGTTGAGAGTCAAGTATAAATAGAGGAGTTGAACTCCTCATTAGATCACTCACTCACTTGTGGAAGAGTGCGCACCTGTCTGGGAGATCAGCTAAGGAGACAAAAGAAGGAGTAGCACATCTTGTATTTTGGTTGATCATCTTATTGAGGAAAGCTTTACTGGGTTTTCTACCCCATGAGGGTTTCCCAGGATATATTGTGTGTCTATCTTGTGATTATGCTTCTTTCAGAGATCTTGCTTGTTTATTTGGTTTAAACTTAACATGGTATCAGAGCTAGGCTGAATAGGACATCTTTCACAAGGTAAGATTATCTTTCTCTCTCTCTTTGGTGAAGTTAGGGTTTCAGCCCAAAGTTGGTATTATTGATTTTTGGTTGCATGGCTAGATATCCCTCCTCAATACCTTTCTTTTAAGCCCTAGATCGAACTTTTTGGTTGGGTAGAACTCCGGGAATTGCAAACCCTAATTCTACCAAAAGTGCGATACGTCAGATTTTGGTTTCAGAAAAAAGTTGGAATTTTTTATTTCTGATTACATGGTTGGATAGCCCTTATCAAGAACATTATTTTAAGCTATAGATCGAACTTTTTGGTTAAGTAGAACTCCGGGAAAGTCAAACCCTAATTCTACCAAAAGTGCGATAAAATTCTGTTTCAGTTTCCGGAAAAGTGAAAAGTAACTTTTCAAGTAAGTCTACTCTGTCTCTTGGACTCCCCCAAGAGAAGATGGCTCCAAATACTAAGCTTGAAGACAAGCTAGAAGGCATAGAGAATTTCCGGGCATGGAAATACAGAATTGGTCTCATTCTTGAAGAGAATGATCTTGCTCAGTTTATCAAGGAAGAAGTTGCAGAACCAGAAGGAGATGAAGCCAAAGAGAAGCATAGGAAAGATTTGATTAGGGCAAAGAGAATCATAGCTGATTCCATCAAAGACCACTTGATTTCCCAAGTGGCCTCCAAAAAGACTCCAAAGGAAATGTATGATGCCCTAGGAAGAATGTATGAAGGGAAGAACATCAATAGGAAGATGAATCTGAGGACTAAATTGAAGAGTACCAAGATGCACAAAGGAGAATCCATTCAAGACTACTTCTCAAGGGTTTCACAAATCAAGGAACAACTAGATGCAATTGGTGATACTCTTGATGAGGATGAACTTGTGATGACTGCCCTCAATGGTCTCACTAGATCTTGGGAGTCATTTATACAAACCATGTGTGCCAGGAAAGAGAGCATGAAGTTTGACATAGTATGGGAGGATTGTGTTCAAGAAGAAGCTAGGGTTGCAAATAGAGAATCCCTTCTCAAAGAGGATGACCAAGCCTTAGCCACTCATACCAAAAGAAGAAGAATGAGTCATCTCAAGAGAGTTGACCACAAAGGATCTCAACACTTCTCTAGATCTAACAAGAGAAGAGGACCCAATTCAGCAAGAGATCTTTCTACGGTAGAATGCTACAGTTGTCATAAATTGGGACACATCTCCAGATTTTGTCCTTCTCAAAGGAAGAAAGTCTTCCACAAAAGACATCATGCACATATGGCAGAAAATGATAGTGAAGAAGAAGAAGAGGAAGAAGATGAAGAAGAAGAAGAGGTAGAGGTAAAACCCAAAAGGAAAAGATGTAAGGTGAAGAAAGAAGATCCAGAAGAGTATGTTCTATTCTCTGCACTCTCTGGATCTGTATCTCCTGGAGAAGATACATGGCTCATTGATAGTGGTGCTTCCAAGCACATGACAGGTCAAAGGAAGACCTTCTCAAATCTTGAAGAAAAGTCTTCTTCACAGAAAGTATCTCTAGGAGATGACTACCAATATCCTATCAAAGGAATTGGTGAAGCTAGCTATAAGCTAGATTCTGGAACACCCTTGAAGATGAAAGACATCTTATATGTCCCAAGTTTAAAGAAGAACCTTCTCTCTATTTCAGCACTAGATAAGAAAGGCTTCAGAGTAGCCTTCATAGATGGACAAGTACTCATGTGGTCCAAAAGGAAGACAATTAAAGATGCAGTTGTTATTGGTGAAGAAGAAGGAGGTCTCTATAAACTCAAGGGTCATCCAGAAGCTGCCCTTGCACATGAGATCTCCAGCCCCAGTGAGCTATGGCATAGAAGATTAGCCCACATCAACTTTAAAGCCTTACCCTATGTAAGCAAGGTAGTCATAGGATTACCAGATTTAAAAGTTGATCATGATGGCTCATGTAAAGGATGTAAGAAAGGGAAAAATATCAAGAACCCCTTTCCAAAGAGTGAAACAAAGACTAAGAACATTTTAGAGCTTATACACTCAGATGTATGTGGTCCAATGCCCACCACTTCCTTAAGTGGGTTTGAATACTATCTTTCATTCATAGATGACTATTCAAGGAAAACTTGGATATACTTCCTGAAAGGTAAGAATGAAGTCTTTGGAAAATTCAAAGAGTTCAAGGCTCTAATAGAAAATCTATCAGACAAGAAAATCAAAACTCTCAGAACAGATAATGGCGGAGAATTCACCTCAAAGGAATTTGAGGAATTTTGCAAAGAAGCTGGAATTAAAAGGGAACTAACTACTCCCTACAATCCCCAACAGAATGGGGTGGCTGAAAGGAAAAATAGAACAATCATGGAAGCTGTGAAGACCATGATACATGACCAAGATCTTCCCATGTACTTATGGGCTGAAGCAGCCAAGACAGTAGTTTATGTGCAAAATAGATTATCTCACAGTGCTCTTGAATTCAAAACTCCAGAAGAAGTATTTACAGGTAAGAAGCCTGAGGTAAGTCCTCTTAAAATATTTGGGTGTCCTGTGTATATCCACATTCCAAAAGAAAAGAGAACCAAGTTGGATCCCTCAGGTAAGAAGGGAATGTTTGTTGGCTATTGTGAAACTTCCAAAGCCTTCAGAATCTACATACCAGGTTTCCATCATATAGAAATAAGTAGAGATGTAACCTTTGATGAGGAAGCAGCTCTCAAGAAATCCAGAAAGTGTCAACTTGAAGAAGTTTATGAAGAAGACTCATCACCCAGAAATTCAGAGAATGTTCACATCCCTGAATAAGCTACACCAGAGGATCATGACATGCTGGAACCTCAAGAACCCCCTGTTGCAGAACTATCCAGGAAAAGAAGACCAGCATGGGCTAGAGATATTATTCAAGGAGCTGAAAGATATGGAGCTCATGAAGGCTCCACTAGAGAAAGAAAGAAACCAAAGCTTGTGTCCAACTATATGGCCTTAATGTGTGATCTTGTGGATCAACTACCTACTAACTATATAGAGGCAGCTCAGAAGAAAGAATGGGTAGAAGCAATGACAGAGGAATATCAGTCAATAATGAAAAATGATGTTTGGGATATAGTTCCCAAGCCAAAAGATAAAAGTGTGGTTTCTTCCAAATGGATTTTCAAAATAAAACATGCCGCAGATGGAAGCATTGAAAAATACAAAGCAAGATTTGTAGCCAGAGGATTCTCTCAGAAGGAGGGAATTGACTACGAAGAAACATTTGCACCAGTTGCCAGGTATACTTCAATTAGAACTATTATGGCTCTTGCATCCATGATGAAGTGGAATTTACACCAAATGGATGTTAAGACAGCTTTTCTGAATGGTGTAATTGAAGAAGAAGTTTACATAGAGCAACCTCAAGGGTTTGAGGTTAATGATGGAAGAACTCATGTATGCAAATTGAAGAAGGCATTATATGGGTTGAAACAAGCTCCAAGGGCTTGGTACGGAAGGATTGATAATTTCTTAACTAGCATGGGCTTTACCAAAAGTAAAGCTGACCCAAATCTTTATCTCAAGGTAATGGATGATGAACCAGTTATATTGTTGTTATATGTAGATGATCTTTTCCTAACTGGAGATGAGAAACAGATTATTGAAAGCAAGAAGAAGCTTTCTTCAGAATTCGAGATGAAAGATCTCGGACTAATGCACTACTTCTTGGGTCTAGAAGTATGGCAAGAACCAAAAGGGATCTTTCTAAATCAAGGTAAGTACACTGTGGAGATTCTCAAAATATTTGATATGTTGGAGTGTAAAGCCATGGCCACTCCCATGGACTCCAACTTAAAGTTGTTAGTTAATGATTCATCAGAACTAGTGGACATAACTCTATATAGGCAAATCATTGGATCATTGATGTATTTAACAAATACTAGGCCTGATATATGCTTTGCTGTAAATACCCTAAGTCAATATCTAGTAGAACCTAGAAAGGTTCATTTAATAGCTGCAAAGCATATAATGAGGTACCTAAAAGGTACATTAGATTTTGGCCTTTTCTATCTTAGAGGTCATGAACTCAGATTACATGGTTACTCAGATTCTGATTGGGCAGGTAGTGTCTCAGATAGAAAAAGTACCTCAGGTGGATGTTATGGTCTTGGATCTGCCATGATCTCATGGTTCAGCAAGAAACAATCAAGTGTGGCCCTCAGTACTGCTGAAGCTGAATATATAGCTGCCTGTTCTGCTAGCTGTGAAGCAGTATGGCTTCGGAAACTTTTATCTGGAGTGTTTGACTTATAAATGGACCCCACTGTGATTATGTGTGATAATCAAAGCTGCATCAAGATGACTGAAAATCCTGTGTTTCATGATAAGTCAAAACACATAGAGATCCGTTACTTTTATATTCGAGATATGGTGCAGAAAGGAGCTATCAAGCTAGAGTATATAAGCACTGAGGATCAAATTGCTGATATCCTGACCAAGCCTCTGTCTCGAGTAAAGTTTGAACACTTCCGAGACAAGCTTGGTATAGTTCAGAAGAACCCTCCTCGAAAGGGGGAGTAGCACAGTATGAGACAGACAAGCCTATCTCACCAATGATGAGGTTACCTATTTTTCTGCACTTACTCACCTAGAATTATTTAGATTTAGGACTCTTATATTCTTTATTTTGATGGTTAGATGTATACATGCTCTTGATGATAGATGTATACATGCTAGATACTTTTGATGATAGATGCATACATGTTTTGATGATGATTATACATGTTGTGGTTATACATGCTTTGATGATGATGATACATGTTGTGGTTATACATGTTATACATGTTGTGGTTATACATGCTTTGATGATGATGATACATGTTGTGGTTATACATGTTATACATGTTGTGGTTATACATGTTTTGATGATGATGATACATGTTGTGGTTATACATGTTATACATGTTGTGGTTATACATGTTTTGATCATGATGATACATGTTGTGGTTATACATGTTGTGGTTATACATGTTTTGATGATGATGATACATGTTGTGGTTATACATGTTCTACATGTTGTGGTTACACATGTTTTGATGATGAGGATACATGTTGTGGTTATACATGTTCTACATGTTGTGGTTACACATGTTTTGATGATGAGGATACATGTTGTGGTTATACATGTTCTACATGTTGTGGTTACACATGTTTTGATGATGATGATACATGTTGTGGTTATACATGCTTTTGATGTTGATGATACATGTTGTGGTGATACATGTTATGATGATGAGGATACATGTTCTTGACGAACATGTGAAGGGATTGGATCATTCCTGGACTTCAGTCCGAAAGAAGAGCCGTAGACGTATGTCTTCGATAATAAAGGGATTGGATCATTCCTGGACTTCAGTCCGAAAGAAGAGCCGTAGACGTATGTCTTCGATAATGAAGGGATTGGATCATTCCTGGACTTCAGTCCGAAAGAAGAGCCGTAGACGTATGTCTTCGATAATGAATGGATTGGATCATTCCTGGACTTCAGTCCGAAAGAAGAGCCGTAGACGTATGTCTTCGATAATGAAGGGATTGGATCATTCCTGGACTTCAGTCCGAAAGAAGAGCCGTAGACGTATGTCTTCGATAATGAAGGGATTGGATCATTCCTGGACTTCAGTCCGAAAGAAGAGCCGTAGACGTATGTCTTCGATAATGAAGGGATTGGATCATTCCTGGACTTCAGTCCGAAAGAAGAGCTGTAGACGTATGTCTTCGAGAATGAAGGGATTGGATCATTCCTGGACTTCAGTCCGAAAGAAGAGCCGTAGACGTATGTCTTCGAGAATGAAGGGATTGGATCATTCCTGGACTTCAGTCTGAAAGAAGAGCCGTAGACGTATGTCTTCGATAATGAAGGGATTGGATCATTCCTGGACTTCAGTCCGAAAGAAGAGCCGTAGACGTATGTCTTCGAGAATGAAGGGATTGGATCATTCCTGGACTTCAATCCGAAAGAAGAGCCGTAGACGTATGTCTTCGATAATGAAGGGATTGGATCATTCCTGGACTTCAGTCCGAAAGAAGAGCCGTAGACGTATGTCTTCGAGAATGAAGTCCTTGGTGGACGGTTGAGGATTAAGTCATCCTTGGACGTAGGTCCTAAAAGCACGGTGAAGGATTGGATCATCCTTGGACTTTGGTCCTGTAAACTGAGCCGTAGACGTGAGGTCTCCGAGAACATGATAGGACTGGATCGTCCCTGGACTTCGGTTCAAAAGGTACATGACTGGTTTACATCATTCCTTGATGATGACGATGTTCGTATAATGACGATGACGATGTTCGTGTAATGACGATGACGATGATCGTGTAATGACGATGCTGATGATCATGTTGATGATCGTATGATGACGATGACGATGATCGTGTGATGACGATGCTGATGATCATGTGATGATGATGCTGATGATCGTGTGATGACGATGCTGATGATCGTGTGATGACGATGCCGATGATCGTGTGATGACGATGCCGATGATCGTGTGATGACGATGCTGATGATCGTGTGGTGACGATGCTAATGATCGTATGACGATGCTGATGACGATGTTGATGTTCCAGTAACTAGTCAAGTTACTGATGATGATGAATTGAAGAAAGCTTCCGATGATATATAGATGATGTAGTAAATGACTCCTTGCTCCTACAGATGTTGTTATAATATCCTTCTCGTTAAGGGGGAGTGTTGAATATTGTAACTTCTAAGAATATTATATTTGTACATTATTTATTCCGGAGATGTTTCATTCCTCCGAGGTAATCCTACTATGTATCTGGAGATGTTTATTCCTCCAGTGTTTGATATTAGGGTGAAAAAATGAAGATGGGTGTCTATTTTGGGGGGTCTCGTGAGAAAATAGTTCTGTTTTTTTCATGTCTTCCAACTTCAAGTGAACAAAAGTGATATTTTTATTTAAAATTTCACTTTGCCGTAAAAAGAAAACTTTTGTAGAATTATGTTAGCTTTCTACTCATAATTTTTTCAATTTTTTTTATTAAGATTTGATATGTCGATTTCGCAAATGTTTGACAGTGTGTTCTTATAAAATGAAAAGACTACAAAAGAGTTATGATTTGTTGCACCACTAAAATCGTTGTTAGACTTGTGTTTTGCAAAAACTGAAAATGCTACGACAATCTACACACAATGTACTAACGGCTGACTATAAGTTTGCATCCAATGGACCTCTATACTAATTATTATATTTTTTTAAAGTCGATCCATGGGGAAACTCAGTCGATTTTCAACAACCTTTTTGTTGCACCACTTTTCTCTCAATCCGCTATAAAATCAAAAAATCTACGACCACCCTTTTGAAGTAGACACGTCAATGAATCGACCCACATTTTCTTTGATTTTTTTGGTGTTGTATTTACAAAGTTATGGATTTTTCTTTTCGCTGTTTTTTTAAAGAGTTGAATCATAACTCGACACATGTTACAAATATAAAACTTAAAAAATTTCAGTTCTTATCTATATACAACAAAATTTATACCCTCGTAAAGTAGATTCAATGATGAATCTACTGGTATGAAGTCCGACATTCGTTTTGTTGTGTAAGAGGTGGTTTTCTCCTTCCGAGAATGGAGAAACCTGAAAATTTTGCACAGATCTGAATCGGTCATGTTTCAGAGATTATTCGGCCGAAATAATTATTCGGCCGAATAACGTTTTTCCGTAACGGCGCCGTAATTTATGGCGAAGGTTATTCGGCCGAATAACTAAACGGAAAAAAAAATTACGTCGGCCGAAAAAAAAAAAAAAAAAAAAAAAAAAAAAAAAAAAAAAAAAAAAAAAAAAAAAAAAAAAAAAAAAAAAAAAAAGAAGAGAGAAATTTATACTCATATAAATAAACGTAAAGTTAATTCATTATTTTCGCATGTTTGAACTTCGCATTTTTTTGTCAAACTAATTTCGGAAGGAGGAGATAATTTTTGCAAAAGGAAGTTTTTACAAGGTATGTTTCTTCTTCTTCTTTACAAAAGGCACATTGAAGGAGTTTTTTTTTCTAAGGCATATTTGCAAGGAGTTTTTCCAAACTATCTCTTTTCTTATTGCATTTTTACAAAGAAGACATTTTTTGCAAAATGAGGTTTTTACAAGCTATGTTTCTTCTTCTTCTTTACAAAAGGCACATTGAAGGAGTTTTTTTTTCTAAGGCATATTTGCAAGGAGTTTTTCCAAACTATCTTTTTTCTTATTGCATTTTTACAAAGAAGACATTTTTTGCAAAAGGAGGTTTTTACAAGCTATGTCTTCTTCTTTTTTACAAAAGGCACATTGAAGGAGTTTTTCCAACATATCTCTTTTTTATTGCATTTTTACAAAGAAGACATTTTTTGCAAAAGGAGGTTTTTACAAGGTATGTTTCTTCTTTTTTCCAAAGGCACATTGAAGAAAAAAAATTTCTAAGGCATATTTGCAAGAAGTTTTTTCCAAATATTTATTTTCTTGTTGTATATTTGCAAAGAAAACATTTTTTTGAAAAAGAGATTTTTACAAAGTATGTTTCTTCTTTTTTCCAAAAGACACATTGAAAGTGTTTTTTTTAAGGGATATTTGCAAGGAGTTTTTTCAAAATATTTCTTTTCTTAGACATGTTTGCAAGGAGGTTCTTTGCAAGGATGTTTTTTTTTCAAAGTAGCTTTGCACTTTTTATTTAATTGAAAGGGGTTTTTTCAAATAGTTGTTTTGCTAAGGTATTTTGCAAATGATTTTTCTCCAAAGTAGTTTTGCACTTCTTATTTATTTGAAAGGAGTTTTTTCAAATAGTTATCTTATTTTGCAAAGGATTTTTTACAAGGTAATTTTGTACTTCTTATTTCTTTGAAATTGGGTTTTTTTTCAAAAAGTTGTTTCTTTACAATGATTTTTTCCCATATATATTTATAAATAAGTTTTTATTGAAAGTATTTTTTTGTAGTGGTTTTTTTCGTAGATATTTTTTCAAAAAAGTATTATTGGAATGAATTTTACAACAAAGATTTATTTACAAGGTGTTTTATTTTCTTCCTTGGCACAAGGTGTTTTTATTATTTTCCAAAGAAGATTTTTGTTCAGAGAATTTTTTCAAAGGAAAGTTAATTCCAAATAAATCTTCTTCAAAAGACTCTTACAAAATTTTTAAAAAGTAAAGTAAATTTCAGTTCATGTTTTTATAAATTTCGTAAATGTTTTTAAATCTTAATTTATTTGTTTTTACTATAAAGTAACATGATTCTTTAATTTATCGTCTATAGATTAAACAACCATGGGCAATAAGAGAAATCGTAAAAGAAAAGCTGATCGTAAACGTGATGATGATGATAATAGAGAGAAACAAAAACTCAGATATATTGCCAAAAAACAAAGGGTTGCTGAAACGGAAGAGAGAACTATTGAAGATATAAATACAGATTTACATGACAATGTTGAAGAAATAGAAATTGAAAATAGAGTACAAGAAGAACAAATTGAAGTTGAAAAGAACATTGTAGAAGATGTAAATAGTGATTTACATGCTAATGTCGATGAAATCAATATTGAAGATCAAGTTCAAAATCCAGAAATTGAACCTGGTATGTATATATCATATATTTTCCAAATTCATTTTTTTATAATGAATTTTATTTTTTGATATATGTTAAATTAAATTTAACTTGATGTATAGGTACTTTTACTATTGATGATGAAATGTTAGAAGACATTGATTGCGACAAATATGGAGAAAAACTACCAATACATGTTACACGATATCGTGCTACAAAATTTTATGATGAAGTTCTCAAAGATTACTCAATAGCAGGACAAGCACAAATTTTGAGATGTTTATTAGTGTCCAAGAAATTAGAAGGTGCTACATCGTTATTGCGTATTCACAAAGTAACAAAAGAGTCGAAATTGAAACAAAATGTGATGGAAAATATAGGCGATGCAATAAAAAAAATTGGAAAATCCAGGAAGAAAGATATCAGTGCTGCACATAAAGCAATTCATACAGCAATTCTTTCAGCTAGTACTAAACAAAAGCGTTTGACAACAGAACTAGCAAAAGCAGTTGAAACATCAAGAAAAACATTATACAAACATAGCAAATTCAGAATGCAAATAGATGAAAATAATGAACTTGCTTGTTGGGCAATTATTTGTAGACAACCTTACAAAGATAGATTAGGAGCAGGGGTTAAAGATATTGTACGAGAATATTGGTTGGAACATGCTCGAGTTTCACCAAATGCAAGAGATGTGATACGCAAAAGAATATCACGAAATGTATATGAAAGCCAACCAAAACATATAATGGACATGACACAAGTACAATTGTTCAATAAATTCAAGGAAGATCATCATGGAATTAATATATCAATCACTACATTTGTGCAACAAAAACCATGGTATGTTCGACCTATAACTATACGTGATACATGTTGTTGCCGTTATCATGTGCAATTTCAGTTATATTATGACACGTTTCTTGAATTTGGTAAAATGTTTTGGACAAATTCACCACCTCCGTCGACGATACGTGAATTCATATCTCAAATTTTATGTGAGAGAAATCACGATGAAGTATTTTATTCAAAGAAATGTGTCAATGGAAAACATTGTCATCATTGTGGAAATTTGGTGTTACTCCACAATAAATTCCCTATCGATAATGATCAATCGTTGTCAAATGTAAATGTTGATTGGAAGAGATACGAATACATCAACTATAATACAAGTTCTAGTGATTCACGTTCCAAAAGAATTGATTTGCTAGAAGACAAGATATGCGTCACAGATTTTCTCAAAAAAATTGAAAACGAAATTTATAAATACACCCAGCATTCACATAGAGCACGATGGCAAGATCTTCAATTCAAACAGTCTCGTGAAATTTTTCCACCCGGAACAATTTTGTCGGTGGTTGATTTTGCTGAAAACTATACATTTGCTGCACAAAAAGAAATACAAAGTGAATACTATCACTCTGACCAAGTTTCGATATTTGTCCATGTTGTATATAGACATTCTCAATAGGATATCGATGGCATTGAAAGCACATGTGACAATCGAGATGTGATTAAAGAATATCACTTCTATATCAGCGATGATCGTACACACGACACACATTTTGTCCAACATTGTATAGAAAATATTTTCTATGACTCACTGAAAAAACGCAAAGTCAAATTCAAAGAGCATTGGATATGGTCTGATGGATGTGCGGGTCAATTTAAATCTTCACGATCATTTTTTTGGTTATGTCGACTTCATAAAGCGCTGAACATTAAACATCGCTGGAATTTCTTTGAAACTGGGCATGGAAAAGGTGAGCATGATGGTGCAGGAGCATGCGTGAAAAGAGCACTTCGAAGATGGCAAATGAACTATTCTTCAGCACGGTTTCATTCAGCTGCAGAGGTTGTCCAATGGTGTCAATTAAATCTAAGCCATGATTACAATCAACAATCAAAAGACGTGCGCAGGTATGTCCACTATTTTTTTAATTTATATTATTTCTTAAAATTAAAAAAAATGTATATACTAACATTTAAGTACACATGTACACTATTTATTGTGTAGGTTTTTTTGGCTTGTTGGGGTCCAAGATATAAATAGATCAACACCATATGACGCTAGCACCATACATGGAACTAGAGATCTTCACTCTATTCAAACAAAATCATTTCACAACGTGTTTGCATTTGACAGTAGAAAGCAATCATGCTTTTGTCATATTTGCATTGAAAATGTCGAGTCTACAGAAGTTTGTGAAAACATAACAAACAACTACGTAAAAGCTTGGAGACACACAGAGATTAATCCAAAAGGAAAAATGCCACTGGCAAGTGTTGAAGAATTAGAATCAGAAGAAATAGCAATATCGTCTGATGGCGATAGAATTTCAGATCTCGTAAGAGAAGGTAATAAACTTGTTTTTGACTTTTTAATCAATTGTTCATTCTAATCCTTCGCCATAAGTAGTCAATTCAATTCATTTAAATACGCTAACACCAATCATAACTTGCACAGGAGATGTTTTCGCTGTGATTGCACCTGTAGACAACAACGAAAATGTCAAATATTATTTGATGCGATGCACTGAAGGAAAAATGAAGTTATTGGAGGACTACGACGACAACGGATTTACATACGAAAGAGGATCCATCATTTTAAAAGGCTACTTTTTTCAGCAGACGCATATGACTAAGAATTATGTCTATTTTCAAGATTATGAGCCCGATGTTATATGTTGTCAATATAGTCATTTAGTATGTGCATCTCGAATAAAATTGATACAAGTTCCATCAAAAAAACAGTTAAAAACCAAAAAATGGAAACTATCCATATGTGACCATGAACGGATAGTTGAAGATGGCATTCCATTGCGATGTTTTTAACTACATATCAAAAATAAATTGATCTATATTTTTGTCCATGTCAATTGTTGTGTGCAATATATTTTTTGTCCAATTATCAAAATTGTTGTGCACAGTATATTTTTTCATTGAGATTTTATGAATATTTTCTTGAATGACAACAAACATAAGAGCTTAAATGGTTGTACTTTAACATGCTTAAAAATGAATTCAAATATAATTTGAAAATTCAAAAGTACTTTATTCGGGTCCCCATATGTCTATTAGACCACTAAGGGATGAGATAACGGATGTGGCTATCCCCACTCCGCCCCGAATTTTTACTTTTGGAACTAATTGATGTAAACCAAAATTCACAAAAAAAAACTATTAAATTTTGTATTCTTTTAATCCATCGAACATGTTTCTTTACGTACTTCACCATAAATATGCTCTTAAAATTGTCACCAAATTCTCCATCCCAAATCTTTAATTTAAAATATCGCTCAAGTGCAAATTCACATAACTGAAATCATGGCAAATGGAGACAACGATCATTTGATTTTTAATCACAAGCAAGGATTCCAGGATTGTGAAGCTTATGCTAAATTAGAGAAATGATTATTTACAACAAATCAATGAAAATTCATCAAATTGTTGTTTAAAATCATTGCTCTAATTTAACACAAACTTCACAATCATGGAATCTTCGCTTATTATTAAAAAACAAAAAACCGTTACCCCCATTTGCCATGATTTCAGCCGCATCAAATGTACCTGAACATTGTAAATAAAAATTAAATTAATTAAAAATCCATTATATCAAAATTTGAACTTAACATATATTTGCTTTAAAACTTCCTAATCCATCCAGATTTTCTATCAAAACTTATATTTAACATTCATAATCTTCCTAACATTTCTAAATTTCATAACATAAAGTTCATCTCTAAAGTTTGAACTTCCTAGTTCATCTCTAAAGTTTGAATGTAATCACTTTTAAACTTCCTGATTCATCGATGTGTATAAAAACTTCTAACATTTCTAAGCATTCTAATATTCAAAGTCAATATTTTTATCAAAACTTCTATCATTCTCTAAAACTTTATATAACATTCCTAAACTTTCTATTTTTTCCATATTTCTATCGACTTTCTAACATTCCTAAAACTTCATAACATCCTTGAAGATAACATTCAAACTTACTTAAATTTCATTTTTAAACTTTATATTTCATCCATGTATTTTCATCAAAACTTCAAACATTCTTGAACTTCCTAACATCTCTAAAGTTTAATGTAATCACTTTTAATCTTCCTGATTCATCGATATGTACGAAAACTTCTAACATTTCTAAGCATTCTAACATTCAAAGACAATATTTTTATCAAAACTTCTATCATTCTCTAAAACTTTATATAACATTCTTAAACTTTCTATTTCTTCCATATTATAATAGACTTCTAACATTCCTAAAACTTCATAACATCCTTGAAAATAACATTCAACCTTACTTAAATTTCATTTTTAAACTTTATATTTCATCCATATTTTCATTAAAACTTCAAACATTCGTGAACTTCCTAACATCTCTAAAGTTTGAATGTAATCACTTTTAAACTTCCTGATTCATCGATATGTATAAAAACTAACATTTCTAAGCTTTCTAACATTCAAAGACAACATTCATTTTTAAACTACCTGATCCATATAACTATCAAAACTTTCTAACAAATTATTAAACTTCCTAACATTCTTGTTCTTAATACACTCAATCTTATCATTCATTCATGTCGAACAATTATAACTTCCTCATTTATAAACTCTAAACCTATATGTGAACATCCACTTTTATAAATTTCCTAAATAACATTTTTTAAACTTCAATCAAAACTTCCTCATTTATGAACTTTAAACCTATGTTTATCCATTTTTAAACTTCCTAAATAACATTTCTTAAACTTAATAATATTCAAGAATGTCATGTTTCTTAACATTCAGTTTTACATATATTCATTCATTCAAACATTCATTCAAACATGCAAATACATATTTTAAACTAAATTTAACACCAAATATGTCAAATAAACAAAAATAAACTTAGAAATCATTTAAAAACCATGATTCACGAAATATGTAAGTTCAAAATTTATATGTATATAATCTCCAAAAAAATAATCATGAACATGCAAATTCAATGTACATCCATATATGTATATATCTAGTCCAAAAATAAACCTCCTCAACATGTCCAAGACAAATGTTTCCAATCTAAATGCATATCAACAACAAAAAATAGTGGACACCATGAACTATAAAATTAAAATGTATGTGCTATCCTCCACTCGGGCCTCCCCCTCCTCCACTCAAGCCTCCCCCTGGACTCAACCCTCCCTGCAACATGTGTAAAAAAAATTATGTTCATATCATTTAAATTACTTAAACTATAATCAAAAAATTAAAATATTAAACTAATATATCAAAATACAATTCAAATATTAACAATATTACATCAAAT
The DNA here is from genome assembly GCA_027924585.1 of Larix kaempferi. Classification (NCBI taxonomy): domain Eukaryota; kingdom Viridiplantae; phylum Streptophyta; class Pinopsida; order Pinales; family Pinaceae; genus Larix; species Larix kaempferi. The sequence continues at coordinate 3,007,813 of BSBM01000765.1, read as the reverse complement.
TCTCCAAATGCTTGTCCACCACCATCTTCCAAAGGACTTTTTCCTTTGCCTCCAAAAGATTTGAGAGACCCAAGCTGCAATCCATATATAAAATCAATTTATGAATCTCATAAATCTAAATCCACAAAAATTAAAATATTAAAACAGTAAACAAAATTAAAGCAATCAATGAAATTACCTCTCTACCAATATCTGCATCATTAAGCAAAGAACCTATATCTCCACCCTAAAATTTAAATTGTATTAATTAATAAAACATATAATACAAACCAAAAAAATTACTATACCAATTAAAACTTAAAACTAAAACAAAATATTTAAAAAACATTAGCTCACAATAGATGGTAAATCATTTATAAAGTTGGTATCTAAAGAAACCTGCATAGATGAGTCAAATTAACAATAAAATACATAGTTAAATTATCATTCAAAAAATAATAATTTATATATATATATATATCAAATTCAAACATAAGTACAAATATGTTGATAATAAATATGTACCTCTCTCCCTACATTTTCGCTAGTTGAAATGTGAAAAGAATGTTCGTTCATCATTCTTGAAAACTGCAACCAATTTAAACATTTACATAATGTACCTATGATAATGTAACAAAAAAAAAAAAATCAAGATAAATAAAATATTTAATTCAAATCAAATCATATCATGTAGTCAACGAACCTCTCCCAAACTCGATGTGTCGTTGGATATAACATTTGCTGCTAAGTCACGACAAATCTTTGCATATGCCCTGAGATCTTCAATGCTCATTCCATCTATTTCATCATCAGTTTTATAAACAAACTTTTGACGAATAGCAGAACGAGCCCTTTCTCTAACCAACCCCACATCTACTCCCACTAATACTGATGATAGCCCATCACCAACAAAATTCCTTGCTGTCGTCCCAAGTTGAGATGTGGGCTCCATCTCTGATTTTAATGCCACCAACCTAGGTGGACGAGATATCTGGGGCGGAGGTCTAAGAGTTGCAGGATCTCTATGTGCACCCTCTCGATCATATATTCGACCCTTCCCAACTCCATAAAATTTTGAATGAACATCAGTATAATCTGGCTTCATATTTAAAAAAAACTCAGCATAAAAAAATCTAGCAAAATACTGAGAAACCTCATCGTTCCATGGAAAACGACCATAGGCAGCAAGAAACCGATCATAAAGTAAGTGTGCCAGATGAGGATGTTTGAAATATTGCACTTTCAACATTTCTTTTTTCAAACCTTCTTTGAAATTAAACATTGATTTGGCCTGCTCTCTTGTCACTCTTTCTTTCACAACATCCCATTTGTCTGGACCCATCACTTGATCCCTTCGTCTTCGCATCAAATCTACAAAACCATCTGTAGTCGGCCCAAGATTCTCATATGCTTGAATGAAGTTTTGCAATGATCCCAAGACAATCTCCAAACTTTGTTTACTCTCCGGAGGAAGATCCATAGTAGACAAATCATTTTGCAACTTTTCATAGTGAGATCTACATCTTTCAAGAGTCATTTGATGATTACCACCTTCCCATGGAAGCTCCCGAGGTAGATCAGATGGATATGTCGTAATGGGTGTACAACCCTCAGTTAATTCAACATATTGTGTCCTAGCTCTACCATCATCACCTCGTGCCGAATGGTGAGCCTCTTGAGAACCTTGCTCTGCACCGTCATCCGTCTCCCTTGTTTGCCCTGTCTCCCTCCCTATAGAATTAGGAGCATCTTCCGAACCATGCTCTGCTTCAAATGACAAAGTCTAGTTTAAACACAACTACAAATTTTGCACTCACAAAAAAACAATTTGCATATATAAATGTTCAAAGATTGATATTCATATGTACCAATAGAGGGTCGAGATCGACGTTCTCCCATAGAAGATACAGGGGAATCATTTGTACCCCTTCCACCTTGTCGGTGTGAACTATACAATAAATTAGAGTCCCGAGGAGAGGTTGACAACCTCCGATTATCACTCGTACCACCTACGCCAGAAGATTGTGAAGACCTCCTACGCTTTCGCCTTAAAGAATCCTCTCTTTCCATTTGATATATAATGCCTACACCTAAAGACGAATCAACTAATTACATATTCAAATCCTACAAGTTAATTCTATGAACTCTAAAAACCAACTACTTAATAGACTAAGTTATTTAACAAGTACCTAGATTTACCTAATTTATCATCTAACAATTTTCAAAAAAAATATAGCTAATATTGTTAGATGATGAATTAATGTACCAATCTTTTAGGTGTTTTTGATGTTTAAAATGAATGGAACCAATATAGTTAAGTACTAAATAATGGGTTTTTTTGTTTATGTGTATGAGTTCATGAATCTCTTTTACCATCTTCATACATAACTTAATACCTAAAACATAAATCATGAATCTATTTAACCTTTTTAATACATAACTTAATACCTAAAACATAAATCATGAATCTCTTTTACCTTTTTAATACATAACTTAAAATACCTAAAGCATAAATCATGAATCTCTCTCACCCTCTTAATACATAACTTAATATCTGAAACATAAATTAAGTCTTGAAAATATTTTCATTATTGACAATAAAATAAAAATTGACAATTCATGTTTTATGTTTTCAAAATTTGCCATTTCTGGTAATCGTTTTCAGTTTCTTAAACTACAAATTTAAACCAGAAATTTTATTACTCTAGACATAAATTATATCTACAAATAATCTCATTGTTCCATAGAACAAAAAAAAATTACTGTTCAAGTATTATGATTGAGTTAAATGTCATGTTTCTCAAATTGGCCTCGTTTGACAATGATCTTTAATTTCAATCTAATAATGGTAACAATTCTTGGTATTATGTTCTCCAAGTCAGCCATGTTGCAAACAAAAGAAAACACAATACCAATTTACCACCTTTACTAGAATAAAACTCGAACCATTCTGACATAACATCACCTAGTATTTTATAAAACTTACTATAGTACATTTAGATTAAAGCCTATTCATGTCTATAGTTTCCTTTTACATAAAATCCATTTAAATTATTGTTTTATCAAAAATAGACTGTGTATCTAAGCTAAACTAAGACATGTTGACAGAGTTCATGAACTCTGTCAACTAAGACATGTTGACAGAGTTCATGAACTCTGTCAACATGTTTTAGTTGACAGAGTTCATGTCATCATTGTTAAATTACATAAGACTTACTATAATACTTATAAATTAAAATCTATTCATGTCTTTAGTTCCCTTGTACCTCAAGTCCATTTACATTGTTGTTTTATCAAAAATAGAGTTTAACTATCTGAAATTTGTTTGTATCTGAACTATCTATTGCCAAAGTTGGTAATATAATTAATATCTTAATCTCTGCACTTTGTCAACTTAGACGAGTCGACAGAGTTCATGAACTCTGTCAACTTAGACGAGTCGACAGAGTTCTTAAGTAAAACAAGCCTACATACAACTTAGAAATGTTCTTTCCAATTAAAATTACTGTTAATTTCTTTTCTAAACACAGCCAAATACAACAATTTAAAAAAATACTCAAAAAATTTCTTTATATTTAAATTTAAATACTCCTCTTCATATTTTAATTTAAGACATTCTGGACATTCAATTCGACCAACTCCAAGAACTCAATCACCTGTACATAGTCCATGGACTCCATCCTACTGGGCAGAGTCCATGGACTCTGTCCAACTGGGCAGAGTCCATGGACTCTGCCCAGTTGGACAGAGTCCATGGCCTCTGCCCAGTTGGACAGAGTGCAATATACAGAGAATATGGGAATTACAAAACGATCGAAAACAATTTATATAAACGGGAATTAGAAAGATTTATCCACCTTACCTCTAAAACGCAGCCAAAACAAATGAGCGCGACCTGAAATCTTGCCGAGGACAGCGCAGATAAAATTTCTTCCACCCGAAACAGAGCAGCCGTAGCGGACGAACTGGGAGACCTGCGTAAAATCAATAACATTTTAGCAACAAAAAATAGCGATAACACCCTTCAATAAAATACACATTTACAAAACAGAAAAACAATACCTTCTACCTCTGCAAACGCCGTGTCGATCTGTCACCACCCGCACCTTCTCAACGACGTTCGACCACGCGCTGTGAAGCCCTACAAGCCCAAATCTGCTACAGATGTTACCGTTTTGAACAGCCGAAATGATATTACATACCAGCAGCAAGCAGCAAAACCAGACGCTTATTACTTACGTGCAGGTGGCGATACCAGACGCTTTCTGACGGACGGACAGGAGAGGCGAAACAACGACGAACGAGTGATTTACACGCAGGCGAAACAACGACGAACGAGTGACTTACACGCAGGAGAAACAACGACGAACGAGTGACTTACACACGCCGTCGACCAATAGGGTGGCTAACGGGCGACAGGGCAGCGGGGTGACGGAGCAGACGGGCCACAACTAACACAACAGGGGTCCACGAGATCCCACGAAAGTGACGGGAGAAGGGCCGGGACCGAGCTTTTATGCCGAATAATTGTTCGGCCGAACACTTGTTCGGCCGAATAATTGTTCGGCCGAACAAGTGTTCTGCCGAACAATTATTCGGCCGAATAGTTGTTCGGCCGAACAATTATTCGGCCGAACAATTATTTCCACCGACGTGAGTTTGCTCCGTCCGGCTAGCCCATGGCACATATTCCGAGGCCTCCGTTATGTTTAATGGTGGCCCATTAAAGATTATTCGGCCGAATAAATACTATATTATTCGGCCGAATAACGTTAATTGTTCGGCCGAATAACGTTAATTGTTCGGCCGAATAATTATAGTTATTCGACCGAATAATTATAATTATTCGGCCGAATAACATACGCTAGAGTTCTTACCCCGCCGATTCTCACCAAAGTGGTACCCACCTTCGCGTTTCCACCCATTAACTAGGGTTATTAGACCCACCATGTGTGGGTCGGCCCTGTAGTTATATTTTAGGGGTTATTAGACTTCTCCAGGTGAGGTCGGCCCCAACAGGTCTTTTAGTCAGTTGAGAGTCAAGTATAAATAGAGGAGGTGAACTCCTCATTAGATCACTCACTCACTTGTGGAAGAGTGCGCACCTGTCTGGGAGATCAGCTAAGGAGACAAAAGAAGGAGGAGCACATCTTGTATTTTGGTTGATCATCTTATTGAGGAAAGCTTTACTGGGTTTTCTACCCCATGAGGGTTTCTCAGGATATATTGTGTGTCTATCTTGTGATTATGCTTCTTTCAGAGATCTTGCTTGGTTATTTGGTTTAAACTTAACATATGGACTCAAGAAGACACCCAAGGTTTAGTATTTGAGGATTAATAGATACCCGATGAGTTTTAGATTCACCAAGTGTGTTGTGGATGCCAACCTTTACTACAAGGTTGTCAAAAATGATCCTCTAACCTTGATAATATATGTTGCTGACCTATTTCTTACCGGAGTAGATCAAAAACTCATAGTTGAGTGCAAGAGGAAGTTAGCCTATGATTTCGAGATGAAGAATCTAGGGAAATCCGTTCTAAGGAATTCTACTTTTTCTTCTCTCCCAATTAATATGTGTCGGTGGACTCTATGGAAGACTCGCAATGAGGAAATTTTCAAGGATATAGCTCCCTACCAAAGTCTCTTCCATCAAAGAAGCATAACCAATCAAAATTTTAAATGATTTGGAATTCGATCAACGTGCTCCCTATGGTTTCTGTGACAATGCTTCACAAGGGAATCCAAGAAGAAGTGGTGCAGGTGGATATATAATTTTCAGTGGTATTCAATTAGAATATAAAAGAGTAATGAGGAAAAATACAAATAATTATGCGGAGATTGTGATTTTGGTTACACCTTTCTCTTGCTTTAGAAAATGGTTTCTCTACCATCAATATTTTCTCGGATTCAATGTTGGTAGTAAATTGGTTTATGGAGAACTCTCAAGGCTCAAATATTCGACTAAAACTAATGCTCACGTGATGTTTGGATATGAAATACAAGTTCTCCTTATGATCCTTATTCCATATATACAGAGAACATAATTCGATTGTAGACTCTTTGGTGAAGGATTGTCATCTCCGGTTACAAAGATCATTGATGGCATATCGCATAGAAAATCAAGTTTAGTTGTAGTTTTCTATTTCTTAGTTATTATAGACATATGGTTGATAAATTTCTCCCATATATTGGTTTTTCGGTCACGGATCACTAAGGAGGTAAAATGGTCCTTGTCAAATTAGTACTAAAACGTATACATGTCTTCATTTAGGATTTCACAGGTGTCATTTGGTGTTTTAGAATGTTATCATATGTGAGCATTTCTAGCCTCGACGCACATTTCAAACAATACGCATACGTTGATCTTCAGGAGAATAAAATTTATCACATAGTATAGGTATGAGCATGAAGATTTATTAATAAAGGAGTTGGAAAAATAATTAATTCAAAACATGTCAGCCAACAACTATATTAATAATTAAATCTAACATTTTTTCAATTGCTCAAGGTATGAATTAGTGGTTTCCAAGAGTTACAAAGCACAAGTCCATCATCTCTATTAATATTTTGGGAATATTTCTCAATCTCTATAGCTTCTCTAATGCACCTTTTGTTGTAATGATCCTCTGTTGCAATTACCTTTTCTTATTCTATGCATATGTGATGATTGGAGAGTTGATCATGCTCCACTACCACAGATGTTTATGAGCACCCATGTATAATGTTCTTGCAATGTTCCTTTAATCTTATCTTTAATAACCTACCAGTTTCACCTATATATATTTTCCCACAAGACTAGGTCGTTGAGTACACACCCTTATCCTTGGGATCAACGGGGTCTTTGGAATTCTCTAATAGGTTCCTTAATGAGTTTGGTGGGGACAATTCTATTCACATCTTTCATTTTTTTAAGGATTTTAGAAATTTTATATATTGCCCCTTTGATGTAAGGGAGCACCATAGTCTTTTCGATCTCATTGCTAAGGGTTTTCTTCTTATGATTTAGGTATTTTTTAAGGCTTTATCAACCTAATCTTTATTTTAAAAATTACTTTCTAGTACCTCTATAAGGTGCCTTAATTTCCCATTAATGTTCTCTTTGTCAACAATTATGAACTCCCTTATGGCAATAGTGCTTAGAATGCCAAGTTTTTGAGATGGATGATGGTGTGAGTCTACTTGTAGATATTTATCTTTGTGTGTTTTCTTTTGGTATACTTTTCGTGCTAGGGTTCCATCATCCTTCCTACTCAGTAGGACATCAAGGAACGGAAATAAATTGTTCTCCTCAATTTCTATTGTAAACTTTATGTTATCAGACTAGTTATTTAAGAGTGTAAGGAAATTGTCTAGGATTTATCTACCATGTGGACAAATATTGTTTGTATCATCGACGAATATCTTCCACTTCTTGGGTTTGAGAAGATAAGAGGCCAAGGATTTCTTTTCAAAATATTCCATGTACAGGTTGGTTACCATTGAGGAGAGGGATGAGCCCATTGCGATGCCATCTATATGTTCGCACATGTAACCTCGAAAGATGAAATATGTTGATATTAGGCATATATCAACAAGTTTTTATGTTTCATCATTAGTGACCTCCCTTATGACTCTTATAGTATCATCAACTGAGACTTTTTTATAGAGAGAGACGACGTCAAAACTCACCAGTAGGTCACTCTCTTCTAGGATAAGGTTTTTTATTTCATAAACAAAGTGGGAGGAATCCTTGATGAAGGAATCTATGTGCCCCACTAATGGTTTAGGGTGGAAACACGAAGGTGGGTTACACTTTGGTGAGAATCGGGTGCCGAAAAACCATAGCGGAAGTTATTCGGCCGAATAACAATTAACGGGCCACCATTAGACCTAACGGTGGCCTTGATGTGTGTGCGAGGTTTTAGCAGGACGGAGAAAATGCACGGCGTTGTGCAATTATTCGGTCGAACAATTATTCTGCATAAAAGCTCGGTCGCGACCATTATTTGTCACTTTTCGCTGATTTCGTGGACCCCTTTGGCGCTGTTGCTGGTCCCACCTCCACGTCACCCATCTAGGCTATTTCTTGTCCACTCGCTCATCCGTCTAGCTTGTTGTCGTCGAACTCTTCCACCCAATTCCCCACTGCTGCGTGTCACTTCTCCGCCACCCTGTGTGTCAGGATTTGCTCGGCGGTTAGTCGTTGCTCGGTTTGACGTTTCGAATTTTGTTGCTCGAGTGTTAGGCCGCAAGATTCTGCCTCTCCCATTCGCTCGTCCGCCACCTTCTACTTCTCCCATACTCTCGTATGTGAGGTTCTGCCTCTGGCGCTAGTTCGTAATCCTGTTTGGACGTCTAGACGCTCTGTTGATGTATATGTAACTTCGGAATGTATTTCACATATATGTATATTGTATTCCTATAGAGATGGTATTATTCCTCTATAAGGAAGTGTCGTTATTTATATTGTAAGTGTCGTAACTTATACTTGATGGGTTATTAGACCACCTTATTTGGAGTCGGCCCTGTATAAGTCATGTGGGTCAAAGGGTTATTAGACCACCCTATTGGGGGTCGGCCATGTGGGTCAAAGGGTTATTAGACCACCCTATTGGGGGTCGGCCCACTCAGCATTATGTTATGTGGTAAAGTTCGAGCCTACATGAGTTAGATAAAAAGGCAAGTCAAGTCAAGTATAAATAGAGTGCGGGAGGCACTCTATTTGCTCACTCACTTCTCACACATGCTCTCAAGGAGGAGAGGCGCACTTATGGAGGAGGAGGATCTGCTGCTAGGTTATGTCTATCTCTCTTGATTGGTTGTATCATTGCTCTATCTATCTCTGAGGAAGTTATTGGGGTTTTTCACCTTTATGGTTTTCCCCAAGTAAATCTTTGTGTCTCTTGTGTGCTTGCATTATTGTCTCCATGATTGATATGCTGTAGATATGCTGTACATGTTGTTCTCTCAGTTAAGATCCTAGATCATATTGAAGTAAATTCAGAAAAATTAACATGGTATCAGAGCTAGCCTGAAAGAAGGCATGATATGGCATGTATGACACTTGTTGCACTTACGATGCTAGGGCTTGATATAGCAAAAACCAGTCATCGTAGCACTTTCGCTATAAATCTGTTTTGGAGAAGTTTTCGGACCTGAAATTGTTACAGGCCGAAGCTAAGATCTCCAGGTATCTTGTGTCCAAAGGACAACCTCTAATTCGTTGTACTTTGTGATTTATGATCTGCTCAATATAGGGTTTCTGCCTCTTCCAGATCTGAGTCAAAATGAGGTGACCTTGGGAAAAAGGTCATATCTTGGGCTAGGAAGCTCCAAATGAAATTTCGTAAAAAGTGACAGGTAGTACACAGTATGTACTATCTCAGAAAACTTTTTCAGAGGCCGAAGTGGAACCAGTGACACGTGGCACGCCGTACAAGTTCACTCTCCTGTATTATCCCATAAACAGGTCACGTTGCGACATTTGTCATAACTCTCTCTCAGAGAGTCCAATTGAGGTCAGACCTGTCAGGATGGAAAGGTAACAGGCCGAGCTATCTTAGAAAACTTTTTCAGAGGCCGAAGTTAAAACAGTGACACGTGGCACGCCGTACAAGTTCACTCTCCTGTTTTATCCCAAAACAGGTCACGTTGCGACATTTGGCATAACTCTCTCTCAGAGAATCCAATTGAGGTCAGACCTGTCAGGATGGAAATATAACAGGTCAGGATATCTCAGGAAACTTTTTCAGACCCTGTGGATCAAAAATTTCGGAGTTACACCAGAAACAATCAGGTACATATTTCTGTTAAAAACAGAATTATTTTTTTGGTACCTTCATTCATGGCTTCCGGAATTTAGGGCTTTGAAGAAAGTTGGAATTTTTGTAATCGGAGACCACGGCTGGATGCTACTCATCAAAATAGAAATTTAGAGACCAAGATCAGAATTTTTGGTTGGGCAGAAGGCCGGGCTTGATTAGACCCTAGTTCGGGACTTTGATCAGAAAAGTGGAAAATTAGGGCTTCTGTAAAAATGGGAATTTTTGAAATCTGTGACCACGGCTGGAAGCTCCTCAGAAAAATAGAAGCTTAGAGCTTTGGATCAAAAATTTTGATTGGGAAGAAGAGTGGGCTTCATCAAACCCCAGTTCAGGGTCACATCCAGTGAATCCGGAAGTTTCAAAGGCAAAATTGAGGAGTGAAACTTTGCAGTCTTCAAATTTTGAATATACCAACTTGATCAGCTCATCAAGACACATATTTCTATCCTGTCAGAAGGTTGAAATTCAAAAGTTTGAATTTTTGGGGTTTCTCTGACAAACCCATATCCAGCTCCAGGTCCAGTACTTGCAAATCAAGTGGATTGGGTTAATCCCAGAAGAAGATGGATTGATCATCTGCATGAGTGAAGAAGTTCCTGTTTCAGAGGGAGATGAGGCTAAGGCCTTACATAAGAAGATTACAAGCGATCTCAACAGGTATGACTCATCGAGGTATGTTTCGATATTTGTCCATGATTAATTTTATGTTATGTTTGTCTTCATCTTATTACGGTCAGTACAATTTTGATTTTAGATTTGTCGTATCACCTTAACAAAATTATGAATGCATGATAGAAGATATTCATTGGTTAGGGTGTTGACACTTATGATTGTACTAATGCATTATGGTGTTGTATGAGGTTTATGTTGTCTACTAACATGAAAGGTACACCAAGAAAGACAAATCATGTTCTGGTCCAAGAACATATGATCATGATAACATGAGGACAAAGATTCATCCATTGTCATGGATCTCATAGAAGATCCATTTACGAGGTATGTATAACTTGGTTTTGTAATAGTTAACCTATGAGATATACAGGTTACTAGCACAAGTCATTGAAGAAGAACAAGAAGACATCATGTGAGTATGTTATACATAAATAGCTAGCATGCTAATCCAGGTATGTTTTTCCTATATCAAGATAGAATCCTACCTTGTGTTAGGATCTTATACTGTTGTTGATAATGATTATTCATGAAGTCATAGGTTTGAATAATCATGGTTGTATGCATATTATGTTTCTTACCTTAATTGATGATATGACTAACCAGAAGAATCATGATGGTATAGGTTTGAATAATCACAGGTTTTATGCATTTTATATATCTTATCTTTATTGATGATTCAACTAATCTGAAGAGTCATATGTTTGAGTAATTACAGGTTTATACATGTTATGTTTCTTATGATTTGACTAACCATAAGAATCCTACATAAACCTTGAATGCTAATGCTTATGACTATTTTGTTTTAATAGTATACTAATGAATGTATGATTTTATATGAGATCACAAGGATATCACAATCATGATACTAATAAGCATGCATAGGAACCAAGGATGAATGTAAGTTCAAGGACAGGTAATCCAGGAAGCAAAGATCAAGAGGGAGTACACTCCAGTGGTTTATGCAAGGATGCAGATATTCAGAGGGAGTTGACCATCTCTCTACATCCCACAACAGAAAGGTGTAGAAGAAGCTACTTCAGATTAGGACTCCAGCAGCTCCTGCAAGGAAGCGAAGACTCAGAGGGAGTCCACCCAACGAACAAACAAAGATAAGTATTTGAATTGTCATTTCTTAAATAATACTGTTCAATAAATGTATATACTGATGTTCCTAGAATTAGGTTGTGTATTATGCATATTAGAATAATTGCATTGATTAACAGTATACTCCTAATATGCATGGGTAAGTGGCCTATGGCACTGTACAACATTCCATTGCTACTTATCTAGAATGAAACCTCTTTGCTGACATGTTGGGAGTTGTGCACACTCTTAACAATGTTCTGGTAGAGATTGGAAGGCATCTAGAAAGTTACGGAATATGGATAAATGTTGTATTGAAGCATTGGCTAAGATAATTGCATGACTGTATGGCATATTTCTTTATGTGTAAGAATTTGTTCTGAAAACTATGAGATGTTTTCTAATCATGCAATTTAACTTGTTGTGTAGGAAAGATCGTATGCCATCTCCTACAAAAGAAGAACTACAACATTTGTTCCAGCAACAAAGATATATATTGAAGATATTGAAGTTCCCAGGATCTGGGATGAAGAAATGAAATGCCATGATCCGTCGATCATGAAGAATGATGTTTGGGATGTAATCCCAAGACATGAAGGGAAGTTTGCTATGACTTCCAAATGGAATTATCAGATCAAGCATGTTGCAGATGGCAACATTGAGAAATATAAAAGTGATGAAATAGAAGATGCACCAGATGGATCTCAAGACAGCATGGTGTAGTCACATATATGTGCAGAACTTGGTATGGTAGGATAGACAGCTTTCTATCTAGTTTGGACTTTACCAAGAGTAAAGCGGATTCCAACCTTTACTACAAGGTTGAGGAAGGCAATCCAGTGATACTACTTTTGTATGCAGATAACCTGTTTGTTACATGTGAAAATAGTTTGATTGCCGACACGCAGCAGAAGCTTACTACCAAGTTCGAGATGAAGAACTTGGGGATGATGCACTATTTGTTTTTGGCATGGAGGTGTGGCAGAGTGGTGGAATCTTCCTTGGACAAGGGAAGTATGCAATAGAGATCCTGAAGAGGTTCAGGATGATGGACTGCAAGGCTATGGCCACACCTATGGCATTGAATCTAAATTTTCTTTGTGATACTTCATCTGAGCCAGTTGATGTTTCTATGTATCGTCAGATTATTGGGTCCTTGATGTACCTGACGAACACGAGACCAGATATTTGCTTTGCTGTGAACACATTGAGCCAGTTCCTGACGGATCCGAGGAGTGTTCACCTGGTTGCTGTAAAGCATGTTCTGAGTTACCTGAAGGGTACAGTGGATTATGGGCTCAGATATGAGGTGAATCAAAAGTTTAACCTGCAGGGTTATGTTGATTCAGATTGGGCTGGCAGTGCTGCAGATAGGAAGAGCACATCTGGGTGTTGCTTCAGTATGGGATCAGGTGTGATCTCTTGGTTTAGCAGGAAGCAATCCTGCATAGCACTGAGTACAGCTGAGGCAGAGTATGTTGCAGCCTGTTCAGCTAGTTGTGAGGCAGTATGGCTACGGAAGCTACTGTCTGAGTTATTTGATCTCTCGTTGGAAGCTACTGGTATCTTCTATGATAACCAGAGTTGTGTGAAGCTGTCCGAGAACCCAGTGTTTCATGACAGGTCGAAACACATAGAGATCAAATACCACTATATCAGGGATATGGTGCAGAGAGGAGCTGTGAATCTCCTGTATGTTGCGACGGACGAGCAGATTGCAGATGTGCTGACGAAGCCACTAGCCAGGGTGAAGTTCGAGTACTTCAGAGAGAGGCTTGGCGTTATTCAGATCGAGGACACTTCGAGGAAGAAGTGATGGACACATTTGCTGAAGCCATTCCAAGCATGTTGGAAGGAGGATCCTTCACATGGCTGTGGATGTAAGCGCTGGATGATGAACATCAGGATGATGTTCTAGTTTCTGCTGGATATGATCAGTTGGATCATTTTATGTATGTATGTACGCATCATGTTGGATGCTGGATATGATCAGTTGGATCATTTTATGTATGTATGTACGCATCATGTTGGATGCTGGATATGATCAGTTGGATCATGTGTATGTATTTTATATGCATCATGTTGGATGCTTGGACCATGTATCTGTATATGTATCAGGTGGATGCATTAATGATCAGGTGGATCATGCAGCAGGATGTTGCAGTGATGATCAGGATGATCATGGATGATGAGCTTCAGGATGTTGCTCCAGATGACATGCAGCAGGATGTTGCAGTGATGATCAGGATGATCATGGATGGTGAGCTTCAGGATGTTTCTCCAGATGACATGCAGCAGGACGTTGCAGTGATGATGATCAGGACGATCATGAGTACATCAGGATGATGTATGGTGAGTATCAGGTTGATACTTTGTGGCCGTGGATCAGGTTGTGCAGATGAGCATGTCTGGGAGATCCTATAGGTTGGAGTTGTGTACCCGTAACAACCTGGGATGCTCTTTCGAGACATTGCTCTGGGAGGACATGTAATTTGTGCCCTGGGAGATCTCAGGTCGGAGTTGTGTACCCGTAACATCCTGAGATGCTCTTGCGAGGTTTTGTCCTATGGCATGTAATTTGGGCCCTGGGAGATTTCAGGTCGGAGTTGTGTACCCGTAACATCCTGAGATGCTCTTTCGAGGTTTTGCCATGACCACATGTAATAGCGCCCTGGGAGATTTCAGGTCGGAGTTGTGTACCCATAACATCCTGAGATGCTCTTGCAAGGTTTTGTGGTGGACCACATGTAATTTGTGCCCTGGGAGATTTTAGGTCGGAGTTGTGTACCCGTAACATCCTGAGATGCTCTTTCGAGGTTTTGTGGTGGGGTCACATGTAATAGCGCCCTGGGAGATCCTACAGGTCGGAGTTGTGTACCCGTAACATCCTGGGATGCTCTTTCGAGGTTTTGTGACGCACGTAATAAGTCCTGAGGATTCCACAGTATGGCCAGTGATGATGAAGACCTGCAGGTGGTGGGCCTACATCCAGTATGAAAAAGGACTGGCTCTGTAGAACTTCCTATGACGAGTAGATTCAGAGATTGATTGAGATAGCAGCAGCAGTGACAATGATGATGATGACTCGATGACGATTATCCAGTGACGATGATCCAGAGAAGATGACTTGTGCTAGAAGAACTGTGCTGAGAAATACCTTCCTAGTTAAGAGGGAGTGTTGATGTATATGTAACTTCGGAATGTATTTCACATATATGTATATTGTATTCCTATAGAGATGGTATTATTCCTCTATAAGGAAGTGTCGTTATTTATATTGTAAGTGTCGTAACTTATACTTGATGGGTTATTAGACCACCTTATTTGGGGTCGGCCCTGTATAAGTCATGTGGGTCAAAGGGTTATTAGACCACCCTATTGGGGGTCGGCCATGTGGGTCAAAGGGTTATTAGACCACCCTATTGGGGGTCGGCCCACTCAGCATTATGTTATGTGGTAAAGTTCGAGCCTACATGAGTTAGATAAAAAGGCAAGTCAAGTCAAGTATAAATAGAGTGCGGGAGGCACTCTATTTGCTCACTCACTTCTCACACATGCTCTCAAGGAGGAGAGGCGCACTTATGGAGGAGGAGGATCTGCTGCTAGGTTATGTCTATCTCTCTTGATTGGTTGTATCATTGCTCTATCTATCTCTGAGGAAGTTATTGGGGTTTTTCACCTTTATGGTTTTCCCCAAGTAAATCTTTGTGTCTCTTGTGTGCTTGCATTATTGTCTCCATGATTGATATGCTGTAGATATGCTGTACATGTTGTTCTCTCAGTTAAGATCCTAGATCATATTGAAGTAAATTCAGAAAAATTAACACGCTCTTTGGTGGAGTCTACGTCTGGACATCTATAGGTTTAGCATGCATCTGCACTTCTCTTGGTGGAGCTTTGGCATTGGAGTGTTCTCCTGGGGATGTTTGCATAACAGCGGGGTGCTGTAGCTGGGGACCTGTCGACGCGAGGCTGTGCAGAGGTAATTCTTTTCGCATATTTATGTGTTTATTTTTTTCTTTAAATTTCTTATATTAATTTTTAATTGTTATTGCAGGTTTCCTTTTCTTGGCTGCTTGGCTCGTTTCGTTTCGGCTGTGTCCAATTCCTCTTGGGGCTTTCTTCGGTCGGATCTAAATTCGCTTGCTTTCATTTCGGCTGCGTCTAAACAGGTAAGTCAATTTATTTATTTTTAATTCAAGAGTTAAGTATTGGTTTGAAAAGTTTTGAGTTTGTCCTTGTATATGAACTCTGCCCAATTTTGGGTAGAGTTCATGAACTCTATCCAAAATTGGGCAGAGTTCATGAAATCTGTCCAATTGGGCAGAGTTCATATACTCTGTCCAATTGGACAGAGTTTATGAACTCTGTCCAATTGGGCAGAGTTCATGAACTCTGTCCAAAATTGGGCAGAGTTCATGAAATCTGTTCAATTGGGCAGAGTTCATGAACTAGCATAGGTAATGATACATATTATTCACAGATAGTGTGGATTAGTATTAAGAGGTTTAACATGAACTCTTTTCAATTTGACAGATTTCATGAACTCTGTCCAATTGGGCAGAGTTCATGAACTCTGTCCAATTGGGCAGAGTCCATGAACTCTGGTCAAATAGTATGTTGAAAATTATTTAAATGAAATATAAAAAGAGGAATATATGCAGTGTTTAGTTAGTTATTTTTGTTAAATTATTGATTTTGCTTATGTGTTTAGAAATGAAAATAAAATTAGGACTGTAATTGTATTTGCAAATGATATATACCTTTTATATATAGGCTTGTCTTATTGGCTGAAGTCTGTCAACATGGACATGGACAGAGTTCATGAACTCTGTCTACGTTGACAGAGTGCAAAGATCAATATATTAGTTCTATTACAAACTGTGTTGATGGATAGCTATAGATACAACACAACTTTAGACGATTAAACTCTACTTTGGATACAACAAAACTTTAAAATTGACTTTAGGTACAACTAAACTATAGACATAAATAGACTTTAATTTAGATGTACTATGAAATAACAAAAACACTTAGAAGATTGGTACAGTAATTTCTTATGCATCCGAACAATAATAGTCATATTCATTTTAAAAACTATTAGATGATATTATGCCACAATGGTCTTGAGTTTTAGCCTTGTAAAGGTGGTCATTCTTGGTATTATGTTTTTCTTTGGTTGCAACATGGCAAACTTGGAGAACATAATACCAAGAATCGTTACCATTATCAGGTTGAAACTGAAGACTATTGTGAAACATGGCAAATTTGGGAAACATGTCAAACTCGAAACATAATACCATGAATGGTCAATTTTTTTTTATTCTATGGAATAATGAAAATATTTGTAGATATAATTTATGTTTAAAGTATTAAAATATCTTGACTAAATTATTAATTTAAGAAACTGAAGACCATTGTGGAACATGGAAAATTTGGGAAACATGTCAAACTCGAAACATAATACCATGAATTGTCAATTTTTTTATTTTATGGAATAATGAAAATATTTGTAGATATAATTTATGTTTAAAGTATTAAAATATCAATTATTAATTTAATATTTAGATTAAAAGTTAACAGGTTCATGAACTCATTCTTTGACATAAAGAAATGAACCCTTCACTTAGTATTTAACTATATTGGTTCTATTCATTTTAAACATCAAAAACACTTAGAAGATTGGTACATTAATTCTTCACACATCTAACAATATTAGCTATACTCTTTTTAAGAACTATTATATGATATTAGGTAAATCTAGGTCCTTATTAAATAACTTAGTCTCTTTAGTAGCTAGGTTTTAGAATTTGTAGAATTTGAATATGTAATCAGTTGATATTTGTGCAAGTGTAGACATTATATATCAAATGGAAAGAGAGGAGTCTTTGAGACGAAAGTATAGGAGGTCTTCACAATCTTCTAGGGTTGGTGTTACAAGTGATAATCGGAGGTTGTCAACCTCCCCTCGGGATTCTAGTTTAATGTATATTTCACATCGACGAGGCGAAAGGGGTACAAATGATTCCCTATATCTTCTATGGGAGAATGTTGATCTCGACCCTCTGTTGGTATATGAATATCGATCTTTTAACATGTACATGCAAATTGTTTTTTTGTGTACGCAAAAATTGTACTTGTGTTTAAACAAAACTTTGTTTTTATTTGAAGCAGAGCATGGTTCAGAAGATGCTTGTAATTCTATAGGGAGAGAGACAGAGCAAGCAAGGGAGACAGATGAGGGTGCAGAACAAGGTTCTCAAGAGGCTTATCATTCTACACAAGGTGATGATGGTCGAACTAGGACGCAATATGTTGAATTAACTAAGGGTTGTACACCCATTACAACATATCCATCTGATCTACCTCGAGAGCTTCCATGGGGAAGTGGTGATCATCAAATGACTCTTGAAATATGTAGATCCCACTACGGCAAGTTGGAAAATGATTTGTCTACTATGGATCTCCTTCCAGAGAGTAAACAAAGTTTGGAGATTGTTTTGGGATCCCTGCAAAAATTCATTTAGGCATATGAGAATCTTGGACCAACTACAAATGGTTTTGTTGATTTGATGCGAAGACGAAGGGAACAAGTGATGGGTCCAGATAAGTGGGATGTTGTGAAAGAGAGAGTGACGAAAGAACAAGCCAAATCAATGTTTAACTTCAAAGAAGGTCTAAAGCAAGAAATGTTGAAAGTGCAATATTTCAAGCATCCTAATCTTGCACATCTACTCTATGATCGGTTTCTCGCAGCCTATGGTCGGTTTCCATGGAACGATGAGGTTTCTCAATATTTTGATATATTTTTTTATGCTAAGTTTTTCTTAAATATGAAGCCAGACTATACCGATGTTCATTCAGAATTTTATGGAGTTGGAAATGGTCGAATATATAATCGAAAATGTGCTTTTAAAGACCCTACAACTCTTCGACCTCCACCCTAGATATCTCGCCCACCTAGGTTGGTGGCATTAAGATCAGAGATAGAGTCCACATATCAACTTGGGACAACTGCAAGGAATTTTTTCGGCGATGGTTTATCGTCAGCATTAGTTGGAGTAGATGTGGGATTGGTTTGAGAAAGGGCTCGTTTTGCTATTCGTCAAAAGTTTGTTTACAAAACTAATGATGAGATAGATGGAATGAGCATTGAAAATCTCAGGGCATATGCCAAGGTTTGTCGCGACCTAGCGGCAAATGTTATATCCAATGACACATCGAGTTTGGTAGAGGTTTGTTGATTATGATATGACTTGATCTTAATTAAATATTTTATTCATTTTGAATTGAATTTTTTGTTACATTATATGAATGATAAATTATGTTTTTTGATGTAAAGTAATAGGTACATTATGTAAATGTTTATTAGTTGCAGTTTTCAATAATGATGAATGAACATTCTTTCCATGTTTCAACTAGTGAAAATCTAGAGAATATTCGAGAGGTATATTTATTATTTACATATTTGTAATTATGTTTGAATTTTATATATATATATATATATATATATATATATTGAATTCTAATTTAACTATGCATGTTATTGTTAATTTAACTTATCCATGCAGGTTTCTTTAGATATGAACTTTATAAATGATTTACCATCTATTGTGAGCTAATATTTTTTTAATATTTTTGTTTTAGTTTTAAGTTAATTGGCACAGTAATTTTTTTGGTTTGCATTATGTTTTATTTATTAACACAATTTAAATTTTAGGGGGGAGATATAGGTTCTCTGCTTCATGCAGCAGATATTGGCAATGAGGTAATTTTGTTCACACTTGAATTGATCTTTGATATAAGTTTAATATTTTAATTTTTATGGATTTAGTTAAAATTTGTTCAGGTAATTTATGAGATTCATAAATTGATTTTATACATGTTGCAGCTTGGGTCTCTTAAGTATTTTGGAGGCAAAGGGAAAACTCCTTTGGAGGATGGTGGTGGATAAGTATTTGAATAATTTGATGTAATTTTGTTAATAATTGAATTGTTTTTTTATATATAAATTTAATATTTTAATTTTCTGAATTTAGTTTAAATAATTTAAATGATATTCATAATCTTCTTTTATACATGTTGCAGGGTGGGTTGAGTCCAGGGGGAGGCCCTAGTGGAGGATAGCATGGTAGACATTTTCTTTTTATAGCATGGTGGACATTTTTTTTTGTTGATATACATAGATTGCAAAGATTTGTTTTGGACATGTCGAGGAGATTTATTTTTGGACTAGATACATATATGTACATTGAACTTGGATGTTCATGAACATTTTTTTTAGGATTATATACGTGTCCTTTGAACTTACATATTTTGTGAAACTTGTTTTAAATGATCTACTTATTTTTGTTTATTTAGCATATTTTGTGTGATTTAAAGGTTTAGAATATGTACTTGCATGTTTAAATAAATGAATAAATATGTAAGAATTAATGTTAAAAACATGATATTTTTTAATATTATGAAGTTTAAGAATGTTAAAGAAAGTTTAAAAATGAATGAACATAGGTTTAAAGTTCATGAATGAGGAAGTTTTGATTGAAATATGAATGAATGTTAAGATTGAATATATTAAGAACATGAATGTTATCTTTGAATGTTAGGAAGTTTATGAATGTTAGAAGTTTTGATGAAAATATGGATGAACTAAGAAGCTTAAAAATGAATGTTAAGAACATGAATGTTATCTTTGAATGTTAGGAAGCTTATGAACATTAGAAGTTTTAATAGAAATATGGATGAATTAAGAAGCTTAGTAATATTCTAGGAAGATTAAGAATGTTATCTAAGTTTTGATGGAAATATGGATGAACTATGAAGTTTAAAAATAAATGTTAAGAACATGAATGTTATCTTTGAATGTTAGAAAATTTAAGAATGTTAGAAGTTTTGATAGAAATATATGGATGAACTAGGAATCTTAAAAGTGAACACATGTTAAGTTCAAATTTTAGGAATGTTAGGAAGTTTAGAAATGTTAGAAGTTTTGATAGAAATATTGATGAACTAGGAAGTTTAAAAATGAATGTTAAGAACATGAATGTTATCTTTGAATGTTAGGAAGTTTAGGAATGTTAGAAGTTTTAATAGAAATATAAATGAACTAGGAAGCTTAAGAATGTTATGAAGCTTAGGAATGTTAGGAAGATTATGAATGTTATCTAAGTTTTGATGGAAATATGGATGAACTAGAAAGTTTAAAAATGAATGTTAAGAACATGAATTTTATCTTTGAATGTTAGGAAGTTTAGGAATGCTAGAAGTTTTGATAGAAATATGGATGAACTAAGAAGCTTAAAAGGGAACACATGTTAAGTTCAAATTTTAGGAATGTTAGGAAGTTTAGGAATGTTAGAAGTTTTGATGGAAATATGGATGAACTAAGAAGTCTAAAAATGAATGTTAAGAACATAAATGTTATCTTCGAATGTTAGAAGTTTAGGAATGTTAGAATTTTTGATAGAAATATGGACGAACTAGGAAGCTTAAAAATGAACATGTTAAGTTCAAATTTTAAGAATTTCTTAGGAAGTTTTGATTGAAATCTGAATGTTAGGTTTAAATTTTGATAGGAATGTTAAGAATGAATGTGATAATAAGAATGGATGTTAAGAAATTTATGATAAGGTGCAATGAATGAATGAATGTTAAGATTGAATGTCAAGAACATAATTGTTATCTTTGAATGTTAGGAAGTTTAGCAATGTCAGGATGTTTTGATAGAAATATGAATGTTAGGAAGTTTAAAAATGAATGTTACCTGAGATCAAAGTTCCGGAATTTGTTAGGAAGTTTTGATTGAAATATGAATGTTAGGAAGTTGAAAAATGAATATTATTTGTTCAAATTTTGATATGAATTTTTAATTAATAATTCTTATTTTCAATGTCCAGGTACATTTAATGCGGCTGAAATCATGGCAAATGAGGATAACGATTTTTTGTTTTTTAATCATAAGTGAAAATTACAGGATTGTGAAGTTTGTGCTAAATTAGAGCAATGATTTTAGACAACAATTTGATGAATTTTCATCGATTTGTTGTAAATAATCATTCATCTAATTTAGCATAAGCTTCATAATCCTTGAATCTTTTCTTATGATTAAAAATCAAATGATCATTGTCTCCATTTGCCATGATTTCAGTTATGTGAACTTACACAAGCGATATTTTAAATTAAAGATTCGGGGCGGAGAGTGGAGACAGCCACAGATCCGTTATCTCATCCCTTAAGTGGTCTAATAGACATATGGGGACCCAAATAAAGTATTTTAGACAGAATTAAGACAAAAATTTTATACATTGAGGTTTTCATTACCAAAAAAAAATTTATTTCAAATTTCAGCATACTAGAATACGATCATTTAAACTCTTATACTCCAGTTCCTTTCAAGATCATAGACATAGAAAGAAAAAATATATATATTGTACACAACATTTGACAATGACATGGACAAAACCATTGATCTATTAATTTTAAATATATAGTTTTAAAAACATCGCAATGTAATGCCGTCCTTAATTATCCGTTCATGGTCATATTTGGACAGTTTCCATTTTTTATTTTTTAATTGTTTTTTCGATGGAACTTGAACCAATTTTATTCGGGATGAACATACTAAATGGCTATATTGACAACATATAACATCAGGTTCATAATCTTGAAAGTAGACATAATTTTGAGTCATATGGGTCTGCTGAAAAAAAATAGCCCTTTAAAATTATGGATCCTCTCTTGTATGTATATCTGTTGTCATTGTAGTCTTCCAATAACTTCATTTTTTCTTCAGTGCATCGCATCAAATAATACTTCACATTTTCGTTGTTGTCTATAGGTGCAATCACAGCAAAAATATCTCCTGTGCAAATTACAATTGATGTTAGGATTTTTAATTCAATTAAATTGACTAATATACATGTGTATAAGGTGAAGGACAAGAATGAACAATCGACAAAACAGTGGTATTTGATCATTAACTTCTTTAACGAGATCTGAAATTCTGTCGCCATCAGATGATATTGCTATATCTTCTGATTCTAATTCTTCTATGCTTGCTAGTGGCATTTTTCCTTTAGGATTAATCTCTGTGTGTTTCCAATGTTTTACGTAGTTGTTCATTATATTTTCACAAACTTCTGTAGATTCAATATTTTCAGTGCAAATATGACAAAAGCATGATTGCTTTCTACTATCAAATGCATAAATGTTTTAGAAGGCTTTTGTTTGAATAGAGTGAAAATCTCTAGTCCCCTGTATGGTGCTAGCGTCGTATGGTATTGATCTATTTATATCTTGTACCCCAACATGCCAAAAAAACCTAATACACAAATGACAAATTTTGATGTTAGGTATTTTTTTTTTAAATTGACAATAAAATATAAATTAAAATATTTGTGTGTACATACCTGTGCACATCTTTTAATTGTTGATTATAATCATGGTTTAGATGTGATTTACACCATTGGACAACCTCTGCAGCTGAATGGAATCGTGCAGAACTATGGTTCATTTGCCATCTTCAAAGTGCTCTTTTTACGCATGTTCCTGCACCATCATGTTCACATTTTCCATGACCAGTTTCAAAGAAATTCCAGCGATGTTTAATGTTCAATGCTTTATGAAGTCGACATAACCAATAAAATTATCGCGAAGATTTAAATTGTCTGGCACATCCATCCGACCATATCCAATGCTCATTGAATTTAATGTTGCGTCCCTTTAGTGAATTGTAGAAAATACTTTCAATACAATGCTGAACAAAATGTGTATCATGTGTACGATCGTCGCTGATATAAAAGTGATATTCTTTAATCACATCTCGATTGTCACACATGCTTTCAATGCTATCAACATCCTGTTGAGACTGTCTATATAAAACATGGACAAATATCAAAACGTGGTCAAAATGATAGTATTCACTTTGTATCTCGTTTTGTGCAGCAAATGTGTAATTTTCTGCAAAATCAACCACTGACAAAATTGTTCTTGGTGGAAAAATTTCACGAGACTGTTTGAATTGAAGGTCTTGCCATCGTGCTCTATGTGAATGCTTGGTGTATTTATAAATTCCACTTTCGAATTTCTTGAAAAAATTTGTCACACCTATTTTATCTTCTCGCAAATCAATCCTTTTGGAATGTACGTCACTAGTACTTGTAATGTATTCATATCTTCTCCAATCAACAGTGACATTTGATAGTGAGTGATCAGTATCGATAAGATATTTATTGTGGAATAAAACCAAATTTCCACAATGATTACAATGTTTTCCATTGACACATTTCTTATTATAAAATACTTCATCGTGATTTCTCTCACATAGGGTTTGAGATATGAATTCACGTATTGTGGACGAAGGTGGTGAATTTGTCCAAAACATTTTACCAAATTCAAGAAATGTGTCGTGATATAATTGAAATTGCACATGATAACGGAAACAACATGTGTCACAGATAGTAATAGGTCTAACATACCATGGTTTTAGTTGCACAAATGTAGTGATTAACACATTAATTCCACGATGATCTTTCTTGAATTTATTGAACAATTGTACTTGTGTCATATCTATTATATGTTTTGGACTTCTTACATAAACTCCTCATGATACTCTTTGTCGTATTACATCTCTTGAATTTGGTGAAACTCGAGCATGTGTCAACCAATATTCTCATACAATATCTTTAACACCTGCTCTCATTCTATCTTTGTAAGGTTGTCTACAAATAATTGCCCAGCAAGCAAGTTCATCATTTTCATCTATTTGCATTCTGAATTTGCTATGTTTATATAATGTCTTTCTTGAGGTTCCAACTGCTTTTGCTAGATGTGTTGTCAAATGTTTTTATTTAGTACTAGTCGAAATAATTGCTGTATGAATTGCTCTTCGTGCAGCACTGATGTCTTTCTTCCTAGATTTTCCAAAAATTTTATTGCATCACCTATATTTTCTATCACATTATGTTTTAATTTCGACTCTTTGGTCGCCTTGTGAATACCCAATAATGATGTAGCATCTTCTAACTTCTTGGTCACTAATAAACATCTCAAAATTTGTGCTTGTCCTATTGCTGAATAATTCTTCAGAACATCATCATAAATTTTTTTAACCCCCAATATCATGCAGCATGTATGGGTATTTTTTTTTTCATATTTGTTGCAATCAACGTTTTCTAACATTTCATCATCAATAGTGAAAGTACCTATACATCAAGTTAAATTTAATTTAAAACATGTATCCAAAAATACAATTCATCATAAAAAAATGAATTTGGAAAATACATGATATATACATACCTGGTTCAATTTCTGGTTCTTGAACTTGATTTTCAATATTGACTTCATCGACATTAGTATGTAAATCACTATTTACATCTTCGACAATGGTTTATTCAACTTCAATTTGTTATTCTTGTACTCTATTTTCAATTTCCATTTCATCAACGTTATTATGTAAAACTATATTTGTATCTTCAATAATCCTTGCTTGTGTTTCTGCAAGGCTTGCTTTGTTGGCATGATATTTAAGTTTTTTCTTTTCTCTATTATCATCATCATCAACATATTTACGATCATATTTTCTTTGACGGTTTCTCTTATTGCCCATGATTGTTTAATCTATAAATGATAAATTAAATAATCATCATTTTATTGTAAAAATACAAAATGAAGATTTAAAAACAGTTATGAAATTTATAAACACATGAACTAAAATTTACTTTATCTTATCAAAATCTTGTAAGAGTCTTTTGAAGAAAAAGTCTTTGGAAACAAGTTTCCTTTGAAAAGAACCTTCTTTAAATGAAATAAGAACTCTTTGACAATAAATTACCTTTGAAAAAACCCAATGAAAAATAATAAGAACACTTTTTAAATAAATCTTCTTTGTAAACCCACTGAAATGGATAAAAAAAAAAAAAAAAAAAAAAAAAACCTGGGAAAAAGATTTCTTTGTAAAAACCCTTGCAACGAAATAATTTTTTTGCAAAAATAACTTGAGAGACTTTGAAAAAACCCATTTTCAAATAAATAAGAAGGAAAAATACATCTCCTTTGTAAAAATAACTTGAAATAAAATATTATTTGCAAAAATGCCTTGGAATAAAAACTCTGTAAATGCACACTTTGGAAAGAAACATTTTCTAAAAAAACCACTTGTAAAATACTTTGTAAAAGAAACGTTTTAAGCAAAAAAACTTTGAAAAAACTCATTTGAAAAAATCATTTTCAAACAAATAAGAAGGAAAAAAACAACTCCTTTGGAAAAATAACTTGGAATAAAAACTCTTTAAAATCACCATTTTGGAAAAAAAAAACCTATTGCACAGAAATAAGAAGTGCAAAAGCTTGGAATAAAAACTTATTTTGCAAAAATGACTTAGAAAAGCATTCTTTCAATGTATTCCTTAGAAAGAAGTAACAAAAAAAATACTTCATAAAAAAAACTCTCTTTGCAAAAAAAACTCCTCAGAAAATCCTTGAAAAAAAAACCATTGCAAAGAAATAAGAAGTGCAAAAAGGTTGAAAAAAAATACTTCATAAAAAAAACTCTCTTTGCAAAAAAAACTCCTTAGAAAATACTTGGAAAAAAAACTCATTGCAAAGAAATAAGAAGTGCAAAAAGCTTGGAATAAAAACTCATTTTGCAAAAAGGCCTTAGAAAAACATTCTTTAAATGTATTCTTTAGAAAGAAGTAAGAAAAAAAATATCTTATAAAAAAAACTCCCTTTGCAAAAAAAAGCTCCTTAGAAAATCCTTTCAAAAATATTCTGACCAGAAAGTATGCCAAATTAAAATGTGCGAAATTAATTGAAGTATTTAGTTTTATTTATATAAGTTTAGACAAGATTGATTTTTTTATTTTTACTTTTGTAACGGTTGACATGTTTTTTTTTACGTTTGGTTATTCGGTCGAATAACCTTTAATTAAATTGACGTCGCCGTTATGGAAAACAATTATTCGGCCGAATACCCTCTGAAACCTGAAAATCTGATTGTCTCTCATAGTTTTCAGGTTTCTCCATTTTTGAAAGGTAAAAATGATCTCATACACTACAAAGCGACTGTCGGACTTGATACCATTAGTTTCATTATTGAATCTACTTTCCGAATATATAGTTTTTTTGTGTATAGGTAAGATCTGATATTTGTAATTGTTTGTTTTCTTAACAGGTGTCGAGTTTAGTTTCATCTCTTTCAAAATGTAGTGAAATGAAAAATCCATAACTTTAAAAATACACCACGAAAAAAATTGAGAAAACTATGGTGCGGTTAATTGGCATGTCTACTTCAAAAGGGTATTCATAGAATTTTTAGTTTTATATTCAATTGAGAGAAAAGTTTTGCGACAAAAAATATGTTGAAAATCAACAAAGTTTCCCCATTGATCGAATTCAAATAAATATAATAATTATTATATAGATCCATTTGTTATAAACTTATAGTCATGCAGTAGTATACTGTGTGTAGATTGTCGTAGCATATTTTTTTTTGCAAAAAACAAGTTTAACAATGATTTTACGTGTGCGACAAAACATGGCTATTTTGTAGTCCTTTCATTTTATAAGAACACACTGTCAAACATTTGTCAAATCGACATATCAAATCTCAATATAAAAAATTGAAAAAAATATGGATAGCAAGCTAACATAATTCTCTAAAAGTTTGTTTTTTAGTGAAAAGTGAAATTCCAAACAAAAATATCACTTTTATTCGCCCAGAGATGGAAAACATGAAAAATTCAGAATTATTTTCTCACGGAACCCCCTAAAATAGACACCCATCTTCATGGATTCACCCAAATGTGACACAAGGGAAGTTCAAATAGAGTCGGCCATTTATCAAATATTCCTGACCAATCATGTCATCCTTCCTTATGTCAGTATACAGTGTTGGATCTCGCAGTTCTACCAAATTATATCAAACTATTGATCTTTGTTTCGTATCGGTTGATGCGGGATACATTAATGCCCTCTTTCCTATGGATCTATTCCTATCGACACCAAATCATCATCTAGGAAATGGATCTAGAAACATAGGAGTACCTTGGATCTTGCAGTCATTAGTGGCATGTTTCCTCGCAAATGACAGTGGGTATACATCAATGACCCCTGATTATTTGATTCTACAAGTGTTCGACTGTAGAACATATTTTCACACTTTATATTTTGTACGTTGTACCTTAGAGTACATCATCATTATCGTGGGTCTCTTCACATCTGTTAACGGTATACATCAATGACCGGTAATCATATGGTGTTTTAATATGCTTAACATCAATTCATTTATTCGCATGATATAAATTCGTACTATCATCGGTTTGTATTGAAGACCTTGGGAAAAAAAGTTATATCACTCATCGATGCGGCTTCCCGAGTTCCGCAAGATTAAACTACCATGTCAAAAGTTTAATGAAGACCTTGTTTTCACACTAATCAAAGTGCATGTTTACACTTTTGAAAATTTTACTTTTGACATGGATAAACTATGTATTGTTCGTGGCCATGTTTGTTTATTGTTGAGCATGTTTTTTTATTGCGCCCATGAGCTTATCCTTTTCTCATCCTTGCTTTGATCAATAAAGAGTATCAGTATAAAAATAATGTATTTCGTCCCTTAGCTCATTGTAACGCCCCGTATTTTGACTAGGTATGTTTACGAGTTAGACACCTTTCACTTTAATTGCTTAATATCTGTTGGACTCAGTTAGACAGAGTGAACTATACTTCCGGCATGATAGACATGATGATATGTTGCTACTATGTTTATGATGTTACTATATTCATGCAGTTATTAAGTTATGATTATCATGAGTTTCATTGCTTTTATGATGAAAATATATGGTTTAGCGTTTACATTGATGAAATGTGAAATATATGGTGTTGTACGTAAGTGCCATCCTATGATGAAATTGATAGAACGGTTATATTCCATGCATACCTGTGATGCAATTGTGATGTGACATAAAATGATGTTGATGATATGGATCAATTAGCGATCGAATGGAAATGCTTGTTATAAAATGTGTATTTTGCGGAATACTAACCTACAGGACTCAAAGGCTATGGGATAGCCGGATACTTGATCTGATAAGAACCTATCCATGCAGTAAACCTTAGCAACCGAAATTGATGATACGATGACATGGACCGATAATCTCGATAGCAGCAGAGTATGATTTGATAAGGGCGTAGGCCCAGTATGTTGAGAGGGATGGATGTGTTTCCCACCCTATGTTCCTAAGATACCTGAGGTCGTGGGAGGGTCGTGATGAGACACGCTCCCCATGTAGTTGTGATGACGATGGTCAGATCCCTGCTAGGGGAGAATAGGTCTGCGGTTCAGCCGACGCTAACGCTCTCAAGTTCTATGTGGTCAGGTCGATGAGTCCGACATCCACTTTTGTACTAGCAGAGGAGGGATAGGGAGGATGTGGACGTAGGTTAGGATGGGAGGATATGATAGTGGCACTGTTGAGGGTTGGGTATTCGTTGACCTGAATTTAGTGGTAGTAGGTAGCTTTCCTTGTACCTGATTGATTGAACAAATGTAATCATAAAAATAATGAAATGAAATCTTAAAGGTTAACTGGTAAAGTAACCGACGATGTTTTAGTAATATTATGATGAATGTATACTTGTTCAGTTTGCATAAAGTATTATTACTATTAGTTAGCTGTTATGCATAGGAATATGACATATGTTTATAGTACATGTCTGTCTTGTGCCTACGCTGGCCACGCATGCACATTATGCACATGCGCGATAATATTGGTTACAACATACTTATCAAGATTTAACAATGTTCTAAGTTATCATAGATAAGTCAATTAAGTATTTAGTGAATGACTTAATTAGTAAAAGAGTATCAAGTTCTAATGTGTAAAAGAAGTTAATTAGTCTTTGTATGTAACCATGGAATGAACGATTAAAATAAGTGTCATTAATTGCAAATACCCTCAAGTGAATGTGTCTTCAATATGAAGTATGATAGTTAAATATCAATACTAGAAGAATGTGCTATATAATTGTTGATCATGATTAAATAAACCATTAAGTATATTTCATTAATTATACCTAGAGGTACTATGTTGACACTTATCAATTAAACAAATAAATATTTTAATTACTATTCACAATTAAATTAATTACTATTATTATTAATTATTATTGTTATTATTATTACATTATTATTATTATTTAATTAATAATAATAATCCTTTTTATAGAGCATAGTGGATTGAATAAATTATTAAATAAATGATTCATTCAATTAATTAACGGATCCATTCCAAGTAAATAAAAAGGGTTTGCTTAAATAAATTATTGAATAATTCCACTGCTCGAGAGAAATTGGATGATTTAAAATAATATATAATCCTCATTTTACCTTGAAAAGGGGGATGCATTAATGAATTGCACTTCCAAAAACCATGACAGCTAGGGCGGTGGAGTGATAAGGAAGTTTGACTTTATGATGGAGGAAAAGATTTCTATAAAGAGGAGTTTTAACCTAGTAGTTGGGGTTTTTTTTTGGAGGAGGAACACTTAGTATTTTGAGAAAAAGGAGGAATGCCGAGGAGGGGGTTAACTCGAAGCTTTGAGGAGGTGGGAAACTCAAAGGACTGGGGAGGGGGTTAACTCAGAGAAATATTACCATTGAGCTACGGAAAGGTACGAAGGAAAGTTGCTGCCGGGATTATCAGTCTGTGGGCTCGGGGGCTAAGAAATCCATTGATTTCCTAGGGTCAGCAAGATAATAGCTGATCGGCAGGGTGGACACATCATTTTGGGTTGCTAAGGAAACCTACAAAATCCACTACAGGAATCTTCTTACCTTACTGCAAATCTACGGATCCAAGTATTTTACTCAGCTAGCTTAAAATAAAATGTATTTTTCTTAAATTTTCAGATTATGCTTGTTAGAAGAACAGAGTTAAAATGAAAAGTCTTGTTTAAATGTTTATTTATTTGCAGAGACATGTAACCCTATAGAAAACAGACATATAAACATTAGATAACGGAAATACATAGACGGTTGATTTTCTTCAGAAAACAGAAGGGAAAAACTTGGTATTTACTTGAAAATACAAATAGAGACCAGTGCCTAGTAAGGGTACTACATTTGGTATCAGAGCGTGGCTCAAACCCTGAGACCTTAGGGCCTAACTACACCTGGAATTATAGTGAAATTTACTAGAAAATAACAAACAAATATGATGGCTTCAACAAAAGGGGAGATAACTTGAAGAGCCCTTTTTCTATTTTTTTATTTACAAGCATAACAAAAACAGAACTTGAACGATAAATATATATACATATATTGAACAGAAAATTTTGAAATTATGTGTAAATCTAGCATCCCCCACCGAGAAAATTGAACATGAAATTTTGGAGAAAAGTTAGGAGGTTGCCTGGAAAGTAAACGAGCTCCCATACTCCAAATCTATGGCGGATGGGCATATTCTTCCTGCAATATAATAGAAAACTAGGTTAATAAATGTATACTGATGTGAAGAAAAAAAATGGCTTTAATGGGTGTAAAACGTTTAAAAAAAAAAATCTAGTCCCAATTTCAAATTTAATAGGTGTGATTCGTTTGAAATTCCAATGCACAGGAAATATAAATTACAAGCTCAAATTGCTAAGACGGGGAGAAGAGAATCGTAATTACTAATTTGATTCCCAACATATTTATTGGGGGTATTTAATGACAAGGTGTAGATATGTTTTATTTTGATGATTTTAAGTTAAGTGCCCAAATGTCAGTTCTCGCATAAAAGACAACTCACGGGAATTATGAATTTAGGGTTTAAGCATTATGGCGTATAAATTTTAAAGTAAAACTTAAATAGTTATAAAATATTAAAATAAGGGTGAGTAGTTATTCATTTTATTAAGAGGGTTGGATTCTATTACCCCGAGTTACCAAAATATATATATATAATAATAAAACAAAATAAAATAAAACCTAATTCTCTTCCACGAAAGGCGGTTTCCGCATTGTCCCTTGAGCGGTTTACCATACCGTCTTTCTATATGCGGACGTGTAAGAAATAGACACGTGGGATGGTGGTATTTTTACCGCAACCACCAACCACCCTTATCCTGCGTGCATGTTGCCAACGCGGAATAAAAGAGAGCCGTCGATCTTCCTCTACGGCTCTTGCAACCCTCCAAACAATATGAACTTTACCACACTGGCACATAAATACAAGATATTAATTCAATACCAAAAGAAAGAAACTACAAAGTTCAAGCCTACAACGCACGAATAAAGCTGACTTTAAAATTTTCCCGAGGAGCATTGAGATGATTAAGGTAAACCTCAAATGGAGCAGAAGCCCATAGATGCGAGAACGACTGAACATATAACAAAATAACAAGGTGGTCAATCGATTTTGTACCCACGACCCATGCATTACGAATGCAATGCCTCCACCATTGCGCCAAGGCTTGATGCTTGCAGAGGTTGAATTGTCAACCAGTTTTTTTCCATTAAAGCCCTGTACAATCTGTTTATATTCATAGTGAAAGGAAGCTTTGATTCAAAAATAATCATTAATAAACTACACATATGTAATATGCAGTTTTCTAGAGTGTTATAAGCCGGTTACATTGTATTGTACTATTGTCAGATTGAAGAAGGGCACACTTAGAAGCACAATTCAAAGATAAAATAAAAGCTATGAAATTTTTTTTTTCTCTGTAGATCCCTTCCTCTAGACATGAAACTCTCTACTGAGTTGCCCTCCATATTCACTTGGTCTAACATTCCAGCGAGAGACAACCCTATCTGCAGCTTAACTCCACCCGAACCACTATTAGAGACAAAACAAATAGCTGGTGACCCACAGAATAAAACTATCCACTGTTTACCTCTACTTACCCAGTAAACACGAACTGATAGACATATTTTCTCTTGGAATTTCAATATTACAAGAAAAATCAATGGCGCCTCTTGCAGACAATCTGCTTCCAGACAATAAAATTTTTAATTCTGAAATTCTGGGGTTCAGATGATATATTTAGCCATTGCACATATGGCTAATATTTCCAATCGCTAAAACTGCTTGGGCAACACCCAGCAGAATTCAACGTATAAGATCAAGTCGGTTGGCTATCTTCCTCGCAGGGATCAATTAAAGATTGCAGTGGCCCTACTTAATTTCAGGATCCCAGCATGTATCTCAGCTAAGGTGGTTCAAAACGCAGAGATCAGGTTGTGAGTCATCTCGAGTAAACAGCGATGGAGTCATATTTTTTTTCAAAACTCAAATCTGCATGTGAATTAGACATAGAAATCTGGTTCTTTCGTCACACACGAAACAACATGGAAGTTAACCGCTTGTTGTAGGGGGGCGCGAGAATACCAGGGAGGTATTTCTACGCCATCTCATCAAATAGATGGATATAAGATATACTACAAATCTTTGTACTAATGCAGAAGTCATGCGATCGATCTCGGTAGAGTGATCATCCCATAAAACTAACAGATTTGTCCTCAATCGAAATGTGTCCCGACCACATAATTATAAATAATATATTACCTTTGTTTCAATATGTAGAAATTATGTACCGATACATATACAACAGTTAAAAATTATAATATCACAGAATTTAACGGATCTGTCCCCAGACTTAGTGTGCAGCGATGGCATAAATTCAGATAATAAATTGCCTATGTTTTCTTATACAGAGATCATATACGGATACATACACCCACCTGGTCAGCCTGGGACGACATCAAAACAATGGAAGCCGGCGGCCCGTCTCTGCTCCTTGCAAAATCCACCGGTGATCGAAACCAAAGTTGCAACGTTAGGACGCCAACCTTGGTCATGCATTTCGAGGCTGTAATCGACGACTTCCCCAAGCCTTTTGTCTTTGCACAAACCCCGAATCGATGCGTACTAACTGAAAGCATTCGGCACGACGCCAATGTCCTTCATTTTCTTGAAAATTCTCTTGGCATTGTCGAGCTCCATTGCCCTGCAAAACCCTTCAACGACGACGGTGTAGACGATGACTTCAGGTAGGTTTCCCTTATTCCGCATGTCACCGAATAACCTCATGGCCTCCTGAACCAGCCCATCCTTGGAGAGGTCGTCCTGTATGGACGCGGCATTGGGGACGAGGCTCGTCCACCATTCGGTCCCATTACCTGAACACGTAATGTTGTTTTTATCTTGGTTTCCAAAATAGAAAGTGGATATCTCTGTTTCATTAAGAAGAATCTGAAGCTGCGCCAGGGTTTCACCTTTTTCTATTTCTGCACAAGTTTGTTTTTCCATTACAGCCTTGGCTCTTCTCCCCTACAAGAACCGAACTCTTCTTATTAAACTGTAAACCTTTCGAGGGATTTCTATGAGTCTGTTAAATCTCAGCGTTTCTATTGTCGGTGGCTTCAGCACCGAACCCTAAACTTTGAATTCGCAGACAAGCCAGCCTAGCGCAGATGGCTAGCACGGGCTTTCAAGCAAATGTGCAACGGCCCGCAGGGTTAGCATGTGGGTGCTTAGTCCTACTCGCATTGTTGTCTATTGCACTGTGCTCGGTCCTTCTCGCATTATTTCCTATAAATAATAATATAAATGGGTTGCCGGAGAAGGACTACCTCGCTTTTTATAACATCCCCAAAGGGCGGTTTCGCATGGGCCATCTGTGGTTTCTTATACCACTTTACGAGCATGCGGATGAGCTAGGAGGATGACACGTATGGGGGTGGTATTCTTACCGCACCCGTCTCCTTCGTTATCTCCCGAGCATCTTGATGGCGCGAGGTCCACCGGGAGCCGTTGATCTCCTCCCTCATTGCTACGTTCATGATCTTCATAGAAGCCATGTCATTCGTTTAAAATTACCCCCACGTGCCGCCCGAATGTTGCTTAGCATCGATGGAGGCAACACCCGTGGCACCCTTCATCGCATGACTTAGACTTGACATTGAAACCCTAGCTTGACTATTCACTTAGCGCTTATATTTAAATTTAATATATATATTTAAATTTTGGAAAATAAATATATATATATATATAGGTTGAAGTGGCTTGGCAAAGTTATACGTAATTTATTTATAAATTATATTTAAATTAATTTATATTTATATTTATATTGATAAGTTATAATTATATAAAATTTAAATTACAATTTATATTTAAAAAGAGAAATCTAAGTTTTTAAATTTAATATATATGTATATGTATGAAGTAAGGGCAAAATGTTTATTTATTAAAAATAACAATATCTATTTTTGATAATGATTTATGTGGTCTCACAACCACTAAGCACTGCTTTTGAATAACAATTTATTGTTTTCTCCACTATATGGTCATTGCCCTTTATCATCAATCTTTATTGGAGGAATATTTGACTTTGAAGATTGTATTCATTATGATAGTATAATCATGATATATGAATAATTTATATATATAAAATAAAAATATTTATAAATTTTAGTGGATGGTTTCTAGTTTAAGACTTAATTTAAATGATTATGAATTAAATGTAAGATTTCTTTTCGAAATTGTGGGGATTATGGAGGATTAAGATTTTATAATAAAAACCATAACTCTCAAAGTAACTTTTAATAAACTCTTCAATCATGATATGTAAATAACAATCATAATATCATTGGTCAATATTTAACCCTATACATATAAAGAGGGCAGGAAGTAAAACATTAAATGAACTAAATAATAAATCGGTAATATAAGAGGGGGACTATGCTATGAATCTCGAACCTAAGTTTTGGAGGATAAGTGAAATGGCAAGTTGATATACCTTAAAGGTTGTAATGAATGAAGAAGTGTTCTAGTTCTATTAGTTAAATATGATGGTGGAGTTCACTCATGTTTAATAATGCGTTGAATTGTTGAATAAATATACATTGTGTTCAAATATTAAGGGATGATGGTGACCACTATTAGCGACCAGGATAATTGTGTTTCTTCTCCTTATGTACCGGATCTACAGGTTATACATATATATCTATATCAGGGGTGGATCATCGATAGAAACAAGAGATATATTAACTAAATCTAATAAGGTAGTAAAAGAAGTAAGGACATGGTAGGAAGGTAATAAAATGCGAGATAATTGAAAGTCAATAACACTTGACCAATAGTCTAACAACCGTTATAAATCAAGTACTTGGAATTTGTAATAAGACTATGTTTTAGAGGAAATAGTGCATTTCCAATTAGGAGACATGATGAAATTATTCATTGATGAGAACGGGTATCTTTACAAAACTGGCAAGAAAGGGAGTAAGATTATATGTGTATCTCCTGTCTAGTGATAATGTATAGCTGTATGAGGCACCTATATAGAGGTGGTAGGTCAATAATTAAGGTATGTGTGAATGGATTCCCCTATTGGAAAATTTAATTAGTATTAAGATATGGGAGATATCTATGTATCAAAATCAACACCATAAATTTTCTATGTGTAATGTGCAATTAATCATGTTTCAATTAAGGAAGTGGAAAGAGATTGAAGGGACTAGGTATGTGTGAGAAAAGGGTAGGGGTTATATGCCGCTAGTCTTGCTTAGGTTAAATTGTCATGATGGGGGAAAATATTATTGAGAAACAACTAGGATTTAATAATTACAAAATGAACAAGCAATAAAATATAAAAGTAGGTAAATTATTGAGGGACTAATGAAGTTACTCATAAACCTAAATTAAAGAGTTCATCCTAAATTCTAAAATTTTAATATTAATGTCTGGATTTAATGTATAGACTAGATCAAACATTAATTTATTTATTTAAAAACTTAGAAAAACCTTGTCGAGACTTCAACGTATAGTCGATGAGGTGAAACAAACACTTAATCTGGAAACAAGGAACCGCTAAAACAAGCATGGCAAGCTGAATGCTAAGACGCTAATTTCACTACATGACAAAATCATTAATGGAAACGACCATAGATTTCAACATGCGGATCCTAACTAACTGTTCCTTGCACATAAATATAAATAAATGTTATATACGGGAGAGAGACTTAGAAAATACATTATATATTATTTAGATAAGATAATGGATGGAAACAAATTTGTTGGATACAAGGACTAGGTATCCTTTTGAATCCCATTAGGGAAAACACCATGCACTTAAACAAGGAGGTTGCATATAAGCTTATTAAAAGACTATTTTCTTAAGGGGGTACATGACTTTACAATGAATAAGTTAAATATTGGGGTAACGGTGCAACAAGGTTTTTGAGAAAATTTTTGATTAATCATACCTAATATCGTGATGATCTCGTGTAATAATAAAAGAGTCATAAGAATCTCAGCACAGTCCTCAATTTAACTCAATTAAAGCGGTTGTTATGAAGTTCTAATATGATTGAACATATTAAGTAATGATGTTTTCGTTCAACTTGTAGGATTAGACTAAGGCCCTTACAAAGTACGTAAAGGTTGCTTGTGTGGGAAGAAAGAGTGGTGATGAACAAAACAATGTCATACTAGGATAAATACTAGTAATCACCTTTGCGATTGTAAGGGTGGGAACAAAACTAGCTATGAAGATTAATAAGATTAATAAACTAGCTATGAGATTCTTAAGGAATTGAAGAAGTAATGGTTTCCCGACAAATTATATTGATTTGGAAATGAGGATAATAAATAAACACGATAACAATTGTATTTTGATAAGGAATAGCCACGAAAACCTTGTCAACAATAAGAGTTCTCCTAGTTTAATGATGTTACGATACTTTTGTTACTATGTATTACCGATAAGGAGATAATAATGTATGACCTTAGAATTTTAAGAACATGAACCTTCTTCCCTAAGAGAGGTATGCAAACCTTAAGGGTCCTTGGTAGTGCGTGTTGAGTGAATACAAATTATGAGTTCTAATGACCTCCAATTTAAATCGTTGATTATTTCATGCTAAGTTGGACCTATATAAGCTTTTGTGATGAGTAAACCTCTCTGGATATTATAACTTGAAGGATGTTGCTAAACGGTAAGAAGTAGGATACTAAGGTGGATAGCACTTGATTACAACCTTAGGGATTCTAGAGATTCAATAGAAGGATTAATCTAAATGTTATTTTAATTATTAGAATACACATCAGGGGATAAAAGAAGCAAAACCATAGGATAATATCGACATATTCGGTCAAGTCAAAGCTAAGTAGGGCAAGTATGGCCAACACCTGCTACTGGCAAGAATAAAGAGTTTATGTGTCAAGATTTTCCCTGCATTATTATGACCATAACTTCGGGACGAAGTTTCCTGAAGGGTGGGTGTATGTAACGCCCCGTATTTTGACTAGGCATGTTTACGAGTTAGACACCTTTCACTTTAATTGCTTAATATCTGTTGGACTCAGTTAGACAGAGTGAACTATATTTCCAGCATGATAGACATGATGATATGTTGCTACTATGTTTATGATGTTACTATATTCATGCAGTTATTAAGTTATGATTATCATGAGGTTCATTGCTTTTATGATGAAAATATATGGTTTAGCGTTTACATTGATGAAATGTGAAATATATGGTGTTGTACGTGAGTGCCATCCTATGATGAAATTGATAGAACGGTTATATTCCATGCATACCTATGATGCAATTGTGATGTGACATAAAATGATGTTGATGATATGGATCAATTGGCGATCGAATGGAAATGCTTGTTATAAAATGTGTATTTTACGGAATACTAACCTACAGGACTCAAGGGCTATGGGATAGTTGTATACTTGATCTGATAAGAACCTATCCATGCAGTAAACCTTAGCAACCGAAATTGATGATACGATGACATGGACCGATAATCTCGATAGCAGCAGAGTATGATTTGATAAGGGCGTAGTCCCAGTATGTTAAGAGGGATGGATGTGTTTCCCACCCTATGTTCCTAAGATACCCGAGGTTGTGGGAGGGCCATGCTGAGACATGCTCCCCATGTAGTTGTGATGACGATGGTCGGATTCCTGCTAGGGGAGGATAGGTCCACGATTCAGCCGACGCTAACGCTCTCAAGTTCTATGTGGTCAGGTCGATGAGTCCGACATCCACTTTTGTACTAGCAAAGGAGGGATAGGGAGGATGTGGACGTAGGTTAGGATGGGAGGATATGATAGTGACACTATTGAGGTTTGGGTATTTGTTGACCTAGAGTTAGTGGTAGTAGGTAGCTTTCCTTGTACCTGATTCATTGAACAAATGTATTCATAAAAATAATGAAATGAAATCTTAAAGGTTAACTGGTAAAGTAACCGACGATGTTTTAGTAATATTATGATGAATGTATACTTGTTTAGTTTGCATAAAGTATTAGTACTATTAGTTAGTTGTTATGCATAGGAATATGACATATGTTTATAGTACATGTCCGTCTTGTGCATACGCTGGCCACACATGCACATTATGCACATGCGCGATAATATTGGTTACAACATACTTATCAAGATTTAACAATGTTCTAAGTTATCATAGATAAGTCAATTAAGTATTTAGTGAATGACTTAATTAGTAAAAGAGTATCAAGTTCTAATGTGTAAAAGAAGTTAATTAGTCTTTGTATGTAATCATGGAATGAACGATTAAAATAAGTGTCATTAATTGCAAATACCCTCAAGTGAATGTGTCTTCAATATGAAGTATGATAGTTAAATATCAATACTAGAAGAGTGTGCTATATAATTGTTGATCATGATTAAATAAACCATTAAGTATATTTCATTAACTATACCTAGAGGTACTATGTTGACACTTATCAATTAAACAAATAAATATTTTAATTACTATTCACAATTAAATTAATTACTATTATTATTAATTATTATTGTTATTATTATTACATTATTATTATTATTTAATTAATAATAATAATGATAATAATCCTTTTTATAGAGCATAGTGGATTGAATAAATTATTAAATAGATGATTCATTCAATTAATTAACGGATCCATTCCAAGTAAATAAAAAGGGTTTGCTTAAATAAATTATTGAACAATTCCACTGCTCGAGAGAAATTGGATGATTTAAAATAATATATAATCCTCATTTTACCTTGAAAAGGGGGATGCATTAATGAATTGCACTTCCAAAAACCATGACAGCTAGGGTGGTGGAGTGATAAGGAATTTTGACTTTATGATGGAGGAAAAGATTTCTATAAAGAGGAGTTTTAACCTAGTAGTTGGGGTTTTTTTTTGGAGGAGGAACACTTAGTATTTTGAGAAAAAGGAGGAATGCCGAGGAGGGGGTTAACTCGAAGCTTTGAGGAGGTGGGAAACTCAAAGGACTGAGGAGGGGGTTAACTCAGAGAAATATTACCATTGAGCTACGGAAAGGTACGAAGGAAAGTTGCTGCCGAGATTATCGGTCTGTGGGCTCGGGGGCTAGGAAATCCGTTGATTTCCTAGGGTCAGCAAGATAATAGCTGATCGACAGGGTGGACACATCATTTCGGGTTGCTAAGGGAACCTACAGAATCCACTACAGGAATCTTCTTACCTTACTGCAAATCTACGGATTCAGGTATTTTACTCAGCTAGCTTAAAATAAAATGTATTTTTCTTAAATTTTCAGATTATGCTTGTTAGAAGAACAGAGTTAAAATGAAAAGTCTTGTTTAAATGTTTATTTATTTGAAGAGACATGTAACCCTATAGAAAATAGACATATAAACATTAGATAACGGAAATACATAGACGGTTGATTTTCTTCAGAAAACAGAAGGGAAAAACTTGGTATTTACTTGAAAATACAAATAGAGACCAGTGCCTAGTAAGGGCACTACACTCATCTTTGGACCTCACACATTAGGGGGCATCTGTTAAAAATCAAATTAACACCCTTCACAAATTGAGGGGAAGAAACATATTTTACTATGCGCCCGCAACATGAAGATGGAAGACAAGTACACAAGAGAAAAATCCTCTCTTATCTAATCACTACATCCACAATTAGAAAGATTGAGTCAATAAAGAAGTAGCCTAAGGATACATGGTTCAGTGATTGAACTACTCAGTAAAGGCTCAAATCTAAGCTCCACCAGTCAAATAGTGAGAAGAAATGCACAAAATTGCATTAACTATACTCAAATATGCTAAAGTTGTGACAAAAGCCTAAAAACACTAAAGAAAGTAGGTTTTTGAGTAAAAATAATCAAAAAACAAAAAAGGGATAATCCCACATTCAAAATAGAAACTTGAGAGCCCATTTCCCAATGGTATAAAACAAAGGCATTTGGGGCATGGTAAAGGGAGGCAAAAGGAAGAGCAAAGTCATGCTGGAGAGATTTGGAGGATTGAAAAGCTCATCTTCATCAAAATCAAGGGTGGATAAATGATAGCTCATGGAAAAGGATGAGGGATGCACATCAATCTAGATTGTTTGTATGTACTTCCTTCTTTGGCATAATATGAATAAATTCAATTCCCTTTTTATTCAGAGTTTAAATTTATTAGGGAATGGTAGATGATTGTGAATTTCTAACATTGAAGCTTCACCTACTTCATAGTAATATACATGTTTAATTTAGATCTAACCCTACCTTAAAATCTATTATCACATTAGACGACTGTAAAGAGGGTCTTCAGATATTTGTGTGGCACTACAGATTATGCAATCTACTACCAAGGAAGACCTAGACCAGACAAAGTAATAAATGTACATGGATTTGTTGATGTAGACTGGGATGGATATCTTGATCGTAGAATATCTACAAGTGGGTATGTTTTTAACCTATTTGGAGGAGATATCAGTTGGATGAGCAAGAGACAGGTTGTAGTTGCACTCTCAACTACTGAAGTCGAATATATGGAAGCCACTCATGCAAGTAAAGAAGTTGTATGGATGTAGAGATTATATTCATGTGTTGGGTTTGTATAGAAAGCTCTAAGGTTAGATTGTAATAGAGAAAGTGCAATATTCTTGGAAAAGA
This sequence comes from Larix kaempferi, assembly GCA_027924585.1. Lineage (NCBI taxonomy): Eukaryota > Viridiplantae > Streptophyta > Pinopsida > Pinales > Pinaceae > Larix > Larix kaempferi. Next base: position 2,966,353 of record BSBM01000765.1, on the reverse strand, counting down.
ACCCTACTTATCATGCTAAGACAAACCATATTTATGTGAAATATCACTTTGTGAGAGATATGGTTGAATACTAGAAGGTGTTGCTGGAGAAGATTTCCACCTTGAAGAATGTTGCATATTTATTAACAAAGTTTGTCAGTACAGAGAATTTTTCTTGGAGTAGAGAATATATGGGCATTGATGCCCTGAACCTGTGACTTTATGAGTACATGACATATTTTTATGCAGAGAAAACAACAAGTGGGAGAATGTTGGGTATGTGTTATATTATTTGCATGTATGTGGAGGGGAGAGTGCACCTGTTAGCGATTAAGGGATTGGGGTCTATTTAATAATCTTGGTTAACAAATTAGGGTATTGGATGTTGAGAAATACCTATATTGTATTGTGAGTGATTCATAATGATGGATGAAAAAAATAGGATTTGTGGCTCCAAAGTTTTTTTTTTCCCGGTTAAGGGTTTCCAGGGTAAATCTCTATGTACTATATGTGAATGATGTGGTGTAATCTTTGTTTTGCTTAAAATAATATGTATGCTTTGCTTCTCTGCATAGGTTTAAAACTTACACTCACTACTAGATAAACTCCACAACAGAATGGAGTTGATGAACAGAAGAACCAAACCATCGTGAACATGGCCTGAAGTATGCTCTCATATAAGAAGCTGTCATATGATTATTTGGATGAAGTTATTGCATGTTCAGTTTACTTACTGAACAAATATCCTACCATGATTGTTAAAGGAAATATTTATGAAGAAGCTTGGAGTGGCACTAATATTAGTGTCTCACATCTCACAGTTTTTGGATATGTATCATTTGCACATGTACCTAATGAATTGAGAAAAAATATGGACAGAAAGAGCATCACAAGGGTTACAAGATGTATAATCCTATCACCAAAAAATTCATGGTGAGAAGAGATGTTAAGTTCCTTGAAGACAGATGTTGGAGTGATCCTCAAAATGTTTCAGCAGATATTCGGCAAAAAGAAATCTCAGTTCCACTAGTTCTACCACTAAAAATGCCAAGATTGGAAGTACAACGGCAAGAAACAACACCAGCAGACAGTCCACCACATAACCAAAAAACCAGAAGTTTGAGGGAGATATATGAGTAGACTCCTGTTATTGAAGAGCAACTACAACATGTTTTATTTCCTACCAACCCACATATTTTGATGAGGAAATAAAGGATGGACAGTCAGTACAAGAAATGAATGAAGAGATTGATATCATAGAAAGAAATCAGACTTGGGATATAGTTGATCTCCCACTAGAAAAAAGTAGTATTGGAGTCAAATGGGTCTATAAGGACAAACTAAATGAAAAAGAAGAGATAGAGAAGTATAAAGATAGGTTGGTTTCCAAAGGATTTGCTCAACATTATGGTGTGGATTATGATGAAACCTTTGCTCTAGTAGCAAGGATGGACACAATCAGAGCTATACTTGTAATAAAATATCAAAACTAATTGCATGTTTATCAAATGGATGTAAAATACTCCTTTCTCAATGGAATACTTGAGGAAGAAGTCCATGTAGACTAGGAAAATGGATATCCAATCAAGGGCCAAGAACACAAAGTGTCCAAGATGAAAAAGGCCTTGTATGGTTTAAAAAAAGCTCCCAGAGCTTGGTACAGCAGAATTGATTCCAACCTCATCAACAATGGGTTCAGTAGGAGAAGTAATGAGCCCACTATGTATTTCAAAACATATTTGCAAGGTATCATTATGATTGTATGTATTTATGTTGATGATAAGATTTACACTGTAAATTTGATGTTGGAAGAATTTTAGATGGTCATGAAAAAAGAGTTTGAAATGATTGATCTAGTCCTTATGAAGACTTTCTTGGTATGGAAGTTAACCAAAGTGAGCATGGAATCTTCATCTGTTAGCATAAGTATGCTACATACATTCTGCAAAGATTCTTAATGGATAAATGCAAACTAGCATAAACCCCCATTTCTACAAGAACCAAGTTAAGCAAGAATGATTATGGACCAACATTGAACTCTACAATTTACAAAATAATGGTAGGCAATTTATTGTATTTGACTGCAACTAGACCTTATTTGATGTATGATGTCAGTTTGATCTCTAGGTTTATGGAATCTCCCAAAGACTCTCATTGGAAATTTGGTAAAAGAATTATGAGATATGTTTCAGGTACAATTGGATATGGACTTTGGTACTCTCATTCACGAGACAATACTCTCATAGGGTACACTGACAGTGATTTTGCAGGAAGTATTGATGATAGGAAAAGCACACATGGTTTCCAATATGTTAGCATGTCATCTGCATAAGCAGAGTATGTAGTAGCAACTACAACCGCATGCCATGCAGTTTGGCTGAGAAGACTTTTGAAGGATATGAGACACACCGAAAAATATCCAACTCCTATTTTTTTCTGAAAATAGTTATGCTATAACATTGTCCAAGCAAAATGTCTTTCACATAAAGAGTAAACATATTAACACTCGCTATCATTAAATTTGCTAGTTAGTCAATAACAGAGAGATCACTTTGTTGTTTTGTGGCCCTAAGGAGAAATTGGATGAGCTGTTTACCAAACCATTGGGAACACTTGCATTTGAGTTTTAGAGAAAGAACTTAGGAATTGATAATGCTGAGAATATTTTTCCAGTTGAGATTAAGTGGGTGTGTTAAGAATTGTAATCTCACTGATCATTAGTGCATTAATTAGTTGAGTGGTTGAGTAGTTAGTTGTTTAGTTTTACTAGGACACTTTGATGTCCCGTAGTATTTTATGTTCCATGGTATTTGGGTGTGATGTAATCCTATATAAGTTTATGGTTAACAATGAGAAGGAAACCAATCTTCCCACTTGTGTTATGTCCTTCATGTGTTTCTTTTGTTAAAAACTTTAACAAGCTCCAAGCAATCTCCAAATTACATTATGAAGCAGTGCAATGTTATCTTCAGAGTGATTAATATTATTATGCTTCTTCTCCCTCCTATAATTTTACATATAGAGATAATGGAAAGCAGTGGGATTTATTTTCATCTCTTATTTGTTTGTAATTGCGTGTATCTTTTATTTCTAGTTTTTAGGACTTGCTGTGAGCACTTCAATATCATGTTATAACTCTAGTGTACTTTTGAGTTCCATTGACTTATCATTTGGTCACACATTGACATTAATAAAATCAGTCTTATCATATATTGTGTTTTCCCTAAAAAAGGAATGGCATTCTGATAAAAAATCAACATCCAGGACTAACTCTTGCTAATTTAGATCCTAATCATCTAGGGGTGAGCACTTAGTGCCTATAATTTATTTTCTATATTTTTTCCTATACAATTCCATGTCGATAAAAACAATCTCAGTTGTATACCGTGAACCATTTCATCAAATTGTACATCAAGAAATTACACTCTACAAAACAAGTATTCTAGTGACACCTCCCATAAGTTCTATTTTAGCAACAACAATCTCAGTCATGCACCATGAACCTCAATTTTGATGATGTGGTTCATGGTATACAAATGAGATTTTTTAATAGGAGGTGTCATTTGAATACTTGTTTTGTGTTGTGTAATTTCTTGATGTACATTGGCCTCAATAGCCATTACATTACACGCTTATTCTACATTGTATATTCAATATCTGAAGCAGAATCCATTCAATGATTCTGCAAAAGGTCGGTGTTTTTAAATGATAATGATATTTACTTGCAATTAATTCATTTTTAAATGATAATGATATTTACTTGCAATTGATTCATTTTTAAATGATAATTATATTTACTTGCAATTAATTCTTAACTGTAAGATTTTTATTACACATTTATGAAAGAAAGGAAATCTCATAATAAGTTTTACTTCATGAATAGGAAGGTCAAAGTACAAAATGCAATATAGTAATTTCTTGATCATGTAATCAAACATTTAAAATTGTTAAAAAAAATATTAAAGCATCATCATTGACAAATTTGACTTAACTTGATTAGTTAAAAACTTATAGAAACAAATGAAACACAATACAAAATATTGGAAAAGGATAATAAAATTTGAGATGACGATGAGAAATTCATACCTACCACATTTAAAATGTTGTCAAAAAAATTAATTGTAAGTAACATGGTATGCCATGCCCAAATGTCCATCAGATATAGAAAAAATCCCCAAATCATGATCTTGTACATGCCTATACTCTACAACATGGTAGTCCTCCATATCATGCCCTCATTTACCCTTCACTAAATTAAATCCATGAATTAATTTGTTGTTTGTTAACTTGCAATGTCCTTTTCTTGTATTAGATGAAGATGGAGAGAATCAGTTGCCATTTTAAGTAACCACAGAACAAGAAAACATAAGTATCAATTAGCATCTATCATGAGTAAACATATCTCATAAATAACCAAGTATTTTAATAGCACTACTCAAATTCTTCAGGAGTGAAACCATTCATGCAATTATGAAATAGATCAAAAAATTGAACAAATAAATATTACTAAAAAATTAGGCACTAGTCCTTTTTCTAATCCGCATTTACCATATTACAATCCCACTACAAGGAATTGTCTATCAAGTGCTCTACTAGATATGATTTTTAGACAAAATTTGCTCTAATTAATGGGTAAAATTGCATCTGGTAACACTAGTGGTTTAGGTCCATTTCAATGAAGTCATCACATGCACACATGTTGGCACGGGATAGATCCACAGGAAGTGTGGAAGCTGACAGGTGCAAAAGGATCATTCCGCGGAAAAAGGACCCTTCGCACCATTCGCGGAAGCATAAGAATTGATAGATTAGTTAATTCGGTCATGTGGACCATTTTGTAATAGAATAGAAGCATAGAGTAGGATTGTAATCCTAAGGGCATCGAAGTTTTGGATGATCATCCTATCTTTTGGGTTCGTTTGGTACCCGTGTTATGATGTCTTGACAGTTTATGCAAGGTTTATTCTGTAGGTTTGGTGAATGAATGGAGATGTTCGGTTATGGTGTAATATTTGTCTTTGATCTTATGAAATGATGAATGAGAACTATGTTATGTAAATTTTTACATTGGTTAATGCGAATATGTGGTAGAAGTAATGCAAATATGAATAAGTATGTCGAATGTGTTGTTTCGAATGTTTATTGAAATCTGTGAATGATAAGTTAATAGTATGTTGTGAATGTTATAATCTTTGGTTAGTGTGAAGGTAATATGTGCATATCCTCTACACAACTACGGAAACTTGGTTCCAATAGCCCCCTTATCCATCTCGGTGAGACTACACTTGCTCCACAAGTGTTGCTGGGAAGGGTTACACCTTTCTAGGCCAGTGTATAAGGGAGTTTTGGTTGATAGTTGTTGGAGACAGTACGAAGTGAACCCCTGTCGATAGACACTGCGTCAACAAATGGTTCCATTTCTAGGACCCTAAGGAAGAAGAAAAGAGGATATGTTGTGGCATCCGACAAAACTAGCGATCCAAGAGTGGTTCGCCAAGAAGGCAAAGGAATTCACAGAAAGAGGGAAGCAAGATTCTAAACAGACAGTGACTAGTTGGTTAGAAAGATACATCTAATCAGACGTCCACGAGATATTCTTCTGTGAATTCCCGATGATGTTGCATGAGTGGATAACACAGTTGACGTTTTGAAAGAATCACTGCCAAAAGACTGAACCTGATTGTTGGACCCCAGAGTTGGTGCGACAGCTGAAGCAAGTCAATAACAAGGTATCGCGAGCCGTTGATTTTTGGGTAGACAATATCCTTGAAGGGTACGTGACTGATTTCGCAGTAGATACTATCAAGTCGTATAGCAACGTCGAAAGGAACTTCTTCAGGGGGGAAAGAGGAACGTTCCTATCATCGTTAAAATTGTGGATTAAGATCTTATCTGCAAAAAATGAATATTGAGGATGTCTTCTGACGAGTAGAAGAATCGGTGTGCGGAGGGTGAAGGTATCACATGAATGCGAGTCAGACGAAAAGATGTGGTAGATGGACATGAGTGACAACGCGTTTCTAAGGGAAGTTGACGACGAGTGTAGTACCTTGAGGAGTCGAGAAATATTTCGGCGTCCTGAGAAGAAGAGGAGGACTGAGAGAGAGTCTAATGAGAGGACTGGAACAGAGAACTACGAAACAGGACAAAAATGGAGGAAGCGACCTTATTGCGAAGGAGACGTCGACCAGGCTACCCTATAGGCAGAAGGAGGTCATATCGTAAGCTACCACGTACCTTCGAACCCACACACTACTCTGAATTTTATAGGAAGAAATTCAAACTATTCGAGAAGTTTCCCTACGTGCAGTGGCAAGAGTAGCGCTTCAGTAAACAACAATAGTAGAAGCATTAGGATGAACGACAAGGCAAAGATGCCTACCTTAAAGGGGAATGGGACCGAGGATCCCAAATATTATTGGTTTATATGCAAAGCAATTTGGACCGTGAAGCAGGTTCAGGACGACGCTATAAAGATGGGCCAGCTAGAGACGACCCTTAGGGGTTGGGCGTTAGACTGGTACATGAAGTTTGTAAATGTTCCAGTGGGAACAGCAGCTACAACATTAGAAAAGGTCAAAACGGAGATGATTGATGAATTTAAAAAACCAAAATCGGAGTCGTAATATGTCACTGAACTTAAAGAGATTAATCAATTCCCGAATGAGTCGATGTGGGAATTCGATCAGCGGTACAAGACATTGATAGAAAAAGTGAGTTTCCCGATAAATGAGTTGCAACACAAATAATGGTTCATCGCAGGACTAGTACTGCATATCCATGGACCATTGATGCAACAAAAGGTTGAGACACAGGAAGAAGCATTAGAAATTGCAATGAAGCTTAAGGCTTCACCAATCGGCGAAGCAGGGATAGGAATGGACAAAGTCCAGGTGCAGTTGGCCAACTTGACACTTCAGTTGGAGGATTTTAAGAAGGGAAAGGAAATCCGCGGAGACATATGGTGCACTAGATGCAGAAGTGAGGAGCACCATATGGACAATTTCCCAGAATTCTGTGAGTATTTGCAGTTAGGGGCACCAAACCCCCTTCGTCAAGGAGGCATGCCATGGTGTACTGTTTGTCAAACTAGAGGGAATCGACCGGAGGAATGTGTATATCTGCAAAAGATGGTATCAAAGCCAGCAAACTTATACTGCAAATTTTGTCGATCGGTTGGCCATGATGAGAAGGACTGTAGGGCCTATGACTTTCTATAAGATCGAACAGCTAACACGTATTTTATGAAGGGAGAAGAGCCATCGGTGGTGCAGCAACAATCGTAGTACATTCAAGCACAGTTTAATCAACCACATCAATATGACCAGGGGCAATATGGGCAGCCGCAGTATCCACCACCTTCGTATGGCCAGCCGCAGTATGGGAAGCAACAGTATCAGCAACCGCAGTACGGGCCACCACAGTATCAACAATATGGACCGCCACGTGGAGATTTCAGGGGAGGATTCTGCGGAGGTCGAGGTGTCGATATGGGATGTGGAGGAGCTGCTAGACGAGGAAGAGGTCCAATCATATATTACAACTGCGGATAGCAAGGGCACTACCAAAGAGATTGTCCAAATCCAGTGCCGCAGTGTACATACTACAGTGCTATAGACCATATTATAGAAGACTGCCCTCGGCTTATTGCAAAATGGAAAATGAAGCATCGACCCCAGAACCAGAACCAAAATAATACAAATGCGCCACCTACTGTATAGATGATTTCAATAGAAGCCAGAGGTAACCACACAACGGTCGGGATAGTGACACAAGGAGAGGCGGTGATAGGTGGAGATAAGCCACACACCAATGTCAGACCAACATAAACACAACGGAAGCAGGTCACCATTGGCGCAGAAGTGGAAAAGGACATATTTTTGAAGGCACAGGATGCAATGAGGAATAGGAGATGGGTACCTTTTAAAGAAGAGATCTATGACATGCCACCGACGTTCGACTCAACGAAGTCGTGAAGGAAGGAAAACACTCTAAAATCCTTCTTGTGGAGTTTCCTGTATTTTTCAAAGGACCCGGATGTATTGGAAATGATAGCTAGTTTACTACAATGATGAGGAGGTGCACGACTGGAACAGAGAGTTAATCGCATCCATAAAAAAAACAGGCAGGGAGATGCGGATGTAGGCACAAATCAGGGAATTTTATGTTGACTCCATCATTATGGATTTGGGTTCGGACGTGAATATCCTGACTAAACAAAATGGGAGACAATGGGAAATCCGTGGATGACCTAGTCACCAGTACCGTTGCGACTGGCGAACCAGAGCAAGGTCACCCCGCTTGGTCAGGTATGTCAACTTCTGGTTGAAATTGAAGGGATCAGAACGTATGCAGATTTTGATGTCAATGAGATTGTGGATAACACCAGTCCCTATCCGGTACTGCTAGGGATAGACTAGGCTATAGAAAATCAATCAATTATCAACTTTAAGAAAAGGATAATATCATTTGAGAATTAGGAAATGAGGTTCATCGCACTAATAGACCCTGCGGATGGGCTGCGCTATACGGAGCCAGCCAGAGATGAGTTTGTGGAAGGTTGGGACAATTTGTATAACATCTATGAGAATTATGTTAATCCCACCATGAATGGAGAATTAGGATGGCGTAGTGACAGCTCAGCATCCTCCGATTCAGATGAGGCCCTAGAGAATTGGAAAAACCAGTAGCTTGAAGTGTCCTTTCGAAGATGCACATAGATAACACAGTCCCTGCGAAGGGTATCCATGGAGGAGTATGTGTTACCTACCTATGAGGGATTTCCCAACTTGGGCACGTTTCTCACAGAATTTGAGGAAAAGGTGGCAGAACCACAACATCTCCTAGCCCTAGAGGAATCCCTGAAGGCTACTCCTACGCGATGGTGGGTAGCACATAAATCAAACATCACATCTTGGCCACTATGTCGACGCCTCATAGAGGTTCGATTTGGTGAAGCTACAGAAGACAACCATATGAAATATGATGGACATGGAGACCCGAAGGCACATTTGAATGCCTATCAACATCAATGGGGATCGAGAGCACGACAGGAGTGGGTACATGCATTCGTACACATATTGGACGAGGTACCGTGGAGCTGGTATGTCGCAGCAGAACTACGACGTGGGACAACTTCTTAGGAATAGCTTACCATTGGCTTCAGCCAATCATTCTTGTTCACAGATGAGTATCCCTTGATCCACATCGTGCTACAAGAAATCCAAGGCAAGATATTTGAGGTGGTACCGACCGGACAACCAATTTCACTCCAATGGATTACGACACCAGAAATGTTGATGGAGTGTTATAATGTCAGCGGAGAGCCTGAAGATGATGATGACCCCAGGGCTACATACGTACCAGAATTGGAGGGTAATCGCGGTGTTGTGACACCAGATATATTGTCAGACAAATTTCAGCAACCATTAAATATTAAGAAGGTAAACATTGGGTCGGAGGAAAACCCCAAGTTCGTGAGCATTGGCGACTACTTGGATGAGTCAACCATTGCAAAGATGACTGATTTACTACATGAGTTTTAGGATTTGTTTCCAATGAAATTCTCAGAGATGAAGGGAATTTATGGAGACTTAGGGGAAATTAGGATCCCCTTGAAACCTGATGTGAAGTTGGTTAAGCAACGGCCATATCGATTGAACTCGAGATACAAGGAACGAGTGCAAGTCGAAATTGAAAGAATGTTGGAGGCAGGAATTATAGAACCAGTGGATGAATCAGAATGGATCAGTCCAATGGTTGTCAAGGACAAGAAAATCGACTAAGTATGAATATGCATCGACTTAATAAAACTGAATGATTCCTACCTACATGATCCATTCCCGACCCCATTTACGGACGAAGTGCTCGAAGGAGTAGGAGGTCAGGAGATATATTCCTTTTCAGATGGATTTTTGAGCTACCACCAAATCAAGATTGTGAAAGAAGACCGACACAAGACTACATTCGTCACAGAGTGGGGATGCTTTCAGTACATGGTGATGCCATTTGGATTGAAGAATGATCCCGCAATATTCTCCAGAATAGTGGTAGCGGCCTTCAAATATTATATTCATCAGTTCCTTGTGGTCTACATGGATGATTGGACGGTATATGGGTTAGTCAAGGATCATGTCGTGAACTTAAGACTCATGCTAGAATGCTGTCGACAGCACCAAATTTCCCTAAACCTCAAGAAGTGTATCTTTTGTGCTCCGTTTGGCATTCTGTTAGGACACATTGTCTGCAGAGAAGGAATGTTGGTAGATCCGGTGAAGATTGCCATCATTGTCGACCTCCCACCACCAACGATGGCCAAACAACTATGAGCAACATTGGGACACACAGGTTACTATATAAAATTCATTCGAGGATATGCAGCTATCACAGCACCCATGGAGAAGTTACTAAAGAAAGATGCTAAGTTTGAATGGACCAAGGAATGTCATAAAATCTTGGACATATTGAAAGAGAAGATGGTCGCAGCACCAATCCTCGCATTTCCGGATTGGATGAAGGAATTTCACCTACATGTTTATGCATCATCAGTTGCACTTGGCATCATCTTGGCCCAACCAGGAACCGACAACATTGACCACCCTATAGCATTTGCAAGTAGAAAACTGTCTACTACGAAGAGAAACTATACAACCACCGGGCGGGAGGGGCTGGTGATGGTCTATGCTTTGCAGAAATTATGGCATTACCTCTTAGGGGGCCACTTCAAGATGTTCACATATCATTCCGCGTTGAAATACTTGGTGAACAAGCCTGTGTTGGGTGGAATATCTGTCGCTAGCTATTGTTGTTTCAAGAGTTTGATTTTGAGATTATCGTGAAGCCGGGATGATTGAATGCAGGACCTGATCATCTCTCGAGGATGGAATCAGGAGAAGAACCAAGGAGCATCGATGAAGGATTACCGGATGCTCAGTTTTTTATGATTGGTAGGGTCGATAACCGCTATGAACAAATTATTCAATTTTTGGCAACAGGGGAGGCACCGACCGAGTTCACTACCAGCCAAAAGAAGCAACTAGTTGTCCGAGCTGCAGATTTTCAGCTAATTGCAGGAGAATTATATAAAATGGGCCTAGATGAGATTCTATGATGCTACGTCCTTCCGCATGAACAGGAACAAATTCTGTTGGAATCCCATGATGGAATTGCTGGGGGACATTATGGTGGACGAGCAATTGCTAGGAATATCCTTCGAGCAAGGATATGGTGGCCAACCTTGCATGGAGATGTCGTGGACTATGCCAAGAGCTGCGACATATGCCAATGAACTGGGAAGCCCTCACGTCGATACGAAATGCAACTCATACCACAAGTAACGTTGAAGGCCTTCGACAAATGGGTCGTTGATTTTGTGGGACCCATCAGCCCACCTGGAAAGAGAATAGGGTCGCGTTACATCATCACTACAATAGACTACCTGATGCATTGGGCAGAAGCTGCACGAGTGAAAGATTGTTCTGCTACGACTGTAGCACAATTCCTATTTGACAATGTGGTCACTAGATTTGGTTTCGCAAAAGTATTATTAAGCGACCAAGGAATGCACTTTGTTAACCAACCAATTGTCGCGATGACAGAAGAGTTTCAGATCCAACACAAGAAAAGCATGCCTTACCACCCTCAGGAAAATGGGACAGTTGAGGCGTTCAATAAGATATTGGAGCATGCCCTCACCAAGGTGTGCAATGTGAACCACGATGATTGGGACCTAAAAATCCCAGCGTTCCTTTGGGCATATCGCACCACATGCAAGCAATTGACTGGCTAGACCCCATTTAAGCTTGTTTACGGCCAGGAAGCAATTATGCCGATGGATTACATCATACCGAGCTTGGGCATCGTAGCAGCAACAAGGATGAGCGATGATGGTACGTTGGAGGAACAATTGACACAACTAATACAGCTTGACGAAGACCAATTCATCGCAAGGTTCCATCAAAAGGTAGAAAAGGACCGCCAGAAGGCGTGGAACGACTTCCATGTCAAGACGAAGCACTTTCAGAATGGGGATACAGTCCTATTGTATGATAGTAAGTTTGTGAAACACCCTGGTAAGTTGCAAATGCACTGGTTGGGACCATACGTTATCACTTTTGTCACCAACGGAGGTGCAGTACAGCTACAAAAGTCTGGATGGAGTATTGTTACCTAAATTAGTCAATGGGAATAGGATGAAGCCCTATTACCATGACACGATGCAGAGCAAATGAGGACTGATGGAAAAAAAAAGTAGGATGTTAGGTGGCAGGATGACTCACCAGCAGGAAGAGAGTGTGCAAGCGAGAGTGGTTGTATCACAGTTCGGGTTACGACAGCTGCAGGGTCGCAACCCTGTCAAATCAACAATCATTCATGACTGTCAGAAGACAGGACTTTTTCAGATGATCGATCTTCTTGGCAGGTATGATCGCACGACCAGACACGTTTGGCACATGGAAACATACAATGGCAGCATATTCAGTGGAACCATGGGTAATGGTTCACATGCTTTTTCAACGAAGGGCAGTATGGTCACCAATCACACACATAGGAAGTCCGGTCTCAACATGCATGAAACATATGAGGACAGAATTGACACATCGGGTGAACGGATTTGCGAATGATTTATGAAGCAGGTGTCATGAAAGACGAAATGCATAAATACAGACACCAGAGGCTAAGCAGAGCTAAGTGGAATTTACCAGACAAGATAAATACTTGCTGCAAGTAGGTCAGGTAATTGGATAAGCTAGGAATTCCAAGGAGGTTGTGGAAATGATCCATTTCATTTCATGCGGTAGCACACCAGGTGCGTTGCGGGCCTAAACGACAAGTGTGCATGAGTGCCTTGAGCAGGAAGAGGTGTGGGAACTCGGGTGTCATAGCGGTGAAGTTTCATCTGAGATGTCTAGGTATGTGGTAGTAGTTTGCAGCTTCTTGGTCCTGGTGACCACCAAAATGACAGGGGCAGTAGCCCCCTGGCCCAAGTAGGAAGCACTACAAGGTGTGAAACAGATGTGCCGAAGAATTCGGCCTATTTCCCAACTTGGCAACGTCGATGACTTTCTCCCTAGTCTAGAACGAATATGGAGCAAACCAATAGACTTCGAAGACGTAGATGATGAAGGTTTCCAGAGACTGGAGGATGAGTTCAAGAAGTACATGATAGCGAACCAGTGATCGACGGATGAAGATGAGAAGTACACAATAGCAAGCTCTAGACGGAAAGAACAGCTTCAGAAGCAGAACACAGCGAAGCATGGGTACAAACTAGTAGCGTCCAGGTAAGGTGGCTCTAGACGAGCCACATGTTTGTGTTGGGGGCCTGTTGGCACGGGATAGATCTGCAAGAAGTGTGGAATCCAACAAGTGCGAAAGGATCATTCCGCAGAAAAAGGACCCTTTCGCGACATTCACGAAAGCATAAGAATTTATAGATTAGTTAAGTCGGTCATGTGGACCATTTTTTAATAGAATAGAAGCATATAAATAGAGTAGGATTGTAAGCCTAAGGGCATCAAAGTTTTGGATGATCATCCTATCTTTTGGGTTCGTTTGGTATCGGCGATATGATGTCTTGACAGTTTCTGTGAGGTTTATTCTGCAGGTTTGGTAAATGAATGGAGATGTTCGGTTATGGTGTAATCTCTATCTTTGATCTTATGAAATGATGAATGAGAACTATGTTATGTGAATGTTTACATTGGTTGATGCGAATATGTGGTAGAAGTAATGCTAATTTGAATAAGTATGTCGAATGTGTTGTTCCGAATGTTTATGGAAATATGTGAATGATAAGTTAATAGTATGTTGTGAATGTTATAATCTATGGTTAGTGCGAAGGTAATATGTGCATATCCTCTACACAACTGTGGAAACTTGGTTCCAGCACCCCCCTTATCCATCTCGGGTGAGACTGCACTTGCTCCGCAAGTGTTCTTGGGAAGGGTTACACCTTTCTGGGCCGTTGTATAAGGAGTTTGGGTTGATAGTTGTTGGCGACGGTACGAAGTGAACCCCTGTTGATAGACATTGCGTCAACAACACAACCTATCGGCAGCAAAAGAAAATGTCAAAGACAATCCATAACTTTTGTTTGTAATGTCATCATGGATCAATGGTTTGTAGCTTTGTTGATTTCATCATGAGAAAACATAAGAAAACTCAAATTTCAAGTTTTACAACACTTATCTTTTAATAGAAACCTGAGTTAACCATTTGACACGCATCTAGAATCATATTTTCAATACCCTATTTTTTATCAATCCTAGAAATGAAAAAAATGTATATAATACCATGGTTTCACTTCTCCTATGAACTAAATAAATAGGGGTCCATACTAGTCAGAAATTAACTACTCAATTAATTATCCAAAAGAAAAATTATGACTAGAACCTAGATAATAACACACCGTCAGTTTGCTAAAGCAGCAATGTGGATGTCATTCAAATAAATTAGGGATGACTTAAGCCTATAGGAGCACATAAATGCATAATGGTATTCTAATATGAACTATAGATCAAGAAAATGGAATTGGTATCTCACCCTATTCTAGTAGCTTAGAGTAGTTTGTGAAAGTGGCAATTACCTAAATAATTATTGGATTAAGAAATTGCATGGTGTCCTACTGTTTCCAACATGGTTACTCTAGAAATTAAACATTGGTAAGGAGAAGTTATAAAATAAGTTTGATTTTATTGAATACTAAGTACTAACCTCCCTCATCCACAATTATTGGATTGCGACCTCTTATGAAACCAACAATTAGTCGATATAATATGCAAATAAACTTAGAAAACAATTCTAGATATGTAGAGTTTCATGCGGTAATTTTTGGTTCTTATTATTCCAAAATTGAGTTGGAAATCTCATGGTTCAAACATATTTACATGCCTATATGCACTCATTTTTTCACCATGGGTTGAGAGCTCTGCACCAACCAGTTAAGAATTTTACAATAGTTCATATGTCCGCATTTAAGAAACACAGATTAATCCTCAAACAAAAGAGAGATCTTGTAAGGTTTTCCAATGCACCAAAACCTACAGATGTTGGTAAACATTTGCAACCAAGACGAGTCCAAGGATCCCAGTGTGGGAGATCAATCCACATTATATTCCTAGAGGTGCGGAGGTTATAACCGATACTCCAACACCCCCCCTCCGACATAGCTCAAGGGAATTGAACCTGGGACCTCGGCTCTAATACCATGTCAAATTCTATGTCACAGCAAATCTAAGAGATGATGGATAGCTCACATGAAAGAATGAGCAGAAAATTATAAGAAGAGTGAAAACTTCAGTAAAGAAGAGTAGAAGAATAATGCAGTAGAACTCATATAGGAGCAGAATAATGTCACATATTCCAATAATCATTATAATAAACAATGATGTTACAATGGAGAGAATTTGAATCATCCAGGAGAATTCGAACCTCAGTTGGTCTATCCTAGGAATTATCACCACTGGACTTCTCTGGAAGACTCAAATTCATATGAACTGAACCTAAACTTAGCTAAATGAAGTCACAATCAGTTAACTAACTAAGGCGGGCGCAATAGTGATTCTGTTATGCATGACAGTTAGAAAAGGGCGCATGAGGCCATAATCAATGGCATACGGAGCTCTAACCCCCCACAAGAGTCATATAAATCAGTTGGACTGCACCAGAAAACTCATTAGGTTCCTATAAAATAGGGAACTAACTGAAGTGGTCCTAAAATGATGCATGTAGGGATTAGAAGGTGGTAGATGGATCCTGGATGACATCTGCACACCATTAGGGGGAAAATGACATCATAAACAGCTAGGAAAAATAAATAATGCTAGGTAGGATAAGGATGGAGTATAGAAATATCCTAACATCCCCCCTTAATCCATAATTTTTCATCTTGGTCCCTAATAACTAAGACCAAATGTCACCCATAGAATCCAATAAATGATAAAAAGAACTCTCCATGAACCAAGTAAATGGGGGAAAACCTCATGGGAAAAATAAACCCCCTCAAAAATAACAACAGTAGGGAAATCAAAAGAACCTTCATTCTAAGCAAAGAAGGAAAAAAAAATCCTCAGTGAAATCCTTTGCAAAAATATTGGCAAGCTGCTCCTCTGTAGGATAGCAATGCAGGTGCTAGATCTAGATCTACTCCTATGATGTGCCTCCCATTGTGTAGAAGTTATATTTTTTAAAACAAGTCTTTCAAGAACCCTTCTTGCTACTAGATAGAATGGCTCATTGTGGTCCAAATCATGAACCTTTGAGTACCTTTTGTCATACAATCGAGATTGTTTCCTAGTTGTAGATCCCCCATGGCAAGTCTCTCCAAGAGATTATGGATCAAACCCCACCATCATGCATCACCTATCTGAGGGAAGTGGATCAGAATGACATAGTGCAAGTTTTGCATGATTTTGAGATCTGGTGGTTCTACAGTCAGATGGATCCCCAACTGTGTTCCCAGCAGCTACAAGTACTTTGTGAGCCCATATTGGCCTTGGCCATGGATTGGGAGCATGTGTTGGATCTGGATCTAAATATGAATCTCCTTGAACTTTATTCTCAACATCAAGATCTTGATCCTCATCTTCATTAGAATAAGTATCACTCTAATCTTCATCAGATTCTGATGGGGTAGGTAGAGAGTATGGAAAAAAATGTGAGAATTCATATGCCTTGGAGGCATGGTTTGCAAACCCTTTTCTCTATAATCTTCCCAGTGGATATCTCTGCAATCTCAACCGTGCCAGGACCAAACACCACTTTCTTCAGTGAACCTGTGTGATTCATCTAATATACAGACAAAACATTTCTCGTCAAAGAAGGCAAAAATAGAACATTATTGAAATTGTCATGCTCCATATGTATTGTTCCCTTCCCTTCAACAGAGATATCAGAGTTGTCTCCCTATGAATAATCGAACCATCTTTGAGATCTAGAGAAGAAAATGATTCTCTGGAGGAAACCATATGGTTGGAGGCTCTTGAATCTATGAGGAGGGATTGTGATTTTCCATCCTTCAGTGCATGGCATCTCTCATGACTAGTAGACTCACTTCCAGAATCAGTCTCTCTTGCACCTTTTGGGAGGGCAATGTTGTGATGTTCATGTTAAATTTTGAGCATTAATTCACAATACTCTAGGATCTTTACTGAGAGAATAACATGTACAGTATATCAATGCATATCAATCATAACAAGCATGTCAATCATAACAAGAATCAAAAGCATGAGAGACAAGAGACACAGAGTTTCCATGGGGAAAACCCTAAGGTGAAAAACCCCACAACTTCCTCAGAGATAGAGAGAGAAATGACTCAACCAAAGTACAACCAAAATACACTTGAGATAGTCTCCTAGTAGCAGATGATCTTCCTCCTCACTAGTGCGCCACTTTCTGAGTGAGAGAAGTGTGACTTTTCGAATCATTCAAATAGAGATCTCCTGATCTCTATTTATACTTAACCTGTTTTCCCAGTTACACTATGGGGACGACTTGTCTATCTAGATACATCCACAATATAATATATATTTCAAGGCCGACCCCACACATGGTGGTCTAATAACCCATCGGCAAGTACACACACTTGCGACACTTGTTAATTCACATGATGACACTTCCTTATAGAGGAATAACACATCTCTAATAAGGGTACAATAAATATATATGAAATACATAGATGAAATACATTCTGAAGTTACATATACATCAACACTCCCTCTTAACTAGGAAGGTATTTCTCGACACAGATCTGCTAGACAAGTCTTCTTCTCGGGATCATCGTCATCGATGCATCGTCATCATCATCATCACTGCTACTGCTATCTCAACCAATCTCTGGCTCTACTCGTCATAGGAAGTTCTACAGAGCCAGTCCTTTTTCATACTGGATGTAGGCCCACCACCTGCAGGTCTTTGTCATCACTGGCCATACTGTGGAATCCTCAGGACTTATTATGTGCGTCACAAAACCTCGAAAGAGAATCCCAGGTTGTTACGAGCACACGACTCTACCTATAGGATCTCCCAGGGCCATATTATATATGACCTCACCACAAAACCTTGCAAGAGCATCCCAGGCTATTACGATCACACAGCTCTACCTATAGGATCTCCCAGGGACATATTATATGTGGTCACCACAAAACCTATCAAGAGCATCCCAGGATGTTACGAGCACACGGCTCTACCTATAAGATCTCCCAGGGACAGATTATATGTGGTCATGGAAAAACCTTGCAAGAGCATCCCAGGACTTATTACGGGCACACAACCCCACCTATCGGATCTCCCAAGGACAGATTATATGCCATAGGACAAAACCTCGAAAGAGCATCTGCCAGATATCCCAGGGCCAGATTATATGCCATAGGAAAAACCTTGAAAGACTATCTGCATATCTCCTAGGGCCAAATTATATGTCCTCCCAGAGCAAAACCTCGAAAGAGCATTTGCCAGATATCCTAGGGCCAAATTATATGCCATAAGCAAAACCTCAAAATACTATCTGCAAATCTCCGAGGGCCAAATTATATGCTCATCTGCACAACCTGATCCACGGCCATAGAGTATCAACCCGATACTCACCATACATCATCATGATGTACACATGATCATCCTGATCATCATCACTGCAAGATCTTGCTGCATGTCATCTGGAGCAACATCCTGAAGCTCGTCATCCACGATCATCCTGATCATATCATGCATCTACCTGATGCATACCAAGTATCTACCTGATACATATCATCATACATGATCCACCTGATCATACAGTGTATCCACCTGATACAAATACAAATACATGATACATATCACCATACATGATCCACCTGATCATACAATGTATCCACCTGATACATATACAGATACATGGTCCAAGCATCCAACATGATGCATATACAAAATACATACAAATGATCCTACTGATAATATCCAGCATCCAACATGATGCGTACATACATATAAATGATCCAACTGATCATATCCGGCATCCAACATGATGCGTACATACATATAAATGATCCAACTGATCATACAAAGTAGAAACCAGAACATCATCCTGATGCTCATCATCCAGCACGTACATCTACAGCCATGTGAAGGATCCTCCTTCCAACATGCTTGGAATGGCTTCAGCAAATGTGTCCATCACTTCTTCCTTGAAGTGTCATCAATCTGAAGAACACCAAGCCTCTCCCTGAAGTACTCGAACTTCACCTTGGCTAGTGGCTTCGTTAGCACATCTGCAATTTGCTCATCCGTTGCAATGTACAGGAGCTTCACAGCTCCTCTCTGCACCATATCCCTGATATAGTGATATTTGATCTCTATGTGTTTCAACCTGTCATGAAACACTGGGTTCTCAGACAGCTTCACACAACTCTGGTTATCACAAAAGATACCAGTAGCATCCAACGGGAGATCAAATAACTCAGACAGTAGCTTCCGTAGCCATATTGCCTCACAACTAGCTGAATAGGCTGCAACATACTCTGCCTCAGCTGTACTCAGTGCTACGCAGGACTGCTTCCTGTTAAACCAAGAGATCACACCTGATCCCATACTGAAGTAGCACCCAGATGTGCTCTTCCTATCTGCAGCACTGCCAACCCAATCTGAATCAACATAACCCTGCAGGTTAAACTTTTGATTCGCTTCATACTTGAACCCATAATCCACTGTACCCTTCAAGTACCTCAGAACATGCTTTACAGCAACCAGGTGAACACTCCTCGGTTCCGTCAGGAACTGGCTCAATGTGTTCACAGCAAAGCAAATATCTGGTCTCATGTTCTTCAGGTACATCAAGGACCCAATCATCTGACAATACATAGAGACATCAACCGGCTCAGATGAAGCATCACATAGAAGCTTCATATTCGATGCCATAGGTGTGGCCATGGCCTTGCATCCATCATCCCGAATCTCTTCAGGATATCTACTGTGTACTTTCCTTGACCAAGGAAGATCCCACCTGCACTCTGTTACACCTCCGTACCTAGGAAATAATGCATCATTCCCAAATCTTTCATATCGAACTCAGCAGCAAGCTTCCTCTTAGTATCACACCAAGTTCTGGGAGCTTGCTACAAGCCATACAAGGCTTTCTTCTATCTGCACACATGTGACTCCCTATCAGGTCTTGGGACTGCATCCCAAACATCTTCTTCATGATCGATGGATCATGGCATTCCATTTCTTCATCCCAGATCCTGGGAACTTCAATATCTTCAATAGATATCTTTGTTGCTGGAACAAATGTTGTAGTCCTTCTTTTGTAGGTGAAGATATACGGTCTTTCCTACAAAACAAGTTAAATTGCATGATTAGAAACATCTCATAATTTTCAGAACAAATTCTTTACACATAAATAAATATGTCATGCAGTCATGCAGTTATCTTAGCTAATGCTTCAATACAACATTTATCCATGTTCCACAACTTTCTAGATGCCTTCCAGTCTCTACCAGAACATTGTTAATAGTTTGCACTACTCCCAACATGTCAGCAAAGAGTTTTCATTCTAGATAAGTAGCACTGGAATGTTGTACAATGCCATAGGCCACTTACCCATCACATGCATATTAGTAGTATATTGTTCATTAATGCAATCATTCTAATATGCACAATACATCTCCTAAGTCTAGGAACATAAGCATAATATTATTTAAACAAAAATAGGCAGGAAGTGATAATTGAAATACTTATCTTTGTTTGTTTGTTGGGTGGACTCCCTCTGAGTTTTTGCTTCCTGGCAAGAGCTGCTGAAGTAGCTTCTTCTACACCTTTCTGTTCTGGAATGTAGGAATATGGTCAACTCCCTCTAAAAATATGCATCCTTGCAGGAGTTGCTGGAGTGTGCTCCCTCTTGATCTTTGATTCCTGGATTACCTGTCCTTGAACTTATATTCATCCTTGCTGACATCAATCTTCTTGAACCTTGGAAAGTATAATCTGTAAGCCTTCGAGCTTTTACTGTAACCCACAAAGATACCCTTCTTTCCTGAAGGATCTAGTTTAGTCCTCTTTTCCTTTGGGCCATGAGTGTATACTGGACAACCAAATATTCTGAGATGGTTGCCTTCAGGTTTCTTACCAGAAAAGACTTCTTCTAGTGTCTTGTTGTCCAATATCTTGTGGGGTGCTTTGTTCTACACATATACAGCTATTCTAGCTGCTTCTGCCCATAGATGCATAGGAAGATCCTGGTCATGCAGCATTTCCCTTGCTGCTTCCATGATTGTTCTGTTCTTCCTTTCTGCAACTCCATTCTGTTAAGGATTATAAGGAGCAATCAAATCCCTCTTAATCCCTGAATCACTGCAAAGCTTCTTGAAGTCACCTGAGGTGAATTCTCCACCATTGTCGAATCTGAATGTTTTTTATTTTCTTGTCAGTTTGATTCTCCATCAATGTTTTGTATTCCTTGAACTTATCAAGCACCTCATCTTTATTATTCAAGAAGTATAACCAAGTCTTGCTGGAGAAGTCATCAATAAATGAGACATAGTAAACATACCCACTCAGAGAACTGGATGACATAGGACCACATACATCTGAGTGGATGATTTCCAGGATGTCTTTTGCCTTGCTTTCACTACTTGGGAAAGCCTTCTTAATGTTCTTACCTTTTGCACATCCTTTGCAAACAACTTCATGTTTGGTCTTGATTTCAGGAAGACCCTCTACAGCCTTGCTTGCAATTGGAAGTGCCCTATAGTGCATATGAGAAAGTCTTCTATGCCAAAGTTCACTTGGCTCCATGGATTCATGTACCATGGCATGTTCAGGTTGTCCCTTCAATTTATACAAACCTCCCTCTTGCTCTCCAATCACTACTGCATCATCTATGGTCTTTCCCTATGGCCACATTAGGACTTGGCCATCCACAAATGCAACCCTCATACCTTTTGCATCCAATGCAAAGATGGAGAGTAAGTTCTTCTTGAGCCCAGGTACATAAAGGACTTCTTTCATCTTCAAAGATTTTCCAGAATCTAGGTTGTAGGAGGCTTCACCACTTCCTTTGATTGGGTATTGATAATCATCCCCGAGTTTCACCTTATGGGGTGATTCATGTTCAGATAGATTCACAAAAGATTCATTAAACCTAGTCATGTGTTTGGAAGCCCCATTGTCAATCAACCAATCATTACAACCATGGGAGATAGTACCTGTGAGAGCAGAAATTAGAACATACTCTTCTTCACTTGATGAGTCATCATCACTATCACTTTCTGCCCTAGCCTTCTTCTTTGGGGGTTCATCATCTTCGACAGCATGAGCATGATATCTTCTTTTGTTATTCTTCTTCTTGTTGTTGAATTTGTTGTTGTTGTCTTTCTTCATCTTGGGACAATCTGAAGCAAAGTGTCCCTTCTCATTGCAATTGAAGCATCTGAGATCTTTCTTATCTTTATGATAATGGTGGTGTGAGAATCTCCTATTATGATATGATTCCTTCTTGGACTTCTTTCATCTTCAAAGATTTTCCAGAATCTAGGTTGTAGGAGGCTTCACCACTTCCTTTGATTGGGTATTGATAATCATCCCTAAGTTTCACCTTATGGGGTGATTCATGTTCAGATAGATTCACAAAAGATTCCTTAAACCCAGTTATGTGTTTGGAAGCCCCACTGTCAATCAACCAATCATTACAACCATGGGAGATAGTACCTGTGAGAGAAGATATTAGAACATACTCTTCTTCACTTGATGAGTCATCGTCACTATCATCACTTTCTGCCCTAGCCTTCTTCTTTGGAGGTTCATCATCCTCGGCAACATGAGCATGGAACTTTATTTTGCTGCCCTTCTTCTTCTTGCTGGAGTTGTTGTTATTATCCCTTTTGTTCTTGGGACAATCTGAAGCAAAGTGACCCTTCTCATTGCATGTGAATCATCTTAGATCCTTCTTATTCTTTTGATAGGATCTCTTGTAGCGAGAGTGCTCCTTCTTGGGCTTGCTTCTTTTGGTGTGAGTTGCAAGAGCTTGATCTTCAATCCCCATCTTTTCTTCTCGTGCCACAAGCCTTGCTTCTTCTTGTGAGCATTCTTCCCGTAGTCTGTTGAAGGATACCAACTTCTTTCTTGCACAGATTCCCTGAATAAGGGAGTCCCATGACCTAGGTAGGCCATTCAGAGTGGTCATGACAACTTCTCCACTATTTCATCTATTGCTTCCAGTTGTTCCTTAATCTAGGAGACCCTAGAAAAATAAGATTGAATGGTTTCTCCATTCTGAAACTTTACTCCTTTCAATTGGTTCTGCAGGGTCATCTTCCGATTTATGTTCTTCCCTTCAAAAAGCTTTGTCAAAGAGTCAAACATCTCCTTGGGTGTCTTTAGAGAAGACACATGGGGTATGAGATGGTCTTTAATAGAATCAGCTATGATTCTCTTTGCTTTGACCAAGTTCTTCTTATGCAATACCTTGGCCTCTTCATCCTCTGGGATAGGGATGTCTTCTTTTATATATGAGTCCAACTCATTCTCTTCCAGGATTAACCCAATCCTATACTTCCAAGCTCGGAAGTTATCAACCCCTTCAAGCTTATCCTCAAGCTTGGTGTGGTAAGACATCTTAAAGAGTACTTCAAATGGAAATAGAAAAGATTTACATCTTACCACTTGAAATGCTGAAAACTGGATCTAGTCCCAGATTAGGGTTTGATGAAAAAACCCTAAAAATTCAAAATGTGAATTTCAACTTTCTGAAAGGATAGAAAGATGCGCCTTGATGAGCTGATCAGCCTGGTGCATTCAGAATTTGAGATCAGCAAAGTTTTACCCTTCAGATTTGCCTTTTTATCCTCCCGAGTTCACTAGGGAGAGCCCTGAATTAAGGTTTGAGTTTCCCAGAGATCTACCCAGCCAAAAATCTCGATCCAAAGCTCTAAACTTCTATTTTTGCAAGTAGCTTCCAGCTATGTCTTCAGATTCCAAAAATTCCTATTTTTTTGGAAACCCTAATTTTTAGGGCCAAATCTGAAAATGCTCATAATTGAATTCTGATTGGGCAGATAGATTCTCCTTGATGAGTAGAGTCAATCTACTATACTTCTTTTCCAAAATCTGTGGAGAGAAACCCAATAAGCAAGAAACTCAAGTTTCTGTCACTGCAAAATGTCTTCTTCTCAGGTTAGCTCTGATACCATGTTAAATTTTGAGCATTAACTCACAATTCTCTAGGATCTTTACTGAGAGAATAACATGTACAGTATATCAATGCATATCAATCATAACAAGCATGTCAATCATCACAAGAATCAAAAGCATGAGAGACAAGAGACACAGAGTTTCCATGGGGAAAACCCTAAGGTGAAAAACCCCACAACTTCCTCAGAGATAGAGAGAGCAATGGCTCAACCAAAGTACAACCAAAATACACTTGAGATAGTCTCCTAGTAGCAGATGATCCTCCTCCTCACTAGTGCACCACTTTCTGAGTGAGAGAAGTGTGACTTTCCAAATCATTCAAATAGAGATCTCCTTATCTCTATTTATACTTAACCTGTTTGCCCAGTTACACTATGGGGCTGACTTGTCTATCTAGATACATCCACAATATAATATATATTTCAGGGCCGACCCCACACATGGTGGTCTAATAACCCATTGGCAAGTACACACACTTGCGACACTTGTCAATCCACATGACGACACTTCCTTATAGAGGAATAACACATCTCTAATAAGGGTACAATAAATATATATGAAATACATAGATGAAATACATTCCAAAGTTACATATACATCAACAGTTCAAGAATCTTAGTCAACTGATCTATCTTCTTCTGCATGCAAGATCTCTCTAGTTGGTTTCCTTTCTTGCAATAGGAACACTTGGATTTCTCAAATCCCTTTTGTTTTTCCTTCTTAGAGATGGAGGCTCCTTCTGATGGACTTGAATTCACATTCAGGTTGGGTTGAGATGGACTCTTGTCCTTTCCCTTGTGCTTCCCCTTCCCATTCACACTTTTTTCTTCTCCACCCATAAGACCTTGATCTTTGGAAGCCTACAAGGCACCCATCTGTATCATCTTATCTTGTTCTTGGATGAGAGATTCAGTGAAAACATCTAACGAGGGAATCTTCCAACCAGGGGTTGACATTTTCCCATAATGGAAGGTAGAGACAAAGATAGAGAGCTGAGAACCTAACTAGCTCATAATGGATAGCACCAGCTACTCATCCTTCTTCTCAATGCCACACTGCTTGCATTGCATAATAAAATATTTGAATTTTGAAAAGAATTGTTGAATGGTCTCAAAACTGCTTGGTTGTAGAGAAATCAACTCATTTTCCAGAATATGGCCTCTTAGCTCATCTTGTTTGCCGAAGAGGGTCTCTAACTTCAACCATAACTCTCTTGGAGTCTTCAATCCTTCGATGTGGAAGAGTAGATCTCTTGAAATATGAATACACATGAAACCAAATGCTTCATCCAATCTATTCAGATTCTTGGTTTTCTCCACAATTGATGTTGGTTCGAGATCCTTCCCCATTGTCACCCTGTATAGTGATTTGTTTCTCAATTACATTTGCATATCGGCCCTCCAATCAAGATAATTGAAGGGTGTCAGGATCCTAGGAGAGAGAGGAGAGTTCGAATTTTCCATTTCAACTGCTAGAGGGAATACAAGGTGAAACTGCTACCACTACAGAAAACACTGCTACAACTGCATAAAAATGTTGCAACTCGTGCAACTGCAGAAAACTACTGCAACTGCTGCAACACTCAAAAACTTGAATAACCTACAAAAACTTCTCAATAAGTAGTTAGACTACTACTGAGCACTGCTTTAAGATAGTAGGAATTTTATCCTGATCCTTCACACTTGGATATACCACATTGGATTTCTCCAATGAAATCAAGGTAATAGCACCAGGATTTGTTGTGGAATCCATAGGCTTCTAGTTCCCTACTGAAAAACAACTGCTCAACCTATTCTCTCTAATGGCTCTGATACCATGTAAGGTTTTTCATTACACCAAAACCTGCAGATGTTGGTAAAAATTTGCAACCAAGCATGATTCCAAGGATCCCAGTGTGGGAGGTCAGTCCACATTATATTCACAGAGGTGCAGCAATTATAACCGATACTCCAACAGATCTAAGTTCAAGCATTGTCAGGAGAAAAGGGGGAACCAATATTTGGAACTCCGCATGCCACTTTAATTTTACAACAAATCATATGTTAGCATCTAAGAAACACGGATCAATCCTCAAACAAAATAGATAACTAAGTTCAACACTATGGGAGAGACACTACACTATTTATCAAAAGGTCAAAGATTCTCATGTGGAGAACAAGAGAACTAGTAAATGATAGTCAACATGCGAAAACACCTATTTTTATGATATATTAGAATTTGTACTATTCCCAGCCTTGAAGAAATGGCGTTATCATGCTTAGTAATGTAGAAATTAATTTTTAATGCCTAGTTGTTTTAGAAGAACTAGGCATAGATTTATGGTGACTTAGAAATAATTCATGATAGGCTGTGCAATGGATAAGGAAAAGTAGAATACCAAAAAATTCATCACTTAAGGATTAGAATATGTAATATTGTGCATAGTCATTAAAAATCAAATCTTGTTTTCTAGTGCAACTACACAAGCTACAATCATTCCAACATCCAACATCCATTGGTATATTATTTGAACTCTATGGATATTGACTTATCACCCAATTCTTGAATACATTAAAAATTAAAGGGTGAATAGCCTTACAACGACAAAATGGATCACTGATATCCACAACTAAACCAAGGGTACACACTCACTTTATAGTGTGCTTCCTTAGAGTAAAGGAAAACACTCTATATGAAATACACCTAGTAGAAAAATGTCTATATCCCATTGAATTCAAGGAAGATAATGACACTAATACCATACAGACAAGTGGCATCCATGGACATTAGAATGATTCCTATAAATATACAATAAAATGATCAACAATATCCACTAGTATGAATTAAAATGGACAAAAAACATGTGAACCCACAACGTAAAAATTATATCAACAACTGGGATAGAGCACAAGAAACCTACCCAGTTTACAAAGGAATGTGTTGAAAATATGCCTACATGAGTGCTATAAAGATTCATGTCATATAAATCATAATTGAAGACTACTTGATGTTGAAACTGAATATTACCTAGAGAAAATCAAGTTTTGGGCCAAGTAAGAACCAACTCAAATACTTAGAACAAGTTGTGGAAAATGATGGAAAGAACAAATAGAATAATGGGAAAGGAGGACATGTTGAGTATGTAGAAAGGGATAGTGGAGACTAAGAAACATTTTTTACTATAGTGTGAAGCAGGAAACCACATCATGAAAATAACAAACTTAGAATTAAATTACAACTAGATTTTGGCATTACAAAAGAACCAAGAGATCATCAAGGGTTATGCACCTCAACTACAAGTTATTGATATAAAATCCAATAGGGATAGGAGACTTGGCCGTGGAAAGAATATGAACGAATTTATATTAGTGAAAATAATTTTTGTACCATATTATGAACGTTTCCTCCTTACAGTATCTTGGAATTTTTCGTTAGATGTAAGCCATTTAATTTCGTGGGCTAGTTGAAATCTAGGCAATTTTGGTAAAAAGGATAAAAAAAATAACTACAAACTTCTTTTAATCTGACATAAGATGAATCTCTACCTCACTATCTAGGGTTTACCCATTTATATTCTTACTTAATTGTATTTCCTTCTTTTCCTTGAATTATTGACAGAGATGATCATCGGTTCCTTATCAAAATAAAAACAATTTGATAAGGAGCAATGCTAAATCCCAAAACCAACGAATAATGTGCCTAACTGATATAGAGGGTCCCTTTGAAAACCTAATCCAATTTCAAACCAATTTGATTGAGTTTACCCTAATTAATTTAACAATGGTAAACATAAAAAAATTTAAAAATTAAAATAAATTTAAGTCAATTTGAATGGTCGTTTCTCCTATCATCAATAGGTAGCCTATGGAGGGATTTTAATCACTAGCTTATCACACAATATCTAGTTAGTGTGGATCCAAAACTTTTAATTCCATTCAAAATGAATCTTAAATGGATTAAGGATGTTAATTATATTTATTTTATAAAGGAAGTATGCATTTCATATAGCGAACAATCCCCTCATTTTGTGCCAACTCACTTCCTAAACAATTTGAAGAGGGATTTTAGTATCCCTTATAGAAGCAGGGCATGCTTGACAAAATTTTGAACAAAAACGTTATTCTTGTAGCTAGGAAGTTTACAATCAACCATATATCAACAAAGATAGAGCATCATGTGGCAACAATAATAAAAGACACTAATAGATTTATCCATGGTAGCACTAAGACAATGCTAATTTCAATACAAAATGGGCACACTTTGCAGATATATTTGATAGATTCCATAGATTCAATGAATTTTCTCCAAGAAATCACCCATATTTTGGTAACTCTATGGATTTTTAGAACCCTTAAGTAGTGGAGTTGGAAACTGACATCTTGGATACCTATAAAAGTTTAACAATAAGGGAGGTTTGTATTGGGTCACCTAAAAAAGATGGAAATAATGCATATAGGTATAGCTTGAAGGAATTTACATTTGAATTTTCCAAAGAGTTGTAGAGATATTTGTGTCATCCCGAAGTTCACACAGATTCTCCATCATCTATTAAGTAAGAACACAGAGGTCTTCTCATGCGCCAGTCTTGATTTAGTTAGAAAAGAGATAGAAAATTTAAGGAAGAAACTTCATACAATGTCGCATAGCTATCTTAATATTCATTTGGAGCTTGAAGGTTCCATTAGTTATGAACTATGGTTAAAAATAAATTTATGCATCTCAACAAAAGTTAAATGCATCCACAATAAGAAGTTAAATTCTCATATTAAAAAATTCGATGAGCTAAAAAGAAGGAAAAAAAGCCCAAGAAAGTTGTAGAGTAGTGTTAACGTAGTCAATATCTCAAAATACTTGCCAGGGAAAGAGGAAAAGAGTGTCCTTGAGAAGGGTTTAAATTTTGCAATAGCACCCGGGATCATTCCAATAGAGAGAATTATGTGTTCAATTGAAGACTCGTTATCAATGTTTCCAGAAATTGAGTTCGAGCAAACAATACAAGAATGTGCTTTGATTCTATATAAGGAAAAACCTCTAAAACCTTATATTAGCATATTTGAGGCAGCAAATATTAAGACTCTACCATAGAAAAAACATATCATAATATTAAATCCTCATAAAGGAAATGCAACAGTCATATTGTACAATAATGATTATGAACAAAATATGAGTGAACATATTTCCAGCATCAACGGCTATAGGAAGCTATCTAAAAATCCAATGACCAAAATCATGAACAACATGAAACAAGCCATCATGGATTCTAGCCTAGATGATAATACCAAGGAGCGTTTAATTTCCAAAAAACTCCATCACACCATGAATCTATGGTCTACCAAAGATTCATAAGGATGATGCCTCCTTGAGACCCATAGTCAATACAATTGGCTCAGCTAATTATCAACTCGAGAAGTTTGTTGATAAATCTATGAAACCATTAGTGGAGCACACATATTCCTTCATCAAGGATTCCTCCCACTTTGTTTATGAAAAAAAAACCTTAGTATGGAAGGGAGTGATCTAGTAGTGAGTTTTGACGTTGTCTCTCTCGATACAAAAGTCTCAATTGATCATGCTATAAGAGTCATAAGGGAGGTCACTAATGATGAAACATAAAAACTTGTTGATATCTACCTAAGATCAACATATTTCATCTTTTGAGGTGACATATGTGAACATATAGATGGCATCACAATGGGCTCACCCCTCTCCCCAATGGTAGCCAACCTGTACATGGAATATTTTTAAAAGAAATTATTGGCCTCCTATCCTCTCAAACCCAAGAAGTGGAAGATATTTTTCGATGATACAAACATTATTTGGCCACATGGTAGAGAAATCCTAAACAATTTCCTTACACACTTAGCCAGTCTGATCAGATAAAGTTTACAATAGAAATTGATGAGAACAATTTTTTTCCATTCCTTGATGTCTTACTCAGTAGGAAGGATGATGGACCCTAGCATGACAAGTCTACCAAAATAAAACACACAAAGACAAATATTTACAAGTAGAATCACACCATCATCCATCTAAGAAACTTGGCACTCTAAGCACTATTGTCATAAAGGCGGTCAGAATTGTTGATAAAGAGAACATTAATGGGGAATTAAGGCACCATAGAGAGGTCCTATAAAGTAATGGTTAAAATAAGGATGAGGTTGATAAAGCCTTAAAAAATCCCTAAATCATAAGAAGAAAACCCTTAGCAATGATATCGAAAAGACTATGGTGCTCCCTTACATCAAAGGGACAACAGATAAAATTTCTAAAATCGTTAAAAAAAGAAAGATGTGAATAGCATTCTCCCCACAAAACTCATTAAGGAACCTATTAGAGAATTCCAAAGACCCCATTGATCCCAAGCATTGGAAGGTTTTGTACTTAGTGCCTACACTTGTGGGGAAATATATATAGGTAAAACTGCTAGTTCATTAAAGATAAGATTAAAGGAGCATTGTGCAGACATTATACATGGGTGCTCCAAAAGAGTTGTAGTAGCGGGGCATGATCAACTCTACAATCATCACATATGCATAGAAGAAGCATAGGTAATTGCGACAAAGGATCATTACTACAAGAGGTTCATTAGATAATATATAGAGATTGATAAACATCCCCAAAATATTAATAGATATGATGGACTTGTGATTTGTAACTCTTGGAAACCACTAATTCATACCTTAAGGAATCAGAAAAATGTTTTATTTCATTTTTAATATAGTTGGTTATTGACATGTTTTGAATTAATTTTTTTCCAACTCCTTTATTAATACCTCTTCCCCTCATACCTATACTTCGTGAGATTCTTCTCTCCTAAATATCGGCATACGTGCGTTGTCTAAAACGTGCGTCGATGTTGGAAATGCTCACATAGGATTCCATTCTAAAGCACCAAATGACACATGTGAAAGCCTAAATGAAGACAAGTATACTTTTCAGTACTAATTTTACCATGACCATTTTACCTCCTATGGAACCAACAGGAAACCCTTGCATCAATTTTATTATAAAGTCACTACCAATGTACTATTTTAAAATCATTTTGTTTTAGGTCAAACCCCAAGTATTTCACTCCTTAATCTACATAAGCTATAGGTAAAGAAAAAATCTGAGAAATCTACCTTTCTAATTTAGTTTCTAGACTATTGAAGAACATGAAATATTTGTTCATATTTATTTCCATGCATGTTCATATTTATACATTATCTCCCTTGGTGAGCCATGACCAAAAAACAAGGTGTCATTTACGAATAGCATGTGGGTAATGAACATACGACCTATTTTTATGAATTGTAATATGATCACTAGTCATTAGTGCATTAATTAGTGGTTGAATATTTAATTGGCTAGCGGTTGAAGAAGTTTATACACCATGTATACTATGTCCCTAATATGAAACTCAATCTGATCAATGTGGGTCAACCGATTCAAAATAAGTTTGATGTTAGGTTTATTGATACCTATTGTGTTGTCTATGATAAACCCCCTAGTAGAAGACTCTTAGCCAAAGTAGAAATGACCAAGAACAAAATATTTCCACTTAGTCTCAAAAATGCTATACTGTCACAGTAATATGCACATATTTTTTCCATTTTAGATGAAACTTGGTTGTGGCACTGTAGGTTTGGTCATCTACCCTTCTAGACTCTCAGTCTTATGCACAAACAATCCATGCCCAAGGGATTATCAGTCATGAATGAATAATCCAGTTCTTGTGAAGATTGTAACTTAGGGAAAGATCAAAAGGACAACTTACCCACTTCAACATCACGAGCCAAAGAACACCTTGAGTAAGTTCACACATATCTATGTGGAACCATGCAAACCCAATCCATAAGAGGTAGTCTTTAATTTCTAACTTTTATTGATAATTATAGCAGGGAATTATGGGTCTATTTTCTCAGACAGAAATCAGATACCTTCTCCAAGTTTAAAGAATTCAAGGCATTGATTGAAAAGTAGTATGGTAAATCCATCAAAGTGCTGAGGTTGGTTGGTGGAGATGAATATGATTCACATGAATTTTCAGATTTTTGCAAATATCATGGCATCCAAAACCAGTTCACCACCATATACACTCCACAACGGAATGGAGTTGTTGAATGGAAGAACCATACCATCATGAACATGGACCGAATTATGTTTTCATATAAGAAGTTGTCAGATGTTTATTGGGCTTAAGATGTTACATGTTCAATTTACTTACTAAATAGATCTCCTACCGTGAGTGTTAAAGAAAATATTCATGAAGAAGCTTGGAGTGGCACTAAGATTAGTGTCTCACATCTCATATTTTTTGGATGTGTAGCATTTGCACATGTACCTGAAGAATTGAGAAAAAAGTTGGATGAAAAAAGTGAGAAATGTATCTTCATTGGTTACAGTGAACACCACAAGGCTTACAAGCTATATAAACCTATCACCAAAAAGGTTGTGGTTAGCAGAGATGTCAATTTTCTTGAAGGAAAATGTTGGATTGATCCTTAAAATACTTCAGTGGATACTCAGCAAAAATAAAATTTAGATCTTCTAGATATACCACTCAAAATGCCAAGATTGGAAGTACAATAGCAGCAACAAGAAGAAACACCAACAAACAGTCCATCACAGAACTAGAAAACCATAAGTTTTAGGGATTTGTATGATCAAATTCATTTTATTGATGAGAAATTACAGTATGCTCTCTTTTCATGTCAGCCCACATTTTTTGATGAAGTTGTAAAGGATGCACAGTGGGTACAAGCAATGGGTGAAGACGTTGATGCTATAGAAAGAAATCAAACTTGGGATATTGTTGATCTACCACCAAACAAAAGCAGTATTGGAGTCAAATGGGTCTATAAGTCCAAACTAAACGAAAAAGAAGAGATAGAGAAGCACAAATCCAGGTTGGTTTCCAAAGGATTTGCTCAGCAATATGGTGTGGATTATGCTGAAACCTTTGCTTCAGTAGCAAGGATGGACACCATCATAGATGTCCTTGTGATAGCAGCTCAAAATTAATGGCATGCTTACCAAATGGATGTGAATATTCATTTCTCAATGGCATACTTGAGGAGGAAGTCTATGTAGAATAGTCACATGGATATGCAATCAAGGGTCAAGAACACAAAGTGTGCAAGCTAAAAATGTCCTTGTATGTCTAAAACAAGATCCCAAATCTTGGTACATCATAATTGATTCCTACCTCATCAATATTTGGTTCAATAGAAGCAATAATGATCCCACTCTTTATGTCAAAACATATCAGCAAGGTAACATTCTGATTGTATGTCTTTATGTTGATGATAGGATTTATATTGGAAATATGATGTTAGAAGAATTTAAGACAATAATGAAAAAAAAAAATGAAATGATTGATCTAGGAATTATGAGGTACTTCCTTGGTCTGGAGTTTAACAAAAGTGAACATGGAATCTTCATCTGTCAGCATAAGCATGCTACAGAAATTCTATGGATATTCAAAATGGATAAATGAAAACCAGCAGAAACCTCCATTGCTACAAGCACCAAGTTAAGTAATAATGATGTTGGAACAACAATGAACTCTACAATCTATAAAAGATGGTAGGCAGTGTTAGGATAATTAATACTCCAACCTTGTCCACCTTAGTGTTATTAGTCTTTTCCTCGTACTGTATGATGTCACTGTCCCCCAAGTTGTGTGCATATTTCATATAGAACCCATTTTCCACTTGATGCGCCCTGCATGCATGATTTTAGGCCCACCAAAGTCAGTTCCCTACATTTTAGGATCCAACACAATGATCCAGTTCAATCCACCTAAGTTCCTCACTCTAGTGGGGATTTTGACCTCTGATCACCACTGATTGTGATCTAATGCGACCTTTTTTTATTGACTTGCATGACAAACTCAGGTATGTTACCTTATTTATCAGTTAACTGACAATGACTTCATTTCATTGACATTCAGTTTAGTTTGATTGAGTTTGGAGATTTCGGAGCACTATAGTGGTGATATTTCCTAAGATATACTGACTAGGATTCGAATTCTCTTTGGGTATTCAAATTTACTCTATTGTAACATATCTTTTGACTATATTTATTATTGGATAATGACACATTTATGTGCACGTTTGAGTTTCAATGCATGATTAATTTTACTAATCAATTCACTACAATTTTCATTGTAATTCATCTTTCTTCCTAATTATTTCACTGTGAGATTTTCTCAAGCTCAATGATCTGTTATGTTCCAAAATTTCACATGGTATCAGATCCTAGGAGGGTTGGTTTATCTCCAACTTGAGATTTTTTGCAGGATTTTGAAATTTTTTCAGTGCAACAGTAGCAGCAGTTTCAGTTTATATTCGCTCCAGCAGTTTCACATGGAGAATTCAAATGCTACTTTGTCTCCAAGAATCCGGACACCCTTCAATTATCTTGATTGGAGGGTTGATATTCATATGGTATTGCACAAAAAGAGTTTGTACAAGGTCACAATGGGAAAGGAGGTCTAACCTGAGCTAAGAATCCATATTTTGGAGAATGAATTAATTTCTCGTCAACCCAGTAGTTACGAAACCATATATCACTTCGTTTCTAAATTCAAGTGCTTGGTTATGCAGTGAAAACAATGTAGCATTGAGAAGAAGGATGAGCAGTTGGTGTTATCCATCCTAAGAAAGATTGGTCTTGAATTTTCAATATTTGTTTCTACCTTCCATTCTGGGAGATTTTCCATCCCCAATTGGAAAATGCCTTCTTTAGATGCATTCACCGAAATTCCTTCTTTAGATGCATTCATCGAATCTCTCATCCAAGAACAAGAGAATCTGATTCAGATGGGCTCCCTTAAGGCATCCAAAAATCAAGCTCTTATCCATAAAGGGAAGCAGAAAGGTAAATAAAAGAATCAATTTAAATCCAATCAGAAAGAGATGTCTAATCCATTAGAAGGATCCTCCATCTCTAAGAAGGATGAGCAAAATAATTTTGATCAAACCAAATGTACGTACTGTAAGAAAGGAAACCATTCAGAGAGATCTTGCATGACGAAGACCATAGATTAAATGGCCAAAATTGTTGAACAACACGAGATTTCCCTCCCAGAAGGTGCAAGGAAGATTGATTCTAGAAGAAAAACAAATGATCGTGACAGATGCCATGCACTGAAGGTTGAATTCTCCCAATCACAAGCCTTCCTCATAGATTATGGATCCTCCAACCACATGGTTTCTTCCAGGGAGTCATTTTCTTCTCTAGATCTCACTGATGGTCCTAGTGTTCACATGGGAGATGATTCTCAAATCTCAACTGAAGGGAAGGCGACAATACAACTTGAGCATGGAAAGTTCAGCAATGTTCTGTATGTACCTTCTCTAGCAACAATTGTTTTATAAGTTTATCAGATGACAGACACATGTTCAATAAATAAAGTGGTTTTTGGACCTGACACAATTGAGGTTGAAGAGATATCATATGGAAAGATGATAGTAAAAGGTGTTGCAAGCCATTCCTCAAAGGAATATGAGTTCTCCTATTTGTTACAACATAATCTTCCACCCTGTGAGCATCAGCATTCTTTGGCCTGTAGGATCCATTTCACTGACTCAAATCCACTTATATCCTTCAGACATATTTTTCCTCATTTTTCCTCTGACCCGCATGTTGCATCACTATAGAATGCGTACCCGTGATTTGCATCACTATAGCCTGCAGGTATCAAGTAAAATGGTAAAAATCACTAGTTTATTACTTTTTACTCCCAAAAAGCGGTCATTGGGTGACCTTTGGCTCTCCATCTTCCCAAGTAACATCTCGATGTGTCCTTTCATTTACCTTGGAGAGGACTATATATTGAGCACATATGGCTTATGGATGGGAGGAGAAAGAAGAGCAAGAGAACTCTAGCAGATTTTTGCCCTATCTTGAGTCTACACTCATTGATCCTTGTAGTTGTGAACCCTTTATGTTCACCTTCCAAACTCCTATCTAGTTTGATTTTTCCTTTCATGGAGGATTGAAGTGGTGGAGGCACAAGTGGATTGATCCATATCTTGGTTCAGATTGGTTGCTGGAAAGAGGTCGTATCACTTTGTACTTCTTCTTGTTTATTAATAGAAATACTCATATTCTCGTCCATTAATGTTGTAAATGTTGTTTATCTTACATTGGGTTGCATTTACTTGTTATAATGGGCCATTGCTATTGATGATGTTAATGTCATTTATATATTATATGTACGTGTTGCATATTAGCTGTCAAGACTAATTTGTAGATTCAAGTGCACGGATTGAAAAGCTCCAACGGGGATCTACATCAAATGTTTGGATCGAGGTTGGTTATCTTCTTCATTAACTTAGCATTGTCATTTATATAGCATAGTTCTGAGAATTGAGTTGATTTTTGGTAGTCATCTGTCTGTTGTGGTACACCCCAAGCCATAGTGAGTTTTCTCCAACACAGAAATGGTGACTCCGTTGGGGAAAACATCCATCTTGGGGATTTTTTGAGCATTAGTCCATAATTAGAGTTGTTGTTTGTCGAAGCTCTGTGTCACTTATCTGTCATTGAGCCACTATAGAAAATTTTCTTTTTCTAAGCCATTGGACTCTCTGTTTTCCATTTTACCTTTGCTCACCCGCGGGCTAGCTTAGCTCTTCTCGCGTACACCCGCCTATGTTTACTCTACTGCTCGCGGGTACCCGCGGGTATTCCTTCGACAATAGTGTACAACTCTGGCTTTTGTTGGTTTATGACCTTTGGTTGTTGCTAGGTTGGTTTTTGTTGGCCTGTTTCTTGACTGTTCCATGCCTTGGCTGTGACCAGAGCTCTTTGTTTCTCTTGGTTGAGCCTTGTTGGTTTTTTACCCATCTTTGGATTTAGCCTTATTGGTTTTTTCCTTTTGAGCTCATTCCTTTGGCTAAGTGTTACTGTTTTGTATCTTCCTGGTTGTCTTAGTGATCTCTTTGGCATATCCATGACTAGATAGTAGGATTTTGCTTGCATTTTCATTTCCGTATATTGAAAAATACAAAAAATACACATAGTTTTTGCATTTTCCTTTCGTTTATAAGAGAAAATACAAAAAAAAATTGCTTTTATGTATTGCATCTTGCATTGAGTGCTTTCTGCCTTCATTTAGATTCTGATTGTGCATTGAAAGAAATATAAAAGGATTGCATATTTATTTTGAAATCGTTGGTTCGATTGTGCATATTAGGGGCATTGTTTTCATTGGATAGATGAGTCTAGGATTTGACGATTTTTCATACCATTGAGTCTTACACATCACTAGTTTCACGATCATATCCCTTGAGTAATCACAGCCATTAAAATTAACACTTAATCTTAAAATTGATTAGACTGATTTTATTTATAGGGTACACCAACTAGCATCCGGATAATTATCTTTACGGAATGCCAAATTTACCCAAGGACGAAGAATAGGACAACACGTTCATTCCTTCATTTCCACGCAATTATAGACATGGTATGCCATAGTTACATGACGACACTGGCCCTACGATCAACCCGACAGCACTCTCTTTTGGTATGCCTAGTCATAGTAAGTTGAATCTTCCACCACGTTTGGTAGTCATGCTGGCACTAGTCATGGTGTTAGCCATACTATACCCATTGGGGGAACTTCCCTCACTGGGGGCACTATGTTGTCCACCCACACACATAGTATGGGGACTGGTCATGTTCCTCCTAACGATGATAATGTTGGAAGACGACCACCTCCTAGGATTTCCCAACCTAATAGGAATGTTGTTCGAAACATGACTTTCCATCCACCACCTAATACACATGCCGCTACTCGTCAACCTAGGACTACTTTTACAAATGTTAATGCTCCTCCCAACCACGGGGGTGGACATATACTGCATACTTTCGCGTCCACTGTTGCCACTAGTAATGCTAATGTAGGGGGTGGGAATATCTCCTATCCACATGGACATCACGCCACCATCCCTGCTACTAGTCACACCAATATTGGGGGTGGGAACATATCTCATGCTTCTAGTCACCACACGACTGCTCAAGATAATCCTAATGCTGGGGGTGGGAACATACCATTCCATTATGT
This sequence comes from Larix kaempferi, assembly GCA_027924585.1. Lineage (NCBI taxonomy): Eukaryota > Viridiplantae > Streptophyta > Pinopsida > Pinales > Pinaceae > Larix > Larix kaempferi. The sequence continues at coordinate 2,928,180 of BSBM01000765.1, read as the reverse complement.
TCATTACAACATGGTTCCCGCTATGAATAGTACATATATGCCCCATACTCATGGTGGCAACCCTTACTACAACACAGTCGATGCTGGCCACCGGTATAACCCACCACCCCAATATGGTTCCCAAAACACGCACATACATGCTTACTCTCAAATGGGTCAGGCGGGAGGAGGTTATCAATCCTATGGCCATGGGAAAGCTTATGGTCCGTCAAGTCCTTATTATCAGCAGTTTAATCTTCATGGTCAATCTTTTGGTCCATCTTATAATACGGTTCCGTTTAACCAACATTTTATGGGGGCTTATAATCAAGCTTTCCAGCCTCAGCTCCCGTTCCTTGCACACTTGAATCTTCTGGATCTTTCGAATCTCATGAATGATCCGGTGTGTCACGACCCTACTTGGCCCCCGATCCCTACCAAGCTCCCTTCTGACATTCCTAAGTTTGAGGGGAAAGGTGGTGAGGACCCAGGAGATCATGTCCTGACATTTCACCTTTGGTGCTCCTCCAACTCGTTGAATCATGATTCCGTTAGATTGCGACTATTTCAACGCACCCTCACGGGGGCAACCGCGAAGTGGTACATCGAGTTTCCTGAAACACCTATAGGAGTTTTAATGAGATCGCTTTGGTTTTCTTAGATCATTTCCAGTTATCGGTTCGCTATGATACTGGAACTGAACATTTATCTACCTTCCGTCAGAACAAGGCCACGCATATTTCTAATCACATTCAAGAGTGGCGTCGGCGGAAGAGGTTAGTGAAAGCCAACATTCCTCCAGAGTTGTTGTTGGAATGGTTCCTCAAGTCTCTACTCCCATACATTTCTAAGGATGTGTCAATGTTCGGCATTGTGGCTGAGGAACAAGCTATCTTGAAAGTCCAGTAGTTAGACTTATTATACTCTCAGTCTAGCATTTTGTATGACATCATCCCCGACGCACCGCGTACACGTCTTGAGCCTACGTCAGTTCCTGGACCGCATGCCGATGGCATCGTTGGATTTGTAAGCACTCGCCCCGTAGATTTGGTAGCTAATCAAATGCATAATTTGTCGCTAAACTAGTCTACTCCCGGACAGGTTCACACCTTGTCCACTTCCACTCCATCGTCCGATGTACACAGTCTGCAAACAATGAACCAGTCAGGTAACTAGCAACCTGGTGATAAGAAAAAGGGGAGAAATAATCGTAAGGGTGGAAACAATGGGAATAATAATAGCAATCGCAATACCCCGTAAGGATAATGCCAACCCTCCTCGGGAAAGAGGAATGCTGGTGAGGACCGTAAACCTAGGCGTAAGGTAAAGTTTCCTTGCAAGCTTTGTGGGGAAGACCATCTTACTCACTTATGTGCTCGTATTTAAGAAGCATTGAAGCACTTGGCACAGAGCCCAGCTGTGTTGAAGGATCCCCTACCTCATCACCTAAAAATGACTTCGCATGCTCCCACCACCGGTTATGGACCTACTGAGACGACAACGTCTTCTTCCAATACTAGTGGTTATGGATGTGTGAACATGGTTCGGTCAAAGGTTAGTGTTGCCACTCATCCACGCAATTATGATGCACCACAACCCAATTTGGGGAGTGAGCCTCCCCCTCCTCTTGACGATTCCTTGCATATCGAGAAGCCCTCTATTATGCAGCGGATACCGAAAGGTGTTCTTAAGCGCTCTACGCATAATCCTAATGCTCAAGCCGGCCACAACTACTCCATCGTAGAAGATTTGGGCCAAACTCCGTGTGCCATGTCGGCTCTTGAATTTTTGCAAGCCTGTCCTTCTTAGAAGCATGCTCTTTTGAGTGCGTTAGGAGTTCAGGATGGGGGAAGTCCCACTGTTATCAAGTTTGATACTACTGATGTTCAACCTCGCTTACCCTACCACGTGGCTTTTCAAATCCAGGCGGTGTGCCTTCAGAGTTTTGTCAAACGTACTATGGTTGACGAAGGTGCCTTTGCGTCAGTAATGTCGTTAGCTTGTTGGAAAGCTCTTGGCTCTCCTTCCCTACTCCCGTCTAGAACCATGCTCACTACATTCGACGGTCGTTCATTTAAGTTGCATGGAATTATCCCTTCCCTTGGTGTCTCCTTGGGAGGTAAGCCTGTGCCTATTGAAGTCGAGGTGGTTGATGCGCCCATCGACTATAACCTTTTGTTGGGTCAAAATTGGATGTATGCCATGAAAGCTGTCGCATCTACTGTATTCAGAGTTATCTACTTTCCTCACGAAGGAAATATTGTGACCATCGATCAGCTGGATTACATTAACTCCTCTTCCACAGCATCCATGGGATCCATAGTCCCACAGGTTACTCATTCTCAGCCGGCAACTGGGAACATGGGTGTTGGCATGTACCCTTCATTGATGGGAACTTATGATTTTTCCGAACCTGTGAATTTTATTGGAACCATTACCGATGATTCATCTCCTCCTTCACATAATATGTTATTCCGGACTTCTTATTTCGATGATCTGTGGACTTTACCGTCCACAAGTTCCACGTCTGGAAACATGTCGCATGTCAGGATTTCTATGCCACTGTCTATAGATGAGCTTGCTTACCAGCATATTCAACAAGCCACTGCAGAACTGGATCTCTCTTCTTCCCAGACAGTCGAGGAAGATCCCGTTATGCTGTCGGTTTGGGCAGCCAACTCGTCTTGTTCCCATGATTGCATCAATGATACTTTTCCTTCTGTTGAAGCTATTATGGAGGCCATGTGTGGTAGTGAGAGACCTTGGGAAGATGTGCACCATCGCTCTTATTTCCTTCCCAAACTCAAGCTCGTTGAACGAGAAGAGTTTAGGAGGACTCTGGCAAAGATAGTTGATCACCCTGTGGCTCTTTTGGAGTTGCATGATGTGTTTGCAGAAGGGAATATGGCTAACATTTCCCCAACTACGTCGATCAATATCTCTCGTACTCCCAGACTAGTTGAGAATGTCTACATTGGTGACGATTGCACTCATGAAGAGATTGTTATTTACACTAAATTGTTTACAGAACTTCGGGAAGCTTTCGCCTGGTCATATGAGGAGATGCCAGGAATAGACCCCTGCATTGTTGAACATGAGATTAGAATGTATCCCAACGCTAAAACGGTTCGACAACGCTTACGTGTTGTGAACCCTAGAAAAGCAACCGCTATCAAGGCAGAGGTGGAGAAACTACTCAAAACTGGTTTCATCTACCCCATTCCCCTTACCGAATGGGTGTCAAACCCCGTTCTTGTGGATAAGAAGTAAGGAATGATCTGTGTATCCACCAACTTTAGGTATTTGAACCGTGCATGTCCGAAAGACAACTTCCCCACACCATTCATAGATCAAATCTTGGATGCTTGTGCCGGGAGTGAGATTTTTTCCTTCATGGATGGATTTTCCGGATATAACCAAATTCAAATCAAACCCAAGGATCAACATAAGACGGCTTTTATTTGTCCTTGGGGAACATTTGCATATCAGAAAATGCCCTTCGGCCTTAAAAACACCGGAGCTACATTTCAGCGCGCCATGACCTACGCCTTTCACGATCTTAAAAATATTATGGAGGTTTTCTTGGATGATCTTGCCGGCCATTCTCGCAAGAGAATGGACAACCCCAAGAACCTCCACATGATTCTCGAACGATGTATACGATACAAAATTTGATTGAATCCTAACAAATGCATCTTTGCTGTAAGGACGGGTCACCTTCTGGGCTTCATAGTTTCGAAAGAGGGTATTAGAGTCGATCCTCTAAAAGTTGAGGCAATACTTCAGTTGCCTCCTCCACGTAATTTGTTACAACTTCAGAGCCTCCAAGGGAGAGCCACTTTTCTACACCGTTTCGTAGTCAATTATGCTAATCTTACCAAAGGTTTCGCATGCTTATTGAAGAAGGACACACCTTTTATCTTGGATGAGCGAGCCCAGCAGTCTTTCAACACCCTTAAGAAAGCTTTGGTATCGGCCCCTGTGCTTAGCCCACCAGCCTTCGCACGAGATGTTATCCTTTATGTGGATGCGTCTCAAGAGACGATTGGCATGGTCTTGGTTCAGGTGGATGATGCGCTTGTCAAGCATGTCATCTATTACCTTAGTCAAAATCTAGTAGACACTGAGATAAGATATACTCATGTGGAAAAGATGGCGCTTGCGACTGTTCATTCAGTCCAGCGGTTACGACATTACATTTTTCTTAGAACCACCATATTGTCGTGCATATCAATCCGTTTCAGTTCGTGCTATCACGACGCCTTATTGGGGGGAAGTATAATAAATGGATTGTTATCCTTCAAACATTTGATCTTGATTTTGCTTCGGCAAAGTCAATGAAATCATTGGTATTTGCTGAGCTTTTGTCGGACCTTACGAGACTTGATGAGGATGTCATTCATGAAGATTCCTTTGTGGATGAGCACTTATTTCTTATCTCGTTAGAGGACCCTTGGTATGGGGATGTCATTGTATATCTCCAAACGTTGAAGTTTCCTCCGCACTATTCGCGAGATGGCCGACGGCGTGTGAAACATCACGCTAAAGATTATACTATCGTCAGTGACACTTTGTATCGCCGAGGAAAGGATTCCATCCTTCGTCGTTGCTTAACTCACAAAGAAGCGGAACGGGTGCTTAATGATTGCCATGCTGGGGTGTGTGGCGGTCACTTATCCGGGCTTGCTACAGCCCAACGTATTATGCGAGCTGGTTATTTTTGGCCTTCTATCTTTAAGGATTGTGTTAATGTTGTGAAGAGATGTCACCCTTGCTAGGTGTTTTCTTGGAACATACACTCACATCCAGCACCCCTTCATCTGGTCGTCACCGTCGGTCCCTTCACCAAGTGGGGGGTGGATTTCATGATTGCAAACCAGCGTCAGTTGGGGGGAATCACCATATCATAGTGGCCATGGACTATTTTTCCAAATGGGCTGAGGCCATGCCTACCGTTAAAGCCAGTGGTACTATAGCAGCCCACTTCATATTCAATCAAATTATAACTCAGTTCGGTATTCCGAAAGAGATTGTCACTGACCATGGCAGTCACTTTCAAAACAAGATGATGGAGGATTTGTCCCTCAAGCTTGGGTTTCATCAATAACACTCATCTTCTTATCATCCCCAAGCGAATGGTCAAGTAGAAGCAGTCAATAAGTCTTTGAAGACGATTATCCAACGTACCATCCAACAAAGAAAGACCAATTGGCACATCATGTTATATCATGTTGTGTGGGTGTATCGAACCGCAGTCAATACTGCCACCGGGTTCTCACCGTTTCAACTAGTTCACGGTGTGGAGTCACTTTTACCGATTGAATGCGAGATCCCCTCACTTAAACTGGCCATATAACTCCTCCCTGATACGACGGGTCTTGAGCAACGTTTAATCCATCTTGAGCAACTTGACGAGCAATGTCGAGACGCCGTTGTGGCTATAGATGCCAACAAACGTCGTGTTTAGGTTCAATATGATAGGTCTGTCCGTCCTCGACAATATGCTAAAGGTGAATTGGTCCTCTTATATGACCAAGCTAAAGAACCCCTGGGGGCAGGCAAGTTCAACCCCATGTGGCACGGTCCTTACATCGTGAGGCGTGTCGTGGAAAAAGGAGCCTATGAGTTAGAAGACTATGAGGGGACTATCTTGATGGAGCCTAGAAATGGGCTCTACCTCAAGCGGTATTACGCTTGAACCTCTGGTTCAGGCTGATACTTTTGTATACTATTGTATAGTTTCTTTTGTACATAGTTTAGATTTCTTTCGATTTTTGGGTCTGCTAATTAGCTTCCATTTGATTGAAAGATGTCAACAGAGTTTCCGACGTTCTTAGGATTCACGGATGGTGCTAGATGTCATACGCAGCAGCTTGCTTCTGTTGCCTGGGTTATTTTCTCACCTTACCACCTAGTTGTGTCCTCAGGAAGTGCTTGTCTTGGTCCTACATCTAACAATGTGGCTGACTATAGTGCTGTCATTGAGCTACTTCGGGATGCCATTTCCCATGGCGTCCAGTCTTTAGAAGTCCGCCTGGATTCACAACTAGTTGTGTCCCAGCTGAATGGGAAGTACCATGTGCGAGATCCTACACTATTACAGAAATTCCAAAGGGTAAGACTCTTGGAATGATATTTTGTTTCAATTACATACATACATGTTCCGAGAAGTGTTAATCACATATCTGATGCATACGCTAACTATGTATTAGATTGGCATTTATCACATTCATCATGAAGCACACAAATATAAGAAGACATTCATACATTTGTACATACACACATATAGTAGAACCGGAGAACCAAAGTTTTATATATATAAATATGTCCAAAAATGGTAGTGTCATACAAAACTGGAGCCCGTAGCCCTCAAAAATATACATATCAATACAAAAATGAGATCCTGAGATATCTAATCCCTACGAGGAGGCCTAGCTGCCGCCCCGACAGGACGTGTCTCGTAGAAATACAGTACTACATTGGCTACCTGCTGCAGTAGCCGCACCCAGTCACTCGGAACCCACACTACTTGGCATTGTATGGCCTCAGGTAGTCTTGCCACCTCTATCTGTGAAACCCTAGCAACCATCCGTGTGAGATTGTGCTGCAAGGTCTGTAGCATGCGTCCTGCTGCAGCATCGCCTGCCTCCTCACCCCTGCCCCAACGACCATGTCTCGGGAATCCATCAGGTCTCACTGGGCCTTTGTGTGCGAACAAACAGTCAACCATTAACATATGATACTACCACCAAAAATATTTTTGCATTTGCATCTATAATAAAAAATCCATAAAAATTTAATACGTGAAAACCAAAAAGAGTACTCACCAATGTCTCTGAACGCGGCGTCTGGTGGGAGTGGCATGTCCCTATCCTGGCGGAATTCTATCCTTGCATAGGGGTAGTCCTCTATGGCAATGACCTGCCGGTCCCACTAGCAGAAGAACTCCTCGGTATATGGTGATGCCAGACGGCCACCACCCTGTCGTGTCAAGATCTCATACCACCGGGTCAGGGCTGGATCCCGGAGACTATGAGGAGGGACATCCACCCTCAGACTAAGCCCTGGAACCCTCTCAAAGAAGAAGCTGCATAGGATACTCCCATACCCGAATGTTTTAGCCTTCCCTTCTTTGCATTCTGTCAGTTGGGTCTTCATAGACCCCAGCAGTGTGGTACACCAGTCAAACACTATAGGATGCATGCGTTGTGATGCATAGAACATCACCGACCAGGATGCCTGCTGCAAGAGCTTTGGATCCCATGATCCACACCAAGGTAGCCACAATGATCTTCATGCTCAGATTCACTATGGCATTGATGGGCACCTGACTTCCCACCGTGCGTGTGTTTGCGGGGCAATAATGCGCTATATATTCAAGGATGGTGATCCCACCACCCACAGTATGAGACTGAAGACTAGCCTCCTCACCTCGAAGGGACAAACCGGTAATGAAGTAGATGTCATCCACTTCCAGTGTGAGGATTTGCCCATTGAGATTGAAGTTTTGTGCATCAACATCCCAATAGTCGATCAAGCGCCGGAGTAATAGGTTTTAGGCCCTCAAACCCCCTATACTCCAGAATTTGTACAAACCACATGCTTGCAATGCTTGCTGTGCTTGCACATCATTGCGCACAGCCTCATCAGCTTGGTCATGCTCCCTCTCCCTCCACTCTAGAACCATCCTGGAGTGAAGAAAAACAAGCATTTTAGTCAAATTATTTTAAAAAACCAACTACACAGCCGTACCCACAAGATAACTTGTATATAGGTGTGGGTACCCACGGTCAACCTTTGCGTTGACTGCACGTTTCGTGCCCTACCCACGACCCGCATAGCTACAGCCCGTGGGTAGCGACGAAGCCATTTAGGGCTTGGCCAAACAAAAATCCCACCGCTGAAAACTAAAATAAAAGCATTGAAATGAAAAGTATGGATGAGACTACCAACTTGCTCTGGACGGTTCGATGAACAGTTGCTCGTAGCTCCCAGAATCGACAACTGAACTTTCAGGTGAAAACTAACCAAGAGCTCCAAATGGGTGAATAGTAACAATGAATTGTGAATTGTAATTTTTTATTACTATTTATTATTTTCAGGACCCACTTGTCTTCAGTTTTTACCGTTCTATGTCGTTATGGACTAATATAATGTCTTGGAGTAGTATTTTTTAATCAGATTTCTTCGGCGAAAGCTGTTTTGGACCATTTCACACCTACGACAGGTACATTTCACACCTGGCATATAGGTTAGATGCCATTTCCTTGTGCATTATGCATTTGACCTTTTGACCACTTTCATAAACCCTAGGTGCGACCCCGCTTTGTAACTAACACAAAACCTTCATACTGCTATAGAAGTGTCATTATGTGGCGGTAGGGCTTTTTCGAACATGGGTACCCTAATTAGACCCCCTTTGTGCATTTTGGTGCCCATGCCGTTGTTTGTCCTTAGGATTGGGATTCCTTTCTAGTTACGCCATGACATTGCAATAAAGACTCATACTCTACTTTGTCTTATGCTAGCCATCTCCCTTAAGGACTCCGCTCAGTTATATCATGTTGTGATTGTATTGCATCATCCTGCTTGCCGCTTGAGCCTTGTGCCGACTCCCGCTTACTCAGTTGTTAGGCTGGTGCCTGAGCACTTTTCCCTGTCGAGCCTTGCAGAGCTTATATATTTTCCCTTCACAATTTGATCACCTTTTGACCCTGAGGGAATCCCCCCCCCCCCCCCCCCCGAGTGTCCACATCCTGCATGCACTTCCTTGCATTGATCATAGGTATGTTCCACTGCTTAGAACTAGTCTGCTCGCTATTTGACACTCGTTCCCTCACTTGTTGTACTATAAGCAATTTTATTCTTTTTCAAGCTTTTCCCAAATATGAAAAAAACCAAAAAAAAATCAAATCTTCCAAAAAGTCGGACGGGATTATGGTTACTACTTCTTGTTGGCAGTTGTTATGTTGACTTTGAACAGAGCATTCATTCCACTCTGTACATTATGAGTCGGGACTATAGTTGGACCTTAGGAGCTATGCTTGTTTCTCAGTTCTCTCCACCAATTGGTTAAGCTTCCAGTCATTATGGAGCCCTTTTTAATGCCTCCTGCATTGCGCAATTTATGTCAAGTTTATGCTGCCTGAGTCTATCCACCCGCTCATGCTCTTGTTCAAAGGAAGTCCTGAAACCAGTGTCGGCCACTCCTCAGATCTCTTGACTATTGCATGTCGGCCATCCTTATTGAGTCAATCCGTTTCACCTGAGTTCTTCCAAATATTTCAGTGTAGCTGGTACTTCGTGTTGGTTGATGGGGGTGCCTTAATTCCCTCCTTCCAGCTAGTCTCGTTCCGTCAACTTCAACCCATTTATCCTAGGACTTGAGGCTTAGAGTTCGGTTGAGTACCTTGAGGCTTGCAGTCATTAGTGGCAGGTTCTCTCACCATCAACAGATTTGGGAATACATCAATGTCCCCTGATCGATGGATTCATCCTAGTGTTCGACTTCAACTCATTTATTCACACTCCGATGATTGTACTCTGTGCCTTGATGCCCATTTTCATTATTGATGGGTTATCTCACGTCTGTTAACGGTATACATCATTGACCGGTAATCAAACGATGTCACATCAGGTTCGACCCCAACTCCTTTATTCACTTGATGGGACTTGCACCATCAAAGACTTGTGTAGAAGACCCCAGGCGATAGTGGCATTCATTATGCTACTTATGACTTTGACTTTACATCTGAGATATCACCTCTCAGATATCAACAGTTGGTACCTCCAGTTTGCACCAGTTGTTTCCTTTTCAGCAGGAGACCATATCTTACTGTAGAGGGATCATGGCTATTATCACTTATGACATGTATTCATTATGTACTGCCTATTCATGGCCATTGTATGAAAGTGTTGTACTATGACATGTATTCAGGGATACTATTGTATTACAACGAGTGAGCTGCTCTTTCCACTTGTGTCTCCATCACTCCACTTCTGAGTTTTATAATGTATTTCGGCCATCGTAGCATCAGTCTCTGACCTCACAAATTAGGGGGCATCTGTTACAACATAATCTTCCACCCTGTGAGTATCAGCATTCTTTGGCCTGTAGGATCCATTTCATAGACTCGAATCCACTTATATCCTTCAAACATATTTTTCCTCATTTTTCCTCTAACCCACATGTTGCATCACTATAGCATGCGTACCCGCGAGTTGCATCACTATAGCTCGCGGGTATCAAGTAAAATGGTAAAAATCACTATTTTATTACTTTCTACTCCCAAAAAGCGGTCAATGGGTGACCTTTCGCTCTCCATCTGCCCAAGTAACGTCTCGATGTGTCCTTTCATTTACCTTTGAGAGGACTATATATTGAGCACATATGGCTTATGGACGGGAGGAGAAAGAAGAGCAAGAGAACTCTAGCGTATTTTTGCCCTATATTGAGACTACACTCATTGATCCTTGTGGTTGTGAACCCTTTATGTTCACCTTCCAAACTCCTATCTAGTTTGAGTTTGCCTTTCATGGAGGATTGAAGTGGTGGAGGCACAAGTGGATTGGTCCAGATCTTGGTTCAAATTGGTTGCCAGCAAGAGGTCGTATCACTTTGTACTTCTTCTTGTTTATTAATAGAAATACTCATATTCTCGTCCATTAATGTTGTAAATGTTGTTTATCTTACATTGGGTTGCATTTACTTGTTATATCATGGGACATTGCTATTGATGATGTTAATGTCGTTTATATATTATATGTACTTGTTGTATATTGGCTGTCAAGACTAATTTGCAAATTCAAGTGAACGGATTGAAAAGCTCCAACGGGGATCTACATCAAACGTTTGGATCGAGTTTGGTTATCTTCTTCATTAACTTAGCATTGTCATTTATATAGCATAGTTATGAGAATTGAGTTGATTTCTGGTAGTCATCTGTCTGTTGTGGTACACCCCAAGCCATAGTGAGTTTTCTCCAACACACTATTTTTTTCCATATTCACATCAAAGTGCGCTCTTGACTCATACAAATGAGACTACCAAAAGCTGGCATGAAAGATCCGAACATCTAAATTTCAAGTACTTGTATGATCCGTATTTATCTAGGAACAAAATAAAAAAGCATATATAGAATCAAATACAGAGATATATTGCAAAGAACACAGCGATACAGTAAACACATATTCTATTAAATAGCGGAAATAGAACATACTGTAAAATACAACAGCTAGAATGCTAGTAGCTATCTCTAAGAAGAGATGTGGCCCCGTGCTAATTCGTGCCAAGATGAATACAAAAGGAGTCCGAAAGGGCCTATTTATCACAAGCATGAGGGAAATAATCCCAAACATCCAAAAACCTAACCCTAGAAGATGAACCGTCATAAAGTTAGCGGCCCCAAGGTGGTTAGTTGAACAGTCAACTTCCCGGGGTCATGACTTTTGCATACAATCTCCGTTTGGGGCGCTCATTAGCCCGTTGGAAAGGTCTATATGAGGTCTATGCTGAAAAATGCGAATGAAGGCATTCGCTAAGTAAGATTCCCCAAAAAATGTCGTTTAGGGCCTCAAAACGGCTTTGGAAGTTTAGGACCCGAAAAACCGTAGAAAATTGCCGAAATGGAAAACTGTTTTGAGCCAATGGAATAGGTGGGTAGCTACCGATTTGCATCTGGATCATTTCTCCCTCCTTAGGAAGCAATGGTCTCCATTGTGTCAAATCCCTTATCACATGTCGAGCTGTGTGTTGAGTTGAGCTCCTGGTGCGGCATTTGCTGAAGCGAAAAGGTTGCCTTTCTTTGAAATCTTCAGAGGGTTGTAATTGTTGTTGTTGGATGCACTGGAGCTGTTCAACAGTTTTGATTGTTGTGGTATCCTTCAACAACCAATTTTGTAAGAATCCTACCAAGAAATTCAGGAGCCTTGGGTGCATCAACACTGGTATCTTCCAATTAAAATAGTACAGACTCCAACCTACAAAAATCTAAGTTATATATAAGTTATAATTCAAAATCGCACATGAGTAAAGGTTATAGTAGTCATGAAAAAAATTCAATCCTAAAATATGAAAAAATACAAAATTTCACCTACCCTTTGAGAAGTTTTCCCTTATTTATAAATAAAGGCTCAGTCATGCATAAATATGTAAATATATTCCAAATAATATAAGCGTCCACATATTTCCCTCAAAAGAATCTAGTATCCAAAGTGAGACCATAGTTGGATGGAACAATGGTGCTTTAAGGTCATCTACACAAAAAAGTTTCATCCTTCTTGTCTCTCACACTGGGCAGTATGTCATTCAGAATTAAGGAAATGCTAGGAAAAATCATTAACTTCTCTAGAAGACATAATGAAAATGCATGGAATCTTTATAGCAGAATGCACCTGTAAAATTCCTTCATTTCCATTTCATCCTTTTTCTTAAGTTGAACCTTGCTGAGTTGTGAAATTGGAATTCCTTGAGAAGAATGTTCTTGAAGTTGAAATTCAACATATTTAGTCTTACCACATTTTTCACCTGACAAATATGAATTCTTAAACTCTCTTATGTCATTATAAAAAACATTTCTTTCATGGACACCATCTTTTTAAAAGATTAACCAGAATGCTTCAAGTAAGGTGGAGAGAGTTGATTGTACTCTTTCTTAGCAAGAGGTGCAAAAGTCTCAATAAGTGTCCAAAATCCACATGTGAAAATATGGTGTTCCCATAAAAAAGGTGCCTTCTTCTTGCATGTGTATACAAGGAGAAACAAAGATATCCATTAGGCCATGGTTTGGTGGTTGTGATGGTGTGTTTCCATGGTGATAAACTAAGTTCAAATCCTGATGTCCAAAGATACCTGGAAAATATGTTCTTAACTGAGTTTGATGGTGTTCTATATTCAACATTCACTAAAAATAAAGAAACAACAAATAAAGGCCTGGATTAAAAAAAAACTTTCAAACAAATATTTTTGCTAGGATCAATCAATCAAAAAGAGAGTTGAGGACTTTGTGATTGTATAGTGGATGAAACAAGTTGACAATATGTCCTCAAACAAGAGCTTAAATGTTGCCATGACTAATTATCAATCCAACTAGACAATTAATCGTAATAGTGGGTATTGATCCACAATTTTGTCATTTACGGTTAAAGATGTGTAAGAAGCATTTTTATCATACATATAGGCATGGGAATAAGAATTTAAATACTAGGATGGAGAATGAGAATACCTGCAATCACTATGATCAGGATGTTGATAGAAATGAGATGTGGATAGTGAAGAATCAAGTTTGGATGATCAAAAGTAAGGTGCAAGATCTGGTTCATTTCAATTAGAAGTAAATGAGATGTATTCAAGTTTTGGCATATCATTAGTAATCAAATCAATAAATGATGTAGGGTTTTGTTCCATTGAAACAAAAGCGGTTGAGATCATATCAAGTTGAAACTTGACATGCAGAGAGAGAGAGAGAGCTTGCTAACAGGGGTTGGCCTTTCTCATGCAAATTCCATAACTGGATGTCATAGAATGATAGCTCAGAAAATGTTGCATTCACTTTGTATGCAAAAGTCTTATCTTGATTGTATTATAGTCATATGTAAGGATTATTTCCATAATGGTCATGGATATGTTATAAATTGCATATGTATAGTATGGAAGATCCTAATTTAGAAAGATAATTGAGAAGTCCAATAAAGGCAGGTAAGACATCTTAATGGTGTGTGATTTCCACAGGAAGTATCATATCTTCCATATTTTGAAATTGGAGTGGCTATGGTTGATCCTATTGTGACAATTATTCCTTATTTGTGACATCTATTCTCCTCATTCCTTGGCTAGATAGATTTGCAGATATGCCACCTTCAAGAGCCAAAGAAGGATCAAATCCTTTGAGGTGCCGAGATGTTTACAACTTTGAGCAGTGCATTGTTTGCTCCAAAAGTTTTAAAGGTAAGTTTTTGTTGACATTGATTCCAAATCATAGCTTCCTACCTAACCCTACCAAACCAATATATTAAGCTCCCTTGTAGTGTTCAGTCATGTAATTTTTATTTTGTTTCTTATTTTCAGTTCTCAGGTTAGTTACAAAAGGGTAACTTCTTGTAAATGCAAATGGTGGTTTGAATCAAATGCGAACTAGGGTATGTTTTATGATGCAATGGGTGGATACTTGGGTAGCACTCCTCTAACAGCTGAGAATTATCACATGGGAAGAGTAATTCAAGAAGACAGGGATGATGGTTGTTGACCAAGAGTTTTTTAAAATGTTGATTCAAGGCACCCTAGCAGTCCTCTCTACCATACTGAGAAAAGGATCCAAAATATCCATATTTAAGACTCAGAATCATCATTTTAGTGTTGAATGTGGTATTTAATCCTTTTGAAGCTACTGCTGCAAAAGGAACCACCATACTTGACCCTTTCTCAAGTTGTTTGGTACTTCAACACACCAATAATACTGATTTTTTAGGGCTGCCACCTTAGGGATCATATTGTGTCGAATTCTTTCATAGACTGTATCTACGAAGCGATGAACAGTTAGGTAGCGAAGGAATGCAGTAGTGAGATTGTAAGATTGAAGAGCTCGGATGGGCAGATAATGGAGGTAGAACAAAATTGGAGAGCTCAGATGGGAAGATAGTGGTCATATTTTCTTGGGAGAGGGGAAGTATGTAGTTGATATTCTGAGGATATTTCGGATGGAGGATTGCAGGCCGATGTCCACACCTATGATCACCAACTAGAAGCAGCTTCATGCTTATGATGGTAATTTGGTGGATCCTACACTATATCGTCATCTCATTAGGTCATTGATGTATCTGGTCAACACCAGGACAGGCTTATGTTTTGCGGTGAACACTCTTAGTCAGTTCATGGTTGAGCCTAGGAGTGTGCACTGGACTACCGCAAAACATGTGTTGAGATACCCTGCAGGGACAGTGGACTATGGTTTGGACTACAGGGGTTTGGGTGGAGTTAGTTTGGTTGGTTTCATAGATTCAGACTAGGCAGGCAGTGTGAGGGATTGGAAGAGCACTTCCATTTTTTGTTTCAGTTTAGGCTTGGCAGCAGTGTCGTGGTTCAATCGAAAACAAAAGTTTGTCGCTTTGAGTTCTGCTGAGGCTGAGTATATGGAATCTAGTCAGGCTACATGCAAGGAATTGTGGCTTCGTAAATTGTTGGTAGATTTGTTTGATTAGGATATTAGACCTACGGTGATTTACTGTGACAATCAAAGTTGCATCCAGCTCTCTGAGAATCCAATTTTCCATGATAGGTCTAAGCACACAGAGATCAGATACGACTTCATCTGAGATTACGTTTAGAGAGGAGCTGTGGAGTTACAATACATTTCCACTGATGAGCAGGTAGCATATAATCTGACGAAATATTTGGGGAGGGGAAAGTTTGTCTTCTTCATAGACAAGTTGGGAGTGGTGCAGAACACCTTCCTCGGTAAGAGGGAGTGTTGATTTTTGTACCTAGGAAGTGCTTCCCTAGTGACTTTTTGCCTAAGTCACTTAAAGGGGGAAATAAAGTGACCCTTGCATTCAATGACTTGTCAAAAGCATTTAATTTGACTTTAGAGAAAAAAGCCATCTTTTGGAAAATTTAAGTGAAGTGAATTAAATTATTTTTTTATGAGATTTAATGAGAGATTAATCTCATCCCTTGATCTAACTCATTTTCCACCGTTGGATTAGAGAACCATTAACCTACCCTAGGTTTTCCCCAAAAAGGAAAGGAAGGAAAAATCGAATTCATTCTTGTGAAGAGAGTGAAGAGAAGAGAGAAAGAGAGCAGCACGAATTTCGAGGAGGGTTTCCAGCATGAATTTCAAGGTAGCAACACGGATTCTAAGGCAAGGAGAGATATTCGTAAAATGTGATTGTGGGCACATATTTGAGGAAAATTCTGGGCACATATCCCAAGACAACAAGCATTTATTTTTGGCATGAATTTCGAGGCTGTATTGTTGTATTTATTGCACAATACGTACAACACGTAGTTCGAGGAAGTTCTGGGCACTTTACCTGAGTTTCTGGGCACAGTTTTCGAGGACTGGGATTCAACATTAATTGTTGTATCGTACAATAGTTTGGGCATAGTTTTTGAGGTGGTTGGGAATAGTTTTTGAGGGTAGGACTGAGCTGATATTTCTGGCATAGATTTCGACAAGGAGTTTACACAGAAATCGAGGCAACGTTTGCATAGAAATCGAGGCAGTCAGCTGGGTGATTTTTTCTGGTTGAGATAAGTTGTATTTTCACTGAAAATTACTGTTCTGAATTTTTTCTCAAAAGAAATAATAAAATATCTCTCTCTCTGACCAGTTTTCCCCGTGGGGGTTTTTCCAGGGCTATTGGCCAAAAATCTGTGTCTGAAAAATTTCCTGTGTGTGCATTTATTTATTTTTCTGTCATAAGATTGAGTTACAACAGTGTTTTAAATTGTCTGAAAAATATTGTTATAATTTCCAGCCATCCAAAACTGAGTTGAACATTAAACTGGAAAATATTGACATTAAAACCAAAAGGCTGAAAAACTCAGAAAATCTACAAATTAAATATCGAATGCAAATCTTTCCCACCCCGAAAGGTAGAACCAAAAACAACAATTTAACTAAAAAGGAAACTTCACAACCAGCAATACCACCAAATAGTGAGCTGATTTTCAACTTATTAAAACATACAGAACAACAATTTTGAATTTATCTAATCTTATGCTTGTTCTCCAACATCAAAGACGACATCAAAAAAAAATTTGACAGTTTTTTGGGCAGCGATTCTCCCACTGGATTTGTCCTTACGCGAGCTAGAACTTGATCTTGAAAATTCTTCACAACGGTTGGTTTCTCATAGAGCAAATTGTTCACAACAGTTGGTTTCTCATAGAGAAAATTATTCCTAATTTTTTCACTGTGAGATTTTCTAAAGCTCAGTGATCTGTTGTGTCCCAGAATTTCACAGGCAATTTAATGTATTTGACTGCAACTAGACCTGATTTGATTTATGTTGTTAGCTTGATCTCTAGGTTCATGGAGTCTCCCAAAGTCTCTTTCTTGAAAGTTGGTAAAAGAATTCTGAGATATGTTGCAGGCATAATTGGTTTTGTACTTTGGTACTCTCATTCACCATAAAGTACTCTCACAGGAAACACTGACAGTGATTTTGCAGGAAATATTTATGATAGGAAAATCACATTTGGTTATGATTTCCAATTGGGTACCAATCCGATATCATGGGACTTTCAGAAACAACCCATTGCCATCATGTCTTCTGCATAAGTAGAGTATGTAGTAGCAACTACAGCAGCATGCCACACAGTATGGATAAGAATACTTTTACAAGATATGGGACACATATAAAAAGATTCAACTCCTATTTTTTGTTACAATAGTTATGCAATAACATTGTCCAAGCATAATTTCTTTCACAAAAAGGGTAAACATATTGACACTCGGTATCATTTCATCCATGAGTTAGTCAATAATGGATAGATCACCTTAGTGTTTTGTGACTCTAAGGAGTAATTGGCTGACATTTTTACCAAACCATCAAGAACACTTGCATTTGAGTTTCAGAGACAACACTTAGGCATTGATAGTGTTGAGAATATTGTCCTAGTTAAGATTAAGGGGGTGTGTTAAGAATTGTAATCTCACTAGTCATTATTGCATTAATTAGTGGTTGAATAGTTAGTTATCTAGTTTGACGAGGACACTTTGATGTCCCATAGTATTTTGTGTTCCATGGTATTCTCCCGTGGTTTTTTGTGTGATGTAATTCAATATAAGCTTATGGTTAATAATGAGACGGCAATGAATATGCCCACTTGTGTTCCATCCTTTTCTTTGTTAAAACTTTAACACATATTTCTCTAATTCCCTTGAGTATACCTTCTCTTTCGGCATCTACGCTCAATTTGCTTAGGCCTTCGCAAATTTTTAGTTTTTATTGTGTGTAGGCCCTCCTAATTTTTACCAATGTCATCGTGTATCTGTCTATTAAAAGTAAAAGAAAATTGTTCTGGTATAATAAACTAAACATCAAGCCCTTTAATCAGTTAATAGTATTTTTTTTAGTTAACTTGTAAATAAGAATGCATAAAAAATTTGACATAAAGTGCTCACATTCTTCTTAGAAATTATGCGTGTGTATGTGTGTATTTCCAAAGAAAAAAGGAAACATACATATAAAAAAAGATTCAGAGAGTTCATATGGTCCATAACAAAGAGAGATAAATCTCAACTATGGCAAAAAACAAAAAGAGGGCATCATTGCTCATCCTAGCCTCATAATACAAAAAGCAATAACAAGGAGCAGATCTCAACCGATAACATAGCAAAAAAAGAGAGAGTCCTCTATCTATTTGAGAATGTTCAATGAATAGATAAGATATGGGAGAAATTTATCAACCATATGTCTATAATACCTGAGAAATAGAAAACTACAACTGAACTTGATTTTATGTGCAATCTGTCATCAATGATCTTTGCACCTGGAGATGACCATCCTCTAATAAAAAAAATTCCTTCTCCAAAGAGTCTACAATTGAATTATGTTCTTTGTACATATGAAAGAAGGATCATAAGGAGAATATGGATTTGAGAACCAAACCTCGCATGAGCATTGGCTGCAGTCGAATATTTGAGCAGTGAGAGTTCTCCATAAACCAATTTACTACAAACATCGAATACGAGAAAATATTGATGGTAGAGAAACCATTTCCAAAGCAAGAGAAAGAAGTGTAACCAATATCATAATCTCTGCATAGTTATTTATATTTTTCCTCATTCCTCTTTTACATTCCAATTGAATACCACTGAAAATTATATATCCACTTGCACCACTTCTTCTTGGATTCCCCTGTGAAGCATTGTCGCAGAAACCATAGGGAGGATGTCGATCGAATTCCAAATCATTTATAATTCTGATTGGTTATGCTTGTTTGACGGAGGAGACTTTGGGAGGGAGTATTTTAGTCGAGAGAAATTTTCCATAGGGAATGGAGCTATATCCTTGAAAATTACCTCATTGCGAGTTTCCCATAGACACTAACACATATTCATTAGGAGAGCAAAAGAAGTATAATTCCTTCGAATTGCTTGCCCTAGATCCTTCATCTTGAACTCATAAGATAACTTCCTCTTGCACTCAACTATGAGCTCTTGATCTGCTCTGGTAATACATAGGTAAACAACATATATTATCAAGGTTAGAGGATCACTATTGACAACCTTGTAGTAAAGGTTGGGATCCACAACACTCTTGGTGGAGCCCAAACTCATCAAGTATATGTTAATCCTTGAATACCAAGCCTTGGGTTCCTGCTTGAGTCAATCATGGTATACTGCAGTTGAGTTACGAGGAGAAATTTCCACTTGGTTGGAGCTCACAGTGTGTTTTACCCATACATTCATTTTTGCGGATGTCGATCCAGAGGTCAATAATGCATTGCAGCTCATCCGTGATGTAATTATGTAGGTTGTTCCAGTGGCATATCCTGTGGATCCGCACACGCACTGCCAGATGCAATCTCTCATGGAATTCTTCAATATCATTAGTGGGCCAGAAGATGGTGATGATCCGCGGAATGTGAATATGCCGGAATCTGAAGGAATTCGCGCTGTGGTACCACCTGATGCGCCAAGCGATCCTATCAGTCAGCGGCTTAAGATCCGCAAGATTAACATTGGGACAGAGGATAATCCGAAGTTCGCAAATGTCAGGGATTACTGGGATGATGAACTAATAAGAAAGGTCACTGATTTGCTCCATGAGTTTCAGGACATATTTCCCATAAATTTTTCTGACATGAAGGGGATTCTAGGCGACTTGGGGGACATGAAGATTCCATTAAAACCAGATGCTAAGCCGATCTGGTAGCGACCCTATCGATTGAATCCGCGACATAAGGAGAGGTTCAAGGTAGAATTGGATCGCATGTTGGATGCTTATATCATTGAACCAGTTGAGGAGTCGGAATGGATTAGTCCTATGGTGGTACAGGAAAAGAAGACTGGAGAAGTGCGCATTTGCGTCGACCTCAGGAAGCTAAATGATGCATGTTTGCACGATCCGTTCCCAACCTTGTTTATTGACGAAGTACTCGAGGGTGTGGGTGGCCAAGAGATATACTCATTCACAGACGGGTTCTCTGGATACCATCAGATTTGAATTTCCAAAGAAGATCGCCATAAGACAACTTTCGTGACCGAATGGGGTTGCTTTCAGTACACCGTGATGTCGTTCGGCCTAAAGAATGCACCTGCGATATTTTCGCGGGTTGTCATTGCTGCATTCAAATATTTCATTCATAAGTTTTTGCAAGTATACATGGACGATTGGACGGTCTATGGTTTGGTCCGCGATCATCTAGTGAATCTACAGTTGATGTTGGAGCGATGTCGGCAGCACCAGATATCACTGAACCTAAAGAAATATAACTTCTATGCACTGTTTGGCATACTGCTGGGTCATATTGTGTGTAAGCAAGGATTGTTGGTTGACCCAGCAAAGATTGCACTCATTCTGAGTTTGACACCACTGACTACTGTTAAGCAATTAAGGGCGATGTTGGGACACACAGGGTATTATCGCAAGTTCATCAGGGGTTATGCTGCGATTACCGCCCCTATGGATAAGTTGCTGAAGAAGGACGCGATATTCCAGTGGAGCCCTGAATGTCAGGATAGCTTTGAGACACTAAAGACGAAGATGGCTTCGACGCCGATATTAGTATTTCCTGACTGGAGTAAGGAATTCGATGTTCATGTTGATGCCTCATCGATCGCGCTAGGAGTGGTATTGGCCCATCCCGGAGAGGGGGATCTTGATCACCCCATTGATTTTTCCAACCGAAAGTTGTCATCTGCAGAAAGAAACTACACTACTACGAAGAGGGAAGGTCTGGCGATGGTTTATGCATTGCAGAAGTTTCGCCATTACTTATTGGGAGGCCATTTCAAGATGTTCACAGATCATTCTACATTGAAATACCTGGTCAATAAGCCTATGTTGGGGGGTAAGATTTGTCGATGGCTACTTATTTTTCAGGAGTTCAATTTTGAAGTAATTGTGAATCCAGGGCGGTTAAATGTTGGCCCTGATCATCTCTCACAGATTGAATTAGGAGAGGATCCAACTAACATTGAAGATGGGTTGCCTGATGCACAATTGTTTAAGGTTGGAGTCGCTGATGGATATTTTGAAGAAATCATTCAGTTTCTGGCGACAGGTACCGCACCAGAGGAATTCACCAGTAGTCAGAAAAAGCAGTTGGTAGTTAAGGCTGCAGACTTCCAGCTAATTGCAAGAGTGTTATACAAGATGGGTGCCGATGAGATATTGCGACAATGTGTCTTGCCACATGAGCAAGAGCAGATCCTTTCCAAAGCACATGCAGGAGTGGTTGGAGGGCATTATGGTGGTTGTGCGACAACAAGGAAGGTGCTTCGAGCAGGGCTCTGGTGGCCTACGCTGCACAGTGATGCAACATATTATGCACGGTGCTGTGATGTTTGTCAGAGAACCGGGAAGCCATCCAAACGGGATGAGATGTTGTTGATGCCTCAGTTGACATTGCATCCATTCAAAAAATGGGCAGTAGACTTTTTGGGACCTATCAATCCACCGGGTAAGCGCACTGGTGCTAGATATATCATCACGACAACAAATTACTTGAAAATATGGGCGAAAGATGCACCAATCATTGATTGTTCTTCGGCCACAGCTGCGCAGTTTCTCTTTGACCACATTGTCACTCGCTTCGGCTGCCCCAAGATATTTTTGAGTGATGAAGGCAGCCACTTTCTCAATCGCACCATCAGCGCATTGACGAAGGAGTTGCAGATATAGCATAAGAAGAGTACACCCTATCATCCACAGGTGAATGGCACGGTGGAGGATTTCAATAAGATATTGGAGCATGCGCTGACAAAGGTGTGCAATATGAACCGCAATGACTGGGATCTAAAAATCCCAGTAGTATTGTGGGCCTATCACACCACATGTAAAAGGCTGACAGGGCAGACACCATTCAAGCTAGAGTATGGGAAAGAAGCGGTTATGCCTATGGAGTATATCATTCTGAGTCTGTGCATAGCAGCAGCAACCGGTATGGATGCTACGGCAGCATTAGAGGAATGTATTGTGTAGTTAATCTAGTTGGAGGAAGATCGCTTTATCGTTGGTTTCCATCAAGGTGTGGAGAAGGATCGCCAGAAGCCTTGGCATGATCGCCACATCAAGAACAAACAGTTTCAACAGGGTGATTTGGTGTTGTTGTATGACAGCAAATTTATGAAACATCCAGGAAAATTGCAAATACATTGGCTTGGTCTATATCGCATTAGTATCATTACTTCAGGAGGAGTGGTATGGTTACAGCAGTTGGATGGGGCGATACTCCCAAATTTGATTAATGGTAGCAGGTTGAAGCCCTGTCGATCAGGCTTGGAACAGCACGATGCCTGAGTTGTATCGGGTTAAAAAAAAAAAAAAAACAAAAAACAAAAAACAAAAAACCAAACAAGTGTAGATTGATCGGTGGCAGGGTGGTGCACCAACAGGAACGGAATGCGGAAGTAGAGAGGCTTATGCCACAAGCTAGGAGCGGTCCACAACAAGTGGCAGCATTGCGACTGGGTCACATCAGAAATCATTATGCAGATGGGACTTTTTCCTTTTGGGAAGATATGATTGTTAAGTTGATTAAGACTGTTCCAGAAGAACGCATGTTTGGAATCAAGAATACACCACGACAGCATGGCCAAAGGGTCTGAGGAATGATGCTTCGCACATTTTTGCATGCAAGGCAACAGGCGGGAGTATGATTGCTCCGCCCACCTCAGAAGTCTGGCTAATACTCACACGGAGCAGCAGAATATTATGATTACCCTGGAATGTGAGCAGGTGGTGCACAGGATTGCCGAGGCAGATGAACGGCTGAATGCGATGTATAAATATAGGAACCCAAGGATAGTAAGAGCACAGAGGTTGTTCCAATTAAGAGGGGTTATGTTACGAGAGGTTCAGGCATCTAGCTAAGTTATGAATTCCAAGGAGGTTGTGGAAATGATCCATTTCATTTCATGTGGTAGCGCACCAGGTGCGTTGAGGGCCCGAACCACGAGTGTACATGAGCGGTTGGAGAAAGTTGTGCCTCGGGAACTTAGGGGTTACAAGCATGAAGTCTCGTCCAAGATGTCTAGGCAGTTGGTGATGGTTCGAAGTCTTGTGGTCCCTATGACCACACAAAAGGGGGGGGTCGTAGCCCCCGGGTCCCTGTAACATGTTCTTATTGGTGCGAAACAAATGTGCCAGAACCACTGGCCTGTTTTACACCCTGGCGTTGCTCGAAAAATTCCTCTGTCTACAATCGGTCTCTCAAGGCTGGAGGATGAGTTTGCAAGGTCCATGACAGTAAGCTGGGATAAGTCCACTTTTGGGAAAGAAGTACATGACAGTGAGTAGATGATCAGTGTAGCAGAAGGAGCAGGACAACACCGTGCGATGCAGACTGCAAGAACAGTTGCAGAACTATAGTTTCGCCATAGTAAAGTGAAGACCACATAATACACCATGTCCAGTTGACGTGACTCGAGGGCGAGCCACAAGATTGTGTTGGGGGCTTGTTGGCAGGTGGTTTGGTAAGGAAGAATTGCAGCATCGCCGATGCTGCAACATGTCAGAAGAGGTCGCAGAAGGAAGAAGGATGCATTATTTTATGTATTTTTTGAGTCGTTTGTACCGCAGAATGTGGGTTTTTGGGTCATTGGACCATATGAGATGTAATTTTGAGCTAATTGTACCACAGTAGGCGGGTTTTTGGTTCATTTGGACTGTGTCAGTTAGATTTTGGGTCATTGGTCTTGGATTCGGTTAGGAAGTTGTTAGTAAGTGGACAAGCATTGTAAAGGCGTGAGCCTATATAGAGATAGAAAGTTGTAGGTCGTAGGATATCTTGGAGATGCGTATTTTGCATATGTTTTGAGATCAAGAGAGATCGCTGAGATCTAGTTTTGCAAGGATGTTGTATCAGGTTTTTTCTGAAGTAATATGACATGACGAAACTGTTTGGTGAAATTCCCTGTGTACCTTTTGTGTTAATGCATATTGTGATGATTTCTTGCTAAACGTAATCTTTTTATACTTGTCGTGATGAATGTCTATGATAAATAGTGTTATGACTACAATTGATGATTATCTTGAATGCATAGATCTGTTTAGATGCTGTGATAAGTTGAGTAATTATTTCCGCAATCATCCTCCTTCATTCGGCGGAAACATGGTTCTATCCACTCTCCCTTGATCGCCTCGGGTGAGACCTCATCTGCTCTGCAGGTGTTGTTGGGCAGGGTAAAACCTGTCTGGGCTAGTGCTCAAGGAGATCGCGGTGGGTTGGTGTCGACAGTGATGCGAACCCTTGTCGACTGGGTCTAAGTCAACAAAAACACTTGAAAAAAAACCTCTAGAATGAGATATTCCAGGGGCTCAGACATTTGAACCTAAATGACCAGTCCCTAAGTGACCTAAACATATACCAACAAAAATTTAATCATTCCTGACATTAGCACAAATAACACTAGATATAGATATACTAGCACTAACAACACCAACTAAAGAACCTCTTTATCTTAAAAAAACACCACCATAGGACTAGATTTAGAAGCAATAGATATGCCACCAGGATTTGTATTATTGTAAGAAGTAGTATCTAAACCACTACCCTCTCATTTACCCTCACTTGGAAGTTAAAGCGATTTCTTTGAAATCATATTGATATTTAATTATGATGTTCTAGCTTTCCTTGTGTTACAGTTTGGTATTTGGAGCATTTCTAGTAGTATTTCTTTTGTTTATTCATGGTGAGTGTTTCAACCTTGATGACCATGACTAATCCTATTACCATCTCTTGTTATAATTTTCCACGGTTCCAACTAGTTTGTTTATGTGTTTGCATGTTGATCCAGTAAATTGCTTTTTCCAAATGGTTGTCGAAAATTCCTCAAGGCCAATTCTTGAGTGTGTGTGGAGGTGTATATCCAAAATAAGATCCCTCTCATTCCAACTATATATTAACATTAGTATAAAATAAAATTATATATTTTATAAATTAACTTAATTTCCTACATTTTCATTGACCCCACCTGGGTCAAGTTTATTGTTGAAGTATCTTTAATGGTATTTTCAAGTGAGTGTATACTATTTTCCAATTTAATATTACCACTAAACATTCTTCAAGGATTTCAATATTTCACTCATTCAATGGATAAGAGTATGTGATTTCTTAGAATATCTCTAAAGAAAATTGATCAATGTTGGAATCGAAATACAAGTATGAAGTTGCTTAAAAGATATCTATTGAAAATGAATTTATGTGTGTGTGTGTATTTGGTGTTATTTTATTAAATTACATGGAAATATTTCTATAAATTGCTAGTGTACCCTTTCAAACAAATTCCATTTATTTCTCGACATGCTTGGTCCCCTATACTTTACACTTGTACAACAATATTGTTGTTATTAGTGCCCTGAAGAGGGAGAATATTTGGCCCAATCCTATCTCTCTCTTGTTGTATTTATGTTTTGAAGTAAGAATATTTCCTTCTATATACTATGAGGTCTCTTTCTTGGGCATTAATTCTATTTTATCCAATCATTACACTCTAGTATTAGGAATTTGTAATTGTGGTATCTGCACGTCATTATTTTTGAAGTTGTTTTAGGTGAAGGACATAACAAACACTCTTGTGGAAGACATAGTTGGTTGTATCATGTGTAATGATCCTGATATGTTTTAGATTTTGAATGTGCACAAACACTGATGTTGAACTTGGTGATGCCATTTTGAGAATGGTCACCTGACCTTAGAGGGCCAAGATGGACTATCTTGTAGGGAAATTGGGTTCTACTATTTGAGTCTCTCTTAATAACCAAAATCATGTTGGCTCCCTAATGGAAGAGAGAAAATTGGTGATGGGTACCTATTTATAAGGTTTGAGATGAAAAAAGAGGGGGAAATTGATCCCTGGAATTGGATGTTGGAGCTAGCAAATCTAGTCAACTTTGTAGCATAAATCGATGGTCTCAATGGACTAAAGGAAAACCCAAGAAAGTTGGTATTATGTCACCAATCTATTATGTGAACCAATAAAAGAGTGGAGAAGGTAAAATTAAGCAATTGTTTATTATCTTGGTTTTTTAGTTGTGGATATCGGTGATCCATTTTGTTGTTGTAAGGATCTTCACCCTTTAATTTTTTAATGTATTCAAGAATTGGGTGATAATTCAATATCCATGGACTTTGAAATAAGATACCAATGGATGTTGGATGTTGCCATGATTGTACTCTATGTAGTTACATTTGACAATAGGATTTGATTTATAATGACTCTAAATAATATTAAATATTCTAACCCTTAAATGATGAGTTTTTTTGTATTCTACTTTTCCTCATTCATTGCATGGCCTATTATGAATTATTGCTACGTCACCCTAAATGTATGCCTACTTATTCTAAAACAACTAGGAATTTAAAATAATTTCTACACTGCTAAACATGGTAACACCATTTATTCAAGGTTGGGAATAGAACAAATTCTAAGATACCATAACAATAGGTGTTTCTGCATGTTAGTTAACATTTACTAGTTATGTTTTTCTACACATAAACATATTTGACATCGTGACAAAAATGCTAATTCTCCCACCTCACTTGACCTGATTTCTCTCTTTTGTTTGAGGATTGATCTATGGTTCTTCGATGATAACATATGAGTTTTTGTAAAATTAAAGTAGCATGCAGAGATCCCAAGATTGGTTTCCCCTTTTCTCCCACCATGCTTGACCTCAATTCTCTCTTTTGTTTGAGGATTGCTTTGTGTTACTTAAATGCTAACATATGAACTACTGTAAAATTATTAACTGGATGGTGTAGAGAAATCAACCCATGGTGAAAACATGAGTTCCTATAGGAATGGAACTATGTTTGAACCCCAAGCTTTGCTAACTTAGAATTGGAATAAAAAGAACCAAAAATTACCCTAGGAAACTCTTCATATCTAGAACTGTTTCCTAATTTTATCTACATATATCGGGTAATTTTTTGTTGCATAAGAGACCTCAATCCAATAATTGTGAAAGAGGGATGTTAGTACATAGTATTCAATAAACTCAAAAAAAAATTATAACTTCCCCTTGCTGATGTTGGAATTTAGGAGTATCCAGGTTGAAATCAATAGGACACCATGCAATTTCTTAATCCAAGGATTTTTTAGGTAATTGCCACTTAAAAAAAAATGCTCTCAACTGCAGGCAGAGGGTGAGATACCAATTCCATGTTCTTGATCTATAAGACATATTAGAGGACCACTATGATCTATTTAGACATGTGCTACTCTGGGATTGAGTTATCCCTAAGTTATTTGAACGAAATCCCCATTGTTGCTTGTGAAAACTGATAGTGTGTGATTATTTGGGTTCTTTTCATATTTTTCCCTTTGGATGATTAATTGAGCAATTAATTTCTAACTAGTATACACCCCTATTTATTTATTTTGGAGGAGAAGTGAAACCATGGTATTATTAGATTTTTTCATTTCTAGGCCTGATCGAAAATAGGGTATTGAAAATATGATTCTAGATGTGTTCCAAATGGTTAAGTCGGGTTTCTATTAAAATATAGGAGTAGTAAAACTTGACATTTGGGTTCTCTTATGCTTTCTCATGAAAAAATCAGCAAATCTACAACCCATTTTACAAGCCATTGATCAATGATAACCTTATAAAAAAAAGTTATGGATTGTATTTGTCATTTTATTTTGGTACTGATAGGTTGTATGCTGATGTGATGACTTCATTAAAATAGACTTGGACCACTAGTGTTACTAAATGCAATTTTACCCATTAATTCAATAAAATCATTTCAAAGTATCATATCTAATAGAGCTATGGATAGACAATTCCTTATATTTGGATTCCAATACAGTAAATGTAGATTAGAAAAAGGATTGGTGCCCAATTTTTGAGTAATATTCGGTGTTCTTTTATTAAATTACATGGAAATATTTCTATAAACTGCTTGTGTACCCTTTCAAACTAATGCCATTTATTTCTTGACATGCTTGGTCCCCTCTACTTTACACTTGTATAGCAATAATTTTTCTATTAGTGCCCTGAAGAGGGAGCATATTTGGCCCAATCCCATCTCTCTCTTGTTGTGTTTATGTTTTGAAGTAAGAATACTTCCTTCCATCTACTATGAGGTCTCTTTCTTGGGCATGAATTCTATTTTAGCCTATCATTATACTCTAGTATTAGGTATTTGTAATTGTGGTATCTCCACGTCATTATTTTTGAAGTTGTTTTAGGTGAAGGATAGAACAAACACTCTTGTCGAAGACATTATTAGTTGTATCATGTGTAAGGATACTTATATGTTTTAGATTTTGAATGTGCACAAATACTCATGTTGAACTTGATGATTCCATTTTTGACAGGTCGCCTAAGCTTACAGAGCCACGATGGACTATCTTGTAGGGAAATTGGGTTCTACTCTTTGAGTCTCTCTTAATACTCGAAATCATGTTGGATCCCTAATGGAAGAGATAAAATTGGTGATGGGTAACTATTTATAAGGTTTGAGATTAAAAAAAAAAAGAGGGGGCAATTAATCCCCGAAATTGGATGTTGGAGCTAGCAAATCTATTCAACTTTGTAGCATAAATTGATGGTCTCAACGGACTGAATGAAAACCCAAGAAAGTTGGTATTATGTCACCAATCTATTATGTGAACCAATAAAAGAGTGGAGAAGTTAAAATTAAGCAATTTTTATTATCTTGTTTTTTTAGTAGTGGATATCGGTGATCCATTTTGTTGTTGTAAGGCTCTTCACCCTTTAATTTTTTAATGTATTCAAGAATTGGGTGATATGTCAATATCCATAGATTTCAAAATAAGATACCAATGGATGTTGGATGTTGGCAGATTGTAGTATATTTAGTTACATTTGACAATAGCCTTTGATTTATAATGAATCTATAGAATATTACATATTCTAACCCTTAAATGATGAGTTTTTTTATGTGCAAGCCAGACGGGACCCAGGTAAGCAATGGTTGTTGACCCCTTACAAGGTAACGACAGAAGCGTTGGATGCCATTGTGAACGATTGGCCGTCGGAATGGCGCGAACCCATGGGGTTGGCAGAGATTGAGGCTGGAGAACCAGCGAAAGGCCCAGACGATCAACTATCGGCACAAGACCAGCAGAGTC
This sequence comes from Larix kaempferi, assembly GCA_027924585.1. Classification (NCBI taxonomy): domain Eukaryota; kingdom Viridiplantae; phylum Streptophyta; class Pinopsida; order Pinales; family Pinaceae; genus Larix; species Larix kaempferi. Next base: position 2,898,925 of record BSBM01000765.1, on the reverse strand, counting down.
ACCATGACTCAGACCAGGAATCGACAAAGACCCTGACAAACCATGAAATTGATCGTAACATTGAGGAAGGGAGGACGAAGGCACACCATGAGCATGCTACGATCAGTGGGGCGTCGTCGGCCATAGAAAATCAGTTGGGATGCTTCATTCTTGTGGTTACTCAGGCAACCAACATGTCTGCTCGGGCCATGACGGAGAAGGCGAATGAAGGTTTCCATGCAGTCACTTCCCGCTTGGATGCCCTGTGCGATATCACCTTGAAGAAGGCACCCGAGGGCACAACGGTGCAGGAAATCGGTCCAATCGGCACTGAGCCGCGGATCCGAAATGTTCAAATTCCGCCGACTGTGATTGCGACTGATGATGCAGCTCTCAGGACAATGTTGCAACAGTTCGAAGATTTGATAGTGAATGTCAATGCCCTGTCCTCAGAGGCATTGGTGTGCATACAAGCAGTTGCCAGTCAGGAATTGGCAGATAGAGAACGTGACGCACGGAGTCAGCCAGTGCAGTCGCAGGAGGTGGATGCAGCGGTCCGCAAGGAAGCTGAGGATCTCAAAGGAAAGGTCGCGGCAGCATGGGAAATGGTCGATGAGCTGAAGGAGACGATGGAGAGCCTCCGAGTCGAGAAGGCTACTGAAATCACGGAGCTGAAGAAGGAACAGGATCGGCTGACTGTGGAAAAAATAGACTTATGGGCAACTCAAGCGTGGTTGGAGGCAGCCATTGATGAAGTTTGTCACCATGTCTTCGAGCCAATAGCCGAGTTAGACCCGGTCGAGCGAGCGCAGAAGCTAGGGGATATCATCGCCCAGTTGAGGGAAGACAATGCAGTATTAACCCATGCCCTGAAGACCGCCACACCACCTAAGGTAGTCGAGGAATGGAAGAGTGCCATTGAAGAAGTGGCGACTCAGTTGTCCAAGTTAGAGCAAGAAGCGACAAGGATCACTGCGGAGACTGTGTTGTTCTGGGGCAACATCGTCCAGGATGAGCCGCTGGAACAGTTGACCAAGCAATGACGTGAGGCGGAAGACCAGCTGGCTACACTGAAGACCGCCCTACGCACCATGCCACCTATGGCGCGGGTATCTAAAAAGGCGGATATCAAGGACTTGCAGCAACGAGTTGCCAAAGCAGAAGAACGACAGAAGCAACGGTCTGCACAGTTGGATGAGTTTCAGGACATTGGTGCCGAGATTAATGCCATCGCTGATTGTACACTCCAGGCAGTGCAGGAAGCAAAGTAGAGAGTTGACACACACCTGTGTGACCACCCTCTAGCCACGGACCTCGAGAACAGTAAGGAAATTGCTGCAACAATCCTGCAATGGGTCAGCGAAATCCGGCAGCAGTATGAAGATTTCCGAGTCAAGACCAATGAATACACCATGTCCAGTTGACGTGGCTCGAGGGCGAGCCACAAGATTGTGTTAGGGGCCTGTTGGCAGGCAGTTTGGTAAGGTAGCATTGCAGCATCACGGATGCTGCAACAAGTCAGAAAATATCGCAGAAGGCGGAAACCTGGGCGCAAAGGAGAATATTTTATGTATTTTTTAGTCAAGTGGACCGCAGTATGTGGGTTTTGGGTCATTTGGACCATATGTTATTTTGGGTCAATTGTACCACAGTATGCGGGTTTTTGGGTCATTTGGACCGTGTCAGTTAGATTTTGGGTCACTTGCTCAAAGTGTCGATTAGGAAGTTGTTAGTAAGTGGACAAGCAATGTAAAGGCGGAAGCCTATTTATAGTCATAGAGTCATATGTGTTGGATAACCTGAACTTAAAAAGAATATGTGAAAGCGAGATCTGATCTTGGCACGCGTCTGTAATTGTTATCTGTGAGGTCTGTGTTTTGCGGAGATATTGTATTTGGGTTTTGCTGAGTTAATATGACATGACAAAGCTGTTTTGCGAAATTCCTGTGTATTTTCTAATGGTAATGCATGTTGCGATATATGAATAATGCTATGTTTTTTTGCTGCAATTAATGCTTTACTGTTATACTTGTTGCGATGAATGTTTATGTTGAATGATGCTATGAATACAATGATGTCGAAGTTAAATGCATAGATCTATTTTTTGAATGTCACAATAAGTTTAAGTGATTGTTGCCGCAAACATCCTCCTTCATTCAACGGAAACATGGTTCCATCGACTCTCCCTTGAACATCTCGGGTGAGACCTCATCTGCTCTGCAGGTGTTGCTGGACGGGATAAAACCTGTCTGGGCCAGTGCTCAGGGAGATCGTCGTGGGGTGGATGTCAACAGTGAGTGGAACCCCTGTCGACTGGGTTTGAATCAACAATAAGAACTTTGGCTAGGTTGAATTATTCTAGCCTCTAACATTTCTGCGACCATATGCTCAATTTCACTTTTATGGGAATAAGGATATATGTAAGGCCTAATATTGGGAGAAACACTTCTTGGACCCAAGTGAATATCATGATCATTATCTTGAGTAGGTGGGAGACCTATGGGAATATTATCAAATACCTCGAAATGATTGTCTAGGACCTGTTGTAGATCTGTAGAGATGGACGATTTAGGTGTTTGAACATCTAGTGAGCAAAATTGTGTAATTACACGTCGTTGTTCTTTTTGCAAAATCTTGGTCATGCCATTAGAGTTGATTATCTTACCAGGTCTCCATGTGATACTTCTTAACTCAAATAATTTTCCTCCTAAAAAAATTTCAAGAAAAGTTATTGAAAATTAAAAGCTATTGTTCCCGAGGATTGTAACCATTGGACCCCTAGGACCACATCAGCCCTTCCCATTGGAATGGCGATCATTGGACTATTTAGGACATACTCTCCCATAGAGAGATCTATCTTATGGCATTTTCCTGAGCAATTTATAGTTCCTCCATTCCCAACCATTACCTGAACCTCTGGTGCTGGATATATAAAGCAATTTTAAGCCCATGCTATCTTACAATGAATAAAATTGTGAGTATTGCCAAAATCAATTAGTATTGTTACCTTTTTCTTCTTGATATTCCCTTCTATCTTGAGTGTTTGAGTAGTAATTCTAGCCAAAGCATTACAAGATATGGTGGGATGAATTTATTCTGCTTCAATCCCTAGTGTTGGTTCCTAGTGTGAATCCTCTTCTTTTGATGCTTCTTGTTCATTTTCTTCCTCTTCTTCAAAATCTATGTAAAATAATTTATTCTCAATGCACATGTGACCCTTACTATATTTGCTATCACAACTGTAACAAATCTCTTTTACTCTTTTTTCCTCTAGTTGTTGCGTGAACCTTGTAGGTTGTGGATGACTCGAGACCACACTTCCTTCTTTATAGTTGTAAGTGGTAGACTTCTTTGTTGCCATAATTTTGTTTTCAACTTTTCTTACCACCCTAATGCATGCTCCAAGGACTTAGGTTCCCAAAGGAGAACCTTATGTTGGATGTTATCCTTTAAAGTTCCTAGGAAGACATAAGTCAAACTCTCCTTTGGAATATCTATGATCTTGATATTCAATCTTTGGAAGTTCTCAATGTGCTCCCCAACTGAATCCTTTTGTTTGAGATTTATCCATTAGCTAAAGGTATTGCTCTTTGTGTCCTCATAATGTGCTATTAATTCCTTCATAAAAATTGTCCAAGTGCCAAGTGATTTACACAAGCAAATCGATCCATACCACACAAAGTGATTAGGTTACAAATATAAAGATGCAATGCATACATTTTGTGTGGATTGCACCTCATGTAGCTCAAAGAACTGCTCCATTTGTAGTATCCATATCACCGAATCCATGCCATTAAAATTCCTCATATTGATCTTTGGGGTGTAGTTGGTTTTTGACCCCAAGTTAAAGTCCCTAAAGTCATGATGTATGTTCTTTTTGTTTTCATCATGAATTTCATGGGAGATTTTTTGCAAAGCTATAAACAAGGTTGTAATCTTACCATAGTTCCAAAGAAATTTTCTATAATATATCATGAAACCCAAAAAAAACCTTGAGATTTTAAGAGTTTTAGAACAAGGAAAATCCTTCATTGCTGCAATTTCTTTGGATCCACACGCACCCTCCTAACCAACAATATAGCCTAAATATTCCACTTCAAAGACACCAAGGGCACATTTGGACCTTTTAAGAAAAGTTGTGATCTTGAAGGAGTTGTAAAACCCATTGGGTATATAAGGCACTAAATTCATGGTGATAGGGCTTAATGTTTATAATCATTTAACACCCAAAACAATATCATAACACATTTCAATAGCAAACATGTAGGTTTTGAGAGAATAATCACCCATTTGAAGTCACATTTTCACAACGACCCCTACATTTCATAACTCATCCATTTGCAAGAATGAATGATTTGGAAGTTATTCAAAGCATGGATATAACAATGTGTTTCTTGAGCAACCCAATGATGAATAAAGTTATGCATACCACCGTTGTGAAATGAGATGATGATATTGCAATGTTTGAGATAACCAATTAATTTGAGGCTTTGGGAAGTAGAGAGATCATTGAAGGAATGCAAAGAGATCTAACCCAAGGTTAAGGGCATAGCACTGAAAGATGTGAAGGCATCCACAAGTCTATGAGACACTTCATGGGTATTAATATCAATGTCTAGAAAATTATCTCATTAAAAAAGTTTACTAAAATGTTTTGCCTACTAGAAAATTTCTTCACTTGAAACTATATATAGAAGTAGAGCAATGAACATGATTTTTGTTGAATATTTTGCAATAAAAAAATTGCATCAACATATGAAAAAACAATTTGGCCAAACTTAACAACTTTTCATGTCCACATATTTAGAACTAAATCTCATTACTAATAGTCTATCCAAACAAAGAGTGAATACCCAAGCTTACTTGAAATTGATAAGAATGAAAATGCATTAAATATTATCTTACTTGAAATTGCTAAGAATCAAAACACGATGACTATAGTGAATTGCCAAGTTTTTTTAGTGAAGGCACTATTGTTTTTAATGTGCCTTAAAATAAACCAATATGACAACATAATTTTTTGTAGATTCTAATTGTTTGTTTCAATCATGGTTGAGTTGTTTGCAACACCCTTTTTGGTTAATTGCATTCATACATACTACATTTAATATCATCATTTATATTTGAAATATTAAAACAAACAAACAAAAACACTTAATTCTATCAAAAAAATTGTATCTAACTCTTGTTAAGAACATGTGTTTCCTCCTAGGAGGTCAAAAGTTCAAATCCGAAAAGAAGAGTATGTACACCTCTATAGACTAACAACAATTAAATCACTACTCAAAAGCAAGTCCCTTGTCCCACAAACAAGAAAATCTCATAAACCAAATTGATGTCTCACTTGACAATGACCTTAAAAATAAATTATTATTATTATTATTATTAAACTATGGAATAACAAATCAATACAATAAGAGCAAAATATTTTTCTTCACATACACCTTAATTTTTTTATTTACCTTAATAATTTAATATTAGAATTACAATTTTTAAATACCTTAAACTTTCAATTAAAATTTGAATTTTAAATTTTTTGAATTTTCATTAATTTTTAATTAAAATTGGAATTTTAGACCTTTTTGAACTTTCATTAATTCTCAGTTAGAATGTGAATTTTATGTCATTCTAAATTTTCAATAAGACCATACATGATCATGTTTTGCAACAACATAAACCTACTTTAACCAAACAATGTATGCTATTCATTAAAATAAATACCAAACTTCATATTTTCCAAATACATAAGCAAACCAATCCACCCATGGCACGCATATGGACCTACCAAATTCGATAATTAATCAAATGATAACTTTAAAACTGAAAGTAACACCATTTAGATCCATCTTAAACATGAATCTAAGAAGTACTAAAAAGGATCCAATATTTTAATGTATAATTTTTTTTACCTTAAAATTTCTACACACCAAGAAAAAAATTATATCTCAAAAAATCAAAAAAATTATATCCCAGAATTATTTTATGAGATGAAATTAAAAAGAAAATTAATCACTTTATTATGTTGCATTATCTTTTTTTTAATTTAAATCTACTATACATAACTCCCTCATATAAAGTCTAACTAAAATGTTATTTCAACCATTAAAACTCAAAAAACCACAAAATATAAATAAATAAATTCACTTTTTAAAAGTACAATAATTATCAATTAATACCTGCTCAAAAATATTCTACAAAAATAACCCGATTACAAATGAGAAATCACGTCAACATAAAAATAAAAAATAAATCAAATCAATTTGAATTCGGACTTCATTTATCAAAAATATCAGCTAACCTTTGGTTGCGAGATCGCTCTACTTCCTCTTTGTACTGCCCCACTTGATTCCCTTAAAAATAGCAAGTGGGCATATAAAAAACAGTTTCTCTGACCTAAAAAAACTAAATTTTATTTTAACAAATTCAATGATGACAAAAAGTTTTAAAAAAAAATCAAATTCAAAACCTTTCCACAGCCATTGCCTCGAACTCGAAGAGTGTATTAAAAGATCCGTAAGACAGGTGGTGTCAAAGGACACCATTGAATTGACTTGAATTCAGAGAAATCAGGCGCTGGTGAACTTGGTAACCGCTTTGGTACCCTCGGACACAGCGTGCTTAGCGAGCTCCCCGGGAAGAGCGAGTCTTACAGCAGTCTGAATCTCCCGGGAGGTTATCGTCGGCTTCTTGTTGTAGCGGGCGAGTTTCGATGCCTCGCTGGCCAACTTCTCAAAGATGTCATTGATGAAGCTGTTCATGATCCCCATGGCCTTGCTGGAAATACCAATGTCGGGATGAACCTGCTTCAGAACCTTGAAGATATAGATCTTGTACGTCTCCACGCTCTTCTTGTGCTTCTTCTTGCCCTTCTTCTCACCGGCTTCCTTCGGCAGCTTCTTCCCAGCCTTGGGAGGAGCAGGCTTCTTCTCGGCAGCGGGGGATTTCTCTGCGACAGGCTTCTTCTCAGCGGGTTTCTTCTCTGCCTTGGGCGCCATTGCTCGAGTTTGATTCACACAAGAATCAGACTTTTCCTTTCTCACAGGATTATCGACACAGAAAAATCGCAGATGAAGAACTCGTGGATGAAATTTGTGTACTTATAATATGAGAGCTCTGTTCTCCTATTAGTTAGTTGAGTATGGCACGGATTGGGCCTTTGCTTAATATGGGCCGTAGATTGGGTGTTCTAATCGACGGCCGAAATATCGTAAGTTAAACACAAACATAACTTGAGTGAGTGGTTAATCTCGGGAGTCGGGCGTGCCCCGTGAAAAAGTCATCCGCTCCGCTCTTCACTTAAAGAGAAGCACGTGGCATGCAACCGCAATAAAGTATAGCACGAGTGTAATGCAAGCACAAATGATTACATGGCACGACAATGATCATGAGTTGGGTAACTAATAATTCACTGAATAAGGCAAATTCAAATTACAGAATAAAATTGTAACAGCTTAACTTTTTTTCAACCGAATGTAACAGCTTAACTTGTTTAGCTTATCATCAAATATGTTTAAAAATTAAATAAAATTGTGAGGGGCGACTGGTGCAAGTGCTTGATCATTTGGATCTCGGGGGAATTAAGAAGGCAATGTGGAGTCTTGAATATGAAACTCAAAATATAACAAAGCTATTGGCCTTACTGAAAGAGACAAAACTTTTAATCAATGTAGGAATCAAGGAGGTATAATCATTGGAGGCTCATGACTTATTATAAGTGCCTAGTCATTCGTTGAGGAACATCAAAATGGATCGGATTTTGTAAAGAATAAGGAAGAACTTAGAAATAATGGAGAGTAAGGAATTCATTCATGTCCTTAAAGAAAACAATATTTTTTTATTTCAATATCTTAAAGAAAACAATATAGAGGCAAACAAGTTAGCAAACCAACCTGAGCATGGTCTAAAAAGAAACTATTCAATTCCTAAATGGAAAATCTAATCATGAATTAATTCCTTAGTTTTTTATTCTTAATTTGGAAAATATTAGGAAGGATTCTCAACTCGAGTAGGATAAAAGACAACTAAAACGCCCCTCTTTTTCGGCGAATTTTTGATAAAAATCGGTCAAAATTATTCCTGGAAATTATTGTTTCTGCAATTTTGCAATTTCAACAATTGTATTTGCTTGTCATACACTAAATGCCCGATTTTAAAACTACCCAAATCGCCTAAATTGCGATTTGAACACTCCAAACTGCGATTTCAACAACAATTACTCTGTCGGATTCCGACGGGTTGGGGGCGTGGGCACGATTTCATGTATCCCTACAAACAAAAGCGATCAAGACAGGAGTTTCGAGCAAGTCGACTAATCTGGCATGTGGGCATCCTGCATTCCATAATAAAAACACAAGTGGAAAGGCCGGGGAGGTTGCATCATGTAGGCTCATGGCCCTTTGCAATTACTACCCTAGTTGGGATGTACTCTCCTTCATCCACAAAAATAATTGTCTAAGGTGGGTAATTAAATTGATAAGACAAGTCGGGGGATAGAACAATGGAATCGCGTCCCTCTCACGAGGCGAAATATCTAGTGGTGATCATTCATATGCAGGCAATTTTGATTAGCAAGGGTGGTGAATTAAGTAGACATGGCAAGTTTGGCTCCAAAAATTTAAGGAGGTACTCTTCTCGTGTGTGGGCTATCCCAAGAGTTATCATCGAGCATTATGGGTAAAGGATCATAAAATAATGCAATCCCGGGGATAAAGTAAAAAACTATGGCCTTTAGAATTCAGTCAAGAATAGGAGAGGAATTTTCTACGAAATTAAGTTTGACAAGAGAAAGAGCAGTGTTGAGGCCAAGCCTTATGCTTCACCTCTCCCAATAAGTATGATGGACAATGATAGTTGGGCCAACAAGGAGGTCTATTGTGCAGTTCATGGTCTTAGAAGGTTGTCTGTGAGTCATAGACGACTTACGAAAAATTTGTAATCTACTTCAGGATATGCGACACCGAGACAAACGTTTGGAAGCCTGGCAGGATGAGGAGGATCAAATTCAGGTTATGGAGCCTGGAGATGTGCAATGCTAGCTAGCCATCCTTGCAGCCAACTTTGAACAACAGCAAGCCCACAATGCAGAGCTCAAAAACAGAATAGCAGGACTGGAAGTGGTCATGAAAGTGTTACAGCTAAAGTTACAGGACAAAGTAATCGTGGGTGAATCCTCCTCTCGCTGGCTCCCGACAAAGTTTGAAGACCGGGTTACCTGGAAGTTCTGATTAGTTTCTTATGCTTTATCATTGTAGTATGTTATTAGGACATATTATCAAGATATATAGCTATCAATCTGAACATATTAGAGCTAGAAACAATCAGTTATGTTTTGAATTAAGATAGTCACAATTTTGATATGTTGTGGACATTTAGGTTAGAGGCCAATTTTTGTTTGTTGATCTTATGTACCGATGAGGGTTTTCCCTCCATTTTAATATAAAACTTCCTTCCCGTTTCTGTTCAAAATAAATAAATAAATAAAATTGTGATAGAAACTTCTAAAATGTCATTATATTATTTGTATTAAAAAACATACTTTAGCTCGGTGGGTTAGCTCGAGTGGTTGAGTGTTGTGAATTGCAAGCAGAAGATCCCGAATTCAAATCCTCGGGTGGCTATGCATATAAAAGGGCCTCACTCAATGTTCTTACCAAGTTAAGTTGCCAAAACTGCAACCAGCTGGTTTACCCCGGGTACCATTCTCAAAATGAGGGGAAGTACCTGATGGGTTTCCCCAGGATTGTTCAATAAAAAAAAACATACTTTATATAACAGTGCATCATGCTAGCTACTCTTCCATTTTGAAAGACAAATCTGTAAAACAAGTGATTTTTAAGCTAGATAATTTTATATTAATTCAAAAAAAATGTACATAGCATAAGATGTTTGGTTTACCACTTTGAAAATCATACTAACAATAAAAAAGGAGATTTTCATTGTTAAATATCTTAACTTTAATATCTATCATCCTCTTATTTCCACGCTATCCACACACATTGTTAGCATCGAGAGGATGGTTGGCAATGGACCACCAATACAAAAGAGAAGGGGAGCATAAACATGGTGCACACGTAGATACAAAAGAAACCCCAAACCCAATCCCAACAAAGTGGAGGACTTGAACTCACAAGTGGTCACTAAACTCATGCCCAACCACAAGAAGAACCCAAAACCCAGACACAACAACGATGAACCAGACACCCGCCCCGATGTTAGGAGGAACCAGAGCCAATGAAATTGCAATATGTACATCAAAGAAATTGGAATCAAAAGAGGAACGAACCCACTTACTTGACGTGGAGGAGACTGAACTCCAATTTGGAAGTTTTCCCTATTGAATAACATGCCCATTTCCATATTGACCAACAAGCCACATTGCCTTCGATCGGACTGTCATCCTAAGCATGACCATCATAGTGGAATTATGAGAGTAAGAGCCTAGTGAGAACTGTCCCTTATCATAATGATATAAGGATGCAAGTATAGGGGTTGCACAAGTCACCAACTTTGCACGAACCCTCCCTGCACTCCTCATTACTCCACCAGCCATGTGACCATCGTATAGCTATTGCATGCCTAGTATAACGTGTCTCTTCCAAGTTCGGGCTTGGATGACAGATGGCATCATCGATCTTCCCTCCCACCCTATCCAGGGATCTTTGGCATCAATTCTTTCTTTCAAAATAAAAAGCATTTAAATAAATGATTTTTTCATTATTCTCCATGAGTTAGAATTCAATATTCATTTTAATTTTTGGTAATATCTTCAAATTCCAATGGCATGACTTAGATAGTGAGAGAGTGGAAGTCTAAATCTTTATTTATTGTAGACTTCTTATATCGGTTTATTATTCATTAACCTAAGTGAAGTTTATTTCACATTCTTTATTGTTAACACGATCAATACAAATTTTTGTTATAGTTTGTGTTGATGTTTTTTCTCCATAGGCCAATGCCATATTGGTTTGCATTAGCATTTGTGTGTTCACGTATTGGAATAGTGTATATAGCACTTCAAACTGAGATCAGTGATTTTGCATATCTAGTGACATTTTTGGCTTAAGATCCTTTTGAATGTATTCATCTTTTAAAAAAACAAAAAACACAATGGAATGAGTTCGAGATTTTTATAGATGGTAGTTTTTAGTTTTGATCGTAGAGCATGGTGCTTCATTGTTGATGGCCATAGCTTTAGATAGAGGGTTTTGTAATGGGAAATAAAGAAATTGAAAACATCAAAACAAAATTAACAAGTGGGATAAAAAGCAAATTCCAACATTAGTTGCAATGAATAATCATGGGATATGGGTCATAGATTAATGACTTACTGTACACATATAATCCCAAAATTGATATCTCATATGTTGGACTGCGAAACCCCCTCAATACTTAAATAAAAGAGTCAAGGGATATCTAACTGAATAGTTCATAAGGCACAATACTTGCTAAGGTTTTGCAAATAGGGTAACAAACTAAGTGAGCTTGATTGTGGGAAAACTCGAAAGTTTTGCATGTTTGAGCCAAAGGAGTCTTGGGATGGGTGACCTCCCAAGAAGTCTTAGTATCAAGGTGCAAGTCCAAAGGTGATAATTGGTGTATGCGATTCTTTTTGCTTGTCTCAATCCCACTTCTTCACCCTGTGAGCATGACCCAATCAAATGAGTGCTAAGTGGGGTATTCAAGAACCATGAAATATTGGTCAATTGCATATAATACTCATGGGATATGTATCATAGATTAATGACTTGCTCTACATAAATAATCCCATAAATAATAATCTCATAATTTGAAGTTGAATTGTTTAATAGAGTTTGAGAGAGGATGTAGAGTTGATTACATGTTTGTAAACTTGTAATGAAAGATTGAACATTATACGTAATGATTATTATGTGTGGATCATTTGAGTCATATAGAATGTTTTGTAAGATAGAGTGTTTTATATCACAACTTACCTATATTTGAAGTTTCTAGTTAACAAAGTTATATTTTTTTGCAATGTTTGAGCTCTAAGTTTATATGTGATTTTTTGTATTCTTTGTTAAGGTTGATAGTACTTGGATTGACAAAAATATTTTATTAATGTTGTGTTAACATTGAATTCACTACTAGCACAACTAGTGAATGATGCAATGTTGAACATCGAGGATTTTCCAGGAACATTAATGCATGTTTATAGAAATTGGTGTTCTACATAAATAATGCACTAGTACATTGTAGCATTCAAAATGAGGCCTTGAATCCAAAATTCTTGATTGGTATCAATGTTGATAAGTTTTTTATGTTTATCAAGCACTTGATACACTTAAAAAATCATGCCTATGAAAAGTTAGGCAATAGCACTAAGGAAGGCTGGTGCACCCACCTTTCCCACAAATTATTAGATCCATATTCAATTATGGATATTGTAGTTGAAAAGTCAATGTTGTGATTTCTTTATTTCTTTAAAGTTTTGAAGTAGTGAATAATAGAGTATTGTGCGAGTAAAAAATGGCATCATCTTTCAGCATTCATCTTCCTTGCATCAAGTTGGATAGAAAGAATTATCTCATCTAGAAATTCATAATCCAAGATGTGTTTTAAAGCAAAAACTACTGAAGCTTGTGAAGGGTAAAGAAACTATATGCCCACCAAATTGGTAGAGGAAGTGAAGAATGTATCAAAGATGAAAATGGTCAATACATCTTGAGCTCAACCATTGCGGGGCGCATTATTCCTTAGAACTGAGATACAACAAATGCAGGTAAAATTTAAACCACACTATAAAACTTGTATGGGACCTATGAAACTAGGATATTGTAATTGCATGATCAACATTGTGCATTTAAGATGAGTCATGGTGCAAAAAACACTACATTATGTATGGCTCACATTTTAAGATGTGTGAGATTGGTTAATAGTTGTTAGTAGCATGATGGAAGCTAATAAGGATTCGGTTGCTCTAACCATTGGTAGGCTAAATTAAAGATGTTTATCAACCCTTTGAGATCTCTTTGAAAATGTCAAATAAGAGTATTGCAAAGGATTTGGACACCCTTGGTGGCCCGTGATTCTACAAGAAGAGGAACCACTTAATAGATTTGGTTAAAGCAAGCTTGATCGGGCACTTGTGTAATCTTTGAGTTTCGACCCTTTGGTATGATATGAACTTAATTGATTATATGTTTAAATGTTTTGCACATATGGTTTTATCACTATGTTGTATTCACACCGTGAGGTATAAATTCCATGGTGATTTTAAATACTTGAAAACATTGACATTTGAAATTAATGAAATATTATAGGGTCGAAGGAGATGAAGAGCGCTCACTGCTGGACTATATTCTGAACAGCATCACGGCTGAGGAGAACTTGAAGCTTCTGGAGCCATTCATTGAGCAAGAAGTGGTCAATACAATCAGCTCATTTGACTTTGATAAAGGCCCTGGCCCCGACGGCTTCTCCATTCATTTTTATCAAGCCTGCTGGGAATGCATTAAAAAAGATTTTATGAGAATGGTTAAGAATTTCCATTCAAAGGCTAAGATAGGTGGTGGAACTAATAACACCTTTTTGTCCCTCATGCCTAAAGATACTAACCCAAGCTCCTTCAGCAAATTTAGACCAATTTCCTTATGCAACGCCTCGTACAAGATAATAGCTAAGATGTTGGCATCCCGGATGAAGCCCTTACTAAGCAGGATGATCTCGGAGAACCAAGGCGGCTTTCTGGAAGGGAGGCAAATTTTGGACAACGTCATTCTCGTCCAAGAAGCTATCCACTCAAGCAAAGAAAGAAAGGAAAAAGGTATGTTAATCAAGCGAGACATGGCCAATGCATTTGACCGGGTCAAGCACTCCTTTCTTTTCAACATTATGTCTCGTTTTGGATTCAATGAATCCTTCATCCAGTGAATCGCAGCTGCATCAACAATCCCTGGATTGCCCCTCTAATTAATGGTCGTCCCTCAGACTTCTTCCAAGCTTCTGAGGCATTAGGCAAGGATGCCCACTCTCCCCTTTCCTGTACATTATCATGGTTGACTCCATTAGTTGGAAGTTAAACCATGATCTTCTCAATGGTACCCTCCCCGGCCTTCATTTGACCTTGGACTCCCATCCTCTCAGTCACACTTAGTTTGAAGATGATTCTTTATTCCTTGGAGGAGCCTCTTCCCTCATATCACGCAAATTCAAGCAGAATATGAATATGTATTGCAAGGCCTCCGGAGGAATGATCAACCTTCAGAAAAGTGCAGTTTATAGTTGGAATACAAATAATGTGGTGGCTACAAAAATCAGCAGAATTCTGGGCATTAAGGTTTTTAATCATTGGGAAAAATTCTCTTATTTGGGCCTACCCATCACTTACGGAAATGCCAAGGCTATATCGTGGGATGATACGATCAACAAAATTAAGAGGAAAATCATTAGATGGGGAGGATACTGGCTAAGTAAGGCTGGAAAGCTGACCCTTATAAAGTCAGTAATTTCCGCCACGCCTATATATCAGTGTTCTACACTCCTAGCGCAAAAAGGAATAGCAAATCAGATTAGTAAACTAATGAGAGATTTTCTTTGGTCAGGAGGGAAAAATAACGGGGAAAAAAAAAATTTCACTTCGTGAATTGGGAGACGATAAAGAAGACAAAAGCTACGGGAGGACTACAAGTTCGGGATCCTCGACATACAAATTTGTCTCTGGGTGGAAAGATATTATGGCAGATTCTCCATTTCAAGCGGAACCGAATCAACCAAGTATTCAGGAAGAAATATCTCAACGAAGACAACCTAAGATGTTTAGATCAAAAGCCTACCTCCAAAGGCTCAAGCACCTGGTCCCTTTGCAAAGAGGCCTGGGAATTCTTCTCAAAAGAATTATACTAGGTACGAGGCAACGGCAAGAAAATAGAAATTTTCAAAGATAGAATTATGGAGAATGAATCCTTGCAAAATAACCGTGACTTAAAAAATATTGCTGACTGGCTGGCCCATTAAGGAATCATAACTCTAAAAGATATCAGCTGCTAGGACAGTCATGGAAATTGGGACAGCTGGGAAAAGTTAGAGGTTCCAGCAATTCATGAGGCAGCCAAAGACATTCTTATTAAGAAACTGAAAGAATGCACCCCTTTGCACTTATTGGCCAGGGATGTTCAAGGCTGGGGGCCTACAGGCTCGTATATGGATGCCCTCGGGTACAAAGCTCTGCAACAGAAAGAAGAATTAATAAATGACACATGGAAAATGGTTTGGGACACATTCGGACTCCCGAAGATTAATTTCTTTACCTGGACTTTAAATCATGGTAAAATTCTCACCGGTGATAATTTAAGTAAGAGAGGTATACAAGGGCCTTTTTGGTGCACTCTCTGCTAGAGCAACAATGAAACTTGTAATCATCTTTTTCTGGACTGCCCTTATGTAAAGAACGTCTGGAATTATATGCTCAGGGATCTCAACATCACCATGCCCATCTTCACTTCCACCACTCAACTCTTCAAAGATTGGAAATCTACATATCCCACCCCCATATCCAAGGATAAGCTTTGGTTTAATCTTTGGATCTCCATCCCAAAATTTGTTTGCTGGAAAATCTGTACTGCCAGAAATCAGGCGATCTTCCAAGAAAAGTTTTGCAAACCCATCCACACAGCAAGCCAAGCTAAAGGATTACTGCTCGAATGTCTCATTCACTCTAAGTTTAGGCCAGAGTCAACCCTTAGCAATGTAGAATTGGAGTGGATAGGAAATTTCAGAATCGCAACCCAGGCATGTACCCCAACAGAGACTCACTCCAGCCTGGCAAATCAAACTCACAACTAAAGAATTTCAAGAATGGAGGACAAACCAAGAGTTGGACAGCCTTCACTTCGACAGTGCCTCCAAGAACAATCCTGGCGTGGCAGGAGCAGGTGGTGTCTTATGGAATAAAGTTGGGAACATAAGATTGAAGTATAGATGGGGCTTGGGCATTAGCGCAAATAACCTCGTTGAAGCTTTAGCCTTGTTTAAAGGCTGTCAGATAGCTAGATAAGATAATATTGACAAGCTTCAAGTGTTCGGGGATTCTGTGATCATTATCCGCGCCCTCAATACTAGTACCATCAGCAACAACCTTCCTCTCAGCTGTATCATTTAGCGAATTCGTCAAATTTCGACCACCTTCACCTTGTTCAGGTCTTATCATATTCTCAGAACTTTAAACACTAAGGCAGATTCGGAAGCGAATGCTGCTACAAGCCATCAGAAAGGCATGCTCAAGCTTTCCAACTTGGAAGCTGAATCCCAGCATATTCCTTGAACTGGGAACTATTAATAATATAATTTCAGCTGGCAGATCGAATTGATCGTTTGTTTGGAGTAATCTTCACATTCTGCCCTTAATATTCCAATGCAGAGCATACTCACTAAGCTTAAGAGTTGCTGGAAAGTGAAACTATGATTCTATCGTTGGTTTAATCCTGTATTTTGAATTTAAAGATGTAATGCTCGAATCCTGGGAGAAATGATCTCGTATGAATGGGAGGATTCAGCAACACGCTGATATGGAAACAGTGATAGCATAAGCTCTTAGTCTCTTCATTAAGAACTCATAGTATCTCTCTAAAGTGTAATAAGCAGCAGAGGCACGCCTAGAATTTGAAGCTGACTGCATTTTAGATGGCAGCAGAGGAAAAGGAATCCTGGCACTGACTTTTGGCCTTTATATTTGCAATTCCAGAAGGCAGAAGGCTTAACAAACCCTTCCAGATTTAATTTAGTTCTCTCCCATTATCTGAAGCAGAAATTTGAGCATTTGAATGTTATATCTCTATCTACAGAAAAATAGGATAATTCTGAAGCGATCTCAGACAGAATTTACATTTGAAGACATAGGGGGAATCATTCCCACTCATGGATTGAGAAAGTGGCAGTTTTCATGAATGTCCAATCTACATAGATGTAAACTTCCTGCAGCAATCAGAGTGTTTTGAGTAGAGTATTTCTTGGTTATAACTCTGTCTGCAGAATAATAGGAAAATTCTAATCGATTTCAGATAGAAATTTCATTTGAAGGCGTAGGGAGAGTCATTCCCACTCTTGGATGGATACAGTGGACGTTATTCACCAGCACACATGCATAACTCTACGATCTATCAGACTTTAAATGATACTTAATCAAGATGACGCTCGAAAATCTGAAGCTTCAGTTTGGATACCCAGTAAATGAGTCAGTATTATGTGGTAGTACTTTGAAGCAAAAGTTAGGATCTTCGGTAAATGAGGCAATATTATGAAGGCAGTGTTATGAGGCAGTTTTCTGAAACATCTATCAGGAGATTTAAATGGCTCCAGTAATTGATTCAGGGTAGAAGGCATCTTCCTCAATGGCTCAGAGCTCAGAACTTAACAAACTTGTAGATAGCAATAATCCTCAGCGTATCTTCATCTCTTGATTTGGTCTTTCTTCATATTCTTGGAGTGCAGAAGATTAAATGTTATATTCATTGACAGAATCAGAACTTGGACTCAAATGTAACTAGATCTCAGGATAGCTCCAGTTAGTTACATCATTTTTGTTTAAATAGCAGCACCCTGAGTGCTTTATTCATTTATTGTAATTCTAATAAGCTCTATCAGAAAGAGATGATAGGCAACTAGCCTCCCAATTATATTTTTATTATTGGCCTAAATAGGCTCTAGGCTATGCAAAGCTGAATCTGACCAAAAATAATTTGATTACCTAATGTACTCAGTTGATTTGGCTCAAAACCACGGCCTTTTTTTTATACAATATTCATTTATGTTAAAAAAGGGAGAATGAATACCTAAAGGGGATATGGTACCACTAGAGGGGAAGGTATGGGAGTCTAAGGGAATGTCTATATGCCTAGATACATATGTCTCTTATTCCTAATTGTCTAATCTACATTTCCATTACCCTAACCACGTTTTTATAATATTGATGTTGATCTTGGCCTATAATTTTATTTGAGATTGTTAACAATCAAATTAACACCCCTAGTCATGTGACAGAAGAAGCACATTTTTACTATGCGCCCGCAACATGAAGATAGAAACACAAGTACATTCAGAGGAAAGTCCTCTCTGATCTAATCACTTCTCCCATAAATGGAAGGATTAGGTGAAGCAAGTCGGAACTTAAGAGACCAAGTTCAGTAAATGAACCACTCACCAAAGGACCGAAACTAAGCTACACTAATCAAAAAGTGAAGAGAAATGCATTAAAGTGCATTAATTGTGCTTAAAATATGCTAAGTTGTGCAAAAAGCCTAAAAACTATGGAAAAGTGGGTTTTCAGGTTAAAATAATATAAAATGAAGAAAAGGAGTAATCCCACATTTAGAAGAAAATATTAAGGCTCATTTCCCAATGCTATATAAGAAAGGCATGGGAGGCATGGTAGGGAACACAAAGGAAGAGCAAAGGTATGTTGAAAAGATTCTGAAGGAGGAGAAGCTCAATTTCTTCAAAAGCAAGGGTGGAGAAAGGAAAGCTTATGGCAATGGATGGATTCACATCAAGATCCATGGTAGGAATGTATCTCTTCATTGTTTTAATATGAAATGATTCAATTTTGTCCCATCTGAATGTTTGAATGTTGCTTATCTTGCATGATTTAGATGTTTAAAATAGCATTAGATCTTAGCTTTGCTTATCTTAATTGATGAATGAAGGTAGATCTGAGTAATGAATTGTGATAATCATTTTAATATGTTGATATAAAAGCTCACCACTTCTTAGTAAAATAATTAAAATAGTGTAGACACAACCCTACACTAATTGCTGTTATCAGATTGGCGACCATACTTTTTGTTGAAATTTCTTGAAGTTTCTTGATTTTTCTTGATTTTTGTGGTGTTCTTTCTTCAGATTTACTCCTTTGTGGCTTAAAGATCACTAAAAGAACCTTAGATCCTGCTCGAGAAGCTCAAGACCAGCCTAACTACACCTTTAACTCATCAAACTATCTCAGTTTGCATTCAGATATGAGTTTCTTGAATTTTAAGTTTTTGAATTTTTAGGTTCTTGAATTTTGAGCTAGCCTCTACGTGTTTTTCTTTAAATTTTGCAGAGCTATGAAAGCCCTGCGTGGATCTTAAACCAATTTGGAAAACTCTGCATGTAAGCTTTGTGTCGAAGGCTTCCTTAGGAAAACTCTTCCAACTCAGTGTGTAAGCTCTGTATCGAAGGCTAAACTCTGCCCCAGTGCCGCGTGCTTTAAAACTCTTCAAACCCTGCGTGTTACAGCCATTTAAATTCTGCCATTAAACGGTGCCATTACAGGCCCGCCACGATGCGAAAATGTTTGCAGAAGCTCTGCGTGTTACATCTTTAAAGGCATACATGGATACAGTTTTGTATGACTGCAAACTCTGCGTTAATTTGAAAGATCTCAGAGTCAAACTTTAGCAGCTCTGCAACCTTTAAGCATCAGCGTGTTCTTTAAAAATCTGCGTATTCTTTCAACTTTGAAGATCTCTAAGTTTGAAGATCTCGGCGTATAAATTCCTAGACATCGTCGAAAGGTTATAGATCCATCTTGGCCATAGCATAGGATATTCATGAGCAGTGAATAGATCTCAGCGTAAATCGAAACTGAGATCGGCTTGCCAAACTGGGCGAGCTCTGACATCATTCCTGTAGATGCCTAGACAGCGTTGAAGGTGCATAGCGCTCTGCGTTTTTTTTTTGCACTCTGCCCAGATCCTTAAGCTATTAAGAGATGCCTTAAAACTCTGCCACGATGTGCAGTTTATAGATCCCGGCGATTGAAAGTTCTTCCACCTTGAAACTCCAAGGTTGACTGCGTGTTCTTCAAGGTGTAAAGGTTTATAAATCATAGCGTGAATCTTGGCCATAAATCTCAACTTTAATTTGAGTGAAATATCAGGCGTTAAGCTTTGAAGACCAGTCCTAAAATCTCAGCTTTAATTTGAGTGCAATCTCAGGCGTTAAGCTTTGAAGACCAATCCTAAAATCTCAGCCTTAATCAATATGCCATTACACTCTGCCATTAAAGATGTCATTCTTAACGCTCTGCATGTTAAAGATCTTAGCCTCAATGTTTTCTTTCAATTGTACTGTTGAATGCATTTTCATTTCCAAAATTGGATGATGTATGATGAATGCGTATTCATTTCCAGGATTTCCTGCTGTATGATTGACAGAGTTTTGGTTCTTGGTTTTGTTTTTTGTTGAAGGCATATTTGGTTTCCAAATCATGTGCCGTATTGGTTGAATGGAATTTGAGCGCCAAAAGCATCTAATCCTAAACAACAATTAATCCTTTCGAAATTGTTTAAAAAATTCAGTTTAAAAAATATTTTGCCAAAGATTTGTGTAGTTTGGAATCAAATTTTTAGTTTTGGATTAAAAAAGATTGAAAAGTTTTGATTAAGTTGAAGATGTGTTTCGAATGCCTTTGAAAAAGTTTGAAAAGTTTTAATTAAGTGGGGATATGTGTAGAGTTATATGCCTTTGAAAAAACTTTAACAAGTTTTGTTTATATTTGGGTTCAAATTTTTTATTATCTTTGGGTTAAAAATAATTCAAAAAGTTTTGAAAAGGTTTTGCTCAAACTTGGGATTAACATATTTTTCATTGGAAACTTTAAACCAAACACATTTGAAGGCACCATTCACACACATTTGCATTGATAAACAAACCTTGAACGTCACATTGTGAGACAATTTCTTCCCAAAAAACAGAAATAAACTTTCATTTAGTTACATTTTGTTTCGGTGTTGGAATTTTCTTCATAATTTGCATGCATAATTAGAGAGAATTGTACCTTTAGAGTTCAGTTTTCTTGAGATATATTGTGTATGAGGCACCATATCCTCTTCACTCGCACCTTATGGTGATCTTGTGAATGAGAAAGTGTATCTCGCTTGTAATAGTTTAGGAGTTGTTGTTTTCAAAGCATCTTATATCGAGCCACCGTATCCTCTTCACTCGCACCTTATGGTGACCTTGTGAATGAGAAAGTGGATCTCACTTGTAACAAAATAAATTTAATTTTTTGCATACATTTTTTCGTGCCACCGTATCCTCTTCACTTGGTCCATATGGCGATCTTGTGAATGAGAAAGTGGATCTCACTTGTAACAGTTCAGAATTTAATTCATAAGCATTCAAAAGGGACCTGCGTATCCTCTTCACTTGGGCCTTATGGCGGTCTTGTGAATGAGAAACAGGGATCCCTCGTGTAATAGAATTAGATTCATGTTTACTTGAGATATCTGTTTGGGTTACATTGGTCTTTACACATCAATCATTATCCATATTTCAGAAAAAACTGTGCATGAACATATGAAATCTACCAGAAATTTTGCATGTCTGAAAGAAACTCATGAACCTCTAACTCTTCCTTAATTTAGAATATTCATCGAATTGAAAGGTAGAATAGTGAGCATTTTGCATTGTTTGGTTCAATTTCCTGTTTTCAAGTCAAAACACCACCAGTTTCACTTCCACTCCTGAAACTAAGCAAACTACCCTTAAAATTGGCGCTTAATCTAAAATTGACAAACTTTTGATTTTCATATCACCAACAAGTTTAGGTTAGTGCCCTAGATTAGGTTTGGAGAGTTAACACTCCTGGGATGCAAAATGTTGAAACTAGCAATGATTAAAGAGATTAAATCCATTAGTAGCAAAAAATGCTTGTCGGGAAAGCGCTTCTGAAACATGCATCAAGCACGAGGTCAATATGGATAAGTAAAGGGTGGTTCCTCCCTTTTGATTATTTAGTGGGACATGAGATTATCAAGGGGATTCTATGTTCAGTGACAAGTCCTCGGGGTGACATTACTGTTTCTAGAGTTTCTGGTTATGAGAGTTGTTCTCGACTTACAACTGTTCCGCCCGACCCTCGATTGTGAAGTGGTAACTTTAGTGGCTATTCCTAGGATATCACATAGGCTGTTGCGAGTGGGACACACTTGCAATACCTGAGACAAAATTTGGAACTTTTACTCCTTAGGAGGGTGATTGGTCAGGAACCAACACTTGCACCCATGGTGATTAAATTTTATTGTAACTGTTTCTCACACCTTCGCTTCTAGAAATTGTATGAGGACATGAAATCCCTCAACAACTACTAGTTTCGGAAGGCCCTCCAATCCATCTTTTCACTGAGCTTCGGTTATTTGGAAGAGTAAGTTTGCTTGCTTGAAATCTCTAGGAATTTTTATTGTGTGAATACTTTTTATTTTGTTGAGTCTAGAAAGCCATAGGATTGTTTGATTCTGTTTTCAAAAACTTTTTAAACACATCCTTTTATCAATATTCTTCAAAGTGGCTAATCTTCCGACCTGCCAGTCACGGTGGCATAGAGGTGAGTCACCAGAAATTGAAGGCCCCTCTACATTGGGGAGATGGCTACAAAATACAAAGCATTTTGACTTTGAAACTAAAACACTTCTAACTTCAATTATCAACAGTAGAGTAGAAACACATCAAACAAATACTGCAACACCACCTATCAAGGAAAACACAAAAATTGTTGATCCTCTTGCTCCAATTGCAATTGAAACATTAGAAGATAACACTACAAATCCCGTAAATCCACCTTTGACAAATATTTCATACCCAGTGGTACTTCACATCAGTGAACCATTGAACACCATCGATCCTCTTGTGGCACATTTGGTACACATGCAAAATTCAACATCTAACCCCATGGCTTCATCAGGAGCACAAGGGACCCCATCATCACAACCTCAAACGGTTGTTGGAGGTAGAAATACTTCCAACATCCATATGGCTTCATCAGGAGCACAAGGGATCACATCATCACAACCTCAAACAGTTGTTGGAGGTAGTAGTTCTTCCAACCTCCCTGTGGATTCATCAGGATCATAGGGGACCACATCATCACAACCTCAAACGGTTCCTGGAGGTAGCAACACTTCCAACTTGACCTCTACCACAACTCCAACAGTTAGTTTACCTGCTGCTACCATAAGTTCAACTAGCACTTTAGTGCCAGTTGGTACAATTTTGGGTCCCAATCCCGGAAGTACATCCACTTTGCCTACAGGAATCCCTACTGGAGGGTTTGCCTTACCAAACTTGGGTTTCCCATATGGTTTGGCTACTCAAGGTCAAACAATCCAGGAGTCAACCAAAATCCTATTGGCAGACCAAACAATCTTCCAAGTTCTACACCTGGGGGGAATCCTTCACTTTGGAATATCAATGTCCCTAGTGGAATTAATGGACCATGGAACAATAATGCTAATTAGGGTAATACTCCACAAGTTAGTGGAAGTGCCTCGGGAAGCCATTATCTAAACTTTCCTAGCATAAATCCTGGGGGAAATCCCATACCCCCAACAAGTAGCACACCAGTAGGTAACCCATCCACCAACCCCATTCCACCATGGAGTGGGCAGGTTCTAGGAAGTACCCCATCTTCTTGGGCACCACTCCCGCAAGGGGGAAATCAACCTTGGAACACATATCCAAACCAAGGAAACATTCAATGGAGTGGTCCAATTCCAACTAGCAACCAATCTAATTGGGGACCACCCCCGCAAGGGGGCAATCCACCCATGAATCCCAACCATAAATGGAGTGGTAATGTTCCACCAAGTAACCAATCTCAATGGAACATACCCCCGCAAGGGGGAAATCCACCCATGAATCCTAACCAGCAATGGAGTGGTAATGTTCCACCAGGTAACCAATCCCAATGGAACATACCCCCGTAAGGGGGAAATCCACATGTTAATCCTATGCCACAATGGAGTGGCAATGTTCCACCAAGTAACTAATCTCAATGGAACATACCTCCGCAGGGGGGAAATCCATACATGCATCATATTCCACCATGGAATAGACAACCTTCGGGAAGTAACCCATCTTTTTGGATGTAATCTCCGCAAGGAGGTAACCCTTATTGGAATGATTCTCAAGCCCAAGGAAACCAAAAGTGGAGCCATCAAGCTTCACCTGGATATCAAACGTTTGCTTTGGCACCATCCAAGTCACCATTTCTAGCTACATTGAATCTATCGGATTTATCCCAAGTGACCAATGACCCTGTTCTACATTTGAATGGGTGGCCAACCATACCAACTAAACTACCCTAAGACATACCCAAGTTTGACGAAAAACCAGGGGAAGACCCATCTAATCATGTGATGACATTCCATCTGTGGTGTTCATCCAATTCCCTAGTTGATGATAATGTTAGGTTAAGGTTGTTTCAGCGGACCCTAACGGGAACTATTGCAAAATGGCACATTGAATTGCCACGCAATACATTCACAGATTTTTCATCTTTAGCTATGGTCTTCTTGACACATTTTCAATTACCTATCCGCTATGAGACAAGAACGAAACTTTTAACTTCACTTAGGCAATCCACCGCTACTCACATCTCGGTTCACATCCATGAGTGGAGGAGGCGTCGAAGGCTTATAAAAGCTTAAATCCCTGACCAATTCTTAGCAGATTGGTTCATAAAATCCCTATTGCCTACTCTAGCCAAATATGTATCCATGTCAGGAGCCATGACTGAAGAACAACTCATTCAGAGTGCTCACCAAATGGATTTGGTATATTCCCAATCGGGCACACTTTATGACTTAATACCTCATGCTGTAAGACCTGCATCTGATCCAACTAGGCCGCCAAAAGGACCTCATACCGATGGTGTGATTGGATCCGTTAACCAACTTGAACATATTACCGAACAATTGGGACAAATGTCAGTTCAAAATCCGCAACCCACAGCTGGCCAGGCAACTCAGCAATCTGCAAATCCTGCCCAAACTTCCGAAGTCCTTACGGTACAAACTGTGGACCCAAAAGGAAAAAAGAAGAAACAAAAGAAGAAACCTAATTCTAACCCTGGGACAAGAGAGGCACCTAAGGTGAATAATCCTAATGGAGGAGATCATGAGAACCAGAAGAACAAGTACCCTTGCAAAATTTTCCAAGGGGACCATCCTACTCGTCTTTGTCCTCATATGGATGATATTCATCGCATGTTGGCACAATGAGGAGGGAAACAACCACAATTTGTTGTCCTCACTCAACCCTTCCCCCAACAACAACAGATGGTTGTTGCGGCGCCAATACTTCCACCAGGAGGAAACCAACCAAACCCCCCACGAGGGGGAAATCCACCCAACACTAATATCTTTACAATTGGTGAACATGACATCCATATCCAAACAAGGGCTCATTCTTATGACATACCTTCAAAAGATGCTGAAACAGTTGGATCTTAGCCTAGTGTTTTTCTAAATATTGAGAAACCAACCATAGACATGGTACCTCGACCTCCAAAAGGGGTCCTCCGCAAAACAACACACAACCCCAACATGCAAGCTGCTCAAAAATACAATGTGGTTGAATATTTAGCTCAAGATCCTTGTGCAATGTCTACCTTGGAAGTGTTGCAAAGTTGTCCCGCTCAACGGAAAGCACTATTGTCGGCTATCGGTGCTATTGATCCATCAGACACTAATTTGATCACATTTGACTTAGAACAACCCACATGTAGGCTTCCCTCACAAATTGCATTCCAAATTAAAGTAACTTCACATGGTAAGAATATTTTTCGAACCGTTGTGGATGAAGGAGCCTCCACTTGTGTCATTTCACTAGCTTGTTGGAAAGCTTTGGGATCACCCACCTTAGTACCATCCCACACAATTCTCAAGGCATTTGATGGTCATTCATTGCCACCTCATGGAATTATCATGGCTTTCCCAGTTGAACTTAGGGGGGAACGGTTTGAGTAGATGTTGAGGTAGTGGATGCACCCATAGACTACAATTTTCTATTGGGTTGCAGTTGGATTCATAAGATGACGGCCGTAGTATCTTCCGTATTCCGAGTCATTCAGTTCCCCCACCAAGGGAAGATTGTAACAATCGATCAACTTGATTACTGCACACCTGAAACGGATCTCCACTCGAATGTACCTTTTGTAGGGGATTCAACGATAGTGATTCAGGATGTTGGGGTAGGAATGTTTAAAGACTCATCCCTATTGGGAACTTTTCCAATTCCACCACCAATATTGACCCCTAACACTGCTATGATTTTCACCATTACATCAGAAGTGTACTTTCCATTAAGAGTTTTTTCTAATTCCACTTCGGAGGTTGGTTCCACCTCATCGGTTGGAACCTCCAAAGAAAACATCTTAGATGAAAAGAATGATGGAAATACACATACTTCTGCACACCATGAGGAAATGGAGAGTAGTGTTCCCTTTTCTGCCGTAGAGCTCACTTATCAATTCAAATGGCTTCGGTAGAATCGGATCAAAATCATCCCAAGATGGAGGAATATGATCCCTATACTTCACCTGTTTGGGCCTTGAACTCTCATAGTACCCATGATCTCCTGGATCAGACTTTCTCTTCTGATGAAGCCATCCTAGAGGTCATGAACATCTTAGAACGACCCTAGGAGGATATGCACCACAAATCCTCATTTCTTCCCAAAATCGATTCATTAGAAGTTAAGCCTGGAAATCTTTACTTTGATGACGATATGACCAAGTACCAATGCCCTATCCAAACCCACAATGTGAGTTCGGAAGGAAACTTAGCGAACATTTCAAAAACCATCCTAATTGACATATATGTAAAACCTGGCATCGTTGAGAATATCAACATAGGTGCGGATTATTCTCCTGAGGAAATAGCACTTTATACTGCTTTATTTAAAGAGTTTCGTGATGTGTTCGCATGGTATTATGAAGAAATGCTAGGCATCGATCCCAGTATCGTGGAACATGAGATCAAAACCTATCCCAATGTTAAACCGATGCGGCAAAAACTACGTCGAGTGAACCCTAAGAAGTCTGCTGTCATTAAAGCCGAGGTCGAAAAGCTATTAAAAGTTGGATTCATCTATCCTGTTCCTTTGACTGATTGGGTATCCAATCCTGTTCCCGTTAACAAAAAACAAGGAACTATCTGAATTTGTACCGATTTTAGAGATCTAAACTTGGCTTGTCCTAAGGATAACTATCCCACACCCTTCATTGATAAGATCATCGATGAATGTGTCGGGAATGAAATTTTTTCGTTTATGGATGGATTCTCCGGTTATAACCAAATCCAGATAAAAAAGGAAGACCAACATAAGAAATCTTTCATATGCCCTTGGGGGACCTTCGCTTATCGAAAAATTCCATTCAGCCTTAAAAACGTCGGAGCTACTTTTCAAAAAGCTATGTCATACGCATTTCATGACATTAAGAAAATTGTTGAGGTTTATCTTGATGACTTAGCAGCTAAATCTAAAAGGAGAGTTGAGCATAGTGCCCATTTACGAGCCATCTTTGAGCACTGCCGCAAGTACAACATTAGGTTAAATCCACATAAATGCATGTTTTGTGTGGACTCTAGGAGGTTACTTGGGTTCGTAGTGTCCCAAAAGGGGATCATGGTTGATCCCATCAAGGTTGAGGCAATACTTCAATTGCATTCCCCGAGAACAATCACTCAACTTCAAAGCCTTCAAGGGAAAGCTAACTACTTGAGGAGATTTGTCGAGAATTTTGCTGAAAAAGCTAAAGGTTTCATGCGTCTCTTAAATCAAGATGCAATATTCATATGGGATGACCAAGCTCAACGTTCATTTGATGAAATAAAGAAAGCTTTGGTTTCTTCCCCGGCCCTTAGGCCACTGAACTACAAAAGAGACTTTCTGCTATTTTGGCAGCATCTCCTTCCACCATTGGAATGGTCTTAGCACAAGAAGACGAATCATCGCAAGAACATGTTATTTACTATCTTAGTAAGGGCCTTGCAGGCCCCGAATTGAGATACTCCCAGGTCGAGAAGTTGGCCTTGGCAGCAGTCCATGCTGTCCAATGACTTAGACATTACATACTTCCAAGGAAGACAACCATAGTGGTTGAAATGAACCCCATGAGACACATTTTGTCCCGCCATATCATTGGTGGCAAATAATCAAAATGGATAGCAATTTTACAAGAATTTGACCTCGAATTCAAAAACGCTAAAGCCAAGAAGTTGTTGGCATTTACTGAATTAATGTCTGAGTTACCCATGGAGAAGGAGGGTACTGTATCTATTGAATCTTGGGCAGATGAACATGTATTCCTCATTGCAACTTTTGATCCTTGGTATGGAGCATTCATTATATATCTTCAAACCCAAAGGATTGATCCTCAGTTTTCTAGTATTGAACGACGTCGTATTCGACACTGAGCTCAAAGATACCTCATTATCGGGGATACTTTGTACCATCGAGGAATTGATATGATATTAAGACGTTGTTTAGTACATGAGGAAGCTGAACAAGTTTTGAATGATTGCCATGCTGGGGCATGTGGTGGTCATCTTTCTAGGTTGGAAACTGCCCAGAAAGTCTTGCGTGCAGGATACTTTTGGCCTACAATTTTCAAAGATTGCATTAATGCTGTCAAAAAGTGTCACCCTTGCCAAATTTACACAAGAAAAATACGCGCACACCCTGCTCCTTTACACCCTGTAGTAACCGTGGGTCCATTTTCAAAATGGGCCATTGATTATATGACGATCAACCCACCTTCAGCCGATGGCCACTACTACATCATCGTAGCAGTGGACTACTTCACCAAGTGGGCTGAGGCGATGCCTACATTCAATTGCACGGGTAAAACTGCAGCATATTTTCTATTCAATCATGTAATAACAAGGTTTGTGTACCCAAAGAGATCACTACCGACAACGGAAGTCATTTTAGGAATTCCTGTATGGATGAACTTACAGATCGGTTAGGAGTGCGGCAGGACTTTTCCTCGCCATATTACCCTAAAGCTAACGGACAAGTAGAAGCCATCACCAAGGTTTTAAAAACCATGTTACAGAGGATGATTAATAAAAACAAGAATCACTGGCACTTGATGTTGTTTACTGCTCTTTGGGATTACCGAACAATTGCTAAAACCGCAACTAGATTCACTCCCTTCTAGCTGGTTTATGGAGAGAAAGTTGTGTTGCCGATTGAATGTGAAATCCCATCATTAAAGATAGCAGTTGAACTCCTACCTAACACTTATGCAGAAGAGGAAATGCTTCTCCATCTCCATTCTCTTGATGAAGCTAGAAGGGAGGCCTCTCTAAATGTAGAAGTACACAAGAAAAGGGTTAAAACACAATATGACAAGTCTACCCATCCCCGAGTCTTCTCTGAAGGCGATCTAGTTTTAATTTACGACCAAAACCAAGATAAAATAGGAGAAGGGAAATTTGTAGCTAAATGGTTTGGCCCACTTGTTGTCAAAACTGTGTTAAAAATGGAGCTTATTAATTGGTCAATTTTGATGGGGAACCCATTTCGGAGATTAGAAATGGTCTCTATCTAAAGAAATACTTCGCGTAGGCACTGATGCCTCGCACCATTTGTTGTATTATGTTGTATTCTTTGTATAAAATTTTGTACATTAGTTATTTCGGGCACACACTTATCTTGCTTGGCATTGTCAATTTGGCAGATGGCACAAGAATCTTTCACATATTTGGGATATGCGGATGGCGCCAACCGTAGTTCTCGGAACATTGCTTCCGCCGCATGGGTCGTTTTCACACCTAATAACGAAGTTCTTAGTTCAGGAGGCATTTTTCTCGGATCTACAACCAACAATGTTGCAGAATATAACACAATTATTGAGCTTCTTGTCGAGGCTATCACCCTTGACATCCGACGAATAATCGTCAAATTGGACTCAGAATTAGTTGTATCCCAGTTAAATGGTCAGTATCAGGTTTGACATCCTACACTGTTTAGAAATTTTCTATGAGTACGTCTTTTAGAACGTCAATTCGAGTTTATTGAATATACACACGTTCCTAGAAGTCTGAATAGTTTGGCTGATTCTTTGGCCAACTATGTACTTGATTGGAATCTAAGTCATTAACATCATACCAAAAAGAAAGCATGTACATTATTTCATGGCCAATTTAATTGAACACAACATTTAAGGACATAAGTAAAACCGAAATAACTTAGCTTACATCATAACCCAAAAAGTGTGTAAATTTTGCACACACCAAAAAGAATAGTGTAAATACTATTTCTCTTTTTGATTTTTTTTCTTACAGATAGCACCCAAAAAATGTTCATACAAAAAAAAATGATGAAAAAATTTGGAAAAACTCAAAAACATGGGAAACTATTTCAAAATTTTCTAGTTCAACATCGAAACTAACCCACTACTGGCAGATCAAAGACTACCCTGGGAGGGACAGCTGTAAGAGTGTGCACAACCAGCTTAGCCCTTGTTTGGAATATGGATCTTTTCCTTGGCCTAATTCATGCCCTTGAAAAATAGGCATACGCCCATGCAACACTCGTTCCCTCCTATGTATCATAGCATTCTTTATTCTTTTTTAAAAAAAAATTAAAAAGCATAAAAATTAAAAAACACAAAAATCCAAAAAGGGAGAGACTTGAATCACTTCATATCATAAACTTTGAAGAAAACGATAGGAGTCAGTCCTTGTCGCCCTTGAACATGGAACATAATTTTGTATCCACTGTTAGTACACCATCTACATTTTCCTTAGGAAACTGTACCAGTATTTTGAACAGATCTCCACCGATGGGTTATCCTTCCCGTCACCAATGGAGCTTTCGTTAATGCATATGGAATTAGTGGATTTCATTAAGGTCGGTTACTCAAAGTCCTGTGTTTCCAAGTGTTCATTCTACATGGTGTTATGTGTTCAAGGGAAGTTCAAACCGAGTTGGCCATTCCTCAAATATTCCTGACCAATCATGTCAGCCTTCCTTGTGTCAGTATACAATGTTGGATCTTGCAGTTCTACCAAATTATATCAGACTATTGATCTTTGTTTCGTATCGGTTGATGTGGGATGCATCAATGCCCTCCTTCCGATGGATCTATTCCTATCGACATCAAATCATCATTTAGGACATGGATCTAGAAACCCAAGAGTACCTTGGATATTGCAGTCATTAGTGGCAAGTTTCCTCGCAAATAACAGTGGGTATACATCAATGACCCCTGATTGTTTGATTCTACAAGTGTTCGACTTCAGAACATCTATTCACACTTGCTAGTTTGTACTCAGTACCTTAGATTCCATCATCATATTCGGTGGGTCTCTTCGCATCTGTTAACGGTATACATCAATGACCGGTAATCAGATGGTGTTTTATTATGCTCGACATCAGATCACTTATTCGCATGATATAAACTCGTACTATCGTCGGTTTGTATTGAAGACCTTTGGAAAAATAGTTGTATCACTCATCAATCACTGCCCGAGCTGCGCAAGATTAGACTGCCATGTCAAGACTTCGATAAAGACTTTGTTCTCTCACTCATCAAAGTGCATGTTTACACTTCTGAAAAATTTACTTTTGACATGGATCCACTGTGTATTGTTCGTGGCCATGCTTGTTTACTGTTGAGCATGGGTATGCCCACCTCAGGAAGATATCATATATTTGAGAAATTGCTATGTTTTGCAGGTGTGATCCTCAATCCTGCGCCCGTGAGTTTTTCCTTTCCTCATCCTTGCTTTGAACGATAAAGAGTATCAGTATACAGAGTATAAATTTCAGTAATATATTTTGGCCCTTAGCTCTGCTTCGGACCTCACACATTAGGGGGGCATCTATTAACAATCAAATTAACACCCCTAGTCATGTGACAAAAGAAGCACATTTTTACTATGCGCCCACAACATGAAGACAGAAACACAAGTACATTCAGAGACAAGTCCTCTCTGATCTAATCACTTCTCCCATAAATGGAAGGATTAGGTGAAGAAATTCGGAACTTAAGAGACCAAGTTTAGTAACTGAACCACTCACCAAAGGTCTGAAACTAAGCTACACTAATCAAAAAGTGAAGAGAAATGCATTAAGGTGCATTAATTGTGCTTAAAATATGCTAAGTTGTGTAAAAAGCCTAAAAAACTATGGAAAAGTGGGTTTTCAGGTTAAAATAATTTAAAATGAAGAAAATGAGTAATCCCACATTTAGAAGAAAAGATTAAGGTTCATTTCCCAATGATATATAAGAAAGGCATGGAAGGCATGGTAGGGAACACAAAGGAAGAGCAAAGGCATGCTGAAAAGATTCTGAAGGAGGAGAAGCTCATTTTCTTCAAAATCAAGGGTGGAGAAAGGAAAGCTTATGGCAATGGAGGAGGGATTCACACCAAGATCCATGGTAGGAATGTTTCTCTTCATTGTTTTAATATGAAATGATTCAAGTTTGTCCCATTTGAATGTTTGAATGTTGCTTATCTTGCATGATTTAGATGTTTAAAATGGCATTAGACCTTAGCTTTGCTTATCTTAATTGATGAATGAATGTAGATCTGAGTAATGACTTGTGATAATCATTTTAATATGATGACATAGAAGCTCACCACTTCTTAGTAAAATAGTTAAAATAGTGTATACACAACCCTACACTAATTGTTGTTATCAGAGATAAGAGATGTCACATCCCTTATTCATCAATCCGGCTGACATTCACTAGTACAAAATGAGAGATAAGTGACCAGGCGACCAAAAAAATTGGTCGCCGCGATTTTTTCAAGGGATAAATTACAAAAATTGAGAAATTTTAAGTGAGCTAACTAAAAATGACCAATTTGGTCACGGTATAAGAACTAAACTAAAAATGACCAAGATAAATGACCAATTTGGTCACGAGATAAGAACTAAACTAAAAATGACCACATAACAATTGGTCATTTATTTGGTCATTTTTAGTTGTGTCACTCTAACAATGAAAAATTACAATTTTGACAATGAATTTGTACAATTTACTAAATTTTAACATTGCAGATGAATTCAAAGAGCCCCCCTTCTAGGGGGTCTCTAAATCCATCTGCAGTGTTAAAATTTAGTAAATTGTAACATTGTATATGGATTCATATTATATCAAGTTCAATGTGCTTATCATGCCCATATCTTATTTCACTATTTTTTTTTGTATTAACCCTTCAACAGATCCACAAAGTTGCATCATGTGCGTCATCATAGCGTGCTAGTTGAGTTGAGTCTTGGATATTTGTCATCTTTCCTTTTGGGCATTATCATGTCGTGAAGTTGATGTCATTATGTTCGGATTGTCGTACTGGTCACGCTCATATTTTGTTTGAATAAAATCGTTGTTGTTTGATCCTCACAGTAATTTATTAAAGTTTCGGTAAGTTTATGTATTTTGCATCATGTTAGCTAAAAATTGTCGATTTCACAACCTTCATTAATTCTCCATATGCTTCCATTTGTCATGGTTCTCCTCGTGCATGTCGTGTCATGAATTTGGTGTCATTGTGTTCAGCTCATTGTACTGGTCACGTTCATATTTTGTTTGAAAAAAAATCTTGTTGTTTGACCTTCTCGGCAGTCTATTAAAGTTTCGGCAAGTTCATGTATTTTGCATCATGTTAGCTAAAAATTGTCAATTTCACAACCTCCATTAATTCTCCATATTCATCCATTTGTCATAGTTCTCTTCGTGCTTGAGTTTAGAAAGTTGTAAAGTCCCCCTGGGTCCCTCCCCTGCAAAAAATCACTTATATATATAATATTTTAATATCCTATATATTATATAATTAATATATTAATATCATTGTCATCATCATCTATTTTTAAGGTCACCGACAAACTAGACACCAAGTTTGTGTGTTACAACCCCTTGTTTGTGGGCCAAGGGACCTTCATCTACACAACAATTTGCTAAATATACTTAATATATCAATATACTATATAATGTTAATATATTTATATACTATATATTTAATATATTAATATTTTTTTATTTTTTTTTCCAAGAAAAAAAAGCGTAATTTCATTCATCTGTAGAGATCAAAATTACATTCTGTAGGTTCACCATAAATAGTGAATTCTTCAAGATCATATATTCCTCATGATGGAACTGTTATGTCTTCTTTCAAATTACAAAAAAAACATACTATGATGCTGTATAGATAAGGAGATCAGCCCCGTAAGGCTTATTTCATAAATTATTTCTGTCTGTGTTGCTGGACCGTCACATGTAGAAATAACCAGTGGGATAATAAAATGCTTTTACAGTGTATCAAAAAGTGGTGACTGTAATATAGATAATGTGCTGATAATGTGATGTTAAAATTCATAGATTCTCTATAAATGGCCTATGATAGTATGTCTGTGTTCGGCCATTTAGAATTTCTTTCACATGCCAAGTGCCAATCTCCCTCGATAGCCCCTCCTTGGATGCGGTGTCCACTTCTTTGTTATTGTTCCTGTAAACATGCCGGCAAGAAATATTGTCAAACCTCAAAAGGATCATCCTAATGGATGAGAGTATATTCACCAGCCGCAAATTTCTGCATTCTTGTATCTGTTGGATCCAGTTTATAACATTCATTGAGTCCCCGAAGCAATTCAATGTGTTGCATCCTTTCTCAAGAGCAAAGATTAATAAAAGTTTCAAGCTCTGCAATTCGACAAAGTTGTTAGAGCCCATTCCTAATCCCATAGAAAGAGTGTATGAATGCGTTTTTGATAGGTGAAGAACCGCACCACCTCCACACATATTTTGCTGTGAGGCCCCATCGAAAAAAGCCCATGGCCGAGAGCGATCAATCTCCACCTCCAGATTCCTTTGCTGATTGTCAGCTCTAATATGTTCAGGTAGTGACTTGATGATACCGATAGATTGAGCTGCAGTTATCTCTGGAAGGCTTGACTTTTCTTCGAAGATAGCATTGTTCCGTGCCATCCATATCCCCCAGATAACAAGCAGAGGTAGGTTCTTATATGTCTTAACAGTGATCCTCCTCCACCATGCTTCCCATGCTTCCCCAATCGACGCTCCATCCCATTGACAAAGAAATCCCACCAAAACTGTACACTCCTTCCAAACTGCAACAGAATAGGGACATGTAAGGAACAGGTGTGTAGCAGTTTCAAGTTCCCTTTTGCATAGCACACACCAGCTAGGCCCCTGAAAGGACCTCTTCTGCAAATTATCCCATGTAGGTGCTCTGTTCTCGAGTACACACCACATAAAAAGTTTCGATTTAGCAGGGCATTTTAACTTCCAGAGAGACTTCCACCACCAGACAACCTCCCTCTGTTCCACCTCTGTACTTAATAAAATATAACCTGCCTTGGGTGTGTACTTACCTTCCGGATCCGCCTCCCATACCAGTGAATCCTCCGCGTCATTCAACAATACATTTGCCACTTCCAAATGACGGATATAAACCTCCAAGATAGCTGACTCCTGTTCCTGAAGCCCCAAAGTGTTTTCCCTACACCATCTCTGTCTCTAAGACTCCACAGGTCTTGGAACCGCCAACTGATTCAGTGTGTAAATCCCTCTTCTTCTAAGTGCCACAATAACATGGCCAGGTAGAATGTGTTCATGTGTACATCCCAACCATGGGTCCCTTCCTACCAGCAGCTTTTCACCATTCCCCACATTCCAAGCAAGCTTGGATTCAATTAGACCAAAAGATTTTACCACAGCCTTCCAGATCATCGATCCCCCCAGATGGGATTTCCTAGAAACCCTAATCCAATCTTCAATGCTATCATCGACCAAGTATTTCTATTTGATAACCCTAGTCCATAGACTAGTAGTCGTCACCAGCCTCCACCCCCCCTTGGCTGCCAAAGCCTTAGAAAACAAAAAAATGTTCTTAATCCCCCAGCCCCCCAAGCCTTTTGGAGCTGCAAGTCTCTTCCAATTAACCCAAGGGGTTACCTGTACGTCCTTCTTACCGCTCCAAAGAAACCTAAAACAGATCCTCCTAATGCTTTCAAGAATGCCTTTAGGTATCCAGGCTAATGACATCCAGTATACAGGAATTGCTTCCAGTACTGCTTTAACCAGGACCAGTCTGCCTGCACGTGAAAGCCACCTGTGGCTCCAAACCATCAGTCTCTGCTCCACCTTCCCAATCAACCAAGCCCAATCCCTCTTCAAATACAAATTAGATTTTATCGAGAATCCAAGGTATTTCAGACCATCCTCTAGTCCTGCAGTATTGAAGGGAAAGAACCTAGTGAGTTCTGCCTCCTCTTCCGGTCTCAACAAATGAGTGGATAAGGTAGACTTCCCAGCATTAATTTCCATACCAGTGGCCTTAGAAAACAGTTCCAATATCTCATTTAGAATACGGGTATCCCCTCTGCTTCCAGAGCAGAAGATTAAAACATCATCCACAAATAGCAAATGTGTAATATACAGATTTGGAGCCATCGGAATCCCCTGAAACTGCCCTTCAGCCTTTGCCCTGCTAATGGCCCTACTGAGTCCTTCAGCAACCAACAGAAAGAGCAGCGGGGATAAAGGAAAACCCTGTCTAAGTCCCCTTTCAGCATGGAAAAAAGTCGAAGCCGCTCCATTGATAAGTACAGAAAAGGATACAATAGTGATGCATGACATTACCCATCTAATAAAAGCAATACCAAACCCCAGATGGGTAAAAAGTAGACGAAGATACAACCCACTCCCTTTATCATAGGCCTTAGAGAGATCAATTTTTAGTATGGCTCCCTTCAAATTCTTGGTCTTCAAACTATGCATCCCTTCCTGCGCCACTCCAACAGCCTCATGTATTTGTCGACCCTCCAAAAACCCAAACTGTTCAGCAGATATATGTTGTGAGAGGATACTTTTTAGCCTTCTAGCTATAACTTTTGAGATGATCTTATAGACACAATTGCACAGTGAGATAGGCATGAATTCATTTAGTGTCATTGCATTATCAGACTTAGGAATGAGGGCGATAAAAGTAGAATTGAAACTTGCCGGTATTTTCCTTGATTCTTTGGAGTCTTCAACAACTGCCATGAGGTCATTCCCCAGAATCTCAAAGAGATCCAGGAAGAAATCAATAGTCCACCCATCAGGGCTAGGGCTCTTGTCTTTTTGAAAACTAATGAGGACCTTCTTAAGCTCCTCCTCCGTTAATTCCTTCATCAGTTCCCTGTTTCCTTCTTCATCAACAAAACTAGGAAACATCTCTACCACTTTAATCACCTCAGCAATAGTAGCCTGATTTGGTGCCCGGAACAAAATTTTAAAATGTGTTACCCCACACCTGGCCTTATCATCAAAATTGATATGGGTGTTTCCATCATCATCCTTCAGACTCCAAATGGTATTAGCTGCCTTTCTCCCTCTTGCATAAGCATGGAAAAATTTGGTATTATCATCCCTACATTCCAGCCAAATTGCTCTACTCTTCAGCCGCCATGTCTCCTCCATATCACATAACATTTTGTTCCGTCGCCCTTCCAATCTGATTAGAGCCTCCTTGGATTCCTGAGATATAAGACCTCCCCCTTCACCCTCATAAATCCGTTGTAGCTCATCCTCCACCTGTTTCAATTCAGCATCTTCCCTACATCTCTTTGCAATAGCCCAGTCTTTGACCAATCTTTTCATCTTTTTAATATTATCTACAAACTGAAAAGCAGCTGATCGATCATAATCCCTATCAAAGGGTGTCCAGTTTGTAAGAAAGAGATTTTTAAATGTCTCATCTTGTAACCATAATTTATTGAATTTCAAGGGGCTCGGAGGATTTGCACGCCCTTTTTGTATCTCAAAAAAGATAGGGAAATGATCAGATATACCCCCATTACCAACCCACTGTCGAACCTGAAAGAATCTGTCCACCAACTGTTCAGCCACCAGAAAATGATCAATCCTTTTCGCCACCCTAGCATCCCCACTGCGATTATTTCTCCATGTCGGTTTCAGCTTGAGAGGCTCTATATCCAACAAACCCTTTACCATTAACTTCTGAACAAAATATCCAACGAACGAATCCACATGTGCATGTGGTCCCCGTACCTCATTGAGACCCAAAGAAAAGTTTAGATCCCCCCCGATGATCAGTGTGTCACTACTCAAGAGGGGGTTTTCAAACAGTGAGTCCCAGAACTCAATGCGGTGCAGGTAAGGCCCATAAATATTAATGACCTTAAAAATGTTCCCCAATTCAACCGACATAACATCAACACATAGAACAGAATCCATTCCCCATGAATTCACGAGCTTAAAATTACAATGCCTCCATCCCACAGCCAACCCCCCAGAATGTCCCTTTACATCCAAAGTGAGAAAGGACCATCCAGGTAACCAGCTCTCCAATCGATTCTTAATAACATCTCCTACACCTAAGGTCTCTTGTAGCAGGATCACATCCGGGTGTTCAAGAGTAAGCACCCTTCTGAAGGCTGATTTCTTGATGGGCCCAGCCAGACCCCGGCAATTGAAAGACATAATCTTCATGTACACCCTTTCTTCAAGGCATTCCCCGCTCTAAGTGCCTTAACAATCGAAATTTGTTTCCCTTCCATGAGATCAACCCTTGCCCTGGATTGTGCCTTATGAATATTTGATTTTCTTCCCCTTCCCTTACGTGCAGGAGTAGTGATTTTCCCCAGCCCCGCAAAGGTGGTTTTCATACAGGAGCGTAGGAAATACCCTGAATCTTGTGATTCCATGGGAGAGAGGTAATCCTCCTCTAGAGCATCACCGGGATCAGGGTCAAAAAAACCCTGTGGGGTATCATCCACAGCACCTATACTAGCATTAACAGGTTCCAAAACCGGTTCCACAGAGGGAGTAATCAGAACCGTTTCATTCATCTCACCATCGAGAAAACCAGACCGAGACCCCCCAGGACCCAAAGTGCTCGAGAGAGAAAGGTTGCGCAGACCCTCCACCCAATCTTGCCTCATTAATGTAACAGAGTTCATAAATAAATTGACAATATGTGGTAAAGAGAGAGAGGAGATACCAGGGAAGTCAGGTCCCCGTAGTACATCTTCAAGCTTTTGTGTAGGCACCAGCTCCATCTGTTCTACCGCATTCTTCTCCACCACCGGGCACACCTGACTAGGTTCTTCTTCGGACGACACATTCCCAAAGTCATCTGAAGAGGATTGGACAAAATCAGAAGAACCCGTTCCATTTTTCGTGTAGCGCACCTCTGCTCCTGAAGTAAGAGTTCTCCGCCCCCCCAACTGTTTTTGAAATGGAAGGCTGCAATCGGATACAGGGTGCCCATAAGCGTGACAGCGCCGGCACCTAAACGGTACATTTTCATAGTCCAGAATTTGGGTGATGATCTTCGGTCCCCATTCCAGCTTTATTTCTTCTGCCAGCCCCTCTCTGATATTGATGTTAACCAGAATGCGCGCAACCTTTTGACAAAGAGTCTCCAAAAATGACATATCCGCCTCCAGGAAGGTCCCCAATATATCCCCGATCCGTTTGAAATGATGTATGTCCCAGAAGTGGAGAGGAAGGGCTGGCAAACGAACCCAAAGCGGAACAACATCCACCCTTTCACGGCTGGCATCGAACAAAGAGTGCCATGGCTTCAGCAGCATCGGAGTGTGATTAAGATGCCAGTTCTTATTCAAAACCCTCCGCAGCTCCTCCTCTTTAGAGAATTTGAATGCGAACCACCCCCTATTCAGCTCCACCACCACCGACAAAAGACTCACCAGGTCCTTCCAATTTTCCTCAACCCAATCCGCCACCGTCTTTCTTGAGAAATTGCGTCCCATAACCCTGCCAACAAGGGTAAAATGTGCCATCTGCAAAACATTACCCCATGCTATGTCTTCACCCACCGCATAGTTCTTAACCACTTTTACCTTGATCCATCTCTTCCTCCGCTTCTTCACAGGGCCGCCGCCTCCCTTCTTCGAGCCCTCTGCAGCCTCAACGGTCTCCTTCCCCCGACGCCCATCCCACTCCGGAGAGCTAAAACCTCGCTGCTCTGCAACCCCGAGGGAAACCCTTCTATCTTCCTTCGACGAGAACCCACTTGAACCACTGCCCAACCGACCCTGTCGTGCCACACCTTCCGTCGCAACCCTGTCGAAACCCACCGCCACCTCGGACCCCCCCAACGCCGTTTCAGCTGGAAACCCTAGTGCCTTTGAGAAAAAAAGCCCTGCTTCCCTCCAGCTCGTATTCCTGAGCAGATCAACCGACT
Source organism: Larix kaempferi (assembly GCA_027924585.1). Taxonomy (NCBI): domain Eukaryota; kingdom Viridiplantae; phylum Streptophyta; class Pinopsida; order Pinales; family Pinaceae; genus Larix; species Larix kaempferi. Next base: position 2,858,975 of record BSBM01000765.1, on the reverse strand, counting down.
GTTGTTCCACCACAGGGCCCTTTGCAATCCTAGGTGTTAACTGCTCCGGCGAAGTGAAGAAAGCAGACGGGGAAAAGTCAGTTGAATAGTTTAACGGCTCCAATCCCGCCGACTGAAGCATCTCAGATCCCAGCACCGGAAAATCCACCAGCTCGTCAAGATCCCTACCACCTGTCACCCCCCATCCAACGTGACCATCCAACCTGTCATTAACACATACAACGACATCCTGTTCTTCCATGGCAGCAGAAAAGGTTCACCCAAACCATCACAGATCTCCAAACCCTAGGATAACCAAATTTCCCTCCTGTCAAAAACAATAAAAAAGAACTACCATACCCCCTTGAATGGGGAGTAGTCCATATTCTTGTCAGTGTCCCAAGTCAATGCAGTGTTCGAGGGTGACCGATCCCTGTCAGGGATGGCCCTCCCAAAACCCTCATAGTCCAGCTCGCCGTCTCCAACCCGTCGCCGCTCTCCATCGATCCACCCTCTTATCATTTAATATATTAATATACTATATATTATATTGTTAATATATCAATATACTAATATAATATAGTTGTATGTAATATATTAATATTAATATTAACAAAATAAATAAAAAATAAATTAAATATAATAAAGAGAGGGAAAAAAAATAAAAATAAAAGGACAAATTAAGACAAAGAGAGTGAACTGGGAAATGGGTAAATTAAAAGAGAGATTGAGACGGAAAAGAGAAAATAAATAAAAAATAACACTTTTCAAAGAGAAACTCCAATGGATCTACATGAATTTCATCACGGAAGCTCGCTCCTAGTAGTGATCGAATCCTAGTGATAGAAGTGCCCACTGGAATGGGATACCTGCATAAAAGCTCAGAATGGCTAGGCTAGACATCGAATCCATGAACATGTTAGATTCTCACTGGTTGTATGGAAATCTAGGGTTTCGGTCTCTTTTCTAAATAATTGTTTGGATCCTAGGGCATTTTATGACTCATCGAAGGCTGCTACTCCATATGGGAGAGAAAAGGGGATTTGGCCAGAGGGTCGCCCTTTGAAAACAAGGTAGAAAACAAAAAAAATGTATAGGCAATGAAAGTTAGTCCTTTGTTATTTGAATAATCTACAAAAAGTGTCGATTTTGTTTTAAATGAAACATGTATGCAAGGGACTATTATTGTTCTATTTACATCGAATGATCTGCAGAATGTGGTGGTAAATTTATATTGAAGGTTAAGAAATGAATTATTACTGTGATATTCAAGTCGAATAAACTTGTAGAATGTTGTTCAGATTGGTATTAAATTATATGTGCATTTAATTTATTCCAGGGGTCGCTCACAACGAATGAATCATAGTAGATTATTATGGAATTGTAGCTATCATGTTAACCTGTGAATTGCGGTAAGTTTTGAATCATGTTAACTTGTTCTTATCAAACTTTCTGATTGTATTTCAACCTACAAGCATCTGTGTAGAACAAACAGGTCTCTACCTTCAGCAGGTTCACCTCCCCTTCTTTTCCACAAACCGTGGTCAACTGTAAAACTTACCATTGCAATTTTTACCTTGTATTACGTTGAATCTTCATTAATGCATAAGTTTGTGTATTCCTAGACTTATGCACAGAGTTAAGGAGATCGCATTATCTTGCATACCATGGGTTTGCCTTTGGTTTGAATCTCCCTTTCCAGACTTTGAAGTTTACCTACAGTTTGGATTTTGAAGTTCACCCGTAGTTTGTATTTTGGATTTTGATTCTCCCTTTTTGGATTGTGGAACACTTGTAGGGGGCTGTCTGTAAAAGAAAAATATAATGGCAGCAAATCCAGTGAAAGATCAAAACCCTAAGCGAATGGAAATTTGTATTGAAAACAATAATTGATTCGTATTGGCGTCTCTGTACGTGGGGATCTAAAGTCGAGTGTTAGTGATGGAGAGATTTATAATCTCTTCCAATATATTGGCCACGTGCTCTCTGTTCGCATATGTAGACATGCAATCACTAATGCTTCTCTTGGATACGCGTATGTGAATTATCTTATGAGTAAGGCATGCAACAGAGGGAAAATCAAAGTGTTTTGGATTTGTCAATCAATCAATAATATATATATATATATTTATTGAGTGTAGCAACATATATAAGCATCAATGTCCAAATTCTTTCGCTGCATCCCACAAAGCATCTACCTCGTTTAGGGTCATTGCGTGCATGGTCTTAACATGTTCTGCCAAGAGTAATTAAATGTAAGCTATGGTATAAGGAAGTATGGGGATGGAGTCTTCAACCTAGGTCTAACTGACTATGGGAAGCGGGTAATCCAATCTTGCTGATAAGAGAAGGGTTTTACATCTTGATAGGAAAAGGATTGACATCGAGTTCTATCTTTTGAGATCAAAGGCTAGATCCGACCCTCTCTATCTTGGTCAAACCCATTTCCACCTCAACAATAGTGGCAATATCCAAACTTCCAAAATAAACAAATTCCATCTAGCAATGCCCGAGTTTAAAATAGAATATCTGGACCTGGTTTTGCCTCTCCAGGTGCTGCTTAGATGGATGGATCATATACTAGTAGGGATACCACTAAAACTTTGAAAATGCAGAAGATGCAGTAAATTGTATTCTGAATTTAAATGGAAAGAAAATTGATGGCAAGGAATGGTATGTTGAAAAAGCACATAACAAGTCTGAATCTGAATCGAGGGGGAAATGTGGAACAAATCTTTATATGAATAATTTGGATGATAGCATTGATGATGAGAAGTTGAGAGAAATTTTCTTTGGTTTTGGTACAATCACTTCATGCAAGGTAATGAGGAATTCTGATGGACATAGTAAAGGTTTTGGATTTTTTGCCTTCACATCTCCTTGTTATACCTCAAAGTCCCACTTTGAACGCCATTTCGAATCTTCATGTCATATCACCATGCAGAACCTAATGGTCCTACCTCCTACCAAGTGTTGAGACTCATTTCCACCTTATTGGTCCCCTCCATGTCCTTCCTCGGAGGAAAATCCAACTGATGATAGATGAATGCCACCTCATTGAGCCAAGTTCCATCTCAATGAGCCAACTTTACCCCTATTTTCGTGCCCTGCTAGTGGTGCAAGGCGCGAAATACAACATTTTCGTGCCATGCATGCCTATAGGGGCGCGGAAATTCCTTAACAAGCTATTTAACTTGGATTGTGGATCTTAGCTCCGGGGAGATATTCTTGGGATTGGGATTCCATTCAAATATCACCTCATCCTCCCTCTTTAGCCTAGTTCAACTTGTTGATCCACCATTTACTCACCTAGATCCACCTTCCTCTCTTAGTAGTTGGCCTCCCAAATCCTATAAGAAGGATGCCATCCATGAGCTAAGGAGAGAACAATTGGAAGCATCAAACCTATGGTCTTGGGGGTTTTGCAGAGATAGCAAGAGGAGAAGCTTGGAAGGAAGTTCCATTGCTTTGGACATCAAGGTGAAACACTTGTAATTATCTTCTTTGGTTTCTCTAATAATATAACTTAGCATATTCTTCCCACTTCATGTCTTTAATGGTGAATGCATGAAACTATTTATGTTTCATAGTTACATATTGGTTTATATATATACTGCTTTGGGGAAGGTATTGTCTTATATTCTTAAACATGTTCTCAAGTCTACAATCGAAGATCGGAATTGGAGCAATCCGAGAGAAGCAAGGACAACCATCGAGTTTAAGGTATGTCATTTATTTATCCCTCTTATCCATAATTCGTTAGTCTATGTATGAATCAGATTTAGGAAGAATCTAGTGTCTATTTGTTTTGATTATGTCATAAATTTAACATCTAGGAGTCTAGTTTGGTTTATGAGAGGGTTTAAGTATCAGTAGGAAGAATTCTCTAGCACAGAAATTGGCAACTCCACTGGGGAATGAACCCAAAATCTCCGGTTATCAAATCTTCATTTTTTGATATTTTTGATCTATTATCTCTGTGTTTTATTAGTCCTTGACCTTTATTCATTAGTCTGATCCTCATAGTTGAGTTCTCTGGGTCTGCAACCTTTATAAATCTCAAATTTTCTACTCGGACCTTCGCCCCTAGCTCATCACAGAGAAATTTTGCGCCCCTCCTATATACCATAGAGCAAAAATATCCATATTTCCGCGCCCGTGTAGTGTACTATAACGCGAAAATCTCCATATTTCACGCCTGGGTGGTCTATCACAGAGCGAAAATTCCATGTCTGTTGCATCAAATTTTTTTGTTTTTGCTTGGTTGATGCTTGTTTTTGGTTTTTGGCTTGACCTCATCTCTTTGATCCTGATCAGACCTGTGCGATCTCAGTTTGATTCTTGCACTTTTGGATTTGCTTTTATAACCCTATTTGGATTATAGAGTGAAGTTGTGAATTTCTTGGTGAATCGAAAATTAGAAGATTGTCATAGTCATTCATACCATTCCCATGACCTTCTTTTACCTCTACATTTGGTCTGATTACTCACTCTGCTCCTGATCTTCAAGTCTAGAAGCTTGGCTTGGTTTGCTTATTTGTTAATTTATGGTTTGGATCTCTCGAGGTTGAAGTGACGAGTAAATTTTTTTACTTGGAATTTTTTGTTTTATCTTGCAAAAGTGATCATTTTGTTAAAATCCAAGAGCATTGTTACACATTCCTTTGCATTCTTGAAAACATTTTTTAAAAAATCTTATTGCTTGTTAAAGAGTCTTTGCATTTTTGTTCATCAAACTTGTTTAGAAACTTTTCAAGATCTCTTTTCCTATTCACTTAATGAGTAAAATACTTTTGCAATTTTAGAACATTTTTCATTTACTTGTCATCTTTAAGCTCATTTGAAGTAGAAAGAAAACAAAAGTTTGTTTTTCAAGTTGTTTTGGATACATTGTTGTGAAAGAGTAGTTCATATTTTGACTTGGCATATAAAATTGAAAAGAAAAAACAAAAGTGAGCATTTTTCTTTTTTTGCATTTTGTGTTTCTCTCATTTGAGAATAAGAAAGGAACTCTCCTTCCCGTAGCTACATATTCATCAAAAGAAAGAGTTGCATTGATTCATTCGTATATGCATGATTTGAGTCAAGTCTTAACACCATAAACTTGCACTTCCGCCACCTTTTGAGTAAAACAACAAGCCCTTAAAATTAATTCCCTAACTAAACACATATTAACTTCGTTTGAGGACATAAAAGAATTGTGTAGTTATGTAGGACAACATGGATAGGAATCCAAATAATTCCCCTCTGCCACTTTACATTTGAGACATAGTTATTTTCCTTTAGGGTGCTCAAAGTCTCTTGTATTTTTTGACATGGTTATACACCAATTTGTTGGGGGGGCCTCCCGTTCCACGGGGGTAAGCAGCGAGGACTGGTTTCGGACGGACTTTGTGGAATACTGCACTCCACTTAGCGCCTAGGGACATCAATCCATTGTCTTCCTTGTATTTTTCAACCTCCATATTGGTTGTACAAGGGCTCAAAGGCAGAAGCTCCAGTAAACCTTCCCAGATGTGTCATGAACGAGGTATCCTAGTGAACTCCCTTCTAGGGATATTTTACCTAGGATCCCTTTTGGTAGAGGGATATCTCTTCATCTTTTGGTCACTCAACTCGTATTGTACGACTTGGATTTCATCACCTCACGGAGGATACGATCTGTTGAGGTCTCCAGACCTTAGATAGGAGGATTGCTTGCTATTATACCTTATAGTCTTTTATTTTTTAATGCTGCTTGTTGGCTTTCTGTCCTTTTTGTTGTAGTTCGCTTACTGTGACATCGGTCTTAGTATAGTTTTTTGAGCTTGCTTTTTGTCCTGTGCACCGCTTCTTTCTTCTAGCTCCCCTTTTGCATACTCGGTTTCTTGAGGGTTTTTTATTTCTTTTTTAAACGAGACTTCCCATAGATAATTTAGTCATCACTAGTACAAAATGAGAGATAAGTGACCAGGTGACCAAAAAGTTTGGTCACCACAGCTTTTTCAAGGGATAAAGACCAAAATTGAGAAATTTTAAGTGAATTGACTAAAAATGACCAAGATAAATGACCAATTTGGTCACGGGATAAGAACTAAACAAAAAATGACCAAGATAAGTGACCAATTTGGTCACTAGATAAGAACTAAACTAAAAATGACCACATAACAATTGGTCATTTATGTGGTCATTTTTAGTTGTGTCATTCCAACAGTGGAAAATTATAATTTTGATAATGAATTTGTACAATTTACTAAATTTTAACACCGTAGATGGATTCGAAGACCACATAACAATTGGAGCTCTCTTTTTGGGTTGCAATGCCATCATTTACAAGTCAAGTATTTTTGAATTTGATGATGTACAAGGCCATCCTGGGTTTGAAAAACAGAGAACTCAATTTGAATGTCTAATTAAGGATCAGAATTATCACTTTTATTAGGAGGAGGGAATTCAACGTTTCATACTTTACTTCGGGAAGGTATATTCTGAGCTTATTGAAGAAAGGGAGAGAGTTAATTTAAAGGCTGTTTCTATATGTTGTGTGGAACAACGCTGTCCAATCCCATACGACCTAGTTCAGAGAGATCTCCAGCAATATCCAAATGCAGAAATTACCTTGCCCTAGGAGGAACCCATGAATATGAGAGGATATCATTACATCACTCCTCATCTTCTAGCTGCAATGAGGGAAATAAATCAGGGCACATAACATGGGACAGAGTATGTAGGTCTAGCTCCATCTGCTGCAACAACAACCGGGTTTTCTAAGGTACATGTACAAGAACATAGAGAATTTGTGCAGAAAGAATTATAGTTAGCTCCTATATACTCCTAGTATATTTAGGTTTGCATTACAACTATTCAAATTTGAAAAAAGTCGTGATGTGGCTACATCTGGAGAGTTATCGATAAAAAAATTTCCTGTTATCTTAGTCAAATTTTGGTTTAAAATATCAGATATAGGAAAAGTATAATCCTTTAGATCCATAATTATATTGAGATACGAATGATAGCATGTGAATCAATAGTTTAGTGTAGTTGTGATGTCCTGTAATTTTTTAGTTTTGATGCTTTGAAAGACTACCCAGAATTAAGGAGAGACCAATGGTGCAAAATTTTAGAATTGTTAAAATTTTAGACCGGGTGTTAATGTTTTCATCCTTTTTCTTCGAGTACAGTTGAAATTAACTACTGGTTTTTCTATGATTCCCATGCATCAGTCTTCGAGGCAATATTCATTTTGGTTCGCAATAAGTGTTTTGGGATGGTATCGGGCTTAAACTATAGCCCCACTACTTTAGATTCAGTTTAGAATCCTGCATTCATCAATGCATTTTCATTTGTTAAACTTAAAACACAACAGGGTTTGTTATATATCCAATACCCTAATAGGAAACTGTGCCATTCTCAGTCTCATCATAGAATTCTACTGCCATGGTCATGCATTTGCTTGAACAATGAGGTCCTTTATCACCCGGCTTCATAAATATAGAATTCCTTATGTCATGCTATCTTTGATAATATAGTCTGGTGTTTTTGTAGGACAGTTTAGCCAAGTCAGTCTTGAAATATGCTGTGTTTTTCTAGCTGCAAATTGATGGCATTGTGGGATTTTGTGGTGCTGCAATTTGGCCCTGCCCATTAGTACAGTCACCAGTGTAATACGATCTATTCTTCTTTAGGTGTATCTGATGTGTTTGATAATTGGGTGTTTGTAAGTGTTGGCAAGCGAGGCTTATGGTGAGATATGATGCTCCCATTGTAGTTGTTAGTTTTGTGGCAGAAGTAAATTCATGGTTGTCCAGGATTTCAAGTGCTGCAATTTGTTTTCTACATGATGACACAATGTCAGATTGCCAAATCCCCATTTTCGTTCCCCTTGAAAAATGATTTTGGAATGTTGAATCTTGTATCCTGGAAGAAATATAGTACTCTGGTGATCTCGAGCCCTGTAGAGACACTCCAAAAACTGATGCTGGAATGCTGAATCTTGTTTCTTGGAAATAAATAGCTCTCTGGAGATCTCGAGTGGTTTGGAAGTAAATAGAACTCTATAGAGGGCCTATTTTGATTACCTGTATTTGTACATTTTTGGCATCAAGGATGATGGGTGAATTGGTTAGATTTAGTTAGGGCCCATTGTAACTCTGTTCTATGAATTAGTAAAATCTCAGCCTCCTCAGGTGGATCTTGTATGTTTAATAATATGTTATTTATGTTCTGGAAAGCTGGCTTTTGCCTAGATGGACTTGATCTATCTAGCATTTTTTTACTTAGTTTATGGTATGGAAGGATTCCAATGTTGTTATTTGTGTTTGCCCTCTGAATATGAGGTCTGAATGCCAATTGTTTTTATTTTAATCTAAAATGAAGGTCTAACTAAAGAATCTTGCTTATTGGAAATAAAGCATATTTTCAGGGTCCCATAGAGTTGCATGTTTCATTCGCTTTTAACTTTGGCACTAAGGTCTACGTTTTGTGTGGGGTTGAGATGGCTCCTTGGGATTTGAAATATGGCATTATGTTCACTAATACCACCCAATAATCACTATAGATCAAACCAGTTTATTTGATCAAGGTTCATGATGGTTGCTTTCATTGTGCAGGGTAAGGAGGAGGGCACAACAAATATTGAAGATCCACACCCTATATTTGGCTCCAGAGGTATGTTCATGCTACACCATGGCACCAAAGCAGTTCTTAGATACCATTCTGTATATAGGTAAGACTCTAGTTAGTGATACTCATAGAAATGTGATCAGTGTTACTGAGTTTGCATGTATTGCTACATGCTCTGCAGGTATTGTAAATAATCCAAAAATTTCCATTCAGGAAGGATCAGAGTGGAAGTGCAAGTGAGTATTTAGATATAATGATTCCATCATTAAATGCCTTTTGTTGAAGGTTTCCCTACTGACATGCAGTTTTCTGTTTATGTTTGTTTAGGTCGCTCATGACAATTGCATTAACAGTGCTTTCTAGTTCACAAGGAATACTAATTGCTTGGTCTAAACGAGCTGGAAAGTATGACTACAGTGTCACTTCAACAAATTTTTTGGTGGGCATACCATATGAACTTTTGTTCACTCAATGTTGTGTTTAATTCCTAATTTTGAGTTGTCTATCACACTGGACAAGATCATATGAAGCAATTTATAGTTGGAGATTTGTTTGCAAAGATATCTGCTTGCCTGTTTACAGTGAAGTTGTTGTCATATTTTCAGGTGGAGACTCTAAAGTGTGCATTATCGTTGATTGCTTTGGTTTGGACATGGGAAGGATAAGGCATCACAGAGGATAACAAGTAATATTGAAAGGCCTGTTTGACTGGTAATTTCTTGATATGCAATTATGTAGCTCATTTTGAATGAGTTACATATAAGATGTACATAGCATTAATTTACAAACGCTAGATCCAATCTCTGTTCCGAATAATTAGCAAATTATAAACAGAAACACACTAGCATTTTAACGAACGTAGCGAATTACTCCCACTTTGTATTGTTACTTATCGTCTAAGTAGCCCTGTTGACCTTTTAGGTAGTATTGATTCTTACTTTTATAGGAGTGGCCTTTGCACTCACTTTGTATCGCTACCTATGTTCTAAGTAGTCCCGTTGACCTACTTTTGGTCATTTGTTGGACATTAATAAACTTATCTCATGTTATCTATCATACTTTTTGGACTTTAGAAATTAGATTTAGTGAAGTTACATGGAGGAATCTTCAACGTTGTTTTCAGTCCAATCTTTTTCCCCATGTGACATATCCCATGGGAAACTTCTCGAACACTTCCCCTCATTTTAGTATGGTACCCAAGTTAAACCCTAGATTCTTCACGGCACAAGGCCAGGTCAACAACTCATGAATAAATCATATATAGTTTATCAAAATTCAGCTCACTAAGAGCATACATGTCAAAAAGTGGGATTTGAACCTCAGTGAGGAGGACAACAACTTTTTCTCACAATCACTCGAGGTACACCCAATGGATAGTTTTCAGTGTAATTATGACCAAGTTTCAACACATTTCTATAGTACCTTCTAGTATAGGACCTAACCAAGGAAGTATCTAGTTTTTCTATTTATTCTCTTCATGACTATGAAAGTGTGCCTATGCATTTACTATGATTAATAATTCTTGTAGAGTAGTGAACATCGACATGAGAAATTATTATATAGAAATGGATACCTAATTTAGTTGGAATGTTTTGAAAATTATTCTCTTCAATCTTGTAAGCTTTATGATTATGAAGGTTTGGCTTAGTGCCCCAAAAGGTATGTGAATGAAACCTTGAGAGTTCCATTTTGTTTTGTCAATGACACCATGCATAAACAGTTGGATAACTATTAACATCTTGATTGAATATCAAGGATAAAAAATCCTTTGAATGAAGCCTTACTTATTGATGAGGATGTCCTTCTGGAGTGGGGCTAAGACTTGAGCAATACACCAAAATGTTAAATTTTTATAATGCGGATCTGATTTTATAGTAGTAACAATCTTTTTCACTTTTAGCATATTAATTTGAGTATATAAACCATCAAAAGATAACTAGCAGTAAAGAAGAAACAACCATCCACAAGAACACAATTTTTTTACCCTAGGGAAACCTTTTCAGGAATAGAACCCCAACAAAGAATAATCTTCCTTAATATGAGATGACTGATTTTTACATGAGCATATTTAGAGAGCAAACTTTTACAAAGATGCCACTAGGGCTTGTTACACACCAAGAAAAACAAAAATGAACCTTTTGAAATCAAAATGCAGCCCACTGATGACTACTATAGGTGATGGCAGCCCTAATCTTGATGAAAACATAGGTATGAAAACATGCATATGAATAACATCCATTTCATTCCCATGGGTGATGCATTTAATGAATTTCTATAGGGAGTATTTGTATCATTTGTATATAGTGCCTTACAAACACAAGCTGGGAAACAGTTGAGAAACTCATTTGCCAGAGACAAGCCATTTCACTCCCTAAGGCACATACATGCTTCATTCACCAGTCCACAATTTCCACAATGTATCACTTAATATCCACCCCTAAATGGGCCATAAATGGTTTATGAAATGCCTGTAATTTAGTAAATTTCAGTACTGTTAAAATTCAATATGCTAAGACAGAAAATAGCAGCATTACATTCCATTTCACAATAATAGCATATACAGGATGACTGAAGAAACAACAAGCATAGCATAAACACAAGAGACAGAGATTTATCCTGGGAAACCCTCATGGGGTAGAAAACCCAGCAAAGCTTCCTCAATATAGATGACCAGCAATATACAAAGATGCAAACCCTGAGCATAAGCTCCTTCTCCTCCATAGCAGACCTCTCCTCCACAAATGCGCCTTTCTCAAGTGAGTGAGTGTGTGTAATGAGGAACACACCTCCTCTATTTATACACTACTCTGATATGTATTTTACACAAGTACACGTAGGCTCGTATTTAACCAATAGGTTAAATACCCCACTACAACTAACTGGGCCGACCCCTCTAGGGTGGTATAATAACCCTTTGACCCACATAACACATACAGGGCCGACCCCTACTAGGGAAGTCTAATAACCCGAGTTACCACATTCCGACGGAGGAATAAACATCTCCGGATAATAAAGTACAAATATAATATTCTTTGAAGTTACAATATCTTAACACTCCCCCTTAACGAGAAGGATATTATAACAACATCTGCACGAGCAAGGAGTCATCAACATCATATATGATACATCTATAAATCATTGGAAGCTTTCTTCAATTTGTCTTCATCAGTAACTCAAACAGTTACTGGTACATCAATGTCAACATCAATATCAGCATTACGATCATCAGCATCGTAATCACACGATCAGCAGCATCATCATCACACTATCAACAGCAGCACGATCAGCATCGTCATCATACGATCATCAGCATCGTCATCAAACGATCATCAGCATCGTCATCACACGATCATCAGCATCGTCATCACACGATCATCAGCATCGTCATCATACGATCATCAGTATCGTCATCAGCATCGTCATCACATGATCATCAGCATCGTCATCAGCATCGTCATCATACGATCATCAGTATCATCATCACACGATCATCAGCATCGTCATCATACGATCATCAGTATCGTCATCAGCATCGTCATCACACGATCATCAGCATCGTCATCAGCATCGTCATCATACGATCATCAGCATCATCATCACACGATCATCAGCATCGTCATCACACGATCATCAGCATCGTCATCACACGATCATCAGCATCGTCATCATACGATCATCAATATCGTCATCAGCATTGTCATCACACGATCATCAGCATCGTCATCATACGATCATCAGCATCTTCAAGGGATGATGTAAACCAGTCATGTACCTTTTGAACCGAAGTCCAGGGACGATCCAGTCCTATCATTATCGAAGACATACGTCTACGGCTCTTCTTTCGGACTTAAGTCCAGGAATGATCCAATCCCTTCATTATCGGAGACATACGTCTACGGCTCTTCTTTCGGACCGAAGTCCAGGAATGATCCCAATCCCTTCATTATCGGAGACATACGTCTACGGCTCTTCTTTTGGACCGAAGTCCAGGAATGATCCCAATCCCTTCATTATCGGAGACATACGTCTACGGCTCTTCTTTCGGACTGAAGTCCAGGAATGATCCCAATCCCTTCATTATCGGAGACATACGTCTACGGCTCTTCTTTCGGACCGAAGTCCAGGAATGATCCCAATCCCTTCATTATCGGAGACATACGTCTACGGCTCTTCTTTCGGACTGAAGTCCAGGAATGATCCCAATCCCTTTATTATCGGAGACATACGTCTACGGCTCTTCTTTCGGACCGAAGTCCAGGAATGATCCCAATCCCTTCATTATCGGAGACATACGTCTACGGCTCTTCTTTCGGACTGAAGTCCAGGAATGATCCCAATCCCTTTATTATCGGAGACATACGTCTACGGCTCTTCTTTCGGACCGAAGTCCAGGAATGATCCCAATCCCTTCATTATCGAAGACCTCACGTCTACGGCTCTCTTTAGGACTGAAAGTCCAGGGATGATCCCAATCCCCTCAACTGTCCACTAAGGACTTCATTCTCGGAGACCTCACGTCTACGGCTCTCTTTAGGACTGAAAGTCCAGGGATGATCCCAATCCCCTCAACTGTCCACTAAGGACTTCATTCTCGGAGACCTCACGTCTACGGCTCTCTTTAGGACTGAAAGTCCAGGGATGATCCCAATCCCCTCAACTGTCCACTAAGGACTTCATTCTCGGAGACCTCACGTCTACGGCTCTCTTTAGGACTGAAAGTCCAGGGATGATCCCAATCCCCTCAACTGTCCACTAAGGACTTCATTCTCGGAGACCTCACGTCTACGGCTCTCTTTAGGACTGAAAGTCCAGGGATGATCCAATCCCCTCAACTGTCCACTAAGGACTTCATTCTCGGAGACCTCACGTCTACGGCTCTCTTTAGGACTGAAAGTCCAGGGATGATCCCAATCCCCTCAACTGTCCACTAAGGACTTCATTCTCGGAGACCTCATGTCTACGGATCTCTTTAGGACTGAAAGTCCAGGGATGATCCAATCCCCTCAACTGTCCACTAAGGACTTCATTCTCGGAGACCTCACATCTACGGCTCTCTTTAGGACTGAAAGTCCAGGGATGATCCAATCCCCTCAACTGTCCACTAAGGACTTCATTCTCGGAGACCTCACGTCTACGGCTCTCTTTAGGACTGAAAGTCCAGGGATGATCCAATCCCTTTCTGTATTCTCATCTATACAAGAGCAGTTATCACATTAGCATGTATTCTTACTAATACATCAAAACATGTATACATCACATCTAGCATGTATTCTTACTAATACATCTAACATCAAAACATGTATACATCACAACTAGCATGTATTCTTACTAATACACCAAAACATGTATACATCACACAAAAACATGTATACATCACAACTAGCATGTATTCTTACTAATACATCAAAACATGTATACATCACACAAAAACATGTATACATCACAACTAGCATGTATTCTTACTAATACATCTAACATCAAAACATGTATACATCACAACTAGCATGTATTCTTACTAATACATCAAAACATGTATACATCACACAAAAACATGTATACATCACAACTAGCATGTATTCTAAGTATAAGAGTCCTAAATCTAAATATTTCTAAGTAACTGGGTGTAGGGAACAGGTTACCTCATCAACGACCTTGTTGTTTGATGAGACAATCTCATCAGTAGTGACTATACTACTCCCCCTTTCGAGGAGGGTCCTTTTGAACTACACCAAGCTTGTCTCGGAAGTATTCAAACTTCACTCGAGACAGAGGTTTGGTTGGTAACTTCTTCACTTGACGTAGAGGCTTGGTTAGTACAACGGTAACCTGTTACAAATTCAAACTTTTAGAGTTCCTTTCTGTGTCATATCTTGTTAGTTCCCTATGTTCTTTGATTTATCATGGAACACTAGATTCTATGTCATCTTGATACAACTCTAATTATCACATAGGATCTCAGTTGGTTCTATCTCTAAGTCAAACAATCCTAAAGCCAAACTTCTTCACAACTAGCAGAGCAAGTAGCCATATATTCCGCTTGTGCTGAGAGTCACACTAGACTGCTTCCAGCTAAACCACGAGATCATGGCTAATCCCAGACAATAACATCCTCTCGATGTGTTCTTCTTGTCTAATACACTTCCTGCCCAAACAGAATCTGAATAGCCATCTGAAGTCATGATCTTCAAGATAGCATAGATCAAATTCTATCGTGTCCTTTATGTGCCTCATCACATACTTTGCAACTATCAGGTAAACACATCTAGTTTCCACTAGATACTAACTCAAGGTGTTCATAACAAAGCATATATCTAACCTAGTATATGTTAGATATATCAAAGACCCAATAATTTGACTGTAGAGAGTTATATCCACTAACTCTGATGAGTTATCCCCTAACAGCTTCAAGCTGGAATCCATAAGAGTGGCCATTCCAACACCTCAAGTCATATTTCTCATCATACTTTCCCTGGTTGAGAAATATTCCTTCTGAGCCTTGCCATACTTCCAGACCTAGGAAGTAAAGCATTAATTTGAGATATTTCATTTTTCATTTCTGCATTGAATGATCTTCTGCATATCTATCTGTGCCATCTCTCGTTAGATGGGTCTACTGAAATGAGCCTCAATATCATTCGAACTCTGTGGTGAGTTCCTTCTTGCATCCATGTCATATGTGTATCATATTCAACCTTGTAGCAAAGGTTGAGATCCACATCACCCATATTAAACTTATCAAATTATTATCGATCCTAGGTACCTATACAGAACCTGATTCATACTTCTTCTTTAATTACACCATACTTGGAGCAAACATCTTGTCGTGATTCTCTTCCCCTTTCTAAGAGAATCTTCTAGCCATGAGCCTTCTATATTTTGTTTGATTTGTAAATCTTCTTGTTTGAACATCCACCACTTGTACGGTGTCCATGACCTTTCCTACAAATCAAAATTAAGTACATGATTAGTAATACTTCATAATCATCAAAAGATAACCCATTATGCATACAGATATCATTTACATAGTGATGCAACTATTTTGACCAATACTTTGGCACAACACTTTCCCATATCCTGTATGCATACAGTGGCTATCTAGATGCCTTCCATCTCTACCAGAACATACTATCGAGAGTGTGCACAACTCTCAGCATGTCAGCAAAGAGGTTTCATTCTAGACAAGCAACAATGGAATGTTTGTCCAAACATATGCACATTAGTTGTATACTGTTCAATGCTCTATGAATGTTTACACTCAGCATTATATATTCTAGGAATACAAATATGCATGCAGGCAATATCATTACTATTTCAAATAGCAACTCAAATACTTATCTTTTATGTTTGTGTGGCTGCCTCCCGCTTGATCTTCTGTATGTCTTTTGAACTTCTATTCATTCTGTACCACTGTGCATGCTCAAGAGTCATCCTCATGATCTCATACACAAACATACACTCATTAGTATATTCTAAATGCTATCAAAACATTATAGTACTAAATAATCTTGAAAATGTATAGTCATGATTATAGTTAATAAACATTAGTATTCAAGATTTCAGGGAAGTCTTCTTTTGCTTATGCATATCATTGATAAAAGATATAATATGCATAATCCCTTGATTACTAACTTTATGAATAAGCATAACCAATCATTCCAAGTATACTTATATAAGGGATCCTAACACAAGGTAAGATTCATGGGAAACATACCTGGATTGGTATACCTACTTGGTTATGTACAACATACCTAAACAACCTCTTCAATGATTTAGAGATCCTGAGCTAGAACCTGCATGTCTCATAGGTTAAGCATAATATAACAAAGTCATACATACCTCGTAAGTAGAACAAAGATTATGGATGAGTCTTTGTCTTCATGTTTTCATGGTCATGGAGCCTGATTTGTCTTTTGTGATGTACCTGTATCTTGTTAGCAGACAACCTCAACCTCACACAACACCATAATGCATTAGTACAATCATAAGTGTCAACACCCTAACCAATGAATATCTTCTATCATGCATTCATAATTTTGTTAAGGTGATACAACAAATCTAAAATCAAGATTGTACTAACTGTAATAACATGAAGACAAACATACCATAAACTTAATCATGAACAAATCTCAAAACATACCTCGATGAGTCATACCTATCGAGATCGCTTGTAATCTCCTTATGTAAAGCCTTAGCCTCATCTCCCTCTGAAACATGAACTCCTTCACTTATGTAGGTGACCAATCCATCTTCTTCTAGGATTAACTCTATCCACTTGATTTGCAAGAACTGGACCTGGAGCTGGATATGGGTTTGTCAGAGAAACCTCAAAAATTCAAACTTTGAATTTCAGAATTCCGAAAGGATAGAAATATGTGCCTTGATGAGCTGATCAAACTGATATATTTAGAATTTGAAAACTGCAAAGTTTTACTCCTCAATTTTGCCTTTGAAACTTTCGGATTCACTGGACGTGACCCTGAACTGGGGTTTGATGAAGCCCACTCTTTTTCCCCATCAAAAAGTTTGATCCAAATCTCTAAGCTTCTATTTTTCTGAGGAGCTTCCAGCCGTGGTCACAGATTTCAAAAATTCCCATTTTTATAGAAGCCCTAATTTTCCACTTTTCTGATCAAAGTCCCGAACTAGGGTCTAATCAAGCCCGGCCTTCTGCCCAACCAAAAATTCTGATCTTGGTCTCTAAATTTCTATTTTGATGAGTATCATCCAGCCGTGGTCTCCGATTACAAAAATTCCAACTTTCTTCAAAGCCCTAAATTTCGGAAGCCATGAATGAAGGTACCAAAAAATAATTCTGTTTTGACAGAAATATGTACCTGATTGTTTCTGGTGTAACTCCAAAATTTTTGATCCACAGGGTCTGAAAAAGTTTTCTGAGATAGCCTGACCTGTTAGCTTTTCATCCTGACAGGTCTGACCTCAATTGGATGTTCTGAGAGAGAGTTATGCCAAATGTCGCAACGTGACCTGTTTTGGGAAAATACAGGAGAGCGAACTTGTACGGCGTGCCACGTGTCACTGTTTGACCTTCGGCCTCTGAAAACGTTTTCTGAGATATCTCGGCCTATTATCTTTCCATCCTGATAGGTCTGACCTCAATTGGATTCTCTGAGAGAGAGTTATGCCAAGTGTCGCAATGTGACCTGTTTATGGGATAATACAGGAGAGCGAACTTGTACGGCGTGCCACGTGTCACTGGTTCAACTTCGGCCTCTAAAAAAGTTTTCTGAGATAGTAAATTCTGTGTACTACCTGTCACTTTTCACGAAATTTCATTTGGAGCTTCCTAGCCCAAGTTATGACCTTTTTCCCAAGGTCACCTGATTTTGACTCAGATCTGGAAGAGGCAGAAACCCTATATTGTACAGATCATAAATCACAAAGTACAACGAATTAGAGGTTGTCCTTTGGACACAAGGTACCTGGAGATCTTAGCTTCGTCCTGTAACAATTTTAGATCCGAAAACTTCGCCAAAACGGATTTATAGCGAAAGTGCTACGATGACTGGTTTTTGCTATGTAAAACCCTAACCTTCAAATTGTCGTAAGTAAAGCAAGTGTCTTTAGTGCCATACCTTGTCTTCCTTCAGGTTAGCTCTGATACCATGTTAAAATTCAATATGCTAAGACAGAAAATAGCAGCATTACATTCCATTTCACAATAATAGAATATACAGGATCACTGAAGAAACAACAAGCATAGCATAAACACAAGAGACAGAGATTTATCCTGGGAAACCCTCATGGGGTAGAAAACCCAGCAAAGCTTCCTCAATATAGATGACCAGCAATATACAAAGATGCAAACCCTGAGCATAAGCTCCTTCTCCTCCATAGCAGACCTCTCCTCCACAAATGCGCCTTTCTCAAGTGAGTGAGTGTGTGTAATGAGGAACACACCTCCTCTATTTATACACTACTCTGATATGTATTTTACACAAGTACACGTAGGCTCGTATTTAACCAATAGGTTAAATACCCCACTACAACTAACTGGGCTGACCCCTCTAGGGTGGTCTAATAACCCTTTGACCCACATAACACATACAGGGCCGACCCCTACTAGGGAAGTCTAATAACCTGAGTTACCACATTCCGACGGAGGAATAAACATCTCCGGATAATAAAGTACAAATATAATATTCTTTGAAGTTACAATATCTTAACAAGTACAACTATAAGTCAATCAGAAAACATCCATAGGACATAATGTATGGAATTGATAAATGATTACATTCATGCACCATATATAATGCAATAATAAGGTTGGACTACGAGCAGAACAACCTTAAGAGTTTTCATCCTTTTGCTGGCATCAAACAAGGATTTCTACATCAATGATTTCAGGGCTTTTTTGTTCAGTCCACTCATAGAAAGAATTGAAAAGACAACAAGGAATCCTCATTGCAACTGGATATAAATGTAAATTCGTAATCGCAGCCTTCAGCTGGTAATAACGGAAAGAAAATAGAGTTTTCTCCTTCAGAAGTGGATAACAATAGCTGCATAGCAGTGGCTCCATAGGTCTTCTCCCAACAAGAATAGCCAATTCTTCCATTAGTCTCTTTCCACATGGAAATAAATAAGCAGCATGTCTTCCAATAAATGATACCATTTAAGGTGAGCCGATGAGAGTATTTATAGTCTCTCAAATGTCCATTGGATTCTTCTTGTGGGAGAATCCCAATCACATTCCCTCCAATCCCTTCAATCGTTGCTTACTTGAAAACTCAATTGTCTTTAGTAGGGAATCCTCTCTACTCTCCTTATTAGGGTTTGAAACTTGAAAATCTTGTGAATTTTGTCCTTATTAGGTAAAGGTTAAGGTCCCTATTTTGTCATTACTATGTTCTTCTTTCAGCTTAATTAGTCCCCTTTGGTGGGATCCTCCTCAATCCAAACTCTCATCCATGAAATTCATTCGATCATGTGTATAATTAGAGGATCCAAAGAGAATCTCTTGATAATATGTGAGGCTGACACATCTCTCCCCTTTTGGAAATCTTGTTTACCTCTTCTCACTTTCTTTCTTTTGCTTTCAGCATTATATAGGATTTGCTTTCACACTCCCATGTTGTATTCACACTGGATGTATCTCTTAGTCCCAACCTAAAAAATACTATTGTGGTCATGTGTCGAACATTACTGAGTTGTATTTTCTTATCTTATCAATAAGGCCAACTTCCCTTGCAAATGTAGCATAGTTTCAAGTTGCTTGTAGTGAACATGAAATATATTATGCCGTTTTGGGGAAAAAGATAAAACAACAGTTGCTTCTAGTGGTTTATCAGACGACTCTATCAACAATTCCTTGATTTCCCAATTCCAAAGCTTCCTGATTCTTTCATCCATAACTTGAATATCAACATAAGTAGGAAATACATTCTCAAGCCTGAAAAGAGATTTTTCTAAAAAACTATAAAGTGAAATTTGAATCTTTATTTGAGGAAACTGCAACTTGTAAGCCAATTCATTAAGTTTCAAAACTAATATAAATCGATGTTAGTCTTATAAACACTAACTTCAAGTGCTCGTATTATACATGGCACTCGTATTTTCCATTGCTATGATATATTGAACATATTAGGCACATTGATTGCAATTATAGCAGTCCAATCTCAACTGGAACAAAACTTTGTTTAAGAGCTTACCAAACATACGAAAAAACGTTAACAGAAGAAATGAAGACCATATAGCCCCAGGATGCCCAGCTGTAACATGTGCAAGAAGCATCCCAAGTAGCATGCCAATCATGGTAGCCAGTGATTCTTGGCTACCTTCCTATCAGTTAACAAAGCAATTTAAGCTCATAAGAAATAAATCTGGCATTTGTATTATTAACTAACGATAACAAATCAATAAAGGGATCACAGACCTTTGCAGATATATCTACCGCATTATGTTGTAGGGAAAAGTGCTGTGTTAAAGCAGCTCTTGTAGCTCCACTTGCCACTCCCACTGCAAAATTCATTTAGAAATGTAATAAAGATTGTAAATGAGAATAAGTGTTTAAACTAAAATTATATACCCTCAGTTCAAATTTCATCCCACTTCATCTATAATATGCCCACTAAAAGTTTTAGTCAGCAATAAATGGAGAAAATGAAGCCATTCTTTAACATCCCTAAATACTTAACAATCCTTACTTTGATATAAAGCAAATGCCAAAGAACATGTGTCCGACTTCTTTGTAAAAACTCCACTACATATTTACAACAATCTGACCAATGATGACCTATCTTTGCAGCCATAAAATAAACTTTTAAACTTGTTAAACTTAAAGAATAGCAATGTTCAGGAGTCACTATATACCAATAGTTTACCCTTTTCACAGTGCTAAGGAACATAATATTGAGAAGAACTAACAGTCATGTAAGTAATTAATAAACAAGTTTATGGAGTCGTACTAAAAGATCTTGCAATGCTTCCCATATAGAGAATTATTACAAAACTTGCAGGGTATAGTGGAGAAACAAGGTCCATCAGCATTCCTACATCAATAAGAAATCTTTTATTAATTGCGAGCACCAAGAAATCATTGTCTCACCTAAGAAATCCCCAAGTAGTACATGCTAAATTCAAGGCACTTTTTCAAATTAAAGTAGTAATTTTGAGTTTAAATCTAGTGCTCTTTGGTTTAATTAACATTTCATTGCCACAGTTCAAGAAATACGAGTGCAACAGATCTGAATGAAGTTATATGCTTAGTCACTGCATTCCTTGAACTTTGTTGATGAAATAAGGAAAGAAAACTTGGCCAGGGAATGCATATACAAGGAAATGTTATCAATGAAGTGTATTATTTCTGTTTCTAACTGTGAGAACTGAGATGCTTATTTCCCTAGTATTATGGAGTTGCACTATGGCTTCAAACATATGCATTCTGTAACGATCTCTTTCACTATTTCATGCTGTCTTTTCATCCATCAAAAGTTTTGTACTGAGACATTTTCCTACTAAACCAATGCAAGAATATAGATGATATTGATAAAACAATGGATGAAGTCAATGAGCACACAAAGAACTTGAAATAGATTCAAGAGGCCCTTGCTACTCCTATTGGTTCTGCAGCAGATATTGATGAGGTATGTACTTCTGGTGTTGATAGCATTATTTTCTTTTGCAAAGTAAAATCCATTGACATTGTAAAGAAAAGGCTTCCTTAAGGAAATTGAGGTTTCTTGCATAATGTTCATAACATGACAAGTTAAACTTTTATATGCATACAGGTTATGTTAATGCTTTCTCTTTCTCTTAGAGTTGTATCTTTTGGAAACCATTGTTTTTAGTTTTTCATGCAAGTAATAATTATTGTAGGATGAATTGGAGGCCAAGCTTGAAGAGCTAGAGGGAGCGGAGCTGGAAGAATAGTTATTACAACCGGAAACCACAGCACCTTCAACTCAAATACCTATTGTTCCTATTTCACAACGACCTGTACCAGCTAATACACAGAGAACAGCTCCTCAAAGTAGAACTGAAGATGATGAGCTTGCTGCTCTTCAACCAGAGATGGATTTGTGATCAATAATAAGGTTAAAACCTCAAAATATGACAGTGTACTACTCAATTGTAGCTATATATCCTCATTTTCAACTAAAATGGCCAAAATCAGGAACCATGACATTGCAGTTCCTGCCCATGTATAAAAATATCTAAAAATCCCATTTGCATTTTAACGTCACAACATTATTTAGTTTCATTTCTTAGAATTTACAACTTGCCTCTGAAGACAAACTGGTTATAACCCCCAGTTCCATATACATTGAGAAGCCTTAGCCCCTTGCTTGAGATGTTGCTATATCTTTATCATAACAATGGGTACAAGGTTGTAGAGTGAACTAACTGGATGGGTTTCACTTTGGGGTTGCTTGATACAATATCTCTGCCCAATTGGTATTTGATGCCAGGCTCAGGCTGTACTTGGTCTTGCCATATTTTTAAATTTCGTATTTAGTAACTGTCTAGGCAATGTAAACTTTAACACCTTGGTTTTTACTACAAAGTTGTTGAGTTATAATCCAACCATTGACAAAAGTGGGTAGGGCATCAATTCTAGGAAAAATAGTAAAGGCCTGTATGAAAAGTTTAAAGGCAATATTTTTATGTTTTTGATAGCTTGTTTGAAACATTATAGCAAGGTGAAATAATTCCTGCTTATGCAAAAATTGATGCATTGATTATACACTTTTCTGAAGAGATTTGCAAGATTCCTGTCCTACTATAAACAATATGTCCCCCATCTCAAATGTTTGTAAAAAATTTTCTTTCACCTTTGAATTTTACTAAGCAAACATGACTACCCTATTCTGTCTTTTCTGCAGGAACATTCCATTTGTTTAGATTAGCAAGAACCATGTTAGGTTGAATATATGAGGTTTCTTTTATATTTAATTCATTTATTCTTAACTGAGATAGTAGAGAGTAGAGTGTGGAATGAAATCCCATCATAGGTATATGGCACTATAACAATAGCTTGTAGTATAGTTTGTAATTTACATCACATAGATAGAAACCATAAGCCGGAGAGGGGCCACAAAGCATGTTACCAATACTGCCAGCGATGTTAGAACCATAGTGTGGGAGGATGCTATCACATAAACATGCACCCTAAAATTAGCGTCAGGACAATGATAAAGATGGTGCCAAGGGTTTGAGAGAGGGCTATGGATATAAAAAAAATACCAATTGATATATGAACAAAAATGAACTTTTCTCAATTTAAGTGTAAATTCACTCTTAAAGGAAAGAAAGGTTAAAAATTCTAACTGTAAGCATGCATCTCTCACATTCATTCCAATAGGAAGAGAAAAGGTAGGATGCGTCCGTAACAAGATGATCATCTATGCTAAAGAATGTTTGGGAAAGGAATTCCAGTGGCAGACCAGAGAGCCCTCTAAAACCTTAGGGCCAAGTCAATAAAGATTCCAAGGGCACTCCGTCCACAGATCGTGTGCAGTAACCTGAAGTACAGCAAGTAATGTCCCAGTAAGATTGTGAAATAGGAAACAAATGATTGACAAGTAGTCAATCAACAAAAATAGCGAAAGCCTTCAAGAAACAGGCAAATGATGAGAGAGGACAATCTGTCTTCCTGAAACAAAGGTAGAAATTCATGTACATGACAAAATCATTTTAGTGACCTTTCTTAACAGGATATAAATTTTGTAGCTATGCCTAAACATTTTCTCAGTACATAAAACCCAGTTCCCATATTGTAAATAAGCCGACAAGAGCATAAACTAATAGAAGAAACAAAATCTGTTCTAAAGGAGCCTCTGATATAGGCAGACATTGCAAAATTTCATGAAATGTCAGGATTGATGAACATCATTAGAAAATCCTGCCACAGACCTAGCCCTAAGAACCCAAGACCTCTTAGTTGTGGATTGGGTCCTTAATCAAAATGCCAAACCAAGGCACTTGACAAGGAAACCCTCTCCATTAACCTTTTTCCTGTAGCACTTCCTGTCGCGACTAGACAGATGCTTGTTCATATATTTTTTTAAATGGCGTCATCCTAGAAAAATAAGTACAAGCATGCAGGAAAGCACACACCTAGAAGGGGAAATAAAGATAAATAATCTTTAATAAGAGTGTATTTATAAACATATGGATGTTGTCACTAGTCTTTCTTGCCATGAAAATAAATTAGAAGTAGAACACGATTATAAATGAATGAGGATTGGGCCACACATTTTGGAATAAACCCTGCAATGGCATTCTTTCTCGACCTATGGACCTGCAATTTTTTTATTAGCAGTATATTCTTCACACAAAGTCAAAAAATAATCCAACAAATGATTTTTACTATGGCCGAAGTGGGTATATTCATATGTTCCTAGCCTTCCACAAAATGGTGAAACACCCATGAATAGTTCATTTTTTGCACATGTTGAAGTGGAGTATGGACATATGTCCCTTGTTGTCCACAATATAACAAAAAAAATATCAACCGTTGAATAAATCCACTTCCAGCGGTCTCCCTGCAAATATCCTCCCTTGGTTGAGCACTTGACTAATTCTATCTAGGAAATTATAGGATATAGTCAATTTGAGGTTTTTATATATTTTTAATCACTACCATGTAACCATGCACAGGAAACCCTTGGAGACTTCAAGCCGTCGATAGGTGGTAACTAGAGTAAACCTTCACATAGACTATAGTCTTTAGTATGTCTGTCCCAGCATGTCCATAGAGTATGGACATATCACATATAACCAGTGAGGTGCCTTGTCCTTGAGACCTCTTATCTCAATTCACAGTGCTTGACCACTTGAGCTAACCCACCCAGCTTCAATTTCAGTTTATTAATGTGTAATGTTTAATTGCCATTTTCTAATATTATAGATTATGTGCAAGTCAACTTTCTTTTACTTTCAGTAGATGAGTGCCCTCCAGGTGAGAATATTTCTGTAGCAAAGGGAAAATAAAACCATTTGCTTGGAAACTATGAGATGAAAATTATTTGGATAAGCTGGCTTGACTTCTGTTTGTGTCTTGAGAGAAATAAATAATCACAATTCTTATTAATTGTACATAAAGCTAAAATAAAATTAGTCCATACTCGTAATTGGTAGCTTTACAGGGTCAGAAATAATTAATTATCATTTCTATATTTAAAAAATAACTGAAAAACATGTAGGCTGAAAACACTTTATTTTAGTTATCTTTTGCTAATATATATACACACACACACACAAGTCAGGCAAATTAATTAATTATTTGCTTGTATAAATGCGAAATTATTATAATACAAGCATTAAGAGTCCTTAGTACTACACGTGTACTAACATGTAATCAACAAAAGTAGTGTAAATTAAACAAATTTATAACATTGGTAAAGTATCTAATGAACAAGTCTAATAACTTACCTGGGGGTGAAGATCTTCCTTTATACTCAGAAAAATAACTTTCAGACCAGACTGTGCCTCTCAGAGGCAAGTCAATCAATAGGAACAATCTGAACAATCTGATTATTGGAAACGCGGCTTCTAATTGCTATCATATTTGTTTAGCTGAAGGGTTTTTGTACTATTATTCAACTTGTGAAGATATTAATAGTGTGAGATAATGAGAGGGTGCAGATATTGATATGTATAGAAGCAATAATGTGGTGTTTTTATTATAATTATAATTTTATTATCTTTTAAACTAACATGAGGTATTTTCCATGGTACATGATACAGGTGCAAGAAGTTGTCCACAACACGCAAGCAAATGCTCATCTTTCAAGCTCCTGTGTTCTATTTAAGGGTGCTAGCTCAATGGTAGAGCACCTGCCTTATAGGCAGAAGGTTGGTGGTTCGATTCCACCATGCCCTATTTATATTATGAAACCACTATAAAGAGATAAATGACTAAAAAAATGACCAAAATTTGCATATAAATGAACACCATTACAACATGAGAGATAAGTGACCAAAAAAATGACCAAAATATGCATATAAATGACCACTTTTGAGTTGGCGATCACTAGTAGCAAATTAGCAGTCATTGGTCATTGTGACAATTAATGACCAAATATATTACCAAATTAATGACCAAATATACGACCAAATATATGACCACAAGATAAGCTATAAATGACCAAGCTAAATATGACCACATTTTTGGTCGCGTGATATATGGCCACTAATTTGCTACCAGTGGTCACCAACTCAAAAGTGGTCATTTATATGTGGATTTTGGCCGTTTATTTGGTCACTTATCTCTCATTTTGTACTAGTGTATTTTCCATGGCAGACCAAAGGAAATCACGAATAAAACAAGGGAATATTCTTGAACCCGTGCCTAGAACTAGTCGCACACCACCTTCACGTATACCCACTCCCCCTACTAGCAGACTAGTTGGCCGAGGGACTATCCCACAATCAACTAGTACGACACCACCAGTTTCTATGGCACCCCAAACTCCTAGCACAGTCCCAGAAACTAGTGCAGTACCATAAACCAGTGTAGTACCAGAAGTTAGTACGACATTGGAAACCACTATAGCACCTGAGGTTAGTGTCCCACCACAAGCCGACGTTTTGCTGGAAGTTATTATCACTCCGGAAACTAGCGTCGCTCCAGCAATGCCATCACAAACTGATCTCCCCGAAGGATATATCGAGGTTATCGATGAATCTGATACTTTCCCCTCTACGATGTAATATCCTTGATCAGATATCACATAAATTCACACCCAAATTTAAAACATTAAGACACTGACTAATAAACAGGAAAACTAGTTGCAGAACTAGTCTTGGGAAAGCTAGTCGAGGGTTGACTGAGAAGGTTCTGGGAATGAGCTTGGAAAGGTTTAGGTTCTGGAATTTGTATGGATGTGTGCAGCAGCAGGTCAAATAAGGTATGAACGGTGATTCATATACACAATGTACTGGATCCTTTCACTTTTCAACAACAATCAAACTGTTGCCTACTTTGAGGCTTCCTGGGCTTCCAACATATGCATACTAGACAGGAATTGGACTACTGAAGGCTACCAAAGGGTGAATATTAGTCATAGAGATCTAAAACAGAGGCTAGACCAAGTCCCTTGATGATTTGGTAAGTTCCGGAGGTATTTGGAAGAATTGGAGCCAAGGGTGCTATTGAGGATTACACATGTTGGAGATTTCCAGGCTTTTCCAAATGAGTTGAGATTCAACCAAAAATTTAGGAACAGAGAATGGGGGTATTTATTAGTGTTATTATGACCAAATAAAAGCATCAGATCATTAATTTTCAGCATAGGTATGCCATGCATGAAGATATTCCAAAACTAGCTAGTTATAGGTGCACATTGAGCTAGTCTTCAATTCTGGTGGGTAAAAACTTATTAAAAGAATGTACTACTCTATTTTTCAGACATTAATGGCTCTGATATGACTTATTAATGTACATAAATTTGAAATTGAATATTTTAGGTATACCTTGCAAATGGATTTCCTCCTTCCTTCAATAAACCTCTCCAGAGCTAGCAATTGAGCTAGTTTTCACTTTTTCAATCTCTTCAACAGTGCCTTAGGAGGCCTCCAATAGATAGTTTTCCCCCACAGGGAAGGATAAAGGGTTGGAGGAAGGGTAGAAGGGTCTGATCTATATCTGAGTGATGAGCTGATACAGGTGAAAAACAGAGCTCATGGGATGCGCACACCTTCTCTGAGATGAAATGGACTCCTCCTTCAAGGCTGGGAGCTTTCTCCCCACTGGATCTACTAGTATTTCTCCCACAGGGGAGGAGAAAGGGTTGGAAAAGGGTAGAAGGGTCAAAATATTAGTATGGGACCGATATGAGCTGCTACAGGTCGAAATAACAGAGTACAATGGCGCACTGGACTCTGTAAGAGATTCTGAGCTCCACCTTCAGTAATAAGAGCCTCTTTCTACAGTGATCTTCCAATGTCTTCTCTTCAAGCACTTTTGGGTAATGGATCCTCTTCTGATGGCTGCACAATCTTCAATTATGGCTGATGAACATCTGATCAGCAGCAACATGAACCTCTAGAATAGACTGGATACCTGTCAATAACTTGGGGCACATCTCTCAACACTAGAGAAGCTAAGAGCTCTCAAGAAAATTTCACAAATGATCAAAACTTCCTAATGGGAGTTGGAAGCATTCTTTTATAGAATTCATGTTGAACTGTTGAGCAAGTTAATTGGCTTGGTGACCTGTGAGAATGGGTCACCCATGAGTGGATATACTTGCTTGCCTTTCTTCTTACACCTTTTCTCTCCTTTAGAAACTGTGCCCCCTTGTTTCTCAAGATGTTCCCTTCCTTTTAAAACTTTCCTTCTTTGTAAATTGAGTTCTCTTTTGGAAATTTCGACCCCCCTTAGCTTTTTATGGTTGTTTCCCATTTCTTTCTTTTGGTAACATCTTACACTTTCCTGATTTTCATCCCTTGCTATTTTCTGACCTCCAATTCTGATTTAGCAACATTATCCTCAAGGGTATTCCCTATTGGCCCACTTGCACACATCATCCACTTGCAAAAAATTACTAAATGGATATAATTAATAAAATAAATTAATTCCTCACTCCAAAATCCAAAATCCAAAATCATTAATTATTTAATTAAATTAGAGGCCTAGCTCAAAATTTCCCAGTTAATTAAATAATTCACCTTAGCACTTAGTTTGGGGATTAATATATTCATGGGGGGCCCTCCTTATCCATTTAATTCCCCAAATTCACCCTTAGGTATATTCCATAATTCAATTTCCACATCCATCCATTAATTAATTAATTAATGCCTAGGTGACTTAGGCCAAAATCACCCCCATGGACCATAGAAAAAATTGGGGACATGACATATGACGATTCAGTTCGCTGTAAACTTTGACCAACCTTTAGTACAGTTGGAAACCCCACCTGTCATGCCTACTTCTCCATTTATGCCCAGCTACGAATTTGGATCTTCCAGTAATAGATCATTCAAAATGCCTTCTCTTGATCTCCCTTCGGGCCATGAAATCATGGCATCCATACGAGCATAACTTGTTAGTTTATCCCACAAATGTGCATAGATGAACAAATTTAGACGTGAAGTTGCACAAATAATGGATTCGAGCTCACAATTCCCACCAATATCCACATCGCAAGTGGTAAATCCTCGTGATTCCAGATCCCTCCAATCCACTTCCTAAGATACTACCTATGGCACTTCGTTCGTAGGTTGATCTGGACCCACATATTGGATCTATTCTGAACCTTTCCCTGATGATTTTGGGACAACAAACGTCTTTGATCCATCTTCATCATTATGGAACACGACTTTGGGCCAAGCCCTCAATGATTTCCGCACTTTTCCAGTACCTATGCAATTAACGCTAGAAAATCCCCTTCAACCTTCCCCTCATCTACTCCCAAACAAAATCTTTGGTTCTCCTTCAGGGAACATCTCTAGTCAAAGGACAAACTATACTTTCTCGCCGCTACCCATATCATATGGAATTAGTGCACACTCATCTTCATAAATCGGTACTAATAATGCAGCTAGCCAAACTGCACAACCAATCTCTTCCAATGTTTTCGTTGGAAGGCCGCCTATTCCTACTGTTAGAACACCCGTTGTGACTGGAAGTCAATATTCAGCCATGATCTATACTATATTTGGAGGAAAACCATTTATTAGTGCCCCAAGCGGAACCAATAACCAACCTCTTCCATCAGGACCATGTACTCCATGGGGACCACAAACCCCACCTATTGGAGGACAACTGTTCATTGGTGCCCCAAGCGGAACTAGTAACCAACCTCCTCCATCAGGATCATTTGATGCTCCGTGGGGACCACAAACCCCACCTATTGGAGGACAACCTTTAGTTGGTACCCCAAGCGGGACCCATAACCAATCTCCTCCATTAGGACCACTTCCTTCATGGGGACCACAAATCCCACCCACTGGGGGGAAACATACATTTGGTAACCAGAATCCTATTGGGGGGCACATAAATCAATATCAATCTTTTTACCCACCTCCTAATCTGAATCCTGAGATACCTTACCCTAGTGTAACAAACAACCCATGGGATCCACCCTTTCAGATACCTCCCCCTACTCAAGGTGTGGTCAATCCACCCAATCAAGGATTTCAGAACCCTACATGGGTCCCACCACCTTAGGTATCTACACCATTCAATCCCACTCAACAACATTTTCAACAACCCGTCTACAATTCGATTCCGAATCAATTGCTAAATCCTATGATTCCCAACCAACAATCGGTTAACCCGATGGTCCCCAACTCACAAAAATTCCAATAGTACCCTGCGGGTAACATGTATGGTTACAATATGCAGCAATAGGCAGTGCAAGGTGTTAACACCTAAAAAGTGCTCACTAGCTCATTCCCTTACTCACATGACCCATTTGTCCACTTTTCCACCATCTGAGCCTCTGAAACCAACAAAAGGTCACCAAAAGACCTTAGTACACCCCTTTTTCCATTAAAAAAGATTATTTTTCCAAGAAAATCATAAAAAACCCTAAAAAAGGGTCCAAATTCCCAAAAATATTAAAAAGGGAATTAAAATATTATTTTTATTCAAAAAAGGAAAAAGGAGAGAAAATTACCTAAACCATGTTGGTCAATACCATTTGGTTTCCACAAAACCACAAATGGTATCTCCCACCACCAAAACCTATAAAAAGGTGGTAGGGGCTCCTCATTTCACATCCTTCCATTATCTCATCCTTATGCTGCTGAAATCTCCCCTGAGCACTTTTAGCCATTGAAGCAACCTTGGAGAAAGAGACCTATTGGAGTTTGGAGCTACTCATCTTGGGAGTTGCTCAACATCAACCTTCACCATTGAAGGTAATATCGCAAGCACTTGCTTGCCCCCCACTTTTCAATACAAAAATTATTTCTTATGTTTCTTGTTCTTGATTTTTGAAATATTCAAATTATTTGCTTAGATTCTTGCTTAGATCCATGAAAAGTATTGTTTATTTAGTTTATCGTTTTTATTTCTATTGAAACTGCTACTACTAGTTAGTAGGTGCCCATAGCACTAAGCTTGGTTGCAAAACCGAGCCAACAGTTTTTGGCGACTCCGCTGGGGACCGAACCCAGAATCTCTGGTTTCGCAGACCACGACCCACAGCCTCATGGTATAACACCCCGCCAGCAGTTGCTCAATGCCCTATTGATCTCTCCCTGAGACAACATCTGCACCACATTGACACCTCTGAGTTAGGGGGCATAATAGATTACCTCGACCCCGGGATAGGGGGCATGATCAATCATTTTGAACCTTCCCCATCATCTCTATCTCAACACCTCAATGAGCCCACCGTTCAAACCAACACACATGTGATCCACAATCACAAACCCCATGCACATAGCATGGGGGCAGGTCATTAACCCTGCTCACTTTTTCATATTCGTGATCTCAACCATTTTTGAGGTCATGTGTCACTTGTATATTTCAGTTGACTTGATACACCTAGTATTTTGCCCCCATGGGTCATCATTTCTCCCCACCACTGCATCCTTCGCTTGGTGGGATCACCTTTATTTGTAGCCATTTTTTAACCTAGTTCTTTCCTTTAACCATTCCGGAGTCCTTATGACCTCCGTTTTTCGCACCATTTGCACTGCCGGATTCATATTTCCGTGCCCGTGATGATGCTTGAGATCATTTCTCGCTCTCACCAGGACCAATATCAACATTGTGTCCCGACACCTTGTCGCCCCAGTTTGCGTACCACTTCGGCTGCTCTCCATTTTTGATATATTTGATATCATCGGATTCATTTTTCCGCGCTCGTGATGATGCTTGAGATCATTTCTCGCTCTCACCTTTAGATTTTCCGGGCGTTTGTTCCACGCCCCCTCGTCACCTCGGTTTGCGTGCCACATCGGCCAGTCTCCGTTTTCGACGTACCTTATATCGCCGGATTCAGTTTTCCGCGCTCGTGATGATGCTAGAGATCATTTCTCGCTCTCACCTTTATATTTTTCGGGCATCTTTTCCACGCCCCCCTCGTCACCTTGGTTAGCGTGCCACATCGGCCGTTCTCCTTTTTCGACAATCCTTATGTCACCGGATCCAGTTTTCCGCACTGATGACGATGCTTGAGACCTTTTCTCGCCCTCATCAATCCATTTTTTGTTCGGTATAATTTTATCCCTTTTTCGGGCCGAGCAACCCCTTTTTACGAAAAAGGCACTTAGGGAGTTTCTGTTAAGCTCTTTTCTGACTCCTAAAACAATGAAAAGATCGCCGAGCAATCTTGCTTCCTTTCATGCTCGATAAACGTATCTGAAAGGGCGTCTACCTGGTATAAGTTTACCCCTTTTCCGGACCTCGTAGACTAATTACGAAAAAGGTATACTCTAGTCACATCGGCTAGAAGAGTTCTCCATCCGCATCATTTTATCCTTTTTCGGGCCTTGGAGACTAAACTTACGAAAAAGAAACACCAACAGAGTCCACTTACCGTTTTCAGACTCTCTAAACATGAAAGCAACCATGAGCATGCGCCGTCCTGGGCTCACAAAATCCACAGGACCGTACCATTTCAGAGCACACTTTTATCCCTTCTTGGAGCTCATTAAAACTACGAAGAAGGAAGAATGGTGCCTCTTGGCGCCACGACAGATCATGTCTACTCACATAGCAGCTTCCCCATTCTGGTCGCCTTTGTTCAGAGTATTCTGCAGTATGTCACCCGGAAACTCCCTCGACAGCTACCATCAGCTTCACCCCCCCCAGAGTCAGTACATACCCTTCAGTCCCTAAAAGATGATCCCCACACCTACAAGTTAGTTCCCTACGCTGCCAGGTCAACCACATCATCTTGCTCTGAACAAAGGAAGTTTGAGTCTACCCATTTTTGACCCAGTTATTTCCCATCCCCACAAGTATGTCAGTCCTACCAGCAGTACTACATCACTTCAGTTTACACCTCGCGCTCCCAGCAAGGAAACATCATTGCCTTGTTAGTTGCTGGTCTCCCTCTGTCGACGACAACCACATTGATTCCAGAGGATAGACCTAGAGGTCCCTGTGTCTTGGACTCATTACCATTTATGATGAGTGCCTACGAATCATTTCGAGAGGAATCCTCAGTGCCTCTCCGAATGGTTGTTTCTCACATGCTCGACTTCAACACCTTGATCGCATCGTTGAGACTCGCACAGGGTATTGGTCCGTTCAGTTATTAGTCGAAGACCCCGGATACCACCTGACTCCTCCACATTTGAGAGTCTACCTATGGATACAACCAGTTACATTTTTTCTAGAGATATCCGGGTTGCGTATGGCGACAGTATTCAGATGTACCCCAGTTTTATACTCCCTTGAGTATACAGTTACATTATTTCTCAGAGATGACTCATAGTCTTTGAGTCCCTACAGATGTTGGACACCTTCAGTTTCAACAGTTCCACAGTTATTCTAGTGTATCAGTTATTGAGATCAGTCATGATCATGAGTATATCCCACAATAATGTCCCCTCTGGACCATTATGATGTACCAGTATATTTCTTTACGTATTAGATCCCCCTTCTTGGGACTAATTGTTTTGTATATGTCTTGATACGAGCATGGGAATGCCCGCCTCGTCCTTTATCAGAGATTATACCTCATTCATATTGAGGCAATGTAATATTTTTTGTTTTTGCAACTTCCAAGGGCCGTGGCTCCAGTCTCCAACCGGTCTCTTCTCTCCCCCAAAACCCAGAAAAAGGACAAAAGAACTATGATGTCTATCGGCCATACGATGAGCTCCTGCCCTCACACATCAGGGGGCAATCTGTTAACACCTAAAAAGTGCTCACTAGCTCATTCCCTTACTCACATGACCCATTTGTCCACTTTTCCACCATCTGAGCCTCTGAAACCAACAAAAGGTCACCAAAAGACCTTAGTACACCCCTTTTTCCATTAAAAAAGATTATTTTTCCAAGAAAATCATAAAAAACCCTCAAAAAGGGTCCAAATTCCCAAAAATATTAAAAAGGGAATTAAAATATTATTTTTATTCAAAAAAGGAAAAAGGAGAGAAAATTACCTAAACCATGTTGGTCAATACCATTTGGTTTCCACAAAACCACAAATGGTATCTCCCACCACCAAAACCTATAAAAAGGTGGTAGGGGCTCCTCATTTCACATCCTTCCATTATCTCATCCTTATGCTGCTGAAATCTCCCCTGAGCACTTTTAGCCATTGAAGCAACCTTGGAGAAAGAGACCTATTGGAGTTTGGAGCTACTCATCTTGGGAGTTGCTCAACATCAACCTTCACCATTGAAGGTAATATCGCAAGCACTTGCTTGCCCCCCACTTTTCAATACAAAAATTATTTCTTATGTTTCTTGTTCTTGATTTTTGAAATATTCAAATTATTTGCTTAGATTCTTGCTTAGATCCATGAAAAGTATTGTTTATTTAGTTTATCGTTTTTATTTCTATTGAAACTGCTACTACTAGTTAGTAGGTGCCCATAGCACTAAGCTTGGTTGCAAAACCGAGCCAACACAAGGCCAGACAGGTGTTCCAACACCCCATCAATATTATTCATACCTGCAACCTAATAGGAAACTTCCCTTCCTGACAAAATTGGACCTGCCCGATTTGTCAAGATTGATCAATGATCCCATTTGGCATGAGCCACATTGGCCACCTATTCCTGCCAAGATACCATCGGATATCCCGAAATTCAATGCTAAACTCGGGGAAGATCCAAAAAATCACGTCATGACATTCCATCTTTGGTGTTCTTCGAACTCATTAATGGATGATTCCATACGATTAAGGCTCTTCCAACGAACACTCACTGGAATGACAACTAAATGGCATATCGAGCTGCCACAACACTCTTTCAGAGATTCAACTCCCTTGCCATGCACTTTTTGACACATTTCCAGCTTCCCATTCGATATGAGACTGGCACAGACCTCTTAACTTCATTGTGGAGATCTACTTCCACTCACATCTCTGATCATATTCAAGAGTGGAGGAGACGTTGAATATTAATTAGGGCTCCTATTCCTGACCAATTATTGGCTGATTGGTTCACAAAGTCATTACTGCCACCTATTGCTAGGGATGTTGCAATGGGAAGGGTTGTTACAGAAGAGCATGAAATCACTCGTGCTTAGTATCTGGATTTTGTTTATTCCCAATATGGAACTCTATATGAACTGATTCCTCATGCCCCTCGCCCCATTGGCGATCCATCTAGGCCTTCTACTGAACCTCCTATCGATGGTGTAGTTGGTTCTTTGAATTCCCAACCTGCAAACAAATCTAGTGGACAACAAAACATGTATGC
The DNA here is from genome assembly GCA_027924585.1 of Larix kaempferi. Classification (NCBI taxonomy): domain Eukaryota; kingdom Viridiplantae; phylum Streptophyta; class Pinopsida; order Pinales; family Pinaceae; genus Larix; species Larix kaempferi. The sequence continues at coordinate 2,823,597 of BSBM01000765.1, read as the reverse complement.
TCCACCTCAAAACCAGGCTGCATCCAAAAACACTACTTCTCCTGCTCAGACCTCCGAGGTGAATGCGGTTCAATCCTCATCACAACAATCCAAAGGAAAAAAAAAGAATAACAAAGGGAAATCCAAAAAATATTCTCCTCGGCGGGACAATCCCAAACCACAACAAACCAATGCTGATAACAAACCCAAACGAAAAGCTAAGTTCCCATGCCTTATATTCCAGGAAGACCACTATACAAAAGATTGTCCTTATAAAGAGGAGGTTAATAATTTTGTGAAAGGATCTTCCCACCCGACAGTATTAACTTCCCACACCACCAACAACAAATGGTCGCACACAACCCCCCGCAAGGGGGAAACCAAAATGATCCTACCCAACTAGAGACATCCTCAAACTGTGACAGCCTCATAATGAGTAATGAGACTATCCATATATCCACTCGATCAAAGACGTATGACTCTATTCCAAGTTCAAACAAGAATGGGAATTCCAAAGATAAAATGCCCATGGAAGATCTTCCTTGTACAAGATCTCTTCAAATCGAAACGCCTATTACTGACACTATGTTGCACCCACCAAAGGCCACCATTCGGAAAGCAACATTCAATCCAAATGCGCGAGATGCCCAAAATTACAATATTGTTGAGGATTTAGCTCAAGCACCTTTTTCAATGCCCACTCTCAAAGTTCTACAACACTACCATACTCAGCATAGAACCTTATTGTCAGCACTCGAAGCTGTTGACCCAGACTCTTCCAACATGATTATGTTCAATTTGGAATATTTTAATTCGAGGCTCTCTCAGCAATTGGCTTTTCAAATTCATACCAAGATTTACGGAAACAACATCCATTGTACCGTTCTGGATGAAGGTGCTTCCACTTCTATCATGTCTTTGTCTTGCTGGAGAGATATCGTCTCTCCGGGGGTAACTTAGTCTCCTACTACTTTGAAAGCTTTTGATGGCCCTGTTTTCCAACCTTACGGACTCATCCCATCACTTTCCGTAGAAATAGGGGGAAAACCGTATCTATTCACGTTGAAATTATAGATGCTCCATTGGATTAAAACATCCTACTAGGTTGCAATTGGTTTTATGCCATGACTGCCATAGCATCTTTCGTTTTCCATTTGGTCCAATCAAGGGAAAATTGTCACCAATGATCAGTTAGACTTTTGCACTCCGGATATTCATTCCAACACCACCAACAATATCTCGTTGTTGACACAATATCAACATCACTATGAAGACATTGGTGTTGGTATTCTGAAAGATTCCTCCATCATTGGAGTATTCCCGGAGCTCCCACCCTAATATTTTCGATCAACATGATCTCTTTGATTACTTTTCAACCGCAAGAATCTAACGATTATTGGGTTATGAGTCCCGCCGAGTGAAAAACCATCGATGACCGCATGCCTCTGAACCTCAATCAAGCAACATACCATGTGATTCAATCCGCTTATGATTGGATCGATACTATCAACCACCATACAGTGGCACCTCTTTCGTCTCAGATCAATTCATCCTTGCCCTCTATTGACTCCCTCTCACATAATTTTCCTTCCGATGAGTCTATTATGGAAATCATGAGCATTGATGAACCACCATGGAAATATCACCATCATCGGTCATCCTTCCCTACGATCCATGCAGTAGAACTTGACACAAAATCCACTGTTTCACCAGATATTGTCCAAACTAAGATTCCCATCCTTACACACGATGTGTTTTCCGAAGGAAATCTAGCGAACATCATGGAAACTATTCCAATTGACATCTCTGTGAAACCTGGTATCGTGGAACATATCCATTTAGGAAAAACCTGTACACCTACTAAGGTGGAATTTTATATTGCCTTATTTAAGGAATTCCGCGATGTTTTTTCCTGGAGTTATGAAGAAATGCTTGATATTGACCCCTCGATAGTGGTCCATGAAATTCAAGTCTATCTCAGTGCCCGACCTATTCAGGAGAAACTCTAACCTGTCCATCCTCGCAAAACTGCAGCCATTAAGGTAGAAGTTTAAAAGCTTCTTTGCGCTGGTTTCATTTATCCTGTCCCATTGACAGACTGGGTGTCCAATATTATCCCTGTAGCTAAGAAACAGGGCACAATTAGAGTTTGTTTTGATTATAGGGATTTTAACAAAGACTGTCCCAAAGACAACTTTCCAACTCCCTTTATCGACCAAATTATTGATAATTGTGTCGAGAGAGTCATATTTTCATTTATGGATGGCTTCTCTGGCTATAATCAGATTGAGATACTCCCATCAGACCAGCACAATACTACTTCCATCTGCCCATGTGGGACCTTTGCATACCGTAAATTACCTTTCGGTCTCAAGAATGCTGGGGCCACTTCAATGGGCCATGTCATACGCATTTCATGATATCAAGCATGTTTTGGAACCTTATCTGGATGACCTACCCTCTCACTCTGCTACACGAGAGGACCATCTAGATCATTTGAGTGCCATATTCTCATGGTGTCGCCACTACAACATTCGTTTGAATCCTCACAAATGTGTATTTTGTGTTGAAGCCGGTAGATTGTTAGGATTCATAATCTCCAAGGATGGCATTCACCTTGATCCATCGAAGATGGAGGCTATTTTAGATTTACCTTCCCCAACCAACATTCCAGAACTCCAAAGTTTGCAAGGGCATGCGAACTTTTTACGCTACTTTGTCTGCAACTTCACCGAGATCACTCGGGGCTACATGAGGCTTCTCAAGAAAGACGTTCCTTTCATTTGGGATGACAAAGCCCAACAATATTTTGACAATTTGAAAAAGGCCCTTACCAATGCCCCTGTGTTACAACCCCCCAATTATACACGGGACTACATTTTATATCTTGCTGCCTATACCAGCACCATTGGCATGGTGCTAGTACAAGAAGACAACAGTGGTCAAGAATGTGTGATCTACTATCTCATTAAGAGTCTCATTGACTCTGAAACACGTTACTTGCATGTGGAGAAACTAGATTTGGACACCATTTTTGCGGTCTAGAGATTATGACTCTACATTTTACTCCGCAAAACCACCGTTATTGCTAAATTGAATCCAATTTACTATATCCTAACACGTTAAGTGCTTAGGGGAAAATACTCCTGTTGGATTGTAGTTCTTTAGGAATTCGACTTGGAGTTTTCCAAAGTGAAATCCAAAAAATCCTTGGTCTTTGTTGAGCTTATTTGTGCATTGCCCCGTGTCAATGACCAATCTGAGCCCATTGATTCTCTTCCAGATGAATCTTTGTTCCTCATTGACACGACTGATCATTGGTATGGAGACATTATCTTATATCTCCAAACCCAACATTTTCGATCTGATCTCAACCACGATGAACGTCGTCGCATAAGACACCATGCCAAATACTATTTTATCATTAGCGATACTTTGTATTGTTGACACAGGGTCTTTCGACAGGGGTTCACTTTGTCGTCAACAACACCAACAACCCCTTATTCACTGGCCCGGAAAGGAGTTACCCTTCCCAACAACACTTGGAAAGCAGGTGAGGTCTCACCCGAGGCAGATAAGGGTGCTGCAGGAACCAAGCTTCCGCAGTTGCGAAGAAGATATGTGCACGTTAACCAGATATTACAATATTTACGATAGTCTATTTAACCAAACATTCGCATATTTATCTCAAAGCATATTCAACATCATATTCATGTTAACAAACAACATGTATCAACATAAATCAACATAAAGCATTTAAATAACCCATCATCGCATAACAACATAATTCATAACCAAACATCTTCATTCATTAACATCTGCGGAACAAACCTTGCAGGGAATAGTCAACAGAATCCAAAAGATCGCATTAGTTTTCAAAACTTAGATGCCCTTAGGCTTACAATCCTGTTCTATTGATATGTTTTTCTCTTATTACAGTTTGGTCCACCTGATCGACTCAACTAATCTAACAACTCTTATATTTCCACAAAACATGGTGAAAGGTCCTTCTTCCGTGACATGACCCTTTCGCACCTGTCGCCTTCCGCACTTCCTGCGGATCTATCCCGTGCCAACATGACCCCAACACAAACTTGTGGCTCGTCCCAAGCCACTTCAGCTGGACACTTTTGGTTTGTTGTACTGTTGCTGAAAGTCATTGTAGGCAGTCCGGATCTAGTCGACTATTTCTTTGACTGAATCACGGAGCTGTGTACTTTCTGTTACCTGCTATTGCGTTGGATGGTCACACACCTTCTGTAGGGCCTCCTGCAACTGTTCCTGTACCTGTACCTGTTTCATCTCTGGAACTATTCTGGCAATGAGGCCTTCAACCTTTGCTTGAAGTTCATTCAAATGTGCCGCTCAGCGTTGCTTCCTTTTGTCAGCTTTTTCTGATCGTTCCTTCATAGTATGGATTTCCGTAGTCTTTGTCATCCATATCATTGTGGGCATCATTTTAAACGATCCTTTAAATGTCTCCAACTGTTCTTCGGCTTCACGGAGCGCGTTCTTTAGTGCAGCTAGCTGTTAATCATCAACCAATCTATCCCAGATTTATGTAAGGCTTACTGACACCTGTTGGGTTGCCTGTTCCATATCCTGAATCTCTGCCACTGCTTCCTCTATCACTGTTTGACGACTCTGAACTTGTGTGGGTGGAGTGCTAGGTGTAACTCAAGTTTGTAGCTCCGCATTTTTGTTCCGGAGTTTAGTGACAACGACTCCTATCATTACAGCCTAGGATTTCAGGGTAACATCCGGATATATCTCAGATTTTTCACATGCCTGTGCAAGTGCTTGTTCTAGCCGCGTCCTTTCCTTGACAACCTTTCTCTGCTCAGTGAGTGTGGTAGCCTACTCCTGGATAACCTTCTCTTTTTCTGCCAGGGTTGCTTCCAACCAATATTTTTTTACAATCGCTTGTGCTTTTGCTGCGATAGCGACGGCATGTTTGGCCTGAAGGTGTTCTACTTTGATCTCACTCTATTGTAGTTGCTTCATATATTCGACCATTTTGTTATGTATTGTAACCTTGCGGTCACGGATCTCTGCGCTTGCTGCCGCTTGGAAGCGGTGTAGGGTTAACATTGGGAGCAGGTTGAAATCGACCATTTCCAAGTCAACCTTCCGAATCTCAATATCCAGGGTGTCGTCTCCTGTCAGTAATGCATGGGTTTCGACCTGGATGATGCATTGCTGGGTGCCTACGGCTACCTCGAATCTGGGGTTCGGCTGGTTTTGGTCGACGTCTCTGTGCGGTACCCTGATGTTGATTATTGCATTTTCCACCGTGTTTAGAAATTCCCCGATGTATTGGAAATTGTCGACAGAATGCTTCATGACTTTCTGGCTATTGCGCTCTATGATCTGCGTGATACTATCCATCAGGCTGTCGGCCTGCTGTGGATTGAGCCCCACGCGTGTACCACCGTTATTGCGGTCCATTCTGTTCTTTGTTCGTCCTTCTTCCTGCTGGAGGTCGAGCTCCAGGTCTGTTGGGGTGTTAACCATTGAGGCCCCATTGTGACTAGAGTTGACCATTTGATCCTTCGCATCAGTCTCCTGTTCCTCCTTCTGGTTGGTAGAAGCCACTTCATTTTGGGACGGTTCCTATCGTTCCACTATTTGGTCCGCTTCAATGTCCTTCGGATCGGTAGGGACTTTCCATTCCTCTGGCTAATGGGTGATGATGTCATCAACCTCGGCTTCACTGAGCTTGTACTGTGTTCTTACCCATTGCTTGGTTGGATCTGTGTGTGCTCAGAGGTAAATCATGTGCATCTCAACAGATAACTAGGAAATGGACTGATACTTCGTCGTAGCCTGCAGTGTGATCCAGGGTATCATCATTGCATCCATCTGCATCCTCTCGAGCCAAACGTAGAACTAGATAACATTCTCCTACTGGCGCTCCTTACCGGTCATTGCACCATCGCATACTTGGGGTTCCGTGAGGTCCACGCCTTGGTAGTCGTCTGGTTCCCTCCATGCTTTTAAGGCAATTAGGAGGAGTAACCACGAATACATGAAAGGCCATCCATTTTCCTGGGAATCATATGCATCCTCAGTGAGTTCATGTAGTAGGAATTGAGCCCAGTTCAACCTTTCTCCTTCGGCGCATTTTTCTGCTGCTGTGATGACCCATGAATTGCATTGCATCGGTCGGTTTTTCCTTGTTACTTTGACCGCCAGTATTTTTGCTGCGACTCGGACTGCCTAGTTGTTAATGGTGTGGATCAGGTAACCCCAGGAATCCTTCTGTACCTCATTGACACGACTGATCACTGGTATGGAGACATTATCTTATATCTCCAAACCCAACGTTTTCGGTCTGATCTCAACCACGATGAACGTCGTCGCATAAGACACCATGCCAAATACTATTTTATCATTAGTGATACTTTGTACTGTTCACACAGGGTCTTTCGACAGGGGTTCACTCTGTCATCAACAACACCAACAACTCCTTATTCACCAGCCCGGAAAGGAGTTACCCTTCCCAGCAACACTCGGTAAGCAAGTGAGGTCTCACCCGAGGCGGATAAGGGTGCTGCAGGAACCAAGCTTCCATAGTTGCGAAGAAGATATGTGCACGTTAACCAGAGATTACAATATTTACGACAGTCTATTTAACCAAACATTCGCATATTTATCTCAAAGCATATTCAACAACATATTCACGTTAACAAACAACATGTATCAACACAAATCAACAGAAAGCATTTAAATAACCCATCATCGCATAACAACATAATTCATAACCAAACATCTTCATTCATTAACATCTGTGGAACAAACCTTGCAGGGAATAGTCAACAAAATCCAAAAGATCGCATTAGTTTTCAAAACTTAGATGCCCTTAGGCTTACAATCTTGTTCTATTTATATGTTTTTCTCTTATTACAATTTGGTCCACCTGACCGACTCAACTAATCTAACAACTCTTATATTTCCACAAAACGTGGCAAAAGGTCCTTCTTCCGCGACATGACCCTTTTGCACCTATCGGCTTCCGCACTTCCTGCGGATCTATCCCTTGCCAACATGCCCCCAACACAAACTTGTGGCTCGTCCCAAGCCACTTCAGCTGGACACTGTTGGTTTGTTGTACTACTGCTGAAAGTCATTGTAGGCAGTCCGTATCTGGTCGACTATTTCTTTGACTGAATCGCAGAGCTGTGTACTTTCTGTTACCTGCTGTTGCGTTGGATGGTCACACACCTTCTATCGTGCCTCCTGTAACTGTTCCTGTACCTGTACCTGTTTCATCTCTGGAACTATTCTGGCAATGAGGGCTTCAACCTTTGCTTGAAGTTCATTCAAATGTGCCGCTCGGCGTTGCTTCCTTTCGTCAGTTTTTTCTGCTTGTTGCTTCATAGTCTAGAGTTCTGCAGTCTTCATCATCCGTATCATTGTGGGAATCATTTTAAATGATCCTTTAAATGTCTCCAACTGTTCTTCGGCTTCACAGAGCGCGTTCTTTAGTGCAACTAGCTGGTCATCATCAACCAATCTATCCCAGATTTCTGTAAGGCTTACTGCCACCTGTTGGGTTGCCTGTTCCATATCCCGAATCTCTGCCACTGCTTCCTCTATCACTGTTTGACGACTTTGAACTTGTGCAGGTGGAGTGCTGGGTGTAACTCGAGTTTGCAGCTCCTCATTTTACTTTTAGACTTCAGTGACAGCGACTCCTAACATCACAGCCTGGGCTTCCGAGGTAATATCCGAATCTATCTCAGATTTTTCACATGCCTGCGCAAGTGCTTGTTCTAGCCGCGTCCTTTCCTTGACAACCTTTCTTTGCTCAGTGAGTGCAATAGCCTACTCCTGGATAACCTTCTCTTTTTGTGCCAGGGTTGCTTCCAACCGATCTTTTTCTACAATCGCTTATGCTTTTGCTGTGATAGCGGCGGTATGTTTGGCCTGAAGGTGTTCTACTTTGATCTCACTCTGTTGTAATTGCTTCATATATTCGACCATTTTGTTATGTATTGTAACCTTGCAGTCACGGATCTCTGCACTTGTTGCTGTTGGGACGCGGTGTAGGGTTAACATTGGGAGCAGGTTGAAATCGACCATTTCCAAGTCAACCTTTCGAATATCAATATCCAGGGTGTCGTCTCCTGTCAGGAATACATGGGTTTCAACCTGGATGATGCATTGTTGGGTGCCTATGGCTACCTCGACTCTAGGGTTCGGCTGGTTATGGTCAACGTCTCCATGTGGTACCCTGATGTTGATTATTGTATTTTCCATCGTGTTTAGCAATTCCCCGATGTACTGGAAATTGTCGGCGAAATGCTTCGTGACCTTCCGGCGATTCCTCTCTATGATCTGCGTGATACTATCCATTAGGATGTCGGCCTGCTGTGGAGTGAGCCCCACGCGTCTACCATCGTCGTTGCGGTGCATTATATTCTTTGTTCATCCTTCTTCCTGCTGGAGGTCAAGCTCCGAGTCTGTTGGGGTGTTAGCCATTGAGGCCCCATCGTGACTAGAGTTGACCATTTGATCCTTCGCATCAGTCTCCTGTTCCTCCTTCTGGTTGGTGGAAGCCACTTCATTCTGGGACGGTTCCTGTCGTCCTACTGTTTGGGATGCTTCGATGTCCTTCGGATCGGCAGGGACTTTCCATTCCTTCGGCTAGTGGGTGATGATGTCATCAAGCTCGAATTCACTGAGCTTGTACTGTGTTCTTACCCATTGCTTGGTTGGATCTGCGTGTGCTCGGAGGTAAATCATGTGCATCTCAACAAATAACTAGGCAATGGACTGATACTTCATCGCAGCCTGCAGTGTGATCCGGGGTATCATCATTGCGTCCATCCGCATCCTCTCGAGCCAAACATAGAACTATATAACATTCTCCTGCGGGCGCTCCTTATCGACCGTTGCCCACAAGTTCTGGTACCTTGCACCATCGCATACTCGGGGTTCCAAGAGGTCCACCCCTTGGTAGTTGTCTGGTTCCCTCCATGCTTTTAAGGAAATCAGGAGGAGTAACCATGAATACGTGAAAGGTCATCCATTTTCCTGGGCATCATATGCGTCCTCGGTGAGTTCATGCAGCAGGAATTGAGCCCAGTTCAACCTTTCTCCTGCAGTGCATTTTTTAGTTGCTGTGATGACCCCTGAATTGCATTGCATCGATCGATTTTTCCTTGTTACTTTGACCGCCAGTATTTTTGCTGCGACTTGGACTGCCCAGTTGTTTATGGTGTGGATCAGGTAACCTCGGGAATCCTTCTGTACCTCATACTTTATAGCCAACTGCTCGGCTACTCTCTTATCATTATCCTTTCCCTGGAAAAATTTTGATGTGTCGGCTCCATCTTGTGGTAGGCCGGTGATTTTGGCGACGAGGTCGATGGTAACTGGGATTCTCTCATGTAGCCACAGGGATCGGTCATGGAAGCATGCAAGGATTTGATTGATGCATGCGTTGACTTGTTCCAGGCACCCGAAATGTGGTAGAAGGGTGATGCCAAAAAACCCTGATCATGCCAATCCCTATGCCCATTCCCTCAGTTCCTTCATGGTTGGGCCACCCGCATGGGGGACGTCCTCGTAAGCTTCTGCATACTATTTGAACTTAGCTAGGTTGTGGTCAGTGTATTGTAGTCTCTACAGCTTGGTGGTAATGTCCCCAATTGTCTTAACCCCTGGAGATACCGGTGTGACTGCAATGGTGTATCTGTCATTTTTGTTAATCCGCAGCGCGGGCGCCCCGGCCTGACGAGGCTGAATGTATTCTAAAAGCATGGGACTGTCATATCCCTCCTGCACCTCTTCAACAGTGGGGTATTCTGCAGTGCCATTCTTGTTTCGGGTGGATTCCGGGGTGGCTTTCTTTTTATCCCAACCACTATCGGGAGGTCGTGTCGCACTTCTCTTCTTCTTGTGTGGAATTGACGACATGACTTCGGGCTGCTCCTGAACAATTGGTGTGGTTTGTGTTCTTTCAGTGCTGGTGCTAGACACAGACACTTCCATTCGGCTTCTAGAGTACTACAGTAACTGGACCTGCTTCCCCGTTGCCCTCTATATAGCAGTTGGTAATGTCCACCCGTTCGAGGCCATCATTGTCGATTCTTGTCGCGATTCACCAAATTCATCGCTTGTGCTGGGTATTAAATCCCGGTGTCTTGGGTTTGACGTTGTTCGGTATGGTATAAATGTCACTTCTAGCGTATTTAATGCCGGATTGGATTAGTACTCGTCGTGGCAGCTTCCGTCTTGGGCCTATCATGGTGACCGCTTTTTTTGATTTATTATGATTCGTGTGATACCTACTTTTTTTTTAGCACTGCGGTGATAGGTGGTGCCATACTATCGATACCATATCACAGGGTTTGGTCTTCGCATTGGAGGATGCCGTTTGTGGTTGCAAATTTATTGCGATCACATATTCATCTATCTCAAACTCATCCTCCGAGGTGTGAATGTCTTGTCTCTCTAAGGACCTTGTTGGAAATAAGTCCCGAAATTCATGCAGCAGGTCCACGATTTCCGTAGTAATTGATTCATCCCAATGCTTTTCAACATTCGTGACATTCAGGGTCTCCGTCGATCCAATGGTTACCTTCATAATCTTCAGTGGTTGATTGTACTTGGTGATGGGTAGCTTAGGTGCCATCCCATCGTTGTTATCATTCTATTTTCCTACGACGTTGTAGCAGTTCCTCCTTCTTTTGGGTGTCATGGTCCATCGGAGTTCTGATAGCTGCGCTGTCGGTTCTGCCTCAAAAATATTCTTCTTACTTATCTGAAGTGCATTATGGATGAAGGGATTCTTATCGGAGAGGGAGAACGTTTGGCTAAAGCCAATTGTTAACTGATCCCAAGAAAGTGTACCAAATCGTAGCTCCACTGTGACATACCAACTCCGCGGTACTTCATCCAACATATGCACAAAGGCATGCACCCACTCCTGCTCTGGTCGCGCTACCCATTGGTGCTGACAAGCCTTTACATGTTTGTTTGGGTTACCCTGGCCATCATATTTTTGTCAGTTCCATGCTGTGGTGTCGTCAAAACGTACCTCCAGGAGGCGTCGGCATAGTGGCCAGTTTGATATCCTTGATTTATGCGCTTCCCACCAGCGCGCAGGAGTAGCCTCCAAGGCTTCCTACAGGGCCAAGAGTCTTTGTGGTTTCGCTACCTTTCCTTCGAATTTTGTTAAGAAGGTGCTCAAATTTGGTAACCCTTCGTACGTTGGTAATGCGGACTCCTTAGTAGCCACCCAACGCACAGACTGTGTACATCTGTGAAATGATACTTCATGAAGTCGGTTTTTCCAATTCTCTAGTGCCTACTCTGAGTCTGAAGAAGCTGAGCTAGAGCTGCGCCATTCCAACTCCCCTTCATCAGTTGGATTGATGTAATCTTCAGAAATATTATATAGGCTATCCCATCCTTCCCTATCTTCATCTTTGGTGGGATCTACATATCATTGTCCTTCCGCAGGGTCTAGTGGTACGACAACCCTTATTTCCCGATCTTCAAATGACATGATCTGCTTCTTGAAATTGATGATTGCCTGATTTTCCATTGCCCAGTCGATTCCCAATAGTGCTGGATACAAACATGTGTTATCTACTATCTCTATAACATCGAAATCGACATATGTTTGAAGTACTTCGATTTCAACGGGAAGTTGACACACTCGGCCTAGAGGGGTGACCTTGCTTTGGTTTGCCAATCGTAGCTGTACTGGTGACCAAGCCATTTGTGGTTTTCCCATTGTTTCCCATGTTTTTTTTGTCAGAATGTTCACGTCTGACCCTAAATCCAAAATGATGGAGTCGACATCGAACACTCTGATTTGTGCCGACATCCTCATTTCTCTACCTGTCTTCCTTTTCTTATGTATGTGATTAACCCTGGGTTCCTGACGTCCGCCTTCTTGTCGACTCAATAGCCTGGATATCTCCTCCAATGCCTCCTCATCTTGTGCCAACGCGAAGCAGCTCTCTAGGAAGGCTCTTAAGGTAGTGTCCTTTCTCTGCGACTTCGTCCAGTCGAACGTTGGCGACATATCATAGATTTCTTCTTGAAGAGGTACGTTCCTCATCCGTCACAGCACCTCCTGCCGTGCCTTTAGGAAGGTGTCTTTTTCTTCCCCTACGTCAAACATAACATTTTTCTTTCCTGCTAGTCGAACAATAGGCTCTGGTCTGTCAACTCCCATTACTACTCCTCCTCGCGTTACTATTCCTACTGCCATAGAGTGTCTCCTGTCTTCTGCTTATATTTTTTGTACTGCTGGTTGGTTTTGATTCTGGTTTTGGTTCGACGGGGTCGGTAGGTTCTTCGTTTTCCATTTGGTGATGAGCTGTGGGAAATATTCTACCGCGTGGTCTATTCTGCTGCAATATGTGCATTGAGAGGATTGACTCGAGCAATCCCTTGCGAAATGTCCTTGTTGCCCACAATTATAACATGTAGGAGGTCCTCGGCTCCGTCCAGTGGCCCCTCCCCTTCCAGCTCCACCACCACGTCCTTCCTGGAATCCTCCACCAAATCCTCCGCGTGGCGGTCCGTACTGCGCCTGCTCGTACTGTGGTTGCTGATATTGTGGTTGTGGGTATTGTTGATACAACGATTGCTAGTACTATGGTTGCAGATACTGTGGTGTGCCATATGGTAGTTTCCCATACTGTCCTTGGTCAAATTGCGGCGTCTGCATAAACTACGGTTGTTGCTGGGCATACTGCGGCTGTTGCAGTCCCAGTTGTTGCTCTTCTCCCTTTACTAGGTATGTGTCCATGTTCCGTTCTTGCAAAAAATCGTGTGCTCTGCAATCCTTTTCGTCATGCCCCACTGATCGAGAGAATTTACAATACAGACTCCCCGGTTTTGACACTATCTTCCGTAAATATATGCAGTCCTCTGGTTGATGCCCCCTGGCCTGGAAAATGGGACACCATGGTAGACCTTCCTGGCAAAGGGGGTTCGGCGTCCCTGAATTCAAATATTGCTAAAACACTGAACAGTTATCCTTACGATGGACTTCCATCCTGCATCTGGTGCACCATACATCTGCGCAGTTATTTTTCCCTTGCTTCATGTCCTCCAATTGGAGAGTCAAAGTAGCCAATTGTGCTTGAATTTTATCCATTCCAGCCCCAGTCTCTCCGATCGATGAAGCCTCTAGTTTAATCGCGATTTCTAATGCTTCGGCTTGATCTGCAACCTTCTGCTGCATCAATGGTCCTCTAATATGTGGTACCAGCCCGACGATAAACCACTCTTTATGCTGTAGGTCATTTATTGGAAAACTGACTTTCGCTATCAGTGTCTTGTATCTCTGATCAAACTCCCATACTGGTTCATTCGGGTATTTCCTAATCTCTTTGAGCTCAGTAATGTACTGTGCTTCTGACTTGGGTTTTTTAAATTCCTGAATCATCGCTGCTTTGATTTTTGCCAATGTTTTCCCTGGAACCTTAGTATATTTTATGAACCAGTCTAGCGCACGGCCCCGAAAGGTCGTCTCCAACTGCCCCTTTTTGATGTCTTCATTTTGGATCTGCTTCACGGTCCACACTACTTCACATAAAAACCAAAACTGTTCGGGATCCTCCGTCCCGCTTCCTACAAAACTCGACATCTTCGTATTGTCCGCCATCGCGATGTTCCTACTATTGTTACTTACTGAAGCACTACTTTTCCCACTACATGTGGGACAGCTCTGCGAATTATTTGTGGTGTTTCCTTTAAATTGATAGGTGGCATGCGGGGTTGAAGGTATGTGGTAGCTTACGATCCTCCCTTCTTCTGGGGTAGCCTGGTCATCGCCTTCCTCCTCGTAATAAGGGAGCCCTGTCCTCTGTGGCCCTATTGCATAGTCTTCCCTTCCGGTCCTCTCGAGGGACTCTTCCTCAGTCCTCCTCCTCTTATCAGGACGCCAAAATATCGTTCCACTTATCAAGTTGCCACAGTCTTCCTCAACTTCCCTTAGAAATTCATTGTCGCTCATGTCCATCTACCTTGCATCTTTCCTAGCGGATCCATAACCATGCGATACCTAAAACCCCTGCACACCAATCTATCTACTCATCGGAGGTCATTTTCATCATGCCCTCTTCGCACACCAGCATCTTAATCCACAGGTTCAACAACATGACAAACCTACCCCTTGGTCCCCTGAAAAATCGTCTCTTCGCGTCGATGTTAGAACTGTTGGTATCTACTGCAAACTCAGTGATGTACCCCTCTAGGATACTATCAATCCAGAAATCAACAACGCTTGATACTGTATTGTTGGCTTGCTTCAGCTGTCGAATTAGTTCTGGAGTCCACTGATCTATTCTAATACTCTGGTTGGTATGTCCTCTGAATGTCAACTGAGCGAGCCACTGCTGTAGTATTATTGGGAATACGACAAAGAATATCTCATGGATATCCGAGTATATGTTCTTTTGTAACCAACTTTCTACTGTCTCTACCGGGTTCCTCCTTTATTATTTCAAAAACTCTTCTTCTTTCTGACTGAACCACTCTTGGATCTCTGGTTTCGTCGGATGCCACAACATATCCTCTTCTTTCTTCTTAGGGTCCCGACAATGGAACCATTTTTTGACACAGGGTCTTTCGACAGGGGTTCACTCTGTCGTCAACAACACCAACAACCCCTTATTCACCGGCCCAAAAAGGAGTCACCCTTCCCAGCAACACCCGCAAAGCAGGTGAGGTCTCACCCGAGGCGGATAAGGGTGCTGCAGGAACCAAGCTTCCACATTTGCGAAGAAGATATGTGCACGTTAACCAGAGATTACAATATTTATGACACTCTATTTAACCAAACATTCACATATTTATCTCAAAGCATATTCAACAACATATTCGTGTTAACAAACAACATGTATCAACACAAATCAACAGAAAGCTTTTAAATAACCCATCATCGCATAACAACATAATTCATAACCGAACATCTTCATTCATTAACATCTGCGGAACAAACCTCGCAGGGAATAGTCAACAGAATCCAAAAGATCACATTAGTTTTCAAAACTTAGATGCCCTTAGGCTTACAATCTTTTTCTATTTATATGTTTTTCTCTTATTACAATTTGGTCCACCTGACTGACTCAACTAATTTAACAACTCTTATATTTCCACAAAACGTGGTGAAAGGTCCTTCTTTCCCAACATGACCCTTCACACCTGTCGGCTTCCGCACTTCCTGTGGATCTATCCTGTGCCAACAAGTACCATCGTGGTATCGATTCTATGTTGTGTCGTTGCCTAAATCTTGATGAATCTGAACACATCCTTAATTAATGCCACTCTGGAGCTTGTGGTGGTCATTTTTCTGGGATGGCTACAACCCAGAAAATTTTACGCGCAGGCTACTTTTGGCCTTCCATCTTCAAAGATTGTGTTGAATTGGTAAAGAAGTGCCCTCCATGTCAATTCTTCCATTCTAAGAAGTGTTCTCACCTAGCTCCACTTCATCCTGTTATTGTCGTTGACCCCTTTGGAAAATGGGGTATTGATTTCATGCGCTGTAAGCCTACTTCAGCCACGGGGCATAGTTATGTCATCGTCGTTGTTGACTATTTTATCAAATGGGATGCGTATGTAGAAGACAGAAAAAAAAACAACACTTTTCATATTCAATCATATCATCACCAAGTTTAGAGTCCCGCAAGCCATCGTAACTGACCATGGTTCCCATTTTAGGAATCATATGATGGATGAACTAAGTTCCAAACTAGGTTTTCGTCATGAAAACTCAACTTCTTATTACCCCCAGGAAAACGGGAAAGTAGAGGCAATTAATAAAGTCTTGAAAAGAATGATACAATGCATGGTGGGAACCCAAAAATCAAAATGGAACTTAGCTCTATTTTCATCCCTTTGGGCCTACAGGACTTACTTCAGTAAAAAATGAAACCCGTTTTACACCATTCCAATTGGTCTATGGCCTGGAAGCAATCCTTCCAATTGAATGTGAAATACCATCTCTCAAATTAGCCATAGAAATATTACCTAACACGACTACTGAAGAAGAACGGTTTCTATACCTAGCTAAGCTTGATGAAAGTCGTCATGATGCTGCGCTCACCAACGAGGCTCATAAAAAGTGCATTAAGTCCCAATATGATAAATACGTTCAACCTCGCATTTTTAATGAAGGTGACCTAGTCTTAACCTATGACCAAATGCACGACAAATTAGGTAAAGGAAAATTAAAATCCATGTGGTATGGTCCCTACGTTATCAAATGAGTGTTAGAGAAGGGAGCTTGTGGATTGCGATGGTATACCTTTGGGAGAGTCCCGTAACGGGATTTACCTGAATATATTTTATGTGTAGGATCATCCTGCGTAAAACACTTTGTATATACTGTATCTATAGTGTGATTTTGATTCAATTTTTGCGTGTTAGAATTCTATCTTGTACACAACTATTTATCTCGACTTGTGCTTTTATGCGCAGATGTCGGCGTACTTTGGATTCGCGGATGGTGTTAGTCGACACACTTGGAACCTTGCTTCTGTAGCATGGGTACTGTATTCCCCTGCAAGCGAGTTGATATCCTTGGGTGGCATTTTCTTAAGCCCCGCAACAAATAACATCATGGAGTATCATGCAGTCATTGAACTTCTAACTGAAGTTTCTTCTTTTGGAATCCATCATTTTATAGTCTACCTAGACTCTCAGCTTGTTGTATCTCAACTGAACCACATTTATACTATCTGTGATCCTACGTTACTTCATTTATATAGAAGGGTACACCTTCTTGAACGATTATTTGATTATATTTTATATCAACATGTACCAAGGGAATTCAACACGGTGGTTGATTTGTTAGCTAACTATATGTTGGATTGGAATCTAGCCCACTAATTCGTTAAACAATAGAGATAGATCCATATGTATATCATGTAAAAAGTGTTTATCGTGTCACATATAATATATAATGTGTTAAAAGACAAAAATTGGGATCATAACCCATACAAAAATTGGTGCTTTGGCCTACATATCATGTAAATGCCGCTAACAAAACTACTGTTCTTCGACACACTAGAAAACTTGCTTCTGCAACATGGGTACTATATTCCTCTGCTGGCGAGTTGATATCCTCGGGTGGCATCTTCTTAGGCCCTTCAACAAACAACATTGCAGAGTATCATGCAGTCATTGGAATTCTGACTGAAGTTTCTTCTTTTGGAATCCAACATTTTATAGTCTACCTAGACTCTTAGCTTGTGGTATCTCAACTGAACCGCATTTATACCATCTGTGATCCTACGTTACTTCATTTATACAGAAGGGTACGCCTCCTTGAACGATTATTTGATTATATTTTATATCAACATGTACCAAGGGAATTCAACACGATGGATGATTCGTTAGCTAACTATATGTTGGATTGGCATCTAGCCCACACATATGGATCTAGCCCACTGAGTTGTTAAAAAGTAGAGATATATCCATATGTATATCATGTAAAAAGTTTTTATCATGTCATATATAAGAGTATAATGCGTTAAAAGACAAAAATTGGGATCATAACCCATACAAAAATTGGTGATATGGCCTACATATCGTGTAAATGCCGCTAACAAAACTACTACTACAATCTAGTCACGAGGTGCATGGTTCTCATGATTGCACACCATTGCCCTAGCAACACGATGAAGAAACCTGCCAATCAGCTCTGGCACACCCACAATATGCCTATGGAGATGATAAGGTACCTCGGGAGTCCTCATCAGAGGAATGCCCGTGGTCAGTCCTTCTAGGTTCTTCTCCACATCGTGGAATCCTCCTGCCTCATCCTCCTCAGCTTGCTCCTCGCCGCCGAAGTGGTGAGGATCCTGCTGGTATTACCTCTCCTCGATCTACAACATTATACACACATATATTAGATCTTCTACGCATGATCAAAACAAAACAAAAAATAACATAAACTTGAAAAATTAAAAAACATGTTTGAAGGTCATATACCTGACTTGTCCCAGTCATCATCTTCAAGTAATGCTAATTCAATATCACCAAATAAGTCTACCCCAGCATAGGGATAATATTCTATCATCACGATCTGCTCCTCGAGCCAAGAGAATAAATCCTCAATGAATGCTAAGACTTGCAGCCCACCAAGCCGCCCAACATAATCACTCCATATCCCCATCCGTGGCTCGGATGCGGGACGACAAGGCCTCTCTATCTGTGGATGCAATAGAGGCACCCTGTCTAAAAAGAAGGTGACCAAGATACTCTCATATCTAAACTGGTTGATGGTCTCATTGCTACATTTAGTTACCTAATCTTTGATATTGGACAAGACTCCTTCACACCAGTTGAATAGCTTGGGTTCAAGGCATTCCAAGGCATAACTCATATGAGCCTTGGTCGCATGGTGAGACCCCACACTCCCCGCTACTCGAGCAATAGTGTATAAGATCGTCCTCAATGGAATATCTATCACATCAACAATGAGCACTTCCCGCTTTTCTTCCGAGATCCTTGTCTACAATATTGGGCAATGTAAGTCTATGTGGTTTCTTGAGTAGCATGGTGCCCTGTCAGATTAACTCGTGCCCTTATTTTGGAGAGACCGGTCAAAAATTAAATATCCTCGAGATCAATTTCAAGGATATGCTCTCCTATGTGGAAAGCTTGTATGTCAACATCCCACATTTGTATGATGTGATTTAATAACTTCCTTGCTTTCGGATGCCTCTTGTTTTGAAAAACTTCAATAAACCACACTCTCTTAGTGCAAATAGAGTGTTGTCATCGTTTAGGGAATCCCTATCCTCTCCTTCATGTTATCTTTCCTTCCAGTCAACCATCCTTTCTTTTCTCACTTGGAATCTCCTGCAAATCATCAAGAGAACCTCCAGTTAAAATATTGAAGCCAATTTTTATGCCAAGAGATGGGGGCAATTTTTTTATTTTTCAAAACTGTAGATTTTCGCGCCCTGGGTGTTTTAGGGAGCGCGAAAACTGATAATTTTCACACCCATGCTACTACCATAGCGTGGAATTCTTAGAATTTTCATGCCCCTCGACATAGGGAGGGCACGAAAATTTCCAGCTGCAAGTTTTGTTTCCCTAAGGCCCTTGCAAAACCCCCATCTTGCATGAAATAAAAAATTTAATGAATGAAATGAAAGAGGAGGATGAGAGGACTTACCTGCTTCATACGACGGTTGAAATGGTGCCTTGGATCTCCCGATATCGTCAGATGAAGTTTTGGTCCCAACCAAGGTAAAAATTCTCTTTGGGGTGAAAATGACCAAGTAACAATGGGTAATTCTCCATTTTACTCTCTTTTATATATTACACTTAGTCATTTTTGCCTATTTTTACTTTAAATACCTTTGTTTAGATTTTATTCTTCACATTTATTATGTCCTAATACCTTTTTCTAGGGTTGAGATCACTTTTTGACAAGTTCATTCAAGTTGTTTACACTGGTGGAGTTGTGTATTTGGCCTTCTTTGAGCTTACTTTCTCTCTTTTGTGCTCTGGATCTGAACCATGAAAGAGATTCCAAGTGCTTTTCACACTTGAGTCGTGCTTGTTAAACCTAAGTAAAATAGTGTCGAGCTTATTCTGCTTTACTCGTGCTCGTAAAACAATGAGGAAAGTATCAACTTAGTATTATTTCCTCCCTTTTTCGGACTAAGGTGATTAACTTACGAAAATGGAACCATTGGAGTTTTCTTTAAGCTCTTTTCAGACTCCCTCACCAAGAAAAGATCGCCAAGTGGACTTGTCTCTTTCACACTTGTAAAATTATTTGAAAGGTCGTCATTTGGTGGTAAGTTATCCCTTTTTTGGACCCTTTAGACTATTTACAAGAAAGGTATACCTTAGTCAGTTTATGACTAGGAGAGTTTTTCTAGATATCATTTTATACTTTTTCGGGTCCAGGGACTAAATTTTACGAAAAAGTCAAATTATGGAGTCTTCTTTAGATTATTTCAGACTCTCTAAACATGAAAAATCGTCGAGTTTTCCTTCCTTGGACTCGTGAAATTAAACATCCAAGGATCCTTATGGATTCGAACCTCTCCTTACTTGGGTTCGTGAAATGTACAAGGTTGGACTCACTTAAAAGTGGGCTATATCGAGCATCTGTTATCCTCCTCAAGCTCGTTAAAAAACAAAGAGTTACTCATCAACCATGATGGGGGAAAATATGGGAATAGATCAAGTCTATCTTTTTGGGAGCCTATGATTTTTTACCTTTGAGCATGGCATGCATCCACACCTTGTCTTCCTTGGGTATTCAGTATACATCCGGGTCATAACTACAATCGTGAGTCGTCTTATAATCAAGTCTCTTAACTTTCTCATCTCTCCTTTTAGTTTTTACCTCTGTTAATCCCTGTTACCAAGTCATATCTCATGTCGTTATATGTTCAAAGGATCAATGTTAACCTAATTCAACCTTTTGCAATATTGTCGACCTCCGCCTTTTGTGTTAGTCCATACTAATTTGATCCATTACTCCACACCACTTTCCTATATTGGTTTCGTGTCTATGATGGAGGATTCATTATGGCCCTCCTTCGACGAGTCTATTCCTGTCGATGTCAACTCATTATCCAGGAATTAGGCTTAGGAACAAACCATAGTACTTTGGTACCTGCATGCCTCAATGGAAGGTTTCCTCGTATTCGACAATAGGTTTTAATTATTGAGCTTTGATCGAATAATCCCTTGAATGTTTGACCTCAAAAAATATTTATTCACATTTGTCGGGATGTACTAGAGATACCTTGGGAATCATTGTCATCATTGGTGATTACCCTCATACTTGTTAATGGCTCACATCATTGACTAGTAATCAAGTAGTCTCTGTCATGTTCAACTTCAACACCTTGTAATCACATGGTCAAATTCGTATTGCTTTGGGATCGGGTAGAAGACCCTAGATCATTCTGATGTTTCTTTCACGTCCAGGTTGCGATGGCGATTGTTGAGTAGGTACCCAGATAGAAATTATGTTGGTGACCTCATTGATGTACTGTCACATAGATCCACTCTTGTATTGGTCGTGGCTGTGTCATTGTATTATCATGGATCTACGCTTGTTCCTAGTAGCCATGATTTGTCTTCAGTCCTTGTCGAGTCAATACTATCATGGATCTGGGATGTATTGGTCGGAAACCATGATTTGAGTTGATTGTTCTGAGCATGGGTATGCCCGCCTCGGAGTTATTTGGCATATGCATCCAACCTCCTTTTAGGTATATCTGCAAACTAATTTATTTGTAAAGTGTTTCGGCCATCAAATTTCTTCTGACCTCACACTTTATGGGGCATCTGTTATACCTCAAAGTCCCACTGTGAACTCCATTTCGAGTCTTCATGTCATATCACCATGTGGAACCTAATGGTCCTACCTCCTACCAATTGTTGAGACTCATTTCTACCTTATTGGTCCCCTCCTTGGCCTTCCTTGGAGGCAAATCCAATTGATGATAGCCGAATGCCACCTCATTGAGCCAAATTCCATTTCATTGAGCCAACTTTACCCCTATTTTCGCGCCATGCTAGTGGTGCAAGGTGCATAAATACAACATTTTTGCGCCCTGCATGCCTGCAGGGGCTCGGAAATAACAACATTTTTCGCGCCCTGCATGCCTGCAGGGGCTCGAAAATTACAACATTTTTCGCGCCCTGCATGCCTGCAGGGGCTTGAAAATTACAACATTTTTCATGCCCTGCATGTCTGTAGGGGCGCGGAAATTCCTTAACAACCTCTTTAACTTGGATTGTGGATCTTAGCTCCGGGGAGATATTCTTGGGATTGGGGTTCCCTTTGAATCTCACCTCATCCTCCCTCTTTAGCCTGGTTCAACTCCTTGCTCCACCATTTACTCACCTAGATCCACCTTCCTCTGTTAGTAATTGGCCTCCCAAATCCTATAAGAAGGAGGCCATCCATGAGCTAAGGAGAGAACAATTGGAGGCATCAAACCTATGGTCTTGGGGGTTTTGTAGAGATAGCAAGAGGAGAAGCTTGAAAGGAAGTGCCATTGCTTTGGACATCAAGGTGAAACACTTGTAATTATCTTCTTTGGTTTCTATAATAAGATAACTTAGCCTATTCTTCCCACTTCATGTATTTAATGGTGAATGCATGAAATTGTTTATGTTTCATAGTTAGATCTTGGTTTATATATATACTGCTTTGAAGAAGGTATTGTCTTCTATTCTTTAACAGGTTCTCAATTATATGATCAAAGATCGTAATTGGAGCAATTCGAGAGAAGTGAGGAAAACCATCGAGTTGAAGGTATGTCATTTATCTGTCCCTCTTATCCATAATTCGTTAGTCTTTGTATGAATCAGATTTAGGAAGAATCTAGTGTCTATTTTTTTGTTTCTATCATAAATTGAACATCTAGGAGTCTAGTTTGGTTTATGAGAGGGTTTAACTATCCGTAGAAAGAATTCTCTAGCACACTCTTGATGAAGCATCCCAAGATTTGGAAGAAATTAAAGGGAAAATGGTTTTGAGCAAGCCTCTGTATGTTGTTATGGCTCGGCGAAAAGCTGACAGAAGGGCATGGCTACAAGATCACTTCTCCCACTTCGGAAATGAAAATGTAGTTAGCATGGCACCACCTATTCCTAGACTAAACCAGTAGATAATTTATTGTGAAGGATCAATTGTTCCTGCCTGTGATCCTAAAAGAAACATGCAAATAATTCATGGCCAAAGACGATTTGTTCCTTCCCATGCTCCTCGACTAAGCTAGCAGATAATTTATGGCCAAGGACCAATTGTTCCTTCCTGTGCTCTTGGAATAAACAAGCTACATCATAGAAATCAACTAACTGCAATATAGACCATATACCATAGTTGTGAAAATCAGTTCACATCCAAGAACTATTCAAGGAATTACACTCTCTCATATGAAAAATCTCACACAACTAGTCAAACACATAAAAATTATGCACAAGAGTATTATGTATTAACTTCTCATTATAAAAATACATCATCCAACCATATGAAAGTAATAGGCTGCTGTTAAATAACATTACATCAGTAATTTGAATGGATAAAGATGCCAAAAGAATCATCTCTCCATCAGACTTGTTAAAAATGCCCATCCCCCCTAGGTGGCAAGTTGACTTTCCAAATCAGCCCAAAAGCTCACGAATTGCCTAATTTGTGATATGAAGGTGATGTATGGAAAAAATCGATGCCAAATACGAATTTTTGATGAAAATATCATCAAGGAAAGTCTTGGGTCCAAAAAACAGTTTCCTAGGTAGACTAGCTTTTCCCCCATAGGGAAAAAGCAGTAAAAAAGCTCTAAAACTCAGAAATGCGCCCTTCTTCCTAAATCTTATCCAAAATCAGTTAGGAAAGCACCCAATTGGCCTATATAGCTTGTGTTTCACACCTTGCATATATTATTATCCTCCCATGTTGCCTTGTGGCCCACACAAGGCAATTTCCTAGTCTATTACATAGAATTAACCATAAAAGATTAATTAATGCATCTAATGTAAATAAATGACATGGTAGGAAGACTTAAATATTCCAACAACCCCTCTTAAGTCTGACTTCAATGATCTAAATATCAGAAAATGAAATACTAAGGGCCCAGTAACAAGACTTGGTCACCCTGTACAATACTGCCGGTCCACAAAAATAAGGATAAAAGGAAAACCTCATGGGAAAAACCTCCCCTCAAAACATGGACATATCAAAATTGAAAGGTTGTTGATCAACCCTTCACTACACCACATGTTCAACCATCCCAAGCAGTGATCTAAGATAGCTGAATGTCTTCTCTGTGAAATCCTTGGTGAAGATATCTGCAGTTTGCTCACCTGTGGGGCAATACTACAAATCTATGATCTGGTCATGCACTAGGCTTCTGATGTAGTGCATATGAATCTCTATGTGCCTGGTCCTCTACCTCTGTACTGGATCACATGAAACTCTAATGGAACTATGGTTGTCACAATAAATGACAGTAGGAGTACTGAAAGAAATCTCAAACTCAGACAAAATCCCCTGCAACCAAACACACTGTGTAGCAGCATTCACTGCTCCTATGTACTCTGCCTCCACTGAAGATAGTGCTATGGAATTCTATTTCTTGTTGGACCAGCAAACATGGCCACCTACAAGCATGAATACAAATCCTGATGTGCATTTCCTGTCAAGGCTATCACTAGCCCAATCTGAATCTATGAAGCCCAAGAGATCTAGGCTCGAATCTACAACATAGTGAATCCCATCACTCTTTGTGCCCTGCACATAATGAAGGATTATTTTTGAAGCCCTCCAATGTAGCCCATGTGGCTGCTCCATGTATCTTGATGCCACACTCATAGCATAAGCAAGATCTGGGCGAGTGTGTCAAGTAGAGCAAGCTGCCAATCAACTGTCTGTATAAAGTGTTGTCAAACAATGGTGTAGATTCTGCATCTTCTAGTCTAACTCCAGAAAGGAATGGAGTCTTACAAGGCTTTCAATCAGCCATCTTAAACTTATTTAACAAATCAGAAGCATACTTTGACTGACATACCTTGATTCCTTCTTTTGTTTGAGAAATCTCAAGCCCCAAAAATTGCTTAAGAACTCCCAAGTCACTCATGGAGAATGCTTGGTGCATTGCTGTCTTCAATGATGCTATTTGTTCAATTCTATCACCTGTGATCAACAAATCATCAACATACAACACTATAAACATTATAAAACCACCAACAAACTTCATATAGACATTTGGGTCAGATTTACACTGAACATAAGATTGTGACAACAGGAAATTGTCCATCTTTGCATACCAAGCCCTGGGGGCTTGCTTAAGTCCATACAAAGATTTTTTCAACCTGCAAACAAGGTTTGGATCTGATGTGTACCCCTGTGGCTGCTGCATATATATTTCTTCTTCAAGTTCCCCATGGAGAAAAGCACTTTTCACATCCATGTGATGAACTTCCCACCGCTTGGAAGCTGCCACTACCAAAACTAGTCTAATGGAGTCTTTCTGAGCTACCGGTGCAAATGTTTCATTATAATCAAGTCCTTGGACCTGATAATATCCCTTTGCCACCAAAATTTCTTTGTATTTAATGGATGTACCATCCGCTGCACATTTAGTCTTATAAATCCACTTGCATCTTACCAACGTTCTGCCTGCGGGGAGCTTGACTAGCTCCCAAGTTTCATTTTTCTGCAATGGTTGAAACTTCTCATCCATATAAATCTGCCATCTAGGATCATGTGAGGCATCCTCATATGTTTGTGGATCAGAATCTATCATCATATAGCAATTCTTAGAAAGATAAGGATCATTCACATTGAGAGCAGTCTCAAACTGTGATCTAGTCCTTCTTTGGTCATGAGGGTTGCCTACTAGTTCACCTATTGCTTGCTTGCAAAGTTTTTGCAGCCCACTTATGCCTTGTCGGTGAGTTAGAATCTGCAATATAATGATCCTAATCATCAGAAATATCAGAATAAAAAACATCAAGAACATCACTTACTTCTTCTTCAAACAGTGGTGAAGATGGTTCTCCAATTTCAACGCTCTGAGAGGGCTCTTCCTCAAACTGCACACTTCTTTCGATGAATGCTTTGTGAGTGGTCATGTTCATAAACTTATAACCTTTGTATTCCTCTGAATATCCAACAAATAAACATGGTTGGATTTGGGGCTACAATTCCCTCCTCTTCTCAAGTGGAATCCTAGCCCAAGCCTTTGGCCAAAAATCCTGAAATGAGAGATGTCAGGTTTGTGACCTGTCCAAGCCTGGAAAGGAGTGATACCTTTGAGAGGTTTTTGTGGCACGCTATTCTGAATGTAAGTGTCACAATTTATTTCCTCAACCCATATCTTGGGAGACAAATATTTTTCCTCAAGCATGCATGTGGCCATCTCCTTAAGAGATCTATTTTTCCTCTCAACAACCCCATTTTGCTGAGGTGTATATGGAACTGTATGTTGCATCTGTATGCCTGAAGAAGCACAAAATTGCTGAAAGTATGATTTCACATATTCACCACCATTATAATACCTTATAAATTTTATATACCTACCAAACTGATTCTCAACTGAGGCCTTGAATAACTTGAATAACCCAAAAACTTTTGATTTTAGCTTGATGAAATAAATCCAACAATACCTGCTGAAATCATCTATGAATGTGAGAATATATTTTGAATGATTCAATGACTCATGAGGGAATGGACCTGATATGTTAGTGTGTATAAGTTCCAATGGTGCTGTGGTTCTCTCAGTGGTGGATCTCCCATACTTATGCTAAGGGTGTTTTCCTAGGATGCAAGATTGATAGACACCTTTGGAAAATTTGATATTGGGCAGCCCAATAACCATCTCTTTCTCATGGATTTGGGAAAGGTATTTGTAGTTTAGGTGGCCAAATATTTCATGCCATAGATTGCTGGACTCATTGTCATGGGTTAATAGAGCAGAAGGTGAGGGGTTTGGCACAAAATGAGAAAACTTGTAAATTCTAGAACAATGATCAGCAGTACCAAATGCAATAATTTTTCTTGTTGAAATTTCTGCTATCTCAACATCATTGGGGGTAAAGGTTACTCTATTGGGCATCCCTGTATGGGTCATCTGATAGAATGACAGTAGGTTTTCAGCAAGTCCAGGGACATATAAAACATTATTAAATGACCCAAACTCGAGATCTATGCTACCTTTTCCTTTGCTAGAAGTTTTAGAATTGTCTCCTAATACAATATTCGGACCACTGGAAGAGTCAAGTGAAGTAAAATACTTACTTGCACACACCATGTGTCTTGAAGCTCTGGAATCAATGATGAATAATGAATATTTTGATGTGTTGGCCATTAATGCATGAACTCTCTCTTTATCATCGGAATTTTGTCCTCCATCCTTCCTCCTTGCGCTCTCTGGAAGAGGAATGTTGGCTTTCTCTAAGAGTGAAGTCAATTGGTCAATAGTTTTCTTCATGCAAGAGCTTTTAGGATGAAATCCCTTGCTGCAATAATTTCACTTTGTCCTCTCATTCTTCTTGTTCGGATTCTTCTTGAAGTTGGATGTCTCTCCATTTGAAATCTGCTTGTCTTTCCTCTCACTGGTGGGATTCTTGAAATTTCCCTTCTTCTTGCCTTTCGAACCCCTTGAATCTCCAACATCCAGACATTGGTCTTTGGATGGATTTTTAATGGCTCCCATCAAGACCAATTTGTCTTGTTCTTGTGTCAAAGACTCCATGAATTCTGAAAGTGTTGGGCTCTTCCAATTTTTAATTGCTTTCCGGGTGGAATGGAAGGTCGAGACAAAGATTGAATAGTCGAGGCCAAGCTTGGAGAGAATGGAAAAAACTAATTGCTCATCTTTCTTGTCTATACCACATTGCTTCAGCTTCAATACAAGAGACTTAAATTTGGAGAAAAAATCCTGTAGATTATCAAAATTTTGCGGGCTCAAAGAGACTAGCTCGTTATCCAATTGGTGGCCTCTCAATTCATTGGTTTTCCTGAACAATTCTTGAAGTTTCAGCCATACTTCATTGGGTGAAGTGAGGACATCAAGATGAAATAAGAGTTCTCTGGATGTAGTGAGACATAACATCCCATAGGCTTCATCCCTTTGATTATGCCATTTCGATTTCTCTACTGCTGAGGTTGGCTCAGCTTCAGTTGCCATGGTCACCCTGTAGAGCCCTTTGGTCCTCAGTAGAATCTCCATCTGTGCTTTCCAATCAAAGTAATTGAAAGGAGTGAGGATGATCTGCTGTGTGTGATCCATTGCTTCTTTGAAATAAACTTATTGACTGATTTTAGAACACTTCTGGATTCCAAAATGCGCCCCACAGAGAATAGAATTCACCTGGTGAATTAATCAATACGCCCTTCTTGATACTGTTGGATCCTGCAAGACAATCAATAGATGAAAGGAATAGATTTATGGCTCTGATACCATGTGAAACTCAGTTCACATCCAAGAACTATTCAAGAAATTACACTCTCTCATATGAAAAATCTCACACAACTAGTCAAAGACACAAAAATTATGCACGAGAGTAGATTTTTGTATTAACTTCTCATGATAAAAATACATCATCCAACCATATGAAAGTAATAGGATTCTTTTAAATAACATTACATCAGTAATTCGAATGGCTAAAGATGCCAAAAGAATCATCTCTCCATAAGACTTGTTAAAAATGCCCATCCCCCCTAGGTGGCAAGTTGACTTTCCAAATCAGCCCAAAAGCTCATGAATTGCCTGTTTGTGATCTGAAGGTGATGTATGGAAAAAATCAATTCCAAATATGAATTTTGGATGAAAATCTCATTAAGGAAAGTCTTGGGTGCAAAAAACAGTTTCCTAGGTAGACTAGCTTTTCCCCCATAGGGAAAAAGCAGTAAAAAAGCTCTAAAACTCAGAAATGCGCCCTTCTTCCTAAATATTATCCAAAATCAGTTATGAAAGTACCCAAGTGGCCTATATAGCTTGTGTTTCACACCTTGCATGTATTATTATCCTCCCATGTTGCCTTGTGGCCCACACAAGGCAATTTCCTAGTCTATTACATAGAATTAACCATAAAAGATTAATTAATGCATCTAATGTAAATAAATGACATGGTAGGAAGACTTAAATATTCCAACAATAGTAACATAGTTAAAACTATATTTCGATTGTGATAGTAACATAGCTAAAACTATATTTTGATTGTGATATAAGGTGGTGTGTAGCTATTTTATTTTGATATACGCTAGTGTGTAGAAATTAGCTCACTGCAATAGAGACCATAGTATAAATATTAGGAGTTAAAAGACTAAGAGTTAAAGATGATTTGCTTTATATGTATATATTTGGAATTATGTAGTTTGCTATTCAATAGTTTTAGCATTATGAGTTGATAAAAATAATTAGAAATGTTGAATATTGTAACTTCTAAGAATATTATATTTGTACATTATTATTCCGGAGATGTTCCATCCCTCCGAGGTGACTCTATTATGTATTCGGAGGTGTTTATTCCTCCGAGGATTTGTGGTAACTAGGGTTATTAGACCCACCATGTGGGGGTCGACCCTGATATTATATTTTAGGGGTTATTAGACTTCTCCAGGAGAGGTCGACCCCATTAGGGATTTTAGTCAGTCGGGAACTAGTATAAATAGAGGAGGAGAGCTCCTCATTTGATACATACTCACAACTCAGAAAAGTAGCGCACTTGTCTGGGAGGTCTGCACAGAAGGTGGAGAAGGAGGTCAAGTCTTGGAGCACATCTTGTATTTTGGTTGATCATCTTATTGAGGAAAGCTTTGCTGGGTTTTCTACCCCATGAGGGTTTCCCAGGGTAAATTCTGTGTCTATCTTGTGATTATGTTTCTTTCAGTGATCTTGCTAGTCTATTTGGTTTAAACTTAACATGGTATCAGAGCTAGCCTGAATAGGACATCTTTCACAAGGTAAGAATATCTCTCTCTCTCTCCGGTAAAAATTAGGGTTTCTGCAAAAAGTTGGTATTGTTTAATTCTGATTACATGGCTGGATAGCCCTTCTCAAAACCAATCTTTTGAGCCATAGATCGAACTTTTTGGTTGGGTAGAACTTCGGGAAAGTGAAACCCTAGTTTTACTAAAAGTGCGATAAACCAGAAATTGGTTTCTGCAAAAAGTTGGTATTGTTGAATTCTGATTACATGGCTGGATAGCCCTTCTCAAAACCAATATTTTGAGCCTAGATCAAACTTTTTGGTTGGGTAGAACTCCGGGAAAGTCAAACCCTAGTTTTACCAAAAGTGCGATAAACCAGAAATTCTGTCCCAGGATCCGAAAAATTAAAAGGGTTAAAGTTTCCAGGTAAGTACTATTCTTGTCTCTTGGAATCCCCCAAGAGAAGATGGCTCCAAACACTAAGCTTGAAGACAAGCTAGAAGGTATAGAAAATTTCCGGGCATGGAAATACATAATTGGTCTCATTCTTGAAGAGAATGATCTTGCTCATTATGGCAAGGATGATGTTGCAGAACCTGAAGGAGATGAAGCCAAAGAGAAGCATAGGAAGGATTTGATTAGGGCTAAGAGAATCATAGCTAATTCCATTAAAGACCACTTGATTCCCCAAGTGGCCTCCAAGAAGACTCCAAAGGAAATGTATGATGCCCTAGGAAGAATGTATGAAGGAAAGAACATCAATAGGAAGATGAACCTAAGGACTCAGTTGAAGAGTACCAAGATGCACAAAGGAGAATCCATTCAAGACTACTTCTCAAGGGTCTCCCAAATCAAGGAGCAACTAGATGCCATTGGTGATACTCTTGATGAAGATGAACTTGTGATGACTGCTCTAAATGGTCTCACTAGACCTTGGGAATCATTCATACAAACCATGTGTGCCAGAAAAGAAAGCATGAAGTTTGATGTAGTATGGGAGGATTGTGTTCAAGAAGAGGCCAGTGTAGCCAACAGAGAGGTTCTTCTCAAAGAGGATGACCAAGCCTTGGCCACCCACACCAAAAGAGAAAAAAGGGGCCACTTCAAGAAAGTGAACCACAAAAGGTCTCAACCCTCTCATAGATTCAAAAGGAAAGGAGGAACAAACTCAAAAAGAGACCTCTCCACAGTCCAATGTTTTAATTGTCTTAAACTAGGACACTATGCTAGAGACTGTACTTTACTAGAAAAGAAGAAGAAGAAGTTTGTCCACAAAAGACATCATGCACATATGGCAGAAGATGATAGTGAAGAAGAAGAAGGAGAAGAAGAAGAAGAAGAAGAAGAAGAAGAGGAAAGGCCTCGATGGAAAAGATCTAAAGTAAAGAAAGAAGATCCAAAAGAATATGTCCTATTTTCTGCACTCTCTGGATCTGTGTCTCCTAGTGAAGATACATGGCTCATTGACAGTGGTGCTTCAAAGCACATGACAGGTCGAAAGAAAACTCTCTCAAGAATTGAAGAAAATTCTTCACCACAAAAGGTATCTCTAGGAGATGATTACCAATATCCCACCAAGGGGATTGGTGAAGCAAACTACAAGCTAGATTCTGGAACACCCTTGAAGATGAAAGAAATTTTATATGTGCCAGGATTGAAGAAGAACCTACTCTCTATCTCAGCACTAGATAAGAAAGGTTTTAGAGTTGCCTTCATAGATGGTCAAGTACTCATGTGGTCCAAAGGAAAATCAATTAAAGATGCAGTTGTCATTGGTGAAGAAGAAGGAGGTCTCTATAAGCTCAAGGGTCATCTAGAGGTTGCCCTTGCTCATGAAACCTCTAGCCCCAATGAGCTATGGCATAGAAGATTAGCTCACATTAACTACAAAGCCTTACCCTATGTAAGCAAGGTGGTCATAGGATTACCAGATTTGAAGGTTGATCATGATGGCTCATGTAAAGGATGTAAGAAAGGGAAGAATGTCGAGAACCCCTTTCCAAAGAGTGAAACAAAGACTAAGAACATTTTGGAGCTAATACACTCAGATGTATGTGGACCAATGCCCACCACTTCTCTAAGTGGGTTTGAATACTATCTTTCATTCATTGATGACTATTCAAGGAAAACTTGGATATACTTTCTAAAAGGTAAGAATGAAGTCTTTGGAAAATTCAAAGAGTTCAAGGCTCTAATAGAAAATCTCTCAAAAAAGAGAATCAAGATTCTCAGAACAGATAATGGCAGAGAATATACTTCAAAGGACTTTGAAGACTTTTGTAAAGAAGCCGGAATTAAGAGGGAACTAACCACTCCCTACAATCCCCAACAAAATGGGGTTGCTGAGAGGAAAAATAGAACCATCATGGAAGCTGTAAAGACTATGATACATGACAAAGATCTACCCATGTATCTATGGGCTGAAGCAGCTAAGACAACAGTATATGTGCAAAATAGACTATCCCATAGTGCTCTTGATTTCAAGACTCCAGAAGAAGTGTTTACAGGAAAGAAGCCTGAGGTAAGTCATCTTAAGATATTTGGGTGTCCTGTGTACATCCACATTCCAAAAGAAAAGAGAACCAAGTTGGATCCTTCTGGTAAGAAGGGAATATTTGTTGGTTATTGTGAATCATCCAAGGCCTTCAGAATTTTCATACCAGGTTTTCATCATATAGAAATACGTAGAGATGTAACATTTGATAAAGAAGCAGCTCTCAAGAAATCCAGGAAGTGCCAACTTGAAGAAATCTATGAAGAAGATACACCTCCTAGAACCACAGAGGCTGTGCACATCCCTGAAGATGATTCACTAGAGGATCATGACATGTTGGAACCATAAGAAACTCCTATTACAGATTTATCTAAGAAAAGAAGGCCAGCATGGGCTAGAGATATTATTCAAGGAGCTGAAAGATATGGAGCTCCTGAAGGCTCCACTAGAGAAAGAAAGAAACCAAAGCTAGTATCCATCTATATGGCCTTGATGTGTGATCTTGCAGATCAACAACCTACTAGCTATGAAGAGGCAGCTCAGAAGAAAGAATGGGTAGAAGCAATGACAGAAGAATATCAGTCAATAATGAAAAATGATGTTTGGGATGTAGTTCCCAAACCAAAAGATAAAAGTGTGGTTTCTTCCAAATGGATTTTCAAGATAAAACATGCTGTAGATGGTAGCATTGAAAAATACAAGGCAATATTTGTAGCCAGAGGATTCTCTCAGAAGGAGGGAATTGACTATGAAGAAACATTTGCACCAGTTGCTAAGTATACTTCAATAAGAACTATCATGGCACTTGCATCTATGATGAAGTGGAAATTACATCAAATGGATGTTAAGAAAACTTTTCTGAATGGTGTAACTGAAGAAGAAGTGTACATAGAGCAACCACAAGGGTTTGAGGTTAAAGACGGGAGAACTCATGTATGCAAACTGAAAAAGGCATTATATGGATTGAAGCAAGCTCCCAGGGCTTGGTACGGAAGGATTGACAATTTCTTAATAAGCATGGGCTTTACCAAGAGTAAAGCTGATCCCAATCTTTATCTCAAAGTGATGGATGATGAACCAGTTATACTGTTGTTATATGTAGATGATCTATTTCTAACCGGAAATGAGAAACAAATTATTGAAAGCAAGAAGAAGCTTTCTTCAGAATTCGAGATGAAAGATCTCGGACTAATGCACTACTTCTTAGGTCTAGAAGTATGGCAAGAACCAAAAGGAATCTTTCTAAATCAAGGTAAGTATGCTGTGGAGATTCTAAAAAGATTTTATATGTAGGAGTGTGAACCCATGGCCACTCCCATGGAATCCAACTTGAAATTATTAGTTGATGACTCATCGGAATTAGTGGATCTAACTCTATATAGACAAATCATTGGGTCTT
This sequence comes from Larix kaempferi, assembly GCA_027924585.1. Classification (NCBI taxonomy): domain Eukaryota; kingdom Viridiplantae; phylum Streptophyta; class Pinopsida; order Pinales; family Pinaceae; genus Larix; species Larix kaempferi. Next base: position 2,790,324 of record BSBM01000765.1, on the reverse strand, counting down.
TGATGTATTTAACAAATACCAGGCCAGATATATGCTTTGCTGTAAATACCCTAAGTCAGTATCTAGTAGAACCTAGAAAGGTTCACTTAATAGCTGCAAAGCATGTAATGAGGTACCTAAAAGGTACATTAGATTTTGGTCTATATTATCTTGGAGGTCATGAACTCAGATTACATGGTTACTCAGATTCTGATTGGGCAGGAAGTGTCTCAGACAAAAAGAGTACATCAGGTGGATGTTATGGTCTTGGATATGCTATGATTTCATGGTTCAGCAAGAAACAATCTAGTGTGGCTCTCAGTACTGCTGAAGCAAAATATATAGCTGCCTGCTCTACCAGCTATGAAGCAATATGGCTTCGAAAGCTATTATATGGAGTGTTTGACTTAGAAATGGATCCCACTGTGATTATGTGTGACAATCAAAGCTGCATCAAGATGACAGAAAATCCTATATTCCACGATAAGTCAAAACACATAGAGATTCGATACTTTTATATACGAGATATGGTGCAGAGAGGAGCTATCAAGCTCGAGTATGTGAGCACTGAGGATCAAATTGATGATATCTTGACCAAACCTCTATCTCGATTGAAATTTGAATACTTCTGAGACAAGCTTGGTGTAATTCAAAAGGACTCTCCTCGAAAGGGGGAGTAATATAGTCACTGATAATGAGATTGTCTTATCAACAAGCAAGATCGATGATGAGGCTACCTGCTTACTACACCTGGATACCTAGAAACATTTATATTTAGGACTCTTATACTTAGAATACTTATACTTATTTTTCTTTTGATGATAGATGTATTAGTGAGAATACATGCTTTTGATGATAGATGTATTAGTGAGAATACATGCTATATGTATTGGTAAGAATACATGTTTTGATGATAAGATGTATTGGTAAGAATACATGCTTTTGAGGATACATGTATTGATTAATGTACTTGTATGGTTGAGGATACTTGTACCTGTATTAATGAGGATACATGTGAGGGATTGTATCATCCTTGAACACTTGTTCTAAAGTGAGCCGTAGACAAGTGTCTCCGAGAAAGAAGAGGGATTGTATCATCCTTGAACACTTGTTCTAAAGTGAGCCGTAGACAGGTGTCTTCGAGAAAGAAGAGGGATTGTATCATCCTTGAACACTTGTTCTAAAGTGAGCCATAGACAGGTGTCTCCGAGAAAGAAGAGGGATTGTATCATCCTTGAACACTTGTTCTAAAGTGAGCCGTAGACAGGTGTCTCTGAGAAAGAAGAGGGATTGTATCATCCTTGAACACTTGTTCTAAAGTGAGCCGTAGACATGATGTCTCCGATAAAGAAGTCCTGAATGAACAGGTAGGGGATTGTATCTTCCGTGGACTTCGGTCCCAGAATTGAGCCGTAGACATGATGTCTCTGATAAAGAAGTCCTGAATGAACAGGTAGGGGGTTGTATCTTCCCCGGACTTCGGTCCCAGAATTGAGCCGTAGACATGATGTCTCCGATAATGAAGTCCTGAATGAACATGTAGGGGATTGTATCTTCCCCGGACTTCGGTCCTAGAATTGAGCTGTAGACTGGGTCTCCGATAATGAAGTCCTGAATGAACAGGTAGGGGATTGTATCTTCCCCAGACTTTGGTCCCAGAATTGATCCATAGACATGATGTCTCCGATAATGAAGTCCTGAATAAACAGGTAGGGGATTGTATCTTCCCCGGACTTCGGTCCTAGAATTGAGCCGTAGACTGGGTCTCCAATAATGAAGTCCTGAATGAATAGGTAGGGGATTGTATCTTCCCCAGACTTTGGTCCCATAATTGATCTGTAGACTGATGTCTCTGAAAATTGAAGATAGGATTGCATCATCCCTAGACATGAGACTTGTCTTAAAGGTACATGTGAGGACTGCATCGTCCATGAACTGGGTTCAAAATGTACATGATGGGATTGCATCATCCCTAGACATGAGAATTGTCTTAAAGAGATAAGGACTGATCATCCTGGAACTTGATCGGATTGTATCATCCATGGACCTATGTCCTAAAGAGAGCAGGATTGATCTTCCTGTAATATGATCATGTGATGACGATGCCGATGATCGTGTGATGACGATGCTGATGATCGTGTGATGATGATGCTAATGATCGTGTGATGACAATGTCGATGATCGTGTGATGACGATGCTGATGATCGTGTGATGACAATACTAATGATTGTGTGATGATGATGTGGATGATCGTGTGATGACGATACTAATGATCGTGTGATGACGATGCGGATGATCGTGTGATGACAGTGCCGATGATCGTGTGATGATGATGCTGATGATCGTGTGATGACGATGCTGATGATCATGTGATGACGATGCTGATGATCGTATGATGACGATACTGATGATGTTGATGTTCCAGTAACTGGTTGGGTTACTGATGATGATGAATTGAAGAAAGCTTCCGATGATTTATAGATGTATCATGTATGATGTAGTTGACGACTCCTTGCTCCTGTAGATGTTGTTATAATATCCTTCTCGTTAAGGGGGAGTGTTGAATATTGTAACTTCTAAGAATATTATATTTGTACATTATTATTCCGGAGATGTTCCATCCCTCCGAGGTGACTCTATTATGTATCCGGAGATGTTTATTCCTCTGAGGATTTGTGGTAACTAGGGTTATTAGACTCACCATGTGGGGATCAGCCCTGATATTATATATTAGGGGTTATTAGACTTCTCCAGGAGAGGTCGGCCCCATTAGGGATTTTAGTCAGTCGGGAACTAGTATAAATAGAGGAGGAGAGCTCCTCATTTGATAAACACTCACAACTCAGAAAAGTAGCGCACTTGTCTGGGAGGTCTGCACAGAAGGTGGAGAAGGAGGTCAAGTCTTGGAGCACATCTTGTATTTTGGTTGATCATCTTATTGAGGAAAGCTTTGTTGGGTTTTCTACCCCATGAGGGTTTCCCAGGGTAAATTCTGTGTCTATCTTGTGATTATGTTTCTTTCAGTGATCTTGCTAGTCTATTTGGTTTAAACTTAACAAGAAATAGTGTAAAATATAACTGTTCAAGATTTGTTTTCACATTTTAACTGTTTGTATGCATAGAATATATGAATTCATATTTTTTCCATCCTCTAAATATTATTTTCCACAAATATTTCAAATTGCGTCTGCTTTTTTTAGTGACTCAACCTAGGAATTTATACCTACAATATGCATTTTCATAGCCTGCACCTCCAAATCATTTCTTCTCTTCAATTCAATTCACCATCCTTCCCATTTTCGAATGTATAACGATAAGCATTCTCGTGTCTCCCCAACATGCCTCTCACATATTCTAATTCGCCTATGCAGGTCTGAGTTTTCACAAATAGCATATCTTTCAGAATGACCATAAGGGCTAGCCATTGAAATAGATTTAAACTAGACAGATCAATCGACTACAAAAGAGCATCACTGAGGTCGAGCCTCAAACAATTAATTCTAAGGATCTCCCTCTATCAGATGCCAAGATCCAAAGGGATAAATCAAGCTAGCTATAAAAATCAAAACTCCAGACTAATCGAAGATAAATCCCACGTGATTTGTCCCATGCCATCCTCGTAGGGGTAATAACTGAAAACTCCTGTGAAGGTACGTGTGAGTGTATGCTGGGAATGGGGGAACTAAGAATCCGAATACATGTATCCTTTGAATCCCTCCACTTGTCCTTTAAACTCATTCACTTTGACCTGTATGTTGGATTATTAAAAAAATTCATTCGCGGTGACAATGAACGAGGTTGCCCCCATTTGTTTCTCACTATTCCCATTTGTAAATTTACTGCTTCATTTGCTTGTTTATTTGCAGAGGAATTGAACACATGGTGGACCTGATGATAATCAATGAATTCAAAGCTTCTATCCAGGATTTGAGTTCTGGAAACTAGTCTGCTCAGATGAGTGTCTTGAGGGATCGTTTGATAATGCATATGAGTCATGACAAATTATTATTGAGGAGTCCCCTATCACCAATATCAGATTGATCTGCTTTTGCTTTAGATTCATCAACCCTTGCATAAGAGACAAATCCTCTACTTGATTATTGTTGGACTTGCTTAATCCCCAGGTGAAGGAAATTTCTTGATTTCCTCTCGGAGCTAGAATGATCCCCCACACTTTCCACCCCTGAAAGTGCTTCATATTAGAGACCGGAATCAAGATATATCTCTATTAATTCACAACTGCATGGTTTTATTTGGTTTTAATTAAAAAACTTGTTGATTTGTGATAAAAGGGATATAAATTTGTGCATTTGTCATTGATGATGGTCCAAAAAGACTGTACATCATAGAGGCCAAGTTTAGGAGCAAATAAAATTTGGGATGCAAAATAAGTTACACCTCAAATATGGTATATATTGATGTTAAAATTCCCTTAGAAATGTTTGTAGAAATGTGATTAAAAAGATATATTGAACCATTAACAAAATTGAACATGCCCTCTGAGAGATATCTAAATTTGAACATGTTGAATGTACTAAAGTTATAGAGTGTCAATCCTAATCCTGCGGCCTGATCATTCCTATTCGATGTTTATGCTATATATTGAGATAGGTAAATCTTGTCCAATGAATAATAAGAAGGATTTCTCTACGTGTGTTCTCAAGTAGAATCATTTAGAACCATTTGATATAGGTTCATGTATGAATGCCATATGTACAGGAAATTGGGAATTGATTTGTTTAGGGTAGCATGTCCTTTAGATAGATAAAATTCTTTGTGGCAATGTTGGGCATGGTTATTACAAAAATTGAACAAAAAGTTACACGAGAACAAAAGTGAAGTTGTAACTTTGAAAGATGTGCAAAGTTTCACACCAAACATTATTCTAATGCCTTTAATTAGCTTTTTCCTGATTAATTAGGTGCAATCTATTGAAGTATGACATAAAATGTACTTTTTAAAACTCAAAAGATCTTTTAGTTCCTAATTTTGATGATATATGAGGTTATTTTACCAAATTTGAAATTTCTGTTTTTCTTTTGCTAGCTATCTGAAAGTTCCTGCAGTCAATTTCATTATTTTTAATGTCTTGGTAGTTGAAAATTTCTATGTATAGTTTAAATGTTATATTTACAATGTTGAATTTGTAATGATCAGTTAATGTTATTTATCTTCAAGGTTCTCTTTAAAACCTAGATAGTATGTTTTTTACTCTTGATTGATAATAGTTTTTTACTTGAAGTTCGGAGGAAAATGGGGATGCTCTTATGGAACAGCTTCAAAAACACATAGGAACTATGGGTCTTTTTATTTCCTCATTTATTCGAAGTTGGGGATGTAGGTTTTTTATTAATTTTATTTGTGAGTAGTGCAATAGTTTTCTCAACTTCTTGTTTACAGGTTTGTGGTCTGGAGTTCAATACAATTTCTACACATTTGTTGGCCTATGGAGCTGAGGATGGGGAGCTTTGTATCTGGGATCTTGCAAATCTTGCAGAACGTACCCATTTTTCACCATTGAAGGTGTGGCCTGGTACCATCATAAGATTTGGATAATTGTCTCTAAGTGAGTAATTGTGGAAGGCTTACGGGTATATGCTTAATTTCAAGATATTAATAGTAAAAACATTTCTGTAGGGTGTGGTATCAGGTGCTCAAGGGGAAGTTTCATTTTTATCTTGGAATCATAATGTTCAACATATACTGGAATCCACTTCATATAGTGGAAGAACAAGTGAGGATGTTGGTATTTTACATAATCCATCTTGAATTTTGCTACTTTGTTTATTAATTGGCTGTTGAATGAGGTATCAGTTAAACATAAAGTCTTTGTATCTTGCAATAGGATGGTAATGAGTCTTTTAAATTTGGAATGCAATATGTGCAGTGGTTTGGGATTTAAGGTGCCATAAACATATCAATAGGTAATGCACTTGTTAATCATGTGTAATCTTATGTAAAATATTTGGCTTGTTGATAATGTCCATATAAGGTTTGGTTGATATTTTGGTAGCTTCAGTTCTTAATTCTGAAGAACTGTTACTTCCATCCTATTTCTGGTAACAACTTTCTAGACGCAACTCGAAGATGATGCTCTATTTTACAATGGAACCCTGATGCTTCAACACAACTTATTGTAGCCTCGGATGATGACAAATCATCCACTCGACTGGTCTGGGCAACTTTTGTTGATTAATTTGCATTATTTTTTGGTTGGTCCAAGTGAAATTAAGTTTGTAATATATAACTTTTTTTTTTCATTTCTTCTCATGTATGGGATTTGTGAAACCCTAGGTAAACCCTATGTTCTTCAAGACACAAATCCAATCAACAACATGGCTCAAAGCCATTTCGTATACTCATTATGAGCTCAATATATCACACTCCACCCCACGGCCCACAACCACTCGTACTAGACCCAATTGACATAGTTTAGTTTTCATACCATATGTATGGTAGTGATAGCATGCCATGGTAGTTTCCATATATGACTCTAGTGCCTTTGTAGGTTGTTTTTTGTTTGCTTCAACTACTTGAATTTGCATTCATTTGGAAATTGTTGTTCATGTTTTAGCACTGGGAGTCAACTTTTCTATTAGCAGTTGTTTTGTTTACTTTGGTTCAATATATTTATTTTAATTTTTTGTATGTTTCTTAAACGTTATGTAAGTGTACCAAATGATTTTTGGATGATCCTATATTTGTATCAGGAGTATAAAATCAAATTTTATTATCTGTGATGTTTTATTGTGCTGAACTAATATATTGAGATCCTTTTTTGACAAGATGTTTTGGGTTCTTTTAATCATATCTCAAAAAAGTACTAGATAGAAAGGCCTTGAATGACAAGTATAAATTATAATGCACAAGCATAAAGTCAGTTCATTCTGGGCATTCACTAGTATGCATTGTTGTATTGTGGTTTGCTTCTGTGGAGGACAATGCAACAATTGGGTTGCTTCTTACTAGTTAATGGAACTATGGGTCCATCCTATATGAGTAATTTATAGATTATCTTTCATCCATGCAACCTGTCCAATTTGACTTAGTGTGCCCAACCAACTTGAAAATGTTACTATGCACATTTAAGAAGACAATGAATTGTTTTCTTCTTCCTCATAAAAAAATATAATTTCTTTTTGAGTTGAAATGAAATTACATTGTGCATATGCTTATAGAATTCAAGTAGATCTTGTAGATCTCTTAGGGTTAGCCACTTAAGTTTTATACCACCATTTTCTTAGGGTTAGCCATTTAATCTATTATGATTGTTTGTTGGTAGCTTAGCAATTAAACTAACCTTCAAGGCACTTATTCAAAACCTCTATTTGCCCATTTGTTTGTAGATGATAGGTAGAGCTCATATCTAATTGGGTGTTATAGAGATTAACTTCTCTTTCTATAAATCACAGGTGAATTTAGGATATTTTTCAAATACAATCACCTTAGGAAATTCATGAAGGAAAACATTTGCAATTTGGCTAGATTTGGCATTGGATTGAACTATATTTGGTGAGTCTATCAACAATAACCAAGATGGCATCTTTTCCTTCAGATTTAGGAAATATTGTAATATGAGATAATAAGATAAGATATGATTATGTAATTAATATCGAAGGAATGGATCACAAATAGTTTAATCATTAATGAGACTTCAAGGGTACTAGCTCAATGGAAGAGCACCTGCCATATAGGCAGGAGGTTGGTGGTTCGATTCCTCCATACCCTATTTAGAAAATCATTCAATATTCACATATAAAATGATTAAAAAAGACTAAATTAGTGACCAAAAAATTAGAGATAAGCGAGCAAAAAAACGACCAAAATTCGCATATAAATGACCAAATGACAGTTTTGGTGGCTAATTTTCAGTGTCTTATCACGCAACCAAAAATGTGGTCATATTTAGTTTGGTCATTTATAGCTTGTCTCGTGGTCATTAATTTGGTCGTATATTTGGTCATTAATTGTGACAATTAATGACGAAATTAATGACCAAATATATGACCAAATTAATGACCACAAGACAAGCTGCAAATGACCAAACTAAATATGACCACATTTTTGGTTGCGTGATAAGAGACCGAAAATTAGCCACTAGTGATTGCCAAATCAAAAGTGGTCATTTATATGTGGATTTTGGTCATTTTTTTGGTCACTTATCTCTCATTTTGACTAGTGATTGTTGGCTCAAACCCAGTCGACAGGGGTTCCACTCACTGTCGACACATACTGCAGTTTCCCTGGCCACCGGCCTGGACAGGTTTTACCCTCCTAGCAACACCTGCGGAGCAGATGAGGTCTCACCCGAGGCGTCCAGGGAGAGCAGACAGAACCATGTTTCTGCCGAATGAAGGAGGATGGTTGCGGCTATAATACATAAACTTATTGCATAATCGGGACAGATATTTCTAAGCATTGAACTTGGTATTTAAAGCAATATTCACCCAAGAATTTCATCATTGCAACGACAATAATTGTAAAACAAGCATTGCATCAAAGAAGCATGACATTATTCGTATAGTGCAACATCACATTGCCACAATTGAACAAATTGAACACAGAGATTGTACCAACATAGCTTCATCATATTATCATTTTCGACCCAGATACAATGCTTCTGCAGAGACTAGATCTCTGCAATGACTCTTGACATTAAAACATACCCGGAAGACATACAACCAACAGAGATTTGCATTATTCTCCAGCATTCGATTCCGTTCCTTCAACACTTACAATTCTTATCTATATATAGGCTTCCACCTTACAATTCTTGTCCACTTACTAACAACTTCCTAATTGACACTATGGACAAATGACCCAATCTCTAACTGACTTACTCCAAAAACGACCAAAAACCCGCATTCTGCGGTATAACTGACTCAACAGTACATAACATGTGGTCCAAATGACCCAAAACCCACAATCCGCGATACAATTGACCCACACATGCACAAAATCATCTTCCTCTGTCGCCTTTCGCGCCATCTTCTGCCTTGTTGCAACATCGGAGATGCTGCGATACCATCTTACCAAACTGCCTGCCAACAGGCCCCCAACACAATCTTGTGGCTCGCCCTCGAGCCACGTCAACTGGATACAGTGTACTTAGTCGTTTTGACTTTGCTAGGCTAAACGATAGTTCTGCAACTGTTCTTGCTGTCTGGATCACACAGTTTTGTCCTGCTCCTTCTGCTACATGGATCATTTGCTCACTGTCATGTACTTCTTTCCCAAAAGTGGACTTGCGTTAGCTTACTGTCGTAGACTTTGCAAACTTATCCTCTAGTCTCGAGAGACCGAGTGTAGACAGAGAGAAATTTTGCAAGCAACGCCAGGGTGTAAAATAGGCCAGTGGTTCCGGCACATCTGTTTCACACTAGTAAGCATATGTTACAGGGACCTGGGGTCAACGACCCCCTCCTTTGGTGTGGTCACAGGGACCATGAGACTTAGAACTGTCACCAACTGCCTAGACATCTCGGACAAGACCTCATGCTTGTAACCCATGAGTGGCTGAGGTGCAACTTGCTCTAACTGCTCATGTACACTCGTGGTTCGGGCCCTCAGTGCACCTGGTGTGCTCCCGTAGGAAATAAAATGGATAATTTCCACAACCTCCTTGGAATTCCTAACTTAGCTAGATGCCCGAACGTCTCATAACATAACCTCTTTGAACTAAAACAACCCCTGTGCTCCCGTTATCCTTGGGGCCTATATTTATACAGTGCGTTCGATCATTCGTTTGCCTTGGCAATCTTGTGCACCTCCTACTCACGCTCTAGGGTAATCATAAGATTCCATTGCTCGGACATCAGAAGTGGGCGGAGCGATCATACCCCTGCTTGTCACTCTGTGTGCAAAAGTGTTCAAAGTAGACCTTCGGCCATATCGCTGTGGTGGATGCCTCGTACCAACCCTGCAACCCATCCCTCCAGGTGCTGTCGGCCATGCTACCTCGGTGTATTCCTCATTCCACATGTGCGTATTTTTGACATGATCTGATTCGTCTAATGAACAGATCTTCCCAAAAAAATAAAGATGCCGACTGCGTAATGATTTCTGATGTGACCCAAGCGCAACACTGCTAGTTGTCGCGGATCATTTTTCACTTGCGACACAAGCTCTCCTGCTTGCGCATTTGTTTACCTGTCGGTGCACCATCCTGCCACTGACCATCCTACAACACACACTTTTTTTTTTCATGCAGCTCAGGCATCGCGCTGTTCCAAGCCCAACTGATAGGGCTTTAACCTATGACCATTCACCAGTTTTGGGAGCATCGCCCTGTCTAGTTGCTGCAGCTGAACTGCGCCCCCTGAAGTAATACTATTGATGCGATACGACCAAGCCAATGCATCTGCAATTTTCCTGGGTGTTTCATAAACTTGCTGTCATACAACAGCACCAAGTCACCTTGCTGAAACTATTTGCTTTTGATGTGTCGGTCATGCCATGCCTTTTTGCGATCCTTCTCTACCCCCTCGTGAAACCCAACGATGAACCGATCTTCCTCCAACTTCACCAACTGCTCTAGACATTCATCTAGTGCCGCTGCATCATCCAGGCCTGTTGCTGCCGCGATGCACAAACTCGGGACAATATACTCCATGGGAATAATTGCTTCTTGTCCATATACTAACCTGAATGTTGTTTTCCATGTCAACCTTTTACATGTGGTGTAATAGGCCCACAACACCGCTGGGATTTTCAGATTCCAGTCGTCACGGTTCGTATTGCACACCTTTGTCAGCGCATGCTCGAATACCTTGTTGAAGGCTTCCACCATGCCATTTGCTTGTGGATGATATGGTGTACTCTTTTTTTGCTGTATCTGTAGTTCCTCCGTCAATGCGCTGATGGTGCGATTGAGAAAGTGGCTGCCCTGGTCACTCAGCAGTATCTTAGGGCAACCGAAACGAGTGATGATGTTATCAAACAAAAATCGTGCCGCTGTTGCTGTGAAACAATCAACTACTGGTGCCGCTTTTTCCCATCGAGTCAAATACTCTGTCACTGTGATAATGTAGCGCGCACCCGTGTGCTTCGCTGGTGGACTGATTGGTCTGACAAAATCCACTGCCCATTTGTCGAACGACTGTAATGTCAACTGAGGCATGAATGGCATCTCATCGCGTCAGGACGGTTTTCCAGTTCGCTGACAGACATCATAGGACCGCGCATAGTCTGTCACATCATTATGCAGTGTGGGCCACCACATCTCGACACGCAACACTTTCCTAGCAGTCGCCCGACTGCCATAGTGTCCTCCGACTATTCCTCCATGCGCTTCTGCTAATATCTGCGCTTGCTCATGTGGTAAGACACATTTGTGCAATACCTCATCGGCACCCATTTTGTATAACTCTCCTGCAATTAGTTGGAAGTCCGCTACCTTGACGACCAACTGCTTCTTCATACTGGTGGTGAAGTCGTCGGGTGCAATACCCTTTGTCAGAAACTGAATGATTTCCATAAAGTAGCCATCTGCAACCTCAACCTGAAACAGTTGGGCATCCTATAAACCATCTTCAATGTTGGTCGTCTCTTCTCCTGTAACGATCCATGAGAGATGATCAGGACCGGCATTCAACCAGACGGGCTTCACAATAATTTCAAAATCTAATTCCTGAAAAAGAAGTAGCCAACGACATATCTCCCCCCCCAACACAGGCTTATTTACTAGGTATTTTAATGCAGAATGATCTGTGAACATCTTGAAATGGCCTCCTAGTAAGTAATGGAGAAACTTCTGCAAAGCGTAAACCATTGCCAGACCTTCCCTCTCCATAGTAGTGTAGTTTTGTTCTGCAGATGACAACTTTTGGCTAGAAAAAGCAATGGGGTGATCAAGATCCCCTTCTCCTGGTTGATCTAATACGATGCCCAACGCAATCGATGAGGAATCAACATGGACGTGGAATTCCTTACTCCAGTCCAGAAATACCAGTATCGGTGCCGACGCCATCTTCTCCTTCAATGTTTCAAAGATAGCTTGACATTCTGAGCTCCACTGGAACGCCGCATCCTTCTTCAACAAATTCTCCATAGGGGTAGTAATCGCAGCGTAACTCCTGATGAACTTGCGATAATACTCGGTGTGTCCCAGCGTCACCTGTAACTGCTTAATAGTAGTCAGTGATGTCAAACTTAGAATAAGCGCAATTTTTGCTGGGTCAACCAACAATCCTTGTTTACACACAATATGACCCAACAGTATGCCAAACAGTGCAAAAAAGATACACTTCTTTAAGTTCAACGATATCTGATGCTGCCAGCATCGCTCCAGCATCAACTGCAGATTTGCCAGATGATCGCGAACCAACCCATAGACCGTCCAATCGTCCATGTATACCTGTAAAAACTTCTGAATGAAATCTTTGAATGCAGCAATGACAACCCGTGAAAATATCGCAGGTGCATTCTTCAAGCCAAACGACATCACAGTGTACTGAAAGCAGCCCCATTTGGTAAAAAAATTTGTCTTATGGCGATCTTCTTTTGCAATACGGATCTGATGGTAGCCAGAGAACCCATCTGTGAATGAGTACATCTCCTGGCCACCCACTCCTTCGGGCACTTCGTTAGTAAATGGGGTCAGAAAGGGGTCATGCAAGCAGGCATTGTTCAACTTTCGTAAATCCACACAGATGCGCACCTCTCCAGTCTTCTTGTCCTGCACCACCATAGGACTGATCCATTATGACTCCTCGACCAGTTCAATAATACCAGCGTCCAGCATGCGATCAAGTTCTGCCTTGACCCTCTCCTTGTGTCGCGGATTTAGCCGATAGGGTCGTTGCCGGACTGACTTAGCATCTGGTTTTAATGGAATCTTCATCTCCCCTAAATCGCCCAAAATCTCCTTCATGTCAGAAAATTTTGTTTGGAATACATCTTGAAACTCGTGGAGCATATCAGTAACCTTGCTTATCAGCTCATCATCCTAGCAATCCCCGACATTTGCGAACTTCGGAGTGTCCTCTGTCCCAATGTTAATCTTGTGGATTTTCACCAGCTGACTGATAGGATCGCTTGGTGCATTAGGTGGTGCCACAGCACGACTTCCTTCGGATTCCAGGATATTCACAGTCCGCGGATCATCACCATCTTCTGGCCCACCACTGATATTGAAGCATTCCATGAGAGACTGCATCTGGAAATGCGCATGTGGATCCGTAGGATAGGCCACCGGGACAACCTGTAGAATTACATCACGGATGAGCTGTAATGCATTATTGACCTCGGGATCGTCATCGACAAAACAAAATGTATGGGTAAAACACACGGTGAGCTCTAACCAAGTAGAAATTTCCCCTCGCAACTCAGCTGCAGTATACCATGAGCGTGGCATCTCATCCAAAGTATGGATAAAAGCATGGACCCACTCATCTTTTGGTCGCGATACCCATAATTGCTGACACTCCATCAAATGACCACCAAGGTCATCCTGACCATCATACTTCCTAGTGTGGTAGACCTCGGTATCGCCAAAGCGTACCATCATCAATCTTTTGCATTTCGACCAGCCATTAATTGATGCCTTTTGTGTTTCCCACCAGTGTGCTGGAGCAGCCTTTGATGCTTCATTCAACGCCAGTAATCGCTGAGGTTTGGAAACTCTTTCTTCAAACTCCTTCAGAAAGTCAGATATGCCAGGAAGCCCTTCATATGTTGGGAGTGTAACCGTTTCAATTGTGATACGCCATACTGACTGTGTAGCCAACTCGCACTTACGGAGCGATACCTTGTGTAAGCGGTTCTGCCAATATTCTAGCACATCATCAAAGTCGGAGGACGCAGAGCTGTCGCTGCACCATCCCAGCTCGCCATTGGCAGTCGGATGGATATAATCTTCTGAAATATTGAATGCATGGTCCCATCCACTGGGATCATCGTCCTTCACTGGCTCTATGTAGTGGCGTCCTTCAGCCAGATCCAACGGGGCGATAACTCTGAGATCGCGATTTTCAAAAGTCATCATTCGTCGCTTGAAGTTGATTACAACTCCACTATCATTGGCCCATCCAATCCCCAGTAATGTTGGATAAGAGCTTCCTCCCTCTACTACTATTACATCAAAGTCGGCATATGTTTTCATTCCCTCAATGTCCACCACCATTCGTGGAACTCTCCCAATTGGTGTTACTTTAGCGTGATTAGCTAACCAGAGCTGTACAAGAGACCAGCTTAATGGGGGGCTCCCCATCTTCTACCAAGCCTACTTGGTCAAGATGTTGACATCCGAACCAAGGTTCAGAATAACCGAATCAACATCGTAGTTGCCAATTTGAATATTCATCCGCATCTCCTTACCCGTCTTCCGTTATTGCAGGGAATTAACAGTGAGATCTTGTCGATCCTGGGCCGGTTGTCACAACAAGGCTTCAATCGCAGCAAGAGCATTGGGATCTCTGGACAGGGACAAATAATGTTCCAAAAATTCTCGAAGCATGCTGGACCGTTGTGATGGGTCGACCTCCGAAGTGGCATCAAAAGTAGAGGGCATTTCATACATAACAGCTTTACCTCGGTCATTTTCTAGTGCACGTCGTGTTTGAAGAAACGTCTCCCGCTCCTCATCAATGTCAAATGCTACCTTCTTTTGTCCGGCTAACCTGATCATTGAACTGTCCGCTCCAGTTGTCTTTCCTCCGCGAGTGACCATAGCAACAGAAGCATCCTGCGGTCTTGGTTCTGCAGAAATTGTCGCGATGTTTGCACCTTGGGTCTGGTTCAACGGTGGATTCCCAGGTGGGATCACATTCTGATTCTGATTCTGCCGCATATTCTGGTTGTGTACTGGTTATTGCACTGGGTTCTAGGCAGACTGCTATGCCTGGGGCTAGTTCTGCAACTGGGGAGTATTTCCTGCTTGCCATCATGCAATCAACTGTGAACAATTCTCAACCGTGTGATTGTTAACAAAGCAGAACGTACACTGGTTCTGCAGTAGCGGACAGTCTCGCTGGTAGTGTCCCCATACCGCACAGTGATAGCATTGAACAGGTCCACGACCACCTCGTCCTCCTCCACGACCAAATCACCGCCATGGCCACCCCGGTATCCTCCCCAGAATCCTCCTTGCTGTTGGTACTGTGGTTGATTAAAATGTTGCTACATTGGTGCCGGTTGCATTCCTGGTCCTTGTGGTGCATACTGCGGTTGTTGTACATAATGTGGCTATTGTGGAGCCATTTGCATCGAAGCATATTACGGCATGAACTGCGGCGGTTGCTGCTGCTGTGGTACAAACGACATATGTGGTTGAGGTAGCGACTGGGCTACCTGCAGTTGTGGATGTTGTACGACACGCTGGTCATCCTTTACATAAAATGCATCACACATTCTTTCTTGTAGCAACCCATATGCACGAAAATCCTTGTCGTCATGACCCACTGATTTGTAGAATGTACAATAGAGATTCCTCGGAGTGGTGACCATTTTCTGCATATATGGGAAATTGTCATGACTGTGCCCATATACCTGGAAAATGCGACACCATGGAATGCTACCACCATTCAATGGATTTGGCGCTCCTGAAACCAAATAATTGCGGAAGTCTAGGCAATTGTCCTTCGTATTCCCTTCTCCTCGACATCGCGTACACCAGACATTGTCGCGCTATGCCTTTCCCTTTTTCAAATCTTGCAGCTGTATAGTTAAGTTAGTGAGATGTGTTTGTATCTGCGACATCCCGACTGCATTTTCTCCAATCGACGATGCCTCCAATCGCATTGCAATCTCCAGAGCTTCACTGGGCGTCGAGATGTTTTGGTGCATCAATGGTAGCCGAATATGTGGTAGCAGTGTCACGATGAACCATTCTTTATGGTGGACAGTGCTCATATCAAAACTAACCTTTTCCATCAGTGTCTTGAATCCCTAGTCGAAATCCCATACCCTCTCATTGGGATACTGCTTAATTTCTTTCAATTTTGTAATATATTGAGCCTTAGACTTGGGCCTTCTAAATTCAGCAATTAGCCCATCCTGAATCTCATCCAACGACTTCTCTGGGGCTCTTGTAGGGAATAGAACGAACTTCATAAACCAATCTAATGCACGACCTCGCAGAGTCGTCGCTCACTGTCCTTTTTTAGCAGCATAATCAATGATCTGTTTGATGGTCTAGACCGCTTCACACAAAAACCAATACTGTTTTGGGTTGTTTGTCGCACTCCCGTGGAACAATGGTAACTTAGCATCATTGCCCGCCATTCTGGGCTTCCTTCCTCCTTTCGCTGTACTACTACCAATTAACTTCTGTGGGATTGACGAACTTGGCGATGTCGAAGTGGTATTTCTTGCTATCTGAGAGATAGTGAGCGGAGGTGTGGGTACGTTGGTGCCGGGGTTTGGTCCTGCCTCTATCCTAGGCGTAGCCTGGTTGTTTTTGTCAGGATTGTGAGGTCGCTTCGTCGCATGTGGTCTTCCTTCACGGTCTTGCGGTTCGACTGCAGCAGGACCTTCTCCCGTCCTCTGCCTCTTTTCCTGTCGGAACCTTGCTCCTCCCCCCGTAAGACCACTCTCTTCCTTAGCTTCACTCACAGTCTCATCATGACCTGCACCCATCTACCCCTTAACATTCCATGCACCGCCCCAACCGTCGCAGTACCCACGGCCTCCACCCACCAAGCTATCTATTGATCAAGATGCATCTTCAATATACCCTTTTCGCAAATAAGCATCTTGATCGACAATTGAAGCGATAGTAAAAAACTGCCCCGAGGTTCGCGAAAAAAATATCTTTCAGCTTCACTATAGGACTTCTGAGTATCAACCGTGAATTCTGTGATATAGCCCTCTAGGATGCTATTGAACCACACTTCGACAGCCCGCGATGCTTTATTATCAACTTCCTGCAGTTCCTGAATCAATTCGGGGGTCTAGGTCGTCGGTTCACCACCTTAGAAGTTCCTCTTCTGGAATGTCAACTTTTCCAACCATTCGAACAATAGAACCGGGAACTCATAGAAGAACCATTCATGCGGCCTGTCATGAATGTATCTATATACCCACTGTCCTACTGTCAATTGAGTGTTCTGGCTTTCCTCTTCAGTGAATTCCTGCAACTTTTGATCAAACCATTCTTGGATCTTCGGTTTCGTCGAGTGCCACAACATCTCCTCCTTTCACTTCGAACACAGTCCCCGTAATGGAACCATTTGTTGGCTCAAACCCAGTCGACAAGGGTTCCACTCACTGTCGATCCATACCGTATTCTCCCTGGCCACTAGCCCGGACAGGTTTTATCCCACCCAGCAACACCTGCGGAGTAGATGAGGTCTCACCCGAGGCGTCTAGGGAGAGCAGACAGAACCATGTTTCCTCCGAATGAAGGAGGATGGTTGCGGCTATAATACTTAAACTTATTGCATAACTGGGACAGATATTTCTAAGCATTGAACTTGGTATTTAAAGCAATATTCACCCAAGACATTCATCATTGCAACGACAGTAATTGTAAAAAAAGCATTGCATCAAAGAAGCATGACATTATTCGTATAGTGCAACATCACATTACCACAACTGAACAGATTGAACACAAATATTGTACCAACATAGCTTCATCATATTATCATTGTCGACCCAGACTACAATGTTTCTGCAAAAACTAGATCTCCGTAATGACTCTTGACATTAAAACATACCCTAAAGACATACAACCAACAGAGCTTCGCATTATTCTCCAACATTCGATTATGTTCCTTCAACACTTACAATTCTTATCTATATATAGGATTCCGCCTTACAATTCTTGTCCACTTACTAACGACTTCCTAACTGACACTATGGACAAATGACCCAATCTCTAACTGACCTAGTCCAAAAATGACCAAAAACCTGCATTCTGCGGTATAATTGACTCAACAACATAACATGTGGTCCAAATGACCCAAAACCCACAATCCGCGGTACAATTGACCCACACATGCACAAAATCATCTTCCTCCGTCACCTTTCGCGCCATCTTCTGCCTTGTCGTAGCATCGGAGATGCTGTGATACCATCTTACCAAACCGCCTGCCAACAATGATTGAAGGTGCATGAACCAGATCTTGGGGCCTCAAGAACTCACCCCGAATCCACATAATACCACATTGAAACAAGCATGCATAGACGTCAAATGCATGATAAAATATACAACGGAATGAGGCAGATCCACACAATGAAAACATGCATGTAGAAGAAAATACATCTCGGTCATACAAACAAAATTATTCCAATTTAAATACAAGAGAATACTTATCTTTAAGAATGTATATCCAAGCATCTAGTTGTGTAAGAGTGATTTTCCACCCAACCATAGGCACTTCGTCTAGAATATACTCTTTCTACTGTGAGGCCACCCCCAAGATGGGCTATGAGGCCACCAGGGAGAAGGAAAACACATATAGGCTTCTATCTCTCAGTCCACAACAATTTTTTTCTTTCCATGCTTAGCCAATTGCTCTTACAGAGCTCTACAAGATCTCACTTAGCAAATACAACCTTGGCTTCCATAATACCCGCCCCACACAACACCCTTATGGGATTAGGCATCCCCTTAACCAATCCATGGTTTCTTGGGAGATCCATCTTGCCAGGAGCTTCCAGTGTGTGCATAGAAGAAGACCATTTTGTTATGATGTTGGAGAACCACCCGTAGCTTCAAATTCGTGGCTTCCCAAGCATCTATGAGAAACAAAACTCACTGGGTAAGGGTCCCTAGCTTTCCCAACATCTGTGCTCACCTACAACCATCTCTTCTTCCTTCAAATTAGAATACCCCTTTAAATTCGAATTTCTGGGTTTTACACAACAATGGGGAACTCACGTAAAGTAGCTCCAGATGAGAAAAAAATGATAGAATGTGTGAACGGGAGAATGACCCCAAGGGATATGGGAAAATGGGTGAAAAGGCAGTTGGCATTTCTCCTGACTATAGGAGAAAAGGATTGATGTCACTATAACATTGATTTTTAGTAGCTGACCATACTGTCACCAAATTTAGTCACCCCCATGCTTCAATAACTATGTGAGCTGAATTTTCCCACCAACCTCACACATGATTGGTTCAATAGTCAAAAGGAGGTGATTGGATCATTTAAAAACACAAAGCATATTTTGAATGAGTTCTAAGGTTGACACTTGGCATCTTAGTATTTAGTCACCCATGTGCCCCCTTCCTCTTCCCCTCTGGTGGAATCATATCCCTTTTGTTGCTCTTTACATAGGCATTGTTGGACCATTTTATTATTTATGCACATAATATTTACATATATTTTGAGTTAGCATGTGAAGCTAACCATATAGTCTAAATAACAATATTACATCCTACATGCCTAGCCATTCACTAGTCTAGCCTTGACCTTGAGCTCCGCACTAGGAATCCACACTAGCCTGTTTACATCATTTACATTAATTTTGGTTAACTACATTCCAAGACAAAAATTGGGGATATTACAAGAGAGGTGGACCTAACCATCTCCTATATTAAGAAACCACCTTCTAGATTCTAGGAATTTGTCCTTCAATTATTATAACTAAGAGAAGTTGGATTAGGACTCTCTTTCCACCTTTCACTCATGCCAAGAGAGAAAATTCAAATAGGAAAATAGGAGGTTATTTTTGGAAGATTTAGAGAAGAAGAAAAAAGGAATTTTACCCTAGAGAAAGGGGATTCCATACTATCGGTTTGAATATCCCATGAAAGAAATCAATAAGATCCTATTAGATAATAGTAGAAGGAAGATAAATCCATAGAGAGAGAAGAAGGAATTGTTGTACAATAATAGAAACCAGACTGAGTAGAGAGACACCCTCAAATTCCTTGAAGAAATTTGGACATAAAATGCCCAAGAACAAAGAAAAATATGTTGGAGTTATATTTGAAATGGACAACAGTTTCAACTTTCTATGCATAGATCAAATAGCACTAGAGGGAAGATCTTATGAGGAGTTGTTCATTAGAGAAGGAAGTATCATCCACGTGTTGAGCGGGTTAGGTATTGTGAGTGCCAAAAGTTGGTATGATTAAAGAACTCGGTATTGGGTTGCTTAGTTGATCTTTTAGTGCTTTTTGGGATGGAGAGACTAACTTGAGAGTTTTAAATTTCACTTCTTCACCCTAGTGGTTTCATGGTACAGTGAGGAGGTGGAATCTATATAGGATTTCCCACAATTCAGTGGAAAATTGCTTTGCCTCAATGGGTTACTTAGTATTCAGTGGTTGGAAAATATAAATATTCCTTCATTGCTTTAAGGTTTCTTATTATGCATTTTAAATTATAAATTGGTGTCATTTATAAATAAATGTAGTAGAGTTCTTGTAGGCATGTAAATTGTTTGTTTACATGCAATAATCTTAATAAAGTCATGAACACATGTAGATGGAAATCCTATAGGAATTCACAGTCTTAACTCTATAATTGAATTCTTAAATTGATATGGATATTTTGACATTTGGAACAATCCCCTGGACATTAAACTTCATTGATTTATTGTATTTCCCTAAGGATTTTTACTTGATTAAATTTTGCTTTTTTATGGGTGGATTTGTATATGTGATTAGTCTCCACTATAGTAGTCCATCCAATTTGAGATTGTTTTGCATAAACCAAGGATTCCTTGGAGATGCTCAACCAAATATTCTTTGAAGTTGGTTCAATCTAATTATATCTGTTGACACTTGTCATCACATGCATGTATTCATTTCTTCACAAACCCATATATGTTCATTTCTTTTATTTGAGCTTTGATAGAGCCCTCTAACACTTCCTCCATCATGATAGACATAATTGTTCCCTGATTTTGGGACCAAATTCAAATGTTATAAATTCCCCGAATTCACCACCACTGGCACAATGCATGGACTCTTGAGATTTCACAAGTTGAAATTTGTGTTAAATTTGGTGGGTTAGAAACTCTCCATTTTGGGTTTTTCAAGTTGTTGAAAAGTCTAATTCATGTGAAATTTTGACCAAAAAACAAGGAGATGGGGAAGCTAATGACATAGATCTTAGTTCTTAGGATCTCCTTGGGAATACCAATCAAGAATGCTCAGCCAGATATTCATGTTCCCAACATAGAACATAGTAAAATGAAATTGTATTTATTAGCATACATTGGGTTCAACCTCTTAACTATGTTTGGGTGCATTCCAAGAGATGATTATAATAGCATTAAATTTAGTACCTCTAGACTAAGATCAATTGTATTCAAGCAACTAATTATAATAGACTCAACATAAATGTTAGTATATCAAATACATTTTATATTTGATTTTAGTGCTAGCGTAGCATATAATTTGTTTTCAAAATCTCTTATTAGTGAGTTGGAAGTGTGTCTCTATCATTGTAGCTCCAAGTTTCTCATTCAAACAGGTCCACATGCCACAATGTTGTTTGTGCTTTGTTTCATTGTTGGAGCTATAAGTTGATTTCTAATTATTATTCTTTATTATAACCTTTCGCTACCTTTTAAAATGGAGCATTGTGTGGTTGATGATTGACATTACTTATGCATAATAACAGTGCTAAGTTGTTCTTCCAAGATGAACAATGGTACTTGCATTTTAATTTTGGATTGATGAATTGAATCACTTCTAATCATTATAATTCTAAGAAAAACTTTGGAAAAGGCCCATGCATATGTATTTCAACTACTATTGATGAATAATGATGTAGTTCAAAGGTTTCATACGGAGACGAACAATATTTGTTGTGGTCTATGATAGATATTTTGAGATGCATTAACAATTGCATGCTCACAATTTCATTGTGTATTTTTCCTGAAAAATATGATCAGATAGAAATTACTCTTTGCTTGATGACCTTCTATAGTTTGAAACTCTTCTTATGTTATTTTGTTTTGATATGCATTGCATGTTGGTGGAGTATATGATATACCTGCAATTGGATATTGTGCATGGCTAAAGCATTTAAGATCTTCCTAAAACATTGATTGAGTAATTTTTCTGCTCACACATTTTGGCTTTTAAAAACATCATCTAGACCATAGACCTTGTTTGGTGTGTAAGTGCAAGAGTTATGTTACAACGTATTAGAGGAAATTTGAGGTCTAAAATGGGCCTCCTAAAGGAAATAATAAAATAATAGTTAAAATAATAAAATAATATTATAAATTTTGAAGGAAAATACACAAAAACTACTTTTTGTTTTTGTATTTTCAACTTATATCCCTATGGTTTTACTCAAATTTTGAGTGGGAGGACTTGTTGGATGCAAAATTCAATTCCACATCCAACAAGTACCCACAATGCATACTTTTGATGGAACTCGTCCCATGAAAAATGAGAAATACATTAAAAAATGTGTTAATTGAAATTAACATGTTTTTTTTAACGTATTTCTCATTTTGCATGGGGCGGGGTCCATCAAAATCGTGTAGTGTGGCTATTCGTTGGATGTAGAATTGAATTCTGCATCCAATGAGTGCTCTCGCTTGAAATTTGACATAATTAACACATTTTTTCAATGTATTTCTCATTTTTCATGGGGTGGGGTCCATCAAAAGTATGCAGTGTGGGTACTCATTGGATGCAAAGTTGAATTATGCATCCAATTAGTGCTCCCGCTTGAAATTTGAGTAAAACCACAGGGATATAAGTTGAAAATACGAAAACAAAAAGTAGTTTTTTTATGATAAATGTGTCAAGTCAACCATTATGGTTGACTCATTTTCTTGAAATTCTATTGGTTCTTGAATTCTAAGGTAACAAGGGCACGTTTTCTTATAAGGCCCATTTTAGACCCCTAGTTTCCTCTAATTGATGAAAGCCTCTAGAAATATAATAAGTAACAATAAGAGTGTACAACAAGAAGAAGGTGTACAAAAGTATCACAAGAAGACCAAAGGCATGATATATAACTATTGTAATAAGGATGCATACTTATGTGTATGGTTGTTACAAGTAAAAGTATTGTTAGCTATAGGGAAAGATTCAAGAAATTATGCTAAGTAGAATAACATTGACAAGTGGGAGGTGAAAGGTACAATGTGGGATATAATTATAGTCATGCTATTAAATTTACCATAAGTTGAGCATAACATACACATAACACATTTCATTCTTACATAAAACGTCATAAATCCCTTATGTTGCATCAATTGAGAATTATATAGACATACTTAAAAAAATCCCATTTAGTTGACACTAGAAATTATACTGGGTAAAACCTCAAAAGATAAGGATAAAAACAACACTTGGTGATGATAGAACTATGAATTCAACTTTATAGACTTGATCAAACCCTTACAATTACTATTCCTTCCAATAGCATAATCAATATCACTCTTTATCTCTTACACTATCAATCATAATAACTCCTACTTTCTTAACTATTATGTCCTAGCTTATATATAAACTTCTATAGTGTGGTTGGGTTAATTTGTTTCCCATGCATAGCCCCTCATGTTTCCCTTATCTTGGAAAAGTGGCCCCTTGTCCTCAATTGGGGGTTTCTACACCCAATGTTATATGACCTTGGAACTCTTGGTAGCCTCTTGTCCATTCCTTTGCTTGTTTTTTTCTTAATTGCATATATCTTAGTGTTGTTGTTGTGCACCCCCACTAGGTTTGTGTCTTATGACTCTTGCTACTCTATTTCTGGGTTTGAGACTTCTTGGTTATCCATATTATGTGTCTCGGTACCTCCTCTTAGGATGTCTTTGGTATCACTACCCAAGTTTTCCAATGGTGTTGTAATTGTGCGTGTCCTATCTAAATTTATGCTTTGATCTATTTAATTTTTGGTTTGACTACCAAATTTCCCATATACTTTGCAAAAATTATGTGAAGGTCCTCCTTTACCAACTTAAATATAATATTAGGCTACTAAGTGATCGACAAGTACCTATTCAATATTTTATGTATGAATTGATACCCTAGTGTGTGGTGTCAATATCAAATTTACTCACATCTCTCTCAACTTGTGTATCTATTGAGTTTATGGCCTTTTTTTTAAAACTTTGATTGCTCAAGTATGTGATCAAAATCCCTCTCTTCTTGATTAACCCAATCCCCATATTTTCTTTTGATTCCACCACCTGTTGAATTGCCTGGCATCTATGTCCCTCCATTTGCTTTTTTTATTCTTGTAGGTTGGCTAGTCATGTGATCCTTGTTTATGCTCTTATCTTACCTAGTCTAAAATCTTCTTTCTTCTAGTTTTTGGACTCGAACTATGCCATAATCTTACTCAAATCCAATAGCTTGTACATTTCCTTTTCTATTTGTGTTCTAATATGTTTCATATTTTATGTTATATCTAGATCATTGTGCTTTCTATCCTTAAGTCCCTACACGCTAGTATAAATCACTATGATTTCTTCTATCCATTTGTGGTGCACTGTACTTGTTCTTGTTGCTTATTTCATTTTTTTTGCTACTCCTTGTCACATCCAATCTTAATTAGATTGCCTTATCCTTTGGGCCAACTCTTAGAATTTTGTCTTTTGGGGAAGATGTATCTTGGTATTTCTCTAGCCTTGTTAGTAATTCTTACAATGCCTTTTCCCCCTTGTCTTTGACCTTTATTCCTTTTGCATGTCTTTTATCTTATAGTGATCATCTCATGTCCAAACTGACCAAATTATATTTTTTCATCTCTCGAGGTTTGTGCTCACACTTCATGCATTACATAATTCAAATTTTGCATAAGGATTTTAGGTTTATCCCTAGTGACATTTTTGGCTTAAGCTCTAATTGAATGAGTTGGAGATTTTTATATATGGTACTTCATTATTGATGGGCACAATTTTAGACAAAACATTTGGTGACGGTTAATATAGACAATGGAATTGTCAAAAAATAATAATTTGATAGGTAGGGTGAAAAGCAAATCCCAATATTGGTTGCAACTAATACTCATGGATTATGGGTCATATATTAATGACTTGCTAAATGCATATAATCCCAAACATGATATCTCATATGTTGGATTGTGAAAGCCCCTCAATACTTAAATAAAAGATTCAAAGGATCTCTAACTAAATAGTTCATAAGGGACGATACTTCCTAAGGTTTTGCAAATAGGGTAACAAGTTAAGTGTGCTTGATTTTGCAAATAGGGTAATGTAAGTTAAGTGAGCTTGATTTTGCAAATAGGGTAACAATTAGCTAAGTGAGATGGATTATGGGAAAAAATCCATAGTTAAGCATACTTACTTAATCTAGAGGATTTTTGGGATGGGTGACCTCCCAGGAAGTTCTAATAATGAAATGTAAACCCCAGAGGTGATAATTGATGCTATATGGTTCATTTCACTAGTCTCAATCTAGCTTCTTCACCCTATTAGCATCACTCGATGAAATGAGTGCTAAGTGGACTTCTACAAAACCATGAGGTATTGACCAATTCAATGTAATGCTCATGGGATATGGATTGGAGATTAATAACTTACTCTACATTGATAATCCCAAAAATGATAATCTCATTGTTTGAGGTTGAATTGTTTAACAAATTTTGAGAGAGGATGCCAATTTAATCACATGTTTGTAAACTTGTAGTGAAAGCTTGAGCATTATATGTGATGATTATTGAGTGTGGATCATTTGATGCAAGAGAATCTAGATGAAGGGCCGGATGTGGAATTTAGGGTGCCATTATAGGTAGAGATTGAAGAAATTCATGCACAGTTGCAATTGCCTGGGAAAAGTTGTATGTGTTATAATTATCCACAAATATATTGAAGGATAGATCACAGTCATCCGATTAGTCGTTGTGAACAATCATAGTCATTTGATTGGCGTGGAAGAACTCATATATCAGAACCCGACATATCGAGATTAGACCATCAAAGTTCCCATTTCGGAGAAATCGCACAAGAGGTCAAGTTGGAGAAGCTGACAGGTTGAAAGTCGATATCGGATCAACATTCCCTTATCGGAAATCGAATATCAGAGGTAGTGCATCGGGCTGATAGCGCATAGAAACTATCATATTGGAAGATTGGCATTGGGAGAACGGTATCGGAAGCGAAAGTTGATATCACATAAGAAACATGGCATTGAGGTTACACCAAGGGTGAGCATGGAGAAAATTTTGAAGAGGAGAAGGAAATATAAATAAGAGCCGATGTATCAGAGGGACCGTCGAAAGGAAGAATAGATAAGCAAGGTCCTATAAACCTATCGAATATGACATTTTGAAAAGGGATCATTGGGATTATGGTTCGAAAGGGAAAAATAGAGAACCTGAAAAATTACAGGCGATAGACCGAAGCCGATGACGCTTCACAGTGATGAACGAAGGGGGATGAAGGCCAAGGTTATTAATGAAGATTTATTGATGGTTGTACATAATTTAACTGCTGATATGAAAGGCCATTCCACCATATGATTTTGAGGCTAAGGGACGACAAGCTCAACAAGATATTTTGAATTTGTCCATTAAATTGAAAAGACTGGATTTTAATGAACTAAGGAAGAAGGAACACATAGCATGGAGAAGTGTCTAGCATTGAGGCGGTGAGGAATTTTATGGAAAAAGGTTGTTGAAGGAGAGAAAGAAAATAATGAAGAAGGAAATTAGTCATTGAAGATAGAGGACATAGAAAATAAGTAACAAGGGGTTTGTAGTCCGTAACTAAAATATTCTATTGTAAGCCACTTGAGACTAAGACTAGGGGCATTGCTGCCTAAATTATTTATGTAGAATGTCTTGTAAGTTGTAAAACAAAATTCCCGAGTTAATGAATTAGAGGATAAATTTGAGCGATTCCTGAGTCTCATTGTGCATTGTGTTGTGTGTGTGCTTGTTATTGTTTTGTTGTGTATTCTAATTTGCAAGGACCTGTTGTGGGACACGTCTACATCAAGTGGTATCAGAGCAAGGACTGTCCTATGTATAAACAATTCCAGATAGGATAAGTGCTAGAAATTTTTTCTAAGGGAGTTATAGTTCTTGTAGAGGAAGTGTTGGGTAGAATTGTAAGAGAAGTCGTTTAAGTAAAAGATATTATGGATAATAGAGTAGTGCATGTCCAAGGAAGGGGAAAAAGGCATCAAGGTAGTGGTATAGTTAATGAAGCTAGACATAAGGAGTTGGCTCAATCACTAAGGGTTGTACAAGCAAAGTTGGAAGCCATTAAGACTACTAAGAGGAGACGAATTGCAGTTGAGGTTCATGATGTCAATGATGAAGAAGTCGAAGCTGAAAATACCCAAGAAGAGGGTGAGGCATGAGGACCCTAGGGAAATAATTGTAAAAGATCTAGCATATTCAAGAAGGAAACCTAAGATGGAGGCAACTACATATAGGCAACTACATATCCTGGAAGTTTGGATCCAGAAGATTTGATTGATTGGATTACAGATGTGGAAAAAATTATTTGATATGGAAGAAATTGAGGATCCTAAGAGAGTAAAAATGGCTTTCCTTAAGTTAAAAGGTCATGCATCATTATGGTTGGACTATGTGCAGTTGGATAGATTAAAGAAAGGAAAGGATAAAATTAAAATGTGGGTTAGAATGGTGGCTAAACTTAAAATTAAATTCCTTCCCTCTAATTATGTATTGAATTTATATAGAAAATTGCATAATTTGAGACAAAAAGAGATGATTGTTAAGGAGTACACTAAAGAATTTTATAGATGCTCCAATAGATCTAGGCATAGTGATGAAGGGGAATATGTTGTGGTTGGATATATTAATGGGTTTATGTATACTATTCAAGATGAACTAAGTGTTGTGAGTATTAGGACTATTGGAGAGGCATACCATCTTACCTTGAAGGTAGAAGAGAAGTTGTCAAGGAAGAAACCTAGAAACAGGGGGAAAGCAACAGTTAGAGGTAGAGGCAAAGCTATGTATGGTAGAGAACAAAGTAGTGGAACAAAAAGGGATGAGAGCACCAGTGCTGGTAGTCAAAACTAGGAACCCATAAGGGGGCAATGAAGCCTTCAGGGGCAGAGGAAATACAAGTGGCCAAGAAATTTTAGAGGTAAGGGAACAAGTAGACCAGACATAGTTTGTTACAAGTGTCAAACACTTGGACATAAAGCATATGAATTCCTAAAAAATTTCATACTACAAGGAGACAAGAAAGTAAAACACGTCATTGGGGGAGTTGAGAGTGCTACTGGTTTAATAGTTCAAGATAATGATGTTGAAGCTCGACCATAAGCTGGAGGAAATTTGATGATGAGAAGGACGTTGTTAAATCTTGTTAACCATCCAAAGGAGGAACCAAACCAAAGAAAATCTATCTTCAAGACCATTTGTAGAATGGAGGTAAGTGTCGTTCTTTAATTGTAGATGGAGGGAGCACAAAAAATTTAGTATCTATAGAGGTTGTAGAGAAGTTGAACTTAAAGTGTAGGCCACACCCATAGGCCTATAGAGTTTCATGGTTGCAGAAAGGGAACCATGTCATTGTTTCTAATTAGTGTTTAGATAATTTTAAGATTGAGAATTATAATGATAGTGTAATGTGTGGTGTAGTACCCATGGATGACTATCATTTATTGTTGGGAAGATCCCGACAATATGGCATAAATATGATTTATAAAGGATTTAAGAACATTTTTTTGGTAAAGAAGGATGGGAAGAAAAGCAGGATGTTACCCTTGGGGGTGAATAGGAGTGATGGGGGCAGTACTACTAATTGTTTTAGAAAAAGGGTTATGATGCATTCAACAAATGAGTTTCTATTAAGAGAAGAAAATAAAACAAGTTGTTGTTTTGCAGCCATAACAAAAGGTCTCAATGCAGAGGTACAAAAAGAAGATATTCCCATGGAAGTTGATAAAATTTTGTCTAAATTTAAAGAAATTATTCCCGAGGAGATGCCAAAGGGATTATCAATGTTAGGATTATATCCTGTCAAATTGATCTTATTCCAAGTTATAGTTTTCCAAACCAAGCATCGCATAGGATGACACCTATAGAGGATGAGGAGATGGAACGACAATTTCATGAACTATTAGAAACATGAATGAATAAATAGAGTTTAAGTCCATGTGTAGTACCAGTTGTACTTGCACCAAAAAAAGGAGATGGAGGATGTGCACTAATTCAAGGTCCATCAAAAATATTACAGTTAAGTATGGATTTCCATTGCCAAGAATAGATGATCTGCTAGATTGTTTGAGCAAAACAAAGTACTTCACTAAGAATAATTTGAAGAGTGGGTATCATTAGATAAGAATATGAGAAGGAGATGAATGGAAGACCACATTCGAGATAAAGGAAGGGTTGTATGAATGGCTCGTTATGCCATTTGGACTAACAAATGCTCCCAGTACTTTTATGAGGCTAATGAATGAAGTGTTGAATGCATATTTAGGTAAGTTCATGGTTGATTATTTAGATGACATTCTATTTTTTAGCAAATAACACCCCAGGCCAACATCTTAGTGACCCACTTATGCTATTATGGAGATGAAAATATTTGTTCTAGGAAATAATTTAGATTATAATGGCCAATCTTGATCTGAAATGTCTCCCCATGATATATGGGTGCCATGCCTCAACTACATGAAGCATGGCCATCATTTATTTTTCATATGCAGATTTTCCGAATTTGTTGTCACACAAATGCTTACTAGTGAGAACCAAAGGGAACCCTTCTTGCATTAATATTGCGCTGAGGACTCTCCCTAATGCATCACCTTCTAGGAAAAAAGTATTGGTAAAATCAAATTGCATATTGGAGTAGTGCACATGGCATTCTTCAAATTTGCGAAGGCTTGTTTTGTTGCTTTTCTCAAAATAAATACATTCTTTTTTATTAATAAGGTTAAGGGAGCTGCAATGTTTCCATAATTTTTCAAAAACTTCCCATGGTAGCCAGTCAGTCATAAGATCCCATGCAATCTCTTCAGGGTCTTGGGGCGAGGTCAATATTTCATAGCCATAACTTTCTTGGGGCCTACGTGTACTCCTTCTTGACTCATAGTGTGACCCAAGTATTCAACCTTTGATACCCTAGAAGCACATTTGAAACATTTCATGAATAATTAGTGGCACTTCAAGAGTTGCAATGTTTGTTCTACATGCTCTAGGTGTGAGTCTTATGTTGTGTTGTAGATGAAGATATCATTAAAGAATATGATCATAAAATTGTGTAAGAAAGGTTGAGTTTTTTTATTCATTAGGCCCTAAAAGGTGGAAGGAGCATTGCAAAGGACAAAGGGCATCACTAAAAACTCATAATGAACTTCATGTATGTGGAAATATGCCTTAGGGATGTCAACCTATTTTATCCTGATTTGATGCTATTTGAAATGAGGGCCATGTTTAGTGAAAAACTTGGCCCTTGAAGTTCATCTAAGAAATCACCAATGACATAATGAGACATTTATCCTTGATGGCCAACTTATAAAAAATCAGGACACATGCACCAAGTGCCTTCCTTTTTTAATACTATGACCACTGAGGATGATTAAGGGTTGGTACTATGATGAATAACTCTTGCCTCCAACTATTTATGAATGATATTTTGTATTTCATTCTTTTATTCAAAAAGGTGCCTATAAGGATGCACATTGGATGGTTGAATTCTTGGTATTCATGGAATACCATGTCATATTCCTCCTATGATGATGATAAGAACTAGGGTGTTTCAAATACATGTTCATGTTTAGAAAGAATCATTTGTAAGTCGGGGTGAATATCTTGTGGGAGGGTGTCCACTACTTGTATGACATTGAATTGTGCAATAATGCATGAGTGGCCTTTCTTTAATAACTTTTCCATATAATGTGAAGTTATGATTTAGGGAAACCTAAAATGAGTTCTTTGAGGGTATGTTTTTTTCCCTTCCTTGGTGAATCTTATGGATAGCTCTATGAAATCCAAGGTGACAAGAACCAAAGTACATAGCCATTTCCACCCCAATACTACATCACAACAACCCATATTGATAACAAATATATGATTTTTGAGATGGTACTCACCCATTTGGAGTTTTACATTTTCACATCTGCTACACATTTCATCAACTTGACATGTACTATTGTAAATTAGAAATTTGGTATAGGACGAACATAGAAATGGGTTTCTTCTACTACTATCCTATGAATAAAGTTGTGGGTATTTCCATTGTCAATAAATATAATCACTTTGAAGTGCTTAATGTAGCCAATCAACTTCAATTTTTTGGGTTCCAAAAATATTGAGAAGGGATTGAGATAAATTTAAGGTTCCTAGCCATAAGCTTGCAAGGAGGTGTCTTTTTCCATTGGGGGAGTGGCATCCTCTATGTTTGGTTCTTGAGTGTCTTTATCTATTATTTATTATGGGTGTTCATATAGGGTCTTATGGCGATATTATAGGGATACATATGTTTATAATAACTTCCTCTCTTTACATATATTCCCTCTTAAATACCATTCATCATAGTTATATCAAAGCTTGAGTTGTTGGCATTCTGCCATGTCTTCCAGAGACAACTTTTGGATTCTCAATGGTAGAGGGTTGCAGGTGTCCAGAATGGTAGCCATGGGGGAAATATATATCTGTAGCTAGGGTTTTCACCCTAGCTTGTGCAAATGAGAACCTACTAAGGAGAAGAGACTCCTTAGTAGCAGTTCAGAAAAACATTAAATAAAAGACAGTATAGTAAAATAGTAACTACTCTAAACATGTCCATGAAACAGAAAAGACAAGATAATAAAAAATGGTTTTTGTATTGATTATACCTCCAATGTGAAGGTTGGTGAAGCCTTTGCAGTAGTCCAAGAGGGTTGCTTCCAAGCTTCCAGTTTTGCTCCTTTCTCTTTCTCCAAAGGGTTGGAAATGGGCCAAAAGGGCACTCAAATGTGAAAGTAGCTCAAGGGTGAGCTAGGGTTTCAGGAGTGATTTTGGCAGAGTAAGGGTGTGTTTGACTGTGGATATGAAATGAGGGGCGTCCATCACCTATTTATAGGTTTTTAGTGGTGGAGTGCTGGCCCATGGTTTTGGGCACCATATGGTTTAGGTTAGCTGTATAGGGTTTTTGCTTCCTTTTTCCCTCTTTTTCCTCTTTTTTGTATTTTTTATTCCCTTTTTAGAGGGTTTTTGCTATTTTGGAGGAATTTTGGATTATTTTGGGGGAAAAGGGGTTTTTTGGCCTTTTGGAGGCTTTTTTAATGGTTTTGTGGCCTTTTGGAGGCTTTTTAATGGGATTTTAAGGTTTTGGAGGCAAATATGGTAGGAAATATGGACAAATGAGTCATGTAATGGGGTAGATGAGGTAGTGAGCACTTTTTGGGTGTTAATAGATTGCCCCCTGATGTGTGAGGGCAGGAGCTCATCGTATGGCCGATAGACATCATAAGTCTTTTATGGTTTTCCTGGGGTGTGGAGAAGAGATGAAACGAACTAGAGCACGGAACAACGGTCCCAAACAAATTGCAAAAACTGAAAGTACATGACCTCAATGATGAATGAGGAATAATCTGAACATATGGACGAGGCGGGCATTCCCATGCTCGTATCAAGATATAAAATAATAATAACAATGGGGTCCAAAATATGGGGACCTGAAATATACATGGCCTCAACTAATGAATGAGGAAGAATCTCAATATATGGACGAAGCGGACATACCCATGCTCGTATCAAGATACAAAAAAAATAACAGTGAGGCCCGAAAAGGGGGACCTGAAGGATACATAGAGAACCACTGTGTACATCATAAGGGTCCAGAGGGGACACAAATCTGGGACATACTGCGGGGTTGACCATGTTTGAGATGAAGAATTGATACACTGGAATAACAACAGTGCTACTGAGTGGGGTACCAGAGGAACTGATGAGCTGCTGGAGCATAGTGACGGGGAGTCATATCCTCAATGGTACACTGAACTGGAACTGAACTGGGTACTCAAGGAAGCATATAACTGGATGGATTCCGAATACAATCGCCAACACAACCCAGACATCCATGGGAACATATAACTGGGCGTTCCGAAGTGACTCACCAATGTGCTAGAGTCGGGGGAAATCCAGGGTCTTCGACCAATAACTGAAGGGATATAAACCCTGCGCGATTCTCAATGATGCGATCAAGGTGTTGAGGTCGAGCATATGAGAAACAACCACTTGGAGAGGCAATGACGACTCCTCTCAAAATGGTCCGTAGGCACTCACCACAGATGGTGATGGGTCCAAGGCGCAGGAACCTTTGGGTCTATCCTCTGGAATAGAGGGGATGTCGTCGATAGAGGGAGACCTCCAACTAGCAAGGCAATGATGTTTCCTTGATAGGAGCGCGAGGTGGAGAACCAAAGTGTGAGAGTACTGATGGTAGGACTGTCATATTGTGGGGGATAACTGGGCAAGTAGAGTGGGTGGACTCAAACTTCCTTTGTTCATAGTATGATGGCGGGGATGATCGGGCAGCATATGAAACTGACTGGTGGGAAAGGGATCATAGCTGTAATGGATCAAGGATAGTGACGGGGATGAGTGATACTCAAGTTGGTGTAAAATGGCAGGAGACTGTAGAATACTCTGAACAAAGGCGACTTGATTGGGGGTGCTGCCGAGATGATCGATCATAGTGCCAAGAGGCACGGGGGGACTTCTTCACGGGTTAAGGAACTAGAAGAAGTGTGTGTAAAATGGTACTGTCGTGTGGATTTATACGAGCCCAGGACAGTTCATGCTCATGATTGCTTTCAATTTTAAGGAGTTTGAAAGCGATAAGAAGACTCTGAAATAATGGAATGGTACCGTCATGTGGATTTGTATGAGCCCAGGACGGTGCATGCTCGTGGTTGCTTTCAATTTTAGAGAGTCTGAAAGCAAATAAGAAGATTCCAGGGGGGTGCTTTTTCGTGTGTTAGTCTCCAAGGCCCGAAGAAGCATAAAAGGATGCAATGAAGAACTCTTCTAGCTGGCGTGACTAGAGTATTCCTTTTTCGTAATTAGTCTACCAGGTCCGAAAAAGGGTTAAACTTATACCAGATAGACACCCTTTCAAGTACTTTAACGAGCATGAAAGGAAGCAAGATTGCTTAGCGATCTTTTCATTGTTTTAGGAGTTAGAAAAGAGCTTAACAGAAACTCCCTAAGTGCCTTTTTCGTAAAGGACTTGTCCGGCCCGAAAAAGGGAGAAAATTATACCAAACAAAAGGAATGGTCAGGCAAGGAGGAAGTGCTCAATCAAGGAACATTGATGATGACCAAGAATGAGGGTATGGGGGAACATTGGTGGGCCTTCTTATGGGATAATGAATGGTGGCAAAATAACGAAATAATTGCAGTATGACAGGAGTGAATGGCTCAAGTAAAAAGGTGGAACAATTCGATGGCGGCCGATGTGGTGCGCAAACTGAGGCAGCTAGGTGTCAGGACACAATGTTGAAACTGTACCTAGTGAGAGTGAGAAATGATCTCAAGCATCATCACGAGCTTGGAAAAACTGAATCCGACGATGTAAAAAGTGTCAAAAATGGATAATGGCCGATGTGGCACGCAAATCGAGGCGACAGGGGGCATTTTGCAAAAAATACCTGAAAAATCTGGGGGTGAGAGCGAGAAATGATCTCAAGCATCATCACAGGCTCGAAAAAATGAATCCAATGATATAAAATATATAAAAAATGGAGAGTAGCCGAAGTGGCACACAAACCGAGGCAATTAGTGGTGTCTAAAAAATGCTAAAAAAGTTTTTGGTGAGAGCGAGAAATGATCTCAAGCATCATCAAAAGCACGGAAATATGAATTTAGTGATATAAGGAACGCAGAACGGACGACGACCGAGGTGGCACGTGGACTGAGGCGATGGGGGGCGTTTTGGAAAAAATACCCGAAAAAACTGAGGGTGAGAGCGAGAAATGATCTCAAGCATCATCACGGGCACATAAATATGAATCCGACAGTGCAAATGGTGCGAAAAATGGAGGTCATAAGGACTCCGGAATGGTCAAAGGAAAATACTAGGTAAAAAAAATGGTTGCAAACAAAGGTGAGCCCACCAAGCCAAGGATGCAGTGGTGGGGAGAAATGATGACCCGTGAGGGAAAAATACTAGGTGTATCGAATCAAATCATATATACAAGTGACATGTGACCTCAAAAATGGTTGAGATCACGCATGTGAAAAAGTGAGCAAGGTTAATGACTTGCCCCCATGCTATGTGCATGGGGTTTATGATTGTGGATCACATATGTGTTGGTTTTAACAAGGGGGTCATGGACGTGCTGAGATAGATGTGATGGGGAAGGTTCAAAATGGTTGATCATGCCCCCTATCCCAGGGTCAAGGTAATCTATTATGCCCCCTAACTCAGTGGTGTCAATGTGGTGCTCGATGATAGTGGGGTCAAGACCAGACATTTCGGTGTAGGACCAGGCAAAGACATCACGGAACTCTTGGAAAAGTTTTTTGTACTCTCCGATCTCATATTCATTGCAGGAGGATCCTAATGTAATGATTTCAAGAGAACCAGGTAGGTCAGAGATATCGATGTGGATTACAGGTGAGATGTTGGCCATGTTACCCTCCTCAAAGACATTAGGAGTGGGAATGGGATCCTTAAACCAGTCGACTTTGGTGGGAAGGAAATCTTTGGACTTAACCACAAATTGGGTGGCTGTGGTGGAGGATGACTCTTCTGGGAGGAAATAGGAACGATGGTGCATGTCTTCCCAGGGATAATCTGGGGCAGTGAGAGCCTCTAGAATCTAGTCATCATTGCGGAAACTTTGAGTTGTCAAATCGGTTGATGAGGGAGTGGTAGTTGAAGAGATCATATAAATGGTGTTAATCTCTTTGGAGGAGGGTGATACTGGGGGGTGGATCTCCTCAATTGTGGGGGGTTCCGTCTCAAGGTCCAAATTATTCATCTCGTAGAGAGCTGCTCTGTAATCTGGGAGATCAGGACAGTGATGTGAGTAATGGCCGTAAATACCGCATATTGCACAAGGGTGGTTGGTACGCAGTGATTTATCACGAAGCTTAGGGGTTGGATCGAGTTCGACAACCGGGAGGTTGGGGTCGTCGTCTAGCATTTTCATGTGTTCCTGTAATGCAGGTAATTGTGGACATTGATGAGTCCGATGGCCTAACTCATCACACAACGAGAATTTGGGAGGAGCACGAAACACGGGGGGGTTTTTAATTGTTTTGGGTGGGGGTACAATAGTGTATGGCTGTGCACCTCTGCCCCCAGTGTGCTTGATAAGAGGGGGGGATTTGTAGATAATGAAGGGGTAGTGAAACCGAGAGGTGGTTGACTAGTAGTGGCAATGGGTTGCACCGGTTGTAGGATGACATTTGGTGTCGGCGGGGGAACGGGAGGCGAAATATACCACACGGGTAATCCCAAGGTTAACCCGGGGAGGCTAAGAGTATCCATAACCGGGGCGCTTACTACGCTTGAGGGAGGGAATAGGAAGGGGATTGTGTGGATGGGTGTAACACCAATGTGACTAGGTACCAATGGTGGTTTGGGTAACAAGGGCGGTTGATTGTTGGGTGTTTGTGTATTGTGGGAGAGGGTACATAGGTCAGATACTTCGGTCGCGGGTGACGGGGGTGGAATGGATTGGACTGTTGAGGTCATCAATGTATTTGAGTAAACTCCGGGTCCCACAGAGGAAACAAACGAGGTAGTTGCACCACCAATAGGTTGTTCAACCATGGGGAGAACATTCTCGGGTGCAACGGGGGCATTGGGATCGTAATAGGTGAGTTGGTCGACCTTGACCACGCGTCCGTCATGGGGGAACATCATGGTACGAAAAACAGATGAGGAAACCGCCTGCATGGCATACATGTAGCTGCGACCAAGTAAGAGGTTATAATCAAGTTGGGAATTGATGACCTCTATGTCAATGAGCACGGTTTTACCAACCAACTGGATGGGGACATTAGCTAAGAGACCTTGGGGTTGAGCCGAACGGCCGTCGTAGGCTCGCAACGCAGTGGTGGACTGCTGGAGAGTAGGGGATCTCAACTTTTACCAAACGAATGTGGACATAACGCATGTAGAGGCACCTTCATCGATAATGCACCAATGGATGACAAGATTCCAAACGGAAACAGAAACTTGGAACGCTAAAGTGGAAGGCAGGCATGGTTCGGACTGGTCCAAATCGAAGGCCATCAGTCGTGAATCATTTGGGTCAATAGCACCAATGGCGGAGAGCAAAGTCTTGCGCTGTGAAGGGCAGTTTTTTAAGACTTCTAATGCAGACATGGCTGCGGGAGACTGGGCTAAGTCATCTACAATGTTGTAATTTGACGCAGCGCGAGCATTGGGATTATTGTTGATGCGACGAAGTGGGAAGCGAGGTGCTTTGGAGGTGCCATCGAGTGGAGCCGGAGGTATACGTAATGTCTGATCAGTGGGATGAGCATTAGTGTTTTTGTCAGCGGGAGAGGCTTCAGGGGTGGAGCCATATTGGTTCCGACGAGTTTGGAGGTTGACATCGGTGGATGACATCATTAACAAGTGGTGGGTACCTGAGTCTAACATGGGTTGATCAGGAGCAGCATAAGTGATCTGTTGTTGTGGGGGCGCGTTTCCTTGAGGGGGATCCAATAGCTGAGTGTTCACTACGCCTTGGGTTGGTAAGGGGTTTTGCAGCACCAAAGGTTGATGCTGAGGGGGTGGGGGGTTGGGTGGCGCCTGAGGAGCCGCATGCCCTTGGCGATGGGCATCATCAGTCCAGAGTTGTCGAGCTCACTCCAAATGTGGGAAAGCATTTGTATAGTGGCCATAGACCCCACAAATAGAACAAGGATGGTTTGTTCGCAAATTAGGATTTTTGGCCTGCTTGGGCGGCCGGTCAGGGTTCTGGTTGGCAGGTGCCGCATTATTGTTGTTTGGGGGATTGGGAGGTTGACTGGCTTTGTTTGGAGGGGGGTTGTTCCCACAGTTACGGCCTTTGCCATGGTTTTGCTGGCCCTGTTGGCGCTGGTTATTTTGGTTCTGCTGCAGATTCTGTTAGGCGTATAATTGCCCTTGGGCAGCAAGTGGGTTCTGGGGTTGTGCAGGTGCGGGAGAAGGCTACGGTGGATAATAAGTAGGTGGAGGCGGCGCAGGTGCTGAACCTTGTGGGGGTTGCTGATACATCTGCGGAACGGGTTATGGGTTTTTCGTAGGGGCTGCCTATGGCGGGTAATAAGCAGTTGGTCTTGAGAGGACATAGGAGCTGGTGCAGCCTGTGTGTGGTAATATGGCTGAGGTGCAACTGGGGGGCGTAAGCGGGGGATGCATGACCAAAGCACTGAGGTGGACAGGAGGGTCTGCGAGAATGGTGGTGATGTGCCATAGGAGCATACTGTCGTTGCAGCAACACCCCCCCCCCAAATTTTGAACATGTTGGGGCCCCTCCTTCTATTTTTATAGAAAATTTGCCTGACAAGCCATCCCAGCCGTCAGCTCTGTTTTCAACATAAAGCTTTACTTCCCTGCTGAACAGCTTGCCGTCAATCCTTCCATGTTTTCCCCAATAAGCCAAAAGATAACTTAGATTTTTCCCCAAACGTTTTGGAATAATTCGGACATTGTCCCGAAACGGCGGAAGTCAAACGTCCAACCTTCCCGAAAGGAGGACTTAGATTTTCTTTGTCAAAATCTGCGGAAGCCATTGGGCAAAACCACCCGAAACGGCGGAAGCTTTCTCTCAAGCCTTCCGCGACCACGGAAAGGTTCGAGTTGTTCTCCCAAAACGGCGGGGAACTCAACAAAGCCACCCGAAACGGCGGAAGCCGCCGTGGTTTATCTCTCCGAAAAGAGTCTCTGATTATGGCCATAAGCTGCGGAAACCGTTGGTGAAACCTTGCCGAAGCGGCGGAACGATTCAACTCTGTCTCCTGAAATGGCGGAAGCCGTTCAGATAAACTTGCTGAAATAACACGAAGGAATTCTTCAACTTCTTCCGAAGTAAAAGACTTAGAAAATTTTCGATCGTTGCTTCTGCGGAACGGCTTAGCTCCCGAAACGGCGAAGCCTTTCACTCCAGCCTTCCGCAACCGCGGAAAGGTTCCGGCTTTCCTCCCGAAATGGCGGGACACATTCGCCTTAGTCTCCCGAAAAACACTTAGAACATTTTACAACCGTCCGCGGAGAAATTGGAGTTACCTGCCCGAAACGGCGGGGACAGTTTGAAAAAAACGCTGCGAGACAGCGGAAGAACTTAGGAAAGATGCCCGAAAAGGTCGGATTGATTTGTCAAAATTGCGGAAGATTTTGATGAAACCCTTCCGAAACAGCGGAAGCCATCCGCATAAGTCCCGCGGGAGAATTCACGATTTCCTTCCGAAGCTGTGAAAGAGCTTAGAATTTTTCGGAGAACCATCGCGGAAGCCTTCAGCCTTTTGTTCCCGAAACCGTGAAAGGTTCCGGCTTCCCTCCCGAAACGGCAGAACCCAACCACTCAAACCGCTCGAAAAAGGACTTCGAAACGATCCCAGTAAACTGTGCGGAAGAGTATAAGTTTGCCTTCCGAAACGGCGGAAGCCATTCACGAAAGCCTTCCGAAACTAGTGGGAGCCTTTGCCATACCTTCCCGAAAAATCAACGAGACTTTGAAATTTTTGGTTCGCGGACGCCTTCCAAAAAAAACACCGGGACCATTCGCTACATCGTTCCGAAAGAGCAGAAGCCTTGGCGTTACCCGTCCGCTACGCGGCGGTCTTTCGCGGAGGGCTTCGAGTTTTCTTTCCGCAATAAGCCCCGAAACGTCGGAAGCTTTAATTGAACCCTTCCGCAACGGCGGATACGATTCGCAAACTGGCCCCGCGAATGACGGTTGCACGAAAACCGAGATCGTTTGACATGACCGCTACGCACGGCGAATTTAAACCTCGTTTTAATCACACCAACTACCAAATTAAAGGCTCACACGTGCCCATTCTTTATAAAATACGGTAGGGGCTCGACCAATACACCATTGTTTTTTTGAATCGGCCAACGACGTGCGACATCGTGCAAGTCGCTCCAGCTCACCTCGCTCGTCCGTGCTCGCGGCCACCTTGCTCAAGCAATCCCCACGGTGCCAGGTAGGATTCTAACCCAGAATTTCGCCATTGGTTTGTCGTTTGTAGGAAAACAACGGGTCTTAGTGGGGTTTTGACGGGCAAAACACCCGTAAAGGGCTATGTTTTACCCGTCAGATACAGTTGAATGTTTAGCCGTCATACAAAACGTCATAGGCATCGATTTAAACATTGGCATGACTTATTTTATTAAGCCAAGGCGGTTGGTGCAGGCCGTTAACCTTGTCCGTTTTACCCCCGGGCCGCGCACCTCCTTTTCGAGAATTTGTCGAAACCCCATGGGCTTTCCATGTCCCCAGCCGTAAACTCCGGACTTAAAACCCTGGGCCCTTCCATAAGCCTCAGCCCCTACACGCGCGCTCGAAACCCGTGGACGTTCAAGCCACGTGAGCCGAAACCGGAAGCCATGGCCGCTCTATCACTCCCCGTCAGCATATCCCCGGCGCCGTCACCTTCGCTCGGACCAGAGTATCCCATATAGCAACTCGGCGAGTGGCCGCGCGTGACGATAGCATTCAAAGCCCTCACCGAGTCAACCCGCGTCTCCCCGCCATCAACCTCTCCAACCGCAACTATAACGAAAGACATCTCCTTCCGCAAGGCGGAACCGGAAGCCAATTGCTTCCGCAAACCGCCTATCGGTCCGAAAACCAGTGGCTTCCGCAACATAGCTTATCCCCTCAGGAGCATTTCAGATTCGTCTTTTAAGAGCTTCAAATGTTCAATTTATGTTTTGTGTTGAAATAATGTTTTGCTTCCTAAATATTTGCTTCATTGACTTATCTCATTAAAACGATGTTGCTCTCTGCTAAAACTTTACAGCCTGTTGCTCAAATAATGACT
The DNA here is from genome assembly GCA_027924585.1 of Larix kaempferi. NCBI lineage: Eukaryota > Viridiplantae > Streptophyta > Pinopsida > Pinales > Pinaceae > Larix > Larix kaempferi. The sequence continues at coordinate 2,749,555 of BSBM01000765.1, read as the reverse complement.
TTTATATGGATGTTATCAGGGATAAATCAGGATGCCGAAAATCGGTAAGAAGAAAGCGAAGATGACAGAAAAGAAGCCTGCCCCTCCCAAGATTGAAACCTCGCTCCAGGACACCAGGTGCACTACTGGCGTCCCTCCAGAAATCAGATGGGATGACATATATAGAATGATCAGGGACCAAGAGATCCCAGATATGTTGCTGGAGGAGGCACCGATCTATCAAAATATCAGAGCCTCAGGCATAACTAGAGCCGCTACCCGCCCTGAGCTATTCCCCTGTGCTGAAGTGATCGGGTGGATACTCCAACATGCAGAGGCTGAAGGGAGAGTGATAAATGACAGCGGGAAGGTGGCTATTGCCTCGTTTCAACCAGCGTATGTTGCGGCGGCCTACAGATTTCCCCGCGTCCAACAAGCTCTGACTGACGAATGGTTGGGCCAAATGGATAACGTCGAGATGGCCAAGAAGCTATTGAGGGGAGGGAAGCATTTGAGAAAGAAGGGAAATGATGAATATGACGTACAAAACCTGAGGGCCCCTTTCAGATTGATCGCTTTAATGCTGTGCAGAATCTTCGGCATGCCCGATGGCACAGTATACAAGATTCAGTGGGTCCCTATCATTCACTATGTGGCATTTCAGGGGACAGTATTTGACTGGGCCACTATCCTGTCGGATAGTCTGGCCTCGATGATAGCTGCTGCTAAGCCAGGACTGGCCTTGAAGAAGGCTGAATTCTTCATGTCTTCATACCTGATAGATTGTATCTTGGCCAAGATAGAGTTCCCCAAATTGGGGTGTACATGGGATAGGGCCACCGCCCCGGTCTACATCGCATTCAAGATGTCGTGGGCTCAGAATTACAAGCCCATCTACAAACTTATCTGTGAGGGGTTCATCATGCCCCTATACGAGAAGATCTTCAAGGAAGAACCAAATTGTCTGTCAGAAAATGCTTTGGAAGTCCTTGAGGAGTATGGGGACTTTTATTTTTCAGAACAAGGTACCTACCTGAGAATGTTTGGAGGGACTAAGCCCCCATACATATTGCCGCAGTATGCCACAGACTATGTGGTGCTCAAGGAAGCAGTAAGACAACTCTTCTTGGATGGGGTTGGAGCATTCCTCCACAAGCAACACAAGGCTTCCTTTCCCCCTCTGCCTTTCTGCATCGGCGCTTACAAGTTTTCAGGGGTTGCCTCGGCCAATGAGTTTATTCAAGAGTTGAAGGCCTTCCACTTCGGTGAGGTCATCTTCCACAGGAACGACAGAAAGGGTAAAGTGGCCGAGCATTGCAAGGGGAACTATGCTTACTTCGAATACTCCCACTACCCTGATGCCGAGGAGGAAGCATTCAGAGGTATCTGCAACATGGCTGAGCTGCGGATCTGTCGCCAAGGTGCTGGAGCAAGTTCTAGCTCAACCAAGGCCCAGAAAACCACCCAACAAAAGGAGAAAGAAGCTGAGGATGCCCGAGCTCAGATTAAGAGAAGAGGCGAAGTTACAGCGGGAAGCCGAGGAAGCAAGAAAGCAGCAAGAAGCTGAAAATGAAAGACTGCGGAAAGAGGCTGAAGAGGCCCAAAAGCAGAAAGAAGCAGAGACTGAGCAAGCTGAAGCAAGGAAGAAGGCTGAGGAAGAATCAAAGACAAGGGAAGATACCGAGACAGGTGGGTCCAGTGTCCAAGACATGGAGATAGACACCTCTCAAGCAGGTGTCTCTGGTACCCAAAAGGAAGGAGTAGACCCTGCTCAGGAAGTCCGGACCCCACCCATGGAAGAAGACATAGACATCATCAACCGACCAATTGTCCCGTACACTCCATCTGGGAAGCGTACGGTGTCCAAATGGAACGAGTTTTTCTATGATAAGAAAAGAAAAGCAATGGTCCTCAAATCAGAAGAGAGGATTAAAAGCCCCTTCCATGATGACATCGTTACTCACCGAGAGGTCGCTGTCATGCAGAACACAGATGCAGACCCCATCGCCATGGCATCCGCAGTTATAGCAACAGCATAGGCATCATTTGCCAATGTAGGGGTTATAGTTAAAGAAAATATATTGACAAAGAAAAGAGCACGCACGCTGCAACAAAATGTAGCTAATGAGCAAGCCCAAAGAGATCTGGTAGTAAACCAGTATAACTGTTTGTACGCTGAACATAAGGAGCTGTCAAGCAAGTACAGCCAGCTGGAGGAGGAAAAGGACCAGCTAGCACTTCAAATGATGATTGTGGAAGCAGAGAAGAATGGTGCAGAAGAAAAGGCATCTCTGCTAAAAGCAGACAAGCAGACGTTGGCTGAGCGTTTAGAGCAGGCAGAGAGCAGGACCATAGACCTATCCCCCTTCCACGAGCTGTCATGCAATATCCTGCAACAAGTATATGGCTCCCAAAAGCTAATCACTGATGAGGTATGCAAACTCAAGGCCATGGTGGTTAGGCTAAAAGAGGTTAATACAGAAGCCCACAGGCTCAAAGCTAAGAACACCCGTGTCAAGGCAAACGTCATAAGTCAGATGGCATGGAGAGAAGGGAAAGGAGGTTTCCCCCCACATCTACCTTTTAAGGACGTGGAAGATTTTAATGAAGATATAGCCTTGTTGGAGTTTGGCAGGAACTGTGCCAATAAGCTGATGGCCAGTGTGCAGAGGACAACAGATAGAATCAACAACCTGTACCAAAAGCTCAAAGGAGTCCATGACAGCTGCACATTGAGTTTCCCTCAGACCCTAGAAGACTTCCCGGAAAAGGAACAACGGCTGTCTCAACTGAAAGAAGAGCTAGGCGTCCAGATGGAGTATGTGAAAAGGATTGATGTCTTGGCCATGGATGATCTCCAACATTACATCGGTTCATCAACACTTCACAACCATCTGCTGAAGGAAGCGCATCAAGTTGCTGAAGCAGAGGTACAAAGCATTAAAGCAGAGCTCGGGAAGAATGTGACTTCTCAGAAAATCCTGTTTCCTGCTGCAGCAAACATAATCATAAGGGACACAGGTGTGTGGAACAGCTACATAGCGGAGGAGGACAGGAAAGCTACAGCAGCAGCGGGAACATCAGTAGAACCGGCAGCCTCTCTCCCAACAGCCTCTTCCCCAGCAATGGCAGAAAGTCTGGCCAGTCCAATGCCCCTTTCCCAATTAGGAGCAGCATCAGCAGGGGATTCGAGGACATCTTCCCAGGCAGCACCAGTGACAATCAATTTGGGCGACCCTTTGCCATCGGAAGCTCACGCACAGGAATGAAGCAAACTGAATTCAGCTGAATTCCTCTCTTCAGCCGGACACGTGCCCAGCAGGGAAAGCTTTGGTGTTAGCAAATTTTTTGTTATGTACATTTTAAATATGTAAGGCATAAGCAGTGGGACAGCTGTCCCTAATTTTTGTCACAATATTTTGTAAAGGAAGTGGCCATTTTTGGTGATCGATTATAGTAGAAATCCCTGTAAATGACAGGTGGAGCGTGCTAGGTGTCAGCCCAAAGGGCAAAGTTGTAGCTATAAATAGCATCTAGGAAAGATTAAACAGGACTTTTGGCAGGGAATGAAAATTTTGGCAAACGATATGAGCTATCTTGTATCGGGTCTGTAAATTGAATTTTCTAATAAAAGCCACGGGAGATGGACGTTTTGCCTGGAATGTTGGATTGCTCTATATTGGACTACTCTAATGGCTGCAATTCTGCAATGTGAGATCATTCTTGACGTCTGAATTATTTCTGTGCATTAATGATTTTGCTCCCCTCTGTGTATGCGTTCTCTCCATTTTGTGAACAGTGAAATGTATTGCTGTAAATTTCTTTGTCTAAATCGAACGACTAACTGTTCTTTCTTCAGGGTAATTCATGTAGCTCATTGTTCATGCCTTTAAATTGCTCCTTGCAGGGATCTTTTAGTTTAATTCCAGTCGCGTTGCATCTAGATCTGTTTCTTTATTCTGGTTACGTAGATCAAACAATTTTGCTTTCTTCTGTTCATGAGCAATAGATGCGTTCTGTAAGTTTCATTTTAGATCTGTTTCCTTATCCTTTAGCTTTCCTCTGTTTTCTGAGCAATAGATGCGTTCCATGTTGAATGAGAGGCTACCTTCTCAAGATCCTCATCTTGTTGTAGCTTTGACCGTGAGAAATAATAGCTATCTGTTCTTTGCTTACGATATCTGTTACAGCTGATTGCTCTCCCCTTAAGCGTGTTCCCCTGCAGGGATAGATAGACGCATTCCCGTTTCCAGGCTTAGATCTGTTTTAATTGCATTTAGATTAAGTATAATTTAGGCACTTGCATCTCATATAAAAGTCATAAAAAACCCAAAAGAAAGGTGGATCGGGCCATAACCGGTAGAATCGGATTTAAAGTCCAAAACCACGGTTGCCGGAACCGCTAACCGGACGGATTCCCTACACCAAACGGGAGATAGTCTAATTGGGACCGTCTTTCGGGGAGAATCCCTTTCTGATTGATGCTACGATATCCGAGGCATCAACAGTTTTTGGCGCTAGAAGGAGGGCCTAAAGTGCATGGCTGATAGAGGAAAATCTTCCACGGTCATAGATAACACTGAAAACCCGCTTGAAGAAAACTTTTCAAACAGCCCAGATCTTGGATTAACAGACCAAGAACGCCTCATTTCTGACCCTGAGCCTCAGGAAGCTTTGTACGCTGTTCCTTTTGCAGAAATAGAGGACTTGAGAAGACATACTAGATCTTACGTTAGACAGCTAGGTGGTTTAAACGCTGTCAACTTCCTCCCTAAGAAAACTACACCCAGAAAGGAGCCGCAATACACCCGTGATTCAATCCTCGTTCAGAGTTTTGAAGAACTGGTAAATCTGACGTTGGAAGAAATCTCCGGCACTCTTAACAAGACAGACCAAGAAAATCTCGAAGAAACTACCACTCCCAAAAGTACTCCACAAGATTCACCCTACAATTCTCCACCAGGGTCTCCACATCCAAACCCAAACATGGCTATACCTGCTTGGAGAGCAAGGGGGGCGCTGAACCTGGCTGGACCATTCCATAATCTCCCTAAAAACCCAGAAAAGGTCTTGCCTAAGTACGATCCAGGGAAAGCCATTTCGGCGGAGGATCACCCCAAGAGTTTTTACTTAGCCCTGAACCTTTTGAATGTACAACATGAAGACGTAGTCTGCAGGTTGTTTCCGTACACATTCGAGCCCAAGGTATCATCTTGGTACTTTAGCCTTCAACCCAGTTCAATCTCTAGTTGGGATGATTTCGAAAAGTGTTTCCTTAAGAAGTACGGGAACCAAAAGACTGTAGCCATGCTTATGAAAGAACTCTTATCCATGAGAATGGAGAAGAAGGAAAAGGTTCAAGACTTTAATCAAAGATTCACAACGCTGTTAAATGACTTTAGTGAAGCTAACAAACCCGCAGAAGAGTCTTTGATTGAATACTACACAACAGCTCTTGAAGGTCCAATCGCAATGTTTGTAAAACGATCCAAGAAGACAACCCTGATAGAAAATTTTGAAGAAGCTAGGAAGGTAGAGGAAGAGGCATATAGCATCGCTAAACATGCCTTAGATGTAGAAACGAAACCAGCAGCTAGCAAGAAACCTTTGCTCCTCACAAGAGGCAAGGAAGAACCATCTACGGATATGGAAAATGTAGTTAAAATGATGCAAAAATTATCTAACAAAATCGTAGATCTCGAGAAAGACAAGGCTGCTAGTATATCTAGGAAACCTTTCAAGCCATTCTACAAAAGAAGGGAAGACGGGGAACAGTCTCATCCGCCAATGAACACTGCCCCTGTTTTAAACTTGAATGAGATTGGGATGGAGAATTTCTGCACCTTTCACCAAGAACCACACTCGGAGAAGAGCTGCCCACAATGGATCAATTCCATGAGCTTGGTCATGAATCAAATGTTAGATTCTCAGATCCTAGACCAGGATATTTCTCCAGAGGAGGCGAGTCCTGAGATTGAGGAACCAACCCCGGACACTACTATGGTGCTATGGGATTGGTTACCTATGACTGAATTAGCAAAAGAGGATCCCATAGATAGTCCTCCCTCCACCATAAATGTTGCCACTCGCAGCAAGGGCCCAATTGCGGATCCTGTACCAGTCACCATTCCCCATAAGCCTAAAATTTTGAAAGATCCGCCTAGGAGGCATATACCAATCATCCCACCACAGCCCAAAGTAAACCAGACAGCGGCCAAACAGCCAAGTGCTGATGACACAGTCCAACCGAAGGTCACCATGAACAAAACAGATCAGCCAAGTCGAATTGGGAATGAATCTGATATAGGGTATGATATTATCGAAGATATCAAGAAATTCAAAGTGAACGTATCAATCTTTGACATGTGTAGCTTGCCCCATCAACGAGACAAACTACTGCATGTTTTGCAACCAAAACCCAGCACTACATTAACAGATTCTCAAGACAATCCTGAAATCAACGAGGCTAGCATCGGTGGGAAATCCAAATCCCAAACATTGCCATTCTTGTTGACATTTGAAATTTTTAATCACAATGTTCATAACTGTTTAGTAGACTCTGGAGCTTCTTCAAACGTTATGCCACTGTCAATTTGTAAGAAGATTAATGGGCAGCCCGTGCCATCTCCAGCTCAAATTATCCAATTGGATAGGACGGCTGTTAAGGTTATAGGGGAGATGAAAGATGTTCTAATTAGACTGTCAGCCGACCCTAGAGTCTGTCAATTTATTGACATAATGGTGGTCGATATCCCTGAAGCTTATGGGCTGATTTTGAGTAGGGATTGGTCTACCAAGTTGAGTGGCTACTTTGCTACTGATTGGTCTCATCTATGGCTGCCTTATCAGAACAAGCAGAATCAGATTAAAGTTCTTAGGGAACCTCATATGAAACAAAACGTAACCCAGCTAGAAGAAAAGAATGAGGCTGTAGCTTTCTCTTCCTCGGTCCTGGGAAATTACTTCTTAGAAATGGATCCGGGTAACTATCAATCTGAAACCTTTTGCCATGAATCAGACAAACAGTCCAATCTCCTTCATTTCTCTCGGACTGATGAGGTTGATTGTAACATAGTCAATTTAGTTGCTAACACAGACCACAAAGAAACTAACCCATCTGAACCTAAAGATATCTTTTGGACATTATACTTTGATGGCTCTAAAACTCTGGAAGGATCCGGGGCCGGTTGTGTTCTAATGGATCCAAAGAAGAACAAGTATTTTTTGTCTTGTAGATTAGAATTCGATTGTCTGCTAGGATGTGCTATGGAAAAGGGTTGGGGATGTGAGGCAACACGTCCAATGATGCCATCTGCAGCATGGGATTCCCCCAGTGCATCGTGACAAGAGGAATCGCTACGAGGGGCGTCAAGTATGATGGGATACAAATAACCTGACTGGGCGTAAATGAGGTCAAATTGCTGGGCTTTGAGGATGGCCTCTTCTTCGAACTGGGGTCATTCGGATGCCACATCCTTGGCAATGACAGGAAGGAGGGATTTTAGAAACCAATCTAAGAAGACACGGTCATCTAACTTGATTTTGTAAAGGCTGCAACGTCGACGCCACTGATGAATGTGGTCAGTGATGTGGGTAGCCGTGTTCTGTCTGCAGGACAGTAGGATCTCAACTCCCGCATCATAGCGGACATGTAACTGAAAGAACTGCAGGAAAGTCGAGGCAAGGGAAGTAAGGTGGCATGGGTCCCATGGGGCTGCTCGATGTACCACTTAGCTGCAGATCCAGTGAGGGTGCGCTGTAACAGATGGAGGCAGACAGATTCGTCCACTATGGAGTTGGAGGAACACCATAGATTGAATGACATAATATGGTTCTGGGGGTCCTCACCTGACTTGCCCTCAAACTTAGGGATGTCGGAGGGGAGCTTGGTGGGCATGTGAGGCCATGCAGGGTTGTGTCTGATGGGATTGTTAGTCAGTATAGCTAGGTCAGGAAGGTTGAGGCTAGCCATGAATGACAAACTAGTAGAAGGATGTGACATACTAGTGGGTGTGACCATGTTGGGGCCAATGCCCCCAAGTGGAGGGGCAGGGTTTGGGATGTTGCCCCCAAGTGGAGGGCCGAAAGTGGTATGGGACGGTCCTGCACCGCCAAGGGTAGTGTGAGTCACTGATGTAGTGGGAATAGGTATGCCAGCGACTGGAATGGGTACAGTGATTGGAATGGTATATGTGGACCCCATCGAGGGCATACCCAAAGCAGGTGTGGTGGTGGATTCTCCACCAATGGCCCCTACAAACAAAGGGGTGGAAGTCACGCCATCCATGGGGCTGGTTGGTGCAGTGTAAATGGGGTTGTTCAGACTCTGCCTCAGAATCATAGGTAAAATAAGGGGCATCTAGATCGGGTGACGGAGTTCTATGTCGTTGACGAGTGGAGTCAAGTGACAAGGCTCGAGATCTATGATGAGTGGTATCGAGTGATGAAGATCTATGTCTATGACGGGTGATGTCAAGTGAACCGTGCTGTGGGGGCTCACCCCAAAGGCACCGAGAATGTCTCAGGGACTCAATGGTGACAGATGGTGTCAAATATCTGGGGGTTGTGTTGAGTGAAAAACAGCTCAAAAAACCCTAATGCAACCGAGTGTGCAGAAGGAGAGCTCAAAAAATATGGCACTCAGGCCAACAACCAACTCAAAACACTTACTGTAACAACTGTGCTACAATAAGTGGAGTATCAATAGAAATGGTCAGAATACCAACAAGCAGCAGGTTTCCTAAAAAATAAAAATAGTGGACTCGCTAGACCAAAAGGAGGTAAGGGAGCATGCAAACACCTAGCTAAATAGTATTCTGACTCAACTAGACTTATCCTCTGCAAGGTGATGAAATCCAAGTCAGACAATATGGATAGTAGAGCCAAGTGGCTAAAGATATCCCCCTACTGGGAGGGACACCGGGTAGTCAATCCTAGAAGAAAAGCAACTAAGATACCTCGTTCATGACACGTTTGGTTGGGTGAATCTACCGTTTGGTTCTATCGCCGCTGTATCCCCATACGGGTGATACACCGAGAACTATGAAAGGTATCCTTCGGTTACTGAATGGATTGCAGTATTCCATTCAGGCTTTTGGAACCAGTCTGGCGACTTCAACCCTCCTAGGGGAGAGGCCTTCTCGATAAATTGGTTTTAAACCATGTCAAAAAATACTAGGGGATTTTGGTTCCCTAATGGACAACAACTATGTCTCAAGTGTAAGTAACCGAGGGGATAGGCATGCAAGCGGGACGCGGGAAAATGTGCTAATAGCCGCAGTCGGACCGCACGAAACAAGCTAATAGCCGCGGTCAGATTGCAGGTAATAGACTGGAAACCGTCGGTAGGTCACCGAAAACAATCTGAGAGCTGCAGTCGGATCACATGTAAATGCCTGAAAGACGCGGTCAGAACGCAACTACGGGGGGTAAAAGACGCGGTTTACGGCAGCCGAAAGGAAAAAACAGGAAAATATTACAGAAAATTGAAAACGTTTAAAACTTTAAAACTATAACCAGAAATTCAAAGGAGCACAAGGGGAGTCGCCAAAACTATAGCTAGGGTTTTCACCCTAGCTTGTGCAAATGAGCACCTACTAAGGAGAAGGGACTCCTTAGTAGCAGTTCAGAAAAACATTAAATAAAAGACAGTATAATAAAATAGTAACTACTCTAAACATGTGCATGAAACATAAAAGACAAGATAATAAAAATTGTTTTTGTATTGATTATACCTCCAATGTGAAGGTTGGTGAAGCCTTTGCAGCAGTCCAAGAGGGTTGCTTCCAAGCTTCCAGTTTTGCTCCTTTCTCTTTCTCCAAAGGGTTGGAAATGGGCCAAAGGGGCACTCAAATGTGAAAGTAGCTCAAGGGTGAGCTAGGGTTTCAGGAGTGATTTTGGCAGAGTAAGGGTGTGTTTGACTGTGGATATGAAATGAGGGGCCTCCATCACCTATTTATAGGTTTTTAGTGGTGGAGTGCTGGCCCATGGTTTTGGGCACCATATGGTTTAGGTCAGCTGTATAGGGTTTTTGCTTCCTTTTTCCCTCTTTTTCCTCTTTTTTGTATTTTTATTCCCTTTTTAGAGGGTTTTTGCTATTTTGGAGGAATTTTGGATTATTTTGGGGGAAAAAGGGGTTTTTTGGCCTTTTGGAGGCTTTTTTAATGGTTTTGTGGCCTTTTGGAGGCTTTTTAATGGGATTTTAAGGTTTTGGAGGCAAATATGGTAGGAAATATGGACAAATGAGTCATGTAATGGGGTAGATGAGGTAGTGAGCACTTTTTGGTTGTTAACAATATCACAAGCTTTCAACCATGTTTTGGGGTGCTTCATTAGGAAATGTGCTCTAATTTCCTCTTTGAGAACACTAGGGGAAAATTCTTGAAAGAAAGAATAGGAGATGCCCTTGGTGTGGATTGATAATTGCTCAAAGGTTGTAATATAGTCCATAATTGTGCCACTCTAGCATAATTTTCTCACTTTTCCCATGTAACGTGTGTTTTATTCAAAATGATCATGAAGTATATTCACAAACATTGTCCAAGAAATATAGTTCTTATAATCTTTCTTGTACAATTACCACAATTGCCAACATTCAACATCTAGATATAAGACCCCCACTTAGAATTTTTGGTAGTAATTAGTAATTCCATAGAGAGAAAAATAGTGTTCCATTTGAGTGTCCCAACCTGATGGATCTAAGTGTGATTTTCTTGCTCTTCATTTGCTAAAAAATAATCTTTGGCGTATTTTTGTCAATACTCATGTGTTTACATATCACTCACAATACTTTACCATGGCCATTCACCATTGTTGCAAGTTCTTTTATTGCATATTCAAGTCCAAAAGACTGGGCATTAGGCTTATGTTTCAGAACCTAGTTTTGGTTCTCTAGAGGTGCCATACTATGAGTATGGATCATGGGACCACTATATGAACATAATTTCCAAATTCCTTCTGGATGCAAAGATGTAGGAATTTCATTGGCTAGCTGTAGATTCTAGGGTTTGTAGTGTCCTATGGAAAAAGGAATGATAAGTGTTATAACTCTTTAATATATTGAATCATTTTCAGCAATAGTACCAGGTCAAATATTTCACAGAACCAAGTAAGTATGATAAAAACACACCATAAGGAAAACACCTTCTATCTTGAGTTTCCCTCCACCAATCACATACCCCAAGTACAACAATGACCATTGGGAAAATTCGAATTTCTTAAAGTTTTCCAATGGTTGATTCTTTTTAAGAGTCTCTAACAACCACATGAGATATGAGATATGCTCTTCCTAGTTAGAGATATAAACCAATATATCATCAAAGTACAATATTAGAGATGAATTTAGAAAGGGATATAATGCATCATCCATCAAATGCATAATTTAGCTAGTGCATTACATAAACCAAAAGGCATTACCATCCATTCACATAGACCTTGCCTTGTGTTTAAGGTGATCATTTAGGTGTCTTATTGTTTAACTCATACATGGTGGCATATTTATTTGAGGTCAAACTTGGTGAAATACTTAGCATGCTACAACTAGTCTAGCAAGTCATCAATCCTAGGTATATGGTCTCGATTCTTGAGGGTGATCTTGTTAACATCTTCATAGTAATACACATGATTCTCCAACCATCCTTCTTGGTACTATGATGATAGGTTACCCACAAGGTGAGGTGCTTGGTCAAATTTCCTCTAATCCAATAGGTGTTGCAATTGTTTCTTCACTTCATCTATTTCTAGGATGGACTATCTGCACAACCCAATTTTGCAATGGGGAATCATGCAAAAAATATATATCATTCTCCACTTACATTCTAGGGTTTAACCTTTTAGGCTCTTGAAATTATTATTTTACACCCACAACAACTCCTCTAATCGATGTTTCTACTCTTCAATACATCCCTTCAAGGATGCCTTTACTTTTACTAATTCATCTCATGGCCGATTCTCTCTTAAGAAGAGTAATACAAAATTAATACTAGAGATTATCAATTTATTGGCTTGATTAGCACTTACTAGAGAGATATTAGATTTACCTTTGTGTGCATTGATGATGAATGGTTTTTCATCCTTGATAAGGTGGTATTGGAATGTTCTAGTCATGAATATTTGAGTCCTCATGTACATGTAGGGCTTACAAACACTACACCACAAACATCAAGTGGTACTACATATACATCCACTTCATCAATATAGTTTTGACTTATAGAAAATTTGATCTTACACTAATTAGTGACCTTGAGATATACATCCCTACTTACCCAACCCAATGGATATGGTTGAGGATGTTCATGAAACTCCAATCCAAGCTTGCTGACCAGATCTACCACTATGAGGTTGAACTATTATTTGGAATCAAATAGAGATTCAAGATTTGGATTCTTAATCTGGATATTAATATCCAAGAGTTTAGTAACATCCTTCTCTTCCTTGGGATGAAGGCTACTTACACTCACTTCCTTCTACATTGTAGTGTAGACAATATTTTCATTTACATCTAAGTTGATTTCTATCTGGTTTCTTGAATCCATGGCTAGCATGTTCTTCTTCTTGGAATCCTTCTTTTGATTCTTTGGATTCAACTTAAGATGCAAATTCCAACACTTATATTCAGTATAAGCATCGATATTACAATGGTTGTAGTGGCTGTTTGGATCCTTACACTAATGTGCAGTGTTTGTTTTTTTCTTATCCTTTCCTTTTCACCTCTTGTTTCCCAACTTGGAAGCATATTAGTGGTATTTTTGCTTGGAACCACTTGGTTTTCCTTTAGTATTACCCATATTATCTAAAAAATATACTTTCACACATACCTCGTCAACTATCCTAGATTCAAAGAGAATCACTTACCTCCATACATAAATATGTAGAACACCCAGATAATACTTAAGGAATACATTTGGGTTATTTGGATATATACCCAACATAATAGCCATTTTTCTAAACTTGGTGGTGTACTCTTGCACACTCTACCCTTTCTTTTGTTGGAAGTAATGCCAATGGATTTACTGGTCCTTTTCATACTCATTAGGGTATAAGTATGACTCAACGAGGGTTTTAAACATCTCCCACTTAGTTACAAGAGGATCACTCTCTATCCTAAGTGTATCCTTGTGAATTTGCCACCAAGTTTGGGCATGGCCTTCTAACTTCCCACTAAGTTTGGGAAGCTTCCAAATCTAGTTTCTAAATGTGTGAATATTTTAGTTCAACATCAACCAATGCATAAATGAGGTAATATATGACATGTTCTTAAAGAGCATCGTCTTCCTGAACTAAAACTATGCCAATTTTGGAATCAGATACAACCATATATAACAAAAAACATTTCATGTAATTTGTAGGACTGAGCAAAGGAGCTGACATAAGAGCTTGTTTAAGAGATCCAAAGGAACTTTGAGCAGCTTCATACCATATAAATGGAACTCCTTTCTTTAACAACCACATGAAACCTTTAGTTATCTTGGAATAATCAATGATGGAACATTTGACAAATTTTGCCTTTCCTAGTAAACTTTGAAGTTGGCGAACATTGGAAGGAGAAGGTAAGTTGAAAATGGATTCAACTTTTAAAGGGTTGACCATAATCCCTTTGTTTTATATGATAAAACCTAGAATCCGTCCATACTCGATAAAAAAAAATACACTTATTTGGATTCATCGCTCAAACACAAGGTGAAGAGAGCTAGATGATCTCATCTCTTTTGAGAATGAACCGCTAGATCATCTAAATATGATTCAACAATGTGCTTGATATCATGAAAACTGAACAACATAGCTCACTGGAAGGTAGCTCCAACATTTTTAAGGACAAAGGGAATTTTCTTATATGTGAAAGTTCCCCAGAGGCATATAAATGCAGTTTTTTGCCGATCCTCAGGACGAATTTGAATCTAGTTATAGCTTGACAATCCATCCATGAAAGAAAATATCTCACTTTCAGCACACTCATCGATGATTTGATCAATGAATGGTGTTATAAAATTGTTCTTAGGACATTCCTGATTCAAATCACGAAAGTCCATACACACTCGACGATTACCCTATTTCTTATCAATTGGAATAGGATTGGATACCCATTCAGTTAATGAAACAAGATAAATAAAACCTGCCTTAAGAATTTTTTCAACTTCAACTTTGATAACTGTCATTTTTCTAGGGTTTCCCAAACAAATATTTTGTCGAATAGGTTTGACATTCTCATAGGTTTTAATCTTGTGTTCAACAATGTTGGGGTCATAGCCTGACATCTCCTCATATGACTAGGCAAAGACATTGCATAATTCTTTAAAAAGGACTGCATAAATACGAACTTCTTCGAGAGAACAGTTCGTGCCAATGTATACATTTTCCATGACATCGGGTTTATTAGATATATTGATCAAAATGGTTTCATAAATGTTAGCCATATTACCTTCAGGATATACTCCCTGTTGAGCCAAATGGTTCAATGGTTAATCAATATCTCCAGGTAAATTCACATGAAACTCTCCACTCTCTATCTTAGCTATTGCTGGAAGAAAATAAGAAATATGATGCATATCATCCCATGGTTTATCAAGACCTGTCAACGTTTCCATAATAGCCTCGTCAGAAGGCAAGAATATTTTAAGACAATCAAGAGAATTGGAGGAATTGATAGCCCAAATAGGCTCAATAATCTAATCCAACTCCTCGACAGGTGATGAATCAGTGTCTGCAGTAGTCTGTTGAATTGCTTGATAAGCGATTTCAGCTACAGACAAAGGTGAATTCATTCTATAATGATGATATTATTCCATCGAATCCAATGGAGTATGATGAGTCCAAGGATCATCAAGATAGGATGTTCACAAATAATCTACTTGTGAAACAAGCACTTCCTCGTCATCCAAAACTGGAGTAAAACTAATGAAAACGACAAGAGCTAGGATATTAAAAGTTCCCACCAGCGAAGGATACATCCCCACTCTTATATTCTCAGTCTTTGGATGTGACCTATCAATCCATGGAACATTCGATCCTGGAGGTGCATTATAATTAGCCTAGGTAAATGATAATTGATAATTTGTGACAAAGTTTCCTTCGTGAGGAAAACATAACAATTAGAAAATTGATGATACAATGAAAGTCATTGCATACATCCAACTTCATCCTGAAAAAAGGTTGTAATTGATTTGGGAATTGACCACTTCCACCTCTACACAGATGGTATTTCCTCCTAACTAAATAGGAAAGGAAGGAATGATTCCATGTGGTCTAAAAGACCTTCCATCAAAAGCAATAAGCAATGTAGGTGATGGAGCAAGTTCTAGAGAGCCAATGGATTTCCAACAAGATAGAGCCATGTCACAAGTTGATATTCCCTCATACACTACAATCCTTCCAATAGTATTTGTGGAATGAACCACATTGATTTGTAAGGAAACATAATAGGAAAGACGAGGCTTGACATTAGATACATCAAACTTGATAACCTGATCATTTGACGAATCTTGATTTCTAATAGCGGACAATAAAGCACTTTGTTACGATGGAGAACTTTGGAGTACCTCAAGAGAAGACATGGCACACAAAGTTTGATTTAAATCTTCAACAATTAAATAGTTGGGTGCAACTCTTACATTTAGATTCTATGATGCCTTTTTGTAAACACCTTTTGGTATTTGAGGCATTGTATCTACCACAGGTTTCTCTATATGAAGAGTGTTAAACGGTTCAATATTTTCTTTATCTCTCAACAAATATTCAGTATTTCCAAAGTCTTTGGCATGCGTTGATAATAGAATATTTGATCCAACCATTTGGAAAAAGGATTGATCAATTGAGGGTGCCTTATGCGTATCCCTTTGCGTATTTCTAGCGGGATCAAAATATATAGAAGCCATGTGTTGTTCTTGTGGAAACAGATTAGTAAAAACAACAGGTTGTTGTTTCCGAGTCAACAAATTGTGGGCTTCTTCCATCAAAGGGAATTGATACGTAAGATGGTCTCCTTTTAAAAGCTTGCAAGGGAACTTGACTTTTCTTCACTCCTTAGCCCCACTAGAATCATCGTTTTGTTTTGGTTTATTATTATTTTGCCTTCTCCTTTCTTTTTTTATTATTCTTATTCCCACCAGGTTATTGGTTTCCCTTTTGATTTTCCTGCATAGTATCTACAAAAGTTGTATAGGAATAAGGAAAGGAAGCAATGTTACCTGCCCTTGCTGCATCTGATTTGTAATTGTTTCTACAATAGAAATACACACATAACCAACTATGCCATCGAAATACAATCCTGTTTTGGGTTTCGAGGGGTCTGAAATAGGTCTCGGTGCACCAAGTATAATTTCATATAGTAACCTAGATTGAGAATAAATCAAGTCTAGCCATTGGGCCTTGAACTTGGATTCTTCCTCAATAGTTACCCTTGAGGTAGAAACATCCTTGGAGATATAAGGAACCAAGGACTTGAGAAACCATTCCAAAGGGAGCTCAAGGGAAATACTGGAACTTATCAACCTTTTCCTTCTACATCATTCTTGGATGTGATCTGAGATATGAGTAGCTTTGTTCTGTCAAAATTGAGATAACAGTTCTGTGACAACATCATACTGTACATGAAGCTAAAAATTATTTATAAACACTATTTCCAAATCATGGAAACGACAATAGGATGAACTAGGCAATTCAATATGCTATTTCGTAGCTACCCGATTGAGCATGCGTTGAAACAGTCTCAAATGAATTGAATCATCATTAAGATAATTGGAAGAGCACCATAGATAAAAAGTTGTAACGTGATCTCCGGGATCTTCACTAGTCTTACCTTCATACTTTGGGATGTCCGAAGGAAATTTGGTTGGGACCGGAGGCCAAATTGGGTCATGACACACTGGGTCATTCATCAATTTTGATAAGTCTGGAAAGTTCAAAGTTTCTATAAAAGAAAGTCTCAGCTATGTGGAAAAAGTGTTCTGCTATGAATCGTGTGGTGGGAATTTCCCACTAGCAGGATTCCCAAAACAATGGCAAGGGTTCCCCCCTACCATAGATTGCAAATAAATGCTCCTTGAAAGGATTTCCACAAATTTTATGAAGGAATATTCCTATCTAAATTACCCTGCATCCAACTTCATTGGGTCTGTGAAGAATTTCCCCTAGCTAACATTCTGGTTGAGGGTGTAAAATTACTATCACCTCCACTAAATAATGAAAAGGGGTTAGATCTAGCAGGCATGGAGTGTGATTGAAAACCACCCATCTGAGTATTCCTGAACCTGTAAATGGATTTGCACCTAAAAAAATCCCAGTGGATTGGAAAGGTCCACTCCCAATAGCAAGAATGGATGGGGGGATGTGTCCTCCATTCCAAGGAAAATATTGGAAAGGTATTGAGGAGCTTCCAAATCTAGTAACGGGATTTGAAAAAGGTGGGAGAGAAGTAATAAGAATATGGGGCGTACTCATAGCTGGCATGCCAGATGTAAAGATACTCAAGCCAAAGGGTGAGGACAATGGAGCACTCAAAGGTTGAGTTACTACAGAGCTTGAATGTAAAGTACTGGTACCAAATTTAACAATAGGATATGTGTTGGCTTGTGTTACATTTGACATATGAGCACTAAAGCGAGGAGGATATAATCCCCCCATGACTATAGCCGATGTAGGAGTGTGTAGATCTATCGATCCTTTTCCTGGACTATCCATAATCATTCCTCTACTTATATGACATGTAATTATTCCCAATTTAAAAGAACTTGGAATCTGCACAAGAACTAGATCGCCAAGTCCAGTTAATGGAGATTTAAAAGGTCTAACAAAACATTTGGATTGAATATCTTCAAATCTAGTGACTTCTTGTACAGAAGTGTTAATTCTTATAAGTTCTAGTTCACTAAGTAAATTGATAGGACCTGTTGGCTCAAAAGAACCAACTGTGTTTAATCAACACCTATGAGGAGGCAGTGGAGGCTCCACTCTGATCGGAGTAAGATTCTAGATCCTCTAATACTGATGGAGAGGTTGATCTTCCATCGTGAATGTCTATTCAAAATACGTTCAAATTTAAGGTCAACTAAACACAAAGAGCACACTACTATCAAAAGTTGCTAGAGATATCAAACAAGCAAACAATATGCCTTTTGGAGCTGAGTACGAGTTAACTAGGTCCCACAACCAAACAGAAAAAGTACATGAAGAAGTTACCAAGACATTCACTAATAACCCTTCTTGGTGCAAGTATCCCAGAAAGGTATGGGACAACCTCCAAGGGTACTGGTAGTTTGGTTCAATGTCTACTTTAGATACAGTAGGAAGTCCCCCGCAGTCACCTAGGTGGTCCCCAGGAAAAGTAACTCAGGCTTCTAACTCACAACTGGCGTCTAGGAGAACAATCGACAACTGGAATTGTACGTATGGGGAGGGTAACTGATCCCAAAGCTTCAAAAGTACAAACACCACAAAGGGCCCAAGTTTGTACAAGTGAAGCCCCCTTAAATGAAAAATCTCACAAATGCTGAATTAAGAATCATAGGTGTAATCTCCTCAACTTAACCTCACATGACCTTGTGCTGACTCTTGTTTGAGTCTTCCTGGCCACACCTATACGATATTGGATTTTCCTATTCTCGGGATAGAAACCTATTTTTCATAGTTTAAGAGCTTCAAAGTGTTTGCTTTCACCCTAATCCAAGGATGCTACACCTAGACTAGTTTTTGAACCCTATAAAATAAAAGTTTTAATAAATTTTAATTATCGCTTTATTTTATGGGTTGTTTTTACTTAAAGGACATGAATGTGAAACTAGTGGTATGTTATGAAACTTACAAGAAATAAACATTATCAGGATATGACTATGTATAAAAAAAGAAAAATCCTTAACTGTTTTTAGTGACAAGAAACACTTCTAAAATACAAATGACTTTTTCCAAAATGTTCTAATTTTTTTGCTTTTCATTTTATAAACTTTTAAGCAAAGAAAAAAAACATGACATTTTACTTTTCATTCAAAAATGAAAAATGAAAATTTTCAAACACTCAAAACAAAATAGACATTTTATGTTTAATGTTTGCAAGAGAAATATAAGTATGAATAAGTTAGACTAACTTTGTTTAATGAAATTTGTACAATGCAAAGAACACCATAAGCATATAAACCATCTAACACAAAAAATTGTTCTACAAATTGTCTTGCAATACACAATTGAAGAAACAACTTAAAAAGAAAAGAATTTGTTTTTTTTATGTTTTTTACTTGGATAGTGCTAACATAAAACAAAAGAGAACAAAAATAGATTTATTTACAAGATTTAGATTGCTAAACAAACGTTCAAGCAGTCTAAACAAAACAAGGAAAATAAATCTTGGTAAAAAACCCTATTTTTTTTTCTTTTTATTTATAAAAATGTTGCTTTCTAAGACAAACATACATATTACAAGGGTTCACAACCAACTTATTATCAACCAAAAACCCACATTTCCTAACCTAAATGGAAAAATATTGAAAAAGGATAAAAACTGGGCATATGTACTCTAGCTTAAGACATCCCGCATACATACGTGCTCTGATAGTGTCTAGCACGCATCTATGGAGAAAATCAGTAAAATTATTATTTTTGCAATCTACAAGACTAATACGCACCTATTAAGACTATATCCCACATGTATGTGTGGGAAAGGGAAAACACTAAATATTAACTCTCCAAAACCTATTTTTTCTCTCCTACAAGGGTCCTAAGATGGAAGCTACTAAGTCACAACAATAAATTCTAGAAAAGCAAACACAAAACAAATAAGAAAAAAACCAGAAAGAAATTAAAACCCTAAACTACCCGAACAATAGAAGAACTCCCCATTGGAGTCACCATTTATGTTTCAGGATTTTATGCTACCTTAGTGATCTTTTGGCGGGATCACCACAGATCAATACCCATAAGCTAAATCCAACAATTCAAGCAAGAAACAATCTACGATCTTTACAAATAACTATAAATTGACGAGGGATTTTGGGAATAACTTAACCATTTCCTATAGTCCAAAGAAGAAACCTTTGGCTTGCTGATGCTCCAATATTCTTGCACATACCTTCAATTACTATCTAAAAATGGACAAGAACTAGCAAGAAATAGTTACAATTGTAAATATTATAATTATAATAGAACTTGTATAATTACACATCCAATATTGAACATTCATAAATTTGTACTTTATTGTATCCCCAACGAAGATGTATCATTCCTCTGATTGGAAGTGTCATCATTTGTATTTGCAAGTGTCGCAAGTATTATTGTAAGTGTCACAACTTATACTTGATGGGTTATTAGACCACCTTGGTGGGGTCAGCCCTGTATAAGTTGTGTGTGTCAAAGGGTTATTAGACCACCCTAGTGGGGTCGACTCAGTTAGCATTATGTTAAGTGATTAAGTTGGGGCCGACCTAGTTAGAGTTAAAAGTCAAGTGAAGTAAATTATAAATAGAGAGTGTGACTCTCTCATTTATTCATTCACACACTCACTCACTTCGCATTAGTGAGATAGAGGAGGAGTGCGCACAAGTGGAGGAGGAGATGCTGCTAGGAGACTATCTCTTATTGTGGGGTTTTATCTTTGTGATCTTTGTATTGATGCTCATTCTATCTCTGAGGAAGTTGCGGGGTTTTTCACCTTCTTGGTTTTCCCCGATGAAATGCTTTGTGTCTCTTGTCTCTTGTGTTTGATATGTTGTACATGTTGTTTTCTCAGTTGAGATCCTAGATCATATTGAATTAAATGATGAAAAACTAACAAATTGAACAATTTATATGGATGGAAAAGATAATTTTTTTATATACAAAATGAACAGCAAGATAGAATGGAATAATGTCACTTGAGTCTCATCGGGTCACCATTTTGAAACTGATATTAGAGTTCCTCCACCCGAGCCTTCAAACACTCAACTTCCAATCCAAATCTTTACTTGGCGAGTATGTCCAAGAGAATTCTTTCAATCCTATGGCATAATAAGTCTTGCAAGACGATTGAAAATGCAATGTTCCATATAAGGGATAAAGAATTTTGTAGACATGGGACAAGGGATTTTGTGGAATCTGGTTTTATTTGATCATCATGAGGATATTTTCTCTACAAATGCTTGATCTTCCCTAAAAACTAGCTTTAACTTTACTTATGCCTCTTTTATACCGATGAGGAGGTAGTTAGGTAAGTTAGAGGTGGTTATTTATAGAATTCAAGAATTGGGAATGGTCATAACCGAAACAGTTTCCGTAAAATAACTTATTTTTCATTTTTTACCCTCGAATAGACACATAAGTGGGCTAACCAAAAGCAAGGCATGTACACGCGAGGTAGCCTATTGTAGGGCACACATGGCTTGGAAAACACAATTTTTTAGAAATTTTCCAAGATAAACTATTGTCCTTGCATCCAAGGGATCAAGGAAGTTTGCAAAAGAGGGAAACTGATAAGATCAGACCATCATAAGCATTTATGTGACTGGTGTGAAAAAATATGCTATAATAGATTCCCCCTAATGTGTGAGGTTAGAGGGGTAGATGATGTCCGAAATACATTACAACCTTTCAAAATTTGAGTGCAAATGGATGGGGAGTAGAAACAAGGAGAAATCCTTGAGACAATTAATAAAGATGGAAAACCCTCAATCCTTCTTCTATAGGAGATTAAACTTTAGGAAAGGGTAATGCAAGATTTAGGAAAAAGAAACGGAAATGAAGCAAAGGGATATTAGTCAAATTGAGAGGGGCTTCAGGAGGAATTAACACGTTATGGGACAATACTAAGCTAGAACTTACTAAAACTAAGCAAACACAACATTGGATCTATTTGTACCTAGCATGCATAGCCTTTGGAGCCCACTTTAAATTATTCTATTTATATGTTCCAATGCATTATAAAGAGAAATTAGAATGTTGGATAACTATTGCAACTGAAAGAGATAGAGCAGGGATGGGGAATTTCATTTTTGCAGGTGGTTTAAACATAATCCTCTTCTTGGAATAAAAGAGGGGAGGAGATTGTGTAAGAGATGCTTCAAGAGAATATTTAGAGGGCATGATATGAGCATGGGATCTAAAGACATAAAGCTAAAAGATGGAAAGTTTATATGGTCAAATAGAAGGATACCATCAGGATATATAACAACCATATTAGATAAGTTTCTAATTAGCAGTAGATATTTAGAAGAAGATCTAGAAATCTCAGCCTCTATCTCCCCGCCAGCTTCCTCTGATCACAAGCCAATTAGTCTCTCTTTAACCAAAAACTCAAATTATGGTCCCTTACTATTTGGATTCAACCCTCTTTCGCTCCATCACCCTAAGGAAGTTGAGATTATCATTTCAACTTGGAAGAGGAAAAGGGAGGTTTATCCAAGTTATATATGGAATTTAAAATTAAAGATAGTTCAACATGCTTTAAAGGAGTGGTCCAAAACCAATTATGTAGAGCCATTTGCTAAAAAAAGAAGATTCAAGAAAAAATGGCAGAAATACAAGAGCACATGGGAGTAGGAAATCCATCTTTACAAAAAAGAGTAGAGGAAATTGAAACAAACAAAAAGACTCCAAATTGTACATAGAGAAGAGGAATAATACTGAGAGTTAAAATCATTCCTAGTTTGTAGATGATACTCTATTGATATGGGGATCTTTAGTGGTGATAACGGATAGATTCAAAACCAGTTTAGACATGTATTTAAGGGCTTCATGTGGAGAAGTAAATAATCATAAATGTTGTTTGTATGGATGGAATACATCATCTACAACCATTAAAAATATTGTTGATTTTTTGGAATTTTCTACCAAAAAATATTGGAATTATTTCATCTATTTAGGAATCCCCATCTTCCTAGGGTGACCTCAGGCCATGGACTGGAGGAGTGTGATTGGAAAAATTAGAAAAAAATGGAGCAATGGGGAACCTGGTGACTCAAACCAATTATCAGAGTAGTTGTGATAAAATCAACTCTGTCATCATTAGCCATCTATCAGAACTCCATCTTGCTTACCCTAGTTGGGATTTCTAAATAGATTGATATCCTTCAACATAAATTCTTATGGCAAGGTGGCAAAGCCATTGCTAAAAAATATCATTTGGTAAATTGGAAACAAATGTTGGAAGCTAAAAACAATGGAGGTTTAGAAATTAGGGACAACAATGTCTTTTAAATAAACCTTTGGGGGCCAAAATTCAGTGGAACATTTCTACAAGGGAAGAAGCGTAGTGGAAGAATGTTGTAACTAGGAAATATACTCACTCAGATAGAAGCATAATTATAGATCAACAATTTAATAATGCGTCGTGTACAACCATATGAAGTTTATGCAAATGTTTGGTAAACATTGTAAAAAAATAAGCTTCATGGATGTCAGGAAATGGAAAAAGTATTAGAATATGAAAGGATTGTATCTTAGGAAGGGTTGGGTTAACCGATAATACCACCTTAATACAATTACAAAATTGGATGAAGGACAACAATTTTCATACCCTGGTAGATATATATAAGTGGGATTCCAAAGGAAGATGGAAGGGATGGCATATCCTCAATCTCTTGGAGGATTTACACCAACAATGGAAAATTATGAAAACCCTGTTAAATGGAATTGCTCCTACAGAACGCTCAACTATGGATAAGTTAGTATGGGGCCCCAAATACTGAAATTACATGGTAAAGGAAGGATACATAAAGAAAAACAAAGACATAAGTAATTTCCTCAGAGAATCAATATGGTCTATAATTCATAAAAGTGATGCTCTACCAAAAATAAAGTTCTTTAGTTGGGTATTATGTCATGAAAGAATTTTGACTTTTGATAATATTCGTAGAAGAGGACTACAAGGACCCTCTCAATGTCATCTATGCATAGCGGAAGAATAAATTGCAAAGCATTTGTTCTTAAAATGCGATTTTACATTAGAAGTATGGAGGAGAACATTTGAAGGACTCAACATCAATCTAGTTACCCCCCAAAAATGGAGAGAAGCATTTGTAGCTTGGCATCATAAGTACCCGAGGAATTTCATCAATAAGCCAATGATGGAACATGTTTAGAAATCCCTTACTTACTTCATCATTTGGAATATATGGCTAACTAGAAATACTCTTATTTTCAAAAACAAAAAACATAAGGAGAGATTAGTTGCAGGACAAGAATGGGGTATGAAGCAAGAAACTATCAAAGTTAAAGGAAAGACTAAACAAACAATTCCAAATCTAGATATTAAAGAAAGGTTGTGGTTTCAAAGCATTTTAGATCATCCAAGGCAAGGTATCCAAATGGAAAAACCAAGGACAAAAGAAAAGTCAAAATGGGTGTTGAGAATCAAATCATCAAAGTTGGATGACTATATTGAAAAAAAAAGAATCATATGTTGTATCTTGATGGAGTTGCTATGAACAATCCAGGGTTGGTAGGTGCAAGTGGGGGTGCTCTTCAACACAAGAAGAAAAATTGAGAATAGCTATGCCTGGGGATTGGGGGTGACTTCAAATAATCAAGTTGAAGCCATGGAAATTTGGCAAGGCTTGACACAAGTTCACCAACGAAATATAAGTCATATAATATTAGTCGGGGATTCAATGATTATGATCTAACATATTTCCCTTAAAATGATTCCAAAGGAAGGATCTCTTTGTTGAATACCATGTATAAATCAACAATCGATATCAAATATTAAATAAGTGTATGTCTTTCATGTTCTACATGAATTAAATAGATGAGCTGATCATTAGGAAAACATTGCATGCAATCTAGAGAAAGGTACCATAGAACTCCATGGGGGGGATATAAGCCATTCTTCCATCCCCTAACTCCAGCCTCAATAATTATGAGCTTTATTTTACTAAGGGTATTTTATACAAATCATATCTAAGAAAATGGATCTCCATATATTGGCCATTAGGTGGTCTCATGTTAACAAGTGGCAGGGAAATATCATGTAGGTTTTCGCATTTAAGAATGCAATATACGAAGGATTAATGGATTTAATGGTGATATGCTTGATGAAATGGATTACACATGAGAGAGGGTTGCAAAAGATGGAATTCCTATGTACTTTAGCATCGATTTATGACAAGAGAATAATAAGGGATTGTGTCAATTCTTGGGATAAGTTGGAGGGCGATCACATTAGTAAAAGAGTGAACATTCAAGATGAAACATGGTGGAGAAAATATTTTGGGACTGGTCCAAAATCAGTCACTAATATATTGTATACTATATCTCTGGTAGGGAATGGGAGGTGTGATCATACAATTCTCCTTCTAGAATTCACAAAAAGCTTCACTCTCAGAGTTCACTAATGATTTCGAAGGTTACACTATGTTTCTAAAGTTTGTTTGGAGTTAGAGGGTCACCATTGCAACATGGATCTCTATTTGAGGAGTAGGTCATACATAGTGGTAAGGTTCTCTTACGTCAAGTTGGATATCAACTACGAGCATAATTTTAAGCTCTTCTTTGGTGTGAAGGTATGCATTTTGAGTCTTTAAATTAGTCGACCATCTAGAATTCTAAATAGAGATACCGTTTCCTATTTATGGGTAAATTGGTTCACTTTTATAGAAACAAAATATAAATTATTAGAATTTGGAACCTTCGAGACTCAACATCCCTCCTTCTATAGAAACTTAGAGATTCAAGTAGACTACTATGGTTTAGGAAGTGAAGGTAGGGAAAGAAGGAATAGTTTCCTAATGGAGAATGCAAACAAGAGAAAGGAAATCAATGGAAAGGGAATGGAGAGTTGAATGCTAAAAATACTGAAGTAGTCGTGCAAGCTCTGTATAAAATGGATGAGTGTGGTAAAACCTGGAGAGTGTTGTTTGAAACTCATCAATTATTCAGATCCAATTGGAAGTGTTGAGTGCACAAATGAATAAACTCATTGCTAATCTCATCATGGATGAAACTGAAATTGATTATCTTAAGGGAAAATTGGTTGAGCACGCGGATCAAACCGAGGCCCTGTAGCTTAAGGTGCAGTCACAAGATTAGGGGGATTATCCAAATTATGATGAAAATACGAAAATTACTACTTCTGAAGGTTTGGGAGGATCAAAATGTGGAACTCAGAATATGGCAGAGATGGAGAACAATGAGGATCAGGAAAGTATTGAAGTTCTGCAAAGGTCCCTTTCAGATGTAATATGGCAGAAGGCCTATAGAGGCCAGGTTCTCTTTTTTTGAAAATTTTGTAATGAATTTTAAATGTGTTTTTCTAGCTGGTCATTATTGTAGAATTTACTTCAATAAAATAGATGCAAAAAATAGAAGTCTTGTAGTCTCCAACTGGTGTGAGCCATAAATTTTGCGTTTCGTAAAAGTATATATAGGTCTATTATTATGAAACATTATGATGTAAACATGTTGACCAGTAAGGACGCAACCATTTTTTGATCAATAGAAAAAGTATTTGTTTCCATTTAAAAAAAGAATAAACTTCTATTTGAGACTCTCTTCACTCCTATTATCTTATATCGATGTGAAGTTAGGGATGAAGTTTCTCTAGAAAATCATTGAGAAGGATAAAGAAAATCCAAAATCACTTTATAACATATAATCTCAAAATTAAAGGCAATACACCTTATTCTATCTTCCCCATATATTTTTTTTCTTCACATGTGGTTCATAAACCCCTCAGCAGGGCCGCTACGTCCACAGTAAAAAATCATAGGGGGCCCACCCGAAGTGGCCGCACCCCATTTGCTTTGATTACGGAGATAAACCGATGGGGACATCGAGTGAGGCCCTTATATAGCAATGTATAGCCACCCGGGGATTTGACCCCGATACCTTCTGCTCACAACTTATAACACTCAACCAATTGAGCTAGCCCACCGAGCTGTATCTTCCTCATATATATATATATATATATATATATATATATATATATATATATATATATATATATATATATATATATATATATATATATATATATTACCCATTGAGAGCATGGCTATGACCATATACCTAATGTAAAAGAACAACATAAATAACATGAGAGATAAGAGGCCCCCCAAGTTTGCTTCATGCTCTAGTCAAAACCAACTGTGGCTTAAGCGAGCTTGGCATAAATATGCTAAGTCTTGTATAAATCATTGGGGAGTTGAGGAACATGTCACTTTGTATAATAGTGATAATATTAAAAGTATTATTACATCTAAATTTAAGGAGAGTCTCTGCCATAAAAACATGAATCTGAGTTAGTATTTTGTGAAAATGTGTTATTCAAATACATATTATGAGACTCCAAACATTCACAAAAATATACACGAAAAATTATGAAAATTAAGTGAAGCACTACTACAATCTATGTACTTATGTATTGTAAAAAAACTATGTCAAAATTGAACAGTTAACAATGAAAGAATTGGAGTCACTTTACAAGACTGTTTTGAATGTTATCTCAAAACACAACCAAAATCAAAACCGAGATACTATAAGGAGGTGAACAACCCTAATCCATAAGATCAAAAGTATCTCTCTATTTTAAGTAGTGTGAAGAAGAAACTTGACAAGGCTAAAATAAGAACAAACTTCCACAAGCTCTATAATGAAACACGGGGTTGGACAATTCCTAAGACGTCTTGGGGTGAAAGAATATGTCATCTTTGTGACACTAAGAGGGTTGAAGATGAAAATTACTTTCTCCTAGAAAGTCTCGTGTACACCTATGTTAAAGTGTAATTTTAAAATGTTTATTACAATACCAACCTTCCTAACCTTTTAACTCATCACAACTATGGTGATCTATGAATGCTTCTCTTAAATATTTTTTAGCACAAAAATAAAATTCCAATGAAAACCAAATGATTCCTTACCTTTTTAAAGGCTAGACTCAGGCCAAAGTTGGTCTAAGTAGACATTAATAACCATCATCATATATGATAGTTTTAATGAGAGAGAATATGGAAGTTGTACTCTGGTAAAATGGACTTTGATTATAATGTTATGATGTGGTATTGGCGAGGATAAAAAGTATGTCGATGAAAATTAAAAGTATATTTAAAGTAATTAAAGTGTTTGGAAATTTATCTCTTTGATATTTATAGTGCTATTTACAATATAATCATTGACTATTATATAATATTATTTGAATTCTTTATAAATATAGATTTTATGATAGATTTATATTTATATAATGTTGGGTAAAATCTAGTTAGTGATAAATTATTTTTTGAATTATTTTTTATAATTAATTTTTTCATTTAAAAATAAAATAAAATCTATCATTATCGGTGGGTGTACAAAGTTGTTTTCCTTTTTAGTTGTAACTATAACATGCACACATTGTTAATTTAAGGAACACATGTAGTGATTAATTTTAAAAATATGCATGTGTTATTTTCTTTAGATTGGATGCACATTTTCTTGTTTAAATAGATTTGAGTTTTCTTGAAGCTCCATGTAGGTCACTGTTGTGTGGAACTCAAATTTCCACATCACTATTTTGAATAAAAAGAACAAACATGCATTAGAAACACTTACACATTTCTCCCCTGATTTAGGTGTAATTTAGAGAAATAGAGGGCCGCTGCGAGCCAAGGCAAGTGGCCAAATCTGGGGCTGACACTTGTCCTTCCCATGCAATGCAATAACAAGAACCATCATGGGAGGAGGCAATCCATTTCTCTCACTCACTCGATCTATGTGATGTCTAAGGAGATAGCTACAGAGACATAGGAGCTTGAGGAACATGAATCCGCTAGGACTAGGATGGACAATCATTTAGATGGATGTGGAAATTATGAGGAGAACAAGTTCTGGTTCATTTGGTTCATCATTATGGCAAATGATGGTTATCCTCTAGACCGTAGAAGGATCGTGGGTTCTCAACAAATTGGGATACTTCTCTTGGTGGCACTCTGTAAAAAAAAAACCTCTAAGTCTGAGAGTTCTCATTCCTTTATGCTCTGAGAATAGTAAGGAAATCATGAATGGCAAACAGGACGACCACTTTGTGAGCAAATTGATTGTAGAATACAAATTTTTTGGGGGGAATACAAAGAAGAAATTAGGGGAAATTGAAGTCTTGATCACACCTCAATCAACAGAAAGTAGAGTCACTGTTAACAGAGAAAAAAAAGTGGGTCGTTGCCTCATCCAACGGAGAAACATGGAACAAATGAAACAATTGACAACATTGGTATACCCTCACTCACTTTCTTGGGTTATAAATTAGTTCTTATGTATGCAAATATGTTATGTAATATAAGGTCGAGGGGTACTCCCATTAGGCATAATTGTATTTATGAGAATATGGAGGAAGAGGCAACCTATTGCCTCCATATTCTTGAAAACATACAAGGAAAATTTTAACAAGAAAATCTAGGGTTAGAAGAGAGAAGGACTCTCTCCTTGCTAAAGTAGAGCAACAAGATCTGCAAAATTGGGTTCAGGATACTAGCACTTCCTGCACAAGGGATACTAATCATGCTAAAATTGTTCTATTATATTGGTGAACCAAAACTCTATTAGGAAAGTTCTTAATGCACAACCATGTAGAGCATGACAGAAACGAAGATGAAGTTCAATCTTAGCTTCATACCCTCAATGACAGGATTGATACTCTCAACAATAGGTTCAATCTCCCAACAAGGGCTCTCATAAGCTTAGATACAAAGTTGAATATCCTTTCCAAAAACATAACAAGATTGGTCTTCAAGATGTAGCTTGTTCCCCAACAAAAGGAGTCCCCTTTTTAGAACTATGAGGTGCCAGTGATTCCAATCATAGATGATGACTAGGATTGATAGTTTCTTTATCATAACACATATGGTTTTTTGTCAGATAGAAAAGAAAGTTTTTTTTTTATTACAATAGTATTATAAAACTCTTGCTACTTATGTTAATATATAGACTACAATATGGACAAAAACAAAGACAATCTTGCATTGTGATTGGTCTAGTTTCTTAAGTGGCAGACTAGTCTAGTGCATCTACTGCTATATTTTTTTAATTAATATAATATAGACCAGTTTATAAAAAAACACTTACACATTTCTAAATTTCACACACATTAAAAATGTGCATGTGTTAAAAATGAGAGCATATTCCTGTATGTAAATTATTAAAAAAAACAACTCTATTTGTTTATTTTTCCTACAACCTATGGTGATTTCACCCTATTTCTTCTCCACAACATGAATAGTGCATGAGTGCACTTTTTCTAACTAGGCCCAATCTCAACAAGGATAAGTAGGAAGGACACAATGCCCTTAATACTAATTGAACCTTCTCGAGCTGAAGCACCATGAAAAACACATATAAACCATGTCATGATCACTCTCTATGGAGTCCTTGATATCCGAGTTGAATATGGACACCATTATGAGGTCTTAGGCATCATGGATAGGTGTCAAGTCCATAACCATAGTACGAGGAGTGAAACAAAAATTTATGGCCCTAAACCTTACTTTTGAGGATCAAGCATAATGGATGACTCCTTGAACCTTCACGTTTGAACTTTGTTGGTTAACAATCGCATCCAAGACTGCTATGGGCACTGGCCCTAGGTTATGTGTGCAACATGAATGTGTCTAAAGGTCGAACCAAAGTCAAAGGAGGAGAATAATGGGCATCACACCCTAAATGCCGCTTGTCAAGCTCAATCACCATGACCAACACCTACTACCCACAGAGCTTCTATGCCTATAGTGCCAAACTCATCCTTGAATGACCATACAACATCCTTTTACAATATATCTCTCCTACGATATGGATATGGGATCCATGATTAAACCTTGACACATGCCTTGGACAAGAATTTGTCTCAGGTCAACACAATGGACCATTCTTAGGGCCATGGTTAGGGTTCTTTAACATTCGAGTGGGATATGGGTGCCATGTGTAGGTTTATGCACTGGAAATGGGCTTCAAATTATAAACATGATTAGGTGGGAATAATGGGATTAATCCCTAAATGAACCTTCTATAGATCAAGTTCTATGGATAGGGAAAGGAAACACTTGGGCCTTAGGCCCTAAACATTGCTTCTTAGGTTAAATTACTAGTAAAAAGACCTATAAACCATAACACAAACCTCTCTAGGGGGTCTTTGGCATCAAAGTTTGATATGGATGCCATTAGGATATTTTGTGCACCAAGTATGGGTAATAGGGACTTGAACATGGTCAAGGAAGGCAATCAACCACCTCTGGATATTGTTGAATCTTCCCAAGCTAAAGATCCTATAAGGAGTCCTCAAACAAACACATGAGTCCTTTGTAGGGGTTCTTTGTAGGCCTTCGAGTGGGATACATGTGTTGTGATCAATAGGTTTTTGGCACTGAAAATGGATATGGACTATGCCACATTGTCAAAGGAGTAATCAAAGGCCTGAAGCCCCAATTGAATCTTCTCAATCTCAATTTTCATGAATAAAACTTAGAAAGACTAGCAAAAGCCCTCACTAGGGGGAATTTTCCCTAAAACATTGATATGACTGCTATTTAAGATGTTTCACATATTACGAATGGGCCTCGAGACCTTGACCATAATCATGGTAGGGAAACAATATGCCCTGAACTTTAATAATGGCTGAGGGAGAGAAACAATAACCTTTGGCCCTAGAAATAGCTTCTTAGGCTCAAGCACCATGAACATGTCCTTAGACTAACATAAGGGAGCATTGTTGACACGGCGATAGTCGACATGGGTTCAATTCGCACTGTCGTCAACAAACCATCAATTAAAATCCCTTATGCCCCAGTCCAGAAAGGTTTACCCTTTCCAACAACACTCACAGAGCGAGTGAGGTCTCACCCGAGATGCACAAGGGGGCTGCAGGAACCAAGTTTCCGTAGTGGAGTTGAGGACATGCATTAAACACACATTGCACTTGCAAAAACCAGAGATTATATCTTCCGCACTATACTAACATTTCATCATTCACATATTCATCAATCGCAACATCAACACATAATAAACATTCGCATCAACATGATCTAACTACTCATTAGCATGAACAACAATTACCAAACCCATAGAGCATTAAACATCTCAGAAAAATTCGCATTCATCATTTCACAGAAACAAAGACAAAGATAGAACCATAATCGAACATCTTCATGGATTCATTAAAACCTGCAGAATGACCTTCACAAAAATAGTCAATACATCATATCGCAGATACAAAGCAGATCAAAAGGTAGATTGTTCTATTCATTGATCAATGCCCTTAGGCTTATAATAATACTCCTATTTATACAAAACTAAGTGCTTACAAAATGGTCCACATGACCCTTATCTAACTAACTATCTACTTCCATGCTTTCGCATTCTCTGTGAATGACCCTTTCTTCTGCGGATCATCCCTTTCACAGCTGTCAGCTTCTGCACTTCCTGGAGACTAATCCTATGCCAACAGGCCCCCAACACAAACTTGTGGCTCACCCTTGGGCCACCTCATCTAGACACCGCTGGTACTGGTTTCTTCTGTCACTGTGGTAAACTTCTGAAGCTATTCTTGACATCTGGAGCTCGTTGTCATGTACTTCTCGACTCATCCTCCAATCTCTTGAAACCTTTGTCATCTACCTCGAAATCATCCTCCATTCTATTGAAACCTTGATCGTCTACCTCGTCTGCGCTTGCTCGGGCACTTAAGGCTTGCTGTGACTTGGGGATAAGTTCGTCGTCGTTGCCAAATTGTGAAACATGCCAGCTGCTCTAGCAAATCTGTTTCGCACCTTTGACAGTCCATTGTTGAAGCCAATGGGCCTCCGCCCGTGGTGTTCTGGTGGTTGGGGAAACCACAACCCTTCCAACTACTACCACGTTCTTAGACATCTCGGGTGACACCTCGTCTCTATTCCTCCCAAGTGTCCACACTGTTTCCTTTGTTGGTTGTTCATGAATGGTCGGTGTTCTTGCTCTGAGCACACCTGGAGTGCTCCCACTCGAAATGAAGTGCACCATTGCAACTATTGTTGATGTATATGTAACTTCGGAATGTATTTCACCCATGTATTTCATATATGTATATTGTACTCCTATAGAGATGGTATTATTCCTCTATACGGAAGTGTTTGTATTCCTATAGAGATGTTATTATTCCTCTATACAGAAGTGTCGTCATTTATATTGTAAGTGTCGTAACTTATACTTGATGGGTTATTAGACCACCCTATTGGGTGTCGGCCCAGTCAGCATTGTGTCATGTGGTTAAATTGAGGCCGACCTAGTAAAGGTTATTAGGCAAGTCAAGTCAAGTATAAATAGAGTGCGAGAGGCACTCTATTTCATCATTTTGTTCTCTCTCACACTCTCGGGAGAGTGGCACACTTGTGGAGGAGGAGAAGCTACTGCTAGGAGATGTCTATCTCTTATGCTTCGGTTGTATCATTGCTCTATCTATCTCTGAGGAAGTTATTGGGGTTTTTCACCTTTATGGTTTTCCCCAAGTAAACTCTGTGTCTCTTGTGTGCTTGCATTATGGTGTCCATGATTGATATGCTGTACATGTTGTTCTCTCAGTTAAGATCCTAGATCAGATTGAAGTAAATTCTGAAAAATTAACATGGTATTAGAGCTAGCCTGAAAGAAGGCATGGTATGGCATGTATGACACTTGTTGCACTTGCGATGCTAGGGATTGATATAGAAAAAACCAGTCATCGTAGAACTTTCGCTATAAATAAATTTCAGCAAGGTTTCAGGGTTGGAAAATCGTACAGGGTGAAGATAAGATCCCCATGTACCTTGTTTCCAAAGGACAACCTCTAATTCGTTGTACTTTGTGATTTATGATCTGTACACTATAGGGTTTCTGCCTCTTCCAGATCTTAGTAGTAATCAGGTGACCTTGGAAAAAAGGTCATAACTTGGGCTAGGAAGCTCCAAATGAAATTTTGTAAAAAGTAATAGGTCGTGCATGGACTGTACTTTCTCAGGTAACGTTTTCAGAGGCCGAAACTGAACCAGTGACACGTGGGACGTCGTACAAGTTCGCTCTCCTGTTTTATCCCATAAATAGGTCACGTTGCGACACTTGGCATAAATATTTCTCAGAGAATCCAATTGAGGTCAGACCTATTGGGTTGGAATATGACAGGTCAGGATACCACAGGAAGAAGTTTTAGACCTTGTGGATCAAAAAGTTCAGACTTACACCAGAAACAATCAGGTACATATTTATGTCAAAACATAATTATTTTTTGAACACCTTCATTCATGGCTTTAGGAATTTAGGGTTTCAGAGAGAGATGGAATTTTTGTAATCGGAGACCACGGCTGAATGCTACTCATCAAAATCAAAATTCAGAGACCAAGATCAGAATTTTTGGTTGGGCAGAAGACCGGGCTTGATCAGACCTTAGTTCGGGACTTTGATCGGAAAATGGAAAATTAGGGCTTCTGCAAAAATGGGAATTTTTGAAATCCATGACCATGGCTGGAAGCTCCTCAGAAAAATAGAAGCTTAGAGATTTGGATCGAACCTTTTGATTGGGAAGAAGGGTGGGCTTTATCAAACCCTATTTTGGGGTCATGTCCAGTGAATCTGGAAGTTTCAAAGGCAAATTTGAGGGGTGAAACTTTGCAGTTTTCAAATTCTGAACATACCAGCTTGATCAGCTCATCAAGGCGCATATTTCTATCCTTTCAGAAGTTTTAAATTCAAATTTTGAATTTTTAGGGCTTCTCTGACAAACCCTAATCCAGCTCTAGATCCAGTTCCTACAAATCAAGTGGATTGAGTTAATCCTAGAAGAGAATGGATTGGTCACCTGCATAAGTGAAAACATTCCTGTTTCAGAGGGAGATGAGGCTAAGGCCTTACATAAGAAGATTACAAGCAATCTCGACAGGTATGACTTAGAGGTATGTTTCAAATTCTATTCATGGTTAAGTTTATGGTATGTTTGTCTTCATATCATTACGGTTAGTACAATCTTGATTAATTACTAGACTTGTCGTATCACCTTAATAAAATTATGAATACATGATAAAAGATATTCATTGATTAAGGTTTTGACACTTATGATTGTACTAATGCATTGTGATGTTGTATGAGGTTTATGTTGTTCGCTAACATGAAAGGTACACCAAGAAAGAAAAATCATGTTCTACTTCAAGAACATATGATCATGGTAACATGAAGACAAAGATTCATCCATTGTCATGGATCACTTAGAAGATCTATTTACGAGGTATGTATAACTTGGTTCTATAATGGTTAACCTATGAGATATGCACATTACTAGCACAAGTCATTGAAGAGAACAAGAAGACATCATGTGGGTATGTTAGACATAACTAGCTAACATACCAATCCAGGTATGTTTTTCCTATATCAAGTTAGAATCCTACCTTGTTTTAGGATCCCTTATATAAGTATACTTGGTATGATTGGTTATGTTTATTCATAAAGTTAGAAATGTAAGCAATCAAGGGTTTATGCATTTTATGTCTCTTATCTTGATTGATGATTTAACTAACTAGAAGAGTCCTATGATCAAATAAGAATATGCATGAGTAAAAGAAGACTTCCCTGAAACCTTGAATACTAATCTTTATTATCTATGTTTGAAATGATCATGACTATACATGTTTAAGATTATTGTGTTTTGATAGTATTAAGATTATACTAATGAATGTGTGATTATGTATGAGACCTCGAGGATAACACAATGATGATACTAATAAGCATGCATAGTGATGGATATAAGTTCAAGGACAGGTAATCCAGGAAGCAAAGATCAAGAGGGAGCACACTCCAATTTTTCCTGCAAGGAAGAAAAGATCAAGAGGGAGCACACTTTAGTTGTTCCTACAAGGATGCAGATATTCAGAGGGAGTTGACCACTTCTCACAATCCAGATCAGAATGGAGTTGCAGAAAAGAAGAAAATACTGAGAGGGAGTCAACCCAACAAACAAAGATAAGTATTTGAATTATCATTCCTTGCATATTTTATTGTTTAAATAATACTGTTCAATAATGTATATACTCATGTTCCTAGAATTAGGTTGTGTATTATGCATATTAGAATAGTTGCATTGATGAACAGTATACTACTAATATACATGGGTAAGTGGCCTATGGCACTGTACAACATTCCATTGCTACTTATCTAGAATGAAACATCTTTACTGACATGTTGGGAGTTGTGCACACTCTTAACAATGTTCTGGTAGAGATTGGAAGGCATCTAGAAAGTTATGGGATATGGATAAATGTTGTATTGAAGCATTGGCTAAGATAATTGCATGACTGTATGACATATTTCTTTATTTGTAAGAATTTGTTCTGAAAAATATGAGATGTTTTCTAATCATGTAATTTAACTTATTGTGTAGGAAAGATCGTATACCATCACCTACAAAAGGACTACAACATTTGTTTAGCAACAAGTTATCTATTGAAAATATTGAAGATATTGAAGTTCCTAGGATCTGGGAAGAATGCCATGATCGAGGAGTACCAGTCAAGCATGAAGATGTTTGGGATGCAGTACCAAGACCTGAAGGGGAGTCTATAGTGACTTCCAAGAGGATCTACAAGATCAAGCATGCTTCAGGTGGTAGCATAGAGACTTTTTCTCCTGTAGCCAGATACACTTCCATTAGATTCGTACTTGCTCTGGCTGCAGTGATGAAATGGAAGATACACTAGATGGATTTCAAGGCAGCTTTCTTGAGTGGTGTAGTTGAAGAAGAAGTGTATGTGGAGCAGCCACTTGGTTCTGAGACACATGACAGGGAGTCATATATGTGCAGAACTTGGTATGGTAGGATAGACAGCTTTCTATCCAGTTTGGGCTTTACCAAGAGTAAAGCGGATTCCAACCTTTACTACAAGATTGAGGAAGGCAATCTAGTGATACTACTTTTGTATATGGATGACCTGTTTATTACAAGCGCAGATAGATTGATTGCCGACACGCAGCGGAAGCTTGCTGCCGAGTTCGAGATGAAGAACTTGTGGATGATACACTATCTTCTAGGTATGGAGGTGTGGCAGAGTGCAGATGGAATCTTCCTTGGACAAGGGAAGTATGCAGTAGAGATCCTGAAGAGGTTCGGGATGATGGACTGCAAGGCCATGGCCACACCTATGGCATCAAACCTGAAGCTTCTGTGTGATGCTTCATCTGAGTCGGTTGATATCACTATGTATCGTCAGATGATTGGGTCCTTGAAGTACTTGACGAACACGAGACCAGATATTTGCTTTGCGGTGAACACATTGAGCCAGTTTCTGACGGATCCGAGGAGTGTTCACCTGGTTGCTGTAAAGCATATTCTGAGGTTCCTGAAGGGTACAATTGATTATGGGCTCAAGTATGATGCGAAACAAAAGTTTAACCTACAGGGTTATGTCGATTCAGATTGGGCAGGCAGTGCTGCAGATAGAAAGAGCACTTCTGGTTGTTGCTTCAGTATGGGATCAGGTATGATCTCTTGGTTTAGCAGGAAGCAGTCCTGCGTAGCACTGAGTACAGCCGAAGCAGAGTATGTTGCAGCATGTGCGGCTAGTTGTGAGGCAGTATGGCTGCGGAAGCTACTACCTGAGTTATTTGATCTCCTGTTGGAGGCTACTGGTATCTTTTGTGACAACCAGAGTTGTGTGAAGCTATCTGAGAACCTAATTTTCCACGACAGGTCAAAACACATAGAGATCAAATATCACTATATCAGGGATATGGTGCAGAGAGGAGCAGTGAAGCTCCTGTATGTTGCGACAGATGAGCATATTTTAGATGTGCTGACGAAGCCACTAGCCAGAGTGAAGTTCAAGTACTTCAGAGAGAGGCTTGGTGTCCTTCAGATCAATGACACTTCGAGGAAGAAGTGATGGACACATTTGCTGAAGCCATTCCAAGCATGGTGGAAGGAGGATCCTTCACATGGCTATGGATGTAAGCGCTGGATGATGAGCATTAGGATGATGTTCTAGTTTCTGCTCTATATGATCAGTTGGATCGTTTATATGTATGTATGTACGCATAATGTTGGATGCTGGATATGATTAGTTGGATCATTTATATGTATGTATGTACGCATCATGTTGGATGCTGGATATGATCAGTTGGATCATTTATATGTATGTATGTACGCATCATGTTGGATGCTGGATATGATCAGGTAGATCATGTATGTATCAGGTAGATACTTTGTATGCATCAGATGGATATACTGTTTGATCAGGATGATCACAGATGACGAGCTTTAGGATGTTGCTTTAGATGATATGCATCAGGTTGATGGTATGATGATGATCAGGTTGATCATGTGATGATGTACATCAGGATGATGTACGGTGAGTATCGGTTTAATACTCTATGGCCGTGGATAGGTTGTGCAGGTAGCATAGAAAAGACCCTTTAAAAAATGGACAGGTAGAGCGATGTGCTCGTAACATCCTGGGTTACTCTATCGAGATCCAGACAGGTAGAGCGGTGTGCTCATAACATCCTAGGATTCTCTGAGTAGGTTTTGCTACAGGTAGCATAGAAAAGACCCTTTAAAATTCGGACAGGTAG
Source organism: Larix kaempferi (assembly GCA_027924585.1). Taxonomy (NCBI): domain Eukaryota; kingdom Viridiplantae; phylum Streptophyta; class Pinopsida; order Pinales; family Pinaceae; genus Larix; species Larix kaempferi. Next base: position 2,711,107 of record BSBM01000765.1, on the reverse strand, counting down.
AGCGGTGTGCTCGTAATATCCTGGGATGCTCTATCGAGATCCAGACAGGTAGAGCGATGTGCTTGTAACATCCTGAGATGCTCTGAGTAGGTTTTGCTATAGTTTCACATAGAAAATATCCTTTAAAATCTGGACAGGTAGAGCGGTGTGCTCGTAACATCCCGGGATGCTCTATCGAGATCCAGATAGGTAGAGCAGTGTGCTCGTAACATCCTGGGATGCTCTGAGTAGGTTTTGTGAAAGTTCACATAGAAAAGATCCTTTAAAATCTAGACAGGTAGAGCAGTGTGCTCGTAACAACCTGGGATGCTCTATCGAGATCCAGACAGGTAGAGCGGTTTGCTGGTAACATCCTGCGATGCTCTGAGTAGGTTTTGTGAAGGTCAACATGTAAAAGAACCTATAGTCTGCGCTAGGTTTTGTTGATGCACGTAATCAGTCCTGGGATCCACAGTATGGCCATTGATGATGAAGACCTGTAGGTGGTGGGCCTACATCCAGTATGAAAAAGGACTGGCTCTGTAGAACTTCCTATGACAAGTAGATTGAGATAGCAGCAGCAGTGATGATGACTTGATGACGATTATCCAGTGACGATGATCCAGAGAAGAAGACTTGTGCTAGAAGACCTGTGTCGAGAAATACCTTACTAGTTAAGAGGGAGTGTTGATGTATATGTAAATTCGGAATGTATTTCATATATGTATATTGTACTCCTATAGAGATGGTATTATTCCTCTATACGGAAGTGTTTGTATTCCTATAGAGATGATATTATTCCTCTATACGGAAGTGTCGTAATTTATATTGTAAGTGTGGTAACTTATACTTGATGGGTTATTAGACCACCTTGTTGGGGTCGGCCCTGTATAAGTCATGTGGGTCGAAGGGTTATTAGACCACCCTAGTGGGGATCGGCCATGTGGGTCAAAGGGTTATTAGACCACCCTATTGGGTGTTGGCCTATTCAGCATTGTGTCATGTGGTTAAATTGAGGCCGACCTAGTAAAGGTTATTAGGCAAGTCAAGTCAAGTATAAATAGAGTGCGGGAGGCACTCTATTTCATCATTCTGTTCTCTCTCACACTCTCGGGAGAGTGGTGCACTTGTGGAGGAGGAGAAGCTGCTGCTAGGAGATGTCTATCTCTTATGCTTCAATTGTATCATTGCTCTATCTATCTCTGAGGAAGTTATTGGGGTTTTTCACCTTTATGGTTTTCCCCAAGTAAACTCTGTGTCTCTTGTGTGCTTGCATTATTGTGTCCATGATTGATATGCTGTACAATATTCTTCTCTCAGTTAAGATCCTAGATCGGATTGAAGTAAATTCTGAAAAATTAAGAACTATCTCACTTCCCTTCTCCATAAATTCCGTGGGCTTGTTCACCCAACTGCCTAATTCTCTACATCTATCTTACTGACTTGCATCATACAACCCACTAATCCTCCTCTATAGACTCTCTCTACTTCGACTTGCGTTCTGCAATCCTTACCCTGGTATTTATGCTTGCTTCTTGACACTTTCTCATCATTTACAAAATATTATCCACAACCAACCGAATTTTTCATCATACTCCTCTGCCGTCTTCTGGTGATGCCAATCCGTAGTCATCATACTTGGATGGGACTCCCGCATACTAAACCATGCGAAGCATCGACGAGCGACTTGGATGGCCATGCTTCCTGTATGCTTTCCACTTTTTGTCATCATTGTTTTTTTTTTTTGAGCCTGCGTTTCTCAACCGTTATGTGTCTGATCATGGCGATAGGGTTTCAACCGATTCCTGTTTACTAATTTTGGAAACAATACCCCATCTAGACTTTTCAACTGTACCGCACCTCCGTCAGTAACAAAATCTATTATGTAGGGAGCCAACCAATGCATTTGTAACTTACCTTGGTGCTTAGCAAACTTACTGTCATATAGTAGAACTGTATCCCCGCACTGAAAGTGCTTTTTTTTAACATGGCGATCGTGCCAAGCCTTCTGTTGGTCCTTTTCCACCTTCTGATGAAAGCTTGCGATGAACTGGTCCTCATCGAGCTGTACCAATTGGGCCAATATTTCCTCCAGTGCTCCATCATCTCTCATGCCAGTGACACTTGCAATCCGCAGACTGAGGACGATATACTCCATCAACATTACGGCTTCCTGCTTGTAGACGAGTTTGAACGGTGTCTGGCCAGTCAAACGTTTGCAAGTTGTGCGATATGCCCAAAGTATCACAAGGATCTTCAAATCCCAATCATTCTGATTCGTGTTGCAGACCTTCATGAGCACACGCTCCAGAATTTTGTTAAATTCCTCCACTGTTCCATTTGCCTGCAGGTGGTAAGGGGTGCTCTTCCTATGTTGTATTTGAAATTCCTTTGTCATCGCTGCAATTTTCTAATTAACAAAATTAGTCCCTTGGTCACTCATTAATATTTTTGGGCATCTGAACTCGATGACCACATTGTCGAAAAGGAATCTTGCTGCCGTTGCAGCTGAGCAATCCTTTACCGGCACTACTTCTTCCCATTGCGTCAAGTAGTCCATCACTGTAATTATGTAGCGCGAACCTGTTCTTTCTCCTGGTGGGTTGATGGGTCCCATGAAGTCAACTGCCCACTTGTCAAAAGCCTACAACATCAATTGAGGTTCTAGTGGCATTTCATTCCTTCTTGACAGTTTCCCTATTTGTTGACATACATCACAGCTTTTAACGTAGTCCGCGGCATCTCCATGCATTGTTGGCCACCACAATCCTGCTCGCAAGATCTTCCTCACAGTGGCATGTCCTTCGTAGTGTCCTCCAGCGATCTTGTCATGAGATTCTACAAGAATCCTCTCCTGTTCGTGTGGAAGGATGTATCGTCGAAGTATCTCATCTGGCCCCATTTTATACAATTGTCCCACAATAAATTGAAGTTTACAACTCTGAGGACTAGTTGTGACTTTTGGTTGGTAGTGAATCCTATTGGTGCCTCCCCTGTTTCCAAAAAATGAATGACTTATTCGTAATGGTCGCCGACCATTCCAATCCTGAACAACTGAGCATCTGAAAATCCTTCGTCAATGCTCCTTGGATATTCCCCCAACTCTATTCGTGACAAGTGGTCTAGTCTTGCATTCAGTCGTCCTGGATTTACAATGATTTCGAAATCAAATTCCTGGAATAGTAACAACCATCGACAGATCTCCCCCCCCAACACAGGCTTGTTCATCAGGTATTTCAATTCTGAGTGATCAGTGAACATTTTAAAGTGGCCCCCTAATAGGTAGTGTTAGAATTTCTTTAAGGCGTAGACCATCGCCAACCCTTCTCGCTCTGTGGTGGTATAATTCTTCTCCACAGTAGACAACTTCCTACTTGCGAAGGCTATTGAGTGGTTGATGTCACCTTCTCCTGGTTGGGCCAAGATGACTCCTAATGCGACTTATGACACATCGACATGAACGTGAAACTCATTCATCCAATCTGGAAATGCCAATATGGGTGCAACAACCATCTTTTCTTTTAATATGTCCAGACTCTTTTTGCACTCTTCATTCCACTCAAACTTGGCGTCTTTTTTCAACAACTTCTCCATTAGTGCTGTGATGGATGCATATCCTATGATAAACTTCCTGTAGTAGCCTGTTTGGCCCAGTGTCGCTCTCAATTCTTTGACTATCATCAACGGTTGGAGGTCGACAATAATGTCAATCTTTGCCGGGTCTACCAGGATTCCTTCCCTGCAGACAATGTACCCCAGTAAAATACCAAATGGAGCATAGAAGATGCACTTTTTCAGGTTCAATGAAATTTGGTACTACCGACATCGTTCTAGCATTAGCCTCAGGTTTGCGACATGATCTTTGACCAACCCATACACTGTCCAATCGTCCATATAGACGACGAGAAATTTATGAATGTAGTCTTTGAACGCCGAAACTACTAACCTTGAAAAATTGGTTGGAGCATTCTTCAATCCAAATGGAATAACTGTATACTGAAAGCAGCCCCATTCTGTGAAGAATGTAGTCTTATTCCGGTCTTCCTTTGCAATTTTGATTTGGTGATAGCCTGAAAACCCATATGTAAATGAGTAGATCTCCTGACCTACGACTCCTTCGAGCACCTCATCCGTAATTGGTGTCAGGAATGGGTCATGCAAACATGCATCATTTAATTTCCACAAGTCGACACAGATTCAGACTTCGCCAGTTTTCTTGTCCTGGACCACCATTGGGCTGATCCACTATCACGTCCCCTCCCATCATACTAGTGCAATGGAGAGGATCGTGATGCTAAAACCGGGCATCTAGCCCCATGAACTTATTAAATAAGCATTCACATAATATAAAAGACATATGGAAATGTATAATTATAAGAAAAACACAGCGGAAGTAATATCAATTACACATCCATCATACATTCAAGATATTCATCAAGTAAATAATTGAAAAGTTAACACAAGAGAATACTTATCTTAACAAAGTAGTCCCAAGCAACCAGCTATGCATCTGCAACATTCCACCCAACCATAGGCCAGTTGTGCTTATCAGCCTCTTGATACAACTGCCACCCCCGAGCTGGGTATGATCTCTACAAGGAACTAGGGAAAATCATACTCACACATAGCCAAGCATACACCAATATGAGCCAAGACAATCTACAATTGGTTTTATCAGGCTGCTAGGAAATGGAAAGGAAGAGTGGCTAAGCTAGTGAGCTCAAGCACAAAGCCAGGGGTAATCTTACAAGATCTATCTAGATTGGCACCCACAATACCTACACACCCAGCACAAGGAAGTATTCTTTTCACTGCTGTATAGTCCCTCAATCCATACCTTCCCCATCTAGTGCTCTCAAGGTGTGCATAGAAGAGTAGCCAAAGCCCTCTTGAAGCTTGAGAGGTTATCTCCCCCACTAGGTTTATCAAGCCCTCTCTGTCCACTACCACTCCAATCTCTTGCTTACAATCTCCAAATCAAACAGGGATGCAGATAATCAGCTAACTACAATGGCTGGACAGGAGAAAAACGTTTGTACAGTGATAAGCATGAAAATGATTCCCTGAGATTCAGAAAAACGTGGGAAGGCTAAAAATGAACAATGGAGGTTTGGGAAAACCCCAGGAAACAGAAATTGTTTTTAGGAAAAATGCCCATGGCAATTCTGGGACAAAATGACCTCCATACGGTCCCAAATTGCAGCCCCTTCTTCCCAGCTACTATCCAAAACCAAAAACAAGTTTTTGGGCAAGGAAAACCCTGCGTTTTTGATGAAAAACGTGAATGTAACTTCCAACAATCTCAATCTGCGTGAGAGAGGAAAAACTATCTGTTCAAAATGGCTTTAGGCACCATTTCGTGGGTGTTTTCTTGTCCAAGAAGCAAAAATACAAATTCCCAGGTTGATGGCTTGCCCATGCACGAAATTGGCTGCCATACCTCTTCATTCCCAAGGCATTAACTACCTCAACCAATTTCTAGAAGAATTAAATGATTGGGTCCATAACCTAAAATGGGTAGTTGGTGGTTTTTTTGGGTTTTCTCATTGACACATGGATTAACACCATTGGCTCAAGGGTTTGAATAATTTCCCTCCCTATTCCTTGTAGAATCATGCCCCCATCTCTTTGTTGCATCGCATAGCTAGTTGTGGGTTTTTCATTAAAATTCGTATTTACATGATGTCTTAATTTACATTGTGCCTATCTAGCACAAGAACCATAGGCATCTATTTTTAATTGCCGATACATAAAATGCTAAATCAATGGTGGGGCCTTGGCCTTGAGCTCCTCACCATGATTAAATATCAATATTTACATCATTTACGATTTAATGAAAAAGGGGTCAAAATGGGGACGTGACATTCCCCTCCCCTTACATCAACACTGTCCTCAGTGCTCATCAAAACTGAACAAAAATGGATATGCCACCCTCATGGCATCCTCTAGATCCCATGTAGCCTCATCGGGACCGTAGTGCTTCCATTACACCTTTACCTGTCCAATGGCTCGGTTCCGGAGCAATGTTACCTTCTTGTCTAGGATGCACAACGGATCGGTTTGGAGTTCTCCCTCAGGTTCCACCTGGATCACATCCCAATTAATCACATGGTTAGGATCATGTACATATTTCTTAAGCAAAGAGAAATGAAAAACATTATGAGCTTTAGTGCTAGCAGGCAATGCAAGTCTATATGCAACTGGTCCTATTCTTTCAAGCACTTCAAATGGCCCACAATATCTAGGTGATAGCTTGGCACAACTCCCAAGATTCAAGGAACCCTTCCTTGGCCTCACTCTAAAATACACATGATCCCCAACACTGAATTCCCTATGCACTCTATGTTTATCTACATAGATTTTGTGTTTATCCTGGGCTACTTTTAAATTTTGCCGGATCTTGGCAACCTCTTGTTCCATTTCCTTAAGCAATTCTGGCCCAAGTACAATTCTGTTCACTGGATTGTCCCAAGTCACTGGTGTCCTACACCTTCTACCGTACAAAGCCTCATATGGACTCATTCCCAATGATTCTTGCTTCCCATTATTATATGCAAACTCTACCAGGTGTAGATAATCCTCCCACTTGGATGGCTTGTCCATTACATACATGCGAAGCATGTCTTCAAGCACCTGATTTACTCTTTCTGTTTGCCTGTCTGTTTGAGGATGGTACGTGGTACTAAAGTTCAACTGTGTACCCAAATATGCAAAGAGACCTTCCCAAAAATTGGAAGTGAACTTGGTATCCCCATCAGAAATTATTGCCTTAGGCAACCCATGTAATCTGAAAATTTCCTTCATGAAAATATTTGCAATGGCATCGGCTTTATGTGTGGACTTAACCGGTATGAAATGTGATGCCTTTGTTAACTTGTCCACCACAACCATGATGGAATCATGTTGTCTCATAGTCATTGGCAATCCTGTAATAAAATCCATGGAAATTATTTCCCATTTCCATTCTGGAGTTGGAACTGGGTGCAATAAACCTGCGGGGTGTTGGTGTTCAACCTTCACCTGCTGACATTTCATGCACTTAGAAATGTATTCAGCGACATCCTTCTTCATCCCTGGCCAGAAATAATATTTTCTTGCTATAGCAATTGTTTTCTGATATCCTGGGTGACTAGAGTATGGAGCTTTATGGATTTCATCCATAACAATCCTCCTCAAATCTGCTGCATTTGGAATATAGACTCTATTTTTATAAGTAAGAAGTCCCTCTTCCTCCAAATGATAACCCTCATACCTCTTGCCAAGGTCTTGCTGCTGCAATTTGTCCTTTATCTACACGTACACTTCATCTTCAACAATATGGTTAACAATCTGCTGCTTCAAATTTGGTTGGCAAGTACTAAGTGCTGCCACATGCATTTCATGTACCCTCCTGCTGAGTGCATCAACCACCTTGTTTTCTTTCTCTTTTATGTGTTTGATTTCAAAATAAAATTCACACAAAAAATCCAACCATCTAGCTTGCCTAACATTTAAAGTTGGTTGATCAAACAAGTATTTCAAACCACAATGGTTTGTCCTTAACTCAAATTTTCTTCCCATTAAGTAATGCCTCCACATCTTTAAAGCATGTACTATGGCTGCAAGTTCTATATCATGAGTGCATAGTTCTTATCATGCTCCTTCAACTTTCTTGACTCATAGCATAGCACGTGGTTGTCTTGCATAAGAACTCCTCCAAGTCCTTGATTGCATGCATCGGTACACACCACAAAGTCTTTTTCTAGGTCTGCAATTTTCAAAATTGGTGCACTTGTAAGAAGATTCTTCAACTGTTGAAAACTTTCCTCACATCTTGGTGACCATTCAAACTTTATCCCCTTCTTTTGCAAAGAAGTGATCGGGTTTGCAACCTTGGAGAATCCTTCAATAAACCTCCTGTAGTAACCAACAAGGCCCATAAAAGATCTCACATCAGTCACATTCCTTGGAGTTGGCCAATTCATAATGGTTTCAATCTTCTCAGGGTCTACAAATATTCCTTCGTCGAAAATGATGTGACCCAAATAATGAATTCTATCTTTATAAAAGTCACATTTGCTCAACTTTGCATACAACTTATGCTCCCTTAGTAGTTGCATTGTCATTCTCAAATGTTCTTCATGCTCTTCTTCATTCTTGGAATAGATGAGAATGTCGTCTAGGAATACAAGAACAAACTTGTCCAAATACTTGCTAAAAAAATTATTCATGAGACACATGAATGTAGTTGGTGCATTTGTGAGACCGAATGGTACCACTACAAACTCATAGTGTCCATACCTCGTTCTAAAGGTTGTCTTATGAATATCTTCTTCTTTGATTCTTACCTGATGGTACCCAGACCTCAAGTCAATCTTTGAAAATACCTTTGCTCCTCTCATTTGGTCAAAAAGGTCATCAATTTGGGGCAATGGGTATTTTTTCTTCACAGTGACTTTGTTCAACTGCCTATAGTCAATACATAACCTGAGTGTTCCATCTTTCTTTTTTACAAATAGGACAGGTGCTCCCCACGGGGACACACTTGGCCTAATATATTTCTTTTCCAACAACTCTTGTAATTGCATTTTCAATTCTAGCAATTCCGATGTACTCATCCTGTAGGGTGTCTTAGACACTAGTGCCGCTCCTGGCACAAGTTCAATTGTAAGATCAATGTATCTCTTTGGAGGGAGTCCTAGAATCTCATCAGGAAAAACATCCCTAAATTCTTGCAATACATGATAGTCCTCCAATTTAAGAGTTTCATTCTCTGCTGCCTCTAAAATGTGGGCTGCATACAATTGACATCCCTTCCTACAGAACCTCTTCAGCTGCATGGCTGAAACCTGTCTAACATAAGTCACCTTTGGAATCCCTTTTAGAACCCTCAGGTTTCCTTCTTCGTCCATGCATTCAAATGTCTTATTGTAGCAGTCAAGTTTAACCTTGTGTGCCTCTAACCAATCCATCCCAATGAGAATATCATAGGAACCAAGTGGAAAAATGTTCAGATCTACATAAGTGAATAGACCATCCATCTCTAATGGACATTTCTCTACTATTTCACTAACTTTTCTCTTGGTTCCAGTGGCTAGTTGAACTAACCATGATTTACTATGCTTTATTTTCTTGAAAGTACAAATCTCAACAATTCTAGGAGTGACATAACTGTGAGTAGATCCAGGATCAATCAAAATAGAAACAGATTGCTTAGAAATCTTACCTTCAACTTCAAGCACAGTTGACTGATGATCTGCTTGGCGGTCGTCTAGTGCTGCATAGATTCTAGGGATTGTCCTTGCCACTTGACCCACAGTTTCAGCTCCTTGGATGTTGTGAACTTGATTTGCATTCCCATTCCGATGTGGACAGTTCCTAAGCATGTGGTCTCCTCCACAACCGCAACATTGAAGTGGTTCTCTTGGCTTATCTCCCATCATCCTAGTTGGATTAGTCACAACCTGTGATGGTTTCCTTTGCTGATTCCGGAATTGAGGAGGCTTGAACCCCTTCTTCCTTTGATCAAACTTTTCATTTTTCTTATCCTTCCATGCCTTATGGAATTCTGGTTTGCTTTTGTTTTGATCAAAGCAATACTTGGCCTTTCTTATGGCCTCCTCTAGAGTTCGAGGTTAATCAAACTCAATTCTATTTTTATATGATTGGGGTAGTCCACTTAGGAAACGCTGAATTTTCACTTTATCATCTTGAATATACCTGACATACCTCAACAGCTCCAAGAACTTGTTTGCATATTCTTCTATGGTCAATTGTCCCAATATAAGCTCATGGAACTCTTTGATCTTATCATCATAGTACCTATCAGAGAGGTACTTGTAATATCCCTTTTTCAAATTTTATTAAAATGCCCAATTTTCCACTTTTTTTCCCAATTTCGACCTTTGACTAGTTTTACTGTTTTGACCTCCAAATCAACCCAAATGCTCCCAAATATTCTGTAGGAGTGTATGAATGGTATTTAGACTTGAATATAAGGTTTAGGGATGTTTTATGGCCCTCCAAATACTGCTGCAAACTTGATTTTTATTCTGATCAATATATGTAATTTTGACTAGTAATTTGTGCATCAAATCCCCCTCGGGTAACACTGCAAATGGCCTTCCAAATGCCTCCAAACTCCCACAAATTTATGAATAGAGGTATATAATGTGTTAAGTATGTGATTAAGGTCTCATATGCACCATTAATTGATTTTTAATACTGTTCTAACTCTCTCACATTCAACAGCAAAAACCCCCAATTCGACCCTTGGGGAAATGGCACTATTTCACCTCCCAATACAACTAAACTGAGTAAAAATGCTTCAAATGCTCAAGTACAGTACATGAAACTTGTAGAATACATCCATGGCAATATATTTATCAAAAATATATTAGAGAATCATCCATACATTCGAAATCATCATCAATACATTGGCTGACAACAAGGTAGTGGGGAAATGGCATTGTTCTTCCATTAAAAATGAGATTTATACATTTCTACTTGGAATTTCGACCTAAAAATTTTTGGAGATGAAGAAAAGAGTATTTAATTCATATTAAAAAAGAAATGGGGCATTAGAAGCTCCCCCAAAGAGTACAATAGCTCACCAAAAACGCCCTCCCTCAAGGAGCACGAATATGCCTTCAAAACTGGAAACGGTGGAGAGAAAGTGCTGCACTAAACCAAACCATGAAACTTCCTGTAGCTGCTACCTGCAAATACAAACTCCATTAAATCACCATGAAAGACCTGAGTGGCCTCTCCAAACACCAACTTGGATGGGAATCTTTCACCCTCGAAATTGGCTAAGGCAAGAAACTAGTCATCCACTAGCTCTCTCTTCACAAATGCAATTTTTCTCAAATCATCAAAAGCCATTCTCATACTTGATTTCTACATTTTATAACCAACATTAGACTTCAAGGGGTCGAAATCCTCTCAATAGATTCAATAATTTTCCATTTAGAAAATATTCCTCATTTGCCACTTGTCTCCTAGTTCCAACCTTCCATCTTCTCCCAAATTCGAATTTGAGTCTCTTTAGATTCCTCCAACTCCATGAGTGCCTTCTTGAGCCTATTTTTGGGGCTGACATGTCATAATGGTTAGGTGTAAGAAGTCAGGTCTGAATTTTGTCATAAAATGTCATAGATGCTTCATTATTGTTGTCATAAAACTAGGGAATCTAGCCCATGTGTCCACTAGTCTCCAATTTGACTCTTCCTCCCCCATGGAGGTTACTATTCCTTCCCATTTCGACCTAATATGCTCAATTCCATGTGTTATGACTTACCAACTCACCCAAGAGTGTTCACCTTCCCATGAATTCGAATTGGCAAGAGAAAGCTGCCATGTGTCATTGAAAAATCAAGCTAGTGTGGGTCCCACCACCTCCATATGTCTCCAAAACCACTTGCCACCTAGAATTTCTCTTGAATTTATTTATTCATCATATTTATTAAATTCTTGAACCCTTCTAATGTCTAAATATCATTTATTAGTTTCCTTATTACCATCCCACATGTGCCCATCCAACCTAGGAAACTAGTAGGATTGATGGGATTGTCTTACTATGCACTTATTTGAATGGGGACATTACAGTCCTCCCCACCCAAGATTGCTTGTCCTCAAGCAATTTCAACTTTGGATGCTACAAAATCTTCTCCTCTTCCCATGTGGCATCTTCATTTGGTAAGTCCTTCCATTGCACTAAATATTCTTTGATGATTCTACTCCTCAACCTTCTTTCCCGTGTCTTCAAAATCTTTTCCGGAACAAGTGTGAGCTGACCTTCATCATCCAAAGGAGGAAGTATTTCTGAAGTGATGATTTTCTGACCAATAGCTTTCTTAAGACAAGAAACATGAAATACATTGTGGATTTTACTCTCTTCCGGAAGTTCTAGTTCATATGCTACTTTCCAACCTTCCGCACTACCTTGTATGGCCCATAGTACCTTGGTTTTAATTTTTCTGCTCCATTATTTTTGAGAGATGTTTGTTTATAGGGCTGCAACCTTAAATATACTAAATCATTGACTTGAAAGGTTCTCTCTTCTCTATGTCTATCAGCATATTGTTTTTGTTGATTTTGAGCAACCTGCAAATTGTCTTTCAAGAGCTTTAAAATTTCTTGGCTCTCTTCCACCCAATCTTTAGCCTTTGGGGCTCTACTATCACCAAATATAATGTCAGCAAATGTAAGTGCATCATAACCATATAATGATTTGAAAGGAGACATTCCTATTGACATATGATAAGTGGTGTTGTAGCAAAACTCACCCAAGTGTAGCCATTTTGCCCATGCTTTTTGCTGCCCTCCCACATAGTTTCTTAGGTATCCTTCCAACCATTGGTTTACCCTCTCTGTTTGTCCATCAGTTTGTGGATGATAGCTGGTACTTGGAGTCAATTGAGTTCCTACCAATCTAAAAATTTCTTGCCAAAAAGCACCCATGAATCTACTATCTCTATCACTGACAATGGTCTTGGGGAGCCCATGCAATCTGAAGATTTCTTTGAAAAAAATATCAGCCACTTGTGCAGCACTAAAAGATGATGTAACAGCAAAGAAATGAGCAAATTTTTTCAACCTATCAACTACCACATAGATGCAATCCTTACCTAAGGATTTAGGCAATCCGGTGATGAAATCCATGGAAATACTGTCCCATTTTTGCTCCGGAATGGGCAATGGTTGTAATAGGCCGGCTGGACATGTAAGTTCTGATTTGTTTTGTTGACATGCTTTACATTCATTCACATACTTTTGAACATCTTCCTTCAGCCCCTTCCAAAAAAAATCTTTGCCTCAACTGTCTATAAGTTTTGAAGATCCCCGGATGGCCCGCTAGTGGGGAATCATGTGCTTCTTGCAAAATTCGGTACTTGAGCTTGGAGTTATGAACTAAATAAATTCTTCCCTTATAATATATCAGCCCATTCAAAATCCCTTAATTATCATCCCCTTTGATTCCATCCAACACATCACAAGCAAATTTGTCTTTGGCATATTCAACTAGTAGCATGTTTTTCCAATCCTTGGCAATATCCATGAGAGAAAAGGAAGGCCTTCTTGACAAAGCATCTGCTACTATATTATTCTTTCCTTTGACATATTCAATATCGAAATCATAAGCTTGAATCTTGCTTACCCACTTTTGTTGCCTTTCATTTAGATCCTTTTGGGTGAGAAAGTGTCTTAGACTATTATGGTCAGTTTTCACCAGAAACTTGCTGCCCACCAAGTATTGTCTGAATTTGGCCAATGCATGCATAATGGCCAGCATTTATTTATCATAGATGGAGTAAAGTTTTTCATGAGGCTGCAACTTTTTGCTCTCAAAGGCTATGGGGTGTTGGCCTTGCTTTAGGACAACCCCTATTCCTCCACCTAAAGCATCACATTCCACAACAAAAGGTTTAGTAAAATCAGGAAGTGCAAGTATGGGACAACTACTCATTACCTCTTTCATTTTTTGGAATGCTTTTTCAGCCTCTTCATCCCACTTGAAAGCATCCTTCTTAGTCAAATCAGTGAGTGGAGAAGTCAACTTGGAGAACCCTTTCACAAATTTTCTGTAGTAGGTGCATATGCCAATAAAGCCTCTCAATTCGGTAATATTTTTTGGTGATGGCCATTCCAAGATAGCCCTGATTTTTTCCATGTGTACCTTCACTCCTTCTTGCCCAATAATGTGCCCAAGATACAGTAGTTCTTTCATCCCAAACTCACATTTTGATAATTTAGCAAATAAGGACTCTTCTTGCAAGATTTTCAACACAATCTCTAACTGTTGCAAATGCTCTTCCCATGTTTTACTGTAAATGAGAATATCATCAAAGAAAACCAAAACAAACCTTCTTAGTTGCTTGCAAAATATCCTATTCATACATGCTTGAAAGGTGGCTGGAGCATTAGTTAACCCAAAAGGCATGACAAGAAATTCAAAGTGGCCAAAATGACATCGAAAAGCGGTCTTTTGCACATCTTCATCTTTCATTCGAATTTGGTGATACCCTGATCTAAGGTCAATTTTTGAGAAGTATTTGGCCCCATGTAGCTCATCCATGAGCTCATCAATCCTAGGAATAGGATACCTATTCTTGATAGTCTTTTTGTTCAAGGCTCTGAAATCTATTCACATTCTCAATGTTCCATCTTTTTTCTTCACTAGCACTACTGAAGAAGCATAAGGGCTAGAGCTTGGTCTAATGAGCCCCAACTCTAGGAGTTATTGGATAGCTTTTTCAATCTCATCTCTAAACCTTTTAGGATGTCTATAAGGTGGTATTTGAATGGGTGAAGTACCCTCCTCCAAAACAATACTGTGCTCAACCCCCCTATCTGGTGGCCTACCATGTGGAAGGTCTCTAAAAACCTTTTCATATTTTTGCAAAAGTCTCTCTATCTCCTTTGGGTGTTTGAAAATATTTATAGTTGGCTTGGGAGATGTAATATGACATTCAGCAGCCCATTCTATATCCCCATGCCTCAATATAGATCTCATGCTATTGCAAGTCACTACTTGATTTGGATAAGTGTGTTGCCCTCTCACAACTCTTTGTACTCCTTTTGAATCTTGGAATTTCATTTCGGGAATTTGATAATTTACTGTATGCTCTCCTATTGAATACAACCATTGCACTCCCAAAACCACATTAGTATCAGCAACATCAACCACATAAAAACTATCAACAAAAGTATAGTTACCTACGGTGACTTGCAGCTTTGGAACCCATGTTTTGCATTGCATTGTGTTGTGACCGGGAATGACAACTGTGAAGCCATCAAATGGTTCAATAGGTATCTTTCTTTTCTCTACCATATCTGCATCAATGAAGTTATGAGTGGCTCCTCCATCTACCAAAACTGAAGTTCTTTGTCCTTGTACCACACCTTTGCATCGGATAGTATGATAGCGAGGTACTGCTGAAAGCACTGCCATTCTTGCTTTGTCCGGTGAAGGCTGATTTTCTTCTTGTCTTTCCTCTTCTACTGCTGTCTCATATGCCTCTTCTTGATATGAAATATGTCCATCTTCATCCATGCCCCCATCATACCCCTCATTATCAGAAAATACTTCTATGTATTGAGCCTTTCCTTTGGTACATTTGTGCCCCGGTGTCCATGGTTGGAAGCATGTGAAGCATAGTTTCTTTTTTCTAAGTTCATCCCTATTTAGTACCTCTTTTTTATTCCTCTCAAATGACTCTCTTTGCCAAGGTTTCTTATCATATCCATCCCTTTTCCAAGGTTTCTTTTCAAATTTATAGCTAGGCTTAGGAGGAAATCTCGTTCTAGGAAGCACATTTTGGAGATCCCTAGTCAAGCTCATTGCATCTTTTAATGTAGTTGGCTTGTGGGCTTTGACCAAACCTCTTAAGGGTTCAACCAAACCTTCAGTGAACAGCAATACTAATCTTCCCATAGATACATCAGCCACCTTGACTGATAATTTTTGAAAGTCCAACATATATTCGGTAGGGGACCCAGTTTGCTTCAATTGAGCTAGTTCTTTGAAAGGCAATTCTGGATCTTTTTGTTCAAATCTTTCAAGTACCCTGTCAACAAATTCTCCATATGTTTTAACCTGATTATGACCCAAGGTTTTCAGCCCATGAAACCACCATTCATTGGCATCTCCTTCCAAATGCAAAATGGCCATTTTTAATGCATCCTCTTCCAACATAGGATTCAACTGAAAATATACATCCAATATTTGCACCCAAGTGTTTGCAGAATTTTGAGAAGAACCATCAAAAGTAGGAAGTGACATTTTTCCAATAGCACTATTCAATTCTTTGTTTTGGAATGGACTCCTATTGTCTCCCTTCATTTTAATCTTTTGCATAGCATCAATGTAGTCACTGAGTGGTACACCTCTTTTACACTCTTCATTCAAATCATTCCAATCATTTACTAGTTTCTTGTAATCCAATTCAAGATTGGGTTCTTCTTTGGGTGTGAGAAATTTAGGTGCAGTATGCCTTTGTGTGCTTTGAAATTCATCAGGTCTATTATGAGGTCCTGTACTTGAGAAAATATGCTCATTCCCTTTCATCTTTTCCCCTGAGTGTGAACCACTATTATCTCCTATCATCCCTTTGCCTGAAAGTTGGCTACCCAACAATTCGAAACCTTTCATCATTTGTTTATTCATATCTAGCATAACCATGGTAAGTCCTTCAAAACATGGTTTTAAGGCTTCAATAAATTCCTCCTTTGTCTTAATTTTTCCTCCTCCTCTCTACCCATTGTTTTAGAAAAGAACTCTTTTTCTGCTACTATCTCTTCTTCAACCAAAACTTCTTCAACTACTGATTCAAAGGGTGGTGTTTTATTTGTTTGGATTCTTGTTAATACCATCAGGTGCCAATACCATGCTCTGATACCACTTGTAATATCCCTTTTTCAAATTTTATTAAAATGCCCAATTTTCCACTTTTTTTCCCAATTTCGACCTTTGACTAGTTTTACTGTTTTGACCTCCAAATCAACCCAAATGCTCCCAAATATTCTGTAGGAGTGTATGAATGGTATTTAGACTTGAATATAAGGTTCAGGGATGTTTTATGGCCCTCCAAATACTGCTGCAAACTTGATTTGTATTCTGATCAATATATGTAATTTTGACTAGTAATTTGTGCATCAAATCCCCCTCGGGTAACACTGCAAATGGCCTTCCAAATGCCTCCAAAATCCCACAAATTTATGAACAGAGGTATATAATGTGTTAAGTATGTGATTAAGGTCTCATATGCACCATTAATTGATTTTTAATACTGTTCTAACTCTCTCACATTCAACAGCAAAAACCCCCAATTCGACCCTTGGGGAAATGGCACTATTTCACCTCCCAATACAACTAAACTGAGTAAAAATGCTTCAAATGCTCAAGTAAAGTACATGAAACTTGTAGAAGACATCCATGGAAATATATTTATCACAAATATATCAGAGAATCATCCATACATTCGAAATCATCATCAATACATTGGCTCACAACAAGGTAGTGGGGAAATGGCATTGTTCTTCCATTAAAAATGAGATTTATACATTTCTACTTGGAATTTCGACCTGAAACTTTTTGGAGATGAATAATAGAGTATTTAATTCATATTAAAAAATAAATGGGGCATTAAAAGCTCCCCCAAAGAGTACAATAGCTCACCAAAAATGCCCTCCCTCAAGGAGCGCGAATATGCCTTCAAAACTGGAAACGGTGGAGAGAAAGTGCTGCACTAAACCAAACCATGAAACTTCCTGTAGCTGCTACCTGAAAATACAAACTCCATTAAATCACCATGAAAGACCTGAGTGGCCTCTCCAAACACCAACTTGGATGGGAATCTTTCACCCTCGAAATTGGCTAAGGCAAGAAACTAGTCATCCACTAGCTCTCTCTTCACAAATGCAATTTTTCTCAAATCATCAAAAGCCATTCTCATACTTGATTTCTACATTTTATAACCAACATTAGCCTTCAAGGGGTCGAAATCCTCTCAATATATTCAATAATTTTCCATTTAGAAAATATTCCTCATTTGCCACTTGTCTCCTAGTTCCAACCTTCCATCTTCTCCCAAATTCGAATTTGAGTCTCTTTAGATTCCTCCAACTCCATGAGCGCCTTCTTGAGCCTATTTTTGGGGCTGACATGTCATAATGGTCAGGTGTAAGAAGTCAGGTCTTAATTTTGTCATAAAATGTCATAGATGCTTCATTATTGTTGTCATAAAACTAGGGAATCTAGCCCATGTGTCCACTAGTCTCCAATTTGACTCTTCCTCTCCCATGGAGGTTACTATTCCTTCCCATTTTGACCTAATATGATCAATGCCATGTGTTATGACTTGCCAACTCACCCAAGAGTGTTCACCTTCCCATGAATTCGAATTGGCAAGAGAAAGCTGCCATGTGTCATTGAAAAATCAAGCTAGTGTGGGTCCCACCACCTCCATATGTCTCCAAAACCACTTGCCACCTAGAATTTCTCTTGAATTTATTTATTCATCATATTTATTAAATTCTTGAACCATTCTAATGTCTAAATATCATTTATTAGTTTCCTTATTACCATCCCACATGTGCCCATCCAATCTAGGAAACTAGTAGGATTGATGGGATTGTCTTACTATGCACTTATTTGAATGGGGACATTACAGTACTTCTGCTTGAAGTATTTCTTGAACTGCTTCCACACAATCTTACTTTCATTGATCTTCCTCACTTGCCTGATGTGTTCCCACCATATAGATGCTCTTCCATTCAAGTTGAAGATGGAAACCCTTGCCTTCATATTCCTAGAGTAGTCTTGGACTTGGAAATATTTTCTCATCCTATGAAGCCAAGCTTCAGCTTCTTGACCAGATTTTACCTCTCCATCAAATGTAGTTGGTTTCGCCTTCTTAAATTCCCCATGCGAACTGTTCTTGTAGTGATTCTTCCTCTTACTCCTACGAGATGAAGAGCTTGAACCCTCAATGGATTCTTCAGAGTCAGATGGTTCATTAGAAGAGATTTCTGGAGTATATGTTCTGTCTGTCGAAACTCTTCTTGAGCTACTGGCCCTCTTACGGGAATTCCTTCTAGAACTACTCCCACGCCTTTCCGGATTTGATGTCTGATGCCCAGAGTTTATTTGCCTTTGGATGTCTATCAAACTCTGCAGCATGGCTGCATTCAACTGATTTTGTTCTTCCTGAGCTTTAATCATCCTTTCATTGTCTTCTCTACAGCTTTGTAACTCCACCCTTAGGCTTCTCATCGTGGCTGCAATACCTGGAGGAGTCTCTTGATTTCTTCTCCCATTAGATTCCGTTTCAGCATTTTCAACATGTATGTTCTCCCCCATGGCATCTGTCTTAGGCTCATAGGGATCATGTGCATCATCCATGATGTTGATTTTCTTGGCCCAACCAAGATCCAAAACTTTCCAACTGTACTATCTAGAGTGCTGCCCTGATGTAACTGTGATTATGCAAAATGTGTTCATCAACACAATTGTTAGCTGCATTATATTCTCAGAAATTCATAAATTACTTTCATGCACGTGGGAAAATATTATATTGACAATTTGTCAGATCATAGAATTTTCTCACAATCAATGACATATGAGGAGGACGACGAGGGTCAAGGGGGCTTGCCCCCTTGCAGGTGTAAATATTTCCATTTCGCGCAATCTGACGCATAAATTCCATGGAAATTTTTCCATTTTCGGCACCTGAAAATCTCCCTGAAAAATGGCTGAAATTCCTTGTTTCGGAGCAACTTGTGGAGTTCTTCCGCAACTTCGGAAGAGAATTGGAAATTCCTTCCGCAGTTTCAGAAGACATTCCGAAATTCTTTCCGTAGTTTCGGAAGACATTCTGGAATTCTTTCCGTAGTTTCGGAAGACATTCCGGAATTCTTTTCGCAGTTTCGGAAGACATCCCGAAATTCTTTCGACAGTTTCGGAACGATTTGACAAACTCTTCCGCAATTGCGGGACGATTTTCCAAACTCTTCCACAATTTCGGAACGATTCACGGAATCTTTCTGCAGTTTCAGGCCAACTTGCCGAACTCTTCCGCATTGCGGAACAACTCGCAGAATCCTTCCGCAGTTTCGGGGTGACTTGCTGAATTCTTTCACGTTGCGAAACAACTCGCGGAATCCTTCCACAGTTTCGGGCCAACTTGTCGAACTCTTCCGTATTGCGGAACAACTCGCGGAATCCTTCCGCAGTTTCGGGGTGACTTGCTGAATTCTTCCGCGTTGCAGAACAACTCGCGGAATCCTTCTGCAGTTTCGGGCTAACTTGCCGAACTCTTCTGCTTTGCAGAACAACTCGCGGAATCCTTCCGCAGTTTCGGGCCAACTTGCCGAACTCTTCCGCGTTGCGGAACAACTCGCAGAATCCTTCCGCAGTTTCGGGATGACTTGCTGAATTCTAACTGTGTTGCGGAAAAACTCGCGGAATCCTTCCGTAGTTTTGGGCCAACTTGCCGAACTCTTCCGCGTTGTGGAACAATTCGCGGAATCCTTCCACAGTTTTGGGGTGACTTGCTGAATTCTTCCACATTGCGGAACAACTCGCGGAATCCTTCAGCAGTTTCGGGCCAACTTGCCGAACTCTTCTGCGTTGCGGAACAACTCGCGGAATCCTTCCGCAGTTTCAGGGCGACTTGCTAAATTCTTCCACGTTGCGAAACAACTCGCGAAATCCTTCCGTAGTTTCGGGCCAACTTGCCGAACTCTTCTGCGTTGTGGAACAACTCACGGAATCCTTCCACAATTTCGGGCCAACTTGCCGAATTCTTCCCAAAATAGACTTAAACAAAATTTTTCCAAAAACTCTTAAAACAATTTCGGATTCTTCTTTCCTTCTTCCTATTGTGACTGTTGCTTAGCAGGAGGTAACCTTACCTCTGCAAACTATCCAACTTAGCCAATTTAGGCCCGATGCTGATACCTGTGGTGATCAGGAAGGGACCTTCCCATGTGACTATAATTGGATTTGGCCCATAGAAGTCCAATGCTGCAACCAGCAGCTCTGATACCATTCTGTCACATCCTCTCCCATCATACTAGTGCAATGGAGAGGATCATGATGCTAAAACCAGGAATCTAGCCCCATGAACTTATTAAATAAGCATTCACATAATATAAAAGACATATGGAAATGTATAATTATAAGAAAAACACAGCGGAAGTAATATCAATTACACATCCATCATACATTCAAGATATTCATCAAGTAAATAATTGCAAAGTTAACACAAGAGAATACTTATCTTAACAAAGTAGTCCCAAGCAACCAACTATGCATCTGCAACGTTCCACCCAATCATAGGCCAGTTGTGCTTATTAGCCTCTTGATACAACTGCCACCCCCGAGCTGGGCATGATTTCTACAAGGAACCAGGGAACAATAGACTCACACATAGCCAAGCATACACCAAGATGAGCCAAGCCAATCTACAATTGGGTTTATCAGGCTGCTAGGAAATGGAAAGGAAGAGTGGCTAAGCTAGTGAGTTCAAGCACAGAGCCAGGGGTAACCTTACAAGATCTATCTAGCTTGGCACCCACAATACCTACACACCCAACACAAGGAAGTATTCTTTTCACTGCTGTACAGTCCCTCAAGCCATACCTTCCCCATCTAGTGCTCTCAGGGTGTGCATAGAAGAGTAGCCAAATCCCTCTTGAAGCTTGAGAGGTTATCTCCCCCACTAGGTTTATCAAGCCCTCTCTGTCCACTACCTCTCCAATCTCTTGCTTACAGTCTCCAAATCAAACAGGGATGCAGATAATCAGCTAACTACAATGGCTGGATAGGAGAAAAACGTTTGTACAGTGATAAGCATGAAAATGATTCCCTGAGCTTCAGAAAAATGTGGGAAGGCTAAAAATGAATAATGGAGGTTTGGGGAAACCCCAGGAAGCAGAAATTATTTTTAGGAAAAATGCCCATGGCAGTTCTGGGACAAAACGACCTCCATATGGTCCCAAATCGCAGCCCCTTCTTCCTAGCTACTATCCAAAACCAAAATGAGTTTCTGTGCAAGGAAAACCCTGCATTTTTTGTGAAAAATGTGAATGTAACTTCCAACAATCTCAATCTGCGTGAGAGAGGAAAAACTATCTGTTCAGAATGGCTTTGGGCACCATTTCGTGGGTGTTTTCTTGCCCAAGAAGCAAAAATATGAATTACTTGTTGATGTATATGTAACTTCGGAATGTATTTCATCTGTGTATTTTATATATATTTATTGTACCCTTATAAGAGATGTGTCATTCCTCTATAAGGAAGTGTCGTCATGTGGACTGACAAGTGTCGCAAGTGTATGTACTTGCCGATGGGTTATTAGACCACCATGTGTGGGGTCAGCCCTGAAATATATATTATAATGTGGATGTACCTAGCTAGACAAGTCGGCCCCATAAGGTCACTGGGAAAACAAATTAGTATAAATAGAGATCAGGTGATCTCTATTTAGATCACTCGGAAAGTATCTCACTCTCACTCAGAAAGTGGTGCACTAGTGAGGAGGAGGATCATCTGCTACTAGGAGACTATCTCAGTGTATTTTGGTTGTACTTTGGTTGAGCCATTTCTCTCTCTATCTCCGAGGAATTTGTGGGGTTTTTCACCTTAGGGTCTTCCCCATGGAAACTCTGTGTCTCTTGTCTCTCATGCTTTTGATTCTTGTGATGCTTGTCATGCTTATTGTGATTGTCATGCATTGATATACTGTATATGTTATTCTCTCAGCAAAGATCCTAGAGTATTGTGAATTAATGCTCAAAATTCAACATTCCCGGGTTGATGGCTTGCCCATGCACGAAATTGGCTGCCATACCTCTTCATTCCCAAGGCATTAACTACCTCAACCAATTTCTGGAAGAATTAAATGATAGGGTCCATAACCCAAAATGGGTAGTTGGTGGTTTTTTGGGTTTTCTCATTGGCACATGGATTAACACCATTGGCTCAAGGGTTTGAATAATTTCCCTGCCTATTCCTTGTAGAATCATGCCCCCATCTCTTTGTTGCATTGCATAGCTAGTAGTGGGTTTTTCATTAAAATTCGTATTTACATGATGTCTTAATTTACATAGTGCCTATCTAGCACAAGAACCATAGGCATCTATTTTTAATTGCCGATACATAAAACGCTAAATCAATGGTGGGGCCTTGGACTTGAGCTCCTCACCATGATTAAATATCAATATTTACATCATTTACGATTTAATGAAAAAGGGGTCAAAATGGGGACGTGACATCCACTCAGATTCTTCTACTGGTTCTATGATGCCTGCTTCCATCATCCTTTCAATTTTGGCCTGCACTCTCTCCTTGTGCCTTGGATTCAACCGGTAGGGCCACTTCTTGACTGGCTTCACATCGGGGTTCAGGGGGATCTTCATTTCGCTTAGGTCCTTGGAAATTCCTTTCATCTACGAGAATTTAGTTGGGAAGAGATCCTGAAACTCATGCAACAGATCAATCATCTTCACAATGGTGGAATCATCCCAATAATCCCCAATGCTTGTGAACTTCTGGTTTTCCTTCGACCCAATGTTTACTTTCTTGATCTTCAGCGGTTGTAGGAATTTGTCGGAAGGTATTTTTGGTGCCTTGACACTACGACTTCCTTCCAACTCCGGTACATGCGTAGCCCTCAGATCTGTTAGTTTTTGAGCATTAATTCAATAGACATCTTTACTAAGAGAATAACATGTAGAGTATATCAATGCATATCAATCATAGCAAGCATATCAATCATCACAAGATGCAAACATAAGAGACAATAGACACACAAAGTTTCCATGGGGAAAACCCTCAGGTGAAAAACCCCACAACTTCCTCAGAGATAGATAGAGCAATGATACAATCGAAGTACAACCCAAGTACACAGAGATAGTCTCCTCCTAGTAGCTAATCCTCCTCCTCACATGTGCGCCACTTTCTGAGTGATGGATAAGTGACTAATGAAATTATAAAAATAGAGATCGGGAGATCTCTATTTATACTTGTCCTGACTGCCCAATAAACTTATGGGGCCGACTTGTCTAGCTTAGTACAATAACCCATGGTTAACTTAATCAGGGTTGACCCCACACATGGTGGTCTAATAACCCATCGACAAGTTACAACACTTGCGACACTTGTCAATACAAATGAGGACACTTCCTTATAGAGGAATAACACATCTCTATAGGAGTGCAATATAAATAGATGAAATACATTCCGAAGTTACATATACATCAACACTCCCTCTTAACTAGGAAGGTATTTCTTGAAACATATCTTCTAGCACAAGTCTTCTTCTTTGGATCATCATCGTCCTTGAATCATCGTCATCGTTACTGCTGCCACTATCTCAGTCAATCTCTGAATCTACTTGTCATAGGAAGTTCTACAGAGCCAGTCCTTTTTCATACTGGGTGTAGGCCCACCACCTACAGGTCTTCATCATCACTATCCATACTGTGGAATCCTAAAGACTTATTACGTGCGTCACAAAACTTCGAAAGAGCATCCCAGGATGTTACGGGTACACAACTCCGACTTATAGGATCTCCCAGGATCTTTTACACGTGACAGTCATAAAACCTTAAAAGGGTGTCTAGCCAAGCAAGAACCCTAAAGAGCATCTGAGGCATTTTTCATCCTATCCAGATCTCTAGGGATGATTACATGTGACTCCTACCACAAAACCTTAAAAGGGTGTCTTTCCAAGCAAAAACCCTAAAGAGCATCTGAGGCCTTTTTCATCCTATCCAGATCTCCAGGTCTGATTACATGTGGTCATGGAAATGCCTCGAAAGAGAATTTGAGGCTTTTTTCATCTTGTCTAGATCTCCCAGGTCTACTTACATGCCATAAGACAATGCCTCAAAAGAGCATCTGAGGCCTTTTTCATCCTGTCCAGATCTCCCAGGTATACTTACATGTCCTCCCAGAGCAATGCCTCGAAAGAGCATCTGAGGCCTTTTTCATCCTGTCCAGATCTCCCAGGTCTACTTACATGCTCATCTGCACAACCTGTCTATGGCCACAGAGTATCAACCTGATACTCACCATACATCATCCTGATGTACACATGATCATCCTGATCATCAACACTGCATCATCCTGCTGCATGTCATCTAGAGAAACATCCTGAAGCTCGTCATCCATGATCATCCTGATCATACAATGCATCCACCTGATGCATACAAAGTATCTTCCTGATACATATCATCATACATGATCTACCTGATCATACAATGTATCCACCTGATACATCTACAGATACATACACATGATCCAGCTGATCATATCCAGCATCCAACATGATGCGTACATACATATACATAAAAATGATCCAACTGATCATATCCCGCATCCAACATGATGTGTTTATACATATAAATGATCCAACTGATCATATCCATCATCCAACATGATGCATACATACATACATATAAATGATCCAACTGATCATATCCAACATCCAACATGATGCATACATATAGAGCAGTAACTGGAGCATAGTCCTGATGCTCATCATCCAACGCTTACATCCACATCCATGTGAAGGATCCTCCTCTCATCATGCTTGGAATGGCTCCAGCAAATGTGTCCATCACTTCTTCCTCGAAGTGTCGTCAATCTGAAGAACACCAAGCCTCTCTCTGAAGTACTTGAACTTCACACTGGCTAGTGGTTTCATCGGTACATCTGCAATCTTCTCATCCGTTGCAACATACATGAGCTTCACTAATCCTCTCTACACCATATCCGTAATATAGTGATATTTGATCTTAATGTGTTTCGACCTGTCGTGGAACATCGGGTTCTCAGACAACTTCACACAACTCTGGTTGTCACAAAAGATACCAGTAGCCTCCAGCGGGATATCAAATAACTCAGATAGTAACTTCCGGAGCCATACTGCCTCACAACTAGCCAAACATGCTGCAACATACTCTGCCTCGACTATACTCAGTGCTATGCAGGACTACTTCCTGCTAAACCAAAAGATCACACCTGATCCCATACTGAAGAAGCATCCAGAAGTGCTCTTCCTATCTGCAGCACTGCCTGCCCAATCTGAATCAACATAACCCTGTAGGTTAAACTTTTGATTCGCATCATACTTGAGCCAATAATCAATTGTACCCTTCAAGTACCTCAGAATATGCTTTACAGAAACCAGGTGAACACTCCTCGGATCTGTCAGGAACTGGCTCAATGTGTTCACCGCAAAGCAAATATCTGGTCTCGTGTTCGTCAGGTACATCAAGGACCCAATCATATGATGACACACCATGACATCAAACAGATCAGATGAAGCATCACACAAAAGCTTCAGGTTTGATGCCATAGGTGTGGCCATGTCCTTGCAGTCCATCATCCCGAACCTCTTCAGGATCTCTACTGCATACTTTCCTTGTCCAAGGAAGATACCATCTGCACTCTGCCACACCTCCATGCCTAGAAAATAGTGTATCATCCCCAAGTCCTTCATCTCAAACTCGGCTGCAAGCTTCCTCTTGGTATTGGTAATCAAACTATCATTACTTGTTACAAACAGATCATCTACATACAACAGTAGTATCATAGGATTGCCTTCCTCAACCTTGTAGTAAAGGTTGGAGTCTGCTTTACTCTTGGTAAAGCCCAAACTAGATAGAAAACTATCCATCCTACCATACCATGTCCTGGGAGCTTGCTTCAAGCCATACAAGGCTTTCTTCAACCTACACACATATGACTTCCTGTCATGTGTCTCAAAACCAAGTGGCTGCTCCACATACACTTCCTTCTCGACTACACCATTCAAGAAAGCAGTCTTGACATCCATCTGGTGTATCTTCCATTTCATCACTGCAGCCAGAGCAAGTACTAATCTGATGGAAGTGTACCTAGCTACAGGAGCAAAATTTTCTTCATAGTCGATTCCTTCTTTCTGGGAGAAGCCACGAGCTACAAATCTCACTTTGTATTTCTCTATGCTGCCATCTGTAGCATGCTTGATCTTGTAGATCCACTTGGAAGTCACAACAAACTTCCCTTCAGGTCTTGGGACTGCATCCCAAACATCATTCTTCATGATCGACTGGTACTCCTCGATCATGGCGTTCTTCCCAAATCCTGGGAACTTCAATATCTTCAATAGATAACTTTGTTGTTGAACAAATGTTGTAGTCCTTCTTTTGTAGGTGATGGTATACGATATTTCCTACAAAACAAGTTAAATTACATGATTAGAAAACATCTCATAGTTTTCAGAACAAATTCATACACACAAATAAATATGTCATACAGTCATGGAATTATCTTAGCCAATGCTTCAATACAACATTTATCCATATCCTGTAACTTTCTAGATGCCTTCCAATCTCTACCAGAACATTGTTAAGAGTGTGCACAACTCCCAACATGTCAGCAAAGAGGTTTCATTCTAGATAAGTAGCAATGGAATGTTGTACAGTGCCATAGGCCACTTACCCATCACATGCATATTAGTAGTATACTGTTCATTAATGCAATTATTTTAATATGCATAATACACACCTTAAGTCTAGGAGCATAAGCATATACATCATTGAGAAATATTATTTAAACAAACAAGTATACAAGAAAGGACAATTCAAATACTTATCTTTGTTTGTGTGTTGTGTGGACTCCCTCTCAATCTTTGCTTCCTTGCAGGAACTACTGGAGTGTGCTCCCTCTTGATCTTTGCTTCCTGGATTACCTGTCCTTGAACTTATATCCATCCTCTATCACTACGCATACTTACTAGTATCATCATTGTGTTATCCTCGAGGTCTCATACATACATTCATTAGTATAATCTTAATACTACCAAAACACAATAATCTTAAACATGTATAGTCATGATCATTTCAAACATAGATAATAAGCATTAGTATTCAAGGTTTCAAGGAAGACTTCTTTTACTCATGCAAATTCAAATTTGACCATAGAACTCTTCTGGTTAGTCATATCATCAATCAAGGTAAGAGACATAATATGCATAAACCCTAGATTACTCAAACTCTTATCTTCATTATCAATCATACAAAAGTATAAGAAAAAACATACTTGGTCATCGTATTTGCTAGTTATGTCTAGCAATGTTTTCTTGTTCTCTTTAATGACCTGCATAACTCATAAGTTGATATTTGCAAAACCAAATTATACATACCTCTATGTGATCCATGACTATGGATGAATATTTGTCTTCATGTCACCATAGCATGTTTAGGTTGTCCCTTCAAGCTTATCCTCAAGCTTGGTGTGGTGAGACATCTTAAAGAGTACTTCAAATGGAAATATAAAAGATTTAGGTCTTACCACTTGATTTGCTGAAAACTGGATCTGGTCCCGGATTAGGGTTTGTCAGAGAAACCCTAAAAATTCAAAATGTGAATTTCAACTTTCTGAAAGGATAGAAAGATGTTCCTTGATGAGATGACTAGCCTGGTGTATTCAGAATTTGAGATATGCAAAGCTTCACCCTTCAGAATTGCCTTTTAGTCTTCCCGGGTTCACTAGGGAGGACCCTGAATTAGGGTTTGAGTTTCCTAGAGCTTCACACAACCAAAAATCTCGATCCAAAGCTCAAAAATTTGATTTTTCCAAGGAGCTTCCAGTTATGTCTTCAGATTTCAAAAATGCCTATTTTTGTGGAAACCCTAATTTTTAGGGCCAAAACTGAAAGTGATCAGAACTGAATTCTGATTAGACAGAAAGATTCCCCTTGATGAGGAGAGTCAATCTATCATATTGATTTTCCAAAATCTATGGAGAGAAACCCAATAAACAAGAAACTCTGGTTTCCACCACTGCACAATGTCTTCTTCTCAGGTTAGCTATGATACCATGTTAGTTTTTGAGCATTAATTCAATATACTCTAGGATCTTTACTGAGAGAATAACATGTACAGTATATCAATGCATATCAATCATCACAAGATGCAAACATAAGAGACAATAGACACACAGAGTTTCCGTGGGGAAAACCCTAAGGTGAAAAACCCCACAACTTCCTCAAAGATAGATAGAGCAATGATACAACCAAAGCACAACCCAAGTACACAGAGATAGTCTCCTCCTAGCAGTTGATCCTCCTCCTCACATGTGCGCCACTTTCCGAGTGATGGATAAGTGAGTAATGAAGTTATCAAAATAGAGATAGGGAGATCTCTATTTATACTTGTCTTGACTGCCCAATAAACTTATGGGGCTGACTTGTCTAGCTTAGTACAATAACCCATGGTTAACTTAATCAGGGCCAACCCCACACATGGTGGTCTAATAACCCATCGAAAATTTACGACACTTGTCAATACAAATGATGACACTTCCTTATAGAGGAATAACACATCTCTATAGGAGTACAATATACATAGATAAAATACATTTCGAAGTTACATATACATCAACAGGATCATCCTTGTCATCCGGTTCTCCTGTGATGTTATAACACTCCATCATCATTTCTGGTGTCGCAGTCCACCGAAGTTCTAATGGTTTCTCTGTCAGTGCTGCTTCAAATATCTTCTTGCGGATCACTTGTAGCGCACTATGGATGAAGGGGTTCACATATGAGAAACAAAACGTTTGGCTGAAACCAAGTGTTAGTTTCTCCCAAGAAGTCTTTCCATGTCACAGTTTTGTTGTGACATACCAACTCCGCGGTAGTTCATCCAATGTGTGAACAAATGCATGAACCCATTCTTCCTTTGCTAGTAATCCCCATTTGCTTTCGCACTCGGCCAAATGCTCCTTTGGGTCACTTCTGCCATCGAACTTCCTTTCGCTATATCCTTCTGCATCGCCGAACCTAACCGTCATTAGGTGGCGACATAGTGGCTAGTCTGTGATATTAGACTTGTGTGCCTCCCACCAGCGTGCAGGAGTAGCCTTCAAGGCTTCCTCCAATGCCAATAGACTCTGCGGTTCTGCCACTTTATCCTAAAACTCCGCGAGAAACATAGCCAAATTGGGAAAGCCTTCATATGTTGGTAGTGCACACTCCTTTGTAGCTACCCATCGCAGTGACTGTGTGATCCGAGCACAACTTCTAAATGACACTTCATGCATCCAGTTTACCAATTCTCGAGCGCCTCATCCGAATCCGACGATGCTGAACTGACACTGCGCCAACCCAATTTTTCGTTTGTGGTAGGATTAATGTAATCCTAAGATATATTGTATATACTATCCCATCCCTCCGTAAATTCATCTCTCTCCAGTTCAATGTATCTCTTCCTTTCCGCAGGATCCATAGGTGCAATGACCCTCATCTCGTAATTTTTGAACGACATAGTCTGCTTCTTGAAGTTGATAACTGCTAGATTATCGATTTCCCAGTCAATCCCTAGCAGTGCTGGGTAGGGGCTGGTATTGTCCACGATTTCAATTACATCAAAATCTACATAAGTCTTGAGACCCTCAATCTTGACTGGAAGCTGGTACACTCGACCAAGTGGAGTAACCTTACTCTGATTTGCTAATCGCAGCTGTACTGGTGACCAGGCCAACTGCGGTTTCCCCATTATCTCCCATGTATGCGTGGTCAGAATGTTGACGTCCGACCCCAGGTCAAAGATAATTGATTCAACATCAAATGATTCGATTTGTGCCGACATTCACATCTCTCTCCCTGTCTTCCTCTTGTGTATGCGATTGACCTTTTGTTCCTGGCATACACTCCCTTGTCGAGTCAACAGATTGGATATCTCCAGCACGTCCTGATCCTTTTCCAACTCCAGGAAACTCTTCAATAAGGATTTTAAGGTGTTAGCCTTTCCTCGTGACTTTGTCTCGTCGAACATCGATGGCATATCGTAGATAACTTCTTCCTGAAGAGGTAACTGCCTCCTCTACCTCATTGCCTCATGCACTTTCAAGAAGATATCCCTTTCAACCTCCGCGTCAAAGGTGACATGTTTCTGTGTTGTTGGTCAGACGGTAGCTCGTGGCCCGTCAACTCATGTCATGACTCCTCCTTATGTCACCACTCCAATAGTCGCATGGTTTATTCGAGCCTCCGTTGATATCATCAATACAACCGGTGGATTCTGATTCTGGTTCTGTGGAGGTGGTGGAGGATTCTTGGTCTGCCACTTTGCGATGAACTGCGGACAATCTTCAACGACATGATCCACAACGTTGCAATAAGTGCATTGTGGCACTGGATTTAGGCAGTCCCTCTGATAGTGCCCCTGCTGACCAAAATTGTAGCATATAATTGATCCTCGTCCTCGTCCAGCAGCTCCTCCTTGTCCAACGAAAGCACCTTGACCTCCACGGAATCCTCCTCTAGCCCCTCCACGCGGTGGGCCATATGGTGGGTACCATGGTTTCCCATATTGTGGCTGTTGCGGTGGTCCATATGGTGGGTACTGTGGTGGTGGATACTGCGGTGTTGGATACTATGGTTGACCATACTACGGTTTCCCATACTATCCCTGATCATACTGCTACGGTTGGTGATTATACTGGGTCGGTGGTTGATTATACTACTGCTATTGCTGACTCAGTTCCTGTTCTTCTCCTGCCATGAAATATGCGGTTGTAGTCCTCTCCCGGAGTAGGCCATAAGCTCTACAGTTGTTTTCATCATGGCCAACCGATTTACAGAACTTGCAATACAAGTTCTCTGGTTTCAACACTATTTTCTGCAGATAAACACACTCTTTTGGTCGATGGCCTCTCGTTTGGAAGATACGACACCAAGGTATCCCTCCCTAACTGAGGGGATTTGGTGCACCGAATTGAAAATACTCTCGGAAGTCTGGGAAATGATCCTTGTGGTGTCCCTCTGTCCTACACCTGGTACACCAGACCTCTTCATGGGCCTCTTTCCCTTTCTTCATGTCTTGCAGTTGGATCGTCAAGTTTTCCAGCTGCGCTTGTATTCGATCCATACCCAACCCCATTTCGCCTATCGGTGAAGCCTCTAGCTTCATCGCAATCTCCAATGCTTCAGCCTGGTTCACAACCTTCTGTTGCATTAGTGGTCTGCGGATGTGTGGTACCAATTCTGCGATGAACCACTCCTTGTTCTGCATATCATTTATCCCAAAACTTACCATCGCTATCAGTGTTTTGTATTGTTGATCAAATTCCCATACCGGATCATTTGGGTATTGCTTGATTTCTTTGAGGTCGGTGACATACTGCGATTCTGACTTTGGATTCCTAAATTCATCGATCATTCCTACTTTGATCTACACCAATGACTTGGCTAGTATTCCCACCGGAACCCTTGTAAACTTCATGAACCAATCTAGCTCACGGCCCCTAAGGGTCATCGCTAATTGTCCCTTTTTAATATCCTCATCCTAGACCTGCTTCACGGTCCATACTACTTCGCACAGAAACCAAAATCTGCTCGGGATCCTCAGTCCCGTTCCCCTGGAAAGTGGGCATTTTTGTGTCGTCTACCATTCTAACGTTCCTACTGTTATATTTTACTGATGCACTACTTTTACTGTTGCATGTAGGGAAACTCTATGAATATCTTGTGTTTCTTCCCGTAAAATTCTGGGTAGTGCACGGGGTTGCAAGTATGTTGTAACTTACGATCCATCCCTCTTCTGCTTCTGGGGTAGCCTAGTCACCGTCTTTGTTGCAATAGGGTTGCTTTCCTTCTTGTGGTCCTGTTTCATAGTCTTCTGTTCCGGTCCTCTCAGGAGACTCTCTCTCAATCCTCCTCTTCTTCTCAAGAATCCGAAATATCACCCCACTCCTCAAGGTACCACACTCTTTGCCAAATTCCCTTAAAAACTCGTCGTCACTCATGTCCATCTACCCCGCATCTTTCTATCAGATCCGCATTCACGCAACACCTACAACCTCCGCACACAGATCTTTCTACTCATCGGAAGTCATCCTCAAAATTCCCTTTTCATAGACAAGCATCTTAATCCACAGTTTTAGCAACAACAAGAACCTTCCCCTTGGTCCCTTGTGTTGATGTATATGTAACTTTGGAATGTATTTCACATATATGTATATTGTATTCCTATAGATATGTTATTATTCCTCTATACGGAAGTGTTTGTATTCCTATAGAGATGTTATTATTCCTCTATACGAAAGTGTCGTCATTTATATTGTAAGTGTCGTAACTTATACTTGATGGTTTATTAGACCACCTTGTTGGGGTAGGCCCTGTATAAGCCATGTGGGTCAAAGGGTTATTAGACCACCCTATTGGGGGTCGGCCCAATCAACATTATGTTATGTGATTAAGTTAAGGCCGACCTAGTAAAGGTTATTAGGCAA
This sequence comes from Larix kaempferi, assembly GCA_027924585.1. Taxonomy (NCBI): domain Eukaryota; kingdom Viridiplantae; phylum Streptophyta; class Pinopsida; order Pinales; family Pinaceae; genus Larix; species Larix kaempferi. The sequence goes on along the minus strand of BSBM01000765.1, from coordinate 2,678,358 downwards.
GTCAAGTCAAGTATAAAGTGCGGGAGGCACTCTATTTGATCATTCTATTCTCTCTCACACTCTTTGGAGAGTGGCGTACTTGTGGAGGAGGAGAAGCTGCTGCTAGGAGATGCCTATCTCTTATGCTTGGGTTGTATCATTTCTCTATCTATCTCTGAGGAAGTTATTGGGGTTTTTCACCTTTATGGTTTTCCCCAAGTAAACTCTGTGTCTCTTGTGTGCTTGCATTATTGTGTCCATGATTGATATGCTGTAGATATGCTGTACATGTTGTTCTCTCAATTAAGATCCTAGATCAAATTGAAGTAAATTCTGAAAGAAGGCATGGTATGGCATGTATGACACTTGTTGCACTTGCGATTCTAGGGCTTGATATAGAAAAAATCAGTCATCGTAGTACTTTCGCTATAAATCCATTTTGGAAAATTTTTTGGATCTAAAACTTTTACAGGTCGAATATCAGATCCCCATGTACCTTGTGTCCAAAAGAAAACTTCTAATTCATTTCACTTTGTGTTTTATGATCTGTACAATCTAGGGTTTACGCCTCTTCCCAATCTGAGGCATAAATAGGTGACTTAGGAAAAAAGGTCATAACTTGGGCTAGGAAGATCCAAATGAGATTTAATAAAAATTGAAAGGTAGGGAATGGACTGTACTTTCACAGGACGAAGGTTCAAAGGCCGAAAGTGAACCAGTGACATGTGGCACTCCGTACAAGTTCGCTCTCCTGTTTTATCCCATAAACAGGTCACGTTGCGACACTTGGAATAACTCTCTCTCAGAGAATCCATTTGAGGTCAAACCTATGGGGTTGGGAAGATGACAGGCCAGGATACCATAGGAAAAATGTTCAGACCTTGTGGATCGGAAAGTTTGGAGTTACATCAAAAACAATCAGGTGCATATTTATGTCAAAACATAATTGGATTTTGAGCACCTTCATTCATGGCTCCGGGAATTAGGGTTTCAGAGAAAGTTAGTATTTTTGTAATAGGAGACCATGGTTGAATACTACTTATTAGAAAAATAAAAATTTAGAGACCAAGATCAAATTTGGTTGGATAGAAGGCTAGGCTTGATCAAACCCTAGTTCGAGACTTTGATCAGAAAAAATGGAAAATTAGGGCTTTTGCAAAAGTTGGAATTTTTGAAGTTTGTGACCACGGCTAGAAACTCCTTAGAAAAATTGAATTTTGGAACTTTGGATCGAACCTTTTGGTTGGGTAGAAGGGTGGGATATATCAAACCCTAGTTCAGGATCCTGTCTAGAAGATCAAGAAATTTCAAAGGCAATTTTTAGGGGTGAAACTTTGCTGTTTTCAAATTCTGAGTATACCGGCTTGATCAGCTCATCAAGGCACATCTTTCTATCCTTTTAGAAGTTTGAAATTCAAAGTTTGAATTTTTAGGGTTTCTCTGACAAACCATAATCCAGCTCCAGATCCAGTTCCTACAAATCAAGTGGATTGGCTTAATCCTAGAAGAGAATGGATTGGTCACCTGCATAAGTGAAGAAGTTCCTGTTTCAAAGGGAGATGAGGCTAAGGGCTTACATAAGAAGATTACAATCAATCTCGATAGGTATGACTTATCTAGGTATGTTTCGAGATTTGTTCATGATTAAGTTTAAGGTATGTTTGTCTTCATATTATTACGGTTAGTACAATCTTGATTAAATTTAGACTTGTCGTATCACCTTAATACAATTATGAATGCATGATAGAAGTTATTCATTGATTAGGGTGTTGACACTTATGATTGTACTAATGCATTATGGTGTTGCATGAGGTTTATGTTGTCCACCAAGAAAGACAAATCATGTTCTAGTTCAAGAACATATGATCATGGTGACATGGAGACAAAGATTCATCCATTGTCATGGATCACTTAGAAGATCTATTTACGAGGTATGTATAACTTGGTTCTATAATGGTTAACTTATGAGATATGCAGGTTACTAGCACAAGTCATTGAAGAGAACAAGAAGACATCATGTGGGTATGTTAGACATAACTAGCTAACATACTAAACCAAGTATGTTTTTCCTATATCAAGTTAGAATCCTACCTTGTGATAGGATCTCTTATATAAGTATACATGGAATGATTGATAATGATATTCATAGTTTTGAATAATCATGGGTGTATGCATATTATGTTTCTTACCTTAATTGATGATATGACTAACCAGAAGAGTCATGAAAGTATAGGTTTGAGTAATCACGGGTTTAGGCATATTATGTTTCTTACTTTAATTTATGATATGACTAACCATAAGAGTCCTTGAATACTAATGCTTATTATTTTTGTTTGAAATGATCATGACTATACATGCTTAAGATTATTGTGTTCTAATATTATTGAGAATATACTAATAAATGTATGATTATGTATGAGATCTCGAGGATATCACAATAATGATACATGTAAGCATGCATAGTGATCGAGGATGGATATAAGTTCAAGGACAGGTAATCCAGGAAGAAAAGATCAAGCGAGAGCACACTCCAGTAGTTTCTGCAAGGATGCAGATATTCAGAGGGAGTCGACCACTTCTCACAATCCACATCAGAATGGAGTTGCAAAGATTCAAAGGGAGTCCACCCAATAACCAAACAAAGATAAGTATTTGAATTGTCATTTCTTACATATTTGTTTGTTTAAATAATGTTGTTTAATGATGGATATGCTTATGTTCCATGCCTTAGGTTGTGTATTATGCATATTAGAATAATTGCATTAATGAACAATATACCACTAATATGCATGTGATGGGTAAGTGGCCTATGGCACTGTACAACATTCCATTGCTACTTATCTAGAATGAAACCTCTTTGCTGACATGTTGGGAGTAGTGCAAACTCTTAACAATGTTCTGGTAGAGATTGGAAGGCATCTAGAAAGTTACAGGATATGGATGAATGTTGTATTGAAGCATTGGCTAAAATAATTGCATGACTGTATGACATATTTTTTTATGTGTAGGAATTTGTTTTGAAAACTATGAGATGTTTCTAATCATGCAATTTAACTTGTTTTATAGGAAAGATTGTATACCATCACCTACAAAAGAAGGACTACAACATTTGTTCCAGCATCAAAGTTATCTACTGAAGATATTGAAGTTCCCAGGATTTGGGAAGTATGCCATGATCAAGGAGTACCAGTCGATCATGAAGAATGATGTTTGGCATGTGGTCCCAAGACCTGAAGGGAAGTCTGTTGTGACTTCCAAATGCATCTACAAGATTAAGCATGCTGTAGATGGAAGCATAGAGAAATACAAGGCGAGATTTGTAGCTCGTGGCTTCTCATAGAAAGAAGGAATTGACTATGAAGAAATTTTTGCTCCTGTAGCCAGATACACTTCCATTAGATCAATACTTGCTCTGGATGTAGTGATGAAATGGAACATACACTAGATGGATGTCAAGACTACTTTCTTGAATGGTGTAGTCGAGGAGGAAGTGTATGTGGAGTAGCCACTTGGTTTTAAGACACATGACAGGAAGTCATATGTGTGCAAGTTGAAGAAAGCCTTGTATGGCTTGAAGCAAGATCCTAGGACTTGGTATGGTAGGATGGACAGTTTCCTATCTAGTTTGGGCTTTACCAAGAGTAAAGCGGATTCCAACCTTTACTACAAGGTTGAGGAAGGCAATCTTGTGATACTACTTCTGTATGTGGATGACCTATTTGTTACAGGTAACGATAGTTTGGTTGCTTATACCAAGAGGAAGCTTGCAGCTGAGTTTGAGATGAAGGACTTGGGGATGATGCACTATTTTCTAGGCATGGAGGTGTGGCAGAGTGCAGATGGGATCTTAATTGGACAAGGGAAGTATGCAGTAGAGATCCTGAAGAGGTTCAGGATGATGGACTGTAAGGCCATGGCCACACCTATGGCATTGAACCTGAAGCTTTTGTGTGATGCTTCATCTGATCTGGTTGATGTCACTGTGTATCATCAGATGATTGGGTCCTTGATGTACCTGACGAACATGAGACCAGATATCTGGTTTGTGGTGAACACATTGAGCCAGTTCCTGACAGATCCCAGAGGTGTTCACCTAGTTGTTATAAAGCATATTCTGAAGTACCTCAAGGGTACGGTTGACGATGGGCTCAAGTATGATGTGAATCAAAAGTTTAACATGCAGGGTTATCTTGATTCAGATTGGGCAGGCAGTGCTGCAGATAGGAAGAGCACCTCTGGGTGTTGCTTTAGTATGGGATCATGTGTGATCTCTTGGTTTAGCAGGAAGCAGTCCTGCGTAGCATTGAGTACAGCTGAAGCAGAGTATGTTGCAGCTTGTTCGGCTAGTTGTGAGGTAGTATGGCTCCGGAAGCTACTGTCTGAGTTATTTGATCTCCCACTGGAGGCTACTAGTATCTTTTGTAACAACCAGAGTTGTGTGAAGCTGTCTGAGAACCCGGTGTTCCACGACAGGTCGAAACACGTTGAGATCAAATATCACTATATCAGGGATATGGTGCAAAGAGGAGTAGTGAAGCTCCTGTATGTTGCGACGGATGAGCAGATTACATATGTACTGACGAAACCACTAGCCAGAGTGAAGTTCGAGTACTTCAAAGAGAGGCTTGGTGTTCTTCAAATTGACAACACTTCGAGGAAGAAGTGATGGACACATTTGCTGAATCCATTCCAAGCATGGTGAGAGGAGGATCCTTCCATGGCTATGGATGTAAGCGCTGGATGATGATCATCAGGGTGATGCTCCAGTTACTGCTATGTATATGCATCATGTTGGATGCTGGATATGATCAGTTGGATCATTTATATGTATGTACACATCATGTTGGATGCTGGATATGATCAGTTGGATCATTTATATGTATGTATGCATCATGTTGGATGCTGGATATGATCAGTTGGATCATGTGTATGTATTTGTATATGTATCAGGTGGATACATTGTATGACCAGGTAGATCATGTATGTTGAGATGTATCAGGTGGATCATGTATTTGTATATGTATCAAGTATATCATGTATGATGATATGTATCATGCAGATACTGTGTATGCATCAGGTGGATGCATTGTATGATCAGGATGATCATGGATGATGAGCTTCAGGATGTTGCTCCAGATGACATGCGTCAGGACGATGCAGTGATGGTGATCAGGATGATCATGTGTACATCAGGATGATGTATGGTGAGTATCAGGTTGATACTCTGTGGCCATGGATAGGTTGTGCAGATAAGCATATAATAGCGCCCTAGGATGTTTGCAGATTCTTTTGCTAGGTTTTTTCGTTGGCATATAATAGCTCCCTGGGAGATCTGTCAAATGCTTTTTCGAGGTTTGCTTTGGGAGGACATATAATAGCGCCCTGGGAGGTTTGCAGATTCTCTTTCTAGGTTTTTCCGTTGGCATATAATAGCTCCCTAGGAGATTTGGCAAACGCTCTTTTGAGGTTTTGTCCTATGGCATATAATAGCACCCTAGGAGATCCTATAGGTTGGGATGTGTTCTCGTAATAAGTCCTCGGATGCTCTTTCGAGGTTTTTCCATGATCACATGTAATATCGCCCTAGGAGATCTGATAGGTTGGGATGTGTTCCCGTAATAAGTCCTGGGATGCTCTTGCGAGGTTTTGTGGTGATCACATATAATAGTGCCCTGGGAGATCCGATAGGTTGAGCTGTGTGCTCGTAATCAGTCCTGGGATTCTCTTTCGATGTTTTGTGGTGGGGTCACATGTAATAGCTCCCTGGGAGATCCGATAGGTTGGGCTATGTGCCCATAATAAGTCCTAGGATGATCTTGTGAGGTTTTGTGATGCACGTAATAAGTCCTAAGGATTCCACAGTATGGCCAGTGATGATGAAGACCTGCAGGTGTAGGGCCTACATCCAGTATGAAAAAGGAATGGCTCTGTAGAACTTTCTATGACGATTAGATTCAGAGATTGATTGAGATAGCAGTAGCAGTGATGATGACGATGATTCGCTGATGATGATCCAACGAAGAAGACTTGAGCTAGAAGACCCGTGTCGAGAAATACCTTCCTAGTTAAGAGGGAGTGTTGATGTATATGTAACTTCGGAATGTATTTCACATATATGTATAATTTATTCCTATAGAGATGTTATTATTCCTCTATACAGAAGTGTTTGTATTCCTATAGAGATGTTATTATTCCTCTATACGAAAGTGTCGTCATTTATATTGTAAGTGTCGTAACTTATACTTGATGGTTTATTAGACCACCTTGTTGGGGTCGGTCCTGTATAAGCCATGTGGGTCAAAGGGTTATTAGACCACCCTATTGGGGGTCGGCCCAACCAGCATTATGTTATGTGGTTAAGTTAAGGCTGACCTAGTAAAGGTTATTAGGCAAGTCAAGTCAAGTATAAATAGAGTGCGGGAGGCACTCTATTTGATCATTCTATTCTATCTCACACTCTTTGGAGAGTGGCGCACTTGTGGAGGAGGAGAAGCTACTGCTAGGAGATGTCTATCTCTTATGCTTGAGTTGTATCATTGCTCTATCTATCTCTGAGGAAGTTATTGGGGTTTTTCACCTTTATGGTTTTCCCCAAGTAAACTCTATGTCTCTTGTGTGCTTGCATTATTGTGTCCATGATTGATATGTTGTACATGTTGTTCTCTCAGTTAAGATCCTAGATCAGATTGAAGTAAATTTTGAAAAACTAACACCTTGAAGAAATTCCTCTCTGTGTCACTATACAATTTGATTGTGTCTACTAGGAACTCAGTAATATATCCCTCCAGGATGCTATCCACCCAGAAATCAACAGCCCTTGATACAGTGTTGTCGACACGTTTCAGCTGTCGAATCAGTTCTGGTGTCCAATGGTCAGGCTCAGTCTTTTGGAAATGGTGCTTCTGAAACGTTAGCTGCGTTAACCACTAGTGCAACAGTACTGGGAATTCATAGAAAAATATTTTGTGGATATCTGAATAAATGTACCTCTGTAACCAACTGCTTACTGTCTGTCTGGGGTTGTACTTTTCTCCTTCTGTGAATTCTTCTGTCTTTCTGTCAAACCACTCTTGAATCTCCGGTTTCATCGGGTGCCACAGCATATCCTCTTCTTTTCCTCTTCAAGGTCCCAACAACGGAACCATTTGTTGACAGGTTGACTGTCGACAGGGGTTCACTTCGCACTGTCATCAACAAACCATCAACTAAACTCCCTTACGCACCGGCCCAGAAAGGTTTTACCCTTTCCAGCAACACTCGTAGAGTGAGTGAGGTATCACCCAAGATGCATAAGGGGGCTGCAGGAACCAAGTTTCCGCAGTGGAGTTGAGGACATGCATTAAACACACATTGCACTCGCAGAAACTAGAGATTATATCTTCCGCACTATACTAACATTTCATCATTCGCAACATCAACACATAATAAAAATTCGCATCAACATGATCTAACTACTCATTAGCATGAACAACAATTACTAAACCCATAGAGAATTAAACATCTCAGAAACATTTGCATTCATCATCTCACAGAAACAAAGACAAATATAGAACCATAATCGAACATCTTCATGCATTTATTAAAACCTGCGGAATGACCTTCGCAAAAACAATCAATACATCATATCGCAGATACAAAGTAGATCAAAAGGTCGATTGTTCTATTCATCGATCGATGCCCTTAGTCTTACAATCATACTCCTATTTATACAAAACTAAGTGGTTACAAAATTGTCCACATGACCATTATCTAACTAACTATCTACTTCTGTGCTTCCGCATTCTCCGCGAATGACCCTTTCTTTTGCGGATCATCCCTTTCACAGCTGTCGGCTTCTCCACTTCCGGTGGACTAATCCCGTGCCAACAAGCATGGATGGCTTGTAGGTTCTTGACAGTCGTCAAAGATTGAATATTAGCATCTTACGATGTTATTGAAGCTTCTAGAGACCAGGATCCTTGAACAAATAATAAAACCAACACATGAAATTTGTAGGCGTCCATTTACCTTCGAGTCGTATACATGCACCATGATTATGTTTTGTGCACTAGAAATGTGTATTGAGGAATAGACGTGGACAGTGAGGACACAATAGCCTTAATCCCTATTAAACCTTCTTCAGCTTGAGCATCATGAACAACACCTAAAAACCATGACATGAGCCTTCTCTAGTGTATGATCCTTGACATCCAATTTAAATAGAGTGCCATTATGATGTCGTGGGTATCACGGATGGGTCTTGGGTTTGCGATCATAGTAAGGGGAGGGAACTAAGAGCCTTTCTTTTGCTTGAAACATTGCTTCTTAAGCTCAAGCACCATGAACAAGTCCTTGAACCTCCACATCTAATCTTTGTTGGTTAACAGTCAACTCCATGAGTGCTTTGGAAACCATCATACTTTAGTTGTGTACTAGGAACGTGTCTATAGGTCCAACCAAGATCATAGGAGGAGAATAATTGATCTTATCCCCTAAATGGAACTTGTTGGGCTCAATCTCCATGAACAACACATACTACTCAAAAAAATTCTACAACTATATTGCTATAGACATCCTTGAACAACCGTACAAGATCCTTATACGATATATTTGGCCTACTGGAGGGATACATGTCTCGGGATTGCCCATACCCATGAAACATTCTTAGGGCCATGGTTGGGGTTCTTTAGCATCTGAGTGGGATACAAGTGCCAGAATTAGGTTTTGTGCACTAGAAATGAGATTCAAGTTCTAACATTGTTGCTAAGAGGGGGGAGGGGGGTGGGGGAACAAGAGGCTTAATCCCTAAATGAACCTTCTAGAGCTCAAATGTTAGGGTCAGGGGAGGAAAACACTTGTGAATTAGGCCCTAAACACCACTTCTTAAACTCAATTTCCATGAATAACACCTACAAACCACAACAAAAACCCTCTTAAGGGATATTTGGTATCAAAATTGGATATGAATGCCATTAGGTGCTTTTGTGCGCTAAGTATGGGCCACAAGGCTTTGAACCTACTTGAGGAAGGGAACCAAGAGAATCTTCCCCAAATATTTCTTTTGATGCTGAGACGCTATGGATGAGTCCTTGAACCATCACATTAAACCTCAGTTAGTTATTGATCTAAATTAGAAATTAACTGACTATAATAAAAAACATTTTATTGCGTCGAGAGGCCCTCTACAACCCAGTATGAGGGAGATCTTGTAACGTTTGTCCATATTGTTGGCTATTAATAAAATAATAAAAAGTAAAAATTAATAATATGAGGGAGATCTTGTAACATTACATGTAACATTTGTTGATATTATTGTTGGTCATTAATAAAATGTAATAAAAAGTAAAAAATAATAATATGAGGGAGATCTTGTAACGTTAAATGTAATAAAAAGTAAAAAGTAATAATATGAGGGAGATCTTGTAACTAACGTTTGTTGATATTATTTTCCGCCATTAATAAAATGTAATAAAAAGTAAAAAGTAATAATTATTTTGTTGGCAATAATAATATTTTGAGTGCAATATCTCAGAAGAGGTTTGCACCTCAAGAAAGAGCCTAGGATTTGGATCTTGATAACAATACAAATACAATATCAAAATTTTATGAACTTTATTTAATATATGAGATGGGATCACATGAATGACCAAGGGTTTTAAATGTTTTTTTAGTGATAATTGTAAACCTTTTAATTGGGTCCTAATTGCACCAAGTAAAAGTGCTCCAGTATGGGGGAGATCTTCTAACGTGTGTGATGTAGCATTACATCTATAAAATGTAAAAATGTAGCGTTACATCTAATAAAATGTAAAAAGTGATTACCCGTAAAAAAAAGTAAGTAAAGTAAAGCAAAAAGAAGTAAGTAAAGTAAAGTAAAGAAAAAAGCACTAAAGTAAAATAAAGTAAGTATGAGGGAGATGTTGTAAGGTTTGTAATGTAATGTTTGTTACTAACAAAATAATTAAATTTTTTTTTTATGGAAAGTATTTAAAAAAAATCCATGTTGGTTCATAAAATAAAATATTATGAAAAGTAATTAAAAAATAGATGTTATAAAATAAAAACTTAAAACTTAAACCAGTATCTATCAATTAAGAGAGATCAAATTTCTTGACTTTAAATTTAAAAAAAGCAATACACCTCAAGAAATTGGATCCCTCTCAGTGTTTAATAGATACGGCTTTAAGATGGATCTATGCTAGTTGTAGAACACATTTCTATCAATTTTTTATGAACTTTATTTAATAGGTAAGATGGGGTCACATGAATGACCAAGGGTTTTGAATGTTTTTAGTGATAATTGTAAACCTTTTAATTGAGGTCCTAATTGTAGAACACGTTTCTACAATGCCAAGGCAGTTGTGTGGATGTTTGATTTTATTATTATTTTAACATTTTAATAAAAAACTAAATATTTAAATTTAAATATCTTAAGGATCCTAACTATTCTCAAATAGTTACTTAAACTATACTCTTAATAATTAAAAATGCATTATAATATATTTGTTAATAATATTTTTTAACGATGAAATTCATTTAAAAAAGTAATGGACCACTTATGTGGCCGATTTTATAAAACAACTCCGTTGTATAAGGAGTTGGCAAGGCTACCGAATCTATCGATGAAGCTTGTGACACTAATTTGGTACATTGAAAAGCTATTTATATCGCTCGCATGTTCATTTTTCTTCACATGAAATCAACAAACGATAAGAGAAATCTGTATCCGCGATGGCGTCTTGGGTGAGACAAACTGTTGGGGCGATCAAAGACGCTGGTAACATCTGGTATGCCAAGTTGAAAAGCAAGGTTGAGGATATCGATATTGCAGTTCTGAAATCTACTCGCCACGACGACATCCCTCCCAACGAAAATCATTTTCGCATTGCCTTGTCTGCAACGGAATCGTCTGAGTTACTACCCCATCTCAGACATGCCGTGGAAATGCGATTAAACCGAACCAAGAACTGGATGGTCACTCTGAAGACCTTGGCACTTATTCATCGACTCCTCAGGGATGCTCTGATTCCCATTTTCACCCATGAAGTTGAGCGGCAGCATTCCTCTCATGAAACCCTACTCGCTTCGATCTCCCAACATTTCGAGGATAGTTCCAGTCCCCTCGCCCAGGAATGTTCTCTCTGGGTTCGCAAATACTCCTCTTATTTGGCTCAAAGACTTCATTGCAACAGGATTCTCAAGTGCGCAGACAATATTGTGGCCGAAAATCAAAATAGAATGATCTCGGAGGATACGGAAGCCAAAGAGCTTTTGGAAGGTTTGAAGTCCCTGCGATTACTCATCGGCTGCCTCTTAGAATGCATTCTTCATGATCAAAGCCCCGTCGCAAACAACTCCCTCATTCAGTTTGTCCTCGATTTACTGATGAAGGAATGTTTCAATATTTATGCAGCCCTTAATGTCAGTATATGCAAGCTTTTGGATGAAGCGCCAACAGAAAAAGCTCCATGCCTTGTGTACGTTTATAAACTTATTTTGCGAGAGTCCGAGGAGAATCTTTCGAAGTTTTATCAAAGATCATGTATAGTGGTCGTAGCACATGGCGTCCACACTGACAAGCGGCCTTCTCCTGAATCATTCTCGACTCAAATAAAGGATTACAGTACAAAATACAGGCATCGTCTTTTTGAGATGGAAGATATGGGACGTAGCTCTATCAATATTCATTCAGAGGCCGATGAACATGATATTACAGAGAAAAAAGCATCTGACAAGAGGAATCTAGAGATTCAGCAGGATACAGCTGAAGAAACTCACCAAGATAATATAGCTGGTGTATCAATGAATGGCGTAATCGAAGAGAGTTTTTCATAAGCGTGCGGTGACCACTATTTGTTGGAATATTGACCCATTGGAAGACTACTTTTGAAACCGTGTTGTGTTGTTTGGTTTATGACATATGTTATAGTCATAGGCTCTGAAGGGTCAGAAAACAGTCTGGCTTGCCAGCGTCCATTCCAGAGACGTCTTCTCAAGCATTATAATCTTCCTCTCATTCATAGAGAACCAAATGTTCTTCTCATATGAATTTTCTGTTAGTAGTTTGTTCGTATGAATTTTCTGTTAGTAGTTTGTTCATATCGTGACTTTCAGCATACACACAGGTTGAAATTGTCGAAAGCTCAACCTGTTTAGTAATTGGTTTATGTTAAAGCTCAGCAGATTATCGATAGTCATAGTTTCTGAATGGTCAGAAAGCAGTCTGGCTTTCTTTTATGTGACAATGTTCTTATGATGCAATCTAAGCCACTGTGATAATATTTATCTCATTCATAGAAAACTGGTTGTCAAATGAATTTTGTGTTAGGAGTTTGTTCATATAAAAGTTCTTCTCCACCCGGCATCATTTTTTGGGAGGACGGGTCTTCAGATATTTTGGTTATTGTGGTTGTGGATGGTTAGTTGGGTCATCATTTATTCTAAGTTTTTGTCTTTATATCATTTTGCTGCTTATATGTTTACAATATCTTCTGCAGGTTCCTAGATCCATGGGGTGGCCAACTTCTGGTTGGTTCCTTGCTGGTTATTGGTTCAGGATAGTGGTTCTCTGAATGCAGAGATCTGTTTTTGCTTTGCTATTTTGTTTATTTCTAGGCATATTTAGTGATTTAGTTCTGTTGGCCTGGCCGGCTGTGCTATTTTTTCCGGATTCTCTGTATTATCTGGGAATCTGTTTGTAACTATTTGGGACTATTTTGGCTCAGTTGGGAGTCTTGTTTGTATTTGGACTTATAGTATTGGACTGTGGTTATTAGCTCTGTATTCAAATTGAACTTGAAGACTGGATGTAGCCTTGGTATTTGTATTTCAGTTAATACTATATTTATCAGTATACTATTTTTTCTTTTCTTTGAAAAAAGAGTGAAATCGAGGTATTAATAAAAATTTGGTTTTCCTCATATGAATTTTGGTTATCCTCCTATGAATTTGAAATTTGTATATGAATTTGAAATTTGTATTTAAAGTTCGTTCATATAAAAGGGTGCAATGGAAGTATGAATTTGAAAGATAGAGGTGTTAAGAAAACTTTAGTTCTCTTTTATATGAATTTGAATTTTGTGTTAGGACTAGTTTGTTTATATAAAAGGGTGAGATGGAGGTGTTAAGGGAATTAGTATAATATCTATTTTCATGAAAGTGAGTTAGTATTTTATGTTATAACATGACTTTTAATATACATTTAGGTTGTGAAATTGAAGATTTCATAAATATAACCAGCATATCTATCATATAAAAAGGATGAGATAGAGGTGTTAAGGAAGTTAGTATGATGTCCATTTTCATGAAATAGGGTTAGTATTTTGTGTCAGAACATGATTTTTGTGATTTTTGTGAAATTGAAGATTCATTCATCTTAGATCCATAATAGTCACGATGATTTGATTAACATACCAGCATAGATCCAAATCCTAGGCTTTATCCGAGAGGGATCAAATCTCCAGAGGTGCAAACCTCTCCTTGAATAGTTCCTTGAGTGCAATAAGTGAGCCACCTAATCCTAAGCTCTAAAATCTCTAATTTAAGTCTCATATTTACTTTTTACTTTGTATTATTCTTTTTTGTTTAAGTCTCAATATTTATTACTTTTTACTTTGTATTATTCTTTTTTGTTTACTTTGTATTATTTTGTTACTCGACAAACTAGACAAATACTCTAAAATCTCATATTTACTTTTTACTTTGTATTAAAAGTAAAAAGTAAAGTCTCTAGTTTAAGTCTCATATTTACTTTTTACTTTGTAAATTATTCTTTTTTGTTTATAACCGACATAATATTTATTACCTAATCCTAAGCTCTAAAGTCTCTAGTTTAAGTCTCATATTTACTTTTTACTTTGTATTATTCTTTTTTGTTTATGGTGGACATAATATTTACTTCTTATTATTCTTTTTTGTTTACTTTGTATTATTTTGTTACTCATCAAACACTAGATTTACAAGATCTCCCTCATACAAATGTTATTTATGGCTGACAATATCGACAAACACTCGACTAACAAGATCTCCCTCATACTGGGCTGTAGAGGGCCTATGGGCGCAAACAAGATCTCCCTCATACTGGGGTTGTAGAGCACCTCTTAGCGCAAACATATATTTAATTTCATTACAACATATGTAAATCTCCAGAGGTGCAAATCTCCAGAGGGATCAAATCTCCATAGGTGCAAACCTCTCCTTGAATAGCTCCTTGAGTGCAATAAGTGAGCCACCTAATCCTAAGCTTTAAAGTCTCTAATTTAAGTCTCATATTTACTTTTTACTTTGTATTATTCTTTTTTGTTTAAGTCTCATAATATTTATTACTTTTTACTTTATATTATTCTTTTTTTTTACTTTGTATTATTTTGTTACTCGACAAACTAGACAAATACTCTAAAATCTCATATTTACTTTTTACTTTGTATTAAAAGTAAAAAGTAAAGTCTCTAGTTTAAATCTCATATTTACTTTTTACTTTGTAAATTATTTTTTTTGTTTATAACCGACATAATATTTATTACCTAATCCTAAGCTCTAAAGTCTCTAGTTTAAGTCTCATATTTACTTTTTACTTTGTATTATTCTTTTTTGTTTATGGTGGACATAATATTTACTTCTTATTATTCTTTTTTGTTTACTTTGTATTATTTTGTTACTCATCAAACACTAGATTTACAAGATCTCCCTCATACAAATGTTATTTATGGCTGACAATATCGACAAACACTAGACTAACAAGATCTCCCTCATACTGGGCTATAGAGGGCCTATGGGCGCAAACAAAATCTCCCTCATAGTGGGGTTGTAGAGCACCTCTTAGCGCAAACATATATTTAATTTCATTACAACATATGTAAAAATTTTCTAGCAGACACATCACAACATCTCCATCATACTAGGTTATAAGCACCTGGCTACCATACAAAAATTGTGTTAGGAGTTTGTGAGATGGAGATGTAAATGGAATTAATATAATGCTCATTCTCATAACAATGAGTTAGTATTGTGTCATAACATGACTTTTAGTATATACAAAATAAATTATTTTTTTGAAAAAAATTATTTTTTTAAATGAACCCATTCATCTATATAAGGTTGAAATTTGAACATGATTTTAATGTAGTTGAAATTCGATTAACATTTCAAAGGTATTTCTAAATAACTATTTACATAATTTTGCATAAAAAATATATAACATTTGTGATGCAGAAATAGTTGTATTTCAATAGTCATGTTTAAATACTTTGTGGTTTCAAATTTACAATGTTAAAAATTAGCAAACTATGAAATAAATAAGTTGTAATTTCAAAATAATTAACTATGAAATAAATAAGTTGTAATTTCAAAATAATTAATGATAAATATACTTTGCAATTTTAAATATAATCTCATTACTTTAAAAATTAATACATTTTATGAAAATTTCGTTAAAAATTTAAAAAGACAATATAAATCATGCATGTACATTGTCACAAACAACATTTTTGTAGACACTGATGCTTAAGAACTCCATCTTGAATTCATATTTGGAGCATATCACAATTATTTTTAACCATATGAATTTATGTTCCTTATATTTTGAAGCACATTTGATATGTTGGTAACTTCATTGTGTTTATCATTAGAAAAGAAGAAATTGCAATTAACCTTGGTCTTTGTTGAAGTTTGATAATTCTATCAAAACAATATAAGAGCCATTGAGAGAGCCTAATTGTTTTATATAGGTCTTTAGAAACATGCAAATCTAGCATGATTACATACATTGCCGGTTATTTAGGCTAATATGTCTATGATTTGAAGCTTCCTAATATCCATAGAATCACATATCTAAATGAAATTTTTCTCGAAGATCATTAGGTATATTATTATTGTTAAGGATATTAATTGTTCATTTCATCTCTCAATTCTTAGGGTATTTTTGAAGATTTCATATATTATACATATGTATGGTATTCTAGGTGACTGAAAAAATCATACACACACACACACACACACACACACACACACACATATATATATGCAAATATTCAATAAAAACACATAATATACTATTAAAACTTGTATTTTTTGGTGAATTTTATCAATTTAATCATACCCCCTGTAAAAAATAGGTGAAGTTTTAAGTCAACTGGCTAAATTTCACCCTTAAAAAATACTCTCTCCAAAAAAACATGTCAAAATGGATGATAAAAATGGTTATGTTACATTTGCCATAGCTTACTTAAGAACTCCACCAAAGGATAAAAATGTTGCTACAAGCATTAATTTTGCAAATGATGTGTCTCATAGATCTTGGGTTTGAGGTGCGACAAAAGAGACATGGGACATTATCAAAATATTTGACACAAAGTATTATCACATTTATATCCATGTTGCTAGAAACAACAAGTAAAAACTGAAATATCGTGATAGAGAAATATGCCTAGAAACAAGAAAAGGGGAATGAGCAATTTGGAGAACAAATAAGTGAAGGCTTGATGATTATGAAAATTGAATGAATAAAATCACAATTTTCACTATTGTAAGCCCGATTTTAGGTTTCGTGATGTTGAAAATGTTCATTTTATGTAGGTTCATATATAAAATTAATCTAGAACATATAAGTCAAAATTCAATGGGCTTAATAGTCTTATCCCAAACAAAATCATTAACACTCCTATTTGTGAAATAGAGAAAAACTATGCATTATATTCACAATGAGCTCAACCAAATGTGTAAAATATATATGGATTGTTGAGACAACTGTGTTGAAGTATTAATTGTGTTTTTCTACCACTAAGTATCTAAGTATCTATTGAAATAACGAGAATTCCATGAATTACAGACTTTGTGGTCAAGAGGCCAATATCGAATGTGCTGAAATAGTAATCAAATGTGAGACACCCATGTTATAAACACACCATCATAAATGATACCATAGACACATGTAGCACTACCAATGCCAAAAAAAAATATGAAACAATATGTTATATACCTTTAGAGAGATGGAATATGAGAATAGGAAAAAGACAAATGACTTCATTTTCTTGGGGTTTCTTGATGTCTATACTTTGGCCTTAAAAATTGTCATTGAGGCACATTTTTACAACTAATATTACTAATAAGTTTCTTATCCCATTACAATTTACATCAATAATCCATGAATAATTGTTTTGGTGTTTTGTAAAGCCAAAACGAAGGAAAATATAAGAGCTTGTGCAAGCTTATGCTTCCCTCTCATGTCATGTTAGGTGCAATGGAAATATGGAAAAATGACAATATGTTGACTAGAAGGAATTTTAGATGTACATGCATAGCCTATTATAATATGGTGTAAAAATACGAAATGTAAGAAAATGAATAAGCTTTAGGAATATATAACTTTATTTATGGAAAATGGGTATAACTAAGAGAAATTCACTTTCTTCTAACATTTCTATATTATTTTTTATCTAAAACATAATGCATAGGTTCACGTTAAGACCCAAGTCACTTGGTTCGAGTTTGTGTTTGAATTCAAAGACCTTGAAATTTGACAATGGAAAATTTGGCGATAAAATTCAACATAAAATTCGACATTAAGTTCAACTAACTAGATAAAATTTGGAAATTAAAAAATATATGAAAATGTTGAATAAAATTCATTATTCTCATTAAATTGTGAAGACTGAACACATCGACAATGAACATGATAGTCATAGAATCATAGAAATAAAAATATGGAAACATGAATGATTAAATACATATTTCAAAAACACTAGAGTCTACATCTTGTTTGAAATTTAAAAACATGTCCAAAAAATGATAAAAATGTATAATATTAAAATGTCATACGATATTTAGCATCCCAAAAATAAACTAGAGGTCTACACCAAGAACACAAGTTTTATTCTTGGTGTTATCATGACCTACTTGTTACATCAAAAATCCCTAAATAATCAAGAGCACTTGGGGGAGTGAAACCACTAGAATCACAAGCACCATTGGATTCATCACTCTCATTGTCAAGATCATACTGATATCCTAATGCATCTGGAATAGGCTCGAACAATGGAGTAGAAGAATTGGACTCATCTTTAGCCACATTGTTTTAAGCCAATTGCAAGTTAATGTGAACATAAACAAGATCTTCTAATTTTCCTGATAACAACCTGTTTCTTCTCTTGGAATGAATGTGGATAAAGGAACTCCATATCCTTTCACAATATGATGCACTTGATCCTTGAATCAAGACACGAGTTGCAAATTTTTGCAATTATGCGGCCCCTGATGCATAAAAATACCACCATAATGTTGGAGTATTCAAAGACCTATCTTTCTTTTCTACTGCTATTCCAAATAGCCCTTCTTGTAACCTGTATGCTCTAATATGGGATCTAGCCAAAGCTGCAATAGACTCATCCGGATGTATCCTGTAAATAGACTCATAAATTCAACTCATTACCTCTTCATCTTGATGTATTTGTATCCCAAACAATCTATGGTCCAAATAACATGTTGCTGCATGTAATAGGCTATGCATCATCTTCCATCTCTGATCAAACACCTCCCATATCTCTTGATAATTAGCTTCCACATTATCAAAATCACTTGCAATATTTCCCTTTCAAGGATCCATGGGCTCATAAATAAAACCCATCAAAGGATTATCAACATAAAGCATGTGGAGCACATCAACAATTAGATAACACATTTTTAAAACTTTATGAGCATTTTCCCAAAAACTATTGTTGCTTAGCATTATCAGATCAACATGCTTTCCCTTTGATTCTTTTGAAAAGCGAGATATCTCCCACTCAAGAGTGCAAAAGATACTTAGGATTATTTTTTCCTCAACAACTCTTTTTAGAGTGATATCAAAAATGGTAAACCTTGTATCAGAAGGCCTCAGCACATGTCTAGATGCAGTTTTCTTGTATAAGCTCAAAGTGAGATGATGATAAATGAATAATTTTGCAGTAGTTTTTGCTCTTCGGATTTTCCAATTGGCCCATGGAAATTTGGCTAAACTATGCAACAATAAATTCGAGCAATGAGATGCACATGGAGTCCATTAAAGAGTTCTATACTTATCCATAATCATCTTTCCTCCACTGACACAATTTGAGGCATTGTTGGTGACAACTTGGACCACATTGTTCTCCCCAACTTCTTGAATTATTTTGTCCAAAGTGCTGAAAATAGATTATGATGTTTTCAACTCATTCATTGCATCAAATTCCTTCAAAAGATATACCCTTGAAGGAAAATTAAAAAAGAGCATTAGTCAATGTTTGATGGCATGAATATGACCAACCATCACTCAAAATTGTGTAACTTGTAGTGTCCCAAGACCCTTTAATTTTAATTTTAGCCAACCTGTTTGTCACTCTTTCCTTTGTTTTTCTAACATAGTGGTTCTTAAATATTCAGATCCAGGAGCAACATGCCCCTTGCTCAAATCAACAATATTTTTAACTACATTTTTAAAATATAGGCTTCTTGCCACATTAAACAAAATTGCACATGCATAAACCATTTAATCAATAGAATCATCAACTTGTTATTTTTAAACATGTTTCCAAAATGTATTCAAAGTAGATATTCCACTTGTTTTTGTTTGGGTGGAACTTGAGCCACCAAATTTTGAGGTGGGAGAAGAAATGTCACTTGAATAAGACACATTAAACTCCCTTTGAATTCTTTTCCTTTTCTATTTCCTTTTTTCCCTTTCTACTTTTGATTTGTCATAATTTTTTTGTATTGCATCTTTTTGTTCATCAGATATTCCTTTACATCCTTCCATGCCACCTCCACTTCCATTACTGTTTCTAAGAAGGTGGTCCATTGATCAAATTAAGATACCACAAAACTTGTGCCGGCATAATTGACAATTAACATATAACCCTTCCTTCTTGACATATTTCCATGCTTCTGCAAAAGATTTATGGAGTGCCATTTGATTAAAGTTTCTGTAGAACGAGTAACATTCAGATTTGTATTTAATCGATCATTTAATTTCATACAATGATAAAATTTTAATTTTATAGGATGATAAGTGATAATTGAGAGATGATTCTCTGTTATGTGAACTTGAGGAGGATTATTGACAAAAACTGGGGTCAGAGGATTGTAGACCAAACAGAGGCAAGCGATCAACTATCAAATGATTAATGAATCAAACCTTGATCCTGGAAGCCGAAGCTAGGACTCTGGAGGGTAATAAACACAACTCGGTACACATCCTGGGCTGCCTGCCATAGCCTACACATCATGTCGAGCCTCTCCATGTAGGTGTTCTAACTACCGTCGTCTGTCACATGTGGCTGTGTTGTGAGTCTGTGTGCATTAGGATGTGGCCCATGGGTTGTAGCTATATGTTGTAGCCTACAACTGCTACTATAGCAGCGCCACAACCTTAAAGGATTAAGTTTGAACCCTCTGCAAATTGTGTCTGTTGCTGTGTCAAGTAAACGCTGCCCTCAACAACGATCATAACTCCAAAAATAAGCATCAAGGAACCAACCGCAACCTCGACTCTCTGCAACTCACGGATTCACGATGACGCTTTCCACACTTCACTAGATCATGGATCACATATTCACGATGGTGTCGTCACTTGTGCAATGAACAATGAGCAATAATTTAGCGTGGAGGTAGTTTTGGTAGGGTTTACTCGTATGCCATCGAAATGCAAAAAAAATGAACTTCAATGAATTTATGTTGATTCTAAAATCGAGACGATTGTTTGCAATTTAATTCACCTAAAAATTCACGAATTGATTGAAATCGAATTCATCATATATTTTTAAATATTAATAAAGTTTTTTTCCAGCAGAGCATATTAATAAAGTTAGTGAACCCTAAAATAACGAGTTCAATTGTTAAGACCACTGCGTTTGAGGGTCTTAGCTTAACTAATCATTTTTTAGTGTGTAGGCATCTATATGTACTTGTGTACCATAGAGTTTGTTTTCCAAATGGGAAAGACAATTAAATCTTAGGAACTAGAAATAAAATAGACGTGTCTTTTAGAAATATGATATATATACAAATAAAAATGAAAAAAAATCTAATATTTAAAATTTGTAGACAAATCTCTATAAGTGTGCAGTTTCATAAGCAATGAATATGTGATTCATATTTAAAAGCGTGGTTGAAAATGACCTAAAAAATAGGGGGCTAGGAAATGGATTTGTTTTTGTTTATCCCAAACCACTAGGTTTACCATTCTGAAGCTAAAAACAAACCAAACAACTCATCCAACCTGTAGATGAAAAGAGGAAATCCCACAAAACGTTTTTGAATTTGCAGGAGCATGTGTGTGTTATTAACAAACATGCATTAAAAGCACATGTGTGTTCCTTCTTCACATTCAATGTTTATTTTCCACATTCCATGCCATATTATTTTTCATATTGAAATGTTAACCATTACAATTTATAGTCATGGAGCATCGATGTGCCTACAGTAAAGAAGCATTGATGCTCTTATACCAAAGATGAGAACCTGTGCACCTTAACTAACAATAAACATCATTGCGCCCATACAAATGAGGAGCACTGATGAAAAAAAATATGTAGTGCACAAAAACCTTGTGAACGTGCAAATAAAGGGAGGTTTTTAATAAATACAAGATTATTAAAATGTAGTGATATAATAACTTTGATTTTGAATATTCTAAGTATTAGTTCTTACCCTTATTTATTAATGAATCTCTTATGTACAATTTTAAAATGAAATACTTGTCGAATATTAAACAAAAAATATAATTTTGGTTGTTTGATAAAAACTTACAGTTAAAAGCATATGAAATAAAATATTATCAATAAAATAAAAAAATATTATGAAAATGTACAATAATTAATATTGAAATGATAATCATTACAATTTATAGTAATTGTGATGAAACTATCCATACAAAACCATGGTGAGTGTCAAACCACTCCATTTACCACTTAATGAGTGGATCTCTTGTAATTACAAAACCACTCAATTGTTATATGAAAATTGTTTGATAAGAACTCTCTAAAACCACTCATCCACTAGAGATAATATGCCTAATGTGGAGAATCAACGCTCTCAAACCAAAGAAGATCACTAGTGTACCCACACCTTAAAATATGACCACTGGTGCACTTATACAAAAAATGCACCCCAATGTGCCTTCACCAAAGAGAAGCACCAGTGCACCTTCACCATAAAGAAGCATCAATGCACCTTAACCAAAGAGAAACATCAATGCACCTTAACCAAAGAGTAGCACTGGTGCGCCTTTACCAAATAGAAGCACTGATGCACTTACACAAAATAGAAGCATCACGATCATAAAATAGAATGTTGTTGACATAAAATAGTTTTCCGTGTGTACAGAACCTTTGTTAACTTGTAAATAAAAGGAGGTGAAAACCCTTATGGATATGCACCCATGCTGCACAAAAAAGTATCATTTTCTTTTTTAAACTTTCCTCTCATTTGCTATCCATATATTTTGAAGAAAAATCCTAAATTAAATCCAACATTAACCTACAAAATAGATTGAAAGCCCTCAAACTAACAAAAATGAACACCAAAACCAAATAAGAAATTAGGAACAATAGTGAGAAATGCAAAATAATAGAAAGAAAATAGATAATCGAAAGAAATAAAAAATGAAGAGGGGAAAAATGGTTTCTTGTATGCAATACTCTTCCTCTTCCTCTTCTCTCTTTTAGAACCATGTGAAATGAAAAAATTCAAGAAACCCTCTTTTCCCCCCTCTTCTTAAGACATTTTTCCTGCTTCATTCAAAAGTTAAAAAAACTTGCTTCTTTCAATAAGCGGGGAAAACCCATATATTTTGATGTAAAACCCTAAAAGTAATCCACCATTAACCTGGAAAATAGAGGAAAAACTATCAAACCAACCATAACAAACAACACAACCAAATAATAAATTAGGAATAATAGTGAGAAATGTAGAATATTATAAATAAAATAGATAATAAGAAGAAATGAAACTATGAAGAGGGAAAAAATTGGTTGATTGCCTATAATACTCTTTCTCTTCCTCTTCTCTTTGGAAAAACCAAATGAAATGAAGAAATGAAACAAACCCTTTTTTTTCCTCTTTTAAGACATTTTTCCCGCTTCTTTTTAACTTTTAAAAATTCTCGCTTTTTTCAAAAGTTAAAAAACTTGACTTATTGTTCAGTGCTTTTGTTTATCAGAAGCACCGGTGTGCCTAGACTGTTAAAGGAGCACCGATGCACCTAGAATATAAAAGGAGCACTAGTGCACCTTCACCAAAGAGGAGCACTGACACTAGTGTGCCTTGACCAAAGAGGAGCATCGACACCAGTGTGCCTTAACCTAAGAGGAGCATTGGTGTGCCATTTCAATAGTGGAGCACCAATATTTTTTTTGACAAAGGAATACTGGTGCACATGTGTCATGGGGCATCGGTGTGCCCATACCTTAAAAAGAGAACTGGTACACATTTACCAGAGAAGAGCACCGAAATTGGTATGCCTTCACCAATGAGGAGCACCAACATTGGTGCACCTTATCCAAAGAGGAGCACCGGTGCGCCATTACAAAAATGGAGTATCGATAGATATTTTGGATAAAATCACATTGGTGCACATGGTTATAGAGAACCGATGCTCTGAAATCAATGAGGAGCACTGGTGCACCATTACCAAAAACCAGCATTGGTGTGCCTAAACCATGTGAAGCACCAATGCACCATAATGGTTTAGGTGCACCAATAAAAAATATCCGCTAAAACCTCCACTCGCCTGCCTTTTCTAGATACCTCCACTATAAATGGAGAAGGGATGTATTTTTTTGGGGGGGATCCACTACAACCTCTGCTAGAAGGTTTTCTCCTTGTATTTTATCCGATCTTGATGCTAAATACCCACCAAGAGAGGGTTTATAGATGTTGTTTATGGTGATTGAGTCCATGAAGTGGCATTTAGGGCTCAAGGCCCATTATTATCCTCTTATGACATTGGATATACCTCTAGATACATTGATGGTGCACAAATAACCTATTGATGGCACTCGTAACACCCTTGGAGGTGATTGTTAACCAACATAGGTCATATGTGGAGGTTGCGTGGCTTGTTAATGGTGCTTGAGCTTGAGAATCTATGTTTAGTGCTTGAGCATAATTCTTCCCCCCCAACCAATATCAAGGGCATTATGATGTTTTCTTCCCTACCACAAATATGGTTAAGGCATTGAGACCCATCCACTATTTTTTAAATACATGATAATGGTACCCATATCCAATTCCTAGGGTAATGAACCCCTAGTCACAAGGTTCTTGTTGTTGTGTCTAGGGTTTGTTCATGGCACTAGAACTTGAGAAGGTTCAATTAGGGATTAATGTCATTGTTGCATGGTCCAAACCTATTTCTAGTGAAAAAATATACCCATGACATTTATATCCCACTTGAAGGCCTACATAGAACCCTTGCAAAGGATTGATGTGTTGGTACAAGGACACATTCAAGGCTCTCGAGTTAGAGAAGATGCAACAATATCCTTGAGGCATTTGTTTTCCTTCCTCGATCATGTTCAAGGTCCTGTGACCCATCTTCGGTGTGTAAAATCTCTTAATGGAATATATATCCAACATTTATGCCAAAGATCCCTAAGAGAGGGTTTTTGTTGTGGTTTGCAGGTATTGTTCATGGTGATTGAGCTCGAGAAGTGGCATTTAAGGGACAAGGCCCATTATTATCCTCTTATGACATTGGATAGACCTCCAGACACATTCATGGTACACAAATAACCGATTGATGGAACATATAGCACCCTTGGGGGTGATTGTTAACTAATAATGGTTATATGTGGAGGATTGAGGGCTCATCAATGGTGCTTAATCTTGAGAATCTCTATAATATCAATGGTTCTTATTCTTGAGAATATCTAGAAGGATAATGCTTCCATCCCTGAACTAATGTCAATGACATTAGTATGGTTTTCCCCTACCATAGTTATGGTCAAGGATTCACGAGTCATCCATTGTGCATGAAACACATGCTAATGTCACCCATATCTAGCTCCTAGGGAAAATACCCCATCATGAGGGCTTGTGTCATTTCGTCTAAGGTTTTTTCATGATGCTTGAGCTCAAGAAGGTTCAATCAGGGAATAAAATCCTTGTCTACACCCTTGATCATGTGGCATAGTCCATGCCCATTAGCACAAAGCTTACCCATGCCACATGTATCCCAATCGAAGGCCTGCATAGAAATCCTACAAAGGACTAATGCACTGGCACAAGGAATTAATATTCAAGCTTCTTGAGTCCGAGAACATCCAACAATATAACTGAGGCATTTATTTTCCTTCCTTGACTATTTTCAAGGCCTTGCAACCCATCCTTGATGTGAATAATCCATTAATGGAACCCATATCCAATGAACCTTGATGCTAAAGACCTCCAAGAGAGGGTTTGTGTTGTGGTTTGTAGATGTTATTCATGGTGATTGGGCATGTGAGATGGTATTTAAGGTACAAGGCCCATTATTATTCTCTTATGACATTGCATAGACCTCTAGACATATTCATGGTGCATAACTAACCTATTGATGGCACACATAGAACCCTTGGAAGTGATTTCCAACCAACATAGGTCATATTTGGAGGTTTGAGGGATTATCAATGGTGCTTGAGCTTGAGAAGCTTTGTTTAGTTCTTGAGAATAATGCTTCCCTCCCCTAACCAATTGTAATGTCCCCTTCCATCAATATGATGCAAGGAAGGAAACATTAACCAAACTTACTGGGGTTCAATTGGTAAACTTAGCCCCATACATGACTCATAATTTCAAAAATAAATAAAGACTTCATGTGTGCAGACTCATACTTCAAATAAACACAACGGAAATAAACATACTAGCAAGCACACAAATAGTAATGCCTCCTCATATCTAACACAGGCATATGATGATTCAATACCCAGGGATTTCAATTCCATTCCCAGGCTATGCACAGACTTCATATCAATTCCATTAAAATGAATAATTACCATTCCGAATTAACACATTACAGAACACAAAATGCATATCATTTATAACATAGATAACACTTATCTTGAAGATGAAGTTGTCCAAACAACTGGCTATGTGAGAACAACATTCCACCCAACCATAGATCTCTGTCTAGCTTGTATTCTTTCAGCTGAGAGATCACCCCCAAGCTGGGTTGTGTATCCACTAAGGAGGAACTAGCTAGGCTCATTCATAGCCATGGTTTCACTTAAACGATCATGCTAAGCCAGCACACAGCTGGGTTCATCAAGCATACAATAAGGAAAGGATGAGGATGTTAAGCCAGTGAGCTCAACCACAGAGCTACAAACATCTCAAGCTAAACTCAAGCAATCCAATCCTCTGTTCAAACATCCACACTTGGATTTTCTCCCATTTTGTCAACAAATAACTCAATCCCGTCACTAGATTTCTGGGCTATAAAAACTGGGTTTTCCAATGGATTTCGGGGTAGCTAATGCTCCTAAATTTTCCCCAATGTTCATACCTATGGATCCCCCATTGGATTTCACTATCAATTACCAATTTTGGGTGTTTATGGCTCTTCAAAACGCGGGTTCTTTCACAATTGCGATTTCTGGTTTGTCTCATTGCTGGGAATTCGTTTTTGGATGAAAATTGATGCTGGGTTCTTCCACACTGGAATGGGAATGAGGAAGAAGCAAATCCCCTGAGGTAGAGTGATTTGTGGTACAAGAAAACAGAGCCCATACTCTGCCATACGAATTTCTGGGCTGCCCATGCTCCATTGAAGCCATGGACTGAAATCTTCAACTACTTCCTTAGAACAGAAATAAATGTCATCAAGGAAAGTCAAATGGGTTCTCACAATGACATTTGGCAGCATATGGTTCATCCCCACAGCCCCCTCACCACTCCCTAGTGGATAAAAATGGCCCCTTCTCATTCATTGCCTCCATAGCTAGTTTTGGTATTTTATTGCATGATGTTTATTTACATCATTTTTACAATGTTCCATGGCTAAATAGCACATGGGTGACATAATGTCTAATACTTTCTTTTTAAATAAAATTCGAGCTTCCATTATCAGGGCCTTGGCATTGAGTTACACACTAGGAAAACATACAACACATGTATACAATATTTACATTAAAAGTTAATATATCCTAAGGGTCAAAATGGGGTATTACAATCCCCCCCCCCTTAGAATAACACCGTCCTCGGTGCTCTAAGACTTAGGAATACATATACAATTTACACATCCAAAATTTCAAAAACTTTGCAGGTCTACCCTGCATTCTATTCTTTACTTTGAACTTTCAGGACCAAGTCCATTGACTTCCACGAGCTTCTCCTATTGGTTCTGATCTTTCAGCTCATCCACAAGTCTGAAAACTTTATGGTTGCTACCCTTTCGATGTTCCCTTGTTGGGCAGTTGCAAAGGAAATGATGTCCTCCACATTTCCAACATTTCACTGGCTGCTTCATCTTTACCTGCTCAATTTCCTTTGAGTCTTCATGCCTAGAACGTTTCTTAATGGACCGATTGAACAAATTCCTCAACATTGATCCACTTTCCTTTTCCTTACTGATTGCTCTCATAATGCTTTTTACCTCTCTTTGTAGACAAATAGAGTTTTGCAAAACCTTGTGGTTCATCTCATTCTGCCTCTTCTGTATCTTGAGCATCTCTCCAATATTTTCTTGGGTCTTGTAAATTGTTTGAAGAAGACTTTCTGCCAATTCCAACAGCCTTTGGTCTGCTGCCATGGTCAATGTGCACAACTGGCTTTCACTTTGCTCACAAGTAGCACTTGATTTGCAACAATTGTAATAAATTAACTTCACTTTCTCACCTGTGAAATGCATCATTGTAATTCTGTTAGGCCAAGCATAATATAAACATTAAAATCAGTCAATTAATTGCCTAATTGACATGGGTAGTCCATGCTTTATCCATGATACTTTTATACTTTCCATGCTTGCCCAACATACACATGAATTCCTTCATGTTCATCCATTCACAAGAAATTAACTACTTCAGCATTCACAATTTATTTCAAGCAATTAAACACACTCTACTTTCATTCATAACATGCTTTCAACAATTTTCTATTTTTATAAATGCATCAATAAAAAGGAAAGAGATAGCAGTAAGAGTTTTATCCTCTTAGTCTTGTTCCATTCTGGAACCCACACCACCATTGTGATTTTCATGCTCCTAGCCTCTTTTACTTCAACGTGAATGTTTGACCTTCCCTTCTTGGCTATGACACTTAGTGTCTATGGTCTATTTCAGACCTCTCAGCCATGGAGTCCCTCCACATGGTTTGTCTACAACTCTTGGCTGCTAGGACTCACACAGTTCCACTTGCCCCATCTTCCATTACTGCTCATGCTGAGCTCTTTAGGACGGTTACATGTCCACATGTATCCCTAGGATGCCTTCATAGTCCTTGCTTCCAACAATACCTACACTCAAATATTAAATCAATTCGCATGTTTAGTTTATTTTCATAGGATTTATGTTTAAACAAGAGCTTAGGAAATCATAACTAAATCATATACACATGTATATTCATAAGCAAGAAATTACAAGATAACCAAATACTTATCTGCATTGGATGTCTTCACTTCATTCCATAGGGTCCTTCTTTGCTTTACAAGCCTTGGGATCGCATATGGACTTGGATGTTTGGCCAGCATACAGGCTTCCCCTCAACATCAAATAATCTTGTATGTTTGGCCAGCACACAGGCTGCTCCACAACATCAAATAGTCTTGTATGTTTGGCCAACACGCAGGCTACTCCACAACATCAAATAGTCTTGTATGTTTGTCTAGCACATAGGCTGCTCCCCAACATCAAATAGTTAATGCTTAACCAGTCACTCTTTGGATTTACCAAGCAATTTATAGTTCTTTCAAGGTCCTTGCTTCCTGTATTATGCATTTCCAACCAAGAAACAACAGTGTATCAGCTTAGCTGTTAGAAGACTTATACCTGAAATCTTTATTATTCCAAACAAGAAATAAATGGAAATGAATACTTATCTGTATTATGCGTTTCCTCTCTAATCCACAGGGTCCTGCTTTTACTTTATAAGCCTTGGGATCCTCCTACGGATTGGGATGTTTAGCCAGCACGCAGGTTGCTCCAAAACATCAAATAATTAATTTTCAACCAGTACACCTTCACGTCGACTTGGAAGGAAACTTCACTACGACCATTTCTAGGTCAAGGATCTACTATGGAGTCATAGGCATATAACAACCCTTTCATCAACACCTTCACAACTCTTCATTAAAATCCCCACAACCTCCACAATCTCCACAACTTCCACAACATCCTTTCATACACATTAACCCTTCCACCACAACCCCTCACAATAACCTTTTACTTTGTTCCTTTAGTGTGTAGCACCAAATTGCATCTGTTTAAGGTGACAACACAAGTAGTATAGGAAAAATTGTCAGCATTGTTATTCTAAAATTGTAACCATAACCATAGCATTCACTATCAAGTATTGAAACACCGGGAATGCGTCCATTCCCTTAGGGTGTAATCAATATTGGCATTCCTGACATAACTCAGCACCAGAAAGGTGTGCACTCCTCACGAATGGGAGCTATGCAGGCCCTAATCATACTTCAAGCAGTCTGAATAATATACATAAATAGAATATGCTCTGCATAGTAATTCTAACAGTTAGACTTGCACACATATATGTATATATATATCAGTCAGGGTTTACAGAAAACTTATTCATTTGCAGATGTAGTCCTTCTTCATTATTGAGGAATGGGGCTCCATTCTCTGAGTTGACAGTCCCTCGGTTTTCCATCCCAACTCCTTTTGATGTTACATAACTCTCATATGTCTTACTAACATAATCTTTATCATCTCATTCATATTGTTTACCAATCATGCAGTGCAGATGGGACATTATCAAAATATCCAATGGCGTTTCCCCCGAAACCCATTTCCAAGATATGGGATTCTTCCCATGAAGTTTGGCTTCTGCAGGCCCTTTCTCGTGGTTTTACTGCAAGGTGTCTTCCTGGCACACTTATCAAATAGCCAAACAATCAGCAACATTTAACAATAATTCAAATCTGATTGTTCCATAACCAATCAATGGCATTAATAATTAAATTCAATATAAATTTACAATTCTGTCTACTATAGAAATTGATTTTCTTAGCCATGAGGCTATCCTCATATTGCTTGGCTCTTGTAAGTGGTATCACTTCTCCCATTATGGTCTTATGTCTGCTGCCATACATGAACATCCACTTACAACATGTCCTCCTGACACAATTCATATAAGCCAAATATTCATTAGTCATTTATTAGCAAAATTCCAAATTCGAGATTTATAATTCTTCTTTCTAACAGAACTTAGAGTTCTCAACCATGAGATTCCTTCTCATAAGCTCTAAATTGAACTTTTCAAATCTGTTCCCTACAGAATTTAGATTTGTAACCAAGATATTATTCTCATAAACTTAAATAAGAATATTTTCAGATCTATTTCATATATAAGTTAAATTTCACAATCATGAGAACCTTCTCATAACCTTTGGCTTTTGCACATAGTAGAGTTCAGTCTTTACTATGGTCTTATACTCATTGCCATACGCAAGACATTTCTACTTGGAATATGAAACTTCAATCAGCCAAACACTTGTAAGTCTTCATGCATATAATATTTCATTGCTGCAATAGTCACTAAAGCATTTCCAGAATGATAACATTCCCTAATTCAAACACTTCCAGTTATTAACATCTCATTATCACCAAAACTCATTACTTTAGGTGAATCATTATCATACTAAATTTTCAAGGTACAGTCACATCATTCATGCAATTTAAATGAAACTTTAGATACTCATTATTTCATAGTCATATGATTTATACAACTTTTCCCTTCCACAGAGTATTCCGACCTCCCATCGATCATGACTACCTTCTTTATGCACTTACTATTCTGCATTCATAACAGCCCATGAAATGATCTTAGAATTATAATCAATTCATCATCTCATTCATTATTTAGTTTGCAATAACACACGTACCATCCCTATGCATTCATGCAATGCATCACAACATGTGCACCCCCACTTATGCATGCACATTTACAACATTTACTCAAACTTTTCATATGCATCCACCCGATGCATAACTACAAGATTTATAAAATCTCTTAATGCATATCCACTCAATGCTATCTTGCATTGATTCATGAATGTTCTGCATTCAAACATATTATCGCCGAAACATGACTACCTCATATAGCATGCATTACCATAATCAAGACCACCAGTCCTCACTTGCTTTGATTATTAAGCTCATAACTAACATACACATGCAATGACATATTTTTATATGAATGTAGTCTAAATTTCTAAACAGTCACATGGTATGAGGCCTCTTGCCTTCACCACTCCATGCTTCACCACACTATGGTAGTATGGCATTCACATGAATGCATTTCAACTCTAAATGCATACCATTTTATGATTGCTAAATATGGTTCAATGGATTCTTACCCAATCCCACTTCAACACATACGCAATCATCATAATTAAACCATTATCTGTATGGATCCCATTTACACATTTGATGTTACTTGATCCGTTGGTCTCTTATAGAGGGTTACAAAATTCTTCCACCAACCTCTTGATCATGGATTTGTTGTCCTAACATTTTCTTCATAAGGTTGTTGGCCACATGCAATAACATCATCAACATATTAGCCATGCTTCTGTTGTCTTTGGTCCTACAACCAATACCAACACCAATAGTGATTATCAGCCACAACATTTACCATTAGTGCTTCATTGCATATGTAGAACCCCACTACTTTTATCAATATGTAATATCATATGTGTGCACAAACATCCGCTCATGCACTGTGCAATGTTTATTAATATGTCAACTAGTGCATATTCATGCTATCATCTAATCTCTTGCATTTTCATCATTCTCATGCCATAATTTTATGTACATAAAGCTCATAAAATATAAATACAGTTAGCAAGACAGGGGTTAAGGAATTCTCCCTTTCCAATCCCTCATCTTTGCATGACCTTCCCCTTCCACATCATAGCTGGTTCGACTTCGTGGTCTGTACTACTTCCAGGCATGCAATTCTAGAAATTGCCCATATTGACAACAATTTTTCCAAAACAGCCACTGGCACTTTTCTACTCCAATTATCTATGGTGTATGATAACCCCATTCAAATTCTGACTATGCACCATTATTCCCTGCTGGACAAGCTTTCCAATTCCTATCCCCGTGCCCCATTCCGGCATTAGGTGTGGAAATTGCATTACTAAAAAATGACAACTTTAACCAAAATTCTGCACATTTTTACACAGTTGTATTTTGGTCTGGGATGCCAACTTCAGCCACCTGTGGAAGAAAATCTATGAAGAATCACAAAACATTTTCTACCGGGCGAAATTAGCCCATATAACAAGGAACACTCAGCAACTCACAGATCTCTATTCGGATGCTCCATTCATCTTCTATAAAATTTTGTGTTTGACTACTTTCCACTTTTCACATTTTCCCAAAATTTCAAATTTTGGGCCAAAAATGGTTATTTCCCAAACGGTGCATTTCTGGAAAATCTTTGTCTAACGTGAATTGTCTGTTTTTATGAGAATAAGAAATGTTGAGTTAAGTAATTTTCTTGAATCCCAATTATAGGGTCACTTTCATCCACTGCAAGCTTTTCAAAATTCCAAAAACGTGGCCCGAAATAGTGCTTTTTGGCCTTCTTGCACACCCCGACTCCACATCCTTTGGAGTTTGGCTCCAAAATTCCAAACTTAACACCATGCCTGCTTCATGACTACCTCATATCACTTTCAGCCCAATCCGACCTTCTGTCAAGCGTCGGGACACCAATTTGTAAAAGCCAATAATTCCAATTTTATGCCAAATCGGAGCGTAATGAACTTGGGATCTTCGCTAGTTCATTCATGGCCTCCGTCGATGGCCTCAGAATGCCACTGAACTCATCAAATTATGACCTTGCATTCTCCTGTTATCCAAAAATCAATTTTCGGGCTCTATACCTTTTTTTTTTCTTTTTTCGCCACACACAGGCCGCAACCCAACATTGTGGGTTCGGGGGGTCAAGTTGTGGTCACGTGGATGTAACCATCCCACCACCTGCAACCTGCAACCCGAAACCCGGAATTGCAGGTTCGGGGGGTCAAGTTGCGGTCACGGGGATGTAACCATCCTGCAACCCGCAACCCGCAACCCGAAACCCGAAATTACGGGTTTGGGGGGTCAAGTTGCGGTCACGGGGATGTAACCATCCCACAACCCGCAACTCGAAACCCGAAATTGCAGGTTCGGGATTGCGGAAATCAGAACGCATAATTTCACAACTTTGCGTTCCCGCAACCTGAAACCCGAAACCTGACATCCCAAAAGCCGAAAATTGTGGGTTCGGGATTTCGGAAATCCAAACACAAATTTTGAAAATTCACGTTCCTGAAACCCGAAACCCGACATCCCGAAACTGCAAAAACACCTGCGTTTCCTGTAACTTCCGGGGTTCATAACTCCCTCATCCCTTGGCCAAATGAGGCCAGTCTGGTACTATTAGAAAGCTGTTGGAGAGCTCTATGCAATGGTGTGATCCTTTCCCACACCTAAGAACTCTAACCCTGTCATTTTTTCAATAAAAAATACCACCCCAACTTCACCAATACTGCGTTAAAACCATTCGGTTACTTGCCTGTAACTCAGAGTTTGGCCCAAGCAGCCCCAGTGCTGCAAGCTGGGCTCTGATACCACTCTGTAACATCCCCTTCCATCAATCCGATGCAAGGAAGAAAACATTAACCAAACTTACCGGGGTTCAATTGGTAAACTTAGCCCTATACATGACTCATAATTTCAAAAATAAATAAAGACTTCATGTATGTAGACTCATACTTCAAATAAACACAATGGAAATAAACATACTAGCAAGCACACAAACAGTAATGCCTCCTCATATCTAACACATGCATATGATGATTCAACACCCAGGGATTTCAATTCCATTCCCAGGCTATGCACAGAATTCATATCAATTCCATTAACATGAATAATTACCATTCTGAATTAACACATTACAAAACACAAAATGCATATAATTTATAACACAGATAACACTTATCTTGAAGATGAAGCTGTCCAAACAATTGGATATGTGAGAGCAACGTTCCACCCAACCATATATCTCTGTCCAGCTTGTATTCTTTCAGCTGAGAGATCACCCCCGAGCTGGGTTGTGTATCCACTAAAGAGGAGCTAGCTGGGCTCACTCACAGCCATGGTTTCACTCAAACGATCATGCTAAGCCAGCACACAGCTGGGTTTATCAAGCATGCAATAAGGAAAGGATGAGGATGCTAAGCCAGTGAGCTCAACCACAGAGCTACAAACATATCAAGCTAAATTCAAGCAATCCAATCCTCTGTTCAAACATCCACACTTGGATTTTCTCCCATTTTTGTCAACAAATAACTCAATCCCGTCACTGGATTTCTGGGCTATAATGGGGTGGTGAAGGCAGTCTTGTATTGATCTTCTTTGCGGATCTGAATCTGGTTATATCCAGAGAACCCGTCCATGAAGGATAGGACTTCATGCCCCACACATGCATCGATGAGTTGGTCAATAAATGGCATCGAGAATTTGTCTTTGTGACATGCTTGGTTTGAATCGCGGAAGTCAGTACATACCTTGATGGTGCCTTGTTTTTTGTTAACAGGGACGGGGTTAGAAACCCAAGTGGTGTATGCGATGGGGTAAATGAAACCTGCTGCACGAAGTTTCTCAATCTCTGCTTTAATGGTGGGGAGCTTTGATAGGTGAATGGGGCACTATTTTTGGCAAACAGGGGGCACATTTGGCCATGTGTCAATGTGGTGCTCTATGATAGCGGGGTCAAGACCTGGCATTTCGGTGTAGGACCAGGCAAAGACATCGCGGAACTCCTGAAATTTTTTTTGTACTCTTTGATCTCATACTCGGTGCAGGAGGCTCCCAAATTAATGATTTCAGGGGCACCGCCTGGGGCAGAGATATCAATGTGGATTTTGGGTGAGATATTGGCCATGTTACCTTCCTCGAAGGCATCAGGAGCGGGAATGTGCTCTTTAAACCAGTCGACCTTGGTGGGGAGGAAATCTTTGGACTCAACCGAAAATTGGCTGGTTGTGGTGGGGGAGGACTCCTCCGGGAGGAAATAGGAACGATGGTGCATATCCTCCCAGGGGTAATCAGGTGCAGTAAGAGCCTTGAGAGTTTCCTCATCATTGCGGAAATGTTTTGTAGTCAAATCGGTTGATGAGGGGATGTTAGCAATAGAGATCATATAAATGGTATTGATCTCTCCTGTTGTCGGAGATTCTGGGGGGTGGATCTCTTCAATGGTGGGAGGAGATGTCTCGAGGTCCAAATTATTTATCTCGTAGAGAGCGGCTCTGTAATCTGGGAGATCAGGGCAGTGATGTGAGTAATGGCCGTAAATACCGCATATTGCACAAGGGTGATTGGTACGTAATGATTTATCGCGAGGCTTAAGGGTAAGGTCGAGTTGGACAAATGGGATTTTGGGGTCGTCGTCAAGCATTTGCATGTGCTCTTGTAATGTGGGTAATTGTGGACATTGATGGGTAGCAAGGCCCATCTCATCACACAAAGAGAATTTGGGGGGAGCTCGAAATGCGGGGGGATTTTTAATTGGTGCGGGCAGAGCGGTATAAGGTAGTGGGCCTCTACCCCCAGTGTGTTTGGCAAGAGGGGGTGGGTTGGTAGAGGAGGAAGGAGTGGTGACACCGGGAGGTGGCTGACTAGCAGTGGTGATAGGTTGCACTGGCTGTAAGATGACATTGGGAATCGGAGGGGAAACGGGAGGTGTGATGTACCATGCAGGTAGTCCTAAAGTTAACCCCGGGAGGTTTAGTGTGGCCATCACCGGAGCTCTTACGACTCCCGAAGGGGGAAATAGGAAGGGGATAGTATGAATGGGTGTAGCACCAACATGACTAGGTACCGTCGGTGGCTAGGGTAGCAAAGGTGGTTGATGGTTGGGTGTTTGTGTATTGTGGGAGAGGGTACATAAGTCAGATATTGTTGTTGCTAATGACGGGGGTGGAATGGATTGGAATGTGGAAGTCATCGGCGTATCTGAGTAGAATCCAGCTCCAACTGAGGAAACCAACGAGGTAGATACACCACGAACAGGTTGTTCAACCATGGAAAGAACGTTTTCGGGTGCAGCGGGGGCATTGGGATCGTAATAGGTGAGTTGATCAATCTTGACCACTCGTCCTTCATGGGGGAACATCATGGTATGAAAAAT
The DNA here is from genome assembly GCA_027924585.1 of Larix kaempferi. Taxonomy (NCBI): domain Eukaryota; kingdom Viridiplantae; phylum Streptophyta; class Pinopsida; order Pinales; family Pinaceae; genus Larix; species Larix kaempferi. The sequence goes on along the minus strand of BSBM01000765.1, from coordinate 2,642,049 downwards.
AGATGATGCAACCACCCGCATGGCATACATGTAACTACGGCCAAGTAAGAGGTTATAGTCAAGATGGGCGTTGATGACCTCTATGTCAATAAGCACTGTTTTACCAGCTAATTGGACGGGGGCGTTAGCTAAGAGACCTTGGGGTTGAGCTGAACGACCATCATAGGCTCGCAACCCAGTGGTGGATGGCTGGAGATTAGGGGATCCCAACTTCTGCCAAACGAATGTGGACATAACGCATGTAGAGGCACCCTCATCGATGATGCACCGATGGATTACAAGATTCCGAATGGATACAAAAACTTGGAATGCTAATGTGGAAGGAAGGCGTGGTTCAGATTGGTCCAAATCAAAGGCCATCATTCGTGAATCAGTCAGGTCGATAGCACCAATGGCTGATAACAGAGTCTTGCATTGTGTAGGACAGTTTTTTAAGACCTCTAACGTAGACATGGCTGCGGGGGACTGAGCTAAGTCATCCATAATGTTGTAATTAGATGCAACGCGAGCATTGGGGTTATTGTTGATGCAGCAAAGTGGGAAGCGAGGGGCTTTTGGGGCTCTATCTAATGGGGTCGGAGGTATGCGTAATGGCTGATCGGTGGGAAGAGCGTTGGTGGTTTTGTCGGTGGGAGGGGCTTCAGGGGTGGAGCCATATTGGTTCCGGTAGGTTTGAAGGTTGACATCGACGGATGACATCATTAACAAGTGATGGGTGCCTGAGTCTAAAGTGGGGTGGGTAAGCGAAGCGTATGTGACTTGCTATTGTGGTGGCACGTTTCCTTGAGGGGGAGCTAACGGTTGAGTGTTCACCACTCCTTGGGTTGGTAAAGGGTTCTGTAACACCAAGGGTTGAGTCTGAGGTGGTGGGGGGGTTAGGTGGTGCCTTAGGTGCTGCGTGCCCTTGGCGGTGGGCATCATCGGTCCAGATTTGTCGTGCCCACTCCAAATGTGGGCAAGCGTGTGTGTAATGGCCATAGACCTCGCAAATAGAACAAGGGTGGTTCGTTCGTAAGTTAGGGTTTTTGGCTTACTTTAGCGGCCTGTCGGGGTTTTGGTTGGAAGGGATGGTAGGAAATATAGACAAATGAGTCATGTAATGAGGGAGATGAGATGGTGAGCACTTTTTGGGTGTTAACACAACCCTAAAGGAAGACTTAATGGATCAAGGGCCAATAATACACCTCGGACCATCATACATGACCTTTCAAGGGTATCATTTCCATCAACAACACTAACCGATTCATTTCAAATAACTTGATGCATCGATGCGTCCACATATATAACACACCACTTCCAACCATAAATACATGCCCGTGGCTGGATTTTTTTTTTTTTTTCAAAAAACCCATTGTGGTGCGTTCTATATATGATAATGCACAGGTGCATTGTGTAATTGGGAGCACTAGAGTAGGTTAAAATTACCATATGAAAAACTATCCAAGACCCACATTCCATCATACCGATGCTCAAGGGGAATAAGCAACTAGGGCCCCATGATCATGGGAGAAAACCTATGGAGGATAAATTAGCTAATAGATGCTCATGGATGGAAGTAAAGGAAATCATGGACACTCAGGCCAATCTTGTAAAAGCATTATCATAAGCTTTTCCCGACCCATAGCCTGACACATCAAATATCCCAACGTATTTCACCTTTTATAGGCATGCAGGCATGGTGGTCACCCCATAATACATATAAGTTTCAGGCCCTGATTGGAGAAAGAAGGAAAGAGGTGGTGGCTGAAAATTTTGACAAGGAAAAGATTGGGGTATGGTGGAACGTGAGGAAGTTCTTCAAAGATGAAAAGGTCCCCTATGGATAGATGCTTGAGGATGCTAAATTTTATTTATTTCAAGTCCATAACCAGGATGGGGAATAAAAGGGGGAATATATTCCCTGGAAATGGGAAACTCAAATGGGACAATATGGGAAAGCTCAACCAAGCCTAGCCTTTATGTAACAAACCCAGGGAGCTGAACAGGTTTACCAGAATGGGCTTCCACCGTAGAATAAAGATGTATAAAGGAACCACTTTATCCATATTAACAACAGTAAACCCTCCATATAAACAACAACAAAGTCAACCTGCTATTTTTCGTAAACCCTCCATCCATATAGATAGTGCAAAGTAAGGTTGTCCTATAAATCTAAGCTCAGTAAGTTCATAAGTTGATCAATGGAGGTGGACCTATTTGAAGGCTAAGTGAAACCAGAGAGGGAGTAATATATACGTCATTTCCATTCCTTATATTGGTTGCATTGGTTGCATAATATGACCTTCCGTACGAAGGTCAATACTATCCTCTATATAATGAAAGTCTATCCTACAACTGCATAAAGAGAGGAAACAATAATGGGGAAGAGGATGAATTTTAAGAGTTGCGATATCTCTCTTTTGAGGAGTCTTAGGGTTCGACATATATAAAGGAGACTGGTGTGCATATGGATAAGAGAAACCCCTTATTAGAAGCCCCTGAAGCTATTCAATATCTATCTAGGAAGTGAAAAACGACTGAAGATTGCTTTAGTTGGATACTACTAGTATGAAAAGACGATGTTTAAAGTTTCGGTCTTGCTAAAGGTCTGGAGGTATTGCTCTTCTGAGGGAAAGGAATATTAATATCTATTCCCATAAATGGGCAATGAATATTAATATATATTCCCATAAACCTTCACAGACACGAAGGGAAGGAAAGCTGGAGGAGATTAAGATTTCATTATGGACCCAAATGATAAGGCCTGTGAAACATTGCCCCTACTGCCTTAATCTATATGCAGTAATCCTCTGGTAAAAAAGATAGTAAAGAAAGAGAAAGATTCTTTTCTACATTGGGCAAGATGCAAAGTGTCACATCCCCTCCCATCATACCAGCATGATGGAGAGGACGTGGTGCTAAAATCGGGCAATTAGCCCCATGAAATTCTATCTAAGCATTCACATAAAAGACATATGGAAGTGTACAATTATAAGGATACACAGCGGAATTAATTTCAATTACACATCCATCATTCATTGAAATATTCATCAAATAAAAATTGCAATATTAACACAGGAGAATACTTATCTTGACAAGGTAGTCCCAAACAACCAGCTATGCATCTGCAACGTTCCACCCAACCATAGGCCAGTTGTGCTTATCAACCTCTTGATACAACTGCCACCCCCGAGCTGGGCATGATCTCTACAAGGAACCAAGGAACAACAGACTCACACATAGCCAAGCATACACCAAGCTGAGCCAAGCCAATCTACAATTGGGTTTATCAGGCTGCTAGGAAATGGAAAGGAAGAATTGCTAAGCTAGTGAGCTCAACCACAGAGCTAAGGATACCCCTCCCAGATCTATTCAGCTTGGCACTCACAATGCCTACACACCCAACACAAGGAAGTATTCTCTTCACTGCCACACAGTCCCTCAAGCCATACCTTCCTTTCTAGTGCTCTCAGGGTGTGCATAGAAAAGTAGCTAAAGCCCTCTTGATCTTCTTGAGAGGTTACTCCCTCCACTAGGTTTATCAAGCCAATTCTGTCCACTACCAGTCCAAGTTTCTTGCTCACAGATTCAAACCAAAACAGGGATGCAAATAACAGCAAAAACCACAATGGCTGGGTATGAGGAAAATCGTTTGTACAGGGACAAGCATGAAAATGATTCCCTAAGCTTCAGAAAAACGTGGGAAGGCTAAAAATGAGCAATGGAGGTTTGGGGAAAACCCCCAGGAAGCAGAAAACGTTTTTAGGAAAAACGCCCATGGCAATTCTGGGACAAAACGACCTCCATACAGTCCCAAATCGCAGCCCCCTTCTTCCTAGCTACTGTCCAAAACCAAAAACAAGTTTTTGGGCAAGGAAAACCCTGCGTTTTTTTATGAAAAACGTGAATGTAACTTGCAGCAGTCTCTATCTGCGTGAGAGAGGAAAAGCTATATGTTCAGAATGGCTTTGGGCACCATTTCGTGGGTGTTTTCTTTCCCCAGGAGACAAAACACGATTTTCCAGGTTGATGGCTTGCCCATACCCAAAATTGGATGCCATTCCTCTTCATTCCCAAGGCATTAACTGCCCCAACCAACTCTTGGAAGAATTAAATGATTGGGTCCATAACCCAAAATGGGTAGTTGGTGGTTTATGGGTTTCCTTATTGACACATGGATTAGCACCATTAGCTCAAGGGTTTAAATAATTTCCCTCCCTATTCCTTGTAGAATCATGCCCCCATCTCTTTGTTGCATTGCATAGCTAGTTATGGGTATTTTTCATTAAAATTCGTATTTACATGATGTCTTATTTACATCGTGCCCATCTAGCACAAGAACCATAGGCATCTATTTCTTTAATTGCCGATACATAAACGCTAAATCAATGGTGGGGCCTTGGCCTTGAGCTCCTCACCATGATTAAGTAACAATATTTACATCAGTTACGATTTAATGCGAAGGGGGTCAAAATGGGGACGTGACACAAAGTGCTTGCACCAATCCTCCTACTTTGGGACCTCATAGGACCTACTCTTATGGTTACTCCTATTGGTGGAGATTTGAAAACATGAAGTTGGGTAACAATTTTGCCTGTTTTTTGAAAATTTTGTTTTCATGTTGACGTCAACATTTTCATAGTTAGCAATCAATTTTGACTAAAATATTTTTAGAGAGTCAAGTATAGGAATAGATGCAGTCTATACAATTTTTAAATATATTTTTCCTATAGATATTGGCTGTCCCAACATGTGTCAACGAAAAAACCCTATGTCATAAAAGTGTTTCCCAACTTTGCGTTTTGTCACTTTAAACTAGCGGTGCATTTATATATTTCCAAAGCATCGATGCATGCAGTAGGGCGCACTAGATTAGGGTAAAATTCAAAGAAGATTTTTTTATAATATTTTTTATTCATTAATGGTGCGTTTCAATCATCCAAACACACCGGCACATCGTGAACTCGAGTGCACTGAAACATGGTAAAAAAGCACAGAAAAACATGTTTGCCAACCTTCAGTGTTGTAAACCACCTAAGCATCGGTGCTACAATTGAATCCTTGAAGCACCCTGCCATTGGTGCTTCCATATGGTTGGATTTTTCTTATCTGTTGCTTCCTACATGGATTTAGAATTTTTCCAAATGGTGGGAAAATTTCATTATTTTGTGTAAGTGGAGACCATGCATCCTCGGTGCACAAGTGTCTAGGTAATGTCTTTGTTACCTTCTAATTTATTTTTTTAGTGTATTGAAAATTAAATTTCAGCTAGAATTTGCATTTTTTAAAAACAATTAAAAATTCTCCGTGGTTCATTCGAACTATTTGGCTTGCACCGCACACTTCGGTTCTCTCTGAAAATTTACAAGGTGCACAGTGCACGGTGAAACCAAACCTTATTACCATATAGCATATTGTTTGACTAGTGCGCTCAGTATTAATGGATGCACCACAAGGATAATTTATTTTTTCATCACATAGTCTGATGCATGTTAATAATATGTTTCAATCATCTATGGTGTAGAAATTTTATTAAACGCACTAGTCGTAATGTGTAATTAGAGCACTGTCACGATGGTGCATTTATTCTAATTTGATGCACCAAACTATCTTTCCAAAACAAAAAATAACCACATATTCCATAATATTTTCACACATAGTCGTGCCAATAACAATGCGTTTATGAAAACATGTGCACCATTGATGGTGTAGACACGTATCGGTAAAGCATCGATACTCCCTACTATGGGATGCATTGTTATTAGTGCAACATCATGACGATGCGTTTATTTTAAACATACACACCGAACTACATTTCCAAAAAAAATGCACCACATATTTGGTAATATATTCACACATAGCCATGTTGATACTGGTGCGTTTTATGAAAACATGCACATTATTGATGGTGGGGACATGTATTGGTAAAGAACCGGTGCTTCCTACTATGGAACGCACTAGTTTAATATATAACATAGTAACCTTGGGTTGTCAGTGTATTTTAGTATCACATACGCGTTGTACGTGGTGCTGTGTAGTTAACAAAGTGCACACCGTTTGTTTATTGTAGAAACAATTTTTCCACTAGATAGTGCATTATGATCGGGCCTAACAACACCATTGACAATGCATATATGGTTTATAACACACCGGGGGTTAAATTCATTATATTGCACCGATGCTTTTTATAATTTTATTATCTTTGTTTTGCGTCTTCAGTGCATTGTTATTATTAAAGCACACTGTGCAAGTAACAAAAAACATTGCTTATGGTGCTTTCCTGTTATGTGGGTGCATGACTTATGAAATTCATGTATTTTGAGAAAAAAATTGGTTTTAATATATAAAAGGGTCATTTAATGGTTTTTCTATGTTTTATATATACATGTGTGTGTGTGTGTGTATATGAGACCAATGGAAGTTAAATGTGAATTAGAGACGTTGATGACAAGAGCATCAACATGAGTAATAGGTACTGGTAGACTTGTATAATGTTTTATGAGAGTGGGAATCCTGGGAGAGAGAGAGGTATTTGTAACCTCTCCCAATTGCAGCATAGACCCTAGTCCTCTTGAGGAATGTTGGACTCCTTAAGTTCTATGAGGAGGATACATCCCTAAAGGGGAACTACACATTATTGATACAATTTGATTTGTCATTGGGATCAACACAGATAGGAATTTCAGGTCGGTCCCAATCTGTGGTTTCATTCCATGGAGGAGGACATATATTTAATCACTAGAATAGCCAAGAGAGGGGAGAATTTTCCCCATTTCCTTGATATTCCACCTGGTGTTGCATCATAGAGTCATATCACTTACTCTCATAGATATATTGGTCAGCATGTCATTGATGCTTCTGATTTTCAAGTTTTTGGTGGATAGCTGCAGATAACTTCTTTTGGTGCAAAGGAGGTAAGGTGCCTCTCACTTTTGGTAACGACATTGGTACACTTTAACACTGATGGGAAGTGCATTAGTTTTCCTCTATTATTTTATGTAGATTCTTTAGTGTATATACCTACATGCAATAGGTGGTCTGCCATTTTTTTGGGGTAGTTTTGTTTTGCTTTGGATCGATGTCGTGCACAGTTTGAGGGGAGGGCCAACTTTCCTTTTACTCCAGAGTTGTTTTTTTTTTTTTTTAGAGTTGTTCATTAATTAGGATGTCATTTGACTGCTTCCTTCATGATTATATGACTGAGGTGCATATGAACATGTGGGGAGAGATGATTCTCAAGAGGGCCAACCGAAGTTCCTAGGTAGGATCACCTCAGAGACATTGTAGTTACTTGCTAGCGAGGATGAACACACATTAGATCTTGTGAAATATCCATATGTATGGATGCAAAGACAAGGATGTCCAAACATCCTTTTCAACCATGATGAGCCACCAGATTCCAAAGTTAATATTAGTGTTATGTTTTAATTAATATATTTGTGTTTTATTGTCTTGCTCAATGCAAATGTAATTTATTCTAACATTTTATTTAAATTATTATATTAAATTGTTTAATGGAATTGTCTAAATATTGTTCTGTACTATATATTTTTGCTAATGTTGGCACTTATTTTGGGGAGGGGCCTCCCTAAGTACCAAACAAGGAGATGGATGAGCCTGAGGAAGTGCCTCAGTTGCAGAGACCTGGCCTGCGATGCATGCTAGGTGTTATATTCCTTTAGGAGTTGGCATATTGGTTATTTGCATTGTTGGCTTGATAGGGAGTCCACCCTGTATAGGATCAAGAGATCGTGCTAGAACCTGAGCTCGTATAGATATAGAGGGTTATTCCACATGATATAATGACTTTGATGCATCATATTGTCGGTGTATCCATCCTTTTATCTGAGAGGATGGATGGACATGATAGAAATTATTTCTATACTTCATTTGATGAGGGAAATGATCCTTCACCTCCTCCTTATCCTCACTAAGATGAATGACCACCATATCCTCCTCCTCCTCCTCCACCTCTTCCTTTTCCTCATCAATCCAATCGACCACCATCTCCTCCACCTCCTCCTTCTCCTCACCGAGTCGATCGACCATCATCTCCTCCACCTCCTCCTCCTCACCATGACAACCGACCACCATAATATCCTCCACGTGTCATTCAACCACCCTCACCTTCTCTCCCACATGATCGACCACCATATCCGACCACCCTCCCACTTGATCGACCACCCTCTCCTCCTCAATGAGCTAATCATCCACCATATCCTACTCCATTCCTCCTAGTTCAAGATAGGATGGTCACATCAAGTGAGATTGATCTTCATGGAGACATGCATGATTCTCTTTAGTCTACACTTTTTACTGGTAGAGGTACTAATGCCTCTAGCTCTACTAGTGGAGGCACCAATGCCTTTGGATTTGCTGGAAGAGGTATTGATGCCTCTAGTTTCAGAGGTGGACCAACTATCTCATAGAAATTATTGGACTCGAGATGTATATTTGACATTATCACAAGTTTTATATTATTGTTCACACACACACACACTACATTTTTTATGTTGATGTTGATGTTTATTTATACGTTGATGTTGACATGTATGTTAGGTCATGTTAGATATGTTTGCTAGATGTTCTTGATAGATGTGTATGTTAACTGATGTTTCATAGATGTGTGTGATGATGATGTTAGATAATGCTTGTGTTTTGTTAGATGTGGTTATTAGATTTATGAGTTAGATTATGATTCTATCTATTAGATGAATATGTTAGATGATGTTAGGTGATGTTTGATGTGTATTCTACATGTTGTTTTTAGATCATTATTATTTTTAGATGTGTATGTTAAATGTGATTGATGTATTGTATTTTAGATTATGTTAGCTAATTTTTATGTGTATGTTAGGTGGTGCTTATGCTTGATAGGTGACGATAGATGTGTATATGAGATGATGTTTATGTTTTTTTATGTGATAAGGATGTGGGATAATTCTTTTGTTTAGTTAGATGTGATGATTAGATGTGTATGCTAGATGTGCTTAATAGATTTGTATGTTAGATAGTGTTTATGTTTTGTTAGATGTGTTTATTGGATATGCTTGTTATATGTGCTTGCTATACATGTTTCTTAAATGATGTTTGGTAGATGTGTATGTTAGATAATGTCAAATGTGTGTGATAATGATGTTAGTTAAAAAAAAATTTAGATGTGATATTATATTTGCATATTAGATGATATTGTGTAATGTTTATATGTTTATCTTACATGATGTTAGTTGATATTAGATGTGATTGTTTGTGCTTGGTAGATGTGTATAAAATGAATATTCTTCCAATTTTATATAGTGTAAAAACATCAATAATAACTTCTTCCTAACATTGCAATTACTTTCATATTTTTACAATTAATGTAAACAATTATGTAAAAAAATATTGTTTAGATTTAGATTAAATGTAACATTGTTTATTAATGGTAAAGACTTTTACTTTTTAATGAGGAGTTACAAATTTTTATTTTTATTTTCCAAAGAAAAAAGCGTAATTTTATTTCAGCAGAGGTGAAAAAATTACATTCTGAATATGCATATAGCATGCGGTTTTTTAAGGACAAAAAATCATTACAAAAAGACTTCAGTACATCAGTCCAGTAAGTTCAATCTCACCAAAATTATGGCCAATTCAGTAAAAAACATCACAAGAAATATGGCAGAAAAAACATATATATGCTAGGTAGCTCCCTGAGCCTCTTGAATATTTCAAAAAAAAAGGATCTAAACAAGTATGTAAAAGGCTCAGCCTTTCAACAAAAAACAAAAAAAGTACTATCTGTTTCATAGTATAAAATATCATCACAACAGTTTCCAGCTACTGTCTACTGTTCATGTATAGATAGTACGTCCATAAAAGGTCTATGGTAGAATTCATAGATCCTTCCATTTCGGTGTTCCTCTATTTTCCACAGCCCCATTGCCATGTCCTTGCCAATCTTAGAAGCCTGGTCCGCCTCCTTGTTGTTCTCCCTGTATATATGTCTGCAAGAAAAATGTAAAAATGACAATTTCAGTTCCAAGATGTCCCGTAGAATATTTCCAAGTCTGATATCACTGCAATGTTGAGTGCCAATTGTCCAGTTTGTGACATTCATAGAGTCTCCATACACATTTATCTGTTGACAGTCAATCTCCCTAGAAAACATGAGAAGCAAATTTAGGCTCATTAATTCAGCATAATTGTTCCCACCCTCCCCCAGTCCCCAGAAAAGTTGGTATGAGTGGGTTCGAGATAAATGTAGTATAGCCCCACCCCCACAATTGTATTCCAATGCAGAGCCATCGTAGAATCCCCAAGGAATAGTATCTTCGATTTCAAGAGCAAGGACATCGCGTTGTTTTGCAACTTTGATGTGATGAGGGTAGGCTTTTAAAAATCCACAGATCTGTACAGCAGAAACCATCGGTGTACAGGGTTTCTCATTGAAGATCATGTCGTTCTGTGTCAACAAGATACCCCATGCCACCAATAAAGGAAGATTTCTATTGGACATGCCAATAAGATCCCTAAACCACTGTTCCCAAGCCAATAGAATCGTATCCCCCTCCCAACTAAACAAGGTATTTGATAATCTGGAGCATTCCGCCCATACCTGTACCACGTATGGACAATGAAGGAATATGTGTAGACAAGTTTCCTCGTTGGCTTTGCACAAAATGCACCACCCCGGCCCTGCCCTGTTCTTGCGCTGTAAGAAATCCCAGGTAGGGATGGTATTTTCCAGGACATTCCACATGAAGATACGATGTGTCAATGGGCAGTGTATCCTCCATATGGATTTCCACCACCACACCAACTCTCGGGGATTTATGAAGTGGCTAAGGCTGATGTAGCCATTCCTTGGTGTGTATATTCCATTTGGATCCCCTTCCCATACCACACAGTCTTCCCTGTCACGAATGTGTATATGTGAGCAAATAAGAGCTCGAAGATATTTTCTCAATTCCCCCTGTTCCTCTACAGTTAGTGCCAAAGTATCTGCATAGTTACAAATTATTTATAATGAAAATGACAATATTTCCTTGAAATATGTCTTTAATAATATCTCTAAAACACCTAAACACTCTATACTAAATATGTCCAACTTATTTGGAATTATAGTAAGCATATGACATCTTTACTCATGACGTAGTAACCCTAAAACATAACTCACCGTATGTAATTAATGTTATGTGTATAACTCTTAAACCCCTTCAACCCATAAACCCTAGTCCCTACAAACTAACAAAATTTGTATTTCTCCAATTTTATATAGTGTTAACATAATGCATATTAAATCATAAAAACAATTATAAATAAATTTCATTAATTTTTTACATCCATTTGTTTCATTAAATATTATATTAAATCATCTAAACAATTCTAAAGTTATCATATTCTAAAGTTATATTAAATCATATATATAATTCTAAATTTATGTAAATATTATATTATATATAAACTAATATCATGTGCATTGTTCACGTAATGAGTTATATTTCTTCTTTATCTCACTTCTTTTCTTTCAAGGCAATGCATTTTTAAACTAGTCAATATACATAATTAACATAAAATGACTATTTCCATAACGTCAGAAATTAATTAGCTTGTAACCTACCATGTATTATAATAATGAAAGAATTATATGCACATTCATGATGTGTTCGATCAAAAGGAAAATGGACTCCATAGCATATCCATCTTATGTATTCTACATAGTATTGTATTGAATTGAATTGAGTATATTATGATATTGTACTTTTAATTTACATTGTATATAGAGTTTGCAAAGAGGGCTTATGAAGGTAGGACTAACCCACACAATTATTTTATCATGAAAATAATTCTAAAATTTTATAGTAAATATGCAATGAGATAAAAATACCTTCAACTAAAATAAAATTATTTTTCAATCAAAACTTCCATACAATCACAAATTACTAGATACACAAACACATTACGCATCAAATTTATTGTTAACCAACTAAAATTGTTAAAAAATGGTTGTAATTTATTTTCCATTTCCACGGTTATAAAATGATTAAAAAACAATATAATTAGAAAATTAAAGATACCAATAATAAAATGATACATCAACACTATAAATGATTAAATACAAATGTACATATCACTCTTTGTTTCCATCACACTGATTATCTTCCTTGCTTTGTATGATAGCATTGTTGTTCTCAAAAATATGTTTTGATCTAGGGTTGTGTCTTAATACGAACTACCAATCTGTATCCAACACAATTGGGTAAAAAAACACTTGGTTGTAGTGTTTGGAGAAAACATAAGGCTCCTTAGTTTCATCCCACATATTTATAGAGTTGATACATATCAACCTAATATCATGATCTTCCTTTACATTTCTCCATTCGAAGGTGTCCCACCACTTGCACCTAAACATAACACATTGTAAAGATGAAAAGTCCACTTGAATGATTTCTTGTATATTTCTGATGTAGCCTAACTTCCCTCCTATTATGTTCTGATCGTGGTGGCTAGCACGACTATATTGGTAAAACTGAACTTCCACTCCATAGTCTCATGTGACACGTCCATCATTGACATCCTCAGTGTGAAAATGATGCCCATATGCCCACATAGATGGGAATAAATGCACCTATAAAATTGTGAAAAAATGACGGTGTCATATGTCTATTAACCCAACCAATAATATATAAAATATAGATGTTATAATTGAATGGTGCATTATAAGGTTTAAAATGTACACAAATATATTATTACCGAGTTGCTGCACCCGATCCCTATGTTTAGTGCATCCTCTTCAACAAATAGGTAATGACCGAATGCACTGTATTTATCTTTGACTTGGTCAACAACCCAACTATTGGGACATATCATTGGCATATTTATTTTTAAATGATCAGGATAAGGCATGCTTATACCATTCATCATCTGAATTCTTTCCTGTCACTGTCCCATTTCCTCCTCTTCTATTCATACATTGTGAACCAAGGTTGTGTTGTCTTTAAGAATGAATTTATTGATGACATCAATTTTTGAATTTGTTGATGTATTCATGAAATCAAACCAACATATAGTATGCATGAGATCAAATATATACCAGCATAGATCCATCATAAAACTGGATCTATCAAGCACCGAGATGTATCCAATTTCTTAAGGTGTATTTTTTTTTAAATCTTAAACTCAAGAAAGTTGATTCCTCTTGTGTTTGATAGATCTAGGTTTAAGTTTTAATTTTATATTTTATAGATGGACATGGATTTTTTTAATTACTCTTCATAAATTTTTATTTTATGAGATGACATGGATTTGTTTAATTACTTTTCATAATTTTTTTATTTTATGAGCCGACATGAATTTTTTTTAATTTTTTTTCATAATTTTATTTTATTTTATGAGCCGACATGATTTTTGTTAATTACTTTTTATTTTTTGTAATGTTATGTTATGTTACATTACCTTACGTGACAACAACTTCCCCATATTGGGCTATAGAGCACCTCGCTTCTCTTAGTGCAATAATGAATTTCATTGTGAAGAGTTACTCTATAGAAATTTGACAAAAGATAAGTGACTTACTCTTTACCATGCACCTTTTTCCATTCGTTTGGAGTATATCCCCTTCCCTTTTGTCCTCATCCATTTGGTCGTCCCAAATCACTGCACTTGGTGTATCATCAATTTGCTTGATGTACACACTAGTATAATAGAACGACTCATATACTATGTACCCCTTTTCCATAGACCCCTCTGGTTTCACCCTTTGTTGAACATATCCTTTCATTTTTTTCATGTAGCTCTCTAATAAGAACATCCAACGACATGAGACCACCATGGATAATTTAATCTCATCAACTGGGTGAATTAGAAGATGAACCTACAAGTCCATAAAACTCGTCGACAACTCATTCTCAAACATACAAACAATCTCATCTATTTCTTGATGCCACCATGGAATACTAGCCATATGAATCTCCTTTGATGTGATCCAACATACAAATGCAGATAATTTAGATATGGCATGCCATAGGCCCTTGTGGAAGTCATGCTTCACACACCCACGCACGAGCAAAGGATAATGACACTATAAAGTAAACACATACAAAATTAATTGTGTTTTAACTTGTGGCGTTAAAAAAAAACGTGTTTTTGACATATGTACTCTTAGAAGGCTCAGATGGTCATGTGATTTCAACCCTGAAAATTTTTCTTCTACAGTGAATTAGCATCATAGAGTAGACCCATATAAAAAAGGAACCTTCACACCCAATATAACTTCCTTTGCCAAATAAAGATCACATTTCTTCAAAATCCATGGGACATCACCTTCTTTAAAAGACCAAGAAGTACCATCCTCTCCTCTATTTTCTTATCTTGGACAATATTTCTTTTTAGTATTTGAAGAAATAAGATCTCTCCTAACATCCAATGTGTCACTTTGTTTCGATGATATGTGCCTCCATAAAGAATATGAAACATTTTTAAATATATGCATGGGATCTAGTAAGTGGGAAATCTTAAGATGCGCCTAATATGGGAGCTCATAAAATACCGATTTCATTTTCATCCCAATGGGATTTTTCTCAACATAGGTGTCAAAGAATTCAAGATCATCAAACATAGGTTCTCCATTTGAATAAAGCATTTTAGCAATTTCCTTCTCCTTCTCTCTGGCATATTCCCTAATCCAATCAACCGATGTCATTATTTCAGGCCTTTGGGTTCTCTCTAGTTTACCATTGAAAAGATGTTGTTCTTCAATAAGGGTGGTATTTTAGGAGGAATACCTTGGAGCAGTTGTACACTATCTTTCTAGGGTGATAGACCACCTAGATTTCACATAAAGTCCACAACATTTACATCCACGATACCCTTACAGAGTTACAAGACTTGTGATGTTATTATATACAGAGCACATTAGTGTTGAAAATCAATACAGTTGCACTGAATCAACTATGCCAAAAAATATTGTTATGAATATAAACAAATCAATCAACATGTTTACCAGAGCATACTACTAATCTTAGATAATCATGTGTGGTGTATGCACATATTCCATACAACATAAAACTTATCGTTGTTGGGATGGGTCTTGATACATCATATACATGTATGCTTTCTCATAATTCCTTTGATTCATCGATCAATGGTTGTAGGTAAACATTCATATTCTTCACTTTTCTTCTACTAGGGACTATAAGAGCCAACATAAGATGTCCATTCTTTGTAGAAAACCATGGGGGGTATTGTTATTGATCACTACTATAAGCCAAACATAATAGTTGGTGTTTTGGAGGGAATATGGATTAACACCATCCATGTCTATGCTCAATTGAAGGCTCTGTAATTTATCTGGCCATGTATCATCTATATGCTTCATGACTATTGAATCTGTTGGGATTCACATAAACCGTGACTCACTTCTGTGTGAGGCATGCCATCCCTACAACATAGCTAATTCTTTGCAATGAAAGAGACTTTGAATCCTTGGGATTATAAGAATGTGCTTCAATATCTTATGAGTAGGGCCATGTGCTTTACCCTTGTTTCTCAATTTGTGGTACCTGTCTTGCCCACATTTTAGACATATTTCTTTGTTTGCATATTCACTTCTATATAGAATACAATCATTCAAACATGCATGATATGATATGTACTCAACACCCAACATTTTCAACATTTTCTTTACCTCTTTGCAGCTATCGAGCAAGGCATTATGACTCGAAAGTACCTTATCTTCGAATAACCCGCATTTAGTGGGAAATAGAAATGTATAATGTCATTTAATGTTCATAAAATTGACCATTTCAATGTTGATTGTGTGACTTGATAGTTAGTTACCTCAAAATATAAGGGACTTGATAGTTAGTTACCTCAAAAGTGTCGAGAAACACACGTTTGACATGCCATACATTGCTTTCAAGTTGTATAGTAACAATGTTGTCTCTAGCTAGGTAGACTTTGACCAGCTAGGTCCAAAGAGAGGGGTGGTGGAAATAAATTCAAGCTTTCGAAGACGGTGTTAGAGCTTGAAGTTGTCTCTTGACTGCTAGAGAGCGATGAACAAGAGTTTGGTTTGATTGTTGGAGGTAGGTTGAATAGGTCTTATATTCAGATGTTTCTGAAGAGTGAAGTCAAGCTATGATTCGATAGAAATATTCCATTGGTTCAGTAGACATTCATTTGAGATTAAAGGTGATGCAATCAAGTGGATATCCAAGTTCAAAGCTCAAGACAATGTCTCGAACTCTCAAAGACTTCTCAAAGACTGTTAAATGCAATCTTCATACCACATGCAATCACAATATAAGCTATACTGGAATTCGATCTGTAACATAAAGAAATCAATGCACCGTGGAGATATTCCTTGCATTCAAATAGGAAGGAATAAACAGAAAATTACAAGACCACAACACGATTTAACCGTCAAATCAATCGGACTCTGAGCACAGGATATTGTAGAAAAAGATAGCTAGTTTATTAAAAATTCTTCAGTCTTTACATCAGTGAATCTGTCAGTTTGAAATCTTGAACTAATATGGGCAATGATATGAATAAGGTTAGTTAATCTTGACGCTAATCATATGAGTGCCAAATGTACTCAAATTTAAGATTAATCTTCGTCCTGCTGATTTCATGCCTGAAATTCTGGGAAAGATTCCCATGTTTAGATGCTCTGTTTCTTAGTTGTCCTTTGACTGCTAAATCTTCTTCTTCAAATCAAAATCTAGGATTATCTTATTTGTATATTCCAGGTGCTTTTCCAGTTAATAAATGAATTTCAAAAATTCTCTTGAACTACATATAGACTTTAGCGACCATTCACTAAACAGAAAGCCAATTTTGCTCAACATTAACCCGAAAATATTTGTTTAAAACAACCTGCAATTATGAGGTTCCACGCAGCAAAACCATGACTCCATTATCTAGTGGTAAACAAGTAATGTGATTTTCTTCATTTAACAAGACAAACCAGACATCCTTCAGTTTTTTTTTTTTAAATTTTGATCAACGGTCACCAACGTTTACAAATGTCTGAAACATAAACAGCAAGATACCTATTGAAGGGATCTCTATGTGAGAAATCCAACCCTACTTGTCCTTCATTTAACATCTATTAATTGTTTATCTCGACATCTCTCGATCTGCTAAAGAAACATATATGAAGATGTTGATATGACAAACGAGCTCATGAAATAAAAGAGAGATTTCCATGTTGACACATTAAAGCTCTGTCTGGACGTTTGCGTACTCGGCGTTTGGCATCTCTTCGGTAGGCTTGGAGTTAAGTTGGCACGCTTACTTGATGGAATTTCATCTTCAATAAATCTCCAATTGCAGTGAATGTGTTTTTCCAATGCATAATTATATATTGGTTCTAAACAGAACACTGGGATGCTTGCACTTGGATTTCACATGGAAGCTTGCTATTCTCAGTTGGGTGTTCAATCTTTCATGACAGCTTTCGGACAGGGCAGTAAAATGATTAAAACCCTTTTAATAATCATCGGTGAGCAGATGGATTGTTTCGATACAACTGCAATCGATCCCATCTAACTATGATACACTTTCAAGATGTAGGAACAACAACGTCCTCATGAGCATTCACCATGGCGCATCTAGATACTTGGTGATTCTTCTATCCTCAGTACTTGATCACTTTAACATTTGGGAAATCTTACCTTGAAATTATTTCGCCTGTGCATGTTTGATATTTGATATTTGATGAGCTGGGCACTCAAACGCTGGGCATTTTTGTGCATGACAATATCCCACATACGATGCGCATTGAAACTTCTTGAAACTTTATGTACAGAGTTATCTATTGCCTTAAAAAATGCCTTGTGCACGAAGCTTGAACCATAGGCTGTAATGCTAGTTTTACCCCACTATATTTTCTCAGTAGTACTTGGAGCTGAGGCTTAACACTTGTGTAATGAAGCGTGGAGGCTATGGTTAAGCTTATTGCTGAACTGGACAAGCTTTGTAAGTAGGACTTAATCACAATGGTGATTTTGTTTTGTTTTCTCAGTACTTGGAGCTGAGGCTTAACACTTGTGTAATGAAGCGTGGAGGCTACGGTTAAGCTTATTGTTGAATTGGACAAGCTTTGTAAGTAGGACTTAAATCACAAAGGTGATTTTGTTTTAACAAACAAAGACTCGTGATAAAAATTTGGTAACGGGTACATAGAATTTTTTTATGAAGGATTGAGGGCTAGGCAAACATGACACACACTGTGGAAGCCTTGGACTAAGAAAAAACAAATTCGACACAATTGATGAGACCAAGGAATCTTAAATGAAGTAACAGATGACTTCACTAGATCAATAACTTGAGACTCTGAAAGATTTCGATAGAAGTTGATGCAAAATATAGAAGCTCAACAAAGAATAAATTATGCAACAAACCCATCGGAGACCAGTGAATTTTGTAACAAAACCTTTCGACGGCATCTCCTTTAGATGACATGGAAAATGCACTGCAGAATCTTGAAACTGGGCCAAAAATGGAAAATTTCTTATAGATGAATTTTAGTGCTAACAGAAGTTATCAATGATATGCACATCATATTAGAATGCATCTAACAACATTGCCTCCATGGAACACATATCTTGTAAGAAATCATCCATACCAACCTTTATTTCATTGCCTTAATTGCCAACATGTGAAGAACTAGTGTTATTGTAGACATTCCTATTTGGTGAATCTAGATGTAGTGGGAATTGAATAGGTGGTTGATTCAACCATGCTTAGTATGATTCATCTCCGAGTTATGTTCTTTTGCATCCTTCTCTCAATTTGACATTGTTGTAGGGTGTAATGGAATATGGTAGACATGTCACTCATTGTCCGAATCCTGATTTCAAAAATATTGAACATTATATCGAAGATATTTGAAAGCATCATGCAATTGGTGTTGGAAATATTTTTTGTAATTGATGTCAAAGGAAAGGATATATGGTTGTAATTAATGTTAAATATAGGGGGAGAATACATATAGAGATGGCAAGATGAAGATTGTTGCAAATATTGCTTTTGATGTCCAGTTTGGATACCCTATATTTGAAGGAATTTTTACTCTAGATACCTAGATCAAATTTGAGTATAGGTTGCATGGTTGGAAATATTGTTCCGGGACCTTTCCAATGGTATATGGAAGTCCTTCTAACTCCATAGGAATGAGGAGATATGAAATAATTTGTAAAAGAAACCCAACCAAAATGTTAATTCGGCCTTGTAGGGATCTTGTGCAATGTTAAGTCAACCCAGAAATCATTGATTTAAGACATGTATAAATAAGTGTAGTGTTATACTCATTTGATTATCCATCCAAGCAAGTATGGAGCTCTGAAAAGGTTTGCAATCCCAAGGAGAATATACTGGTGTCTCCAACAGATAGGTCTATGCAAATCATTGTAATCATTGTCTAAGAAATAACATATTTTTGTGGTTTTCTCCCTTATTGGGTTTCCACATTAAAATCTCCTTTTCTTATATTGTGCATTTTTGTTGACTGCTACTCAATGTGATTGAAGGCTAATGTGAATGGTAAATAAGTTTTTAAAGTTGAAATCCGTCCTATACTAATTCACCCCCATCTCAGTATAGATGAATATTCCAACAATTGGTATCTAATCGGGTTCCTTCAAAACAACTTAACCACTAGAAGGAATATCTCAAGCACATATGGCTTGTGAGAATTTGGTTTTAGCATGGACAGATCCCCTTTGTTCAATGGAACAAATTTAATATGCCTTTTAGAGCATAAGAATGGAAGTCTTTTTGTAGTCACTTGGACTTGACATTTGGTAGGCAATTGAGGATGGTTATACAATTCCAAATACTCCAACAATAGATGCATCTTGGAAAAATCTTTATGAGTACAATGAAAAAGCAATGAATGCAATTTTTAGTGGCTTATCATATTATGATAAGAACAAAGTGGGACAATGTACATCGATTGAACATATCTGGGACAAGCTACAAGATTTATACACAAATGAATATCTTCTTGAGACCATAGAATCCAAGAATGATCTAACAAACAGGAAGAGACATCTAGAGAGGAAGCATCATTTGAATCTTCAAAAGATAGTTAGCTCAAGACGAATGCAAGTGTTGCTAAAGAGCCAGATGGAGAAAAAAAATTGTGTAGAAAAAGATGGCATGAGCAAAGGTAAGGTACATTTCAAATGTTATAATTGTGATAGAATCAATCATTATGATTCAAAATGTCTATATGCAAAGGAAGAAAGCTATGTTAGAGAATATCATTGCAAAGAGGAAAACTGTACATCCGATGAAAGTGATGTAAGTGATAGAGATGAAGTATTCCTCATAGCATTGGATGATGTCACTAACAGTTGTGAAAATAAAGAGAGTTTAGAAATGGATGAAGAAGTAGATCTTGAAGGAGAGCTTACTAGTTCTCTAAGTGAACTAAGGAAAGATAAGAAAGAAAACTAGTCATTAAGGGAACAACCGCAAAAGTATCAAAATGAAGATCAAGTTTCAAAAGAAAAAACTGAAAAGATTATTATTGGTCTAAAATCACAAGTGGAAGAAGCTAAGAAGAATGAAGAAATATTGAAGAATCAACTAGAAGAAAAGGAAGTAATATGTACTAAACAAGAAGGTGAAATTGTTTCCTTGAGAAAAGACATTGAAAAGTAAACTATTCAACTAAACAAGAATCTTGAAGTTTGAAAAGAGTACTGTAGTTCTAGATGAGATTCTCAACTGTCAAATATGTCCATCTGATAAAACTGGTCTTGGCTATGACTCAAGCTCTACATATAAAGTGAACAAAAAGCCCAAGAATTATATCGATGATTTAAAAAATCACGGAAAAAGAGAGGATAACAAGCAAGGAGGATCTAATGTCTCATAGAAGAATGAAAACTGAAGTAGCTCTAAGAAATCATGTGTTTCAAAGCGACCTTGCAAAATTAGGTATGAAAATTTCTTTCTTGGTTACCAGTATTCTTGCAAAAATTTTGGACACAAAGAAATTCACTGTAGAGCCTATGCAAGAAATAATTATATGAGAAATAGAAGTGCCATTATGGACATACAAAGGATAACCATGTGAATAGTAGAACTATAAATTCTCATGGGATTGGTAACATAAATTACAATCCATTTGGTCTACTAATTGATCAAAATATTGTATGTTATAAATGCAATAACCCTGGCTACAAGGCATGTAACTATAGAAGCATGATAGAGCGATCCTTTATGAAAGAAAATGCTCTAATAAATCACAAAAGGAAATCCAATAAAGTTTGGAGGAGAGTTTCAACAGTTAGCAAAGATACCCATCTTGAATATCAAGTGCACAGTTTCAAGGGGAGCAATGCCAAGGTGAAACACAAGTCCAAGGAAGCAATCCATTACCAATGATGAGGTGCTATAGGCAAAGGGAGAATTATAAATAGAAAATGAGGTGCAAAAACAAGGATTAGTATAAGCTTAGGGAGAGCATACCTTTGCCATTGATGTCAAAGGGGGAGAAATTTTAGATACTGTGTAGAAACAAAATTACGCAGAAATATTGCGCAAATACAAAATTGCAAACAAAGGGAATATCTATTGCTTTGTTGTAGAATTGTCTAAGGGTTGCCATCAATGAAAAAGGGGGATATTGTTGGAAATAGTGTTTTCATTGATGTCAAAGGAAATGATATATTGTTGTCATTAATGTTAAAGAAATAGGGAGACTACAAATAGAGATGGAAAGATTATGAAGATTGTTGCAAATATTGTGTTTGATGTCTAGTCTGGATATCTTATCTTTGAAGGAATTTTTACTCTAGATACCTAGCTCAAATTGGAGTATAGGTTACATGGTTGGAAATTTTGTTCCAAGAAATGTTAATTTTTTAGAATTTACTTCAATCTAATCTAGGATCTTAACTGAGAGAACAACATGTACAACATATCTACAGCATATCAATCATGGACACAATACTGCAAACACACAAGAGACACAGAGTTTACTTGGGGAAAACCATAAAGGTGAAAAACCCCAATAACTTCCTCAGAGATAGATAGAGAAATGATACAACCCAAGAATAAGAGATAGACATCTCCTAGCAGCAGCTTCTCCTCCTCCACAAGTGTGGCACTCTCTTGAGAGTGTGAGAGAGAATAGAATGATGAAATAGAGTGCCTCCCGCACTCTATTTATACTTGACTTGACTTGCCTAATAACCTTTACTAGGTCAACCTTAACTTAACCACATAACATAATGTTGACTGGGTCGACACCCAATAGGGTGGTCTAATAACCGTTTGACCCACATGGCCAACCCCCAATAGGGTGGTATAATAACCCTTCGACCCACATGACTTATACAGGGCCGACCCCAACAAGGTGGTCTAATAACTCATCAAGTATAAGTTACGACACTTACAATATAAATGACGAAACTTCCGTATAGAGGAATAATAACATCTCTATAGGAATACAAACACTTCCGTATAGAGGAATAATACCATCTCTATAGGAGTACAATATACATATATGAAATACATTCCGAAGTTACATATACATCAACACTCCCTCTTAACTAGGAAGGTATTTCTTGTCACAGGTCTTCTAGCACAAGTCTTCTTCTTTGGATCATCGTCACTGGATAATCGTCATCGAGTCATCATCATTGTCACTACTACTGCTATCTCAATCAATCTCTGAATCTACTCGTCATAGGAAGTTCTACAGAGCCAATCCTTTTTCATACTGGATGTAGGCCCACCACCTGTAGATCTTCATCATCAGTGGCCATACTGTGGAACCTAGGACTGATTACATGCATCAACAAAACCTAGCGCAGACTATAGGTTATTTTACATGTTGACCTTCACAAAACCTACTCAGAGCATCCCAGGATGTTACGAGTGAACCACTCTACCTGTTTGGATCTCGATAGAGCATCCAAGGCTGTTACGAGCACACCGCTCTACTTGTCCGGATTTTAAAGGATCTTTTCTATGTGAAATTTTGCAAAACCTACTCAGAGCATCCCAGGATGTTACGAGCACACTGCTCTACCTGTCTGGATATCGATAGAGCATCCCAGGATGTTACGAGCACACCGCTCTACCTGTCCGGATTTTAAAGGATCTTTTCTATGTGAAACTGTATCAAAACCTACTCAGAGCATCCTAGGATGTTACGAGCACACCGCTCTACCTGTTTGGATCTCGATAGAGCAACCCAGGATGTTACGAGCACACTGCTCTACCTATCCAGTTTTTAAAGGGTCTTTTCTATGCTACCTTCACAACCTGTCCACGGCCATACAGTATCAAACCGATACTCACCATACATCATCATGATGTACATCATCACACGATCAACCTGATCATCATCATACCATCAACTTGATGCATATCATCTAGAGCAACATATTGAAGCTCGTCATCTGTGATCATCCTGATCATCATCATAGCATCAACCTGATGCATATCATCTGGAGCAACATCCCGAAGCTCGTCATATGTGATCATCCTGATCAAACCGTATATCCATCTGATGCATACAAAGTATCTACCTGATACATATACAAATACATGATCCACCTGATCATACAAGTATCCACTTGATACATATCCAAATACATGATCTACCTGATCATACAAGTATCCACCTGATACATATACAAATACATGATCTACCTGATCATATTCAACATCCAACATGATGCGTACATACATACATATAAATGATCCAACTGATCATATCCAGCATCCAACATGATGCATACATACATACATACATATAAATGATCCAACTGATCATATGGAGCAGAAACTAGAACATCATCCTAATGCTAATCATCCAACACTTACATCCATAGCCATGTGAAGGGTCCTCCTTCCACCATGCTTGGAATGGCTTAGCAAATGTGTCCATCACTTCTTCCTTGAAGTGTCATCGATCTGAAGAATGCCAAGCCTCTCTCTGAAGTACTCGAACTTCACTCTAGCTAGTGGCTTCGTCAGCACATCTGCAATATGCTCATCTGTCACAATGTACAAGAGCTTCACTGCTCCTCTCTGCAACATATCCCTGATATAGTGATATTTTATCTCAATGTGCTTCGACCTCTCGTGGAACACTGGGTTCTCAAATAGCTTCACACAACTCTCGTTATCACAAAAGATACCAGTAGTCTCCAGCAGGAGATCAAATAACTCTGACAGTAGCTTCCAAAGCCATACTGCCTCACAACTAGCCGAACATGTTGCAACATACTCTGCCTCGGTTGCACTTAGTGCTATGCAGGACTGCTTCCCGCTAAACCTGACAGCACCCAGATGTGCTCTTCCTATCTGCAACACTGCCTACCCAATCTGAATCTGTTAGTATATTCCTATACTCCATCCTAGTCCCACCAGTATTTTGATCATTTACATTTTTAGTCATGCCTGCACTTTTAGGGTTTGCATGCATCATTAGGGTTTGCATGCATTTGCATGCATTCCAGTCATTAGTCCAGCACCTAGCCCTCAGTTAGCCAGCCCCCGAGAGCTTCTCACTAATCAGTTTTATCCCTCTAGTTGCTTAATGTGCCCTTCTTCCTTGATTTTAGGAAGCAACTCGCCCTTCTTCACCTACCAGTCCAGTTGTCTTCAGTTTACACTTAGTTACACTCAGTTACACTTAGTTACACTCAGTTACACTTAGTTACACTCAGTTACACTTAGTTACACTCAGTTACACTCAGTTACACTTAGTTACACTCAGTTACACTCAGTTACACCTACCAGACTCAGTTTGAATGATGGTTGACAGTTACTTGAGCATTGATGACTCCATCAATGATGATGAAGACTTCCAGTTGTGCTTCGATGATACTAGTTGTGCTCTGATGACACTCCAGTGATCCTTTGATCACTCCATGAAGGCTAATTCGAATTGCCACCTTAGGCATTCGAATTCCTCATGCATTGTATTATTTATTTGTCCATTTGTGATTAATAATTTAGTGTGTGTGAAGTATTATTGCTTCTATCCGAGTTCTACTGTACCATATTATTTTGTTGCTCATTATACTGCATTGACCACTCTTCTTCTATTTTCTTGCTTAATCATAATCATTCTCTTGTGAGGTATA
Source organism: Larix kaempferi (assembly GCA_027924585.1). NCBI lineage: Eukaryota > Viridiplantae > Streptophyta > Pinopsida > Pinales > Pinaceae > Larix > Larix kaempferi. The sequence continues at coordinate 2,616,970 of BSBM01000765.1, read as the reverse complement.
CATCATCTCTTAGATCTGCTGTGAGGATTTTCACATGGTATCAGATCCATTGCAGGGACAAGATTTCTTTTCTACAGGTGTTCTACAAGGAGATTTGAGTGAATTTGCTCAAAATTGCAAAAAGTTTGGCATGAAAGATCTCAAGAGCATTCACTCATGTGCATGCAAAGCTTAAAAATAGTTCCAATACCACTCCAGAAGCTTGAGTTTCCACATAAATGCTGGATTTGATACATTGGACCCATTCAACATTGCTTGATCTCCAATCCCAGGTGTGATGCAACTCTAAAAGGGTGGATTATTCGACCTCACTGTTCTTGTATTGAGTGTGATTTGCAGGTTATTGTCTCCTTGAATTACATTCTCTACCTTGATTTGGAAATTCTTTTTACATCAAAGTGGACTCGCTCCTAGCAATGGAATACTCTTCTTCAAAGCTTATCCTCACCCCTTTCAATTATTTTGATTGGAAAGAAGATATGGAGATCATGTTACGTTCAAAAGGATATTATAGAGTCACCATTGGCCTCGAATTGGAGCCAAGCACATTGTCAGAAAGAACCAAACACTACAACAAGCTTGATGAAGCTTATGGTCTTCTTTGTCTCTCCATCTCCAAAGATCTTCACTTCCATCTTAGCGGATTGAAGACTCCAAAATCTATATGGGAGAAACTTGAAATATTATTTGGCAAGCAGGACAATCTTAGGGCTTTTCAATTAGAGAATGAATTGATTGCTCTTAGTCCTGAGAATTTCAAGACCATCAATGAGTTTTTCACAGAATTCAAGCACTTGACATTGCAGTTGAAGAACAGTGGAGTTATCAAAGAGGATAAGCAATTGATCCTCTCTATTCTCACCAAGCTTGGTAAAGACTATTTAGTATTTGTTTATACTTTCAATTCCGGTCAGCTAACTACCCTGAATTGGAAGATGCCTACCTTAAATGTCTTCATTGAGTCCGTCACAAAAGAGCATGATAAGTTGATTCAAATGGGGTCCATAAGCTCCAAATATTCAGCCCTATTTGTTCAAGGACCCAAGAATTCGAATGGTAAAGGAAATCAAAAGAAAAAGAAGCCCAAATTCGAACTTCACAAGCAAAGAGAGAAAGGAAAGTAGACGGATGAACCATCCAGTTCAAAATTCAAGCAAAAGGGCAAAGAGGGTAAGGAAAAATCTAAATGTACTTATTGCAACCATGGCTTTCATCCCGAAAGTTCATGCATGAAGAAGACTATAGATCGAATGGCCCTCCTTTTGGAAAAGAATAACATAACTCTTCCTGATGGTGCAAAGAAGAAGGATAGGAATGATGATCATGAAAGAGGACAAGCACTCATGGCAACTGTTTCGAAGCCCACTACTCTTTTGATAGATTCGGGTGCCTCGAATCATATGGCTGCAAATATTGATTCTTTTTCTTCATTCGATCCAAACAACTCCATCCCCATCCATTTGGGAGATTACTCAAAAATTTCTTCAAAGGGAAAAGGTACAATCCATGTAGATCATGGAAGCTTTTAGAATGTTCTCTATGTGCCCTCCTTGGCTTCAAATCTTCTTTCTGTGTATCAAATGACACACACCGGTGAACCGAAGCAAGTTACATTCAGCCCTAATACAGTTGAAATGTCTGATATCAAAAGTGGAAGACTTATTGCAGTCAGAAAGGCGAACCACACTGCAAAATGCTATGAGTTTTCACGCTTTATTCCGCTTGCAAATCCCACTGCTCTTTGCACACATGGTATCATAGCATGTTGAGAGTATTGTTTATCTCCATTCTTGAGAGTTTTTTGCAGGTTATTACCAAGATTTCGAGTGCAGCAGTTTCTGCATTTTTGCAGCAGTAGCAGTTGCAATTATTCTATATTGTTTTTGCAGGTCTTCTACAGCTTCTATGTATCCATCAAGAATTAATCCTCTTTCTCCATTCAACTATGATGAATGGAAACCAAGAATGATAGCATATTTGAAGAGCCATGATCTCTTTGATTGTTATTTTGAAAGAGAGTTCGAATCCTCTGAAGAGAATATTGACTGGTTGAATAAAGGTGACATGGCCTTCGGAATAATGATGCTTTCTTTTCCTAAATACCTGAGATTTCATTTCCAATACCATGATGGTGTTGAAACTCCAATAGAGTTATGGAATCCAAAAGAGTTATGGGCTCACCTGGATGAAAACTTTAGCAGAAAGAATGAAGGGATTGGTCCAAACCCATTCGAAAGCAAGCAAAGTGATGCATTCGCTCCCCTTGATGGTCTCTCAGATCATGAACCAGTATCATCTCATATTGAAGTTGTTGACAAAGAACTTGCAGATTCTCCACTCATGCTCCAACTTTCTTCTCTTTCTGTGCTAGCTCACACTCTAGATATTGCAGAAGGTCCTAAATCCTCTCTTGCACCAGATTCTGTTGGTTTGCATCATGATCACATGATTATTTCGGAGGTAAAATCAGCTATTGGAAGTAATGCATTCACTCCTCTCAAGCAATCATCTCTTATTTACTACTATATGATCATTAGCGCATGCTTTCAGAAGGTTATTGAAGAATATGGCCATTGCCACCTGCTTGAGATAATTTCTCATGCATCCATTGGTTTTGATCTCATCTCCAATGGTTCAAAGGAGATCTCAAGAAACCATTGCCATTCACCTGGGATAATTTCTCATGCATATGATAGTTTTGATCTCACCCCTGCTGGTTCAAAGGAGATATCAATAAACTATTCTTCAAGTCTTAAATCTGATTTGGATTTCAAGCAATTATTATTTGATGGTTCTTTTTGGCATAATCTCACCCATGATGGTTCGAAGGAGAAGACAAAAGACTATCTGCATATTCATGATTTTGATCCTACCTCAGTTGATTCAAATCACAGGTTCAAGGATCATCCTCATACTTTTGGATTTGTTCTCATCACATTCGATCTGAAGAGCAAGTACAAGCACATGATTTTTGAGCATGATCCACTTCTTCCCAAGAAGAAGATACCTCCAGACATATGACCAAGCATCACACCTGCTTGAGTTTCAAGCATTTATTTTTTGTGTGTGCCTTACAGTCTGTTTTTTGAGGAGGGGATATGTTTCCCATGAAATTTTCCCACTTCCTTGGTTTATTTACTATTATTATTCATTGTATTGGGTGACCTTTGGTCTTAGTTACCAGGGCCTAGGATGGATTAAGGGGGGGTGTTAGGATATTCCTATACTCCATCCTAGTCCCACCAGTATTTTGATCATTTACATTTTCAATCATGCATGCACTTTTAGGGTTTGCATGCATCATTAGGGTTTGCATGCATTTGCATGCATTCTAGTCATCAGTCCAACACCTAGCCCCCAGTTAGCCAGCCCCTGATAGCTTCTCACTGATCAGTTTTAGCCCTCCAGTTGCTTAATGCACCCTTCCTCCTTGATTTTAGGAAGCAACTCGCCCTTCTTCACCTACCAGTCTAGTTATCTTCAGTTTACACTTAGTTACACTCATTTACACTTAGTTACACTTATAGTCATGATCAAAACACAATAATCTTAAACATGTATAGTCATGATCATTTCAAACACAGATAATAAACATTAGTATTCAAGGTTTCAGGGAAGTCTTCTTTTACTCATGCATATTCTTATTTGACCATAGGACTCTTCTGGTTAGTTAAATCATCAATCAAGATAAGAGACATAAAATACATAAACCCTTAATTACTTACATTTCTAACTTTATGAATAAACATAACCAATCATACCAAGTATACTTATATAAGGGATCCTAACACAAGGTAGTATTTTAACTTGATATAGGAAAAAAACATACCTGGATTGGTATGTTAGCTAGTTATGTCTAACATACCCACATGATGTCTTCTTGTTCTCTTCAATGACTTGTGCTAGTAACCTGCATATCTCATAGGTTAACCATTATAGAACCAAGTTATACATACCTCGTAAATAGATCTTCTAAGTGATCCATGACAATGGATGAATCTTTTTCTTCATGTCATCATGATCATATGTTCTTGAACTAGAACATGATTTGTCTTTCTTGGTGTACCTTTCATGTTAGCGAACAACATAAACCTCATACAACACCATAATGCATTAGTACAATCATAAATGTCAACACCCTAATCAATGAATATCTTCTATCATGCATTCATAATTTTATTAAGGTGATACGACAAGTCTAACTTTAATCAAGATTGTACTAACCGTAATAAAATGAAGACAAACATACCATAAACTTAATCATGAACAAATCTCGAAAAATACCTGGATGAGTCAAACCTATCAAAATTGCTTGTAATCTTCTTATGTAAGGCCTTAGCCTCATCTCCCTCTGAAACAAGAACTTCTTCACTTATGCAGGTGACCAATCCATTCTCTTCTAGGATTAACCCAATCCACTTGATTTGCAGGAACTGATCTGGAGCTGGATTAGGGTTTGTCAGAGAAACCCTAAAAATTCAAACTCTGAATTTCAAACTTCCGAAAGGATAGAAATATGTGCCTTGATAAGCTAATCAAGCTGGTAAACTCATAATTTGAAAACTGCAAAGTTTCACCCCTTAAATTTGCCTTTGAAACTTCTGGATTCACTGGACATGACCCTGAACTAAGGTTTGATAAAGCCCACCCTTTTTCCTAATCAAAAGGTTCGATCCAAATCTCTAAGCATCTATTTTTCTGAGGAGATTCTAGCCGTGGTCACATATTTAAAAAATTTCCATTTTTGTAGAAGCCCTAATTTTCCACTTTTTCGATCAAAGTCCCGAACTAGGGTCTGATCAAGCCCAGCCTTCTGGCCAACCAAAAATTCTGATCTTGGTCTATAAATTTCGATTTTGATGAGTAGCATTCATCCATAGTATCCGATTACAAAAATTCCAACTCCACAGGTCTAACCTCAAATGAATTCTTTGAGAGAGAGTTATGCCAAGTGTCGCAATGTGACCTGTTTATGGGATAAAATAGGAGAGCGAACTTGTACGGCGTGCCACTTGTCACTGGTTCAGTTTCAGCCTCTAAAAACGTTACCTGAGAAATTAAAGTTTGTGCACTACCTATCACTTTTTACGAAATTTCATTTGGAGATTCCTATCCCGAGTTATGACCTTTTTTCCAAGGTCACATGTTTATGACTGAGATCTAAAAGAGGTAGAAACCCTATATTGTACAGATCATAAATCACAAAGTACAATGAATTAGAGGTTGTCCTTTGTACACAAGGTACATGGGGATCTTAGCTTCTCCCTATATGATTTTCAGACCCTGAAACCTCACCGAAATTTATTTATAGCGAAAGTGCTACGATGACTGGTTTTTTCTATATCAAGCCCTAGCTTCGCAATTGCAACAAGTGTCATACATGCCATACCATGCCTTCTTTCAGGATAGCTCTCATACCATGTTAATTTTTCAGAATTTACTTCAATCTGATCTAGGATCTTAACTGAGAGAACAACATGTACAACATATCTACAACATATCTACAACATATCAATCATGGACACAATAATTCAAGCACACAAGAGACACAGAGTTTACTTGGGGAAAACCATAAAGGTGAAAACCCCCAATAACTTCCTTAGAGATAGATAGAGCAATGATACAACCCAAGCATAAAAGATAGACATCTCCTAGCAGCAGCTTCTCCTCCTCCACAAGTGCGCCACTCTCCCGAGAGTGTGAGAGAGAATAGAATGATAAAATAGAGTGCCTCCCACACTCTATTTATACTTGACTTGACTTGCCTAATAACCTTTACTAGGTCGGCCTTAACTTAACCACATAACATAATGCTGACTGGGCCGACACCCAATAGGGTGGTCTAATAACTCTTTGACCCACATGGCCGACCCCCAATAGGGTTGTCTAATAACCCTTCGACCCACATGACTTATACAGGGCCGACCCCAACAAGGTGGTCTAATAACCCATCAAGTATAAGTTACGACACTTACAATATAAATGACGACACTTCCGTATAGAGGAATAATAACATCTCTATAGGAATACAAACACTTCCATATAGAGGAATAATACCATCTCTATAGAAGTACAATATACATATATGAAATACATTCCGAAGTTACATATACATCAACAAGAAATTTCCAACAGTATATGGAAGTCCCTCTAATTCCATAGGAATGAGGAGATATGAAAGAATTTGTAAAGGAAACCTAGCCATAATGTTAGGTCATCCCTGCTAGGATATTGTACAATATTATGTTGGCCCAGAATGTGATTTAAGACCTGTATAAAAATTAGAGTGTGTTGATGCATATGTAACTTCGGAATGTATTTCATCTATGTATTTTATTGTACTCCTATAAAGATGTATTATTCCTCTATACTGAAGTGTCGTCATTTGTATTGACAAGTGTCGCAAGTGTTGTAACTTGCTGATGGGTTATTAGACCACCTAGTAAGGGGTCGGCCCTGATTAATGTAACCATGGGTTATTAGGCTAAGTTAGACAAGTCGACCCCACTGGTCTATTGGGTAGGACAGGACAAGTATAAATAGAGATCGGGAGATCTCCATTTGATCATCTCATTACTCACTCTTCTATCACTCGGAAAGTGGCACACATATGAGGAGGAGGATCAACTGTTAGGAGAAGACTATCTCTTGTACTTTGGTTGTATCATTACTCTTTCTATCTCTAAGGAAGTTGTGGGGTTTTTGTTAACACCCAAAAAGTGCTCACTAGCTCATTTCCCTATTCACATGACCCATTTGTCCACTTTTTCACCATTTGAGCCTCTGAAGCCAACAAAAGGTCACCAAAAGGCCTTAGTACACCCCTTTTTCTACTCAAAATAAGTATTTTTCCTAAAAAAGGATAAAAAAGCCTCAAAAAGGGTCCAAAATTCCCAAAATATTAAAAAGGGAATAAAAATAATAAAAATATTCAAAAAAGGAAAAAGAAGGGAAAAGTACCTAAACCATGTTAGTCAATACCATCGGTTTCCACAAAACCACAATGGTATTCCCCACCACGAAAACCTATAAAAAGGTGGTAGGGGCTCCTCATTTCACATCCATCCATCTTCCTATCCTCATGCTGCCAAAATCTCCCTTGAGTTTTTGGCCATTGTAGCAACCTTGGAGAAAGGACCCTTTGGAGTTTGGAGCTGCTCACCATTGGAGCTTCTCAACTATCTTCATCACTTGGAGGTATTGTTATTGCAAGCACTTGCTTGCCCCCATTTTCAATACAAATTTATTTTCTATATTTCTTGTTCTTGTTTTTTAATTCAAAGATGCACATGCTAGTTTAGTTTTAGTTTAGATTTAGTTTATTGTTTTTGCTTAATATTGAAACTGCTGCTACTAGTTAGCAGGTGCCCATAGCACTAAGCTTGGTTGCAAAACCAAGCCAACAGTTTTTGGCGACTCCGCTTCTTTTCGAATCTTTAGATCTCACTTTTGCTTTAGATCTTACTTTTTGATAATATTAGTTAGTTTAATTCATAGATCTGCCACCCTAGACATCAGATCCATTGTTGTTCTAGATCTTGGGCCATTGTTTAGCCATTAACAGCCCGAAATTCTCAATTTTAGAGTTCATTTTTCGGGGTTCGCGTACGTCTTTCACCTCGCGGATTTTTGCGCAACAGTCGCGCGGCTCGTCGCGACTGTGCGTCTCTTTTCCGCGCGGTTCATCATGGCTTCGCGGCCGATTAGCGCACTGCACATCGCTGATTCGTGGACCTTTTCCGCCCTACACATCGCGACTGTGTGACGAAATCCCGTGCTGCACATCGCGGCTTCGCGGCTCAAACCCGCGCTTCCCATCGCGACTGTGCGACAGAAACCCGCGCGGTCCATCGCGGCTGTTCTGTCAAAACCCGCGATGCCAATTTTTTCATTCGGTCGATCCGTTTAAAAAATTAATTTTTTACTGTTTTTTCTGCCCACATAGCACATTTTACAGTACTAAGATTCCAGCATTGTTTACAGCCATAGGAAAATTTTACTATTTTGAATACACATTTGAAAAAGTCTTTTTAAAAATTTTCAGAAATTGAAAGAAGGATTTATTTGCATTTTATCTAGATTAAATTTTTTACTGTTTACTTCCTTCATATTTTGCCCATAGCAATTTTTGAAAAAGAAATCCATTTATTTCTTAGAGAAGTTATATTATTTGCTTTCCTATTTCAAAAGAGCCTTTGTTTTTTGAATAGTCTTTGCAAAGCATTTAATTTCCATTTATTGAATAAATTTATTTGTTTTACTATTTCAAAAGATCCTTTATTTTTTGAATATTTTCTGTAAAGCATTTACTTTTTCAATTTTAGTTTAAAATACCACACGTGCACCCACTCAAACACATAATTTAAACTGAGCCTTAAAACGAACCCTAACTTCAACAAACTTTTAACCCCACTTGGGGAACACTTAAAAGAACTTTGTAGCTAGGTAGTATTGAGGGGATAGGTGTTCCAATAACACCCCTCAGTTATTACATTTGAGACATAGAAGTTGTCCATTAGGGAACCAAAATCTCCTAGTATTTTTTGGCATGGTCACAACCGGTTTATGGGAAGGCCTCTCCCCTAGGAGGGTTGAAGTCGCGAGGATGGTTCCGGAAGCCTGAGTGGAATACCGAAATCCATTCAGCAACCGAAGGGCTACCATTCGCAGTTCTCTGGATATCCCTGTATGGGGGTATTGCGGTAAAAGGACCAAATGGCAGATTTACCTTTTCTCGACGTGTCATGAACGGAGTATCCTAGTTGCCATTCTTTAGGATTGATTACCTGATGTCCCTCCCGGTAGGGGGATATCTAGCCGTTGACTCAACACTCAATATTTTCTGACTTGGATTTCATCACCTTGCAGAGAATATTGTTTGTTGGTTCACAATACTTTTAGTTAGGTGTTTGCATGATTCAATTCACCTTTGGTCTAGTTAAACCTATTTTTTCTAGAAGCTGTTTGCATGTTGGTACTCTGACCATTTTTTGCATCCCTCCACTTATTATAGCACAGCTGCTATAATAAGTTCCTTTTTGAGGTTGATTTTTTGGCCTGAGAGCCTTCATTTTCACTCCCCTTCTTGCACCCTTGGTTGCATTAGGGTTTTGAGTTTTTTATACATTACCATTTTACACATAAATATTTTTACACAAAAACTTATTTTCTCACCATTGAGAATTTTAGACGCTCTCATTGTCTTCAGGGCGAACTCCCAGAGTTCAGTCTACTTGGCTCTCCACGTCACCGATGTAGAGCCTTATCCCTTGACTCGACACATCGTCGGTCAACCATACGGTCATCCGATTCTGACATGCCTCACTTCACTTTTGATTCTGAGGCAGAATCCGAAAACCCCACTGCGTTATTTCCAACCAACCTTATGGCTGGAACACCTTTTGACCCACTTTTTACCAGCACCATAGGAGAGACGTCTACAGACCCTGCTACTGTGGTGCCATCCATGGTAACACCCACCCCCTAGGTATGCCTAATATGGGCAACACTCCACCTTTAGGAATGCCCAATATAGGGCCACCTCCTGTTATAGGAATTCCCAACACAGGGCCACCACCTGTTATGGGTATGCCCAACATAGGGGTCACACCCCCTTTGATTACCACAACCCAGATTCCAGGAATCACCACTGCTATTCCTAACCCCAGTGTAACCCATGTTGCACTTGGAAACGCTGGCCCATACCAGACCACAGCTATTGGAGGACACATACCTTCAATACCTAGCATACCTTTAGGTGCTACTGGACCCCTACATCATACCACCATGACTAGTCATGTCCCAGTCACTACGCCACATACATCTGCTACCTTACCTTACATGGCGAGTCTGAACTTACAAGACTTAGCCAGGCTCACCAATGATCCTATCAGACATGATCCTATGTGGCCTCATATGCCCACCAAACTCCCCTCTGAGATCCCTAAGTTTGAGGGCAAGGCAGGTGAGGACCCCTAGAACCATATCATGTCCTTCCATCTATGGTGTTCCTCCAACTCCATAGTGGACGACTCTGTCCGCCTCCGTCTGTTACAGCGCACCTTCACTGGCTCTACAGCTAAGTGGTATATCGAGCAGCCCCATGGGACCCATGCCACCTTTACCTCCCTTGCCTCGACCTTCCTGCAGTTATTTCAGTTACCTGTCCGCTATGATGCGGGCATCGAGATCCTACTGTCTTGCAGACAGAACACGACCACCCACATCACTGACCACATTCATGAGTGGTGTCGACGCCTAAGCCTATGCAAAATCAAGTTAGATGACCGCATCTTCTTAGATTGGTTTCTAAAATCCCTCCTCCCTCTCATTGCGAAGGATGTGGCATCTGAACGACCCCAGTCTAAAGAAGAAGCCATCCTCAAAGCCCAACAGTTTGACCTCATTTACGCCCAGTCGGGTTATCTGTATACCATTATACCGGATGCCCCTTGAGCTGATTCATCCCAACACGATGTGCCGAGGGCATCCCATGCCGCAGATGGCATCATTGGTCGTATTACCCCACATCCCCAACCCTTTTCCATTGCACATCCTAGCCATGGTCCCGACCTTTCGCGGGCTACATCCCAATCTGGAGCAACCAATTCATATGCTCCCATGGCACATCACCACCATACCCACGGACCTTCATGTCCACCTCAGTGCTTTGGTCATGCACCACCCGTATACACCCCTCCAGTCGCACCTCAACCTGTGTACTACCCACAGCTAGCTGCGACAGCTAACCCAACACATCCAATAGCTCAGGGTTACCAACAACCCCAGCAGGTAACTGGACCACCTCCAGCCCCACCGATTTATTATCCACCACAACCTGCTCCCGCACCTGCGGCGAACCAAAATCCTCCCACTGCTCAAGGGCAAGTGCACACACAGCACAACCAACCCCAGCACCAAAACAACCAGCGCAACCAAAGCGCGCAACAGAGCAGTGGAAGAGGACGTAACCGCGGTAATAACCAACAACAACATCAAGGTCCTCCACCTCCCAATCCTCCGCAAAATAACAATACTGCTCCCCCCAATCGGAATCCGGGTCGTAATCCTGGGCAGCCTAAAAACAGTAACCTGAGAACAAACCATCCTTGTTCTATTTGCGGGGTTTATGGTCATTACACGCATGCTTGCCCACATTTGGAGCAAGCTCGGCAACTCTGGACTGACGATGCCCATCGTCAAGGGCAAGCGGCTCCTCAGCCGCCACCCAACCCTCCACCACCTCAACATCAACCTTTAGTGCTGCAAAACCCCTTTACAAACCAAGGTGTAGTGAATTCTTAGCCATTAGCTCCCCCTCAGGGCAACGCGCCACCGCAACAGATCACCTATGCTGCTCTTGATCAACCCATGTTCGATTCAGGTACTCACCACTTGTTGATGATGTCAACTGCCGATGCCAACCTCCAAACCCGTCGGAACCAATATGGCTCCACCTCTGAAACCCCTCCTGCCGACAAAAACACTAATGTTAATCCCACAGATCAAACGTTACGTATACCTCCGGCTCCACTTGATGGCGCTCTCAAAGCACCTCGCTTCCCACTTCGCCGCATCAATAATAACCCCAATGCTCACGCTGCATCAAATTACAACATTGTAGACGACTTAGCCCAGTCTCCTGCAACCATGTCTGCTTTGGAAGTCCTAAAAAACTGTCCTTCGCAGCGCAAGACTTTGCTCTTTGCCATTGGCGCTATTGACCCCAATGATTCACAACTGATCGCATTCGATTCAGACCAATCCGAACCATGACTGCCTTCCAGTTTAGCATTCCAAGTTTCCGTTTCCGTTCAGAATCTTGTCATCCATCGGTGCATTATCGATGAAGGGGCCTCTACATGCGTCATGTCCACATTCATTTGGTAGAATTTGGGATCCCCTACTCTCCAGCAGTCCACCACTGCGTTGCGAGCCTGCGACGGTCGTTCGGCTCAACCCCAGGGTCTCTTACCTAATTTCCCCGTCCAGCTGGCTGGTAAAACCGTACTCATTGACATTGAGGTCATCAATGCCCAACTTGACTATAACCTTTTACTTGGCCGCAGCTACATGTATTCCATGTGGGCTGTTGCCTCATCCATTTTTCGTACCATGCAGTTCCCCCATGAGGGACGCATGGTCAAGGTTGACCAACTCACCTATTGCGATCCTAAGGCCCCCGCCGCACCTGAAAATGTTCTCCCCATGGTTGAACAACCTGTTTGTGGTGCAACTACCTCATTCATTTCCTTAGTAGGACTCGGACTTTACTCCGAGGCGCCAATGACCTCTACATTCCAGTCCATTCCACCACCATCACCGGAGACCCACGTCACTGACCTCTGTACTCTTTCACAGAATACACAAACTCCTGGTAATCAACCATCCTTGTTACCTAAACCACCATTGGTACCTAGTCACATTGGGGTTACACCCATCCACACAATCCCCTTTCTATTCCCTCCTTCGGGTGTAGTAAGCGCTCCGATTATGACTACCCTTAGTCTCCCCGGGTTAACATTGGGATTACCCATGTGGTATATTTCGCCTCCCGTTCCCCCACTGACACCCAATGTCATCCTGCAACCGGTGCAACCCATTGTCACTTCTACCCAACTACCTCCCGGTATCACGACTCCGTCGTCATCTACGAATCCCCCTCCTCTCAGCAGACCCACTGGGGGTAGAGGCCCACAACCATACACTGCGGTACCTCCACCCAAAGCAGTTAAACCTCCCCCCGTGTTTCATGCTCCTCCTAAATGCTTGTTGTGCGATGAGTTAGGCCATCCAACCCATCAGTGTCCACAATTACCTGCATTACAGGAACACATGCAAATGCTGGACGACGACCCCAACATCTCGGTTGTCAAACTCGACCCAAATCCCAAGCCTCGGGATAAGTCACTACGCACTAACCACCCTTGTGCCATATGCAGTGTTTACGGCCATTACTCACATCACTGTCCTGATATCCCAGATTATAGAGCAGCGTTGTATGAGTTGAATAACGTCGACTTAGAAATATCTCCTCCCCTCATCGAGGATATCTACCCTCCCCCATCATCCTCATCCGAAGATATTAACACCATCTATATGATCTCTTCGACTACCACTACCTCATCACTTCATTTGACCATTCAAAGCTCCCGCGATGATGAAAAGAATCTAGAGGCTCCTATTGCCCTTAATTATCCCTGGGAAGACATGCACCATCGTCCATACTTCCCCCCGGAAGAGACTTCATCCACCACTGCTACCCAATCTGCGGCTGAGTCCAAAGATTTCCTTCCTAATAAAGTCGACTGGTTCAAGGATCCTATTCCTACTTCTAATGCCTCCGCGGAAAATATGGCCAATATTTCTCCCGTCATCCACATCGACATATCTGACCCACCTGGTGCCCTTCATACCATTACACTAGGAGCCTCCCACAGTGAGCATGAGATTGGAGAATACAAAAAACTGTTCCAAGAATTCACTAATGTCTTTACTTGGTCAGATACTGAAATGCCTGGCCTTGACCCCACCATTTATACGATCTCCACTGGATACCCCTCTATCCGGTCGGCCCCTTCCATTGATCCCATTCACACACATGTTCCACTCTGCTACGTCGGTTTCGCTGATGGTGCAAGCCGTTGGTCCCCCAATCTGGCCTCCGCAGCTTGGGTAATATATTCCCCTTCACATGAGTTGATCGACGTCGACGGAGTGTGTTTAGGAGCCGCAACCAACAACCAGGCTGAATATGATGCCGTGACAGGTCTCCTGGCCGCAGCTCTCCAAATGAGCATACGTCACCTCAACGTTTTCCTGGACTCACAACTCCTTGTTTCCCAACTCAACAATGATTACCAGGTACGCAATCCCTGCCTTTTCAGAAAATTCCTGTGCATTAAACAAATGGTTAGACAGTTTGAATCCATTTCATTTACACACGTCCCAAGGAACCTCAATTGTGTAGCAGACCATATGGCCAACAACATTCTCGACTGGCACACTAATCGCATTATACCAAAACAAAATGTGCATCCATGTGCATAACATGTGCCTCCACGGGCATAAACAAAAAACCAAAATTTTGCATCCACGTGCATAACATGTGCCTCCACGGGCATAAACAAAAAACCAAAATTTTGCATCCACGTGCATAACATGTGCCTCCACGGGTATAAACAAAAATTTAAAATATTGCATCCACGTGCATAACATGTGCCTCCACGGGCATACAGAAAATCAAACATGCCTCCACGGGCAAACATAAAAACAACAAGTGCATCCACGTGTATACACGACCATAAATCCAAACATATATATACATATATATATCAACCATGATAGTCAACATGTCATAGGTGCCCTCAGCACCCAATATACAAAAAATACATCAGCCGTACAAAAAGTGCTTCCCCATATGATCATCATCATTTGGGGGCAGATACAATATCATTTAGTCATCAGGGTCCCTGGGATCCTCTGGCGCCTCCTCCGTGGGCCCCGCCGGATCATGGCGAGCCCGAACTCTCCACTCTGCTGGTCCCCCTGGATCATCCCGTAGACAGATCCTCCTCTCAGTCGGCCCTGCTGGGTCATCCTGAGCACCATCCCTGTGCTCTGCCACAAAAACCGTTGTCCTCAACAAGATCGACCGCCACTCACGCGGCGCACCGAAGCAACGCTCCACGATATCATGGTCCAAGTCTCTCCAGCCATCCTCGGGGAGTCCAGCTAGGATCATGTCAAAGGTCTGTCTGACACCCTCTATGGCATCATCTCGAGGGCCAACCCCTCGCCCACGAGCCGCAAATCCTCCACCACGTGGAGGTGGTACCGCTGCAGGAGGTTGAGCAACCACCATCGCTCGCCCCCGACGAGCCACGTAGTCCGCCGGTGGTACAGGCCCAACATCTGCACAATGTAAGTAAACCATCATATACATATCTACCTATAATCATAAACAAATCACATGATATGGTAGAAAGCAAACCACAAAACATACCGTCTAAACCCCAGGCCTGTCCCTGGGCTCGAGGCATCTTTGGGTCGCCTCGGTAGTCCATGCCAGCATATGGGTAATCCTCAATCACCAGGGGCATCTGCTCCCACTTCTCATATACCTCCTCCGTAAAAAACCCACGGACACCACCACCACCACGAGGCATCATATGCCCCCACCGCACCATGCGCGGCTCACTCACCATACCATCACGAATGGGCACCCGTGGTCGCAAGGTCGGCACCCGCTCGAAGAAAAAACAACATAGAAAGGAGGCATAACAGAACTCTCCTCCCTCTCGACAGCACTTGTCCAGATCTCTCCAGACACTAGCTAGAAACATCTGAGCCCATGCATAATACGTCCCCCGAAGCACAGAGTCCACCATCATCGTTTGTCCCCTGAACAAACGATGTGGCGCCGCAACACCCAACACTCGCAGCACACATGCCCCAACAGCCCTCATGTCCCACTCCCGTAGTGATCGCAGACTCAAGGCATTGTTCTGCAAAATGGCCCCATCAACACAAAAGGTCTGTAGCAAATCCTCCATATCAACACCTGGCGGGATCCTCCGCAGAAGATCTCCCACCTCCCCTAAACGAGGCAACCCAGTGAGAAAATATACGTCTGTGAGGGTGACGTCTATGAGGGTGATCTCCAACCTCTGTCCCCCAATCATAAAAGCACCCTCCGCGGGCACCCACCAACTCACCAACTTGTTCAGGAGCCATCTCACTGAACACATTGGTGGGATCTGAGTGAACTTCAAAAGTCCACTCATTGCTAGAGTCTACCGGACCCCCGGATCAGTCTGAATCTTCTCCATCAGATCATCATCTATCTCCCGCTCTCGCCATGAAGTCAACGGTCTCCTCAACATCCTGCCAAAAAAAAAAAAAAAAATTTTAGCCCCAACAAATTTTTTTTTCAAAAAATACCATCGCGGCTTTTCCATCAAAAGCCGCGATGATCATCGCGGCCTCCATTCAAGAACCCGCGATGAACATCACGGATATTTTCCAGACAGTTGCGATGAACATCGCGATTATCTCCCATGAACTCACGATGAACATCGCGGGTTCCAACCTCATAGTCGCGATGAACATCGCGACTGTCAGCCTAAAACCCGCGCGGTTCATCGCGGGAAGAGACCCGAAACCCGCGATATTCCACGTTGGAAGGTCAACGTGGAATTTCACGGCCTTCGGGGGCCCGCCGCCAAACAAAAAAGACATAATTGAAAAGGCTAAGGCAAATAGGGTTACCTGAAACTTGCAGAATCGAAAACCAACGGTCAAATCTCCCAGAAATCGAGAAAGAGCTCTGACTGCTCTGCCAAACTCGCACATAACAATGACACGTCATATGGGCCCCACGCCCTATTTATACAAATTCCACCATTTTTTCAAACCGCCATTCCGGTCTCATACGATGTCCGTTTCTCAAACCGTTGGTACCATTGGAATCAGCACAACGAGAACTTCATGAAAAATCTTTCCTTTTCCTGTTTTCATCAGGTCCATTTTTTGACCATTTTTTGGGTGCCCTCGTTGCCTCGATTTGCGCACCACATCGGCCGTTGTCCATTTTTGACAAGTCTTATATCACCGGATTCAATTTTCCGTGCTCGTGATGATGCTTGAGATCATTTCTCGCTCTCACGACCATATTTTTCGGGCATTTTTTCCACACCCCCTTGTCGCCTCAATTTGTGTGCCACATCGGTCGTCGTCCATTTTGGACAAGTCTTATATCGCCGGATTCAGTTTTCTGCACTCGTGATGATGCTTGAGATCATTTCTCGCCCTCACGTTCAGATTTTTTGGGCATTTTTTCAAGCCCCCCTCGTCACCTCGGTTTGCGTGCCACAACGGTCGACGTCTGTTTTTGACGACCTTTATATCGCCGGATTCAGTTTTTCGTGCTTGTGACGATGCTTGAAGTCATTTCTTGCTCTCACGCCCATACTTTACGGCCACTTTTTCAAAAATACCCTCTCATTGACTCGGTTTGCATGCCACATTGGCCGTAGCCCCCTTTGGACAATCTTTATGTCACCGGATCCAGTATCCCGCACACATGATGACACTTGAGACCTTTTCTCGCTCCCATCAATCCCTTGTTGTTTAGTATGATTTTATCCCTTTTTCGGGCTGAGCAATCCCTTTTACGAAAAAGGCACTTAGGGAGTTTCTGTTAAGATCTTTTCTGACTCCTAAAACAATGAAAAGATTGTCGAGCAACCTTGCTTCCTTTCATGCTCGTTAAACGTATCTGAAAGGGCGTCTACCTGGTATAAGTTTACCCCTTTTCCAGATCTCGTAGACTAATTACGAAAAAGGAATACTCTAGTCACATCGGCTAGAAGAGTTCTCCATCTGCATCATTTTATGCTTTTTCGGGCCTTGGAGACTAAACTTACGAAAAAGAACACCAATGGAGTCCCCTTAACGCTTTCAGAATCTCTAAACATGAAAGCGACCACAAGCAATCACCATCCTGGGCTCGTAAAACAAACAGGACAGTAGTCATAACCACTGCAGAGTCTTCTTATCGTTTTCAGACTCCTTAAAAATGAAAGCACCAATGAGCACGAACAGTCCTGGGCTCACAAAATCTACAGGACAGTACCATTTCAGAGCACACTTTTATCCCTTCTTGGAGCTCATTAAAACTACGAAGAAGGTCCCAATGGTGCCCCTTGGCGCCACAACAGATCACGTCTACTCCTATGACAGCTTCCCACATTTTGGTCACCTTTGTTCAGAGTATTCTGCAGTATGTCACCCTGAAACCCCCTTGACAGTACCCATCAGCTTGACCCCCCAGAGTCAATACATACCCTTCAGTCCTTAAAATCTATGATCCCTGCACCTGCAAGTCAGTCCTGTACGCTGCCAGGTCAACCATGTCATCATGCTCTGAACAAAGAAAGTTTGATTCTACCCACTCTATGACCCCAGTTACTTCCCATCCCCACAAGTATGTCAGTCCTATCATCAATACTACCACACCTCAGTTCTACACCTCGCGCTCCTATCAAGGAAACATCATTGCCTTGTTAGTTGTTGGTCTCCCTCTGTCAACGACAACCAAATTTATTCCAGAGGATAGACCTAGGGGTCCCTGTTTCTTGGACTCATCACCATTTATGATGAATGCCTACGAATCATTTCGAGAAGAGTCCTCAGTGCTTCTCCAAATGGTTGTTTCTCACATGCTCGACATCAACACCTTGATCGCATCGTTGAGACTCGCACAGGGTATTGATCCGTTCAGTTATTAGTCGAAGACCCCGGATACCATCTGACTCCTCCACATTTGAGAGTCTACCTATGGATACAACCAGTTATACTTTTCCTATTGATATCCGGGTTGCGCATGGCGACAGTATTCAGATGTACCCCAGTTTTATACTCCCTCGAGTATACAGTTACAAATACTTCTCAGAGAGACTCTCAGTCATTGAGTCCCTACAGATGTTGGACACCTTTAGTTTCAGCAGTTCGACAGTTATTCCAGTGTATCAGTTATTGAGATCAGTCATGTTATGATCATGAGTATATCCCAAAATAATGTCCCCTCTGGACCATTATGATGTACCAGTAGATTCTTTATGTATTAGATCCCCCTTCTTGGGACTAATTGTTATGTATATGTCTTGATACGAGCATGGGTATTCCCGCCTCGTCCATTATTAGAGATTATTCCTCATTCATATTGAGGCCATGTAACATTTGTTTATTTTTGCAGTTTCCAAGGTCCGTGGATTCAAACTCCAAACGGTCTCTTCTCCTCCCCAAAACCCATAAAAAAGACAAAAGAACTATGATGTCTATCGGCCATACGATGAGCTCCTTCCCTCACACATCAGGGGGCAATCTGTTAACACCCAAAAAGTGCTCACTAGCTCATTTCCCTATTCACATGACCCATTTGTCCACTTTTTCACCATTTGAGCCTCTGAAGCCAACAAAAGGTCACCAAAAGGCCTTAGTACACCCCTTTTTCCAATCAAAATAAGTATTTTTCCTAAAAAAACATAAAAAAAACCCTCAAAAAGGGTCCAAAATTCCCAAAATATTAAAAAGGGAATAAAAATAATAAAAATATTCAAAAAAGGAAAAAGGAGGGAAAAGTACCTAAACCATGTTGGTCAATACCATCGGTTTCCACAAAACCACAATGGTATTCCCCACCACGAAAACCTATAAAAAGGTGGTAGGGGCTCCTCATTTCACATCCATCCATCTTCCTATCCTCATGCTGCCAAAATCTCCCTTGAGTTTTTGGCCATTGTAGCAACCTTGGAGAAAGGACCCTTTGGAGTTTGGAGCTGCTCACCATTGGAACTTCTCAACTATCTTCATCACTTGGAGGTATTGTTATTGCAAGCACTCGCTTGCCCCCATTTTCAATACAAATTTATTTTCTATATTTCTTGTTCTTGTTTTTTAATTCAAAGATGCACATGCTAGTTTAGTTTTAGTTTATTGTTTTTGCTTAGTATTGAAACTGCTACTACTAGTTAGCAGGTGCCCATAGCACTAAGCTTGGTTGCAAAACCAAGCCAACAGTTTTTCACCTTTATGGTTTTCCCCAGTGAAACTCTGTGTGTCTATTGTCTTATGTGATTGTTTGATATGCTTGATACATGCTTGATATGATTGATATGATGTACATGTTATTCTATCAGTAAAGATCCTAGAGTATGTTGAATTAATGCTCAAAAATTAACATGGTATCAGAGCTTCCCTAAAAAGAAGACATTGTGCAGTGGTAGAAACTAGGGTTTCTTGTTTATTGGGTTTCTCTCCATAGATTTTGGAAAAGCAGTAAGGTAGATTGACTCTACTCATCAAGGAGAATCTTTCTGTCCAATAAGAATTCAATTCTGAGCACTTTCAGTTTTGGTGCTAAAAATTAGGGTTTCCACAAAAATAAGAATTTCTGAAATATGAAGACATAGCTGGAAGCTACTTGGAAAAATTGAAGTTTAGAGCTTTGGATCGAGATTTTTGGTTGGGTAAAGCTCCGGAAAACTCAAACCCTAATTTAGGGTCCTCCCTAGTGAATCCGGGAAGACTAAAAGGCATTTATGAAGGGTGAAACTTTTCAGATCTCAAAATCTGAATATACCAGGTTGATCAGCTCATCAAGGCGCATCTTTCTATCCTTTCAGAAGTTTGAAATTCAAACTTTGAATTTTTAGGGTTTCTCTGACAAACCCTAACCGGGGACCAAATCTAGTTTTCAGCAAATCAAGTGGTAAGACCTAAATCTTTTCTATTTCCATTTGAAGTACTCTTTAAGATGTCTCACCACACCAAGCTTGAGGATAAGCTTGAAGGGGCTAATAACTTCCGAGCATTGAAGTATAGGATTGGGTTAATCCTGGAAGAAAATGAGTTAGACACTTATATAAGTGAAGAGGTCCGTGTCCCAGAGGGAGAAGAAGCTAAGACTCTTCACAAGAAGAACTTGGTCAAGGCAAAGAGAATCATTGCTGATTCTATCAAGGACTATCTCATCCCACATGTGTCATCTCTGAAGACACCCAAGGAGATGTTTGATTCCCTGGCCAAGCTATTTGAAGGGAAGAACATAAATCGGAAGATGACCCTGTGGAACCAATTGAAAGGGGTAAAGCTTCAGAATGGAGAGACCATTCAATCTTATTTTTATAAGGTCTCTCAGATCAAGGAACAGCTCGAAGCTATGCATGAAATTGTGGATAATGGTGAAGTTGTCAAGACCACACTAAATGGCCTACCTAGGTCATGGGATTCCTTTATTCAAGGAATCTGTGCAAGAAAGAAACTGGTCTCCTTTAGTAGACTGTGGGAGGAATGCTCACAAAAAGAGGCTAGGCTTGTATCCCGAGAAGAGAAGATGGGAAATGAATATCAAGCTCTCACAACACACACCAAGAAAGGAAAGTCCAAGAGGGAGCATTCTCATGCCAAGAAATCTTCACACTACCATCAACATAAAGATAAGAAAGATCTCAGATGCTTCACATGCAATGAGAAGGGACACTTTGCTGCAGATTGTTCCAAGAACAAAAGGGGCAACAAAAAAAACAACTTCAACAAGAAGAAGAATAAGAACAAAAGAAGATATCATGGTCATGCTGTTGAGGATGATGAACCTCCCAAGAAGAAGGCTAGATCAGAAAGTGATGACTCATCAAGCAAAGATGAATATGTTCTAATCTCTGCTCTCACAGGTACTATCTCTCATGGTTGTAATGATTGGCTTATTGATAGTGGAGCTTCCAAACACATGACTAGGTTTAAAGAATCTTTTGTAAACCTATCTGAACATGAGTCACCCCATAAGGTAAAACTTGGGGATGACTACCAATATCCTATCAAAGGAAGTGGTGAAGCTTCTTACAACCTAGACTCTGGAAAATCCTTGAAGATGAAATATGTGTTATTTGTACTTGGGCTCAACAAGAACCTACTCTCCATCTCTGCATTGGATGCAAAAGGCATGGGAGTTGCATTTGTAGATGGCCAAGTCCTAATGTGGCCAAAGGGTAAAACTATTGATGATGCAGTGGTGATTGGAGAGCAAGAGGGAGGATTGTACAAATTGAAGGGACAACCTGAACATGCCATGGTACATGAATCCATGGAGCCAAGTGAACTTTGAGATAGAAGGCTTGCACATGTGCACTATAGAGCACTGCCAATTGCAAGTAAAGCTATAGAAGGTCTTCCTAAAATCAATACAAAGCATGAAGGTGTTTGCAAAGGATGTGCAAAAGGAAAGAACATTAAGAAGGAATTTCCAAGCAGTGAAAGCAAAGCTAAAGGAATCTTGGAAATTATCCACTCCGATGTATGCGGTCTGATGTCATCCAGTTATCTGAGTGGGTATGTATACTATGTCTCTTTCATTGATGATTTTTCTAGGAAGACTTGGGTTTACTTCTTGAAGAACAAAGATGAAGTGTTTGATAAGTTCAAGGAATTCAAAGCCTTGATGGAAAATCAAACTGAAAAGAAGTTCAAGACCCTTAGATCTGACAATGGTGGAGAATTCACTTCAGCAGACTTCAAGTGCTATGCAGTGATTCAGGGATTAAGAGGGAGTTCACCAATCCTTACAATTCACAACAAAAAGGAGTAGACGAAGTTACTTAAGAATAGGACTCCAAAAGCTCCTGCAAGGAAGCAAAGATTGAGAGGGAGTCCACCCAACAAACAAACAAAGATAAGTATTTCAATTGTCATTTCTTGTATATTCTGTTTGTTTAAATAATGTTATTCAATGATGTATATGTTCCTAGACTTAGGGTGTGTATTATGCATATTAGAATAATTGCATTAATGAACAGTATACTACTAATATGCATGTGATGGGTAAGTGGCCTATGGCACTGTACAACATTCCATTGCTAGTTATCTAGAATGAAACCTATTTGCTGACATGTTGGGAGTTGTGCACACTCTTAACAGTGTTCTAGTAGAGATTGGAAGTCATTTAGAAAGTTATGTTAAGTTTATACTAATTTGACTAGCAAGATCACTGAAAGAAACACAATCACAAGATAGACGAGGATTTTACCCTAGGAAACCCTCATGGGGTAGAAACCCCAGCAAAGCTTTCCTCAATAAAGATGATCAACCAAATACAAGATGTAGTCCAAAACTAGAGCTCCTTCTCCTCCTCCTATGCAGACCTCTCTCTCACTTGTGTGCTACTTTCCAAGTGATGAATGAGTAAGATAAGTGAGGAACATCCTCCTCTACTTATACTTGTTTCACGACTGAATTTTTACCCTATGGGGCCGACCTCTCCTAAGAGAGTCTAATAACTCCTAATAAATTAACTTAGGGCCGACCCCCACATGGGAGATCTAATAACCCTACTTACCACAATCCATCGAAGGAATAAACATCTCCGGATATACAATAGGGTCACCTCGGAGGAAGGGAACATCTCCAGAATAATAAAGTACAAATATAATATTCTTAGAAGTTACAATATTTCAACACTCCCCCTTAATGAGAAGGATATTATAACAACATCTGCAGGAGCAAGGAGTCATTGACTACATCATACATGATACATATATAAATCATTGGAAGCTTTCTTTATACATCATCATCAGTAACTCAAGCAGTTACTGGAACATCAAGTACTGAGTCTTCATCTTCTGCAGCATTCTAACAGCTACAACATCATCATCATCACACGATCATCAACATCGTCATCACACAATCATCAACATTGTACCTTGCAAAACACATGATCCATTTTAGACACCATAACATGTCTAGGGACAATGCAGTCCACTCGTCAAATTAGACAAATTCTAAGGACTATTTTTCGAAGACATATGTCTACGGATCAATTTAGGGACCGAAGTCCGGGGATGATACAATCCCCTCTTGTCCACTAGGGACCACTTCTTGGAGACATCTTTCTACGGATCAATTTAGGGACTGAAGTCCGGGGACAATACAATCCCCTCATGTACATTTTGAACTAGTGGTTCCAGGATGATGCAATCCCCATCATGTACATTTTGAACTAGTGGTTCCGAGATGATGCAATCCCCATCACGTACATTTTGAACTAGTAGTTCTGGGATGATGCAATCCCCATCATGTACATTTTGAACTATTGGTTCCGAGATGATGCAATCCCCATCACGTACATTTTGAACTAGGCATTCAAGGACGATACAGTCCTATCATATCAACTAGGTACCATATGCTGACCTCATCGTTAGAACAAGTAGCCTCATCATCAATACAAGTATC
This sequence comes from Larix kaempferi, assembly GCA_027924585.1. Taxonomy (NCBI): domain Eukaryota; kingdom Viridiplantae; phylum Streptophyta; class Pinopsida; order Pinales; family Pinaceae; genus Larix; species Larix kaempferi. Next base: position 2,593,186 of record BSBM01000765.1, on the reverse strand, counting down.
CTCATCATCGATACAGTATCCAAATCATCAATACAAGTATCCACACCAATACGAGTATCCACATTATCAATACAAGTATCCATACCAATACAAGTATACATATCATCAATACAAGTATCCACACCAATACAAGTATACATATCATCAATACAATTATCCATACCAATACAATTATACATCTCATCAATACAAGTATACACACCAATACAAGTATACATATCATCAATACAAGTATCCACATCAATACAAGTATACATCTCATCAATACAAGTATCCACACCAATACAAGTATACCTCTCATCAATACAAGTATCCATACCAATACAAGTATACATATCATCAATACAAGTATCCATACCAATACAAGTATGCATGATCATCAATACAAGTATCCATACCAATACAAGTATATATCTAAGTAATCTCATCATCGATACAGGTATCCGTTCTCGATACCAGTATCCTAATATTATTATCGAACATATCACTCCCCCTTTCGAGGAGGGTCCTTTTGAACTACACCAAGCTTGTCTTGGAAATACTCAACTTTACTCGAGACAGAGGTTTGGTCAACACATCAGCAACTTGTTCATTTGTACCTACATACTTGAGTTTGATATCTCCTTTCTGCACCATATCCCGTATATAGAAATATCGTATCTCTATGTGCTTTGACTTATCATGGAATACTAGATTCTCTGTCATTTTGATACAACTCTGATTGTCACACAGGATCACAGTGGGGTCCATCTCTAAGTCAAACAATCCTGATAACAAATTCTGAAGCCATATTGCTTCGCAACTAGCAGAGCAGACAGCTATATATTCTGCTTCAACTGTGCTGAGAGCCACACTTGACTGCTTCTGCTAAACCAAGAGATCATGGCAGATCCCAGACAATAACATCCACCTGATGTACTCTTCCTTTCTGATATACTTCCTTCCCAATCAGCATCTGTGAATCCATATAATCTGAAGTCATGATCTCCATGATAATAGAGACCAAAATATATCATACCCTTTAGGTACCTCATCATATGCTTTGCAGCAATTAGGTGAACTCGTCTAGGTTCCATTAGATACTGACTCAGAGTGTTCACCGCAAAGCATATGTCTGGCCTGGTATTCGTCAGATACATTAATGAACCAATAATCTGTCTGTACAGAGTCACATCCACTAACTCTGAAGAGTCATCAACTAATAGATTTAAGTTGGAATCCATGGGAGTGGCCATGGCTTTGCATTCCAACATATCGAATCTTTTCAAGATTCCCACAACATACTTACCTTGGTTGAGAAATATTCCATCTGGTCCTTGCCATACTTCTAGACCTAGGAAGTAGTGCATCAATCCGAGATCTTTCATTTCAAACTTTGATGAAAGCTTCTTCTTGCACTCGATAATCTATTTCTCATTTCCAGTCAGAAATAGATCATCCACATATAGCAACAATATGATAGGTTCATCATTCATAACCTTGAGATAAAGATTAGGATCAGCTTTACTTTTGGTAAAGCCCAAGTTTGTCAAGAAACTGTCAATTCTTCCATACCAAGCTCTGGGAGCTTGCTTCAACCCATACAAAGCCTTCTTCAATTTGCATACATGGGTTCTTCCATCTTCCACCTCAAAACCTTGTGGTTGTTCTATGTACACTTCTTCCTCAATCACATCATTTAGGAAGGCTGTCTTCACATCCATATGGTTTAAGTCCCACTTCATCATGGATGTAAGTGCCATGATGGTTCTAATAGAAGTGTACCTTGCAACTCGTGCAAATGTCTTTTCATAGTCAATTCCCTCTTTCTGAGAGAATCCTCTGGCCACAAATCTTGCTTTATATTTTTCAATGCTACCATCCACAGCATGCTTTATTTTGTATATCCATTTGGAGGATACCACACTTTTGTCTTTAGGTTTAGGAACTATATCCCAAACATCATTCTTCATTATTGATTGGTATTCCTCTGTCATTGCCTCTACCCACTCTTTCTTATGAACTACCTCTTCATAACTAGTACGTTCTTGATCTACAAGATCACACATCAAAGCCATATAGTTGGAGAAGGGCTTTGGTTTCTTACTCACTCTAGTAGAGCCTTCAGGAGCTCCATACTTTTCTGCTACTAATATAATATCTCTTTCCCATGCTAGCTTTCTTTTCCTTGAAATATTTGAAATGGGGGGTTCTTGTGGTTCTATCATATCATGGTCTTCAGGTGTTACATCTTCAGGGATGGGAATAGACTCTGCAATTCTGGGAGGTGAATCTTCTTCATATACTTATTCATACTGGCACTTCCTATATTTCTTGAGAGCTATCTCTTCATCAAATGTCACATCCTTACTAATATCCATATGGTGGAATCCTGGGATGTAAATTCTGAATGCCTTAGATGTTTCACAATATCCAACAAATATCCCCTTCTTTCCAGAAGGGGCTAATTTAGTTCTCTTTTCTTTTGGAATGTGAATATATACAGGGCACCCAAATATCTTGAGGTGGCTTACCTCAGGCTTCTTTCCTGTAAACACTTCTTCTGGAGTTTTGAATTCAAGAGCACTATGAGATAGTCTATTCTGCACATAGACTGTTGTCCTAGCTGCTTCATCCCACAGATACATAGGTAGGTCTTGATCATGTATCATTGTCTTCACTTCTTCCATAATGGTTCTATTCTTTCTTTCCACAACACCATTTTTTTGAGGATTGTAGGGAGTGGTTAACTCCCTCTTGATTCCAGCTTCTTTACAAAAGACTTCAAAATATTTTGAAGTGTATTCTCCACCATTATCTATCCTGAGTATTTTGATCTTCTTTTCTGAAATATTTTCTATCAATGCTTTGAACTCCTTGAACTTTCCAAAGACTTCATTCTTCCCTTTTATAAAGTATATCCAAGTCTTCCTGGAGTAGTCATGAATAAATGTAAGGTAGTATTCATATCCACTCAAGGATGCGGAAGGCATTGGACCACATACATCTGAATGAATCAATTCCAAAATACTCTTAGTCTTTGTTTCACTATTTGGAAATGGGTTCTTGATATTCTTTCCTTTTTCACATCCTTTGCATGTGCCATCATGATCAATATTCAAATTTGGTAGTCCTATGACTACTTTACTCACATGAGGTAGTGCTTTGTCGTTAATATGAGCAAGAATCCTATGCCATAGTTCACTAGGGCTAGTGGCTTCATGAACAAGGGAAGCTTCTAGACGTCCCCTGAGTTTGTATAGACCTCCTTCCTCTTCACCAATAACAATTGCATCCTCAATTGATTTTCCTTTGGACCACATGAGTACTTTTCCATCTATGAATGCAACCCTATAACCTTTCTTATCTAGAGTTGAGATAGAAAGTAAGTTCTTCTTCAATCCGAGGACATATAATATCTCTTTCATCTTCAATGGTGTTCCAGAATCAAGCTTGTAGCTTGCTTCACCAATTCCCTTTATGGGATATTGATAGTCATCTCCTAATGACACATTTTGTGGGGAGGTCTTCTCTTCCAGTTTTGAAAGAGTTTTCTTTTGTCCAGTCATGTGCTTTGAAGCACCACTATCAATAACACCCAAAAAGTGCTCACTAGCTCATTTACCACATTATATGACTCATTTGTCCATTTTCCTACCATATTTCCATTAAAAATCCCAAAAAACCCATTAAAAAGCCTCCAAAAGGCCTAAAATGCCTCCAAAAGGCCAAAAAACCATCAAAATAGCCTAAAAAAGGCTAAAAAACCCCCTTTTCCTCCAAAAATAGCAAAAATCCCCTAAAAAGGGAATAAAAATATAAAATAATGAGGAAAAGGAGGAAAAAACCCTATACAGCTGCTGAAAACCATGTGTTTCCTAAAACCATGGGTCAGCACTCCACCACCAAAAAACTATAAATAGGTGATGGAGATCCCTTATTCCATATCCACAATCACAAGCACCCTTACTCTGCCAAAATCTCTCTCGAAACCCTAGTTCACCTTTGAACTATTTTCGCCTTGAGAGCCACCTTTGGCCTATCCCCAACATTGGAGAAGGAGAAGGAGCATTCAGAAGCTTGGAGCATCCTCTTGGACACTGCAAAGGGCTTCACCAACCTTGACACTCAAGGTAACATCAATACAAAGTCATTCTTTCATTTTGGTGTTTAATGCTTCATGCTTGTCTTAGAAATAATTTAATTTTTGTTTTTTGTATAATTAGTTTAATATACTGAACTGCTACTAAGGAGTCCATTCTCCTTAGTAGGTGCTCATTGGCACAAGCTAGGGGTAAAACCCTAGCTACAATTTTGGCGACTCCACTGGTTTTCGAATTTCTGGTTTCCGTTTTTTAAATTTTTTCTTTCGGCTGTCCCTTTCGGCCGCTGCATACCGCGTCTTTTTCCTCTGCAGTCGCGTCCCGACCGCGCCTTTCAGGCCTTTACCCGCGATCCGACCGTGGCTCTCAGACTGCTTCCGACGCTCCGCCGACGGATTCAAGTCTGTTACCTGCGATCCGACCGTGGCTAATCAGCCTGTTTGCCGCGATCTGACTGCGCCTGTCGGCCTTTTTCCTGCGTCGCGACTGCGGCTTTCTGCCTCTTTCGCGCGTCCCGACTGCGCCTGTTATCCCTTTTGCCGCGACTCGACTGTGTCTTTTTCCATTTTTCCTGCGTCCCGACTGCCACTGTTGGCCCGATAGCCGCGACCCGACTGTGCCTTTTTCCCTGTTTCCTGCGTCCCGACTGCCTCTGTTGGCCCGATAGCCGCGACCTGACCGCCGCTGTTCCCCTTAAACCCGCGGTCGGCCTGTTCTGATCCGCCACAGACCCGCGGTCTGATTTCTGCTCTTTTCCTGTTTTGAGCCCAGCCCCTCTTGCTGCAATATTTTCTGCATTTGAACAGCCCTCTGTCCCACCTGCAGCCCACTTCCTTACAGCCTTTCTGCAACATAATTTCTGTTCCTTTTACAGAATCTTTTTAAAATTTCAGTATTTTTATTTCAGAAAATTTTGCAAATTAAAAGAATCAATTTCAGCATTATTGATAGATTGGAAGTTGCCCTCCCTTGTGGCACTTCTGTTTTTGGGTTCAACACCTCACGAGCACACACTCTGTCACATTAAATCAAGTGAGCCTTAAAAAGTACCTAACTAAACCAACATTCTAACCCCACTTGGGGAACACAAAAGAATCATTGTAGTTAGGTAGGATCAGGGGGATAGGCTTCCAATAACACCCCTTGGTTATTTCACTTGAGACATAGTTGTTGTCCAAATAGGGAACCAAAATCCCCTAGTACTTTTTGGCACGGTCACGACCAGTTTATCAGAGGGCCTCTCCCTTAGGAGGGTTGAAGTCGGGAGACTGGTTCCGGAGGCCTGAGTGGAATACCGCACTCCATTCAGTAACCGAAGGGCTACCTTTCGCGGTTCGCGGGATATCCCTGTATAGGGGTATTGCGGTCAACGAACTAAACGGCAGATTCACCTTTCTGGACGTGTCATGAACGGGGTATCTTAGTTGCCATTCTTCTAGGATTGTCTACCCGGTATCCCTCCCGGTAGGGGGATATCATAGCCACTTGGCTTTCCTACTCATATTGTCTGACTTGGATTTCATCACCTTGCAGAGGATATGTTTAGTTAAGTCAGAATACTTTTAGTTAGGTGTTTGCATGCTCCTTTACCTCCCTTTGGTCTAGTGAGTCCACCATTTTTCTTTTTTAGGAAACCTGCTGCTTGTTGGTATTCTGACCATCTTTGTTGTTACTCCACCTATTGTAGCACAGCTGTTGCAGTGGGTGTTTTGAGTTGGTTGTTGGCCTGAGTGCCTTGCTTTTTAGCTCTCCTTCTGCACACTCGGTTGCATTAGGATTTTTTGAGCTATTTTCATACTCACCTCAACCCACAAAGACTTAGACACCATCTGTCACCATTGAGTCCCCGAGACATTCTCGGCGCCTCAGGGGCGAGCCCCCACAGCACGGTTCTCTCGACACCACTCGTCATAGATTCCGATCATTGTCCGTTGATACCACTCATCACAGATCTAGAGCCTTGTCACTTGACTCCACCCGTCAGCGACGTAGGACTCCGTCACCAGATAGTGACGCACCTTACTTTACCTCTGATTCCGATGAAGAGTCTGAGAACCCTATTTATACTGCCCCTACTAGCCCCATGGCTGGTACGACTTCCACTCCATTTGTCATAGGAACCATTGGTGGCACATCCACCACTACACCAGTTACTACACCTGTTTTTGGTATGCCCTCCATGGGGCAACCATCTACCGTTCCCCTCACGGTACCTATTCCCACAGCGGGAATACCTATCCCCACTACATCAGTGGCTCACACTACCCATGGTGGTGCTGGACCATCCTCCACTACCTCAGTTCCCCCACTTGGGGGCACCACCCTTAATTTTGTCCCTCCACCTGGGGGCACTGGCCCCAACTTGGTCCATAGCACTACTGTGTCACAGCCTTCTTCCAGTTTGCCGTTCATGGCTAGCCTCAACCTACCTGACCTGGCCAGATTGACCAACGATCCTATTCGACACGACCCTATGTGGCCTCATATGCCTACCAAACTACCCTCTGACATCCCTAAATTCGAGGGTAAGGCCGGTGAGGACCCACAGAACCACATCATGTCTTTCCACTTGTGGTGTTCCTCTAACTCCATCGTGGATGACTCTGTTCGCCTCCGTCTCTTACAGCGCACCTTTACTGGCTCTGCAGCCAAGTGGTATATTGAGCAGCCTCATGGGACCCACGCCACCTTTTCTTCCCTGGCCTCGACCTTCCTGCAGTTCTTCCAGTTGCCAGTCCGCTATGACGCGGGCGTTGAGATCCTTCTATCTTGTAGACAAAACACGGCTACCCATATCACGGACCACATCCATGAGTGGCGTAGACGCCGTAGCTTATGCAAGATCAAACTTGACGACCGTATCTTCCTAGATTGGTTCCTCAAATCCCTTCTCCCTGTTATCGCTAAGGATGTAGCCTCAGAAAGACCCCAGTCTGAAGAAGAAGCCATCCTTAAGGCTCAACAGTTCGACCTCATTTACGCCCAATCGGGTTACCTTTATACCATTATACCTGATGCCCCTCGCGGCGAGTCCTCCCAGCATGATGCGCCGGGGGCATCCCACGCTGCAGATGGTATCATTGGCCGTGTTTCTTCGCATCCCCAACCATTTTCTATAGCACGTCCTACCCCTGGCCCCGACCTGTCGCGGGCTACTTCACAGTCTGGAGCAACCAACTCATATGCTCCTATGACACATCACCATTCCCATGGACCCTCATGTCCACCTCAGTGCTTCGGGTATGCGACTCCTGCTTATGCTCCTCCAGTCGCCCCTCAGCCTTACTACCATCAGCAGGCTGCCTCAGCTCCTGCGCCTTCACAAGCCCCACCAGCTTATTATCCGCCACAGGCAGCCCCTGCGGCACATCCACAACCTGCTCCGCAGTCCTATCAGCAACCCCCTCAAGTTGCTGCACCTGCTCAGCCTCAACCTACATATCATCCTCCGCAGCCTGCTCCTGCACCTGCGCAACCTCAAAATCCACCTGCTGCCCAAGGGCAAGTTTATGCCCAACAGAACCCGCAGCAAAACCAGAATAACCAACGTAACCAGGGCCAACAGAACCGCGGCAAGGGCCGTAATCGTGGGAATAACCAACCTGCAGACCAAGCTGGTCAACCGGCTAATCCCCCCGACAACAACAATGCGGCCCCCGCTAATCAAAACCCTGATCGCCCGCCCAAGCAGGCTAAAAACCCGAATTTGCGAACAAACCATCCTTGTTCCATTTGCGGGGTCTACGGACATTACACACATGCTTGCCCACACTTGGAGCGAGCCCGGCAACTCTGGGTTGACGAGGCCCATCGCCAAGGGCATGCGGCTCCCCAAGCGCCACCCAACCCCCCCCAACCTCAACAACCCCCTTTGGTGCTGCAAAACCCCTTACCGACCCAAGGTGTGGTGAACACTCAGCCGTTGGCCCCTCAAGCTAACGCACAACCCCAACAACAACAGATTACATACGCCGCTCCTGATCAACCCATGTTTGACTCAGGTACCCACCACTTGCTGATGATGTCATCTGCTGACGTCAATCTCCAGACCCGTCGGAACCAATATGGCTCCACCTCTGAAGCCAATCCCACGGATAAAACTACTAACGCCCATCCCACCGATCAAGCGTTACGTATACCTCCGCCGCCCATAGACGGCGCTGCGAAAGCAGCTCGTTTCCCACTTCGCCGAATCAACAATAACCCTAATGCGCGCGCTGCGTCAAACTACAACATCGTAGACGACCTAGCTCAATCTCCCGCAGCCATGTCTGCACTAGAGGTCTTGAAGAACTGCCCTTCCCAGCGCAAGACCTTACTCTCCGCCATTGGGGGCATTGACCCAAATGGTTCGAAGATGATGGCATTTGATTTAGACCAGTCTGAACCACGCCTACCTTCCAGCTTAGCATTCCAAGTTACAGTCTCCGTTAGGAATCTTGTTATCCATCGGTGCATCATCGATGAGGGTGCTTCCACATGCGTTATGTCTACATTTGTATGGCAGAAGCTAGGATCCCCTCCTCTCCAGCAGTCCACCACTGCGTTACGTGCCTACGACGGTCGTTCGGCCCAGCCCCAAGGCCTTCTACCCAACGTTCCAGTCCAGTTAGGTGGTAAAACAGTTCTTATTGACATAGAGTTAATCAATGCCCAATTGGATTACAACCTTCTACTTGGCCGCAGCTACATGTATGCCATGCGGGCAGTTGCCTCTTCTGTCTTTCGCACCATGATGTTCCCCCACGAAGGACGTGTGGTTAAGATTGACGAGCTCACCTACTATGATCCCAGTGCTCCGGCGGCACCGGAAAACGTTCTCCCCATGGTTAAACAACCTGTTTCTAGTGCCACCACCTCGTTTGTTTCCTCTACGGGGCCTGGAGTCTACTCAGACGCGCCGATGACCTCCACCTTCCACTCCATTCCTCCGCCGTCATCTACGCCCGAAATGTCTGACTTATGTACCTTGTCCCATGACATCCTACCACCTAACAGTCAACCATCCTTGTTGCCTAAACCACCATTGGTACCTAGCCACATTGGTGTTACACCGATCCATACGATCCCCTTCCTAGTCCCTCCATCGGGAGTAGTAAGCGCCCCGGTCATGGCTACCCTTAGCCTCCCTGGGTTAACCTTGGGCTTACCTGTATGGTATCTTTCGCCTCCCGTTTGCCCGCCGACACCAGATGTCGTCCTCCAGCCGGTGCAACCCATGGCTACTACCACTCAGCCACCTCCCGGTGTCTCTACCGCTTCGTCCTCCACGACACCTCCTCCTCCTCCTCAACCCACTGGGGGCAGAGGTCCACAACCTTACACTGCTGTCCCACCTCCCAAGACAGTCAAGAACCCTCCAGTGTTTCGTGCTCCTCCCAAATGCTCGCTGTGTGACGAGTTGGGCCATGCGACCCACCAATGCCCACAGTTACCCGCATTGCAGAAGCACATGCAAATGCTCGACGACGATCCTAACATCCCAACTGTCGAACTAAACCCTACTCCTAAGCCTAAAGATAAGTCCCTACGTACCAACCACTCCTGCGCCATATGCGGTATTTACGGGCACTATTCACATCATTGTCCCGATCTCCCGGATTACAGGGCGGCGCTCTATGAGATGAACAATCTGGATCTTGAGACGGCACCACCTACCATTGAGGAGATCTACCCCCCAGACTCTTCACCTTCCGGAGAGGTTAATACCATATATATGATCTCTTCCACCACTACCCCCTCGTCAACCGATTTGACGACGCAAACTTTCCGTACTGACGAGGAGATTCTTGAGGCCCTAACTGCCCCGGATTATCCCTGGGAGGACATGCACCACCGTTCCTACTTCATCCCAGAAGAATCCTCCTCTAACACAGCCACCCAATTCACGGTTGAATCTAAAGACTTCCTCCCCACCAAGGTCGACTGGTTCAAGGACCCTATTCCTGCTCCGGATGCCTTCGAGGAAGGTAACATGGCCAACATCTCACCTGTCATCCAAGTTGATATCGCTGCTCCAGGTCGTGCCCCTGAACTCATTACTTTAGGAGCATTATGCAGTAAACAAGAGATTGAAGAGTACAGAAAACTCTTCCGAGAATTCCGTGATGTCTTTGCCTGGTCCTACACCGAGATGCCTGGTCTTGACCCCGCCATTATAGAGCACCACCTTGACACCTCTGAGTCAAGGGGCATGAGAGATTACCTAGACTCTGGGATAGGGGGCATGATCAATCATTTTGAACCTTCCCCATCACATCTATCTCAGCACGTCAATAAACCCATTGTTCAAACCCACACATATGTGATCCATAATCACAAACCCCATGCACATAGCATGGGGGCAAGTCATTAACCCTGCTCACTTTTTCACACTTGCGATCTCAACCATTTTTGAGGTCACATATCACTTGTAGATTTGATTTGATTTTATACACCTAGTATTCTGCCCCCGCGGGCCATCATGATACACCTAGTATTATGCCCTCCATTTTTTCGCACCATTTGCACTGCTGGATTCATTTTTCCGCGCTCGTGATGATGCTTGAGATCATTTCTCGCTCTCACCCGGACCAATATCAACATTGTGTCCCGACGCCACTAGTCGCGTCGGTTTGCGTGCCACATCGGCCGTTCCCCGTTTTTGACATCCTTTATATCACCGGATTCATTTTTCCGAGCTCGTGATGATGCTTGAGATCATTTCTCGCTCTCACCTCCAGATTTTTTGGGTATTTTTTCCAAAACGCCCCCGTCACCTCGGTTTGCGTGCCACATCGGCCGTCACCCGTTTTTGACATCCTTTATATCGCCGGATTCATTTTTCCGAGCTCGTGATGATGCTTGAGATCATTTCTCGCTCTCACTTGGTACAATTTCAACATTGTGTCCCAACACCTTGCTGCCTCGGTTCGTGTGCCACATCGGCCGCTATCGGATTGTTCCACTTGTTTACATGAGCCATTCACTCCTGTCATACTGCAAATGTTTCGTTATTTTGCCACCATTTCATCTACCCCGCAAGGAGGCCCATCAGTGTTCCTACCTACCCTCGTTCTTGGTCACCATTATTGATCCTTGATTGAACACTTCCTCCTTGCCTGGCCATTTCCTTTGTTCGGTATACTTTTATCCCTTTTTCGGGCCGGACAAGTCCTTTACGAAAAAGGCACTTAGGGAGTTTCCGTTAAGCTCTTTTCTGACTCCTAAAAGAATGAAAAGATCGCCGAGCAATCTTGCTTCCTTTCATGCTCGTTAAAGTACCTGAAAGGGCGTCTATCTGGTATAAGTTTAACCCTTTTCCGGACCTGGTAGACTAATTACGAAAAAGGAATACTCTAGTCACACCGGCTAGAAGAGTTCTTCATTGCATCCTTTTATGCTTCTTTGGGCCTTGGAGACTAAATCTACGAAAAAGCAACCCCCTGGAGTCTTCTTACTTGCTTTCAGACTCTCTAAAATTGAAAGCAACCACGAGCATGAACTGTCCTGGGCTCGGAAAATCCACACGACAGTACCATTCCATCATTTCAGAGTCTTCTTATTTGCTTTCAGACTCCTTAAAATTGAAAGCAACCACGAGCACGAACTGTCCTGGGCTCGTAAAATCCACACGACAGTACCATTTTACACACACTTCTTCTAGTTCCTTAACCCATGAAGAAGTACCCTCCCATGCCTCCTGGCACTTTGATCTATCATCTCGGCAGCACCCCCAATCAGGTCGCCTTTGTTCAGAGTATTCTGCAGTCTCCTGCCATTGTACCACAGCTTGAGTCTCCCTCAGCCCAGTAACCTTCCCAGATCCAATACAGCTATGATCCATCTCCCCTTAGACAGTTTCATATGCTGCCAGATCATTTCCATTATCATACTCTGAACAAAGGAAGTTTGAGTCCACCCGCTCTACTTGCCCAGTTGTCCCCCCACAGTTTATCAGTTCTTCCATCAGTACTATCACATTTCGGTCTTGTACCTCGCGCTCCTGTCAAGGAAACATCATTGCCTTGCTAGGGGCAGGTCTCCCTCTGTCGACGACAGCTCCTCTATTCCAGAGGATAGGCCCAGAGGTCCCTACGCCTTGGACTTATCACCATCTGTGGTAGGTGCCTACGGATCATTCCGAGAGGAGACATCATTGCCTCTCCGAGTGGTTGTTCCTCACATGCTCGACTTCAGCACCTTGATCGCATCGTTGAGGATCGCGTAGGATTATATCCCATCAGTTTTTAGTCGAAGACCCCGGATTTCCCCCGACTCTAGCACATTGGTGAGTCACTTCGGAACGCCCAGTTGTATGTTCCTGAGGATGTCCGGGCTGCATTGGCGTTTGTATTCGGAAGCCATCCAGTTTCATGCTTCCTTGAGTACCCAGTTTCAGTTCCAGTTCAGTGTACCATGGAGAGTATGACCCCAGTCACTATGATCCAGCAGCTCATCAGTTCCTTTGGTACCACACTTAGTAGCACTGTTGATTGTTCCGGTGCACCAGTTCTGCAGTTCACACATGATCCGCTCAGCAGTATGTCCCAGATTTGTGTCCCCTCTGGACTCTTATGATGTACACAGTAGTCATGTATCTTACAGGTCCCCCTTTTTTCGGGCCTTACAGTTATATTTATGTATCTTGATACGAGCATGGGTATGCCCACCTCGTCTATATATTGAGATTATTCCTCAGTCAGTATTTGAGGTCATGTATATTTCAGGTCCCCATGTTTTGGACCCCATTGTTGTTATTATGTTATATCCTGATACGAGCATGGGAATGCCCGCCTCGTCCATATGATCAGATGATTCCTCATCCTTTATTGAGGTTATGTACTTTTAGTTCTTGCAGTTGTTCGGGATCGTTGTTCCGGGCTCCAGTTTGTTTCTTCTCTTCTCTCCACATCCCAGGAAAACCATTCATGACTTATGATGTCCATCGGCCATACGATGAGCTCCTGACCTCGCACATCAGGGGGCAATCTGTTAACACCCAAAAAGTGCTCACTAGCTCATTTACCACATTATATGACTCATTTGTCCATTTTCCTACCATATTTCCATTAAAAATCCCAAAAAACCCATTAAAAAGCCTCCAAAAGGCCTAAAATGCCTCCAAAAGGCCAAAAAAACCATCAAAATAGCCTAAAAAAGGCTAAAAAACCCCCTTTTCCTCCAAAAATAGCAAAAATCCCCTAAAAAGGGAATAAAAATATAAAATAATGAGGAAAAGGAGGAAAAAACCCTATACAGCTGCCGAAAACCATGTGTTTCCTAAAACCATGGGTCAGCACTCCACCACCAAAAAACTATAAATAGGTGATGGAGATCCCTTATTCCATATCCACAATCACAAGCACCCTTACTCTGCCAAAATCTCTCTCGAAACCCTAGTTCACCTTTGAACTATTTTCGCCTTGAGAGCCACCTTTGGCCTATCCCCAACATTGGAGAAGGAGAAGGAGCATTCAGAAGCTTGGAGCATCCTCTTGGACACTGCAAAGGGCTTCACCAACCTTGACACTCAAGGTAACATCAATACAAAGTCATTCTTTCATTTTGGTGTTTAAAGCTTCATGCTTGTCTTAGAAATAATTTAATTTTTGTTTTTTGTATAATTAGTTTAATATACTGAACTGCTACTAAGGAGTCCATTCTCCTTAGTAGGTGCTCATTGGCACAAGCTAGGGGTAAAACCCTAGCTACAGTCCAGTCATGTGCTTTGAAGCACCACTATCAATAAGCCATATATCTTCTCCAAGTGTTATAGATCCTGAGAGTGGAGAGAATAGAACATACTCTTCTGCATCTTCTTATTCATGCCCTTCTTCTCTTGAAGAAGGGCCTTTCTTCTTCTTCTTCTTCTTCTCTTCTAGATATTTTCTTGTGAGGCCTTTCTTCCTCTTCTTCTTCACTTTCATCTTCTACTAGGTGTGCTTGATGTTTTTTATGGTGGAATCCCTTCTTCTTTCCCTTTGAGGGACAATCCCTAGCAATGTGTCCTATTTTATGACAATTGAAGCATTGGAGTGTGGAAAACTTATTTCCCTGAGTAGTTCCTCTTTTCTTTTGAAATCTTTGTGGAGGTTGAGACTCCTTGTGACTATCATTCTTGAAGTAGGTTTTATTCCTTCTTCTCTTGGTGTGAGTGGCCAAGGCTTGGTCACCTTCTTTGAGCAAGGATTCTCTGTTAGCGACCCTAGCTTCTTCTTGGATTCAATCTTCCCATACCACATCAAACTTCATGCTTTCTTTTCTGGCACACATGGTTTGGATAAATGACTCCCATGGTCTAGTGAGACCATTTAGAGCAGTCATGACTAGTTCATCTTCATCAAGAGTATATTCAATGGCATCTAGTTGTTCCTTGAACTGGGAAACCCTTGAGAAATAATCTTGAATGGATTCTCCTTGATTCATCTTGGTGCTCTTCAATTGAGCTCTCACGTTCATCTTCCTATTGATGTTCTTTCCTTCATACATTCTTCCTAGGGCATCATACATTTCCTTTGGAGTCTTCTTGGATGCCACTTAGGGAATCAAGTGGTCCTTAATAGAATCAGCAATGATTATCTTTTCCCTAATCATGTCCTTCCTATATTTCTCTTTGGCTTCATCTTCTTCAAGTTCTGCAATCTCATCTTTAATATATTGGACAAGATAATTCTCTTCAAGAATGAGGCCAATTTTGTATTTCCATGCCCAGAAATTTTCTATACCCTCTAGCTTGTCTTCAAGCTTAGTCCTTGGAGCCATCTTCTCCAGGGGTCAAAGAGATTGAAGTTTCTCAAGAGATAGAATAACACTTAGCTGGAGATGTGCTTGATTGAATTGGAAGTTCTGGTTTGTTCTGCTTCTGGAAAATTCAACTTTTCACCTTCTAGAACTACAACAGAATTTCTGGTTTTCTGGTCTTCTCTTTTTTGGTTTACTGGTGCACAGGTGTGCATCTTTTCTGGTTCTCTGGTTTTCTGGTTTTCTAGTTTTCTGCACTTTTGGTCAAACTAGGGTTTGACTTTCCTGGATTTCTACCCAACCAAAAACCTCGATCCAGGGCTCAAAACTTCGATTTTGAGGAGGACTATCCATCCATGCAATCAGAATCCAAAAATACCAACTTTTGCATAAACCCTAATTTCTACCGAAGGAGGAGAGAGAGAGATTTTCACCTTGTGAAATATGTCCTATTCAGGCTAGCTCTGATACCATGTTAAGTTTATACTAATTTGACTAGAAAGATCACTGAAAGAAACAAAATCACAAGATAGACAAAGATTTTACCCTGGGAAACCCTCATGGGGTAGAAAACCCAGCAAATCTTTCCTCAATAAAGATGATCAACCAAATACAAGATGTAGTCCAAGACTAGAGCTCCTTCTCCTCCTCCTATGCAGACCTCTCTCTCACTTGTGCACTACTTTCCGAGTGATGAATGAGTAAGACAAGTGAGGAACATCCTCCTCTACTTATACTTGTTTCCCGACTGACTTTTTACCCTATGGGGCCGACCTCTCCTAAGAGAGTCTAATAACCCCTAATAAATTAACTCAGGGCCGACCCCCACATGGGAGATCTAATAACCCTAGTTACCACAATACATTGAAGGAATAAACATCTCCGTATATACAATAGAGTCACCTCGGAGGAAGGGAACATCTTCGGAATAATAAAGTACAAATATAATATTCTTAGAAGTTACAATATTTCAACAAGTTACGGGATATGGATAAATGTTGTATTGAAGCACTGGCTAAGATAATTGCATGAATGTATGACATATTTATTTATGTGTAAGAATTTGTTCTGAAAACTATGAGATGTTTCTAATCATGCAATTTAACTTGTTTTGTAGGAAAGATCGTATACCATCACCTACAAAAGACGGACTACAACATTTGTTTAGCAAAGATATCTATTGAAGATATTGAAGTTCCTAGGATTCGGCAAGAATGTCATGATCGAGGAGTATCAGTCGATCATGAAGAATGATGTTTGGGATGTGGTCCCAAGACCTGAAGGGAAGTCTGTTGTAACTTCCAAGTGGATATGCAAGATCAAGCATGCTACAGATGGCAGCATTGATAAATACAAAGCGATATTTGTAGGTCGTGGCTTCTCCGAGAAAGAAGGAAATGATTATGAAGAGAATTTTGATCATGTAGCTAGTTACACTTCCATCAGATCAGTACTTTCTCTGGCTGCAGTGATGAAATGGAAGATACACCAGATGGATGTCAAGAAAGCTTTCTTGAATGGTGTAGTCAAAGAGGAAGTGTATGTGGAGCAGCCACTCGGTTTTGAGACACATGACAGAGAGTCATATGTGTGCAGGTTAAAGAAATCCTTGTATGGCTTGAAGCAAGCTCCTAGGACTTGGTATGGTAGGATGGACAACTTTCTACCCAGTTTAGGCTTTACCAAGAGTAAAGCATATTCTAACTTTTACTACAAGGTTGAGGAAGGCAATCCAGTGATACTACTTCTATATGTGGATGACCTGTTTGTTATAGGAGAAGATAGTTTGATTGTTGATACAAAGAGGAAGCTTGATGCCAAGTTCGAGATGAAGGACTTGGGG
Source organism: Larix kaempferi (assembly GCA_027924585.1). NCBI lineage: Eukaryota > Viridiplantae > Streptophyta > Pinopsida > Pinales > Pinaceae > Larix > Larix kaempferi. The sequence continues at coordinate 2,576,539 of BSBM01000765.1, read as the reverse complement.
ATGATGCACTATTTTCTAGGCATGGAGGTGTGGCAGAGTGTAGATGGGATCTTCCTTGGACAAGGGAAGTATGCAGTAGAGATCCTGAAGAGGTTCAGGATGATGGAATGCAAGGCCATGGCCACACCTATCGCATCGAACCTGAAGCTTTTGTGTGATGCTTCATCTAATCCGGTTGATGTCACGATGTATCGTCAAATGATTGGGTCCTTGATGTACCTGACGAACACGAGACCAGATATTTGCTTTACGATGAACACATTGGGCCAGTTCCTGACAGATCCGAGGAGTGTTCACCTGGTTTCTATAAAGCATATTCTGAGGTACCTGAAGGATACAGTTGATTATGGGCTCAAGTATGATGTGAATCAAAAGTTTAACCTACAGGGTTATGTTGATTCAGACTGGGCAGGCACTGTTGTAGATAGGAAGAGCACTTCTGGGTGTTGCTTCAGTATGGGATCAGGTGTGATCTCTTGGTTTAGCAGGAAGCAATCCTGCATAGCACTGAGTACAGTCGAAGCAGAGTATGTTGTAGCTTGTTCGGATAGTTGTGAGGCAGTATGGATCAGGAATCTATTGTCTGAATTATTTGATCTCCTGTTGGAGGATACTGGTATCTTTTGTGACAACTAGAGTTGTGTGAAGTTGTTCGAGAACCCGGTGTTCCATGAACGGTCAAAGCACATTGAGATCAAATATCACTATATCAGGGATATGGTGTAGAAAGGAGCAGTGAAGCTCTTGTATGTTGTGATAGATGAGCAGGTTGCAGATGTGTTAACGAAAACACTAGCCAAAGTGAAGTTTAAATACTTCAGAGACAGGCTTGGTGTTCTTCATATTGACAACACTTCGAGGAAGAAGTGATGGACACATTTGCAGGAGCCATTCCAAGCATGGTGAGAGGAGGATCCTTCCCATGGATGTGGATATAAGCATTGGATAATGAGAATCAGGACAGTGCTCCAGTTACTGCTCTGTATATGCATCATGTTGGATGTTGGATATGATCAGTTGGATCATGTATATGTATATGCATCATGTTGGATGATGGATATGATCAGTTGGATCATGTATATGTATATGCATCATGTTGGATGCTGGATATGAGCAGTTGGATCATGTATATGTATATGTATCAGGTGGATACATTGTATGATCAGGTAGATCATGTATGTTGATATGTATACATTGTATGAGCAGGTAGATCATGTATGTTGATATGTATCAGGTGGATACATTGTATGATCAGGTAGATCATGTATGTTGATATGTATCAGGTGGATACATGGTATGCATCAGGTGGATGCATTGATGATCAAGATGATCATGCTATGATGACATGCATCAGGTAGATGCTTTGACATGATCAGATGGATCATGTGTGATAAGTTCGAAGACACAGATGCACAGTGCCTTTCCGACATGGTGGTAGATGTGTTCTCCCATGTGCGTTGATGTAAGTGCAGAGCCTTTTCGACATGGTGGTAAATGTGTTCTCCCATGTGCATTGATGTAAGTGAAGAGCCTTTCCGACATGGTGGTAGATGTGTTCTCCCATGTGCGTTGATGTAAGTGCAGGGCCTTTCCGACATGGTGGTAGATGTGTTCTCCCATGTGCGTTGATGTAAGTGCAGAGCCTTTCCGACATGGTGGCAGATGTGTTCTCCCATGTGCATTGATGTGAGTGTTGAACCTTTCCCGGATGGTCAGAGGAAATTCCTTCCATGCCGGTGAGTGTAAGTGTTGTATTGTGTGCATCTGGACTATGCTTCGTAGAGAATGAGATGATCATTATGATCATGAGTATCAAGATGATACTCCGTGGCCGTGGATAGGTTGTGCAATTACATGTAAAATATCCTAGGAGATCCAATAGTTTGAGAAGTATGCTCGTAATCAGTCCTGGGATGCTCTTTTGATATTTTGCTTAACGCACGCAATTAGTCTGGGGATCCACAGTATGACCACTGATGATGAATACCTACAGGTGGTGGGCCTACACCCAGCATGAAAAAGGATTGGCTTTGTAGAACTTCCTATGATTATTAGTTCAGATATTGATTGAGATAGCAGCAGCAGTGATGATGATGATGATTCGATGACGATGATCCAGAGAAGAAGACTTGTGCTAGCAGATCTATGTCGAGAAATACCTTCCTAGTTAAGAGGGAGTGTTGATGTATATGTAACTTCGGAATGTATTTCATCTATGTATTTTATTGTACTCCTATATAGATGTATTATTCCTCTATACGGAAGTGTCATCATTTGTATTGACAAGTTTCGCAAGTGTTGTAACTTGCTAATGGGTTATTAGACTACCTAGTAAGGGGTCGGCCCAGATTAACGTAACCATGGGTTATTAGGCTAAGTTAGGAAAGTCGCCCCACTGGTTTATTGGGAAGGATAGGACAAGTATAAATAGATATCGGGATATCTCTATTTGATCATCTCATTACTCACTCTTCTATCACTTGGAAAGTGGTGCACATGTGAGGAGGAGGATCAGCTGCTAGGAGAAGACTATCTCTTGTACTTTGGTTGTATCATTGTTCTTTCTGTCTCTGAGGAAGTTGTAGGGTTTTTCACCTTAATGGTTTTCCCCATTGAAACTCTGTGTGTCCATTGTCTTATGTGATTGTTTGATATGCTTGATACATGCTTGATATGATTGATATGTTGTACATATTATTCTCTCAATAAAGATCCTAGAGTATGTTGAATTAATGCTCAAAAATTAACAGAGTGCTATCCTCATTTGATTGTACATCCAAGTAAGTATGGAGCTCTGAAAAGGTGTGTCCAAGGAGAAGATGAATTTTCTGGGGTTCTTGAAGATAATTTATTGGGTTTTATTGAATATGTTCTAGATTCTTGAAGATGTTTTGAAGGATTTCTAAGGATGAGGAGGTGCATGTTGTGAAAAGGAAGGGATATTTTCTTCTAGGTTCTTCTATGTTTAAAAGTAGGTCCCTATGATGGAGGTGAAACAACCAGGGTTATCTTGCATAATGTAGAGTGAGACAATGTGATAGTTGTGAAGATTATCTTGCACAGTGCAGAGCGTGACATGAAAATTGGTGTGCAGTACATAAGCTAGGATTGTTGTGCATAGAGTAGAGTGCACATAGAAAAGTGCACAGAGAAGAGCATGACAAAACATAGTGCAACAGGTAAGGTGTCATATAGTACATCAATACAGAATTCAGGGATTTGGTGCTTCCTTCCAATTGGTGCTAGAGAATCCAGGGAGTTGGCGTTTTTTTCTAGTGGTGCTAAACGATCTAGGGAGTTGGTGCTTCCTTCTAGTTGGTGCTAGAGAATATAGGGAGTTGGTGCTAAAGAATATAGGGGGCTGGTACCTCCTACAAGTTGTTTCTTGTAAACTTGGGAGATTGGTGTCTCTAGTAGATAGGTCTATTCAAATAATTGCAATCATTTTTTTAGAAAGAACATCTTTCTATGGTTTTATTTCGTATTGGGTTTCCACGTTAAAATCTTATGTCTCTTGTATTGTGCATTTTTGTTTACTGCTGCTCAATGTGATTGAAGGCTACTAATGTGAATGGTAAATAAGTTTTGAAAGTTAAAATATGTCATATACTGATTCACCCCACCTAGTATAGATGAATATTCCAACAATTAGTTTTTTCAAACATTATACCAAACAATTATTATAGAAGCATGTACATTTTTCAATAGTAAATGTCAACCCTCAAGCATTTTATAAAGTTCAAATTGAGCAATACATTTATGTTAATCCCATTGAAAATTAAAAAAAATACAATTAATCAATGAGTTTTTTATCCTCCAAGGGGACATCTAAAGGCAGTCCCAATGCAATGTGTCTTTGGCAAGCGGTTGGTGGTCTACGAAAGTTATAGTTTATTAACAACTCGTCACCATGAGACGAAATACGTATTGCATGCACAACAAAAAATTTGGATACTTTCCTTCTCATAAATAACTCCTGGTCATTGGAGTGTTACCCATATGAACAATCTGCATAAAATAAAGAACACCTAAAACTATTTATGAACCTTGCAATGTTCCCATTAGTGTGTGGATGACGATAGATATATAATAGGTTCTTCCTATTAAAGTTTATAGAAGCATGAACATTCATGCCCATACTATACATGGAAATGTTATGTTTGTATTTAACAATAATCAAATAATCGAATCGACAAAAAACATGACCACAAATGGCATAAATGGTACTGACTGTTTGGGAGGAATGAGTGCATGTGAAAGGACAAACATCCCAAGATTTGTAGTGTCTATATTAGACTTGGAAATCATAAAATTATTACCACAAAAGGAGAATTCGGTTCCAACATAGGGAATAGGTAGAGAGATGACCAAGCACCATACAAAGCACGGTTGTTACATGTTTGGTATTTACTTTGCAAATGCATAGGAAGATAGAATTCATCGCTACCCCTCAACAATTGGACCAAACTTGGTGTGTATTGGGCCCTTTTTCTCTCAACTCATACAACTTTTTGGATATCCTAGTAGAGATGTTTTGGGTGGTATTGATACCATATTTTGGATCACTAGAAATTTTGGTTGACTGAACATAAGAAGAGGGGTTGGTCAATTTAGGATGAAACATAATTGTTTTGGATTCCAAAATTTCAAAAAATGAGCACAAGGAAGTGTTTCTACGTGTCTTTTATATATCACCTATTGGATTTTTTATTGCAGTAGGAAGTATTATACCATCAACATTGGGTAATCGATCATTAATATAATGGGTGAGTATGTCACGCTAAGGGTTATCCTTCAACCCTTGAAATTTTGAACTACCACATACTACTGGGGTGTCATAAAAGAGATTCATCTCGTGATGAATTACCATTGATGACCTATGAATTTGGTTGGAAGATGGCATGTTACAATTGGCAGGGTAAAGAGGTTGTCCATTTTTATCTACCAACTACTTGCAGTATCTTTCTCCTGATAAGAGTTTGTGGAATTTTGCAACTGGTGGAATATATTGTGCATCTGAAATCGATCCCGAATCAAGATCCTACAAAATTGAATGCATTATTATTCATATTCACATGGATAAATAACATAAATTCAATCAGAAAATAAAAATATAAATAAAATATGAACTTATTAGAGATGGAAAGGGGGCACTTGATGAACTTTGAACAATATAGAATGAGCTGGAATTTTAAGACTTGGTGTTAAATTTTGGGCATTAATTCACAATACTCTAGGATCTTTACTGAGAGAATAACATATACAGTATATCAATGCATGACAATCACAATAAGCATGACAAGCATCACAAGAATCAAAAGCATGAGAGACAAGAGACACAGAGTTTCCATGGGGAAAACCCTAAGGTGAAAAACCCCACAACTTCCTCAGAGATAGAGAGAGCAATGGCTCAACCAAAGTACAACCAAAATACACTGAGATAGTCTCCTAGTAGCAGATGATCCTCCTCCTCACTAGTGCGCCACTTTCTGAGTGAGAGTGAGTTACTTTTTTGAATGAATAAAATAGAGATCTCCGCTATCTATTTATACTAACCTTTTTGCCCAGTGACCTTATGGGGCCGGCTTGTCTAGCTAGGTACATCCACATTATAATATATATAATTCAGGGCCGACCCCACATGGTGGTCTAATAACCCATCGGCAAGTACACACACTTGCGACACTTGTCAATCCACATGATGAAACTTCCTTATAGAGGAATGACACATCTCTTATAAGGGTACAATAAATATATATAAAATACACAGATGAAATACATTCCGAAGTTACATATACATCAACACTCCCTCTTAACTAGGAAGGTATTTCTTGACACAATTCTGCTAGACAAGTTTTCTTGTCGGGATCATCGTCATCGATGCATCGTCATCATCATCGTCACTGTTGCTGCTATCTCAACCAATCTCTGACTGTACTCGTCATCAGAAGTTCTACAGAGCCAGTCCTTTTTCATACTGGATGTAGGCCCACCACCTGCAGGTCTTCATCATCATTGGCCATACTGTGGAATTCTCAGGACTTATTACGTGCGTCACAAAACCTGGTTGCAGCATCCCGGGCTATTACGAGCACACAGCTCTACCTGTAGGATCTCCCAGGAGCACATTACATGTGACCCATCACAAAACCTGGCTGAAGCATCCCAGGCTGTTACGAGCACACGGCTCTACCTGTCGGATCTCCCAGGAGCACATTACATGTGATCTCACCACAAAACATGGCTGAAGCATCTGAGGCCTTTTTCATCCTGTCCAGATCTCCCAGGAGCAAATTACATGCCATAGGACAAAACCTCACAAGAGCATCTTCCATATATCCCAGGGCACAAATTACATGCCATAGGCAAAACCTCGAAAGACTATATGCAGATCTCCCAGGGCACAAATTATATGTCCTCCCAAGCAAAACCTTGAAAGAGCATTTTCCAGATGTCCCAAGGTACGAATTACATGCCATAGGCAAAACCTCAAAAGACCATCTGCAAATCTCCCAGGGCACAAATTACATGCTTATCTGCACAACCTGTTCCACGGCCACAGAGTATCATCTGATACTCATCATACATCATCCTGATGTACACATGATCACCCTGATCATCATCACTGCAACATCCTGTTGCATGTCATCTGGAGAAGCTCGTCATCCACGATCATCCTGATCATACAATGCATCCATCTGATGCACACCAAGTATCTACCTGATACATATCATCATACATAGTGTATCCACCTGATACATAGATACATGATCCACACAATGTATCCATCAACATACATGATCTACCTGATCATACAGATAAATGGTCCAAGCATCCAACATGATGCATATACATACAAATGATCCAACCGATCATATCCAGCATCCAACATGATGCATACATACATATACATATAAATGATCCAACTGATCATATCCAGAATCCAAAATGATGCATACATACATATACATATAAATGATCCAACTGATCATATCCAGCATCCAACATGATGCGTACATACATATACATATAAATGATCCAACTGATCATATCCAGCATCCAACATGATGCATACATATAAAAATGATCCAACTGATCATACAAAGAAGAAACCAGAACATCATCCTGATGTTCATCATCCGGTGCTTACATCCACAGCCATGTGAAGGATCCTCCTTCCAACATGCTTGGAATGGCTTCAGCAAATGTGTCCATCACTTCTTCCTCGAAGTGTCCTCGATCTGAAGAATGCCAAGCCTCTCTCTGAAGTACTCGAACTTCACCCGGGCTAGTGGCTTTGTCAGCACATATGCAATCTGCTCGTCCGTCGCAACATATAGGAGCTTCACAGCTCCTCTCTGCACCATATCCCTGATATAGTGATATTTGATCTCTATGTGTTTCGACCTGTCATGAAACACTGGGTTCTCGGACAGCTTCACACAACTCTGGTTATCACAGAAGATACCAGTAGCATCCAACGGGAGATCAAATAACTCAGACAGTAGCTTCCGTAGCCATACTGCCTCACAACTAGCTGAACAGGCTGCAACATACTCTGCCTCAGCTGTACTCAGTGCTACACAGGACTGCTTCCTGTTAAACCAAGAGATCACACCTGATCCCATACTGAAGCAGCATCCAGATGTGCTCTTCCTATCTGCAGCACTGTCGGTCCAATCTGAATCAACATAACCCTGCAGGTTAAAATTTTGATTCGCTTCATACTTGAGCCCAAAATCCACTGTACCCTTTAGGTACCTCAGAACATGCTTTACAGCAACCAGGTGAACACTCCTTGGATCCATCAGGAACTGGCTCAATGTGTTCACAGCAAAGCAAATATCTGGTCTCATGTTCGTCAGGTACATCAAGGACCCAATCATCTGACGATACATAGAGACATCAATCGGCTCAGATGAAGCATCACATAGAAGCTTCAGATTCGATGCCATAGGTGTGGCCATGGCCTTGCAATCCATCATCCCTAATCTCTCTAGGATATCTATTATGTACTTCCCTTGACCAAGGAAGATCCCACCTGCACTTTTCCACACCTCCATACCTAGGAAATAATGCATCATTCCCAAATCTTTCATATCGAACTCAGCAGCAAGCTTCCTCTTAGTATCTGCAATCAATCTGTCATCTCCTATTAAAAATAAGTCATCCACATACAGGAGTAGAACCACAGGATTCCCTTCTTCAACCTTGTAGTAAAGGTTGGAATCCGCTTTACTCTTGGTAAAGCCCAAACTAGATAGGAAACTGTCCATCCTACCATACCAGGTTCTGGGATCTTGTTTCAAGCCATACAAGGCTTTCTTTAATCTGCACACATATGACTCCCTGTCATGTATTTCGAAACCGAGTGGCTGCTCCACATATACTTCTTCTTCAACTACACCATTCAAGAAAGCAGTCTTGACATCCATCTGGTGTATTTTCCATTTCATCGCTGCAGCCAGGGCAAGTACTGTTCTGATGGAAGTATACCTGGCTACAGGTGCAAAAGTTTCTTCATAATCTATTCCCTCTTTCTGAGAAAAGCCACGAGCTACGAATCTTTCCTTGTATTTCTCCACACTACCATCTGCAGCATGCTTGATTTTGTAAATCCATTTGGAAGTCACAACAGACTTCTCTTTAGATCTTGGGACAACATCCCAAACATCATTCTTCATTATTGATTGGTATTCTTCAACCAAGGCATCCTTCCATTCTTTCTTTTCTGCTGCTTCTTCATAACTGGAAGACTCTTTGTTCATAGTAGTGTCTTGAAATCTAGTTTCCTTAGGTTCTTCATAAACTTCGATCGATGCCTTCCTTGATTTGATGAATGCTGAGTTCTCATCAAATGTCACATCCCTGCTGACATCAATCTTCTTGAACCCTGGAAAGTATATTCTGTAAGCCTTCAAGATTCCACTATAACCCACAAAGATACCCTTCTTTCCTGAAGGATGTAGTTTGGTCCTCTTTTCCTTTGGGACATGAGTGAATACTGGACAACCAAATATTTTGAGATGGTTGACTTAAAGTTTCTTACCAGAAAAGACCTCTTCTGGTGTCTTGTTGTCCAATATCTTGTGGGGTGTTCTGTTTTGCACATATACAGTTGTTCTAGCTGCTTCTGCCCATAGATGCATAGGTAGATCCTGGTCATGCAGCATTGCCCTTGCTGCTTCCATGATTGTTCTGTACTTCCTTTCTACAACTCCATTCTATTGAGGATTATAAGGAGCAGTTAACTCCCTATTAATCCCTGAATCACTGCAAAGCTTCTTGAAGTCACCTGAGGTGAATTCTCCACCATTGTCGGATCTGAATGTTTTGATCTTCTTGTCAGTTTGATTCTCCATCAAGGTTTTGAATTCCTTGAACTTATCAAGCACCTCATATTTGTTCTTCAAGAAGTATACCCAAGTCTTCCTGGAGAAGTCATTAATAAATGAGACATAGTAAACATACCCACTTAGAGAACTGGATGACATAGGACCACATACATTTGAGTGGATGATTTCCAGGATGTCTTTTGCCTTGCTTTCACTGCTTGGGAAAGCCTTCTTAATGTTCTTACCTTTTGCACATCCTTTGCAAACACCTTCATGTTTGGTCTTGATTTCAGGAAGACCCTCTACATCCTTGCTTGCAATTGGAAGTGCTCTATAGTGCATATGAGCAAGTCTTCTATGCCAAAGTTCACTTGGCTCCATGTATTCATGTACCATGGCATGTTCATGTTGTCCCTTCAATTTATACAAACCTCCCTCTTGCTCTCCAATCACTACTGCATCATCTATGTTCTTTCCCTTTGGCCACATTAGGACTTGGCCATCCACAAATGCAACCCTCATGCCTTTTGTATCCAATGCAGAGATGGAGAGTAAGTTCTTCTTGAGCCCAGGTACATAAAGAACTTCTTTCATCTTCAAATATTTTCCAGAATCTAGGTTGTAGGAGGCTTCACCACTCCGTTTGATTGGGTATTGCTAATCATCCCCAAGTTTCACCTTATGGGGTGATTCATGTTCAGATAGATTCACAAACGATTCCTTAAACCCAGTTATGTGTTTGGAAGCCCCACTATCAATCAACCAATCATTACAACCATGGGAGATGGTACCTGTGAGAGCAGAGATCAGAACATACTCTTCTTCACTTGATGAGTTATCATTACTTTTTGCCCTAGCCTTATTCTTGGGTGGTTCATCATCCTCAGAAGCATGAGCATGAAACCTTCTTTTGCTTCCCTTCTTCTTCTTGTTGAAGATGTTGTTGCCCTTCTTGTTCTTGGGACAATTTATGGCAATATGTCCTTTCTCATTACAGGTGAAGCATATTCTTCTTTATTTGAAGTGATGTGAAGATTTCTTGGAGTGAGATGGCTCTCTCTTGGACTTCCCTTTCTTGGTGTGAGCTGTGAGAGCTTGATCTTCATTCCCCATCTTTTATTCTCGTGCCACAAGCCTTGCTTCTTCTTGTGAGCATTCTTCCCGTAGTCTACTGAAGGAAATCAACTTCTTTCTTGCACAGATTCCTTGAATGAAGGAGTCCCATGACCTAGGTAAGCCATTCAGAGTGGTCATGACAAATTCACCATTCTCTACCATTTCATCCACTGCTTCTAGTTGTTCCTTGATCTGGGAGACTCTTGAAAAATAAGATTGAATGGTTTCTCCATTCTAAAACTTTACCCCTTTCAATTGATTCCGTAGGGTCATCTTCCGATTTATGTTCTTCCCTTCAAATAGCTTGGTAAAAGAGTCAAACATCTCTTTTGGTGTCTTTAGAGAAGACACATGGGGTATGAGATGGTCTTTGATAGAATCAGCAATGATTCTCTTTGCGTTGACCAAGTTCTTCTTATGCAATACTTTAGCCTCTTCATCCTCTAGGATAGGGATGTCTTCTTTTATATATGAGTCCAACTCATTCTCTTCCAGGATTAACCCAATCCTATACTTCCAAGCTCGTAATTTATCAGCCCCTTCAAGCTTATCCTCAATCTTGGCGTGGTGAGACAGCTTAAAGAGTACTTCAAATGGAAACTTGATGAGTAGAGTCAATCTGCTATACTTCTTTTCCAAAATCTGTGGAGAGAACCCCAATAAACAAGAAACTCAAGTTTCCGTCACTGCAAAATGTCTTCTTCTCAGGTTAGCTCTGATACCATGTTAAATTTTGAGCATTAATTCACAATACTCTAGGATCTTTACTGAGAGAATAACATATATAGTATATCAATGCATGACAATCACAATAAGCATGAGAGACAAGAGACACAAAGTTTCCATGGGGAAAACCCTAAGGTGAAAAACCCCACAACTTCCTCAGAGATAGAGAGAGCAATGGCTCAACCAAAGTACAACCAAATTAAACTGAGATAGTCTCCTAGTAGCAGATGATCCTCCTCCTCACTAGTGCGCCACTTTCTGAGTGAGAGTGAGTTACTTTTCTGAATGAATAAAATAGAGATCTCTGATCTCTATTTATACTAACCTTTTTGCCCAGTGACCTTATGGGGCCGACTTGTCTAGAGAGGTACATCCACATTATAATATATATAATTCAGGGCCGACCCCACATGGTGGTCTAATAACCCATCGACAAGTACACACACTTGCGACACTTGTCAATCCACATGACGACACTTCCTTATAGAGGAATGACACATCTCTTATAAGGGTACAATAAATATATATAAAATACACAGATGAAATACATTTTGAAGTTACATATACATCAACACTTGGTCATTTGATATTATAAATTTGTCTCCCTGTATTTGAGCAAAATCAACAATCAATACATGTCTACATTCCTAAAATAAAATTTGGGAACCATATCACAATCTAAATTTCAATATAGTTTTGAAATAATTTTTTAAGAATATGGTGAGTTTAAGTAGCATATGTATACTGTGAAGTATTGTAATTGATGTGGTTATGTCCTAAAAGAGCATTTGAGATAAATATACCATTTTAATTTCAAAAATACATTCATAGGGATTTTTAATGCATTTGGTGAACTTTAAAAAACATAGCACATCAGTGCATCTAAAACCCTTAAACGCACTAGTGCATAGCAAACACAAATGCATCGATGCTAAACATCTGCAAATAAATCCACAAAACAAAATACACACTATGTTTGATAATATATATTTATATATGATTTTTTCAATATTATCACCATCTATGCACTTATTATATTATAACATACCAGTGCACTCCTATCTTTAATACACACCAGTGAAAGGAAAACGCAACACCAAGTTATCAATTTTGAGTATTTTATGTCCACCCAGTGCTTTGTGCAAACTATATTTCACCGGTGCTCCCATATAACACATGTGCATTGGTTCCCACATATATTACGAGCACACTAGTAGTCACGCATCGCAACATGAAAATACATTTTTTACATGTTTATTTTCCTATTTTATGCCCAGATGATGCGCTTTAAAACATATAACGCACCAGTGCAATCATATCTTACAAACACACCAGTTATGCAAAAAAAGAGGTACGGAGTTATATGTGAATGATGTGTTGTATATAAGGTCACACCAGTACACTTATGTATTAAAGCGCACTAGCATGCAAAAAACATGAAAAAACGCACAGGCTTTTTTTCCATGAGCTAAAAAAAGAGTGGGAATTTCTTTTTCAAAAAACTAGTTTGATAAATTGTTTCAAAAAAGAAAACCTAATCACTATTTCATTATTTTGTTGAAATTTCGAGGGGATAATTTTGCAAGAGAGATTTATCGAGGAGGACTTTGGAGAAACTGGATTTTTTCGAAGATTAGATTTGTAAAGTATGGTGAATCACACAAAATTTTGCATAGTATAAATTTCAAGTGTGTAAATTCTTATTATGGATCTCAATGCAAGATTTATTTATGTTCATATTAATATTTAGAGTAAATTTTGAAAAAATAAAATATTTTCATAGTTACCTTCAACACAAGACCCTTTCTTTCTTGTTGCTTCCTTTATTTTACGTGGTTGCAAAATTTAACATTTGGGTTTAACTCCCTTTATTATTTCACAATTAGGGTTTTTGTTTTTAGGCACTTTATATTTAATGTGTTTGTTCTTCTGTAAATAAGGCTTTGTGCATCTGATGCAATGGGACCACTTATTGTATTAGATCCCAAACCGTGTCCATGTTAGTCTTTTTTCTAAAAAACTCTTTTGTTGTTTTTTATGCGGATAGTTCTATAGAATGCACCGATGTGATTTTAATAAATATTTTTGATGCACCGATGTGTATATAATGTATACACATCGGGGAATTTTTATTCATAAAGCACATCGATATGACATACTACATTTTGAGCTGGAATTTATGTAATATATTTGTATAATATATTTAGAAGATTCTAGATTTAAAAGTCTAGGTTGTTTATTGATATAAAATGTGTGATACAAGTTCAAGGAACAATAATTATAATCGACACAATGGGAGCACATCCAAAAAAGTAAAGGAGGCAAGTTCTTTGTAATTTAAATACAAAATTAATATGTTTGAATTATATGTAAGTTTTACTAATGTGTATTGGTTAATGTGTGTCATGTAGAACCAAAAAATGAGGAAACTCAATAATATTTTTTGCAATCTAAGTGCAAAAGACTGTAAAACCTTGATGGAAAAGTTGCAGAGGGATGAATTACGTGAATACAAAAGTAATCAATATGATTTTTTTCTTTGAATTTTCAGTAATAATGTACTTAAGAATATTCGCTAACATGTTGCAAACAATCTATTTCACATTTGTTGAATGTTCTGTAGGGACCAAAAGCAAGGGAAGGGAATGTCATCTTAATAAAATAAAAATTATGGAAGATATAAATGATGATGAATTGGTCCTTTGCTCATCTGGAGTGATTATAGAAGTTAATGAAATGGGAAAAAAATTGTAAACAACTATGAGGGATATAGTGGAAAGAATGTACTTTCTGCTTATAGTACAAAAATCAATCCAATGACCCCAAGAATCAAGTTATATTTAAACTACAGGAAGCATTTCCGGAGCAATGGTCAATGAGATCTATCAGACTTGCAATAGCAAAAACATACAACAACAAAAAATAATAATAATAAAAAGTTATATTCCTTAACATGTTTTTTCTAGAATATGTATATACTACTACAAAGCATTCCTTTATTAACATTAATTTTGCTATATTTACTTTTCATATCAATATAAAAATAGTTTAACATCATTTTAATTTTTTAGGAATATTATGAAATTCTTGAAGGACAAATGAGGTGATATACAAAAAATGCCAGTAGGGATGTCTAGAAAAGTGTACAAGGAGATGGTCACATAAATGGACATAATTGCATCTTAGGAGGAACCATTTCAACAACAATTTGCTTCAAATTATGCAGTCGTTGATTTTTTCTATTATGTACATATAATTAATTGATTTAGCATTAAATATAAATTTTCAATTGCTTTGTTGCAGAAAAGAAAACAAAATGGAACCCATTCAACACATAAGACAAGATGACAAGGAAAAAAAGGGTTGATTGCAAAATTTGTGAGTAATTTGTGATTTCCTTATAACAACTTATGATTTCATATTTGATGTGATATTTATATTTTAATTTTTTTAACACCGGCCATCATTGGATGTCTTCAAAAAGGTGCTAACATACAAAGAAGAGCCATCAAAAGAATTTATTGACATTGGGTTAAGTATGGGTTGTGAGTATATGTTGGCGTATCAAAAATTAATTGTGGAATTTGTAAGTATATATGTTGTTTTTTACTTCTCTCATTTTATAATTAATGGAATAACAAAAAAAAAAAATTAGATTAAATCCATGATTTGTGCTTGGGTATAAAACTTTCAGGAAACAAAGTATGGAGAGGATCCAACATAAGAATTGTTGAGAGATGACATGAGATTTTGGTTTTGAAAGAATGTGTGTCATTCATGACACAATTCTTGCTATGGTATGACTTTCAATTTACAAAATCATGTACATGATCTATTTTTGCATTATGTCCACCAATGTAGATACATTCATTACACTTTATTTGTATGTTTGTAGATGGAATTTGAAGAGGAGGAACACAATGGAGGAAATCAACAAAACATTCAGCCAAAAAAGCCAAGTCACACAAGTAGGTCGAGCATTGACAAATAGTTTCAACAAAGAATGATTATCAATATAATTGGATGTTAATGCAAGTTGTTGTATGTTTTGAAATAATTGTCTATGAAAATCAAACATTTTGTATAATGTATTGGACATAGTGTCCCAATTGAAAGACAGTGGGTTACAAATAAGTGTAACAATTTCATATTAACTTGTTTTTATTATTTTGGACCTTTATGTTGTTCCATTTTGTATGAAAAGGGACCTATTATTCATATATAATAAAATAAGTTTCTTATTTTGAAATTTTACATCGTTGAATGAATATATGTATGATTATGTCAACAGTGTCAAGATATTTGTGACGTTGATATTGAGTGATGTTGTCATTTATGTCAAAGTGATAATGATGATGTGGAAGTAATGTTGAAGATGTACCAATGATGATGAGGAGGAGGAAGTAGTAGAAGATGGTTGTTTGAGTAATGTTTGATTAAGTCTTGTGAAGTCATGAAGATAAGGCAATAAGAAGGATTGAAGCCCCTAAAAAATATATTGAAGAAGAATCTTTGACACAAGTGTATATAACTCCAAATTGGTCCCCTTATGGTGTAGCGGTTAGGAATATCTCTCATGAGAAGACACTTTGAGTTGTACACAAATAGGTCAAGCTCTTAAAGAAGTCCCTAAGGTTGTTCCCAAGTAATGTTGGTGTAAAATGTGAAGAAACCCCTAAAATAATGGTGTTGGGTCCACATGACTAGGATTATTGGTCCATATGACTATCATAAGTACCCCCCAAAGTATTAAGGATTAGTCCACAAGACCATGATGGTGTGAAATATGAAGAAATCCCCAAATAAAAGGTGATTTGGTCCACAACCACAAAAATAATGGTGTTGGGTCCATATGAACCCGAAATGAATAAAGAGTTGGCCACTTAAGTATGATGATGAGGAGATGGCCCAAAATCCCCTTTGATGAAATAATGAAGTAGGAAAGAAGGCAAGTTATATTTCTTTAATGAAGACCATTATGTGGGGATTAACCCTTTGAAGCAACCCTTGAAATATGGAAGTCCAAGATTTAAGGAGAAGTTAATTTTGAAGTCACTCTTGAAAGATGGAAGATTGAATATTTACAGAGAAGTTAAGTAACCCTTGAATTATGGAAGTTCAATATTTAGGGAGAAGTTAAATTTGAAGTAAAACTTGAAGCATGGATTTAAAGAGAAGCTAACATTCACGTACCCTTTAAAATATGGAGATCCTAAATTTAATGATAAGTTATACATTGGCCTAAAATAAGCTACAAGGCATCTTCAAAGGTATAAAAAGGATATGAATCTTGTCATTTCATCATCAAATTATAGCTCTTCTTCTCTTATGCGAATTTCTAAGGAGGACAAGAGGGAAAATGAGAAGTTTTGAGGAGGATCAAGTAGTTTCATGAACACTTGCATAAATTTCTCATACGGTATCGGAATTGCAAACTCCTTGTTGTAAGGGCTATGTGATGACATGATCTATAGTTTCTTTTGGTGAAGGGTTTATTTCTTGTTTATTCATCTTGTAAAAGGTATGGTTCTTCCTTATGGGATTCTCTTGTGATGATACATGTCTCTCATGGACTAGGGTCCATCTTGTTAGCTTGAAAATGGTATGAATCTTGGACATAAAGCTTCTCTCTTGGTGAATCTTGTTGAACATATTGCATATATTATGATGATACTTGCGTAGATTATGGTGATGATCTTGGTATAGATTATGGTGATGATATTGGTATAGATCATGGTGATGGCATAGATCATGATGATGTTATTGGCATATATTATGGTGATGATCTTGGTATAGATCACGGTGATGGCATAGATCATGATGATGTTATTGCCATATATTATGGTGAATATCTTGCATATATTGTCGTGATCTTGCATAGATTATAGTGAACTTGATATATTATGGAAATTATGGTGATGATCTTGGCATATTTTATGGTGATGTTTTCATGGATTAATGTGATGTTATTGGCATGATATAGTGTTCATCTCTTGGAATGACCTAGGGTTTGAAGGTGATAATAATGTTAAACGTTTGAAGAAGCAAACAAATGAAGTCTATGGGTGATTGTTTATGGGATTTTATTACACTTTTTGGAGGCATATTTTTGGTTCTATTCAATTAGGTTTTGTTGCTTTTTTGAAGACTATCTTGGAAGAAGTTGCTTGCAAATTTGGAGCATGTACAGGTTGAGATTGTGATAGTGATAGTGACAATGATAGTGATAGTAATAGTGACAGTGATATAGGTATAGGTTGACAGAGATAGTGATACATGTACAGGTTGACAGAGACATGATACAAGTATATGTTGACAAAGGTAGTGATATAGGTATAGGTTTACAAAGACAACGATACATGTGTAGGTTTTCAGAGATAGTGATACAGGTACAGGTTGAAAGAGACAGAGACATAGGTACAGGTTGACAGATATAGTGATACATGTATAGGTTGACAGAGGCAGTGACAGGGGAATGGGAATAAAGACAATGATAGAGATGGGTTGACATTCTTATTCATATCAAGGTGGCAGGACGGGGAATGAACAAGAGATCAAAGTCTCCTTCATGTTGGTGCTTGAAAAGTGTGAGTTGGTGCTCACAAAGGGGGTTGGTTCCTCCTTTTAGTTGGTGCTAGAGAAATTGGGGGGTTGTTTCCTCCTTCGAGTCGGTGTTGGTAAATCAAGGAGTTGGATATTCCTTTAGTTTGGTGCTTGTAAATTAGGGGGGTTGGTGGATCCTTCCAGTTGGTACTTGTAAACCAAGGAGTTGGAGCATCCTTTAGGTTGGAGACTGTAAATCAAGGAGTTGGTGTCTCCTTCCAGTTGGTGTTGGGGAATCTTGGAAGTTAGTGCTTCCTATGAATGTAATCTTGTAATTATATAATAAAAGCATTATGTAATTTTTCTCCCATTTGGATTTCCATGTAAAAATATCTTGTTCATTGTGTATGATTTTATGTGATGATGAATTCCATTGTTAATTGTTAATGTTACATGTTCCATTTTGAAGTTTGAAATGGTAAAAAATGCTCAATATTGATTCACCTCCAAGTATTGGTGTATATTCCAACAATAATGTGTGGCGTTCATGACACAATTCTTATTACGGTACACTTTTCAATTTACAAAATCATGTACATTATCTATTTTTTCATTATGCCCACCAATGTAGCTACACTCATTACACTTTATTTTTATGTTTGTAGTTGGAAGTTGAAGAGGAGGAACACAATGGAGGTAATCAACAAAACATTCATCCAAATAACCCAATTCATGCAAGTAGCTTGAGCAACAGTTTCAAAAAAGAATGATTATCAATATAATTGGTGTTGATGTATTTGTAACTTCGGAAGATATTCACTTGTATATTGTATGTATTACATTTGTACTTTATTGTATCCCCAATAGAGATGTATTATTCCTCCAATTGGAAGTGTCGTCATTTGTAAGTCTCGCAAGTTACATTGTAAATGCCGTAACTTATATTTGATGGGTTATTAGATCACCTTGGTGGTGTCGGCCCTATATGAGCCATGTGTGTTAAAGGGTTATTAGACCACCCTAGTGGGGTCGGCCCAATCAGCATTATGTTAAGTGGTTAAGTTGGGGCCAAACTAGTTAGAGTTAAAATTCAAGTGAAGTAAAGTATAAATAGAGGATGTGTGATCCTCATTTAACACATTCACTCACTTCACATTACTGAGAGAGAGGAGGAGTGTGCATAAGTGGAGGAGGAGTAGCTACTGCAAACATTTATCTTTTGGGGTTTGATATTTGTAATCTTTGTATTGGTGCTTAGTCTATCTCTGAGGAAGTTGCAAGGTTTTTCACCTTCTTGGTTTTCCCTTGCGAAATGCTTTGTGTCCATTGTCTCTTGTGATTGTTATGTTGTGCATGTTATTCTCTTAGTGATCCTATTGAATGAAATTATTGAAAAAATAACATGGTATCAGAGCTGACCTAAGAAGAAAAAATTGTGCAGCAGAAGAAGCTAGGGCTTCTTGATTTTTTGGTTTTCTCTCCATGGGTCATCAAAGGCAAGAGGAGGCTAGACTAGAGAAGGGCTTTGCAATAGAAAAACCTAGTCATCTTGGCACTTTCGCTATAAATCCATTTCCGATAAGGTTCAGGATCTAAAACTTTTACATGTCTAAGATAACATCCCCATGTACCTTGTGTCCGAAGTACAGCATCTGATTCGATGTAATTTCTGATTTCTGATCCAGACAAATTAGGGTTTCTGCCTCTTCCAGATATTAGTCATAAACAGGTGACCTAGGGAAAAAGGTCACAACTTTTGATAAGAATATCCAAATGAAATTATGTAAAAAGAGAAAGTAAGAGCACGGACACTAGTTTCACAGGTCTGAGTTTCAGAGTCCGAAGTTGAACTAGTGACACGTGGCACTCCGTACAAGTTCGCTATCATGTTTTATCCCATAAATAGGTCACATTGCGACACTTGGAATAACTCTCCCTTGGATAATCCAATTGAGCTCAAACCTATGGGGTTGGAAAGATAATAGGAAAAGCTACAACAGGTTGAAGTTTCAGACCCTGAGGATCCGAAATTTTTGAGTTACGCCAGAAACATTACAGTCAATTCTGGAAGGTGAAATTTTGGAATTTCCACACCAGCTTGCTCATCCAGTTCTCAGCATTTAAGTGGTAAGAGCTAAAAATTTATATTTCCATTTGAAGTACTCTTTAAAATGTCTCACCACACCAAGCGTGAGGATAAGATTGAAGGGGTTGATAAGTTATGAGCATGGAAGTGTAGGATTGGGTTAATCCTAGAAGAGAATGAATTGGATACCTACATAAGCCAAGAGGTTCTAGTTCCAGAGGGAGATGAGGCTAAGGCCTTACACAAGAAGAAATTGTTCAAGGCTAAGAGAATCATTGTTGATTCTATCAAAGACCATCTCATACCCCATGTGTCTTCCCTAAAGACACCTAAGGAGATGTTTGACTCCTTGACCAAGTTGTTTGAAGGAAAGAACATAAATCGAAAGATGACTATGTGGAACCAATTGAAAGGGGTAAAAATATAGAATGGAGAGACCATCCAATCCTACTTTACTAAGGTCTATCAAATCAAAGAACGACTTGAAGTTGTGGATGAAGTAGTGGAGAATGGAGAAATTGTAATGACCAGATTGAATGGCCTACCTAGGTCATGGGACTCCTTCATCCAAGGTATTTGTGCAAGAAAGAAATTGATCTCCTTCAGTAGACTATGGGAGGAATGCTCACAAGAAGAAGCTAGGATTGTGGCCTGAGAAGAAAATATGAGAAGTGAAGACCAAGCTCTCACAACACACACCAAGAAAGGTAAGTTCAAGAGGGAGAAACCTCATCACAAGAAATCTTCTCACTTCCATCAAAAGAAGAAAGATCTCTCTCGCATTAGATGCTTCTCTTGTAATGAGAAGGGACACTATGCCTCAGAATGTCCCAAGAATAATCAAGACTTCAACATCAACAACAAGAAGAACAACAAGAATAGATATCATGCTCATGCTGCTGAGGATGATGAACCTCCCATAAAGAAGACTAGAGCAGAAAGTGAAGACTCTTCAAGTGACGAAGAATATGTTCTAATCTCTGCTCTCACAGGTACTATCTCACATGGGTGTAATGATTGGCTTATTTATAGTAAGGCTTCCAAACACATGACGGGATTTAAAGAATATTTTATGGATCTATCTGAACATGAGTCACCTCATAAGGTAAAACTTAGGGATGACTATTAATATCCTATAAAAGGAAGTGGTGAAGCCTCCTACATGTTAGACTTTGGGAAGTCTTTAAAGATGAAAGATGTTCTATATGTACTTGGACTCAAGAAGAATCTTCTCTCCATATCATCTTTGGATGCAAATGGAATGAGAGTTGCATTTGTGGATGGCCAAGTACTCATGTGGCCAAAAGGTAAGACCATAGATGATGCAGTAGTGATTGGAGAGCAAGAGGGAGGATTGTACAAATTGAAGGGACAACCTGAACATGCCATGGTACATGAATCCATGGAGCCAAGTGAACTTTGGCATAGAAGGCTTGCGCATGTACACTATAGATCACTACCAATTGCAAGCAAAGCAGTAGAAGGTCTTCCTGAAATCCAGTCAAAACATGAAGGTGTTTGCAAAGGATGTGCAAAAGGAAAGAACACAAAGAAGGAATTTTCCAAGCAGTGAAAGCAAGGAAAAAGGAATCTTGGAAATCATCCACTCTGATGTATGCGGTCCGATGTCATCCAGTTCTCTGAGTGGGTATGTATATTATGTTTCTTTCATTGATGATTTCTCTAGGAAGACTTGGATTTCTTTCTTAAAGAACAAAGATGAAGTATGCAACAAATTAAAGGAATTCAAAGCCTTGATAGAGAACCACACTGAAAAGAAGATCAAGACCTTTAGATCCAACAATGGTGTAGAATTCACTTCAACAGATTTCAAGAAGCTATGTAGTGATTCAAGGATTAAGAGGGAGTTGACCACTCCTTACAATCCACATCTGAATGGAGTTGCAAAAAGGAAGCAAATATTAAGAGGGAGTCCACCCAACAAACAAACAAAGATAAGTATTTGAATTGTCATTTCTTGTATATATGATTGTTTAAATAATATTGTTCAATGATGTATATACTTATGTTCCTAGACTTAGGTTGTGTATGATGCATATTAGAATAATTGCATTAAATGAACAGTATACTACTAATATGCATGTAATGGGTAAGTGGCATATGGTACTGTACAACATTCCATTGCTACTTATCTAGAATGAAACCTATTTGCTGACATGTTGGGAGTAGTGCAAACTCTTAACAATGTTCTGGTAGAGATGGAAGGCATCTAGAAAGTTACCGTATGAATACGGTATATGGATGAATGTTGTATTGAAGCATTGGCTAAAGATAAATGCATGATTGTATGACATATATTCTTATCTAATATTTTGTTCTTAAGACTATGAGAAGTTTCTAATCATGCAATTGAATTTGACTTGTAGGAAAGATCGTGTATAATCACCTACAAAAGAAGGACAATGACATTTGTTCCAAAGAACAATGGACGAAGTTCAAGAAAACTGCCTATTGAAGATATTAAAGAATCTGAAGTTCCCAGGATCAAGGCTGCAGTAATGGAAGGATGCCATGATCAAAGGAGTACCAGTCAATCATGAAGAATAATGTTTGGGATGTGGTCCCAAGACCAGAAGGGAAGTCTGTTGTGACTTGCAAGTGGATCTATAAGATCAAGCATGCTGCAGATGGAAACATAGAGAAATACAAGGAAAGGGTTGTGGCTCGTGGCTTCTCCTAGAAAGAAGGGATAGATTATGAAGAAAATTTTGCACCTGTATCCAGATACACTTCCATCATAACAATATTTACTCTGGCTGCAGTGATGAAGTGGAAGATACACCAAATAGATTTCAAGACAGATTTCTTGAATGGTGTAGTCGAAGAGGAAGTGTATGTGGAGCAGCCACTCGGTTTTGAGACACATGACAGGGAGTCATATGTTTGCATATTGAAGAAATCCTTATATGGCTTGAAGCAAGCACCCAGGACTTGGTACGGCAGGATAGACAGCTTCTTGTCCAGTTTGGGCTTTACCAAGAATAAAGCTGATTCCAAACTTTACTACAAGGTTGAGGAAGGTAATCCAGTGATACTCCTACTATATGTGGATGACTTGTTTGTGACAGGTGAGGATAGGTTGATTGCCAACACGAAGATAAAGCTTGCTACTGAGTTCGAGATGAAGGACTTGGGTATGATGTATTACTTTCTAGGTATGGAGGTGTGGCAGAGTGTAGATGGAATCTTCCTTGGACAAGGGAAGTATGCAGTAGAGATCGTGAAGCGGTTCGGGATGATGGACTGCAAGGCCATGGCCACACCTATGGAATCGAACCTGAAGCTATTGTGTGATGCTTCATCTAAGCCAATTGATGTCATGGTGTATCGTCATATGATTGGGTCCTTGATGTACCTGACGAACACGAGGCCAGATATTTGCTTTGCAGTGAACACATTGAGCCAGTTCCTGACGAATCTGAGAGGTGTTCACCTAGTTGCTGTAAAGCATATTCTGAGGTACCTGAAGGGTCGGTTGATTATGGGATCAAGTATGATATGAATAAAAATTTTAACCTGGAGGTTTATGTTGATTCAAATTGGGCAGGCAGTGTTGCAGATAGGAAGAGCACTTCAGGGTGGTGCTTCAGTATGGTATAAGTGTGATCTCTTGGTTTAGTAGGAAGCAGTCTTGCGTAGCACTGAGTACAGCCGAAGCAGAGTGTGTCGCAGCTTGTTCAGCTAGTTGTGAGGCAGTATGGCTAAGGAAGCTACTGTCTGATTTGTTTGATCTCCAGTTGGATGCTACTTGTATCTATTGTGACAACCAGAGTTGTGTGAAGTTGTCAGAGAACTCGGTGTTCCATGACAAGTCGAAGCATATCGAGATCAAATATCACTATATCAGGGATATGGTGCAGAGAGGAGCAGTGAATCTCCAATATGTTGTGACAAATGAGCAGATTGTAGATGTGTTGACCAAACCACTAGCCAGAGTGAAGTTTGAGTACTTCATAGAGAGGCTTGGTGTTCTTCAGATAGAAGATACTTCAAGGAGGAAGTGATGGGACACATTTGTAGGAGCCGCTCCAAGCATGGTGGTAGGAGGATCCTTCCCATGGATGTGGATGTAAGTGTTGTGTGATGAGCATCAAGACGATGCTCCAGATGATATGCATCAGGACAATGCTATGATGATGATCAGGATGATCATGTGATGATGATGAGCATCAGGACGATGCTCCAGATGATGTGCATCAGGATGATGCCATGTATATGATCAGGGTGATCATGTGATGATGATGTGCATCAAGATGATGTACTATATGATGATGATTCGTACAATCATGAGTATCAAGTTGATACTCCATGGCCATGGACAGGTTGTGCAATTGCATAGAAAAGATCCTGGAGATCCGGACAGGTTCTGCTAGGAACGGAAAAGATTCTGGGATGCTCTTGAGATATCTTGCAGGATGCAAGATACTCTTTTAAGGTTTTGCAAGGGTCGCATAGAAAGGATACTGGAGATCCAGACAGGTTGTGCTAGGCACGGAAAAGGTCCTTAGATGCTCTTTAGATATTTTGCAGGATGCAAGATACTCTTTTAAGGTTTTGCAAGTTCACATGTAAAAGATCCTGGAGATCCAAACAGGTTGTGCTAGGCACGGAAAAGTTCCTGGGATGCTCTTTAGAGATCTTTCAAGTTGGAAGATACTCTTTTAAGGTTTTGTGAAGGTCACATGTAAAAGATCCTGGGAGATCCGATAGGTTGAGCAGTAAGATCGTAAAATTCCTAGGATGCTCTTTCAAGGTTTTGTTGACACGCGTGATCATCCCTAAGGATTCCACAGGATGGCCAGATATGATGAAGACCTACAGGAGGCTAGTCCTACAGCCAACATGAAAAATGGATGGCTCTGTAGAACTTCCTATGACGACAAGAATTGAGAGATAGCACCAGTGATCGAGATGACGAGTACAGCAGTAGTGACGATGATGCTCTGTTATCCAGTGACGATGATTCAACTCTAGAATTGAAGACTTGTGCCTATATGTATTGATGACCCATGTCAAGAGAATACCTTCCTAGTTAAGAGGGAGTGTTGATGTATTTGTAACTTCAGAACATATTCACTTGTATATTGTATGTATTACATTTGCACTTTATTGTATCCTCAACGGAGATGTATTATTCCTCCGATTGGAAGTGTCGTCATTTGTAAGTGTCACAAGTTACATTATAATTGCCGTAACTTATATTTGATGGGTTATTAGACCACCTTAGTGGGGTCAGCCCTGTATGGTTCATGTGGGTTAAAGGGTTATTAGACCACCCTAGTGGGGTCAACCCAGTCAACATTATGTTAAGTGGTTAAGTTGGGGCCGACCTAGTTAGAGTTAAAATTCAAGTGAAGTAAAGTATAAATAGAGGATGTGTGATCCTCATTTAACACATTCACTCATTCACTCACTTCACATTAGTGAGAGAGAGGAGGAGTGCACACAAGTGGAGGAGGAGTAGCTGCTACATACATTTATCTTTTGGGGTTTGATCTTTGTGATCTTTGTATTGGTGCTTATTCTATCTTTGAGGAAGTTGCGGGGTTTTTCACCTTCTTGGTTTTCCCCAGTGAAATGCTTTGTGTCCATTGTCTCTTGTGATTGTTATGATGTGCATGTTATTCTCTTAGTGATCCTATTGAATGAAATTATTGAAAAACTAACAATTGGATGTTAATGCAAGTTGTTGTAAGTTTTGAAATAATTGTCTGTGAAAATCAAACATTTTGTATAATGTACTAGACATAGTGTCCCAATTGGAAGAAAACATGTTACCAATAAGTGTAACAATTACATATTGACATTTTTATTATTGTGTGCCTTTATGTTGTTCCATTTTGTATGGAAAAGGGCCTTGTATTTATATATAATAAAATAAGTTTCTTATTTTGAAATGTTACGTCGTTGAATAAATATATGTATGATGATATCAACATAGTCAAGAGATTTGTGTCATTGATATTGAGTGATGTTTTCATTGATGTCAAAGTGATAATGATGATGTGGTAGTATTTTTGAAGATGCTAAATATTATGGAATCTATTTAATCCTTTGAGTGGACTTCTTTCTCTCATGTATTCAGGGAGTTGAAATCATAGTCAGACTCTCTTTCCAAACAAGCCCTCTTGCTTGATGAACGGTCCTTTTCTTTTTATGAATTCTACGATGGTATAGAACAAGAAGATAAGGAGTTTCACTTATATCTTTTATTATGGGTCTTTGAGCTATATGCAATAGTGTTTTGGAGCATGATCAAGTAGTAGATTCAGGTTTGGTATATACAAGAGAAAGAAAAAGGTCTATGTTTGCAATTTATCATTTTTTTTGTATGATGTCCAAAGGGGACGTAAGGGCCAGGTTTGTTTCTCTGTATGTTTTGGAAAGATCAAAAAGAATTTGGAATTAATTAGTTTTGTAGTTCTTGGAATAGTTCTATGTATATTCTTTTTTTAATATAAATAATTTTTTCTGGGAGAAAAAAAATGTATTATTACCAAGGAGACCTAGTTTTATGATCATCTCATATTTTCTTGTACATTTGATACATTGTATAAGGAGGTTACCCCTGGAATATGCTTTGTATTCATCTCTTTATTTCATTATTAAAGTGTTGGGTTACTCTTTCTTTTTATTTTTATGTTATTTGGGGAATTTGGTGCAAAATCCAATTGCACATTTAGTTGCGTAGTAAGTAAAATGCATTAAAAAATCAAGTCATCAAGTTAAAGAAATTCCCAACCAACTTTCTTGGTGTCCTCACTTCCATATTTAACCTTTATTATGTTTCCATCCATCCATAGTGGTGAAAATTAGAAATTATTCTTGTTCTAGATTCTAGATGCAACCATTGATTCATTACAACAACAACAACAATGCCAAAATACTGTCATAGAAGACATTGAGATTTGTGGGGATGTATGAAATTTGAAGTGCTAAATAATTGAGATAAAGCCTACACTATATGTTAACAAAATTTGTCATTCAATTCAAGATGGTTCTCCTAAAGCTACAAATTATCACGTGAGGTTATCCACTAACACCAGTTTCTTAAAATTTGTGTTATTTGTTTAAGTTGACAATGAGGATTAGTAACAATGAAATATATTTGTACATGGAATATATTGCAAATGAGAAAAAATTGGATGAATAAAATCTTTCCACGTAAATCGTCTCAATTGTTTAGGTAAAAATCAACATAATATTTTGTTAGTGTAAGCTCTTTCAAGTTAAGGCCATAGCTTCTAGTTTTAGAGAGTTGGTTCATCAGTAATATAAATTTTAATTTTGTAATAAAATAAGTAATATAGCATCATATTCATAATTGTTTCTATTCAACATTTTTTTTCAAGGAACAACCTTGTGGAAAACCTTCCAAGTACTTCCCTATGATTTATGGATGGTAAACAGGGTAAACCATCGACCCTAATTACAAAGCCTAACCTCAAGGGGATCAAGAGAGACAAACTAGTGACCTCCCCGACTTTGGGGGATCTCATGTCTGTCTCATGACTGCTTGATCTAACCCTCGAGGCTTCTTTGCCACTCACCATTATATCCAAACTAAGTCATTAATAAATTTTCTGACTTGAAGAATTGAAATCTCTATGGGTTTAAAACTCCTTTGACTATCCTTCTCAACCTAATTAGTCGAAGGATATAAAGACACCAAGCTAATAGAATCTTATCACTACATGAATTATGATATTATAGCATGTGCACTAATACCTAGAGAAAGGACTTATGATCCATTCATCATAATTACAATTTATGTATACTCGAGGTTATCTTAAATGTATGGATATTGAAAAAATTGCTCCAATAAACAAAAAGATAATTGCAATTTTAGGAAGTGGAGCCCAATTGATCTCTAAACAAATATCATGACTTCCATGTTCTTCTAGCTGAAATGACCATAAGTTATTATTATAGAGAATAAGAAGTACAGAAAAATAATGGAGCAATAAAATCCAGGATCCACTTGCAAATAACAAGTTCCTTGATTTGGAAAAGGAATTCTGCCTAGGAATGATGTAAAAGACCCCAAGCACAAATTGGCATATTAGCTAGAAATTTCTATAGTTTTATAATTTACAATGAGATATGGATGTATGTCCTCTTAGGAGATTAATAGTCTTCCCAAAAGCAAAAGCACAATTCAAATACCATTTACAAGTTAAAAATTCTCCTAATTGATTGATCTCAATTTTTATGGAGCAATATTTTTCTTTCGGTTCCTTCATATGGAATCAAATTCAATGCAATTGAATGCATCTAAATTATTGTCTAGATTTATCTATACAACTAAAATAAGTGTTTGTGTATCCTTGACCCAACCCATGATTTAAAAAACAATTATTGCAAACCCATCTAGCTGTGGGTTTGAGATCCATCTCCACCTTGTGAACCTAGAGGTTATGTATTTCCACTTTCAATGTTTAACATCTAGATTAGTTATGCAAACTTTTGAAGTGAAGGTATAGATTTTCCACCTTCACAATTTGTCGTATATATCATATATTGGCTCAAATTGACTCTATTAGTTTTCATATTCAATTTTAGGATGGATTAAAGAGCAGGGAGGGGGATGATTCAAGGTGGATTCAAAGAATCACAAGATGCGATCTCCAATCCCAAAAACATAAGTAGAGGCCTAAACTAGCATGTGGAGGTTGTGGGAAATATATATAGGACCTCCTTAAGAAGTGAGAATGAGAGATGGGGAATCAATGGAGATAAATACAAATTAGACACAAATTTATCAGGTGATCCTTAATAATACTATATCTTTCTTCTTATCCTTTGCATTTGTCTAGTTTCACCACATACAACTTCATTTTAGTAAACTTTTTCTAGAAAATATTGGTAGGAATCTTCACCACTGTCAATTTATTGTTTGACTCACCAAGCAACTTGACACATTTGACATATCCTTCTTCCCATGATACTCTTACAATAACACCATTCTCTAGTGTATCATAAACCCCGTATACGTGATGTGCATGATTTATCCGAGTTCCCTAACAAAATTCCCAGACAAAAACACATTATTTTCTTCATCATATGCTATTAATTTTTTGTTTACATGAGGGACATTATTATTATTTATTTTCCAAGACCTAATTTTTGTTTTCTAATTGACTTAAATGTTATGAACACCAAAGTAAATATAACTTATTTAGAAATTTCATGAGGATGGATTTGATATTGTGAATGTTCTTAATCATAACTATATGTAGTTGTGTCATGATATAACTAGGAAGCAACATTGCATGCTCAAAATTTCATAATAACTAGTGTTTTCTCAAGGTGCAATAATCCATTTTTGTGGTGAACAACAACGAAAATTCCATCATATAAGGTTGAAGTACAACATTACAATGAATATCTAACTAGGTCACAACTTATAACCTTTCTTTCAATCTTACTTTATCATGTCTAAGGTACATATTTGTTGGTCAATCAGATTTTCTATAACAACGTAAGCATATTGACAATGGCACATTCACTTTGGACTAGATCAACATAAACCAAAATGTATGAATATATGACCTAATTAAATTTATCAAACCATGTATACACCTATATTACTGCTAATTTGAAACTACTGCTCTGGTATTTTCAAGAGGCTAGTCTCTAATAAAGTATTTTACAAGCAAGCGCATAGCTCCAATTATTTTTCCTTTATGACAACAAGGACACACTTTTTATTTTTAAGAGGACATTTCCTTTACAACCTTTCAAACATGAAAGAGTTTCTTATTTTAATGAGTTGACAACATACTAAATAGCTAATAGCATATTTAAACTACTATTATTTTTCATCCCTGATCCCTCCCAACTTTTATTTTGTGCATCCATGTTTTTCTATTATGGCCATTTAATGGTCTTACATTGTCTATAGAATATCTTTTTCTTTCTGGAAATTATGTAACAATAAATAGTGTTTCCACTTTCTACAAACTCATCCTGATCAGAATACAGTTTGAGAAATATTCAACCATTCATAACATTTACTTGTTCATTCCAACAGTACAAAATTTAGTTTTGCATGCTAAGAGCATGATAGATTTTGATTGCAAACCAAATGTCTAACATGGAGAAATATAATTGTTGGCATACACCCAAAGAACTACATAACAATAATCTACACCATCTTATAAAGAACATTAATGAAAATGAATTTTAGATTTTATGTTAGTTTCATTTTGCATCACCGGCATTCATTACAATAACAAACTCCAACCTTGAAATGATGGAAGTGATTGGCATCCCTTAAAAAAAATTCACGTTACAATATCAGAGATGAACTTAGTGACAGTGTGGCAGTCACCACAAACATGAATTTATAAAAAAATAATATAGATGATCCAAGGGGTGTGCTAATAATCCCAAATTAATGGCCAAATTTTCATTGTGGTTTAAAACAAGGTCTTCCTTCTATTCTTCCTCCACAATATGAAGCATAAAGTATGTACCGAGAACATACCGAAGTCTTTCAATTTGCTTTCCTTTCTTTACTCATCCAAATTTTCATATATCTCATATCTCTATGAATGGGATTTATCTCTCATGAAAAACATGTGCACCATGTTCATGACCACGGCCTAGCTCTATCCAACCTCCTTTTTAATTCCCCTCTTGCTCATCATTTTCCTTTTTCTTACATTATTCCAATTTCCAATAGAAGTATTCATATTGGAAATTAACAAATAGGTTGCATAATATTTTGGTTCTAGGTCAAGAATACACTCTATTGCACATTTCCTAAGTTCAATATTAGCATGGATTCTACAATTTCTAAGCAAGGGTAGCCATACCAAAGCATTGGTTTAAATGGAATTTGATTAATCAAATTCTCCACCTCATCCTAGCATCTAGTACAACCAAGAATGTCTACCATACAAGCACAATTGGTGTCAGAGATATGGATCTAACTAAACTATCTTACCTATCTATGCAACAATAACATATCACAGTAAATAAGAAAAGAAAGAGAACAAGAGACAAGAGTACACTAGATATACGTGGTTCACCTAATTGGGCTACATCCACGGGAAGGTAGTCTTCTATTATCTTCACAATATCTCCCTCAAGCTTACAAGAGAGCAATGCCAATAACCCCTGTTGGCGTATGTAACTGATCTAGAGGTTTCCAATGTAGACTCAGGTACTTCGCGGTTCAAGGAACCAACAAAACCCCTATTCACCGGCCCTTTCGGCAACAGACTATGAGCATCCTGAGGTCTCATCCGAGGAGAAGCTGAGGGGGTAGTTGCAGAATTAGGTTTCCACAACCTGGTGATGCGAGTGTCAAAGAGACTGATAGGCAGCATGATAAAGGACTCTTGCTGTGGACAAAAGATTGCACAAAGTCTCTACTTCACATCGGATACTTAGGCAAGCTGGGGCTCTTGCACAACCAGTGCATCCAAGGACTGCGCGGTATTATGTACTTCCAGTGTTACGACGATAAGCTATCAACAGCTTACCTCGCAGCACTCACCATGGGTCAGCGTGTCAACTAGGCCGCGCATCCACTTCAGGACTTGATCAACTCTAATCAACCTTACTTAACGATCTTTATCCAGTCAACAACATTTAGGTTATTATCTTTACAATGTATGTAAATGAATGAAACACACACTACTACGTGCTCGAACACTACGCTCAAATCCAGTACTTGAATATGTGATTATCCAACAAATCCATGCATTCAAAGACTTAGAAGTGATTAATACTTAATGTTCATCCACACATGTAGTACTTAACATATTATTCCCATCATTCCTGTAGTGAATACATATAAAATCACACACATAACAGATAATTGTGGTATTAAGCATCCATACTACTCTAATGAACAGTTGCAAACACAAAACAATCACACTACACAGAATTTAACGCGGTTCACCCCCCAGATGGAGGTTACGTCCACAAGAACTGTTGTTATATTGGTCTTTTGGGAAGGGTACAACAGTTCTTAGTCTATGCACTTAGCTGCAGACTCTCTTCTCTCTCAGATAGGTCTCTACTCACACAGCTGCAAAGCCTTTACAATAGCTTCCAAGCTTAAATATTATAACAATGTTCAACAATGACCAACCCTTCCCTTACAAAATCATGCCTTATCTATAGATCATGCCCATGGGTCATGTCTTTACAATTCATAGGCACAAACCCTTAGGTTTACAAAACATGGCGTGGCTAACTTCCAGCCTGACTATCGCCGTCGACAGCTTTCTCTACCTGCTCCAGGCCTTCCAGCTGGGCCACTCGTGGCTCACATGCTCTTCTGATAGCTGCAGTCACCAAAACGGTTACAACTGCATCGTAGCTTGTCCCTTTCCGTATCTTCCGCTTACCTGTCATTGTCGACATAGTGGCCTAGCTTCTCAACTGCTTGTCGCCACTCTTCTTAACTAGTCTCTTTCTTCTTCCTTCAACCTGTTCCTTACTCAAAATAGGTCACGTCCTCGTCTGAACTTTACCTATATTTCGTACCAAAAATAGCTCCTGTGCGAGTCCTGCCAATCTGCATACTGCACAATCCTTCCTTAGCCATTGTCGTTGCACGTGCAATTCCCAAAACTGCCCCCGTACCTTGTCACAGCGCACAACACGCACTTTTCAACACTTGTGCATATATTCCAACTTGGGCCCCACCCAACAGGCCCTTAACCCTCACATGTGGCTCGTCTCGAGCCACTTCCACTTGCGGATGAGGGTGCCGCATCCTCCGATGTACCTATCTTTGAACTAAAATTTTGTAGAGTAATTGCTAACTCTGCAACCATGTCCTTGGTCTTTTTCTCAAATACTCGAAGCGTATCCAGAGTGGCCTGCGAGACCTTTTCTTTGGCCACCTGCTCTTTCATGGTGCCTTCCGCCACCTGAAGTTCTATGAACTTATCATCGAATTGCTGCATCAATTCAAGGCCTTCTTGTTCAATGGGATGGAACCTGGCAGATGTAGTAGCCTCTTTCTCTCTAAGCGCGTCCAACTCTTTCTGTAGGTCCTTGATTTCATTGTACTTTTGTATTTTCTCCTTGGCTGGTGCACTCTTTAACTCTGCATTTGCAGCTTCTATTTGTTGTTATGCCTGCTACAGATCCCCCTTTATCTTTTGTAGAGTGGGATCCTCATTCAACCTTGTCAATACTATATTTACTCCTTTAATTAAATCTTGGCACTTCGTCACTTCCGACGAAATGCTATCCATGGTTTCCTGCACTTCCTCAGCTGGAACCGCGCATTGATCTGGTGGTATAATTGGGTGCCTAGACTCCAGCTCTGCAATATTCCCTTTGTAGTAAGTTTCCATCTGTATCGTATATGATGTGAGGGTTTCTACCTTGGCCCCAAGCTTCTTTATTGTATCCTATACATCATCTTCTTCTGCACATTCCTCAATCTTTGTGCAGACTGCTGAAACTGTCGCTTTCAGCTTACGGTCTTTTTCTCTAGCTTCGCTCAACTCATGTATATTGCGAGCTGATTCCTTCTTTAGCTGATTGATGTCTTCAACTAACTTTTCTCTCTTATCATATGAGGCAAGGCCTCTCTCATGAATGTCCTTTACAACCTACATGTTTAATTCAATCAAGTCCTCCAGTGACAGAGACCCAATATTGAGGTCAAAGTGTGTCGAGTTTTTCGCTGCGTTGCACACATGATCATTTGGGAAGATATAGTGCATAGGTTCTATATGCGCAACCCTGGGGTAGGGGATTACGACATGAGGTGGCCGCTTCCACGCACTCGTTCCTCCTACCCTTCCTTTGGAGTCTAATGACTGATGGCCCAAACTTATCTGTGCTACCATTGTCTTGACCATTTCCATAGCTTGGATCATGCTTATCTGTAATTGTTCCTGCTTGTCTTCCTTCTCTGCATGAATCTCTTCCCATGCTTCTTGTATTTTGGTTGCGATTATTTCACAATCGTCCGGATGGAAATGTGGGCCGAACTCTGGCCTTTCAGACTTCCTCTTTGTATGTCGGCCTTTTGGTTCTGTGGGGTTTTCAGTAGCCTTCCTTTTTCACTCTACCGTCTCTGTGGGCTCACTTTGAGCAGGGTCCTGTTCTTCAACAATGGGACTACCGACTGGTATCCCCCCCTTCTTCTTTCCCTTGTCTGCTTCTGTTTCTTCATTATCTTCCTCGGTGTTTTCATCATCGGTGTCTTTTACTTCAATTTTCTCTAAGATGGGTTCGACGTGTTGCTCGTAATCAGATTCATCATCCCGTGATGTGGGAACTTTCCAATCCACATCCCATCACTCTATCATCTGCTCGATCATCTCCTGATCTAGCCGATAAAACCCTAGATACCACAATTCTTGTCTATGTCATCCCTAGGCTGAATGTATGACCGATGCCTTCTCACCATAAACCTCATGATGTAGGTGTATGTGTCGGTCAATGGTCTTGCAATTTGCGACGTTAAAAGAATCGCATCGCGCAACTGGTGATAATAAACATAAAAGACTTCGGTTCTCTGACGCTGTCTAACGCCTTTGGGCTCTCCCATAGGTTACTGAAGTGCATTCCATGGCCCTGTCCTGTTAAGGTTGGGACACCTTGATACCCATCCGTCTCTTTCCAGCCTACATGTCACATACCCTCAATCTGTCCAATTTTTGGAAGGGAACATGGAGCCAATCTATGGGGCTTTTTTTTTTAAACAACCTCAGCCGTTCATTAAATTCATACAATTAAAAACCCATGTGTGTAGATGTAAATTCAACAAACATGCACAGCGGAGATAACTCATACACACACATAATTTCATATGCATTCAATATATCAATAACAGTGATTTAATTTAAACACTGCAGAGGCAAAACACATAGATAGAAAACACTTATCTTTGTCGTGCAATTGTCCTACACAACTAGCTATGTCGCTGCAACATTCCTCCCAACTGTAGGTCTCTGCCCAGCCTGTATTATTTCAACACTCAGAGACCACCCCCGAGCTGGGCATGATATCTACAAGGAAAAGGGGACTCTCAAGCTCATCACATCCCAAAGCAATGGATACCCATCTCAACCCCAACATTTCTTAACACACATCAACTCAAAACTGAGCATAGATACTCATAACAACAAAATCCCAAGTGTTGGGTAGGAGTAAAAACGTGGGCAACCAAAAATGAAGTGAGAAATGGGGAAAACAACCCTGGGAAAGCAAAACCATTTCCAGAAAAAGTTTATGGGCACTCAAGGGACAAAAACGGCCTCCATAACTGTTGAAATATTGTAACTTCAAAGAATATTATATTTGTACTTTATTATTCCAGAGATGTTTCATTCCTCCGTGAAGACATTATTGTATATCCGAAGATGTTTATTCCTACGTCGGAATGCGGTAACTTGGGTTATTAGACTTCCCTAGTGGGGATCGGCCCTGTATGTGTTATGTGGTTCAAAGGGATATTATACCACCCTAGAGGGGTCAACCCAGTCATTTGTAATGGGGTGTTTAACCCAGTGGTTAAGTTGGGGCCGACCTAGTTAATATAAAATACAAGTCGGAGTTGTGTATAAATAGAGGAGGTGTGTTCCTCATTTAACACACATTGCACTCACTTGTAAATAGTGCATAGGTGAGGGAGAGGTCTGCTGTGGAGGAGAAGGAGCTCATGTCTAGGTTTTACATCTTTGTATTTGCTGGTCATCTATATTGAGGAAGCTTTGCTGGGTTTTCTTCCCCATGAGGGTTTCCCAGGATAAATCTGTGTCTCTTGTGTTTATGTTGTGCTTGTTGTTCTTTCAAGTGATCCTGTATATGCTATTATTGTGAAATGGAATGTAATGCTAATATTTTCTGTCTTAGCATATTCAATCTTAACATGGTATCAGAGCTAACCTGAAGGAAGGAAATGTATGGCACTTACGACACTTGCTTCACTTGCGACAACTTGAAGGTTAGGGTTTTGTATAGAAAAAACAACTCATCGTGGAACTTTCGCTATAAATCCGTTTTGGAAAAGGTTCAGGATCTAAAACCTTTACAAGTCATAGATAACATCCCCAGGTACCTTGTGTCCAAGGGACACCCTCATATTCGTTGTACTCTGTGAGTTATTATCAATACAAGTTAGGGTTTCTGCCTCTTCCAGATCTCAGTCATAATCAGGTGACCTAGGAAAAAAGGCCATAACTTGGGCTAGGAAGCTCCAAATTAAATTTAGTAAAAAGTGACAGGTAGTGCACGGACTGCAATATCTCAGGTAATGTTTTTAGAGGCCAAAGTTGAACCAGTGACATGTGGCACGTCATACAAGTTCGCTCTCCTATTTTATCCCATAAACAGGTCACGTTGCAACACTTGGCATAACTCTCTCTCAGAGAATCCAATTGAGGTCAGACCTGTGGGGTTGGAAGAATGACAGGTCAGGATACCACAAGTATAAGTTTCATACCCTGTGGATTGAAAAGTTCGGCGTTACACCAGAAACAATCAGGTATATATTTCTGTCAAAACATAATTATTTTTTGAGTACCTTCATTCATGGCTTTGGGAATTTAGGGTTTCGGAGAAAGTTGGAATTTTTGTAATCAGAGACCATGGCTGAAAGCTACTCATCAAAATCGAAATTTAGAGACCAAGATCGAATTTTTTGGTTGGGTAGAAGACCGGGCTTGATCAAACCCCGGTTCGGGATTTTAATCAAAAAGGTGGAAAATTAGGGCTTCTGTAAAAGTTGGAATTTTTGAAGTCTGTGACCATGGCTGGAAGATCCTCAGAAGAATAATATTTTAGAGCTTTGGATCAAACCTTTTGATTGGGAAAAAGGGTGGGCTTCATCAAACCCTAGTTCGGGATCCTATCTAGAAGATCTAGAAGTTTCGAAGGCAATTTTGAGGGGTCAAATTTTGGAGATTTCAAAATTGAAGTATGTTAGTTTGATCAGCTCAACAAGACACATCTTTCCATCCATTCAGAAGTGTGAAAGTCAAAGTTTGAATTTTTAGGGTTTCTCTGACAAACCCTAATCGAGCTCCAGATCCAGTTTTAGGGGGAGATGAGGCTAAGGCCTTACATAAGAAGACTACAAGAAATCTCGACAGGTATGACTTAAGGAGATACAAGTATGTTTTGAAATCTGATTCTTGATTAAGTTCATAATATGTTTGTCTTCATATTATTTAGGTTAGTACAGTCCTGACTAATGTTAGAATTGTCTTATCACCCTAGTAAAAATATGAATGCATGTGAATGATAGAAGACATTCATTAGGGTTATATGATTGTACTAATGCACTGTGGTGTTGTATGAGGTTGATGTTGTCTGCTAACAAGATACAGGTACATCAAGAAAGACAAATCAAGTTCCATGACCATGATGACATGAACACAAAGACTCATCCATAGTTCTACTTACGAGGTATGTATGACTTTGTTCTACTAAGCTTAACCTATGAGATATGCAGGTTCTATCACAAGATCTCTAAATCATTGAAGAGAATAAAGATATTGTTTGGATATGTTAGACATAACTAAGCATGTATACTAATCTAGGTATGTTCTCCTATGTCAAGTTAGAATCCTACTTTGTGCTAGGATCTTAGTATACCTATGTATTGAATGATCATGACCATAGATATTCAAGATTACTTAGAATCATAATGTTGTGATAATATTGAGTTTATACTAATGAATGTATGATTATGTATGAGATCATGATGATGACACTAGTGCACACTTAAGCATGCATAGTGGTCAAGTATGGATAGAAGCTCATGACATGGAAGGGAAGTCGAGACCAAGAAGGATGCAACCTCACAAGACATAAAAAGATAAGGATTTGAATTGTTATTTGAATTACTGAATAGTCTATGATATTGCTCGTAATAGTTGTATGCATATTTGTATTCCTAGAATATATCATGCTAAGTGTAAGCATTCATATAGCATTGAACAGTATACTACTAATATGCATATGATTGGTAAGTTGGACAAACATTCCATTGTTGATTGTCTAGAATGAAACCTTTTTGCTGACATGCTGAGAGTTGTGCACGCTCTCGATAGTATGTTCTGGTAGAGATGGAAGGCATCTAGATAGCCACTGTATGCATACAGAATATGGAAAAAGTGTTGTGCCAAAGTATTGGTCAAGATAGTAGTATAACTATGTAAATCATATCTGTATGCATAATAGGTTATCATGTCAACATGATTTGATGATTATGAAGTATTACTAATCATGTACTTAATTTAGATTTGTAGGAAAGATCATGAAGAATGATGAACACTGAACAAGTGATGGATGTTCAACAAGAAGATTTACAAATACTATAGAAGGCTCGTGGCTAGAAGATTCTCTTAGAAAGAGGAAGAGGATCATGACGAGTGACTAGATAAGACCATTCTCTTAATGGTGTAATTGAAGAAGAAGTGTGAATCAGGATCTGTATGGGTACCCAGGATCGATAATCATTTGATGAGCTTAATGATCACCATGGGTGATGCGGATTTCAACCCTTGCTACAAGGTTGAAGATGGTTTCTTTATATAGATGACATGGATGTAAGAATGAACTCACCACAGAGTTCGAATGATCTCGAGGCTCATATCAATAGACCCATCTGATGAGAGATGGCACAGATAGATATGCAGAAGATCATTCAATGCAGAGTGTGAATGATGTTCAGTCACAGAGGAATAATTGATAGCTTCTTGACAATCTTGGGCTTTACCAAGAGTAAATCTGATCCTAACCTTTACCGTAAGGTTATGGATGATACTATGATTGTATATGGATGATCTTCTTCTAACAAGGAATGATAAATAGATCATGGAAAGCAAGAAGAAGCTAGCTACAGAATTTGCGATGGAAGATCTCGAATTGATGCATTACTTCCTAGGTCTGGAAGTATGGCAAGGCTCAGAAGGAATCTTTCTCAACCAGGGAAAGTATGCTGTGGAAATATTGATAAGATTTGATATGTTGGAATGTACAACCATGGCCACTCTCATGGGTTCCAACTTGAAGCTATTAACTAATGACTCTTCAGAATTAGTGGATGTGACTCTGTACAGATAGATTATTGGGTCATTAATGTATCTAACAAATACCAGGCCAGACATATGCTTTGCTGTGAACACCTTGAGTCAATATCTAGTGGAAACTAAATGTGTTCACCTGAAAGCTGCAAAGCATGTGATGAGGCACCTAAAGGGTACGATAGACTTTGATCATGACTTCAGATTGTATGACTACACAGATGCTGATTGGGCAGGAAGTGTACATTGGGTGGACTTTATTTTCTGGGATCTGCCGTGATCTCGTGGATTAGCAGGAAGCAGTATAGTGTATCTCTCAATACAGGTGAAGCAAAATATATAGCTGCTTGCTCTACTAGTTGTGAAGCACTATGGCTTCAGAAGTTGTTATCAGGTTTGTTTGACTTAGAAATGGAATCCATTGTGATCTTGTGTGACAACCAAAGTTGTATCAAGATGACAGAGAATCCAGTGTTCCATGATAAGTCAAAGCACATAGAGATCCGATATTTCTATATACAGGATATGGTGCATAAAGGAGCTATCAAGCTCGAGTATATGAGCACTGATGAACAAATTGTTGATGTGTTGACCAAACCTCTGTCTCAAGTAAAGTTTGAGTATTTCCGAAACAAGCTTGGTGTAGTTCAGAAGGACCCTCTTTGAAAGGGGGAGTGATATGGTCGTTGATGATTAGATTGCCTGTATCGACGGTAAGGTTGATAATGTGGATACTTGTATTGATGATGTGTATACTTGTATTGATGAGGATACTTGTATTGATGTTATGTATACCTGTATTAATGAGGATGCTTGTACTGACGATATGTATACTTGTATTGATGAGGATACTGTATCGATTATGAGGCTACCTGTTCCAACAATGAGGTTGATGATGAAGTTGCCTGTTCCGATGATGAGGTCGATGAAATGGTCCTTAGAATTTGTCTAAGTGGACGAAGTGGGGATTGTATCATCCCCAGACTTAATTCCCCTAAATTGATCTGTGATAGATGTCTTCGAGAATGAAGTCCTTAGTGGATGAGATGGGGAATGTATCATCCTCGGACTTTGGTCCCCTAAATTGATCTGTAGACAGATGTCTTCAAGAATGAAGTCCTTAGTGGACAAGTGGGGATTGTATCATCCCTGGACTTCGGTCCCTTGAATTGATTCGTAGACAGATGTCTTCGAGAATGAAGTCCTTAGTGGACAGGTGGGGATTGTATCATCCCCAGACTTCGGTCCCTTGAATTGGTTCGTAGACAGATTTCTTTGAGAATGAATTCCTCAGTGGACAAGTGAGGATTGTATCATCCTTGGACTTCAGTCCTAAATGAGCCGCAGACTATATGTCACCGAGAGTAGGGATTGCATCATCCCTAGACATGATGAGGTGTCTTAAATGATCTGTAGACGTATGTCTCCAAGAAGTGGTCCTTAGACTTTGTCTAAGTTGACGAGTGGATTGCATCATCCCTAGACATGATGAGGTGTCTTAAATGATCCGTAGACGTATGTCTCCGAGAAGTGGTCCTTAGACTCTGTCTAAGTTGACAAGTGGATTGCATCATCCCTAGACATGATGAGGTCTCTTAAATGATCCGTAGACGTATTTCTCCTAGAAGTGGTCCTTAGACTCTGTCTAAGTTAACGAGTGGATTGCATCATCTCTAGACATGATGAGGTGTCTTAAATGATCCGTAGACATATGTCTCCGAGAAGTGGTCCTTAGACTCTGTCTAAGTTGACGATTGGACTGTATCGTCCCTAGACATGATGAGGTGTCTTAAATGGATCATGTGTTTTGCAAGGTATGATGCTAATGATCGTGTGATGACGATGTTGATGATTGTGAGATGACGATGCTGTTGATCGTGATGATCTAGATGACGATGATGTTGATCGTGATGATCTAGATGACGATGCTGCTGATCGTGATGGTCTAGATGACGATGATGTTGATCGTGATGGTCTAGATGACGATGTTGCTGATCGTGATGATCTAGATGACGATGCTGCTGATCGTGATGATCTAGATGACGATGTTGATGATCGTGTGATGACGATGTTGATAATCGTGTGATGACGATGTTGATGATCGTTTGATGACTATGCTGATGATCATGAGGATCCAGATGATGATGTTGATGTTGTTGTAGTTGTTTGAGTGTTGCAGAATATGAATACTAAGTACTGAAGATGTTGATGTTCTAGTATTGAAGATGTTCCAGTAACTGCTTGAGTTACTGATGATGTTGAGAAAGCTTCCAATGATTTATCGATGTATCATGTATGATGTTGATGACTCCTTACTCGTGCAAATGTTGTTATAATATCCTTCTCATTAAGGGGGAGTGTTGAAATATTGTAACTTCAAAGAATATTATATTTGTACTTTATTATTCTGTAGATGTTTCATTCCTCCGTGAAGACCTTATTGTATATCCGGAGATGTTTATTCTTTCGTCGAAATGTGGTAACTTGGGTTATTATACTTCCCTAGTGATGTCGGCCCTGTATGTGTTATGTGGATCAAAGGGTTATTAGACCACCCTAGAGGGGTCATCCCAGTTAGTTGTAATGGGGTGTTTAACCCAGTGGTTAAGTTGGGGATGACCTAGTTAATATAAAATACAAGTCGGAGTTGTGTATAAATAGAGGAGGTGTGTTCCTCATTTAACACACATTGCACTCACTTGTAAATAGCGCATAGGTGAGGGAGAGGTATGCTATGGAGGAGAAGGAGCTCATGTCTAGGGTTTACATCTTTGTATTTGCTGGTCATCTATATTGAGGAGGCTTTGTTGGGTTTTCTTCCCCATGAGGGTTTCCCATGATAAATCTGTGTCTCTTGTGTTTATGATGTGCTTGTTGTTCTTTCAATAATCCTGTATATGTTATTATTGTGAAATGGAATGTAATGCTGATATTTTCTATCTTAGCATATTGAATCTTAACAATAACCCCAAATTCGTGGCTCCCTTCCCCCCAACCATTGTGCAATACAAAAAGGAGTTCCCAGGCATGGAAAATGCAGGAGATAGATGAAAAAACGGGATGGGAAAACCCCCAGCTAGCTCAGATTGCATGAGAGGGAAAAGGCTTGGGCATTCAAGGGCCAAAATGACCTTCACACAGTCATTAACTGGAAGCAGGGAACCAACACAATTTTTGGGCAAAACCGTGATAGGTTGGCACCCGAAATTGACACATACATAGTCACACAATTGATGGGAACATTCAAAAACAATTTCTGAGGTAGGAGATAACTGTTGGGTTCACAAAAATGATTTTTCCATAATGAAAACCAAATCTAGAAATTCAAAAACAATTTCACAACAATAAGGAAACAACAAGCTATCAAACTTATCTGTTGAGCTTCCCAATGGATTCTCTTCTTTCCCCACAGTCCAGCCATCACAAAAACCCCCTTCTCAGCTTGAAAACCAGTGAATTTACAGCGTACTCCATGAGAGAAATGCCCAGCAAGCTCCGAAAATGCCTAGCAAGCTCGAAAAACATGAGAGAGTGAAGTCTGATCATGAATAATGGCTTGGGAAGGCAATTCGTGGGTGTTTTTTTGCCCAAGAAGGAGAAACATGATTTTCCATGAGGGTGGCTTGCCCATACTCGAATTTGGACATCCATACCTCCCCAATCCCCCAAGGCATTAACTACTTCACCCAACTCTTGGGAGAAATGAATGCTTGGGCACTAAAGTCAACATGGGTAGTTGATGGTTGATGGGTTTTCTCATTGACACTTGGCTTGACTTCATTGGCTCAAGGGTTTGAATATTTCCCTCCCAATTCCTTGTAATATCATGCCCCCATCTCTTGTTGCATTGCATAGCTAGTTGTGGGTATTTATATTAAAATGCATATTTACAATTCCCATGGCTCACTAGCACATTGGTTAAATAATACCAACATATTTTCCTCTTCAATATTGAGCGTTCACTAGCGAGGCCTTGGCCTTGAACTCCATGGTAGGAATCATACAAAATATGCATACAATATTTACATTATAGCCCAAATATCATAAGGGTAAAAATGGAGATATTACATTCCCCTCCCCCTTGGGATAACACCATCCTCGGTGTTCCAATACTTAGGAATTAATACACACTTTACACATGTCCAAAATTCACAAAATATGGCAGGTCCGTCCTCCGTTTCATTAATTGGAGACGTCAAGGTGAGGTTCTTTAACCCGTGCACATGGCTCCTGCTAGACGTCGCTTTTTTTGCTACCCCTTGTTGGACATTCATGGAGGAGGTGACTACCTCCACATCCCCAACATTCTATTGGAGATAACTTCCTCTGTTTTCCTTTGTCAGCATTCTTGCTCTCTTCCAACCTTGGGCGTTTCTTGTTGGGGTGATAGGACGAATGCTTCATCATTGGTCCACTTCCCTTTCCCTTACTGATTTCTCCCAGAATACTTTTTACCTCTTTTTGCAGACGAATAGAGTCCTTTGAAACCTTGTGGTTCATCGCACTCTGTTGCTTCTGTAGCTTGAGAATCTATACAAGGTTTTCTTGGGTCTTGGAAATTGTTTGAAGAAGACTATCAGCTAAGTCCAATAGCCCTTGGTCTGCGGCCATGGTTAATGTGCACAACTTTCCTCACTTGCTTGCTAGCACCACTTGTTTGTGTCGGCTGCTACCAATTGTTTCAATTTCTCCCTGTGAAATTCATCATGGAAACTCTTTGTTAGGACAAGCATAATATAAACATTAAAATTAGTCAATTATTTCCCAATTGACATGGAACGTCCATGCTTCACTCATGCGACTTCCAAATTTTTTTTTTTCATGCTTTCCCAACATACACATGATCTCTTTCATGTTCATCCTTTCACAGTGAAATAACTATTTTAGCATTCACAATTTAATTCAAGCAAATGAACACATTCTTCTTCTATTCATGACATGCATTCAACAATTCTTTGTTTTATAAATGCATCAATAAAAAGGAAAGAGAAGAGTAAGATTTTCTCCCTCTTAGTCTTGTTTTATTACAGAGCTACGCCATCACTGTGGTTTCATGCTCCTTAGTCTCTTTCACTTTAATGTGAATGCTTGAATTTCCATTTATTGGCTATGACACTTAGTGTCTAAGGTCTGTCTAATGCTTTTCAACTTGGGTACCCCTTCCCATTCTGCTTACAGAACCTTTGGTTGCTAGGACCCACTCATGTTCACTAGCACCATCTTCTATTACT
Organism: Larix kaempferi; assembly: GCA_027924585.1. Taxonomy (NCBI): domain Eukaryota; kingdom Viridiplantae; phylum Streptophyta; class Pinopsida; order Pinales; family Pinaceae; genus Larix; species Larix kaempferi. Next base: position 2,532,465 of record BSBM01000765.1, on the reverse strand, counting down.
GCTCATATTGAGCTCTTTAGGACAGTCATATGTCCATATGCATCCCTATGATGCCTTCCTGGTCCTTGCTTCTAACAATACCTACACTCAAACATTGAATCAATTCACATGTTTTAGTTTATTTCATCAAGTTTTTCTCTAAACAAGAGTTTGAGAAATCATAACCAAATCATATACACACGTATATTCATACGCAAGAAGCTGCAAGATAACCAAATACTTATCTGTATTGGATGTCTTCACTTTATTCCACTGGATCCTTCTTTGCTTTACGAACCTTGGATTTCCCGTGGACACAATTATGAATGTTGGGCCAGCACGTAGGCTACTCCATAATCATTCAAATAGGCAATGCTAGGCCAGTACACTTACTAGTTTTATCAATTGTTTAAAGGGTATTGGGCCAGCATACACGTTGTTTCACAATATTAAGTAGTGAATGCCCAACCAGTTACTCTCTGGATTTATCAATAATTTCATATCGCCCACTCATTTAATCTCTAGATTTACCAGTAATTTTATAGCACTTTCAGGGTCTTGCTTTCCTGCAATGACCAAGGTTTCCAACAAAGAAACAATAGTGTATCAGCTTAGTTGTTAGAAGACTTATACCTGAAATATTCATTATTCCAAACAAGACGTAAATGAAACTAAATACTTATCTGTATTGTGTGTTTCCCCTCTGGTCCACAGGATCCTGCTTCGCTTTGCAAGCCTTGGGATCACCTATGGACTTGGATGTAGTTAATGATTCACCAATACACCTTCATGTCAACTGGATTTACCAAGCATTTGGTGGTGCCCAACCAATCCCATACCTGGTTGGCCCTCTCCATTGCCGAGCCAGCAAATTCATCTGGGTCATCGACCAATGGAAGGAAACTGTGCCACCTAACCATTATAGGTCAAGGCTCTACTATGGAGACATAGGCATCTTAGGGTTTTCAGTCAGTCTTGGCACCAGCCCTCCTACTGTTGTCCCAATAGAGATTTTATGCCTTCACCAATGTCACCACACCTTCTTGCACCACAACCCTTCACACACACAACTCTTCATTCATACAAGGACGTCACTCCTTCTCTGGTGCAAATCGGTGGTTCCTTCTAGGAACTTTATAGGTGACTTTCTTGACTGTAGGTTAGCATGACCCCAGTCACACAAGGATGATACCTCTTCTTATTACACAGCTCTTCGGGCATGTCCATCCCTTCTGGTAATATTTCGTGTGAGCATAGAAAGGTTACCAATTCCTACACAGTCCTTTTGCGAACCCTTCTTCACTTTGCCTCTTAATGTGCAGTATCAATCTACATTTGTGTAGGCTGACAACATAAGAAGGATAAGCAAGCTCATCAGTATTGTTGTTCAATTTTGTAACCATAATCCATATCATTCACTATCAAGTATTGAAACACCAGGAATGCATCCATTCCCTTAGGGTGCATTCAATATTGAAAACCCTATCATGACCCAGCACCAGAAAAGGTGTGCACCCCCTTTCCAATGTGCGCCATGTAGGCACTAATCATACTCAAGCAGTCTACAATGATATAAATAAGATAGAGCATGCTCTACATATTAACCCTAATAATTTAGACATGCATGTTCTTGGCTGGGGTCACAGAATACTCATTCATTTTGCAGATGTATCTCACATGCCTTCTGGGCATAGCTTTACCATCTCACTCTCATGGTTTACCGACATGTGGTTTGGCTGATATATTATCAATGGCGTTGCACCCGAAACCCATTTCCAAAGCATGGGGTGTTTCCCATCTAGTTTGGCTTTTGCAGGCCATCACTCCTGGTCTTCCTGCAATGTGTCTTCCTGCCACATTTATCAAATAGCCAAACAGTTAGAAGCATTTAGAAATAATCTTCAAGTATGATTGTTCCATAACCAATCATTAGCATTAATAATTAATTCAACTTGAATTTGCAACTATGTCTCCTACAGAAATTGATTTGTTTAACCATGAGGCCATCCTCATATTGTTTGGCTTTCGTAAGTGGTATCACTCTATCCATTATGGTTTTTCACGTGCTACCATACATGAACATCCACCTACAACATGTCCTCCTGATGCAATTTATATAAGCCAAACAGTGATTAGCAATTATAAGCAAATTCTCAAATCTGAAATCTACAAATATGTTTTCCTACAGAAATTAGATTTGCAATCATGAGATTATTCTCATAAATTTAAACCATAAAATTTTCAGATTTGTTTCATGCATACTTTACAACCATGAGAACCTTCTCGTTGCGTTTGGCTTCTGCACATGGTAGATCCCGGTCTTTACTATGGACTTATCCTCATTGCCATACGTAAGACTTTTCTACTTGAAAACTGAAACTTCAATTAGCCAAACACGTTGTGAGTATTTTATGCATATAATCCTTTCTTGCTACAATAGTCACTGAAGTGATCTCGGAATTATAACACTCAATAATTCAACATCTTCAGTTGCTAACATTTTAAATGCAATGAAATGTATACATTTCTATATATGCATCATTATCACAATAAAATTGCAAGACACAGTCACACTATCCATGCGATTTAAATAAACTGTAAATACTTATTACTTCACATTCCATGCAATTTTGTTCTTCCAATAGAGCACTCTGGTAGCCCATCACATGTCTACCTTCTTCATGCAATCATTCTTCCACACCTCACCATACTCGGTAGGTTAACGTTCCCATTCGGGCACTCAATACCACATGCAAACAATTCAACATAGTTTAAACATAGTGAAGGTATCTCACCAAATCATTTTTCAACATTCATGCAATTAAGCACAATTAACCATTACCTGCATGGCTGTTATTAACATCGCTTGATGTTACCTGATTAGTTGGCCTCTTACCAAGGCTACTCAGTCCTTTTTCCAACATCATGATCATGGACTTGTTGCACCATCCTCTCTTCATAAGGTCGTTGGTCAAGTGCAACAACATCATCCTCATCTTTAGACATGCTTCAGTTGCCTTTGGTCCTATAACCAATGTGAACACAACTAATTATTAGCAACCACAATCATTATCTTAAATGGCACATTGCATATGCGAAACCTCACTATTTTACCGATATGCAATATCATACTCATGCATAAGAAATTCACATGCATTATTTTCTTGCATTTTCAACATTCCTATGCCATAATTTTCAGCATATAAACTTAGGGAATATAAATATAATAAAAAATGAGGAGTTAAGGAATTCTCCCTTTCCCATTCCTCATCATAACATGGAGTTCCTCCTCCACATCATATCTGATCATTTTCTTTGCTTTCTGCTCCCATTAGATTCTATTTCAGCATTCTCAACATGTATGTTTTCCCCCATGGAATCTATCTCCGGATCATAGGGATCCCGTGCATCATTCATGATGTTGATATTCTTGGCCTAACCAAGACCAGAACTTTCCAACTGCACTTATTTGGAATGCTGCCTTGATGTGGCTATAATTCTGCAAAATTTGTTTATAAACACAACTATTAGCTTCATTATAATGCTATAAGTTATTTGCATGTATGTGGAAAATCCCATATTGACAACTTTGTCCAATCATAGACTTTCCCCGCTGGCGCAAATGTTAAGGCTAAAATGGCCGCCATTGCACGGATGTTAAGATTATTTTTGTCGTCATTGGCGCGGATGTTAAGATTAAAATTGTCGCAGGTGGCGCGGCTCTTATCGCAAGTTTTTCCACCGCGCGCATCGCAGATATTAACATTAATTCTGTTGCCATGCACGCAGAAATTAACGTTGATTTTGTCGCCGCGCACGCAGAAGTTAACGTTAATTCTGTCGCCGCGCACGCAGAAGTTAACGTTAATTTTGTTGTCGCGCACATAGAAGTTAACGTTAATTCTTTCGCCGCGCGCGTAAAACTTAACCTTAACTTCTCCAACACAGCCTTTAGGCAAAAATTTCGAAACACTTAGAAAAAATTTTAGAATTTTCTCTTCCCTTTCGGCGCAGAATTAGCAACATCCCCGCCAATCGTGTCGCAAAAATATAACCTTCACTTCTGCGCCCGCAAGCCCTCGTCGCTGCAACCGCGTCGTAGCTTTTAAGGCTAAAATTTCCACTGCACACAAGCCTCCATCACAAATTTTAAGTCTAAAATCCGCCATCCGTGTCACTGCTTTTAACATTAATTTCGTCGTGCGCATCACATATTTTAAAGTTAAAATTGTCACCGCCGCGCGCAAAACTTATCGTTAAAATATCCGACCACCAACCCTGCGACCACCGACCGCTTCCCATCGGCGCAGATTTTAATAGCTATTTCGCCGACCATTGCGGCGCTTTTGGGCTTATCTTTGCTGACAGAGTCGCAAGAGTTAGCCCAATTCTCGTCGCCGCGCACGCAGAAGTTTGATCTAACTTTCACCGCCGTGCGCACAGAAAGTTAGCCTAATTTTCGTTGTTGCACACGCAGAAAGTTAGCTTAACTTTTGTCGTCGTGTCACACAAAGTTAACCTATTTTTTGCCGCCACCACAGCCCTTAGCAGAAAACTCAGAAAAACAGTTAGAAAAGTTTTTGCAAATTTTCAAAGACAGTTAGAATTTTTCTGGGAATATTTGCTTCGTTTCTTTACAGAGGTAAACCTCTTAGAGATCATACTCGCATAGAACAAATCATAAGAAGTATGTCAATAAAATTACACCTCTTTCATGTTAAGAATAAAACAACAAAATAATATAAGATGGCAGAGGTTGCGCCTCCTTTCTCTCCTCCATGGAGGCAAACAAACAAATACAAAACTGAATGCTACAGCATTGGAAACAATTTAAAGCAAGCATTCAACCTGAAAAGGGATTTTCTCCCTCCTTCCTCACTTTCATAAGATGAAATCAACGCAAGCAATTTTGCAAGAATCCCCAAAACAGTCATGGAAATTATTTCCTATCTTAATCAAATAGGAGCTATGAGATCTTCAGGTTTCTCTAATTCATTTTAACTTCAAATACTACTAAATATACACACAATGATTTATATCTCTATGAAGGGCCCAACAGCCGTAGTGTTGAACCATAAGCTTCGATACCAATCTGTCACATACCCTCAATCTGTCCAATTTTTGGAAGGGAACATGGAGCCAATCTATGGGTTTTTTTTTTTTTTAAACAACCTCAGCCATTCATTAAATTCATACAATTAAAAACCTATGTGTGCAGATGTAAATTCAACAAACATGCACAGCGGAGATAACTCATCCACACACATAATTTCATATGCATTCGATATATCAATAACAGTGATTTAATTTAAACACTGCAGAGGAAAAACACATAGATAGAAAACACTTATCTTTGTCGTGCAATTGTCCCACACAACTAGCTATGTCGCTGCAACGTTCCTCCCAACCGTAGGTCTCTGCCCAGCCTGTATTATTTTAGCACTTAGAGACCACCCCCGAGCTGGGCATGATATCTACAAGGAAAAGGGGACTCTCAAGCTCATCACAGCCCAAAGCAATGGATACCCATCTCAACCCCAACATTTCTTAACACACAGCAACTCAAAACTAAGCATGGATACTCATAACAGCGAAATCCCAAGTGCTGGGTAGGAGGAAAAACATGGGCAACCAAAAACGAAGTGAGAAATGGGGAAAACAACCCTGGGAGAGCAAACCCATTTCCAGAAAACGTTTATGGGCACTCAAGGGACAAAAAAGGCCTCCATAACCCCAAATTCGTGGCTCCCTTCCTCCCAGCCATTGTGCAATACAAAAACGAGTTCCCAGGCATGGAAAATGCAGGAGATAAATGAAAAAACAGGATGGGAAAACCCCCAGCTAGCTCAGACTGCGTGAGATGGCAAAGGCTTGGGAATTCAAGGGCCAAAACGACCTTCACACAGTCATTAACTGGCAGCAGGGAACCAACACAATTTTTGGGCAAAACCGTGACAGGTTGGCACCCAAAATTGACACATACACAGTCACACAATTGATGGGAACATTCAAAAACGATTTCTGAGGTAGGAGATAACTGCTGGGTTCACAAAAATGATTTTTCCATAATGAAAACCAAATCTAGAAATTCAAAAATGATTTCACAACAATAAGGAAATGGCAAGCTATCAAACTTATATGTTGAGCTTCCCAATGGATTCTCTTCTTTCCCCATAGTCCAACCATCACAAAAATGCCCTTCTCAGCTTGAAAACCAGTGAATTTATAGCGTACTCCATGAGAGAAACGCCCAGCAAGCTCCAAAAACGTCCAGTAAGCTCGAAAAACGTGAGAGAGTGAAGTCTGATCATGAATAATGGCTTGGGAAGGCAATTCGTGGATGTTTCTTGCCCAAGAAGGAGAAACACGATTTTCCATGAGGGTGGCTTGCCCATACTCAAATTTGGACAACCATACCTCCCCAATCCCCCAAGGCATTAACTACTTCACCCAACTCTTGGGAGAAATGAATGATTGGGCACTAAAGTCAACATGGGTAGTTGATGGTTGATGGGTTTCTCATTGACATTTGGCTTGACTTCATTGGCTCAAGGGTTTGAATATTTCCCTCCCAATTCCTTGTAATATCATGCCCCCATCTCTTGTTGCATTGCATAGCTAGTTGTGGGTATTTATATTAAAATGCATATTTACAATTCCCATGGCTCACTAGCACATGGGTTAAATAATACCAACATATTTTCCTTTTCAAGATCGAGCGTTCACTAGCGGGGCCTTGGCCTTGAACACCATGCTAGGAATCATACAATATTTACATTATAGCCCAAATATCATAAGGGTAAAAATGGGGATATTAAACTACAAAGGCTATCAGTATGAGTAGCCAATCGAAATGGAATGTTGTTCCATCATCTTGGGTGTCCTCAACGTCTGCGAGAAACTCATTGAGTAGATACTGGCACCATTTATAAGGTGTTCTGCGCAATGTTTTCGCTGCTAGCTTGATAAGTGGCCGAGTGTAGGAGCCTTTCTTCTAGCGCTGCACGGTCTTCCATGCCTGTAAACGCATCTATTCTCAAACTGGGAACGATATACTCCATTGGCATTATTGCTTCTTCCCCATAAGCCAATTTGAAAGGTGTATGTCCTGTCAGTTTCTTGCATGTATTCTTGTATGCCCATAATACAGATGGAATGCGCAGATCCCAATCATCCCGATTGACGTTGCATATCTTGGTTAGCGCATTCTCCAACTCTTTGTTGAATGCTTCAACATTTTCATTCACCTGTGGATGATAAGGCATGCTGCGCTGATGATGAACATGGAACTCTTCGATCAAAGCTTCGATGGTTCTATTCAGAAAATGAGTGCCTTGATCACTCATCAAAATCTTCGGGAATCCGAACCTTGTAAGGATATTTCCAAAAATGAAATCCACGGTTGTAGGTGCGCTACAATCTTTCACTAGCTTCACTTCTTCCCATATAGTGAGGTAGTCAGTTGTGGTAATAATGTACCTCGCACCAGTTCTTTTCCCCGGTGGGTTAATAGGACCCACAAAATCAATGGGCCATTTCTCAAAGGCATGTAATGTCAGCTGTGGATTTAATGGCATTTCATCTCTGCGTGATGGATTTCCTATCCTTTGACAAACATCTCAACTCTGGCAATGTTCCTTCGAATCTTTATGGATACTAGGCCACCATAGACCTGCGCGCAATATCTTCTGCGCGGTGGCTCTTCCTGTGTTGTGACCTCCTGCAACTCTTGAATGTGCATCAGCCAATATAAATGGTTTCTCATGCTCTAATACACATCTACGCAGTACTTCATCGGGTCCCAACTTGTATAGCTGGCCCGCAATAATGGTGAAGTCTGCGGCTCGCACTACCAGTTGCTTCTTCTGCTAGGTAGTGAACTCTACCGATGCCACCCCTGTGGTTAAAAAGTCAATGATGTCCTTATAATAATCATCGGCAACCTGTATAGCAAACAACTGCGCATCAGGCAGATTGTCTTCCAGGTTCATAGGTTCCTCTCCTGACTCAATCCTTGACAGATGATCAGGTCTTAAATTCAACCTTCCTGGCTTAACAACGATTTAAAAGTAATACTCTTGAAAGAGTAGTAACCATCTGCATATTCTCCCCCCTAACACTGGCTTATTGACCAGGTATTTCAAAGCAGAATGGTTAGTGAACATAGAGAAGTGTGCACCAAGTAAGTAATGCCTGAACTTTTGTAGCGCATATACCATCGCGAGTCCTTCTCTCTCAGTAGTGGCATAATTCTTCTCAGCGGAGGATAACTTTCTACTAGAAATGCAATGGGATGATCAATACCTCCCTCTCCTGGATGAGAACGAACAACGCCTAATGCTATACATGAAGCATCAACATGGACATGAAATGGATTCTCCCAGTCTAGAAAAACTAGGATTGGTGTAGTGACCATCTTTTATTTTAATGTGTCAAAGCCTTGTTCGCATTCTGCGTTCCAAATGAATGGCGCATCTTTCTTTAGTAGCTTCTCCATGGATGCGGTTATTTGCGCATACCCTTTTATGAACTTCCTGTAATAACCGGTATGCCCCAATGTAGTGCGCAACTGCTTAACTGAATTTGGTGTGGGAAAGTTTACAATGACTGTGATCTTCGCAGGATCAACCATCAAGCCCTGTTTGCACACAATGTGTCCCAACAAAATTCCATAGGGAACACAAAAAACACATTTCTTCAGATTTAATGAAATTTGATGTTGTCTATATTTTTCCAGCATCATCTTGAGGTTCGCAGCATGGTTCTTCAGTAAGCCGAAAATAGTCCAATCATCAAAATAAACCTCTAAAAACTTATGTATGAAATCTTGAAATGCTGCGACCACCACTCTATAAAATATGGCGGGTGCGTTCTTCAGACCAAAAGGCATCACTGTGTACTGGAATGACCCCCATTCTGTAGCAAAAGTAGTCTTGTGCCTATCTGTGGGATCAATCCTAATCTGATGGTATCCAGAGAATCCATCAGTAAAAGAATATGCCTCATTCCCTCCAACATTATCAAGCACTTCATCTGTGAAATGGGTAGGAAATGGGTCATGCATCGAAGCGTCATTCAGCTTCCTGAGATCCACAAAGATCCTAATCTCGCCCTTTGTTTTCTTATCCTGGATAACCATCGGGCTTATCCACTCAGATTCTTCAACCGGCTTAATGATCCCTGCATCGAGCATCTTATCGAGTTCTGCCTTAACTCATTCTTTGTAGCGCGGGTTTAGTCTATATAGTCTTTGCTTCACAGGATTCGCGCCAGGATTAAGAGGAATTTTCATCACTCCTATGTCTCCCAGAATACCTTTCATCTCTGTGAACTTGGTCGGGAATAATTCTCGATATTCCTGTAGTATGCTCATGACCTCCTCGACTGTGTCTTCATCCCAATAGTCTCAGATAGCTACGAACTTTGGCTCTTCGTTGGTGCCAATGTTCACTTTTCTTATTTTCACAGGTCCACTCATATCTGGAATTTCTAGTGGAGGTCCTTCTACCTCGCGCGCTCCCTCTGATTCAAGTATCCTTATGTTGTGCGGGTCCTCCTCATCACTGTCTGATTTATCCTTGGATCCTTCAGCGAGGTTATAACAATCAATAGCATGCTCTAGTTTCTCCTTTCATTCTGGTTGTAGGCGCGCAGGTATGCTGTCTGCTCCAAAGAATTCTTCTAGTGTCATGTTTCCCTGTGTACAGTCTGGGATGAATATTCTTTCCTTAATAACCTGCAGCGCATCATTGATACTCGGATGTTCATCTTTGAAACTAAAATCTATCTGGAAACTCACGGTTAGGGTAGACCAATCTGATGTGCCCCTGCGCAACTCCGTGTCTAGGTACCACTTCTTTGGAATCGGTTCTTCCAGCGTATGCACAAACAGATGCACCCATTCTGTCTGTGGCATGTCCATTATATTTTTCAAAAGGTAGTGTAACCTTCTTAGAAAACCTGATTTGCATCTTAATTCTGCATTGATCCCATGTTGTCAGTGTCTGCTTATGCGCAACCCACCATTTGGCAGGTGTCTCGTGCCGTGCCATGTCTAATGCTAATACGCGGTATTCATCTGCAACTGCTGTAGTATATTCTTTGATAAATAAATAAACATTTGATAAACCATGATAGGTAGGGATTGGAGTTACCTTTTTTCCAATCCATCGGAGTGACTTCGTGATCTGCGCTCATCTCCTGGCAGATACTTCATGCAATCTGCTTTGCCATTTTTCTAGTCCTGCATCAGATTCTGAAATGCAAGAACTGTCATAGTGCCAACTGATCATTCCATCCATAGTTGGATTAGTATAATCAACAGCATTTGTTGTCATCTTGTAAATACGGTCCAAGTCTTGGGCTCTGGATTCCTCCTGAATCGGTTCAACATATCGTTCACCCTGCGAGGGGTCCAATGGTGCGATGACCCTTATATCATTGCCTTCAAATATCATTTTCATGGTCTTCAAATTAATAATGGTAGAGTTAGTCATTGCCCAATCGATACCCAGCAGTGCTGGATAAGGATGGTTGTCATCCATGATTTCAATCACTTCGAAATCTACATAGCTTCGCACTCTGTCAATGTCAACAACGGTGTTGGGTAACCTCCCCAAAGGTATAACTATCCCTCGATTGGCCATTCTTAACTGTATAGGTGACCACTGTAACTTTGGTCTGCCCATCTGCTGCCATGTCTGCTTGGTCAAGAAATTCACTTCGGATCCAAGATCAAGAATGATCTCATCCATCTCATAGTCCCTGATCTATGAAGTGAACCTCATTTCCCTTACTATTCTTTTGGGACTCCTAATGTTATGGACTGTGCCATGGGAAGCCCCCTTCTCACTACGTGGCTCATACTGATTGAGTAATTTTTCAAATTCCACGAGAGCATCTACGCTTTTCAATCACTTCATGTAGCTCCGTAGGAACTGCGCAACAGAGGTACCTATATCTGTTGCAGTGCTCATGTGATCATATTCCGCTGGCATATCCTCTATTTGTGGTACTTCACTGTGCAACAGGATTCTCGATGAGGTAGGTGGCAGTGTTTTGAACATGTCCCGCGCTTCTTCGAATGCTCCCTTATTTTTCTGTAAGTCCAAACCAAGTGTTCTCCCAGCAGCTTTTCTAATCCATACTGATTCACCAGGAGTTTGCTTAGTATCGCGGGTTCCCAAATTCGATGCTTCTGCACCTCTATCTCTTCATGTATCATCGCCACTCCACGTTACCACGTTTATAATCGAATCCGCAGTTATTATCTCTGCTGCGATTAACTGAATGTTGGGATTTGGCGGTTTTGTCCTTCTGCATTTCTGCATTTCTACCTCTAGTACGGGGAAGTCTTCAATAACATGATCGAAGGACTTACAATAATTGCACGTAGTGCATGGGTTGGTACAATCTCTAGATACATGACCTGGATGGCCACAGTTATAGAAAATTACCTGGCCGCGGCCTCTTCCTTGGGCTGGGCCAGCATTTCTTCCTCTCTCGCGGTATCCACCACCACGAATTCTAAATCCACCCTAATCATACTGAGCATTCTCTTGTTTTGGTTGATTTTCTTCTTGGACTTGGTACATTCCAGCACCTCGCATCATTTCCATATCTCGCTTTCTTTCATTCATGAGCTCATATGTGCGGAATTTGGATTCATCATGTCCAACTGACTTACATAAATTGCAATATAAGTTTTTTGGTGTTTTTACGTATTTCTGTATTAGATAACAGTCCTCAAGTCGGTGTCCTCTAGTTCTATAGATTTCACACCACAGTGCCTAGTTCTGATTCATTGGGTTCGGCGCACCACTATTGAGATAATCTTGAAATAAGGGCCAATGTTCTCTGGTGTGGCTTTCTCCCTTACATCTTGTACACTAGACCTCATGCCTCTTTTCATATCTTTGTTCCTTTCCATTCTTCATACCTTGCAATTCTAATTTTAGGGTGGTCAACTAGTTCTAGATCTGAGACATTCTAGAGCTAGTCTCACCGATCGGCAAAGCCTCTAGCATCATTGCAATTTCTAAGGCCTTTTCCTGCGATGCAACCTTCTACTGCATCAATGGTTGTCTGATGTGGGGCAACAGCGTAGTGATGAACCATTCCCGATGCTGTTGCGGAGCTATAACAAAGTTGACTTGGTCGAACAATCTCTTAAATTTTTGGTCAAATTCCCATACCGTTTCGATAGGTTTCTGCTTAATTTCTTTTAACTCTGTTATGCACTACAACTCGGATTTTGGTTTCTTAAAATATGCTGAGAGTGCGGCCTTAATTTCTACTAGGGTTCTCGGATGTGCCTGAGAGTACTTCATAAACCAATGCAAGGCTCTGTCTCTGAAAGTAGTGATGAGTTGCGCTCTCTTCACAGCATCATCCTGAAATTGCTTTACACTCCATACGGCTTCACATAGAAACCAATGTTGATCAGGGTCTTCTAGACCCGTTCCTTTGAATATCGGCAGTTTTATATCATTATCTGTCATTCTCCTTCCTGATTGGGTAGCACCCTGAGTAGTGCTATGATTCTGCGAAGGGTTCTGAGCGGAAAAAGTAAAGGTGGTAATCGGAATAGTGCTAGGGATACTTCTCTACAGAATATTCTGAGACTGGGTATTCTGAAATGGAATAGTCTGAGTCAGGATGGTCTGAGCACCTACTCCTGTGGTGTTACCAATATTGATGTTCTGTGGAATGGGATGCGCAACGCTCGCGGTGGACAAGTTCTGAGATAGGGGAGGTGTGGTGTTTTCAACTGGCGGGTTCTTAGGTGTAATAGGATGGATGGTGGCTGATGACGGCGCGGTCTGATTGGTAAGGTCACATGGGATTTCGGTATTCACCCTGAGTCCAAGTCCTCCGGGATTCTTTTCTTTATTAAACTTATATCTCTTTCCACATCTCAGATTGTGAGTTTCTTCATCAGAGCCACTATATATACTTTCTACCATGACAAATTCAAAAATATTACTACATTCTTAAGACGCCTTTCTCAGCTAAAATCATTTTAATGTATAGACAAAGATTCTTCAGGTACTTAGCTCTAAATCCTTCGAAAAAGTATGCTTCATCTTGGCTGTAGGATTTCAGCGTGTCTACACCAAATTCTGTTACAAATCCTTAAAGAATTCTATCAATCCAGAAGTCGACTGCTCATGAAAGTGGGTTGTCTATTGCTTTGAGATGTGTAGTGAGCTCTGAAGTCCACTCTATACGTACTCCTCCTTGAAAAAAGTTTTTCCTCTTTGCGAGTCATGATATCCACTCGTGCAGCTCATTTCCAAACAAAGCCCAGAATATCTCATGAATATCTTTCCACAAATATATATTCAACCACTCTATGTCAGATAGACACGGGTGTCTGTTCTCTTTCTTTGCAAAATCTCTTTCGATCTTATCACACTAGCCCCAAATCTCTTTCTTTTCAGGATTCCAATTGTCTGAACCCAACAGGAACTGATATTCTTTGTCGCACGTTACTTTCCAAATACACTATCGCATCACTAAGACTTAGCGCGACAAAGGAACCATTTGTCGGCATATGTAACTAATCTAGAGGTTTCCAATGTAGACCCAGGTCCTTCAGGGTTCAAGGAACCAACAAAACCCCTATTCACCGGCCATTTCGGAAACAGACTGCAAGCATCCTGAGGTCTCACCCGAGGCGAAGCTGAGGGGGTGGTTGCAGAATCAAGTTTCCACAACCTGGTGATGCGAGTGTCAAAGAGATTGATGGGAAGCGCGATAAAGGACTCCTGTTGTAGACAAAAGACTGCGTGAAGTCTCTACTTCGTGTCGGATACTTCGGCAAGCTGGGGCACTTGTGCAACCAGCGCATCCAAGGACTGTGCAATATTGGGTACTTCCAGCGTTATGACGATAATCTATCAACAGCTTACCTCGCAACACTCACCATGGGTCAGCACGTCAACTAGACGCGTGTCCACTTCAGGACTTGATCAACTCTAATCAACCTTACTCAATGATCTTTATCCAGTCAGCAACATTTAGGTTTTTATCTTTACGATGTATGTAAATGAATGAAACACACACTACTACGCGCTCCAACACTATGCTCAAATCCAATGTTTGACTATGTGATTATCCAACAGATCCATGCATTCAAAGACATAGAAGTGTTGGTGCCTTAATGTTCATCCACACATGTATTACTTAACATATTATTCCCATCATTCCTACGGCGAATACATATAAAAGCACACAAATAACAAATAATTGTCGTATTAAGCATCCATACTAAGGAAATGAACAGTTGCAAAACACAAAACAATCACAATACACATAATTTAATGTGGTTCACCCCCGGATGGAGGCTACATCCACAAGAACTGTTGTTATATTGGTCTTTTGGGAAGGGTACAACAATTCTTAGTCTGCGCACTAAATTGCAAACTCTCTTCTCTCTCAGATAGGTCTCTGCGCACACAGCTACAGAGCCTTTACAATAGCTTCTAAGCTTAAAGATTCTAACAATGTTCAACAATGACCAACCCTTCCCTTACAAAATCATGCCTTATTTATAGATCATGCCCGTAGGTCATGTCTTTACAATTCATAGGAAAAAACCCTTAGGTTTACAAAACATGGTGTGGCTAATTGCCATCCTGACTGTTGCCATCGACAGCTTGCTCTGCCTGCTCCAGGCCTTCCAGCTAGGCCACTCATGGCTCACACGCTCTCCTGATAGCCACAGTCACCAAAACAGTTACAACTGCATCGTGGCATGTCCCTTTCCGCATCTTCCGCCTACCTGTCGATGTCGACGTAGTGGCCTAGCTTCTCAACTGCGCCATGTCACTCTTCTTAACCGGTTGCTTTCTTCTTCCTTCAACCTATTCCTTACTCAAAATAGGTCACGTCCTCATCTGAACTTTACCTATATTTCGTACCAAAAATATCTCCTGCGCGAGTCCTGTGCATCTGCGTACTGCGCAATCCTGCCTTAGCCATTGCCGCTGCGCGTGCAATTCCCAAAACTGCCCCCATACCTTGTCGCAGCGTGCAACACGCACTTTTTAGCACTTGTGCATATATTCCAACTTGGGCCCCAACCAGCAACCCCAACAGAATATAGAAAGATCATCAATATATGATCCACACTGGATGAATGGATGATTCACGAATGAATGAATATGATCCACACATGGATAAATGTGAAAGGCTCCCTTGACTCTATTATATACCAAGAGATGAGGAGGAATTACTCTCACATATTACATGTGGGATAATATAATTCTCCATAATAACATCTATGTATATAATAATGAATATGAAGAGTATATTTTACCATAATGAATATGGGATTAATGTATTACTCTTTTACATAAGATTGTGGATATCTTCTGACATAATACAAAGGAATTATTACCTTCCAAGGAATATAAAATATTCCAACACTCCCCCTTAATAATGGTTGGGAGAAAATACCACTAACAAGGAAGCAAGGAGTCATTACTGCTCCCCCTTGATGACAACTTCCAAAAGAATCAAAGCAGCAAAATGGAAGAACACTTCAGTTGGTGGAAATTGATGAAGAACAACCACTTCTCACTGAATCATGAAATCGCACACGAACCAGGTTGTACGATGAAATACCAACAAGATGCCCAGATCTAAAGAGAAACCTTTATGGCTACTAGATCCAACAGATGTCGAGAACATGTGACGCAATCCAACAGTAAGGTGCCCAGATCTAAAGAGAAGTCATCATGGCTACTAGATCCACCACAAGAATCATCACAACCATAAATGATAGCTGAAGAACTCTGATATAAAATCCACACCAATGTACAGATACCTTCTGACGGCTAAGACAACAGAACATGTGGCCAAGAACACCACACCAGTGTACAAAAATACCTAGATGGCCAATACGCATGTAGATAGCAGACATTCTTCCAATCAAGGTGCAATATAAATATTTGTAGAAGACCTCAAACATCGAAGAAACAAGACCCCAATGGTCTATACATCGAAAATGATATCATATAGATTAACATCATGACTTTAACAGTAGAATATGGTGCTTCATTATTTCTAGAAACACAAACAGAGAACTTGTCTGCACAAGAACTTCCAAGATTAAAAACATACAAAGATCATAAAAAACAAACTGCTCATACATAAATGAAAATGATTATAACCAAAGGTTAGCAAACATCATATAAAAAGATGGCAACATAATATGATCAAATAAATATTAACTTGCTCATTAAGGAAAATGAAGTTACTTTTACACATTAAGTGTCAGCCACAACATAGAAATAGTGAGCCCAAGATTTCACTTAAATATATGAAAATTTAGTCATCAAGCAACTAATATGAAGCATATGTGAATTTCTTATTAGTATGATGTTAATATGCAAGAGATGAATGCCCTAAAAATGTCAATGCTTCCATATATGAACGTTAGAGACAAGTAGGAACAAGATAACCTCTGCAATTGTAAGAATAGAAATCCCATTGCAACAAAAAGAAGGTGCTCATGATAAACATTTCAAGATTATAAGATTGCTCAAAGCCATATAAATATTGAGTAAAAGATGATCGAGATAAACATGACATGATATATATGAAAATAGATCAAAATGTTTAACATGATCAACATCTAGCAAATTATGATCAACTCATGATATCACTTAGAAAAAATAAATTATGAAATGACAAGTCACTAATGGTCTTAATCATGGGTTCATTTCTTGTTAAAACTATGTAAATATGCAAGAGATGAAATGCCCTGGAAATGTCAATGCTTCCATAGAGGAATGTTAGACAAATAACACAGGAACTAGATACAATCGCTGCAATACATGAGAAAGAAACTATATCTCAATTACAGAACTTATGACAAGCTAAAAAATATGATATCACATAGACTCAAAAAATTGATTTTACTCAATAAATTAATTAGCAAGAGCATAGAATGATCATAAAGATATTACTTATAAAACAATGAAATTGCTTTTACACAAAGGTAAGCAATAACATATAAATAAATCAAATAATGATCAAAGATAACACATATGAGATTGTTCTTATAAAATTGTTTTTATAAACATGACATGATTAGAAATCAACATGATTAAACAAAAAAGAACAAAATAGTTATTAAGTATATTGTTAGCATATTAAGCATTAGATGGTTTATAGCTATCATCATGACAAAATACTAGAGATCCATGCCCTTAAAAGATGCCAATGTTTCCATATAGAAAGGTGGGACAAATATATATCAAGAACAAGAAATAATATCTTAATAAACATGATTAGAAGCAAAACCTAAATGCAAAAAATAAATAAAAGAAAACTTAAATGCTTTACCGTACATATCTGAATCTGCAAAACACATAGTTACAAAAATAGTAAAGGAAAGAGAAACTTTTACTTACAACCCTTTTGATTGAGTTCCCAGACTTGCCCAGACTTCTGTTATGTTCGCGTTAGTGGATCTACAATAGCTTCTCCGGTTCCAAAAACAGGTTATAATAAAAAATCCAAAAAAACTTGACCAAGTTAGGGCCATGCACGGGTCTGCCAATAGGAAACCTGCACACATACACTGATATGCGCGGGTTCTCCTCAGCAAAATTTGCGGGTATGTGCAGGTTGATAGTAGAGTCAGTCACAAGTGCGTGGGTTGCAGTGTAAAGGAGTTGTGGCATTGCGTGGGTCTCTGTAATTTTAAGTCATGGGTCTGTCGAAGCATGCGCGAGTTCAGCATAGGAAAAATCGTGAATGTCCAGTATAATGCCGGAAACAGTGTCGAATCTGTCAAAGACGGAAACCTACACAAAGTCTACCAAACTTGGACGAAAATTGTCATTTTGACAACCGGAATATAGATCTCCTTTAGGAGAATCAAAAAATCATATAGATCTACAAAAACAACATCAAGAAACCCTTGAAAAATTTCTGCAAAAAACTACACAACAAGGTTAGGGTTAGAAATAAAAAAAAGTGCAGAAATATGCCCAGATTTGAAGAGAAGTTTAATGACTACTAGATAGAATGAAAATTTACAAGAAATAATCAATGCCCAAATGATAAAATATTGTTTGAAAGCAATAGTAGGTGTCAGATCATAGCAACAAGCTCTGATACCATGTAATCATAGATATGGATCTAACTAAACTAGCTTACCTATATGTGCAACAATAACATATCACAATAAATAAGAACATAAAGAGAACAAGAGACAAAAGTACACCAGATATACATGGTTCACCCAATTGGGATACGTCCACGGGAAGGTAGTCTTCTATTATCTCTAGAATATCTCCCTCAAGCTTACAAGAGAGCAATGCCAATAACCCCAATACAATATAGAAAGATCATCATTATATGATCCACACTGGATGAATGGATGATTCACGAATGAATGAATATGATCCACACATGGATAAATGTGAAAGAATCCCTTGACTCTATTATATACCAAGAGATGAGGAGGAATTACTCTCACATATTACATGTGGGATAATATAATTCTCCATAATAACATCTCTTTATATAATAATGAATATCAAGAGTATATTTTACCATGATGAATATGGGATAAATGTATTACTCTTTTACATAAGATTGTGGATATCTTCCGACATAATACAAAGACATTATTACCTTCCAAGGAATATAAAATATTCCAACAATTTGCACAACGCCATGATATCTACTCATGGACTCAAATTATTGTGAAACTTCATTAATTAGGCCTTCATGGCTACATGCAAAGAGAAACCAACGAACACTATATTGTTATCCTTAATGCCTTCACATTACATTTGTTCAATGAGTTCAAGAACCTTTCAACCTTGCCCATGGTGTACATGTCCTACAATCATTACAGTCCATGAAACTATTTATCTTTCAAGTAGTATGTCAAAAAATAATTGTGCATACGTGATGCTCCACGAACTAGGATACATGGTCACAAGTGCACTCCTCCACAAAGATATCTTTCTTGATCATAAGATTGGCATGAACTTGTTTTCAATGATCAAGAGATGTTAAGATGCCACGATCCTAGAGAATACTGGAGAAAATAAATTGGTTTGGATTCACTATTGTCCCATGCATTTGAATTAACAGTTTGAATACCTCATTTCCATCCTCTATCTCCACATATCCTTCCATAATTGCACACCATGAAACCACATGTTGTCAAAAGTTAGCAACATAATGTAGAAGATAGTTTGTTTTTGTCCAACAACTTGATCTTCGATAAAAAAAATATGTTCATTGTTTTCATATTGTTTCTTTTCAAAGTCATCAATTGGTTGACTATATTTTTTAGTGGAGCACCAGTCTCATGTAACCAAGAATCGCTATTAAGTATCCTTCAAACAATGGATAAAAAGAACTTGGTGCTTTTCTTGGACCCTAATATTTTTGTCAAGCCTTTGAGTTTCAAGTTGGGAATTAAGCTAAGATCATTCTACAACCTCTAATTGATTGACAATATTATTTGTGTCAAGCCTTTGAGTTTCAAGTTGGGAATTAAGCTAAGATCATTTTACAAGCTCTAATTGAATGACAATATTATTTGTTTCATTGATGAGTTTAGCAAAATGTTATTTGACCTAGGGATTCCTTATGCATTACCCACTGAAGTAAGTCATGTAAGGTTGCGAATGAAGACTATGTCATAATATTTTCCAAAAGTAGATGCAAGGGGAATAACAAAAAACTCCTAGGAAGATATTAAATTCAATCATGATGGCTAGGATTATGAGTATATATTTCATGAAACTCAAGATGGGGAAAATGTTACCAGTTGCCTTTTCTTTTGTCAAGACTGGCATTTCCTTTGACTTGTCTTAAAGAATAACCAAACTGCAATTTCCACTGTAGAGAAGAATTGGAATTGTGTTGGATTGTATACCTAACAAGTATTTCATTGGGAATTAGGCTTTAGGAGTTCACTGCTTTAGGTTCATGAATATTTTCTTATCCAATCATGATAATTAGAACAAACTAGGTCAAGAGTATGTACAAAACCATGGAAAAATTATAACACCACCCAAATTCAAATTTTTATGTATATGGCGATCAAGTTCTACTGGGTTATTCATCAAGGATCAATAGAAATATCTTAGCTTATCTTATTATAAAGTATCCAAATACAAAAATTAACATAGCAGTGCCAACAAATAATTAATTATTATATACTAAAATCGATGAATGATGAATCAAAGACAATTTAAAGTAATCATTGTATTAAGAACAATTTTGTGAACTTTGGGTGAATCCATGCAAAAATATCGATATAGAGGCTTGATTCTGAAATGCATAAGGCTTATGAAAATCTAATATATATTTACAAATGAATGAAAGTATACAATGTTTTGTGAAGCCATTTAGGCTACTTGCAAGGACAAAGTGGATGAGCTTTGAGATTTAAGACTTCTGTCAATGGAAAAATTCAATGCAAAGTGTGATCAAATCAAATAGAAGCTTTGAAAATGGTTTTCATAGGCCTTTAAAGGCTCTCTACGAAAACTAAATTGAGAAGGTGCTAAAAAAATCCCTCTTGCTAATTATCAAGGACTACACTAACATAATTTTTAATTCGTTGTTGGGTTGTCCCTCGTCATGGATGTGTTATAATTAATTAACATTAAAATAGCAAAATCATATAACCCTAACATGTTATTGTCGGCCATATTGACATGTCCATTTTATTGGTAAAATCATTATACTTTACCTTATTATTACTAATGTAATTTATGATTAGTTGGGATTTATAAAGTTCGTGATCTCTAGTTAACCAATATAGATTTATCATATGCTTGAATTTATCAAGTGTAAGGACTGTGTTACTAAACCATAGATTAATTCTCTAATGATAGTAACTACATTTATAATAGAAGTTAAATCTATAATTAATTTAAAAACTAGAATCAAATTGAAGTAATTTTTCATTCAAATCTATTAAATTTATTGAACAACATAAGTAAACTAGAAAATTATTCTCATAATAATTTGAATTTATGATAACTAGAAGTCTACTTACCTAGTTACAGATACTCCTTGGTTGCAACTATCTGTCTAACCTCCAACATGCATCACTCTCCTCCACAACAAGTTTGAGGGGATAACTCTCCACCCAACCAACCCTTAGCTTGAAGCTGAGGCCCTCGATCCCCCAACAAATAATACTATGGAATCTGCTTTGATACCTCACCTCCCATCCCTCAATCCTCTGTACACCAGACTCATACCACAACTCAGTCAAACCATGCCCAAAAGAGAATCTCCCTATGAAATCCAATCACCAACATACCTAAAACACCCTCACAAACTCAATAGCAATAGGCACACTACGTAACTCAAACTATACCTCTCAAACAAACAGCCTGAAACCCTAAATTTGGATCCATTTCCTCCATTTATGCAAGTAATTTTAATATTTAATTAAATTAGAGTTAAATTTGCATGAGTTCCAAATGACTTCCATGCACATTATTTTTTCTAATCATGTTTAATTAACTTAACTAGCTTTACATTCATTGGGGATCAATATGTGTGGCGATTGTTTGAGGGTTTTGGTTTAAGTTTTGTAGAGGCAACCAACACTAGGTTTTGGTGGAACACAGGTTTTTGTAGGGGGCTTTTGGGGCTGCAAGATGGGCTTGGATGGGGGGGTAGCATCCCCCCCCCCCCCCCGAAATCGAGTGGGGATTATAGCACTCCAAGTAAGCATAGCAATCCTGACAAAGGAATGGAAGGATGGGGATCTACCGTGGGAGGGGAAGCGCACGATGCCGACAAAAGTTGGGATTAAATTGTCCAGGGGAGGTGCATCCCAAAAACTAACTGAATTCCTTCCTTGCATATTGCATTAGAAAATATTATGGGTAAGATTGAACATATGAAGGAACATCCTCTAATAGGGAATTTCTTGGGGGTATGGCCTACAAAGAAAGACTTGGTCAGGTGGATACAGGTGGTATGGAAACATAAGGGCCATTATGATATCCTACTTGGATCGAAGGGTTTCTTCATGGTTGTTTTATTCAATGTGGAGGACTGGGATAGTATTTTTGAAAGTGGACCATATTTTTTCAATTCTGGTGGGATTTTTATGAACCCTAAAGGGAACGATTCAATCCAAACTGATAAGACTTGAATAGGGCTCCCTTCTGGATTCGTCTTTACTCCCTTCCCAGCAAATACTAGGAGCAAGAGGTCCTGGAAGACATTGGTAAAACCCTGGGAGAGTTTGTGAAGATTTTTTAATAGACCAAGTGTGTTTGATACACTTCCTATGCCAGGATATGTGTCTACATGGATATCTCAAAAGACTTAAAGGAATCCATAAATATCACGTGGGATGACGAGGATTGGGTTCAGCCTCTGGATTATGAACATGTTCCCTTCCACTATCGTCTATGCCATAAGCATGGAAATTTATTCAGATATTTACCATGGAATTACATTGCTTATTCAGGTAAACAGAAGGAAGAAATGAATAATGAAGGTTTTACCAAGGTCCCACAAAGATGTAGATAGGGGAGGAAGGGGTGTGGTGGGGGGGAAATCCCCAAACCCTTGACCTCCAATAACTTCGATACATTGAACCAACTTCCAGAGAATGGGGTAATCCCTGAGGAGTTCCTGCAAACAAAGAAGGAGGAGAAGTCATCAGAATCTCCTGAGGAAGGGAAGGTTGGGGAAACTAGATAGGAGGAGTGTCAAGATAAGGAGTTTGGGGATGTCAAAATGCTAGATGTTGAGCAGGATGTGGAGTTGGGGGATCTAAACCTAGATGAAATAGAACGAGCCTACTCGAACAAAAAGGAGGGGATGTGTCTACTCAACAGGTCCTACTTATTCAAGAATCCATACTTAAGACTGCTAAATCCAAAATCATTGGAATAATATGGGATATAATTAAGGAGAACAAGACAAAATTTAAATGGGGTTTGAACAAAAAAAAGGTAGTAGAAGCAATCGACAAAGAATAGCAAAGATGGGAGCTATGCTTGTGGATTCGGGTCAATACCCAACGATAAAAGCAACCCTCAAGAAATTATCTCAATGAAAATAATATCTTGGAATATAAGGGGTATTGGAAACCCCCAAAAGATAAGGATCCTAAATAATAAGATAAGAAGGGAGAGACTCAAAGTGGTATTCTTTCAAGAAACTAAATGCTCGATTGAAGCAATGGGGGGTATAACTCAGAAGGTTTGGAGAGGAAGTGAAGTGATAACAATTGCAGGAGGGGGAATGGCAAGAGGAATGGATACCTTATGGGATCCTGGGGTAATTAGTCTATATAATTTCTTAGCTACCAAGTAGTGCATTTCAGCTGAAGCTAAAGTGGTGGGTTCATCTAGTAAAGGGGTTGTTACCAATGTGTATGGACCTCATATGCATGTTATTAAGGCTCGGTCCCTTAGGTCCCTAACAGGGCTAAGAAATTGGATGAATCACAAACACTATATCATAGGGGGATTTCAATATGATAACCTCCTTGGAGGAAAAGAAAGGAGGACGTATATTATTCAAGCCCACTAGTCAATATTTTAGAATTCTGATTGAGGACTTAAAGTTGGTGGACATGGTGACTAGTAACCATATTTTCACGTGGAATAACAGGAATTGGGGGAGGCACATTGCATCTCGACTCGATAGGTTTCTGGTCTCATATTCCATCCTCATCGATGGAGGGGACTCCCAGGCATGGGTTCTTCCTATTGCGGGATCATACCATTGGTCGGTCAATCTATCCTAGGTGAAAGACGGGGAGACGTGGAGGCGTCCCTTTCAATTCGAATCCTTCTATATTTCCTACTCTGATTTTAAATCCACGGTCAAAGAGTGGTGGGAGGAAGAGGAGGGGTTCAAGGGATCCTACATGTACTACTTTAAGCATAATATTAGATCTATCAAGGTGAAATTAAGAATATGGAACAAGGAGATCTTTGGAAATATTTTCGAATATAAGCATCACCTCGAACTCTAGCTTGAGGAAATCCAGGTTAAATGTTAAATTTTGAGCATTAATTCACAATACTCTAGGATCTTCACTGAGAGAATAACATATACAGTATATCAATGCATGACAATCACAATAAGCATGACAAGCATCACAAGAATCAAAATCATAAGAGACAAGAGACACAGAGTTTCCGTGGGGAAACCCCTTAGGTGAAAAAACCCACAACTTCCTCAGAGATAGAGAGAGCAATGGATCAACCAAAGTACAACCAAAATACACTGAGATAGTCTCGTATTAGCAGATGATCCTCCTCCTCACTAGTGCACCACTTTCTGAGTGAGAGATATAACTTTCCGAATGATCTAAATAGAGATCATCTGATCTCTATTTATACTAACATGTTCGCCCAGTGACCTTATGGGGCTGACTTGTCTAGCTAGGTACATCCACATTATAATATATATATTTCAGGGCCGACCCCACACATGGTGGTCTAATAACCCATCGGCAAGTACACACACTTGCGACACTTGTCAATCCACATGACGACACTTCCTTATAGAGGAATAACACATCTCTAATAAGGGTACAATAAATATATATGAAATACATTCCGAAGTTACATATACATCAACACTCCCTCTTAACTAGGAAGGTATTTCTCGACACAAATCTGTTAGACAAGTCTTCTTCTTCTCGGTATCATCGTCATCGTCATCGTGACTGCTGCTGCTATTGTTGAATATTGTAACTTCTAAGAATATTATATTTGTACATTATTTATTCCGGAGATGTTCCATCCCTCCGAGGTGATTCTATTATGTATCCGGAGATGTTTATTCCTCCGAGGAGTTGTGGCAACTAGGGTTATTAGACCCACCATGTGGGATTCGGCCCAGTCAGTTATAATAGGGTATTTAACCTAATGGTTAAATACGAACCTACATGTACTTGTGTAAAATATATGTCAGAGTAGTGTATAAATAGAGGAGGTGTGTTCCTCATTTGACACACTCATACACTTGAAAAGAGGAGCACTTGTCTGGGAGATTTGCTAAGGAGGATTAGAAGGAGGGAGCACATCTTTTATTTTGGTTTATCATCTTATTGAGGAAAGCTTTGCTGGGTTTTCTACCCCATGAGGGTTTCCCAGGATAAATCTGTGTCTCTTGTGTTTATGCTATGCTTGTTGTTTCTTCAGTGATCCTGTATATGCTATTATTATGAAATAGAATGTAATGCTGCTATTTTCTTTCTTAGAATATTGAATTTTAACATGGTATCAGAGATAACCTGAAGGAAGACAAGGTATGGCACTTACGACACTTGCTTTACTTACGACAATTTGAAGGTTAGGGTTTTACATAGCAAAACCCAGTCATCGTGGAACTTTCGCTATAAATCCATTTCTACAAACGTTCAGGGTCTGAAAAGCTTACAAGTCGAAGATAACATCCACAGGTACCTTGTGTCCAAAGGGCACCCTCCGATTCGTTGTACTTTATTAGTTATGATCAGTACAAGTTAGGGTTTCTGCCTCTTCCAGATCTCAGTCAAAATCAGGTGACCTTGGAAAAAAGGTCATAACTTGGGCTAGGAAGCTCCAAATGAAATTTCGTAAAAAGTGACAGGTAGTACACAGACTTTACTATCTCATAAAACAGTTTTAGAGGCCGAAGGTGAACCAATGACACGTGGCACACCGTACAAGTTCGCTCTCCTGTTTTATCCCATAAACAAGTCACGTTGCTACACTTGGCATAACTCTCTCTCAGAAAATCCAATTGACGTCAGACCTGTCAGGATGGAAATATGACAGGTCAGGCTACTATAGAAAAAAATTTCAGACCCTGTGGAGCAAAAATTTCAGAGTTATAGCAGAATCAATTAGGTGCATATTTCTGTCAAAACGGAATTATTTTTAGCACCTTTATTCATGGCTTCTGGAATTTAGGGTTTCGGAGAAAGTTGGAATTTTTTGAAGTTTGTAACCACGGTTGGAATCTCCTCAAAAAAATAAGAGTTTAGAGCCTTGGATCGAACCTTTTTGTTGGACAGAAGGGTGGGCTTCATCAAACCCTAGTTCGGGTTCCTGTCCAAAAGATCCAGAAGTTTCGAAGGCAATTTTGAGGGGTCAAATTTTGGAGATTTCAAAATTGAAGAATGCTAGGTTGATCAGCTCAGAAAGACACATTCTTCCATCCATTCAGAAGTATGAAAGTCAAATATTGAATTTTTAGGGTTTCTCTAGCAAACCCTAATCAAGCTCCAGATCAAGTTTCAGGGGGAGTTGAGCTAAGGCCTTACATAAGAAGACTACAAAAAGTCTCGACAGGTATGACTTAAGGAGGTTCAGGTATGCCTTGAAATTTGATTCTTGATTATGTTCATAATGTGTTTGTCTTCATGTTATTTATTAGTACAATCTTGATTAATGTTATTAATTGTCTTACCACCCTGGTAACAATATGAATGCATGTGAATGATCGAAGACATTCATTGATTAGGGCTATATGATTGTACTTATGCATTATGGTGTTGTGTGAGGTTGAGGTTGTCTGCTAACAAGACACAAGTACATTACAAAAGACAAATCAAGTTCCATGACCATGACAACATGAAGACAAAGACTCATGAGGTATGTATGACTTTGTTATATTATGTTTAACCTACGAGACATGCAGGTTCTAGCTCAGGATCTCTAAATCATTGAAGAGATTGTTTAGGTATGTTGTACATAACTAAGCAGGTATACTAATCCAGGTATGTTTTCCTGTGTCATGTTAGAATCTTACCTTGTGTAAGTATACTTGGTATGATTGGTTAGTAATCAAAGGTTTATGCATATTATGTCTCTTATCTTGGTTGATGATTTAACTAACTAGATCAAACAAGAATATGCATGAGTAAAAGAAGACTTCCTTGAAACCCTGAATACTAATGATCATGACTGTACATATTCAAGATTATTTAGAATTAGAATGTTTTGATAATATTGAGAATATACTAATGAATGTATGTTTATGTATGAGATCATGAGGATGACACTAGTGTACACTTGAGCATGCATAGTGGTACAGAATGAATAGAAGTTCAGAAGACATACAGAAGATCAAGCGGGAGGCAACCACACAAACACAAAACATAAGTATTTGAGTTGTTATTAGAAATAGTAAATGATATTGCTTGTATGCATATTTGTATTCCTAGAATATATCATGCTGAGTGTAAACATTCATAAAGCATTGAACAGTATACTACTAATATGCATATGATTGGTAAGTTGGACAAACATTCCATTGTTGCTTGTCTAGAATGAAACCTCTTTGCTGACATGCTAAGAGCTGTGCACACTCTCGATAGTATGTTCTGGTAGAGTTGGAAGGCATCTAGATAGCCACTGTATGCATACAGGATATGGGAAAGTGTTGTGCCAAAGTATTGGTCAAAATAGTTGCATAACTATGTAAATGATATCTATATGCATAATAGGTTATCATGTCAATATGATTTGATGATTATGAAGTATTACTAATCATGTACTTAATTTCGATTTGTAGGAAAGATCATGATGAATGATGAAATCTGAACAAGCGATGGATGTTCAACAAAAGATTTACAAATCAAACACACTATAGAAATCTTGTGGTTAAGAGATTCTCTTAGAAAGAGGAAGAGAATCATAATGAGATGTTTTTCTCCAAGGGACTAGATAAGACCATTCTCTTAATAATGTAATCAGGTTCTGTATGGGTTCCCAGGATCGGTAGTCAATTGATGAGCTTAATGATCATCATGGGTGATGTGGATCTCAACCTTTTGCTACAAGGTTGAATATGGGTTCTATACACATATGACATGGATGCAAGAAGGAACTCACCACAGAGTTCAAATGATTTTGAGGCTCATATTAGTAGACCCATCTGACGAGAGATGGCACAGATAGATATGCAGAAGATCACTCAATGTTGAGTGTGAATAATGGACAATTGACAGCTTCATGACAAAGCTTGGGCTTTACCAGAAGTAAATCTGTTCCTAACCTTTACCTTAAGGTTGTGGATGATGAACCTATCATACCATTATTGTATGACGATGATCTCTTTCTGACAAGGAATGAGAAACAGGTCATGAAAATGAAATATCTCGGATTAATGCACTACTTCTTAGGTCTAGAAGTATGGCAAGATCCAAAAGGAATCTTTTAATTCAAGGTAAGTATGCTGTGAAGTTTCTAAAAAGATTTGATATGTTGGAGTATAAAGCCATGGCCACTCCCATGGACTCCAACTTGAAGTTGTTAGTTAATGACTCATCGTATTTAGTGGACCTAACCCTATATAGACAAATCATTGGGTCATTGATGTATTTAACAAATACTAGGCCAGATATATGCTTTGCTGCAAATACCCTAAGTCAGTATCTAGTAGAACCTAGAAAGGTTCACTTAATAACTACAAAGCATGTAGTGAGGTACCAAAAAGGTACATTAGATTTTGGTCTATATTATCTTGGAGGTCATGAACTCCGTTTACATGGTTACTCAGATTCTGATTGGGCAGGAAGTGCCTCAGACAAAAAGAGTACATCAGGTGGATGTTATAGTCTTGAATCTGCCATGATCTCATGGTTCAGCAAGGAACAATCTAGTGTGGCTCTCAGTACTGCTGAAGCAGAATATATATATAGCTGTCTGCTCTGCCAGCTGTGAAGCAGTGTAGCTTCAAAAGCTATTATATGGAGTGTTTGACTTAGAAATGAATTCCACTATGATTATATGTGACATTCAAAACTGCATCAAGATAGAAAATCGTGTATTCCACGATAAGTCAAAACACATAGAGATCCGATACTTCTATATACGAGATATGGTGCAGAGAGGAGCTATCAAGCTCGAGTATATAAGCACTGAGGATCAGATTGCTAATATCTTGACTAAACCTCTGTCTCGAGTAAAGTTTGAATACTTCCGAGACAAGCTTGGTATAGTCCAGAAGGACCCTCCTCGAAAGGGGGAGTAGCATAGTATCTGATAACAAGTCTGTCTCATCAATGATGAGGTTACCTATTTACTGCACCTAGTTACTTAGAATTATTTAGATTTAGGAATCTTATATTTTTTCTTTTGATGATAGATGTATACATGCTTTTGATGATAGATGTATACATGCTTTTGATGATAGATGTTATGCATGTTTTGATGATGAGGATACATGTTTTGTTATACATGTTTTGATGATGAGGATACATGTTTTGTTATACATGTTTTGATGATGAGGATACATGATTGACACATGTTTTGATGAAGTTCTTGGTAAACATGTGAGGGGATTGGATCATCCCTGGACATCAGTCCTAAAGAGATCCGTAGACGTATGTCTTCGAGAATGAAGTCCTTGGTGGACTTGAGGGGATTGTATCATCCCTGGACTTCAGTCCTAAAGAGAGCCGTAGACGTATGTCTTCGAGAATGAAGTCCTTGGTGGACTTGAGGGGATTGGATCATCCCTGGACTTCAGTCCTAAAGAGAGCCGTAGACGTATGTCTTTGAGAATAAAGTCCTTGGTGGACTTGAGGGGATTGGATCATCCCTGGACTTCAGTCCGAAAGAAGAGCCGTAGACGTATGTCTTCAAGAATGAATTTCTTGGTGAACATGTGAGGGGATTGGATCATCCCTGGACTTCAATCCGAAAGAAGAGCCGTAGACATATGTCTTCGAGAATGAAGTCCTTGGTGGACTTGAGGGGATTGGATGATCCCTAGACTTCAGTCCTAAAGAGAGCCGTAGACGTATGTCTTCGAGAATGAAGTCCTTGGTGGACTTGAGGGGATTGGATCATCCCTGGACTTCAGTCCTAAAGAGAGCCATAGACATGATGTCTCCGAGAACAAAATCCTGAATGAACAGGTAAGGGGATTGGATCATCCTCGGACTTTGGTCCTGTGAATTGAACCATAGACATGAGGTCTCTGAGAATTGAATAGGACTGGATCGTCCCTGAGCTTCAGTTCAAAAGGTACATGATAGGACTGGATCGTCCCTGAGCTTCGGTTCAAAAGGTACATGATAGGACTGGATCATCCCTGGACCTCGGTTCAAAATGTACATGACAAATCCTAGAATTGTTCTAGGTTACATCCAGCATGAAACAGGGCTGGCTCTGTAGATATGATACATCCAGCATGAAACAGGGCTGGCTCTGTAGATATGATACATCCAGCATGAAACAGGGCTGGCTCTGTAGATGTGATACATCCAGCATGAAACAGGGCTGGCTCTGTAGATGTGATACATCCAGCATGAAACAGGGCTGGCTCTGTAGATATGATACATCCAGCATGAAACAGGGTTGGCTCTGTAGATATGATACATCCAGCATGAAACAGGGCTGGCTCTGTAGATGTGATACATCCAGCATGAAACAGGGCTGGCTCTGTAGATGTGATACATCCAGCATGAAACAGGGCTGGCTCTGTAGATGTGATACATCCAGCATGAAACAGGGCTGGCTCTGTAGATGTGATACATCCAGCATGAAACAGGGTTGGCTCTGTAGATATGATACATCCAGCATGAAACAGGGTTGGCTCTGTAGATGTGATACATCCAGCATGAAACAGGGTTGGCTCTGTAGATGTGATACATCCAGCATGAAACAGGGCTGGCTCTGTAGATGTGACACATCCAGCATGAAAAAGGACTGGCTCTGTGGCGGTAAATCCTAGATCTGATCTAGGTCACATCCAGTATGAAAAAGGACTGGCACTGTGGTTGGGATTGGATCATCCCTAGACATGAGACTTGTCTTAAATAGATAAGGATTGATCATCCTGGAACTTGATCTGGATTGCATCATCCATGGACCTATGTCCTAAAGAGAGCAGGATTGATCATCCTGTAATACGATCGTGTGATGACTATGTTGATCGTATGATGACGATTCTGATCGTGTGATGACGATGCTGCCGATCGTGTGATGACGATGCTGATCGTATGATGATGATGTTGATCGTGTGATGACGATGCTGTCGATCGTGTGATGACGATGTTGATCGTATGATGACAATGCTGATCGTGTGATGACGATGCTGTCGATCGTGTGATGACGATGTTGATCGTATGATGATGATGCTGCTGATTGTGTGATGACGATGCTGATCGTATGATGACGATGCTGATCATATGATGACGATGTTGCTGATCGTGTGATGACGATGCTGATGATTGTATGATGACGATGTTGATGATCGTGTGATGACGATGCTGATGATCGTGTGATGACAATGCTGATGATCGTGTGATGACGATGCTGATGATCATGTGATGACGATGCTGATGATCGTGTGATGACGATGCTGATGATTGTGTGATCGTGTGATGACGATGATGATGATGATGCTGATGATCAAGTAATATCAACTCTGATGATGTTGATGTTCTAGTAACTAGTTGAGTTACTGATGATGATGAATTGAAGAAAGCTTCCGATGATATATAGATGATGTAGTCAATGACTCCTTGATCCTACAGATGTTGTTATAATATCCTTCTCGTTAAGGGGGAGTGTTGAATATTGTAACTTCTAAGAATATTATATTTGTACATTATTTATTCCGGAGATGTTCCATCCCTCCGAGGTGATTCTATTATGTATCCGGAGATGTTTATTCCTCCGAGGAGTTGTGGCAACTAGGGTTATTAGACCCACCATGTGGGGTTCGGCCCAGTCAGTTATAATAGGGTATTTAACCTAATGGTTAAATACGAGCCTACATGTACTTGTGTAAAATATATGTCAGAGTAGTGTATAAATAGAGAAGGTGTGTTCCTCATTTGACACACTCACACACTTGAAAAGAGGAGCACTTGTCTGGGAGATTTGCTAAGGAGGATTAGAAGGAGGGAGCACATCTTGTATTTTGGTTTATCATCTTATTGAGGAAAGCTTTGTTGGGTTTTCTACCCCATGAGGGTTTCCCAGGATAAATCTGTGTCTCTTGTGTTTATGCTATGCTTGTTGTTTCTTCAGTGATCCTGTATATGCTATTATTGTGAAATAGAATGTAATGTTGCTATTTTCTGTCTTAGCATATTGAATTTTAACAGCTATCTCAACCAATCTCTGACTCTACTCGTCATAGGAAGTTCTACAGAGCCAGTCCTTTTTCATACTGGATGTAGGCCCACCACCTGCAGGTCTTCGTCATCACTGGCCATACTATGGAATCCTCAGGACTTATTACGTGCGTCACAAAACCTCGAAAGAGCATCCCTGGCTGTTACGAGCACACAACTCTACCTATAGGATCTCCCAGGGCCATATTATATGTGACCTCACCACAAAACCTCGCAAGAGCATCCCAGGATGTTACGAGCACACAACTCTACCTATAGGATCTCCCAGGGACAGATTATATGTGGTCACCACAAAACCTCGCAAGAGCATCCTAGGCTGTTACGAGCACACAGCTCTACCTATAGGATCTCCCAGGGACAGATTATATGTGTTCATGGCAAAACCTCGCAAGAGCATCCCGGGACTTATTACGGGCACACAGCCCAACCTATCGGATCTCCTAGGGACATATTATATGCCATAGGACAAAACCTCGAAAGAGAATCTACCATATATCCCAGGGCCAGATTATATGCCATAGGAAAAACCTCGAAAGACTATCTGCAGATCTCCCAGGGCCAAATTATATGTCCTCCCAGAGCAAAAGCTCGAAAGAGAATTTGCCAGATATCTTAGGGCCAAATTATATGCCATAGGAAAAACCTCGAAAGACTATCTTCAAATCTCCCAGGGCCAAATTATATGCTCATCTGCACAACCTGATCCACGGCCATAGAGTATCAACCTGATACTCACCATACATCATCCTAATGTATACATGATCATCCTGATCATCATCACTGCAACATCCTGAAGCTCATCATCCATGATCATCCTGATCATACAATGCATCTACCTGATGCATACCAAGTATCTACCTGATACATATCATCATACATGATCCACCTGATACAAATACAAATATATGATACATATCACCATACATGATCCACCTGATCATGCAATGTATCCACCTAATACATATACAGATACATGGTCCAAGCATCCAACATGATGCATA
Source organism: Larix kaempferi (assembly GCA_027924585.1). Lineage (NCBI taxonomy): Eukaryota > Viridiplantae > Streptophyta > Pinopsida > Pinales > Pinaceae > Larix > Larix kaempferi. The sequence continues at coordinate 2,499,366 of BSBM01000765.1, read as the reverse complement.
TACAAAAATACATACACATGATCCAACCGATCATATCCAGCATCCAACATGATTCGTACATACATATAAATGATCCAACTGATCATATCCAGCATCCAACATGATGCGTACATACATATATAAATGATCCAACTGATCATATCCAGCATCCAACATGATGCCTACATACATATATAAATGATCCAACTGATCATATCCAGCATCCAACATGATGCATACATACATATACAAATGATCCAACTGATCATATCCAGCATCCAACATGATGCGTACATACATATAAATGATCCAACTGATCATATCCAGCATCCAACATAATGCGTACATACATATATAAATGATCCAACTGATCATATCCAGCATCAAACATGATGCATACATGCATATATAAATGATCCAACTGATCATATCCACCATCCAATAGGAGATCAAATAACTCAGACAGTAGCTTCTGTAGCCATACTGCCTCACAACTAGCTGAACAGGCTGCAACATACTCTGCCTCAATTGTACTTAGTGCTACGCAGGACTGCTTCCTGCTAAACCAAGATATCACACCTGATCCCATACTGAAGCAGCACCCAGATGTGCTCTTCCTATCTACAGCACTGCCAACCCAATCTGAATCAACATAACCCTGTAGGTTAAACTTTTGATTCGCTTCATACTTGAGACCATAATCCACTGTACCCTTCAGGTACCTCAGAACATGCTTTACAGCAACCAGGTGAACACTACTTGGATCTGTCAGGAACTGACTCAATGTGTTCACCGCAAAGCAAATATCTGGTCTCGTGTTCTTCAGGTACATCAAGAACCCAATCATCTGACGATACATAGAGACATCAACCGGTTCACATGAAGCATCACATAGAAGCATCAGATTTGATGCCATAGGTGTGGCCATGGCCTTTCAATCCATCATCCCAAATCTCTTCAGGATATCTACTGTGTACTTCCCTTGACTAAGGAAGATCCCACCTGCACTCTGCCACACCTCCATACCTAGGAAATAATGCATCATTCCCAAATCTTTCATATCAAACTCAGCAGCAAGCTTCCTCTTCGTATCTACAATCAATCTATCATCTCCTGTTACAAATAAGTCATCCACATACAGGAGTAGAATCACAGGATTTCCTTCCTCAACCTTGTAATAAAGGTTGGAATCCGCTTTACTCTTGGTAAAGCCCAAACTAGATAGGAAACTGTCCATCCTACCATACCAATTTATGGGAGCTTGTTTCAAGCCATACAAGGCTTTCTTCAATCTGCACACATATGACTCCCTGTCATGTATTTCAAAACCGAGTGGCTGCTCCACATATACTTTCTCTTCAACTACACCATTCAAGAAAGCAGTCTTGACATCCATCTGGTGTATTTTCCATTTCATTGCTGCAACCAGGGCAAGTACTGTTCTGATGGAAGTATACCTGGATACAAGTGCAAAAGTTTCTTCATAATCTATTCCCTCTTTCTGAGAGAAGCCACGAGCTACGAATCTTGCCTTGTATTTCTCTACACTACCATCTGCAGCATGCTCGATTTTGTAAATCCATTTGGAAGTCACAACAAACTTCTCTTTAGGTCTTGGGACAACATCCCAAACATCATTCTTCATTATTGATTGGTATTCCTCAACCATGGAATCCTTCCATTCTTTCTTTTCCACTGCTTCTTCATAACTGGAAGGCTCTTTGTTCATAATGTCACAGAGTAAAGCAACATAGCTGGTATGTGATTTGGTTCTCTTCTTTGCTCTGTGTTCTTCTTCTGGAATGCCAAATCTTTCTGCATCTTGAATGAGCTCTCTAGCCCATGCAGGTTTCCTCTTGTGAGAGTTATCCTCACGGGGTGGATCTACAGGTTCTTGTGGATCTTCAAACTCACGAACAAATTCTAGAACTGCTTCAGTCATGGTAGTGTCTTTAAATCTAGTTTCCTTAGGTTCTTCATAAACTTCGATAGGTGCCTTCCTTGATTTGATGAATGCTGAGTTTTCATAAAATGTTACATCCCTGCTGACATCAATCTTCTTGAACCCTGGAAAGTATATTCTGTAAGCCTTCGAGCTTTCACTATAACCCACAAAGATACCCTTCTTTCCTAAAGGATCTAGTTTAGTCCTCTTTTCCTTTGGGACATGAGTGTATACAGGACAACCAAATATTCTGAGATGGCTGACTTTAGGTTTCTTACCAGAAAAGACCTCTTATGGTGTCTTGTTGTCCAATATCTTGTGGGGTGTTCTGTTCTGCACATATACAGCTGTTCTAGCTGCTTCTGCCCATAGATGCATAGGTCGATCTTGGTCATGCAGCATTTCCCTTGCTGCTTCCATGATAGTTCTATTCTTCCTTTCTACAACTCCATTTTGTTGAGGATTATAAGGAGCAGTCAACTCCCTCTTAATCCCTGAATCACTACAAAGCTTCTTGAAGTCACCTGAGGTGAATTCTCCACCATTGTCGGATCTGAATGTTTTGATCTTCTTGTCAGTTTGATTCTCCATCAAGGTTTTGAATTCCTTGAACTTATCAAACACCTCATCTTTGTTCTTCAAGAAGTATACCCAAGTCTTCCTGGAGAAGTCATCAATAAATGAGACATAGTAAACATACCCACTAAGATAACTGGATGACATAGGACCACATACATCTGAGAGGATGATTTCAAGGATATCTTTGGCCTTGCTTTCACTACTTGGGAAAGCCTTCTTAATGTTCTTACCTTTTGCACATCGTTTGCAAACACCTTCATGTTTGGTCTTGATTTCAGGAAGACCTTCTACAGCCTTGCTTGCAATTGGAAGTGCCCTATAGTGCATATGAGCAAGTCTTCTATGCCAAAGTTCACTTGGCTCCATGGATTCATGCACCATGGCATGTTCAGGTTATCCCTTCAATTTATACAATCCTCCCTTTTTCTCTCCAATCACTATTGCATCATCTATGGTCTTTCCCTTTGGCCACATTAGGACTTGGCCATCCACAAATGCAACGCTCATACCTTTTGTATCCAATGCAGAGATGGAGAGTAAGTTCTTCTTGAGCCCAGGTACATAAAGGACTTCTTTCATCTTCAAATATTTTCCAGAATCTACGTTGTAGGAGGCTTCACCACTTCCTTTGATTGGGTATTGATAATCATCCCCAAGTTTCACCTTATGGGTTGATTCATGTTCAGATAGATTCACAAAAGATTCCTTAAACCCAGTCATGTCTATGGAAGCCCCACTATCAATCAACCAATCAATACAACCATGGGAGATAGTACCTGTGAGAGCAGAGATTTGAACATACTCTTCTTCACTTTATGAGTCATCATCACTTTCTTCCCTAGCCTTCTTCTTTGGAGGTTCATCATCTTTGGCAGCATGAGCATGGAACTTTCTTTTGCTGCCCTTCTTCTTCTTGCTGAAGTTGTCGTTATTATCCCTTTTGTTCTTGGGACAATCTGAAGCAAAGTGACCCTTCTCATTCATGTGAAGCATCTTAGATCCTTCTTATTCTTTTGATAGGATCTTTTGTAGCGAGAGTTCTCCTTCTTGGGCTTGCTTCTTTTGGTGTGAGTTGCGAGAGCTTGATCTTCACCTCCCATGTTTTCCTCATGAGCTACAAGTCTAGCTTCTTCTTGAGAGCATTCCTCCCATAGTTTACTGAAAGAGATCAATTTCTTTCTTGCACAGATTCCTTGAATAAAGGAGTCCCATGACCTAGGTAGGCCATTCAGAGTGGTCATAACAACTTCACCATTGTCCACTACTTCATCCATAGCTTCAAGTTGCTCCTTGATCTGAGAGACCTTGGAGAAGTAAGATTGAATGGTTTCTCCATTCAACATATTGACCCCTTTCAATTGATTCCACAGAGTAATCTTCCGATTTATGTTCTTCCCTTCAAATAGCTTGGTCAAAGAGTCAAACATCTCCTTGGGTGTCTTTAGAGAAGACACATGAGGTATGAGATGATCTTTGATAGAATCAGCAATGATTCTCTTTGCCTTGACCAAGTTCTTCTTAGGCAATACCTTGGCCTCTTCATCCTCTGGGATAGGGATGTCTTCTTTTATATATGAGTCCAACTCATTCTCTTCCAGGATTAACCCAATCCTATACTTCCAAGCTCAGAAGTTATCAGCCCCTTCAACCTTATCCTCAAGATTGGTGTGGTGAGACATCTTAAAGAGTACTTCAAATGGAAATAGAAAAGATTTAAGTCTTACCACTTGAAATGCTGAAAACTGGATCTAGTCCCGGATTAGGGTTTGTCGAAAAAACCCTAAAAATTCAAAATGTGAATTTCAAATTTCTGAAAGGATAGAAAGATGCGCCTTGATGAGCTGATCATCCTGGTGCATTCAGAATTTGAGATCAGCAAAGTTTTACCCTTCATATTTGTCTTTTTGTCCTCCCGGGTTCATTGGGAGAGCCCTGAATTAGGGTTTGAGTTTCCCAGAGATCTACCCAGCCAAAAATCTCGATCCAAATCTCTAAACTTCTATTTTTGCAAGGAGCTTCTAGCTGTGTCTTCAAATTCTAGAAATTCCTATTTTTGTGGAAACCCTAATTTTTAGGGCCAAATCTGAAAATGCTCATAATTGAATTCTGATTGGACAAATAGATTCTCCTTGATGAGTAGAGTCAATCTACTATACTGCTTTTCCAAAAACTGTGGAGAGAAACCCAATAAATAAGAAACTCAAGTTTTCGTCACTGCAAAATGTCTTCTTCTCAGGTTAGCTCTGATACCATGTTAAATTTTGAGCATTAATTCACAATACTCTAGGATCTTCACTGAGAGAATAACATATACAGTATATCAATGCATGACAATCACAATAAGAATGACAAGCATCACAAGAATCAAAAGCATAAGAGACAAGAGACACAGAGTTTCCGTGGGGAAAACCCTAAGGTGAAAAACCCCACAACTTCCTCAAAGATAGAGAGAGCAATGGCTCAACCAAAGTACAACAAAAATACACTGAGATAGTCTCCTAGTAGCAGATGATCCTCCTCCTCACTAGTGCGCCACTTTCTGATTGAGAGAGATATAACTTTCTGAATGATCTAAATAAAGATCACCTAATCTCTATTTATACTAACCTGCTTTCCCAATGACCTTATGGGGCCGACTTGTCTAGCTAGGTACATCCACATTATAATATAAATATTTCAGGGCCGACCCCACACATGGTGGTCTAATAACCCATTGGCAAGTACACACACCTGCGACACTTGTCAATCCACATGACGACACTTCCTTATAGAGGAATAACACATCTCTAATAAAGGTACAATAAATATATATGAAATACATAGATGAACTACATTCTGAAGTTACATATACATCAACATTAAAGGGATACGGGAAATATTGGATGAGGCCTTGAGGATTGAGGAGAGTTAGATTATAGAACAGGGGGCGTCCTGAGAGGCTCAAGAGGAAATCATGTGGAATAAAAAATAGGGGAACTATTTCCTTAAAGAACAAGAGAGGAATACGACCTTAATTCATAGATCCATTATTCAACATCGTCAGAGGAATAAAATATCTTACCTGAAAGCTAAGAATGGGACTCGCTTGGAGGAGAAAAAGGAAACCAAGGAGGAATTGGTGATTTACTACAGGTCGATCATGGAGGAGCCAATCCAGGATTGGACTAGGGGAATATCGCATATTACCCAATTCATTCCTCATTTGGTTTGTCAGGATTAGAATGATATGTTGATGAAACCTGTCTCCTTAAGAAAGGTTGAGGAAGTCGTGAACCAGATGGAGGAGGGGAAGGCACGAGGGCCTAATGGTTTCATAGTGTTTATTCCACCACTTCTAGAATCTAATCAAGAACAATGTGGTGCATATTGTGGAAGACTCCTGAACATATAGTGGGGTGTTGGCAACTTTCAATGCTACTTTTCTCTCCCTCATCCCCAAATGTGAGGGTGTAGATTATCTGGGTGAGTTTAGACCCATCTCTTTATGCAATGTGATTTATAAAATTATTTCTAAGGTCATTCCCAATAGGCCAAATCCCCTCCTCCCTAACTTGATTTCCCCAGAGCAATCTAGGTTTGTGGAAGGAAGACAAATCCTCAATGGCGTCATCTTGGTCCATGAGGTTTGTCACTCCTTGAAAACCACTAGAAAACCTGGCATGATGTTAAAAATTGATTTTTCTAAGGCCTGTGACAAGGTTAGCTGGAAGTATATGAGGGAAATGATGTTGGATTTTGGTTTTAATAGAGAATGGGTTAGTTGGACCTATAACCTAGTCTCCTCCGCCTTCTTCTCTGTTCTGGTTAATGGGGTTCCATCCAATGAGATTTATTCGTCAAGGGGATCCTCTATCTCTTTTCTTATTCATTATGATGGCAGAAGGGCTTGGTCGAACCGTAAAATCCCTGCAGTAAGAGAGGGCTCTTAAAGGTATTTCTCTTCATCCTAATGCCCTGGTGTAGACTCATCAATAGCTTATGGATGATACAATATTAATAGGTCATGCTTTGGTTTAGGAGGCCAAAGCATTCAAACATACTCTCAAGATGTTCTTCAGTTCCTCAGGTCTCATGGTAAATGAGGATAAATCATAGATCTTATTTTTTAACATGTTGAGAATTACTTACCAGAACATTCTTCGAATTCTCAGATTCCATAGGAGTTTCCTTCCATCCAAATGCCCTGAGGCACCCCTGTCGGATTTTGTAATCCAACAAGAGTTCTGGAAGGATCTTATTAACAAAATGAAGCAATGATTGGAAATTTGGCCTCTTCTCCCCCTGAATTTCCCCAACATATTAATTTTGGTTAAATATGTTCCCCAATCCATGCCGACCTACCTTCTATTGATCATGGATGCCCCCAAATCCATCCTCAGTCAAATCCATCATCTGCAAAGGAACTTTCTATTGGGGGTAACTAAAGAAAAACATAAATGGGCCCTAGTTGGATGGTATTCCCTTTGTCATCCTAAAGCCCATGAATGGCTTGGGATCAGGGATCCATAAATAAGTAGTGTTTTTATGGCAGCAAAAATATAGTGGAGGTGGGTCTCCTATGATAAGGATCCTTGTGCTCAGCTGTGGCATTGTAAATATGCAAGAGGGTGGGAGAAGAAGGATCTTATCAGGTTCAATAACCTGTGGACTAGTTCCCATATTTGGAATTATGAAAAAATGGGGAAAGATCTCATCCAAGACCATAGCTTATGGGAAATTAGGAATGGGGAATCAATGAACTTTTAGAAGGACTCGTGGCAGCAGCTTCCTCCTCTCTCTCGGAATGGGACTCCAGTTGAAACCTGGAGGGTGGCATCTCTCACTTAAGGATTGAAAGTGAAGGACTATTGGGGCGAGGATCCAGTAAATGGGGATTTTAGACTGTGGCAAAGGGACGAGGAATGAAAGGCTTTGAACAGGAATGAGAATAGCCAAGAACTATGGGAGGAAATATAGTAGAGAACTATAAGGTGAAGGAGAATTTCTTGGTGAAGGAAGCCTATAGTATATCAGTTGGTTGGAAATATATTTAGGATCTTTTGGAATGGAAGAATATGTGTTCAAAAGTGGCTACGTTCCTGTGGATGGTCCCCAAGCGAAGGATCATGACTGAGGAAAACCTCAAAAGGAGGGGATGTCCTGGTCCAACTTGGTACTATATGTGTTGGGCGGAAGAAGAATCAATGAATCACCTCTTGGATATGTGTCCCTTTGCATCAACTATCTAGGACAAAGGGGCTGAAATATTTCGTCAATCGGCCAGAGTTAGGGGCATACCGAATCTTTCTATCAAGGAATGGAATTTTAACCCCTTCTAGAAACATTATAGTCAATAGAATATGGAAATTGTTCCTTGGTTTTGTCTTGTGGAAAATATGGAAAGAAAGAAATCAATGCATTTTTAGAGACAAACATAAGTAAGTGGAGGTTGAAGTTTGGATCTTAAATAGTTCCCACATTCAGAAAACAGTAAATCTCTCTGTCTGGTTTAATAATGCATTGCAAGCAGATGGAAGAGAATTTCAGATCCTTTTGGCTTGGGGTGTGTGATCCATACCAGTTTTCGTTGGCCCCTCCTCGGTTGGTTGTCGGCGCTCTTGGAGTCTTGAGCTATGGTATCCACCTCCGATGGGGTTCTTCAAATTGATTTTTGATGGGGCTTCAAAAGGTAACCCTGGCCAAGCATGATTTGGGTGGGTAGTTTGCAACCATTCCAAGGAAATAGTGTGGTTGTATTGGGGGTACTTAGGAGCGGAGACTAACAATTTTCCGTAGTTGGGAGGCATATTACAGGTTCTATATAGCGTTAACAATTTGGGACTTTTTCCTATCATCATGGAAGGTGACTCGACCGTGATTCTTAAAATGGCAAAGAACATTCATGCTGGTAGGAAGGTGTCGAAGGTTTCAGATCACTAGAGGTTAGACTTCAGATTGGAAAATATTTCCCACAAGATGGCCCTGGGACATGGACTATCCTTTATCCATGTGAAAAGACCGGGCAATAATATCGTGGATCTCTTGGAAAATGAAGGGGTTGGGAGGAAGAACGGATTATGGGAGGGTAGAATGGAAAGGGTGGATGAGTTGGATATCAAAAGGAAATGTCTCCACCTAAATTCTCAAGATTCATTGGATCCAGATGTAGATGAGGACATAGGGAGATGTGATGTGGCGAGAGGGATGCGTGTAGTTCCCGATTTAACATGTGCTAGGAATAGCCTTTATGAAGGCAGGTGGTGAATCAAGGTTTCTTGGGAGAATCAGCAAGTTGGCAGTCCTCCCAGGTGGTAAATGTACGAGCATGCTGCGAGACTTAGTTATGATGATGGATGATGGTATGAGGAGCGGGTGGGTGCTGACGGAAGTCATAATGGAAACTCATGTGATGTGATATGGTTTTTCGGGTCCATGTGAGAGTGTCTTGTCCTCCTTTATGCGAGTTTCCCTCTATGGGTTGTCTGTATCCTCTAACCCATTCTGCCTTAATTTTAAATGACGTAGGGAAGTATGAGTTGGTATCATGAAAGGTTGTGCTAGAATTCTATATCGTGCCTTCGGAGTTCTTAGTGAGGTATGTGTGTTTGCAATCCGCAGCATGGATTTGGTGGGGGCATCGAGGGGTCCTGAGGTGAGGAGGAAACATAGAGTGAACCAGGAGAAGGTGAGGGATGCTCAAGAAGCCTCGAAATTTCGTTCTTCCATCCCTCCTTCTATCAAGATGGACCTTGATATTGTGGAGCAGGGCTTCTAGTGTGAGGTGTTGGAGACTGCTCCGTTTGTGGATTCTACAGTGATAGAACAACGGATTCAGGATCTGGGATCCTCGAGGGCGCGACAAGGGTTATATGAAAATATTGTCATTCTCTATTGGGTGATGAAAGGGATCCTTGGTCATGTTCTTGTGGAGCATGAGGAGAAGCAGGGTGGAGATGAAATCTCGATGGCGTTCTAGAAGGATTTATATGCATACACCAAGTTCCTGCATATGAATATTGATGTTGTGGGAAAAGAATTAGGTATTCCTTATCTCCCGAAGATGGGGGTGCTTTCTCCTGCAAAGGAATACATAACGGCGGGGAGACTGCATGGGGATGAAGATACTAGCGGTGCAGGGAAGGATCCTCCTTCTGCAAATGCTAAGGTTCCTTGATGGTCTTTCTTGAGGCTCTCATTTCGATTGGAACTTGGTTATGTTTTTTGAAGGTTGTTATCAGTTTCGGTAGCATATTTTTTTTTATCCTAAGACTATTTTTTTGGGTTTAAATGAATTTCAAGTCCATAGAATGTAGAGTCTACGTCTTGGTAGAAGCTCTGTTTTGTTTTGATTATGGTTAATGATGAACATTTTATGGAATGTTAGCCCCATTTTCTCCTTCGTGGGAGGGGACCTAGGGGGTAATTATTGTGTTGAATGCTAAGACTGGTCAATAGATGGTTCAAACAGGCAGGAAGATTACTTTAACTTATCTTTGCTGTAATTTTTGTATAAAGTGTTAATATAAGATATCTTACTTGCAAAAAAAAAATAACTTAACTAGGTTTTATTGTTAATGTTAATTTTTAACTTTATATATATATATATATATAATTTCTCAAATAAGTAATATATATTTTATTAATATCTCCTTAATAATTAAGCTAGGTTTAATAACACTTAAGTAATCCCATTTAATTTTGGGGGTGTTATATCAAGCATTGAGAGGGGTCAAATCCAAATAATATGATGAAAATTGTTGTAGCTACAAAAATCAAGTTGAATCAAACCAAGAAACGAAATGAGACGATACGAGTTACGAATTCCCAAGAAAGATGTCGCATTGTTTTTTAAGTTGCCCATCTAAGATCTATCTTCGTTGGAGCTATTTATTGATCTCCTTTTTGGATGGAACTTCTTTTTTTTCTTAGTTTGTTGATTTTGTGTTCTTCCTCTTCTGAAATCATAACTCCTCTGTTTATGTTCATTTTGATCTTGTTGTTAGTCAAAATTATTTTTATAATTTGGGTTTCGATAAGGAGTTTTTGTTGTTGTTTTTTTTTACTAGATTTGCTTCTTGTTCCTCAACTTGAATTTGTTTTCCTGAGAGTTTTGATGTCATCTTCTGAATTTTCTCCAACTTGTTTTCCAACGAATCTTTATCATTCTTAAGATTCTTGATCACCTCTTCTTTCTCTTTCTCATCATCTTTAAACTTCTAAATCTAATCCATTAGATCTTGTTTATGATTCTTAAGGTGACCATTCTCTTCGATATTTTCTAATATTTTATTTTGAAGATCTTGATTCTCCTCTTCTAGCTTTTGATTGTATTATGTTTTGTCCTTCACCTTCTTGATTTGAAGAATCAATTTCTGATTATGATATCTTAGACGAGATATCTCTTCTTCGTTGTCCATGGTGACTTTATCAAATTGTTTCTGCATCTTCTGTATTGATTTATGATCTTCATGTGAAATCACTTTCGAGATGTCTTTGAAGTCTTCAAATGACACAACTCCTGAACTTGACTTCAGTGTAACATCCTGAAATGTGATTTTCTTCTTTTTATAAGGAAATGTCAAGAAATGTTTCCTTGTTTTGAACATGAAGGTACATAATGTATCTAACCAAGGTGACCCTAGAATTATATCAACCAGCTTGTCTCAATCCAATAATTCCACTAAAACGACACTGAATTGAGTTATGACCTTGTAATCATCACTAGATAGTCGTAGGTTCTTAAGCTCATATTTCTCATCAGAAAGAGGCATGTTATTTTCAATTATATCGCATTTTGAAAGCATTAATTGGTTTCTAGTTCAACAGTTTATGCAATTATTTTTTGTTGTCAGGAAAATAGCAATGCAGACAACCTTTCCTTGAATAAGCCTGTAAATTTTTAATATGGAATTTGCATATTTTTTAAAAGTTTGCGGAAATCTTCCTTGTTTTTCGTCATGAGACTCCATTTTATTATGCTTCTTATCCCAATATATATCAAAGAATGACATCTTGAACTTCATTTTCTCTTCTTTGACAAGGGTAGATACAGAAGTTGTAATAATCCCCAATATGGATCTCTTGTAAAGAATCTTCCTTTGACTTTGACTTCTTCTTCAACAAAGAATGGTCTTTGACTTCTTGTATTATTTTCCCCTTTCATATAATAATTGTAATTATTACAATTATTAAATATCAATTATTAATATTAATAATATTAATTATTAAATATCAATTATTAATATTAATAATATTAATTATTAATATTAATTATCAATATTAATAATATTAATTATTAATATTAATGATATTAATAATAAAAAATTGAACATTTTAATAATAATATATTAAATTATTATTATTATATTTTTTTAAAGTTTATATATGTTGTAATATATAATATAATAAATATTATTATTATTATTTGTTTTTTTTTAAATAGTGGAATTTAGGGTTTTAAACCATAAGAGGAAGGCAGGCCGTTATTGGAGGAAGGATAGGAGTTTAGTGGAGAGTGGATGTGAGAGAGAGAAAGAGTGCTAGCGGAGCAACGTGGAGGAGGAGAGGATGCAGCGGAAGGTTGGGTGCTCTGGATTGGAGCGTTGAAGCGTGGAGTGGTGGGAGAATGAGAAGCTAAGGGAGATTGGCAGGAGCAAGGGTGGCGTGGATGTAGTGTGGGAAGAGAGGACGAGGGAAGAGGTGCTTGCATATGAAGTGTAGCCACGATGAAGGACCTGAAGGCATGGAGGATATGTAGGGAAGGGAAGAGCAAGAGTTTATGGATATGGCATGGAGAACAGGTGGGCGCAGGGTTGGTGCAGGTGTTGGGAGAGAGCAGGACTACACGTGGTAAGTTGGGAGGGTTGACGCAGGTGGAGGGAGGTCAATGGGGTAAACCTAGAGGAGAGTGGGAGGAGCAGCGTTTGGTTTTGCAGACGTGCGTGATAGGTGTAGATGGTAGTTCATGTGAAGGAGCTGTCGCGGAGGTGAGGTGTATGGGAACGATGAGAGGTGTAGGAATGTATAGGAGGTGGAGGGGAGAATTGCGCGAGATGGATGGAAGTCATGACAGTAAAAAGCGCATGGAAGTGTGGGGGTGTGAAATGGTGTGGCACGAGAGAAAGGAAAAACAGTGGGTAGCGTGAGAGTGCAGCATGGAGGAGCGCGAGGAGTAAAGGGAAAGTGTTGGGGTGAGTGCGCAAGTGGTGAGAGCATGGTATAGGGGTGAATTGGAGGGAATGGTGTGAGGGGAGGAAAAAATGAGGGAGAAGGGAGCATGAGGGAGGTTAAGGAGATAAACTCTGAAATTATGGCTAAAATCCAAGATAAGGCCAAAGGCGAGGCCATCACTCTGATACCAATGATATCAATGAAACGAAAAAATCGTTTCTTACACAAATAACCAATGTAAATAATACAAAGGATCCATAAATGGTCAAATAATCGAATTTATGATTGATAACATAAAAGATGATGATTTATAATGAGAATGTAGCCGCATATATAAGGCTTATATGGTAACTATTCACCAAATGGTTATGTCCCTTAGTTAAATATAATTAATGTTATGTTTTATTTCATTATTTATATTATTATATATATTATTTATTATTTTAATATTTTATTTGTTACGGAAATCATGTTTTGTTTTAAATCAATCATGGATATGGGAGGTTTCAACATTGCCTTCTAAATTTGGAAATAAATCATCTATACTTTACCGTCTTACATATTATTGCATCTCATTTTTTATTTGCATGGAAGCATACCTTATAATTATAAGATTTATTGCATGGAATTATGTGTTATAATTGTAATCTTAGGATAGAATGTACGACAATGTATTTAAAAACAATATAACTAACTTGATTTTATGTTTTTTTATAACAATTATGTTCTGATATAAACAAGAAAAATTAATTCATTAATATCTTAATTAGATCCGAAAATGTTTTACCATTTTATTATCAGTAAGTTAAGTAGGCAGTTGATCCATACACAAACAAGCAATCTACAAGTGGAAGTTTATGTTATACAAGTAAAGTAACTTGGAGGCCCAACCAAATTTAGAATAGATTCCAAGTAGGTAGTCTGCAATTGAGATGGTCACAACTCCAACCACATTTTTTATTGAATAAACTAGATAAGGAAGCACCCCATTCTTGTTAGCTCCAATCAAATTAAAGATAGAGAATATTAAGAATGATAAGTGCAATGTCCGATTCACAGTGATATCCATGCCAAGCAATAGCCTTTAACTCCATACAAGTTCAAGAACATATGGAAGACTGTATCAACTTATGGAATCTGTTATGACAACAAATTTGCCACTACAAGGATGATTAAAACAAAGCACAAAGGGGTATATATATAATATATATGAAGGCGAATGGACTTCTCTTAAAAACTTTCAATGGACCCTGCTTAAGGGAGGATGATTAAAAAAAAGCACAAAGGGATATATAATATATATGAAGGCCAATGGACTTATCATAAAAAATTTCAAGGAACCAAGCTTAAGGGAGGATGACATTATGTAAAAGAATGTCACTAGATAAGTCTTAGGATTCAACACACATTACTTAGTTTCTCTATCCTCTTTATTTTTCTTCCTCACAAATGGAAGGGAGATGTAGATTAAGAACAATAGAATCATTTGTTAATAGAGCACAAATGGAAGGGAGGAAGGGAGGTGCAAGAGAATGAGCACTCCTTCGAAAAAGACCTCAAGACTCTATATGGAGACTCTCTTATGGGGAGGTGCAGTCTATATGGAGAATCATATGAGAATTTTATACATTTTTTAATGTAAAATACTTTTGTGCGCTAACATATTTTATTGGATGTCAAAACTACCAACTACTTTGAAAGCTTGAGTCAAATTCCTGCTTCAACGGACTTGGCAACAGAAAATCCAAATCCCACCTTTGCTTCAACAGACCCTTGCCCAGTCGACAATACTCAAAGCCCAAAGATTAGCACAGCCACCCTGTCAAGCCCCCTCTCTACACCAGAAGAATCCCCCCTGCAAGACACAGGGGATATGGACATAGAGATAGATGAAGAGGCCTTAGTGGATATAGATATGGATAGCCTGGAAGAAGCCTACAAGAATTACAACCTCTCAGCCATACCACCCGACCAGCTACGTAAAGTCCACAAAATTTTTGTAACCTCCACTACTGGAGGCTCTGCGTGCTCAGGACCAAGCTCAAATCTCGGAGTCCAAAAAGAACCACTTAAGGAACCCAAAAAGATGCCAAAAACTAACAAGAGAAAAGGGAGGAAATCCACCCAGCAGCTTATCAAAGAGATCGAAAACACACTTGTGGATTCTGGTCAGATTCAATTGATCACGGACAGTTTCCCCTCCACAACCCAGTAACCTAATGAAGATAGTCTCATGGTGTTGATGTATATGTAACTTCGGAATGTATTTCACATATATGTATATTGTATTCCTATAGAGATGTTATTATTCCTCTATACGGAAGTGGTCGTATTCCTATAGAGATGTTATTATTCATCTATACGGAAGTGTCGTCATTTATATTGTAAGTGTCGTAACTTATACTTGATGGGTTATTAGACCACCTTGTTGGGGTCAGCCCTGTATAAGTCATGTGGGTCAAAGGGTTATTAGACCACCCTATTGTGGGTCGGCCATGTGGGTCAAAGGGTTATTAGACCACCCTAGTGGGGGTCGGCCCGGTAGCATTATGTTAAGTGGTTAAGTTGAGGTCGACCTAGTGGAGTAAAGGTCAAGTCAAGTTAGTGTATAAATAGAGAGTGTGTCTCTCTCATTTTACACATTCTATTCTCTCACTCACACTTGGGAGAGTGGCGCACTTGTGGAGGAGGAGGATTTGCTGCTAGGAGAATACTATCTCTTGTATTCTGGTTGTATCATTTCTCTATCTATCTCTGAGGAAGTTATTGGGGTTTTTCACCTTTATGGTTTTCCCCAAGTAAACTCTGTGTCTCTTGTGTGCTTGCATTGTTGTGTCCATGATTGATATGCTGTACATGTTGTTATCTCAATTAAGATCCTAGATCAGATTGAAGTAAATTCTGAAAAGTTAACATGGTATCAGAGCTAGCCTGAAATAAGGCATGATATGGCATGTATGACCCTTGTTGCACTTACGATGCTAGGGCTTGATATAGCAAAAACCAGTCATCATAGCACTTTCGCTATAAATCCGTTTTGGCGAAGTTTTCGGATCTGAAACTTTTACAAGTAAAAGATCAGATCCCCATGTACCTTGTGTTCAAAGGAAAACCTCTAATTCATTGTACTTTGTGATTTATGATTTGTACAATATAGGGTTTCTGCCTCTTCCAGGTCTGAGTCAAAATCAGGTGACCTTGGGAAAAAGGTCATAACTTGGGCTAGGAAGCTCCAAATGAAATTTCATAAAAATTTATAGGTAGTACACAGACTGTACTATCTCAAGAAAAAAATTTCAGAGGCCAGAGTTGAAACAGTGACACTTGGAACGCCGTA
The DNA here is from genome assembly GCA_027924585.1 of Larix kaempferi. Lineage (NCBI taxonomy): Eukaryota > Viridiplantae > Streptophyta > Pinopsida > Pinales > Pinaceae > Larix > Larix kaempferi. Next base: position 2,483,377 of record BSBM01000765.1, on the reverse strand, counting down.
CAAATTCACTCTCCTGTATTATCCCATAAACAGGTCACGTTGCAACACTTGGCATAACTCTCTCTCAGAGAATCCAATTGAGGTCAGACCTGTCGAGATGGAAAGATAACATGTTGGGTTATCTCAGAAAAACTTTTCAGACCCTGTGGATCAAAAAGTTCGGAGTTACACCAGAAACAATCAGGTACATATTTCTGTCAAAATAGAATTATTTTTTAGTACCTTCATTCATGGCTTTCGGAATTTAAGGCTTCGAAGAAAGTTGGAATTTTTGTAATCGGAGACCAGGGCTAGATGCTACTCATCAAAATAGAAATTTAGAGACCAAGATCAGATTTTTTGGTTGGGCAGAAGGCCGGGCTTGATCAAACCCCAGTTCGGGACTTTGATCGGAAAGATGGAAAATTAGGGCTTCTGCAAAAATTGGAATTTTAGAAATCTGTGACCATGGCTGGAAGCTCCTCAGAAAAATCAAAGATTAGAGTTTTGAATCAAATATTTTGGTTGGGTGAAGCTCCGGGAAACTCAAACCCTAATTCAAGGTCCTCCCTAGTGAATCCAGAAATCTAAAAGGCAATTTTGAGGGGTGAAACTTTGCAGTTTTCAAATTCTGAATATACCAACTTGATCAGCTCATCAAGGCGCATATTTCTATCCTTGCGGAAGTTTGAAATTCAAAGTTTGAATTTTTGGGGTTTCTTTGACAAACCCTAATCCAGCTCCAGGTCCAGTTCTTGCAAATCAAGTGGATTGGGTTGATCCTAGAAGAAGATGGATTGGTCACCTGCATAAGTGAAGAAGTTCCTGTCTCAGAGGAAGATGAGGCTAAGGCCTTCCATAAGAATATTACAAGCAATCTTGACAGGTATGGCTTACAGGTATGTTTCAAGGTTAAGTTTATCATATGTTTGTCTTCATATCATTACAGTACAATCTTGATTAATTACTGGACTTGTCGTATCACCTGAATAGAAGATATTCATTGATTAAGGTTTTGACACTTATGATTGTACTAATGCATTGTGATGTTGTATGAGGTTTATGTTGTTTGCTAATATAAAAGGTACACCAAGAAAGTCAAATCATGTTCTACTTCAAGAACATATGCTCATGGTGACATGAAGACAAAGATTCATCCATTGTCATGGATCACGTAGAAGATCTACTTTCAAGGTATGTATAACTTGGTTCTACAATGGTTAACTTATGAGACATGCAGGTTACTAGCACAAGCCACTGAAGAGAACCAGAAGACATTATGTGGTTATGTTAGACATAAGTAGCTAGCATGCTAATCCAAGTATGTTTTTCCTATATCCAGCTAGAATCCTACCTTGTGTTAGTATCTTATACTGTTGTGTTGTTTATAATGATTATTCATGAAGTCATAGGTTTGAATAATCATGGTTGTATGCATATTATGTTTCTTACCATAATTGATGATATGACTAACCAGAAGAATCATGAAGGTATAGGTTTGAATAATCACGGGTTTTATGCATATTATATCTCTTATCTTGATTGATGATTCAACTAACCAGAAGAGTCCTATGATCAAATAAGAATATGTGTGAGTAAAAGAAGACTTCCCTGAAAACTTGAATACTAATGTTTATTATCTGTGAACGATCATGAATATTCATGTTTAAGATTATTGTGTTTTGATAGTATTAAGATTATACTAATAAATGTGTGATTATGTATGAGACCTCAAGGATAACACAATGATGATACTAATAAGCATGCATAGTGATTAAGGATGGATGTAAGTTCAAGGACAAGTAATCCAGGAAGCAAAGATCAAGAGGGAGCACACTCTAGTTGTTCCTACAAGAAAGCAAAGGAGCACACTTCAGTAGTTTCTGCAAGGATGCAGATATTTAGAGGGAGTTGACCACTTCTCACAATCCACATAAGAATGGAGTTGCAAAAAAGAAACAAAGACTGAGAGGGAGTCAACCCAACAAACAAACAAAGATAAGTATTTGAATTGTCATTACTTGCATATTTTATTGTTTAAATAATACTGTTCAATAATGTATATACTGATGTTCCTAGAATTAGGTTGTGTATTATGCATATTAGAATAGTTGCATTGATGAACAGTATACTACTAATATGCATGGGTAAGTGGCCTATGGCACTGTACAACATTCCATTGATACTTATCTAGAATGAAACCTCTTTGCTGACATGTTGGGAGTTGTGCACACTCTTAACAATGTTCTGGTAGAGATTGGAAGGCATCTAGAAAGTTACGGGATATGGATAAATGTTGTATTGAAGCATTGGCTAAGATAATTGCATGACTGTATAACATATTTCTTTATGTGTAAGAATTTGTTCTGAAAACTATGAGATGTTTTCTAATCATGCAATTTAACTTGTTGTGTAGGAAATATCGTATGCCATCACCTACAAAAGAAGAACTACAACATTTGTTCAGCAACAAAATTATCTATTGAAGATATTGAAGTTGCCAGGATACGGGAAGAATACCATGATCCGTCGATCATGAAGAACGATGTTTGGGATGTAGTCCCAAGACCTGAAGGGAAGTTTGTTATGACTTCCATATGGTTCTATCAAGATCAAGCATGTTGCAGATGGCAGCATAGAGAAATATAAAAGTGATGAAATAGAAGATACACCAGCTGGATTTCAAGACAGCCTTCTTGAATGGTGTAGTTGAAGAAGAAGTGTATGTGGAGAAGCCACTTGGTTCTGAGACACATGACAGGGATTCATATATGTGTAGAACTTGGTATGGTAGGATAGACAGCTTTCTATCCATTTTGGGCTTTACCAAGAGTAAAGCGGATTCCAACCTTTACTACAAGGTTGAGGAAGGCAATCCAGTGATACTACTTTTGTATGCGGATAACCTGTTTGTTACAGGTGAAGATAGATTGATTGTCGACACGCAGCGGAAGCTTGCTGCCGAGTTCGAGATGAAGAACTTGGGGATGACACACTATTTGTTTTTGGCATGGAGGTGTGGCAGAGTGCAGATGGAATCTTCCTTGGACAAGGGAAGTATGCAGTAGAGAGCCTGAAGAGGTTCGGGATGATGGATTGCAAGGCCATGGCCACACCTATGGCATCGAATCTGAAGCTTCTTTGTGATGCTTCATCTGAGATGGTTGATGTCTCTATGTATCTTCAGATGATTGGGTCCTTGATGTACCTGACGAACACGAGACCAGATATTTGCTTTGTGATGAACACATTGAGCCAGTTCCTGACAGATCCGAGGAGTGTTCACCTAGTTGCTGTAAAGCATGTTCTGAGGTACCTGAAGGGTATAGTGGATTATGGGCTCAAGTATGAAGCGAATCAAAAGTTTAACCTGCAGGGTTATGTTGATTCAGATTGGGCTGGCAGTGCTGCAGATAGGAAGAGCACATATGGGTGTTGCTTCAGTATGGGATCAGGTGTGATCTCTTGGTTTAGCAGGAAGCAGTCTTGCATAGCACTGAGTACAGCTGAGGCAGAGTATGTTGCAGCCTATTCATCTAGTTGTGAGGCAGTATGGCTATGGAAGCTATTGTATAAGTTATTTGATCTCTCATTGGATGCTACTGGTATCTTTTGTGATAACCAGAGTTGTGTGAAGCTGTCCGAGAACCCTGTGTTTCATGACAGGTCGAAACACATAGAGATCAAATATCACTATATCAGGGATATGGTGCAGAGAGGAGTTGTGAAGCTCCTGTACATTGTGACGGACGAGCAGATTGCAGATGTGCTGACGAAACCACTAGCCAGAGTGAAGTTCGAGTACTTCAGAGAGAGGCTTGGTGTTCTTCGGATTGATGACACTTGAGGAAGAAGTGATGGACACATTTGCTAAAGCCATTCCAAGCATGTTGGAAGGAGGATCCTTCACATGGCTGTGGATGTAAGCATTGGATGATGAGCATCAGGATGATGTTCTGATTTCTGCTTTGTATGATCAGTTGGATCATTTTCATGTATGTATGTATGCATCATGTTGGATGTTGGATATGATCAGTTGGATCATTTGTATGTATGTATTCATCATGTTGGATGTTGGATATGATCAGTTGGATCATTTGTATGTATGTATGCATCATGTTGGATGCTGGATATGATCAGTTGGATCATTTATATGTATATGCATCATGTTGGATGCTTGGACCATGTATCTGTATATGTATCAGGTGGATCATGTATGGTGATATGTATCATGTATTTGTATCAGGTGGATCATGTATGATGATATGTATCAGGCAGATACTTGGTATGCATCAGGTAGATGCATTGGATGATCAGGATGATCATGGATGACGAGCTTCAGGATGTTGCTCCAGATGACATGCAGCAAGATGTTGCAGTGATGATGATTAGGATGATCATGTATACATTAGGATGATGTATGGTGAGTATCAGGTTGATACTCTATGGCCGTGGATCAGGTTGTGCAGATGAGCATATAATTTGGCCCTGGGAGATTTGCCTATGGCATATAATTTGGCCCTGGGATATCTGACAAATACTCTTTTGAGGTTTTGCTCTAGGAGGACATATAATCTGGCCCTGGGAGATTTGCAGATAGTCTTTCGAGGTTTTTCCTATGGCATATAATCTGGCCCTGGGAAATCTGCAGATAGTCTTTCGAGGTTTTTCCTATGGCATATAATCTAGCCCTGGGATATCTGGCAGATGCTCTTTTGAGGTTTTGTCCTATGGCATATAATATGTCCCTAGGAGATCTGATAGGTTGGGTTGTGTGCTCGTAATAAGTCATGGGATGCTCTTGCAAGGTTTTGCCATGACCACATATAATCTGTCCCTAGGAGATCCTATAGGTAGAGCTGTGTGCTCGTAACATCCTAGGATGCTCTTGCGAGGTTTTGTGGTGACTGCATATAATCTGTCCCTGGGAGATCCTATAGGTAGAGCTGTGTGCTCGTAATAGCCTGGGATTCTCTTGCGAGGTTTTGTGGTGAGGTCACATATAATATGGCCCTGGGAGATCCTATAGGTAGATCCGTGTGCTCGTAATAGCCTGGGATGCTCTTTCGAGGTTTTGTGACGCACGTAATAAGTCCTGAAGATTCCATAGTATGGCCAATGATGACGAAGACCTGCAGGTGGTGGGCCTACATCCAGTATGAAAAAGGACTGGCTCTGTAAAACTTCCTATGACGAGTAGATTCAGAGATTGATTGAGATAGCAGCAGCAGTGACGATGATCCAGAGAAGATGACTTGTGCTAGAAGACCTGTGTCGAGAAATACCTTCCTAATTAAGAGGGAGTGTTGATGTATATGTAACTTCAGAATGTATTTCACATATATGTATATTGTATTCCTATAGAGATGTTATTATTCCTCTATACGGAAGTGGTTGTATTCCTATAGAGATGTTATTATTCCTCTATACGGAAGTGTCGTCATTTATATTGTAAGTGTCATAACTTATACTTGATGGGTTATTAGACCACCTTGTTGGGGTTGGCCCTGTATAAGTCATGTGGGTTAGAGGGTTATTAGACCACCCTATTGGGGGTCGGCCATGTGGGTCAAAGGGTTATTAGACCACCCTAGTGGGGGTCGGCCCAGTCAGCATTATGTTAAGTGGTTAAGTTGAGGCTGACCTAGTTGAGTAAAAGTCAAGTCAAGTTAGTGTATAAATAGAGAGTGTGTCTCTCTCATTTTACACATTCTATTCTCTCACTCACACTTGGGAGAGTGGCGCACTTGTGGAGGAGGAGGCTCTGCTGCTAGGAGAAGACTATCTCTTGTATTCTGGTTGTATCATTGCTCTATCTATATCTGAGAAAGTTATTGGGGTTTTTCACCTTTATGGTTTTCCCCAAGTAAACTCTATGTATCTTGTGTGCTTGCATTGTTGTGTCCATGATTGATATGTTGTAGATTTGCTATACATGTTGTTCTCTCAGTTAAGATCCTAGATCATATTGAAGTAAATTCTGAAAATTTAACACATGGAATATAAGAGGACTCAATGGAAAGAGCAAGCAACGTGCTCTTCGAAACAATATAATGATTGATAAGCCCGACATCATCTTCCTCCAGGAAACTAAATGCTCAGGCGAGGAAGCAAGGAAAATTATGCAGAACAGTTGGAAACAGGGTCTCCATGTCAACAATGATTCCAAAGGAGCGGCTGGTAGTCTGGCCATACTATGGAATCCAGCAACAGTAATCTTAGACAATTTCTGCAGCACTAGATGGCCTATAAGTGCCCGTTACAGAATGATAGGATCCTCTCTATTGATGTATATGTAACTTCAGAATGTATTTCATCTGTGTATTTTATATATATTTATTATACCCTTATAAGAGATATGTCATTCCTCTATAAGGAAGTGTCATCATGTGGATTAACAAGTGTCGCAAGTGTGTGTACTTGCCGATGGGTTATTAGACCACCATGTGTGGGGTCGGCCATGAAATATATATTATAATGTGGATGTACCTAGCTAGACAAGTCGGCCCCATAAGGTCACTGGGAAAACAGGTTAGTATAAATAGAGATCAGGTGATCTCTATTTAGATCATTCGAAAAAGTACATCTCTCTCACTCAGAAAGTGGCGCACTAGTGAGGAGGAGGATCATCTGCTACTAGGAGACTATCTCAGTGTATTTTGGTTGTACTTTGGTTGAGCCATTGCTCTCTCTATCTCTGAGGAAGTTGTGGGGTTTTTCACCTTAGGGTTTTCCCCACGGAAACTCTGTGTCTCTTGTCTCTTATGCTTTTGATTCTTGTGATGCTTGTCATACTTATTGTAATTGTCATGCATCGATATACTGTATATGTTATTCTCTCAGTAAAGATCCTAGAGTATTGTGAATTAATGCTCAAAATTTAACATGGTATCAAAGCTAACTTTGCAGTGACGGAAACTTGAGTTTCTTGTTTATTGGGTTTCTCTCCACAGATTTTGGAAAAGCAGTATAGTAGATTGACTCTACTCATCAAGGCACATCTATCTGTCCAATCAGAATTCAATTTCGAGCATTTTCAGATTTGGCCCTAAAAATTAGGGTTTCCATAAAATAGGAATTTCTGAAATCTGAAGACATAGCTGGAAGCTCCTTGAAAAAATCGAAGTTTAGAGCTTTGGATCGATATTTTTGGCTGGGTAGATCTCCGGGAAACTCAAACCCTAATTCAGGGCTCTCCCTAGTGAACCCAGGAGGACAAAAGGACAAATCTGAAGGGTAAAGATTTGCTGATCTCAAATTTTGAATGCACCAGGCTGATCAGCTCATCAAGGCGCATCTTTCTATCCTTTCAGAAAGTTGAAATTCACATTTTGAATTTTTAGGGTTTTTCGACAAACCCTAATCCAGGACCAGATCCAGTTTTCAGCATTTCAAGTGGTAAGACCTAAATCCTTTCTGTTTCCATTTGAAGTACTCTTTAAGATGTCTCACCACACCAAGCTTGAGGATAATCTTGAAGGGGCTGATAACTTCCAAGCTTGGAAGTATAGGATTGGGTTAATCCTGGAAGAGAATGAGTTGGACTCATATATAAAAGAAGACATCCCTATCCCAGGGGATGAAGAGGCTAAAGTAGTGCATAAGAAGAACTTGGTCAAGGCAAACAGAATCATTGTTGATTCTATCAAATACCATCTCATATCCCATGTGTCTTCTCTAAAGACACCCAAAGAGATGTTTGACTCTTTAACCAAGCTATTTGAAGGGAAGAACATAAATCAGAAGATGACCCTGCATAACCAATTGAAAGGGGTAAAGTTTCAGAATGGAGAAACCATTCAATCTTATTTTTCAAGAGTCTCCCAGATCAAGGAACAACTAGAAGAAGTGGATGAAATGGTAGAGAATGGTGAAGTTGTCATGACCACTCTGAATGGTTTACCTAGGTCATGGGACTCCTTCTTTCAAGGAATCTATGCAAGGAAGAAGTTGATTTCCTTCAGTAGACTACGAGAAGAATGGTCACAAGAAGAAGCAAGGCTTGTGGCACGAGAAGAAAAGATGGGGAATTAAGATCAAGCTCTCACATCTCACACCGAGAAAGGGAAGTCCAAGAGAGAGTCATCTCACTCCAAGAAATCTTCACATCACTTCAAAGAAAGAAGAATATGCTTCACCTGTAATGAGAAAGGACATATTGCCATAAATTGTCCCAAGAACAAGAAGGACAACAACAACTCCAACAAGAAGAAGAAGGGCAGCAAAAGAAGGTTTCATTCTCATGCTGCCGAGGATGATGAACCACCCAAGAAGAAGGCTAGGGCAGATGATAACTCATCAAGTGAAGAAGAGTATGTTCTGATCTCTGCTCTCACAGGTACCATCTCCCATGGTTGTAATGATTGGTTGATTGATAGTGGGGCTTCCAAACACATGACTGGGGTTAAGGAATCTTTTGTGAACCTATCTAAACATGAATCACCCCATAAGGTGAAATTTGGGGATGATTATCAATACCCAATCAAAGGAAGTGGTGAAGCCTCCTACAACCTAGATTCTGGAAAATATTTGAAGATGAAAGAAGTTCTTTATGTACCTGGGCTCAAGAAGAACTTACTCTCCATCACTGCATTGGATTCAAAAGGCATGAGGGTTGCATTTGTGGATGGGCAAGTCCTAATGTGGACAAAGGGAAAGAACATAGATGATGCAGTAGTGATTGGAGAGCAAGAGGGAGGTTTGTATAAATTGAAGGGATAACCTGAACATGCCATGGTACATGAATCCATGGAGCCAAGTGAACTTTGGCATAGAAGACTTGCTCATATGCACTATAGGGCACTTCCAATTGAAAGCAAGGTTGTAGAGGGTCTTCCTGAAATCAAGACCAAACATGAAGGTGTTTGCAAAGGATGTGCAAAAGGTAAGAACATTAAGAAGGCTTTCCCAAGCAGTGAAAGCAAGGAAAAAGACATCCTGAAAATCATCCACTCAGATGTATGTGGTCCTATGTCATCGAGTTCTCTAAGTGGGTATGTTTACTATGTCTCATTTATTGATGACTTCTCCAAGAAGACTTGGGTATACTTCTTGAAGAACAAAGATAAGGTGTTTGATAAGTTCAAGGAATTCAAAACCTTGATGGAGAATCAAACTGACAAGAAGATCAAAACATTCAGATCCGACAATGGTGGAGAATTCACCTCAGGTGACTTCAAGAAGCTTTGCAGTGATTCAGGGATTAAGAGGGAGTTGACTGCTCCTTACAATCCACAACAGAATGGAGTTGCAGAAAGGAAGAATAGAAAAATCATGGAAGCAGCAAGAGCAATGCTCCATGACCAAGATCTACCTATGCATCTATGGGAAGAAGCAGCCAGAACAGTTGTATATGTGCAGAACAGAACACCCCACAAGATATTGGACAACAAGACACCAGAAGAGGTCTTTTTCTGGTAAGAAACTTGAAGTCAGCCATCTCAGAATATTTGGTTGTCTAGTATTCACTCATGTCCCAAAGTAAAAGAGGACCAAACTAGATCCTTCAGGAAAGAAGGGTATCTTTGTGGCTTACAGTGAAAGCTCGAAGGCTTACAGAATATACTTTCCAGGGTTCAAGAAGATTGATGTCAGCAGGGATGTGACATTTGATGAAAACTCAGCATTCATCAAATCAAGGAATGCACCGATTGAAGTTTATGAAGAACCTAAGGAAACTAGATTTCAAGACACTACCATGACTGAAGCAGTTCCAGAAGTTGTTCGTGATTTTGAAGATCCGCAAGAACCTGTAGATCCACCCCGTGAGGATAACTCTCACAAGAGGAAACCTGCATGGGCTAGAGAGCTCATTCAAGATGCAGAAATATTTGGCATTCCAGAAGAGGAACACAGAGCAAAGAAGAGAACCAAATCACATACCAGCTATGTTGCTTTACTCTGTGACATTATGAACAAAGAGCCTTCCAATTATGAAGAAGCAGCGGAAAAGAAAGAATGGAAGGATGCCATGGTTGAGGAATATCAATCAATAATGAAAAATGATGTTTGGGATGTTGTCCCAAGACCTAAAGAGAAGTCTGTTGTGACTTCCAATTGGATTTACAAAATAAAGCATGCTGCAGATGGCAGTGTGGAGAAATACAAGGCAAGATTCGTAGCTCGTGGCTTCTCTCAGAAAGAGGGAATAGATTATGAAGAAAATTTTGCACCTGTAGCCAGGTATACTTCCATCAGAACAGTACTTGCCCTGGCTACAGCGATGAAATGGAAAATACACCAGATGGATGTCAAGACTGCTTTCTTGAATGGTGTAGTTGAAAAAGAAGTATATGTGGAGCAGCCACTCGGTTTTGAAATACATGACAGGGAGTCATATGTGTGCAGATTAAAGAAAGCCTTGTATGGCTTGAAACAAGCTCCCAGAACCTGGTATGGTAGGATGGACAGTTTCCTATCTAGTTTGGGCTTTACCAAGAGTAAAGCAAATTCCAACCTTTACTACAAGGTTGAAGAAGGGAATCCTGTGGTTCTACTCCTGTATGTGGATGACTTATTTGTAACAGGAGATGACAGATTGATTGCAGATACTAAAAGGAAGCTTGCTGCTGAGTTCGATATGAAAGATTTGGGAATGATGCATTATTTCCTAGGTATGGAGGTGTGGCAGAGTGCAGGTGGGATCTTCCTTGGTCAAGGGAAGTACATAGTAGATATCCTAAAGAGATTCGAGATGATGGATTGCAAGGCCATGGCCACACCTATGGCATCGAATTTGAAGCTTCTATGCAATGCTTCATCTGAGCCGGTTGATGTCTCTATGTATCGTCAGATGATTGGGTCCTTGATGTACCTGACAAACATGAGATCGGACATTTGCTTTGCTGTGAACACATTGAGCCAGTTCCTGATGAATCCGAGGAGTGTTCACCTGGTTGCTGTAAAGCATGTTCTGAGGTACCTGAAGGGTACAGTGGATTATGGGCTCAAGTATGAAGCGAATCAAAAGTTTAACCTGTAGGGTTATGTTGATTCAGATTGGGATGGCAATGCTGCAGATAGGAAGAGCACATCTGGGTGGTGCTTCAGTATGGGATCAAGTGTGATCTCTTGGTTTAGCAAGAAGCAGTCCTGCGTAGCACTGAGTACAGCTGAGGCAGAGTATGTTGCAGCTTGTTCAGCTAGTTGTGAGGCAGTATGGCTACGGAAGCTACTGTCTGAGTTATTTGATCTCCCGTTGGATGCTACTGGTATCTTCTGTGATAACCAGAGTTGTGTGAAGCTGTCTGAGAATCCAGTGTTTCATGACAGGTCGAAACACATAGAGATCAAATATCACTATATCAGGGATATGGTGCAGAGAGGAGCTATGAAGCTCCTGTATGTTGCGACGGACGAGCAGATTGCAGATGTGCTGACGAAGCCACTAGCCAGGGTGAAGTTCGAATACTTCAGGGAGAGGCTTGGTGTTCTTCAGATCAAGGACACTTCGAGGAAGAAGTGATGGACACATTTGCTGAAGCCATTCCAAGCATGTTGGAAGGAGGATCCTTCACATGGCTGTGGATGTAAGCGCTGGATGATGAGCATCAGGATGATGTTCTAGTTTCTGCTTTGTATGATCAGTTGGATCATTTATATGTATATGTATGTACGCATCATGTTGGATGCTGGATATGATCAGTTGGATCATTTATATGTATGTAAGCATCATGTTGGATGCTGGATATGATCGGTTGGATCATTTGTATGTATTTTGCATATGCATCATGTTGGATGCTTGGACCATGTATCTATATATGTATCAAGTGGATACATTGTATGATCAGGTAGATCATGTATGTTGATGGATACATTGTGTGGATCATGTATCTATGTATCAAATGGATACACTGTGTATGATGATATGTGTCAGGTAGATACTTGGTGTGCATCAGATGGATGCATTGTATGATCAGGGTGATCGTGGATGACGAGCTTCTCCAGATGACATGCAGCAGGATGTTCCAGTGATGATGATCAGGGATGATCATGTGTACATCAGGTTGATGTATAATGAGTATCAAATGATACTTTGTGGTGGTGGATCAGGTTGTGCAGATGAGCATGTCTGGGAGATCCTATAGGTCAGAGTTGCGTACCCATAACAACCTGGGATGCTCTTTCGAGACATTGCTCTGGGAGGACATGTAATTTGTGCCCTGGGAGATCTTCAGGTTGGAGTTGTGTACCCGTAACATCTTGAGATGCTCTTGCGAAGTTTTGTCCTATGGCATGTAATTTACTCCTGGGAGATCTGGACAGGATGAAAAAGGCCTCAAATGCTTCAGCCAGGTTTTTCCATGACCACATGTAATTTGCTCCTGGGAGATCTGCACAGGGTGAAAAAGGCCTCAGATTCTTCAGCCGGGTTTTGTGGTGGACCACATGTAATGTGCTCCTGGGAGATCTGACAGGTAGAGCTGTGTGCTCGTAACAGCCTGGGATGCTTCAGCCAGGTTTTGTGGTGAGATCACATATAATGTGCTCCTGGGAGATCCGACAGGTAGAGCCATGTGCTCTTAACAGTCTGGGATGCTTTAGCCAGGTTTTGTGATGGGTCACATGTAATGTGCTCCTGGGAGATCCTACAGGTATAGTTGTGTGATCGTAATAGCCTAGGATGCTGCAACCAAGTTTTGTGACGCACGTAATAAGTCCTAAGAATTCCACAGTATGGCCAGTGATGATGAAGACCTGCAGGTGGTGGGCCTACATCCAGTATGAAAAAGGACTAGCTCTATAGAACTTCCTATGACGAGTAGATTCAGAGATTGGTTGAGATAGCAGCAGCAGTGACGATTATGATGATGATGCATCGATGACGATGATCCCGAGAAGAAGACTTGTCTAGAAGATCTGTGTCGAGAAATACCTTCCTAGTTAAGAGGGAGTGTTGATGTATATGTAACTTCGGAATGTATTTCATCTGTGTATTTTATATATATTTATTGTACCCTTATAAGAGATGTGTCATTCCTCTATAAGGAAGTGTCGTCATGTGGATTGACAAGTGTCGCAAGTGTGTATACTTGCCGATGGGTTATTAGACCACCATGTGTGGGGTAGGCCCTGAAATATATATTATAATGTGGGTCTACCTAGCTAGACAAGTCTACCCCATAAGGTCACTAGGAAAACAGGTTAGTATAAATAGAGATCAGGTTATCTCTATTTAGATCATTCGGAAAAGTACATCTCTCTCACTTAGAAAGTGGCGCACTATTGAGGAGGAGGATCATCTGCTACTAGGAGACTATCTCAGTGTATTTTGGTTGTACTTTGGTTGAGCCATTGTTCTCTCTATCTCTAAGGAAGTTGTGGGTTTTTTCACCTTAGGGTTTTCCCCACGGAAACTCTGTGTCTCTTGTCTCTTATGCTTTTGATTCTTGTGATGCTTGTCATACTTATTGTGATTGTCATGCATTGATATACTGTATATGTTATTCTCTCAGTAAAGATCCTAGAGTATTGTGAATTAATGCTCAAAATTTAACACTCTCAATCTAGCTACCTAACCAATGTCTACGGGCCCCAATCTTTAGAGGAAAAATCTCTCTTTCTCCAAAACCTGGAGGCCTTAAGCAGTATAATACAAGGCCTTAGATGGATAATAGGAGGAAATTTTAATATTATCCTCTCCTTAGCATAGAAGAAAGGAGGTATAAGGCGCCTTGACAAGGACAATGAAGATTTTCAGCAACTCATCCATTCTCTCCAAATGGTGGACATTACCATGGTCAACGGGGAGCACACCTGGACCAATCAATGAACGGGGGACAGGCACATAGAAAGCAGGCTTGATCGCTACCTTGTCTCTAAATCGATATTGACTGAGGGTTCTTCCATTGTTTCCACTATTCTCCCCACCCCAGGCTCTGATCACCTACCCATCCAGCTTGCAGTTGATTCAAATCAGCCTCCGCGGTGAACTCCCTTCAGATTTGAAAAAATTTCGCTGAGGCTTCCTAACTTCCTGAACAATATTGAGCATTGGTGGGAAGAGGCAAACGTAGAGCAGGGCACCCTTATGTTTAGATTCCAACGTAAGCTGAAAAACTTGAAAGATCACCTCAAAGATTGGAATAGAACAGTCTTCGGCAACATTTTCCAAGCCCAATCTGATCTTAGGACCAGATCCCTTGAAATCCAGAATTAAATCATGCTGCAAGGGCTCACTATTCAACTTAAAGAAGACCAAGACCGTATCCAGCAACAGCTAGAGGAACGACAGAAATAGGAGGAAATACTCTAGCGCCAAAAATCCAGGATTCAATGGTTAAAAGAAGGAGAGAGGAAAGTAAATTCTTCCACCGATCCATGACCCAAAGAAGGCATATCAATCGTATCACCCAGTTGGTAGCTAACAATGGAGATACACTTATGGACCATCAGAATATAGAACAGGAGCTGGTTAATTACTATAAAAATCTTCTGCATGAGCCAATACCGGATCGCTCCGCGGCCATCAGGAAAATCACTCAACATATCCCCAACTTAATCACTTAGGAGCATAATGAATCCCTTATGAGGCCAATCACCAGGGAGGAGTTAGACTTATCCATGCAAGAAATCCCTAATGGAAAAGCTCCAGGTCCAGACGGATTTACAGTTGATTTCTTCCATCACTGTTGGAGCTTAATCCGAGAAGAAGTGTGGTTACTTGTAGAAGACTCCAGGAAATCAGCAATGGTATTACCAGCACTGAACGCTACCTTTCTCACGTTGATCCCAAAAGAAGAGCAAGTCAAGAATCCAAAGCAATTCAGACCCATAGCACTATGTAATGTCATCTACAAATTAATTACCAAGATCATTGCCCTCCATCTCAAACCCCTGCTCCCCAACATCATCTCCACGAAACAAGCAGGTTACATTGAGGGCCGGCAAATCATGGACAGTGTAATCCTTGCTCATGAAGTCATCCATTCCCTAAATTCCACAGGGACAAGAGGTATGTTAATCAAACTTGATCTTTCAAAAGCATTTGATACACTAAGCTGGCAATACATGCAAGATATGCTCTCAGCTTTTGGTTTCAGTACTCAATGGATCAAGTGGATCATGGCACTCACATCTTCAGCCTTCTTCTCCATTTTGGTCAACGGGTCTCCATCTCAGCCTTTCACTCCCTCCAGGGGCATTCGCCAGGGGGACCCCCTTTCCCCTTTCCTCTTTGTCCTAATGGCGGATGGTTTGAGCCGCTTAATCAATGCCGCTGAAGAAGATGGTTCACTCTCAAGTCTCCACTTGGACCACGTGGACTCTAGCCTCTCCCATAGCCAATTCGTGGATGATACCCTTCTCATGGGAACCCCAACAGCTCATGAAGCCAATGTCTGGAAAGAAATTTTATCAACCTTCTATGAAGCCTCTGGAACATCCATAAATCATTCCAAATCCCAAATCTTTTACCTCAATACCCCCCGGACCATTCAAGTTCACCTTAGCTGTATCCTTAACTTCACCCGAGGTTCCCTCCCCTCCTTGTATCTCGGTGTTCCCCTCATTGACAATGCTCTCCGGAATAGCTCTTAGGAGGCTCTCCTCACTGCCTTAAACAAGAGGCTGAACTCCTGGACCTTCCGTACTCTTAACCTCTCGAGACGCCTCACCCTTCGAAAAGTTGTCCTTCAAGCCATGTCGATTTACCTATTCTCTGCTCTCGCAGCTCCCAAGTCAGTTCTGAAATCCATTCGCAATCTACAACGGAATTTTCTTTGGAAAAGTTCCCAAGCCAACAGGAAATGGGCCCTTGTCAAGTGGGAGGAAATCTGCAAGCCAAAGCTAAAAGGAGGACTGGGTTTGAGAGACCCCCAAACTCTTAATCATGTCTATGGCGCCAAAATATGGTGGAGATGGATCACAAACCAAACCACCACCTAGAGCCTTCTTTGGAGGAAAAAATACGCCTACGAAGAAAATGGAAACACTCTTATCAGACTGAATGCTGTTACTAATGGATCCCTCATTTGGAATGCTGCCAACCAGCAGAGAGCTCTTATCCAGGATCATTCCTTCTGGGAGCTTCGAAGCGGCAATGAGGCACATTTCTGGGGTGATGCTTGGCATCAACTTCCTCCTCTGCAACACCTTCCTTCACTCCTGCCCCTTTCTCCGGTGCTTGGCCACAATCCCCTCCAATCAATGGCTGACTTATGGAAAGAAACCAATGATGGGGACATTTGGCACACCTGGAAAATCAGCCATGAAGATCTAAATATTCCTCGGGAGGTTGATATAAGCCTTTGGTAGGCAGAAGCCAGTAAAAGGAAAATAAAAATCAGACATGGGCATGACATTATCAGATGGGGCCATGAACAAAAAGGTACCTTCACCATTCAAGAAGCTTACTCAATTCAAGCAGGGCACAAAAACATTCTGAAAGACAACTCCTGGAGCAAGGTATGGAAGCTTAACCTCTAGCCTAAAGTCAACACCTTCTTATGGCTTCTTCTTCGCCGAGGAATCCTCACCTGGGAAAATATCTGTAAAAGAGGATTCTCAGGCCCGTCTATATGCCTGCTCTGCTTCCAGCATGAGGAAACAATGGATCACCTCTTAAATCACTGTAGCTTCAGTTCAGAAATTTGGGACCAGGCTGCTCAAAGCCTCGGCAAAACTGATCGTCAGCTCCACAGCATCTTTGAAACCATCATCCATTGGAGCCACAATGCCTTTAAAAATCCGATTCTTAATCGCATATGGCAAATCCTACTAGGCCTAGTGGCTTGGCAAATCTAGAAAGAAAGAAATCGTCGCATATTCAGAAACACAAATACCTCCTCTCAGCAAGTCTGGCAGCAAATTTGCACCTGTATTAAGGAAACGATCAGACTTAAAGCTTGGACTCATGAAGACTTGCATTATGACGTCGAGGAACAACCAATCCTCACCAGCTGGGCCCTGCACCTCAATCTTATCCACGATCCTACCTCTGTCTCAAAACAAAGCATTCACAGTCCCTCTCACTGGAGCAGACCACCCTAAGGCTTCTTCAAAATTAATTTTGATGGGGCCTCCAAGGGCAACCTGGGCCCTGTTGGCTTTGGTCTTGTGATCTGAAACGAGCAGGGGGTTATACAGCACACTCGGGCTAGCAATCTAGGGTATGAAACCAATAATGTGGTCGAGATATGGGGTATGGTTCGGATCATCCAGCTTGCCAGAAATCTCAACTTAAGGAAGGTAGTGGTCGAAGGAGATTCGCTAGCTGTCATAAACATGCTCAAAAAACTTCTTCACGCTTCCGCACCTGTGAAAATGGCTCCCTCCTGGCGCCTTCTTCATCCTCTGGAACTCTTGAAAGACATCCTGGACGACAGCAATGTTTTGATTCCTTCTCATGTCAGAAGAACTGCTAACAAAGTTGCTGACAGACTTGCCAATGCAGGAGTTGAAACCACAGGGCAGGATATAGCGATTCACTTCAACGACAATCCAGCTCATCCTTTGGTGGCAGCCTGCACTCATCTCACGCACCTCGATCTCCATCCCGAGGGTAGCTAGTCTGCTAGCAGAGGGACAGGCATCGAAAACACAATCAATATGTCGAGCAAACCTTGTCGGTAGCTTGTCTGCGATCAATATGTCGAGGCCCTTAATTCATGATCATGGACGCCATCACAGCTTACGCAGCACTGAAGACTCATTCAAAGACCTCTGCATAAAAAAAATTTGTTACTCAGCTCCGTTTCTTAGATCTTGGACTGCTTTCACGATGAGAATTTGTAACTTTCAGGCTGGGGTGCAGGATGGGCTTCTCACCAAGTTGTCCAGCACCAAAATTGTAATCAGCTTCTTTTTTTTTAATTTAAATCTTCTTACTTAAAAATATATATATATATATATATATATATATATATTTTATTGGAAATTTTGACATTTTTACATATTAATTTTAGTTTATGTTAGTATTTCTTGTCTATATTTTGAGAATATTTTTGGAACCATTTATGTTGTATTTTACTCGTCTGTATTCTAGATTATTTTCTAGGATTCACGTATGCATTTGGTGGTTTTCCTTTTTGGGTGTGTGTTTTCTTTGAGATTTGGTGTTTCACAAAAATATAATAGATTGTATATAAAGAGATATAAATATTCTATAGCTGGTGGGAATTGTACTAATTTTATACTACTTTTCTCATGCAAGTTTCACTCCTAGTATCTAGATCGATTTTAAAGTTAATTGTGAAATATGTAGTAAGATGTCAAACATCGATCATGGGAAGAAACCACCAAGATAGAGAGATGTATTATCATAATTTCAAAATCCTCAATCCAAGAATTCACATTCTCTTCATGATTCAAGTTTTTTTTAGCAATGTATATATGCAAGAGAGATGTCAACTCTTGTGAAATTACATCTAATATCCATGTAATGGATGATAGAATAGGTTTCTCTAGTCATCAAATTGAGATAAACACATTTTCACTAGAAATTGACAATAACAATGTTGAAGGTTTTTCTTTTGAAGGAGACAAAATCCATTCATGAAAAAGGAAAAAAAGCCAACGAAACATAGGGAGACAGTTCCAACTAGAATGGGTCTCAAAATTTCCATTTATTGAACCAATACCTCCAACGAATGAGAAAGATAATTCACAAGAAGTTAGATGCATTATATGTAGTTCAAAACTTGGCAAGGAATTGAAATTGCAAATGAAGTTAGATAAATAGAGAAGCATGTTGGAAAGGTTTATGAAATATGCAGATAGCTATAAAAAATACTTAATAAGTAACGAAAAGCTTGAAGCAAGTGGAGGAGCCATCACATTTCTATTTGGAAATACAATGGAAATAAATTTGTTACCCAAGACAATGCAATTAAACATTGTATTTCACATCTTAACTAGAAGTTGTCCTATGACAAATAATCAATTATATGAAATGTCTATTTTTTCTTGAACTGTTGAAGTTTCCATATTTTCATTGGTTTGCAACGACTGGTTGGTTATGGGGAAGATATTTAGTTCAAATAGAAAGGCTCAATATGAAAGAGAAGATTGCAAATGCTATATTTTTGTCATTATCTTCGAATGAGGTTGAAACTATTGATAATGCTTCATGGATCTGCATGAGCATTTATATTGTTAATGACCATATTAGGCATTCCTGTCGAGTTGGGATTCAAAAAATGAGGCATAAATCTATTATTGAAAATATTTACAAGCTTTTTATTAATAGTTTCAAGGAAATTAGTTGTATGGATCATTTAATGATCGCAAAAAAATTGGCATGTGTTAGAGCAAATGGAGCATCAATAATGCAAGGACAAAGGAATGGCCTTTATCTCAAACTACAACTATCAACTTCGCCATATATACTTATTATTCATTGTATAGCTCATTGAATGAATCTTGCAATTCAAATAGTAAGCAAGTTTCCATCAATTTCAAAAGTTGAAGACCTTGTATGTGAGGCCTGAGCATAAGTCCAAGTGAGTTTCAGAGTTTCAACAATTTGCCAATGGTGTTGCAAATGGAATAATAATAATAATAAAATATTAAAAGATGATACAAGATGAATCTGATTCAATGGACCAGATCAAAGACTATTTAGGGGGTATTAATCATTGATAGGGGTGACTCTATGAACATCGTTTTGCTGTAGACAAAGTTCAAGATCTTCTCTTTTGATTAATTGATATAGAGATAGTATTAACATTAGTTGAAATTATTCCAATGCTATATGAAATGAATACCCTTGTGAAAATGTCTCAGATTCACACAATGTATATCGATTAAAATGCAAATGAAAGAAATTAACATTACAAGGATAATTTGTATATAATTTTATTCTTTTACATGTCCAAAGTTTGCAAGTTGGACATGATCATTGATATAGAAAAAAAAATGAATATTAATGAAAGTGATAATATGTATGGTGATGTGTAGGTATATGGTTCCCTTTCATTATATCAGTAAGATAAGACAAATCACCAAATAGTGCCCTATGTCAAGAGACCAATTCGACAATGTTATGATTTTAGTGAAACACAACATGATAGAAATTGTAAAATCACTTGCATAAGAGATAAGAGAACGCTTCCCTCGATATGAATTGTTGGAGGCCATGTCTATGATAACCCTTATATTGGGATAATCTTCATTATCAAACCACTTTAAAAGTTGGCTTTCTAGAAAATTTAAAAAATTTAGTGCACCACTTTTGTTAGAAGGTTCAAATACACGAAGTTCAAGATATGTTAGGTTCACTAAAATTGATTTAACAAACCACATGATTTCCTAAAACAATGTGGGGTCAATTTTTTTATTTGGACAAACCTCTAAGAGATGGTGCAATAACAAGATTATGGACTATTTTAGGCGCTAGCCAATACCTACAAGAAAATTACTCATAATATTTCAAGTTAACATATTTATGTCAAACTATGATTTTGGGATCAATAGAGGATGAGAGAATGCTAAGTACATTATCATTCTTGAATTCAAAGTCGATAAATAAGCTTGATAAACATTTGGATATTTGTTTAAGATTATATGTAACAAAGTATGATATTAACAATTTTTCATTTGAAAGAGCACTAGATCTTTAGCAAAGAAAGGTAGAAAACAATATTATAATTGTTTTAATTAACTTGATGTGGGACATAATGATATAAAGGGTCATAATGATAATCCATTTGGAGAACTTATTCCTAACGTAAAAAAATAAGGACCAAATTGAAAACTAAGAAATTGATATATCCCAAGATTTTATTTAATCCACTATACATGTATCTAATCCAAACCACTATACATGTATATAATCCACTATGCATGGGATGATTCGTGTTTTGGTAAAGGTGTTTCATTGGTGGTGCAAGAAATAATAGATGGAATAACACAAATGATTTCATTCTTGCTATTTGATTCACTTCATTGTTCCTCTATTTTTTATCAAGGTTAGAAACTCTTTATGGTAGTAAGATACTATATGTTAATGTCAATTTGAGGTTGCATTTAAAGTAAAATTAAGTTCTTGATTTTGTATTTTTTGTTGTAACATTGGATCTACATTTTCTTGATGCGAGTTAATTTTAGATTGATGTTTTGATATTTAACTATTACTTAGTATCTTTATGGTATGTGATAGGAAATGATGTTGGGATATATCTCTTCACATAGATAGTGTTCTAGTATTAAAAAATAGATAAATAATTTAATAGAACTTCCACTAAGAGAGAATGGAACCATCATAAGTACATGAAATTGGTTTTGATGTCCTACTATGATTTCTCGACAATGTTTAATACTTTGTTTGTTGCATGCGGCTTGGAGCATTTTGTAGACACTTGAATGCTTCTAATTCTCATTAGGTACTTGACCAAACCCTTTATTGTAGCTTGATTGGTTTGATCTAATTGTCATCGATTGGGTTTGGATTAAACGTAAATCCCTTTGTTAACTACAAAAAACTAGTATTCATATTTGTTCATGTATATTTAAGGAACACATGCTAATCGGCTTCATATATGGCTTTGGTTATGCCATTATTATGTTTTCCATGATTATTATGTTTTCCTTATATATTTGTTGGCTTGAGGAAAAATATTTTTAGTTATATCAATGTGTGGCATGGCTTAAGCATCTCCATCTTTTAAAATCTATTGAGTTAGCTTATGGGTGAAAACATGAAGTTGGGAAACAATTTTGGCTTGTTTTTTACAAACAAAACTGCGAAATTTTATGTTTTTCAATTTCGACCTCTTCAAACCCATATCTTCCTTAGGAATTTCAACTTGAAGTAAACACAAAGGTTTTAGAGAATTGAATTGGATTTCTACTCGTATTTTTTTTAATTTTTTTTATGGACATATCGTGGGACAAATGTGTTGTCAACCAACGGATAATGAGTGACCTATGTTGACGTCGGTTTTTTGATAGATGGTTATTCATTTTAGGGAAACAAATTGTTGGCTCATAATCTACACACACTAAACTTGATCCTGGACTATATTTTGAGTTTTTTAAGACTTGGGAACTATTTTTTATTATTTATCGAAACAACATATGTTCAGAAAATGGTGCATTATCGACACATGTTTTTGTCTTCACATTTTCTTTCCAATGCGACTCTTATTGAAAAAACTAAAAGCACCCTTTTGAAGAGGACGATCCAATTATGATCTCTGTCAAATTTCAAATTTTGTGGTGTTGTCTTTGTTATGATATTGAATTTTCATTTCGGGTGATTTTAAAAGTAATAAAATTCTTAAGAGATAAGGTTTAGAAAACAATTATTAATAAATAGTAATTCAAATCAAAATGAAACAATTATTATATCATTGGAAACTAGATTCAGAGATGAATCCATTGCTACCAAGTCCGACAAATAATACTTAAAATTTGCAGGGGTTCGGGCTTGCTGAAGTTGCAGGTTCCAGAAAGATGCCTGATATTTTTGCAGGTTTTGTTGACCATAAAATCTCGGCCGAAAAATACCTTCCAAACTCTTAGTTGAGAGTTTAGTTCAAAGTCTCGTCCGAGAGTTTTTTTTTAAATACAGCGCGGCGATTGGTTCAAAGTCTCGGCCTAGAGTTTTTTTAAACTCCCGGCCTAGAGTTTTTTGAAACTCTCAGCCTAGAGTTTGAACTCTCAAAACTCTCAACCTAGAGTTTTTTAAACTCTCAGCCGAGAGTTTGAGGTTGACTTTTTTTTCCCTTTTCATCCGCGTGCCCTCTTTTTTTTCACTCCGTTGTCACATAATTGTTTCCTAGCTTTGCGTTTTCACCCTTATGTTTTCGTTTGAGAGTCATATATTGGTATTTGGAAAGTAAAAATAGTTCTTCATAGCTTACAGAATATAAAAATGGTATATGCATTAGGTTCCTCTGCAACCATCATAGGACACCTATTTCCATGAGAGGGGCATTCCTCTAATTCCAAATATTATGGATATGAACCATGTTGGTAATGATGCAATAGAGGCTAGAGATGAACATCAAAGTAATGAGGCAATTAGGAAATTGGATGAAAGATTGATATCATTTTCCAATTCTTCTAATCATTTGTTGGACATTAAAGAGTAACATGTTAATGCAAATATTCATGAGGAAGGCATGAGGAGCATAGCTCATAAAGAAGATTCAATCCACCTATAGAGTGCATTAGGGATTGGTTTTACTCAAAAACGTTGGAAGACAATGTAACTTGCCATGATTATTATGTTTTCCTTATATATTTGTTGGCTTGAGGAAAAATATTTTTATTTATTTCACTGTGTAGCATCGCTTAAACATCTGCATCTTTTAAAATCTATTGAGTTTGCTTATGTTTTTGTTTGAAATTCATATATTGGTATTTGGAAAGGAAAAATAGTTCTTCATAGCTTAGGAAATAGAAAAATGGTCTATGAATTAGGTTCCTCTGCAACCATCATAGGACACCTATTGCCATGAGAGGGGCATTCCTCTAATTCCAAATATTATGGATATGAACCATGTGATGCAATAGAGGCTAGAGATGAACATCAAAGTAGTGAGGCAATTAGGAAATTAGATGAAAGATTGATATCATTTTCCAATTTTTCTAATAATTTGTTGGACATTAATGAGAAGCAACCTTCATGAGGAAGGAACGGGGAGCATACCTCATAAAGAATATTCAATCCACCTATAGAGTGCATTAGGGATTGGTTTTACTCAAAAACGTTGGAAGACATTGTAACTTCCAAAGATATTTTAGTTGTCATTATTTATATTGTTGGACAAATGATCGTCCAAGCATAGATTCGACTAATTTGTTCTACACTTCTTTTAGTGGATGTACAATTCAAGTTTAAAATATTAGTCTTGATTGGTAATGACCCTAATGGTGGCTATGAATTTTGATACTACCTTTAATTTCTTCTTATTGTCTAACGGCTACTATGACCTCTCAGTGATTGGAACTTCATTATAGTTATTTATGATGTCAATACTTAAAATTGAATGGAGTATGTGCACAAGTTATGTTTTTTAGTTTTCTTTTGGTCTCTAGGTCAAGGTCAAATACATTTCATGGACAGCCCTATGTTTCAAACTTGAGAATGAAGGACAAAAGAATTGAAAGATGCATGACTTCCTGTCTAGGTTGTTAAATTTTTTGGGCATGCTTATTGCAAAGTACAATATTATTGTTGTTGTCCCTCTTCATTGAGGTGTCATTTTAGGGTATAAATGGATGATCTAAGAGGCACTCAAGCATCGGATATGACCTATCAACATTCTTATATAATAGTTATTGATGGACATACCCTTCTACCCTCCTACTAAAGAACATCCTATGGTACATTTGAAGTCATTTCATGATTGGGGAATCAATAATGAAGAATCCATAAAAGTAAGAGGGAAAAGTTTGTAAGAATGTACATAACCCCAACCACTAATGGCTATAGTGCTACTGGAGGAGGGGCAAATTATGTTAAAATATGGAAAACAAATATATTACAACTTAATGAAAATGTTTTTCAACTAATTATATGGATTTATACTTTATCAAAAATTCACTAAAGAGATTTGCTAAAATTATACAAGATTTTATAATTCAATGATAAATTTGTCGAGATTATACAATATCTTATAATTTGCCAAAAAATTCTATATACCTTTTATATTATTAATGGAAATTTTTAAATTTTCCATGTCTGGTGAAAATATTATACATACAAATTTATCATTCCCTTATACACTTCCAAATCTAAATGTGAATTTATCATTCCTAAATGCACATTGAAATCCGAACATCATTTTCAGATTAATAAATACACATTAAAATCCAAGTGCTGATCTCCCCACTTATAGACATAAAAAAAAATCGAGTCTGCACCATTTTGTTGCTTTCAAGAGTAGACACTGCATTCCACTTCATCTATGATCTTCAATAATCAAGTATAATTTTAAAAATATCAAATCACATCAAGTTAATCTCGCAGAAACCAAATCCATGTTACAAAACTCCTCTTTGAAGTATATAGCCTCTTGTACAAAAATAATCCAAGTTATTCTAAAGATCTATAAAGTCCCTTAGAGAAAAATAATCCAAGTTGATATCATCCCGCTTTGAAGCATATAATCTCAATGAAATATAATCCATGTTATATCATACCTTGTTGAAGTATATAGTCTCTTATATAGAAAGAAAATCCAATCATGTCACCCCTCTGTATAGTCTCTTATTTTGTTCATAAGTGCACATTAGAATTCAAATGTCGACTAATTTTCTTGCTCATTGTAATTATGCACAATGAAAACATAACCAGGAGGAAGGCATGCCAAGGGGAATCTCATCGCCCACTTGTGAATGATGGGTTACAGATCTGGTGGATGAGGCAGAAGGTAGTTCGGTGGTAAAAGTAATCGTCATCTTGGCCACGTGTCACCCCACCGGCATGCCAAGGCACCTATAAAAGCACGGCTAGGCTCAAACAAAAGGAAAATCAAGAGGGTGACAACAAGATAAGTTCACACTGAGGAAAGACGAAGGATTTTCGGGCATCATTGCAGTTGGAAGTTCGCAGGGGCGCGCCCTGCTCAGTCGGGATACCATCTTTCGATTTTTTAATGGGGCTTCTCTTTGTATTGTAATATTTTGGGGTTTGTGCATGTGAGGCTTGTTTGTTCCCACGTAGGGGGTGTTGCTGATTGGGAACCTCCAACTAGTTGTAACTCAGTTGTAACACTCTGGTCATGTTTATATAAATCGCGGCACATTTGGGTGCTCGGCACACTTTGAATTCTGATCTCTTGTATCTCTTGTGCACTACTCACTTGGTTACTGCATGTTTGTTTCATGGCTAACTGTTGAACCATCTAACATAACATAACATAACAGCAAGCATAATCATAAATTTGTCTAAGCATAAGACTTCTATAAGCATGAAGGGGCATAGTCTACTAAAGTACGCTCGAGTTGGTCATACCCTCAGGAGGCTTTTGGGCAGTGTCGCACAACTTGGAATCCCTTGTAATTAAGGTGTGTGCCAAGCCCATGAAAAACCAGACTATATAACGTAACTCTTACAATTGATATATATAGCCAGAAATAGAATCTCAACATAAAATATTATAAATTCTAACACAAAAAAGCATTCATCTGTGACATGATAATAACATTTTTGAAATGGGCCTCCTGAACAGTAACAACATTATAACAGACAACTAGAGAGTTGGTTAGAATAGTACATAATAAGATAGAACTTAAGAAACTAGCACTTATCCTGCATTGATGGCAATTGACCTCTATCATTCTCCTCTACACTAATATCGATCAGTCCATTTTGTTGACTGAATTATAATTAGCCTTTTTTTGGCTGATGCGTCTATTTTTCAATATATTCCTTCATAGTTTTAAACCAATTGATATTTTCTCTACTCCCCTTGTAAGCCATATACTCGCTAAGGTAACTTGTTAATTCAGGCTTAATGCGTCGCACTTGCAGGTATTTATGAAAAAGCCATATACTCGCTCAGGTAACTTGTTAATTCGGGCTTAATGCGTCGCACTTACAGGTATTTATGAAAGGCCTTCTGTAAATTCTGATCCAAATCACTACAACCCAATAAACAAAAGATCCCATCAATAAACCCAACTTTCATAAATTTAAGCTAACCCCCAAAATCCTACAGTTCCAAACCTCTAAAGCACCAAAACCACAGAAGCCTAAAATTTCAAACCCCTAAAACCCTATAAACCCCATAAAACTTGAAAATCCAAACCCCCAAACCCTGAACCGTAAAAACCCTTCAATCCTTGGGAAGGCTAAATGACAAAAAAACAATGAGATAAGGCATCATGGTACTCACTTGAAGTCAGTTCCATTGTACACAATTCGATCTCCTCCATCTAATATTTTCGTTTGAGGTTGCTTATGTTTTTGTTTGAAAGTCATATATTGGTATTTGGAAAGGATAAATAGTTCTTCATAGCTTACAAAATATAAAAATGGTATATGCATTAGGTTCTTCCACAACCATCATAAGATACCTATTGGCATGAGAGGGGCATTCCTCTAATTCCAAAGATTAAGGATATGAACCATGTTGGTAATGATGCAATAGAGGCTAGAGATGAACATCAAAGTAATGAGGCAATTAGGAAAATGGATGAAAGATTGATATCATTCTCCAATTCTTCTAATCATTTGTTGGACATTAAAGAGAAGCATGCTAATGCAAACCTTCATAAGGAAGGCACGAGGAGCATAGCTCATAGATAAGATTCAATCCACACCTATAGAGTGCATTAGGGATTGGTTTTACTCAAAAACATTGGAAGGCAATGCAACTTGCCATGATTATTTTGTTTGCCATGATTATTATGTTTTCCTTACTATATTTGTTGGCTTGAGGAAAAACATTTTTTTTTTATTTCACTGTGTAGCATGGCTTAAGCATCTGCATCTTTTAAAATCTATTGAGCTTGCTTATGTTTTCATTTGAAAGTCATATAATGTTATTTGGAAAGGAAAAATAGTTCTTCATAGCTTAGGGAATAGAAAAATGTTATATGCATTAGGTTCCTCTGCAACCATCATAGGACACCTATTTCCATAAGAGGGGAATTCCTCTAATTCCAAAGATTATGGATAAGAACCATGTTGGTAATGATGCAAAATAGGTTATAGATGAACATCAAAGTATTGACTCAATTAGGAAATTAGATGACAGATTGATATCATTTTCCAATTCTTCTAATCATTTGTTGGACATTAAAGAGAAGGATTTTAATGCAAACCTTCATGAGGAAGGCACGAGGAGCATAGCTCGTTGAGAAGATTCAATCCACTTAGAGAGTGCATTAGGTATTGATTTTACTCAAAAAGTTGGAAGAAAATGTAACTTGCAAAGATATTTTAGTTGTCAATGTTTATACTGTTGGACGAATGATCATCCAAGCATAGATTCGACTTGTTCTACACTTCTTTCAATGGATGTACAATTCAAATTTAAAATATTAGTCTTGATTTGTAATGACCCTAATGGTGGTTATGAATTTTGGTACCACCTTTAATTTCTTCTTATTGTCTAGCAATTACTATAACCTCTCAGTGGTTGGACATTCATTATAGTTATTTATGATGTCAATATTTAAAATTAAATGGAGTATTTACACAAGTTCTATTTTTTAGTTTTCTTTTGGTATCTAGGTCAAGTTCAAACACATTTCATGGACAACCATATATATCAAACTTGAGAATGAAGGGAAAAAGAGTTGAAAGATGCACTTCGTATCTAGGTTTTTAAATTTTCTGGGCATGGTTGTAGTGAAGTACAATATTATTTTTGTTGTCCCTCTTCATTGAGATGGTGTCATTTTAGGGTATAAATGGATGATATAAGAGGCACTCAAGCATGGGATATGACCTATCAACATTCTTATATAAGAGTTATGAAGGTGTCATTTTGTCTAGTTCCGTAGTTATTTTGAAGCTTACTTGCTACTCCTCATTTTAATTTTGTGGGCCATAACCCCTAGCATGTGGGGGAACCCTTTCACAATCTAGTTGCCATAATGATACTTTGATTTTTAGATTTAGCTAGGTCTAGAAGATTTAGACATGATATTAAGTTGGGTCTAGCTTTGGAACTTTTGTTCTGAACATGACATTTGGATTCATCATGCAGAAGGTTGCTTGGACTTTGACATGTACATCTCTTTTCTTTAGCTCTTTCCTTTAGTTTAAAATGATTTCAAACTTTACAAAATAAAACAAACCCTACTATCTAAATAACTAGGGCTTTAATTTCACTCTCTGGTAACTAACCATGTCACAGGCTTGGCACGCACCCACTTTACTATGGTCGGCCAAGTTGTGCGACACTGCCCGGATGCTTCCCAAGGGCTTGACAAACTCGGGCACACTCCGGCATACTACTCCTAAACCTGTTGCAAACACTAACACTTTATATTTACAACACACTCGTTCTCGTTTAACTTGTTACTTAGCCAATTTACCTTGAGTTAGCGCAACATTCATACTTAGCCATTTTCACAAGTCCAACATGCAAGTAAACAACAACACAATGTATAGAGTGGCGGGCACCCCAACCAAGCTCTCCAGAATATTTATATAAAATTTGGCAAGTTACAATAGAATACAAGCTACATAGAATGGAGGTGCCCAAACTAGCAACAATCCCTACGTGGGAACAAACAAGCCACTACACAAAAACCCCAAATTCTGTCCAAAATACAAACAGCCCAGAACCTAGAAAAGATTGTCTCCCGACTATAACAGTGTCCACACTGACGACCTGCCAGTTGTTGTGGACGACAAGACTTTATTCTGCTACCTCAGTGCAAGCTCCTTGTTGTAACTCTTCTTGCCTTCCAAAAAGTTTCCTTTGGTTAAGACTTAGCCGTGATTTTATACTTGCTAGGCGTACCGACGGGGTGACACAAGTGTGGTCACCCTCCATGGCACTTTTCCTTGGCCCACAGTAACACCCTCTTTTGGTTTCTTTCCCCGCAAACCTTGGACGATGCCCACCTAATCAACGCCCGTTTGTTTGCTTTGTTTCCCAAGTCTTGGATATGCCCAACTAGCCGACACCCACTTGTTTTCCAACGTGCCCGTCCCTCGCTGTTGATGCGCCCTTTTTCGGTTCACTTTCTAACCGAATAGTCTGCTTGGCAACCGACGTGTCAATATTTTCCCACTCTGGTCGATTGACGTGCCATCTTGCCGAACTTTGTTGTTCGTTTTCCAAGCGCCCACTTGTCGATGAGATTCCCCTTAGCGTGCTTCACCGAGCTCTCAACATGCGCTCGCACGAGCTCCCAAGTTGTGTTGAGTGCTGGTCAAGCTACCGTATTCTTTCGGGCTTCCATGTGAAGTCTTTGAGCGACCGGACTTTCCATGCACTGGCGCCATGGGTGTGAGCACCTGCCCCTCTCTTGGCGATGTGCCGACGCGTTCTCTCACTTCCATCTAACTAAGTTTCCAACCCAAGCTCAAACTCCTGCCGAACTGTCATGCCATGTCGTTGTTGCCATGGTACCGCACCGTGCTGACAATCTACCCGGTGGGCGATGCGCCCAGGCTTGCCAAGTCTTGGGTGACTTTTCCAACGCGTCGTGCTCCCATTCCGTGGTCACACGCCCTCATGTATGCCAATGGACTTCCGATGGCAGACCAATAGTTAGAGTAAAAATGACTGAGTGGCATGCCATCCGTGGATCAAAAGGTTCCCAAATCAGGTTCCTTAGGCGAGTGAGGTGTGGCAAGTGCCAAGGGCACCTGAGCCGTTACATCCTCGCCCACTCAATATTTTTTCCATCCCGACAACCTCTCCATTAACCGTTGTCCTGGAAATTGTTGCGTCCGTTACTGCTAAGATCACCTCGGCACCTCTACCTCTTGGTTGATCCGTAATGACATCGCAACATCGTTGAGCCTTCGAAGAAGCTCTCGCAGCTTTCTCTTCAACCCCACTTACTAAGAAACCGGTACTCCACAAGTCCTTCATGCTTCTGTTCGTTGCGCCCCCATGAGCCAGACTAGTTGGGTAGCTAATCCAACTATTGCACCTGCCCTCATTTGACGAACTTCATCAATCTGCAACTGTATTTCCCTATGCGTTTCAGTCTGCTTCTAGCTTACTGCTTGGAAAGGTCCTCAGCCTCACCACTGATGCGACCTACTATCCACACTTCATACCTGGTTGAATGTTTCTAAGGCACCACACTTGGCACCCTATGGTCTCATTTCCTACGCCAAAGACTGTGAGCCGGGTTGTTCTGCCTTTCTACAGGAGAACGAGAGAGTTGAGCTCAAGGCCCCTCTCCTCAAAACTCTTGGTAACCCATCCCTCTTCTCCTTCATGCTTGCTGCTAAATACTTCAGGGCTACTTTATCTCCCCCAGAGATGTACCCTAAACTCTTCTAGTCGAGACTTTGTTAGCTCGGATTCTGCAATCCCAAAAGCCAACGTGCTCAAGTCTGTTGCTTCCCTACAATAGTCCTGGACTTCTGGCAAAGACAAGTCCTCTGCCTTTGCTTGTTGTTGCCTTTTCCTGGCTCGTCTCTTTGCACCCTTGCTCTTTCCTTCAAAAGGGGAACAAGTCTTGTCTTCGTGGTGTTGTGAGCTTCCAAAGGCTGCCAACTCCTGCCGATCGTACTCTTGAAGAGCGCCTACAATGGCTTCAACCCCCTTGGTCTTTTCCTCTTCCTTTTACGATATATTGGGAAAATGATACTTAGTGTCTAAATATGCTAGGACTGCTTCCACTTCGTCCCGATGGCATCCCACTTCCTTCAACTTATCTTGGATAACTGCGACTCTGGGATCCCGATAGCATGAACGCATAATTCTACAATGTTTGATGTGTCGAATGTCGAGAGGCTCTTCTCTTCTCTGTCACTTTAGACTGCAACCGAACTACCTTCTGCCTCATCCACCAGATCTGTAACCCATCGTTCGCATGCCCGGGCCAACGCCTCCTTGCCTTGGTCCACTTCAAGACTTGACTTGTCTTGTGCAAGGGAACTCCGTCATAAGTTCTTTGGTCTAAGTAACCGCCATCTTGGCCACTCGTCACCCCGCCAGAACGCCAAGGCACCTATAAAAGCACGGCTAGGCTCAAACCAATGGCAGATCAAGAGGGTGGCAACAAGAGAAGTTCGCACTAAGGCAAGATGAAGGATTTTCGGGTGTCATTGCAGCTAGCAGGCCGCAGGGGCACGCCTTGCTCAGCCAGGAGACCATCTTTCGATTTTGTAATGGGGCTTCTCTTTGCACTGTAATATTTTGGGGTTTATGTGTGTGAGGCTTGTTTGTGCTCGCGTAGGGGGTGTTGCCAACTGGGCACCTCCATCCAGTTGTATCTCTGTTGTAATAATTTGTTCATGTTTATATAAACCATAGCATGTTTGGGTGCTCAGCACACTTTCAATTTTGGTCTCTTCTATCTTTTGTGCACTACTTACTTGGTTACTGCATGTTTGTTTTATGGCCAAGTGTTGAACCATCTAACATAACATAACATCATGCATAATCATAAATTTGGCTAAGTATAAGACTTCCATAAGCATAAAGAGGCATAGTCTGCTAAAGTGCGCCTGAGTTGGTCATACCCTCAGGAGGCTTATGGACAATGTCGCACAGCTTGGACGCCCTTGTAAATAAGGTGTGTTCCAAGCCCGTGACAAACCATAATAAATAACGTAACTCTTACAATTGAAATATATAGCTGAAAATAGAATCCCAACATAAAATATTACAAATTCTAACACAAAAATGCACTTATCCGTACAATGATAAACCTATAAATGCAGTAACCATTCCCCAAATAACACTATTGAAAAGGGCCTCCTGAACAATAACAACATTATAACAGACCACTGGAGAGTTGGTTAGAATAGTACACAATAAGATACAACTTAAGAAACTGGCACTTCTCCCGCATTGATGGTAGTTGACCTCTGTCATTCTCCTCTACACTTTAATATCGCACTTTAATATCGATCGGTCCATTTTGTTGATTGAATTATAATTAGCCTTTTCTTGGCTAATGCATCTATTTTTCAATATATTCCTTCACAGTTTTAAGCCAATTGATCTTTTCTTTGCTCCCCTTGTAAGCCATATACTCGCTCAGGTAACTTGTTAGGAAAGGCTTAATGCCTCGTACTTCTAGGTATTTACAAAAGGCCTTCTGTAAATTCTGATCCAAATGACTACAACCCAATAAACAAAATATCCCATCAATAAACCCAACTTTCATATATTTAAGCTATAAATGCAGCAACCATTCCCCAAATAACACTATTGAAAAGGGCCTCCTGAACAATAACAACATTATAACAGACCACTGGAGAGTTGGTTAGAATAGTACACAATAAGATACAACTTAAGAAACTGGCACTTCTCCCACATTGATGGCAGTTGACCTCTGTCATTCTCCTCTACACTTTAATATCGATCAGTCCATTTTGTTGATTGAATTATAATTAGCCTTTTCTTGGCTAATGCATCTATTTTTCAATATATTCCATCACAGTTTTAAGCCAATTGATATTTTCTTTGCTCCCCTTGTAAGCCATATACTCGCTCAGGTAACTTGTTAGGAAAGGCTTAATGCCTCGTACTTCTAGGTATTTACAAAAGGCCTTCTCTAAATTCTGATCCAAATGACTACAACCCAATAAACAAAATATCCCATCAATAAACCCAACTTTCATATATTTAAGCTAACCCCCAAAACCCTAAAATTCCAAAGCTCTAAAGCACCAAAACTGCAGAAGCCTGAAATTTCAAAACCCCTAAAACCCTATAAACCCCGGAAAACTTGAAAATCCAAACCACCAAACCTCGAACCGTAAATGATGAAAAACAATGAGATAAGGCATCATGGTACTCACTTGAAATCAAGTCCATTGTACGCAATTCGATCTCCTTCATATGATATTTTCGTTTAAGGTTGCTTATGTTTTCATTTGAAAGTCATATATTGGTATTTGGAAAGGAAAAAAAGTTCTTCATAGCTTAAGGAATATAAAACTGGTATATGTATTAGGTTCCTCTGCAACCATCATAGGACACCTATTGGCATGAGAGGGCATTCCTCTATTTCCAAAGATTATGGATATGAACCATGTTGGTAATAATGCAATAGAGGGTAGAGATGAACATCAAAGTAGTGAAGCAATTAGGAAATTAGATGAAAGACTGATATCATTTTCCGATTCTTCTAAGCATTTGTTGGACATTAAAGAGAAGCATGCTAATGCAAACCTTCACGAGGAAGGCACGAGGAGCATAGCTCGTAGAGAAGACTCAATCCACCTATAGAGTGCATTAGGGATTGGTTTTACTCAAAAATGTTGGAATACGATGTAACTTGCCATGATTATTATGTTTTCCTTATATATTTGTTGGCTTGAGGAAAAACATTTTTATTTATTTCACTGTGTAGCATGGCTTAAGTATCTGCATCTTTTAAAATCTATTGAGATTGCTTATATTTTCATTTGAAAGTCATATAATGGTATTTGGAAAGGAAAAATAGTTCTTCATAGCTTAGGGAATAGAAAAATGGTATATGCATTAGGTTCCTCTGCAACCATCATAGGACACCTATTGCCGTGAGAGGGGCATTCCTCTAATTCCAAAGATTATGGATATGAACCATGTTGGTAATGATGCAATAGAGGCTAGAGATGAACATCAAAGTAGTGAGGCAATTAGGAAATTAGATGAAAGATTGATATCATTTTCCAATTCTTCTAATCATTTGTTGGACATTAAAGAGAAAGATGTTAATGCAAACCTTCACGATGAAGGCACAAGGAGCATAGCTCATAGAGAAGATTCAATCCACCTATAGAGTGCATTAGGGATTGGTTTTACTCGAAAAGTTGGAAGACAATGTAACTTGTAGAGATATTTTAGTTGTCAATGTTTATACTATTGGACGAATGATCGTCCAAGCATAGATTCGACACTTCTTTTAGTGGATGTACAATTCAAGTTTAAAATATTAGTATTGATTGGTAATGACCCTAATGGTGGTTATGAATTTTGATACTACCTTTAATTTCTTCTTATTGTCTAACGGTTACTATAACCTCTCAGTGGTTGGAACTTCATTATAGTTATTTATGATGCCAATATTTAAAATTAAATGGAGTGTTTTCACAAGTTCTATTTTTTAGTTTTCTTTTGGTCTTTAGGTCAAAGTCAAATACATTCCATGGACAACCCTATATATCAAACTTGAGAATAAAGCACAAAAGAGTTGAAAGATGCCTTTCCTATCTAGGTTGTTAAATTTTTTGGACATGGTTGTAGCAAAGTACAATATTATTTTTGTTGTCCCTCTTCATTGAGGTGTCATTTTAAGGTATAAATGGATGATCTAAGAGGCACTCAAGGATGGGATATGACCTATCAACATTCTTATATAGGAATTATGAAGGGGTCATTTTTTTGGAATAAATGAATAGTCTAAAAGGCACTAATGGGATATTGATGAACATACTCATCTACCCTCCTACTAAAGAACATCCTATGGTAAATTTGAAGTCATTTCATGATTGATGAATCAATAATGAAGAATCCATAAAAGTATGGCAAAGTCTATAAGAATGTACATAACCCCAACCACTAATGCATATAGTGCTATTGGAGGGGTAGATTATGTTAAAACATGGAAAACAAATATATTACAACATAATGAAAATACTTTTCTATTAATTATATGGATTTATATTTGATAAAAAATTCACTGAAGAGATTTGCTAAATTTATCCAAGAAATTATAATTCAATGATAAATTTGTCAAGATTATACAATATCTTATCATTTGAATAAAGGACAATTCTATATACATTTTATATTATTAATGGAAATCTTTAAATTTTTCATCTCTCGTGAAAATATTATACATATAAAAAAAATTCTTAAAAAAAAATCTTTTACATATCCAAATCTAAATGTAAATTTCTCATTCTTAAATGCACATTGAAATCCGAACATCATTTTCAGATTGATAAATACACATTAAAATCCAAGTGCTGATCTCCCCACTTATAAACATGAAAAAAACTTATGCACCCTTTGGTTGCTCTCAAGAGTACACACTGCATTCCAGTTTATCTATGATTTTCAATAAACAAGTATAATTTAAAAAATATCAAAGCACGTCAAGCTAATCTCGCAGAAACTAAATCCATGTTATAAAACCCCTCTTTGAAGTATATTGTTTCTTGTAGAAAAAGAATCCAAGTTATTCGAAAACTCTATAAAGTCCCTTAGAGAAAGAGAATCCAAGTTGATATCATCCCGCTTTAAAGCATATAATCTCATAGAAAGATAATCCATATTATATCATACCTCGTTGAATTATATAGTCTCTCATATAGAAAGAAAATCCAGTCATATCACCCCTCTTTAGTCTCTTATTTTGTTCATAAGTGCACATCTCTTTAGTCTCTTATTTTGTTCATAAGTGCACATTAGAATTCAAATGTCGACTAATTTCCTTGCTCACTGCAAGTATTCACAATATAAAGACAATAGACGATGAAAACATAACCAGACAGTCGTGTTGATCATATGGGAACTGAAACCAGGCGAACAGAGATGCTGAGCTTAGGAAAACTAAACCCAGGTTATACCAGTCACTTTAGTGGCCATTTCAAACTCCGTAACACCACTGTAATGTGTTGGTAAAACCATATTGTTTGACATCTGTAAGGCACAGCTAACACTGAAATATTGGCAGCCTGCTACCTAAGTTTCCAGCATAGTATTTGTATACGTACCTCAGTAAGTATAATTCCCCTATTAATTCACAACAAATTATGCATTTGTGATGATTAATTAGTGGTAAAATTGGCTTCTTCGTTAGTGTCCATAGTGCTGAAAGAGGGCTTCTAAACTCATAAATATTTCAGAAAGAGTATCTCAGCTTTATTTCTGAGGGGAAGAAGGAATTGTGCATATGTACATATATGAGCATGTTCAGTGTTCTGATCATTTCATTAGTCAGGAAGCTCAGATATTGATCGGACTTACTCTCCTCACTGGTGCTGACTCTGATGAAGAAGCCTTCAACTGGTGAAGAAGACTCCTAAAAGGTGATTCTCCCTTGAAAGTTTCTTCTCTTAAATAAGTGAGCAGGTTGCTCTGATATCTGTTTATTCTTGATTTCCTTCTTCCTCTCATTGATCAACAGACAGTGACCCTCAAATTTTCATCTTTTGAAGCATCACTGAAGCATATGGAATCTTTGTATCTAAAGCCTAAACCAGAATTTTCAGACTCGCCACCCTTCAAGGCAAACATGACCCCCCGACAAAAATAATAAAGGATTCAAATTAACGACTGTCCCAAAGTACACGAGTGCGCAGCAAATGATTCCTGACACAACTTGAGAAATATTTACCACATCCAACACCAAATTTTATTGTTTAAAACAGATTCAAAGCCACTAAAATAACAAATCAGTGGGAAACCGGAAAACTGTTGTTGAGCTCACATTTATGATTACAAGTCCACAGAAAAGAAACGTTTTACACAAACCAAAATGGTTTTAGAAAATATGAAACAAAACTTTGAATAGTATAGCATAAACATAATCTTACTTGCTACATTTGTGTATTTAAAAACTTGAAGTGTGAGAAATATAGGGGTCCTCTAATATGTACATCTGAACCTAACAGGAACTCAACATTAAAACCAGCATAGATTCATCTTAAAGGGGATCTAACAAGGGTCGAGAGGGATTAAATCTCTTTGAGGTGCAAACCCTTCCTCAACATTTGCAGTCTAGGCATTATTCAAGTGTGTAATGCAATGTTTATGGTTTTAATTTATCTGATTCTGTAGTTTTATATATATGTTGTCCTAAATGATTTAAATCTAATTTAGACCAACATTTTATTTTTATAATATTTTATTATTTTTTTAAAAAGACACGTACCAGTTCTAGTTCTAGAATGAGCACGGAAGGAGTTACACATCCACCCCCTACTGGGCTGTAGAATGCGCCTCTTCGACGCAACAATAATCTATGCCTTATTGATTTCAATAAACCCTGCTATCAATCCCCACAACAGGTGCCATCGCAATGATGACATGAACAGGAACCATGAGCACTTGGAGTGAGGACGGGCGTGATAGAACATGCGGGCTGGCAGGTGGCAGCTCCCTACTCAACAACTGCATAACAGTACAGATCTCTGCACATTCCCTTGTGCAAGCTTTCATGGCTCTTCATGACAGCTCCATCCATGATGGGAAGGAGGTTCGTGAGGTGGCGAGGCATCTACTTTAGAGAAGCCAATGTTGGCATGATCTTCGTGCCCATGCCACTGAGTCTGGTAGCCTTTTCTATTCCTGGAGAGGGATTTCCCCTCTGAAGATGGCAGCTTCTTTTTTTTGTATACAAGCGGTGGCCTTCGGCTAGGCTTCTAAGTGTCGAGGGTTTCAGGATGGTTCGCACCAAAGTCACAAAACGAAAGACGGCAAACAGTCCCAAGCGTTCTCATATGGCGTGGGCTCTCAAGGAGTTGTTTCTTTGAAACCCAGGTTAGTCAGCAGGCGTGAACCCGCACAGAGTGCATGGAGAAGCGGCTTCGAAAGGAGAAGCAGTATCCCCATTGCTCAGCAGCTAATTGATGATTTCAGGGGACTAGTCAAAGACTCGGGCTCCACTAGAACCCGAGAAACGCAGCATACCAAAACCCTAGCAATGTTCTGGAGTATGAAATCTCTTTTCAGTATGGCACTGGAAGATTGTGTGAGGGCCAATTTCAGGAAGAAATGTGGGATCCCTCGGTTGTGGCCCGTCTTGCAAGTTTGGAGGAGGGTATGCGTAGACTGGCACGCAATCAAGTTATTGCCGATGAGCATGTTAATAGCAAATTGGATGCTCTGGCCTGGGAGCTTACAGGGAAGTGTTTCAGCAAGCCACATCCATCATGCCCCTCGCCCAGCAGCTTGTGTTCCATCGCACCCAGAAGCTGTCACACTTGCTACTAAAAAGGAAAACACAGGTGCTGGGCCCTGGCCCATCTTTCGTGACAATTTCTGATGAGGATTAATCTCAGTTCCATTCTGTCTAGGTCCATAGTTAATTTGAAGCTTACTTGCTGCTCCTCATTTTAATTTTGCGGGCCATAACCCATAACCCCCTGTATGTGAGGGAATCTTTGACAATCTAGTTGTCATAATGATACTTTGATTTTTAGATTTAGCTAGGCTTAGAAGATTAACACATGATACTAAGTTGGCTCCAGTTTTGGAACTTCGGTTCTGAACATGACATCTGGATTCATCATGCAAAAGGTTGCCCGGACTTTGACATGTACATCTCTTTTCTTTAGTT
This sequence comes from Larix kaempferi, assembly GCA_027924585.1. Classification (NCBI taxonomy): domain Eukaryota; kingdom Viridiplantae; phylum Streptophyta; class Pinopsida; order Pinales; family Pinaceae; genus Larix; species Larix kaempferi. The sequence goes on along the minus strand of BSBM01000765.1, from coordinate 2,444,581 downwards.
TAATATAATTTAGAACTTGACAAAAATAAACTACTATAAAAAATAACCAGGGCTTTAATTTCACTCTCTGGTAACTAACCAGACTAAATAACGTAACTCTTACAATTGATATAAATAGCCGGAAATAGAATCCCAACATAAAATATTACAAATTATAACGCAAAAAGGCATTCATCCGTGACATGATAAACCTTCAAATGCAACAACCATTCCCCAAATAACATTTTTGAAAAGGGCCTCCTGAACAATAACAACATTATAACAGACCACTGAAGAGTTGGTTAGAATAGTACATAATAATATAGAACTTAAGAAACTAGCACTTCTCCCGCATTGATAGCAATTGACCTCTATCATTCTCCTCCGCACTTTAATATCAATCAGTCCATTTTGTTGACTGAATTACAATTAGCCTTTTTTTTGGCTGATGCATCTATTTTTCAATATACTCCTTCACAGTTTTAAACCAATTGATATTTTCCTTGCTCCCCTTGTAAGCCATATACTCGCTCAGGTAACTTGTTAGGCCGGGCTTGATGCCTCGCACTTCCAGGTATTTACGAAAGGCCTTCTGTAAATTCTCATCCAAATCGCTACAACCCAATAAACAAAAGATCCCATCAATAAACCCAACTTTCATATATGTAAGCTAACCCACAAAAGCCTAAAGTTCCAAAGCTCTAAAGCACCAAAACCGCAGAAGCCTGAAATTTCAAAACCCTAAAACCCTATAAACCCCAGAAAACTTGAAAATCCAAATCCCCAAAACACTAAGAAATATGATACCCCGAACCGTAAAAACCCTTCAAGCCCTGGGAAGGCTAAATGACGAAAACAATGAGATAAGGCATCATGGTACTCACTTGAAGTCAGGTCCATCGTACGCAATTCGATCTCCTCCATCTGATATTTTTTCCTGTGGGTGTTTGAAGGTCAAGGCATCGATTGAAACCTCGTTGGCATATCCAGTGCAAATAAACTCGAGGAAAGGGCCTTCTCCCTTAGAAATAGTGACTTCTAAATAGACATGGGATTCAACAGGAACAATATCACCGTCACTATCTTCTTCCTCGGGACCGTCGTCGTCGTTGTCGTCACCCATGTCCCCGGGCATAACTTCGATTTTTATATCCTCATTACCATATTTCCTCCGCAAAATAACCGCCTGATTACCCGGTATGTCTTCGATCTCCCAGGGTATGGTACCCGAGGGTTTAGCATCCTGCAAACACATTCAATACAAAGGAGCTATCACTATATGAAACTCTTCAGAGCGAGATCACAAACTCTTCAGAGCGAGATCACAAGCTCTTAAAGGTTTTGGTTTTACTTTACCTCGGTGGGAGGATCCGATTCAAGCACACACTGAATCTTGTCTTCTAGCAGTTCCACTAGGTTTTCGTTTGATTTTGAAGAGACTGCAATTGAAGTAGCAGCGCGTCTGGAAGCCCATGGTGTTCCCTCGATTATTTCTTTCCTGCAACAGTTTTGAAACGCAGACACGAGGGCCGGGTGGAAGAGCCTCTGCTTCTTTAAGGCTCCGAAGACCACTGGTGCAACAGAAGAGGCTGCTCTGCTGACCGCATAGAACAGAGACATTACAAACACAAATTCTCTCGAAATCGTGCGGAGCTAAAACCCTGAGTAGGGTTTAAGCATTTGGAGATCTTTATAGCATTGCTTTTGAAATTATCGTCCTGACGACTTGGGGTAAGTTTTTTATCACGGTAAGACTAACCATTCCCGTGGTTAAAAATAGTTATAGTTAATATGAACACGAATATTTGAAGAAAGATTATCCTTATGAATGATCCATCCAAATTAAGCTTTACATTGGGGAATCAATCAAAGATGATCTTCATAGTAATTGAAAAAAACTCTATTAATCTAATTGGTGTAAATTACTAGTGAGCTTCAATCTATAGGATTGAAAAGGTATAACCATCCAAGAATAGCTATGGGGTTAAGTGTTTATGTGAGCTTACAATTCACCTAAGTTGGTAGCATTGGAAAATGCCAACACCAACACCCCCCATAAGCGAAACTTAGGGAGGAAACAAAAGAAAACAAGGATGGGTCTTGGTAATGAGCCTTGATAAGGTACCCATGTGCAAACTCTCATAAGCAAAGAAAAGGAGAAAAACCCGTAGGATAAAAATTCCTCCCCAAAAGAGAGAAAAACACCACTTTTGAAAAAGACATTGGAGTTGAAATTGATGAAATCTCACAATGATGCAGTGAAGGGCAAGAGCGGGAGACCCAAGGAGGCTAAAAGTTCTAACCAAAACTTTGAAGAACACTCGAGTCAAATAATCTCAATGAACATGGTTGAAATTTGAAGAAGTGAATAGGTTGCAGAGGCACAAAAATGGCAAACACTAACAGCCACCACAAGAATGCTCCAAAGAAATAGGTGTTGGTTAGGAACCATAATAAGGCTTCAAACAAAAGCGAACACTATCAACCGTCAAATAAGCAATGAGGCCCGTGGACATTAAAAGATCCAAACAAGAAGAATGGCCAAAACTCTAAAGACGGCCAAGTAATCCCAAGTTGTCAATGCCATCAAAGATTCATGTAGAGATCCAAGTTGTTCGGGTACACAAGGTACTACCAAAGGACCGAACACCAAGAGCAACCACTTCACACAAACAGATCACAGATCAACACACCGATATTTTGACGTGGTTTAAACCCTCTTGAGGGAAACACTCCACGGCCCCGGCCAAATAGCTTCTACGGGACAATTTATTATGCAAAGAAAGAAAGTTACAAATGAGCTTCTCATAATCGATCAACTAAACAATGACCCTCCATGCTCTTTAAATAGAGATCATGGACCAATCGGGTGTTAAGCCACGGATCAAGGTTAGGTTTGATCTAAGAGAAGTTGAGCCGTCGGATCACTCTATGTCGGAAACATATCGTGACCGTCGGATTAAGTATTTACAAATGCATACTAATGCATACTAAAGAAACACACTATCCCTAACGGATATATTACACAAGTTGATCTTAACTAACTCCTAAGTGTCTAAATATCCTAACATCCCCCCTTAAGAACAACTTGGGATAGGATTGAAGGATTTACAAAAGTGACACTATTAGGAGAAGGAAGGAGGCATTAGAGCCTATCCCCCCTTAATGACAAGTTCCCGAACTCCTAACATAGATCGAAGTTTAGAAAACTTCGCTTCTGTACGAGACTTGGTGAAGATGTCTGCAACTTGATCATCTGTAGGGCAAAAGAGCACTTCAAGAACCCGATCATGAACAAGATTTCTGATGAAGTGCATATGTAGCTCAATGTGTTTGCTGCGTTGATGTAGAACTGGATCTTTGGCAAGCTTGATGGCACTTTGATTGTCGCACTAAAGTGGAGTAGGCTGCTGCTGCTCGAATCCAAACTCTGAGAGGATCTGTTGAAGCCATAAAGCTTCCTGACTGGCATTAACTGCTGCTCGATATTCTGCCTCTGCTGAAGAAAGAGCAAGAGCTTGTTGTTTCTTACAAGCCCAAGTAATAGGTCCAGATCCCAGACTGAAAACATAACCTGCAGTAGACTTTCGATCATCAGGATCGCCGGCCCAATCTGAATCAGTGAAACCAACCAACAAAGGTTTCCCCCCTGTACTGTAATGAATCCCAAAATGAACTGTACCTCGAATATATCGAAGTATTCTTTTAGCTGCTTTCCAGTGACTTTCATGAGGTGTCTGCATATAACGGGCAACTCGACCAACGGCAAAGGAAAGGTCAGGACGGGAATGAGTCAAGTATAAGAGACTACCAACAAGCTGACGATACAAGGTGGCATCGACTTCAGGTGAAGTACAAGTGGCAGAAAGTTTGACTCCAGACTGGAAGGGAGAAGGGGCTGGTGTACAATCTTCCATGTGAAAGCGACGAAGAAGGTCACAAGCATACTTAGACTGAGAAAGAAAGATTCCTTCTTTGGTTTGCAGGACTTGGAGACCAAGAAAATAATGCAAATGTCCTAAGTCTGACATTTCAAAATTTTGTTTAAGACTGGATTTCACATGGGTTATAAGTTTAGGGTCACTACCAGTAAGAATAAGGTCATCAACATATAGAACAAGTTGTTCTTAAGGGGGGATGTTAGGATATTTAGACACTTAGGAGTTAGTTAAGATCAATTTGTGTAATATATCCGTTAGGGATAGTGTGTTTCTTTAGTATGCATTAGTATGCATTTGTAAATACTTAATCCGACGGTCACGATATGTTTCCGACATAGAGTGATCCGACAGCTCAACTTCTCTTAGATCAAACCTAACCTTGATCTAAGAGAAGTTGAGCCATCGGATCACTCTATGTCGGAAACATATTGTGACCGTCGGATTAAGTATTTACAAATGCATACTAAAGAAACACACTATCCCTAACGGATATATTACACAAGTTGATCTTAACTAACTCCTAAGTGTCTAAATATCCTAAAACAAGCAACAAGTTTCAACTTCCCAAGCAAAGACGTTGATCCTCTAAAATGAGTCTCGGCATAAAAAGCCTAATCAAGTACTCATGCACAATCAACAACAATATCATAAGATGAGTGCCCTTATGGATGCCAATCCATCGCATTGGAGTGCATGGATAGCTAGATGTGGCATCCGCCGAGTCAAAATGGGAATAGGTGCTCGATATGAGACTCACTCTAAAGAAGGTCAAGACATCGAACAAAATGGGGAAGCATGAAGAATTACCTAAGGAAGCATTGCTCGCCACCCACCACCCCTGCAATGTTGAACTAGGTGGACATAAATGATGGCACTGGACGCCACAAATGATGGCAAAAGTATAGAGGTACTAGTTGAAGGTGGCAATGATGCCAAACAACCATGCAAAAAACACTCCAAAGTGGCTAGCTCCAAGCGGCTGCAAAACAAGGCAGTGCACGGAGCCAAAATCCTGGTGACAGTCTACAAATATATGCATGAATGACATGGAATCCACTACACAAAAGGTGCAAAACGAGAAGTACCAAAAATAAATGCCAGCATTGACTAATCTTTGATATGGGTTTCGAAAACAAGGCCATTTTAGATACCCATGTATAATAGAGGAATCAACATGTATTCATTGAGCTTCTGATGAGAAAAAAAATTGAAAGAAGAAAATCAATGTAGTGTACAACAACTCACCAAAAAAGAGTGAAATGCTCTTCCCAATGCCTCAAACAAGGCACAAAATAGAGGCTTGAGTCAAAAGCTATGGCGAAAAAAGTGGCTATTAACCTAATAAATTTGACAAAAATAATGCCACAAACCTCCAAAATATATTGGCAAAAGCATATGCCAATATATGAAAATTTGATATAAAAAATGCAACAATGGGAAAAGATCATTGGTCTCTCCAAATCAAGCAAAGGAACGGAGATCCTTCCTCGTGGCAGAGGAATAAACGGAACCAAAGGAATATGAAAGAGCCTCGGATCATAAGAATGAGAAAACCCACCGTTGGAGAAGTCAATGAAACCCATGACCTAGGTTGGACCTCAGCGAGAATCTGTAGAGAGTAGCGAGCAACACCAAGTAGATCTATATTACCAAGAGCTTGAAAAGACCCCACAAATATCCCTTCACAAAAGGTTCTACCATGAATCTTGGATTCGCAGTGACGATGTACCACTTTTCGAAGGCGTTGAAGACCTTCCACGACTCCGGGTGAACGTCCTTGACATAGAACTTCGGCAGCGTGACACGAGAAATAAGCTCGATATCTTGGATCTTTAGGCCGACAAAGGATATAAAGATGAGAATTTGAATCCTGACAGCTTCAGAGATGAAGTTGTAAAGGAACCAGGCCATGGGAGCACAGATGAGGAGCACCATGCCGCATAAAAGGCTACCGCCCTCTATTACCAGATGAACTAGCAAGGTTAGTCTCCGATGACAAATCTAGGAGAAAGTGACCATTGTCACTCTAACCACTTCTCTAACTTCTTCAGAGATTCAGAACCTCCAAGGGGAGAGCCCTTCTGCAATCTACAAAAACACTTAGAAGTTATGCCTTCTAGACAATAAAGTCAGTGACCAGTGCCTTAACCAATATATTTTATGCGAATGAAGAACATATACTATGTAACTATGTACTCAGTGTATCAAGTCAATGAATGAGTGAGAATAGTCAATCATCAATTGGCAATAACAATGAAGATCACTTATCAACTAAGGAAGACAATCACCACTAGCAATTTAGTATGTAAGTGAAATCATGCATCAATGTTCAACCATCCACTATATAACATAGATTATCAAGTAAATGTAAATGTCAATGATAAGAGTGTGTGATCAACTCTAGCAATTATGGACAATGAATACGAGTATGATGATCAAATAGGAAAGATTCTTAAATGCAAAGAAGTATAATCAATCGATCACAATATGTCTGATATTTGATATTTAAACACATCAAGCATATGCAAGTAACACTTGTTTCAGGTCTATATGAGAAGATATCAGTAGTAATAGCAACATGTAATAAGCAAAGTATGTGCAATATCACATCGAACTAATCCCACTTATATACATCAAATTATAAATAAGATCAGAGTTGTAGCAGTCACAGTATGTATCCAAATACAAGATTAGTAACAACAGTAGGACAATGTCTAATCACATTTCAATATTGTAAACACTTTAGCATAAGAAGTACCATTCATCAATGTATTATCCAATGACCAAAGACTATGCTCACAAATAGGACTGATATAACTCAATATGACAGTTAATACAATATAATGACAGTATGATAACAGTCCTACGGTAGCACTACTTTAACCTTAAAAAATGTATAACCAATGAGGTTTAAGAGTATAGTGTAGCCAACCAACTTCAAATGCCAATCACCTTTTAATGACTGTAACTTTGTGACTGTATGAAAATGTATGTTAAAGACCTCCCTTTATCAGATAGGATGGCCACTTCCCAACAGTTACAAAGGTATTCATTTTATGTAATCAACTCAAGTGCATGTGATGTGTAGAATGTGTAATGATATGCCTTTAAAAATACTTGATCACAGTTATGATAACGAAATAGGTAGGCTTCATACTTCATATAACAACTCAACTAACAGTAGTATGGCAGCCAATTAATAATAATTTCTAACATCATAAATGTAGCACGAGATATGTGAAATGACGTGACCAATGTATATTCAAACTTCCACCACTTTATATCATCAAATGTTGTGCAATCAATATAAGTTTTTCAAACTGTAAAGTTATTTCATACCTTCTTTTATCCACAGTTTCATACCTTTGAAGGTGGCCTTTAATCAATGCAAAAATTAGTAAAAGACTAACCTTGTTTGCTTTACTGTGTAGGTGTAATGACTTGGAGGATAGGACTATATTATGATTTGAAAGTCTGCATTTAATGCAGATATGTTTTGTAGCGGTGGGAAAAGCCCCCTTTATGGGTTGCTTCAACCTCGTAAAGACCTCACAAGGGGGATCGAACCCTATTAGGCCAAGGTTGAGGCCTATAGTAGCCCAAAGGGCTAGGGCGAGGTCCTTAAGGTGAAGACCGAGGGTAGGTACAGGAAGAGGGTAGAAGGTGAAAGAAAAGGGGAAGGAGAAAAGAGGAGAGGAGGGAGGAAAGGAAGAGGGAGAAGGAGAGGATAAGACGGAGAAGAAAGGAAGGAGAGGAAGAGAAAAAGAAGAAGGGAAAGGTAGGGCAGAAAATTAGGGTTAGGTTCCATATTTAGTTTTTTCTTTTAAATAAGTATAAAATCAGAAAATAAAACCAAATTACAAAAGAAAGACTTAAAATTAACCTAAAAATAATATTTACACATGAACAATTAGGGTTTTAGGAATTTCTGATATTTTTTAAAATTTTAGGGCTTCTTAAAATTTCTCCCTGGGGTTTTTAGGGCTAAAGAAGGCAGGGAAAAATTGTAGGATCGAAATTTTAGGAAGGCCAAAAAATCGAAGAGAAAAAAAAAAAAAAAAAAAAAAAAAAAAAGAAGAATTTCTAGGGTTTTTAACATAAAATTGCAAACCTAAGTATAACCATAATTCTACCATGAAAATGCAAATTTACACATAAAAATGCAAGTGAAATTTAGTAAAAGTTGATAACTTAGGGTTTTAATAGATGTTATCTCAAACCCTATCCTTAGAGGAAGGTAACCAACCTTCCTTTTAGAGGTAATTCTCCTTGTCAACTAGGTTAGGGCTTCTTGAAACAACCCCTGGGGTTAATTTCAAGAGCCTAAACTAGGGCAAAGTTGGAGCTCTGAGGCTAAACTTTGTAAGAACATCCTCTTATGAGCATTTCTACTATTCTAAGAGGATATAAAAGTAGATAAAGGCCCTATTAAAAAAGAATGCAACCCTAAGGATACCATTCATTCATTCAAGAAGCAAAAATACCTACCTTTCACCAAACAAGACTTAAAAATGTAAAAGACTTACTTGAGCATGAGTTATTCCAACTATTCTAGCATCCATAAAGCATTAGCAAGACAAGAAAGCATCCAACTTCATCCAAGAGCAAGAAAAATCATCCCTCCAAGAGGTGTGCATCACTTAATAAGGCCCTTCTAGGGTAAAAGAGTAGCATAATGAATTTTATCACATGAGTTATGATTTACAAATGAAGTGAGAGACTTTATTTATATGTTCTCACACTCACTTTTACAAAATAACCAAGCCTACATGCTTTAAAATGTCAATTTAAAATTATAACATGTCAACTTAAAATGATAACATAAAATAATCAAATATGTGGGTAACTTGGGGTATTTTCCCGAGAGTTCACCCAAAAATGTCTAAAATAGTTAAAACTGAGCAAAATACTTCAAACTGAAAGTTGGAGTAGGCAGGGGGGAGACGTCATGCCCCATCTAACCCCAACAGTGTTGATAATCCCTCAACGCCACCCCCCCCCCAAAAAAAAACAAGCAGTACGACCTGGTGGAGATGATGACGTCATCAGTGGAATAGGCCCAAGGAGAGAGGCGTTAGGCTGCAGAGGGACTAGGAGGGTGCTTGAGGTGACTTGGAAGAGAGGCAAGGGCCTCATAGCTAAAGGAACTGTCACCGGAGTAATAAAACAAGTGGGGGGGTCATGTGACCCAATGACCCACCCTAGGAGCCCCAGACACCAACCTCAAGGCTACAAGCCCTATAACGAGGTAGTCAACAATGCATTAAGCCATAATACTCCTTAGAGAAGGACCAAAGGGTCTGGACATGACCACCACTTAGAAAATGTTGGATAACACCCATCATGGTCTGGAAAAAATGACCCTCTCTCCTTAGGCATGTATCTGAAGGTGCACTGGTACTGGTACCAAGTAACACTGGCTCCAACTGCGAGACGAGTGCTCTTCCTGGGAGTGCTCGAGAACCTACGAATATTCTGGTACCTGTATACCTTCACACACATCAAATATCCAAGGTGATCAACAACATCATGAGGTAGATGTAATGCCTCCATGGGCATGATAAATTTTTAAACAATCTAATTTTAACATCTATTTTCTTTTCATTTACGAAATGCATAAGTGTGTTAATACAAGCTCAAATGGTGGGTTTTTAACTATATAACTGAGGAGCATATATGCATCATGTAACCATAGCAACATATTAACAACATATAAGCATTTTACAATAGCATATAACAAATTTACAACATAATATAAACAATTTGAAATCACAAGAAAAATACCTCGATATAAGAATTTGAAACTGAAGCAAGCTTCCTTCTTCATCTTGAGTTGCTTCTATCTTCATTTCCCAAAGCGAAACCACGGTTTTACCTCCTAGCCAACTAGGGGCCTAGCCAGCTCCCTAGCCCTAGGAAGCCATCCAAATGGTCCCATCCAAATGGCCTCCTAGCCCTCCGTGCTCGAGACCCCCAGAGAACAGAACAATGATGCACGAGTAGGCTATGTATCAAATCTTCCAATAGTTCTCAAACTCTTCCAACTCTTCCAAACTCCTCATGCCCCAAAATATCCAAAATTATCCTTCCTAGAATACTCTCACCAAAATAATCTTCAAGATAAAAGAACCTTCCTCCTTCCAATCTCAAGTCTCCTATTTATATCAAAAATCCCCATCCTCATCCTCATCCTCATCCATTAATAAGTTCCAATAAAATAATAGTCAACAATCAATAAATTCATTTTCTCAAAAAAATAGCAATTTGATTTAAATAAATAAAATATTGATAAACATTGTAGAAAAGTCTCACTTGTCATGCTTTCATGCTTCCATCTTAATGCAACTATGGCAACTATTTTCTAAAAATTTGTGCAAATCCTATCTATCCATTTATTTATATTATCCTTTCATTCATAAGTCAAATAAGATATTTTCATAGACTATATTATACTATAATATATTTTATACTAGCATTTGCTCCTTTAGGGACAAAAATGAACGTCGCTATGAGAACAGGAAAGGTAGAAGGAAGAAAAGCATAAGCAGAGACAGTACTTGAATTAAATAATTGAACGCAAATATACATTAAGGAATAAATGTCATTCGATTAATGAAAATGCACAACATAATCCAAGTGCAAATAATTCATTGACGCATAAAGTATCAACTAAGTGTAACACCAAATATGCAAATATCATTCATCAAATAACAATAGTCCTATTCAATATTTTATCAACATCAACATATAACTTTCAGATATGTATGTAATCTGAGTTTATTGATTTTATAGCAAAAGTAGAGAGTGAGTAAAAACTGCGATAACTAGTTCAAGTAGCTGAAGTAAATAGTCAATTTGATTTGCCATAAAATCTTAAAAAAGGAAGCATGCAACATATCCCGACTTAACCGACCGACATATCTCCACTGTTTCATACAGCTTGTCGACTTAACCGACCAACATATCTCGACTGCTTCACGGAGCTTGTCGACTTACATTGCAAATTTTCGGCTGATGGGCCTAGTTGATAGGTTCTTTTTGCCGAAGAAAGAAGGAGATGTGAAATAACTGAACAAAAGATGGATGATTGTGAAAAATTGATAGATGTAGCTAGTACTGTTTATTTATGACTGGAACTGGCCGCTGCTTCTTATTGTGCACAGACCTGAACAATTGTTTCGGCCAAGATAGATAGATGGTGGTGAAATTTTTCCCAATGGTGCAGTGAGTTTTGGATGTCAATCGTAAGTGTTGCCAGACTTGATAACTCAGTCATCTTTTCCTCTGTTGTCTTGTTCTGCAGATGAATTAAGTCTGGACCAAATAGGTCAATTTTCTCATTGGCAGCTAGCTGTAAGCAATGTTTATGTGGTTGAAGTTGTTCCACTTTGAAGAGGTTGTTTCAGGCTTGGCTCAACCATTGCTCTTCACTTTTTTCTAATTTCTCCAATTTGCTATTTTCTATTAGAATTTGATCTTCGATGGCTCTGCTCATTGTGTCATCAGCTACTCGGTGTTGCTATTGAAATTTCTCAATTAAATCACTTGTGTTCCGCATTTCTGTGAATACATTTCCATAGTGTTTGTACCAGTTTCGGAGAACATCAATGACAGTAGCTGCTTGGTTATTATATTGGTTGAGCTGATCATATGTTGAATTAAATGCTTCATATTGTGCTGACATCAGGGATGTTGTTATTCTGGCCTGTTCTTGTCGGTCCCTGATGAGTTATTCTCTCAATATCCACACGACTGTTTGGAATAACTGAAGAGCTTTGTCAAGTGTGCTAGTCGTGTCGGAGCTGGTTGGAAGAGAAACGACTTCTTGCGCTAACTCCTGACACTTAGCCAAAAATACATTTTGCTCCTGTTGTAATTTGTGTATGTGGTTTTCGGCTTCTAGTCGTCGGTGTCGTTGCTCTCGACAAATTGCATCAGCCAGTAATTCGAGCTCTGTTTGTGTTGCTTCTTGTGGCTTGTATGTCGAGATGGGGCCGAATGGGTCGAGATGTACAAATAATCGACCTAGCTGAGAGATATGATCCAAATGCTGTTGTTGTTGTTGCAACTCTCTATTTTGGCGTCGTTTGTCTTGATGCTACTTTTTCTTGGACTTCTGTTGAGATTGTGGAGGCTTTTTGTGTGTCTCGGCTGCTTCGCGTGAGACTTGTGTTTCCACTTATGCTTCGTCAATGTTTTGTTCATCTTGTATTGAGATACTTGGTACGGCTGCTGTATTTGTCGGGAGTGCTTCTGGGGCCATTGGTTGCTTGTCTTCTTGTCCTTGTTCCATGGATGCTTTAGTGATTTGTGCTGCTCGTTTGGCTTCTAGTTCCATGGATGCTTCAGTGATTTCTGCTACTGGTTTGGTTGTTGCTTCAAAGATTTGTTGAGCTGGTACTTCTTGTTATTGAATTACTTGAGATGGACTAGTGGTTCCGTCAGCATATATTAAAGATGAACATTAATATATGCTGTGTCTTTGACTTGGGGAGCAGGGTTGGAAAGGGAGCTGACAGACGGTTCCGCTCTCGCAACAGGTGACAACACTTTGGTATCAATGGTCCAACTGAATTTAGAACTTCAAGGTCTGGGGGTTGTTCTGGTGGATTGACGACAGGTCGAGGAGGTGAATGGGCTTGCACCGACGGGTTCACTGGAAAAGGGATAAACTGTGAAGTTTCCTCGCAAGAAATGAGACTGGTGGGGTCCATATTACGCTTAACATGTCTATGATGCATACCAATTGCTTCTGGTGCTGAAGTAATCAGGGGGTTCAATAATTTAGTTGGGTCATCTCCAAGAAGGACTGAATCAGTCGATGGGTTATTGTCGATGAAGATAGGTTTCTTCGTCACTAATTATTGGCATTTTGGGAACATATTGGGAAGATTGGTTATGAACTGTGTTAGGTCTTGTTCAGTTTGAAATGTTTGACGAAGAGGGAGAGGAAGAGATTGTACAACATTTGAAAACTGAGTTAATGCTAAAGGTGCAAGTGGAGTACTTATAGGTGCAGTGAAAATAGCGTCTTTTGTCACAATAGTCAGAGACATTGGGGGTGAACTTACAGTCAAGTCGATAGAATCCTCGATCATAAGCTGAACTTTCTTTCTAGGTTCTGGTCGACTACGACCTTCCTCAGCTTCCAAAAATCTCTTAAACTCCTCGTCGACTGGTACTTTATTTTTAGCTGCATTCTCGAGAATTTGTGTTGCACTGTCGAACAGTTATATGTCGTCTTCCTCAGTCGGCTCCTGTATGATCATTTTTCTTTTGCCCTTGCCAAGCAATTGTACATTTCGTGCTTGTCGAACTTCTATTAACTCATCGGCTACCTGTTGAATGTTGTCACTCATCAAAGCATATTCTAGGTTGTCGGAGTGATTTTGTTCATCTGAATGTTCGGCTGTATCTGGAGGGTCTTCATGTGGTGTAAGAGTAAGTGCTAGAGATTGTTGTGCGACTGTAGGTTCAACTCCATATACAAAGGTGTGCATATATAGGAGGCCTTCATACTCTTCCTCTTTTTCTTGATCTGTTAGAGGTTCAACTATGGGGACACTGAGCTCTCGGGCCTTAGCAGGAATTGTTAGTATTGTATTACTTTGTCTGCTCATCTCATTGAATATTTCGTCGACGGAAGGGTAAAAGTCGAGAGCTCTTGCGGGGCCACCTATGCCTTTCAGGTGCCAGACCTTGGTGTGATCCAGGTCAAGTTGGATGTGTGCCGATGGAGGCAGACTTCGTCGAACATTTTGAGGTACTCTCCATCTGGTGGATACATTTTTTAGGTTTTGAAACCAGACTTCCAGCCAAATTTTTATAGTTAATGGGCCTAGCCGATTTCCCCCAAATGTAAAAGACTTGAAGTTATGCATTAAAATGGGTCTTTCTAGAACAAAGTCTTTATTTCCTTCTGGTCTGAGATGCATCATGGCAATCAAGATAATTAGAGATGGGTACCGGATGGCCGCTTTATCATTTTGACATTTGGAGCATATCATCCAGATAATGTCCGCTAAGTAGTTTGCCCAATTGTATTGTTTGCAACTTTTTGCCATGTTCAGTACTGCCTCTAGCATTTCAATTTTAAGATCTAAACCGCGACCCGAAGTTGATAAAGCGGTCGAAACGATTCGAGCAGCTATCTTATAATTTTCATATTTCATGTTACTTATCACTAACCCTCGAGAATTTTTTCTCTTCGGGTGCTCTATAAATTCTTCAATCAACTCTGGCCTGTGTCAAACGGGTACCTCTTCGCCTCTATTTGACAATCCTGTAATCTTGTGAATAAGTGCACCATTTATCTCAACCGGGGTATCAAAATAAGATTTTCCATTATGATATCTGCTAACTATGAATTGAGCAATAATATCCTTGAGTCCACCAAATGATTCAAGCAAAGGCGCTTGCATGTAATTCAGAACTGTAGCAGCCCGCAATTTTACAGCTTCTTCTCTCCATTGGCCTTTTGAATCTTTTCCCCAAATTAGAATGTCTTTCCATGTTCTTCGCCAATGTGACTCCTGTACCTTAGCATTTCGAACCTGTTGCAAGCAGGTTTGCAACGTCGTTTTGGCTGTCTCTAACTCACGGTCTTTAGCTGCGACTGAACGAGTGGTTGTCTAAACCCTCTTGGGCGCATGGTTTCTATGCAATTATAAAGATCGCAGACGTTTTCTGGTATTTCTTAAGTCTAGTTTTCCAGTTCTTATAGAAGAGTATTGAGGAATCCTCGACTTCGGGATTTAAACAAGACGAGCTTGGCACATGTGACTGTAAAGTAGATGGGTGTAATAAAGAGTGATTTAACGATGGAGTTAATTTTGATTGACAGGCTATCCGTGCCTCATTAAGTGGATGCTTTTCATTTATGTTGGAAGGTTGTCGCTTTCTATCTTTTATCTCATCATGTTAGTTATGGATAAGTTGTCAATTTTGATTAATATGGTAATTTCGACTTGTATGCGTGGCGACTTGGATACTTCCATCTTGAAATCCTTCATATTGTCGACGCATAGGGTTGATATAAATTTTCGTGGATTTCCGACGAGTTATACATGTGGTCGATCTTCGATGAGTTACAGATTTGGTCGACCTGATTTTACCTGATTTTGGATCATATATACTGCGATCATGAAATTTGAAGTTCTCTACAAAGTGGATGTTGACACATAATTTTTTTCATATATATTTTTTCTGTTTCTGGTTTTATAGGTCAGAATACAATGTAAAGTAGTTTTGTGGTTATTTCAATTTGGGCTCTGTGCAACTTTAAGTTATATTTTGGGTGCTCACATCCAGGAGATGAAATTTGTCAAATCTAGAAACGGGTGGAAACAATATGCGACCAAAAGAGAGTTTTGATTAATATTTTAGATTGTTTTGGCATGCTCGACAAGCAACTGTACAAGTCGGTGAAGAGTGTTCGATTGCTTTTTCATAGCTGATAGGCGATTGCAAGAAGACGAGCTAGGCACGTTTTACTGTAAAGTAGATGGGTGTAATAAATAGTGATTTAATGATGGAGTTAATTTTGATTAGCAGGCTATCCGTGCCTCATTAAGTGGATTCTTTTCATTTATGTTGGAAAGTTGTCGCGTACTATCTTTTGTCTGATCTTGTCGGGTATGGCTAAGCTATATGAATATGGTGATTTCGATTTGTGCGACTTGTGCTTTGGAAACTTCCATCTTGAAAGCCTTGGTATTGTCAACGTATATGGTTGACAAAAAAATTATTTTTTATTTTTCCAACAAAATAGGTTGTATTAATACTTAGAATCATATTCATTTATGTTAAAATATTGAAGTTAAATCTATCTGTATATATTTTTTAAATTAAGTGATTATTTAATTTTATTAAACTTCTGATGGCATGTAATCCATAATAAATAATAAAAATCTGAATGTATTGTTTACTATGTAGGGGTAACTATTATCTATAATGAAATTATAGGAAACAGATTATGTGAAAAATGATATATTACAGAATGAGAATTTTGACAAAAATATATAAAGATAATTATTAAATATGGGAGTTGTCTATTTATTCTAAGTTTTGGACTTTTCCGTGGATTTTGGTCGAAAATCTATAATATCGATCTCCAAGGAGTTACACATGTGGTCGACCTTCGTCGAGTTACAGATTTGTTCAACCTCATTTTACCTGATTTTCAAACATATATATTGCGATCATGAAGTTTGAAGTTCTCTACAAAGTGGATGGTGACGAATAACATTTTTTTACATACATTTTTTCCTTTTTTGGTTGTATAAGTCAGAATACAATGTAAATTGCTTTTGTGGTTACCCCAATTGGTTCTCTCTACAACTTTAAGTTACATTTTGGGTGCTGACACCCAGGAGGTGAAATCCATCAAATCTAGAAACGGGTGGAAACAATATGCGACCAAAAGAGAGTATTGATTAATACATTTGGCATAGTATCTGTTAAACTTGAGTCTGGTCCACTTTTAGACTGTTTTGGCATACGCGACAGGCGACTGTACAAGTCGGTGGAGAGTGCTCAAATGCTTTTGCATAACTGACAGTCAATTGGAAAATTTGAAGAAGAGTGGTCAGGAGACTCTTGTGGAAGATCAACTTATTATGCTGATGAAAGATGTTTTGCGTTATTACAGTTGCGGGTGAAGAGGGGCCAACAGAACATATTATTCTCTGCACTAGGGTTTTACATTTTCGGGCTATTTTTGCAGTCACGACCGAAATAAGGGAGTGTTATCACAGTTGGAGGTGACAATCCACCGGTTCAGTTTTGAAATTTTTTCGACTCTCTGACTATATGTTCCAAAGACAAATGTAATGAAGAGGTCGAAAATGGCCACGTGATGTACAAATGTCGGTTGACATGCAACACCGGTTTATCAAGGAGGTCACTATTTTGAGACATGGAAATAAAACATTTGAAGCAGAGTCGTCTAAATTCAACAAGTTTTTAAGATCATACCCTTCATTTATATTTGTTCAATCCATGTGCAAGTCAACCGACGCCTCACTTAAGCCAATAAGGAATCGACCAACATATTTCACAGTTTATCCACTATTTTATTTTGTTGAATAAGGGTTTTAACTTTTTAATTTTATCGAAGTTGTTTGACATGTCATCAAATTATTTTGTGGTCGGCTCCTCATCCTTGTCGATCGATAAAGTCTTAGTGTATTGGTCGAAGTCAATAGATTCGACCATTTTAATATTGTTGATAGTTGATATAATATTTTTGGTCAAAATTAAAGTTTGATCGATGTTATT
Organism: Larix kaempferi; assembly: GCA_027924585.1. NCBI lineage: Eukaryota > Viridiplantae > Streptophyta > Pinopsida > Pinales > Pinaceae > Larix > Larix kaempferi. The sequence continues at coordinate 2,427,383 of BSBM01000765.1, read as the reverse complement.
TAAAATGGTCGACACTTTAACCTATGAAGTGAAGTCACTCCTATATTTAAAGGAGTTATTGTAACACAAATGTTTGTTTCTATGGTTGGTTGCTAAGGAAGTGGTCGGTCGCTGACTAAAGTGGTAGCGTTTTCATTGTTTCCCATATATATTTTTTCGTTTTGATGATAATTCCCATGTCGTATAAAGTCTGACATAATTCCAAAAATTGTCTTCCACTGTGGGAAATCGCAAATCTTCTTGATTCCAGGACAATCTCCCAAATTAATAGCTTCTTCTTCCAAGTATTTCCAGTGTTATGTTGATTCATCTGTGGAATTAATCTCGAGCAAAACTTCTTCTTCGTGCAAATACATTTCCTTTTATTTTCCCTTTCTTCAATTTAATTGTTAAAACCTTAATGACCTGAGCTTCTCCTTCCAACCCATAAACCTGTCGGCTTTTGGATGACCTATATAATTTTTCACCACATAATTTAACTTGTGAATGCACTCATTCAACAGGAAATCACTCATTGACGTTTATCTTTAAATTAATCTAAACATTTAATTGTTAAGTGCCAAACAAGACAATGATATAAAATTTCCAGTAATCAAAGAGCATTGAAGCAATCATGGACTGAGTTATGTTCAAATAGAGATGCTTAGGCTATTTATCGTTGATATTGTAAAGTGGTAGAGCCTTAATATTGGTAAAGTAAAAGTTGTGGTCGGTGTTCGACTAAGTGGTCGGAACCCTATGTGGTTGGGGTTCAAAGGGATTCGAGTAAGTTGCCTTGTTTTGGCGTCAGTAGAAATGAGCAAAAGTATGTGTTTTAATGGTTGTTTCGATTGTATATAATATAGTGTTTTCATGGTCGAGTGTGTAAAAATAGTCGAATAATTATTTAAAAATGTGGTCGATGTAACATTGTCAGGAGATGTAGTTTGAGTCAATACATCATACAGTCGATACAAAAAATTATATGCTATTTGGTCAAGTGATAAGTCATTTTATTTGAGAATATGCGACCAAAAGAAAGTTTTCGTCGATATATGTGGCATAGTATATGTTAAAGTTGAGTCTGGTTGAATTTGAAAAATGGTTGCCAGATAAAGTCACTTTGTAGTGGAGTCGACCTAACTTGTGCATCGACCAAAGTTGTTGTGTCCATATCCTTTTGAGAACTGCGCGACCTTAGAAGGCCATAACGAGGCCCATAAAAATTTTGCAAATGGTATTCGACAGAAAATGGCAGAATCTCTTTAGGAAATAAATCTATCAGCATTTGAAATCGTTATAAAGTTAGGGTCCTGATTGAAATGTTTCAGACAGACTATAAAAGAAAAAATAAAAGTAACATTTTAATCCTGCATCTGTTATGGGCTGATTTAATTCGACTGAGGTTGTCGGTAAATAGTCGGTTAATTATTTAAAAATATGGTCGATGTTTGTTAGAATAAGTCGTGTTTGTCGGTGAAGAGTGGTCGACTACTTTGGCATACCTGATAGGCGATTGCACAAGTTGGTGAAGAGTGGTCGGCAGACTCTTGTCAAATATCGAGTGATTATGCTGATGAAAGATGTTATGGCCGACAGAACATATTCTTTAGATGGTCAATTTGTCTCATTAGTGCCCAGGTCGGCTTGACGTTCAGGTCAACAAAAGCATGCATAATTTTATCAACGCTTTTCATTCGAGAAAAACAAATGTCGGCTAGATTCCTTGCTCATAGAGCGAATGGAAAACTGCCACGTGTTTTGCGATGGTTCGTGAATTTAAGTTTCTCTTCATCGAGGTTTCCTGTCACTTCATCGCATAGTATATGTTAAAGTTGAATCTGGTCGACTTTTAAAAATGGTTGGTAGAGTGTTTTCATGGTCGTCTCGATAATATATGGTTCATGACAATTGTCAAATTTGGTCAAGTATAACTGATGTACGTGGTCGACCACTTTCGTCGATCCTCAATTTTGGTCAAAGCAAGTTTGGTTGACTCCACTACAAAGTGACTTTATCTATATTGTATTTGGTCAACCACTCTGACTCAATACTTATTTTTGGTCGAATTGTAAAATATGATCAATGGCTATGAAGGGCATGTAATCAAGCTGACTAATTCAGTCGCATCTGATGCGTAAGTCAACAAAAGCACGCATAAGTTTATCAACGCTTTTCATTCGAGAAAAACAAATGTCGGCTAGATTCCTTGCTCACAGAGCGAATGGAAAACTACCACGTGTTTTGTGATGGTTCGTGAATTTAAGTTTCTCTTCATCGAGGTTTCTTGTCACTTCGTCGCATAGTATATGTTAAAGTTGAGTCTGGTCAACTTTTAAAAATGGTTGGCAGAGTGTTTTCATGGTCGTCTCGATAATATATGGTTCATGAGAATTGTCAAATTTGGTCAAGTATAACTAATGTACGTGGTCGGCCACTTTCGTCGATCCTCAAGTTTGGTCGAAGCAAGTTGGGTCGACTCCACTACAAAGTGAGTTTATCTATATTGTATTTGGTCGACCACTCCGACTCAATACTTATTTTTGGTCGAATTGTAAAATATGATCAATGGCTATGAAGGGCATGTAATCAAGATGACTAATTCAGTCGCATCTGTGTGCATCTCGATTATGCTGATGAAAGATGTTATGGCCGACAGAACATATTCTTTAGATGGTCAATTTGTCTTGTTAGTGCCCAGGTCAGCTTCACGTTCAGGTCAACAAAATCATGCATAAGTTTATCAACGTTTTCATTCGAGAACAACAAATGTCGGCTAGATTTCTTGCTCATAGAGCGAATGGAAAACTGCCACATGTTTTGCGATGGTTCGTGAATTTAAGTTTCTCTTCATCGAGGTTTCCTGTCACTTCGTCGCATAGTATATGTTAAAGTTGAGTTTGGTCGACTTTTAAAAATGGTCGGTAGAGTATGTTCATGGTCATCTCGATAATATATGGTTCATGAGAATTGTAAAATTTGGTCAAGTATAACTGATGTACGTGGTCAACCACTTTCGTCGATCCTCAAGTTTGGTCGAAGCAAGTTTGGTCGACTCCATCCACTACAAAGTGACTTTATCTATATTGTATTTGGTCAACCACTCCGACTCAATTCCTAACAAGACAAATTGACCATCTAAAGAATATGTTATGTCGGCCATAACATCTTTCATCAACATAATCACTCGATATTCGACAAGAGTCTGCCGACCACTCTTCACCAACTTGTGCAATCGCCTATCGGGTATGCCAAAGTAGTCGACCACTCTTCATCGACAAACACAACTTATTCTAACAAACATCGACCATATTTTTAAATAATTAACCGACTATTTACCGACAACCTCAGTCGAATTAAATCAGCCCATAACAGATGCAGGATTAAAATGTTACTTTTATTTTTTCTTTTATAGTCTGTCTGAAACATTTCAATCAGGACCCTAACTTTATAACGATTTCAAATGCTGATAGATTTATTTCCTAAAGAGATTCTGCCATTTTCTGTCGAATACCATTTGCAAAATTTTTATGGGCCTCGTTATGGCCTTCTAAGGTCGCGCAGTTCTCAAAAGGATACGGACACAACAACTTTGGTCGATGCACAAGTTAGGTCGACTCCACTACAAAGTGACTTTATCTGTATTAACTTTATCTGGCAACCATTTTTCAAATTCGACCAGACTCAACTTTAACATATACTATGCCACATATATCGACGAAAACTTTCTTTTGGTCGCATATTCTCAAATAAAATGACTTATCACTTGACCAAATAGCATATAATTTTTTGTATCGACTGTATGATGTATTGACTCAAACTACATCTCCTGACAATGTTACATCGACCACATTTTTAAATAATTATTCGACTATTTTTACACACTCGACCATGAAAACACTATATTATATACAATCGAAACGACCATTAAAACACATACTTTTGCTCATTTCTACTGACGCCAAAACAAGGCAACTTACTCGAATCCATTTGAACCCCAACCACATAGGGTTCCGACCACTTAGTCGAACACCGACCACAACTTTTACTTTACCAATATTAAGGCTCTACCACTTTACAATATCAACGATAAATAGCCTAAGCATCTCTATTTGAACATAACTCAGTCCATGATTGCTTCAATGCTCTTTGATTACTGGAAATTTTATATCATTGTCTTGTTTGGCACTTAACAATTAAATGTTTAGATTAATTTAAAGATAAACGTCAATGAGTGATTTCCTGTTGAATGAGTGCATTCACAAGTTAAATTATGTGGTGAAAAATTATATAGGTCATCCAAAAGCCGACAGGTTTATGGGTTGGAAGGAGAAGCTCAGGTCATTAAGGTTTTAACAATTAAATTGAAGAAAGGGAAAATAAAAGGAAATGTATTTGCACGAAGAAGAAGTTTTGCTCGAGATTAATTCCACAGATGAATCAACATAACACTGGAAATACTTGGAAGAAGAAGCTATTAATTTGGGAGATTGTCCTGGAATCAAGAAGATTTGCGATTTCCCACAGTGGAAGACAATTTTTGGAATTATGTCAGACTTTATACGACATGGGAATTATCATCAAAACGAAAAAATATATATGGGAAACAATGAAAACGCTACCACTTTAGTCAGCGACCGACCACTTCCTTAGCAACCAACCATAGAAACAAACATTTGTGTTACAATAACTCCTTTAAATATAGGAGTGACTTCACTTCATAGGTTAAAGTGTCGACCATTTTAAATAACATCGATCAAACTTTAATTTTGACCAAAAATATTATATCAACTATCAACAATATTAAAATGGTCGAATCTATTGACTTCGACCAATACACTAAGACTTTATCGATTGACAAGGATGAGGAGCCGACCACAAAATAATTTGATGACATGTCAAACAACTTCGATAAAATTAAAAAGTTAAAACCCTTATTCAACAAAATAAAATAGTGGATAAACTGTGAAATATGTTGGTCGATTCCTTATCGGCTTAAGTGAGGCGTCGGTTGACTTGCACATGGATTGAACAAATATAAATGAAGGGTATGATCTTAAAAAATTGTTGAATTTAGACGACTCTGCTTCAAATGTTTTATTTCCATGTCAAGTATAACTGATGTACGTGGTCAACCACTTTCGTCGATCCTCAAGTTTGGTCGAAGCAAGTTTGGTCGACTCCATCCACTACAAAGTGACTTTATCTATATTGTATTTGGTCAACCACTCCGACTCAATTCCTAACAAGACAAATTGACCGTCTAAAGAATATGTTATGTCGGCCATAACATCTTTCATCAACATAATCACTCGATATTCGACAAGAGTCTGCCGACCACTCTTCACCAACTTGTGCAATCTCCTGTCGGGTATGCCAAAGTAGTCGACCAATCTTTACCGACTATTTGTGCTAATTTAGCAACGAAAGCGGTCGACGTGAACTCAACCATCACAATGCTTCGACCGAATTTGTTTCTTGTCGGTGGAGAAGTCAGCGAACTTTTACGCATGAGATATATCAACTCGTCGATTACATCAGGTCGAATTTATGTCAAATCTCGACACAACAACAATGCGGACAATGGGGTAAGCATCTTACGAAGTGACAGGAAACCCCGATGAAGAGAAACTTTGGTCAAGTATAATTGATGTACGTGGTCGACCATTTTCGTCAATCCTCAAGTTTGGTCGAAGCAAGTTTGGTCGACTCCACTACAAAGTGACTTTATCTATATTGTATTTGGTCGATCACTTCGGCTCAATTCGACCAAAAATAAGTATTGAGCCAAAGTGGTCGACCAAATACAATATAGATAAAGTCACTTTGTAGTGGAGTCGACCAAACTTGAGGATCGACGAAATTGGTCGATCATGTTCATCAATTATACTTGACCAAATTTGACAATTCTCATGAACCATATATTATCGAGACGACCATGAAAACACTCTACCGACCATTTTTAAAAGTCTACCAAACTCAACTTAACATATACTATGCGATGAAGAGACAGGAAACCTCGATGAAGAGAAACTTAAAATCACGAACCATCGCAAAACACGTGGCGGTTTTCCATTCGCTTTATGAGCGAGGAATCTAGCCGACATTTGTTTTTCTTGAATGAAAAGCGTTGATAAACTTATGCATGCTTTTGTTGACCTGAACGTCAAGCAGAACTGGGCACTAACGAGACAAATTGACCGTCTAAAGAATATGTTCTGTCAGTCATAACATCTTTCATCAGCATAATCACTCGATATTCGACAAGAGTTTGCCGACCACTCTTCACCAACTTGTGCAATTACCTATCGGGTATGCCAAAGCAATTGACCACTCTTCACCGGCTAGTTGTGCTAATTTAGCAGCGAAAGCAGTCGACATGAACTCAACCATCACAATGCTTCGACCGAATTTGTTTCTTGTCATATGATCAATGGCTATGAAGGGCATGTAATCAAGATGACTAATTCAGTTGCATCTGATGTGCATCTCGATTATGCCAATGAAAGATGTTATGGCTAACAGAACATATTCTTTAGACGATCAATTTGTCTTGTTAGCGCCCAGGTCGGCTTCACGTTTAGGTCATCAAAATCATGCATAAGTTTATCAATGCTTTTCATTCGAGAAAAACAAATGTCGGCTAGATTCCTCGCTCATAGAGTGAATGGAAAACTGCCACGTGTTTTGCGGTGGTTCGTGAATTTAAGTTTCTCTTCATCAAGGTTTCCTGTCACTCCGTCGCATAGTATATGTTAAAGTTGAGTCTGGTTGACTTTTAAAAATGGTCGGTAGAGTGTTTTCATGGTCGTCTCGATAATATATGGTTCATGAGAATTGTAAAATTTGGTCAAGTATAACTGATGTACGTGGTCGACCACTTTCGTTGATCCTCAAGTTTGGTCGACTCCATCCACTACAAAGTGACTTTATCTATATTGTATTTGGTCAACCACTTCTGCTCAATTCCTAATGAGACAAATTGACTGTCTAAAGAATATGTTCTGTCGACCATAACATCTTTCATCAGCATAATCACTCGATATTCAACAAGAGTCTGTCGGCCACTCTTTACCAACTTGTGCAATCGCTTGTCGGGTATGCCAAAGCAGTCGACCACTCTTCACCGACTATTTGTGTTAATTTAGCAGTGAAAGCGGTCGATGTGAACTCGACCATCACAATGCTTCGACCGAATTTGTTTCTTGTCGGTGGAGAAGTCAGCGAACTTTTACACATGCGATATATCAACTCGTCGATTACATCAGGTCGAATTTATGTCGAATCTTGATACAACAACAATGCGGACAACGGGGTAAGCATCTTACGAAGTGACAGGAAACCTCGATGAAGAGAAACTTTGGTCAAGTATAACTGATGTACGTGGTCGACCATTTTCGTCGATCCTCAAGTTTGGTCGACTCCACTACAAAGTGACTTTATCTATATTGTATTTGGTCGACCACTTCGGCTCAATTCGACCAAAAATAAGTACTGAGCCGGAGTGGTCGACCAAATACAATATAGATAAAGTCACTTTGTAGTGGAGTCGACCAAAATTGAGGATCGACGAAAGTGGTCGATCACGTACATCAGTTATACTTGACCAAATTTGAAAATTCTCATGAACCATATATTATCGAGACGACCATGAAAACACTCTACTGACCATTTTTAAAAGTCGACCAGACTCAACTTTAACATATACTATGCGACGAAGTGACAGGAAACCTCGATGAAGAGAAACTTAAATTCACAAACCATCGCAAAACATGTGGCAGTTTTCCATTTGCTCTATGAGCAAGGAATCTAGTCGACATTTATTTTTCTCGAATGAAAAGAGTTGATAAACTTATGCATGCTTTTGTTGACCTGAACGTTGAGCCGACCTGGGCACTAACGAGACAAATTGACCGTCTAAAGAATATGTTATGTCGGCCATAACATCTTTCATTAGCATAATCACTCGATATTCAACAAGAGTTTGTCGACCACTCTTCACCAACTTGTGCAATCGCTTGTCAGGTATGCCAAAGCAATCGACCACTCTTCACCGACTATTTGTGCTAATTTAGTAGTGAAAGCAATCGACGTGAACTCAACCATCACAATGCTTTGACCGAATTTGTTTCTTATCGATGGAGAAGTCAGTAAACTTTTACACATGCGATATATCAACTCGTCGATTACATCAGGTCGACTTTATGTCGAATCTCGACACAACAACAACGCGGACAACAGGGTAAGCATCTTTCGAAGTGATAGGAAACCTCGATGAAGAGAAACTTAAATTGACGAACAATCGCAAAACACGTGGCAGTTTTCCATTCGCACTATGAGCGAGGAATCTAGCCGACATTTGTTTTTCTCGAATGAAAAGCGTTGATAAACTTATGCATGCTTTTGTTGACCTAAACGTGAAGCCGACCTGAGCACTAACGAGACAAATTGACCTTCTAAAGAATATGTTTTGTCGGCCATAACATCTTTCATCAGCATAATCACTCGATATTCGACAAGAGTCTGCTGACCACTCTTCACCAACTTGTACAATCGCTTGTCGGGTATGCCAAAGCAATCGACCACTCTTCACTGAAAAACACGACTTATTCTAACAAACATCGACCATATTTTTAAATAATTACCCGACTATTTGTGCTACTTTAGTAGCGAAAGCGGTCAACGTGAACTCAACCATCACAATGCTTCGACCGAATTTGTTTCTTGTCGGTGGAGAAGTCAACGAACTTTTACGCATGCGATATATGAACTCGTCGATTACATCAGGTTGACTTTATGTCAAATCTCGACACAACAACAACGCGAACAGCGGGGTAAGCATCTTATGGTCAACGGAGAGCTTCGTTCGATGAGTAGTCGCGGTAGAGCTTCGTTCGTTCGATGGCTGTCAGCACATCGACCGATATCTTTAATTGACGACATAAACATTCTTGGTTTCACTGTTTGGCTGCATTATTTCGACATACATAATACTCAATTTCTATAACCGGTAATGGTGTGGTCGATTTCAACGATTGATGTTCTATGAATCTGAGATGAATTCCGCACTTGAATAAACATAACAAAAGGAAATACTTGGAAGAAGAAGCTATTGATCTGGCAGATTATTGTGGAATAAAGGAGGTTTGCTAAAACCCTACAAGGACTGTCAAAGATAGCACAAGTTAAATTTAATAGCACAGGCAGCTTATGGGGAATGTTACAAATCAACGATTGTATAATTGATTTGGCGATTCAGTGTAGGCGATTTGGCAAATTGGGAATGTTAGAAATCAACGACTCTATGACGGGAAGCAATTTGGCGATTCAGAGTGGGCAGAAGTGAAAAGCCCGAGCATTGCTTGTAAAGCAAGCCATGCCGAGAAGATGGCGACAAGTCATTGGCGGGAGGGACAAACACACGGCAGGATTCCATTCGCTCCATAAGCAAGGAATCTAGCAGATGTGGATGGTCAAGCTTCTCGTTGGTGAAACGCCTTCGACATAATTATATGTATACAATTATATATGTCATTAAATAATACAAACAATTTATATAAATCTAAAAAATTTGACAAGTCATCAAACTCATACTTTTAACACGCAAGTAATACTTTCAACAATTCATCAACCAAGCTACTATTAGCTAATATAACCATATTAATTTATTCATAGATCGACCAATCATAGTAATGTACTCACGAATTGGCGTATGCATGGCCAGTGCACACATCTTAAGCGTGGCTACTAATAATCACATTTAATGCTCCTAATAGATCATTATTACATGCTCGCAAACAACATATAGAAGAACAATTAAACAATGCATCATTCATCATTCATAATCATTCATACAAAAGCAATAAGACAGAATTAGTTAAACATAATGATGAAATCAAGCATATAATCACGATGGTTAATAACAATCAAGAACACAATCCAATCCACCAGTGGTCCCATCCATCCCATTAGTATTCCAACCCCATAAGCACCACTACTTCCATCTCCTAACCTCGGCATCTCATCCTCTGCTTCAATATACTATGGCGTCAACTACACGACCTAACCACATATAGAACCCGTAAATAGAAGTGTCGATCGACTACATCGACCAAGCTTCCCCAACAAGCATCTGCTAGTCATCATCACACATCTAGGGGAGCGTGTGCAACACAAGCCTCCCACGACTCCAGGTTTCGGGGAATAAACGGTGGGAAATGCCCCCACCCCCCCTGATAGTACTAGGGTCAACACCCTACATCAACCATACTGTGCCATCACTATTCTAAGGGGTCCCGTCATTGAACAACCTCTTTGGGCAAGTCACAATTCTTGTCAAAACTCACACTCACCAACAAGTCATAGAAATTTTATAAATTCACAATTAAATATCATGAAATTTGATATAACATCATTATACCCGTGATGTTCAAGACATCTCGTGCCCCTTGGCACTATAGGAATACTCCTATCTCGTAGCCAATCAACATGTGGAATAGTTCATCATTAACATGAAACTCATATATCGACATACCCAAATCTTTCAAGTGTTAATCCATATCTCTAAAATGACATTTACATATAATCATGTAAGTTCTTTTTGCAAACAACTAAATTAGCATTACACATATGGATATTCTATATTCAATTTTGCATGTTCAAATGAAAGAACATATTCATTGTCATTAATAAATTAAAACAATATATTCCATTTAACGTCCACACATAGGGAGTCCATATGTTCAGATAAAAATAGTCTTAACCAGCTTAGATGAGTCTAACATATAATAAACAAATGAAAATGTTAAGCTAATTCACATTATAGTTTTAATTACTAAGTGTACAATATGGGGCATTACAGTAGACACTTATGTCATGCCTTGCTCAGCAAATAGATATGACAAATAAACTGAATGAACAATCGACTAACCTATGTAGAGATGAAGAACAACAAATGCAATGCAAAGGTAACATATATATGCCTAACTCAAATGAAACTAACCCTACCTAGGCTAAACATGATAATAAAAAAGGGTTAAGTGAAATCATACCACCAATGTAGCCAACTAAGTAAGCCATTCATACTTGATCCTTTACCTTTGTCTTTAGAGAGAATCCATGATAAGATTGTATTTATAATAAAATGAGTACATACCAGAATTTGCATCAGGACGGGGAATGAGAGCTGGATAACTACAAGAACCTGGAAGCCTCGATTTTGTTGCCACGGAGAAGGATTGCTTTGACAAGCTTCATTTATCCATGCTTCTACTGGACTTATGTATGGACCATCCCCATCATACATTTGCATTGAGAAAAAAATTGGCCTAAAACTGGTCAACTGATTTTGAACTTGGGAGGCCATTATTAGCTACAACATGTCCCTACACCTACTTAAACATGTCTTTGGATACACAATTATATTTTTCATCTTTGCAACAATCAAGTTAGTATCCCAAGTAATCTTTGAAATTTTGAAATTGTCAGCCGCAAAATTCATTCTTTCACATTTCAAACGAAAAAGATAGATAATAGATACCCATGAGATGTGTGATGAATATCATACCTGTCCACATACCTGTATTGGTTTTATTGAAATACATCGTTGAAAACTTACCAATACTGGACGGAAAGGGCTGAACACTTCTTGTAGAATGTTGTTGGTTAGGGCACACCATGGACTAGAAGATAAGGGAAAAAATATGCATATGGCCATCAACAACAGGGACCACATCTCGCACTACTCCATCATTGAGCAAAACATCAAAAGGGCTGATCCATTCTTCATTGATAGCAGAGTAGACTTCTTTACCAAAAAATGTGCTCGGAAGGGGATCCACCATGATGCTGCAAGGTCTTGAAGAATTGTACATCGGTGGGCCAAGGAACTTCCAATAATCATCGTCTTCTGTGAACCTTTTACCTTCTTCCAAGAGAGCCAAAATATCATAAGAAACTATATCATGAGGATAGGGAGAACTCACCATTTCTTTAGTTTCTTCAACTAAGGCTTCCTGGTCTTACTTTCCTGGTAAGACCGCACCTCTGTCCTCAAGAACCCTTTCATCCTTGCTCATAAAGGCTATTACGTCATTCACCAAGTCTTGAACAATGGCTTCTTCAAGCAAACCTTCCGAGATTTGATATTCATGATGAAACTCCTTGTCAAGGACCGCTTCATGCTCTTCTGAAACTTGTTCATTAATGTTTGTATGATCGTCCTTTCTAACCTTCAGGACTTCTCCCTTAGTATTGGGATCCCATTGATCGCAAAATACATCAACTAGTTGCAGAAAGGAAGATATACCCTTAGGAGAGATTCCATCATACTAAGCATCCATATCCCGATCACCTCCTAGTCCAAAGGACATAAAAAACAACTGCATAATAGTGTCCTCGTCTGTGATATCCCATACCACCAAAACTTCTTTGAACTTCGTGACATGGGCTGTAATGATATCTTTACCCTTGTGGAACATTGGGATAGACTTCATACATCAATGTTTATCAAACGTATTCGGGTATCCTAGAATATTTGAGAATTCAAATGGATCGAGGATCCCCATATCTTATGCCTCTTAGTTTTGTTCTTGTAGGGAACTTCTTTTGATTTTATTCAGTGGGAGTCGCCAGGAGAGACCTACCAAGTTAGACTTAAATAAATCTCGCCAAAGTACTAAACAAGAACGTACCTGAGGTGAGGGAAGAAGTAATCGCCAATGGAGTCACCAGATATGCTCTACATGGTTAGTCCCAATAAATATACTTCAATTTTAAATAGGAATCACCTTGAGTTCTTACCTAAGTGTCGTTTTTTCCAAGGGTGTAAATGACTCTAAATAGAACTTGGGTAGCATGACACGGGAAACAAGCTTGATATCTTGGATATTGATGTCAACAAAGGATATAAAGATGAGAAGTTGAATCCCGATAGCTTCATAGATGAAGTTGTAAAGAAACCAGGCCATGGGAGCACATACGAGGAGCACCATGCCGCATAAAAGGATACCGCCTTCCATGGCCACAAGCATGGAATATGGGAATGAAATCCTATATCTGAGCATGGTGCCATCATTTCTTGTTGATGCAACAACTAAGACTGTAGTTGAAACGTCATTGGTGGTGACCGACAACAAACACTTCCCTGTCAATTGCATTGGATGCCCAGATCAATTTGACTTGAAAACCGAATCAATTGAGCTCATACCATGTAAAGATCCACACAACTGAAACTCCATGTATAGATATGGATGCATGCATGGAGAGGAGAGTCAACCAAAGGGAAAATGTTTTGCTTCACACGAGGTCATGAATGACTGCCTTCACAGAAATGGAGGAGTAGAAAATACAAGAAACTGAAAAACACTAAATTGTATAAAGGAGCTTCAACACAAAATTGATTACCATGAAAAATACCATACATGCATACATATTTATTGCAATTTGTTGGTCTTCATTAGGTTTCTAAGGTTTCTAGACCTTCTAGATAATTCGAATGGTTTCCAGCTTTCTAGCTATTCCTTTACCTACTATAATTATGCATATAGCTACCACATTCAATGCAAACTGATTACTTGTTGGAATTACCTTCCAACACTCCCCCTTAATTCCAACAATATCATACAGTCAGTTACATATCAAAAACTTTGTGAGTTTTCTTTCTTCTCTGTTGTTCCCGTCTTTTTCTTTGGGATTTCTTTTTCTTTCTTTTTTGGACTTCCAAAGAGCCTCTTACAACGTCTGGTCCAACTGACTACTCTCCCTGAACCCAAGATTTCATATCTCTAGACTGATATCTATCTATGATAGATTCACACAGTGCTACTGCACTACAAATATGCCTCCAAAAGAGGACTTACAACAACCTTGGGGAAACAAGCCTGTGACTAAGGCTTTTGTACCAAAACACTGAGGTGTCGGGTACAACCGATCATGCACCTCAAACAAATTACAAATTACAAATTACATGCCCATAATTTCATTGATATACAAATATTAGAAAGCAGATTCTTCAACAAAAAGAACTTTTAGCTTTTTCATTACAGCTTCAACTGGTTGCACACTTACACACCCAAAATTATTATCAAAAGAAATCATAGCCATGCCATTCAAATCATGTCACCAGGACCGATTTTCATGCGCATTCACCAAGCTTACCTCACAAGCAGAGCCAACAACAAAATCCCGACAAAAACCCATCAACAGTAGAAAAAATAAGGCACGATTGTCCTTACTAGATTTATTTGTCCATAATGTGTCTAACATTTACCTACACGTGGTTTTTTTTTCTTTTTAACTGAGTACACACAACAGATGGCGAATAGGCCGGAGCTTTTGGCTTCATTCATGGTCAACCAGGGAAGAGAGAGGGGTCTCTTTCCCTCTTGCAACTGTGATTCCTTCGCTTCAACCACTATGGGATACGACCCTCTCCTAACATAGCTCGCATGTTATCCTTCTACCTAGGTCATAGCCTCCTCAAGCAACCACTATGACCCTTCTACTAAGAACCACTTCTATTTACACTAGCCACAACGTGACACAAACACTCCGAGGGAGGAGGCCCAACTCCCTTTTTAACAGAACCCTTAGAAGAGTTCTTCGTCGTCACCAAATATACAACAATGATGAAACAAACATAACTAAACACACCCTTTAAAGGCTTCCTTTCATTTATGGAATGAACTCACCCAACAATGCATCACAACTATGTTCAACCCAACAAACGAACGAGTCAAACTACAATAGAGCAGACATAGGTTGCTTTAAAATCTATTACATGCAGAGGAAAAATTGGGCTCTGATAGAGGGGGAAACAAGCTCACGTGGGTAAAGAGCCTCACGCACAGACACAAAACACAAAACTTTTTCTACTCCTACCTCCTATGTTAATCTAGTCCCACAGTAGATAACCAGACAAAATTTTCATGACCCTGGGCATCCCGTGAGGGAGTTAAGCCCAGTCTTGATGCTCTGATACCATGACAGAAATGGAGGAGCAGGAAATACAAGAAACAAAAAAACACTAAATTGTATTAAGAAGCTTCAACACATAACTAATTACCATGAAAAATACAATACATGCATACATATTTATAGCAATTTGTTGGTCTTAATGAGGTTTCTAGGCCTTCTAGATAATTTGAGCGGTTTTCAGCTTTCTGGATATTCCTTTACCTACCAAAATTATGCATTCACTACCACATTCAATGCAAGTTGATTACTTGTTAGAATTACCTTCCAACATGCTACCCTCTCTGACAAAGATTCCCAACTCAAAATATTCGTAAGGCACTGAGCAGACCTCTGTAATTACTGTTAGGACAAGGTTGTGGGTTCGATTTTTACAAACTTATGATTAAAAGCGGTGGATGTTTCGTGGGAAAGTCTGTGGCGGCCAAGCCTCCACATGCATCCGCATAGATATGGGTAAATGAAATCCAATAAGCCGAAACAACAGAGAGATCTCTACCACAAAGAAAGCAACATTAGCTCTGTGCTTTCAAGGAACTCAAATGCCCTTTTCCAAAGCTTTGTGAAATTGGGAGTTGAGAGTGGAGGAACCACCATCAATGGAGCAAGCACACAAAACAAATAGTCGACAAATCAAATCAAATATGAGATTGGAAACGTTGCACTACTATAAAATAAATAACTAAACTGTAGAAGAGCGCCACTCCAAAGAGTCGTGCCATGAATAATTCACGAGCAGGGAACGGATCTGAAAGAGCCACAGAATCTCCAAATCAAGGAAACAATGCCCCAATCTAAGATTGAAGGCACATACAAGTAACAGAAGTTCCAAGAACAACAACTCTGCAAAACCAAAATCTTCCACACAATAGAGAGAAGAGGTTTGCAGAGATGGCTCTGATACCTTGTAAAAATCGGGGGATCAACCCGAAACAAAGATGATCTTCATAGTAATAGAACAAAAACTCTATTAATCAAATTGATGTAAATTACAAGTGAGAACCTCAATTTATAGGATTGAGGAGGCCCAACAAACCCCCAAGATAGCTAGGTGGTTAAGAGCCTACATGAGCTTACAAGTAACCTAAGTTGGCAGCATTGGAAAATGCCAACACCCATAGCTACTTTTTGAAACAAGGGACTAGGGGACTTGGATGCGTCATGAGTAATCTCTTTATATAAAAGTGTTATAATTATACATTACAATACATATAAATTCAAATCATTTTCATTGTACATATATATATATGTGCATCCATATGAATCCAAACCATTATACACAAATATGCAAAGTTTTTCATGTATATAGCAAGGGTGCATACAACTAAAATAACATCGAGTGCAATCCATATCTGACCCAAAATACATAAACAAAGAGGATCTAAACACCCTATAGCCCAAAAAACTTCATGCTACAACAAATAACTACGTATCATCAAAATCATTGCCTATATTGGGATCCTATTTATCAATAGCACCATGTGCCCCCCTCCTCTAGGCTCTAGCCCTTGCTTCTACCTTGAATCTCGAAGTTGATCCTCCAAGGACATTAGTCAACACCCAACAATTTTGTTGAAACTTCCTAATCCAAACGTTAATAAAAGGTAGAAAAAGTTTCACATGCTTAATAAGTGACTTTGTGACTGAAGGGTACATTATATTAAGGTATTGACAAAAGAGTTCAACAATCAACACCATCAACATCAAGGTACATAGAGAGGTTGATGTGCTCGATCAAATGCCAATCCCCTACCCTTATACATGATAAAATCTAGTGGAAATGTTGCAATCCTGAAAATTGTTAAGTATGTTGAATTCTGAAAGGGATCTAAAATTCTACTTTTTGCATATGAAGTCCGATAAGGTTGGAACCACTCTCAAACGTCTTGAAACAATTAATGGTAATGTTAAAAATTTAAGTAAAATGATAGAAAATTAAAGATAAGGAAACTTTAACATTACCATTCATATTACTGACTTCAATTACACTTGTACAAGACTGGTCCCTAGGCATCCCCGAAATTGGGGTACCCCATCTCCTTTGCCATCAACGTCCCCCAAATTCATCTCAGATCTCTCAAGTTCGGGGGTGGAGTACCCAATTTGGCAATGTATGTATGGGACATCTCCGACCTCATACTCGGGATGTGGGAACACAAACCTAGTGCGGGGACATGAACCCTAATCCTGTGTTCGGGTACCCATGCTATATAGATATTAAGTTATAATCAATCCTATGTGAGCTTCATAGTAAATGCTATGATCCATCTAATGAAATTAAAGTGTAAAATATAGTAGGTTTATTTGACGATGGACCATGTGTGTGAAATGATTCATTTGTAATACAACATACATGTTATGTTCCTGCATCCAATATCAATGTTGTGTAAAGCATCATGGATTCCACCTACCTTGAATTGGGCATTAAAGTAGGCATAATTATATGTCCTTGTTTTTAGAATTTTGGCAGGGTCACTATAAATTGAACAAGAGTCCTCAATTGCTCGTAGATGCCATAGATATAATAATATTTTGCAAAGGTTTTGAATAGCATGGAACCACATTCAAATATAAGATAATTAAACACTAATGGAACTGATGGATCTCTAAGGAAGGTTATCACAATGACTAAACAAATTATCCAAATGCCACAAGTGATTATATATAGGAGATGGAATTATAATACAAAAGGAAAACTAACAGTGTGAGGCCCAGTTGAATAATCTTTTAGGATAGAAAGAATGATTCCATAGTCAAAACAAAGGTGAAAGAGCAAGTAATGTACCAACTTAGGATTTGGCACACTAACTCAAGACTTCTTAAAATTTGATTAAAACAATGATTATGGAAGCTAGAATTGTTGGAGATGGGCAAGGTCAAAGGCCAAGGATGGATGAAAGGTTCTGATATGAGATTATATCTCCGCACAACATACTGAGACCATTTATGTTTCAATAACAGCCTAGCTAAACTCTACTCCAATGATCATGGGGTTCTCAGCATATGCAGACTAGTATGGGTAGGGAAATTGACTGAAAGTTGGAAAAGGTTGTTGCAGAAATCAGAGAGGCTAATAATCATTCATTTACAGTCATTGAATCATAAAAATAACATTTCAGAAAGTTATATGCAGATCTGGGAAAGTATGATAACAAAACTAGTAAAATAGCAATTCGGGACAGCTCAACTAGTTTGACTTGTGGACTCCCAAACGATACTCAAAGGTAATCGGAATTCTGAAAAAGTGGTTGGATCATGACATGTGATATGTTAGCTAAATACATGAACTAGAATGACTTCATTTGGACCTTTACTCATTGATTTATGAACCATTCATTGAAAGCTAGTCAAAATCTAGCTAAATCTAGCAGGGGTGCATAAATTGGAGAATAATTCAGAGTTCTGTAATTTGTATTGAAGTGAATGATATCAGAACATTACATACTCTCTTATTACATCAGAAATAGGCCATGATGCCTCTCAGAAGATGATATAAGAGTCTCTCCTCTTGCACATAAGAAACTAGTTGTAGAATAGAAGGAGGGAGGATTCGATTTCTGACTTTGGTGAATATGGTTCTGAAATTCTGTTTCGACCTAAGCAACTTCAATAATCTGTTATAACATCAGGAATAGGCCAAGATTCCTCTCAGAAGATGAAGGAAGAATCTCTCATATTGCACATAAGAAACTAGCTGTAGAATAGAAGGAGGAAGGATTCGATCTCTGACTATGATGAAGATAACTATGAACTTCTGATTCGACCTGGTAAGCTTCAGTACCTGCAAATAAACTCAGTGATAATGGCTGGATGCCATCATCCACTCACAGAAAGCTGGGGCACATCTCCCATTTTTTACTAGGGGCACACCTCCCAAGTCTTGGATGCACAAATGCATTCATAAAATTCCTCACACTAGCAAAAGATGTGAAATGGCATTGGAATCCTTCTTTTCTAGAATTCATGTTGACCTATTGAGCAAGTTACTTGGCTTGGTGACTTGTGAGAATAGGTCACCCATGAGTGGACATACTTTCCTTGCTTTGGTTGCTTTGATTTGATTTGGATTTCCTTCTTTTTCCTCTTTTTTCTGACTTTCCTTCTTTTCTGAACTTTTCTGCTTTTCATAATTTCCTGCCTTCTGGATTTATGCTGCTTTTCCTGAAATATTCCTCTTTTCTCATTTTTGGCATCATTTTTGAACTCTAGTGCTTACTTGACTTCTACTCCAAGTAATTCCTCCAACCTTATCCACTAATTTGAATTGGTGGGCCAATTTCTCCATTTATTCAGCATAAAAAATAAAAATATTAATTGCACCAATAATATAAAATGCTCCATAATTATTTATTCCAAGTAGGTAGCAAACTATGGATAAATTTAAATGCACACTCCTAATTAATTAATTGTCTCATCTTAACCCCTCATTAATTAATTAATTCAATCTATCACTAGGATCCATGGGGTTCGATCTTCTTCATAGTGTTGACAAAATGGGAACATGATAGTCCTCCCCTCCCAATATTGCTTGTCCTCAAGCAAAATATCCCAAGAGGTCCATCATGCTTTTGCTGCACTACTCTGATCATAATCATCTCTCTAAGAAAATATTCACTACATCTGTAACTGAACATGACTACTTCTATCCAAGTGAAGCAACTGGAAAGTGTGCCAAGATCCCACAAGAATATCATAAATGAAAAGATACCACTACTGTGTAAACTATAAGTCCATCCAAGGAGGTGTTCCCTATGTGGGAAACTGAAATAAAGTGCAACATAGATGAACTGGTGCAGAAGAGGGTTGGCTTGCCCCATCATGCCAACATGCAAACAACTACTCCAAGGACAAACAATGCCAGGATCCCATTGCTTGTATGGCATCCCCGTGGATCGGAATACCATCCAACAAAATATGTTAATCAAAAGAGTCCCCGGATTCCATTGTTCATGCTGCATCTCCCCAAACATTAGTAACAAGAAAAAATCAGCATCATATGAAATGTTGGGAAAGATGAAAACATCATACCACCATATTGGAAAATCATCCTTTCCAATGCAACCATGAAGCTTTGAGGGCCCCTCAATCAATATATGCAACTCTCCATGGTAGGAACCAATCAAGGCAAGGTTATGCATCACCAAATATGCCTCCAAAGAGTGAGGTTGAACCTCATCAATTCTTTCCACTCCATCAAGAAGGTTCTCATATGCCGAATGCACATAAGAGTAAAAAATGTCACCACTGTATCTCAAATGACAAGGGTGGAAGTCCCTTATCCAATCATGAGAAAGATAGGCATCATATAAGAAAAAATGCCTTGTTAACTGCTTACAAGTAAAATATGATGAATACAATGAAAAACCATAAGTGCAATAAGACCCAATACCCTTAAGGGCATACATCTCCAAGGAAGTAATCTCATGGCTCCACTTTTTGCCACAAGATCCAAAAGACAAACATGTACTATCCCAATGGCTCAACTCTCTGCAATTGGTTCCACTCAAGTGGAAAGAACATGTGTTGCATACCTCCATCAAGTATGTACTCATCCCATCAATGGATGAACAACCACTCACCAAATCAGGTCCAAGTAAGGAGCTTGTGGTCCCCCCAAGTGCACATCCCGAATAGTTCACCAACTTCCTTTGGGAGCTTATTTGTTTAGTTTCCTTCCACCCACCATGTGCATAAATTTTTCTGCGAGGAGACTCCATGTGGAGCATGTAGCATTCCACCCAATCCATATGTGGATGAATGGTATCTAATGGCAACAATATGTACCTATGCTTCTGATCACAAAACATATCAATGTCAGAGGCATAAAAAATTTCACACAGCAAAAATTTACCTCCTGGATTCTCCAACTTTGTGGTGCATCTATCCATAGATGAAAAGAACTCTCCGCTACTCGATTCCAAGGTTATGAAATCAAGATCACGGATGATAGGGGGAATATGATCCTTTTCCAAACCCCATGTATTTACTGTCAAGTCATCCAGAATGACTGTGGGAACCTCCTGCTCCTCTTGGGGCCTTATCAAGAAAACTCCTTTCACCCAATTCTCATCTTCAAGTGATGTGACTGAAACATAAGCGTGGGGTGAAAGAGAATGAATCAACTCTCTGTAACAATTATCCACCACACATGTGGATCTATGTACCTCTTCCTCATGGGCCGATCTCTCAAATGTGAGACCATGTGTCTCCTCCAAAATTATGCATCTCTCATCATGAGGTAACTCATAATCTCTTTGAAACAAGGCAAGTTCTTGGTTACCTTCTTGCTTTATTTCAGCCCTCTCAAGAACATTCAAATCAACATTCTCCTTGTGTTCCACCATCACATGAGATTCCTACACATAAATATGAAAATCATCAACCAAAAGGGAATGGCTGATTGGAACATAGGAAGGAATACAAGATCTTAGAGACTCTTGCTGAAGTTTCTCTACTTGCATCTGAGATTCCAAGAGAGTACTTTGAGTACTTCTCAAAGAATTTTGGGTGGATTCCAACTCATATGAGAGACTTTCAATCTCTTCTTCATTCTTCAATAATACATCATGATACATTCTTGAAATATCAAACAAATAATATCTGTCAGAAATCAATTGCAAAAATTTACCTTTGATGTTTGTCATTGACTTATGAATCTCCTCCATGTCTTCAATGGAGAGTGGATTTTCCAGTGATACAGCTCTCCAACAATATTGTGACACTAAAGCATGAGTGTCATGGAGAATGTCAATGGTCTCCTTGATCTTCAAGGTGTTCATCTTTAATGTCCCTTCAAGGAAGGATGGTTCATGACGGTGAACATCCTCTTCTTCAATTTTCCTTGGATTAACATCATGAAGCTTATGTGGTGATGGTGAAGTTACTCCTTTCTCCTCGCCAATGGCTGCAAATTAATCATCTTCATGCTTAAAGGAAAGTATACTTGCAGCACCTTTATCAAAGTATGAAACTTCAAGAGATAGAACATTCTCTTCTTCAAACTTCATTGGATCACCCTCATAAAATTCAAGCGGTGAAGGTGAAATTAATCCTTGGTTTGCTTCCACTATTGCAAGGACTCCATCATCATGATCAATGGTACTGTTATCACATATATAGTAGCCGGGCTACCATACATTATTTTTCTCATTCCAGTACACTATTCAGCCAGTTCCCTTGCATTTGAGATGCCGAGATGAGCATCTATATTGGATCACTATCAGATTGTGGACAGCAGTTGCATTCCCCATGCCATGACTGAGTTTCAGGACACCCAGAGAGGTGACCGATGTAGCCATTATACCATTGGTACAGAGCAGACAGTAGTGCCCAGAGTTACAGCAGCAGTCTCAGAGGACAGATGATGGTACAGGTTGATGAGCTTGCAGGTATATGACTCAGCAGGTATATCATGGTGTTATGGTTAGATTGCTTTTATACTTATTCTTATAGCATGTCTTAGCACTTAGTGTCATGATCTGGCGATCATATAGGTATATGGACCTGGTTGATCTATTATATATATATTATACTGTCCCTACTCAGACTTAGAAGTTCACTATTCATACTCATTGGTACATACCCTCCTTAGGGAGAGTAGAGGTGATCATTACACCATACTTTGGCTTGCTAGTGTTGGCTCCATCATTTCATTGTCTTCATCCATCCATGGCCTACCTTTTAGATTATCACCCGGACTTACTACTTGACTAGTTGCATGGAGGACTTTTCCCCACTGTAGCCTCTGTATTGGATGAGCTTCCCTGTTTTTTGTGTCTCGGCTCTGAGTTGGTGACAAAACTTACCTATGGTGAGTTGGAGTTCCTTGTGAATTTCCCCTAGTCACTAAAGTTGTGTTGGCTAAACCTGAAACTTTTAGTGCTGCCATCAATACAAAATCTGGAAAAAATGAAATGCTATATCTTATATGAAAAGCCCATTCATGCAATGTGTTTCTAAACACACATGAATGAAAGGCATGCCAAATGAAAATGGCCATGAAAATAAAATGTTATATCTTTTGGAAAAATAAATACCTAGGTAAACAAGCTGTCCATGACACACCTAGAAGTGCTCAGGTAAACAAGTGCCTTAAAAACAAACCTGCAGCAGAAAGCCTAAAAGAAAAAATGTAAATCTATGCAATGTGTTTGTAAACACACATAGATCAAGGCTATGGAAACTTCAGGCCCAAAAAGCAATAGAACTTAAATGCTATATCTAAACAATTGCTGGCCTTATTTGTATTATGGATTGTGCGCATCTGTGAAGGTGAATAAACCCTCTTTAAACAACTCATCCATTTGTGAGACACCGCCATTCCCTGTGTTATTGCTCATTCAGTATATACTATGGTGTATTCCCTTTCCCTTGCCAAAGTGTCACAAAGTCAAGACAGCTAAGTCATCCCTTAGCCTAGCCAGTTAATTCAGCCTTCACCCTTCACTAGCAAATTGATCACAACTATGAAGTGAGTATGGTCCTGAAAGTCTAGTCTGAGTAATAATAATAATTAACGACACTATATATTTGGATGTAGATCGCCAGTTATGATCATTATGTGTTATAATTGCTATTTGAATAAGTTGTAAAGCATGTATTAACCTTGATACTTTTCAGCAGCCTTGGATGATGGACTGAGTTATATGTGGTCTTGGTTGGACCTAGTTTGACCATGGAGGACCATGGGACATGAGATGTTAGACCTTATGATGATATGGATAGATGATATATGATCTATGTACACATACAGGATGATTCTATGCAGCAGCTACAGGGTTATGATGATGATTCTTGGGATACAGCAGTGTTTGGTCATTTACATATCATTATTATTGGCCTTGTTCCGGTATATTGGGTATTTATTTTGATCATGCAGAGACTCATATGGTGTATGAGTACACATCTTGGATGGATTTGGACCTTCTGAGTCCAATGGGACAGTTTGTTTTCAGTTCCGGGCACTTACAGTGATGATTGAGCCTCAGTAGGCTGTCCCAGTGCAGTTTTGGTCTGTTGGAGGCCCTGTCGGAGCAGAGGTGACTTTTATCCGGTTGACCTAGGGCGCTGATGATGGAAGGGGTGGTCCAGCCACTTGTTTTTACCATATTACCCCCCTTCCGGACACATTGGTGCCCTCACCTTGACAGCGCCAGCACTCCAGGAGGCTGTTTGGGGCAGTTTCACGCTTCCCGAGGCATTTCAGGATTGGTAGAAATGGCTATTGAGGAAATCGATTTGGGCTACTGAGGCAAAGTTATGGCATGGGATGATCAGTGATGATAGATCGGGACCTTCCACACCTCCTCCAGCAGTTTCAGCTTCATCGGGGCCCGCATCCATCATTTATGGCACTTTCTGTGGATTTTTGAGGTCTTTTGAGGACCACGACTTCACTATGGAGGCACGATTTGGTACATTCATGATTATTTATTGGTTATTGTGCTATGGGGATTGACCAAGGAGGGATAAAATTACCCCTTGGACCCACCATAAGCCTCTTATGATATTTCATCATCATGATTTGGTGGGATTCCCCTCTTCTAGGGCGATTTTGTCCACTTAGGTTATATTTTATGTGTGATCCATGTATTATATTGTTGAGCTCATCTCAACCATTGATTAGACTTTTGTATCTTATAATCTTAGCCACTCATTCAAAAAGTGGTTAGGGTTTTGGTGCCTCTCCTTCCTATTTAAAGGAGAGAGCCTCTCATTGTAAGGGGACTTTTGGCTCTGGATTATTGGAATAGAAAATTATTATTGCATCTATCTCCAATGTTGTGGTGAATGTTTTTGGTGTTCGTTCGTTGGTTCTTCCTTTGCACTGAGTTATTGGAGATCTTGTTTGCCATATCTATTGTACCACGATTTTGCATCTACAGGTGGAGGCCGATTTGCTTGGAGGAGGAAGTATTGGTAGGGGAAGACTCTCCCTACTTCTTCTTTGGAGCTCTTCGTTGGTAACAGGGAGTATTACTGTCCCAGGACCTTCTATTTCATGTTACTATTTGCATTTCTCTTGTATTTCTTCCATACTTGATCTTACTGATTGAATTTTATTCCTTGGTTTGACAGGTAGAGGAAGGCGCACTTGTGGACTAGGGCATCAAATTGGCAAGCAAATCAACAATCTCTCATTTGATCTCTGCGGGAATCTTCCTCAACATCAAGGCATCTCAACCACATCATTCAGGTATGATCTCAAGGTAAGTTCTATCTCCATAGTCTATCCAATTGTCAAAAACACTTAAAACCCTAATTAATCAAAACCCCAATTTTGCATTTTCTTAGATCTACTGAGATCTAGTGGGTTGTTGGGCATGATATTGAAAACCCACCTCTATAGCATCCACGGCATCCCGGATCTATAGTTTGGTGAGGATTGGCT
This sequence comes from Larix kaempferi, assembly GCA_027924585.1. Taxonomy (NCBI): domain Eukaryota; kingdom Viridiplantae; phylum Streptophyta; class Pinopsida; order Pinales; family Pinaceae; genus Larix; species Larix kaempferi. The sequence continues at coordinate 2,402,041 of BSBM01000765.1, read as the reverse complement.
TCCGTTTGACCCCTCTCCCAAGCCAACTTAGCTTCTCCCAAGGAAGGCGCACTTCACCATTTGAGCAAGTTGACCTAGATCTAGAACATGGGTGTTTGAAATTCCACTTGATTTGACATCTACACATCAAATAACATACACCCAGATTGTCCCTTTCTTGAAATACACCTTGTGGGCCCCATTCCACATTTTAAGGGATTTAATCCCCATTTTGGACCACTTGGAACACTTAAACTCAGATCTACAAAGATCTAACCGGTGGATTGCCACGAAATTAGAGATCCATACTCCTACTTGACTGAGCTACCCGGATCCTAAGTTTGGATGCCATCCGACATGATTTGACCCACCTAAACCCAAATTGAAGCCTCCTTGGGTAAAGTCGCACCACCTTGGAGAAGTGAGTTTACTCACTTCGAGGAACTGGGTACTTGAGATTCTTGCAGATCCGGAACCAGAATAATTCAAAACCTAGGTCTAGACTGTCACTTTGTCAAATCTTGCCTTGGGGACTGCATTCCTTGTTTTAAGGGATTGTGGTCCACTTGGGTCAAACCTAGATCTAGACATATTTAACCATCAAAACCTATATTGCCCACTTATCTCATGTTGTAGGAGTCCTAAACCATAAGTCAACCCTACTTTGACTCCACTTCCCAATTCCCAAGGCACTGGTTTATCTCCAAGACAACCCAACTTTCCTAGATTGTTGGATTGACTTGTGGTTTGACTTTTGTATGGTGAACTATACCCCTAAAGCTATCATGAATCATGGTCAAGCTTGTCTCATGTACTAGTGAGCCCCAATACATCCCTCTTAACTACCCTGCATTGGACACGGTTCCCAAGGCAGTGGATCTTTTGACATTGAACTAGTACACTAGCCCTAGATCTCACTATAAACATTATAAGTCACTCTTACATTCAACTATGAACCAAAGCTATACCTATTGAACCCCTCACTCGGCTTGTGACTTCATCCTTAGGTCTAGGATAAACCATACACCTAACTTCACTTAGAAATACCCTGATTTGGTGTCTTGGTTTTGATCTCTCCTGACGGGAGTAGATCGGGTCTCCCCCTTTGTTGTCTGGGCTAGATAACATAAAGTGAAGGTTGCCTCGACTGGCGTGACAACCATATTGGAGGTCGAGGTGATCGTGGTTGCACCTTTCAAGTTGCCCTTCCCTATTGCCATCCATGACTGGATCCATCCATAAGGGTAACTACAGTTTAGGTGATAACAGGTACTTTGGCTTGCAACAACATCTTCAAATCTGATATCTATGTCACCATCATAGAGATGTGAGCACCCATTGATATCACCTTGCAGTGACTCATGCTCCTCCAATGGTTCATCTCCATGAATTCCTTCATAGTTAACACCAAAATTTTGAGCCTCCATATCGAAGGACTTAACCATGCCAACCTTCTCACTGTACGTGGCTACCATATCAGAATGAAACAAAGGAATACAAAAATCAGAATTTTGGAAATACCTTTGTATCATGTCTTTCTCTTCATGTGGTGGATCTTTGATGGATTGCCCTTCCACCAAATCTTCTGGTTCACACCCAACTGATGTGTGCTTGTCTTCTACTTCCCGATGAAGCTCAGGAGGTGACTGTAAACCTGATTCATGTTCATCCTTTGGATCAGATCCAAAATATGTATTACCACTCTTGACAACATCATCATCCTTCATAATTATTTTGAGATCACCCACCAAGAAACTAGGAGTGATTTCACCTTCCACATTGCCAACAAACAGATGTTGGACTACTAGATCTTTAGCTGTGCATGGACTTTCTTTATCTTCTTCCGAGGATTTATTTAGTAACTCATCAACCTTATGGCTACTGAAATTAGGCTGATTTATATCTTCCTCTTGCTTCTCCTTCATATCAATACCTTCGGTCCTATTTTCTTCTCTACAACTTAGCTCCTTCCTTGATGGCTTGTTGGTCTTCAAGGAACCCACATGTGTCACTGTTTTGGATTTCTTGGGTAACAAGAATCCCACTTCTTTGCAAACATCATTTGCCATCAATGCAATCTTTGCCTTGTTAATTCTAGAGTAGGTATCTTGAAATAATCTTTGGATCTCGTGTGTGCAAAACTCTCTGAAAGATATGAGTTGCAAAATCTCATCTCTCAATGCATAGTAAGCTATGAGTTACTCTAAGGGTTTCCTTAAATTTACTTCCTCAACAATTTCAGACCTTGGATAACAAAAATATTCATCATACCATTGGTCACCATGGTCACCATCATCTCTTTTGAAACTGCCCGAAAATATGCATGATGATTCTTCTTCCTCGACTGCAATTGGCATTAGCCTCATGGCTACAAATTTGAATTGTGATCTGTAATATATATATTTTTTTATCAGTGGGATTCTTTCTTTCCACATGGGTGGAGGAAAGTGCTCTGATACCACTGTAATGTACCAACTTAGGATTTGGCACACTAACTCAAGAATTCTTAAAATTGATTAAAATAGTGATTGTGGAAGCTAGAATTGTTGGAGATGGGCAAGGTCAAAGGCTATGGATGGATGAAAGGTTCTGATATGAGTTTATACCTTTTCACAACGTACTGACACCATTTTATGTTTCAAGAACAGCCCGTCTGAACTCTATTCCAATGCTCCTGGGGTTCTCAGCATATGCAGATTAGTATGGGTAGGGAAATTGACTGAAAGTTGGAAAAGGTTGTTGCAGACATTAGAGAGGATAATAATAATTCATTTACATTCATCGAATCATAAAATAACATTTCATAAAGTTATATGAAGATCTGGGAAAGTATGATAACAAAACTAGTAAAATAGCAATTCAAGACAACTCAACTAGTTTGACTTGTTGACTCCCAAACAATGCTCAAAGGTAGTCTAAATTTTGAAACATTGGTTGGGTCATGACATGTGATATGTTAGATAACTACAGGAACTGGAATGACTTCATTTGGACCTTTACTCATTGATTTATGAACCATTCATTGAAAGTTAGTCAAAATCTAGCTAAATCTAGCAGGGGTGCATAAATTGGAGAAGAATTCAGAGTTATGTAATTTGTATTGAAGTGACTAACATCAAAACATTACATACTCTATTATTACATCATAAATAGGCCATGATGCCTCTCAGAAGATGACAGAAGAGTCTCTCCACTTGCACATAAGAAACTAGCTGTAGAATAGAAGGAGGAGGGAGGATTCGATTTTTGAATTTGGTGAAGATGGTTCTGAAATTCTATTTCGAATTGAGAAGATTCAATACTATGTTATAAAATCATTAATAGGCCAATATGCCTCTCATAAGATGAAGGAATAATCTCTCCTCTTGCACATAAGAAACTAGCTGTAGAATAGAAGGAGGAAGGATTCGATCTTTGACTTTGATGAAGATAGCTCTGAACTTCTGATTCGACCTGGTAAGCTTCAGTACTTGCAAATAAACTCAGTGATAATGGCTGGATGCCATCATCCTCTCACAGAAAGATGGGGCACATCTCCCATGCTTGACTAGGGGCACACCTCCCAAGTCTTGGATGCACAAATGCATTCATAAAATTCCTCACTAGCAAAAGATATGAAATGGAGTTGGAATCCTTCTTTTATAGAATTCATGTTGACCTATTGAGCAAGTTACTTAGTTTGGTGACCTGTGAGAATAGGTCACCCATGAGTGGCCATACTTTCCTTGCTTTGGTTGCTTTGCTTTGCTTTGACTTTCCTTCTTTTTCCTCTTTTTCTGACTTTCCTTCTTTTCTGAACTTTCCTACTTTTCATACTTTCCTGCTTTTTGGATTTATGCTATTTTTCCTGAAATATTCCTCTTTTCTCATTTTTGGCATTATTTTTGGACTCTAGTGTTTACTTGACTTCTACTCCAAGTAATTCCTCCAACCTTATCCACTAATTTGAATTGGTAGGCCAATTTCTCCATTTATTCAGCATAACAAATAAAATTATTAATTGCACCAATAATATTAAATGCTCCATAATTATTTATTCCAAGTAGGTAGCAAACTATGGATAAATTTAAATACACACTCTCAATTAATTAATTGCCTCATCTTAACCCCTCATTAATTAATTAATTCAATCTGTCACTAGGATCCATGGGTTCGATCTTCTTCATGGTGCTGACAAAATGGGAACATGACAGAGCATGGGGTATGGAATTGTTCATATACCATGAAAGATGTTTAATAAAAAACTTTGGTATCAAACTTCATTTCAAGTCAATGTGATAGTTTGCGACTAGTCAACTTATTGTGATAGGCACCAAGAACTTTATCACATTTACAACCAAGAGAATATTGGTTGGCCAAATAATTAATAATTTAGAAGGATACTAACATAGGTTAATATCCAAAACATACACCCAATCTTTTTTTGTTAAATCGAATTGAATGAATTTGTACAAATACATAAATACTAAAGTAAAACAAGTCCTTGTTACTCTTAAGGGAATGAAATGAGGTGGCAATTCTTTGTATAGACCCTCTCATTTGTATATTATTTATTAATTAAAGGAATCCAAATAGTGTTATAAACATGTATTATTTATTAATTAAATGAATCCAAATAGTGTCATAAACATGTTGTAGTTGAGCATATTTGTAAATTACATTCCGACTTTGTTGAAAGAAAAAATGAACTCACCCCTAAAATTGAGTTTGTCATTTAATCACTCTTATAAAATACATCTAATTTATATAGAAAATAGAAATACATTAATTTCATTAAAAAATAAAAAGTTTGCATCAGGGATGATTTTAAGGACCCCCCCAAAATTTATATGTATAAAAAATGGGCGAATCTCCCTGATATATAGGAAAACTTGAAGGCGATTTTATCAATAATATAATATGTATATATAATTTTTTGGCGAATCTTCCATTTCATCATATAATGATGTAAAATATTGGCGAATATTTCACTAAATTATAAGATATTGTAAAATCTTGGCAAATATTTCACTTAATTATAAAAAATTGTAAAAAATTGGCAAATCTTTCCCTGATTTATAAAATATAGTAAAAAATTGGCGAATATTTTTCCAATAATACTCAAGCTTTTGATTATGTAGATTAATAAGGTAGTGCAACATAAGAACATATACCGGAGCTCAACTCTAGACTCTCTCAACTCCTAGACTCTCGAATGAACAAGTGTATGAATGAGGAGAGGATGGATTTATTTATACATTTCACAATCAGTATTTGATCACTCACAACTATAAGGTGTCGATGAAACATAACTTCACTAAGTAGATTCAGGGAAAGTAGGGACTCTACTTGTTATCTCATCCCTTAATGGTCCAATGGACATGTGGGGTCATGAATCTTGACATGCCAACAAATTGATAGAATTAAGTGAATATCCTAGTAGCGAGCCACTTTCTTTATATAGAGAGATAGTTATTGGACCAATTCCAAGCTTCCAACCAATCTTCTCACCAAAATTTCTTCTCTTTGGTGTCAAATGGTAGGAGAGTTGCATATTTGTCAATGAATACTTAAAATGTCTCAATCCACACAAATTTTCCTCGGCAAGTGATACTTCGCCCATCACTATTTTAAAATGTCCCAACAGCATAAAAGCATCCATAAATTGATAAATAAAAACCCCATGCACTTCTAAATTCACCCAGTGATGAGAATAACGCCCTATGCACTTCTAAATTCACCCAGTGATGAGAAAAATGCCCCAGACACTTCAATACTTGCCCCGGGCACTTCAAAATTCTCCCAAAGATGATAAAAATGCCCTAAGCACTTGAATATTTTCCTAGGCACTTCTAAATTCTCCCAAGGATGATAAAAACTCCCCATGCACTTCAATATTTTCCCCAAGCACTACAAAATTCCCTTGAGGCACTTCAGTACTTATCCCATGCACTTCTAAGTTGACCCAATGATGATAGAAACACACCATGTACTTCAATACTTTCCTCGGCCACTTCAAAATTCTCTCAACGATGAATAAAACACCCAGAAACTTCAATATTTTCCCCAGGCACTTCAAAATTATCAGCAAAGATAAAAATGCCTCCATCCACTTCCATGGTTTCCCAAGCACTTCATTACTTGCCCTAGACAATTCAAAATTCGTCCAATCATAATAAAGATGCCTTATGCAGTTCAATAGTTGCCCTAGGCAAGGAAAAAAACACCCGACAATGATATAATCACCCAAGCAATCACAAAAATGCCTCAATCCACACAAATTTTCCGCGACAAGTGATAACTTTGCCCATCATTGTTTTAAAACGTCCCAACACTATAAAATAATTCATACATTGATCAATAACAACCCCAAGCACTTCTAAATTCATGCAGTGAGGACAAAACTGACCCATGCACTTCTAAATTCATCTGGTGATGAGAAAAATTCCCCATGCAATTCTAAATTCACCCAGTGACGAGAAAAATGCCCCAGGCACGTCAATTTTTTGAAAGATGATAAAATTGCCCTAAGAACTTCAATATTTTCCCAGGCACTTCTAAATTCTCCCAAGGATGATAAAAACTCCCCATGCACTTCAATATTTTCCCAAAGCACTTCAAAATCGCCCCGACTCACTTTAATACTTGCCACATGCACTTCTAAATTGACCCAATGATGATAGAAACGCCCCATGCACTTCTAAATTCACCCAGTGATGAGAAAAATGCGCCATGCACTTCAAAATTCACCCTTTGACAAGAAAAACGCCCCATGCACTTCAAAATTCACCCATTGACAAGAAAAATGCCCAAGCACTTCAATACTTTCCCCGGGCACTTCAAAACTCTCCGAAAGATTATAAAAATGCCCTAAGCACTTCAATATTTTCTGAGGCACTTCAAAATTCTCCCAAGGATGATAAAACTCCTCATGCACTTCAATATTTTCCCCAAGCACTTCAAAATTGCCCCCAGGCACTTCAATACTTGCCCCATGCACTTCTAAATTGACCCAATGATGATAGAAACACCCCATGCACTTCAATACTTGCCTCGGCCACTTCAAAATTTTCCCAACGATGATAAAAACGCCCAAACACTTCAATATTTTCCCAAGGCACTTCAAAATTCTCTTAGCGAAGATAAAAACGCACTTGTCCATTTCCATATTTGTGCAGGCACTTCATTACTTGCCCTAGACACTTCAAAATTCGTCCAATGATGATAAAGATGCCCTAGGCACTTCAATACTTGGCCTAGGTAAGGTAGAAAAACACCCGACAATGATATAATCACCCAGGGAATCACAAAAATGCCCCAGTACACACAAATTTTCCTCGGCATGTGATAAATTTGGCCATCACTATTTTAAAATGTCCCAACACTATAAAAGCATCCTTACATTGATAAACAACAACCCCATGCACTTCTAAATTCACCCAATGATGAGAAAAACACCCCATGCACTTCAAAATTCACCCATTGACAAGAAAAATGCCCCATGCACTTCAAAATTCACCCATTGACAAGGAAAAGGCCCCAACAAATTCAATACTTTCCTCGGGCACTTCAAAATTCTCCGAAAGATGATAAAAATTCCCTAAGCACTAAAATATTGCCCCAAGCACTTCAAAATTGCCCACAAGCACTTCAATTCTTGCCCCATGCACTTATAAATTGACCCATTGATGATAGAAACATCCCATGCACTTCAATACTTGCATCGACCACTTCAAAATTCTCCCAATGATGATAAAAACGCCCATACACTTCAATATTTCCCCAAGCACTTGAAAATTCTCACAACGAAGATAAAAATGCCCCCGTCCACTTCCATGTTTTCCCGAGCACTTCATTACATTCCCTAGACACTTCAAAATTCGTCCAATGATGATAAAGATTCCCTAGGCACTTCAATACTTTCCCTAGGCAATGGAGAAAAACACCGACATTGATATAATCACCCAGGCAATCACAAAAATGCCCCAGTACACACAAATTCGCCTCGGCATGTGATAACTTTGACCATCATTGTTTTAAAACATTCCATCACTATAAAAGCATCCTTAGATTGATAAACAACAACCCCATGCACTTCTAAACTCACCCAGTGATGAGAAAAACACCCCATCACTTCAAAATTCACCTATTGACAAGAAAAACGCCCCATGTACTTCAAAATTCACCCATTGACAAGAAAAACGCCCCAGGCATTTCAATACTTGCCTCGGGCACTTCAAAATTCTCCGAAAGATAATACAAATGCCCTAAGCACTTCAATATTTTCCCCAAGCACTTCAAAATTGCCCCAAGCACTTCAATACTTGCCCCATGCACTTCTAAATTGACCCAATGATGATAGAAACATCCCATGCACTTCAATACTTGCCTCGAGCACTTCAAATTTCTCCCAACGATGATAAAAATGCCCATACACTTCAATATTTCCCCAGGCACTTGAAAATTCTCACAACGAAGATAAAAATGCCCCCGTCCACTTCCATGTTTGCCTAGGCACTTCATTACATGCCCTAGACACTTCAAAATTCATCCAATGATGATAAAGATGCCATAGGCACTTCAATACTTGCCCTAGGTAAGGGAGAAAAACACCTGACAATGATATAATCACCCAGGCAATCACAAAAATGCCCCCATACACACAAATTTGCCTCAGCATGTGATAACTTTGGCCATCATTGTTTTAAAACGTCCCAACACTATTAAAGCATCCTTACATTGATAAACAACAACCCCATGCACTTCTAAATTCACCCAATGATGAGAAAAACGCCCCATGCACTTCAAAATTCACCCATTGACAAGAAAAACGCCCATTGCACTTCAAAATTCACCCATTGACAAGAAAAACGCCCCAGACACTTCAATACTTGCCTTGAGCATTTCAAAATTCTCCCAAAGCTGATAAAAATTCCCTAAGCACTTCAATATTTTCCGAGGCACTTCTAAATTCTCCCAAGGATGATAAAACCCCCCATGCACTTCAATATTTTCCCCAAGCACTTCAATACTTGCCCCATGCACTTCTAAATTGACCCAATGATGATAGAAACGCCCCATGCACTTCAATATTTGCCTTGACCACTTCAAAATTCTCCCAACGATGAAAAAAATGCCCATACACTTCAATATTTGCCCCAAGCACTTGAAAATTCTCGCAATGAAGATAAATACGCCCCCGTCCACTTCCATGTTTGCCCAAGCACTTCTTTACTTTCCCTAGACACTTCAAAATTCGTCCAATGATGATAAAGATGCCCTAGGCACTTCAATACTTTCCCTAGGCAAGGGGTAATCACACTTATGCTATTATCTAGCATTTATCAAAAACTAGAATTTATGGAAGTGAAAGAAATCATGCTAACTCTCCATCAAATCCTTTCTCTCATGGTGATCTATAACCTAGAGAACTCTTCAAGCTACCATTTGAGAGTTTATACTCTGTCATTGTGAGAATCTTGTTGAGCTTTTAGGTTGAATAATGATATTGTATTACTTCAAAGAAAGTCCATATATGGATGGTATGAGAACTTGCAATTACAAAGCTTTGTCTCAAGCTCTAGAAGATCCTATAAGACTCACTATTTCATAACAAAGGCTCTGAGGACCTTTTATAACTAGTTAAATTGTCAAGGTAGTTACATGGTCACATAATATATCAAACAATTTGTTTCAGCTTCGTCATCTTCTTTCATATTTGGAAAATTGTGAGATCCTTTAATTGTCTTGTTGCAACATCATGTTGTGTGTTTCCTTGTTGTTGTGGATCCTATTTCCATGTTGATGTCTTGTGCATAGTTGCATAGTTTTTGGTTTCTGCAATAGTGTATTTTTTATTCTCTATGGCTACAATGTTGTGTTGCAAACATATAATCACTGCAATGTTGAGTTGCAAATTCCACAACTTTGAGTTGTAGGTCATCAATTCCCACAATTGTATGTTGCTTGGACTCTAGTTCCTGCAATTTTGGGTTTTCCACCTGTAAATTTGTGCACTTCCTAGGTTATAATTATTTTCTACCACGACCTACAATTGCATGAGCATCACTTGTGCTATATGATGGGCTCTCAATTGACTACATTTTGCACATAGCCCACCATTGGAAAGAAAATTTTATAAAATGTCAAGTTCAAAACTTTAGTATTAGCACCTAGAAAAATTTGTATTCAAGGAATCTTTGTGGCTCACAAAGCATTTGGAAACCCTACGAAACCATCAAGCACATTTGAGTTGGTAGGGGTATTCCTTTCAATTTAGCATTTCTTTGAATGACCACTACATTTGGTGGTTTCCTTTGGTTCTCTTTGAAGGAAAAGTTCTCACTGAATCCCCTTAGTTTTCACCAAAGCAACTTTTTCAAAAGTGTATTATGCAAGCCAATGACCTTTTATGATGGTAACTCCCATCACTAGAAGACTCGAGCATCTCTAAATGTTGAATTTTGGCTCTTTATCACTTTAGATTGTTAGAGATTTCATTGCAAAAGGGTCATTTATAAAAAAAGGTGTCCCAATGCATTAGCATGGTGGAAACATTGGTAGTGAAACCCCTTCATGGAGTATAAACCAACATAGGGTTATCAATGACTCGATTCTAAGCCTAGGGTAGATTCCAAGCTTAACAAGCTTTGGTGACTTCGCTCTAAACAATTTGCATGGCTCTTGCCACACTCAACAAGCTTTGGAGACTTCGCTCTAAGAAATCTACATGGCTCTTTCAACTTCACTCCGTATGCAAATCTTTCATTGAGCCTAAAAACATTGATTTTTTCCTCTTTGACTCTAGGCAACCTTCCTCTTTCCTAACAACTAAAATATCTGATATTTCCACGGAATAAGTGCCCCATTTGTTACAAACATGAGAATGTTAAAGCATCTTTTTTGGTAGCTATACATTTTCTAATGCAATGTGGGAATCGATTGCAACCTTGTCGGATCAATACCTTACAAGCTCTGTTACTTAGATCATTATCCTTGGTGATCCATTCCTATGGGCCCAAAACAGGGTCCAGAAGTTCAAGACCCCAAAAATCACCAAAATAGGCTCTGCCCCAAAAATGGAACTCTAGAAGTCCATGGCTCGAATTTTCCACTCAGAAAGTACCAAAACAGATGACAAATTCTATCCATTTCAAATCACTGCAATTTGATGCACATTCTAGCAAGCACACCCCATCCTCAATGCATCCAAAGGGTAGATCCCCTACAAGATTATATGGTCTTTACCCACACAAAGGGCTAAGCTAACACCATAAAAAAATCCAAAGGACAGTGCTTCCGGAGGTGTCTGAGCAACATTATCAAACAATAACTAATATGCAGCAATTCAGCAAAATCCAGTAATTTTAAGTTTAACCACCTAAGTACATTTATTTTTCTTCACCAGATATGTTTCCAGGTTGAAGAAGATAGTTAACTCAATGAACATGAAAACTTGTAATAAATGAGAAGATTTGCTAGTAGCCTGTTAATAGATACACCGAAACTTTGGCCTGGGGGAAAGAACTGGCCACTTTAACCTATACCCAGTATATATCTTTTTCCTCTTTACTCAAAGAATAATGTGGCATGTAATGATAGATAATATCATAAATTAAAACCGAAATTCAATTGAATGGATTCCCAACTAACTTTTTTTGCCTTCCCCATGTACTTTGGCCATGTTTAAAAGCTCTGCCTTCGTCTTTCCAATAACATGTGACATATCCTAGAAATAGTTCCGCTTAACTTATAAGTTTTGAAATAAATGGTCAAGCTCAATACTGATTTTAACTCAGTGAGTATAAACACAAAAGGTGAAGGAACGGGCACCATACAGATAGAGGGTAACATGGAGAATTCATGTATGCCATCATATAATAGTCATAGCACTGGGATTTTGTCTTTGTGCCTGCAAGGTCTACAACCTCTGCCCGGTTCCCTAGTCCATCCATTTCAACTCCCTGCAAATGGGAAGATGAACAAATGATATTTATGAGAAGTAAAGACCACAGAAACTAATAAAGACAACAGTAAAAAGTCCAGCACAATACCAACTCATTAAAAGTAAACAATGTGTTGCATTTTAGATACCTTCCAGTTTGTCATACCTCTAAGAGCAATATCTCTTCACCTGCATTCCAATCTGGGTGAAAAAGGGAAAAAGACAGATTGTCCTGGATAACAAGAAGATGAAAGTGAGCAAAGCATGAGAGTGTTGAAACAAAGCACATAAAAAAGGGGTTTGAAACAAAGCACATATGAAATCTCCATAATATTCAACCTGTTTAAGATTCTAAATTATTGCCAAGTTTTACTGCATTCTATGGCTCTAGTATTGGCTTTCGACATATATTTTCTAGTTTCACTACTTAAAAACTCTGCAGTTGACTGCTGTATATGCCAGATTACAATGTCAAAGAAAATATAAACCAATGAACTACTAAACATGTGCATTAAAAATAGAAGGAAAAGCATAACAGCATGTAAATTATGTATGTCTAGCAAGGCACCTCTTTCACTCAAAATAACAGGAAAGGAAACTGACATTTTTTACCTAAATCTGACAAGATTCATTTTGGATTGATGGAATTTCATATATCAGATTTTGACATTGCACAATCCTGTTGCAATAGGGGTATTCAAGGGCACTAAATCAATTTCTGCATTAAAAACTGCTATTTCATCAAATCCAAAATTGCAATTTTGGCAAAAATTGTTCGACCGGATTCAGGTGAATAGCAAACCAGAAAAGGTTGAAAAACTAGAATGATTAGCCTTCTTCAATTAAAATTCCAACTTTGATAGCAAATAAAATACTCTTCTCCACATATTCCAATATAGGTCATTTCATCTGGCTGATCCTTTGATTTGATTTTTTTCTTTTTGCTTTGACCACAAACAATATGCCCCAAAATGTCATTTTCAATGTTTTGTATCAACTTCATCAGTATGAGTAAACATCAAATACATTTTTTCAAATCTGACTTGCCCACCAATATCTCATTACTAGAAAATATTCATTTTGGTTTTTCTAATCGCAGTTATATGTTAAGTATTTAATTCACATTGGCCATTCAATGTTGGGCGACCTTTGCAATTTCTTTTTGTGATTTTCGGCTTCAAATTTTCAAGTGCATATATTCTTTAGTTCAAGGTATTTCCTAAAATGCTTGTAGCAACAATGAACTATGAGAAAAAAGCTTGCCCATTCCTAAAATCCCGTGTAGCTTCTACAAGGAAATGTAATTATGATAGATAAAATACCTCTCAAAATCAACAACTGGAAATTATAATAAGGTGCTTTGTGCCAAAAACATTTTAGCAAACAAGTCTTAATATCCATGAATACTAGAATTCTCGGAAGTAAAGATATTGCCAAATTTCTTCAATAAAGTCTTCTTATTTACTTCTACTCCTTGAATCAGAATTAACAAAGCATTCCAGTGCTATTAATCCATAACAAATATCAAGAATGTTATCACTTTCCAAATACAATGAAAATGTTTTCAAAAAGCATCATAAATCCTAAAATTAACTGAATGTTTCTTCATCTCCTGATATGCATGCAAGCATTATTAGGTTAACAATTATCTCTATAATGCTTCCGACTGTTGAAGAATAGAAAAAAACAAGAACAGGGAAATCAAATTGAATTGACCCTTTGGAAAACTTGCTAGCATCAGTTTGATGCAGTTCAACATAGATTATTTGGAATACATAAATTCAGGTATGCATGCAAATAGAGCTGATATTTTAGAAACAAATTTCAATGATTACTGATATTCTTACCTGTGGTCAACAAGTGTCCCAGTAATACCATCTCCATGTATGTTGTCAGATGTTGTTCCAATGTTCAAAGCAGCAATGTATATTCTGCCATCAGTGCATCCAGCATAAAGTGCATACTCACCAGGATCTACCACAACAGCATTAACTGCTGTTGGAAACTTAATGGTTCTTAAAAGAACCCCCAAAGCCAAACTCCAGATCTGATTCAACAGTCAATAAGCTTCAGAAATAATATGAGTAGCATATGAAGTACATAATTCTAAGTCTAAATATTGCCTACACTTGAAATTGTGTGTGAGAACTGAGAACTCTCTCATTAGAACGATCATTAGAATTATGTGTGGTTTAAAGATTTTGACTTGAAATCCTTTTAGCAGCAACATTTGATTTCCTTGTTCATATTCTTATTTCTAGTCCATACCCATTGTACTATGGCACCAATCATTGAGTGAAATCAAATTTAACATCAAATCTGTTCGTTGTTTGCAAGTTTTTTATTTTTTTGTTTTGGAGGATTAATTTCATATCTGCAAACATCAATTGACAATTAGAGATCAGACTTCTTGCTGATTTGACAGTTCAAACATGAATATTTAGAAGAACTAATTGTAGCTCAGCAAGTTTGTATTGCAGATGTGAGAAAAAATTATTTCTGGTTTTTGAAGAATAAAATTCAAATCTCCCAGGGATTATGCCAGTGACAGAAGCACCTTCCCCAATCTGTTCATTCAGAACCCTCTATGAAGATTGTGGAACATTCCAATGAGGACAGCTATGAGTGATAACATGAGTGATATCAAGATTTAGCCAAAACATAGTGCATCAGGACAAATTTGAGTGATAACTTCAGATGCAACTGTTTTCTTCAGATCTAGGAGTTGCTACGGCACTCCCACTTTGTGATTGGCGATGGATGTATCTTTTAGTCCCACTGACCTACTTTTGTGTTTGTTTTTTGGACATTAATAAAATTATCTATCTTGTCTTATCTGCCATGACGATGCATGTATCTTTTAGTCCCATTGACCTAATTTTGTGGTCATTTTTTGGAAATTAATAAAATTATCTTATCTTGTCTTATCTGCCATGAGTTCAGTGATGTTGGGCACGTTGAGGCCCACAGAAGGACTTAGAACCACATCTAGTATCTGGACTCAGTCATATGAAGATGATCAGAACTGATCCAAAAAAACACGAACTTATATATAACCAGAAATGAACTAGATTTAAACAGAGCTCATAAGCATATAAGAAAGTATAGATGGGCAAGAAAGAAACAGTAACCCTTATTTGGAACTTCAGATATTCCCTATTATCTACATATCAAATGAGTATGATACAAGGCTTTATATAGGCTTCAGTTCCAACCAAAAACCCTAACCAACCTTTCACTTGACCAAAGCTACGAAGATCCGTAAGTTGGCTAACAAGTGCCTATCAATTATAATCTCTATTTAATTCAAGCTGATTAGAAAGCTTTTATGCCCCTTTTGTCCACAAATACCAAACTTCTAAACCCCTTTTCACAATAATTTATCTCCCTCCAAACTTTCTCTCAAGGATAAAGAGGCCTACGAGTTGAACCTCTCAGTAACCCTTATTTGGAACTTCAGATATTCCCTATTATCTACATATCAAATGAGTATGATACAAGGCTTTATATAGGCTTCAGTTCCAACCAAAAACCCTAACCAACCTTTCACTTGACCAAAGCTAAGAAGATCCGTAAGTTGGCTAACAAGTGCCTATCAATTATAATCTCTATTTAATTCAAGCTGATTAGAAAGCTTTTATGCCCCTTTTGTCCACAAATACCAAACTTCTAAACCCCTTTTCACAATAATTTAGCTCCCTCCAAACTTTCTCTCAAGGATAAAGAGGCCTACAAGTTGAACCTCTCCATAGAGGTGCTTCAGATGAATCTAGACTCAACAAAAATGAAAGTATTCCTGAACAATTTTCAGGCCACTGTAAACAAGTGTTCACTACTCAAACCTCTAATGAGAAATCTGAAGCCTTGAACTAATGTGTACAATTTCCTCCCTCCAAGCTTTCTCTTAAGGATAGAGATTCTTGTTGAGTTGAACCTCTCCCTGGAGGTGCTTAAGATAGACCTCAACAGTACAGCTAATGGAAAATCCTCATGGATAGATGGGTTGCACTGTAAACTCTACAAAGAAACTTTAGATTTCACTGGGCCAATCTTTTTGAAAGCTTACCACAAAACCTTGAAAATCAATACACTTGGAAGCATGATTAACCAAGTAAATATCACGGATATTCCCAAAAGTGATGATCCTGTGCTAATATATAATCAAAGACTAATCACCTTGTTGGTAGTGATTTACAAAATCTTAGCCAAAGGTTTTGCCAGAAGATTTCAGTTTATCTTCAGAAGGTTCCTCCTTTCATTCAAATGGGTTGTCAAACCTGAGACAATAGGGTTTATACAAGGGAGAAACATTCTAGATAATACTATAGCTATTTGGGAAGACATGGCTGATGGGATGAGCTAGAGCTTGAGGGCATACTTTTATTCAAGAAAATCAATTTTGGGAAAGCCTATAACAGAGTGGGATGGCACTTCATTAAGGCCCAATGAGTTTGACCCAAATCTTATGAAAGCAACGTCAACCTTTTTATTTGATGCTTCGAACAAAATTACCATCAACAAAGACACCTCTAAGCCCTCTGGACCATTAAAGCCTTCAGGAAAGCCAGACCCGTGGGCCTAGTTTCTAAATTTCTTATATGCCAGTTGTTGATGAATTGCTCTCTCTTGAACATAAGGACAGTCTTGGACTCATTAGGGGCATCTCTCAAAACCAAATAGACCAACAGCTTATCAGTGGCCACAATTCAAGAATTATATGATGCTTTCAATGCCCAGATTCAAAGGAGGGAAACATGTTGCTATGCTTATACTCCATAAACCCTGTACCTTTGGATTTTGGCTACCAAAAGTCATGGATAAAGAATTTCCCCTCTAAATTTCAATCCTCTCTTGCAGACATGTGGAATCAAGTTCTAGCCATAATGACTAGAAAGGTGGACTACTGGTAGACTAAGTGGATGACTGTTCTAAAATATTGTAGCAACTCGTGCATTTTATTCATGTTGTCGGTGCTGTTCAAAGAAGATCTGCAACCTGCTGACCAACTTATATAAAACTTTCTTATGACCACCTACACAATGGAAAAAAGGCCTCACCAGAGTTAAATGGGATATTTACTGCCCGATGAGGAATATGGAAGGTCTTGGCTTGACTTATATTGTGAAACAAGGTGTGACTCTTTATTCAATGCAGATCATCAAGGAAATTCAAGGAAATGAAAGTTGGAAAATACTTGTAAGACATAACATTGCCAAAGTTGCTCCCGATTGTGGCAGCCCCTCCTTTATTCCCACTTAAGTTGGTGACAACTACATTAAGAGAACCCCCAAGGATACCCAAAAAATGGGCTAGATCTACTAGGAGACAATCTGCAGTGGCAAGGCCAGAGCCAGAAGAGAACACAGTAGGATGGACCACCTCTCTTGAATGGGGAGAAAATCTAGGCAAAGAAGCTAGCTGGGACACATTTCACAAACATTAGTAGAACTAGTAGGGCAGGGTGGGTTATGGAACCACAGTATAGGAAGACCCCAGGCTCTCGTTGGTTTTTAAAGTAATTACCAGTTTTATTTCAGTACTGTCTTCCCATTAAGGGCTTAAATCTGTAGTGTCACCTTTGACTTTGAACTCCAAGCTTAGTGCCCTCTTTTTTGATCTTTTTGAAATACTTGTATCATGTGCAAGGTTACTTTTTTTTGTTTTAAATTTAATAGATCCAGTAGATTGGTGGTTAGGATCTCAACCATGAGGCTGTCCCCTAGTAGTATCCAAGGTGTAATTATCCCCCTATGTTTACTAGAGCCGGGGGATGGTTATGATGGTGTATATGGGTCAAGGAAAAATATCTTCCCTATATTGCCAATACAATAAGATGCTCTAATAAGACATTTCAATATTCAAGATATCCCTAAAAGAGGGCCAATTTCATTTCAATATATCTATCCAGGTCAAGGAAAAAATAATAAACCCCAACAACAATATTCACCGGTTTCTAAAAATTACAATATTTCTTATCAACATAAATAAAGGACAACAAACCAGTCTTCAAGAGCTCAAAGATTGGATGGTTTTTATGCCCATTTCCCTTAGTTTTGAGAAAGCATGGGCAACATAGCAAACTGCAGCATGTTATTTCAGAAACAGAAGCAACACTAAGCATAGGTAGGCTTAGACTTGTTTTAGTGGGAGCTTAGACTTGTTTTACTTCCACTTGGTGTAATGAGACAATGGATGCAAATATTTTATCTGTAACATCTTCATTTTAAACACAACTGACTTTGCCTACTGTTGTAATCACTCTCTGTCTTCAGCTGTGACTGAAATTTGGTCAATACCTCAATAGTTTTAATAATTGTGTTGCTGCTATAAGCAAATCCAAAACAAATTCTTCTACATAGAAGCTTTTTGCCATCTTGGAGAGAGAGTGTGTGTGTTTTAACCTACAGGTTAAAGATCAAGGGTTGATTGTGTGATTGCAGGAGTTGTGGAAGGGTCAAGTTGCCCCATTGCTTTTGTTGCACCG
Source organism: Larix kaempferi (assembly GCA_027924585.1). NCBI lineage: Eukaryota > Viridiplantae > Streptophyta > Pinopsida > Pinales > Pinaceae > Larix > Larix kaempferi. The sequence continues at coordinate 2,383,655 of BSBM01000765.1, read as the reverse complement.
GTGACAAGATAAATGAAGAAAGGGACAATTATGCCAAATAATTACATCTTGTGGGTGAAAGTATTAAAAAGTTTTATTTTCATGCTTGCAGGTTATGTTCTTATTAGTTATGGTAGGGTATTTTATTTAGTAGTTTCTGGGTTATGTTTGCCTTAGTCCGCTCAATATGCCTCAAAAAAGCATGCCCCAAACCTCGATTTTCATGTGCTCTCGTTATAAGCCTAGGAATATCGATTTTCATGTGCTCCCTTTAGAGGGTACAGTGCTAGTCAAAACCATTATAGATTGAACACAATTTCCTATTAACTCAGTTATCATATGGTTGTCAATATGTATGGGTGAATTTGATTGCATTCTCACTTGGTTAAGTAGAGTTTTCATTGCAAATTATGCACATAATTATGACAAATTGCTCATGTTCTTATGTCTAGTTAAGGAATTATATGCTCATGTAATTTACGGATCAATGTACTCCTTGCTGCTGATGAAAGAACATAACCTTTTTACGGTAGAGATAACTCTCTTTTCATCACTTGGCCAGCCAAAAATATTAACTATTCTCAGGGCACTCATAAACAATGAATTTACGATTTCTTCATAGTCCTTGACATAACTGAAAGCTGCAATCTTGATAAGCCCTGGATTATCCCCATCCTGAGACCTTGAAGATCTATCAATTCATCTTCAAATTTTGCTTCCTTACACAGATACCCTTTCTTATTCAAACACTCAACAAACTGAACCCACTCTGGCCATGAAGGCTCCATAAAACTCGGACTTCCCTCAACCTTCTTCTTCATGATCATCATTTTTTGCTCAAATTTCACACTTTTCTTGGGGTGAGGCATTCCCTCAATAATACTATGACTTTTTTTTAATTTGAGGGAACTTTGGGTTATCTACTTTATAGTGTTTTCCAGGAGTATATTCTTGTTATTGAGTTCCTTTACCATATTGTGCAAATTGTCTACACTATCCCTCAATGTATTGATCATTTCCCACTTAAATTCAAGTTTACTATTCAATTTCATTTTTTTTTAACCTGTTCTTCAGGGGAAGATCCCTCACGTCTTTATGCTTTAACTCCAATCATCTACTCTCCAATATCTTCAGATCGGGCCTCAGGTAATACTCCCAACTCGGAAAATCTTCAAAATTGGAGCCACCTATGTTTACGAGAGATTTAAAAAAAATGATTTTTGAAAATTTTGCCCAAATACTGTTTCAGAGGCCAGAAGACACTTGTGACTCAACAAAGGTTTGAAAATTACCCGGTGTGAGTTTTAGAAGATTCTCAAAACTCACTTTTGAAAATGCTCCAGATAGAGTTTCAGGGCTCTAATAAAACCTAGTTTTTAAAAGCTCCCGAGCTAGTGGTTCGGATATTACACAAAAACACATTTATTGCATGCACATTTAGGTTGAATTTTTTGAAAATGGCAAAGGCTTCCTCATTCAACCCTACTCCAACAACAAGGCCATCAAAGCTGTCCAGTCTGTTGATATAATCTATCACATGTTACTTGGCAGCCTTAATGGGTGTAAGAATGAGAATATTTTGTAGATTGGGGTTTCCACTAAATGCAGAATTTTGTAGCACAATATTCTCTAGAAGCTCAATTAAGTCATGTGGGAGATCAGCAGTTATGAACACTTTCACTAATGCAAAGACATGATCTGGATTCTTTCTTTCTGGTAAATAGTCGATATAGATTGGGCAATGAATGGTCTTAGGAATGAATTGACTTACCATACCAATTCATATCTTCAAAACGTCTTTGGAACCCTCTAGATCGATCAGGAAATTGAGTAATTATTTCATCAACCACGGGATTGATTAACCTACTATTAAAGAGCGTTTACACATTACAGTTTGATTGGAAAAAAAATTTATTTCTCAAGGGATCGATTTCCCTGGAACCTTACAAATTCCCGCACTTAATAATGATCAGGATATAACATCAATGAGCTAGGAAATAAGACCTCACATTCCTTTCAACTTAGATTTCTTTCAAAAATTTGAACAACGCTGCTTCTCCATTGATGACCATACCTTGGTTTATCACCTGGTGCTATCGCTGAGTAAGCTAAGGGATTTTATAGGAACAAAATTGTTCCCAACTTCCTGAATCCCATCATCCCGAATTCCATGAATGATGGATAAAAGGGGGTGAATACAACTATATACGATAATGCTGGCATTAATGGGGGGCGAAATCACTGCTTAAAGCTACCATTACTGGATATCACAGGGCGAATGAAGGAAAATATACCAATCCAGTTAGAAATGGAGGGCGAATGCCAGAAAATACGCGAATTTAAGGGGGCGAATTATGACAGCTCGTGGTTATTGGGAAGGGCGAAATTAATTTTAAATATTATGCTGTTAATAAATAGTGGGCTAATAATTTTATTTTTCAAAACTTGTTTAATATATAAAATTCGCTCCCTAAAAAATGTAAATCCTTCTAATTTCGCCCATGGGCTATAATTCGCCCCTAAAATTATCCATGGTTTGCGTGAGTAAAAGAAAATGAATTCACCCCAAAAATTGAGTTTGTCACTTAATCACTCTTATAAAATACATCTAATTTATATAGAAAATAGAAAGACATTAATATATCACTCTTATAAAATCCATCCAATTTATATGGAAAATAGAAATACATTAATTTCACTAAAAAGTAAAAGGATTGCATAAATACAATATTTAAAAAATTAAAAAGATATGTAATTTGTAGTTGTCATTTTGATAAAAGATGTAACATAAATCTATGTAATTCATAAATGCTTCAATATAATATTGAATTATAGTGATTTCAACATTTATATGTATTTGTATAAATTGATGTGGGTAGTCAAATTAATCCATATGCGTCGAAATATGATGTATGTTTTATTTTTTGAAATGATTGGTTGCATTGGTCAAATTATAATTTAAATATTGTTAGAATATTGAAAATATGAAAAAATCATACAACAATACAAAACATGCATAGGATGAGTTATTTCAAGAGAAACTAGATATACGTGGTAAAACCCCAAATGGGGAAACATCCACGGGAAGAGAAAAATCTTCTTATTCCTCAAAATATCTTCAACTTTACAACTTGAGCTCCACTCCATATATGCTATCCCAAAGTATTACAATAACATCAGAATGCATTTCCAAGATACCTCCAAAGGCTCCCCTCACCTTCGTTATATAATAAGAGGTATGGAAGAATAACATCCCAAAATATGTGGGATAGATGATTTTTCACCTCTTTATATAATGAATGGTAAAATGAATATTTTTCTCCATTACAAATGTGGTATAATTCAATATTATAATAATTAGAGTTATTATGTTTGATTTTTCGTTCCAATGCTAGCTAGCTATGACATCTTACGACATCATTACATATGTAATTATTAAAATTACACATTCCAACACTCACCCTTAATGATGATTTTGAGAACAACACAAAAAATGATGAAGATGTAATTACATCAACTACCTTCTTTGATGACAACTTCCCGCATTCTCATCAAACTGTGAAGATACACGAACTTTGCTTTTGTCATGGATTTGGTGAAGATATCAGTTGCTTGCTTTTCTATGGGGAAATACTCCAAACAAATAATGTCATCCGCAACAAGATCTCTGATATAATGAATATCCAAGTCAATGTGTTTAGTTTTGGAGTCTTGTCCCACAAAAAGGAAAGTAGTTGATATCTTCATCAAATCCATGACAAAAGCAAAGTTTGTGTATCTTCGCAGTTTGTTGGGAATGCGAGAAGCTGTAATCAAGGGGGTAGTTGATGTAATGACATCTTCCTCCTTTTTCTGTTGTTTTCCCAATCATAATTAAGGGGAAGTGTTGGAATGTGTAATTTTAATAATTACATGTGTAATGATGTCTAGTTGATGTTGTAAGATGTCATAACTAGCATTGGAAGGAAAAATCAAACAAGATAACTCTTGTGAAATTCCACATGGGTAGATCACTGAGCTTGAACAAACCTCACAATTTCACACTGTTATTACTGAGAAGAATTAGACAAAATCAAGGATCAATTCACTCATAAAACTGAAACACGTATGAAAATATGTCGTTGATACATTAATCAACTGTAAGCTGGCAATCAAAAAGTGTTACAATAGAATGAATTCGATACACCTGGAAGGATTCAAATTCAGCTCAAGTATATGCTTAGTTTGCATTGGAACCATCTCCGGATAAGGTTCAGTGGCCACCGATGATGAATAATCAGTTAACTAAGGTAGAACTGAGCATAATTGAATCATGTGGGCACCAAAATAGGGGAGGAGAATCCAAGGGGGCGAAATACTAAATTGTAGTGGTCAAAATAGTTGTTCCTACACTCAGTAGCAGTGAAACTACGTGTAACAGTCAGTTAACTAGGCAATCAAGGGGACAAGGTGTCGTAAATCATGGAACTGAATGTGCTAACTCCTAAAATCATGCATGAAGGAAAATTTGGACTTCAGTGATGTAACCAAGGCGCTCTGAGTGGATAGGAGGGCTAATGATGGCCAAAACAAGCTCTGAGGGGCCCAAAGTAAGGACTAGGTGCTAGGAGACTCAACTGCTAATGCATGGAATGCATGGATGCATGCAAGCCCAAAATGAGATGGTGAGAATATTCCAACACCCCCCTTTAAGCCAAACTATGAGAAAAAATATAAGTAAATTAGGGCCTTGGTTACTGAGACCAAAGGTCACCCCGTACAACAATCTAAAAAAGTGAGGAAAGAGGGAAAACCCAGTGGGAACCCCCCCCCCTTCAAGATAAACTGAAACACACCAAAAATTGTTGTTGAAGACTCAAGTAGGTGTGATGCTTGATTCAATGCCTGGAGGTATCTTCCTCTTGGGAAGAAGTGGATCATGCTCCAAAAAGATGTGCTTGAATTCTCCTTCAGTGGATGCAAGCGAATCTGGAGGATTCCTGAACTTGCTCTTCAGACCAAACATGGTGAGAACAAATCCAAAAATATGAATATCATCCTGGAACCTGTAATTCAAACCAATTGAGGTAGGATCAGCTCCAATCAGATCTATTTGCCCTTGAAACTTCAACTTCTGATCAATGGAAGTTAAATCAACTCCAAGAATTGATAGATGGTTTCTTGTGATCTCCTTTGAACCAGTAGGGGTGAGATCAAAACCAAAATCACCAAAATGTGCCTGAGACTTGAACCCAAGTGAATGGGAGTGTCCTCCATCTTCAGTGAAACTATGAGAACATGTGCCAATGATCGAATAGAAGTACATAGGAAGCAGGTGATCAAGGAGGGCGAATGCATCACCTCCAAACTCCGATTTAACCTCCAAAACATTCAATAGATCATCATTCTGCACATCAACAAACTCATGTGAAAGAGAGGATTTAAGAACCTCTTCAGATTCTAGAGCATGAACTGGCCTATCTTGCTCAGAATTCGAAATAAAATATATTGAGAACATGAGTGAGGAATGGATAGTCTCTCTAAAGGGATCAACTTCATTAGTTGTATCACTTTCATCTGCATTAGCTACATGGGAAGGGGACAATTCAAAATTGTCTTCAACTTCTAGAGCAACATAGGAATGAATGTCTTCAACATGAACTTTCTGTGTTGAATCTGCAGCTTCTTCTTCATCTTGATCAACTTCATCATGAGAAATGATTGAGGCTAAGACATAATTAGAGAGAACACTTAAGGAGGTATCACTGGGATTGTTCTCCAAATAATTTGCACCAATCTCTTCATTCTGCTTGCCAAATGCTTTGTCCAGTTGGGCCCATAGATCACTTGGATATTCAGTAGTTTCCATGAGGTAGTGCATACTAGGAGACATAGCAATACACATTGCTCCAAAGGCTCTGTCACATTCATTTAGCCAATCATTCTCTTCTTCATAGGAAGCAAAATATCTCATAACACCAATACACATATCAAAAATACCTTGTCTCTTCAGATATGTTATCATATTTGGTTTCCACTCATTGTAGTTGAATGGAGAGAGAGGAGGAATTGCTTTCAGATTCATGGAAGCTGTTGTAGAATACCTGCAAAAACAATGGAAAAATATCTGGAGGATTGTTACTGAATCTATTGAACACTGCTTTAGGACAGTAGGCACTTTTATCTGGATCCTTCACACCTGGCTAGACCTCAAAGGATTTCTCCAATGAATTCAATGCAATGGCACCAGGATTTGCTGTGGAAATCCAGAGGCTTCTGGTGCTCTACTGAAAGCGGGTGCTCAATCTACCACTAGAACTGCTGTTACTGCTGCACTCAAAAGCTCTCACGAGCTCTGATACCATGTGAAGTTCCACAGGGGTAGATCACTGAGCTTGAACAAACCTCACAATTTCACACTGTTATTACAGAGAAGAATTAGACATAAACATGGATCAATTCACTCATAAAACTGAAACACATATGAAAAAATGTTGTTGATCCATTAATCAACTATAAGCTAGCAATCAAAAAGTGTTACAATAGAATGAATTTGATACACCTGGAAGGATTTGAATTCACCTCAAGTATAGGCTTAGTTTGCATTGGAACCATATCCCGATAAGGTTCAATGGCCACCGATGATGAATAATCAATTAACTAAGGTAGAACTGAGCATAACTGAATCATGTGGGCACCAAAATAGGGGAGGAGAATCCAATGGGGCGAAATACTGACTTAGTGGTCAAAATAAGTGCTCCTACACTCAATAGCAGTGAAACTAGGTGTAACAGTCAGTTAACTAAGAAATCAAGGGGACAAGGTGCCCTAAATCATCGAAATGACTGTGCCAAACTCCTAAAATCATGCATGAGGGAGAATTTGGACTTCAGTGATGTAACCAAGGCGCTCTGAGTAGATAGGAGGGTTAATGATGGCCAAAAACAAGCTCCGGGGGGGCAAAGTAAGGACTAGGTGCTAGGAGACTCAACTGCTAATGCATGGAATGAATGGATGCATGCAAAACATGCAAGCCCAAAATGAGATGGTGAGAATATTCCAACAACTCTAATATTGGAAGGCTTGAATGTGTGGGTGGTGGATTGTATAATATATGATTAATCTTAACTCTAGATTTATCATGCGCGGAGAGGGATCAAATCGCCTGAGGTGCAACCCTTTCTTCAAAGTTTGTGCAACCCTTTCCTCAAGGTTTTGCACATATATAATCTTTAATCTTGAAGTTTAAGTTAGGGTAGACATTGTAAATTTTTTGGTTTACTTAATATTTTATTAATTTATTAAATTGCCACATCAACTCCAAGGTGAGCATGGAATTACACTTCTCCCTTATATAGAAAGTGCCTCTTTGCACAACCACATGTGAACAATAAGAAACCATTGAACCATATGTCAACTGATATCCAGCCATCCAACACACACCAAAACACATCCAATACAAAGTTGTTAAGTGTTAATACCATGTTGTTACCATATGGTAGGTGCTTGCAATAATGTATTGTTGTTCACCATTTGTTTTGAGGGGTGGTCACTATACATAGAAGATATATCCATCACAACATTGCTCAACCTGGCCCTTAGGGCCTTATTTTTATTTGCTTTGCACCTAAAGGAGTCAAACAACATGCCCATGGAACCCTTGAACAAACGCACAGATAGAACCATAAAAATCTATTGCTACAAGAAAAAATAGGTAATCGAGCATTGCAGTATAACCAAATCAAGAGCTTGTAGAATTAGATAATGCAATGAAAGAAACATACTGATTGGATGAAACTATGTAACCATAACCATCAAACATGTCATGCACAAATAAGTAGAAAATTAACCATTCATCAAACCGCCATCGACCATCAGAACTCCTCCATGCTCCTCATCGCAACTAACATCCTTATAACCCCTATGTGCAACCTAGGGATGGGATCTCCTTTGCTTGTCAAGGCATCAAGAGATTCCAAATGATGGGTCAAAAACATAGGAAATGTAATTAGGTCGGAAATCAATTAGAGCAGTCGAGCAAGGCAAAATCGCAACACACTGCAATTTATATCTAGTTAGCCAAGAATTGGGTCACAACAAAAAGGAAGCTGGGTCCAATTTTGTTGATAACACTGTGCATTAGCCTACTGAATAAACGAAACCTCCAATTCTAGACAACATATATCCTGCAGCCATCACATTCAATGTAGCTCCAAAATTGCATTTGGGCTGTCAAATGCAGCAAATATTAAATGACAGAGAAGCCAAATATAACATTAGAAGTAGATGTTTTCTGCCTAACGTTCGAGATCTACCATCGAATATTAGAATTTGGGAAATATGATAAATACTCATTATGTATTATGAATATTATATGCCCATCAAGATTTATAAAGGGAAAATTTTTGTAGAATATAATTTCCAACAATGATTCTTCCTCTCAAGGCCAAAATATATTGTAGATCTCCGAACAACATTTTAGATGACGCTGATAATTCCTACTACCTTGATATCTGTTATAATATAATCCATGTTTAGAGATTGTTTCAATCAGTATTGCCAATAGCCCCGACAGGATCATCATCCATCCCTAATATGAGGTAACAATTGGCATCCCTCCAAGCATAATCTCCAACACCAATTTCTCCTATCAAGGTGAAAACATACTGAAACAACACTAGCTCAAAAAATGAAAATAATTCCTACTGCATTGCTCCGATGCAAAGTTGAGTCATGACTAGATCACTTAGATTGTTATAATGTAATCCATGTTCGTAGCTTGCTTCAGTCAGCATCACCGATGGTTCCCACAAAATCATTGTCCATCCTTGAAATGATGGTAATGATTGGCATCCCTCAGTGTGATTTTTCTTGTAATAATCTTGGAGGTGAACTTCATTGCAGAGTGATAATCACCACAGATGCAGGGTATATGGTAACTTGAATGATTTCTCCAGGGGATGTGTTTGATCATCCCATTGCAACTGGCTTCTCACTATGATGACAAACAACTTCATCATTTTTCTCTTCCTCCACATCATTCAATACGAATCTTAAAGAGGAAACATAGCTTGATGCTTTCATCTCCATAGTCAATCTCTCCAGCTCCTTGTATATATTTTGCATTTATGGGTTACATGTCTCGTAAAAGGCAAGAGTGAACCTAGTTATGACCTCAATCCTAATGCGACCAAGTATCTTTTTTACATTTTCCTGTCAGCATAACAGCTGCTGCATATATGTTTGAGAGAAACACATTAGGTGAAGAATTTTTGGGTTCCAACTCAAAAAGGTGTTCTGCAGCATATTCCAATAGCTCAATATTATTATTATGTATTCTAAAGCCACCAAGCAAACGTCTCCACACCATAGCACCAGGCACTATTGGTGTTTTGTTAATAAAATTGTGTGCTTTGTCAAGGTGACCAACACAGCCGAGGTCAATGATGTAGCTATAGTGCTCCATTATAGTTGTGATACCATAACATTCACTCATGCAATTGAAGTCGTGCCAGCCCTCATCCACTATACCTATGCGGCAGCATGCAGACAAAACACAAACTGAGGTGATCTGGTTTGGGCTGATGTCAGCATTCCATTTTTTGAAACAGTTTGAGGGTTTTCTTGCTGTGGCCATGTATAGCACATCCTGCAGTCATCATCATTCAGGTGACAACAATACATCGATGCATTATGTCAAATAATTCCCATGCGTTTTCCATGTTCACACGTTTGGCATACAAGTCTATTAAAGAATTAACCAGAAGCATTTGACTGAAACCCACTTCCAATTATTTATTTTTGTCTTTGCTCCCGTGCTCCACAGCTGCCAAGTTGGCACAGGCAGGAAAAACACTGGCAAAGGTATTTGAGTCCAGCATAACGCCCATTGATTACATTTGTTGAAAACGTCTTGGGGATTTGACAGCATGCTCATACTGTGCATATCCTGCAAACATTGCTGTCCACACAACAATGTTCTTCTTAGTCATTGCCTGAAAGAGCTTTAAGGCCTGATCAACATGCCCATTCTGTGCATATACTGTAATCATTAATGTCCAAGATATTGTGTTTCATTGAGTCATTATGTAAAATATCTTCTGTGCCTTCTCTATAGTGCCACATTTGGCATACCTGTTTACAAGAGTACACTCTACAAACAAATGAGGCTGAAAACCAGTCCTAATTATATCTCCATGTTGCTTTCCAGAGCTGCAAAATTGGTGCACACAGAAAGAACGTTGGCGAAGGGCTTGGCATTCAGCTTCACAACTGCCATCGACATCTCTTGAAAAAGCTTCAGGGCCTCCTCTTGCTACTCATTCCAAGCACAAGCTGTGATCATTGCCAACCAGGTCCCAGGACACCATTTTTCACTGGTGCATTTTATCGAACACATTGCATACAATCTTTACTCTCCTACAACTAACATACATATCTACGAGGGCACTCCCCACAAATCCATTATGTCTTAAATCCCCTTCTATGTATGTTTTCATGGATCTTCATACCCTGTTCCGCAGCTGCGAATTTGGTTCAGGCCAGGTCCCAGGACAACACTTGAAAACACAGGTTCAGTCCCTGTGTGCTGCATTTGGAAAAACAGAGACATTGCCTACTTGCCAAACCCATGTCAGGCATAAACTGCAATCATCACTGTCTATGAGCGAACATCTTGTTCAAGCAATTCATCAACACTTTGTGAGTGTTCAACAGAATCCCACATTTGGCGTACATATTGGCCAGCACATTCCTTAACAGTCTGTCAGCCATGAAACCCCTTTCATTGATGTTGGTGTGGATCAGTTTGCCTCTGGCAAGGCTTTCTCTACAATGCAGCAATGGAAGAAAGAAATAGAAGTATCTGAGTCTAGAGGGTACGTCATAACATTTAAAATTTGCAGAGCTTCTTTTATTTGTCCCTGCTAACACAGTTTTCTCACGTCCTCGGGAAAGATTTTGTTGCATGAGCTTCTTGTGGTCTGATGGCACATATTGTAGCCCCTCTAAGTTGAACGTGAGACAATATTAGCCCAAAGAATAATACTGTTGTTCTCCTTTTTTGGATTCTGTAATGCCTGTAAAATTGCCTTTGATGATAATGTTCCTCTGTAAGAACTTTGCCGATTGTTGTTCCCAGTATGCACTGAAGCTTTTTAGATAATCCTCTTTCAGTCTGTGAATGAGGTATTTCAATTTTTCCACCGTGGTTGTGGTCAAAGCTCTATTAATAAATCGTAAATTGTTGACATTTCGCAACGAGGATGCACAACATATCAGTGGTATCGATTCTCGAATGCTCGTAAACACACCAGCCAACAAGATAAGGCAGGGTTACACAGACCCTGGAGCTGCTAGGTTTTTAATTTCCAATGACAGGTGGTTCCAAATTTCTGCACTTTGTACAAGTTTTGATGACAACTCCATATCAACAATGCACTCCATAAGATGGTACGAGATCAATAATAAAAAATAATTAATTGTGAAACTGACACGCAACAGAAGGAGCTCAATTCTCTTCTCGAGTACAGGGAAACATTCAAGAACCCCACTGGAGTGCACTACTACCAGGTCCAATATTCTATCAATCCAAATCTTCGAGCACCTCTCCTATTACATCAACTAGTGCCACCTCTTCATGTAGTTTATCCTGAACCCCATAATGTTGGGAGTCTGGGACTGGTCAAAAAAGTTTAAGGAGCCTTAATAAAAAACTTACAGCTATTAAAAAAGGAGAATTTACAATATAACTAATAAACTTACCACAGAATGTGTAATTGGTAATTTGGTACTGGACAGCTAAGATGTTCAAACCTGTGTAGCTAACACTTCACTATGATCACATGCACCTGCCCAAGCCCTGCATTGATTACCTTTCCATTGCACAGATGGTGGAGTCTCAAATGCAACCGAACATAAAGCTATTGTTTGAACTCTCGTCACACATGAAGCTTCTAAGACCTTGCGGATGTCGTTTTCTACTACCAAATACTGCATCTGCCAAGAGTGAGTCCCTATCAAAACCCCTGAACGACTCATTAAACTAGCAATTGAATGAATAAAAACACCTTGTGTTTATGTAATTTTTTGCAGCTGCTTGTGCCAGGCGAAACAGGGCATCACCTTGGAGTCCATCCTCCACACCACTAATCATTTGTCCAATATGACCATATTCACATTCCACTAAATCCATTGTAAGAAAGAAGAATGTCCATCATGAAACCACCCAAGCCAACACCCTCCTAAACAACTACAGAGATTCTGAATAGAAATTAGCACAATTAACAAATGCCCAATCAGAAGAGAAAAAATGCCTGCAACCTCTTTAGTCAAATCACTGTGTGGAGGGATCCCTTGTCCCACAAAAAAGGGAGTCTCATACATCAATTTGGTGTCTGGCTAGGCTGTGACCTTAAAAATATAGATTATTATTAGTAGTAGTAATAGTAGAAAATAACACCTGCCACCACCTGACATGGCTGCAAACTGGAAAAAACTTGGTTAATTCTGATATCCATATCATTTGCCAATCTTTGACCATTGTTTCCTCTCAAATCCAAACCTTGGGAATCAACACTCTGCAGTAAGGGAATAATTAGAAATGTACATCTTTCCAAACTGTGAATCCACAAGGACTGAACACCCACCCCGATCCCCCCTTTCCCAATTGAACCATGTCCTCAGTGTGATTGGAACAGGGAGGAACTGCATAGGAGATTACTAACAAGTTTCCATCAGAGAATGCATTGAATCGAAAGGTTAATGCCAAAAATTGGTTTGTAGAAAAATTCAAAAATTTAAGTGATTCAGCAGGTGTGATAGCAAAATGCACTTCCATGTTCTTGATGTTGGTTGTATTAAATAGAAAACACCGAATCTCTAGATTTGGTAGGTGTTTCTTTTATTAATTTAATTCAAGAACCAGTTCACAAATTACATTTCTATCAACCCTGCAATCGGCATATTTTGTTGATCTGTATAAGTTGAAAACTCTTACTGAATTAAGTTGAAAAATGCACTTCCATGTTCTTGATGTTTGTTGTATTAAATAGAAAACACCAATTCTATGGATTTGGTAGGTGTTCCTTGTTGTGGAATAACTCCAGTCATTGATGATTTTATTGAGGGTGAATAGCTTACTTATACAGTAGGTGAGGTGACCTTTGAATGCCAAGGTACGTGACTCCTCACATTTGTAACTGAAAATTAAAAATATATTTACAATATTCACAAAAACCCTAACCCTATAGATTAGGTTTTCAACATTCCCCCCTTAATCCAAAGGGGTGTACGTGAGTCTAAGTATCCTTTTGAACTTTTCAAGCTTTTCCCTTCCAAGTGCTTTGGTGAAGATGTCTACAATTTGTTCATTTGTGGAACAATGTCTCAAATGAGTTGCCTTGGCCTCTGTTGTCCGCCGAGATGCACACCAGCAGCAGAAATCTTTCGAAAGCTGTTCCCTCACTACAAGTGGGGAAAGTGTGGTCTTGGGGGCAAGCAATGAGCTAGGTACTTGTTATCACACAACTTGTAGTTGCCCCTAGAGGTATCCCATCCGGGACGGTAGAGGAGTCAGGCAACTAAAGAGTTGACCTAAGAGATGCCACGGTTCCCAATGCAATGTGGGAGTCACGTCAACCGAGGCACTCTTCGCTTTAAGTCAGGGTATGACCAGACCAAGGGGGAGACCCTAATACCCCAATCACAGTTGATTGGACCCAAGCAAAGGTTTGAAAGGGTGAATAAATGATAAGTTACGGAAACCAATGCAAGGCTAAGTGGACCTAATGTTTGAGGTATGGTTGAAGGTGGTATCATGGATAGTTAATGTTTCAATCTATGTATGGTTTAGGCCACTTGATGGGGTATGATTATTAAGTATAGTACCATGTGTTTACACAAGTGGGTCTTGTTGCCTTGGGAAGTGTGAAATGGTTCTAGAAAGGCCCACAAGGTGAAGTTAAGTGTGAAGATGGTACTATAGGCTAGATCTAGGTTAGATCTACAAGTTAGAGTTGGTTCTAGGATTACCCATGTGCTAGATCTAGGGTTTGACACTAATCCCAAGAAGTGCGCCTTGCTTGGAGAAGGACTAGTGCCTTGTTGGATGGGCTAATGGGGTCAAGAAGAATGTCAAAGTGTAGATCGGGACACCTAGAAGCCAAGTCAAGTGGTTTGGATGAGATCCAATGGTTGGATCTTGCTAGATCTAGGTTTTTAGGTGATGACCAAAAGTGGACCACAATTCCTCAAAACAAGGAATGCAATTCCCAAGGTAGATCGGGACAAAAGGACAGTCTAGACCTAGGTTTCAAGGCATGGGCGATCCAAATCCACAAAAATCTCCAACACCCACTTCCTAGAAGTGGTCCAACTCAAAATTCCCAAGGGGTGCGACTTTCTCAAGGCGAGGCAAAAAGTGGTTTTGGTGGACCAAACCAAGTCCAATGGCCACCAAAATGTAGATCCGGGATGCTAGTACCCCGATCTATGCATGTTCAAAGTTTCAAATGAATCCAATGGGTAGATCTTAGTAGATCTAAGTTTTTAGTTACCAATGAAATCAAAGGGGGTTTCAACCCCTCAAAACATGGAGAGATGTCCACAAGGTAGTTTTCACCAAAGTAAGGACATGGGTTTAGGTTATCAAGTGTCTAGATGCCAAATCATGTGAGATCTCACCTACCCATGTGCTAGATCTAGCCCAACAAGCCTCTCTCAAGGAAGTGCGCTTTAGGTCAAGGAGAGCTTTTTATCTTAGAAAATGGATCAATTCTTAGCCAATCACCACCAAACTATAGATCCAACTAGGGGTGGATGCTATAGAGGTGGGTTTTCAATATCTTTTCAAAATGAGGGCTAGATCTAAGTAGATCTAAGAAATACCAAAAATTGGGGTTTTGATTTAATTAGGGTTTTATGACCAATGGAGATAGAATGGATGAAAGAGGCACATACCTTGTAGATCTTACCTCAATTTGCTTATGGCCACCTTGCAAGTTGATAGCATTCTCCTATGTTTATATTCAAGAGTGAGATCCAAGTGCTCCAACCAAATCTCCCTTCTCCAAGATAGCCAAATCGTCCTCCTCCTACAAGACAAGATCAAAGAAACAAGTCAAGCAAGATGATTATGAAAATGGTAGAAAGATGTAATAGAAAGCATCAACTATGTCACGAAGATACAATAATGATACTCCCTGTCACAAGATCAACCCAAGAGAGAATATGTGGATCCCTCCAACAATAACCCTCCAAAAGTCGCCCTCCTCTCTCCAATTCGACTTTCCTGTCAAAAGGTTAGCAAAAATACATAGATCCACAATGATACATAGAAGAGATACTTTATATTCAATATGCAAGAGAATCCACAAGCCAAGAGAGATGTGCTCCACAAAAAATCTTCTATTCCAATATTCCAGAGCTCCAAAGGTGAGCTATACAATGGGGGGTCTCCTCCTTATATAGGATAATAAAGACCAAAACCCTATACCACTCTACAATACTACATCAAATGAGTGGTTGAGATTATAAGATCTCATCATACAATCAATGGCTAGGATGAATCCATAACAATATAACACATGGATCACTCAACATAACAATAGCGCCCTCACTAAGTGGTACAATGGAGGGTGACGTCATCCCTCAAGAGGGGTATAAAGTACAATAATCCATCTCATGATGACTAGGACATGATAAGATAAGCACATGGTGGGGCTAGGAGGTATAAATCCTTGCTAGCTCACCCCAAGGCACAATAAAATAATAAAATATGTCCAATATAATGATAATGACCAAAACTGTCCTCAGAATCCATGACAGTCGAGCAGTAAATGTCCTCCTGTGATCAATCTGGAGATACCCACATGGAGAAAACTGACTGGAAGATAGTGAGATCACCCTGGAAGACCTCTGTGAAAACCAAATGCCAAAACCTTGCCTCAATTGCCCAAATCGATTTCCTCAGTGACCACTTTATCCCATTTTTTAACTGCCTCGGGAACTGTGAAAGTGCCAAAACTGCCTCCTAGAGTGCTAGCGCTGTCAATCTGAGCCCACCAGGCTCTCCGGGAGGGGGGATAAATGGTAATAACAAGTGGCTGGACCACCCCCTCCATCATCAGCGCCCTAGGTGAATTGGCCTCTCGGGGCCCCTGCTGCTCAGGCTGGGAAATCAGCCCCAAATCTGGTCAACAAGTGTAAAACTGCATCAATCACTGTCAGAAGTTCCCGGAACTGAAAGATAAGTGTCTCAATGGATCCAGAAGACCCAAATCCACTAGGAATGAGTACTCATACACCCTGGGTTGCCCTAATGGGCCAGCTGTAGGGTCCACCATATATGGACAATGTATAATCTGCTGATCTGTAATGATAATAACCTGCTGAACTGGATCAAACATCATCTGTATCATATGTCCATCATATGATATCATCATCAAACATGTGGGACCATAACTCATCATCAATAATCATCCATACATGGTCCACATCATCACGGATCCCAAGAATATATATAATCAAAGATAAATCACATCAGTAGACTAAGACAATGCTTCTTTAATCATTCCATAGCTAAGCTCAAAGTACAAATTCCATTCAGTGGCATTAATTATTTTAACATATTCCGTTGTTATATAAAAATTACTTGCACCATAGTTCAAATGACAAACTCACCCATTGGACATGGTCAAACTGCTAGTGAAGGATGAAGGCTAGTAGCAAGGTTGGGCCAAGGGTGTGACTTGTCTAACTCAACTCAAAAATACTTTGGACTGGGAGAGGGGGAAGCTACAAACTCTGTGTTGGACAAAAGAACACGGGGGATGGCTGTGCCTCACAGATGGATAAGTTGTTTAGAGAGTGCTTATTCAACTTAGGCATCATGTCTACATCAAGTTGATCCAAGTTCATTAGGATCATTCAATTTATTTCCATGGCCTTTTTTTTGGCCTACATAACCCTTCGGATTTCAGATGTGCTGAGAAGCACAACTAGTTGCAGCTTGCATCCAGGGCATGTTTTTCATATTTTCACAAGGTCAGCAATTGTTTAGATATAGCTTTTAAGAACTATTGCTTTTTGGACCTTTCTTATACTCTTCGAGGAGTATTTTTAGCTTTTCATTGCTCTTGCCCCTTTTTTTTGTTTCCATGGGCGAATTCATTTAGTTTCCACAGGTAGAACATGAGCTTTCAGTTTTAGCCAACAACATCTCAAGTGACTAGGGGGAGTTCGAGCCAATGCCAAACATCGGGACAACCGACCAGAATGATTTAGGCCTACAATCCAACTTACCAAAGGCAAGTTCTGTCACCAACTCAGAGCCGAGACACTGAATAAACAGGGATGCGGTCCAAACACAGAGGTAGAAAAATAGGGAAGTCCTCAGTACCAGGAAGTCAAATGAGACAAGTCAGGGTTTAAAGTCAAACAGGAAGGTCATGTATGGATGGAGACAAGTGGATATGGAGCCTACACTAGCAGACAACAGGTGTCGGGAAAGACCATGTCTATGTAAGGTGAAATACCAGTAAGTTTTGTTAGATGACCTAAAAGCGCAAGCAATTGTCCATTTTAAGGTTTACAGTTCATTTTAAATAGTTTGCCACATCAGGAATAATATACCAAGCACATGCTATAATCATGACTAAATCAACAAGCTAATAATCCACTGTCAGTGAGAACATATCCCTAGATCATACAACATCATCATAATAGCAATCATCATGCATCATCTGAAACACTGCTGAAGTACATCTCTAGGCACTGAACTGAAACTGTAATGGGATAAGTGGTCACATCAGTCATCCAATCTGAACTCTCAAGGCTCAGCCTTGACACAAGGTCATATACAAATCTGAATAATATACTGCTCTGATCATGAGTGATCCATAATATATAGCCATGCTCTGGAATAATGTAAGCTCTGGAATGTGCAGATATCTGCTGTACAAGAATAGTAGCCCTGCTACTATGGTGTGATAACAGTACTGTCACCTGAATCCCAGCTCCTCCGTTTAGGCTAACTCCTAACGAAGCCAAGGGCGGAAGTCCCTACAAAGAGTTTACTATGGTTCAATGTGGTTTAATGTTTTTAGTGTATGGTGATGCGGATGAGTGTTGTTTAGGAGTTTTAAAGATGAAAGATCACAAATTTACTTCAAATAAAACACAAGGTAAAATGAAATCCATGTTGCAAAACAGTATATAAAAGACTTTGCGAAAATAAGAAGCATCCACTGATAGATAAGTTCTGAACATAAAATTCAATGGACAAATGGCCCAATTTAATTAAAGCATAAATATAAAATGATCAGTGCCAAAATGGAGTCAAACAAGTGTAGTGTTTGGGGATGCTGAAATGCAAGTCTCAATAGTAGCTGTTCGTGAGATCGTTGTGCAAATTATCTTGGTAAATTAAAAGTTTTAATGGTCTTGATTATTAGGCTAAGAACAACAAGGTAAGCAAAAGACCAGAAAGGTATACTTTCAGTGGCTTCCCCTTCTGATGGTATGTCAGTCCGCCCAGATGTTAAGGAGTAAGTGTCTAAAGACTTAACTACTCCGATGTCTAGACAGCGGAAACTTCCAGCCCCACCAGGTTTAGGAACTTTGCCCACTGTCTGAGTATGTCTCAAAAAAGCAACGCCGGTTCGTTGGTTGTGGGGGTGAAAAATTTATTATGTTATCGAAAATTATCAAATCCAACACCTTTCTGAGTACTAGCTCAACCTTTTCAGGTTGGAAGAGCATACGGGTGTTGAATAGCAACCAAGATAAATTATTACGGGGGTGTGAGTTGGAAGTTTTTATTATTAGAACAAAATATTCAACTCTCCTATAGAGAGCGCTCTTGACTTTTTCTTATGACAAGGTTCAAGAGACTTAGCTATTCTATATGCCTAATGTAGGGAAAATGCAATTTTACTATGCTCTCCGACAGAGAGTGTTCTTGACTTGGGTTATTGCAAGTTCAAAAGGCTTTGTTCTTTATTAAAATAGAGACAGTTTGTACGCAAAGAAAAAACACGTTTTCCAAAGTAAACAAGTAACGAAAGGAAAAACAAATGGGAGAGAAAAATCAAGGCCAAATTGAGTAACAAACCAAGAAATAAACAAACAAGGTGGGATCAACCTTGGAACAAGGTGATCACTAGAACCACCAGTCCTTGATACCTTCCAGCTAGCTAAATGTCGACAAGGAGTCTAATGGGGATAGAGAAGCTACCACAAAACAATGTGGCCGTTGGGATGAAATACCAAGGTTGCTATCTCAAGTCAAGACTTGGAAATGGAAATTATTCTAAGTACAAAAAATGAAATTTAATCTAGAAAATTTGTACAAGTCTAACTAAAGCATTCATGAAACAGTCTTCTCCAAATGGGGAAGGAGAAACAAAGTGTGGGAGGCCTTATCCCACCTAGCCTTTTTATTAACTGAGTTACAAGTGCCTTTGGGAATGAAACCCTTACAAGGTCTTTTGAGAGAAATAAAACAACTATGGAAACAATACTTAGAAGCCCTTAATGGCTTTTACAAAGAAGAGCGTATATAATTTCTCTTATTGGTTCAAGTCTTCTCCTTGGGTTATAATTTTGATCTTCTTTGAGTCTTGTTTTCACAAATATTTCTTCTCCTTCAAAGAACATGTTATCACCTAAACTGTAGTTACCCCTGTGGATGTATCCATTAATGGATGGCAATAGGGAAGGGAAACTCAAAAGGTGCAACCACGATCACCTCGACCTCCAATAGATGGCTGTCACGCCAGTCGAGGCAACCTTCAATTTATGTTATCTAGCCCAGACAACAAAGGGGGAGACCCGATCTACTCCCGACAGGAGAGATCAAAACCAAGACACGAAATCAAGTTAATTCTAAGTGAAGTAAGGTGTATGGTTTATCCTAGACCTAAGGATGAAGTCACAAGACAAGTGAGGGGTTCAATGAGTATAGCTTTCGTTCATTGTTGATGTAAGAGTGACTTATAATATTTAAAGATAAGATCCAGGATTATAGTACTAGTCAATGTGAGAAAATCCACTGCCTTGGGAACCGTGTCCAATGCAGGGTAGTTTAGGGGTTGAATTGGGGCTAACTAGTACAAGCGACAAGCTTGATCATGAAGTATGAGGACATCAAAGGGTTTAGTCCACCACACAAGGGTCAGACCACAAGTTAATCCAACAATCTAGGAAAGTCAAATTGACTTGGAGAGAGACCAGTGCCTTGGGAATTGGGATAATGGAGTCAAAGTGATAGTAAGTGTCCCTACTCAGACTTAGAAGTTCATTATTCATACTCATTGGTTTTACCCTCCTTAGGGAGAATAGAGGTGATCATTCCACCATACCTTGGCTTGCTAGTGTTGGCTCCATTATTCATTGTCTTCATCCATCCATGACCTACCTTTTAGTTTATTACCCTGACTTACTACTTGACTAGTGGCATGGAGGACTTTTCCCCACTGTAGCCTCTGTATTGGATGAGCTTCCCTGTTTATTGTGTCTCGGCTCTGAGTTGGTGACAAAACTTTCCTATGGTGAGTTGGATTTCCTTGTGAATTCCCCCTAGTCACTAAAGTTGTGTTGGCTAAACCTGAAACTTGTAGTGCTACCATGAATACAAAATCTGGAAAATGAAATGTTATATCTTGTATGAAAAGCCCATTCATGCAATGTGTTTTTAAACACACATGAATGAAAGGCAAGCCAAATGAAAATGGCTATGAAATAAAATGTTATATCTTTTGTGAAATGTAAAATACCTAGGTAAACAAGCTGTCTGTGACACACCTAGAAGTGCTCAGGTAAAAAAGTCCCTTAAAAACACACCTGCAGCAAAAAGCCTAACTAAATGTAAATCTATGCAATGTGTTTATTAACAAACATAGATCAAAGGCTGTGGAAACTTCAGGCCCAAAAAGAAATGGAACTTAAATGCTATATCAAAACAATTGCTGGCCTCATTTGTATTATGGATTGTGCGTATCTGTTAAAGGTGAATAAATACTCTTTGAACAACTTATCCATTTGTGAGACACCGCCATTCCCTGTGTTGCTGCTCATTTAGTATATGCTATGGTGTGTATTCCCTTTCCCATGTCCAAAGTGTCACAATGTTGAGTCAGTAAGTCATCCCTTGGCCTAGCCAGTTTATTTTAAGCCTTCACCCTTCACTAGCAAATTGATCACAACTATGAAGTGAGTATGGTCTTGAAAGTCTAGTCCGAGTCATAATAATAATTAATGAAATTATATATTTGTTGGTAGATCGCCAGTAATGACTGCTACTTGTTATAATTGCTATTTGAATGAATTGTAGAGCATGCATTAACCTCTGACACTTTGCAGCAGCTTCCGATGATATTTTGAGTTATATTTGGTCATGTTGACCTGGTCAAGCCCAGTTTGACCAAGGTCAGCCACAAGACATGAGATGGTTGGACCTTGTGATGATACAGATAGATGATATATGGTTTATGTACATGTACATGATGGTTCTATGCATCAGATACAGGTTTATGATGATGATTTATGGTTCACAGCATTATTTGATCATTTACAGATTATTATTATTTCACTTGTTCGGGCATATTGGATATATTATATGATCATGCAAAGATCCATATGGTGTATGAGTACACATCTTGGATATATTTGGACCTTCTGAGTCCAATGAGACAGTCTACTTTCAGTTCCGGACAGTTACAGTGATTATTGAGCCTCAGTAGGCTATCCTAGTGCAGTTTTGGTCTGTTAGAGCAGAGATGGATTTTATTTGGTTCACCTAGGGTGCTGTGCATGGAGGGGGTGGTCCAACCACTTGTTTTTACCATATTACCCCCCTCCCAGACACACTGGTGCCCTCACCTTGACAGCGCAAGCACTCTAGGAGGCAGTTTGGGCAGTTTCACGCTTCCCGAGGCAGTTCAGAATCGGTAGAAATGGCTACAGAGGAATTCGATTTGGGCTACTGAGGAAAATGTTTGGCATGGGATGATCAGTGATGATGAGTGGGATGTCTTCCACACCTTCTCCAGCAGTTTCAGCTTCATCGAGACCCACATCCATCACTTATGGCATTTTCTGATGATTTTTGGAGCCTCCTAAGACTCACGATTTGGTACTTTGATGACTATTTTATTATTATTGTGCTATGGGGATTGACCAAGGGGGTCTAAAATTACCCCTTGGACCCACCATGAGCTAGTTGTTATATTTTGTCATCATGATTTGGTGGGATCCCCTCTCCTAGGGCGATTTTGTCCACTTATTGTTATATTTTATTAAAGATCCATGTATTTTATTGTTGAGCTCATCTTAACCATTGATTAGATCTTTTGATCTTTTAATCTTAGCCACTCATTCAAAAAGTGGTTAGATTGTGGATTCTCTCCCTCCTATTTAAAGGAGAGAGCTTCTCATTGTAAAGGGGACTTGTGGCTCTAGATTATTGGAATAGAAAATTATTATTGCATCTATCTCCAAGTGTTGTAGTGAATGTTTTTGGTGTTCGTTCATTGATTCTTCCTTTGCACTGAGTTATTGGAGATCTTGTTTTGCCATATTTTCGTACCATCTTTTTGCATCTACAGGTGGAGGTCGAATTCATCTAAGGAGGACGTATTGGTAGGGGAGTACCCTCCCTACTTCTTCTTTGAGTTTCTTCGTCGGTAACAGGGAGTATTACTGTCCCAGGACCTTCTATTTCATGTTACTATTGCACTTCGCTTGTATTTCCTCCATACTTGACCTTTCTGATTGAAATCACTTTCCTTGGATTGACAGGTAGAGGAGGTCGCACTTGTGGGCTAGGGCATCATTCCGGCAAGCAAAATCATCAATCTTTCATTTGATCTCTGCGGGATTCTTCCTCAACAACAAGGCATCTCATTCAAATCACTCAGGTATGATCTCAAGGTAATTTCTTTCCATGATCTATCCACTTGTCTAAAATATTTCAAACCCTAATTAATCAAAACCCCATTGTTACATTTTCTTAGATCTACTGAGATCTAGTGGGTTGTTGGGTATAATATTGAAAACCCACCTCTATAGTATCCACGGCATCCCGGATCTATAGTTTGGTGAGGATTGGCTTTCATTCGATCCCCTTCCCAAGCCAACTTGGCTTCCCCAAGTGAGGGTGCACTTCTTGGAGAGTTGAGTTGACCTAGATCTAGTTGATGGGTAGTTGAGTTTTTAATTGATTCATGATCTACACATCCTAAAACCTACCCCTGGACTCTTACTTTGGCAATTTCTACCTTGTGGGCCCTATTTCACATTTTAAGGGATTTAATCCCCATTTTGGACCACTTGGTATCTTCAAACTCAGATCTAGTTGTTATCAACTGATTTGTACAATAGTTGAAACCTTATTGAGCCGCCAGTGTTGGAACACATCAGTGTTCACTTCCAGAGTATCTGGGTTTCATATTTTTGGGTCTAGCCAGTTTTGGCTAGCCGATTTTGTTTTTGAGTCGACATGACCATGGCCCCATGGGGGTTTGTATCAAAGTGTGCTAGTAGGGTCTGAGTGGCTCGGTTCCCATGACTGGATTAAACAACTAAGGTATTCCAGGGAGTTTTTTCACCGTCAGATTATACTTTGCTTTAAGCGAAATATAATCTCTTGGTTTTTCTCCCGCTTCCTCCAAAGCTGGAATGCCCGATTTTGGAAATTTGGCCATGGGGGGTTATTAGGGTCCAACTATAATATATAAACCTACTAGACACTATTAGAATAGGTTTTGGTCATGTCCTAGGTCTCTAGGACCCCCAGAAAAAATTTCGAAAAAATTTTACCGGACGCGTCGAAATTGGGGTTTTTAATTTTTAATTATTTTTTAAATTTTAATTAAATTTCTCTATAGTTTAAATAGAGAAATTTGAGTGTGTAATATGTTAGTCATCCGGGGTCCGAACTTAGTGTTTGATGGCTCGTTTCATAAGCCAAAAATCACACATGACCCATGGAGCAGCTAAACCCAACTTTCAGATGTCGATTCAGCCTCATAATTAATATTTTCTCTGAAAAGTCATTTACCGAGAAATTATTAATTAAAATAATAAAATTGAATATTTTGGAGATAATCCAAATCCCTCCAAAATTAATCAATTTGATTAAAATAAAAGGCTAAATGACATGGCAATGAGCATTTAGGAAGATTCCAATCAACTCCAAGCCTATCCAGTCATCCATCCAGTCACTAGAAGTTTATCCTTTCAAACAAATTCGCCCTCCTTCATGAAAAAATCGATTTAATGATGTGTCACTTGATGTATGGGTTGGTGGCTTGCAATTAAAGCTTGAAGTAAGCGCCCTCATGACTCACCCTAATCCAAAGCTTGGCTCCTTTCATGGATTCGAGTTACACCTACCTATTACCATGTGTCTTCACCTCAACCCACTCGCATATCCTACCAAGCTCACGTCAATCTCTTTCAAACTCGAGTTTAAGCCTTGTGTAATGTGATGATTGGTGTCCAAACTCCACCCATGCGAATTAGCACCTACTACACGCCATTTTCCATCCCCATGCTAACTCGCCCTTCCACCTGCCTCCATCACATCCAACTTGCATCTCCCACATGGATCACGCCCTTCCTTGTTGTAGATTGCCCATTCGTTGGATGATACTTCCCATGCCATCTACCAAGTCGAGTTTGCCACATGCCCATTCCTACCAACCTCAAACTCGACTCTAACCTGTGATTGTTTTCCAAGCCACTAATTGATTGAGATTCGACCTCCATGCTCATTACTAATTCGACCTAGGGTTTAGGCTTAGGTTTAGAGTGTGTTTTATTATAAAGAGAGGCCCATTTGGGTTGTTATCTCATGGATATTTTGGGCAAACTTACTCTGCCAATTTGTAATTGTGATTTAGCTTCTTGCTATTTGAAATAAATTCGACTTTGGAGGTCATATTGATGTGCACATTGGTCCATGAGAAATTGTTGATGCTTAAATGAGGTGATGTTGTTCCATTAATGCTATTTCATATATACTTGTTTGATCATTCTAGCTTAGAAGTCATTTTTATGTCCATGGAATGAATATTTGCTTTCAATTTATTCATTTATGCTTGGTTAATTGAGATCTAGAAGTCGCAAAAAGTAATCGGTTATACTCATGCTCTTCTTGCCCTTTTTTGACTAATCATACTAGACTTGATTAAATCATTGTTGAAGTGGTTTAGTTTTGCAGATCTCCTAGGTACAAAGTGGGACCTTGAGCTTGGTTGCTTCTTCTTCCCCTTTGTCATTATTTTGTTAACCTTTGTGCATTTCAGGTATCTTCAAAGATCGTTTCGTGTTTCAAGAAATTGAGCTTGAGAGGTTCCATAAAGATCCATCCACATTTTTCAAAGGTTAAAATTGGTTACCTTGGTCCTAAAAGGCTCTCTCTTCAAGCCTTATCATTTGCTCCTTGATCTCTTTTTTCCATTGATTTGCTAGGCCTATCCTCTCAATAGTTTTTCCTACCCTATTCCCATTCTCCCTACTCCTTTCATTCGTCCTCCTTGTCCTAGTTTTGCCTCGCTTCCATTTATCTTTGTCTTTTTTGCCTCTCCCTCCATTCGCCTTTCTTCCTTGTGCATTCGTTTTTTCCCTCTTAGGGCTCCTCTCGTCCTCCCCTTCTAGCCTATCTCTTCCTCTCGTCTCACCCTAGTTCCTTCCTTCACCTCTCTTTGTCTTTTGCCCTTTAGGTAGCTCCTTCACCCCTTCTCGTCCATCCTCTCTAGTGCCCTAAAAACATTACAAAACAGACAAAAAACGTTAGTGTGGTTAGTGGTTAGAAGCTAGCTAGTAGCTCTATCTATCTTTGCATTTTTGCTAATAGTCTCACACACTTGAGAAGATAAACACTTAGGCATTCTTTTTTTAGATCTTATATTAGGAATCTAGTTCTTGCATGTTAAGTAGTTTATTTGAACATATAGGGAAGTGATAGTTTGCAGATAGCTTGTAGTTGTTTACAATCTTTTACATTTTTCAAAAGATAGAATTTTTGCACAAAAAATATTTCAATTTTTATACTTTAGATCTCTTTTCTAGTACATTTTAAGAGTTTGTTGTTCGCTGGTCCGTTTCGCCGTAGTTAAGATTTCATGCTAAAATCTCATGCATTTTTCATCTTAGAGTAAAATTTTTGAATCTAGACTTAACTAGTTTCAATTTTGGATTTATTTTTGCTAATGGTTAATGGGTGCCTTGTTGAGATGTTTTGAACTTGTGTAGGTCATTTGAGAGAGAGATATTTGATAAGATCTTGAAACAAAGAATCAAAGCAAAGCAAAGTGAAGGATCCATGAAAATGACTTAAACTTGATATACTTATCCTTTGTAATAGCAAGTAAAACTTGTTTCTTCTTCAATTTTTCCAAGTATTACATATCTCCCAAAAGACCTTGCAAGGTTGTAAACCCAAGGCATTTGTAATCACTTAATAAAAGTTTCAAGTGGAGGAGGCCTCCACTTTTTGGTTTTCTTCCCCATTTGGGGAAGAGTGTTGGGTCTTGTGGTTTGGTTTAGCTTAGATTTGTGGTTTCATGCTCTTAGATTAGTCTTTTGCTTCAATAAGTCACTTTTATCTTCCATATTTACTTACCCCCATGCTCTCCCGAGTAGGGTCTTTGACCTGAAAGAGATTCTTGGGTAGTTTAGTTTTATTTTTTGCATCTACTATTATCTTGTCTCTCTTCCAAAGCCTTCGATCGGAAGTTGTATCCTTGAGATTTTGTCTCAAGGGCAGGACCACATAATTTGTGGTTACTCTTCCTTCCTCGTCGGTTTCCTTGGCAGAGCTTTCAGCTAGCTGGAGGTTCTCAAGTGCAGGCGGTTCTAGTGGTTGATCTTGTTCGGAGATCAATCCCACCTATTAGTTTAAATCTTGTGAAGTAGAACACTAGTTTGAGCTTAGTTTTTTTTCATTTGGCAAAGTAGCTTTTGTTAAGCATTTAATTCATATCTTTCAAGCTCATTAAGTGGATTTATCTTTTAAAGTTGATTTATTGCTTTTACAACACAACTACTTTCTCTTTCTTTAAAATAAACCAAAGTCTCTTGAACTTGGCCAAATCCAAGTCAAGAGCACCCTATGTCGGAGGGCATTTTAGTTGTGCATTTTCCCTGCATTAGGCATTTTAAGCTTAGCAAGTCTCTTGAACTTTGATCATAAGATCAAGTCAAGAGCACTCTTTGTCGGAGAGTTGAACAGGGTTCTCTAATAATAAAATTTTCCACTCATACACCCCTTAATTAATTTATCTTGGTTTCTGTCCTACACCCGTATGCTCTGCCAACCGGAAACGGTTGGGCTAGTACTCAGAAAGGTGGAAGACTTGTTAATTTACAAGTGAAAATCTAATTAAAACTTTCACCCCCATAACCAACGAACCGGCGTTGTCATAAAGTATTTTAATCAGTTCTCAGGGGAGGCGCCGGACCGCCTGTTACCAACTTTTTGTACCATAGTTGGATTTTCTGGAGAGCCGCCATTTGAAAAACATAATGAATGTTTGATTCCAGTGTATCAGATGATCCAGCATTTTGTAGCTAGCCAGTTGTGGTTAGCTTGTTTTGTTTTTTGAGTCAACATGACCATGGCCCCATGGGGGTTTGTAATAAAAGTGTGCTAGTAGGATCTGAGTGCCTCGGTTTCTCATGACTGGATTAAGCAACTAAGGTATTCCAAGGAGTTTTTTCCCTTGTCAATTATGCTTTGCTTAAGGCGAGGTATAATCGATGAGGTTTTCTCCCGCTCCTCCAAAGCTGGAATGCCCGATTTTGAAAATTTGGCCATGGGGGGTTATTAGAGGCCAACTAATGTATATAAGCCTACTAGACACTGTTAGAATAGGTGTCGGTCATGTCCTAGGTCCATAAAACCCTCAGAAAAAATTTCGAAAAATTTTTACCGGGTCCATCGAAATTTGGGTTTTATTTATTTTTTAAATTTAATAAATTTCTCTGTAGTTTAAATAGAGAAATAATAATTTGTAATATGTCAGTCATCCGGGGTCCGAACTTAGTGTTTGATGGCTCGTTTCATAAGCCAAAAATCACACATGACCCATGGAGCAGCTAAACCCAACTTTCAGATATCAATTCAGCCCCGTAATTAATATTTTCTCTGAAAAGTCATTTACAGAGAAATTATTAATTAAAATAATAAAATTGATTATTTTTTAGATAATCCAATTCTCTCCAAAATTAATCAAGTTGATTAAAATAAAGGGCTAAATGACATGGCAATGAGCATTTAGGAAGATTCCAATCAACTCCAAGTCCATCCAGTCATCCATCCAGTCCCCAAAAGGTTATCCACTTGAGCAAACTCGCCCTCCTCATGCAAAACTCGAGTTGGATGTGTTGTAAGTTGATGATTGGGTGGTAGTTTGCATTAAAGCCTAAGGTAGGCGCCCTCATGACTCACCAATCAATCCAAAGCTTGGCTCCTTGTTGAGACTCGAGTTCCACCTACCACTTCCACATGTTCCACACAAGCAACTCGCATATCCCTTTAATTCCTCACGTCAACCTCATTTAAGCTCGAGTTTTGCCTTGTTGTAACTCGTTTATTGGATTGTGATCACCCATACCTACCCCTAGAGCCGAGCTATGCCACCCATGCGAATTTAACCTACCGCATTACACTTGTTTCTCCATCCTCCAACTCGCACCTTCCTTCATCATCACGTCCACCTACCATACCTCACGTGGATCCTTTTTGGAGGACTTTTATTAGTTGTTTATATGTCTAAACTTACCACCCAAGTCGATTTTGCCACATATCTAGTCACACCTACCACACAAACTTGACTTTGTCTATTGTCTATTGCTCCAAGCCTTTGTTGATTGGAATTCGACCTCCATGCCATTGCCAAATTTGACCTAGGGTTTAGCTTATTGGTTTTAGTATAAAGAGAGGCCCATTAGGGGCTATTATCTCATGGATTTTTGTGCATCGAAACTCTGATAAAATTGTAAACGCTTTTAATTGAGAATAAAGTTGAGACTTTGGAGGTCAAAAACATGGAGGCTCTTGATGTGCTTTGCTTCACTTGATATTGAGGTGATATTGTTTTACATTTCATTTGAGGATCTTAAGTTGTAGAACATGTTCATGATGGCTAACAATCTAGCACAAGTAGCATGTATCTAGATCTTTTCACTTAAATGTTTTGTTTCAATTATATTATTCATGCTTAAGGTTATTGCAGGTATATCTTCACTCCACAAACGAGACCAAAGGAGCTTTAATTTTTTTTTATTTGAGAAACAAAGAGAGTTAGATCTTCTCCATCAAGCTTTTAAAATACAATTTTGGTGACTTGTTACTATAGGCTTACATCTCTTCTAGCCTTCTACTTTGCTCCTTGAGTTTTTGTTTTGAATTGCTAAGCCATTTCTAGCCCCTCTAGCCTTGATCCAGGATTGTTCTTGTTTTCAAGCCATAGATTAGTTTGCCATAAGGTTGAAGTTCCTTCAACCTTGGAGAATAACTTGGGATTTGTTCCCTTGTGCTCTCTTCAACACTCGTTGTCGGCGTATCACCGGTTAACCGGAGGATTTCCAAGGCGGTGTTTTACCATCCCAAGTGTTCCACTTGAAGCCCTTGCCCTAGATCTGCTTCCCCATAGGTTTGTTTTCATCCTAGATTTCGTCCCACTTCATTTTTGCCTTCCTAGCTTGCATTCGTCCCTCCTTATCTTCTCCCATTTTTTCCTCCTCTCTTCCAAGCCTCTCCTTCTCCATTCGCCCTTCTCCTCTTGTGCTCTCGTCTTACCTCCTTTAGCACCCATTTAACCCTTAAGTCCCCTCTCGTCCATCCTTGTTTCCCACCTTTCATTACCTTTCGTTTTGTTCCTTAAACATAAACAAAACAAACAACAAAAATAACAAGTTAGTAAGTAGTTAGTGTAATTTTTATGCTTACTTAGTTGTTAGTCATTTGTTTAAGATCTCAAATTGTTAGCTAGTAGTTTTTCTTTGGAGGGTTTATGGTTAGATCTCTTTTATACAATCAAAATTTATGCATTGAAAGTTTGAGTTAGGCATATCAAAGGGTCATTTAGGGCTTGCATTTAGTCTTTTTCCTTTGAGTTTTGTAGTTCCATTTCAAAGTAGGAAAGTCGGCATATAGGATAGTGTAAAATTTTATGGTTGCATTCTCATTCCCACCGTATTTTGGGGCATTTTAGCTCGCTGGTCCTGTTATCAACTGATTTGTACAAATAGTTGAAACCTTATTGAGCCGCCAGTGTTGGAACACATCAGTGTTCACTTCCAGAGTATCTGGGTTTCATTGTATTTGGGTCTAGCCAGTTTTGGCTAGCCGGTTTTGTTTTTGAGTCGACATGACCATGGCCCCATGGGGGTTTGTATCAAAGTGTGCTAGTAGGGTCTGAGTGGCTCGGTTCCCCATGACTGGATTAAACAACTAAGGTATTCCAGGGATTTTTTCACCGTCAGATTATACTTTGCTTCAGGCGAAATATAATCTCTTGGTTTTTCTCCCGCTTCCTCCAAAGCTGGAATGCCCGATTTTGGAAATTTGGCCATGGGGGGTTATTAGAGTCCAACTATAATGTATAAACCTACTAGACACTATTAGAATAGGTTTTGGTCATGTCCTAAGTCTCTAGGACCCCCAGAAAAAATTTCGAAAAATTTTTACCGGACGCGTCGAAATTCGGGTTTTTAATTTTTTAATTATTTTTAAATTTTAATTAAATTTCTCTATAGTTTAAATAGAGAAATTTGGGTCTGTAATTATGTCAGTCACGCGGGGTCCGAATTTAGTGTTTGATGGCTCGATTCATAAGCCAAAAATCACACATGACCCGTGGAGCAGCTAAACCCAACTTTCGGATGTCAATTCAGCCTCATAATTAATATTTCCTCTGAAAAGTCATTTACAGAGAAATTATTAATTAAAATAATAAAATTGATTATTTTGGAGATAATCCAAATCTCTCCAAAATTAATCAATTTGATTAAAATAAAAGGCTAAATGACATGGCAATGAGCATTTAGGAAGATTCCAATCAACTCCAAGCCCACCCAGTCATCCATCCAGTCACCAGCAAAGGATCTTCTTGAGCAAATTCGCCCTCCTTCATGAGAAAATCGATTTATTGATGTGTCAGTTCATGATTGGGTTGGTGGCTTGCATTTAAAGCTTGAGGTAGGCGCCCTATGACTCACCTTATCCACCATAGCTTGGCTCCTTGTGTGATTCGAGTTACACCTACCTATTACCACGTGTCTCCCTCACAAACTAGCCCGCATATCCTACCTTCCTCACGTCAATCTTCATCAAAGTCGAGTTTAGGCTTTGTTGGAGTTTGTTGGTTGGTTAGTGACTGTTCCCATGCAATCACGAGTGGTATTGGCTCCTTCCAAAGTCGAGTTTGCACCCACTACTCTCCACTTGTCTCCACACAACCCACTCGCATATCTACTAGATGCTCACGTCAATCCTCTTGTGCAATCACGTGGAGCTTAGTTAGGGCGTTCTTATTGGTCACATCTCATTGATTGACTTGGCTCCCATCTAAGTTTCGAGTTAGTGCCTACCCTTTGCCACTTGCCATCCACCAAGCAACTCGTGGATCTCCACATGGATCACGCCCTTCTTGTTGTAGCTTGCCCATTCGCTGGTTGATGTTTCCCATGCCTCCTACCACTCGAATTTGCCACCTATTCGCCCATGCCTACCACAAATTCGACTTTAGCATTGTCTATTGCTCCAAGCCTTTGTTGATTGGAATTCGACCTCCATGCCATTGCCAAATTCGACCTAGGGTTTAGCTTATTGGTTTTAGTATAAAGAGAGGCCCATTAGGGGCTATTATCTCATGGATATTTTGGGCAAACTTACTCTGCCAATTTGTAATTGTGATTTAGCTTCTTGCTATTGGAAATAAATTCGACTTTGGAGGTCATATTGATGTGCACATTTGGTCCATGAGAAATTGTTGATGCTTAAATGAGGTGATGTTGTTCCATTAATGCTATTTCATATATACTTGTTTGATCATTCTAGCTTAGAAGTCATTTTTATGTCCATGGAATGAATATTTGTTTTGTCAATTTATTCATTTATGCTTGGTTATTTGAGATCTAGAAGTAGAAAAAAGTAATCGGTTATACTCATGCTCTTCTTGCCCTTTTTTGACTAATCATACTAGACTTGATCAAATCAGTGTTGAAGTGGTTTAGTGTTGCAGATCTCCAAAGTACAAAGTGGTACCTTGAGCTTGGTTGCTTCTTCTTCCCCTTTGTCTTTATTTTGTTAACCTTTGTGCATTTCAGGTATCTTCAAAAATCGTTTTGTGCTTCAAGAAATTGAGCTTGAGAGGTTCCATAAAGATCCTGTTATCACCTAAACTGTAGTTACCCCTATGGATGGATCCAGTCATGGATGGCAATAGGGAAGGGCAACTCAAAAGGTGCAACCACGATCACCTCGACCTCCAATATATGGTTGTCACGCCAGTCGAGGCAACCTTCGCTTTATGTTATCTAGCCCAGACAACAAAGGGGGAGACCCGATCTACTCCCGACAGGAGAGATCAAAACCAAGACACCAAATCAGGGTTTTTCCAAGTGAAGTTAGGTGTATGGTTTATCCTAGACCTAAAGATGAAGTCACAAGCCAAGTGGGGGTTCAATAAGTATAGCTTTGGTTCATAGTTGATGTGAGAGTGACTTATAATGTTTGAAGTGAGATCTAGGATGAGTGTACTAGTTCAATGTTGGAAAATCCACTGCCTTGGGAACTGTGTCCAATGCAGGGTTGTTTAGGGGTCAGATTGGGGATAACTAGTACATGAGACAAGCTTGACCATGGTTCATGATGTCTTCAAAGGTATAGTTTACCATGCATAGGTCAAACCACAAGTCAATCCAACAATCTAGGAAAGTTGAATTATCTTGGAGAGAAACCAGTGCCTTGGGAATTGGGAAGTGGAGTCAAAGTGGGGTTGACTTATGGTTTAGGACTCCTACAACATGAGACAAGTGGGCAATAGAGGTCTTGATGGTTGAATGTGTCTAGATCTAGGTTTGACCCAAGTGGACCACAATCCCTTAAAACAAGGAATGCTATCCCCAAGGCAAGATTTGACAAAGTGATAGTCTAGACCTAGGTTTTGAATTATTCCGGTTTCAGATCTGCAATAATCTCAAGTACCCAGTTCCTAGAAGTGAGTGAACTCACTTCTCCAAGGTGGTGCGACTTTACCCAAGGAGGCTGAAAGTGGGGTTTAGGTGGGTCAAGACAAGTCGGATGGCACCCAAATTTTAGATCCGGGTAGATCAGTCAAGTAGGGGTATGGATCTATAGTTTCACGGTAATCCGATGGCTAGATCTTACTAGATCTGAGTTTAAGTGTTCCAAGTGGTCCAAAGTGGGGTTTAAATCCCTTGAAATGTGGAATAGGGCCCACAAGGTGAATTTCAGAAAAGTGACAACCTGGGTGTATGTTATTTGATGTGTAGATGTCAAATCAAGTGGAATCTCAAACACCCACCACCTAGATCTAGGTCAACTTGCTCAACTAGTGAAGTGCGCCTTGCTTGGGAGAGGCTAAGTTGGTCTGGGAAGGGGATCAAATTGAAGCCAATCCACACCAAACTATAGATCCGGGATGCCTTGGATGCTATAGAGGTGGGTTTTCAGTATTATGCCCAACAACCCACTAGATCTAAGTAGATCTGAGAAAATGTAAAATGGGGGTTTTAAGATATTTAGGGTTTCAACAATTTATGAGCTATGTCAATGGATTGGATAAAGGAAAGAGAAACAAACCTGTGGATCTTACCTGGGTAACCTTGTAGATGCCTTGATGATGATGATCTATGCAAACCCGATCAATTTGAGAAGCTTTGAGATAGTTTCTATGCAAGTCGATTTGGTCCAAGAAGCCAATGCGCCCTCTCTCCTGCACAACAAACGTCAACAATATCAGATTTGATGCATCAAGAGATAAGACTAATGCCACAAAAGAAGTAACAGGAAGATAGCATAGATCACAATGAAGCTAATGATAACCCCCTGATACAAGCGAATGCCAAGAAAGTCGATTTGAAGAAGCCTTGCAAAATCGCCCTTGTTGAAGTCGCCCTCCTGTAGACAAACAATGATTTCCAAAAAAAAGATAGATCTTACCACAATTTCCAAATGCTAGGTTGCAATAGACTTTCCAATCACCATCTAAGAACACCAGATGCAAAGGAGACCACAAGAATTTCCACAAGAATATTTTTCTATACCAATAATCCAAGAGCCAAAGACTCCTTACAATGAGAGGCTCTCTCCTTTAAATAGGAAGGAGAGGCACCAAAACCCTAACCACTTTTTGAATGAGTGGCTAAGATTAGAAGATACAAATGTCTAATCAATGGTTGAGATGAGCTCAACAATATAATACATGGATCACACATAAAATATAATATAAGTGGACAAAATCGCCCTAGAAGAGGGGAATCCCACCAAATCATGATGATGAAATATCATAACAGGCTTATGGTGGGTCCAAGGGGTAATTTTATCCCTCCTTGGTCAATCCCCATAGCACAATAACCAATAAATAATCATGAATGTACCAAATCGTGCCTCCATAGTGAAGTCGTGGTCCTCAAAAGACCTCAAAAAATCCACAGAAAGTGCCATAAGTGATGGATGCGGGCCCCGATGAAGCTGAAACTGCTGGAGAAGGTGTGGAAGACCCCGATCTATCATCACTGATCATCCCATGCCATAACTTTGCCTCAGTAGCCCAAATCGATTTCCTCAATAGCCATTTCTACCAATCCTGAAATGCCTCGGGAAGCGTGAAACTGCCCCAAACAGCCTCCTGGAGTGCTGGCGCTGTCAAGGTGACGACACCAATGTGTCCGGAAGGGGGGTAATATGGTAAAAACAAGTGGCTGGACCACCCCCTTCATCATCAGCGCCCTGGGTCAACCGGATAAAAGTCATCTCTGCTCCGACAGGGCCTCCAACAGACCAAAACTGCACTGGGACAGCCTACTGAGGCTCAATCATCACTGTAAGTGCCCGGAACTGAAAACAAACTGTCCCATTGGACTCAGAAGGTCCAAATCTATCCAAGATGTGTACTCATACACTATATGAGTCTCTGCATGATCAAAGTAAATATCAATATACCGGAACAAGGCCAATAATAATGCGCTGTACATATACAAACACTGCTGTAAACCCAGAATCATCATCATAACCCTGTAGCTGCTGCATAGAATCATCCTGTATGTGTACATAGACCATATATCATCTATCCATATCATCATAAGGTCTAACATCTCATGTCCCATGGTCCTCCATGGTCAAACTAGGTCCAACCAAGACCAAATATAACTCAGTCCATCATCCAAGGCTGCTGAAAAGTATCAAGGTTAATACATGCTTTACAATTTATTCAAATAGCAATTATAACACAGAGTAATCATGACTGGCGATCTAAATCCAAATATATAGTGTCGTTAATTATTATTATTACTCAGACTAGACTTTCAGGATCATACTCACTTCATAGTTGTGATCAATTTGCTAGTGAAGGGTGAAGGCTAAATTAATTTGGCTAGGCTAAGGGATGACTTAACTGTCTCGACTTTGTGACACTTTGGCAAGGGAAAGGGAATACACCATAGTATATACTGAATGAGCAATAACACGGGGAATGACGGTGCCTCACAAATGGATGAGTTGTTTAAAGAGGGTTTATTCACCTTCACAGATGCGCACAATCCATAATACAAATAAGGCCAGCAATTGTTTAGATATAGCATTTAAGTTCCATTGCTTTTTGGGCCTGAAGTTTCCATAGCCTTGATCTATGTGTGTTTACAAACACATTGCATAGATTTACATTTTTTCTTTAGGCTTTCTGCTGCAGGTGTGTTTTTAAGGCACTTGTTTACCTGAGCACTTCTAGGTGTGTCATGGACAGCTTGTTTACCTAGGTATTTATTTTCCAAAGGATACAACATTTTATTTTCATTGCCATGTTCATTTGGCATGCCTCTCATTCATGTGTGTTTAGAAACACATTGCATGAATGGGCTTTTCATACAAGATATAGCATTTCATTTTCCAGATTTTGCATTGATGGCAGCACTAAAAGTTTCAGGTTTAGCCAACACAACTTTAGTGACTAGGGGGAATTCTCAAGGAACTCCAACTCACCATAGGTAAGTTTTGTCACCAACTCAGAGCCGAGACACAATAAACAGGGAGGCTCATCCAATACAGAGGCTACAGTGGGGAAAGGTCCTCCATGTCACTAGTCAAGTAGTAAGTCAGGGTGATAATCTAAAAGGTAGGCCATGGATGGATGAAGACAATGAAATAATGGAGCCAACACTAGCAAGCCATGGTATGGTGGAATGATCACCTCTATTCTCCCTAAGGAGGGTAAATACCAATGAGTATGAATAGTGAACTTCTAAGCCTGAGTAGGGACAGTAATATATATATATAATAGGTCAACCAGGTCCATATATCTATATGATCGCCAGATCATGACACTAAGTGCTAAGACATGCTATAAGAATAAGTATAAAAGCAATCTAACCATAACACCGTAATATACCTGCTGAGTCATATACCTGAATGCACATCAACCTGTACCATCATCTGTCCTCTGGAACTGCTGCTGTAACTCTGGGCACTACTGTCTGCTCTGTACCAATGGTATAATGGCTACATCGGTCATCTCTCTGAGTGTCCTGAAACTCAGTCATGGCATGGGGAATATAACTGCTGCCCACAATCTGATAGTGATCCAATATAGATGCTCATCTCGGCATCTCAAATGCAAGGGAACTGGCTGAATAGTGTACTGGAATGAGAAAAATAATGTATGGTAGCCCGGCTACTATATATGTGATAACATATCCATCCACATTTTTCAAAAGTTAAAATTGGTTACTTGTCACTATAGGCTCTCACTTCTTCAAGCCTTCCCATTTGCTCTTTGAAGCCTTTTTACTTGATTTGCTAAGCCATTTCTAGCCCCTTTAGCCTTGATCCAAGATTGCCTTGTCTTCAAGCCATAGATTAGAAATCCATAAGGTTGAAGTTCCTTCAACCTTGGGGAATAACTTGGGATTTGTTCCCTTGTGCTCTCTTCAACACTCGTTGTCGGCGTATCACCGGTTAACCAGAGGATTTCCAAGGCGGTGTTCTACTACCCCAAGTGTTCCACTTGTAGCCTTTTTTCCTTTGTCTCGCTATTTCATCTTTGGTTGCCCAACTCGTTTTTTGCCTTCTCCTTCTTCATTCACCCTTCTCCCTAGGATTTCTTCACCTCCTCCTAGCTTTCGTTTCACTTCTTTTAGTCCTCCTTTGCTTTAGCTTTCATCCTACATTCTTTTCCTCCCTCTTGCATTCGTTTCTCTCCCTTAAACGTTTTTCTCTTTGCCCTCATTTTCTAGATCCATCCTCTACCCCTTCTCGTCCATCTTCCCAAGTGCCCTAAAACACATTTAAAAGTCAACAAAAACTTGGTAAGGGTTAGTATCTAGTCATCATTTAGCATTGTGTTCTCTTAGTTTATATTTCAAAGCTCATACTAGAAGTTAATTCTTTGCATTTGAAATAGTTCATTTGAACATATAGAGAAGTGATAAATTGCATGTAGCTCGTAGATTGTTCACAAACTTTTACATCTTTCAAAAGATAGAAAATTTTGCACAAAAATATTTCAAATTTTTATACTTTAGATCTCATTTCTAGGACATTTCGAGAGTTTGTTGTTCGCTGGTCCGTTTCGCCATAGTTAATATTTTATGATAAAATTTCATGCATTCCACATATTAGAGTTAAAATTTCAAATCTAGACTTAACTAGTTGCAAGTTTTGATTTTGTCTTTTGCTAATGGTTAATGGGTGCCTTGTTTAGATGTTTTGGACTTGTGTAGATCATTCGAGGAAGAGATATATTTGATAAAGATCTTGAAACGAAGAATCAAAGCAAAACAAAGTGAAGGAGCCATGAGAATGACTCAATCTTGATATACTTATCCTTTGTAATAGCAAGTAAAATTTGTATCTTCTTCAATAATTTTCCAAGTATTACCGTTCTCAAAAGACCTTGCAAGGTTTTAAACCCAAGGCATCTGTAACAGTTTAATAAAAAGTTTCAAGTGGAGGGGGCCTCCACTTTTGAGTCTTCTTCCCCATGTTATCACATATATAGTAGCCGGGCTACCATACATTATTTTTCTCATTCCAGTACACTATTCAGCCAGTTCCCTTGCATTTGAGATGCCGAGATGAGCATCTATATTGGATCACTATCAGATTGTGGACAGCAGTTGCATTCCCCATGCCATGACTGAGTTTCAGGACACTCAGAGAGATGACCGTTGTAGCCATTATATCATTGGTACAGAGCAGACAGTAGTGCCCAGAGTTACAGCAGCAGTCTCAGAGGACAGATGATGGTACAGGTTGATGAGCTTGCAGGTATATGACTCAGCAGGTATATCATGGTGTTATGGTTAGATTGCTTTTATACTTATTCTTATAGCATGTCTTAGCACTTAGTGTCATGATCTGGCGATCATATAGATATATGGACCTGGTTGATCTATTATATATATTATACTGTCCCTACTCAGACTTAGAAGTTCACTATTCATACTCATTGGTACATACCCTCCTTAGGGAGAATAGAGGTGATCATTACACCATACTCTGGCTTGCTAGTGTTGGCTCCATCATTTCATTGTCTTCATCCATCCATGGCCTACCTTTTAGATTATCACCCTGACTTACTACTTGACTAGTGGCATGGAGGACTTTTCCCCACTGTAGCCTCTGTATTGGATGAGCTTCCCTATTTATTGTGTCTCGGCTCTGAGTTGGTGACAAAACTTACCTATGGTGAGTTGGAGTTCCTTGTGAATTCCCCCTAGTCACTAAAGTTGTGTTGGCTAAACCTGAAACTTTTAGTGCTGCCATCAATACAAAATCTGGAAAATGAAATGCTATATCTTGTATGAAAAGCCCATTCATGCAATGTGTTTCTAAACACACATGAATGAAAGGCGTGCCAAATGAAAATGGCCATAAAAATAAAATGTTATATCTTGTGGAAAATAAATACCTAGGTAAACAAGCTGTCCATGACACACCTAGAAGTGCTCAGGTAAACAAGTGCCTTAAAAACACACCTGCAGCAGAAAGCCTAAAAGAAAAAATGTAAATCTATGCAATGTGTTTATAAACACACATAGATCAAGGCTATGGAAACTTCAGGCCCAAAAAGCAATGGAACTTAAATGCTATATCTAAACAATTGCTGGCCTTATTTGTATTATGGATTGTGCGCATCTGTGAAGGTGAATAAACCCTCCTTAAACAACTCATCCATTTGTGAGACACCGCCATTCCCTGTGTTATTGCTCATTCAGTATATACTATGGTGTATTCCCTTTCCCTTGCCAAAGTGTCACAAAGTCAAGACAGCTAAGTCATCCCTTAGCCTAGCCAGTTAATTCAGCCTTCACCCTTCACTAGCAAATTGATCACAACTATGAAGTGAGTATGGTCCTGAAAGTCTAATCTGAGTAATAATAATAATTAACGACACTATATATTTGGATGTAGATCGTCAGTTATGATCATTATGTGTTATAATTGTTATTTGAATAAGTTGTAAAGCATGTATTAACCTTGATACTTTTCAGCAGCCTTGGATGATGGACTGAGTTATATTTACCATGGAGGACCATGGGACATGAGATGTTAGACCTTATGATGATATGGATAGATGATATATGGTCTATGTACACATACAGGATGATTCTATGCAGCAGCTACAGGGTTATGATGATGATTCTGGGTTTACAGCAGTGTTTGTATATGTACAGCGCATTATTATTGGCCTTGTTCCGATACAGGCCTATCTCCCAGTGATCACCCTATGATCATGGAGCTACAGGCCTATCTCCCAGTGTCAAATTTGTTCAAAATGAACATTGGCATTCCAAGGCCATTATGGAGAGATTGGCCACTATTGCAGTATGATTCTCGCCGTATGTACGCATCTCTTCATCAACTTCATCCCCTTTCACCAATACTCAACGCAAGATGGGTTTTTTCAAATCCATAGGTGCAATGGATTTATCGGTTTCATAGTGTTTGGTCGATTCAACTTTCCTATAAGCTATGAGTGTTTGCTTGGTTAGTGATCTATCTGGGTCTTCCTTCCAATGACTGGTTGGCTAAGTCTAGCCTCTCGGATGGTTTGTGTCCTACGTTCCAGAGACTCGAGATGGTTAAACACATCTGTTGGGACTGTAGATTTGCCAAAGACTATTGGGGATTTTTGGAGGAGCAACTCCCCAAGTTGTTTTAAACAAAATTTATTGGAGAGCACTCTACTTGGAGATGGTTATTCCCTGGCACGAGATTCACTCTTTAGTTTGTGGCATTGCTCGTGGATAGTTTCTTTGTTCGTGTTATGGAAACTCATGTGCAAGTATGTATTTGATCAAGAAAGTAGTTTTGTTTCGGCTTTTATTGTGCTTTGGAAAGATGAGGTGCATCATTAGTAACTAGCCAAGGGCGCCCAGTTAATCAAGGATACCAAAAATTTGGATCCTATTGTATATTCTGATTTTATTTTTTGCTTTCATAAGCTTCACGAAGAGGTAAGGATAGGCATTGTATATACCCTTCCACTGCTATATTTTTTATTGTAAATAAGTTTATGTGAATATAAGAAGTATTTTTCAATTAAAAAAAGAAGATAAGCATCGAACTGGTCCAACTTCTTTGGAATGGTGGGAAAACCAAAAATACCATTCTTTTTCAGCAATCGAGGACTATTATAGTTGATGTGTCCATATCTAGCATGCCATAAAATACTGGAATACAATGTAACTTCTTCATGCTGAGAGAAGCAAACAAAATTCTAATCTTTTGCAGATGTTCCTTTCAACTTCAACAACTTCCCATTTTCACATCCGGTCATGATGATCTGGTTGTCAGAGGATCTCCTTATCTCTAATGTCCCATCGAACATGTGGTTGTAATGGCCTTGCTGTTGAATGTGCATCAGAGACAACAAGTTTCTCTACAACTTTGAAAGATAAAGAACATTATGCAACAAAAAATCAGGGAATCCATGTAGTTTGAGCTTGATGGAGCCAATTTCCTTGGGCTTAAAGCTGGACTTATCTGCAAAATAGACTATCTCGTATACATTGTCATTCAGTTCTTCACAAAAATATTTTTTAAAGGTCATGTGGGAGGTCGCACTAGTGTTTAGCAGCCAAGTATATATCCAAGATGAAGTATTGAAAGTGACTTCATTTATTCCAACATTACAATGTGCAACAATAAAGTGAGCAGATTCATGAGCTTTACCAGTCTCTTGAGTTTTACCTTTGTCTTCTTTTTTCTAGTTGTGCTTGTCTTTGATCTTTTCCCATGGAGCCCAGCAATGATCCACATCATGTCCATCCTTGCCACAGTGAGTACAGTGATGATCATATCTCTTACCTTGATTATGTCTACCCCCCTTCCTCCAACATTCTTTCATTCACATTCACTTTTACTACTTTCTCCTCTAAAGGAATTATTGAATTGTTTCCTCTCTTTCCGAGCAAGGAACACAATCTCTCCAATGGGATGAGCTATCTTCTTTCCGAACATTTTCTCATGTTTTGCAACCTTCTCCACCAAAGTGTCAAATGTGAGGGGCTTCATTTGACCACTAGCTTGTAGGGACTCAAGGTAATGTGAATATGTAGGGTAGAGGGCCTTGATAAAGGCTGTGAGTGGAATGTTTATCTTCACTCCAGTGGCATCAATGTCATGCATGATGGCTTTGATTTAAAACGCTAAAGCCATGGGATCATTGTCCTTCAACTCAAGGTTGAAGAGATTCACCAACAATTCTATGAGTTCCAATTCTGAGTGTGAGTCATACAAATCCTTCAATTTATTCAAAGTACCATAATAGTCTTTAATAGACAATATATGACAACTCACCTCTTCACTTACAGTAGTAGTGATCAACGCACATGCCTTCTTGTCTCTGTTCTTCCATATAGTGAGCTCTTTGTTGGTTGTAGGTGGTTTTGGTTTAGTGAACATAGGGCTATCAGTTGTTTCAACAGTTTCTTATTCACAAATTCCCTCCCACATATCATTGAAGATGAGCATGTGCTTGATCTTTCGTAACCATTCTAGATAGTTGTCCTTGCCAGTGAACGTTGCTCCAATGATGGAAGCCAAAGAATGCATCTTTGACCAAACACTCTGCAATGAAAAATAACTAGTGCAAATAA
Source organism: Larix kaempferi (assembly GCA_027924585.1). Taxonomy (NCBI): domain Eukaryota; kingdom Viridiplantae; phylum Streptophyta; class Pinopsida; order Pinales; family Pinaceae; genus Larix; species Larix kaempferi. The sequence continues at coordinate 2,341,346 of BSBM01000765.1, read as the reverse complement.
TACAAGGTGCATGTTAAGTCTCTGCCACCATTTATAGTCTATGCAAATTACAATGTGTTGTAGAAAGCATCTAAAAGCCAATGCAATGTCTATGATATAAACAATACAATAGCTATACAATCTCTACAGTACAATATTCTGCAATGATACAATCTTTGTTCATTGTGCTTTAGAGGATATAAATGAAACCACAAAAATAGAGCGAATCCAATTCATTACGCCAACAAATAGTTCTATGGATACACGATCTATTCCCACTGGGTTTGACTTAGCCCTACTTGATAATGATATTATGGAATTGCTCAGCAAAAAAAAAGCGTAAAGGCTACCTTAACTATTGCATATTGATGTTGGTCCATACATGGGTGAAATTACTTGGAGCTCCCTATACAATCTGTGTACTTTGAATTGCAATAGTGTAGCACTGCCATGGAGAATTGCTCGAATAACCAATGCCGAAGACTTTGCTTAATCATGACAACACTGGGTTTTTTTTCCAGAGACTAATTGAAATCAAAACTCATGAAGAGAGCCTTCTTGCTCCGAAAAGAGAAAAACATCAAGCACTCAATAAGGGAGTCGACAAAAGTTCAATCTTGCATGGAGGCACCACTCAAGAATATATACCAAAAATGTGCAAATGATACCTGTTACCAACATATTTGTACCATAGTTGGATTATCTGAAGAGCCACCATTTGACAAACATGATAAGTGTTTGTGCTCCAGTGTATCAGATGATCCATCCTTTGTGCCTAGCCAGTTTTGGCTAGTCAGTTTGTTTTTTGTCTTGAAATGACCATGCCCCACGGGGTTTTTGTAAAAAGTGTACTAGTAGGGTTTGAGTGGCTCAGTCACCCATGACTGGTTTGTCAAGTAAGGTATTCTAGGGAGTTTTTTACCCTGACTAATTATACTTTGCCTACGGACGAGGTATAATTGACAAGGTTTTCTCCCGCTTCCTCAAAAGCTGGAATGCCCGATTTTGAAATTCTGGCCATGGGGGGTTATTAGAGTCCAACTGATGAATATGAACTTACTAGACACTATGAGTCGAGTCAGTGGTCATCTACTAGGTCTGTAGAGGTCTTTAAACGTTGTCCGAAAATTTTTTACCGGACGCGTTGGACAGTTAATTATTTTATTTTTTAATAATAAATTTTTCCATAGTTCAAATGGAAAAATTCAAGTTGTAATATGTCAGTCATACGGGGTGTTTTTCAGTGATTGGAGGCTTGATTTCTAAGCCAAAAAATCATACTTAGATCCCAGACACCTTTATCCTAAGTTTCGGGTCGTTATTTAGCCACTTAATTAATAATTCCTCAAAAAATCAATAAAGAGGGTTATTAATTAATTAAAAATCAAAAAATTAATAATTGGAGATAATCCAATTCTCTCCAAAATAATCCAAATTGGATTATTTCAATGGATAAATGACATGGCACCTGGCATTAATGAAGATTCTAGTCGTCTCAATCATCATCCAGTCAACGACCCAGTCAAGAATCAGTGATTAACTCCAAGCTAATTCACCCACCTTGCATGCAGAACTCGATTTGGTTATGTGGCATGAGTATTAAATGGTTTTTGAGTTAAGTTTTGTGCATTGAATGGGAGTGGGAGCGCCTTGCCTAGGTGGAGGCCACCTCCCACTCTCAACCACCAAGGATCTCCATCAAGATTGAGTTAACTCCAAGCCATCTACCACAAAGCCTCACGAATATCCTCATTCTCACGTTGACCTTTGGTAGAAGCTCGAGTTAGACATATGGCACATGATAAGTCGGTTGTTGGATGCATTTATATCATGATAGGCGCCCCCCTAAAAGATAGGGCCACATCATTAAGCTATCTCCCTCTTAACTACTCACATCCCACGAATGGCTCATGCATTAAACCCTCAACCCTCACGTATATTCCTTTGTATCACGAGTTCCTCCACTTGGCATTCGTTCTTTGGATGATTAAATGAGAGTTAATGTTTTGGTAGGCGCCCTTCCTAAACTTGTGCAATCACAAGGCTTGGCTCCCATGCAATTCGAATCCCCATTCCCCACCAATTACTCATTGCATTAAAACCTATGCTCACATGTTTCTCCTTAAACCCTCAAGCCTATCTCCTTTGGAATTCGAGTTTACACTTGGAATCTTTTATATGGAGGGTGATATTAACAATATAGAGGTGGGGGGTGCCTTGCCTAGGTGGAGGCCACCTCCCCACTCCTCATTCAATACAAACTCGAGTTATATGGAAGGTGAAGCACTCCAAGCTTGTTGACATGGATTTGATTGGGATTTTGATGGAATTCGAATTTGCCAAGTGCCATTGGCTCTCTCTTGGATGCCGATTCGAATTAGGTTACCTTAGCTTTTGTATTTTGTTATAAAAGGAAGGCATTGCCTCCTCCTTTCACATGGATTTTTGTGCAAAGAAACTCTGGTGAAAATTGTAAGCTCTTGTTTAATAAAATATTTTGAGACTTTGGAGGTCATTCGATTGGGCTTTTGGCATTGTGTCTTCATCTCATGTGAAGTAATATCTCTTTCACCCTACTATTATTTTGCAGATTTTATTATGATGCTTATTGAAGACTAACAATCTAGTACTTAGGCTTCTAATCTCTTGCATTGAGTGTTTGTGTCTTCAGGGAATTCATCCATTGGGAGCTATTGGCATCTAATACCTTCACCAATCAAGTGTTCCATTTATCTTAATATTTTGTTTGCAGGATTGCGAGCTTCTCCAAGTACCTCTTGCCTTTTCCAATAAAGAACTTCATTCAAACATATTGGTCACCTTGGTCTACGAGCTTCTATCTTCCAGCTCTCTTTTTCTCCTTGAAATCTTTTGCCCTTTCCTTGCTAAGCCTTCTTCTTATAGCCATTTTTATCTCCCTACCTTCCTCCCTCTCATCCTGGTTTTTCCTCCCTTCTCCTTGCTATCGTCTCTCCCAATCTTCCTCACCTTTCTCCCTTTCATCCTACCCTCTTTTCATCCATCTCCTCCTTTCGTTTTTCCTCTTTTAGTACCCCCTTCTCTTAGCTTTATCCACCTTCTCTTTCTTCTATCTTTTCTTCTCCTTAAGCTGACCTCTTTCCTTTCGTCCACCCTTATTTCTCACCCTTTCTTACCTTTCATTTTGGCCCTTGCTTCCTCCTTCTTCCCTTTCCTTTCGTCCCACTATCTCTTGCCTCATCTTGCCTTTCGTTTGCTCTATCCTTTCTTCTCTCCTCTCATCTATCCTCCCTCCTTTCGTCTATATCCTTTGGTACCTTAAAAAATACAATAAAACCATAAAAATCTTGTTAAGTGTTAGTTAGTAGTTTGTTGCATTTTATTTCTTGATCTTAGATCTAGTTTAAAGTTATAGTTTACATTTCTGATCTCATCATATTGAAAAAGCTTGTAGCCAAAAAATAGTTGATTTTTTATATTTCTAGATCTATTTAGTTTTACTTTTATTGCTTTATCTAATGCTTAATGGGTGCTTTTGAAGTGATCTATCTTGTGTAGATACTTGGAGGAAGAAAGAACCAAAGAGAAGATCTAAGCTTGAAGAGAAGATTCAAAGAAGGAAATATTCGAAGATTGAACCAAGAAGAAGAACCAAACCATGAATGTCATTTGAAACAAATTACTATCCTTTGTAAAAGCCCTTAAGGTCTTCTAAGTTTAATTTTTTCATTTCAGTTTCCAAAGTCCTTTCAAGGGTTTCATTCCCAAAGGCACTTGTAACCGTTTAATAAAAAGGCTAAGTGGAATAAGGCCTCCCACATTTTGGTTCTTCTTCCCCATTTGGGGAAGAGTGTTTTGTGCATGCTCAGTTAGATTTGCTTCAAGTTTCCAGAATAAGTTTCATTTTTGTACTTAGAGTAAATTTTATTTCAAATTTTGACCTGAGAAGCCTCTTGGGATTTGATCCCAAGTGCCGCATTAACATTGCGTGCTGCTTCTCTTTCCCCACCGTGTACTGCGTAGGACTGGCTAAGCTGGAAGTTTCATGAGCAGTGTGCATAGGTCACTTTGACTTCACTTATTAGATTAGTCTCTGTTATGGTAGAACACTAGTTTCATTTACAAGTATTTCATTTATCTGCTATATCATTGTCTTTTAACATTTTACAATCATTTTGAGCTACCACTTGGTTTATGCTTATTTATCTGCTTGTCTTATAAAATAAACCAAAGTCTCTTGAACTTGAAATAACCCAAGTCAAGAGCACTCTTTGTCGGAGAGCATTCCCACTGCATATCCCTGCATCAAGCATATAATTTAGCTAAGTCTCTTGAACTTCCGTCTTAAGACGAGGTCAAGACTGCTCTCTGTCGGAGAGTTGAATTGCGTTCTCTCAATAATAAAAAATTTCCAACTCACACCCCCTTTAATAATTTATCTTCATTGCTATCCAACATCCGTATGCTCTGCCAACCCTAAAAGGTTGGGCTAGTACTCAGAAAGGTGTTGGATTTGTTAATTTTTGATAACATAATAAAATTTTCACCCCACAACCAACGAACCGACGTTGATCATACGAGAAATACTTCAAGTGGTAGGCAAAGTTCCTAAACCTGGTGGGGCCGGAAACATACCGGTGTCCTAGACTTTGAGGGTGGTTAATTCATTGGACACCTACCCTTTTGATCACTGGACGGTCCGTCTTACCACAAGAGGGGAAGCCACTGAAGATATACTTTTCTGGTTGGACGCTTTATCCTTGCTTTGTTAGCCCTAATAATCAAGATCATTAAAATTTTCAATAAACCAAGGTAATTTGCAAAACGATCTCACAAACGTTACCACTTTGAACTCTTGTATCAAGCAACCCAAGCACTCAAGACTATCTTTGACTCCATAAAGCACTGGTCCTTGTCATCATTTTCATTTGCTTTTTGTCTATTTGGAGCATTTACGTGATCATGGTTGTCTTGCTTTAATTTATCAAGTGGTTGTTTCTTCAATCTTATAATCTTGTTTCACAACGTGGATTGCTTGTTATCTTGCGCTTATTTCATCTCAAACTGTGATCATCATCATTAAAAAACTCCTAAACAACACCCATCCGCATCACCACATACAAAAACACTAAAAAAACACAGAGCCATAGACAACTCTTTGTGTAGGGACTACCACCCTTGGCTTCGTTAGGAGTTAGCCTAAACGGAGGAGTTGGGATTTAGGTGACAGTACCTAGCTCATTGCTTGCCCCCAAGGCCACACCTCTCCCCACTTCCAGTGAGGGAGACAGCTTTCGAAAGATTTCCGCTGCCGGTGTGCATCTCGGCAAACAACAATACCAAACTAACATTTGAAACCAATATATTACTGCACAAATGATACGCAAGGATATAAGTGCACAAATGATACCAAACTAATATATACCATGTAGGGATATTGATAGTTATACCATAGAGGTAATACTAGCATGCACGGGATATTGACAGGTATACCACACAGTGTTGGATTTTGTGCAACTTCGGAAGTTATTCTTATTATATTGTAATTATTTGTACCTCCTACGAGAGTTGATCTTGATGTAATTAATCATGTAAACCCTTGAAAGAATCAATGTAAACCTTGGGGAGAAAATTAAGTAAAGAAAATAATTATTAAATGTATTTTTATATTCCCCCAAGACAAGTCGGCCCTGTCAGATTAGACAGGTCGTTCCAGTGGGTAAATTATGCCAAAACAGTGGGAAGTTTGCCCCAAACAATAGGCAAAACTACCCCAGTTAGGTTGGCCCGTTTTGGAAAAATTCATGTCAGCCCAGAAAGGGAAAAAGTCATTTTTGCATGTGTATAAATAGAGAGGTCATATGCCTCATTTGTTCATTCACTCACACACAACAAGTTCGCATCACTTGGAGAGGAGCTTGAACCTACAGCTAGACGAAGCTTATTTTTGGGGTTTTGGGTTAGAGAGACTTTCTACTTTCTCTCTCTCATCTCTGTACTCTGTTCTCATAATTATGCATCTCTATACGAAGGTTGCTCGGTTTTCTCCCGATTGGGTTTCCCAGGATAAATTCTCGTGTTCTTTGTTTCTGTGCTTTGTCTTTCTTCTAGTGATCCTATTGATTTTATGCAATTGAATTATTATGCTATAATTATATGAAACACTAACACGCAGGTGATACTAGTATGCACAGGATACTATGCAAAAATGGTGACCAAAACCTTTGGCACATAGAAATGGTGACCTGAGGAGATTAGGGTTTGCAAAATGTAGGTTTGAGCACGCAGAGGAAAAATAATCTAGAGAATAATACCTCAATGCAAGTTCTAAGGTCGACAGTGCTGGAGGGTGATAGCAATTAGTTGCTAAATGGACTGTTAATGCCACCAGCAACTGGATATGCCATAATGCGCTCTGCCCTTGTTGTTTGAGCTCCTGATTACCCTCCACTAAACCTGGCCGTTGCAAAGGCTCCCGATCAAATTTCAAAGCATCATCAATTGCAAGACAACAACATACGACCTCCTCAAGTTTATATGGATCGACGACATGCTCTTTGCATGAATACACTTCACTTGACAAAAAGCCAACGGTCCTGTTATCACATATATAGTAGCCGGGCTACCATACATTATTTTTCTCATTCCAGTACACTATTCAGCCAGTTCCCTTGCATTTGAGATGCCGAGATGAGCATCTATATTGGATCACTATCAGATTGTGGACAGCAGTTGCATTCCCCATGCCATGACTGAGTTTCAGGACACTCAGAGAGATGACCGTTGTAGCCATTATATCATTGGTACAGAGCAGACAGTAGTGCCCAGAGTTACAGCAGCAGTCTCAGAGGACAGATGATGGTACAGGTTGATGAGCTTGCAGGTAGATGACTCAGCAGGTATATCATGGTGTTATGGTTAGATTGCTTTTATACTTATTCTTATAGCATGTCTTAGCACTTAGTGTCATGATCTGGCGATCATATAGATATATGGACCTGGTTGATCTATTATATATATTATACTGTCCCTACTCAGACTTAGAAGTTCACTATTCATACTCATTGGTACATACCCTCCTTAGGGAGAATAGAGGTGATCATTACACCATACTCTGACTTGCTAGTGTTGGCTCCATCATTTCATTGTCTTCATCCATCCATGGCCTACCTTTTAGATTATCACCCTGACTTACTACTTGACTAGTGGCATGGAGGACTTTTCCCCACTGTAGCCTCTGTATTGGATGAGCTTCCCTGTTTATTGTGTCTCGGCTTTGAGTTGGTGACAAAACTTACTTATGGTGAGTTGGAGTTCCTTGTGAATTCTCCCTAGTCACTAAAGTTGTGTTGGCTAAACCTGAAACTTTTAGTGCTGCCATCAATACAAAATCTGGAAAATGAAATGCTATATCTTGTATGAAAAGCCCATTCATGCAATGTGTTTCTAAACACACATGAATGAAAGGCGTGCCAAATGAAAATGGCCATAAAAATAAAATGTTATATCTTGTGGAAAATAAATACCTAGGTAAACAAGCTGTCCATGACACACCTAGAAGTGCTCAGGTAAACAAGTGCCTTAAAAACACACCTGCAGCAGAAAGCCTAAAAGAAAAAATGTAAATCTATGCAATGTGTTTATAAACACACATAGATCAAGGCTATGGAAACTTCAGGCCCAAAAAGCAAAGGAACTTAAATGCTATATCTAAACAATTGCTGGCCTTATTTGTATTATGGATTGTGCGCATCTGTGAAGGTGAATAAACCCTCTTTAAACAACTCATCCATTTGTGAGACACCGCCATTCCCTGTGTTATTGCTCATTCAGTATATACTATGGTGTATTCCCTTTCCCTTGCCAAAGTGTCACAAAGTCAAGACAGCTAAGTCATCCCTTAGCCTAGCCAGTTAATTCAGCCTTCACCCTTCACTAGCAAATTGATCACAACTATGAAGTGAGTATGGTCCTGAAAGTCTAGTCTGAGTAATAATAATAATTAACGACACTATATATTTGGATGTAGATCGTCAGTTATGATCATTATGTGTTATAATTGTTATTTGAATAAGTTGTAAAGCATGTATTAACCTTGATACTTTTCAGCAACCTTGGATGATGGACTAAGTTATATTTACCATGGAGGACCATGGGACATGAGATGTTAGACCTTATGATGATATGGATAGATGATATATGGTCTATGTACACATACAGGATGATTCTATGCAGCAGCTACAGGGTTATGATGATGATTCTGGGTTTACAGCAGTGTTTGTATATGTACAGCGCATTATTATTGGCCTTGTTCCGGTATATTGGATATTTATTTTGATCATGCAGAGACTCATATGGTGTATGAGTACACATCTTGGATAGATTTGGACCTTCTGAGTCCAATGGGACAGTTTGTTTTCAGTTCCGGGCACTTACAGTGATGATTGAGCCTCAGTAGGCTGTCCCAGTGCAGTTTTGCTCTGTTGGAGGCCCTGTCGGAGCAGAGATGACTTTTTTCCGGTTGACCTAGGGCGCTGATGATGGAGGGGGTGGTCCAGCCACTTGTTTTTACCATATTACCCCCCTTCCGGACACATTGGTGCCCTCACCTTGACAGCGCCAGCACTCCAGGAGGCTGTTTGGGGCAGTTTCACGCTTCCCGAGGCATTTCAGGATTGGTAGAAATGGCTATTGAGGAAATCGATTTGGGTTACTGAGACAAGGTTATGGCATGGGATGATCAGTGATGATAGATCGGGACCTTCCACACCTTCTCTAGCAGTTTCAGCTTGATCGGGGCCCGCATCCATCACTTATGGCACTTTCTGTGGATTTTTGAGGTCTTTTGAGGACCACGACTTCACTATGGAGGCACGATTTGGTACATTCATGATTTTTTTTGGTTATTGTGCTATGGGGATTGACCAAGGAGGGATAAAATTACCCCTTGGACCCACCATAAGCCTCTTATGATATTTTATCATCATGATTTGGTGGGATTCCCCTCTTATAGGGCGATTATGTCCACTTACATTATATTTTATTAGTGATCCATGTATTTTATTGTTGAGCTCATCTCAACCATTGATTAGACATTTGTATCTTCTAATCTTAGCCACTCATTCAAAAAGTGGTTAGGGTTTTGGTGCCTCTCCTTCCTATTTAAAGGAGAGAGCCTCTCATTGTAAGGGGTCTTTGGCTCTTGGATTATTGGTATAGAAAAATATTCTTGTGGTCTCCTTTGCATCTGGTGTTCTTAGATGGTGATTGGAAAGTCTATTGCAACCTAGCATTTGGAAATTGTGGTAAGATCTATCTTTTTTTGGAAATCATTGTTTGTCTACAGGAGGGCGACTTCAACAAGGGCGATTTTGCAAGGCTTCTTCAAATCGACTTTCTTGGCATTCGCTTGTATCAGGGGGTTATCATTAGCTTCATTGTGATCTATGCTATCTTCCTGTTACTTCTTTTGTGGCATTAGTCTTATCTCTTGATGCATCAAATCTGATATTGTTGACGTTTGTTGTGCAGGAGAGAGGGCGCATTGGCTTCTTGGACCAAATCGACTTGCATAGAAACTACCTCAAAGCTTCTCAAATTGATCGGGCTTGCATAGATCATCATCATCAAGGCATCTACAAGGTTACCCAGGTAAGATCCACAGGTTTGTTTCTCTTTCCTTTATCCAATCCATTGACATAGCTCATAAATTGTTGAAACCTTAAATATCTTAAAACCCCCATTTTACATTTTCTCAGATCTACTAAGATCTAGTGGGTTGTTGGGCATAATACTGAAAACCCACCTCTATAGCATCCAAGGCATCCCGGATCTATAGTTTGGTGAGGATTGGCTTCCATTTGATCCCCTTCCCAGGCCAACTTAGCCTCTCCCAAGCAAGGCGCACTTCACTAGTTGAGCAAGTTGACCTAGATCTAGGTGGTGGGTGTTTGAGATTCCACTTGATTTGACATCTACACATCAAATAACATACACCCAGGTTGTCACTTTTCTGAAATTCACCTTGTGGGCCCTATTCCACATTTCAAGGGATTTAAACCCCACTTTGGACCACTTGGAACACTTAAACTCAGATCTAGTAAGATCTAGCCATCGGATTACCGTGAAACTATAGATCCATACCCCTACTTGACTGATCTACCCGGATCTAAAATTTGGGTGCCATCCGACTTGTCTTGACCCACCTAAACCCCACTTTCAGCCTCCTTGGGTAAAGTCGCACCACCTTGGAGAAGTGAGTTCACTCACTTCTAGGAACTGGGTACTTGAGATTATTGCAGATCTGAAACCGGAATAATTCAAAACCTAGGTCTAGACTATCACTTTGTCAAATCTTTCCTTGGGGACAGCATTCCTTGTTTTAAGGGATTGTGGTCCACTTGGGTCAAACCTAGATCTAGACACATTCATCCATCAAGACCTCTATTTCCCACTTGTCCCAAGTACTAGGAGTCCTTAACCACAAGTCAACCCTACTTTGACTCCATTATCCCAATTCCCAAGGCACTGGTTTCTCTCCAAGATAATTCAACTTTCCTAGATTGTTGGATTGACTTGTGGTTTGACCTATGCATGGTAAACTATACCTTTGAAGACATCATGAACCATGGTCAAGCTTGTCTTATGTACTAGTTAGCCCCAATCTGACCCCTAAACAACCCTGCATTGGACACAGTTCCCAAGGCAGTGGATTTTCCAACATTGAACTAGTACACTCATCCCAGATCTCACTTCAAACATTATAAGTCACTCTCACATCAACTATGAACCAAAGCTATATCTATTGAACCCCCACTTGGCTTGTGACTTCATCTTTAGGTCTAGGATAAACCATACACCTAACTTCACTTGGAAATACCCTGATTTGGTGTCTTGGTTTTGATCTCTCCTGTCGGGAGTAGATCGGGTCTCCCCCTTTGTTGTCTGGGCTAGATAACATAAAGTGAAGGTTGCCTCGACTGGCGTGACAACCATATATTGGAGGTCGAGGTGATCGTGGTTGCACCTTTTGAGTTGCCCTTCCCTATTGCCATCCATGACTGGATCCATCCATAGGGGTAACTACAGTTTAGGTGATAACAGGTCCCTACTCTGTTTTTGCATGAATTTTATTGAGGACAAGAAATATCATAGGAGCGCTTTGGCTCTCTATTCACTCCTTCAACAATAGAATTTCTATATTCTAAATAGTTTTCAACCACGCATTCACCCAGACATGTGGTTCTTTACATAATTGAGAGTACATAAACTACATTCTGTCCCTTCTGCTCAAGGAAGATGAGTTGAGTTCCAAGCTTCCTCCATAGACCAATCGATCTCTCCTAGTCTTTTGTCTGCACTGTGAATTTACCTTCTGCGCATTGGTTGACTCTTTGAATTGATTTAACCCACAACAATTTTGCAACCGATTCTCAGTTTGAATTCCTCTTCACACGAATTTTAGATTCTTATAGCTACTATCTACTGGAAAACCACCCATCAATCAAAATCTCTGCAATCATACTTAACTACAGGAAATTCATACCATTTCTAAACGTATTACTATTTTACTTTCATGTCAAGATGTTTAACACAATAGACAGAGATATAAAAACATATGAAATGCTCATCCTATTATCAAACGTAGAAATACAGAGTGTCTGACCTGTCTCATAATATGGGCATGCAGCCCTGGCCCTCTTCTCCAACTCTCCTCTTGACTTCTCCCTCCTACTCTAGACCGTAGGCTTATATAAAAGAAAATTATCATAACTCAACTACTCCCTACAATCCTGCAACTAATTCCTAAAAAAAGAATTTAGTTCTATCTCTTTGATGACTCGTTGTTGAGATATTTCTAAATCCATAAGATCTGCCACAAAACAAGGGATTTGGTTTGATGTTTCACCACACACACTAACACCTATCTCTATGACTCATAACACAGAAACTTCTAATTATCTATGACTCGTCTCTTCTAAAACAAGTATAAAACTCTAAGTTGCAGGGAACTTGGTACTAGGCCTCATATCACCGTCGTACCAGGTAGGAAACTCGGAAACGCATTTGGTACTCCTAGGAAACGCGTTTCCGACCGTGCCATCACGTTTCACGTGGAGGAAACATGGGTGGTACGGCTGGAAACGCATTTCCGTGCCGTATCCACATCCATATGGCACATTTCCTCCTCGAATCCTTGCTTTTCCATCCAAAAAAAGAACCTGTTAACTTAATCAATGGGTTAAGTTGTTTCTTAATGGGCTAATGATGGTTTAGGTCCTAGGAAACCTCTAGAAGCCTCTAAAAGTCATTTTTTATAAAATGAGGATTTTACTTCCCTCATCTCACACGGTGATTTGAGCAAGCGAGTGTTACGTGAGAAAGCCGATTTGAAGACAGTCAGCTACAACACTGTGCAAATTGACTTATCTGATGTTTTAGTTCTATGTTGACTATTTACATTTTGATATATGTTGCATTGTAGCCTCATACATAAAGGCTGATTTTGAACTTTTGAATATATTGTATTGCCAAGGTTGTTTTGGGATATTACTACTTGGCAACTTGCATCGTGTAATCATCTATGACAATTATTAATGATGTAGAGATGGACTTATGAGTAAAATGTGATGTTAGATGTTTGAAATTATGATTTATCACTTGTTATTTATGTTTCACATTTAATTTTTACTGTCCTTGCTAATTTGCATATATATATATATATATCGCGTTTCCTCGTTTCCTAAATTTTGGGGGGTCGCGTTTCTAGTGCGTTTCCGTATCGGATACACGTTTCCGTTTCCCCATATCATGCAACTTAGATAAAACTTTTACAAATAATTTACATTGAAATTTCTTTCTTGGGCTAGAAAATAAGACCCTGGGTCTTCTCAAACTGTAGATACTCGGTGAGAGCACGATGCTCCTGCATCAGACTCCCAAGGTAGAAAAGAAACCATGACCTCCCGGTCATGTGCCTTCAGTCCTCCTTTTTGCCCGGGTCCCATATCTTGTTCTGTAATCTTCCACTAGCCTTGCTGCTGCAAACTTGTACAATCAAATTTTCTTCATGACCGACTTTCTTCCTCTTTCTGCAACATTTCTTCTTGGAATTCTTTTTCATAAGCTTCCACGGCTCATCGATTTCATCATCCAACCTGTCTCTTTGCTGAAACAATTGTGTATGGGTGTCCTTTTCAAGTATAAGAACATAAAAATCCTTATCATCCTCTATTGTGACACTCTCTTGCTCAAAAGTATTCAAACCTTTCAAAGGCTTCTCCCATTGTTGCAACATAACAAATTTATTGCCACTTTCCTCAAGACCTTCAGCTCTGTCCTGAGCTGCCATACTGTCTCTCAAGACAATTTCTCCCTCTGTATTTTCCTTCAACCAATAAAAGGAAATCTTATTGCCACCAGGCAACTCTGCTTCCTCATTCACCATCTCAGCTATCCATTTGCACAATGTCTGTAACAAAACCAGCAAATAGATGTTCATAACATAGATATTCCACCATATGCCTATGATTTCAAATTCTCCTTTATCTTCATCCTCTCCAATCAGTTGGACAATATTCAACAACTGTCCTTTTCTTCCACTTGTGCAACCTGCAGTTAAACACAACTCGTTAGTATAAAAAACACAAGGCCCTTCAGTCTCAGCTGATGCCTTCACCTCCAACGTTCCATGTTGATCTATTTCTGCAAAACAATCTTTGAGGTATTCAAAAGACCCCTCATTGACATCCTCTTCTTCCTTCTCATACTGATATGAACTCCTTGACCAGTTCATGAGTTTATCAGTAAACTCTTTATCAACATCTTCTTCCTCTTCACCAAGGAATACTCCTTGTTCTGGTTCACAAATGATGTGAACTTCCTCCTCGTGCTCAACTGCTTTAAGCTTTCCTTCTTCCTTCACCCAAACACTGAACTTGTGCTTGAGATTCTTGGCATATAACTTCTCTATAGGCCATTTCACTTTCTTCCTCAATTTCCATCCACAACATTGGTCTTCCGCATTTCCTTCTTGCAACAACTCTGTCACTATACTAAGCCTTTCCTTTAGCTCAGTAAGCTCCCTGTCAAATTTACTTTGACTCATCCTTCTGACACCAACTGTACTGGCATCCTCCTTTACTCTATTGTGGCTTCCTCTCGAACCCTTTGGATGACTATCAGCAGTCACCTTCCTTACCTCCTCTATGAGTTTATCCATACTCATAGTGAACTGTAGTCAAGCCTTCTCACTCAACACCTCATCAAGCTTCCTCGTACTTGATCTATTGGCATTCTCTTGGTTCTCTCACTCAGAACCCCTTGAGCACTCACTATGCTCTTCCCTGGCTTTAACACTTACATTCACTTCCTACAACACTTCTAGAACACAATCTCCCTTAGCTGTTACTTATAGAACACAAACTTTATTCTATCAAATGCAAAAATCATAAGACCAATAACTTACCATCTTCCATACAATGTTCAGTTCTGTACTTTGACTGAAATGTCCTCTTTTATCCGCAAATTCCTATTGCAAAGAATTCTTCACAAGCTTCTCTTTTTGTCTCCTCTCCTTCAAATTCTGTCTTTACACTGTCAAAGAATATTCTCCTCTCATTTCCCTGTTCAGAAATTAACATTCTGACTTACTCTTCTCAAAGAGCATTCTGTCTCTACCTTTCACCAGCAGGATTAACTTGCTCTGATACCAAAAATGATAGCAATTAGTTGCTAAATGGACCGTTAATGCCACCAGCAACTGGGTATGCCATAATGCGCTCTGCCCTTGTTGTTTGAGCTCCTGATTACCCTCCACTAAACCAGGCCGTTGCAAAGGCTCCCGATCAAATTTCAAAGCATCATCAATTGCAAGACAACAGCATACAACCTCCTTGAGTTTATATGGATCGACAACCTGCTCTTTGCATGAATATACTTCACTCGACAAAAAGCCAACGGTCCCTACTCTGTTTTTGCATGAATTTTATTTAGGACAAGAAATATCATAGGAGCGCTTTGGCTCTCTATTCACTCCTTCAACAATAGAATTTCTATATTCTAAATAGTTTTCAACCACGCATTCACCCAGACCTGTGGTTCTTTACATAATTGAGAGTACATAAACTACATTCTGTCCCTTCTGCTCAAGGAAGATGAGTTCCAAGCTTCCTCCATAGACCAATCGATCTCTCCTAGTCTTCTGTCTGCACTGTGAATCTACCTTCTGCGCATTGGTTGACTCTTTGAATCGATTTAACCCACAACAATTTTGCAACCGATTCTCAGTTCGAATTCCTCTTCACACGAATTTCAGATTCTTATAGCTACTGTCTACTGGAAAACCACCCATCAATCAAAATCTCTGCAATCATACTTAACTACAGGAAATTCATACCATTTCTAAACGTATTGCTATTTTACTTTCATGTCAAGATGTTCAACACAATAGACAGAGATATAAAAACAGATGAAATGCTCATCCTATTATCAAACGTAGAAATACAGAGTGTCTGGCCTGTCTCATAATATGGGCATGCAGCCCTGGCTCTCTTCTCCAACTCTCCTCTTGACTTCTCCCTCCTGCTCTGGCCCGTAGGCTTATATAAAAGAAAATTATCATAACTCAACTACTCCCTACAATCCTGCAACTAATTCCTAAAAATAGAATTTAGATCTATCTCTTTGATGACTCGTTGTTGAGATATTTCTGAATCCATGAGATCTGCCACAAAACAAGGGATTTGGTTTGATGATTCACCACACACACTAACACCTATCTCTATGACTCATAACACAGAAACTTCTAATTATCTATGACTCGTCTAAACAAGTATAAAACTTTTACAAATAATTTACATTGAAATTTCTTTCTTGGGCTAGAAAATAAGACCCTAGGTCTTCTCAAACTGTAGATTCTCGGTGAGAGCACGATGCTCCTGCATCAGCGGGTGATAGAGAATATGCTACATAAGCCTAGGTTTGCAAAGGAATCTAGGGTTAGTGAAACGTATTTCTAAGGAGTGATGACAGTGCACAGAGCTGAGAATTTCATTGGGCAAGTTTGAGAGCAGATAGTTGTAGAGAATATGCAGAAGAGGCATAAGGTAGAGGGCAGAGGAGTTATGGCAAAGCCTATGCTCTAATACCACTGTTGTGGAATAACTCCACTCATTGATGATATTATTGATGGCGTATAGCTTATTTATACAGTAGGTGAGGTGACCTTTGGCCTTTCATATGTCAAGGTACGTGACTCCTCACATTTGTAACTTAAAATAAAAAATATATTTACAATATTCACAAAAACCCTAACCCTATGGATTAAGTTTTCAACATTTCTTTTATTAATTCAATTCAAGAACCAGTTCAAAATTACATTTCTATCAACCCTGCAGCAATCAACATATTTTGCTGATCTGTATAAGTTGAAAAGTCTTACTGAATTGCTTAGCCACAAATTAACCCTTCAGGGGTCTATCTAAAGAACACAACCACTCTAAAATGTAGTTTCTTTCTTAAACCAAAGATGAGCAATCCGAGATAGATAGGAATCAATGGGGATCTGCTAGAAAGAGCCTCTAAACCATAAGCGATTTCTAGACAACATAGAGTCTGCAGCCATCATGTTCAATGTAGTACCTTCCATGAGCTCCCCAACTGAATATCAGAATTTGGAAAATATGACAAATATACATATATCTTTATGAATATTATATGCCCATTGACAGATATATGAATTTGGTGTAGAATATCATTTCCAATATTGATTCTTCCTCTCAAGGACAAAATATCGTATATACAGGAGGCCTTCATCAAAATGTGAAAATCATTCCCACCTAATGTTGTGACTATGACCACACTTGTTATATTAGAACATTTTTATTGCTTCCTTCAATCAGCATGATCACTAGTCCCCACAAGAACATCATTCATCCTTAAAATGATGGTAACAATTGGCATCCCTCATAGTATAATCTCCAATATCATTTCTTCCTGTCGAAGTGAAAATATACTGTATCTTTCCAAACAACACTTTCTCAAAATGAAAAATAACTATTGCACAGCTCCAATGCGAGGTAGAGTTGTGAATATATCACTAAGATTGTTATAATGTAATGCATATTCATAGCTTGTTTCAGTTAGCACCATCACCAATAGCTCCCACAAGAACATTTTCTATCCTTGAAAGAACCAGTTCACAAATTACATTTCTATCAACCTTGCAATGAGCATATTTTGCTGATCTGTATAAGTTGAAAAGTCTTACTGAATTGCTTAGCCACAAATTAACCCTTCAGAGGTCTATCTAAAGAACACAATCACTCTAAAAGTAAAATGTGGTTTCTTTCTTAAACCAAAGATGAGCAACCCAAGGTAGATAGGCATTGATGGGGATCTGCTTTAAATAAGCCTCTAAACCGTAAGGAATTTCTAGACAACATATAGTCTGCAACCATCATGTTCAATGAAGTACCTGTCACGAGCTCTCCCACTGAATATCAGAATTTGGGAAATATGACAAATATACATATCTCTTTATCAATATTATATGCCCATTGACATATATATTGTTAAAATTAGTGCAGCTGGGAGACCCATTCTCAGAAAGGATGGTAACCTAGTCAATTAACTAGGGTTCTTGGTCAAGTTAACCAGGCAGAGTAGAGAGTAAGACCCTAGAAGATACCCTAGGGACCCCAGCTGTCTCCTGAGGTTCTTGGTCGGGGACCAAGTAGGTTGATGCCATGGCAAAGTCCCTAGCATGTGGCTAGGGACCCTATTTGTCTCTAGGGTATTCTGGTTTGGGACGAGACAGTTTCTTGGTCACGAGGACCAAGCAGATCCTGCAAGTTGAGACAGAGACATCCTAATCTAGGACCAGGCAGACTCTTGGTCGCAAGGACCAAGTAGGTCCTGCAGGTGGTTTCAGTCTAGGATTAAAAGCTCAGCCTGGGGCTGAGAGCCATTCCTTGAGAATGGAGGTTCTTGGTCAATTACCAAGATGATGATGTGTGATGTCTTCTTCTCCTAGGTCTTCGAGATGGTTGAGTTAGATGGTCTTCTCAGGGGACTGGCCACCCATTGATGAAGCCACTAACATTTGACCTTAGGAGCAGTTTAGAGGACCACATGATCACATCATCCGTGTGGACCCATCCTTATACAATGATGATGAACTTTCAGGTTATTTGGAACACTTGCACATTTGAGAGAGAGATGATTGGTTGTGCCCCACCTTGATTGATTGACATTTGGTCCTTACACCTTGTTGATTATTTGTCTTGTGGTACCTTGTCTTTGACTTGTGGTTAATAGGGTCATTTACCCACTTTGAGTTATCTTTTGATTTGTACCACCTTTGATGTTTTTGGTCTTATGGGTACTATGGTTGTTTGACCACGTTTAAGGTATACCCTTGGTCCTAGGGGTTATGGGTCATGTATTAGTCCTTGTACCCTCACCTAAATGACCCTAGTACCCTACTTATGATTTATGTTATTAAATGTGACTGTTTTATTTATTTATTTATTTTATATTTTATTTTAATTTTACTTTTATTTTTTAATTTTTAATTTTACTTTTAATTTTAATTTTTTACTAAGTGGTTCCTTCCTAACTTAATGGAACCCTAACTTAAATAAGTTGGATCTTTCTATAAGATCTTGTTTCTATATATATTGAAGACTTATCTTTATCATCTATCATCTTTATCTAAAGGTTTGCTCCTTCATCTGCTTGACGTCAAAGTTATCTCACCTGTTTTCTTCTAAGTTTGATTGCCGCCCACCTGCTGATCAAGTTCAAGATTTAATTTTTGATGTTAGTAAGCATTCAGGGTTTTTTCTATGTTGACTGGTAACCTGACTGAAGGAGGCCGTGACAGTTGTGAACCTGTTAACTTCTGTTTTAGTGTTTTTTGCTCACCTGGGATTTTGTGGAAGTCCGATCTGCTATTATCAAGCTTGATCTACCTGTGTATAGATCCGATCTGTTTCTGTGAGGACCCGATCTTCTAGTTGTTGGTTCGATCTATTGTTTTTTAGCTCAGATCTCCTTTACTTCTGCTAGACCTTAATTCTGTGACTCTTTGACTCAGTCTTAAGCTCTAGATCCAACTGTTGGTGGAGGCCGTAAGGTTTTGAGTTTATACTCAGTCTGCTGGTTGTATCTTTTATGGAGGCCGTGAGGCCTGAAAGTCTAAATTGGTGGAGGCCGTGAGCCTTGGGATCTGATCTACTTTTTATAACGATCAACCAGTTTGTTCTAGAACTGATCTGAGTACTTCTTTGGAGGCCATAATTTGTTGGGGTTTGCTCTTTGTTTTTTATGAGGTGCCCTAAACCTGATTCAATCTGATGAGACTTGTTTTGGTATTTAAGATCAGATCTTCTATGTTATGAATTTGTTGGATTACATCTTGTGCTGAGTTTTTGGATCAGTTTTTTTTTATATATTGAGTCTTGATGCTGTCACTGTGTTTTTGACTGTCTTTGACCACTCCTGATTAACAGTACCTCAGCCCAGTCATCTCTCTCTCTCAGGTTTGTACTAACCCTTTAATATGGTCAATTGGTTCCTAGAGTTGACCGGTCTCTGAGAGGCACAGTCTTTTTTGAAAGTAACATTTCTGAGTATATAACAGGAAAGGCTCCACACCCAAGTAAGTATCTTCACCTATCTCTTTTATTGCAAATTAAACAAGTTGATTATTTTATTTTTTATTACATGTTACTGAAGATTACTTTAACACAGTGACCCAACTGGTAGTGTTAAAGTGGAAAAGTTGAAAGAGATGAAAATTATGTTTTGTTACTGTTTTACTATTTAGTTTCAGTACTTGTTTATTAAATGTAATTTTTGCATTAAATTATATTGATTTTTATTCTTCTGCATAAAATTCTAACTCTACCAAAAAATTAACATATATGACTTCGGTGTAGAATATCATTTCCAATATTGATTCTTCCTCTCAGGGACAAAATGAAAATATAGTATATACTGTAGGCCTTCAGATAACACTTCATCAAAAGATGAAAACTATCCCTACCTAATGTTGTGACTATGACTACGCTTGTTATATTGTAGTCCATGTTTATTGCTTGCTTCAATTAGCATGGCCAATAGTCCCCACAAGAACATCATTCATATCCTTAACTGATGGTAACAATTGGCATCCCTCAGAGTACAATCTCCAATATCATTTCTTCCTCTCGAGGTGAAAATATACTGTAGCTTTCCAAACAGCACTTTCTCAAAATGAAAATATTCTCTATCCACAGCTCCAATGCGAGGTAGAGTTGTGATTACATCTCTAAGATTGTTATAATGTAATGCATGGTCATAGCTTGTTTCAGTCAGCATCATCACCAATAGCTCCCACAAGAACATTTTCCATCCTTGAAATGATGGTAATAATTGGCATCCTTCAGCATGATTTTTCACACAACAATCTTGGAGCTGAACTTGGTTGTAGAGTGACAGCCACCACAGACATGAGGTTACTTGATAACTCAAATGGTTTCTCTAGGGGATGTGATTGATTATCCAATTGCAATTGCCAGCTTCTCGCTATGATGGAAAATGACTTCTTCCTTCTGCTCCTCCTCCACATCATTCAACATGAATCTTGTAGAGGGAGTATAACCTGCTGCCTTCATCTCCCTAGACAATCTCTCCAACTCCTTGTATATAATTTGCATTTGTGGGTGTGACCTGTCTCCTACAAGGAAAGTGTGTACCTGCTTATTTACCTCAATCCAACTGCAACCAGGTGTCTTTTTCACCCCTCTATCTTTCATCATTTTCTGCACCTTTTCCATGTCCGCCCACCTGCCAGCTGCTGCATATATATTTGAGAGAAGCACATAAGGTGCAGAATTTTTAGGTTCCAACTCAAAAAGTTGCTCTGCCACATGTTCTGCTAGGTCAATATTATCATGCATTCTACAGGCACCGAGCAAACATCTCCACACCATAGCATCAGGCTTTATTGGCATTTCGTTAATAAAATCATGTGCCTGGTCAAGGCGACCAGCACGGCCAAGAAGATCAACCATGCAGCTATAGTGCTCCATTATAGGTGTAATACCATAACAATCAATCATGCAATTGAAGTAATGATAGCCCTCATTCACCATACCTGCATGACAGCATGCAGACAAAACACAAACTAAAGTGATATGGTTCGGGCTGATATCAGAGCATTCCATCTGTTGAAACAGTTTGAGGGCTTCCTTGCCACAGCCATGTATAGCATATCCTGCAATCATCGACGTCCAGGTGACCACAGTGCGTTGATACATTTTGTTAAACAATTCACGTGCTTTCTCTATGTTCCCGCATTTGGCGTACATGTCTATCAGGGCATTAACCACAGTGACATCTGAATGAATCCCGCTTCGGATTATTTCTTCGTGGATTTGCATACCATGCTCCACAGCTGCCAGGTTGGCACAGGCAGGGAGAACACTGGCAAATATATTTGAGTTCAGAATAATGCCTAGTGATTGCATTTGTTGAAAAAGTCTCAGGGCTTTCACAGCATGCCCATTCTGTGCATATCCTGCAATCATTGCTGTCCACGCAACTATGTTCCTTACAGGCATTACCTGGAACAGCTTGAAGGCCTCATCAACTTCCCCATTCTGTGCATATCCAGCAATCATGACTGTCCAAGATACTGTGTCTCGTTGAGGCATTATGTCAAATATATTGCGTGCCTTCTCTGCATTGCCACATTTGGCATACATGTTTATAAGAGCGGTCTCTACAAACAAGTGAGACTGGAAACCATTCCTAATTACATCTCCATGAATCTCCATGCCTCTTTCCAGAGCTGCCAAATTAGTGCACGCAGGAAGAACATTGGCAAAGGTTTTGGCGTTCGGCTCCACGCCTGCCATCTGCATCTCTTGAAAAAGCTTCAATGCCTCCTCTTCCTGACCATTCTGAGCATAAGCTGCTATCATCGCAGTCCAGGACACCACGTCTCGCTGATGCATTTTGTCAAACACATCGCGTGCAATTTCCACTCTACCACATCTCGCATACATATCGATGAGGGCACTCCCCACAAATCCATTATGCCTGTGAAATCCCCTTCTAATTATTTCTCTATGGATCTTCATACCCTCTTCCACAGCTGCCAATTCTGCACAGACCGGGAGAACAGTGGAAAATACAAACTCATCTGGTTGAATGCCCATATGCTGCATTTGGCGAAACAGTGTCAATGCCTCCTCGGCAAATCCATGTCTAGAATAAGCTGCAATCAGCACCGTCCATGAGCGAACATCTCGTTCAGGCAATTCATCAAACACTTTGCGAGCATCCGATAAACTCCCGCATTTGGCATACATGTTGGCAAGCGCAAACCCTACCAGTCTGTGAGCCATGAATCCCTTTACATTGATGTGGGCGTGGATCAGTTTTCCCTCTGGTAAGGCTTTCTCCACAATGCAGGCGTACAAGAGAGAAATATAAGTATCAGACTCCAGAGAGTACTCCATAGCTTTCAGTAATTGAAAAGTTTCTTTCAATCGTCTTTGCTTACACATATTTCTCAAGTCCTGCGTTAAGATTTTGTTGACAGGGGTTTGTTGTGGTCCGGTTGCACAGATTATAGCCCTTATGGGTTGAATCTGAGAGAATATTAGCCCAACGAATAACACTGCCGTCGTTTTCTTTTTCGGATTCTGTAATGCAAGTAACGTCGCCATTGATGATAATGATTTTTGCTGTAAGAACTATCTCTGCCAATTATTGTTCCCATCATGCATTGAAGCTCGTTAGATCATCGTGACTCGATTCAGTCTGTGAAGGGATATTGAAATTTTTCGCCCTCTTCGTCGTTAGAGCTCACTCATCAGATTGGTGACATCTCACAATGGACCGCATAGCATGTCCGTGGTATTGAATGCCCATAAAATCTAAATTTATTAATTTGTGAATAAGATATTTAGAGGTTGGCCGAAGAGACAATTGATTTCAAGATTGGTATAATTTATTGCACACATTGTTGGAAGTGGACAATTTTAAGCGGTGAAAAATCACATTAAATTTGTTTACGAGGAGATGTAGGTACATTTAAATGATTGGAATTTTGATAATGAAATTTTGTTTGAGGATGGTTGAAGATGTTATTCAACAATTACATTGGATTAGCATAATTTTTTGGGGGTTTATATAGAGACTATAACAGAAAGCAGGGTTGAAGAAACATAGGATTCTTTCTGAGCCTATCTATTTTATTGATGAAATCATTGGCTTTTTTAATGACGTTGTTTCTTCTAAGCGGTGTGGTGGCATGGTCATCAAAGTTTAAGAAAGGAAACAATTTTTATTGTGGATGGGGTGTGGCATAGGTACAAATACTCGAGCGGAGTTACTAGCTCTGCGGGTCCTTCGTTTCTTTGCACACTCTAGGTTTTTTTTAACTCTTCAAGTCTATGGGGACTCCAAGGCAGTTGTGGATTGTGTTAATGATAAGGTTTTTCTTCATGTTGCTATATTAGATTCATGGTGTGAAAGGATTAAAATGCTTAAATCCTCTTTCTCTTGTTTATCCTTCTCTCACATTTACATGAATTTCAACATGAATGATCTCTTATCGAAAAGAGTTGTGGGTGCATCGGAGGGCATCCTTTCTTTTGAAGAATTTGATTACTATATCAAAGTAGCTTATGGATCCTTCAAGACTTGTTAGCTGCTTTTAGTACTATGTTTTAGTTATACAGTTCTTTTGCATCAGTTTTTTGAGTTTTCCAAATTCTAACAGTCAATTGTAGGAAGTCATTCTAGTGGCAAATTGTCTTTCCTGTCCATTGATGGATAGTCTATGTTTATGTAGCTCTATGGGGATAACTGACTAGTGACTTGCTTAAGTATCACTGTGATAGCTTTTGGTTTGTGTCATCAGTCACCTCTTTGAGGGAAGTTATTTTTTGTAAAAGTTGTTATAACTTTGATTCAACCTTGAATATCAAGTTATAGTCTTTTTTTCAGTTGAAAAAATAAAAGAAACTTTGTTGAGGATATATGAGGAGATATAGTTCATTTAAATGAATGGAATTTTGACAATGAAACTTTGTTTTTAGGTGTTTTCATTTACAATAATAGTTTTGGATGGAGCCATTTGGGAGATCTATTAATTGTAGACTTTCAATATCTGGAACTTATAAGAAATGGTCAATGGCAACAAAGAATACTAGCTCCTCCATTTAATGAAGAACACTACAAATATTGGCAATCAAACTGTAAACCTTGATGATTTTAGATGTGTGAGATACATTTCAAGTAGGGTACGATGAGTCCAAGATTGGAATGTTTTAACAACACAAGAGAGAAATGATAAGAAAGAGGTGAAGTAGATGGACTCCTTAGCTAAGTTTTTATTCCAAAGTGCTCTAGATGTGAGCCTTTTCCTAGAATCACTACAATAAAAAAGGCCAAGGAAGCTTGGGACGCATTCCAATGCGCATACCAAGGCATGGATAAAGTCAAATTGTTTTGGTTGTAGAATGTGTGGAGAGAATTTTAGAATCTTCAAATGAAAGACAATGAGAAGATAATTTATTTTTCAATTCAATTTCAAGACATTGTTAACTAGTTGCACATTCATGGAGAGACCATTATAGATTAGGCACTTTGTCATAAATACTTAGATCCTTACTAGTGAAATGAAATCCAGTAGTTATTCCAAAAGAGGAAAGCAAAAATCTGACAACGGTGAAATTGAAAAACCTAATGGGATTGTTTTAATCTCATGGAAGTAGATTGGATAGAATTGCACAAAGTTTAGAGCAAGATTTTACAACAAAGGAAAAAGATGGAGAAGAATGCAATGCCACCTTCAATCCTCAAGAAAGAAAGAGGGTGTTACCTAATTATTAAGAGGAAGAGGCAAAGGCTAAAGAGGAAGAGGTCATGGATGTGCTTGTGTAGATAAGAGGCATACTCAATGCCATTAATTCCAAATGTTTGGTCATTTTGAAAGGGACTTTAGACTCAAGTAGTCACATATAGAACAAGAAGGAAAATTTCACTCAATATGAAGAACACCCCTAAAATATATCTAATGTGTTTCTTTGTCATATGGGAAATAAGTTCTAGGATGATATTCAGCTCCTTGATTCCGATTGCTCCAATCATATGATGGACAATAATGATTTTTTGTAATAAATTGATGACAGTAAAAACTTAAGTGAAACTAGGAGATGATAATATAATACAGGTTGTTAGAAAAGGAACGTTGATTGTATTGTTAACAATCAAATTGACACCCCTAATCAGGTGACAGGAGAAACATATGTTTACCATGTACCCGCACCAGGAAGTCATGACACAAGTTCATTCAGAGACGAATCCTCTCTAAGAGATGCATTAAAATGCATTAATTGTGCGAAAAACATTCTAAGTGGAGCAAAAAGCCTAAAAACTATTAAAAAGTGGGTTTTCACTTGAAAATAATCAAAATGAGGAAAATGACTAATCCCACATTTAGAAGAAAAGCCTAAGGCCCATTTCCCAATGCTATATAAGAAATGCATGGGAGGTATGGTAAGGGGAGATCAAAAGAGCAAAGGAATGCTTAGGAGATTTTGAAAGAAGAAAAGAGCTCCCATTCTTCAAGAGCAAGGGTGAATGAAGGAGAACTTATGGCAAGGGAGGAGGCATTCACACCAAGATTCTTAGTAATCATGTATCTTCTCCATTGTTTTAGCATGAATTGATTCAAGTTTATGCCATTATAATGTTTAGATGTTGATTGTATTGTGTGATTTAAACTGTTAAATGGTTGTAGATCTTAAATTTGCTTATCTTAATTGATGAATGAATCTAGATCTTAAAGGTAACTTGTGATAATCTGTTCATCTCTGACATAGAGACTCACCATCTCTTAGCAAGATAGTTAAACTAGTGTAGACATATCCCTGCACTAAACTCTATTATCAGATTGGCGACCATCCCGTTTGTTGAAATTTCTTGAGGTTTCTTTATTTTTTTTCAAGTTTTTGGTGTTCTTTCTTCAGATTTATCCCTTTGCAGCTTAAATATCCATTAAAGACCCTAAGATCTAGCTAAGGAAGCTCAAAACTGGCATAGCTACACCTTTAATTCAACAAACTACCTTAAAATTCCATCAGATCTTAGTTTCTTGAAACTCTGCCTGGACTTTAGAGTTTAAACTCTGTTTTGATCTTCAAGTTGTGTTAAAGTTTTTAAAGCTTCAATCTCTGCATTTAAGATTCCTTTAGAGCTCTGCGCGTGGCCCTAGCAATGCTAGTTTTATGCGTATGGTCAAACCGTGAAGGTTTCTGCGTGTTCTTCAACACTGCGATTTGAAAATCTTGCACATCTCGGCATTTGAATTAGATATTCATAGCTCTGCGTGAAAGCTTTAAAATATGCATGAAAGCTTTTGAATACCAGCTATTAAATATCTGCCTATTGACACATCCGATCAGATCTGAGTTCTTGCATTGTGAACTTCTCGAATTTTGAAGTTTCTTGATGTTTGCACACTGGTCGCACTATCCTTCATTAAACCTCTGCATGTTAGCCTCAACCCGATTCTATGTAATCTTTAAACTTGGCATGCGTCTTCTCTGCGTGTAAGTGCATCTCTGGAAAAATCTTCATGTCAAAAGATTTTAAAATCTCTTAAGATGCGTAGATAGCAGCGTGTTGAAGCCTTTATGCATGTGAAAACTCTGCCTTCTGCACGAATTGCAAGAAAAAACATTGAACATTTTAAAACTCTTACAACTTTGAGCACTCAGCGTTGAAAACTTTTGCCCCTTGCGTCTTTTACCCCCTGCGTGATCATTCCTTTGAGAATTCTTTACGCTGTGCTCTTACCTCTGCAAGCTTTTACCTATGCATGCTAGAACTCCGCGTTGAGATGGCTGCAGGTCTTTTGCGTTGAATTGGGCATCGATGCATTGAAACTCAAAATCTTGCAAATTCCTTGAAATTCCTGTAACCTTGCAAAGATCTAGAGAGATTTCAAAGCATTATTTTGGGTGAGATTGCAGTTTTCCCCAATAGACACCAGCGTGAATGCCACCCTCAACTGCCTGAGCTTACCCTCTGCCCGATTTGAGAGCGTTGAAGCGTTGAAGATCATTGATGATTGCGTGTAGATGATCTGCGTGTAGACCCTGCGTAATTGCATCTCCTAAGTCCTCAAATCTCAGCTCTTAAAATTCTTTAAAGCTCTGCGTTGGTGTTTCTTATCTCAGCATTGAATCTTTAAAGATCTGCGTGGGTTTCCTCATGTTAAACACTGCGTGACAGCTTGTCGAACCCCGTTCGAAAGATTGATAGCGTTGAAGGTTTGTAGGCAATAATCCAGTTGAGATCTCTCCACGCTGTCATAGCTCTGGTGTCGATCTATTTCTTCATCAAGCGCTCCCCCATTGCTGCCTGAAGTGTCGAATAATACACGCTGCATACAATGGTTGAATGCTGCATTGGTTGGGTGAAATTCGAGCGCCAAAAGCCAGCTAATCCCACACAATATTTTAACCTTTTTGAAATTGTTTAAAAAACTCAATCTTTTTAAAAAAAAAACTTTCAAAAAAATTGACCTATCCTTAATCTAATAATGTACCGGTCATTGATGGGTTCAAACCCTTTTTCTTTAGAATTAAAAGAATTCAAAAAGTTTTGTTTGGAGTGCTTTGATTTGCTGATTGATGCCTCCAATTTTTAAAAAATATTGAAACGTTTTGGTTAAGTTGAAAATGTGTTTAGAATACCTTTGAAAAAGATTGAAGAGTGTTCAGGTGTGTGGAGTGACTTTCAAAAAAAATTGAATCACAATCCTTTTTATTTGGTTTAAAAAATAACTTTCTTATGTCTTTGAAAAAGATTGAAGAGTGTTCTTTAAGTTGAAGAGGTGTGTGAATTGCCTTTCAAAATTTGCATGATAGGGTTTGAAATAATTTTTATTTGGTTTAAAAAATTCATTTATTATAATTTTTTAAAAGATTAGAAAAGTGTTAAAAAGTTTTGAAACATTTTGTATAATTTGGATTCAAATCTTAGTGTTAAAAAGTTTGAAAAGTTTTGAAGCATTTTGTATAGTTTGGATTCAAATCTGTGTTAAAAAGTTTGAAAAGTTTTCAAACGTTTTGCATAATTTCTTTCCAAGTCATTAATTTTGGACTAAAACAAAAAAGAAAAAAATTTGCAATTTTTTTTTTTATAGTCTAAAATTTCAATTTCAAATATTTAGTTTTGGAACAAAAAGGAAAAAAAATTGGAAATTTTTTTACAAAGCTTGAACACTTTGGATTAACATTAAGTTATGCTTGGAGTTGTATGACTTTGAAGGCGCCATTCACGTACATTGGCTTTGATAGAACACACTTAGAACATCACATGTTGAGATAATTTGAGAGCATTTCGTTACATTTCGTTTTAAGAGTTTGATTGCTTTCATGATTTTCATGCATAATTAGAGAGAATTGCACCTTTAGAGTTCAATTTTCTTGAGATATATTGCGTATGAGGCACCATTTCCTCTTCACTCGCATCTTATGATGATCTTGTGATGAGAAAGTGTATCTTGCGTGTAATAGTTTAGGGGTTGATTTTCAAAGCATCTTATATCGAGCCACCGTATCCTCTTCACTCGCACCTTCGGGCGATCTTGTGAATGAGAAAGTGGATCTCAAGTGTAACAATCTAGGATTTAATTCACAAGCATTCTAAAGGGCTCTGCGTATCCTCTTCACTTGGGCCTTATGGAGATCTTGTGAATGAGAAATAGGGATCCCCCGTGTAATAGAATTAGATTCGTGTTTACTTGAGATATCTGTTTGGGTTACATTGGTCTTTACACATCAATTATTATCCATATTTCAGAAAAAACTGTGCATAAACATACAAAATCTACCAGAAACTTTGCATGTCTGAAAGAAGCTCATGAACCTCTAACCCTTCCTTCAGTTAGGATATTCATCGAACTGAAAGATAGCATAGTGAGCATCTTGCATTGTATGGTTCATTTTGTTTTTGAGTCGAAACACCATCAGTTTCACTTCCACTCCTGAGACTAAGCAAACTTCCACTAAAAATTGGCGCTTAATCTAAAATTGACAAACTTTTGATTTTCATATCATCAACAAGTTTAGGTTAGTGCCCCGGATTAGGTTTGGAGAGTTAACACTCCTAGGCTGCAAAACTTTGAAATTAGCATTGATTAAAGAGAGTAAATCCATTAGTCGTAAAAAACGCTTGTCGGGAAAGTGCTTCTGAAACAAGCATCAAGCACGAGGTCAATCTGGATAAGTAAGGGTGGTTCCCCCTTCTTGCTTATTTAGTGGGACATGAGCTTATCGAAGGGATTCTATGTTCAGTGACAAGTCCTCAAAGTGACATCATTGTTTCTAGAGTTTCTGGTAATGAGAGTTGTCCTCAACTTACAACTGTCCGCCCAACCGTCGATTGTGAAGTGGTAACTTTAGTGGCTATTCTTAGGATATCACATAGGATGTTGTGAGTGGGACACACTTACAATAGCTGAGACATACTTTGTAACTTTTAATCCTTAGGAGGGTGAGTGCTCAGGAACCAACACTTGTACCCCTGGCGATTAAAGTTTATTGTAACTGTTTCTCACATCTTCGCTCCTAGCAATTGTATGAGGACATGAAATCCCTCAGCAGCTACTAGTTTCGGAAGGCCCCACAATCCATCTTTTCACTGAGCTTCGGTTCTTTGGAAAAGTAAGTTTGCTTGCTTGAAATATTTAGGGAATTTTTACTGTGTGGACACTTTTCATTTTTTGAGTCTAGACTGCCTTAGGATTGTTTGATTTAAACTATCATTTTAAACACATCCTTTTATCAAATTCTTAAAAGTGGCTACTTTCCTGATCTGCTAGTCACGGTGGCAACGAGGTGAGTCACTAGAAATTGAAGGCCCTGCTACATTGCAGAGACAGACACAAAAACCACATTCTAATGACTTGGAAACAAAACTGATTTTCAACTCAATTAACATTGCTGGAGAAGAACAACATCAAATCAACACTGAGAATTCATCGTCACATCACAAACTGAATACAGACATAGTTGATAATCTTACTCTAGTTGAAATTGAAACATTGAAACATCACACACATGCTCATGAAATTCCTCCTTTGATGAGTCTTTCAGAATTAGTTGCACTTACTATCCGTGAGTCACTGAGTGATATCAAACCTCTTTCTGAAAGTTTGAATGACATGCAAAAATCAACAAGGGACCCCATGGCTTTCTCAAACATTGGTTTTCCATATGGATCGGCTAATCAGGGTCAACACACACTAGGAGTAAACCGGAGTCCTCATGGTATACAAAACACTTGTCCAAACTCTACTTCTGGGGGCAACCCTTCACCATGGAATGGTAATATTCCTGGTGGAAGCAATGAACCATCGAACATTTATTCCAATCGGGGCTATGCTCCTCAGATTAGTGGAAATGCCCCGGGGGGTTATCCTTTGAATTATCCTATCACAATGCCTAGCGGCAATCCACCTATCAACCCCATTACGCCATGGAGTGGGGAGGTTTCAGGAAGTATCCAATCTTCTTGCGGCCCACCTTCGCAAGGAGAAAATCAACCTTGGAATGCTTATCCAAATCAAGGAAACAATCAATGGTGTGGTCTGGTTCCAACTAGTAACCAATCTAATTGGGGCCCACCCCCGCAAGGGGGGCAATCCACCCATGCATCCCAACCATCAATGGAGTGGTAATGTTCCACCAAGTAACAAATCTCAATGGAACATACTCCTATAAGGGGGCAATCCACCCGTTAATCCTATCCCGCACTGGAATGATAGTGTTCCACCAAGTAACCAATCTTTTTGGATGCCATCTCCATAAGGAGGAAGTCGACCTTGGAATGATTTTCAATACCAAGTTCAACCACCATGGTATGGTTGGGATCTAGGAAATAACCAATCTTCTTGGACCCCACCTCTGCAAGGAGGCAATCCACCCATTGGTCATGTTTCAAGAAGTAGCCAAACTTCTTGGGGTTAGTCTCCGTAAAGGGGAAACCCACCTTGGAATGATTATCACACCCAAGGACCATATCAGTGGAGTGGTCAGGTTCTAGAAAGAAACCAATCCTTTTTGGGCCTAACCTCGCAAGGGGGCAATCCAACCATTAACCCCATTCTGCAATGGAGTGGTCAGGTTCTAGAAAATGACCAATCTTTTTGGGACCAACCTGCAAGACCTGCGTTTGATCCAACTAGGCTGCCACATGAACTTCATACCAATGGTATGATGTATTTTTTCAACCGTCTTGAACAAATTACCCCACATCTGGGACGAGTTTCTATTCAAAATTCGCAACCCACAACTGGCCAGGCAATGCAGGAACTTGCCATTCCTTCCAACAATTCTAACATCCTCATAGTCTCATCCATAGACCTTAGAGGAAAGAAGAAGAAGTACAAGAGTAAGCGAGATGCTAACTCTGGGAACGAAGATGGACCAACTATGCTTCAATGCCGTGGGAAACAACAACCCACTATTTTGACACTAGTACCTCTGCCAGGGGGCAACCAACCAATCCACCTACAAGGGGGCAATGATCCTAATGCCAATGTCTTCATGTGTGATCCTGAGATGAACATTGAAACAAGACTTGATTCTTATGATGTCTCTCCTAGTACACCAGATCAGTTGAAATCACAACTAGATGGTTATCTCTACATTGAGAAACCAACCATAGACTTAGTACCACACCCCCTAAAGGTGTTCTACGTAGAACAATGCATAATCCCAACACGCGAGTTGCTCAAAACAGTAATGTTCTTTAGGACCTACCTCAAGTACCATGTGCCATGTCGGCCTTGGAGGTATTGCAATGTCGTTCTGCGCCAAGAAAGGAACTATTGTCTACCATTTGTGTTGTTGATCCATCCGATGAGACTTTGATCACATCAGACATAAACCATTCAATATGTAGGATCCTTCCCGAAGTTGCTTTTCAGATTAAAGTAACGACTCATGGGAAGAACATCTATCTAACCATAGTAGATGAAGGGACCTCAGCTTGTGTAATGTCATTTCCATGTTGGCAAATATTTGGATCACCACTATCTGTCGTAGAAGTTTCAAACCAAACTTCTCAAATAGCTTCGGTAGATTTGGATCAAAATATTCCCTTGATGGAGGAATATGATTCAGTTACCTGGCCCATTTGGGTTGGGAGATCTCCCAGCTCACATGACTTCTTGGATTACATTTTATCATCAAATGAAGATATCCCTGAAGTTGTAAACATTTGGTTGTACCCACCTAAAATCATCTTTTGTGGGGCCACTGGGAGCATACTTGATATAAATCTACCCAAGTATAGGAGCATGATCTGCATGTTCCTCGATCTTATCTGGTATATTTGTAAACTTGCATATAGGTTTAGGTCATCCCTTTGTGAAGATGCATTTGAACCTTTTGCAACCCAAACTTACCAAACCTGTTGGAAATTGGTGGGTCATCCCTTCATATCTGTATTTTCCACCATTCCGACAACAGAGCCTACCAAACATGGGACACCTTAGTCAGCACCCCATTGCCATTTTGGTGATGAGTTATTCTCATAGGCTCAGGAGCCCTATTAGTCCCATCATGACTTGGAGTTTGAGACCACATATTTCTATTTCATACATTTCTGACCATATCCTGACGGGCTCCCATTTTTTTGTCATTTTACATAAGCTTGCGTTAAAATATCCACTTGAAAATCCATGCAAACTGCTTTGTTGCTTATTGCTTATGTTGCTTATTTTCCTGTATAGTCACTTTCTGTTACAAGATGCCTATAAACCATTGCTTATGTATATTTGACCCATACCCATGGAGGAAACATCTGCAAGAGTGTACATAACTAGCTCAACCCTTGTTTGCAATATGGATCTTTTCCTTGGCCTAACCCATGCCCTTGACATTTAGGCGCATGCCCTTGAGACACTCGTTTCCTCTAATGTACCATAGCAAGCTTTATTCTTTTTTCAAGCTAATAAATGAAAAAGGCTAAAAAAAATTGGAAAACACAAAAATCCAAAAAGGGAGAGACTTGAATCACTTCATATTATAAACTTCGAAGAAAATGGCAACAGTTCGTCCTTGTCTCCCTTGAACATGACACATAATATTGTATCCGCGGTCAGTACACCATCTGCATTTTCCATAAGAAATTGTACCAGTATTTTGAACAGATCTCCATCGATGGGTGATCCTTCCCATCACCAATGGAGCTTTTGTTAATGCATCTGGCATTAGTGGAATTCATCAAGGTCGGTTACTCAAAGTCCTATGTTGCCAAGTGTCCATTCTGCATCGTGTTATGTGTTCAAGGGAAGTCCAAACCAAGTCGACTATTCCTCAAATATTCCTGACCAATTATGTTGGCCTTCCTTGTGTCAATATACAGTGTTGGATCTTGCAGTTCTACCAAATTATATCATACTATTGATCTTTGTTTCGTATCAGTTGATGTGGGATACATCAATGCTCTCCTCCCGATGGATCTATTCCTATCAACATCAAATCATCATCTAGGACATGGATCTAGAAACCTGAGAGTACCTTGGATCTTGTAGTCATTAGTGGCAGGTTTCCTCGTAAATGACAGTGGGTATGCATCAATGACCCCTGATTATTTGATTCTACAAGTGTTCGACTTCAGAACATCTATTCATACTTGCTAGTTTGTACTCAGTACCTTAGAGTCCATCATCATTATCGGTGGGTCTCTTCACATTTGTTAACGGTAACATCAATGACCGGTAATCAGATGGTGTTTTATTATGCTCGACATCAGATCACTTATTCGCATGATATAAACTTGTACTATCGTCGATTTGTATTGAATACCTTGGGAAAAACAATTGTATCACTCATCGATGCACTGCCCAAGCTGCGCAATATTAGACTACCATGTCAGAAGTTCAATAAAGACTTTGTTCTCGCACTCATCAAAGTGCACGTTTACATTTCAGAAAATTTGCTTTTGACATGGATCCACTGTGTATTGTTCGTGGCCATGCTTGTTTATTGCTGAGCATGGGTATGCCCGCCTCAGGAAGATATTATATATTTGAGAAATTGCTATGTTTTGCAGGTGTGATCCTCAATCCTACGCCCGTGAGTTTTCCTTCCCTTATCCTTTCTTTGAATGATAAAGAGTATAAGTACAAAGAGTATCAGTAGAAAGAGTATCGGTATACCGAGTATAAATTTCAGTAATGTATTTCGGCCCTTAGCTCTGCTTCGGACCTCACACATTAGGGGGCATCTATTAACAATCAAATTGACACCCCTAATCAAGTGATAGGAGCAACATATGTTTACCATGTACCCACACCAGGAAGTCATGAGACAAGTTCATTCAGAGACGAATCCTCTCTGAGAAATGCATTAAAATGCATTAATTGTGCTAAAAACATTCTAAGTGGAGCAAAAAGCCTAAAAACTATTAAAAAGTGGGTTTTCACTTGAAAATAATCAAAATGAGGAAAATGACTAATCCCACATTTAGAAGAAAAGCCTAAGGCCCATTTCCCAATGCTATATAAGAAAGGCATGGGAGGCATGGTAAGGGGAGATCAAAAGAGAAAAGGAATGTTGAGGAGATTTTGAAGGAAGAAAAGAGCTCCCATTCTTCAAGAGCAAGGGTGAAGGAAGGAGAACTTATGGCAAGGGAAGAGGCACTCACACCAAGATTCCTAGTAATCATGTATCTTCTCCATTGTTTTAGCATGAATTGATTCAAGCTTCTGCCATTATAATGTTTATATGTTGCTTGTATTGTGTGATTTAAACTGTTAAATGGTTGTAGATCTTAAATTTGCTTATCTTAATTGATGAATGAATCTAGATCTTAAAGGTAACTTGTGATAATCTGTTCATCTCTGACGTAGAGACTCACCATCTCTTAGAAAGATAGTTAAACTAGTGTAGACATATCTCTTAGCAATGATTTTTTGTAATAAATTGATGACAGTAAAAACTTAAGTGAAACTAGAAGATGATAATATAATAAAGGTTGTTAGAAAAGGAACGTTGATTGTACACACCAAGCAAGGTACTTAAAAACAAATTTTTAAGTGTAGGCCAATTAATTGAGAAAAATCATAAAATATTGTTTGATAATGGAGCTTGTAAAATCTTTGATAAGAATGATGGTGGAGAGTTAGTGGTAGTAGTTCCCATGACAATAAAGATAATGCTTTTAAATAAAAATGCATATCGTGGCTCAATATATTGAAAGAAATAATTAAAGACTATAATTGGATATCACATAGGCGTTATGGCCATTTAAGTTTCAAGGGGATAAATTTGTTACACACAAAGAAAATGGTTCAAGTCTTGCCCCAAAATTGTAGCAAAGGATGAAGTTTTCTTTAGTTGTGGACTAGGGAAGTAAAATAGAGACATATTTCCAATTGCCAACTCATGGTGGCTTCATAATCACCATAGTTGGTTCATTTAGATATTTGTGGCCTCGTGTAAAGACCGAGTATTGGAAAATCCTTTTTTATGACATCTATAAATGATTATTCCTGTAAGGCATGGACCTATTTCTTGAAAAGTAATAATGAAGTAGTTGGGTGTTTTGTGAATTTTAAGACTCAATTGAAATTTAAAGTGATAATCTCTTGAAAATTTAAGAATTGACAAAGGTGGTGAGTTCAATTCAAAGGATGGGCTTGTTCATGATAGGGTTTCATATTCTCCACATTCACTACTAAGTAAACATGCATACATGGGGGTAAATTGATCCTATATGCATTATCACCCACCTTCTCCAACACTTAGAAAAGGACCATACTACATAGCATTGATATTCTTACTAGGACCTTGTAGTATTTCCTTTTTCAGATGCAACAAAACTATATCTCACACCTTGATTGTTTTCTCAATTATATGTTTATCCTGGCTAGCCTTGTACTTTTCCTATGAGTTATTCAATGTCTCATGTACTTACAAATGGATTTTCCTAATCTTATCAACAAATTTTTTAGCCTTCAATGCTTCTCTCATGGTGTCTTCCGTCACTCCTCCTTATTATCCATATACAACAACTAAGGGTGAAGGTGGGAAATACCCAAATCAAGTTTCAAAAGAGGGCTTACTAGTAGAAGTGTGGACTTCTCTATTATAAGAATGCTATGTGTAAATCAATTTTTCATCCCAAGTCCATGGATGCTTCTAATTGTAACCCCTAAAAATTTGAACCAGTGTCTTATTCACTACTTATGTCCGCCCATCTATCTATGAATGGAAAGTTGTAGATCTCTTAAACTTAGTTTTCATCTTATCCCAAAGTGTAGACCAAAGGACATTGAGAATTATGGTATCTCTATTTGAGATTATGCTCCTTAATATCCCAAAGTGCACCTAGACCTTTTCAAATAACATGCTTGTTGCATCTTGTCCCTTTATGGTCTTTATATAAGGCATGCAAGTGCACATCCTATTAAACCTATCAAGCATCACAAACACATAGTCATACAAATTACCTATGCAATCCATGGAGATGCTCTCCCATGGTCTAGTAGGTACATGTAAGGGATGGTATAACCCTTGTTTTATGTTACCGCGCTTGACGGTAAATAAATTATGCATCCTCTAATAAAACAAGAAACATATTCTTGCATTCTAGGCCAATACACATACCTTTGTATGTCGGCAACTGTCTTTCCAACAAAAAAATGTGTTGCAACTTTGGAGGTGTGTTAGGATATTTAGACAGTTAGGAGTTAGTTAAGATCAACTTGTTCTAAAATATCCTTTAGGTAAAGTGTGTTTCTCTATTATGCATTAGTATGCATTTGTATGTAATTCGATGGTCACAATATGTTCTTCACATAGAGTGATCTGATGGTTTAACTTCTCCTCAATCTTAATGGCCATTGATCTGTAGCTTAACACCTGATTGGTCAAGGATCCATATTTAAAGAGCATGGAGGGTCATTTTCTAGTTGATCAATTATATCATGTTATACAACTTGATGAGGACTTTATACTCAAAACAAGAATTCTAGCCATAAAAACCCATATTTTTGCATAAAAACACCAAAAAACAACCCCGAATAAAAAAGTGGTGCTACTAGTAGCACCACTTTTTGATTTGGGGTCAAAAATATAGAAATGAACCAAAACATTTGTTATTGTTGTTTGCAAAAACCTTAAAATCAAGCTCTAAATTGAAAACTAATGCTATCGGTAGCACACTTTTTCAAAAAATGGCATTTTTATATGATTTAATCATAATTGAAAATTGTGCTTATTTAATCTCTTAGTAACACCATATAAAAATTGCATTGAGTTAAACACAAATTATTCAAGAAATAATTTGACCACTCTTTTCATATAAAATACAAAAAATTATGATATTCATCATAAAATCATATATTAAACCATAAGACGTAGAAGTAATTCATATCAAAATTCAAGCACTCTTTTAGAGTTGCCATACAAACAATGGCATATTAATAAAAAAGACAAAATGTGTCATGTGCAAGTATTCAAATCAACACATGGATTCTGACACACCATCAGAAGCTACATTTTCTTCAGATGAATGACTGGATGAAGATTTAGATGACTTGTATTCTTCTCTACTATCAATGAGTGCACCATCTGAATATTCATGTACGCCCAACAATTCATATGCCATATTCCTTCTAGATCTATGCCTTGGTTTAGCAAACTCCCATGTTGTAATGTCCCCAGCCTTGGACCTAATGCAAGGAAGGGAACCTAATGCCATTCTATGGGGCTTTTCATAAACTCAGCTATATTCATTAGATTCACAACCATAAAATTGATGTGTGCAGATGGAAAAGAAGCAAACATGCACAACGGAAATAAACTCATCCACACACATTTTTTTCATATGCATTCGATCACATCGATAACAGTCATGAAATTATTCATTTGCATAGGGAAAACACATAGATAGAAAACACTTATCTTTGTTGTGCAATTGTCCCAAACAACTAGCTATGTCGCTGCAACGTTCCTCCCAACCATAGGTCTCTTCCTAGCCTGCATTCTTTCAGCACTCAGAGACCACCCCCGAGCTAGGCATGATATCTACAAGGAAAAGGGAACCCTCAAGCATAGCACAACCCAAAGCAATGGATACCCAACTCAACCCCAGAATTCTCTTGAACAAAAAACTTAGATATGGGCTTGGAAACACACTTTCAACACTAGATGGACATGGGTTTTCCCAAAAACGTAGGTACACCAAAAATGAATTTGTGGGAAGAGGGAATCAATCCCAGGGAAGAAAACCGATTTCTCCCACAGATGTATGAGCATTCAGTGGGCCAAACGACCTCAATAAAACCCCCAAAATGTTTTCCCTTCTTCCCCACTGTTAGCCATAGCAAAAACGTCCTTCCTAGCTAGGAGAATGAAGGAAACACAGTAAAAACCAGGGAGAAAACGCCTAGGTAGCTCTAAACTCGTGGGAGAGCAAAGTTGGTGGATGGGTAATGGCTTGGGGAGCAATTCATGGCTCTTTTCTTGCCCAAGAAGCCAAACACATTTTTCCATGCAGGGTGGCTTGCCCATACTCGAATTTGGATTGCCATACCTCCCATTCCCCAAGGCATTAACTACCTCAACCAACTCTTGGGAGAAATCAATGATTGGGTACAAAAGTCAACATGGGTAGTTGAGGGTTCATGGGTTCTCTCATTGACACTTGGCTTGACTTGATTGGCTCAAGGGTTTGAATATTTCCCTCCCAATTCCTTGTAACATCATGCCCCCATCTCTTATTGCATTGCATAGCTAGTTGTGGGCATTTATATTAAGATGTATATTTACAATTCCCATGGTTCACTAGCACATGGGTAGCATAATTTAAAATACTTACCTCTTCTAGGTCGAGCGTTCACTAGCGGGGCCTTGGCCTTGAGCTCCACACTAGGAATCATACATAATATGCATACATTATTTACATTATAGACCAAAATATTACAAGGGTCAAAATGGGGGTCATTACACATGTTGCAACAATTTCTGGTGCCAACAATCTTTTGACAATCTCTATAGTCTTGGAGCGAAGAGTTTCTTTCCTTGTCAACTGGAAGTCATAAAATAGTATGTCAACATTTTCTAATTTCAAAATGTCTACGTGATGATGATTTACATTTTGACCCTTTCCTTTTCTCTTTTTGCAAACCTTTTTCTCGATCACCATCTCCGGCTTATACACACCATCAAATGGGTGTGTGTCTGTTGCATACCAATGCACTTCAATAGATATAAATTCTTCATTCTCTTTATTGACCTTCATAACTTTTTCAATCCAGAATGGATAACCACATGGATCTTCTATGTCCAATACTGCAATCATGCAACCCTCCTTAATATCTTGTATTGAGCCTCTGTAAAGTTCTTCCATCGCCCCATGCCATGCAAATGATCTTCTAGACCCAATGTACATTTCCCTTTCTTCTGGTTGAGAAGGCTCAACATTTCTCTCCTCATTTTAATTTGGCATACTTTGCGGCCAACTAAATGGAGTCTTCAAAAAAATATCTCCATTTGTAGAGTTTGTAATTATGTCATTTTGCTCCATGAAAAATGACTGCCACCAAACAGAATCAACAACATCAAAATAGTCATATGTATCTTTGATAGACTTTTTGATTTATTCCAAGCATTGAGAAGAATCAACATCTCTATTGTGTCAGCATGAATTTTGAATCTCAATATTTGATTGCAACAACGATAACTTCGAAGCATACATTTGATGACCTGGGATGAATTTCAGAAATGATAAACCTGATGTAGGCCCCCATTCTACACTTGTTGAGTACTTCTTACCCCATAATAGTGTTTTCCCATCATTTTTATTATACGAAATTGATGCTGAAAGCTAATGTCATTAAGTTTCTCAATGCATCTTTCTTCACCATGTGATCCCAAAATAAATCTTCGCATGTCAATAGTTTCCTCCAATGTTAGTACAACAGGCTCTAGACTATATGTTTTTCTAATAATTTCAGTTAATGATGGCAGGCTCCCAACATTCTTCCTCCCCAATGTCACTGCAAAACGACTAAACATTTGATCAATATGGTCATGTGTATGCCCAACAAGAAGGAAACCAACTTTAACCTTCTGAAAAATTCTCAATTCAACAAGCATGTTCAAATAACCAAACATGATCTGATTTTTGTTTTCCCGGCTGGTGTTGTCCAATTGCAGATATAGAACTCGAGGAAGATTACCAGACCAATGGTTCAGCACATGGTGAATTATGGTAATGGTCATATTTGCATCATTATGAATATTGGGAGCTGTAAAGTATACCTTTGGAGACATTTGACCATTAAAAACCATACAACCAACCAAGTGAAACTGAATAAATTTTCTTCTAAATTCTTTGGTACACGAACAAAATGTGGAAAAAGTGTTTTTTTTTTTTATCCATTCCATCAATTATCAAACCCATATACTTATTTGGTTCATAATAACACTTCTTGCGATGTTTGTATAACTTTTTCCATTCAACTGATTGTTGATTGTGATGTGCTTGAAGTTCTTTAACAACAAAATCTACAAATAAAATAAAAACAAAACATTGATGATATTTCGTAATAGATATTTATTCCAAAAAAATAAAGTTGTTAGAGACATACATCTCTCTATCCCTTCTGATTTATCCCTTATTTGTTTAAGAGAAGCACATATACTGCAAACCCCCATCCTTGACCTCTTAGGAATACAAGCATTGTTGAACTCTGTTTTCCATAGTCTTGTAAAATATGCATATCTAATGAAATTGTTATTTCCTTCTGCATCTTGAACAAATGCCTTGTACAAGTTGTATATTTCCTGCCTTGATAAATTATCTGGAGTGTGTATGGTTTCTCTATCTGACATACTCTCTCCATGCTTAGAAAAGAAGTCACGCATACATGACATTGCAATGTTTGTTAACGACCCACTAGCTCATGCATGATATTCTTTAGAATAAAATGTAGGATGCTTTTCTAGCCTTGTCTGGATTCTTGATAGTCTAAGATTACCAATTGAGTGGATTCTTTTGAATTCCCTTTTGCAAAGCAAACTACTTCCAATGCGATAATCATAACCTGCCTTTGTAGAAATTATGCACCCTACCACATATGAATTTTGCATATTTTTGTTCATTCATAGATATGTTAGTCTTTTTTCTAAGGCATAATTATTGTGTATTTTCTTTAGACAATTTTTTTTGGCAACACTCACTTGAAATCAAATCAGTAATAGAACTGGGACTTGTGAGCAAATCTTTCCTAGACCTTGTATAACTAGAATGCTTTGGATTGATATAAAATGGCCTAGTCCTACGCTTAATATTGCAAATTGTTGATAAGATATTCTTTCGCTGTTGGAAGTTGATACCCATATAAGACCTCAAAAGGGGACATTTTTTCCGCGGTTTGTTATGTACTATTGTACCACCATTCTACAAGGTGTAGCGAATTTATCCGTAGCAGATTTATCCATTGTATCTGGCAATCATTCATGAAATTTTTAAGGTATCCTTCAAGGCATTTATTTACCACTTCGGTTTGTCCATCTTTCTGGGGGTGCAAGAGTTACTCATAGTTAATGAAGCGCCAACTTGGTGGAACAATTCCTTCCAGAAATCACTGGTAAATTTGTGGTCCTTGTCACTGACGATAAATTTAGGAAAACATGGAGCTTAAATATATATTTTTACATAACTATCTGTGACTTGACTAGCTTTTTCCGTTGATGAAAATCCAATGAAGTGAGTATATTTTGTTTTAATCGATCTATTGTTACGAATATGCTATCTTTCCCTTTAGATGTAGGAATACCGGTGATAAAATCCATGGACATCTTAGATCATTTCTAAGCTGGGATATGAAGGGGTTGGAGAATCCTAAAAGGAGAATTTTTTTCAAACTTTCGTCGTTGACAAGTATCACATTCAACCACATATTTCTAGATATCAGTCTTCATTTCTTTCCAAAAGAAGGGTTGACGTATATCATGGTATGTTTTGAAAAATCCAACATGGTCAACTGTTGGAGAATCATGGAACTCTTTTAAGACTTGAGATTTGAATTTTGACGAGCTGGGAAAATAAATCCTTTGTTTGTACCATATTATGTCTTTCTCCAATGAGTATTTGGCGTTTGTTTCCCTGTTGTTTTCAACTTTCTCTATTAGCTTCCTTGTTTCTAGGTTTTTGAAATACTCGATTTGGACCTCTAAGATCCATTCAGGAATGATTATGGAAATGGAGCATAGTGTGGCATAATTTTTATGCTTTCTTAATAAGTTGTCTGTAGCCATATTTTCCTTACCCTTTTTATACAGAATGTCAAAATTGAAAACCTGGATTTTGCTCACCCATTTTTATTGTTCCGACGAGAGATTTTTCTGGGTTAGGAAATAATTTAGGCTATTGTGATTTGTTTTGATAAGAAATTTATCCCCCAACAAGTATTACTACCACTTGACTAAGGCATGCATAATTGCCAAAAATTCTTTGTCATATGTAGATTTTGTTTGCTCATTTGGTTTTAACTTTCGACTCTTGAAGGTGATGAGATGTTTATCTTGCATGAGCACAACTCCTACACTTGTCCTTAAACGATCGCATTCAAGAATAATTTTTTTTGTGAAATTTGGGGCTTCCAAGACCAGAGTGGATGTCATTAATGTTTTCAAAATTTCAAAACAAGCTTTATCATTTTTATCCCATATGAAGGCATCCTTTTTTAATAGTGATGTTAAAGGTGCCACAATTTGTGCATAGTTATGAACATATATTCTATAGTAACCTGCAATACCAAGGAATTCCATTAATGATGTGATTGATTTGGGGGTAGGCCACTTAGTAATTGCCACAATTTCCTTGGGGTCTACCTTGATGCCTTCAGTTGAAACAATATGTCCCAAAAGTCCATTTCTTTTTGTCTAAAACTGCATTTGGATCTGTTAGTGTAAAACTTATTTTCTTCCAAGAGCTTCAATACTATCTCTACGTGCTTGAGGTGCAAGCTCCATTTTTTGCTATAAACAAGGATATTATCAAAGAAGACCATCACAAACTTCCTTAGGTATATACAGAACAAGTCATTCATCACAACTTGGAATGTTGCAGGAGCATTGGATACTCCAAAAGGCATAACTTGAAATTCATACAAGCCTTCATGGGTGGAGAAAGTAGTTTTGGGGATATCTTCTTCTCAAATTTTGATTTTGTAATATCTTGATTTTAGGTGTAACTTATAAAAATACCTTGCACCATGGAGCTCATCCAATAGTTCATCGACAAAGGGAATGATGAATTTATTTTTATGGTAACTTTGTTTAATGCTCACTAATCATTACAAAGTCTATACGATCCGTCCTTCTTCCTGACAAGTATGATTGGGGCTGAGAAGGGATTCTTGCTATGTGTAATCATGCTAGAGTCTAATAATTCTTGCACCATTCGTTCAATCACTGATTTATTTTCATGAGATTGTCTGTATGATTTTTTCCTAATCGGAGCTAAACCTAGAATCAATTCTATGATGTGATCCCTAGAATGTGGTGGGGGGAGGCCACAAGGAGGGTTTTGGAAGATTTTACTGTCTTCTCCCATGAGTTTTTGTAATTCTCTTGGGTCAGTATTTTGACCTTCATCAACCATTCCTTCCATAGCATAACAATGTAAGAAAAATGCTTGAGCCCTCTTTTTAATCATTTTTTTCCATTTTAATGGATGAAACAATTTGGGGAGGAGGGAAGTTGATACCATGAAACTTGTACTTCTTCCCATTTTCATAGAATATTATAAACTATTCTTGTAAATTTAATCCTAGTATACTAAGTGTTTCCAACCATTGGGCCCTTAAGACAACATCGACCACTCCAATTGCCATAACATACATACGTGATTTTAACTTGTATTCCTTTTTAGCTAGCTTTACCTTATGGTATTTCTCATCACATGAGGTAGTCTTGTTCCTTGGTATTGATACTTGGAGGTTGGAGGTAGGGTAGATGAATATGTTTGATTGATTTTCTACCCTGGAGTCTATAAAATTGTGTGTACTTCCACTATCAACCAACAATGTCACTTTAGCATTTTTTATGTAGCCAAACATTTTGAGAGTTTGGGGTTGAGAGATACCATTCATTGTAGCCACTGAGAGAATTGGAGTGACGTTAGATTCCTCTGTGTTGGATTTTTCGTCAACTATTTTTGGGTCCGAAGAAGCTACATTTCCATCCTCCTCATCCTTATTATCGTCATTATCATTTTTTTCACATAAGAATAAATTTTTGCTTCTACACTTATGTCCTGGACGCTAATTAGGATCATTACACTTATGGCATGGATTGTCGTCCTTATTTTCATTTGTTCTTAATTGGGGAGGGATATAAGCAGACAGTCGATATGATTTTTGTTTTTCTTCAATCAATTTCACTTTTTGATGTGCTTGTTCAACATCCTTGACATGTAGTAATTTAATCTTGTTTTGGATACTTGGTTTCATCCCACCAATGGTAATTTGAAGAAGGTGATCGTTAGTCATTGACGCATGTATCCAACACTAGGAGACTGTTAAAATATTTGTCTACTGTCCCATTTTATTGTAGGAGAATGAGATTTGTGTAGATTTCGTCCCGTTTTCCATATCTTTAAACTGTTTAAAGAAGTTTTTCTTGAAAGTGTCCCAATCTCTCACTGTTCCTCCTATGCATTTAGAATCCCACTATAGAAACTAGTCGCAACCTGATTTGTCCAGGTACATTGCCACACTTTTTATTTTGTCGTTCGTATCATATATTTGGTGCACCACAATTGTTTTTTCAATTTTATTGATCCACTGCATGCCATCTCAATTTCCTTCATTGTCGAACTTTGATATGTCAATCTTTACTTTGTGTACGACGTTGTTGTATTGACTTG
This sequence comes from Larix kaempferi, assembly GCA_027924585.1. Taxonomy (NCBI): domain Eukaryota; kingdom Viridiplantae; phylum Streptophyta; class Pinopsida; order Pinales; family Pinaceae; genus Larix; species Larix kaempferi. Next base: position 2,296,418 of record BSBM01000765.1, on the reverse strand, counting down.
TATTTGATGAGAAATGTGGTCACAATGATGAGTGGGGGTTTCCCATACCATTATTAGAGTTTTGGAGGTCTCACAATCTAGTCTTTTGTTAACTTCACCCAATCTTTTGTTGACTACTTGAACCTCCTGACTAAATGCTTGTAATGCAGCAAGAAATCTCAATTTGGTTTCACTCTCATTCTTTCTTGCTAAATCTTCAAGACGATTCCTCTCTGTATTCCTTGTATTCATCTTTGGAAAGCATTAGAGTCTATGAAGATTTAGCTATTAAAATTTATAATAATAACACATATTATTATAAAAATAATAATTTTTATTATATAGTTTTAGTAGTTTTTTCTTTAGGGCAAGATTTAAAATATTGTAATAATAATAATAATAATAATAATATATTTTTTTGTTTGGGAGGAATAAATTAGGGTTTTTTATCCTAATGGTGATGTGAGAGGTGTGGGAAGGAATTGGAGGCAGGGCGTGAAGGATTGAACACGTGGAGGATTGAAGGCACGTGAAGGAGAGGGGATGGGTGATGTAGTAACTAGTGAAGTGGGTGAGGTTGATCAAATGCAGGCGCGGGTATGTTTGAGTGTAGCAGATGAGGAGGGATGGTTGGCGAGGGAAGTAATGTGTGGGAAGATGGAAGGTGTAGAGTGATGATGGACTGGTGTTGGAGCATATTGTGTGGGGAGTGTGCCGGGGGGGGGGGTGACGGGGTTGTTGGAAGGAATTAGATTGGAGGTTGTGGGCGTTTGGAGGTGTAGCAACATAGGAGAGTATGGGATATGGTGCACGAGGGTGCAGTGGTTTAGTGGGAGTTGGAAGAGTATGGACAACATGTTGAACAAATCATGACCTCACAGTCGACAGGGGTTCACCAACTGTCGACACATACCTCAGTCTCCCTAGGCACCAGCCTAGGCAGGTTTGAGCCCACCTAGCAACACCCGTAGAGCGGATGAGGTCTCACCCGAGGCGTCCAGGAAGAGCAGACGGAACCATGTTTCTTCCGAGGGAGGAGGCGAGTTGTGGCAGTATGGTACCAACGACAATTCTAAATATTCATCATGAAGTTATAGAATATCACTTTAATCGCAGCAATTACAGTAAACAGATATCTATAACATATTATTGCAGCATTCACATCATAGCGACCGAAACAGATAATTGCATTAAGAAAAGGCAATAACATAAGTATCAAGCAACATTACACACAGATTGCACCAAATCATCATCCCTGTATTACTATGGCAAACCAAAAGCAATACATAAATCTTTGTGCAACTCTTGCATTATCTCTCTGTTAATCTTCGCATGCAGCTCTCTTTCTATCTTCTATCTGTCTACTTCTCTCTCTAACACTTACAATTCTCATCTATTTATAGGCTTCCGCCAATTACAATACTTGTCCACTTTCCTAACGGACACTTATGGACAATCAACTGACTAACTTGGTCTAATGACCCAAAAACCCACATAGTGTAGTACAATTGACTCGATATTACAAAATACATGACCCAAAACCCGCCAACCGTGGTATACTTGACTCAATATTACAAAACACATGGTCCAAGTGACACAAAACCTGCCAACTGTGGTCTATTCTGGTACAAAATACTCCTTTTGCTCCTTTATCCGATGTGTCGCAACGTCGACGGTACCGCGACACGTCCCCATCAAACCGCCTGCCAATAGGTCCCCAACACAATCTTGTGGCTCGCCCTCGAGCCACGTCAACTGCATCTGTTCTTGTTGTCTGGATCACGTAATGCTGTCTCCTTCCTTCGGCTGTACAGATCCTCGACTACCAATTCTGGAAGCCCTACACGAGAGTAGGCAACCCCCAACTCGCTACCAGGTACATCATGAACTCATCCTCCAGTCGCATGGAATAGTGTAGACTGAAAAGATAAGAGGATGAATAGTACCAAGGTGTGGGAGCGGCGAAAGACTCTGGCACATCTGTTTTGTGCTAGCGCCCGTCTTCTACTGAAGTCAGGGAGCTACCGCCCCAACCAGTGTTTTGATAAAAATAGCACAACCCTTTGAACAACTACTGCATACTGAATCATGCGGGACCGGCCAGGGGTCCACCTCACTATCGATGCATATCGTAGTCGCCCTGGAACCGGCCCGGGCATACACAGGGTAAGTGCACCCACCATATCAAGGCACTCAGGGACACTCGTCGTTCAGGTTCACAGGGCGCCTGGGGTGCTACCATGGGAAACAAAGTGAAGCATTTCCACAGCCTCCTTGGAATTTCTCACAACTCAACTCGCACAGAGATCGAATATCATAACCATTCTAAGTCGGAACAACTTCTAGATGGCGAACTACCAACTTCTTCAGTTACTTATAGCCAGACTCTTCCGGGTCACGACGGTGGGAATGATGTCCCACTACCTCTCATCTCTGTGTGTGAACCTATCAATTGACACAACCAGGGGGGATGACCCTACTGTCATCAAAGATCCTACATGCCAACGTGTGAGCAATCTCCTTACTTTGTGCTAATCATACCGGCCCATCATGCTATATGCAAAACATGTCGTTGTCATGTGTGAACCCAGCCAAATCAGTCAGGGGCAATCATGCGTAGAGAGGGTGGTCAGTAATCACACCACTTCGCCGTACTCTCCCAAATCCGTTGTACAAAATCTGTCATCGATCCTGAACACAACACTGCCATGAGTTTCTGACTACTCTAATCTGGCAACACAAGCTCTTCCGCTTTTGCATACCCTCTTCCGTTGGTGCACCATCTGCCACCAAGCAACCTACAACAATCATCATCATTTTTTTTTTTTACCAATGCGACTTAGACATCGCACTGCTCCAAGCCCGAGCGATAGGGCTTCAACCTGTGACCATTTACCAGCTTGGGGAGCATCCCCCCATCCAATCGCTGCAACTGAACCGCTCCTCCTAAAGTAATACTAGTGATGCGATAGGGACCCAGCCAATGCATATGCAATTTCCCTGGATGTTTCATAAACTTGCTATCGCATAGTAACACTAAGTCCCCTTGCTGAAACTGCTTATTTTTAATGTGGTGATCATGCCATGCCTTCTGACGGTACTTCTCCATCCCTTGGTGAAAGCCAACGATAAATCGATCCTCTTCTAGCTCCATCAATTGTGCTAGACATTCATCTAATGCTGCAACATCATCCATGCTTGTAACAACCACAATTCGTAGACTGGGAACACTGTACTCCATAGGAATAATTGCTTCCTTCCCATATACCAGCTTAAAAGGTGTCTGACTAGTCAACTTTTTACATGTGGTGCGATAAGACCACAATACCGCTGGAACCTTCAAATCCCATTCGTCTCGGTTCGCATTGCACACCTTTGTCAATGCGTGCTCCAATACCTTGTTAAACGCCTCCACCGTTTCATTCGCTTGTGGGTGATAGGGTTTACTCTTCTTATGCTGTATCTGCAATTCGTCCGTCAATGCGCTGATAGTTTGATTCAGAAAGTGGCTACCTTGATCACTCAGCAATATCTTGGGGCAGCCGAAACGAGTGATAATGTGATCAAACAAGAATCGAGCAGCTGTTGCGGCAGAGCAATCAACTACAGGTGCTGCCTCAACCCATCGGGTCAAGTACTCTATCGCCGTGATAATATACTGCGCACCTATGTGTTTCCCTGGTGGATGGATCGGTCCTACAAAATCCATAGCCCATTTTTCGAACAGTTGCAATGTCACCTGAGGTACCAGCGACATCTTGTCTCGTCTGGCCGGTTTTCCAGTTCACTGACAAACATCACAAGACCACGCATAGTCTATCGCATCATTATGTAATGTGGGCCACCAAAGTCCTGCACACAATACCTTCCGGGCAGTCGCCCGACCGCCATAATGTCCTCCCGCCACTCCGCCATGTGCCTCGGCCAAAATCTGTGCTTGATAATGTAGCAAGACACATCTGCACAATATCTCATCAGCACCCAATTTATACAACTCTCCCGCGATCAGTTGAAAGTCAGTAGCCTTGACGACCAATTGCTTCTTTTGAGTAGTGGTAAATTCATCGGGCGCGGTGCCGGTCACCAGAAACTGAAGGATGTCATCAAAATACTAATCAGCAGTGGCAACGTGAAACAGTTGGGCATCCAGTAACCTGTCTTCGATATTAGTCAGTTCCTCCCCTGTGTCAATCCGTGACAAATGATCTGGTCCAGCATTCAACTGCCTCGGCTTCACAACAACCTCAAAATCAAACTCTTGAAACAACAGTAGCCACCGGAAGATCTTCCCCCCCAACACAGGATTATTGACCAAGTATTTCAATGCAGAATGATCAGTGAACATTTTAAAATGGCCACCCAACAAATAATTCCTGAATTTCTGCAGCGCGTAAACCATGGCCAGACCTTCACGTTCTGTGGTAGTGTAGTTGCGTTCTGCAGAAGACAGCTTCCAACTGGTAAAGGAAATGGTATGATCAATGTCACCTTCTCCTGGTTGAGCCAATACAACACCTAATACAACCGATGAGGCATCAACGTGGACATGGAATTCCTTACTCCAGTCCGGAAAAACCAAAATTGGTGCTGACGCCATCTTCGCCTTGAGCGTTTCGAAGCTATCCTGACATTCTGGGATCCACTGGAATGTCGCGTCCTTTTTCAACAACTTCTCCATAGGGGCAGTAATCGCAGCATACCACCTATTGAACTCGCGGTAATATCCCGTATGACCCAAGGTGGCGCACAACTGCTTAATAGTGGTCGGCGGTTGCAACCCCAAAATAAGCGCAATCTTGGCTGGATCAACCAACAATCCCTGCTTACACACGATATGACCCAACAATATTCCAAAGGGAGCACAAAAAATACATTTCTTCAAGTTCAGCGATATCTGGTGCTGTCGGCATCACTCGAGCATTAACCGTAGATTGGCCAAATGATCGCGAATCAATCCATAAACGGTCCAATCATCCATATATACCTGCAAAAACTTCTGAATAAAATCTTTGAATGCGGCAACAACAACCCTGGAGAATATCGCAGGTGCATTCTTCAAACCAAACTGCATGACCGTGTACTGAAAGCAACCCCATTCAGTAACGAAAGTTGTCTTATGGCGATCTTCCTTGGCAATGCGAATCTGATGGTAGCCAGAGAATCCATCAGTGAAAGAGTACATCTCCTGGCCACCCACTCCTTCAAGTACTTCATCAGTAAACAGGGTCGGAAAGGGGTCATGCAAGCAGGCATCATTCAATTTCTGCAAGTCGACACAAATGCGCACTTCGCCCATTTTCTTGTCCTGCACCACCATAGGACTGATCCATTCTGACTCTTTCACAGGTTCGATAATACCAGCATCCAACATCCAATCAAGTTTCTCCTTGACCTTTTCTTTATGTCGTGGATTCAGTCGATAAGGTCGCTGTCGGACTGGCTTAGCATCTGGTTTCAATGGAATCCTCATCTCTCCTAAATCACCCAGGATTCCCTTCATTTCAGAAAAATTCATGGGAAATACATCCTAAAATTCATGCAGTAACTCGGTAACCTTACTCATCATCTCATCATCCCAATAATCCCCAACATTAGCGAACTTGGGAGTAGCCTCGGTGCCGATATTCGTTTTGCGCAGCTGCAATGGTTGACTGAACGGATTACTCGGTGCAATAGGTGGGACCACATCATGACTTCCTTTAGATTCAAGAATGTTAACATTCCGGGGATCATCATCGTCCTCTAGCCCTCCACTGACATTGAAACACTCCATGAGAGACTGCATCTGACAATGTGTGTGTGGATCAACAGGGCATGCCGCCGGAACAAGCTGAAATATCACGTTGCGGATGAGCTGCAAGGCGTTATGGACATCAGGGTTGGCATCCGCAAATGTGAACGTATGAGTGAAATAGATCGTCAACTCCCCCCATGTTGTAATGTCATGGCGCAACTCGGCTACAGTGTACCACGAGTGTGGTATCTCCTCCAAAGTATGGACAAAAGCATGGACCCACTCATATCCGAGTCGCGCTACCCATAAGCGTTGGCACTCCATCACATGATAACTAGGATCTGTCCAGCCATCATACTTTCCAGTGTGATAAAATTTAGTATCGCCAAATCGAACCATCATCAACCTTCGACGCTGTGACCAATCTTTAATGAATTGCTTATGTGTCGCCCACCATAGTGCTGGAGTAGCCTTCAGTGCTTCTTCCAAGGCTTGAAATCGCTGTGGTTCTGGAACGCGGTCTTCAAACTCTGCTACAAAGGTGTTTAGGCCAGGAAACCCCTCATAGACAAGCAATGTGATCGTTTCTGTCGCAACATGACACAAGGATTGCGTAACTAAGCCACATTTCCGGACTGATACTTCATGCATTCGATTCTGCCAATGTTCCAATGCATCATCAGAGTCGGAAGACGCAGAGCTCTCGCTGTGCCACTCCAACTCACCATAGATAGTGGGATGAATATAATCTTCTAAAATGTTGGATGCGTGGTCCCATCCAACGGTGTCATAAGCTCTTACAGGTTCAACATATCGACGTCCTTCAGCCGGATCCAATGGGGCTATGACTCTGAAATCGCGATTCTCAAAGGTCATCATGCGCTTCTTGAAGTTGATTACAGCTCCACTATTGTTAGCCCATCGGATCCCCAAGAGCACTGGATAAGAGCTTCCTCCCTCAACCACTTCAATAACATCAAAATCAGCATAAGTCTTCATGCCATCAATATCAATCGTGAGCCGCGGAACTCGCCCAATAGGTGTAACCTTTGCATGGTTAGCCAACCAGAGCTGCACAGGAGACCAAATCAATGGGGGACTCCCCATATTCTGCCATGCTTGCTTGGCTAAGATGTTAACATCCGAACCAAGGTCAAGAATCACAGAGTCAACATCGTAATCACCAATCTGAATATTCATTCGCATTTCCTTGCCAGTCTTCCGTCACTGCAACCATCCCTCAATTTGAACCAGGGCAGTTGGGTCTTGTGTCAATGACAGACAACTTTAAAGGAACTTTTGCAATGTCCCCAGTGGTGGTGGTCTATCAGCGTCTAATGTAGCATCAAAGATAGGCGGTATATCGCAAACAACAGCCTTACCGCGGTCTTTCTCCAATGTGCGACGTGCCTCTAGGAATGTCTCTCGCTCCGTATCAATTTCGAAGGGTATCGTCTTCTGACCAGCTAACCGAATCAGTGGTCGCGAACCATCTTCCCCATTCGTCTTGCCTCCACGAGTGACAACAGCCACCGAAGCGTCTTGTGGTCGCGGTTTTGCAGAAATGGTCGCAATATTTGCACCTTGTGCCTGGTTCTGCTGCAAATTCCCTGGTTGATTGATATTGTGATTGGCGTTCGGCGGTGGTCGCGGGGGCTAGTTTTGTACTAGTTGCTATACCGGGTTTTGTACTAGTTGCTGTACCAGGTTCTGTACTGGTTGTTGTGGCTGGGCCTGATTCTGTAGCTACGGAGCGTGCCCAGCCTGCCATTGTGCAATCAACTGTGGACAATTCTCAACCGTATAATCATTACCAGAACAAAACGTACATTGATTCTGTAGTAGTGGGCAGTCACCTTGATAATTCCCCCATACCTCACAGTGGTAACATTGAACAGGTCCACGACCACCTCGGCCTCCTCCTCCACGACCAAATCCACCATCGCGTCTACCCCTGTAGCCTCCCCAGTAGCCGCCCTGCTGCTGATACTGAGGTTGGTTAAACTACTGCTGCATCAGTGCTAGTGGCATCCCTTGCCCTTGTGGTACATACTGCAGTTGTTGCACGTACTGAGGCTATGGGGGGTTCACCGGTGCATATTGTGGTACGAACTGCTGTGGTTGTTGCTGCTGCGGCACAAACTGCATCTGTGGTTGAGGTATTGGCTAAGCTACCTACGGCTGTAGCGGCGCAGCGCGCTGATCATATTTGACATAGAATGCATCACACATTCTCTCCTGTAGCAAGCCATATGCACGACAATCCTTGTCATCAAGTCCTACCGACTTACAAAATGTGCAATACATATTTCGCGGGGTTGTGACCATTTTCTGCATATACGGGCAATTATCGTGACTGTGCCCAAATACTTGGAAAAAATGACACCATGGCATATTGCCACCATTCAATAGATTGGGCGCACCGGAGACTAAATAATTACGAAAATCTGGGCAATCATCTTTCGTATGTCCCTCTCGTCGACATCGCGTACACCATACTTCATCGCGTTGTTCCTTCTTCTTATTCAAATCTTGCGACTGTATAGCCAAGTTGGTGAGCTGTGTCTGTATCTGCGACATCCCGGCTGCATTATCTCCAATTGGTGATGCTTCTAATCGCATTGTGATCTCTAGAGCTTCGTTAGGCGTCGAAATGTTTTGCTGCATCAACGGCAGCCGAATGTGGGGTAACGATGCCGCAATGAACCATTCTTTGTGTTGGACAACGCTCATATCGAAACTAACCTTTGCCATCAGCGTCTTGAATCGCTGATCGAAATCCCATACTGTCTCATTAGGATACTATTTAATTTCCTTCAGTTCAGTAATGTATTGAGCCTCCGACTTAGGCCGTCTAAATTCAGCAATCAGTCTTCCCGAATCTCATCCAGGGACTTTTCCGGTGTTCCTGTAGGAACCAAAATAAACTTCATGAACCAATCTAATGCACGACCTCGCAAGGTCATTGCCAACTGCCCTTTCTTAGCATTATCATCAGTGACCTGTTTCATGGTCCAGACTGCTTCACACAAAAACCAATACCGTTCGGGATTGTCTGTAGCACTCCCATGGAACAACGGTAATTTTGCATCATCACCTGCCATTTTGGGCTTCCTTCCTCCTGTCGCTGTACTACTACCAATTAGCTTCTACTGAATCGACGAGCTTGGCAGTGTCGAAGTAGTATTTCTTGCTGGTTGTGAGTTAGTGAGTGGAGGGGTGGGTATGTTTGTGACGGGGTTTGGTCTTGCCTCTATCCTAGGCATAGCCTGGTTGTCCCTATCAGGACTGTGAGGTCGCTTCGTCCCGTGTGGCCTTCCTTCATGGTCTTGCAGTCCAATCGCAGCAGGACCTTCTCCTATCCTCTGCCTCTTTTCCTGTCGAAACCTTGCTCCTCCCCTCGTAAGGCCACTTTCTTCCTCGGCTTCACTCATAATCTCCTCATGGTCTGCACCCATCTACCCCTTTACCATTCCGTCGACCGCCCCCCGACAGTCGCGATACCCACGGCCTCCACCCACTAGGCTGCTTACTGATCAAGGTGCATCTTCAATATACCTTTCTCGTAGATTAGCATCTTAATCAATAGTTTGAGAGACAGCAAAAACCTTCCCCTCGGTCCGTCAAAGAAGTATCTTTTAGCTTCACTATAGGATTTCTTCGTGTTGACCGCAAATTCATTGATATAACCTTCCAAGATGCTATCAATCCAAACTTCGACAGCCCGCAATGCCTTATTATCGACTTCATGCAACTCTTGAATTAACTCCGGGGTCCAAGTCATCGACTCACCACCCTGGAAGTTCCTCTTCTGGAAGGTCAGCTTCGACAACCATTCGTACAGAATAACCAAGAATTCATAGAAAAACCATTCGTGCGGACCATCATGAATATATATTCCCACCCAGTGATCTACCGTCAGTCGGGTATTCCGACTTTCTCCTTCAGCAAACTCCTGCAACTTCTGATCGAACCATTTTTGTATCTCCAGCTTCGTCGGGTGCCACAACATGACCTCCTTCTACTCTGCACAAGGTCCCAGCAATGGAACCATTTGTTGACCAAATCGCGACCTCACAGTCGACAGGGGTTCACCAATTGTTGACACATACCGCAGTCTCCTTGGGCACCATCCCGGGCAGGTTTGAGCCCACCTAGAAACACTCGCAGAGCGGATGAGGTCTCACCCGAGGTGTCCAGGAAGAGCAGACAAACCATGTTTCCGTCGAGGGAGGAGGCGAGTTGTGGCAGTATGGTACCAACGACAATTCTAAATATTCATCATGAAGTTATAGCATATCACTTTAATCGCAACAATTACAGTAAACAGATATCTATAAAATATTATTGTAGCATTCACATCATAGCAGCAGAAACAGATAATTGCATTAAGAAAAGGCAATAACATAAGTATTGAGCAACATTACACACAGATTGCACCAAATCATCATCCTTGTATTACTATAGCAAACCAAAAGTAGTACATAAATATCTGTGTAAATCTTGCATTATCTCTATTAATCTCCGCATGCAGCTCTTTTTCTATTTTCTATCCGTCTACTTCTCTCTCTAACACTTACAATTATCATCTATTTATAGGCTTCCACCAATTACAATACTTGTCCACTTTCCTAACCGACACTTATGGACAATCGACTGACTGACTTGGTCTAATGACCCAAAAACCCGCATAGTGCGGCACAATTGACTCGATATTACAAAATACATGACCCAAAACCCGCCAACCGCGGTATACTTGACTCAATATTACAAAACACATGGTCCAAGTGACCCAAAACCCGCCAACTGCGGTCTATTCTGGTACAAAATACTCCTTTCGCGCCTTTATCCAACGTGTCGCAACATCGGCGGTACCGCGACATGTCCCCATCAAACCACCTACCAACACAACACGATGAAATGGGGGAGGGAGAAAGGCACAGGAAGGTGGTAGGTAACGCGTACGAGCATGGGAAATGATGGAGGAGAAATATCTTCACACAAATTACAAATCTAGACTTTTTGAGTCACTTTCTCCCGAACTTGCTCACGAACTTTCTTACGACCCAACTCTGACACCAACTTGCAATGTATATTTCCAAATAATATGGTTTTATTGAATGAATGAATGATTATTACAAAGAATCATGTGACTTTATATAAATATGAAGATACATGTTTAATAAGCTTGTCCTTTCAGTTCCGATGAGTTAAAACAATAATAATAATATATTTAAAAATATTTAGTTATATTACAATCTGCCTCTCAAGAGTTTAAACCATGTAAAAACACCCGTGTGCTGATCTGCGTTCTGAGTTGTTGGAGTGGCTACTCAAGGTGTCCTATCTTTTGGAATTATCATGTGATAGTTCAATATGGTATCATAGCTCTCATGAAGTTCCTCTTCCGTTGGTAATCTAAATCTAAAACCAGTGTTAGCGAGGCCATGAATGATTTTCTAGTTCTAATATTTTTGGACATTTTTGGGCTATGACAAGTGTTCCATTGCATATGGAGCATCGTTTCTAGTTAGAAACACTTTTCGTTTCACTAAAAAATGTTTCAGTTTTCCCAAGATACAACCATTTTACTGGATCTAGAGGTATACTGTTTACAATGACACTTTTTTTTCTTCATATTCTTTAATATTTCTACTTGGTTTTTGTTTTATTTCTGGTCTGCTACCTTTTCAATTTGCGTATGCTCTTTTCCATGCACTTTGTGTGAACTCATCAAATAAAAAATAGAGCGGAAAGGGTTTTCTTTGCTGCATATGCTCTTTGTTGTGCGCTTTATGTGAACTCAGTAAAACTGAAAAAACTTGCATTTTTTAGAAGGCTGACCAAGGACTAACCCTAAATTTGAACATTTTATTTTCAAACTTTTTTTTTGTCTTTTGGTGGTTGTTTAAAGTGTCTTGAAAGCAGAAATGCATGGTTTTTTGGGTAGGCACACTCTCCCAACAACAACAACAACAACCCCATTCTCCTCCATAATATTATTAAATCTTTGCTTAACTCACTTGGTTAAAAGCTACTTTAAAAAGTAAGAGGTCTTGGGTTCAAGTCCTTTTTTTGTTATTTTTTGTAAAAGTTCAAAAAGTGCTTCCCACTTGTTTTATAAAAGTGGGTCACTTCTTTTAAAGCAACTTATTTGTAAAAGTGAGTTTATAGAAAAGCTAGTCAGGGGGGATTCTTTATTGTTTTTTTTGTTCTCTACCATGTGGATCAACCTTGCATGCCACATGGCCCCTTGGTTCATTTTTGTCTTTCATTAAAAGGAAATAACTTAATCATCTAGAGTTGGATTTTCAGTTCCTTTTTTTAAACCGCCTATTTTTTTGAGATCTTTGCATCTAGACCATTAGTTTCTATTTTTGAAGCATGCATTTTCTAGTATGGCCACCCCATGTGATATTTTGCTTACCAGCTCCAACTACTTCTCATGGAAATCCCATATGGAGGATGTACTATGAATTAGGGGACTTTATCGGATTACCTCATGGAAAGAAACTAAACTTGATGATGATGATAAGAAAATAAATGTGATGAGCCTCATGGATTAATTGATCCGTGTCGTGTCCAGGAAGCACGAGGGGGACAACAGTTCGACTGAATGAGTCGGCTCTGTTATGGCAAAAGCTTAATAAACAGAATGAGCAAAAGCAGGATTACGCAATACAGATAACACAAATACACACAGATAATATGCAGGAATGCGAACTGTTCTGGATTGATCAAGATAAGGATCAACTGGAGATCTGATTAACTCCTATATTCTGTATATTACACTATTTTACATGCTTATAAAGAAATCTGAGACACTTGGGTTCCTGCCTGTTACGTTCAGTTACAAAGAAGAAGTTAGAGCGGTTCAACTGTTCAACCGTTACGGTCGACTGGAAGACAGAAAGACAGTCTGTTGAGGTTCAATAGTCGTCGGTCACATGTCAACGTTGTATGTTGATGTCGCGAACTGTGAGGTCGCTAAACATGTCGAAGGTACGAAACATGTCGCAGTATGTCATGTCGAAGTGCTGAAGTTGTCGAAGTTCTGTTGCGTCGAAACTTGTCGAAGTTGTATCAACTGCAAAGACTAGTCAAGAATGTGTCGAAGTTAGCATCCGACAACAAATGCCAACTGCGATGTGGATCAGACCTCCTTCCTTAAGAAACAATGGACCCAATTTTTTGCTCGTGAAGGTGTGGAAAATTGTCGATTATTTCAGTAGCAGAGTACCACTTTCCTTGAGATGGGATCTGGCCAGCTTTGGCAACCTGAAACAAGGGAATTGTGTTCATCCTCGCATTGCGTACGCGTCGTCCCACAATGGTGTCACAAGGAAGAGGCTCCTGAATATCTGGATTAATGTCTACGGGATATGCTGTTAAGAAATCATTCTGTTCCAATAAGGGTGCATGGTATGGTCGAAGTAAATCCACATTAAAGACTGGATGCAGACCCAAGCAAGCAGGAATGTCGAGCTGGAAAGCATTCTCTCCAATCTGTCGAAGAATACTATAAGGACCATATCATAAAGGTTTTAACTTCTTGAAAGGACCTGTGAAGCGCTCCTTCTTAAGATGTAGCTAGACCTTATCCCCAATGTGAAATGTATGAGGAATGCGATGCTTGTCGTGTCGGGCCTTAGCTTTCTCATTTGCTCTATGCAACATATCCTGTGCTTGTCGCTGAATGTCGCAAATCTGTTCTCGGAACTTGACTGCTTTATCAACTTCTCATTGGCTACGATCTGTGTCAGAGTTTGGTTGTGTCGAGGAGTTGATCAAGTCTATAGGTGCTGAGGGTTGAAATTCGTAACAGACTTCAAAGGGACTCTTGCCTGTAGAGCTGTGCTGAGCATGATTGTAGCTATGCTGAATGTATAGAAGACTATCATCCCATGTGCGTCAATGCTGGTGATTGTACATGTGAAGTAGTTGTACTACCAAGCGATTCACAACTTCCGTCTGTCTGTCGGTCTGAGGGTGGAAAGTTGTCGATAATGAGAGTCGTGTGTCTAGCTGTTTCCAAAAGTATTCCAAAAGATGCTGATGAATCCGAAATCTCGGTCGGAAATGATGGTTGTGGGAAAACCAAAGTGTTTCCAAACATGTGTAAAGAAGAGCTAAGCAGTCTGCTGCGCTATCGTGGTCTTCTTACATGGTATGAGAATGGCCATCTTGTAGAATCGATCGACTACTACTAATATTGCGTCATGCTGAAGTTTGGTAGGAGGATAAACTGTCAAGTAGTCCATAGAAATAGATTCCCATGGTCGACTAGGAACTGGCAGAGGAATCTATCCCACGTCTGTATAGAGTGTTATAAATGATGAGATAGTTCTTTACATGATTTTTCAATTTCCTTCATTCATCCCTAGAGAAAGTAGGAGGACACAAAGTCTGGAGATATATTAAAATATCTTCGTACTATGGGTCAGAAGTTGCAATAAGAAATATGTGTTCGTTCGGGAATGATGTCTCTTCCTCTTTTTTTACTACGTCACTAGGAAATTCAGAAATTAGTTCGGTGAACACCATATATTTATTTGACGTAGCGGATTGAAAAACTAGGTCAAACTCTTGCAAGATGACAATCCATTTATTGAATTTCCTGTCGATGATACGTCGGGTTAAGACATACTGAAAGGGATTGATCTCCAAAATCACCATGGTGGTTCACAGTAGGATGTAGTAACGTAGTCTCTGAAATACATGGATGACATCTAATGCCAACTTCTCAATGTAAGAAAACTTGATCTTAGGAGCTATTACTGCGCGTGAAAGATATTAAATGACATGTTCTTGAAACTTGTCATCCTCCTGAACAAGTACTATGACAATCATGGATATAGATGCCACCATATATAGAAGGAAGTCCTTGGTATAATCTGGCGGGCTCAACAAGGGGGCTGATAGTAGTGCCTTTTTCAAAGCCTCAAATGGAGTTCCAGCAGCCTCATCCCAAAGTAAATAGGTATCTTGCTTGAACAGTCTCATGAAACCTTTTGTGATTTCGGCATAGTTTATGATAAAACATCGTAGAAAATTGGACATACCCTGCAGACTTTGAAGTTGTCGTAGGGTTCAAGGAGGAGGAAGATTTACAATAGCCTCAACCTTTAATGGATCGACCATGATACAATGACTTGAGACAATGAAATTGACTAGGCTTCCGAACTCGACACATAATACACACTTATTAGGATTTAAACGAATCTTATAGTATCTGCATCTCTCAAACACTAGTCGCAAGTGATCAGGATGATCTCGTCTCTTGCGAGATCGCATTGGGAGATCATCCAGATATGGCTCAACTACGTGCTTGATATCAGGGAAAGAAAAATTCATGGCACGCTGGAAGGTGGCTCCAACGTTCTTCATACCGAAAGGCATATTCCGATAAGAAAAGGTACCCCAAGGAATAATAAAAGCCATTTTATGTTGGTATTAAGGTTTTATTTGAATTTGATTATATCCTGAAAAACCATCCATGAAAGAAAACATTTCATGGCCCGCACACACATCGATAATCTGATCAATGAATGGTGTGGGGTAATTGTCCTTAGGATAGGATTTATTTAGGTCTCTGAAGTTCGTAAAAAATTGTATGGTTCCTTTCTTTTTGTCAACCGGAACTAGGTTGGAGACCCATTCCCTCATAGTGATCAGATAGATGAGACCGAATTTTAACAGTTTTTCAACTTCAGCCTTGGTTGCCTCTTTCTGTGGGTTTACCAGACAGAGCTTTTGTCTAAAGGGTTTAGCATTAGGGTAAGTCGTGATGACATGCTCCACAATAATGGGGTCGATTCCTGGAATATCCTCGTAAGACCAGGTGAAGACGTCGCGAAATTCCTTAAACATGTCGGTATACAAAGTGATCTCATCAGGAGAACAATCTGCTCCAATAAAGAGGTTTTCCACAACTCCTGGTTTGATAGAGATATCAATTGGTATGGTATTCGATATATTTTCCATGTTACCTTCAAAAAAGATCGTTTACGTAGAAGGATTGATGGACAAATCGATATCACCACCAAGTCTCACTGAAAACTCACCATTCTCTATCTTGTCTAGATCAGGAAGAAAGTAGGACTTGTGATGCATGTGTTCCCATGGATGACCCAGTCCTACCATGGCTTCCAAAATGGCCTCATCAGAGGGAAAAAAAATATCCAAACAATTAAAAGAGTGGAGGAAGTTGACTGACCATGCAGGTACATAGTCTAGATATGACTCCGTGGAGACAGACGGAGTCGTTATGTAATCTGCTACAACATCTTGTGTTGCTTAGTAAGCTATTTCTGCAACAGATAAGGGCATAGTAGGTTCTTGTTGAGTGGGAAGAATCCAAGGATGAGTTGTTCGACTGACGGTGACGATTTCCCGAGACAAAATGTCAGAAGTACTCGCAGAACCAATGTAGTTTACGGGAGAAGGTAGGTCGAATGTGCCCATCAGTGATGAATATATGCCTACTCCCAAACTCTTGTTGGGTGGGTGAGACTGATAAATCAAAGGGATTGTAAAATCCGATGAAGCGTTATTGTTTTTCTGAGTAAATGAAAGTTGATCAATAGTGATGATATTGCCTTCATGTAGGAACATGAGTACTCGGAAAACGGATGATGGGACAACTTGCATCGCATACATCCAACTCTTTCCTAACAACAAATTGTAGTCAAGAGGAGCATCTAACACTTCAACCTCCACAGTCACTAAATTACCAGCAAGTTCAACTTAAAATGTAGAAAAGACTCCATGTGGGCGGAATGATATCCCTTCAAAAGCTGTAAGTATAGTGTTAGAAGGGGCTAACTCGGGCGAGCCGAGGGATTTCCAACAGGATATTGACATTACAAACGTAGACGCATCCTCATCTACCACTGTTTGTCCAATGGTTTTGGGACCATGGACTAATTCAATCTGGAGGGCTATGTGATACGGTAATCGTGGTTTGATATTAGACATATCAAACTGAGCAAACATACTAGATGAGTTCATGCTCGCTATTGTCGCTAGAAGTGCGTTCCACTGTAATGGACAGCTTTGCAGGACATCTAATGTGGACATAGCACAGGGTGTTTGGCGTAGATCCTCTACGACAGAGTAGTTAGGAGTAGCCCGCGTGTTAGGGTTGTGCATAGCCATTTTGAAGACACCTTTTGGGATCTTCAGAAAAGGATCTACTGGTCTCTCAATGTGAAGAGATGTAGATGTTTCAAGAACTTCCTTATCTTTCTGTTGCGAGCCCAGGGAATAATTCCTTGCTTGGGTTTGTAAAAGCATATATGAGTTAACCATGTTTATAAATGATTTATCAACTGACGAGACACGAGCTGTGCCCCTAGCACTAGAGTTTCTAGAAGTTGAACATTGTCCGTGAGGGAATGGGTCCTTCAGAATAGCTGGTTTCTTCTCATGGAGGAGCTTCTGGGCTTCTTCCATAAGAGGGCATTGGTGAGTAAGGTGATCGTCTTTGCAAAGCTTGCAGCGAAAATTAAATTTCTTTTTCTCCTTCTTTCCCTCCTCGGCATTTTCAGTCTTTTTGGTATTTGGATGGTTTCCCTACCCTTTATTGCCCTTCTTTTTATTGTTGGGTTGCCGAGGACCCTTTTGATTAGTCTGCACTTGTTGTACAGATTCAGTTGTAGAAGGGGAGGTTGCAACAGAAGTTGCATCTACAGGAAACTACTTTACAAATAAAGCATGAACTTGCTTGGTCAAAGCTTTGAGTGCTGTTGATTCTACTGAACCGACGATGCCATCAGCATGCGGTCCAGGCTTAGGTTTACCTATATCAATATTAGATCTTGGTGCATCCGATATAATATCGTACAGGATCCCATATTGAGCATATACCAAATCAAGTTGCCGAGTCCTAAGGATAGCTTCCTCCTCAGAAGACACCCCAGAAGTTGCTACATCCTTAGATATATAAGGAAGGAGTGATTTCAAGTACCACTCTAATAGAAACTGTTATCACATATATAGTAGCCGGGCTACCATACATTATTTTTCTCATTCCAGTACACTATTCATCCAGTTCCCTTGCATTTGAGATGCTGAGATGAGCATCTATATTGGATCACTATCAGATTGTGGACAGCAGTTGCATTCCCCATGCCATGACTGAGTTTCAGGACACTCAGAGAGATGACCGATGTAGCCATTATATCATTGGTACAGAGCAGACAGTAGTGCCCAGAGTTACAGCAGCAGTCTCAGAGGACAGATGATGGTACAGGTTGATGAGCTTGCAGGTATATGACTCAGCAGGTATATCATGGTGTTATGGTTAGATTGCTTTTATACTTATTCTTATAGCATGTCTTAGCACTTAGTGTCATGATCTGGCGATCATATAGATATATGGACCTGGTTGATCTATTATATATATATTATACTGTCCCTACTCAGACTTAGAAGTTCACTATTCATACTCATTGGTACATACCCTCCTTAGGGAGAATAGAGGTGATCATTACACCATACTTTGGCTTGCTAGTGTTGGCTCCATCATTTCATTGTCTTCATCCATCCATGGCCTACCTTTTAGATTATCACCCTGACTTACTACTTGACTAGTGGCATGGAGGACTTTTCCCCACTGTAGCCTCTGTATTGGATGACCTTCCCTATTTATTGTGTCTCGGCTCTGAGTTGGTGACAAAACTTACCTATGGTGAGTTGGAGTTCCTTGGAACTCTCCCCAGTCACTAAAGTTGTGTTGACTAAACCTGAAACTTTTGGTGCTGCCATCAATACAAAATCTGGAAAATGAAATGCTATATCTTGTATGAAAAGCCCATTCATGCAATGTGTTTCTAAACACACATGAATGAAAGACGTGCCAAATGAAAATGGCCATAAAAATAAAATGTTATATCTTGTGGAAAATAAATACCTAGGTAAACAAGCTGTCCATGACACACCTAGAAGTGCTCAGGTAAACAAGTGCCTTAAAAACACACCTGCAGCAGAAAGCCTAAAAGAAAAAATGTAAATCTATGCAATGTGTTTATAAACACACATAGATCAAGGCTATGGAAACTTCAGGCCCAAAAAGCAATGGAACTTAAATGCTATATCTAAACAATTGCTGGCCTTATTTGTATTATGGATTGTGCGCATCTGTGAAGGTGAATAAACCCTCTTTAAACAACTCATCCATTTGTGAGACACCGCCATTCCCTGTGTTATTGCTCATTCAGTATATACTATGGTGTATTCCCTTTCCCTTGTCAAAGTGTCACAAAGTCAAGACAACTAAGTCATCCCTTAGCCTAGCCAGTTAATTCAGCCTTCACCCTTCACTAGCAAATTGATCACAACTATGAAGTGAGTATGGTCCTGAAAGTCTAGTCTGAGTAATAATAATAATAATTAACGACACTATATATTTGGATGTAGATCGCCAGTCATGATCATTATGTGTTATAATTGCTATTTGAATAAGTTGTAAAGCATGTATTAACCTTGATACTTTTCAGCAGCCTTGGATGATGGACTGAGTTATATTTGGTCTTGGTTGGACCTAGTTTGACCATGGAGGACCATGGGACATGAGATGTTAGACCTTATGATTATATGGATAGATGATATATGGTCTATGTACACATACAGGATGATTCTATGCAGCAGCTACAGGGTTATGATGATGATTCTGGGGTTATAGCAGTGTTTGTATATGTACAGCGCATTATTATTGGCCTTGTTCCGGTATATTGGATATTTATTTTGATCATGCAGAGACTCATATGGTGTATGAGTACACATCTTGGATAGATTTGGACCTTCTGAGTCCAATGGGACAGTTTTTTTTCAGTTCCGGGCACTTACAGTGATGATTGAGCCTCAGTAGGCTGTCCCAGTGCAGTTTTGGTCTGTTGGAGGCCCTGTCGGAGCAGAGATGACTTTTATCCGGTTGACCTAGGGCGCTGATGATGAAGGGGGTGGTCCAGCCACTTGTTTTTACCATATTACCCCCTTTCCAGACACATGGGTTCCCTCACCTTGACAGCGCCAGCACTCCAGGAGGCTGTTTGGGGCAGTTTCACGCTTCCCGAGGCATTTCAGGATTAGTAGAAATGGCTATTGAGGAAATCGATTTGGGCTACTGAGGCAAAGTTATGGCATGGGATGATCAGTGATGATAGATCGGGACCTTCCACACCTTCTCCAGCAGTTTCAGCTTCATCGGGGCCTGCATCCATCACTTATGGCACTTTCTGTGGATTTTTGAGGTCTTTTGAGGACCACGACTTCACTATGGAGGCACGATTTGGTACATTCATGATTATTTTTTGGTTATTGTGCTATGGGGATTGACCAAGGAGGGATAAAATTACCCCTTGGACCCACCATAAGCCTCTTATGATATTTTATCATCATGATTTGGTGGGATTCCCCTCTTATAGGGCGATTATGTCCACTTACATTATATTTTATTAGTGATCCATGTATTTTATTGTTGAGCTCATCTCAACCATTGATTAGACATTTGTATCTTTTAATCTTAGCCACTCATTCAAAAAGTGGTTAGGGTTTTGGTGCCTCTCTTTCCTATTTAAAGGAGAGAGCCTCTCATTGTAAAGGGGACTTTTGGCTCTGGATTATTGGAATAGAAAATTATTATTGCATCTATCTCCAATGTTGTGGTGAATGTTTTTGGTGTTCGTTCGTTGGTTCTTCCTTTGCACTGAGTTATTGGAGATCTTGTTTGCCATATCTTTTGTACCACGATTTTGCATCTACAGGTGGAGGCCGATTTGCTTGGAGGAGGAGGTATTGGTAGGGGAAGACTCTCCCTACTTCTTCTTTGGAGCTCTTCGTTGGTAACAGGGAGTATTACTGTCCCAGGACCTTCTATTTCATGTTACTATTTGCATTTCTCTTGTATTTCTTCCATACTTGCTCTTACTGATTGAATCTTCATTCCTTGGTTTGACAGGTAGAGGAAGGCGCACTTGTGGACTAGGGCATCAAATTGGCAAGCAAATCAACAATCTCTCATTTGATCTCTGCGGGAATCTTCCTCAACATCAAGGCATCTCATCCACATCATTCAGGTATGATCTCAAGGTAAGTTCTATCTCCATGATCTATCCAATTGTCAAAAACATTTAAAACCCTAATTAATTAAAACCCCAATTTTGCATTTTCTCAGATCTACTTAGATCTATTGGGTTGTTGGGCGTAATATTAAGAACCCACCTCTATAGCATCCACGGCATCCCGGATCTATAGTTTGGTGAGGATTGGCTTCCATTTGACCCCCTTCCCAGGCCAACTTAGCCTCTCCCAAGCAAGGCGCACTTCCTAGTTTGAGCAGGTTGACCTAGATCTAAGCGATGGGTGTTTGAGATTCCACTTGATTTGACATCTACACATCAAATAACATACACCCAGGTTGTCACTTTTCTGAAATTCACCTCGTGGGCCCTATTCCACATTTTAAGGGATTTAATCCCCATTTTGGACCACTTGGTACACTTAAACTCAGATCTACTAAGATCTAACCGGTGGATTGCCACGAAATTACAAATCCATACTCCTACCTGACCGATCTACCCGGATCTAAAGTTTGGATGCCATCCGACTTGATTTGACCCACCTAAACCCCGATTTAAGCTTCCTTGGGCAAAGTCGCACCACCTTGGAGAAGTGAGTTCACTCACTTCTAGGAACTGGGTACTTGAGATTATTGCAGATCTGAAACCGGAATAATTCAAAACCTAGGTCTAGACTATCACTTTGTCAAATCCTGCCTTGGGGACTGCATTCCTTGTTTTAAGGGATTGTGGTCCACTTGGGTTAAACCTAGATCTAGATACATTCAACCATCAAGACCTATACTGTCCACTTATCTCATGTTGTAGGAGTCCTAAACCATAATTCAACCCCACTTTGACTCCACTTCCCAATTCCCAAGGCACTGGTTTATCTCCAAGACAACCCAACTCTCCTAGATTGTTGGATTGACTTGTGGTTTGACTTTTGCATGGTGAACTATACCCTTAAAGCTATCATGAATCATGGTCAAGCTTGTCTTATGTACTAGTTAGCCCCAATAGATCCCTCAAAACTATCCTGCATTGGACACAGTTCCCAAGGCAGTGGATCTTTTGACATTGACCTAGTACACTAGCCCTAGATCTCACTTCAAACATTATAAGTCACTCTTACATCAACCATGAACCAAAGCTATACCTATTGAACCCCTCACTTGGCTTGTGACTTCATCCTTAGGTCTAGGATAAACCATACACCTAACTTCACTTAGAAATACCCTGATTTGGTGTCTTGGTTTTGATCTCTCCTGTCGGGAGTAGATCGGGTCTCCCCCTTTGTTGTCTGGGCTAGATAACATAAAGCGAAGGTTGCCTCGACTGGCGTGACAACCATATACATTGGAGGTCGAGGTGATCGTGGTTGCACCTTTTGATTTGCCCTTCCCTATTTCCATCCATGACTGGATACATCCATAGGGGTAACTACAGAAGGCATCTTTGTTGGAACTGGTGGCCATGCCGGGTTATGGCGCACTGGATCATTAGTGAGTTTTGAAAGATCTAGCAAGTTTAGAGTTGTTAGAAAGGGAAAACGAGGTCGAAACGTTGGCGTTTGGTTAACAGGATCCTGGTAGGGGGAACCTCCCAAGACTTGGTTCCTATAATGTTGGTTGGGGATGCCCCCAACCATCAGTTGTGAAGTGTAAGCATTATTAAAGATGATCCATACAAATTCTAAAGGGTTGCTTCCTTGGGTGTTCGTCCATTGCGGTTGGGTATTAGCCCCTACGAAATGTGGGTTAAAAAAGTTACCACCCCCTCCACCAAACAGTGAAAAGGGGGTACTCCTTACAAGTACATTGGATGTTTGTACATTCGATGAATGCACATTAAAACTTGTGAAGGGGTTAAACCCAGGTATAAATGTAACAGACAAAACAGGCATCGAGCCCACAAAAGGTGTGGAAGGAGCTATGTGTCCTCCAAACCAAGGAAAACCATGACTGAAAGGAGCAGACTGTGGATTACCCTGAGACTATTGTATGAAGGGAGACGATGTAAACGGTACTGAAGGTATCCCTGAAAAATGGATTTTGGATGGTCCAACGATGGAACCAAAAGAAATAGTTGATGTCGAAGCTGAAGAGCTTGACACACCTAAGGAACCAGTATTGAAACTGAACGAAGGGCTCGAAGCAGAAGCAACCTGCAAAGAGCTAGGTATTGATGTGTGTGGGAATTAAGGAGAGAAACCTCTCGATACAATAGATGAAGTAGGAGTATGGGGAACTCCTGACTCGTCTCCTGAGCTAGTCATGAAGAAACCAGGTGTAAACCAATATGAACTAAACTCCGGTTGACCTAGAGAAACTACACTTTCAAGTAAAGGATCGTTAGGTCCTGTAAAAGGAGGGTTGAAGGGTGTGTTAAACTCTTGAGTGGTTATGTCTTCAAACTCAACTATATCTTGAACCTGTTGATAATCAGTTATGAGGTGTGGTTCTCTGGGTGGTTCTGTTATGCCCATAAGTTCGTATGAACCACGAGAATCAGTCCTCCGGCATCGAGGTGGCGATGGAGGTTCCACTGTGTGTGGGGGAAGGTTTTGCAACCTTCGTGACCTACGGTGAGGTTGGTCCTACACAATTATATAAATAATAAACTAAGTGTAGAAACCGAGTGGCCACTAACAACTAAGGAGCAAACAACATACCACTAAAAATGTCCTATAGTAATCAAAACCAGGCAAACAAAGATAATACTCTCAATAGTCAGTCTGGGATGATGAGGGCCCAGAACGAACTAGTATAATATCGAAGGTCAGTTACACGGCATCCAATACAGGTCCTATGGGTGCAAGCATTTGAATCACCAAACTGTTGTCCCTGGATTACTGTAGAGGGTTACCTTCCGTGTCTGTCCTAGGTGCAATGCAAATAGCCTTCCATTATACCTATGTAGAGCCCTAAATTCAAGATTCTAAGGATACCACCAATGCAAAAAATGCCCGGGGGACAGTTGTGGGTCCAACCAAAACACATGGGAAGGGTAGCTAAGCCCGAAATCCAAAAATGCATAAGGCACTAATGGAACCCCATACACGAATCAACCCAGGTGTATGCTTGAAAGGAAAGTGGGGGGGTATCTCCAACAATTCTAGTCTCACACAACCTCGTGCTTAACTCCGGTTTGAGTGGATCTTCCCAGAACACAATCATAAGAATGGATTTACTAGAAGATAGTCTGCACTACAATTTGAGAGTTCAAACTATTTCAGAAAGTTTAAGTGTGATCTATTCTGAAATCCTAGCATAAGCTAGTTGATGTTGTGTAACCCTAAAAAAGAAATGTTGCTAATAAATTTTAAATTAAGTTCTTTTTATGGGATGTTACTTACTCAAGGTGTAGTGTAGTGTGTGGCATGGTTACAACTGTAAGCAAAGTGCATATCAAAGAAAATTGAACTTCACAATTTTTCTCTTTTCGTTTGTTCTTTCAAAATGTGAAAATCTAAGCAAATATAAGCATAAAAGTTTCTTTTCTTTTTTTGTTTGTTTTGTTTTCAAAGTTAATAGCAACGTGACTATCCTACTTTGAAAAATAAAAATGACAAATCTTGTAAAAAAGTTGCTTTTGTTTTTCAAATTTGATCTTTTTCTCTAGATATGAAAGAAATACAAATGAAAATAATGAACTAACAAGATCCATCAATCTGCATGAGTAAATAAAAAGGGCCCAAGAATCAAAACAAACAGACCTAAAGCAAGATCGTCAAACGATTAACCCAAAAAAGTTGCTCCACGGAAGTAACTGAAGTTTTGGAACAAGGTGCCAAAAAGAAAAAAACTGATTTATAAGATGAAAAAACAAAAAGATCTTTATACAAGAATCAGATTTCTCCTGAACATCAGAAAACAAAAGAAAGAAGCATCAACCAAATAGAGGAATGGGCTAGCAAGCTAGGGAAAACTCTACAAACACAATGACTCAAAGGTAAGTGATAAAATAATTTCAAAATCAGATTCAGAGAAACCTGAACAATTTCCAGGAGGTATCCAAACTGATAAGGACTTCCAAAACCCAGAGAAAAACCTATTGAAGTCAAACCCTAATTGAAAAGGAAAAAAATTAGGAAATATGTGCGACTGTTCTATGTGACAACTCACGGTGTACCTGCAAGTATGTATGAGAGAAACTCGCAGCTAGGGAAAAAAAGTGTGCGACTATATGTACTGACAGGTCGCAAGTGGGATTCAAAAAGTATTAAAAAAGAAAGAATGGAAACCAAAATCAAACTAAATCAATCCAAGAATATCAGGGGCCCCTAAAAATGCTGTGAACAGACCCAACAGAGACACAAGAGTGTCTAACAGATGTCAGAAAGCAAAGTAAAATGAAGGATCATACCAAAAACCCAAGATCAAACCCTAAAGAAGAGGTTCAAATCTTATAAGGCAAATGCGAGACTGTATAAGAAAACAACTCGCAGGTGCAACTTAATGTGCGTGGGTAGCAAAGCCTGCAACTTGCGGGTACAACAGAAAGTGCGTGCCTGTGTATATAGGAAACACGCGGGTAGGTATTGATAAAAGAAGAAAAGGAACCCTAAAAACTGGACTGAGCCAACACAGAGGGATCTTAAGAAGAAACCCTAAAAACCTCAAAAGAGGCTGTAAAAGTTATGAAAATGAAGAAATCAAAGATCCCCAAAGCAGAAAACAAGAAAGGTGGTCCCCAGTGGAGTCGCCAGTTCTGTTGTTAGGGATTTTACCTTATAGTAGGGGATAGATACTACCAACATACAGGGGTTGATAAGACATACATACAAGGGTTTGTATACGTTATTATAAGAAAATAGAGTTGAATTAAGAGAAACATGTACCTTGCTTATGGCAGCTGCTCCAAGCTTTTCTCTTGTCCTCTGCTACAACAACCACCTGCAAAACAAACCAAAACCTTCCTCAAACCAGTTTGAATACCAATAAAAATTGATATTAAAAATAAATCATAACATCAACTAGTAATCAAAACAACAATAGATATTAACAATCTTATTGGGAAAGGAAGAAATGTCTTGATCTTTATTATCAAAGTATGCAATAAATACAAGTATTATACCTGACTCTACATCAAGCACCTTCGTAACCAAGCCCTGGGATCCTTCTCCTCTCTAGACTTGGAATTTCTTCAGCATAACAATAGATCTCAATGAATTGGTCCCTTTCTCATGGCCTCCTCTTGCATTTATGGCAAGGAAAGGAGGGTTGGTTTCGAAAGGAAGTTGAATTGGGAAGTTGGGGGAGTTAGAATACCTAACTCAACTAATCCCAATTAGTTGAGTTAGGTATTCCGTTTCTTCCTAGATACCTGGGATCATATGGTGGTTGTCACGTCCCCTCCCATCGATCCAACAGAAGGAAGGGAAAATGACTATAGATTTGGGGCTTTTTACATAAAATCAGCCCCATTCATTAGATTCATACAAATAAAAACAAATGTGTGTAGATCCAAGTCAAAGCAAACATGCACAACAGAATAAGACATCATCCACACACATTTCATATGCATTCAACATATCATTAACAATCATCAAATTAAAACATTGCAGAAGTAAATACACATAGAGAATACTTATCTTCCTTGTGCATTTGTCCCAAGCAACTAGCTATGTCGCTATAACGTTCCACCCAACCATAGGTATTTTCCCGGCCCGTATTCTTTCAACACTCAGAGAACACCCCCGAGCTGGGCATGATTTATACAAGGAAAGGGGACTCTCAAGCTCAGCACAACCCAAGCAAACATCACATCTAAGCCAAGCCAGTCCACAGTTGGGTTTATCGACAGGCTAAATCTGAATCCTCTTCATTTCTAGATGCTTGCACTCAAGCTCAAGCAAAACAATGGATACCCATAACCCATAACCCAACATACTATATATACACACAACAAAACACAATCATTGGGCATGGATATACATTTTTAACAATGGGATTTACAAAAAATATGGCCATGGGTTTTCCCCAAATCGTGGGCACACCAAAAATAGACACTAGAAAGGGGAATTCGACCACAGGGAGAAAAACTGATTTCTCCCATAGGTTATGAGCATTCCAATGGATAAAACGGCCTCAATGAAACCCCAAATCGATCTCCCATCCTCCCAGTAGCTCCGCAACACCAAAACACTCTCTTCCCAGCCAGAAAACAAGGAGACACAGGAAAAACATGGAGGAAAAACGCCCAGGAAGCTCCAACTGCGTGAGGGAGAAAAGACCATGGTGAATAATAGCTTGGGAAGCAATTTCATGGCTCATTTATTTCCCAAGAATCCCAACACGAATTTCCAAGAAGAGTGGCTTTCCCATACCCAAATTTTGGACAACCATACCTCTCCATTCCCCAAGGCATTAACTACTTCAACCAACTCTTGGGAGAAATGAATGATTGGGTACAAAGGTCAATATGGGTAGTTGAGGGTTTTGTGGGTTCTCTCATTGACACTTGGATTGACTTGATTGGATCCAAGGGTTTGAATATTTTCCTCCCAAATCCTTGTAATAATCATGCCCCCATCTCTTGTTGCATTGCATAGCTAGTTGTGGGTATTTCATTAGAATGCATATTTACATGATATTTGCAATTCCATTGTGCCTGGCTAGCACGTAAACCATATGCATCACTAATCGATGGCGGGGCCTTGGACTTGAGCTTCTCACCATGATTTTATAAAAATATTACATCATTTAGATTTTAATGCAATGGGGTTAAAATTAGGATATTACAATGGTGACCATCACCAACTCATTAGCAGGAACTTTGAAATTTGATGATGTGGTAGCTTCTTTGCTAGGATAATATTTGAGTTGAAAACATCTATGGATCCCTCTACCAATGAAGCACTATCTATCAGGCGATCTTGCGAAAGGGGCCAACAATGTAGATCACAGTCCAGACCCAAGTATAGAGGACACAAGAAAGAGAAGTGTTGGAATTGTGGGAAACTAGGGAACTCAAGGAAGGACTGTTGGTATTTGAAGAAGGAAAAGAAGGATGAAAATCTAGATCAACCATCAACTGAAACTAGTGTAATAGATTCAGAAGAGAAGGAAACATGTGAGGCTTTTTGTCTTAGTAATAGTAGTTGTCATGTCCCCAATGACCTCCTTAGGCCACGGGAGACCTTGATACATTTTTTTTCTCCAAATTCGACGGAATACACACACACAGTTGAAATGACTCGGGTCCGCAATCTGCAACCCGCAATTGTGAATCCGCAATCCGCAATCCACAATCTGCAACGACGGACCGCAATCCGCTATCCGCAATCCACAATTGCGGATGCGGAAGTGCCAAACTTCATAACCAAAAAGATTACTTTTCCGCAGTTCGCAATCTACAATGGCAGACCACAATCTGCAACGGCAGACTGCAATTCGCAATCCGCAATGACGGATGCGAAAGTGACAAACTTCAACTTTCGAAAACGGTCACTTCTGCAATCCGCAATCCGCAATTGCGGATGCGGAAGTGCGGAAGTCCAAATGCAACTTCGACTTCCATGCTTCCACAATCCGCAATCCGCATTGCGAATGTGGGCATGTGGAACCATACCCTCTGTCATGGTAACTTTCCACACAATCTTCTGAAGGGCATAAATTCTCCATCCTTGGTCAAATGAGACAAGGTTGGTACCGTTGGAAATCTCTTGAAGAGATCTATCCAATGATGAAATCCATGCCCTGTCTAAGCACTCCTACCATGTCAAATTTCCCACTGAAGTTCCTGTCTATAACTGCACTTGAAGGACTTAAACCTCTCCTTATCATGACCTTCCTTCCACTTGACCCATAGAGGGGTTCTGAAACACTCCAAGGGAATCCCCTCCTTCCCAACACTAGTACAAAATGAGAGATAAGTGACTAGGTGACTAAAAAATTTA
Organism: Larix kaempferi; assembly: GCA_027924585.1. NCBI lineage: Eukaryota > Viridiplantae > Streptophyta > Pinopsida > Pinales > Pinaceae > Larix > Larix kaempferi. The sequence goes on along the minus strand of BSBM01000765.1, from coordinate 2,267,743 downwards.
GTCACCATAGTTTTTTCAAGGGATAAACGACTAAAATTGAGCAATTTTAAAGAATCCAACAAAAAATGACTAAGATAAACGACTAATTTAGTCACGGGATAAAATATATAACTAGATAACAAGTGACTAAAACAAAAATGACTAACAAAAATGACTAATTTAGTCACGAAAATATAAATATGACTAGCTAACAACGATTAATGTGAATTAGTCGTTTATATTGTGAATTTCAACACAATTTAACAAATTTCCTTTGACCCAAGATACACAAAAGTGCCTAGAAACATAACCACTAATTCCAAGCAAGGTGAATTCAAAACACATGCGGGTAAACTGAAAGGAGAGGTCAAGCTTACCACTAACCACAAGACCCTTGTGTGCCTATTGAAGATGCCAATCACCTTTCCGAGAGCAGGAATTGTAAATGTTGTATTTTCCCTTGATCATCGCCATCCCTTACGTGGGATATATCCCACCTTCATTCTCAAACCCAATTAAATGGGATTTAAAACCCTATACCAAATGTATCCATTTGCAGGTTTGAGGATTAAATATGCTATATGACATGAGTGCTCCCTCGCATAAGTGAAATAGATTTGCCTGTCCTTTGTGCTTGTTGGAATGCCAGTTGGCTTCTAAATTAATTAATCTTAAGGGTGGGTCTTTAGACCTAAGTCCCTTTGCACGCTTGACTTTTGGTATGTAGATTTGGCTTATTAAGAGTTTCATATAAAGCATTAATCACTATAAATTCTCTAAAATTCTAATGATATTATTTGGAGGGAACTCTAAAGCACTATCATAAAACACTATGACAGTTTACAATGTTGGATCCTTTTCAAGTACTTGTAATGTAGGAATTTATTTCAATCATCCAAATCTAATCCCACATCTAGAAAAGTGAAGCTAGTTAAGTAGATAATTATTGTTGATTTTATAAATATGAAAAAATGCACAGGAAATCCTCAAAGCCATTCATGTATTGGCATCCCAACAAAAACAATCAAATTAAAGATAATATGGTAAACAGTTTTTAATGATTGATCAAAGAAATGACGATGAAATAGGTAAAATTTCTTGTTTTCCCACTATTTCTAGGACAAATAAATGCAAAGTTATTGTGTTAGATTATTACATTTCAAATTGATTACTAGCATTATATAAAGTAAAAGTGAGTTTTGTGTGTTCATGCTAATAGGACCTTGGTTCATTAAACTATGACTGGAATCACTTTTTGGTTTATCCTACCAAAATGTAACGCTAGATAGGGATGATTATACACATAAGTGTTGGTTTAATTTCGTATAATAAATCCCCATTATAGCTATAACCTAAGCAATAAAACTTAGTTATGTGGTGTAACCCCAAAGCTATGGGCATGCTGTGTGAAAAAACTTCCAAAAATTGTAGTTCTTTTCTTATAATTTGGTGTAAAAATGTTGATATCCTATCTCCACCAATAACTATCCTTGATGTTGCACTCGAAATGGTGATAATATCTCTCATAGAACAAATGTTTAGGAATTCCTATCCACATCTCTCATATGAAACAATTTATCATTACTTGCCATTGCATATTAAAGGTTATTATTAACTTTATATGCATACAATGAGAAGACCTTACATTATGCAAGGGGTATATAATATTCGTGAAATGGCCTCTGAAAAATCTTATTAAGCACAAGGCCATACTTCCAACATCGACTCAAAATTGGTGTGATCGACTAAAAGTTGCATAAGACATTTATAAAATTACAATACTAATTTATTAACAATGTTGTAATTTTGGTTTTAAGATATATATGGTATGAATTCTAAGAATGAAATACTTTTATATTATCCATAATAGCTATTTAATTCATCAACATTTCAAATCAATAATAGAATTCATCACAAAGACAAATATAATGGAAATATTTCTAAGATTTGATTCAATATTATTCAGAAAGGTGCAAAAGCTACCATAATTCATAGGTTGACTAGCCTATTTATTTCATTTTATAAAAACTAAATGATATATTTATCTATATTTGAATTGAGTGACTTTAGTAATTTATTAATATTAATAAATAAATAAATAAATAAATAAATAAATATATAAATTCATTTTCATTTCCAAATCTAGAGTTTCCCGCTAATGGAACCCTCCTAAAAAAATAAAAAATATATAGAAAAAAAATTCATTTTCATTTCCAAATCTAGAGTTTCCTGCGAATGGAACCCTCCTGTTGTAGGGGCTCTGCATTTTGAACAAAAACCTAACAAAAGAAGTTCCACTCGTCAGAGGTATGAACTATATGCATATGGGTGCTTTGAAAACTTTGTATGTCGTGCTCGGAGATGTAGCTGTTACATTTGAGGAAGTGGTCAGATGTGATGGTTATGGTGGATAGGTTAATCCAACATGTATGCCTCATGCTTCTCTTTGCAACCCTAGTTTTTATCACCGTTATTTCCTTTCCCATAGTAAAAATCGAATCCCTTTTCATTAGGGATCAGTAAAATGCAGGACCATATTGGGTCCATAGAAGGTGTCCAGGGCCATAATTGAGAAGGTCCTTTGTATATGGTCCTCCACATGCCAAGCAAACCTCCACATAATTATGGCCCTAACACAACATAATCAAGATGGTCGTCAAGGCCATAGAAGCGCCCAAAAAACTGTCTAAAATCAGGGCAAGCAGCGAGAGATAGAAGGATTCTTGAGTTGTAGGAATCATTTACACAGATCAAATTAATTAAATCAATGTGTTTTGTCTCCAAGTATCAGGTGTTATTCCATATGTGTTAACATATTGATGTGTGGGTTTTAATCTGGGCGTGATTGAAGATTTCAATGTATAATAATTTGAATTAGTCATGGCTCTGCATGAATACCCTGGACTATCAGAGAAGTCGTGTTTGTGATTATTTAATTGTTTAATTGAAGTGTTGTGTGTGTATGAAAATAACTGTAATAGCAATTATAAAATGAAGTGGGGACATAATCGAACCCAATGCGTATAGGTGCACATGTTTTGCTGGGTCTTTATATGTAACACAAGTTGTTTTTGCACAAGTATCATCCAATCAATTATCCGTGTATCAATGGGATTTGAGCCTATGAATTTCTTCTAGGTCTCAGGGGGTCTCTTTTGTCCTTGTATCTTCTGTTCGATCCATTGTTGAGTAGTGTAAGTAGACTGAGATCGAGAGCTCCATGTTCACCTATGGTGTTGTATGGGATTTTGTTGAATTCAATCATTTTTTTCATGAGTTTCGAAATCTTGACATCTTGTCGACAATTGCTATTGCCTGCCACAATGTTTCTATGTTTCGCGTTTCGCGGATCTCGATCCCTGTCTTTATACCTATTTTGGGCATTGGTTTAATTCTGATGATTCCTGGTTTGGGTATTAATATGGTATTTATTACTGGATTTATATGAAATGGAAAATACTGCAAGCCACAAATGCTAAGGTGATGCAGGCCTTTTTTGTTAACATTGTGCACATCAGTTTCACTGTTTAGAGCCAGGGATTGTGTTGTTTGTGCAAGTGAACTGGTTTCATGGGATTTGATTTCTGATCATTTGTTGGCGATCACTGGCTAATAGAATGAACCTGCTCAACCATAGATAAAAAATATGTATTGATCTCTAGCTTTGTATTTTGCATCGGGACAGACAGACTTTCAACATTTCTGGGACAATCTAAGTTTCTGTCCATTTTTAGTCATATGTCTAGTGAGGAATTTGTATCAGCAGGGACCTGTGATAGCCGAAACTGCATAGGACATTAAGGTCCAAGTTCCCCAGTCTCGATCTATCTGCACATGTTTGCAATGATGCCATGCTGTTTGGTTGAGTTACTTCCTACTTTTTTGGTTGAGTTACTTGCTAGTCAAATTCCATTTTAAAAGTCGTTTTCCTGATAGGGTATAGAGTATGGAAACGGTATAGAATCGTTGGCATTTTCTGTGCATTGATCAATTTGTCTTATATCACTTGCATTTTCTTTGGTTAAATTAAATTGTAGGTTAAGCTCTATGTTTTTCATCTTTTATCAGGAGTTTAGAACTCTTTGTCACCATATGTCACACAATCAATGTAGTTCACACAGGAACTCTATGTCAGAGAACATCTTATTGTCTATTTGTTGCCATTGGCTAAAATACCTTTTCCAAAAAATACTATGTTAACCATCAAAATTTCTTTAAATATTTGCCATATTTTTCCATGTTAAATGTCAAGACTTCAACAACCATTGAATTTGCATTATGATTCTGTATTTTTTTCCTTGGTTTGAAATATTCTTTGCTTTAAAAATGAATTTTATCTACATTTGAGATTCTGTTGTAAGAGCTTACATAACCGTCACAAAACTATATCTATGATATAGAGTCCATATTTTCATTAATAGCTGCTAAATGTACCTTCCTGAAGATATGATAGTATCAAACAGACCTTCATAGTGCTAACAAAAAGTTGAAAGTTGCATTTACACTCATTATTGCTAGGGTCTATTACACAAGTCACCTCAAAAGAACATTAAACTCGACCATCATAACTGTGACCGAAGGCTCACACTCACCTACCTTACACTCTTTGTAACCAAGATTGTGCACCTTGGAACACAACTTCACAATTCAGGATCTCACAAACTTTGTGGTAGCTTGGAAACTTCACACTTGCACTTACACAACGTTTACACAGTAGCTTCACCGCTTCACATTTTGTGGTGTAGTAGCTTCATACTCAATATGACTTTAGACTCTCTGCAGCTCCACACACTTCACATTCTATGCCATTTCAAACTCCACATCTTTCAAGTTGCATAGTGGGCAGAATATTTGACAGCTTCACACTTCACATTCAAAATAGTATTGTACCTAAACTCTTCTCCGTGTTTGAGTTTACCAGACATGGTGGAGACCTTAGCTGCTTTAAATTAGCAATTACTTCTCATGGTGCTAATCTATCAAAGCATAAGAGTGCAGGGAGAATAAGGCTGCACAAAGTAACAACATCTAAAATGGAAAGATGCATAAAATCTCCATGTAGAATAGTAAAACTAATTATTTTTTTTATGGATCATTTTGTGCAAGTAGAAGCAAAACTGCTTGGTCATCTCACCTAGGGGTAATGTGCAATGACAATTCTCAGGAAAGGTATGTCCTCATATAGAGTAGAAATGGACTGGTAGTAGTGGCTAGTTGGGGAAAGCGTGTGCACCTTTGTCCCCAACCATTAGCCACATCGCCTCCAACCAACACATGCCACTGATTCTAATTCTCATTAGTTACAAAGAAGGTCTAAAATGCATGGACTGGTACAAGATTAGGCTAACGGAATTCTCAAAACCAATTATGAAAATCATTGTATGAAACTGCCATTTTCTAACAGGTCTGCACATTGATAGAAGGTTAGTTGTACCTTTGCTGGTAGAAACTAAACAATTCTTGATACCAAAACATGCAATCATGGTTCAATATTCAATGGACCCAACAATTGGTCATAAATTGAATTGTGCAATTATGATAATTCCCCATTAAGGAGTAGAAACATCACATGGAAAACTGGTGTTTTTGCAATGATGGAATCAGAAGGATCAATCAACAGTGGGCCCTAAATACGCTAGTAAACAACCCAGAATTGTAAAAGACATGAATAAAGGGATCTCATAAAAGAAATTTTCCAATGTTGTGCAAGAAATTAAAGTTTAAAACTATATATTACATATGAAAGACCAGGGAATTGATCATTATTACTAGGTCAGTTCCTGTAAAGATAAAATTACACAAACCTTAAAACTGAGAAGGCCATCAGGGTAAAAGCCTTGAAAAAGACATGGCTCAACTCCTTTTTCAATATAGCAACATTTCGTCTTTGTTTCAGCCTGAATTTTTCATTGATTCCTGCTACAGAATAAAAGGAACCTCTTAAAATCTTAACACCAGCTGAGAGCCAAATAAGTCCAATCCCAAATACAATATTCATAAGCTTTCTGTCATCAAAGAGTGCATTGATAGAAAACATCTTTGCAGCAACATAAAGCATGATTCCAAGTAAACTTCCAGCAAGTGCAACAGAAAGTTGATTCGGCAGCATCAACAACTCCTCTTTACTAGATTTTGTCAATTCCAAAACACTTGATGCTGTGGAATCCTTGTTGAATAGAACTGAAAGCATGACTTCATAACGTTGAAATTGGCTTCTCTTGAAAACATCTCGTCCTTTATTGACAGACCCTTTACTTTTTTTTTATATGGTGTTTTCGTTTGAGATTTCCGGGACTGCATCCAAAATTGTGTTCAGTATCATACCAGAAACTACAAGAAAGATTTACAATAGAAGTATGTAAATAGTACCTTGAAACTGAAGATTTCACATTTTGCATGAAAGCAATTGTAGGTGCTTTTTCTGTGCCAGACTTGTTGGTCCCACATCTTCTCTAATAAGACATGGGTTGGCTTTGGATGATCCTGAGTCTTTGTTGGCCTCTTTCTTGACTGTTCCATGCCTTGGTTGTGACCAGAACTCTTCTTTTCTCTTGGTTGAGCCTTGTTGGTTTTTTGCCCATCTTTGGATTTAGCCTTGTTGGTTTTTTCCTTTTGAGCTCATTTCGTTGGCTGAGTCTTACTGTTTGGTATCTGATGGGTTGTCTTAGTGATCTCCTTGGCATATCAGTGACTAGATAGTAGGATTTTGCTTGCATTTTTCATTTCCTTATGTTGAAAAATACTAAAAAAATAAAAATTCTTTTATGTACTGCATCTTGCATTGAGTGCTTGCTGCCTTCATTTAGGTTTTGCTTGTGCATCGAAAATATAAAAGGATTGCATTTTTATTTCGAAACCGTTGGATCAATTTTGCATGCTAGTGACATTGTTTTTATTGGATATATGAGTCTAGGATTTGACGATTTTGCATACTATTGAGTCATACACATCACTAGTTTCACGACCATATCCCTTGAGTAACCACATCCATTAAAATTAACGCTTAATATTAAAATTGAGTAGACCGATTTTATTTATAGGGTACACCAACTAGCATAGGTTTAGGGTCTTGGAATAGATCATTGTGAGTTAACAATCCAAGACTACTAGACGAAACATTAGGTGTCTGACCAGGGAGTGGAGGAATCCATGGTATACATCGGTGTTCTCAGGAAGCTCTATTCAAACCAGAGTTAAGCACGAGGTCACGAGAGGTTGGTTGAGGAGATATCTCTCTGATACTGACTGAACGTGGGAGATATTTCTAGGATTTGTTCATATCTGGGGACTCTTGGGGGATTTGACCCTCATTGAGTTTCGAGCTCAGCTACCCTTCCCATACGACGGATCCCACCTGCGACTATCCCCCTGAGCATTGGTTATACTGCGGTGACCATAGTTGCCTTACCTAGGTATCACATAGGGTACTTGCAGTGGTTATGTTGTTTGTGTCCTAAGTCAAATAGGGATTGGACAACACAGTTGTTTGTTGCCGAGGGTTATGGCCCTTTGCACGCAGTGAATCCTAGGTGTCTCTATAACTGATTCTTTTACCTTCGGCTATAGTTTGGGAGTCTCAAGCCTCTCCTAGGAGAGACATACCGGCTCTAGTGTCGGGAGCTCATTTAGCCACTCTGTTTGTCTGCTCTTGGCTGTAGTTTCTCTAGGTGTGTGCTTTTGATTTACTGTTTTTGATGGATAGTTGGCCTTTAGGTGACGTTTTGATTTTACAGTCCTGCTCCCCGTCGATCTCGTAGGTTGGCTGGTTTTGTTGATGTATATGTAACTTCGGAATGTATTTCATCTATGTATTTTATTGTACTCCTATAGAGATGTATTATTCCTCTATACGGAAGTGTCATCATTTGTATTGACATGTGTCGCAAGTGTCGTAACTTGCCGATGGGTTATTAGACCACTATGTATGGGGTCGGCCCTGATTAAGTTAACTTGGGGTTATTAGGCCGAGTTAGACAAGTCGACCCCATAGGTTTATTAGGCTGCTCAGAACAAGTATAAATAGAGAGCGGGATCTCTCTATTTGATCACTTCATTACTCACTCATCCATCACTCGGAAAGTGGCGCACATGTGAGGAGGAGGATCAGCTGCTAGAAGGAGACTATCTCTGTGTACTTGGGTTGTACTTTGGTTGTATCATTGATCTATCTATCTCTGAGGAAGTTGTGGGGTTTTTCACCTTAGGGTTTTCCCCATGGAAACTCTGTGTGTTTATTGTCTCTTATGTTTGGTTGATATGCTTGCTATGATTGATATACATTGATATACTGTACATGTTATTCTCTCAGTAAAGATCCTAGAGTATATTGAATTAATGCTAAAAAATTAACAGGTTTACCAGCTGTCGAGCTTAAACGCCGTGTCAAGAAGGGACGCCGTTGGGCTCCCTCCGAATCTTCAAATTCTTACGAGACATACGTTATCGACGCCATGAATGCACACTCTGGCACAGGAGAAATCTTGACCAGTCCTTCGGGTAGAGTTGAGCACACTTCTGACACCCCTACTCCTCGTGAGGCGTGGGGGGTGATCCACCTGAGACCCAACCTAGTTTGTTTGGTCCGGTCCACCTGAGACCCAACCTAGTTTGTTTGGTTCGGATCCACCCGAGGACGACCCGTTTGATCCTTCATATCCACATAATTATCTGTATGGGATACCGGAGTTACATGATGACACAGGGCCTACGGTCAACCCTACTGCGTTCTCATATGGTATGTCGAATTACACCACAGTTGATCCCTCCACTGTTTTTGGTAGTCACGTTGGTGCCATTCAAGGTGTTAGCAACATTGCACCCACTGGGGGAAATACCCTCACCGGGGGCACCACGTTGTCCACTCACACATAGTATGGGGACTGATCACATTCCTCCTAATAATGCTAATGTTGGAACACGACCGTCCCCTAGGGCTACCCAACCTAATAGGAACACTGTTCGCAACATGACTCGACATCCACCACCTAACACACATGTCGCTACCCGTCAACCCAGGACTACTTTCGCGAATGTTAATGCTCCTCCTAACCACGGGGGTGGGCATATACTGCATACTTTTGTGTCCATTGCCACTGCTAGTAATACTAATGTAGGAGGTGGGAATATATCTTATCCTCATGGTCATAACGCCACCATTCCTACTACTAGTAACACCAATATTGGGGTTGGGAATACATCTCATGCTTATGGTCACCACACAACTGCTCACGCTAATCCTAATGCTGGGGGTCGGAACATACCTCACCATTATGGTCATTACAACTCGGTTCCTGCTACGAATAGTACGTATATGCCCCATACTTATGGTGGAAAACCTTACTACAACACAGTCGGTGCTAGCCACCAGTACAACCCACCTCAATATGGCGCCCAAAATACTTATATACCTGCTTACTCTCATACAAGTAAGGTCGGAGGAGGTTATCAACCTTATGGCCATGGTCAAGCTTATGGTCCATCAGGTCCTCATTATCAGCAGTTTAATGCTCATGGTCAAGCTTTTGGTCCACCTTATAATTCTGTTCTGTTCAACCAACCTTTTATAGGAGCTTATAATCAAGCTTTCCAGCCGCAGCTCCCGTTCCTTGCACGTTTGAATCTTCTGGATCATTCGAAGCTCACAAATGATCCGGTGTGTCACGAACCTAATTGGCCTCCGGTCCCTACCAAGCTCCCTTCGGACATTCCTAATTTTGAAGGGAAGGGTGGTGAGGATCCGGGTGATCATGTCACAATGTTTCTCCTTCGGTGCTCCTCCAACTCGTTGAATCATGATTTCGTTAGATTACGACTATTTCAATGCACCCTCACGGGGGCAGCCGCGAAGTGGTATGTTGAGTTTCCCGGAAACACTTATAGGGGTTTTAATGAGATCACTTTGGTTTTCTTGGATCATTTCCAGTTGCCGGTTCGCTATGATACTGGTACTGAACTTTTATCTACCTTCCGTCAAAATAAGGCCACACATATTTCTGACCACGTTCAAGAGTGGCGTCGGTGGAAGAGATTAGTGAAAGCCAACATTCCTCCAGAGTTTCTGTTGGAATGGTTCCTCAAGTCTTTACTCCCATATATTTCTAAGGATGTTTCGATGTCCGGTATCATGACTGAGGAACAAGCCATCTTAAAAGTCCAGTGGTTGGATTTACTATATTCTCAGTCTGGAATTTTGTATGACATCCATCCTGATGCACCGCGAACACGACATGATCCCAAGTCAGTTCCTGGACCACATGCCAATGGCATCGTGGGATCCACATGTACTCGCCCTGTATATTTGGTGGCTAATAAAATGCAAAATTTGTCGCTAAACCAGTCTAATCCTGGATAGGTTCACACCTTGTCCACTTCCACCCCGTCGTATGATGTACATAATGTGCAATCAATGAAACCGTCAGGCAACTAGCAACCTGGTGGTAAGAAAAAGGGAGAAAAAACCGTAGGGGTGGAAACAATGGGAATAACAATAATAGCAATTTCAATACCCCTCGTAAGGAGAATGCCAACCCTCCTTGGGAAGGTGGAAATGCTGGTGAGGACCGTAAACCTAGGTGTAAGGTGAAGTTTCCCTGCAAGCTTTGTGGGGAAGATCATCTTATTCACTTATGTCCTTGAATCGAAGAAGCATTAAAGCATTTGGAACAGAGCTCAGTTGTGTTAAATGATCCCCTTCCTCATCATCAAAACATGGCTTCGCATGCTCCCACCACTGGTTATAGACCTACGGAGACAACAACGTCTTCTTCCAATACTAGTGGTTATGGATGTTTGAATATGGTTCAATCGGAGGTTAGTGTTGCCACTGGTCAACGCGATTATGGTGCACCACAACCTAATATGGGGAGTGAGCCTCCCCCTCCTCCCGACAATTCCTTGCATATCAAGAAACTCTCTAATATGTCATGGATACCGAAAGGTGTTCTTAATCACTCTATGCATAATCCTAATGCTTGAGCCACCCATAACTACTCCATCGTGGAATATTTGGGCCAAACTCCGTGTGCCATGTCGGCTCTTGAAGTTTTGTAGGCCTGTCCTTCTCAAAAGCATGCCCTTTTGAGTGCATTAGGAGTTCAAGATGGGGGAAGTCCCAGTGTTATCAAGTTCAACACTACTGATGTTCAACCTTGCTTACCTTACCATGCGGCTTTTCAAATTTAGGTGGTGTGCCTTCAGAATTTTGTCAAACGAACGATGGTTGACGAAGGTGATTCCATGTCAGTAATGTCGTTAACTTGTTGGAAAGCTCTTGGCTCTCCTCCTCTACTCATGTCTAGAACCACGCTCACTACATTCGATGGTCGGTCATTTAAGCCGCATGGAATTATCCCTTCCCTTGTTGTCTGCTTGGGAGGTAAATCTGTTCCTATTGAAGTCAAGGTGGTTGATGCACCCATCGACTACAACCTTTTACTGGGTCAGAACTGGATGTACGCTATGAAGGCTATCGCATCTACTGTATTCAGAGTTATATGCTTTCCTCACGAAGGCAAGATTGTGACCATCCATCAGCTGGATTTCATTAATCCCCCTTCCAAAACATCCACGAGATCCATAGTCCCATAAGTTACGGATTCTCAGCCGACAATTGTGAACATGGGTGTTGGTATGTACCCTTCATTGATGGGAACTTATGATTTTCTTGCACCTTTGAATTTTATTGGAACCATTTCCAACGATGCGTCTCCTCCTTTACACAATATGTCGTTCCGGACTTCCTATTTTAATGATCCATGGACTTTACCGTCCACAAGTTCCACGTCTGGAGACATTACACATGTCGGGATGTCTATGCCATTGTTTGTAGCTGAGCTTGCTTACCAGCATATTCAACAAGCCATTGCAGAGCTGGATCTCTCTTCTTCTCAGACAGTCGAGGAAGATCCCATTACGCTGCCAGTTTGGGCAGCCAACTCGTCTTGTTCACATGACTACCTTGATGATACGTTTCCTTCAGATGAAGCTATTGTGGAGGCCATGTGTGGTAGTGAGAGGCCTTGGGAGGATATGCACCATCGCTCTTATTTCCTTCCCAACCTCGAGCTCGCCGAATAGGAAGAGTTTAGGATGAATCTAGCAGAGATGGTTGGTCACCCTATGGATCTTTTAGGGTCACATGATATTTTTGCAGAGGGGAATATGGCTAATATTTCCCCGACTACGTCGATCAACATCTCTCGTACTCCTGGAAAGGTTGAGAATGTTTACATCGGTGACGATTACACTCCTGAGGAGGTTTCTATTTACATTGAATTGTTTACAGAACTCCAGGAAGCTTTCGCCTAGTCATATGAGGAGATGCCAGGAATAGACCCCCGCATTATTGAACATGAGATTAGAACGTATCCCAACGCTAAACCGGTTTGACAAAGCTTACGTGCTGTGAACCCTAGGAAAGCAACCACTATCAAGGCAGAGGTGGAGAAGCTGCTCAAAGATGGTTTCATCTACCCCATTCCCCTTACTGAATGGGTGTCAACTATCGTTCCTGTGGATAAGAAGCAGGGAACGATCCGAGTATGCACTGATTTTAGAGATTTGAACCGTGCATGTCTAAAAGACAACTTCCCCACACCATTCATCGATCAGATCTTGGATGCTTGTGTGGGAAGTGAGATTTTTTCATTCATGGACGGATTTTCAGGGTATAACCAGATTCAAATCAAACCCGAGGACCAACATAAGACATCTTTCATTTGTCCTTGGGGAATGTTTGAATATCGAAAAATGCCTTTCGGCCTTAAAAATGCTGGAGCTACATTTCAACGTGCCATGACCTACACCTTTCACGATCTTAAAAAGATTATGGAGGTTTTCTTGGATGATCTTGCCAACCATTCTAGCAAGAGAGTGGACCACCCCAAGCACCTCCACATGATTCTCGAATGATGTATATGCTACAAGATTCGATTGAATCCCAATAAATGCATCTTTGCTGTAAGGACTGGTCACCTTCTAGGCTTCATAGTTTCGAAAGAGGGTATTAGAGTCGATCCTCTTAAAGTTGAGGCAATACTTCGGCTGCCTCCTCCGCGCAACTTGTTACAAATTCAGAGCCTCCAAGGGAGAGCTACTTTTCTACGTTGATTTGTAGTTAATTATGATAATATTACCTAAGGTTTCACACACCTATTAAAGAAAGATACACCCTTTATTTGGGATGAGAGAGCCCAACACTCTTTAGATGCCCTTAAGAAAGCTTTGGTATCAGCCCCCATGCTTAGTCCGCCCGACTTCGCACGAGATTTTATACTTTATGTGGTTGTGTCTCAAGAGACGATTGGCATGGTCTTAGTTCAGGTTGATGATGCACTTGTCGAGCATGTCATCTATTACCTCAGTCGAAATCTAGTAGACGCTGAACTGAGATATACTCACGTGGAAAAGTTGGCACTTGCGACTGTTCATTCAGTCCAGTGGTTACAACATTACATTTTGCTTATAACAACCACAGTTGTAGTGCATATCAATCCATTTAAGTTCGTGCTGTCATGACGCCTTATAGGGGGGAAGTGCAATAAATGGATTGTGATCCTTCAAGAGTTCGATCACGATTTTGCTTCAGCAAAATTGGTGAAATAGTTGGTGTTTGCTGAGCTTATGTCAGACCTTCCGAGACTTGATGAGGATGTCATTCATGAAGTTTATGGAGCCCTTTGTGGTGCCTCCTGCATTACACAGTCTATATCAAGTCTATGCTGCCTGAGTCTATCCATCTGCTCATGCTCTTGTTCAAAGGAAGTCCTGAAACCAGAGTCGGCCATTCCTCAAATCTCTTGACTATTGTACGTCGGCCATCCTTATTGAGTCAGTCTGTTTCACTTGAGATCTTCCAAATCTTTCAGCATAACTGGTACCTCGTGCTGGTTGATGGGGGATGCCTTAATGCCCTACTTCCAGCGAGTCTCGTTCTATCGACTTCAACTCATTTATTTCGGGTCTTGAGGCTTAGAGTTCGGTTGAGTACCTTGAGTCTTGCAGTCATTAGTTGCAGGTTCTCTCACCATCAACAGTTTTGGGAATACATTAATTTCCCCTGATCGATGGATTCATCCTAGTGTTTGACTTCAACTCATCTATTCACACTCCGATGATTGTGCTCTGTGCCTTGATACCCATTTTCATTATTGGTGGGTTATCTCACGTCTGTTAACGGTACACATCATCGACCGGTAATCAGACGATGTCACATTAGGTTTGATCTCAACTCCTTTATTCACTTGATGGGACTTGCACCATCAAAGACTTGTGTAGAAGACCCCAAGCGATAGTGGCATTCAGTATGCTACTTATGATTATGACTTTACATCTGAGATATCACCTCTCAGATATCAGCAGTTTGTACCTCCAGTTTGCACCAAATGTTTCCTTTTCAGCAGGAGACCATATCTTACTGTAGAGGGATCATGGCTATGATCACTTATGACATGTATTCATTATGTACTGCCTATTCATGGCCATTGTATTAGATTGTTGTACTATACTGACATGTATTCAGGGATACTATTGTACTTTGACAAGTGAACTGCTCCTTCCACTTGTGTCTCCATCACTCCACTTTTGAGATCTTTTTATAATGTATTTCGGCCATCGTAGCATTAGTATATGACCTCACACATTAGGGGGCATCTGTTACAGCGTAATTTTCCACCTTGTGAGCATCAGCACTCTTTGGCCTGTAGGATCCATTTCACTGACTCAGATCCACTTTATATCCTTCAGACACTATTTTCCCCTATTTTTTCCCCTGTATGCTAGTTGCATCATTACAGTGGGCATACCTGCGAGTTGCATCATTATAGCCCGTGGGTAGCATGTAAAATGGTAAAAATCACTAGTTTATTACCTTTTACTCCCAAAAAGTGGTCATAGGGTGACCTTTGGTCCTCCATTTTCCCCGAGACGTCTCGATGTGTCCTTTCACTTACCTTTGGGACGACTATATATTGAGCACATATGGCTTATGGACGGGAGGAGAAAGAAGAGCAAGAGAACTCTAGTGGGTTTTTTCCCTATCTTGAGTCTACACTCATTGATCCTTGTAGTTGTGAACCCTTTATGTTCACCTTCCAAACACCTATCATAGTTTGAGTTTTCCATTCCATGGAGGATTGAAGTGGTGGAGGCGCAAGTGGATTGATCCAGATCTTGGTTCAGATTTGTTGCCGGCAAGAGGTCGTATCACATTGTACTTCTTGTTGTTTATTAATAGAAATACTCATATTCTCATACATTAATGTTATGAATGTTGTTTATACTACATTGGGTTGCATTTACTTATAATATCATGGACCATTGCTATTGATGATGTTAATGTCGTTTATATATTATATATACTTGTTATGTATTGGTTTTCAAGACTAATTGGCAGATTCAAGTGCATGGATTGAAAGCTCCAACGGGGATCTACATCAAAAGTTTAGATCGAGGTTGGTTATATTTACTGTACTATAAGTTTCATGTACTGTACTTGAGCAATTGAAGTATTTTTACTAAGTTTAATTGCATTGGGAGAATAAATAGTGTCATTTCCCCAAGGGTCAAATGGGTGATTTTTGCAGCTGAATGGGAGAGGGTTGGAACAAATATAATAATAAATTAATGGTGAAAATGAGACTTTAATAACATCCTTAATATATTCCCTACCTCTATTCATAAATTTGAGTGGGTTTGGAGGCATTTGGGAATCCATTTTCAATACTTACCCCAAGGGGATTTGAACCCAAAATTACTAGTAAAATTGCATACTTGGTCCAGAATCTTAAGAGAGTGTGAAGAGGTATTTTGGTGGCCATATCTCATCCATGAACATGATATTCAAGTCCTAATATTATTCATACACCTTCCTTGAATATTTGAAGGAATTTGGAGTCAATTTGAGACCCAGAGACCAATACTAGTCAAAGGGAAATTACTAGTAAAGTTCCCTACATTGGCCAGCATTGAAAGAGGATTTGCATAAGTGTTTTAAAGGTCCAAAAGAATCCCTGAAATACATATTTATGTTCTAACATCATCCATATACCTTCTCAGAATATTTGTGAGCAATTGGAGCAATTTGGGGACCTAGAGCTCAAAACTAGTCAAAGGTCTAACTAGGGAAAAAAGTGAAAAATTACCATTTTAATAAAATTCCTAACAAGGGACATTACAGTGGTATTAGAGCATGATATTGGCACCTGATGTGGTCTGATATTTATTACGACAAAAAGTTAGGGACCAATCTTATACATTGGAATCAGAAGTAATATTGTTGACGAGGAGGAACTAGGAAAAAAAAAGTGCATTTTGAGAAAACTATGACTAGGGATAAAAAAGGAACCTTAAAGGAGAATGAGGAGTTTATAAAATTACTGAAACCATCCTTTGAATACAAGTGGAGGCAACTAATGCAAGGGTTCAAATTGTTGGTTACTCAACTTGAAAGCAACTTGGAAAAAAGAATGAGCAATGGTTTTGTTTTCAAGGAAAAGAAGGAAATGGATGAAATAATTGCCAAGGAGGAACCTCATGTAATGATGGAGCATGAGGTACATGTTGATATGCAGGTGATTTAATATTCTACACTCAAACAAGAATAAGAACAAGCACTTGCCTTTGATCAGATGGATTATGCGTTGCCTCATGGAGAGAGTTACAACGCCTTGGAGGAGGCACATGATCTCACAATAGTTGGACCAGCCAATTATGGAGAAGATGAATTAAATATTTCGATGGGTAAGAGTTGTAAAGATTTAAATTTGGTTCATAATTCCTCACCCCATACTTCTTTTTTAGCCACATCAATTGGGGATGAAAAATGGGTGAAAGGTTTTTTTCTAATGGTGCCACATGAGGGGTATGAAACTCCTACCTCTCCTTTTGATAATGACATGAATAGAGCACCTCATTATTTACATTTGCAGCAGTATCCTTTTTTACCTTATGATGATACATATCTTCATGGATTCCCTTATGATGTTCACTTGAGTCACTTGAAGACTCATGATTTTCTTTGCTCCTTGCTTAGTTCAATTGATGTTGGAGAAACTTCATTAACTACTTGGATGAAAGAATAAAAGGCTGATTGTTTTGATGCATCTTACATAGTTTTAGAGAAGCATTATAGGACATGGGATACTCACCTATGTCATTGGAGCATATTTGATTGTTCACTTGATGCTTGTATGCACCTGGAAAATGGTGGTCTACTTACTTGGAGGTATAAGCACTTTCATGATTCTTTGATGAAGCACCTACTTGATGTACATTTTCATTATGTTGTTATGTACTTTGATGATATATATTTTGTACTCATGATGTTTGGAAGAATGCATACAAAAAAATGGGATCCATGAATCCTCTTATCTAATGGTGTGGGTTGGAGAGCACTCTTATTTGTTGGGGTGCAATACAAGCAATGGGACCCTGGAATAATTTTTATCTCATTGGTTTCAAATTTTTTGGGGAAACAAGCAATATGGGAGATGGATTTCCCACTTAATAAAGTGATTTTTATCAGAGTAGTGCAGCAGCAGGCATGGTGGTTCCTCTCTAAAATCTTCAAGGAAACTCAAAGACTCAAGGTTGGGAAATTCAATGGCAACTTCAAAGAATTATATAGAAAGCAGGTTCTTCAACACCCATGTTTGAAATTGCTTGAGGATAAGAAATATTGGGAAGGGAGGATTTGTCATGTCCCAAATTTGGAATTGGGTCACAATGGCCTAATCACATTGGCCATATTCATTAGAGTTTGTAAAATTGATGTTAAGGGTCAAATAATTGCCAAGGAGGAAAATTACTAGTTTCCTAGGTTTGGGGTGGAAGCTTTGGGATTTGGAATAAGGGGGATAATAAATGATGTTTGAACATTAGAATGGAATAAATATTTAATAAAAGAGCTAAATAAATATATACAAGTGAAAATCAAAGTGGAATTTGATCATGAAGACACATGGAGGAAGTGGGACCCACATATGGCTAGATTTCCCCACTACACTTGGCATCATTCTCTCACCAATTCGAATTCAAGGTGAATGGTAACATACTTGGGGGAGTCCAAAAGGTATTATTTATGGCATGACTCATCCAAGGTCAAAATATAGAGGAAGAGTAACTCCCATGGAAGAGGAAGAGGCAATTTGGAGCTAGTGAGACACTTGGGCTAGATGCCCTAGCTCTATGACAACACTGATGAAGATGCTATGACACCTATGACACAAATCAGACATGAAGGATGACATATGACATATATGACATGTCAGGGCTAAAAATAGATTCCAATATGGCGCTCAAGGGTTTTAGGGCAGCTAAGATGCTTCCACATGTGATTTGGTGGAAGTGGGCGACTAAGAATTATTATACAAGTGGCGTTCTTTGGAATCTCTTCCCAACTTGAGTTGGCATGAGTCTCTTGGAAGGAATTCGACCCATGGAGGAAATTAGAAATTTATAAATTTCAATAAAAAATAATGAAACCAGCTTTTGATCATTTGTAGAATTTGCAATTGCATTTGTGAAGAGGGAGAGCTAGTGGATGACTAGTTTCTTGCCTTAGCCAATGTCGAGGGTGAAAGATTCCCATCCAAGTTGGTAATTGGAAAGGACATTCAGACCTTTCATCTGGATATTTAATGGAATCTTTATTTTCAGGTGTAAGCTACATGGTAGCTCATGGTTTCTTCTATTGCAGCTCACTCCTTCAACCATTTCCAGTTTTGATGGCATATTCTTGATCCTTGAGGGAGGGAATTTTTGGTGAGATATTGTACTCTTTGGGGGAGATTCTAATGCCCAATTTATTTTTTAATATGAATTAAATACTCTTTTCTTCATCTCCAAAAATTTTCAGGTCCAAATTCCAAGGAGAAATGTGTAAATCTCATTTTTAATGAAAGAACAGTGTCATTTCCCCACTACCTTGTTGTGAACCAATGTACTGCTTATGATTTTGAATGAATGGATGATCATATGATACATTTGTGATTAATAGACTGATATGGATGTATTTTAAAAGTTTCATGTACTGTACTTGAGCATTTGAAGTATTTTTACTGAGTTTAATTGCATTGGGAGAATAAATAGTGTCATTTCCCCAAGGGTCAAATGGGTGATTTTTGCAGCTGAATGGAAGAGGGTTGGAACAGATATAATAATAAATTAATGGTGAAAATGAGACTTTAATAACATCCTTAATATATTCCCTACCTCTATTCATAAATTTGAGTGGGTTTGGAGGCATTTGGGAATCCATTTTCAATACTTACCCCAGGGGGATTTGAACCCAAAATTACTAGTAAAATTGCATACTTGGTCCATAATCTTAAGAGAGTTTGAAGAGGTATTTTGGTGGCCATATCTCATCCATGAACATGATATTCAAGTCCTAATATTATTCATACACCTTCCTTGAATATTTGAAGGAATTTGGAGTCAATTTGAGACCCAGAGACCAATACTAGTCAAAGGGAAATTACTAGTAAAGTTCCCTACATTGGCCAGCATTGAAAGAGGATTTGCATAAGTGTTTTAAAGGTCTAAAAGCATCCCTGAAATACATATTTATGTTCTAACATAATCCATATACCTTCTCAGAAGATTTGGGAGCAGTTGGAGCAACTTGGGGACCTAGAGCTCAAAACTAGTCAAAGGTCTAACTAGGGAAAAAAGTGAAAAATTGTCATTTTAATAAAATTCCTAAAAAGGAAAATTACAAAGCCTCTGGATTTCCACAGCAAATCCTGTTTCCATTGCATTGAATTCATTGGATAAATCCAATGAGTTCTAGCCAGGTGTGAAGGTTCCAGATAAAAGTGCATATTGTACTAAAGTAGTGCTCAGTAGTAGTATACCTCCTTATTGAGAGTTTTGTGTATGTTATTCAAGTTTTTGAGTGCAACAACAGTTGCGTCAGTTTTCTGCAGTTGCAACATTTTTTTTTGCAGTAGTAGCAGTTTCACCTTGTATTCGCTCAAGTAGTTGTAATGGAAACTTTGAACTCTCCTCTCTCTCCTAGAATCTTGACACCCTTCAATTATCTTGATTGGAGGGATTATATGCAGATGGTATTGCGAAATGGATCATTATACAGGGTGACAATGGGGAAGGATCCTGAACCACATTTAGCTATGGAGAAAACCAAGTATCTGAATAGATTGGATGAAGCATTTGGTTTCATGTGTATTCATATTTCCAGAGATCTACTCTTCCACATCGAAGGATTGAAGACTCCAAAATATTTATGGTTGAAGTTAGAGACCCTCTTCGGAAAAAAATATGAGCTAAGAGGCCATATTCTGGAAAATGAGTTGATTTCTCTACAACCGAGCAGTTTCGAGACCATTCAACAATTCTTTTCAAAAATAAAATGTTTGGTTATGCAATGCAAGCAGTGTGGGGAGAATATGGTGCTATCCATTCTGAGTAAGCTAGGTCTTGAGTTCTCCATCTTTGTCTCTACGTTCCATTCTGGGAG
The DNA here is from genome assembly GCA_027924585.1 of Larix kaempferi. Taxonomy (NCBI): domain Eukaryota; kingdom Viridiplantae; phylum Streptophyta; class Pinopsida; order Pinales; family Pinaceae; genus Larix; species Larix kaempferi. The sequence continues at coordinate 2,247,288 of BSBM01000765.1, read as the reverse complement.
AATGTCAATCCCTGGTTGGAATATTCCCTCCTTATATGTTTTCACTGAATCTCTCATCTGAGAACAAGACAAGTTGATCCATATGGGTGCCTTGAAGGCCTCCAAAGATCAATCTCTCATGGCCGGAGAATAAAAAATTGTGAATGGGAAATGGAGGCACAAAGGAAAGGACAAGAGGCCATATGAACCCAAGCTGAATGCCAAGTCAATTCCATCAAAAGGATCCTCCATCTCTAAGAAGGAAAAATATAATGGATTTGATAAATACAAGTGTTCGTATTACAATAAAGGAAACCATCCTGAGAGCTACTACATGCAGAAGAAGATAGATCAGTTGACCAAGCTTCTTGAACATCACAACATTTCCCTACCAAAAGGTTCAAGAGAGACTGATTCTGGAAGTGAGTCTGATGGTCGCGAGAGATGCCATGCACTGAAGGTTGTATTTTCGAAATCACAAGTCCTCCTAATAGATTCAAGAGCCTCCAACCATATGGTTTCCTCCAGAGATTTATTTTCTTCTCTAGATCTCAAAGATGGTTTGACTATTCACATGGGAGTCAAATATTAGATCTTTGTTGAAGGGATGGAAACAATACATATGGAGCATGGAAAGTTCAAGAATGTTCTATTTGTGCCTTCTTTGTCGGCAATTTTTTTTTTGTATATCAGATGACTCACATAGGTTCACCGAAGAAAGTGGTATTTGGTCCTGACACAGTTGAGATTGCAGATATCTCCATTGGGAATATTATAGCGAAAGGGTTTGCAAAGCATGCCTCCAAGGCATATGAATTCTCACATTTTTTCCATACTCTCTGGCTACCCCATCAGAATCTGATGAAGGTCAGAGTGATACCTCTTCTAAAGAAGATGAGGATCAAGATCTTGATGTTGATAATAAAGTTCAAGGAGATTCAGATTCAGATCCAGATCCAACACATGCTCCCGATCCATGTCCAGGGCCAATATGGGCTCACAAAGTCCTTGTAGCTAGTGGGAACACAATTGGGGATCCATATGACCATAGAACCACCATATCTCAGTATCATGCAAAACTTGCACTATGTCATGCAGATCCACTTCTCTCAGAGAGGTGTTGGATGATGGTGGAGTTTGATCCACAATCTCTTGGAGATACTTTCCATGGGGTATCTACAACCAAGAAACAATCTCGGTTGTCTGAAAAAATGTACTCAAAGGTTCATGATTTGGACCACAATGAGCCATTCACTCTAGTAGCAAGACGGGTTATTGAAAGACTTGTTTTGGAAAATACAACTTCTATATAGTGGGAGGCACATTAGAGGAGCATATCCAGATTTATCACCTACATTTCTATCCTATAGAGGAGCGGCTTTCCAATATTTTTGCAAATGCTTTCATTGAGGAAATTTTTTTCCTTCTCTACTTAATATGAAAGTTCTTTGAGTTTCCTATTGTTGTTCTTTTTGCGAAGGGGCATTTTTCCCATGAGGTTTTTCCCCATTTCCTTGGTTCATGGACAATTCATTTTATCATTTATTTGATTGTATGGGTGACCTTTGGTCTTAGTAACTAGGGCCCAAGATGAAAAGGTATGGATTAATGGGGGTGTTAGGATATTTCATTACTCCATCCTTGTCCTACCGAGCATTATTTATTTTTCCTAGTTGTTGATAATGTCATTTTCTCCCTAGTGGTGTGAAGCTGTCATCCAGGATCCATCTACCACCTTTTTAGCCCCGCATGCATCATTTTAGGACCACTTTAGTCAGTTCCATATTTTATAGGAACCTACTGAGTGTTTTGGTGCAATCCACCTGAGTTATCTGACTCTTGTGGGGGGTTAGAGCACTAGATGCCACTGATTGTGTCCTCGTGCGCCCTTTTCTGGCTGGAAGTCATGACAGACTCATTATTGCGCCCTCCTTAGTTAGTTAACTGATTGTGACTTCAGTTAACTGAGTTTAGGTTCAATTCAGTTGACTTTGAGTCTTCTAGATCACTCCAGTGGTGATAATCCCTATGCTAGACAAACTAAGGTTTGAATTCTCCTGCATGATTTGAATTCTCTCCATTGTAACATCATTGTTTATTATACTGATTATTGGAACATCTGACATTATTCTTCTCCTATCTAAGTTCTGCTGCATTATTATTCTTTTGCTCCATTTTACTGCAGTTTTCACTCTTATTCTAATTTTTTGCTCATTCTTTCTTTGTGAGGTATCCATAAGCTCTTAGATCTATTGTGACATAGAATTTCACACTTAGGAACATCCTACAGAACCTACCAAAGTTATGGATCCTCTACAGAACCTTCATAAGCTACAGAAGTCAATAATTCAATTTTACCTTCAACCACCAACTTTGGAAAAATATATTGATTAGGGGTAATGGCTTTTTGCAAATCCATTATTTCTATCATTATTGTATGTCTCAAATCATGATGTTAAATTATTTGAAAATTAAAGGTAGTAAATGGAGGTGGATATGAGTGCATATTTGGATAATCCACAAATATTTGAAGATCTCCATCAAATATATGATGGACCTAAGGAATAAAAACATGTTAGGAGACATTTTGGAGGAGTTTTGACTATTTTATTATAGCATCTATCCCTAAATTCGAATTTGACTTCAAAGTTATCCTAAATAGCATATAGTTAGCAAAGATTTTAGAATTAGTTTTGAAATCCAAATTATTAGGAATTTGTTGAGGATATTTTTTATCTTCATTTGTTATTTGTTATGGAAAATTCATGTATAAATGAGAGTTCATTGTCCATTCAAATATTGGGAGGACTCTTAGAGAAAGAGTCCAAATAATGATGGAATAAAGCTATACTTTCATCTTGATTCAATATAGATCTTAGTTTTATAATTTCTTTTGCAATATTATTTTATTTATTTTATGTTGATGTAGTTGTACTTCATTGCTTAGTTTTCATTTCTTGTGGTGTGTGAAGTTTATTTCTACAATTTGATTTGAATGCATAGATAGAGATTTAAATGTTTATTTTATAATCACTGATCTTAACGCAATGGCCATATTCACTTCTTTGGATTATAAATAGTAACTTGTATTTGCAAGGATAGATTTTATATTTCATTTCTGCAATTTTCTTTTCTGTCAAGTATGGTGTAACTTAGTTTATAATTTATTTTTCCTTCATAGTGTGATTTAGTTTTAGAATTACTTTTCTCACATAGTGTGATTTAGTTTTAGAATTTACTTTTCCACACAGTGTGAACGTATTTTTATAATTTACTTTCCAGTAGATTGTGAATTAGTTTTATCCCTTTCTTTCAAGCAAAGTGTGAATTTAGTTAGTATTTACTTTCCAGCATGGTGTGAATTTAATGTCCTTTGTAAGAGGACATTGTGGCTTGCACATACAAATAACGGTAACTCACAAGTTTCCAATGAACCCCAGGTTGAAAATTAATGTATGGAATTTTTACTTATCCTCTGAGAAATTACAAGGTAAATAAAAAACCCCTAATTTTGGTGTTGTTGCCGAGGATTTACCAAAGGTGCAATTGAATTTTGCATTGGTTCTAGGAAGCATTCATAGGTTAAAAATGATAGTTTTGCTCATTAGTTTTATGATGTTGTTTTTATGAAATAATTTCATTCATTTCATTAAATTAGTTTTATGACACCTTTTATTTTTATAAATAAAAATAAATACTTGGAGAGGATAATTATGTGGTGCAGTAAGAACCACCCATATTATTAATTTGTCTTTGACAGGAATCTTGAAAAGGGGGCATTTTTAGTTTGGGGGAGGTGACAGGCTTTGGATTTGGCATATTTTTATTATCATTTCACCTTATATATAAAACCTTTTGCTTATCCATAACCTTGTATTAATATTTATAATGTTCATATGCCGGTTTTAAGGCTCAAAGTATTTTTCTGTTACATGAAATATGGACGTGGAAACTTGTTTGCTTTTGTGGCCTTTGTAGCAGTGGAAAATGGTATGATTGTGAATCAATGGACTTGGTTGATGAATGGGATCAGATATCACTTGTAGTAGACCCACATGAAACAACCCAATTAGAGGAGGGCTAGTCATCTATTTTAGATGACTATGACCATATCTCTGATTTTATACAACCAGGTAGATATTTTTGCAATCATATCTCGGATCCCTTCTTCTTTTTTTATTTAAACATGTTATCAAACCCCTACATGTTTGCATTTTACCGTACAATGCATTTTTGTAGGACAGATCTATGCACTTGTTTCCCTAAAATACAATGAATGGGGCATATATTATTGGTTGGCATGATGCATCCAAGGGAAGCAAACCCTCAATGCATCATTAACTGATGGTGAAGAAATTGAATTTCCCATTGGCTCAATGGTGGTTAAGGGTGAATATTTTACACTGGATGAAAAGTCAAGAAAGACCAGTCAGTATGTATTCGTGGATTACAGACCACGTTTAGTGGTGTATCACTTTACAAACCTAATCATTGGTACAAAAATCCAACAACAAACAATGTCTAGAAATATCTCGAACAAGGTACATTACTTCCTACCTCATGCAGAGCATGAGAGATTGATAGAGACAATTAGCAATAGAGAGGATCCAGATGGCCTACTTGAATGAGATTCTTAGTTAATGTCACATATGCAATGGAAAAAAGTCACACTAAGGTAACTATTTTATGTTATGTACATATTTTATTCATGTTAGATTGTTTATTCATGCATGTCTAACTATTTCATCATTTGGTGACTATAGCTATTGGAAGCAACAGTTTCTAACCCCTTTTACTATTTCAGTATTTAAACTTGTATTATTGTATTATAACTTGCATGATATAATTTATTTCATATTTTCTCTTGGCACCTTCACAAAAGTATTTAGTGTGATCATACATGTGTGTCCAATAATGTTTCTATATGTAATGTTTCCATTCTTTGATAGCTTGGATGATTGCATGGAGATCTCATTTATAATGTTGAGTAATTCTTAATGGCATATGAAGGACTATAAATACTAATATGTAATAGGATTTTGTGTTGTAGAAGACAAATATGAGTTCATATATCAGGCATTGGTCTATATTTGTTGTATATATATGAGACATTGGTCTATACTATGATAACTTGTGAAGAAGAAATGTCGTTAAAAAGGTAAGTATGGCATATCATAGCATTGGAAATTATAAAACAAGTGACATAGTTATGATAATCTCGATCCATATAGATATTTTGTAAATTTTTGAGATAAATAAAAATATATCAATAAAATTTTCTACTATGCATTTCTTGAGCTATGGTACATGGTCTTTCAACATTTATGAAACCTTGATTCAATGATTCTATCACAATTTCCATTTTGGATCAAACTATTTTGGACATGTTTCATCTCAATGTTGCAAGTGTGTCATAAAAACCTAGTGCATGTATTTTATGAAAAAGTCGGCACCGAAGGTAGTAAAATACCCCAATTTATCCATTATCTTGATTGAGAGAAAATTCTTTCATACATCTAGTACATATTGTACATCACACAGGTTCCTTTCTTTTCCATTGTCCAACTTAATCATAATGTCCCCTCTTCCCACAATTTCTAAAGGATGATCATTACCCAAGTAGACCATTCCACCACTATAGGGATGGTATTTGACAAACCAATCTCTATGTGGGGACAAGTGGAAAGATGCACCTGCATCCAAAACCCAAGCATATAATAGATAACTACTGTAATACCCCATTTTTCCTTACTGTTTATTGGCTTCAATGTAAATATTGTGTATATGCAATATGTATATTTTCCCTAGTGTGGAGCTCAAGGCCAAGGCCCCACTAGTGGATGTTTAATTTTATTGCATAGGCAAGTATTTGGACAGTTTGATTATTCATGGGTTGCTAAGCCATGAAGAAATGTAAATGATGTAATTATTATTAATGAATAAAATAACCAAGAATCTGTCTAAGGAGGAAACTAATGAGAAGGGGCCACATGTATCCACTAGGGAGAGGTGAGGGGGTTATGGGATTGGTTTTCCATGTTTCCACATATCCAACTATGAACCCATTTGAACTCCCTGCTGACATTTAATTCAGTTGCAGAGGGTGGTTGAGAACCCTGTTTTTGAAGCCGATGGAGTATGGAGCATGCCTGCGATTTCGTATGGCAGGACATGGCTCGAATTGCTTGTCCGAAAAGACACTCGATGCCTGAAACTGGAAGAGCTCGTTTGACTACCCATGGTTGGAAGGAAAAAACACCACATTCATTCAGACATCGACGATCCATTCACGCACTTTCCATTCACTATCCATCGCCCCATAGAGAGAGAGCTTGCTCATACGTTTCTGGATACGCAGAGTCAATTAAAGTGGGATAACCTGAAGATAATCGTGTTTCCTTGTGTGATAGAAAATACTAGAGAGTTGATAGCCATGAGAACTGTGTGCACAAACCAGAGTGTTTCCTAGTCTACTGGTGACAGAGTGCTCCATGACTGAGTGGTGAGAACCCACGAGGGAACTACAAGCCTGAACAGTGCAGATAAATTGTGAGGGATCCTGAGCTTGGATCGCAGAAGAAAGATTGTGGAACAGAGCCCTGTCCGCAAGCCTGGGACGAGTCAGCTCGTTGAACTATGGAAGAAGGTTGGGTTGCTTGATAAACCCGGGGAAGGCTAAAATCTCATAGAACTAGCGATTGGACCTTTCTATTCCCATCCTGGAATAGCACTGGAAAGGAAGAGGCCTTGAGGGGCTGTGCAACAGAGAATAGGGTCTTCCTTGTGTTGGATGTGGTAGGTAATGTGGTTTCCAGGTCGGCTAAGTGTTGAGATGTCTGCAGCTCTGTGGTTGAGCTCACTGGCTTAGAAATGCCTTCCTTGATGTCCTTGTTTGCCTGATAAACCCACTACCAGTTGGCTTAGCATAATCAACTTGTCTGATATGTTTGATAAACGCAACGGTATGCTGGCCTGGCATGATTGTATCGCTTGGTACGCTTGATAAACCCACTACTGGTTGGCTTAGCATGATCATATTTTCTGATATTTTTGATAAACCCAATGGTATGCTGGATTGGCATGGTTGTATTGCTTGGTATGCCTAAAACACCCACTGCAGGTTGGCTTAACATGATCAGCTAGTCTAATATGTTTGATAAAACCAACTGTATGCTGGATTGGCATGACCCTGTTGTTTGGTATGCTTGACAAACCCAGCTGGAAATTGGCTTAGAATGACCAGTATGTCCCTGAATGCTTGATAAACCCGTTGTAGGTTGGCTTAGCATGAGTAGGCGCTCTGGAATGCTTGATAAACCTAACTACATATTGGCTTAGCATTGGTATGGAACCTTGATTGTTAGAGAACCTGATAGCCTCCTTAGTGGATACACAGCCCAACTCGGGGGTGATCTCTCAGTTGAAAGAGTACAGGATGGACAAAGATCTAAGGTTGGGTGGAACGTTGCTCTCACTTAGCCAGTTGCTTGGCAGCTTCAATTGAAAGATAAGTACATCTTGTTGTGTTAAGTGTTGATGTTTCCTTGTTATGAAATGGTTGTTTATGTTCAAATGTGGAGTTATGAAATGTTGCTTATATGAAATTGATTGATAAGAAGTCATGTGCAGGGCTGAGTAGAAGGCTGAGTTATTGCTATATGTATATTATTGCATTGCATGAGTTTAATGCCTTACAATTCTTGTATGCGATAGATGCTATGTTAGATCTAAATCTATGTATTTTATGTGTTATGATATATTTTATCGACTCGTGAATGAGTTGTATGTTTACATCTGATCCTTGCACTAATACAAAATGAGGAATTAATGACTAAATTCGACTATAAATGACTATTTTTGAGTCGGTGACTAATAGTAGCGGATTTCCACTATCTTATAGCTAGTCGTATTTCACTAGTCATTAATTGGTTGACGTATTATTCATTGATTTAGTCATTGATAGTCAGTGATTTAGTCATCGATAGTCACTGATTTAGACACTGATTTAATCATTGATTTAGTCATTGATTGCCACAATTAATGAACAAATATATGACTAAATAAACTACTAGATGATAACATATTAATGACTAAGCTAAATATGACTAAATGTTAGTCACACTATAAGATACTGGAAATTAGCTACTAATAGTCGTATATATGCGAATTTAGTCATTTTCTTAGTCACTAATTTATGATAGGGTACGGAGGAATCGAACCACCAATCTCCTGCATATAATTAGGCAGGTGCTCTGCCATTGAGCTAGCACCCTTTAAGAAGTTGTTATTGCTTGACAATGATGATATTCAAACAAATTTTGCATCATTAAAGCATACAAAATAATGATTACCAAGTTACTATAGATCCATAATGGCTTACCTTGTACTAGTGTTTCAAGTCTTTCAACTGCATTTATTAAGTGCAAATATATTTTTGCACTTAATAAATGCATTTGAAGAACTTGAAGCACTAGTACAAGGTAAGACATTATGGATCTATAGTAACTTGGTAATCATTATTTTAGTATGCTTGAATGATGCAAAAATGCAAAAATCCTGGGAAAAAAGTAACCTCTCAATTTTTTTTTTTAAATCAGATAGAAATTTTGGAATCAACAAGATAGGATCCCTTGTAATTTTCTTTAGTCTCCAATGCAGCAACTCATTACCCAAAATGTATATAGAATAGTAAAAAGAAATATACTACTAATTCCATTTCACATCAAGAAGAATGGGCATTATCTCTAAGTACTCTTAGCCACTAGATAAATGGAAATGAAATGAGATAAAATATTAGCAACAATACCTTCGAGTTTGCTTGCTGACAAGAAGTATGAATAATTATGTGATCATTTTATTCAGAGGTGACTTAAAAAGCCACTAACCTGCAATCAAGGCAAGAAACCATGTTCATATTGATATATAAATAAAATAAAATAAAAGTTAAAGATAGACTATGCCAATCCCACTATCATATATACCTCGAAAGATAACTAGCAAATCTCCCACAACTGTTCAACTTTGTCCAAAATTCCCACATGGAGTAATAAGCGTATCGGTGGTATTATGTTGATTATTGTTGGAAGAATTTGTGGCATTCTCTTTAAGATTAAATACCATTCCAGTTTTGAATTCCAAGCTACCAGTCACATCAGAGAATATGGATTTGACCTTGTCATTTGAATAGTCACTATGGATATTCATACTTCCTTGTAAAGCTTTGGTGAAAGCTCTATCATTTACTTCATTTTGAATTACATCCAAACCCTTCTCAAGACTAGAGGCTTCAGAAAAGAGGAATTCTTCAGTTACATTTTTTGGTTCTCCTTTTCTTGTAGCCAGGGACTGCTCAAATTTCACAGGCTGAGATGTAGTCTCCATTTCATTTTATAACTGCAACTAACAAACCAAATTAGAATTTCCATTTCTAACATTATCATGTAAATCCTCATCTTTCATAGAGATACTTGCCTGAAAAACTTGACAGGAAGCACCATCGTGCTTTTCAATCTGAACTGAAACGGAAACAGTGGTTGAAGCAATGTCTAACCCAATAGATACCTTCTCTATTTCCTTCTGGCCTAGGGATGGAAAATGCTCTGATCTTACACGGCAAGACACAGGCTCCATCTCATTCTCTTGCAAAGTAGAACACAAACTAGAGTTCCATCTTGGAGATGGAAAATGTTCTAAATTCACAGGCCAAGACACAAGCTTCATTTTGTTCTCCTGGTGCAAACTAGAACCCAAATCAGAGATTCCATTCTCAACCTTATCATCCCTCATGGTTCCTTCTGAATTACTGTTTGAAAGTCCATAGTGTTCTTCATTTCGAATTAAATCAGGACAAGTCTCAAGCTGGAACTTTTCAGATATTTTTGTTATTTTGCTGCATGAGAGGGATGACAATTGTTCATATTGTAAAGGATTGGTTAGATCATTTGTCCTGGCATCAGAAAGAAAATCCATTCCACGTCCATGACCAGGTTGAGGAATGCTAGTACTAATTGCATTCAAAGCTTTACCAATCTCCACTATTGATGAGGCATCTGTACAAACGTCTGAAGGGACCTTTTTCTGATCACTTCTTTGGACAGATGAAGTTTGTTGAAACTTAGAAACACCAAAAATTTTCTGTGCCAACAAGACCAGACCGGAAACTTCAGATTCTGGTTTAACCTGTGGCTGAAATGGATCTAGATTGGATGTGATAGAACTCTTCAAGGCAACATTAGACAACAAATTGGAAGTCACTAGAGTGCTGGGTGGTACAATAGCATTATAGTTTGGAAAACTTAAATTTCTCATAGAAATGGAGGATGGTATTGCACTAGGAACACCTGGGGGTTTCAATCTATTACCCTGATGAATATTGCTTGGCCCTCTAGGAATAGCCCTAGGTGGAAGGACACGATTGCTGGCAGATCTTCTGTGTAAGGAAGAGGAATATGGTGCACGGATCACTTTTGTCTGCAAACAGCCAAAACACAATTAGTTTGGTGATATTACATTTGCAGTCAAATGTCCCTTCACGGTTGTCATACGACAAAATGTATCAATGCATGAGATCTGAGAAACAGAATGTGGACTAACTGAATAAAAAAATCCTAGTTTTGGTGAAGGCATTCTCAAGCCTGAGGGCTTTGTAGCAAAGTGACAAGCAAAGCATTACTAGAATTACTTGGAGGATCCTTGGCACTAAAAACCATGCTATTAGAAGCAATGCTTATATGATCATCCTTTTTAGGCATTTTGGAGGCTGAGGGCTTTGCAGTAAAAGTTACAGGAAAATCATGGCCAGAATTACTTGGAGGATTCTTGGCACTAAAAATCACACTATTACCAGCAATGCTTATAGAATCATCTTTTGTAGGCAAGTTCCTTGCCATTGTGTTCCAAAATACTTGGTTCTTGCCAAATTGAGAAACTATCGAATCTGCAAATGTGCGTGCCCCTATGGTGGGTGCAAACTGCTCACGAGATGTGTGGGTCAGAAATAATGAACTACTGGTTGTCAAGGTAGTAGAAACCATTGAAGAATGAAATGCAAGCATCCCATGAAAAATTTGCACAAAAGATGTGCCAAGAAAATTCCCATTTATGTATGATTCTTTAGTCCCAGGTGTACCTTCCTTTGGCATTTCAAATAGAGACTTCCTTAACTTTTCAAGGCTACAAGAAGAAGAAGTTGGACGTTTTTCAGAATTCAAATTGTTAGATGCAGAAGAATTTGGCAATGGAGTAGATCTACTAGTGATGCCAAAATTTTCTTTTATCTTTGTTGGCGAGTTTCTGTGATAGGGATCCCTGGTCAAGCTAGCTACATGGACAACCATGGTCATTACATACAATTGTCATTGCACAGTTATAACCAATATGGAATTTTTATGTATAAAATTCCAATTTGAAACTTACAAAACCTAGAAACCTAATGCAAGTAAGCAGCTTGTCTGTAACCAATTTAATACATATGCATACATCCCTAGAATAAATGCCATGGTACCCCCTGCAATGATATTGCATATTCTAGATCCCTAACAGGAAATACCAAATTGAATGATATGCTGGTAACAACAAACTTGGCACAACATTTCCATGTGTATATTTCATGCGTTTATGACCTTTAGACAAATTCTTTGTAACTATTGGAGGTGCAGTAGAGCAATTCTTTCCATATGCATCATTTGACTGGCTTGCCTTTTCCAATTCCTCTACGGCTTGAGCACTTGACCTTTTTTAAGTTTGTTGAGTCAAGGAAACATGAATAATGATAATTATATATAACTCAATTTTCTTACTAATTAAATTTTAAGATGGGCACTGTAAGAAAGCAACACAATTTCTAACATGCAACAAAGGATATGTGAAGGGAGCTTGGGGTCCAAGGGCAACCTTTTTCTTTGAAGGAGTCTCAAGAACTTTCATGGCAATGTTCCTTTTTTCTGTAGATAAATGTTTTGCCTGAAAACACACAAGAAACAGAAAGAGAATCAAATGTTTGTGATGGGGGAATTCAATGTTGCAATAATAATACAACACCAAAACTATTACTAGTAAACCTTACATTGGATGGTGGAATTCCTAATGGTTGAGCAGGAAATGTTTCACAAGATGCAGCATTGCATATCTTATCAACTTTGTTATCAAGTTTAGGCTTTGAAGTTTGGAGCTCTGTAAATAGTTTTTCTTTGAGACATTGTAAAGCTGGATCTTCTTCCCCAAGGCCGTCGTTTGAACCAAAAGAAATTCTCACAGAGTCTTCCTCTTCAATAATAGGTAACACAGTCTCATTTGATTTCTTGAAAGTCTTGTTCACAATTGATAGTTCTTCAGGATTGAGAACCCCTGCAAAAGATAATTGATAGAGAACTCTACATAAAACAGTAATATAGCACACGAGAAAATAGAGTACAATAAAAATCCAATTAATAATAGCAAAAATTCAAAGAAAACACAACAAATATAAGACAGAACATAACAGTAGATACAACAAGAAGATTTTTGGTCGACCTTCACTAGTGAAGAAGGCTTTGTCCCATGCTAGAATTTTCCTCAAGTTGCATTGGCCTTCCCTTCTTTTCCTTTTGGGTTGAACTGCTTCTATACACAGTTGTGGTTGCTCCCCCTCCATGGCCAAACTAGTACCATTGTTCTGTTTGTTTGCCCCACGGTTAATACCACATCGAAATATATACCACATCCTCATCATTCGAAGTCTGGATATGATGTTAGATAATATAAGATAATTTTATTAATCTCCATCTAATGGCCAAAAAAGTAGGTCATTCGAAGTGTGGATATGATGTTAGATAATATAAGATAATTTTATTACAAAGCAAGAGTACCAAATAGTTTCCTATAAAAAGCAAAAGACGGGAAAGGAAAGGAAAGTATATCAGAGCATGGAATCCATGTTAGGTCATGGAAAACATGAGGAACCCTCTAACTAGAGAAAGAGGATACATGAAGAAGGAACTTAAAAGACAGATTTGCAAATTTTTGTCTTCAGAAAAAAGTTGATGAGGTTTGGAAATATTTGGAGCATCTTTTCCTTAGAGCACCAACAATTGACAACCCAGATAATTGCAGTCCAAACTGGGATGTAGCAGCTGGAGAGAAATATTACGAACTTACAGTTCATTGACATTATCACCTTGAGGAGGATGTTACTATGGCTGCTGCACCAGAATTTTTAAAGCAGTGGCTAGGCTGGGTAATAGCAAAGACAGTTCGAAATGCCTAGGGTATTCTCTGAGAAAGTGATTCATCAATACATGAATGGGATGGAAATGCTAGTGTGCCAGCTCCACTATTGCTTGCAACAACCAGTTTCATTCCGACCAGTAAAGTTGCTAAAGTTGCATTTGGCCAACGAGCTACCACCAAAACTAATGTAGCGCTGAATTCCTATAATGAAAAATAACAATAGTTTGGATGCTCATGGAAGAAATCATTCTAGGAACACGTGGATAGACTTTTCTACAGATATGGCTACTAATTTGTCCACTGGATTGACACTGACTACTGCTGCAATACCTTCTCTTTGAAATAAAGATGACCCTTACAGAAACTCGTGGTGCAAAATCTGGAGAGTTTGCACATACAAAGCTTGTCTGCCATAATATCATATAGAACATTTTGGCAATGAAGAGGTCAGCAGGAATAATGTTGAAGAGAGCACATTTTTAAATACAACCCTCTTTGTGACCATAAACCACAATTGATTGAAAATAACCATGCAGCTCTAGCCAGTGCCATAGATGCTTCATTTAATGTGCAATCTAATGTTTTGGTGCATCCCAAGTTAAAGCTTCTTCCTAGGATATTCGACTTTGTTGACCTCTACATCTTCCTACATATTTAGAGACAACCACCCAGAAATCTAATTAAATAGAAAAAATAATTTCTACTTACATTTGTATTCAGCAATTTAGGCAGGTAAGATGGGGATATCCTTCCACAATTGATTTTGAATCCAGTACATGAATGTCAAAACTAAATTTCTACTCAACATGGGGCCTTCAGGCATCTATACATCCAAGCAAAACTTTAAAAAAGATGCCACGTTTTAACTAACAAAGGCACATATCCCTAGGGTTCATGCCTTGGAAAATGGTTTTGCATGAGATGGTTGAGATATTTTCTGGCACTATCTCAAAGAGTATCAAATCAAGCAATAAGGAATAATATGCCATGAAACCAAGGGAAACCATGTAAGCACACCAATCCACCAACAAGCAAGCATCAAGGAACCAACACCTTGGATGGAAAGCCAAAAATACTCCAAATGTAGCTTGTCTGGGCATGATCTTCAAACTGGGACAAACCTCATGCTATATGAGGGGTAACAAACCCCATTCTATATGGGGGGTAACTAGTCTAACTAACTAAATGAACCTTTTCTGCATTGAAGTTTCTCTCGCTAAAATTAATGTGTGAAAGAACTCCCTCTGAAGTTTTCTACACTGGATATGAGTGCACCATCAAGGGAAAATACATACATTTGTTTTCTCCATTAAAATTTCTAAGGATGTGTAGGCCTTTACAAAGAGCTCAACCAAAAGCAAACCGTAGCATGAGATCAAAAGGTAATTACAAAAATTTTATCAAACAAAAGCAGAGAGATAAGTGCAATATGAAATAGGAGAAAGAGACTTTAAAGACAGACCAAAAAACTGCTTCAGGGTAGTTATAGTTCTAATCAGGGTAGTTATAGTTCTAATCAAATGCTCAGACAATGTTTTTCATTTTTGAAAAAGGCATCATATTGTAGGAAGTATTTCCTTGTAAGAACAAACACTGGTTATAAAGAATTGACAACAAATTCACTACAAAATCAATATTAGTTTTCTATTTTAGTTGAGGGTAAGACTTTGGATTGGGGAGGGAGATCCTTGGATACATAACACTCTCCCTACCATGACTCGAGGAACTAAAAATCTAAGACAATGAAAACGTCAAATATTATACTTTGCTATGGTTAAATAAGAGCATATTTAAAACACACTTTCAGGTGAGCTGTCAACATCTATTCAAAACCCTTCTAATCATAGAATAGGAAGCTTACCGAACCACTAAGCCCACTATGCTATCAATCGGGAGAAAATGTTTGTCCAAGCTAACTCTTCATTTCTCCTCTTTTCTCTCCAATCATCTTCATCGCCATGATACTGCAACTTGAAAATCAATGCCATACAAAAGGCCATACCTATACATTGGTGTAAGTCTAACCATTGTTTATCCTAGTATAATTTTTCAATTAAAATCACTATTTTGTAAGAACGATATGCACCAAATTTAGATTGGTACTGAATTGGCTTCTTATAAAGGCTTCTTATAAATAACCCTATTGAGCTCATCACTACAATTATAAAAAATAGCCTACTTAATAGTATCAACTGCAACACATGCACTTACATCCAAGAGCCTTTCAGAGCTGCCATATGTATCACTATTGAGAAGGGGCTCATTTAATCCATCAAGGCATGTTGATTCAAGGTACTCAAATGCCTTGCCACCGACATCACCGTGATAGATCCTTCTCCTCATGCTGCTAGCATATGTGACTTGGAAACATGTGATTTGCGTACTATGACATCACCAAAAACAAGGGAATGAAATATTAGAAGACTGCAAGGCATGTCAACAAATTAAAAAACACTTTCTAAAATATCGATTGACATATACATAAATAGAAATAAGTAAATACTTCGGTGTGCAATTCAAAAACAAGAAGAAGCTCATGAAACTTCATATTTCCCAATTTCTAACAGGTACACCGAGGGATATTTTGTTTTGATTGGGATATTAAGCAATACAAGTAGGCAATGGCCTTGTTGACTTTTAGGACAATCCTGTCTTCCCTGCAATCCTATAATGGACATACAACTTACATATCAACTAGAATGAACCTCCTCAAAGCTAGAAGATTTGATCCTCCAACAATTGAGGTTTGGCAAGAACAGGAAGATTATGCATTATCACACACTGCTAGGACATAAAATCATAATCACTTATATGAAGCCAGCATTCTCATGTTAAGTTTCTGAAGGACCCTGAATTTTACAGAAACTGATATAATTCATCTAAGGACTGCACACAAGGCATAGTCCAAGCGGTTAAGATAGATTGCTTTCATTGGGCTTGTTAACTTCTAAGAATTTAAATTGTCCGAGTGAAGCATGTTTGCTATCATGCCGCATGGTAATTGAAAGATGGATGGGAAACAATAACATTCAAGATGCCAATAGTCTTGAAAAAAAAATGCATCTGCCAATGGTCTTGAAAACAAAATGCATGTGATATTGAACAGCCCAACGAGATATCTAGTTCAAGGTACAAGCATTTCCTTATTGAGAATATAGTTTCAATACATCAGCCTCCACCCTGGATGGTACTAGAGTAAATCAATAATGTTTGGGCTCCCAAATAGAGGTATATAATCGAACACATTACAGGATACATGAAGACACTCAAAAACTCTGGACGTGATGCTGCTTCCGTCACAAAATGAGACTAAATTGCCTTGGTATATTTATTCTAAAACTCACCAATAAAATTTGATGAATAATAAATGGATCGACAAGAAACAAAACTTTGCAATTTTATAGAACTATTGTTGTGGCACCACACAACTTGCAGCTTTCTCTGCCTTTTCCTTTTCAATCTCCACCCTCCTCTCTTCATCATGATGTGCTATAGCATTTGCAACAGCTTGGTTGTGGAAGTCCATTGACTGGGTTAGATTCTGAAACCTTCTTGGATCTGAAACAGACATGACTGATGGAAAAACCACGAAATAAAATATAATATTAGTAACTAAAGGTATACTTAATGTCTAAACCCAGTTAGCAATGGATGAATTTTCTTACATTATAAATAGAACAAAATAGCAGCAGCAAATTTTCAGATAAAAGAACTCTAAATTGTTTCCAAATGTTAAGATACAGAAGGTGCCAAACCTTTCATGGTATCACTGAAGAACACAAAAGTATCCACATTGTCAAATTACATGTATTCTGATACAAAGGTTTGTTTGTTTTATGTGTAGGGGTTTGTACTGTTGGCGCAAGATCAAATAATTAAAAAAGATGTTATCGGGCTGCATGATGAATACTTCAAGTTAGATCTATTGCGTAATGCTCAGAACTATGCCTTCGCAGAATTAAGAGCAGCTAGAATATTTTCAAGGAAAATTTATTCTATTGATGAACCTGTTTTGGTTGATATTCAAGGTCTAGTTTATGTGCTATGTGCTCCACTGAATAGTTTTTTAGTCTGCTCTTTCTTTCATTTTAGAATGATTTCAATTCCACTACTGCACGAATTTTTCATTGAATATTGCAAAAACATCTACCTGAAACTGTTTCTTGCATGAAATAGTTAGCCTGTTTTCTCCTGATCATTTTTGTTGGGTATTCTAATTGACAGAACCCTGCAATGACTCTATTTTATTCTGGTTTGGGATCATTGGGAAGTGCTTGCAACATGAAAAGATCCTACAATATATTGTGTCTGGGTGCAGGAAAAGGCATAATAAAAACTTTGATATATCTTTTCTCTCTAGTTTAATGGGAATTCAATGTTTGGCTATGTGTGGGCATGAATGTTCATATTCTTCAGATGATGACTTTGGCCTTTATATCTATGGATACAATGAGGTTATATATAGACAATCCATGGCTAAGTTCAGGGACGATTTTCTGACATACCATCCTATGGAAGTGCCTGATCATAGTATCTCCTATTCCAGATTTCAAGAGTCAATACCTCAATTCTATCAGAGAGAGGCAGGCGCTGTGGATTGGGTACAACCAGAGTTGCATATTTTGATGTTTCCATTGAGAAGGAACATTGAGAATGGTTTACTTCCAAATTTAAGCAAACTTCATCTATTAAATGTTCATAGTAAATCAAATACATCTGGAATACTGCCAGATTTTAGAATGTATAGTTCTGAGCTATTTTTGTTTTTCCCTTTTGGTTATAATTCTTCTTTTTCCTTGTTGGGGTTATTTTCATTTTATTCTTCATCAAATTGGATGTCGTACTTATGTTGATATTTGCTTATTACATCTCTTTTCCTGAGACTTTTGCAATCAAGTGTGAAGAAAAGGAATGTGTGAAACTATAAGTTATGTTTCTTGGACCATTTTCCTTCAGTAAAGTAAAGGTTTATCAACTTCAACAGAATTCTTGAGGCACTAGAAATCAATTCCTAAAATATGAGATTTCTCCTTGTAAAATTATATACATTCTTCAATGACTTTGTATGTTGCATTATTAAAAATGTTTTCTGAGTCATGGTATTGGAGAATCACGTTTTTGGAACCTATGTATGATGCATTGCATTAATAAAAACGTCTTTTGAGGCTTTGTAATAATTTTTATGTGGCATGCATTCTTGTTTTGGTTGCTGCATGATTTGTTGGAAGAGCAAAGATGCTCTGCATCTTGAATGTCTATGTATCTTATTTGTTTAATTTGGTTAAACTATGTTTTCTATTTACTGCATGTTGTATATCGAGTTTACAAATTTGGGCATGTGGAATGCATTGTTCCATTGAAGTTCCAATACAAATGGATTTAAATTAATTTCTACCGGCGTTGGTATGGGAACTTAGTGATAGCGTGAATGCTGTAGAGTGATGTAACTTTCTTGTGTGTGCCATCGAAGTATGATCACTCTATTGGAACCCTTGTATGAGTGTATGCGGCCAGTTTAGAAGAAATCATTTGCTCTAAAATATTTTATATGTGCTTGCGATAGCATGAATGCCTTAGATAGCATTATTTGTTGCATTGTTTGCATGATGGAATACACACACACACACACACACACACACACATATATATACACACACACACACACACACACTTATATATTTGATGCTAGTGGAATCGCAATTATGTTTGATGTAGAATGCATTGGTGTGCATGTCAAATGCATTGATTTTGTTTGCATTGATCAACTTTACATACACATAATTAATGCTTGTATCATATCGCTGCATGTTGAATTCTTTGGAACGAATATGCATGGGTATGTTGCATTGGTTTCATTTCATATATACATAAAAGAGGCTTGTATTGTATGAACGTTTTTTCCTTGCATGCTAAAGATTACTTACACATACTCATTACATATTGAAATGTATTTGAAAGCAATGAATGCTTTGGAATGAACATGCATTGATTATAGATGCATTGACTAAATTTACATATATAAAATTAATGTTGGTATCACATGATATCCTTTGGTTGCATGTCAAATTCTTTTTCTTATGTTTCACATACATATTCAGGATATTGGTATTACGTTATGCTTTTGGTTGCATGTCGAATGCATAGGTTGCATGTCGAATGCATAGGTTGCATATCGAATGCATTAGAAATGTTACTTATACATATTCCTGATATATGTGTTATACTATGTCTATTGGTTGCATGTCGAATGCATGGGAAATGTTACTTATGCATATTCATGATATATACAGTGTTATATTATGTCTATTGGTTGCATGTCGAATGCATAGGATTGCATGTCGAGTGCATGGGAAAGGTTACATATACATATTCATGATATTTGTATCACATGTTCTCTTTTGGTTGCATGATGAGTGTTGTGAGTGCATGTCAAAATGCTTTGATGGCTTGTCGAATGCATTGGTTATATTACACATGGGATGACTGTCGTGAACCAAAATCGGTAAACACTTGCATATGCCATGAGATATAGAAGGTCAAGTCTGGAGTACATAATTGGGCCCGTAGAGAACAACACCACAACTATGCAAGAGGTTAGGACATGAGAAGTGTCTAGGTAGTAGCACTACCTTTTGAATTGCAGGAGCATTGCAGTAACCTCTAGAGCTGTGTGTGGTAAGTTCTAGGGCGACAAGACTTAAAAACTCGCTATCCTATTTGTGGATCACCATTCCCAGCTCGAGGGTGACCTTCGGACAGACTGAGTAGAAGCCGTTGAAGAGCCTACGGTTGGGTAGAGTGTTGCATTGCCCAAAACAGTTCCCCTAAATAAATATTTTTGTTGGTAATTCAATTTGATGTATCGTGAATAATGAAAAGACATATAGAGTTTTTAGATTATATTTTATAGTACTAATAAATGTTGTAAGTATGATGAATACAGGAAGAAGAAGACGGGAAGAACAACCCTTTTTCAGTTCTATGGAATTGGTAAGAAAAGTATGCTTGTAAATTCATCATACTCATTGATATATATATATATTGACTCAATTAATTAGTTATCTAATTACTAAAGAAAATTATACTGCATGTGAGTTATATTTTCTAGTTCATTAGGAAGCCGTTGAAATTTCAGATGATTGTGAAAAACAAAGATAAAAAAAAAAGACACAATCGCATGGGTATTGGACACACAATCGCGCTAATAGCGTGGTTATAGTGATGAGAAAGTCTCACGGATTTACAGCACGGGTAACAATACAATTCAGTTTTATGAATCACACATCCATTGAGGTGATTTCCATGTAAAGTAGTATGTACAGGAGGCTAGGAACCACTCTACTATTAAAAAATTTATCTTGGGAAGAGGACTACAAAAGGAAGGCCATTGAGAGGCTGAACACTAAGCTCCTACACATGCACAACAACCAAAATAATTTATCTAGCAAAATACATCCTATCTAACATGTAATGAACAAAAATAAGAGTGGAGTTGCAATAAACACTGTTGTGGGAAAAGTGGCCACAAGAGTGGACAACCTTCCCACAATGAGAGTATCCTTGAGATTGCAGTAAGGACCCAATGTTATGTTTGAGAATTCAATAAATAAAACCCCAAGTGGCCAAACAAACTCTTTATTATAATAAAAAAAAGCAAATAAAAAGAAATAATTTGAAATAAAAGAGGGGGTAAGAGATAAACCAAACAAGATCGAAAAATAGTGTTCCAAACCAAGTTTTTATTACCTAATGGTCCAACCAAATACTATAGTGTCACCTAGGAGGTGCAAGTTTCAAGGGAAGCCAACAATATATCAATGGAGAAACACTTGCCTCTTAAGGGAAGAGAGAAAGGGATATTTGTGTATGCCAATATGAGGGAGGAATGAGATTGAAAGAGGAGCTCTCAAAGTGATTCCAACAACATAACTTGGCTCTAATTATTCCTATGGAATGGATGCCCATGGCTTCCTTATATAGGCCAAATGGAGGCCAAGAACCATCTAGATCCATATGTGAACACTCCATCCTTTGAATCGGTTTACTAAGTACATGAGAGGGGCTATTCAATGCTCTAAAGCATGTGAGGAGTCCCTATTCAAATTTTGGAGCCAAGAGAGTCCCACCATTTTAATAGTCACGCGGGTTTCGAGAGAAATTCCATGTGAGTGATTATACAGATAAGTCATGATAATAATGCATGTTTCCAGTGCTTTTAGTCGCATGATTTTTCATTTTGACTACCTTTAGAATTCTAGGGCTTAGTTTATCTTTTGGATCCAGTGAGGATGCCTTCGGTGAGCTGCATTTTATATGTTGATGATGCCTTTTTGCAAGATTATCCTAAACGTCGCATGCATGAAATATTCAAGTATTAACAATGAGATTGAAGGTTAGGGGTTCATATATAGAGAGAGAGAGAGACTAGGGGTTAGGGGTTCAGAGAGAGAGAGAGAGAGAGAGAGAGAGAGGGAGAGATGGGTAGGTGGTTAGTGGTAGGGGAGAGAGATATAGAGTGGGGATAGGTGTAGGAAGGTGAGGAGTGGGGGGTTGGGGGAAGAGAGAGAGAGAGAGAGAGAGAGAGAGAGGCATGGTCATTGGTAGGGAGGAGGGGGATTAGGAGAGAGAGGGGGGGTTAAGGGTAGGGGGAGTAGGGGAGAGAGAGAGGTGGGTGATTAGTGGTAGGGGTAGGAGAGATACCAAGATATAGAGAGAGTGGTGGGTGGTTAAGGGTAGGGGTAGGAGTATGGGGGAGAGGGAGAGAGAGATAGAGGGATACAAATGGTTAGTGATAGGGGGAGGGGGATTAGGAGAGAGAGAGCGAGGGGGTGTTGGTGGGTTGGATTAGAGAGAGAAAAGGGTGGGGGTTAGGGGAAATATAATAAAATGTGGAAATATAATAAAATGTGATTACTACATTAAATAATTTTTTATATATGGTAGTTATAAGGTGATATGATATTGTATATATAGTTGATGAAATGGTAATATGAATTGAGCGATAGGAAGATAGAATCATTCCACAAATCTTGAATAAATAGAAAAATCGAATACATATAACATTAAGAAATATATACACATGTATACAAGCAAGTAATATATGATTTTCTTAAAACATTACTTTTTAAAATAATTTGACCCTACTTCATTTCAGTTATAGTTATTTGATATTAGAATTCAATTACAATTGGATTTATATATTGTTTCAATTATTATGTCCATGACATAATGTAACCATTTTACACACATTAGTTGATAGATACCATAATTTTTTTCTAATTTACAATGTTTTGCAAAGTTAAAGTTTGATAATCCACCTAGAAATCTGGAGTGTGGATTTCATTTGACATCTGTCATCCAAATTACATGTGAGGTTGGAATAGCGTATTGCGTAATTCATTCTTAATTATGCCAAAGGCGTTCTTTAAGGGGTCGGCTCCTCTCCGGCCATCGTCGTCTGTCGACGGCCTATGAGGAGCTGCCACCTGTCAGATATAGTTCACCGCCCATTCCATCCCGCCACTAGCGCATCCACCACCAGCTCCATCACCAGCTCCTGCACCTCCACCAAACCCACCACCTACTCCCGCTCCCTCACAACCATCAGCTCCGCCACCAAATTCTTTGCCTTTGCATGCACCGCCACTAAACCATCCACCAGCACCACCACCCAAACCACCTCTTCCTCCAGTGCCACCGCCCAAGCCTCCTCCCGCGCTACCTCCAGCCCTCCGCTCAAGCTGCCTCCTCCTCGTAACCCTCCGCCACCACCGAGGTTGCCGCCTCCTCCTAACCCTACTCTGCTTCTGAAGTTGTCATGTTTATTGCCGATTCTTTCCTGCGAATAGTTTCAAATGAAAGCGAAATATGGTTGAATTTATGAATTATAAATACGAAAATGATTCCATTATTTGAATCGGATCCACTTAAGCTTGTTTTGTCCTCCCTTGAGAGAAATTAGAGTCATGATGACGCCTGGTTAGACTTGTGATATCCACTCTTTGGACTCCTTGTCCTCCTCTTCTAATTCCATCATTGTTTCCAATGATCCATAGGAGGTATGGAACATAATGCGTCAGGCTAGTGTGGAACTAGAACTTTCTCCATGCAACGTTCTGCTTCCGGGTCCTGCTTCTGTTTCTATGCATCTTGGCAGCTGTCCCTCGTGGCTAAGGTTGAATACCGCGCAATCCCTATGTTCTCCGGATAATTTTAACGTCGTATCCTTTGTCTAAAACTAGTAGGAAGTTGTATACCATAAGAACCTTAAGATTCGGTGAACTTGCCAGAAAAAAAAATCTTAATAGACAACAGTAATCTCGGAAAATAAGACAAAAAGTAGTGACTAAAGAGAGCTTCAAAGAAAATGGAAAGGCATGAAATTATTGTCTGTTAGGTCACAGAAAAATTGAACTTGGCCTCCTCATAGTACATTCCTTTGAAGGTGTGCAGGCAGGACGAACATATGGAAATTTTTCCAGTAAAATACAAGGAAAGCTGGCTTCAAAGAATGTCTACGAAACTACTCGATTGGATCTCTAACTTATACGATTAAGAAAATTCATTCTGGACAAAACTTTAAAAATATAGTATAAACTTGAGTTGCAAAAAAGAGTGTCTACGAAACTACCGATATGATCTCTAACTTATACGACTAATAAAATTCAATTTTGGACAAAACATTAAAAAGATAGTGTAAAACTGAGTAGCAAGATTGTTGATGGCCTCCCTGGAGGCAGGAGAGCTTGGACTACCAGAGGCATCCTCATCTGAGGCATCCACTGAGCCATCATTTAGCCGCTTCGAACACACGATGCACACCAACATGATGCGGATCACAGGAGTAGTTTTCAAAATGATCATCCACTCTTCAGATGAATATTTTCCTTTCAAGGCTCACTGAAAAAGTCACTCGAAACAAATATCTTCGCCCTCTTTCAAACACACCAAATAAAAGAAAAAGCCACACTTCAAATGCACCAAAACCAATGGATTTAGAAGTAGTAGTAGTTCCTAGAACATATATTGCGAGGCTATCCATTTGAACATTTGTCAATAAATTATGGTAAAAAGACACAAGTTTTAGAGTTACCTTTGATATGATGAAGAACACGATATTCTGAACAAGAGCATGAGCGG
This sequence comes from Larix kaempferi, assembly GCA_027924585.1. Lineage (NCBI taxonomy): Eukaryota > Viridiplantae > Streptophyta > Pinopsida > Pinales > Pinaceae > Larix > Larix kaempferi. The sequence goes on along the minus strand of BSBM01000765.1, from coordinate 2,222,964 downwards.
CAACGTCAACAAATAAAAACTCAAATAACCTCACAAATAAAATGCATTGGATCATTAGAGTCGGCTTGCTCTGTATAATGAAAATAAGAAAAATAATAAAAGAGAAAGAAGAAGAACAACAAATAAACACAAGGAAAAACTATGAATAATGACAAGAACATTGAACATAGAAAACGATCAAAGTACCCTAAAAAAATCATCATAATTACTAATATATTTTGAAGTGAATAATAACAATTAAATAAAATGTACCATACAATATTTTGAAGTAACACAAAATATTTTTTCACAATACTTTGAAGTTATGGGCCTATGTTGTCGCAACATTGGGTAATTACATTGGGTCTCCATGGGACCACTCTCAACCAAAGAGCATACCAATTCCACCCATAGAACTTGCGTGGAAAACCATTTGTATAACATCTTCTTAAGCCCATTATGCTCCAACTTTCAAGGCTATCAATATCGTCAATATTTAGGGTTATAGGTAAGGTAATTACCTAGGATAAAACTTTAAGAGGGCATCAATTGCATGGCACATGGTAAGGTAATATGTTGTCGGGGCTCCTGACATGTTTTATTGATGTGCGGGCATATGATTAGCCTTAGGAAAAGCCAACTATTGATGGTAGTATCTCGTTTTCGTAGAAATTCCTTACTTGGTGGTTGGAATCTCAAGATCACTACAAATTCGTACAACAACAACGTATTCCAACATGTCTAGCAAATATATTGTTTGCAGAGTGTGAGTCTCATAGGAAGAATCAATACAACAGTCATCAACATACAATCCAAGCTACTTAAATAAATAAGAGAGGAAGAGATAAATGGAACAAAGAAATTGTCACAAACAAAGATGTTGACCCAATTGCTACAATACCATCTACATATAGGGTTCAACAAAATGAACAACACAGAATCCTAGATATGCTAAAAAGAAAGATGGAATAAAGATACTTTAAAAGGCTACAATGCATAATAAACAATAACCTCTTATACATTTATCAACATCATGGCCATCCACATGCTAGCCATTCTTTTTGCAAATGGATTGATGCCTTGCCTATCATGCATAGATGTACTACTTGTATGGAATCAAATCATGGAATTCTTACTCATACATCTCTCAATGGATACATTTGCAATCGATGTCACGGATAAACTAATGGTCATCAACTCTCCAAATGGAATAATATGGACCCCGTTGACCAACCCATTAGTCAAATTGAACAAATGCTCATTGCTCGTGTTAGCCCAATTTTGTAGGTCAGGCACACTTGTGGTGGACAATACAAGTACATTGGTCACACTATTAGTCCCCCCAAAAAATTGTTCAAATTGGAAATTTCTTTCCACACCACCTTTCAGATATTGATATCTTGGTTGTGAGGAGGCATGTAGTGAAAGGTAAATCTTATTCATGTTATGTAACTGAATCACATGCCTTCAATGCATTGCTTTGTAAGATACAAAATTACAAATACTATAGTGATGCCCAACTTGACCACAATTCAATTTCATCACTTCCATAAGCATGCAATGATGTCTCCTCTCAACTCCATTCTATTTCTACAGACATTTGCATTCCCTCTTATATAGATTCAAATATACTCAATTTGAATAACCACAATCTTACCTAGCCAGCGCAAGTAGTATCTGCTTTTTCCTTCATATTTCCTAATGCAAAATGAGAAATGAAAAATATCAAAAAATTGTTCAAACTACATCCAATTCTCCACCTACTACAATTGACTGAACATATATTAGCTCATCACCAATCAATGAGTACAACATATAGGGTCTATTTGACATGGAATTCCCAACTCTTTTCCCAAATGGGGATGCACTACCTCACCAACCATGTATCAATAACATTCCACTTGATAGCTATGCGATACACTTAATGAGATACCGTGACAACATATTTAATAGTCATCCCCACTTCAGATACTACTTGTACAATTTGATTATGTGCTGCACAAGTCAAGCAACAACTAATTTCTTTGTGAAGCATATCCAAGAGCATAACATACCAACCACAATTGAGGAGTTGCACACACATCTACAAGAAATTCCTACATGCAACCTTTCGGAACATGTCATGCGCTTCAGAGTGCACCTGTGTGGGACCAGAACATTCTGAACACTACGTAGGAGTGAGCTAGCAAATATGATCACATAGTTGCAATGCCTTACATTGTTCTTCACTCTCAATGCAATAGACACAAAATGGGCAGGCTTGCATGCATTAATTATGCAAGAGGATATCCCTTTTGACCCAACAACGCATCAACAATGGCGTAATCATAACATCATTCATAGGCCTAACATTGTAGATGCATACATGCATAAAATATTTTCATTCTTCCATTAAGGAGATGCTTAAAAAAATCATGCACACAATAGATTACTGGTAAAAGTACACATTATATACTACATGCACGTGTCTCTACAAAACCTTTACTCAAACTCATGTCCACGGGACCCTCATATCCCTAGTATTGTTGTTTGAACTCAGAAGCAATTGTTGATTGAGACATCTTTGCTCAAGAAACTTGTTGGATATATTGCAAAAACTACCCCTTGTCACATACAATCTGCCATTGTCACTATAATTTCCATAGATTCACTATACTTACTTTCAACACATAAACTTACATTTTTTGCATACACACAACTTTCTCTCATTTTAGACATACTGAAGTTATTTTTGGTGTTTCATTTCCCCCGCTTCGGGAGTATGCTAGTTGTACTTATATGTTAGTGTTATGTTGAGAGACTAAATCGCATGCACAGTTAGTGAAGGCCATTCGAGGGCATGGTTCATCATTTACCTATGCATTACACCTATTGAACACTTGGGATATTGTGCACCGACGCCCCAGACTTGAGGATAAAGTTGGATAACTGAAAATCAATATTCACATCGTTATCCCCCATGGAAAACTCCAGGCCAGGCCCAACCTTATATTGGTGGGGTTATGGTGACCACATTCTTCTGCACATTCACAAGGTAACCCAAGGTAGGCGCAAGGTATTTCGTATTCTCGAAGGTAAGCACTGAAATTGCTGAAGCCACCGAATCAAATAATGGCATGCATATAGTCATAGCTTTATAAGGTCAATGAGAGATTAGTTTTATGGCGAGTCTCGTCCTATTCACTGGTGTGGCCTACACTTCTCTTAATAGAATGTGCACTAATTTTTTTGCAATTGACATGACAATGAGAAAAAAATTGCAGAGCTGAAAATTGATTGGTTTGGACATAAAAATAGGCATAATTTATCAAATTAAAAGCCAGCATGCATTCTTTTTCTGTGAAACGTGTAATTTTATGGTTGTATAATAGTGGTAGATGTGGTGAAAGTTGCTAATTTGAGATATCAGTTGATGAGTCCAACATCACTGTAAGATGGAAAAAACAAACAGGTTATCACGCACCTTTGAATCTCTAATCTAACATTATATATTTTTTCAGGCGCGTAACATTTACATTTTCAAAACCAATTATTACAAGCACACAACGCAACTGGTGGATAATGGCGCACTTTGATAGGGATCAAAACCCCATTTCCTTTAATTAAGTTATTAAAGAATTTTAATTTTCCACACTTCCTTTATTCATCTCTGTGCCACACTGAAAATCACAATTTCCCTATTAATTTCCCTTCGTCTCTGAGCCCCATGAAAATCACAATTTCCCTATTCTCATTGTTCAATTTTCCAAATCTCTCGAGCATCTCAGGAATTCAACAAGCATGGTATGTGCGAATTTTCCAAATCTCTCAGGAATCTCATGAATTCTACATACACTGTATATGAAAACTTCTGTATGTCAAGGAATTTCGATATACAGACAGGTTTCGGGAAGGATGTAACAGTAAAATGCGTGGTTTTTACTTTTTTTCAAAAGAAAGACGTCTTTGAATGGCTAGTTGTGACGTGAGGCAGCCAATCGACGACAAAGCTCGCATAGGTCGAATGATTGAATCCGTTAGTCTTAATTAAAAACATCTCTCAGGGGGTGAAATTTATGAATGAGTGAGAGGTGCATGCAATTCAAATTGTTATTAGCTAAATCTAATGCAATATGCATACCTATACTTGGTTCTTTAGAATAGTACTTCATGTATTGAAAACATTATTTGTTTCCTCTACAACTACATTTTATGTACACCAAAAAAAATTCTCCATGGTTGCACAATAAGGCTTACTGAAAAAGATTGGAAAATGCAGATCCAAAAATAAAAACAAACTCAAACCTCAAGAGCGTTGGCTAGCCAACCTACTCACTGTAACAGGAAATGGAAAAATGCCTTCCCTATATTTATCCATGCATTGTTTGCATGCACATCAACTCTATTGAAAAACTCAACATCTCCAGCTGGGTAACCAACTATTCCCGCTGTTGTTTAGCAGCTGCCACGTTTTTCCTTCTAAGTTGCGTTGTTTTCTTTCATTAGGCCATCTATTCCCTATTTAAAAAGAGTGCGACCATCCGCAAGATAAGAAGAGTTTTTATTTGTGTCAATACGGTTGTTGTTCCAACATTCTGTTCCGTCTTTTCTGAGTGGGCAACATTATGTTTTGTTTTTTCTGAGTGGGCAACATTCTGTTCTGCCATTTCTGAGTGAGCAGCATTTTGTTATAGGATACTCTGTTTTTACATTTTTTTTTTTTTTAAATAAGATTGATGACAGAGCGTTTCTTTTCATTTTGAACAGAGCATTGTTTTTCTTTAGTGTGATATCAGCAGCTGTAACTCTGCGATTACTTTTCAACTGCTGTCAATACTATTATTTTGTTACTGGTTTATTAAGATCTACATTTTCTTGGTGTGTATCTCTTATGAGCACATTAATCCTTTATTGTCAGATCTCTCATTTGGTATCAGAGCAGGTTTGTGGTTGTTTGTAGATTCAAGGGAAAGGAGACAATGGCTCAAAATAATGATTATGTGCAGTACCAGATTCCTCTTTTCTGTGGCGAAAACTATGAGTATTGGAGCGTGAATATGAGAACTTTGTTCCTCTCACAAGATTTATGGTTGCTTGTTTCTACAGGATACATAGAGCCAGCTGATCAAGTTGCTTATAATGCATTATCAGCTAATCAAAAGACAAGGTTGAAGAAAAACCAGAAGAGAGATGCTAAAGCTTTGTTTATTCTTCAAATAGGAGTTGATATCTCAGTGTTTCCGAAAATTGCAGAATGTGGAAACTCCCATAATGCTTGGGAAATTTTGGAAAAATATTATAAAGGATCTACCAAGGTAAAGGTTGTGAAACTTCAAATGTTGAGAAGAGATTTTGAGTCTCTATCTATGAAAGAAAGTGAAAATGTTGAAACTTTAATCACTAGAGTTCAGAATGTTGTAAATGTTATTCATGCTCATGGTGAAACACTTGAAGATAGGAAGATTGTTGAAAAGGTTCTGAGAAGCCTTCCCAAAAAGTTTGATCCAATTACAATTGCTATAGAAGAGTCAAGGGATTTATTTCAGCTAACTCTTACTGATTTATTTGGTAGTCTTCAAGTTCATGAAGACAGGTTGAAGAAGAATGAGGACCTTTTTTATCAAGCTTTCCAAAGTAAATTGAAAGTTAATGATGAATCTTCTACTCCTTTTTTAGAGGAGGTAGAGGTCATGGCAAGATTAGAAGAAGAAGCAAGAGCTCTAGCAGAGGCCTTTTTCATTGCATCTACTATAATAAAGATGGTGACCTTGAAAGCTATTGTTTTAAGAAGAAGAGAGACACCTCTCAAGCAAATTTCAGTCAGGAAGAAGGTGAAACCTCTCAAACTCTATTTCTTGCATGTAATTGCCTTGAAGATAAAGATGATTTTACATGGTATCTAGATAGTGGTTGTTCAAATCATATGACCGAAAACAAAAATCTGTTTGTAACGTTAGATGAGAGTGTGAAGGGGAAAGTAAATTTTGGCAATGATAGTGAAGCAGATATAATGGGTAAAGGTACCCTTTCCATAAAATTCAAGAATGGAGGTGTTATGTATGTACAAGATACTTTGTTTGTTCCAGTTTTAAGGCACAATTTGATTAACATAGGGCAGTTAAACTCAAAAAATTACAAGACTGTTTTTGAAGGAAGGTTTTGTAAGATTTTAAACAATACTACCCTAGTTGCTGAAGTTCCTATGACATAAAATAGGATGTTTTTGTTGAGAATGGAATCAAATGTAACTTGTTTGAAGGTCTCTGTTGATGTGTCTTTTCTTTGGTTCAAAAGGTTAGGACACCTTAATTTTGGATCTCTTTCTATGCTGCAAAAGAAGAATTTAGTCAGAGGGTTTATCTTCTTTCATAAATCCTGATAACAAGCTGTGTGAAGGTTATGTAATAGGGAAGAAAAACATAGATAGCTTTCCTTTTCATCAATGTAGAGCAGCATCGCCTTTGGCCTTAGTACATGTAGATATTTGTGGGCCAATGCAAACTTTGTCCCTTGCAAAGAACAAATATTTCCTTCTTTTTGTCGATGACTTTTCAAGAATGTCTTGGGTTTATTTTCTAAGTGAGAAGTCTCAAGCTTTTAGTTTTTTTCAAAAAAAATGAAAGCAAGTGTTGAGAATGAATTGGGGTTCTATTTGAAATTTTTAAGAACTGATAGAGGAGGAGAGTTCACCTCCAATGATTTTAAAGATTTTTGTAGCTCACTTGGCATCAAAAAGGAGTTAAATACAACTTATACTCCTCAACAAAATGGTACAACAGAAAGGAGAAACAGAAAAATTGTAGAGATGGCTAGATGTATGTTAAAAGAAACGTCTTTGCCAAACATATATTGGGAAAATGCAGTGCATTCAGCAGTATATATTCTCAATAGAAGTCCTACAAAAATGGTAAAAAACTCTACTCCTTATGAAGCTTGGTTTTGTAAAAATCCAACTATTTCTCATTTGAAAATTTTTGGGTCTACATGTTATGTTCATATTCCTTCTGAACAAAGACAAAAGCTAGATAGAAAGTCTGTAAAATGTATTTTTATTGGATACTCAGATGAAAGTAAGGCTTATAGGTGTTATGATCCTTTTATTGATAAGATTTATGTAAGTAGAGATGTGATATTTGATGAAGGGGGAGTTTATTTTAAGGATGAAAGTGAAGATAAATTGGTTACTCCACATATTGAGAATTTAATCCTTGATAATAATGGTCAATCAAAGCATCCACCTACAATGACAATTCCAGGTTCATCTACAAGTAGTTCTCCATCAAAGGTATCTTCATCTAGTTCATCAACAAGTTCTGAGGATGATACACAAGCAGCATCTTCATCTACTTTTCCTAGAAAACTAGAAGTTTGAAAGACATTTATGAAACATCAAGATATGCTAATGATCAATTTTCTCTTGTTTCTTCTGCAAATGTTGAGCCTGTAAATTTTAAAGAAGCTTGTTCTGCTAAGCCATGGGTGCAATCAATGAAGGATGAAGTATCTCAAATACTGAAAAATGACACATGAGAGTTAGTTGAATTCCCTCATGGAAAATCTTCCATTGGAGTAAAGTGGATTTACCAGCTTGAATTTAATATGGATGGAAGCATTTCAAAATACAAGGCACGTTTAGTTGCAAAGGGGTATGTGCAACAAGAAGGCATCGACTATGAAGAGACATTTTCTCCTATAGCAAGAATGGAAACTGTAAGAACTTTTCTTTCCATAGCATCTCAGCTAAAACTAACAGTTTATCAAATGGATGTTAAATATGCTTTCTTAAATGGATATTTAAAGAAAGAAGTCTATGTTGAACAACCTCAAGGTTTTATTATTGAAGGTAAAGAAGATAAGGTGTATAGGCTTAAGAAGGCACTTTATTGTCTTAAACAAGCCCTTAGAGCTTGGTACTCTAGAATTGATAAATACCTTCATGATAATGGTTTTGTTAAGTGTTCTTCTGAGAGTGCAGTCTACAAAAAGGTCATTGGATCAGATTTTATTATACTCTGCTTGTATGTAGATGATTTACTATTTATGGGCACCTCAATATCACTTGTGAAGGAGTTTAAAGAAGAAACGAAATCTGAATTTGAGATGTCTGATTTGGGAGAAATGCAATATTTATTGGGCTTGCAAATCAGACAAACAGTTGAAGGTATATCCATTTTCCAAACCAAATATGTTGAATACATACTGAGGAGGTTTAACATGCAAAGTTTTAAATCTATGAGCACTCCTTTTGTAGTTGGGAGCAAATTGATGAAAGAAGATGAAACTTCTCTCTATAATGCCACTCTTTATAGATCCATGACTGGCAACTTAATGTATCTGACAACTACTAGACCAGACATTATGTTTTCTGTAAGTCTGGTTGCTAGGTTCATGAATCATCCTCATGAGTCTCATTGGCAAGCAATTAAAAGTATACTCATATATGTAAGTGGTACCAGGTTTTTTGGATTGTTTTATATTGCTACTAATGATTTCAATGTTGTAGCATACACAAATGCATATTGGGCAGGTAGCTTGGATGATTGCAAAAGCACTTCAGGATATGCCTTTCTTTTCAGAGGAAATCTTGTTTCCTAGAGCAGCAAAAAGAAACATACATTTGCTCTTTCTACAGCCGAAGCGAAGTACATTGCAACATCATCTACAAGCACACAAGCCATTTGGATGGCAAGATTGTTAGGAGATTTGGGCATGGAAATTCATAAACCTATTAAAATTTATTGTGACAATCAAAGCACAATCTCTATGACAAAGAATCCAGTTTTCCACAGAAAGAGCAAACACATTGACATTCGACATCACTTCATTAGAGAGCTTGTCCAACAAGAATTTATCTCTTTTGAATTTTGTAAATCTGAAGATCAGCTTGCAAATATCTTTACTAAGGCTCTTCCAAAGGATCTATTGGAGAAACTCAAATCATAGTTGGGAATCCTCAAACTTGACATCAAGGGGGAGATTGAAAAATATGATGCCTGAGTTTTTAGCATTGATTTAACTCAACATCTCCAGCTGGGTAACTGACTTTTCTAGCTGCTGTTTAGCAGCTGCCACATTTTTCCTTCTAAGCTGCACTGTTTTCTTTCATTAGGCCATCTATTCCATATTTAAGAAGAGTGTGACCATCCATAAGATAAGAAGAGTTTTTATTTGTGTCAATACAGTTGTTGTTTCAGCGTTCTGTTCCGTCTTTTCTGAGTGGGAAGCATTCTGTTTTTCCATTTCTGAGTGAGCAGCATTTTGTTATAGGATACTCTGTTTTTACATTTATGTTTTCTGAAATAAGATTGATGACAGAGCGTTTCTTTTCATTCTGAACAGAGCATTGTTTTTCTTTAATGTGATATCAGCAGCTGTAACTCTGTGACTAATTTTCAACTGCTGTCAATACTATTATTTTGTTACTGGTTTATTAAGATCTACATTTTCTGCGTGTGTATCACTTATGAGCACATAAATCCTTTTTTGTCATATCTCTCATCTATGAGTGCCCAACGGAAGAAGACAAACAAAAGGATGACAAATTTGATTTGCCAATATGTTGTTGGAAATTAATTGAAATTCCCAGCAAAATGAAATTGCATGACCAACATATTGGATTTTGTATTTTGTATTTTTAATTGGTTTCCTTCGAAGTTTTACAACATAATTAAAACTGGATGACATGTAATTATCCGACTACAATAACTTCATTTAATTGCAGTATCTAAGCAATACTTGTTTACATGAGAAGATGAATTTAATTATCCAACCGCAATATCTTCATCACTGTGCAGTGAAAACCTTGTAAAATGTAGAGTAGACTCCACGTTTATTCTACAGACAGAGTTGTAAAAATCTGAAGTAGGGGATTCCGATTTTATGACAGAACAAATGGCTAAAGGCAGTTTTAGAACGAGCAGATCTAATAATGGATGCATGACTATGAAATTAGATGCTCCACCTACTACTATGAACGCACTCAAGTCATTTTGTGACACGGTCACTAGGTTATCTTATATTAATTCATCTCAAGCCATAAAAGTTGCAAGGAACATCTTCAACTTCGAATGTTAATTTAATCATTGAGGACAAGCAATAGTCTACAGGTCATAGGGATTTAGATCCTCCTCTAAGACAATTTGTGACGATGACGGATGCTAGCTTTAGGTCTTGGTTCAGGCCATCAATAAGAAGAGCTACAGGATTGAAGAAGAATGCAATTAATTAATTAAAAATACTAGAATGCTAAATCGCGTGCAGAGATATACTTTCTAGATCAAAGAGTTCAATTCAAGGACATCAAGACAAACACAACATGTCACAAACAAGGAATCCTACCTCTACCTTCAACATGTCAGGGACCTTCATGAATAGGTGAACACAAATGCTCGAGGTTTTTTTGCAAATGGATGACTCCTTCCACGTTGATCTAACTCTGTACTTTTGATTCACAGCTTCGCTTCTATATCTGACCTAGAAATTCTAATCAACATCAGGTTCCTTTGACTGGTCACTTTCTTGATAGGAATATTATGAGTGCTTTCATCATTTTTTTCTACTTCGGTTCAAGACTTACCGCATGATACCGGGTGGCCATACCATTTTCTTGGTAGATAGGTTGATAGTTTGAATGGCATTTTGACTCTTACATGTATCCTAGATGGTTTAAAAACTAAATTTCAATTAAATTTATCTTAAACAAGTTGACATCTTGAATGACTCTGGGCTTAGTCTCGCAGAAATAAGAGTAAATTTGTATTAACAAAATTCAATTTTTTGCGGATATTTTAATTTCGTGTATAGCCTGATACACGAGGTAATGGGGACCGTATCCCGCTGAATTGTTTACTTCATAATAATAATATGAAATTAATTTTCTCCCACTCTCGCTTTAAAAAAATATATACGTATTCGTGAACGTGCCTGTCCTTTCGCTACATGTCGGTCTTATGCAGACGAGCCAGATATGGTATGCGTGTGACACCACTCCCGTCGTGACACGTGGAGAGAAGTGAGTCCGTGAGGTGGTAAAAATCTATGTAACTTCCTCCACGTATGCTAATGGAAGAGGGAATCGTAGTGACATTGTCTAACGAAGACGCGCGAGATTTTGTTGGGGGTAATGTGTACGAGGGAGAAGAGTGAGGGAAAATTGCAAGTACAACTGGACCATGGTATTAGTGGGGCCCTAAGCCCTAGAGGCTAGGAGCAGGGAGAAATGCTTGTGGGATGATTCATTGGATTTGACTCTTTCAACGATTCATTTGTGAGTGCTAGTTGTCCACCATTACCTCATTGCTCTTAGCATCGGGTTCCCCGTTCAGAGGGTGTTTAGGTAGCATATACTATTACCTTCCATGGTCAAGGTCAAGCAATAAGCATTTGGTGCAACTAAGAGTGTACATGTTCGGGATCTATTTCATTTGATGCGGATATGGTGTATTCTGAAAGTTATATATATATTTGGAGTTTAAATATATATTTTTTTAAATAGTATCGTTTGAATTTGGTTATATTAATATATATATATTTTAAATTATTGGGTTGTAGAGTACTTTACTCGCAATGTAAAAATATTTGGTTAAATTTCAATTTTTCATTGTTGTAATTGCATTTTTTAATGTATAAATGGATTCAACACCCTCAAATGTCCTATTGTGTCCAAATTATGCAATTTCAACAATCTATATTGGCAATTTCATCAATTCCTCTGAATTTTTAATTAGATTTTAGGCAAAAAAGATTAGAAAAGCCAGTAGGTTAATCGGTCGACAATTTACTTCTTTAAGTTGTTGGAATTGCATAATCTAGGTGCCCCATGGGTAATCAAAGTCATTGAGTCCATTGCTTGTGGGGCCAAGGAATTTCCTCCAAAACTTGAGGATTGTTTAATTTTTTTGGAGAGTTATTTATTAATAAAATGTTTGAAATATTAAAAATAAATCTAATCTAAATTGAAGTTTATTATTTTTTAAATCTATAAATTTATTAAAAATGCTAATTATATTTATAGGTGTTTATATATTAGAATTTGGGGTGGAGTAGCACATATACTTTTCCTAGATTACATAAGGACTAGACATCTATACTTTTCAGCATTCCAAATTCGAAATAGACAATTATATATATATATATATATATATATATATATATATATAGTAGCTTATGTATGGATAATTGATAGCTTTTTTCCTTGGTTCCTTGGAAAAAGTCCATAATTTTATTTCAAAAAGATGATTAAAATTACATACTGCACATGTAGTAGAATCAACAAGGATCCCTACATTTTCACATATTTCTGTCCCATATAAGCAGAAACAACAGCTTATAATGAGCTGAACAAAAAAAAAGAGAAACCCAGAGAATGTTGCCACAAGAAGTAGAACAGATATATCATGAATAGTGGTGAAATTGGGGCCACCGGTTTCAGATCTGGTCCCTGAAACCGCCGCCGCCGCCACTGGATCGTGCTCAGACCCAATGGGTCGCCGCGCAAAGGCGCCGCCCTCTCTCCATACTCAGAAATATCCATCACGCTCCATCAATGCCTGAAAGCAAAACGCAGGAAAGAGAAGAGGCCTCCATGGATGAATCCATGGCCACCAAGATAACGCTCAAACCCTTGATAGCCAACAAGAAAAGAAAGCACCTCGGCCTGGGAGCGATCAATCACCCACTACTGACTACGAACCAGAGTCAAGAAAGCCCCATGGAGCGTCATCCTCAGCCGATCCGCCGCTGTCATCCTCAACAAATCCGCCCACGTTAATGGTGAATGGAGCCCGAGTGCTCGACAGTCCCCTTCTGTCGCCGGCATCTCAAAGCCAAGGGCGCCCAGCATCATTGCTATCCCTTGGGGTCTGCCGCCACCACCACATGCAGGAGCCCGCACCAGGAACAAGCAGCTCCACAGCCGTGGCATATGTCCGCCAGTCCAACGCCATGGCCGCCTTGCCACAGTAAAAAACCATTCAATATCGGCTGAGCACGGGAGACCTTCACAACGCGAGCATCGAAATACCGAGTGCTATTAGGAATGCTCACAGATCTTTCCAGGGCGACCAGCTCGTGGTGGATAAGCGACCACTACCAATTGATTAGGTATCGCTTTCTTGCACTGTTTATCTTTGAGCTGGGTCGATGGATGACGGAACTTTGAATACAGATGCTCCGGACTTCTAAAATCGGCCAAATCCAACAACTCGTCTCATTTGTCTGGAGATCTTTCATAGTGGATGCCGAGCTTTCCATGGCGCAGAGTGAGGGAAACAAGATACCATCCGTCGTCGCCGTTGCCAGGCTTGTATTCAAGAACATCGTTCCATTGAATGCTGCTGCTGCTGCCACCGCTCCTTTGAATGCTGCTGCTGCTGCCACCACCGTTCCTTTGAATGCTGCTGCTGCTGCTACCAGCCATGTCCATGTTGAATATGCTGAAAGATGTAATGAAGAACACCGCTACATCCGCAAAGATCAGCCACCGCCGCCACAGGAAGGCAGGTGCCCGCTTCAAGAGCCCTGAAAACTGCTCCACAGTTGACAGGTCGCTGCAAGATGGCCGCCAGTCAAACGCCAAGGTCGCCTTGCCACTTCGGCTCCCCTCTGCAATGAAACCACCTCCACCGCCACAGCAGAACGAGCCCGCTACTAGGTCGCCGTGAAGGCTCCACCACTGCTCCAAGCGCAGGAAATCATGCATCCTTGACAGATAGCTGCACAGGGGAGGAAGGGGATGGCGGCTATGGAAGGAACCATAGCTGCTGAGATCACGCTAGGTCGACTCAAACCCTAGTTGCAGAACCTCGATTCCCCCTCCCCCTCCCCAGGCTTCATATAATTGATAGCTAATATAAAGATAACTCTTAATTAATGCATAGATAGCTAATAGTTGATGCATGGATAACTTTTAACTGATACAAGGAAGATAACTCTTAACTAATGCATAGATAAATAATAGTTGATACATGGATAACTTTTAACTCATATACATATAACCAAATAACTGATTTGATTTGTAAAATTTTACTTGTAACCTAACCTAACCTATCAGTTAGTACCCTCAAGTTAAGTGGCTGGCTATGTTGATTAAATAAAAATCTGGTTAAATATAAATTTGAGCACTAAATTTGGTATGTTTTATAAAAAAATGTTCCTTATGCGTTGGCAATGGAAACAAGGGTTTTGGCAAAACAAAAATACAGTGAAATCAAGAACCGTGAAGGGATGCGACGCTAATGGAAGGGTTGTAAGCTGCGATGGCAAATGAAGGAGATGAGATATATAATGGTTAACGCGATGCCTTCGACATGAGAGGACGTCAGAGCAATAAGCGTTGAAATTAGTAGTAAGGTATATATTCCAATAAATCAAGAAGATGGAGTGTGACAAAGAAGAATATCAATGCAGTGTCAGCTTCTGTCCTGTTTACGATCCGGTCAATATAACTCCCACCGCGTTCCTGTACGATCGAAACACTGCGGAGACGTGGGTTGAAAAGAATCCACGCACTGCAACCATCCCTCAGACCCGGCAGCCTTTCGTTGTCGGTGATATAACTCCCAACGCTGCTCTGAGAGCAGAGATGAGACAATATTACCAAAATGTCATGGGCAGCGAATACACGGGATGGGAAGTCATTCCCGAATATCCTCGTGTACTCTCGTTGAATGAAATTCGAGAGCTTCTTGCCTACGTTGGCCAACTCTTTCTCAGTGCCAGTGGCAGTGCCGGCGCGGAGGAGGATCTGATGAGAATGAGCGTGGAGAGTTGGTCCAACGCATGGAAGCGACTCACATTTCTCCGCGTCAATCTACAGATGAACGCTATCAATCGCCAACTCTTCCTGTCGGATGAACAGTCAATTAAGTCTTTAACAGAATTCATAGTCGTCTCCTACAGTCGCGGCCAGGTAATAACTGATGAATGCAATCTTTTCCACAGAGAGATTCTCCGAACGATTCGCGCCCTCGACTTGATTACACATCCTGTACGATACCAGTTGAAACCCGAAAATGCGTCCGGGTATGGTAGGTTTACAGGATTTTTACTTCGAAATTTACAAATGGGGGACGAAGGTTTACAACCTATCATTCTTGGCCTTCTCTCGGTCGTAGTATCGCAGAGTCTGAATTCCGAAGAGCTGTATTGCATTCTGATATACCTTTCTGACGCAGATCCCAAGACCCTTTCTTCAACTGATCTCAGTTATTTAGCTGGGATTCAGGATGGCTTCGTTCACAGTAACTTTACTGACGCCAATAGGCGCCCATTGATTATCCAAATGCAGAAAAAAGTGGTGCAAGGATTTGTTCAAATTCTGAGTTATACCATTTCCATTTTCAAGAGCGAGGATCGCATAGGCGTTGTAGAGGACGCTGCTGAAGCTCTCCGTATAGCCCTCTTTCACCTCGATCAACTCCTACAAGGTCCCCCAGAGTTTCAAGAAACGCGGCTGGCGTTCAGTATTGACCAGAGTCTCTTGGCACACATTCACGAAATAATCGAAATGGCAGTTAAGCAAGAGAGTACCCACTTGAATCATTTGTCTGCGAATCACTGGTTGCTTGCGCTGAACAACGCAAAGTTATTCTACCAAAACATGGGAAGCGCCGAGCTAATGACGAAGAAAGAGTATGGGCTCTACCGATCATTCCTCAACAGTCCACCAGCTCGCAATTCTCACGAGTTAAGAGAGTCCATCGAATTTATATTACAAATGTTTCTCGATCTCGTGGACATCGATCAAGAAATTTGATTATTCATTATTGAATGCAAAAGGAAACGGAGAGAACACCACAAATTACATATATATGTGACAATTACACCCACTGTATCTCTCCGTTCTTCACTTAAAACCAGCAATATCTTAATTCTTAAGCATTTGTAGGGAGAAGAATAGTTTTGTTAAACATCAACCTGCAAAGTCAAACAGAGTGGTCCTCTATATTTTAAATTGACTGATTTTAAATGCAATTTTATAATTCGAATATGATCTTTGGAGGTGTACTTTTAAAATTTTTGAATATAAATTTACATCATCGTAATAACCATTTCTTTTCCTAAAAAACATACTATTATTTTGTATTAATTATCTTTTATAAAAATTTAAAATAGTAAAGCATGGGTGACCTAATAAATTTTGGAGTTGTCTAAAGTTTTTATATTTGAATTATTTACACATTTTTTCAACAAAATATATTTACAATTTCAAACATATTTGAAATAAAAATAATGGAAAAAATAATTTAAATTGCTGAAAATTTGGGCTACATAAATTTTTACCTTATAGCATTGGTGACAGATGCACCACCCAGGAGGACAGGATCATCAGCGAATTATGCATTGTTTACTGATTGGATTCCGCTTGCTATTGGAATACCATTTGACCTCCCTTCATCTCTTTCTTTAACCAATTTTCGACCCAAAGATTCTGCCATTAAAATGTATAAAAAAGGGGACAACCCTGTTGGTAGTCCACGAGATGCTTGAACGAGATACAGCAACTCCTTTCAAAATAGAATCCAAATAAGCTTTTTTCCTAGTTGTTTTTCTCCAGCTGCTTCGCCTTCCCTCATTGTTTTTTTTTATCTTCTTCCTAATTTTCAGTTTACTAATCTGTTCTTCTCTATTTCTTCGTAATATTCTCCTTGAGTATACATAGAAGGATGGCCTGAATCATCATCCGAACCACCCTAAGGATCATTGGATTGATGAGAGTTAATTTCTATTACGAGACACTTTGGTAGTCTTGTATTACACCTTTCTGATCCAAGTTCTTCTAGAATGGGAGAGGGGCTCATTTTATTTCTAATAGTTACAGCTGGCACTTATTGAACCCCAGGTTCTCCTAGATTAGAATTAGATAAGGCTTGAACATTTTATGTCGAAATTTCCATATTCATGGCACTTCTTACATTTAAATGGAAATTGATCGTAATCCACTACAATATTTACCATCTCTGGAAGGCCCTTCTCTAGATCTACTTCAACACAAATTCCAGCAGAAGAGAACGTTGGATATTTAGGCTCAACTTTGTCAATGTATCGACCAAGGGTGTTCCCAATGGAGGCTAAACTTCATAAAACCAACAATGTAATGGCAGATGGGGTAGCTTTACCAAGAATGGAAATACATAGGGTATATATTTCTCTAGATCAAATGATAAATTCCAACTATTTAGATACATACCTCTAGGTCCCATGAAATAGGGCCCATTATGGAAAATCAAATCCCAAACTTTAAATTCAAAAATAACACTGCATTATGTCAGTGAAAAGAGGTTGCTAGTTTTTATTTATGTAGATCTCCATTTCCCTTGGAGAGGGCCAGAGCTGTAAACAAGATGACCAAACAAATCAAATTAAATGATAAACAAATCAAATTATAAAATATTTAAGATGCCAAAAAAATCAAATTAAATGTTAATTGTATATGATATTAATCAAAATTAAAATTAATTTAAATTATAAATAACAATATAAAATTAAATAATGAAATGTAAATAAAACTAATTATAAACTATTTAAGATGTGAAATGAAACCAATTTAATTATTAAGTGCACATCCCCTGTGAAATCCTTGCTGGGGTTTAGTTCTAGATTTGACTTTTGCGGTGATTCTAAAGTTTCACCAGCCATGGAGTTAAGTCTTCTTGCTTTCAAGGGCTTAGTACCAATAATGTAAAAAAGTGGGAAGTTGATGTTGAATGAGTGGTTTGGTGGGGTTTTTTATATTAATATGGCTTTTGTATTTTGTAGGTATGATACTATTGGTCACTATTAGGGTTTGGGCCTGCAGTGAGGTGAAGTGGATCTAGTATAGGTGACTTGTCTATCCAGGTTGGCACTTGTTTGGTCTCATATGGTGGTGGATGAACTAGTTAGTGAATTGATGATGATTTGGAGTTGACATATGATCAAACTTTTGTAACAGACTATGAACTACATGCTCGACATAGGGATGGAACTATGCAGCATTTTGGGCTCCTTGACAATGTTGTGTCACATTAGCGAAGACCCCGTAGCAAATCATGAATGCTAGGGGATATGACGTTTTCTCGAAAGGCTTTCCCTTGGTTTATTTTTCCAAATGATTGGATGTTTTGAGTGTTCCACATTCATCATTGGAGGGGGATGTGTTTTTATTGGAGATTAGGGTTTTTATCCCCTCTGCAATATGGATGAACTTTTGTTAGGGATACTCTTTGGTCGACAAATTTTTATGTTGGCTGCTTATACTATTCTTGAGGGTTTCTAGAAAGACCTAGGTTCTGCACGGTTTAGGGAACCAACAAAACCCCCTTTTCACCGACCCTTTTGGAAACATTCTGCAAGAAGACTAAGGTCTCACCCGAGGCGAAGTTAATGGGGTGGTTGCGGAATCAGGTTTCCACAACCCGATGATGAGCGCTTTGACAAACTGACGAGCAACACGCTGCGAACTGGGGACTGCGCGGAGTTCACTTTTTCTAGGGTTAACACTTATACAACAACACATCCAAGGACTTTGCGTCTCAGAATGGTTCTTCGGTACTAGGATAGCCCCACTGAGGGATGCGCTTCCTCTTCAACACTTATGTAACTTGACAGAATTTTACCTAGTGTAAGTTATGCATTCAACAACACCTTAGATTGAACCTTGCAAATTTATACACTATGAAAACAATGACGTAACTGCGCACTTCCAGTGCTGCGTTAAGTGTTTACCTGATTAATTTATGCCTTCATCTGACTATGAAATACCGGTGTATTTGACATTCATTCATATATACGTTCAATACTTCACATATTATTCCCAACATTTATCCTTGTGGAGAATACATATAAAACCAAGAACTCATAAACTCATAAACATGAACCTTAACCATTCACATAAGCAATACACAGATATAAATGCATACAATCAATCACATAACATAGAATTTAACGTGGTTCACCCCTAGGATGGGAGCTACATCCACAAGAACTATTGTTATATTATTTATGGGAAGGGTACAACAGTTCCAATCTATGCACTCAGCTGCAGACTCTCTTCTCTCTCGGTAGGTCTCTGTGCACACAGCTTGCAGAGCCTTTCAAATCTTCTCTCAACAGAGATCACTCTTCTACAATATTCACAATGAGACTAAAGATTCAACCCTTTCCCTTACAAAAATTCCCTTTATATAGAGATCGTGCCCGTAGATCACGTCTATTACAATGCATAGGAAAAAACCCTAAGGTTACAAAATGGTGCAGTTACCTATTGACTCGACTTGTCGCAGTCGACAATTCCTTCACATGCTTATGGCCGTTCTATTGGAACACTCGCAGCTCGCACGCCCTTCAGAAATCTGCAGTATTCACAAAACGGTTGTACTTGCGTCGTGGCGTGTCAATTTCCGCCCTACTAGCCTGCCTGTTCCTATCGACCTCGTGGCTTCGCTTCTAACCATTTTCTGCCACTCTCTTGATAGGTCGCTTTCATCTTCCTTCTCGCTGCTCCATACCCATTCCCAGGAATCAAGGAGTCTCTTAGCCAAACAGGTCTCTTTCACAGCTTGACCTTTCCTTACATTCTTTACCCAAAATAGGTGCCCTGTTGGCACTGCGCGGTGCTACTACTTCGTGGAACTAGTGCTAAGCTGCACGATTCCTACCCTGTTGATACTGCTATGTGCTCAACTTCGCAGCTCCCCAAAATTGTCTTGAAAAAAATGCCTTAATTGGTCCAGGCCCAATAGGTCCCTAACACTTACATGTAGCTCGTCCCTGAGCCACTTTCCACTTCTACTTCCATGAGCAGCTCTTCCTCCTGCAGATTTATCTTAGTAGCTAACTCTTCATACGTTGCGCTCAAATTAGCAACCGTATCCTTGGCATCCTGTTCAATTACTTTGATGGTTTCTAACACATCTGGTGTTAAGTCATCCTGAGTTTGATCCTACACTGAATCCTATGCGTCGCGGAGTTCCCTCAGTTTTTCTTCGATCTGTTGTATTAGTGAATGGGATTCCTCCTGCAGGGGCTGTGACTTGTCTCCTACTTCAGCCTCCTGTTCTCTTAACACTACTAGTTTTCTTCTGGAAATCTGCGGAGTCTGTCTTTTGGTAGTAGGGTCTTCATCTCTGCATTCAAGGTGCCTAACACTGCCTGCTTTTCCTTCAAACTGGTTTGGAACTCCAACAACTCAGGGTCCTCTTACAGTGTAGTAAACATTTTCGTAGCTTCACCCAACAAGTTTTGAAACTTTTCTACTTCGCTGGCTATGGTCTCTGCAGTTGCTTTTGCCTTTGCTTCTCTGACCTCTGCCTGATTTGGTGGCATCTTCGACTGATTCTGTGCTTCCAAGGTAGTAATCTTTGCTTGATAATCAGTCTCCATGCCTTTCATTCCAGCCTTAAGATTGCTAAATACCGATCCAATCTTAAGGATAGTATCCGCGAGCTCTGGCTACTCATCCCATTTTGGTATTTCCATGTAGACTAAAGCAACAGTCTGCTCTATTCTTCTTTGTTGCTCTTGTTCACTTTTAAGTGCCTTAGCCCTCTTTGCATTTGATTCCTGCAACTGTTTATAATTTTCATGTAATTCCTGGTGTCGATTCAGAATGACCATATCTCGGTCATGTATTTCCTCCGCAACATGCAGGTGCATATTATGTAGTCCTTCAAGGGGTAGCATCACAATATCAATCTCCACAAGCTCTATGCTCTGCATGCTCGAAGCTAACTATTCGTGCGGTAACCTTACGCTTAGCGGGTCATTTTTTACGATGCGCGGTTTTGGTGGCAAGGTCAAGGTTAAAGGTGTTTTCTTTGGCTGCAATGTGTCCCCTGACCTTCCTTCTGAATCTGATTCTCGTGGCACGGTCAAGTTGTGAAAATCCTCACAGCAGATCTAAGAGCTGATGTATACCTCACAATGAAAGAATTTAGAAATAAGATTAAGAGTGGTCAATGCAGTAAAAGGAGCAACAGAATAATAATACAATAGACATTGAATAGAAGCAAAATAACTTCACACACACTAATTCATTAATCACAAATGGAAAAATAAATAATACAATGCATGAGGATTCAAATTCCAAGGTGAAAATTCGAATTAGCCTTCATGGAGTGATCAAAATATCACTGGAGTGTCATCAAAGCACAACTAGAAGTCTATCTCATCATCGGTGGAGTCATTAATGCAGAAGTAACTATCAACCATCAGTCAAACTAAGTCTAACTGAGTGTGGTAGGTGTGACTGAATGTAACTAGCACATGGAGGCACTAACTGAATGAAGGAGACGCATGAGGAGCTAATTGGAGTCAGAATAGGTAGTCTAGTCTCATTGGAGGTCCATCGGAGTGATATAGTCAGTTGAGAGTTAGTCTATCCTTAAATCAAGGAGAGAACTAAAGATAACTCAACTAATTGAAGTGCAACTGAGTGGTAGGTGAGAGAGGACGAGTGGATTCCTTAAATCAAGGAAGAAGAGCGCACTAATATCTAGGAGGGCTAAAATTGATCCGTGAGAAGCTCCCAGGGCTAGCTAGTTGAGGGCTAGGTGCTGGGACTGATGACTGGGATTCATGCAATTGCATGCATGACTGAAAATGAAAATAATGGAGATGCTGGTAGGACTAGGATAAAGTATAGGAATATCCTAACACCCCCCCTTAATCCATCCCGGGACCTAGTAAATGAGACCAAAGGTCACCCAATACAATGAATAATAACAGTCAATAAACCGAGGAAATGGGGAAAACCTCATGGGAAAAATACCCCCCCTCAAAATAGATTGTAAGGCACACACAAAAATAAATGCTCCAAACTCAAGCAGGTGTGATGCTTGGTCATATGTCTGGAGGTATCTTCTTCTTGGGAAGAAGTGGATCATGCTCAGAAAGCATGTGCTTGTACTTTCTCTTCAGATCGAATGTGATGAGAACAAATCCAAAAGTATGAGGATGATCCTTGAACCTGTGATTTGAAGCAGCTGAGGTAGGATCAAATCTATGAATGTGCAGATAGTCTTTTGTCTTCTCCTTCGAACCATCATAGGTGAGATTATGCCCAAAAGAACCATCGCATGATATAGTAAATGCTTTGAATCCAAATCAGATCCAAGACTTGAAGAATGGTTTCTTAAGATCTCCTTTGAACCATTTGAGGTGAGATCTAAACCATTGAATGCATGAGAAATTATCCTAAGCGAATGGAAATGGCCATCATGGGTGAGATTATGCCCAAAAGAACCATCAAATATCAGTGATTGCTTGGAATCCAAATCAGATCCAAGACTTGAATCATGGTTGCTTAAGATCTCTTTTGAACCATTTGAGGTGAGATCTAAACCAGTAAATGCATGAGAAATTATCCCAAGTGAATGGCAATGGCCATCATCTTCAATAACCTTTTGAAAGCATGAAATAATGATCATATAGTAGTACATAAGAGGCGAATGATCAAGGAGAGCGAATGCATTACCTCTAATGGCCGATTTTACCTCCGAAACATTCAGTAGATCATGATGCAAACCAACAGACTCTGGTGCAACAGAGGATTTAAGAACCTCGACAATTTATAGAGTGTGAGCTGGCACATAATTCGAAATAGAAGAAATTTGGAGCACGTGTGTAGAATCTGCAGGTTCTTCTTCTTTGTGGACAAATTCAATATGAGATATGTTTGATAATGATTCATGATCAATGAGATCATCAAGGAGGGAAAATGCAACACTTTGCTTGCTCTCGAAAGGGTTTGGACCAATCCCTTCATTCTGCTTGCCAAATCTTTCATCTAGTTGGGCCCATAGCTCTTTTGGAGATTCAACATCAAGGACATGGTGTACCATGCATCAAGACATAGAAAACATCATGGCTGCATAGGCTCTATCACATTCATTTAACTAGTCATTCTCTTCTTTAGAGGATTCGAACTCTCTTTCAAAACAATAATCAAAGAGACTATGTCTCTTCAAATGTGCTATTATCTATGGTTTCCATTCATCATAGTTGAATGGAGAAAGAGGAGTAATTCCTTCCAAATTGAACATGGAAGTTGTTTCAGAAGACCTGCAAAAACAATAGAAAATGTCTGCAATTGATACTGCTGCAAAAGTGCAGAAACTGCTGCACTCGAAATCTAGATAATAACCTGCAAAAAAATCTCACTGAGGAATGGAGATAAACAATACTCTCAACATGCTCTGATACCATGTGAAAATCCTCACAACAGATCTAAGAGTTGATGTATACCTCACAATGAAAGAATTTAGGAATAAGATTAAGAGTGGTCAATGAAGTAAAATGAGCAACATAATAATAATACAGTAGAACTCAGATATAAGCAAAATAACTTCACACATACTAATTCATTAATCACAAATGGATAAATAAATAATACAATGCATGAGGATTTGAATTCCAAGGTGGTAATTCGAATTAGCCTTCATGGAGTGATCAAAAGATCACTGGAGTGTCATCAAAGCACAACTAGAAGTCTATCTCATCATCAGTGGAGTCATCAATGTACAAGTAACTTTCAACCATCAGTCAAACTGAGTCTAACTGAGTGTGGTAAGTGTGACTGAGTGTAACTGGCACATGGAGGCACTAACTGAATGAAGGAGGCTCAGTGGAGGGTGCATGAGGAGCTAACTGGATTCAAAATGACCAGTCTAGTCTCATCGGAGGTCCATCGGAGTGATACAGTCAGTTGACAGTCAGTTTATCCTTAAATCAAGGAGAGAACTAAAGATAACTCAACTAACTGAAGTGCAACTGAGTGGTAGGTGAGAGAGGATGAGTGGATTCCTTAAATCAAGGAAGAAGGGCGCACTAAGCTCTAGGAGGGCTAAAATTGATTCGTGAGAAGCTCCCGGGGCTATCTAGTTGAGGGATAGGTGCTGGGACTAATGACTGGGATGCATGCAATTGCATGTAGAAATGCATGCATGACTGAAAATGCAAATAATGGAGATGCTGGTAGGACTAGGATGGAGTATAGGAATATCCTAACACAAGTCGTGCTGGACCTGCTCAAACTTCATTGTTATGCCTTGCAGCATGGTGAGATTCTGTTGCAAATTTGCTTGAATCTCCTCATTATTACTGTCTTTGAGGTGCAACACATCTTCTAGATTCATGGTGACCATTGATGCGATCATCCCATAATCATCATCATGCAGCCTTGCTTCTGATGGGTCATTTACTACTTTCTACTTCTTTTTATGGACTTTCTCTACTACTGAGCTTTCGGGCTCCTTCCTTTTTCTTGATGGTGACTCTTCGACAATTGTTGTTGGAATTGGATTACTCTCTTTGGAGTCACTATCGATGAACCTGGTCCTTTGACCTTCCATTCATCTAGCCATTCCTTCATAATGAGGTCAATATCCGCTTCGCCCATGTGATAGTTCCCTTGGAATTATTCTGGGTTCTTTTTCCGTGCCTTCGTTGAAATGTAGATGGAATGCATGTCAGTAGAAAAATTTAAATTGCGAATATAATTAGTTTTTACCTCTTTAGGGATGCATGGTGTCTGAACAATGACATTGCACAGCTGCTCGTAATATGTGTAGAAAAATTCATTTGATGTGCATTGTCTTTCTGGCATCAACTTTTTTGAGAAGTTTGCATACCTGAGTCCTTGACAATCATTGCTATTCTGTGTGAGGCCAACATAATTCCTTGGCTCTTTCCAACCTATAAATGCAATCAATACCATCAAACAACTGTAATGGAAAACAACGCCATTGACCCGAGTTTCGCGGACATCCTCTAGATACTCGTTCAGTAAATATTTGCACCAGTTAAATCTGCCTCCCTGCACTACCTTCGCCCCAAGGAGCATTGTGCCGGCTGGTACTTCTATAGGTCTGTCCTTCCGTAGAATTTTTCTTGCTAGAAGTTGTACTACAAACCACGTAGCATCATCGTTTATATCATCTGTGATGGATCCTCTTTTTCCTTTCAGGATGATGTGAGTTTCTTTCATCTGTGCGACAACCTCCTTATCCCTGGTTTTGTCAACAAGAAATTCTTCGGGTCGTCGCCTCACTTGCTTAACCCCATCATCCGATGGATCAAGTCTATGTTAAGGTTGACATTTCTATCCAACCAAAGGTAGCCTTGGTGTGTTCGCGATATGAGTGTGCGCACCACCACGTTAAGTTTTGGGCTCTGGTCGAAGTGTGGAAGCCTCAATAGGTTCAACAACTTTGAGTCGACAACTTTAGACAGCCATCTTTGTGCAACCAACAATG
Organism: Larix kaempferi; assembly: GCA_027924585.1. Taxonomy (NCBI): domain Eukaryota; kingdom Viridiplantae; phylum Streptophyta; class Pinopsida; order Pinales; family Pinaceae; genus Larix; species Larix kaempferi. The sequence continues at coordinate 2,197,774 of BSBM01000765.1, read as the reverse complement.
GGTTGCTCTTGACGTCCATCTTCCAACACATATATCTATCTAGTTGAAATTGTGGGTACTTCGGCTCGTCTGGATCTTTCTGCTGTTGCAGCAAGTCATAATCTTCGAACTTATAGTCTGTGAGCTTACCCAATATATTTCCTTCTAGTTTCACATGTTTGGATATGGGTGGAAGTGGTATCTCATACTTGGCATTTCTAGAGAGCTTTACCGCCGGTGCATCTTCTATGCGCGGTGAAATATACTCAGGGGTCAAGGTTAATGGAAGCCCCTTGTCCCCTGGTGGAACAATTGGTACCTTGGATCCCATGAACTTCACCTTGAATTTGTCAACTGCAGGTTCCTTACCCTTGATCTGCATTTGTGTATATTTTCATGGCGAACGACGTGAACCCTGTCCTTGTTCTGTAACAACCTTCTTAATAGGGGTTCTCATCAACCCTTCAAGCCCGATTTGTTTAAAAATCCTCACATCCTGCTCGACTATGAACTCTTGCTCAATGGTGGAATCGTCAGACATTCACTGGACTGTTCTCTGTAGAGTCACGGGATAACTGAGCACTTACTGGAAATAGATTGACTATGGTGTGCAGAAAAACTTCAGAGTTTCAGTAACGACCGTGAGTCTAGACATAGCGGTATTTATAGGCACAGTTGAGTCTTAGTCGCACTCATCAACGGTTAGAAAAGCATTAATTAGTATTTCCATTTGCCAAATCCGCTGAGGATTCGGGTCCTTTCCTTCATTAACTTCTGCAGAACGACTATTTTTGTGTTAAATGTTCAAGCGGTCGTCAGCAAAATCACTGTATAATGGCTAGTTTTCTGACCAACATTGTAACAACTAGTTTCTTGAAGCATTGCGTCAAATTGTGCGGTGGGTTGTCACTATCCCGGCGTGCTTACTTCATGGTGTCGTGCTTCTTTCTTCTAAACTTTGTCTCTTTCTCGGTCTATTTGAACTTCAAAGCTACATTTTGAGCTTCGTAGTTGCGCACTTTTTCTATTCTTTTCATTTTTTTTTCTTTTTTTCATGCACAGCTTCACTTCTCGACTAGTGTTGCGTGGTACATGCATTCTTTTCATCAAACTTCGCGTATCAGACCAAAACTATGTACAAAATCTTTTGAATTTCTAGTGCCCAATTACAACTGTACTTGACACTTAGAAATTTCCTTCTTTTCTACTCATTGAGGGTTCTGCGAAGTAGGACTATCCATGTAGGGTTTTAGTCTACTCGTTAACCAAAACTAGTAAGTTGTCTTCGGCTAAAGTGGATAACTGAGTTATGCCACCGTTAGTAACATGCACAACAGTATATGCCCCAAGCCAATGCATTTTAAATTTGCTAGGAAATTTCATAAACTTACTATAATACAGGAGGACTAGGTCACCTACCTGAAAGGACTTGTTCTTCATATGGTGATCATGCCATGCTTTTTCTCTGTCTTTCTGCACTTGCTGGTGAAATATTGCAATGAAGCGATCTTCCTCCAATCCAACCAAGTGTAGAAGCCTTTCTTCTATTGTTTGTTCATCCTCAATGCCTGTGAATGGAACAATCCTTAAGCTTGGTACAATAGACTCCATTGGCATCACAACTTCCTGTCCATAGGTCAATCTAAGAGGTTTATGGCCTGTCAACTTCTTGCAAGTTGTTATGTATGCACATAACATGGCTGGAATGCGCAGATCCCAATCATCTCTATTTACGTTGCATACCTTTGTCAACGCATTCTCCAGTACAATGTTGAAAGCTTCAACAGTTCCATTAGACTGAGGATGGTACGGTGTACTCCTATGATGATAGATGTGGAACTCTTTAGTAAGGGATTTAATAGTTATGTTCAAAAAGTGAGTCCCTTGATCACTCATTAAAATCTTTGGGCATCCAAATGTGGTAAGGATGTTCTAAAAAATGAACTACACGGCAATGGCTGCGCTATAGTCCTTCACCGGTTTCGCCTCTTCCCATATGGTGAGATAATCAGTCGTAGTGATAATATATCTCGCACCAGTCCTCTTTCTCGGTGGGTTAATAGGTCCAACGAAATCAATATCCCATTTGTCAAATGCCTGTAGTGTCAATTGTGGTTTCAACGACATTTCATCTTTGTGCGATGGCCTTCCTGTCCTCTAACATACATCGCAACTCTAGAAATGTTCCTTTGAATATTTATGGATTGTAGGCCACCATAAACCTGCTCTTAATATTTTTTGCGCAGTAGATCTTTCTATGCAGTGACCTCCGGATACACTTGAATGTGCATCAGCCAATACAAATGGATTCTCATGCTCCAACATGCATCTGCGCAACACTTCATCCAGTACCAACTTGTATAGTTGTCCTGCTATGATAGTGAAGTCTGCTTCTTCTATTGCGTAGTTAACTCTGTAGGTGCCAATCCTTTAGTCAAAAAGTCTATAATATCCTTGTAATAATCATCGGTGACATGTATAACAAATAACTGCATGTCAAGCAAATTGTCTTCGAGGTTTGTGGGTTCTTCGCCTGACTCAATCCTTGAGAGATGATTAGGTCCTAAGTTCAATATTCCTGTCTTAACAATGATATCAAAATCATACTCCTGAAAGAGTAACAACCATATGGAAATTCTTCCCCCTAACACTGGTTTATTGACCAGATATTTCAAAGCGGAATGGTTAGTAAACATTGAGAATTGCACACCCAACAAATAGTGCCTAAACTTCTGCAGTGTGTAGACCATAGCTAAGCCATCTCTTTCTGTCATGGTGTAGTTCTTTTCAACTAATGAGAGCTTCCTGCTCGAAAAGGAAATGCCTCCCTCACCTGGCTGTGCTAGCACCACACCAAGTGCAATGGCCGATGCATCAACATGTACATGGAATTCCTTCTCCCAATCTAGAAAGACGAGAATAGGCATAGTTACCATTTTCTGCTTTAGTGTGTTTAGGCCTTGCTCACATTCTGCGTTCCATATGAACTGCGCTTATTTCTTCAACATCTTCTCCATTGGTGTCGGTTATGTGCACATAACCATTGATAAACTTTATGTAATATCTAGTATCTCCCAACATGGTCCGCGGTTGTTTCACTAAATTTGGTGCTGGCAGGTTCACAATAACTGCGATCTTCGCAGGATCAACCATCAAACCCTATTTAGAGACATTGTGTCCCATCAAAATTCCATAGGGCACACAAAAGATACATTTATTCAAATTCAAAGAAATCTGATGTTGTCTACATTTTGCTAACATCATTCTTAGATTCTCATAGTGGTTCTTCAGTAAACCAAAGATAGTCCAATAATCAAAGTAGACCTCTAAGAACTTATGGATAAAGTCCTTGAATGCAGCCACTACAACTCTGGAAAATATAGCTGGTGCATTCTTCAAACCTAATGGCATCATTGAATACTGATATGAGCCCCATTCAGTAGAAAATGTTGTCTTATGCCCGTCTACTTCATCAATCCTGATCTGATGATAACCAGAAAATCCATCAATAAAAGAATAGGCTTCATTTCCTCCAACATTATCTAGTACTTCATCTATAAACGGAGTAGGAAATGGGTCATGTAGGGAAGCATCATTCATCTTCCTCTACGCAGATCCTAATTTCTCCTTTGGTTTTCTTGTCCTGGATAACCATAGGGCTTATCCACTCTGATTCTTCGACTGGCTCGATGATTCCCGCATCAAGCATCTTATAAATTTCTGCCTTAACTCTTTCTTTATATCTGGGATTCAGTCTGTAAGGCCTCTGCTTATTGGGCTTCGTGCCTGTCTTGAGAGGTATCTGCATGACCCCCAAGTCACCCAGAATGCCTTTCATTTCGGCAAAATTTGTCGGAAATAAATCCTGATACTCATGTAGAAGGTCCGCGATCTACCCAACCATTTCATCATCCCAGTAGTCTCCAATGGATGTGAAATTAGGCTCTTCGCTTGTGCCAATGTTCACTTTTTTCATCTTGACAGGGCTGGTGATATCTGGAATTTATAGTGGTGGTTCCTCTACATCATGTGCTCTCTCTGATTCAGGTATATTAATGTTGCGCGGATCCTCCTCATCACTCTCCTCTACATCTTCTTCTTCTTCAACAAGGTTAAAACATTCCAGGGCATGTTCTATCATTCTTTACCATTCTGGCTGTAGGTTCACAGGTACTTTTACATATTGAATTATCCTGTCTTGATTGCCTCTAATGCCTCGTTTGTACTTGGGCATTCTTCTTTGAATCTCTTTTCTTTGATGATCTATAGTGCCTCATTTATGCTTGGAGAATCATCTTTAAAGATGAAGGTTCTCTGAAAGTTCGTAGTCAAGACAAACCACTCTATGGTGCCTCTATGAAGTTCGACATTTGTGTACCAATTCTTTGGAATCTGGTACAACGTGTGCACAAACAGATGAACCCATTATGTCTATGGCCTCTTTACCCATTCTTCTGAACAGATCTCTATGTGATTCCTTGGACTTGTCTGTCCATTATACTTTACCATGGTCAGGGCATCATTCTCCATGAATCCGATTTGCATCATATGCCTGCATTGTTCCCATGTGTTCAAAGTTTTATTATGCACGGCCCACCATCTGGAAGGTGTAGCATGCAGTGCTGCGTCCAATGCTAGTATGTGATGTTCAACTACAACTGATACAGTATATTCTTGAAAAAAGGTGTAGACATTAGTTGAACCATCATAAGTGGGGATTGGACTCACCTCTATTCCAATATAGCGTAGTGACTTTGTGATCTGCGCGCATCTTCTTGCAGCCACTTCATGCATTCTGCTTTTCCAATTCTCCAGTCTTGCGTCGGAGTCTGATACGTAAGAATTGTCGCATCACCAACTAAGTGCTCCATCCGCCGTAGTATTAATGTAATCCTCCTAATTTTCAGTCATCTTATAGATGTGATCAATGTCCTATGCTCTAGACTCTTCTTAAATTGGTTCACTCTATCTTTCTCCTTGCGAAGGGTCCAATGGCGCAATGACCCTAATATCCTTCCCTTCAAATATCATCTTCTTGGTCTTTAGGTTAATGATCACGAGGTTATCCATCGCCCAGTATATACCCTATAGTGTTGGATACGACTGACTATCATCCACAATTTCAATAACCTCGAAGTCTGCTTGACTTCATACTCCATCGATGTGAACAATAATATTGGCTAACCTGTCAAAAGCTATGAGTTTCTACTGGTTGTCCAATCTTAACTGTATGGGTGACCATGACAACTTTGGTTTCCCCATCTCTTCCCATGTCTGTTTAGTCAAGCCAACTTCGGATCCTAAATCAAGGATAATCTCATCCATCTCATAATCTCCAATCTGTGCGCTTAGCCTCATTTCTCGGCCTGTTCTTTTATGGCTCTTTATCTGATGAACTACGCTCTGGGTAGTATTCTTGGAATTGCGTGGTTCATATTGGTTGAGTAAATTCTGCAATTCTACTAAAGCATCTTCATACAGCTCCGTAGGAACTGCGCAATAGAAATACCTAAGTCTGTTGCGGTGCTTGTTTGGTCATATGTTGTTGGCATATCCTGCATATGCGGTGTTTCACTGCACAATGGGATTCTTGGGTCTGGTTCTTTGAATGTCTCCCTTGCTTCTGTGAAGACCTCCTTTTTTCTGGCCAGATTGAATTCAGGCGCTTTCCCTGTTGCTTTTCTGGTCTAGACCCCTTCAGCAGGAGTCTGCTTAGCTTGGAAATTTCCAGAAGTCTAAGCTTCTGGTTCTTTATCTCCTCCTGTGGAAATACCACTTCACATCACAACATGAACATTTGGATCCCTAGTCCTTTTCTCTACTGCGATCATTTGAATATTCGGGTTAGGTGCTTCTTGCTTTCTCTTTTGCATTTCTGCTACTAGAACTAGACATGCCTTAATGAGATTGTCAAAATATTTGCAGTAACTATATGTAGTACAAGCATTGGTACAATCTCTAGACAAGTGACCTGGTTGGCCATAGTTATAACAGATCATCTGGCCTCTTCCTCTTCCTTATCCTTGGCTAGTATTTCTTCCTCTTCCGCGGAAACCTCCACGACCTTTGTATGTGCCTTGATCATACTGCGCATTATCCATATTCTGCGGTGTTTCTTCTTGAACTCTATATACTTCACCGCGCATATGCTCTACACATTTATTTATTTCTATCATGAGCTCATATGCTTTGCATTTGGAATCATCATGCCCAAATGACTTACAGAAATTACAATACAAATTCTTAGGGGTTCACACATACTTCTGGATTAAGTAACAATCTTCTGGGCAATGTCCTATAGTTCTACAGATTCACACCATGGCCCTTGGTTCTGATTCAGTGGATTTGGTGCTCCACTATAAAGGTAGTCTTTAAACAGGGGACAACACTCCTTGGTGTGTCCCTCTCCTTTACATCCTATACACCAGGCTTCCGCTCTGGTTTCTTTTCCTTTTTTAATGTCTTGTAACTGTAATGTTAGCATTTCCAACTGATTCTAGATTTGGGCCATGCCTTGACTGGTCTTTCCTATTGGAGAAGCTTCTAATTTCATCACAATCTCCAAGGATTCTTCCTGCGAAGCCACCTTTTGCTGCATCAATGACAGTCTGATTTGTGGCAACAACGAGGCTATAAACCACTCTTGGTGTTGTTGCGATGCTATGTCAAAACTGACTTGGTCTAGCAATGTCTTAGACTTCTGTTCAAGTTCCCAGACTATTTCATTAGGTTTTTGCTTAATCTCTTTTAGCTCTGTTATACATTGAGATTCAGACTTTGGCTTCTTGAACTCTCTTAACAGCGCAACCTTGATATCTGCTAGATTCCTATTCTATCCAACAAAATATTTCATAAACCTATTTAATGCTCTATCTCTGAGAGTAGTAATGAGCGACGCTTGCTTAATAACGTCATCATTGACCTGCTTAATGTTCCACACGGCTTCACAAAGAAACCAGTGCTGCTCAGGGTCTTCTAGACCTGTTGCTTTAAATATCGGCAGTTTTATGTCATCGATCATTCTTCTTCTAGGTGGTGGAGGGTTTGACACAGTATTCTGTGTGGTGTTAGGGATGGTACTGTGCGGAATGTTTTGAGTGCTCCCTCCGATGGTGTTACTGGTATTGACGGTTTAAGGATTGGGAATATTAACAACTGGAGGATTATGAACTGGAGGATTCAGTGAAATAGGAGGCGCAATATTAACGACTGGTGGATTCTGCGGTGTCGGAGGCTGATAGGTAGTTGATGGAGGTGTTGTTTGGCTATCAGTCTCAGCTTGTAACTCAGTATCTATGTGGAGTCCATGTTCACTAGGGTTCTTTTGAGTGGTATACTTATATCTAGGGTAATTTTGGGGCGAAATTTCTCCAATTGGCTATTTTTTGGGCTATTTTCAAAAAAAAAAAATCATTATTTGGTCATTTTTAGTCTCTAATATCGCTTATATTTACATAAAATATGTTTTTTCTATCATAATATTCGCCAAAAAATACAATTTTCAATAGTAAATTGTATGTTTCATATTTAATATTCTCCTATCTATCTATATATATATTTTTTCAATCCAAAAGAATCGCCTAGAATACTACACTTAAGTATAATATTAGAATCCTGAAAAATACCTTGATTATATCTTTTTCCACTTCTCAAATTGTGTGTATCTTCGTCAGAATCACTATATGTGTTATCGACCATTACAAATTCAAAAAATACTAGGAGTTTTACTGCATTCTTAAAACTCATTTCTCAGATAAAAGCATTTTAATGTATAAAATCAAATTGTTCAGATACTTACCTCTGAAACCTTTGAAAAAATCCGCTTTTGCTGCTCTGGAGGACTTCAACATGTCCACAACGAACTTTGTCATGAAGCCTTGTAGTATGCTTTCAAGCCAATAGTCGACTGCTCGTGCGAGTGGACTATCTACTTATTTAAGACTTTGAATGAGCTCTGGGGTCCACTCGGTAGGTTCTCCTTCTTGGAAACAGTTCTTTCGCTCTTTGAATCTTGATATGCACTAGTGCAAGTCGTTTACAAAACTTGCCGAGAAAATTTTGTGAATATCCTTCCATAGGTATTTATTTAACCAATCTATGTCGGAGAGATGTGGATGTCTATTCTCCTTTCATGCAAAATCTCTTTCTGTCTTGTCTAACTAGTCCCAGATTTATTTTTTCTTAGGATTCAAAGGTTCTGTACTCATCACCAGTTCTTATCGCGGCAACAGAACCATTTGTTGGCTGCTTATATTGTTCTTGAGGTTTTCTAGAAAGACCCAGGTTCTGCGCGGTTCATGGAACCAACATAACCCCCTTTTCATTGACCCTTTCGGAAACAGTCTGCGAACATACTGAGGTCTCACCCGAGGCGAAGTTAATGGGGTGGTTGTGGAATCAGGTTTCGACAACCCGGTCATGAGCGCTTTGACAAACTGATGAGTAGCACACTCCAGGACTCACGTTGTGAACTGGAGACTGCGTGGAGTTCACTTTTTCCGCGGTTAACATTTATACGACAGTGCATCCAAGGAATGTGCATATCGGAATGGTTCTTTGTTACTAGGACAACGCCATTGAGGGCTATGCTTCCTCTTCAACACTTATGCAACTTGACAGAATTTTACCTAGTGTAAGTTATGCATTCAAAAACACCTTAGATTGAACCTTGCAAACTTATACACTATGACAACAATGACGTAACTGCGCACTATCGATGCTGTGCTAAGTGTTTACCCGATTAATTTATGCCTTCATCTAACTGCAAAATACTAGTGCATTCGACATTCATTCATATATACATTCAATACTTAACATATTATTCCCAACATTTATCCTTGTGGCGAATACATATAAAAGAAAGAACTCATAAAATCATAAACATGAACCTTAACCATTCAGAGCCGGGCCTCTCTTCTTCACAAACAGGGGAAGAAGATCCCATTATGCTGCCCATGTGTGTAGTCGACCCATCTTGTTCACATGATTTCCTCGATGGTATTCTACCTTCAGATGAAAATTTTATCAAGGCCATGAATGGTAATGACAAGCCTTGGGAGGATTCTCATCATCAATTTTATTTCCTTCCTACCCTTGATCTTATTGAACGAGATGAGCCTCAAGTACAACCTGCCATGCATTTGGATTTTGATCCAGGCATAGTTTTGTCTAGCCCCAGTTTGGCATTAAAGTCCGATCTCCCTAGTGATGAGTCTGTAGACTCTCATATAGATCCCCGAATCAGTGATCCTGATGAGTTCTATTCTACTTCTAGAATTTCCAACTCCCGTGATGATGAATTTGCCACTGCAGATTCCTCCACATCCTTCATCTTTTCTCTTCATTCCGAAGTTGATCATTTTGGTCCCTCGGGTGTTGGTATTACGGCACCTTCAGTGGTTAGTTCTCCCTGCATTATGTCTAAGGGTGATAATAGTGAAGTTGAAAATTTTTCTACCATAGTGACCTGTATCAGATTTTTCTTTACATACGTTTTAGAGATGATCTTGGTACTTATGTTTCTTGGAGACAGGATTCTTAGCTGAACTCATACTTGTTTACTGGTCCTTTTCAACATTTGCTTCGGTCATGGTAGGAATATTCAGAACCTTGCATATAGGTTTAGGCCTCCCCTTTGTTATGATGCACTTGAACCTATTACTATCCGAATTCGCAGACAGCCCCTGAGTGTCCTTATCTTGCTCATGTTCCTTGCAGTATGCACAACTTTGTCCCATGCACTTGGAACTAGTCTCGCATGTCCCTGACACTCGTCTTCTGTCATTACAAGCATTCTTCCATCTCTCTTTTGAGCTCGTTAAAAACAGTAAGGAGGTCATGAGTTTACTTTTTTGGGCTCGTTAAACCTTTACGAAGAAGATTTTTATAAAGTGTTTTTTAAGCCCTTGTTAGAATTTTTCAAATCAAACAAGATTGCCGAGTATACTTGTCATTTCAGACTCATTAAAGGATTTGAAGCGACATTCACTTAGGTATAAGTTTACCCCTTTTTCTGGACCTTTGTGGATTAATTACGAAAAAGGTATACTCTAGTCATACATGACTAGAAGAGTTCTTCTCTCATTGTTTTACACTTTTTTGGGTGAGGAGACTAACTTTACGAAAAAGGACTTCACTTTTATGTCGAGTTGTGATTGCATTGCATCATCCTTCTTGCCACTTGAGCCTTGTGTCGGCTACCGCTTAATCAGTTTTTAGCCTGGTGCCTGAGCACTTTTTCCTTGTCGAGCCCTGCAGAGTTTATATTTTCCCTTCACAATTTGATGACCCTTTGACCTTGAGGGAATCCCCACCGAGTGTCCACATCCTGCATGCACTTCCTTGCATTGATCATAGGTATGTTCCATTGCTTGGAACTAGTCTGCTCGCTATTTGACACTCGTTCCCTCACTTGTTGTACTATAAGCAATTTTATTCTTTTTCAAGCTTTTCCCAAATATGAAAAAGACCAAAAAAATCAAATATTCCAGAAATCCAGATGGGATTATGGTTACTACTTCTTGTTGGAAGCTGTTATGTCGCCTTTGAACAAAGCATTCATTCCACTCCGTACATTATGAATCGGGACTATAGTTGGACCTTAGGAGCTGTACTTGTTTCTCAGTTCTCTCCATTGATTGGTTAAGCTTCTAGTCATTATGGAGCCCTTTGTAATGCCTCCTGCATTGCACTATTTATGTCAAGTTTATGCTGCCTAAGTCTATCCATCTTCTCATGCTCTTGTTCAAAGGAAGTCCTGAACTAGTGTTGGTCACTCCTCAGATCTCTTGACTATTGCATGTCGGCAATCCTTATTGAGTCAGTCCGTTTCACCTGAGTCCTTCCAAATCTTTCAGCGTAACTGATACCTCGTGCTGGTTGATGGGGGATGCCTTAATGCCCTCCTTCCAATGAGTCTCGTTTCGTCGACTTCAACTCATTTATTCCAGGACTTGAGGCTTAGAGTTCGGTTGAGTACCTTGAAGCTTGCAGTCATTAGTGGCAGGTGCTCTCACCATTGATAGTTTTGGGAATACATCAATGTCCCCTAATCGATGGATTCATCCTAGTGTTCAACTTCAACTCATTTATTCACACTCCGATGATTGTACTCTGTGCCTTGATGCACATTTTCATTATTGGTGGGTTATCTCGCATCTGTTAATGGTATACATTATTGATCGGTAATTAGACGATGTCACATCAGGTTCAACCCCAACTCCTTTATTCACTTGATGGGACTTGCACCGTCGAAGACTTGTGTAGAAGACCCCAGGTGATAGTGGCATTTAGTATGCTACTTATGACTTTGACTTTACATTTGAGATATCACCTCTCAGATATCAGCAATTTGTACCTTTAGTTTGCACAAGTTGTTTCCTTTTCAGCAGGAGACCATATCTTACTGTTGAGGGATCATGGCTGTGATCACTTATGACATGTATTCACTATGTACTGCCTATTGATGGCCATTGTATCAGATTGTTGTACTCCCAACATGTATTCAGGGATACTATTGTATTATGATGAGTGAGCTGCTCTTTCCACTTGTGTCTCCATCACTCCACTTCTGAGTTTTATAATGTATTTCGGCCATTGTAGCATCAGTCTCTAACCTCACACATTAGGGGGTATCTGTTACAACGTAATCTTCCACCCTGTGAGCATCAGCATTCTTTGGCCTGTAGGATCCATTTCACCGACTCAGATCCACTTATATCCTTTAGAGATACTACTTTGCCCTATTTTTATTCCTACTCGCATGTTGCATCACTATAGCATGCGTACCCATGATTTGCATCACTATAGCCCGCGGGTATCAAGTAAAATGGTAAAAATACTAGTTTATTACTTTTTACTCCCAAAAAGCGGTCATTGGGTGACCTTTGGCTCTCCATCTGCCCAAGTAACGTCTCGATGTGTCTTTTCAATTACCTTTGAGAGGACTATATATTGAGCACATATGGCTTATGGATGGGAGGAGAAAGAAGAGCAAGAGAACTCTAGCGTATTTTTTCCCTATCTTGAGTCTACACTCATTGATCCTTGTAGTTGTGAACCCTTTATGTTCACCTTCCAAACTCCTATCTAGTTTGAGTTTTCCTTTCATGGAGGATTAAAGTGGTGGAGGCACAAGTGGATTGATCCAGATCTTGGTTCAGAATGGTTTCTAGCAAGAGGTTGTATCACTTTGTACTTCTTCTTGTTTATTAATAGAAATACTCATATTCTTGTCCATTAATGTTGTAAATGTTGTTTATCTTACATTGGGTTGCATTTACTTGTTATATCATGGGCCATTGCTATTGATGATGTTAATGCCGTTTATATATTATATGTACTTGTTGTATATTGGCTGTCAAGATTAATTTGCAGATTCAAGTGCACGGATTGAAAAGCTCCAACGGGGATCTACATCAAATGTTTGGATCAAGGTTGGTTATATTCTTCATTATCTTAGCATTGTCATTTATATAGCATAGTTCTGAGAATTGAGTTGATTTTTCGTAGTCATCTGTTTGTTGTGGTATACCCCAAGCCATAGTGATTTTTCTCCAACACAACGGTTCACAATGTTTGACCATATTTGGACATGGTTGATCATGGTTAAACATGATTTACAATATTTGAGCATGGTTAAAGATGTTTTACAATGGTTGAAAATGGTTTAATATGGTTGCTGATGGTTTCCTATGTTTGACCATGGATAATAATGATTGACCATGGTTAACCATGTTCGGGAATGGTTGACAATGATTAACCATGTTTGGACATGGTTTAACATGTTCAACCATGGTTTACTTTTCTTGACCATGTTGGACCATGGTTGAATATGGTTGAATTTGGTCACTATGCTTGGATTTGCTTGACCATCATTACATGTTATGAAAAATTACATTATTTATCAACTATCATGCCACATCACAACATTCCTCAAGGTTCATGTTGAATTACAATGATCCTCAATAGTCATGTCACATTGCAACATTCATCTTCTCTATCTTTATATCGAATTTGTTATCTCCCAAAATAGCATAGTCAATTTTATTTTTCTAGATGATAGGAGGTCTTCAAAAATTTTGTTCATCATATTCATTGATGGTCCTTTCTTCAGTTATTTTTAAGTATGTAATAAAAGTTTGAAACGTTTTTAGAGCTTTTTCTCTCTTCAAAAAGGAAAAACAGGTTTCGGTGGCTTAGGCGGACTTGCCGATGGTTCATTAGCTACCGAAACCACAACTTTCGACAGTTTACAATATGGAAGACACAACTATTCAAGATACCGAAAGGAAAGGAACGTGTCATGTATCATGGAACAATTTTTGATGGTTTAGGTGGTTATGACAGTTGTTCATTAGCCATCGAAAAGCAAGTTTCTGTTAGCTTACAGTTCAAAGGAAAAATTGTTCAAAACCACCGAAAGCGCAGAATGGCACCATTTTTGCACAGATCCACGTTTTATCATTCTAAAGGGCATAAGGATGGTTTCTAAGTGAAGTTTATAATCAATAGGATCTGTTTCAATGTGCTGTTTCAGTTTTGAAGGTGCCAGCAAGATGGAAATAATGAAGAAATGTGGTGTTTTTCTTACTGTCCTGAGTCATCATTTTCAAATAATGATTCTGAGCGTATGGAAGATCATTTTGCGAAACGAGAAGAGTTTTTTGTTCCTAATACATCAGATAAAAACAACCTCTCTCAGTTTTCATACAGGTGTCAAATATTGGTAGAATCGAATCCATCTCTGAGCCCCTTTTTTCAATAGTTTGGCCAAATTAATGGCGTTTTTACTATGCAGAGTCATCATTTTAAAATGATGATTCTGAGCGACTGGAGAATCATTCTGCGAAATGGGAGGAGTTTTTTGTGCCTGACATGTCAGAGAAAAATAAACTCTCTCAGTTTTCCTACAGGTGTCACATATTGGGAGACTCAAATCCATCTCTGAGCCCTAATTTTCGGATCTCAGGATTTTCCTATTTGAAACCTATTTTTGAAATGCATATCTTGGGAAAATGAAAATGAATTTTAAATAACTGAGAGAGGTTTTTTCTCACAATGAACCAATCCAAAAAAACCTCTTTCAGTTTATACAGAAGTGTCATAGGTTTGGAGAACCAAATCCATCTCTGAGCCCCTGTTTTCAGCAGTTTGGCTCAATTTTTGTGGCAAGAGATGACCTATCAGTCCTCTAGTTGGCATTTTCGACCTGATTCATCAGCCTTTGGAGGCTTTCTGCAGCTGTTGAAGACTGTGAGGATATGAATATTTGAGATAAGGAGTTTAACCATGTCAATAGGATCTTTTCCTATTTTCCATATATCAGTTTTGACTTTCTATTTTAAGTAAATTTGATCTAGATTTCTAGGATCTGGATAACTGTTTGTAAAGGCTATAAAGCCAAGAGCATTTGATGAACTAAGGATCGATTTTTGGAGATTAACACTTATATTGTGTCTTTCATACTTCTCATAATATATTATCCTTCAAGCTTCTTTTGCCTTTAATGTTCAGTTTTACTTATCATTTTTCTGCGCTTGTATTTTGAATGACTGTCTCATTTCATTAAAGCTTATTTTGGTGCTTGGAAATTGTTATCTTTTCACTTCACGAGTTGATTAGGTTGTACAAGTATCATCATATTATGATATTGACCATTCATATTCACTATCTATATATGTTTCTGTTGATGTTATGAGAATTTCCCACTCTTATATCTTATTCAAAATTCCTGAACAGAGATTGCTAAAAGCCTTGTCAATTGATATATTATGCATGTTCTTGACTGAGTAAAATCTGTGTTAGTCATCTGACTTGATCACAATTAAGAAATCACTAGATTTACCAAGCATCTTCAATTTGAAACCTAGAAGAGTTTCCTGGAGAGCTAACAAATTGGTGCCGCTGCTAGGGAGAGGAGATTGAAGCTCAGCGTCCCTTGGAGACGACATAGATCCAGCTTTGATGATAGACAAAGTCTGGAAACTATTTTGGTTGTAATCATCTATCTGGCGACTCAATGAAGGACGGATTCAGTGGTGAATCCACAATATTCAGATGTCAAAAGCATTTGCTACTCTTTCGGCTCGGAGGTTTGCACCTCTCAACTTCTCTTTAGTTCCTGGTTTCCCACATCCAGTACCTGATATGTCAGAATGGAGAGATTTTCTTCCTGTTTTCGAAGAAATCAAAGAAGAAAATCCTGCAGAACACCTCCTCAAGTTTCATGAATGCATGGACCTATTAGATTTGCAGCATGAAGATGTTCATGTATTCATTGTATGGTGATGCACGTCAGTGGTATTTTTCTTTACCTCCTTCCAACATTTCATCATTGAAGGATTTTCACAGAGCATTCACTGAGCACTACAAAAGGTATTTTTCAAATGAGTTTGCATTTGGTAATTGCTGTGATGAATATGAATTACATTATAAGGTTGAATATGTAAATAGAGATGGATCTCTCCCTCACAATATGCAGCAGCCCTTCAATTATCTTCAATACGATGTACTTTCCCATCAACATGAACTAGAAAGGGATAATAAAGGATCTGAAGGTTCTTCTATTAACATTATTTCTAACTTTCATCAATATGAAGAATATGCTGAAATAGGAAACACTTCTTTTTGTGATCGATATATTAATAATCTTCAGCATGTTAATAATAGTATAGATGCTTTTGACATTGTATCGAATGCATTTGCTGACTTATGGTGTCAAGAAGATTTGCAGACCAAGGGAAGTTACAGTTATCATGAGAAACAAGATTTTCAGGAATCATCTAATCTTCAGTTAGAACATCAGGAGGGCTCTCTTTCTCCTTATGAACATGTCAGTTCAAATTTAGATGAGAAAGGTGATTATGATGAGGAACCAGCTGATATTTTTCCAAATCTGTTTCAAGATCCAATTGCTCATAATTTCATGCAAGAATCTTCATCCCTGTCATTAGAATTTTATCATGATGTTCCTATATTTGACAAATATAGTGATGAAGAAGAAGATTTTAAGTTTTGTGAAGATTTATCCCCTTTTGGAATTTCATTTAGTTCCACTTTTGAACAAAAGGGTGACCATAGATTTTTTCATGATACATATTTTCAGACTCATCTTTATTTTGATCATTACCAAGACAGTGATGCAAAAGATCCAGAACATACATATTCTTTTTTCTTAGAAATTGTCAGCTGTAATAGGCCAACACATCAGAGTGATGAATCTAAGTCACAGGAACATGGCAGAGGAGAAGACATATATGAGCAGTTGAAGGTTTTGAGACATGATTATTGTGATCTTGGTTTCAAAGATCCATTTGTAGCCTTACTAAATTCTTATCCTTCAGGCTCTATTCAGTTTTCAGATTTTATCATGTCACTTACATTTGACAAAAAATGTGATTTCCTGAAAGAATTTTTATGGTCACTGTTATGCTTTTATTATTATCTTATAATCAGTGGCAGAAAGGGAATTCTTTCAGACAAGAAGTTACTTGGATGGTTGTTATGGAAGTCTGCCTTTACTTGACCAAGTTTCAAATTTGGTTAGAGTAGGAGTACAAGAGAATAAGCTCTTTATACAAGCAAGTAGACTTTTCCAGTTTTTGGTTGTTGAATAAGTAGGGCAGGCTGCAGGCATGCTACAGGTTTGCAGGGGATCAGTGGTAAAGGAAACTCTCGAAAGGTGTTCAGAAGAAGATTGTACTGTTGAATCCATGCCCAATGAAACACTAGAAGATAGGTTTGAGTTTTTATTTTATAGGAAAGGCATTTAATCTATGGTTCTTGGAACCTCTTAGGGAGGATTCCATCCCCGAGTAGGAGCCAGATGTTATCTCCCAAAATAGTATAGTCAATTTTATTTTTCTAGATGATAGGAGGTATTCAATTTTTTTTTTCATCATATTCATTGATGGTTCTTTCTTCAGTTATTTTTAAGTATGTAATAAAAGTTTGAAATGTTTTTAGAGCTTGTTCTCTCTTCAAAAAGGAAAAACAGGTTTCGGTGGCTAGGTGGACTTGATGATGGTTCATTAGCTACTGAAAACCCAGCTTTCGGCATCTTACAGTATGGAAGACAAAACTATTCAAGCTACCGAAAGGAAAGGAACGTTTCATGTATCGTGGAACAGTTTTCGGTGGTTTAGGCGGTTGCGACAGTTGTTCATTAGCCACCGAAAAGCAAGTTTCTGGCAGCTTATAGTTCAAAGGCAAAATTGTTCAAAACCACCGAAAGCGCATAGAAGGGCAGAATGGCACCATTTTTGCACAGATCCAAGTTTTACCATTCTAAAGGGCATAAGGATGGTTTCTAAGTGAAGGTTATAATCAATAGGATTTGTTTCAGTGTGTTGTTTCAGTTTTGAAGGTGCCAGCAAGATGGAAATAATGAAGAAATGTAGCATTTTTTTTACTGTCCCGAGTCATCATTTTCAAATAATGATTCTGAGTAGATGGAAGATCATTTTGCGAAACAAGAAGATGTTTTTGTTCCTAATACATCATAGAAAAATAACCTCTCTCAATTTTCCTACCGGTGTCACATATTGGGAGAATCAAATCCATCTCTGAGCCCCTTTTTTCAGTAGTTTGGCCAAATTAATGGCGTTTTTACTATGCAGAGTCATCATTTTAAAATGATGATTCTGAGCGACTGGACAATCATTTTGTGAAACGGGAAGATTTTTTGTGCCTAACATGTCATAGAAAAATAACCTCTCTCAGTTTTCCTATAGGTGTCACAGATTGGGAGAATCGAATCCATCTTTGAGCCCTAATTTTTGGATCTTAGGATTTTCCTGTTTGACACTTATTTTTGAAATGCAGATCTCAGGAAAATGAAAACGAATTTTAAAGAACTGAGACAGGTTTTTGCTCACAATGAACCAATACACAAAAAATATTTTGGTTTATACACAGGTGTCATAGGTTTGGAGAACCAAATACATCTCTGAGCCCCAGTTTTCAGCAGTTTGGCTCAATTTTTGTGGCAAGAGATGACCTGCCAGTCCTCCAGTTGGCATTTTCGACCTGATTCATCAGCCTTTGGACGCTTGCTAAAATTGTTGAAGAATATGAGGATATGAATATTTGAGATAAGGAGTTTAACCATGCACATAGGATCTTTTCCTATTTTCCATATATCAGTTTTTGACTTTCTATTTTAAGTAAATTTGATCCAGATTTCTAGGATCTGGATAACTATTTGTAAAGGCTATAAAGCCAAGAGCATTTGATGAACTGAGGATCGATTTTTGGAGATTAACACTTATTTTGTGTATTTCATACTTCTCATAATATATTAGCCTTCAAGCTTCTTTTGCCTTTAATGTTCAGTTTCACTTATCATTTTTTTGCGCTTGTATTTTGAATGACTGTCTCATTTCATTAAAGCTTAATTTGGTGCTTGAAAATTGTCATCTTTTCACTTCACCAGTTGATTAGGTTGTACAAGTATCATCCTATTATGATATTGACCATTCACATGCACTATCTATATATGTTTATGTTGATGTTATGAGAATTTACCACTCTTATATCTTATTCAAAATTCTTGAACAGAGACTGCTAAAAGCCTTGTCAATTGATATATTATGCATGTTCTTGACCGAGTAAAATTTGTGTTAGTCATCTAACTTGATCACAATTAAGAAATCACTAGAGTTACCAGGCATCTTCAATTTGCAACCTAGAAGATTTTCCTCGAGAGCTAACAAAATTAATAGGTTCCTCAATGGTTGATTATGTTGCATTATGATGTCCATCATAATGGTTGGCTATGATGACCATGGTTCACAATGTTGGACCATTGTTGGACATGGTTGGCTATGATTTTCCATGGTTTAGAATGGTTGAACATGGTTTACTATGGTTGAACATGGATTACTATGGTTGATGTTGGTTTCTTATGTTTGAGAATGATTAAACAAGTTGGACATGGTTAATAAGGGTTGACTATGGTTGGCCACAATTAAACATGTTTGATCCTACTCCATTATTGTTGACCATTGTTGACCATGGTTTAGTATGATTTCCCATGGTTCACCATGGTTGTACATGGATAAACATGGGTTACTATGGTTGAAAATGGCTTCCTATATTTGATAAATGTTGACCATGTTCATAATTTTTTACTTATGTTAACTTGCTACATTCCTTAATGGGTTTTTAGCATTGTGATAACCATTAAGGGTTATGTTGGATTATGTTGGACTAATATGTCACACTAAGATATTCTTGAAGTTTTATTCTCAATTATTATATTATTCAATGGTTATGTCACATTACAACTTATGTAAAATTGTGAGGTTGATCCATAAATGGTTATGTTACATTATGATGTTCATAAAGGGTTATGTTGACAATTATAATATGGACCTTGCATGAAGTTGAGTGACCTTTTAGATGCAATTGAAGGTTTAAGAAACACTCATCTGATTTGAAAATCAATAACATGTATGCATTTTATGACCCTACCATTGTACGCACCTGAGCCTTCCAGGAAATCTTACACACAAGCTTGGAAAATGAAAATGTGTACGCAATTTTGAGTGCAAGATTCTCTTTGCAAAAACGTGTGTGCATTGTTTGAGGCATGTGATAAACCAAAAGACAACTAGGAAACACACATTTCTTATTTCCCCCACGATGAAGAGTTCGATAGTCCAAGCATCAAAGGAGAATACCCATTAAATTTGGTCCTCTAGGGCTAATTCAACCTCCTTTTTCTATTGGAAAAGGATTTTTCATAGTTGGGAATGAATTTTCATCAAATTTTTTATCATTGAGCCAACAAATCAACACACATTTATGCTAATATGTAAACCAATATAACAAAAAAATCATGCATTTTTACTTACCTCTAGTCCCTAATCCTGGTTCACAGGTTGGGGTAGCTGAAGTTCTCCCTTAGAGTCAATACTCATTTAAGGTTAATCCTCAATCCCATTGAACATTTTGACAATTAAATCTTGCATTATCCCATAATACCATTGAAAATTTTGACATGTAAAACTATAATATTTCTAATGAAGAATTTCACCCATGAATTCCTAGATTATTATATTGATCATGAAAGATACGTCCATAAGGGTCAGATTGATGTGTGAAGTACCCAACACTATGAATTCCTCAAAATACTCATCCTATTATTCTATGATATTAAATAGTAGAAGGGAATTACATCACATTATAGCCCATATTTAGTCCTAAAATCATATTTTTGACATCAACACATTGGCACACCAAAACCTATATTTAGAATATATCCAACCCTTGGACCAAAAAATCATCGAAGGGGACCCTTTGACTATGAAGCGTAATGTTCATGGTCAATTTCCTTTATATATGGGTGGCTCAAAGTGCAATCCTTAGGTGAGGATACTCTTTCTCAAGGTTCGAAACCCCTAATTCAGTCTCTTATCCTACTATTCAACCATATTTTTAATCAAGCGTGCATGTATTATTATGTAGGGTTGGGTTCATGACATATTTACCATATAGTTGGGTGCATACATTCATTGATAATATTCTCACACTTCGAGACACCATTGAGGATGTTATGAATTCATCTTCAAATTTTATATTTTTCTTCATTAACTTTTGAAAGCCATTATACTGAATCATGAGGCAGGACATTTTCCAAAGACTTAGAGACATTGGAATCTCAGGGATCCTCTCTATGATTCTCATGCACCTATCAGATTCCTTTCTTGGAAGTTTCTACATAATTCATAGAGTTTCAAACTTGATTTTACTTAGTAATAGTAATCAATTTACTGTAGTTTGAGGTAGGGTAGTACGAGATACTTTCCCATATCAAGGTTTTTATTTATGCAAATTACACTACATGTGGATTTTGCAATATGTACTTAAACCTTAGTAGTGTTTTTCATGCTAGAAACTTAACAAAATTTGGTGTGATAGAACATGAAAAACTCTCATTGGCCCAAATTTTCTTTGCACTAAGATATCTTATGTTATAGTTGCACTAAGTTCCATCTTTATTATTGTGCCAAATCTTCTTGGTGATAGAACTCTTATTGTTAGACCAAGTATTTTTCACATTTGTTGGATAGCCAATAATTTGCACTATGTTAACACCAACATGTAACAAAGAGGGTCCACATAGAAGGCACACTAACTAAAAAAGTGTACTTGATTATTAATAATCTCTTACATAAATTTGTGGTAACTCAACCAACATAACATAGTAAAAAACAAATGAGTAGCCAAGGTGGTTTGGGACCACTTTTAATGAGACAATAATCATCTTGATCATGTATTTGATAATGTAAATTAATTGTAAAACACATGAATTTTATAATCTCTTGGCTTACCTTCTTCACCATGTATGAATGTGATTAACTCAAAACCCATTTCCACAAAGTTACAAGCATACAAATATCTTAGGTTAGAGTCACAATGTTTAGTTTTCAATAGTAATAATAGTTCTTCATATTTTAGGAACATCTTAGGTTTCATGCATGCATTCATGACCACATAAACATAAATTTAACGTGGCAAATTTGTATGTTGATTCTCTAGTGTAATTGTTCAATTGTTCAATTTTAATTTATAAATACTCTTGTCATTATTTGTTACACTAGTTTTACATTTTTCATTTTTCATTTCTAAGAGATGTCATTATACCATGCATATGTTTCTAATGTTTTTTTTGTATTTATGATTGTAGTGACTAGTATGGATCCCAATTCAAAGATACTGAGACAGATTGCTTGAGTTAGAGAGTTTGGTGCAATGTGGAGAGGTGGAGACTAGCTCCACCGCTCACTTGAACTATATTTAGACATTATTATAGACACCATTACCCACTCCAATGGTGATCTATATGACATTGTATCATATAAAGAAATGATAATTCAACAATATGCCGATGGATTGGATTACAATGCCATAAAAAATATAAATATGACGAGGAATCACATATTTGCTTTGCTTAGAGAGCCTTGAACATAGAAAATTACAAGCACAAGTAGAGCCCACATCTCTATTGAGTGGTGCATTGATCAATCATTCAAGGATAATTGAATGGAATTGTGGTACATGGTTTTTGATGTGCTACCCCAAAAAATATAGAAATTCCTTTATATTTCCTTAGAAATATGTATGTTGAGTTCATGTTGGGAAAACACCTCAACTATTTCGATATCTTGGAGTTCCAAGGTATTGGTCATGGGATGCCTCAAATATGTCCCAATGCCAGACATTGAGATGGTAGTCTACTGATACCTTCACCTCGTAAGAAGCTTCCTAGATCAAATGTCCCACCTACACATGATATGATACCACAAACACAAGAGGCATTTCTTAGTCAAGCACAGGAAGTTGTCCGCTATACCACCATCATTGATCATATGGACCAACATAGATCCATCTTAAACCCGTATCTATCAAGCACCGAGAGGGATCCAATTTCTTGAGGTGTATTTATTTTTTTAAATTTAAACTCAAGAAATTTGATCTCTCTTGATTGATAGATCTGGGTTTAAGTTTTAAGTTTTTATTTTATAAATGAACATCTATTTTTTAATTACTTTTCATAATATTTTATTTTATGAACCAACATGGATTTTTTTTTAAATACTTTCCATAATTTTTTATTTTATGAGCCGACATGAATTTTTTTAATTATTTTGTTAGTAACAAACGTTACATCACGTTGCAACATCTCCCCCATACTGGGCTGTAGAGCACCTCGTTTCACTCAGTGCAACCAGGTAGGGCCATCTTTCCCTGTTGGTGTACAACCATCACCTCCCAATTTTGCAATGCCATCTAGTAGTGGGGGTGAATAGACACATCACAAGACCATGAATGAGGCTCACGAGTGCATAACATGTGGCGGTTCTTGCTATGGTTGAGCGACATTAGATGTCTCCTTTACTAGGATATTTAGGTAGGTAAGTATATGGTTAATAATAATCTTGTTCAAACTATTTTTCCTTACTCTACACATATATATATTTTTAATATTTAAAATCTTTAAACTTGTAGTTTCTAGATGCCATTGTAGAGGGGAAAGGATTTGGCACTAGTGGTGGAGAGACCAATGTTCCACATTCTAAAGGGGTTTTTGGTGTGTTGGGTGTTGTTGTATCTTCAACGAAAATAAATCACATAAAGGTAACTATTTCAACATGTTAGCTTGTTAATACATGTTATTTCATTAATACATGTTAGATCATTAATGCTAGATGGTCTAATATTTACAATTTTTAAACTTCCAGCCACTAGAACCTTAATATCCTGGGAAACAAATTGATTCTAGTAAATTCCCAAATGTTAACCTTACTGGGTTTTTGAGTAAGGTAAGTATATTCTTAAAAGTAATCATGTTCAAATTTATTTTTCCTTAATTTGCACATGTATAGATTTTTAGCACTTACAATTTATAAACTTGCAAATGTTAGATTCCTCTGCAAAGGGGCAAGTATTTAGCACTAATGAATCCCCCCTTGGTGGAGAGACAATTAATATTGTTGTAACAATTCCAAATGTATGTTAGTTTGTTAATACATGTTATTTCATTGGTTCATTCATGTCTAACTACATCAAAACTTGGTGACTTCTTAAACTTGCAGATGCTAGATTCCTTTGCAAAGGGGTGGGGATTTGGCACTATTAAAGCCCCACTTGGTGGAGATAAATTTCACATCGAGGTGATAATTTCAACATGTTAGTTTTTTAATACATCTTAGTTCATTGGTTCATGCATGTATAACTATGTCAACGCTTGGTGAATTTTTAAACTTGTAGATGCTAGACACCTCTGCATGTGAAATTTAGTTCACACCAAAATATGATCAAGAAATTACACACTCTCACATAAGATCTCACACAACTAGTCAAGAACACTGAAATTCACTCACAATAATTGCACACTGAATTACTCAAATGAATAATATTACATCAGCCAACCTTGGGAAATTAAATGGCTTTCAATATATAACAATACATCATATATTCGAATGCATAAGGATTCCATTCCAATCCTCACAAAAGAAGACTTACTAAATTGATGCAAAACCCCCCTAGGTGGAAAGTGTGTTCTCCAAGTCACACCAAAGGCTCACGAATTTCTGATTTAGAGATAAGATAGTGATGTGTGATGAAAAAACATGCTAAATCCCAAAAATGGAAGGAAGAAACATCAAGGAGTGAAAGTGGTCCAAAAAACAGTTTCCCTAGTCAACTAGCTTTTCACCTTTCACCCAAAAGTAGTAAAAAGCAATAACGCGCCTTTCTCACCAGAATCTTATGCAGAATCACCAAAAATGCACCCAAGTGAATTAGGAATATTTTGGTCCACACCAGGAAGACTTGTGGTCCCCCAAAGATTCCTTGTGGTCCACACAATGAATCATATGCCAACTATCTAGTCTAATACTTAGGAATTAATCATAAAATGATTAATTAATGATACTAAGGTATTAAATGAAATGCATGCGAGTTTTAAATATTACAACACCCCCCCATAAGTCCGACTTTATGTGCTAAAAATCAGAAATAAAAAATACTAAGGGCCCAGTAACAATACACAGTCACCCTATACAATACTACCTGGTCCACAAAACAAGGAAAGAAGGAAAAACTCTTCCCTCAGAAATGGAAATCATCAAAATTGAAATATTGTTGATCAATCCTTCACTCCACCACATGTTCAACCATCCCAAGCAGTGATATTAGATAGCTGAAAGTCTTTTAAGTAAAATCTTTGGTGAAGATGTCTACAGTTTGCTCACCTGTTGGGCAATACTGCAAATCAATGATCTGATCATGCACTAAACTCCTGATGTAGTGAATATGGATCTCAATATGATTGGTCCTCTGTCTCTGTACTGGATCACTTGAGACCCTTATAGCAATCCGATTGTCATAAAAGAAGATAGTAGGAGTACTAAAGGCAATCTCAAACTCTGAAAGAATACCCTGCAACCACACATACCGAGTAGAAACATTCACTACTCCTTTGTACTCGTCCTCTGCTGAAGATAGTGCAATTGCACTATGTTTCTTGATAGAAAAAAAATAGGACCACCTCCAATAATGAATACAAATCCATATGTGGATTTTCTGTGAAGGCTATCACCATCACAATTTGAGTCAGTAAAACCAAGAAGATCTAGGCTAGAATCTGCAGCATAGTGAATCCCATCAGTATTGGTGCCTTGCACATAATGCAAGATTATTTTTGCAGACCTCTAATGGATCTCATGTGGCTTCTCCATGTATCTTGATTCCACACTCATAGCATATTCAATATCAGGTCGAGTATGAGTCGAGTATAACAAGCTTCCAACAAGCTTCCTATACAAGGTCATGCCAACCAAAGGTGTAGATTCTTCTTCTTCAAGTCTTACTCCTGAAAGGAAAGGAGGCTTTGAAGGCTTGAAATCAGCCATCTTGAAATTCTTTAGTAGGTTAGATGCATATTTGGACTGAGATACCTTAGTTCCATTCTCAGTTTGAGAAATCTCAAGCCCTAAAAACTGCTTAAGAATTGCCAAGTCACTCATGGAAAAAGCTTGATGCAAAGCAATCTTTAATGATGCTATTTGAACAATAGAGATACATGTGATTAGTAGATCATCAACATATAATACGATAATCATAATTGAACCATCAATCATATTCATGTAAACATTAGGATCATATTTTCATCTCACATAAGATTGTGACAAGAGAAAGCTGTCCATTTTGGCATACCAAGCCCTAGGGGATTGCTTAAGCCCATATAAGGACTTCCTCACCCTGCACACATAATTAGGATCATATGTATAGAATTCTGGCTACTGCATATAAATCTCCTCCTCAATATCCCCATGGAGGAATGCACTCTTGACATCCATGTGGTGAACCTCCTAGCGCTTGGATGCAAAAATTGCTAGAACTAGTCTTATCGAATCCTTCTGTGCAACTGGTACAAAAGTCTCATTGTATTCAAGGCCTTGGACTTGGGAGAAGCCCTTTTCCACCATCCTAGCCTTATATTTCACTTCTGTACCATTAGCTGCACACTTGGTTTTGTAGATCCACTTACACCTTACCAATTGTTACAAGGTAATTTTCCACCTTGTGAGCATCAACACTCTTTGGCATTCAGGATCCATTTCATTGACTCATATGCACTTTATGTCCTTCAGAAACACTTTTTACATATTTGTATTCATGTACACTAGCTGTTACATTTTAGCCGGCGTACCCGCGAGCTGCTCCACTATAGCCCGCAGGTGCCAAGTAAAATGGTAAAAGTCACTAGAAAATTACTATTTACTCCCAAAAAGCGGTCTTAGGGTGACCTTTGGTCCTCCATTTTCCCCGAAACGCCTCGATGTGTCCTTTCACTTACCTTTGGAAGGTTATATATTGAGCTCTTAAGGCATATGGAAGGGAGGATAAAGAGAGAGCAAGATAACTCTAGTGGATTTTTTCCGTGACTTGAGTCTACACTCATTGATCCTTGTTATTGTGAACTACTTATGTTCACCTACCCAACTCCTATCCTAGTTTGAGTTTTCCATTACATGGAGGATTGAAGTGGTGGAGGCACAAATGGAGAGATCCAGTTCTTGCTCAGATTGGTTGCCGACAAGAGGTCGTATATTGTACTTCTTGTTATTCATTAATGGAAATACTCATTTTATTATCCAATTGATATTGTGAATATTGTTTAATTACATTGGGTTATATTTGCTTATAATATCATGGAGCATGTTATTGATTATGCTAATATCTTTCACATGTTATATGCACTTGATTTTACTTGTTGTTGAGGCTAATCTGCAGGTTCAAGTGTAGAAGTTGAAAGCTCAACGGGGATCTACATCAAACATCCGGTTGAAGGTTGGTCTTTTCTCCATTATCTTAGCATTGTCAATTTTATAGCATTTCATTGGGAATTGAGTCATTTTTTGGTAGTCAGCTGTCTATTGTGGTTTTCCCCAAGCCATAAGAAGTTTTCTCCATAACACCAATTTTCTGCCTGGGGGGAGCTTGACTAGCTCCCATGTCTCATTATTTTGCAGTGAATGAAACTCCTCATCCATAGAATCTTGCAATATTGGGTCATGTGAGGCTTCCTCATATGTATGAAGATTAGAATCCACCATCATATAAAATCTCTTAGATAGGTAGGGGTCATTCACATTGAGAGTAGTCTCAAATTGTGATCTATTCCTCCTAGTATCCCTAGGATTTCCCACTAGTTCACCAACTGCTTGCAAAGTCTTAGCATCCCATTTAGGCCTTGTTGGTGAATTAGGATCTTCAATAAAATGGTCCTCATCATCAGAAATATAAGAATCAAAAAATTCAAAAGGATCATCACTTACTTCATCAGGTGGTGGTGTAGAGGTCTCTCCAATTTCAACATTCTGAGAGGGCTCTTCTTCGAATTGAACGCTTCTTTCAATCAAGGATTTTTGAGTGGCCATGTTTAGAAAATTGTAGCCCTTTGAGTCCTATGAATATACAACAAATACACATGGTTGGATTTGGGTATGCATAGCCCTTCTCCTCTCTAGTGGAATTCTAGCCCAAGCCTTGGAGCCAAAAATCCTGAAATGAGAAATATCAGGTTTGTGCCCAGTCCAAGCCTCAAAAGGAGTGATTCCTTTTAGTGATTTGTATGGGACCCTGTTCTGAATATATGTGGCACAATTTATTTTCCTCAACCCAAAGTCTTGGAGACAAAGACTTGGCCTCCAACATACATGTGTCCATCTCCTTAAGAGATTTGTTCTTCCTCTCAGCAACCCCATTCTGTTGAGGTGTATAAGGAAATGTGTTTTGCATCTGAATGCCTGAAGAGGCACAAAATTTATGAAGCTCATATTTGATGTACTCCCCACCATTATCATATCTGATAATATTGATATGTCTACTAGATTGGTTCTCAGCACAGGCCTTGAAAAGCTTGAACATACCAAAAACTTCAGACATTAACTTGATGAAATAGATCCAACAATACCTAGAAAAGTCATCTATGAAGGTGAGGATGTATTTAGCATGGTTCAAGGACTCATGGGGAAATGGACCTGATATATCACTGTGAATAAGCTCCAAGGGTGCATAGGTTCGCTCAGTTTTGGATCTCCCATACTTATGCTTAGGGTGTTTTCCTAAGATGCAACTTTGACAAACACCTTTGGAAAATCTGATATTGGGAAGCCCTATGACCATTTCTTTCTCATGGATTTGGGAAATATATCTATAGTTTAGGTGGCTAAATATTTCATGCCACAATTTACTTGACTCATTGGCATGGGTTAAAAGAGCATAAAGTGACGGGAATGGCATAAAGTGAGAAAAATTGTAGATTCTAGAGCTATGGTCAGCAATGCCTAATGCAACAATTCGGCCTGTTGACATTTCACATATCTCAACATCATTTGGGGTAAAGGTCACCTTTCTGGGTGAACCTATGTGGGTCATATGGTATACTGAAAAGAGTTTAGAAGAAAGTCCAGGAACATACAAGACATTATTGAATGAACCAAAATCGAGACCTATGCTTCCTTTGCCTTTGCTTGAAGTTTTAGAATTGTCACCCAACACAATATTTGGACCACATGAAGAGTCAAGAAAAGTAAAAAACTCACTTGTAGACACCATGTGTCTTGAAGCTCGAGAATCAATAATGAGTGAGGTAGGATTGGATGTGCTTTCCATCAGTGCATGCATTCTCTCCATATCTTCAAAATTTTGTCCTCCATCCTTCCTCCTTGTGCTCTCAGGAAGAGGAATGTTGGCTTTCTCCAGGAGTAGAGCCATTTGATGAATGGTTTTCTTAATGTAGGAGATTTCAGGATGAAATACCCTGCTGCAATAAGTACACTTTTCCTTCTCATTCTTCTTATTTGGATTCTTCTTTTAGTGGTAGGAGTCTTCAGGAACTTTTTGCTTGTCTTTCTTCTCACTAGTGGGCTTCTTGAAATTGCCCTTCTTCTTCCCTTTCGAACCCTTTGAATCTCCAAAATTTAGACAGTGGTATTTTGATGGACTTTTTATGGCTCCCATTAAGACCATCTTGTCTTGTTCTTGTGTAATAGAATCCATGAATTTTGAGAGTGTTGGGCTCTTCTAGTTTCAAAATGCCTTCCTTGTGGCATGGAAGGTCGAAACAAACACTGAATAATTTGGGCGAAGCTTGGAGAGAATGGACAAGATCAAATACTCATCCTTTTTATCAATTGCACATTGCTTCAATTGTAGAACAAGTGACTTGAATTTTGAGAAGAAATCCTGGAGGTTATTGAAATTTTGTGGACTTAATGAAACTAGTTCATTATCCAGTTGGTGGCCTCTTAATTCATCTGTCTTGATAAACAATTCTTGAATCTTGAGCCAAACTTCATTGGGAGATGTAATACCATCAAGATGGAATAGAATATCCTTGGATGTAGTGAGACACAACATACCATAGGATTCATCTCTTCGATTATGCCACTTTGATTTCTCAATTGCCGAGGTTGGCTCAGTCTCAATTTACATAGTCATCCTCCTCAACATGCTTTCCAGTCAAAATAATTGAATGGAGTGAGGATGATCTAATGTGACTGAACCATGGAAGCTTTGAAATAACTTTTGGAGTGATTTGGGTATACCCCTGGATGCTCAGTTGTGCCCTCTAGATGATTGAATGCACCCTGTGGATGAATTATTATGCCCTCCTTGAGACTGGTTGGATCCCGCAAGAAAACAGAAGGAGAAATGAATATCTTGATAGCTATGTTACCATGCAGAATTTAGTTCACAGCAATATCTTATCAATAAATTACACACTCTCACAAAACATCTCACACAACTAGTCAAGAACATTGAAATTCACTCACAATAATTGCACATTGAATTCCTCAAATGAATAATATTACATCATCCATCCTTGGGAAATTAAATGGATGTCAATATATAACAATACAAAGATATTCGAATGCATAAATATGCCATTCGAATTCTCACAAAAGCATACTTACTAAATTGATGCAAAACCCCCTTAGGTGGAAAGTGTGTTCTCCAAGTCACACCAAAGGCTCACGAATTTATGATTTAGTGATCAGATAGTGATGTGTGATGAAAAAAATCTAAATCCCCAAAATGGAAGGAATAAACATCAAGGAGTGAAAGTGGTCCAAAAAACAGTTTCCCTAGTCCACTAGCTTTTCACCTTTCACCCAAAAGTAGTAAAAAACAATAAAAAGAAGTAAAAAGTAGTAATGTGCCTTTCTCACTATAATCTTATCCAGAATCACCAGAAATGCGCTCAAGTGACTTAGGAATCTTGTGGTCCACACCAGGAAGACTTGTGGTCCCCCCAAAGATGCCTTGCGGTCCACACAATGACTCATATGCCAACTATTTATTCTAATACTTAGGAATTAATCATAAAATGATTAATTAATTCTACTAAGGTATTAAATGACATAGATGTGGGTTTTAAATATTCCAATACTACAAAGGGGCAAGGGTTTGGCACTCTAGTGATTCCCCCATGGTGGAGCTTGACATTTCAGACCGAGGTAACTATTTAAACATGTTAGTTTTTAATACATGTTATATCCTTGATTCGTGTGCATGTCTAACTACTACAACACTTTGTTACTATAGGTATCAACCGGAATCCAAGTACCACCGTTTTTGACAAGCCTTGGAGTTGACATATTTTTATCATAGTTTCAACTGATCTATAAACCCTTTTGCTTATACATAACCATGTATTAATATTTCTAATGTCCATATGTGGGTTTTAAGGCTCAAATTAAATTTATGTTACATGACTTAGTATTTCATTTGATTTTTGACTAACAATAGGGGAATTAGTGTACCGTGTATTTGCTTTGGATATTGACTTGTTTGTTAGGAAGAAAATACAAAATATTTCAGGGAGTTCCATAACAGTTCTAGATCCTCTACAGGTATATTGTGAAGGTCGCAGAACCTTTGTAGGAAGTTGTGGAAACTCTACAGGAAGTTGCAGAAACTATATAGGAAGCATCAGAACCTTTGTATGCAACTGCATAAACTATACAAGAAGCTACAAAACCTTTACAGGCAGTTGTAGAACCTGAACATCAGCTACATAACATTTTTCAAGATACATAACCTACGAGCTACAAATCCTCTATAGAACCAACAAGCTACGAAACCACCTACAAAACCTGCGAGCTATTGAACCTCCTACAAAACCTACGAGCTATGGAACCTACAGAGAACCTACCAGCTATGTGTTAGGATATTTCAATACTCCATCCTTATCCTACCTAGCATTATTTACTTTTCCTAGTTGTTGATAATGTCATTTTCCCCCTATTGGTGTGCAGATGTCATCTAGGATCCATCTACCACCTTTTGAGCCCTGCATGCATCATTTTAGGACCACTTCAGCTAGTTCCCTATTTTATAGGAACCTACTGAGTGTTATAGTGTAGTCCACTTGAGTTATCTGAATCTTGTGGGGGGTTAGAGCTCCATATGCCATTAATTGTGGCCTCATGCATCCTTTTCTGACTGGCATGCATTAAAAAATCACTATTGCACCCTCCTTAGTTAGTTAACTGAGTTGAGGTTCAGTTTAGTTGACTTTGAGTCTTCCGGAGCACTCCAGTGGTGACAATCCCTATACTAGAAAAAATGCGGTTCAAATTCTCTTGCATGATTCGAATTATATCCATTGCAACGCAATTGTTTATTATACTGATTATTGGAACATGTGACATTATTATTCTCCTATATGAGTTCTGCTGCATTATTATTCTTCTGCTCCATTTTACTGCAGTTTTCACTCTTATTCTTAATTTCTGCTCATTATTTCTTTGTGAGGTATCCATCATCTCTTATATCTGATGTGACATAGGATTTCACATGGTATCAGAGCAATTAGAGCGAATAGGTTGAGCAGCTGCTTTCAATAGTGCACCAGAAGCCTCTGGATTTCCACAGCAAATCCTGGTGCCATTGCATTGAATTCATTGGAGAAATCCAATGAGGTCTATCCAGGTGTGAAGGTTCCGGATAAAAGTGCATATTGTCCTAAAGTAGTGCTCAGTAGTAGTATACCTCCTTATTGATATTTTTTTGTATTTTATTCAAGTTTTTGAGTGCAGCAACAGTTACAGCAGTTGTAGCTGTTTTCTACAGTTGCAACAGTTTTCTGCAGTTGCAACAGTTTTTTCTGCAGTAGTAGTAGTTTCACCTTGTATTCGCTCTAGTAGTTGTAATGGAAAATTTGAACTCTCCTCTCTCTCCTAGAATCTTGACACCCTTCAATTATCTTGATTGGAGGGCTTATATGCAGATGGTATTGCGAAATAGATCATTGTACAGGGTGACAATGGGGAAGGATCCCGAACCACATTTAGCTATGGAGAAAACAAAGTATCTGAATAGATTGGATGAAGCATTTGGTTTTATGTGTATTCATATTTCCAGAGATCTACTCTTCCACATTGAAGGATTGAAGACTTCAAAATATTTATGGTTTAATTTAGAGACCGTCTTCGGAAAACAATATTATCTAAGAGGCCATATTCTGGAAAATGAGTTGATTTCTCTACAACCGAGCAGTTTCGAGACCATTCAACAATTCTTTTCAAAATTCAAATGTCTGGTTATGCAATGCAAGTAGTGTGGCATTAAGAAGAAGGATGAGAAGTTGGTGCTATCCATTTTGAGAAAGCTAGGTCTTGAGTTCTCCATCTTTGTCTCTACTTTCCATTCTGGGCGAATGTCAATCCTTGGTTGGAATATTCCCTCCTTATATTTTTTCATCGAATCTCTCATCCAAGAACAAGACAAGTTGATCCATATGGGTGCCTTGAAGGCCTCCAAAGATCAAGCTCTTATGGTTGGAGAATAAAAATGTGTGAATGGGAAATGGAGGCACAAAGGAAAGGACAAGAGGCCATCTGAACCCAAACTGAATGCCAATTCAATTCCATCAGAAGGATCCTCCATCTCTAAAAAGGAAAAACATAATGGATTTGAGAAATACAAGTGTTCCTATTGCAAGAAAGGAAACCACCCCGAGAGATACTGCATGTAGAAGAATATAGATCAATTGACCAAGCTTCTTGAACATCACAACATTTCACTCCCAAAAGGTGCAACAGAGACTGATTCTAGAAGTGAGTCTGATGGTCATGAGAGATGCCATGCACTGAAGGCTGTATTTTCGAAATCACAATCCCTCCTAATAGATTCAAGAGCCTCCAACCACATGGTTTCCTCCAGAGAATCATTTTCTTCTCTAGATCTCAAATATGGTCTGACTATTCACATGGGAGACAACTCTCAGATCTTTGTTGAAGGGATGGTCACAGTACATATGGAGCATGGAAAGTTCAAGAATGTTCTATTTATGCCTTCTTTGTCGATTTTTTTTTTTGTATATCAGATGACTCACATAGGTTCACCGAGGAAATTGGTATTTGGTCTTGACAGAGTAGATCTCCATTGGAAAGATTATAGTGAATGGGTTTGTAAAGCATGCCTCCAAGGCATATGAATTCTCACATTTTTTCCATACTCTCTGCCTACCCCATCAGAATCTGATGAAGATTAGAGTGATACCTCTTCTAATGAAGATGAGGATCAAGATCTTGATGTTGAGAATAAAGTTCAAGGAGGTTCAGATTCAGATCTAGATCCAACACATGTTCCCGATCCATGGTCAAGGCCAATATGGGCTCACAAAGTCCTTGTAGCTGGTGGGAACACAATTGGGGATCCATATGACCATCGAACCATCAGATCTCAATATCATGCAAAACTTGCACTATGTCATGCAGATCCACTTCTCTCAGAGAGGTGTTGGATGATGGTGGGGTTTGATCCACAATCTCTTGGAGAGACTTTCCATTAGGTATCTACAACCAAGAAACACTCTCGGTTGCTTGAAAAAAGGTACTCAAAGATTCATGATTTGGACCACAATGAGCCATTCGCTCCAATAGCAAGAAGGGTTACTGAAAGAATTCTTTTGGAAAATACAACTTCTACATAGTGGGAGGCACATCAGAGGAGCATATCCAACTCTAGCACCTGCATTTCTATCCTACAGAGGAGCAACTTGCCAATATTTTTGCAAATGCTTTCACTGAGGAAATTTTTTTCCTTCTCTACTTAATATGAAGGTTCTTTGAGTTTCCTACTGCTGTTCTTTTTGCGAAGGGGTATTTTTACCATGAGGTTTTTCCCCATTTCCTTGGTTCATGGACAATTCTTTTTATCATTTATTTGATTGTATGGGTGACCTTTGGTCTTATTAACCAGGGCCCAGGATGAAAAAGTATGGATTAAGGGGGGTGTTAGGATATTTCAATACTCCATCCTTGTCTTACCTCACATTATTTATTTTTCTTAGTTGTTGATGATGTCATTTCCCCCCTAGTGGTGTGCATATGTCATACAGGATCCATCTACCACCTTTTTATCCCCGCATGCATCATTTTAGGAACCTATTGAGTGTTTTGGTGCAATCCACCTGAGTTATCTGACCCTTGTGGGGGGTTAGAGCACTGGATGGAACTGACTGTGGCCTCATCCGCCCTTTTCTGACTAGAAGGCATGATAGACTCATTATTTCTCCCTCCTTAGTTAACTAATTGTGACTTCGGTTAACTGAGTTTAGGTTCAATTCAGTTGAATTTGAGTCTTCCGGAGCACTCCAGTGGTGATAATCCCTATGCTAGACCAACTGAGGTTCGAATTCTCCTGCATGATTCGAATTCTCTCCATTGTAACATAATTTTTTATTATACCTATTATTGGAACATGTGACATTATTCTTTTCCTATCTGAGTTATGTTGCATTATTATTCTTCTGCTCCATTTTACTGCAATTTTCACTCTTATTCTAATTTTCTGCTCATTCTTTCTTTGTGAGGTATCCATCAGCTCTTATATTTGGTGTGACATAGAATTTCACACTTAGGAACATCCTATAGAACCTACTAAATATATGGATCCTCTATAGAACCTTCAGAAGCTAGAGAAGTCAATAATTCAATTTTACCTTCAACTACCAACTTTGGAAAAATATATTCATTAGGGGTAATGGATTTTTGAAAATCCATTATTTCTATCATTATTATATGTCTCAAATCACAATGTTAAATTATTTGAAAATTAAAGGTAGTAAATGGAGGTGGATATGAGTGGATATATGGATAATCCACAAATATTTGAAGATCTCCATCAAATATATGATGGACCTAAGGAATAAAAACATGTTAGGAGACATTTTGGAGGAGTTTTGACTATTTTATTATGGCATCTATCCCTAAATTCGAATTTGACTTCAAAGTTATCCTAAATAGCATATAGTTAGCAAAAATTTTGGAATTAGTTTTGAAATCGAAATTATTCGGAATTTGTTGAGAATATTTTGTATCTTCATTTATTATTTGTTATGGAAAATTCATGTATAAATAAGAGTTCATTGTCCATTCAAATATTGGGAGGACTCTTAGAGAAAGAGTCCAAATAATGATGGAATAAAGCTATAATTTCATCTTGATTCAATATAGATCTTAGTTTTATAATTTCTTTTGCAATATTATTTTATTTAGTTTATATTGATGTAGTTGTACTTCATTTCTTAGTTTTCATTTCTTGTGGTGTGTGAAGTTTATTTTTGCAATTTGATTTCAATGCATAGATAGAGATTTAAATGTTTATTTTATAATCACTGAGCTTAATGCAATGGCCATATTCACTTCTTTGGATTATAAACAGTAACTTTTATTTGGCAAGGATAGCTTTTATATTTCATTTCTGCAATTTACTTTTTTGTCAAGTATGGTGTAACTTAGTTTATAATTTATTTTTCCTGCATAGTGTGATTTAGTTTTAGAATTTATTTTTTTCACATAGTGTGATTTAGTTTTAGAATTTACTTTTCCACATAGTGTGAACGTATTTTTGTAATTTACTTTCCAGTAGATTGTGAATTAGTTTTATCCCTTTCTTTCAGGCAAAGTGTGATTTTTAGTTTAAGTATTTACTTTCCAGCATGGTGTGAATTTAATTTCCTGTGTAAGAGGATGTTGTGGCTTGCACATACAATGAACGGTAACTCACAAGTTTCCAATGAACCCCAGGTTGACAATTAATGTATGGAATTTTTTCTTATCCTCTAAGAAATTAGAAGGTAATAAAAAACCCGTAATTTTGGTGTTGTTGTCCGGGATTTACCAAAGGTGCAATTGAATTTTGCATTGGTTCTAGGAAGAATTCATAGGTTAAAATTGATAGTTTTGCTCATTAGTTTTGTGATGTTATTTTTATGAAATAATTTCATTCATTTCATTACATTAGTTTTATGACACCTTTTATTTTCATGAATAAAAATAAATACTTGGAGAGGATAATTATGTGGTGCAGTAAGAACCACCCATATTACTAATTTGTCTTTGACATGAATCTTGGAAAGGGGACATTTTTAGTTTGGGGGAGGTGATAGGATTTGGATTTGGCATATTTTTATTATCATTTCACCTTATATATAAAACCTTTTGCTTATCCATAACCCTGTATTAATCATTCTAATGTTCATATGTCGGTTTTAAGGCTCAAAGTATTTTTATGTTACATGACATAGTATTTAGTTTTATTTTTGACTAACAATAGGGGAATTAGTGTACTATGTATTTTATTTGGATATTGACTCATTTGTTAGGAATAAACTACAAAATATTTGAGGAAGTTTTGTAGCAGCTGTAGATCCTATACATGTATATTGTGAAGGTTGCGGAACCTTTGTAGGAAACTGCAGAAACTCCACAGGAAGCTGTAAAACCTTTGTATGCAGCTGCAGAAACTTGACATGAATCTACATAACCTTTACTGGAAACTACATAAGTTGTATAGGTTCCCTAGCTACAGAAGGATTCAAGCTAGGGAACCTCTACAGAACCTACCAACCGTGGAACCTCCTATAGAAAACCTTCCAAAGCTATAGATCCTCTACAAGACCTACAAAAGCTACATAAAGTCAATAATTCAAGTTTACCTTCAACCACCAACTTTGGAAAAAGTATTCATTAGGGGTAATGGATTTTATAAATCCATTATTTCTATCATTCTTATATGTCTCAAAATGTGATGTTAAATTATTTGAAAATTAAAGGTGGTAAATCGAGGTGTATATAAGTTCATATTTGGATTATCCACAAATATTTGAAGATATCCATCATATATATGATGGACCTAAGAAGTGAAAATATGTTAGGCAACATTTAGAAGGAGTTTTGACTATTTTATTATAGCCTCTATCCCTAAATTCAAATTTGACTTCAAAGGTATCCTAAATAGCATGTAGTTAGCCAAGATTTTGGAATTGGTTTTGAATTAGATTTGAAATCCAAATTTATAGGAATTTGTTGAGGATATTTTGGATCTTCATTTATTATTTGTTATGGAAAACTCATGTATAAATAAGATCCCATTCTCCAATCAAAGGGGAGGACTCTTAGAGCAATAGTCCAAATAATGATGGAATAAAGCTATACTTTCATCTTGATTCAATATAGATCTTAGTTATATAATTTATTTTGAAATATGATTTTATTGATTTTATGTTGATGTAATTGTGGTTCATTGCTTGGTTTTCATTTTTTTATGATGTGTGAAGTTTATTTCTTCAACTTTATTTCAATGCATAGATAGAGATTTAAATATTTATTTACAATCATTGAGCTTAATCAAATGACCATATTCACTTCTTTGGATTATAAACAGTGACTTGTATCTGACAATGATATCTTTTATATCTCATTTTTGCAATTTACTTTTCTGTCAAGTGCGGTGTAACTTAGTTTTAGAATTTATTTTTCTCGCACAATGTGATTTAGTTTAGAATTTATTTTTCCCACATAGTGTGATTTAGTTTTAGAATTTACTTTTACACATAACCTAGTTTTAGAATTTACTTTCCAGCAGATTGTGAATTAGTTTTAGCCTTTAATTTCAAGTAAAGTGGGAATTTAGTTTTAGCATTTACTTTCTAGCATGGTGTGAATTTACTTTACTGTCATGTGATTTACTGTTAATATTTGGTTGAGCTTTGGTCTTTAATATTTTTGGATTCAGAAACTTAAAACAATGATACAATTCAATCACATGAAATTGATACAACCATAACACAAGATATACCTTGAGGAAAATCCTCAAAACTATGAGAACAAAAAACCCCAAAACTCTTCTCGATATAATATAATGGATAACATAGAATGTATTTTTTTTACAACATAGAAGATTGATTTCAGAAGATAAGAGATCACCAAACATTCTTGGTAAATATACATAAGCAATAGATAAGAGAGATCAATCGGATGTGTTTTCCAATGTGCCCAACGCATCGATAATAAGAAAGAACAATAATATGCACAAAGAGATGCACCTTGCCTTTAAGGGAGAAGAGAATTCGCTTCACATTGAATTCAACAATCTCATATAACATATTTATACATTATTATCATGCATCGACTTCTTCTAACTTTAGGATGAACTTGCCCTCATACTGGATGTATCAATCTTGGATGAAGAAGTGGGCCCCACTTCTCATGCAGTGATTTATCTCACTGAAATGTCTCTTAGGATGAAATTGCCTCTTAACTGAAATATTGCACACTTAGTTAGGAAGATAAATTAAGTGTCATCATGTAATTTTCACAACTCAAGTGTCATCTTTTAAATTAACATAAGTATCGTCATGCAATAACACTTAGTTAACTAGATCTTCTTTGTTCTCACTTAGTTAACTCTCTTTAACTAATTATTTCTTGATCATCACTATAGTGATCAATTCAAGTTCTCCTTGATTTAATGAAGTGTCGCCTTTTAGTTTAACTAAAATGAAACCACTTTCGTTAACTAGTCCTTCTTATTTAACACTTAGTTAACTATTATTAATTGAAATCATGTTGATTGATTTACTTGTAGTGACCATTGTGACTTCTTTAGCTAACTGAGGCATACATTATGTCTTTAACTGAAGCTTGACAATTCGAGTACACTTAGTCATCTTCTAATCGATTCGAATTCTCTTTTTCTCTATGCATTTATCTTTATCTCTTTATATTTTACTGCATGGTCAATATTTGCTAACTTTAATTATCCATCACATTACATTATACTAAGAAGAATTATCAGATGCTGTGATCATATTATATTATTCCGGACCAAATGATCATATGCTAAAGTAATTCACTTTAGAGGTGATCATTCTCTAAAGGAGACTTAATATCAATATGGTGATCATGGTTAATAATATACCACACAACATTGAATGCTTTTAACAAGTAAAGAATTTCCTTTATACGAAAGGTCCACCTCTATAAGGGAGGTCCATCCCATGGATACCTTTATACGAAAGGTTCACATGAGAATCATTACTTGACACACAAGTCCGGAGCCTTGTCCAACAAGGCTTTGCAATATTATTACTTTGATCATTTACCTCTATATGGGAGGAATAAACTTTACACGGAAGGAAATAAAAGTGCTCACCTCTACAGGAGGATCAATCTTGGATGCACAAGATTGGTTTTGAGAATGTCTCCCGATGTTATAAATTTAACACTCTCTCTTAGTGAGGGAGGAATTCTCTGCCATACCAACCTTGTCTCGGAAGTACCTAAACTTTTTCACTGACAGAGGATTTGTTAACACATATGCAATCTGCT
Source organism: Larix kaempferi (assembly GCA_027924585.1). NCBI lineage: Eukaryota > Viridiplantae > Streptophyta > Pinopsida > Pinales > Pinaceae > Larix > Larix kaempferi. The sequence continues at coordinate 2,158,094 of BSBM01000765.1, read as the reverse complement.
CATCACTAGCAATGTACTGAAGTTTCATTGTAACTTTCTGGACCATGTCTCGGATGAAGTGGTATTTCATTTCAATGTGCCTCAACTTGTCATGAAACAATGGGTTTTCAGAAAGCTTGATGCAACTCTGATTGTCACGCCTAATAGTTATAGGCTCAAGCTTTTCACTAAACAACCCTGCAAGTATATTTATGAGCCACACTGCTTCTTGGCAGGAAACACTAGTGGCTATGTATTCTACTTCTGTAGTGCTATGGCCTATGGATCCATGATTCCTGTTGGACCAACATATCATAGTTGATATTAGGCTATAATAGTATCCAGATGTATTGTTACGTTCCACAATGCTTCCTCCCCAACCTGAGTCTGTATAACCAAGTAACATGACTCCTCCACTAGAGGCATCTTTGAGTCCATATGAAATTGTACCTTGAAGGTACCTAAGCACATGCTTCGGAGCTATCCAGTGTCCGTGTCTCGCATCAGACATAAAATAACTCAAAATACTCATGACATAACATACATCATGCCTCAAATGTATGAAGTACATTAGAGATCCTATATGATGTCTATACAAAGTGGGATCTATTGGATCTGATCTAGATTCTGACTCATGTAGTTTCCTCAAATTGGAAACCATTGATGTATTCATAAATGTTGATGTAATTGTAACTTCATAATGTATTTCACATATATGTATATTGTATTCCTATAGAGATGTTATTATTCCTCTATACGGAAGTGTTTGTATTCCTATAGAGATGTTATTATTCCTCTATATGGAAGTGTCGTCATGTATATTGTAAGTGTCGTAACTTATACTTGATGGGTTATTAGACCACCTTGTTGGGGTCGGCCTTGTATAAGTCATGTGGGTTAAAGGGTTATTAGCCACCCTATTGGGGGTCGGGCCTGTCAGCATTATGTTAAGTGGTTAAGTTAAGGCTGACCTACTAAGGTTATTAGGCAAGTCAAGTCAAGTATAAATAGAGTGCGGGAGACACTCTATTTGATCATTCACTTCTCACTCATACACTCATTGGAGAGTGGCGCACTAGTGGAGGAGGAGAAGCAACTGCTAGGAGAAGACTATATCTTGTACTTGGGTTGTATCATTTCTCTATCTATCTCTGAGGAAGTTGCGAGGTTTTTCACCTTCTTGGTTTTTCCCAGTGAAACTCTGTGTCTCTTGTGTGCTTGCATTATTGTGTCCATGATTGATATGTTGTAGATATGCTGTACATGTTATTCTCTCAGTTAAGATCCTATATCAGATTTAAATTTCTGAAAAACTAACATGGTATCAGAGCTAGCCTGAAAGAAGGCATGGTATGGCATTTATGACACTTGTTGCACTTGCGAAGCTAGGGCTTGATATAGCAAAAACCATTGATCCTAGAAATTTCTCTATAAATTCATTTTGGAAAAGTTTCAGGATCTGAAACTCTTACAGGTCAAAGATAATATCCCCATGTACCTTGTGTCCGAAGGAGAGCCTCTAAGTCATTGTACTTTCAGATTTATGATCTGTACAATGTAGGGTTTTTGCCTCTTCCAGATCTGAGTCATAAACAGGTGACCTAGGAAAAAAGGTCACAACTTGGTCTAGGAAGCTCCAAATGAAATTTAGTAAAATGCGGCAGGTAGGGAACGGAATTTAATTTCATAGGTATGATTTTTAGAGGTCAAAATTGAACCAGTGACACGTGGCACTCCGTACAAGTTCGCTCTCCTGTTTTATCCCATAAATAGGTCATGTTGCGACACTTGGAATAACTCTCTCTCAAAGAATCCATTTGAGGTCATACCTATGGGGTTGGAAATATAACAGGTCATGCTACCATAGGAAGAATTTTTGGACCCTGTAGATCTGAAATTTCAGAGTTACACTAGAAACAATCAGGTGCATATTTATGTCAAAACAGAATTGGATTTTGAGCACCTTCATTCATGGCTCCGGGAATTTAGGGTTTCGGAGAAAGTTGGAATTTTTGTAATCAGAGACCACGGCTGGATGCTACTCATCAAAATCAAAATTTAAAGACCAAAATTGAATTTTTTGGTTGGGCAGAAGGTTGAGCTTGATCAAACCCTACTTCGGGACTTTGATCAGAAAGGTGAAAAATTAGGGTGTCTACAAAAATGGCAATTTTTGAAATCTATGATCATAGCTAGAAGCTCCTTGGAAAAATCAAAGTTTAGAGCTTTGGATCAAACTATTTGGTTGGGTGAAGCTCTAGGAAACTCAATTCCTAATTCAGGGTCCTCCCTAGTGAATCCAGAAGATTGAAAAACAAATTTGAGGGGTGAAACTTTGCAGTTTTCAAATTCTGAGTATACCAGGTTGATCATCTCATCAAGGTACATCTTTCTATCCTTTTAGAAGTTTGAAATTCAAAGTTTGAATTTTTAGGGTTTCCCTGACAAACCCTAATCCAACTCCAGATCTAGTTTCTGCAAATCAAGTGGATTGGGTTAATCATAGAAGAGAATGGATTGGTCTCCTGCATAAGTGAAGAAGTTCCTGTTTCAGAGGGAGATGAGGCTAAGGCCTTACATAAGAAGATTACAAGCAATCTCGACAGGTATGACTTATCCAGGTATGTTTCGAGATCTGTTCATGATTAAGTTTATGGTATGTTTGTATTCATTAAGGTTAGTACAATCTTGATTAAATTTAGACTTGTCGTATCACCTTAATAAAATTATGAATGCAAGGGTTTTGACACTTATGATTGTACTAATGCATTGTGGTGTTGTATGAGGTTGATGTTGTCCGCTAACATGAAAGGTACATCAAGAAAGACAAATCATGTTCTAGTTCAAGAACATATGACCATGGTGACATGAAGACAAAGATTCATCCATTGTCATGGATCACATAGAAGCTCTACTTACGAGGTATGTATAATTTGGTTCTACAATGCTTAACCTATGAGATATGTAGGTTACTAGCACAAGTCATTGAAGAGAACAAGAAGACATTGCTAGACATAAATAGCAAATATGATAACCAGGTATGTTTTTCCTATATCAAGTTAGAATCCTACCTTGTGTTAGGATCTTATACTGTTGTATGGTTGATAATGATAATTCATGAAGTTAGAAATGTAAGCAATCAAGGGTTTATGCATATTATGTCTCTTACCTTGATTGATGATATGATTAACCAGGAAAGTCCTTTGGTCAAATAAAGAATATGCATGAGTAAAAGAAGTATTCCCTGAAACCTTGAATACTAATGTTTATTATCTATGTTTGAAATGATCATGACTATACATGTTTAAGATTATTGTGATTATACTAATGAATGTATGCATGAGACCTCGAGGATAACACAATGATGATACTAGTAAGTATGCATAAGTGATCGAGGATGGATATAAGTTCAAAGACAGGTAATCGAGGAAGCAAAGATTGAGAGGGAGCACATTCCAGCAGTTCTTGCAAGGAAGAAAATATTGAGAGGGAGTCCACCCTACAACCAAACAAAGATAAGTATTTGAATTGTCATTTCTTGCATATTTGTTTGTTTAAATAATATTGTTCAATGATGTATATGCTTATGTTCCTAGACTTAGGGTGTGTATATGCATATTAGAATAATTGCATTAGTGAACAGTATACTACTAATATGCATGTGATGGGTAAGTGGCCTATGGCACTATACAACATTCCATTGCTACTTATCTAGAATGAAACCTCTTTGTTGACATGTTGGGAGTTGTGCACACTCTTAACAAATTTCTGGTAGAGATTGGAAGGCATCTAGAAAGTTGTGAGATATGGATAAATGTTGTATTGAAGCATTGGCTAAAATAATTGTATGACTGTATGACATTTTTCTTTATGTGTAAGAATTTGTTCTGAAAACTATGAGATGTTTCTAATCATGTAGTTTAACTTATTTTTGTAGGAAAGATTGTATACGAGTACCTACAAAAGAAGGACTACAACATTTGTTCAACAACAAATCTATCTATTGAAGAATCTGAAGTTCCCAGGATCTGGGATGAAGTAATGATGCCATGATCCGTCGATCATGAAGAATGATGTTTGGGATGTGGTCCCAATACCATAAGGGAAGTTTGTTATGACTTTCAAGTGAATTTATAAGATCAAGCATGCTACAGATGGAAACATAGAGAAATATAAAGCAAGTGATGAAATGGAAGATAAACCAGATGGATGTCAAGACAGCCTTCTTGAATGGTGTAGTCGAGGAGGAGGTGTATGTGGAGTAGCCACTTGGTTTTGAGACACATGATAGAGAGTCATATGTGTACAGGTTGAAGAAATCCTTGTATGGCTTGAAGCAAGCTCCTAGGACTTGGTATGGTAGGATAGACAACTTTTTATCCAGTTTGGGCTTTACCAAGAGTAAAGCGGATTCCAACCTTTACTACAAGGTTGAGGAAGGCAATCTAGTGATACTACTTTTGTATGATGACCTGTTTGCTACAGGTGATGATGGATTGATTGCCGATACCAAGAGGAATCTTGCTGCGGATTTTGAGATGAAGGACTTGGGATGATGCACTACTTTCTAGGCATGGAGGTGTGGCAGAGTGCAGATGGGATCTTCCTTGGACAAGGAAAGTATGCAGTAGAGATCCTGAAGAGGTTCGGGATGATGGATTGCAAGGCCATGGCCACACCTATGGCATCGAACCTGAAGCTTCTATGTGATGCTTCATCTGAGTTGGTTGATGTCACTATGTATCGTCAGATGATTGGGTCCTTGATGTACCTGACGAACACGAGACCATATATTTTCTTTGCGGTGAACACATTGAGCCAGTTACTGATGGATCTGAGAGTTGTTCACCTGGTTGCTGTAAAGCATATTTTGAGGTACTCGAAGGGTACAATTGATTATGGGATCAAGTATGATGCGAATCAAAAGTTTAACCTACAGGGTTATTTTGATTCGGACTGGGCAGGTAGTGCTGCAGATAGGAAGAGTACTTCTGGGTGCTGCTTTAGTATGGGATCAGGTGTGATCTATTGGTTTAGCAGGAAGCAGTCTTGCGTAGCACTGAGTACAGCCGAAGCAGAGATTGTTGCAACTTGTTCGGCTAGTTGTGAGGCAATGTGGATTCGAAAGCTACTGTTTGAGTTATTTGATCTCCCGTTGGAGGCTACTGGTATCTTTTGTTACAACTAGAGTTGTGTGAAGCTGTCTAAGAATCCGGTGTTCCATGATAGGTCGAAGCACATTGAGATAAAATATCACTATATTAGGGATATGGTGCAAAGAGGAGCAGTGAAGCTCATGTATGTTGCGACGGATGAGCAGGTTGTAGATGTGCTGACAAAACCACTAGCCAGAGTGAAGTTTGACTACTTCAGAGAGAGGCTTGGTGTTCTTCAGATTGATGACACTTCGAGGAAGAAGTGATGGACACATTTGCAGGAGCCATTCCAAACATGGTGAGAGGAGGATCCTTCCCATGGCTATGGATATAAGCGTTTTATGATGAGCATCAGGATGATGCTCCAGTTACTACTTGTTATATGCATAATGTTGGATGCTTGTTATGATCAGTTGTATCATATATATGTATATGCATCACGTTGGATGCTTGATATGATCAGTTGGATCATGTATTTATGTATGCATCATATTGGATGCTTGATATGATCAATTGGATCATGGATTTGTATATGTATCAGGTGGATACATTGTATGATCAGGTAGATCATGTATGATGATATGTATCAGGTGGATACATTGTATGATCAGGTAGATCATGTATGATGATATGTATCGGGTGGATACATTGTATGATCAGGTAGATCATGTATGATGACATGTATCAGGTAGATACTTGGTATGCATTAGGTGGATGCATTGTATCATCAGGATGATCATGGATGATGAGCTTCAGGATGTTGCTCCAGATGATATGCATTAGGATGATGCTATGATGATCATGGATGATGAGCTTCAGGATGTTGCTTCAGATGATATGCATTAGGATGATGCTATGATGATGATTAGGTTGATCATGTGATGGTGTACATCATGATGATGTATGGTGAGAATCAGGTTGATACTTTGTGGCCGTGGATAGGTTGTGCAAGGGTAGCATGTAATACATCCTGGAGATCTGGACAAGTTGTGCTAGTCACGTAAAAGGACTTAGATGCTCTTTAGAGATCTTGCTTGACAAGACACTCTTTTAAGGTTTTGCTAGACCACATGTAAAACATCCTGGAGATCTGGACAGGTTGTGCTAGTCATGTAAAAGGCCTCAGATGCGCTTGATAGATCTTGCTTGGAAAGACACTCTTTTAAGGTTTTGTGGGGACCACATGTAATAAGTCCTGGAGATTTGGACAGGTTGTGCTAGTCACGTAAAAGTCCTTAGATGCCCTTTAGAGATATTTCTTGGAAATACACTCTTTTAAGGTTTTGTGGTAGGGGGTCACATGTAATACATCCTGGAGATTTGGATAGGTTGTGCTAGTCACATAAAAGGCCTCAGATGATCTTTAGAGTTCTTGCTAGTCAAGACACTCTTTTAGGGTTTTGTGATAGTCACATGTAAGTGGACCTGGGAGATCTTGTTGGTTTTGCTTCGACACATAAAGGATCCTGGGATACTCTTTCGAGGCATTGTGACGCACGTAATAAGTCCTGAGGATTCCATAGTATGGCAAGTAATGATGAATACCTGCAGGTGGTGGGCCTACATCCAGCATGAAAAAGGGTTGGCTCTGTAGAACTTCCTATGACGAGTAGATTTGAGATTGATTGAGATAACAACAGTAGTGACGATGATGATGATTCGAGGACGATGATTCGATGATGATGATCCAGCGAAGAATATTTGTGCTAGCAGATCTATGTCGAGAAATACCTTCCTAGTTAAGAGGGAGTGTTGATGTAATTGTAACTTTGGAATGCATTTCACATATATGTATATTGTATTCCTATAGAGATGTTATTATTCCTCTATACGGAAGTGTTTGTATTCCTATAGAGATGTTATTATTCCTCTATACGGAAGTGTCATCATGTATATTGTAAGTGTCATAACTTATACTTGATGGGTTATTAGACCACCTTGTTGGGGTCGGCCCTATATAAGTCATGTGGGTTAAAGGGTTATTAGACCACCCTATTGGGGATCGGCCCTGTCAGCATTATGTTAAGTGGTTAAGTTAAGGCCGACCTAGTAAGGTTATTAGGCAATTCAAGTCAAGTATAAATAGAGTGTGGGAGACACTCTATTTGATCATTCACTTCTCACTCATACACTCATTGGAGAGTGGCACACTAGTGGAGGAGGAGAAGTAGTTTCTAGGAGAAGACTATCTCTTGTACTTGGTTTGTATCATTGCTCTATCTATCTCTAAGGAAGTTGCGGGGTTTTTCACCTTCTTGGTTTTCCCCAGTGAAACTCTGTGTCTCTTGTGTGCTTGCATTATTGTGTCCATGATTGATATGCTGTAGATATTTTGTAGATATTCTGTACATGTTATTCTCTCAATTAAGATCCTATATTAGATTGACATTTATGAAAAACTAACAATAGATTTGCTATTCTCTCAGTTAATTCAGTTCCTGAAGGTAGCTATCAATTATGGAGTACCAAGCCTTGGGGGATTTCTTAATCCCATATAGATATTTCTTTAGCTTGCAAACATGGGACTCCTTCCCATGCACCACAAATAGTTTAGGCTGTTGAATATCAATTTCTTCCTCAACCTCATGATTGAGGAATTCCATATTCACATCCATCTCGTTAAGTTTCCATCCTAGAACAGATGCAAGTGAAATCATTGCTCGGATTATGGTGTACCTTGCCATAGGGGCAAAGGTCTCATCATAACCGATGCCTTATTTATGAGAGAAACCTCTCGCAACAAATCATCCTTTATAATTCTCAATGCTACCCTCTGCAGCATGCTTTATCTTGTAAAGCCATCTAGAAGTCACAATGGACTTCCCATCAGTTTTGGGAACAACCTCCCAAACATCATTCTTCATTATAGAGTTATACTCTTCTATCATTGCATATTTCCAAACTTGATTCTTTGCATATTCTTCATATGACGATGTTTCTGAATCACTGATGTGACTCATTAGTGTAACATACCATAAATATCTATTAGGTTTCAGGTCACCTCGAAAGACTATCTGCAGATCTCCCAGGGCACCGAATTACATGTCCTCCCAGAGCAAAACCTCGAAAGAGAATTTGCCAGATGTCCCAGGGCACCGATATTACATGCCATAGGCAAAACCTCGAAAGACCATCTGTAAATCTCCCAGGGCACCGAATTACATGCTCATTTGCACAACTTGATCCACGGCCACAGAGTATCAACCTGATACTCACCATACATCATCCTGATGTATCCATGATCATCCTGATCATCACTGCAACGTCCTGCTGCATGTCATCTGGAGCAACATCCTGAAGCTCGTCATCTATGATCATCCTGATCATCACTGCAACGTCCTGCTGCATGTCATCTGGAGAAACATCCTGAAGCTCATCATCTATGATCATCCTGATCATCACTGCAAGATCCTGCTGCATGTCATCTAGAGAAACATCCTGAAGCTCATCATCTATGATCATCCTGATCATCAATGCAACATCCTGCTGCATGTCATCTAGAGCAACATCCTGAAGCTCATCATCTATGATCATCCTGATCATCACTGCAAGATCCTGCTGCATGTCATCTAGAGCAACATCCTGAAGCTCATCATCTATGATCATCCTGATCATCAATGCAACATCCTGCTGCATGTCATCTAGAGCAACATCCTGAAGCTCATCATCTATGATCATCTTGATCATCACTGCAAGATCCTGCTGCATGTCATCTAGAGCAACATCTTGAAGCTCATCATCTATGATCATCCTTATCATCAATGCAACATCCTGCTGCATGTCATCTAGAGCAACATCCTGAAGCTCATCATCTATGATCATCCTGATCATCAATGCATCTACCTGATGCATACCAAGTATCTCCCTGATACATATCATCATACATGATCCTCCTGATCATCAATGTATCCACCTGATACAAATACAAATACATGATACATATCACCATACATGATCCACCTGATCATACAATGTATCCACCTGATACATATACAGATACATGGTCCAAGCATCCAACATGATGCATATACATACACATGATCCAACTGATCATATCCAACATCCAACATGATGCGTACATACATACATAAAAATGATCCAACTGATCATATCAAGCAGAGACCAGAACATCATCCTGATGTGCATCATCCAGCACTTACATCCACAGCCATGTGAAGGATCCTCCTTCCAACATGCTTGGAATGGCTTCAGCAAATGTGTCCATCACTTCTTCCTCGAAGTGTCCTCGATCTGAAGAACGCCAAGCCTCTCTCTGAAGTACTCGAACTTCACTCTGGCTAGTGGCTTCGTCAGCACATCTACAATCTGCTCGTCCGTCGCAACATACAGGAGCTTCACAGCTCCTCTCTGCACCATATCCCTGATATAGTGATATTTGATCTCTATGTGTTTTGACCTGTCATGAAACACTGGGTTCTCGGACAGCTTCACACAACTCTGGTTATCATAGAAGATACCAGTAGCCTCCAATGGGAGATCAAATAACTCAGACAGTAGCTTCTGTAGCCATACTGCCTCACAACTAACTGAACAGGATGCAACATACTCTGCCTCAACTGTACTCAGTGCTACACAGGACTGCTTCCTGCTAAACCAAGAGATCACACCTGATCCCATACTGAAGCAGCACCCAGATGTGCTCTTCCTATCTGCAGCACTGCCAGCCTAATCTCAATCAACATAACCCTGCAGGTTAAACTTTTGATTCGCTTCATACTTGAGCCCATAATCCACTGTACCCTTCAGGTACCTTAGAACATGCTTTACAGCAACTAGGTGAACACTCCTTGGATCCGTCAGGAATTGGCTCAATGTGTTCACAGCAAAGGAAATGTATAGTCTCATGTTCGTCAGGTACATCAAGGACCCAATCATCTGACGATACATAGAAACATCAACTGGCTCAGATGAAGCATCACATAGAAGCTTCAGATTCGATGCCATAGGTGTGGCCATGGCCTTGCAATCCATCATCCCAAATCTCTTCAGGATATCCACTGCATACTTCCCTTGTCCAAGGAAGATTTCATCACTCTGCCACACCTTCATGCCAAAAAAAATAAATAGTGCATCATCCCCAAGTTCTTCATCTCGCACTTGGAAGTAAGCTTCCGCTGCATGTCGGCAATCAAACAGGTTATCCGCATACAAAAGTAGTATCGCTGGATTGCCTTCCTCAACCTTGTAGTAAAGGTTGGAATCCGCTTTACTCTTGGTAAAGCCCAAACTGGATAGAAAGCTGTCTATCCTACCATACCAAGTTCTGCACACATATATGACTACACCATGCTGTCTTGAAATCCATCTGGTGCATCTTCTATTTCATCACTTTTATATTTCTTAATGCTGCCATCTGCAACGTGCTTGATCTAATAGTTCCATTTGGAAGTCATAACAAACTTCCCTTCACGTCTTGGGACTACATCCCAAACATCATTCTTCATGATCGACGGATCATGGCATTCCATTTATTCATCCCAGATCCTGGGAACTTCAATATCTTCAATAAATATCTTTGTTGCTGGAACAAATGTTGTAGTCCTTTTGTAGGTGAAGATATGCGGTCTTTCCTACAAAAACAGGTTAAATTGCATGATTAGAAACATCTCATAGTTTTCAAAACAAATTCTTACACATAAAGAAATATGTCATACAGTCATGCAATTATCTTAGCCAATGCTTCAATACAACATTTATCCATATCCCGTAACTTTCTAGATGCCTTCCAATCTCTACCAGAACATTGTTAAGAGTATGCACAACTCCCAACATGTCAGCAAAGAGGTTTCATTCTAGATTAGTAGCAATGGAATGTTGTACAGTGCCATAGGCCACTTACCCATGTATATTAGTAGTATACTGTTCATCAATGCAACTATTCTAATATGCATAATACACAACCTAATTCTAGGAACATTAGTATATACATTATTGAACAGTATTATTTAAACAAACAAATATGCAAGAAATGATGATTAAAATACTTATCTTTCTTTGTTCGTTGGGTGGAATCCCTCTGAGTCTTTGCTTCCTTGTAGGAGCTATTGGAGTCCTAATCTGAAGTAGTTTATTCTACACCTTTCTGTTGTGGAATGTAGAAAGATGGTCAACTCCCTCTGAATATCTGCATCCTTGTAGAAACTACTGAAGTGTGCTCCTTTTCTTTCTTGCAGGAGCAACTGGAGTGTACTCCCTCTTGATCTTTGCTTCCTGAATTACCTATTCTTGAACTCATATTCATCCTTGGTCCCTATGCATGCTTATTAATATCATGACTGTGTTATCCTTGTGATTTCATATAAAATAATACATTCATTATTAAAAAACAATAATTTCAAGCATGTATAGTCATGATCATTTCAAACAGAATAATAAGCATTATCATTCAAGGTTTATGTGGGATTCTTATGGTTAGTCAAATCATAAGAAACATAACATGTCTAAACCTGTAATTACTCAAACCTATGACTCTTCAGGTTAGTTGAATCATCAATCAAGATAAGAGATATAATATGCATAAAACCTGTGATTATTCAAACCTATACCTTCATGATTCTTCTGGTTAGTCATATCATCAATTATGGTAAGAAACATAATATGCATACAACCATGATTATTCAAACTTATAACTTCATGAATAATCATTATCAATAACACAACAGTATAAGATCCTAAACCAAGGTAGGATTCTAGCTTGATATAGGAAAAACATACCTGGATTAGCATGCTAGCTAGTTTATGTCTAACATACCCGCATAATGTCTTCTGGTTCTCTTCAGTGACTTGTGCTAGTAACCTGCATGTCTCATATGTTAACCATTACAAAACCAAGTTATACATACCTCGTAAATGAATCTTCTATGAGATCCATGACAATGGATGAATCTTTATCCTCATGTCATCATGATCATATGTTCTTGAACTGGAACATGATTTGTCTTTCTTGGTGTACCTTTCATGTTAGTAGGCAACATAAACCTCATACAACACCATAATGCATTAGTACAATCATAAGTGTCAACACCCTAACCAATGAATATTTTCTATCATGCATTCATAATTTTGTTAAGGTGATACAGAAAACCTAAGATCAAGATTGTACTAACCGTAATAACATGAAGACAAACATACCATAAAATTAGTCATGGACAAATATCGAAACATACCTCGATGAGTCATACCTGTCGAGATCGCTTGTAATCTTCTTATGTAAGGCCTTAGCCTCATCTCCCTCTGAAACAGGAACTCCTTCACTTATGCAGGTGACCAATCCATCTTCTTCTAGGATTAACCCTATCCACTTGATTTGCAAGAACTAGACCTGGAGCTGGATATGGGTTTGTCAAAGAAACCCCAAAATTTCAAACTTCCGAAAGGATAGAAATATGCTCCTTGATGAGCTGATCAAACTGGTATATTCAGAATTTGAAAACTGCAAAGTTTCACTCCTCAATTTTGCCTTTGAAACTTCCACATTCACTAGACATGACCCTGAACTGGGGTTTGATGAAGCCCACTCTTCTTCCCAATCAAAATGTTTGATCCAAAGCTCTAAGCTTCTATTTTTCTGAGGAGCTTCCAACCGTGGTCACAGATTTCAAAAATACCCATTTTTACAAAAGCCCTAATTTTCCACTTTTCTGATCAAAGTCCCGAACTAGGGTCTAATCAAGCTCGGCCTTCTACCCAACCAAAAATTCTGATCTTTGTCTCTAAATTTCTATTTTGATAAGTAGCATCCAGCCGTGGTCTCTGATTACAAAAATTCCAACTTTCTCCAAAGCCCTAAATTCCAGAAGCCATGAATAAAGGTACTCAAAAATAATTCTGTTTTGACAGAAATATGTACCTGATTGTTTCTGGTGTAACTCCAAACTTTTCGATCCACAGGGTCTGAAAACGTTTCTTGAGATAGCCTGACCTGTTATCTTTCCATCCTGACAGGTCTGACCTCAATTGGATTCTCTGAGAGAGAGTTATGCCAAATGTCGCAACGTGACCTGTTTTGGGATAAAATAGGAGAGCGAACTTGTACGGAGTGCCACGTGTCATTGTTTCAACTTCGGCCTCTGAAAACTTTTTCTGAGATAGCTCGGCCTGTTATCTATCCATCCTGATAGGTCTGACCTCAATTGGACTCTCTGAGAGAGAGTTATGCTAAATATCGCAACATGACCTGTTTATGGGATAATACAGCAGAGCGCACTTGTACGGAGTTCCACGTGTCACTGGTTCAACTTCGGCCTCTGAAAAAGTTTCCTAAGATAGTACAGTCTGTTTATGACCTTTTTCCCAAGGTCACCTGATTTTGACTCAGATCTGGAAGAGGCAGAAACCCTATATTGCACAGATCATAAATCACAAAGTACAACGAATTAGAGGTTTTCCTTTGGACACAAGGTACCTGGAGATTTAGTCTTCGTCTTGTAACAATTTCAGATCCGAAAACTTCGCCAAAACGGATTTATAGCGAAAGTGCTACGATGACTGGTTTTTGCTATATCAAGCCCTAACATCATAAGTGCAACAAGTGTCATACATGCCATATCATGCCTTCTTTCAGGCTAGCTCTGATACCATGTTAAATTTTCTGAATTTACTTCAATATGATCTAGGATCTTAACTGAGAGAACAACATGTACAGCATATCTACAGCATATCAATCATGGAGATAGTAATGCAAGCACACAAGAGACACAAAGATTTACTTGGGGAAAACCATAAAGGTGAAAAACCCCAATAACTTCCTCAGAGATAGATAGAGCAATGATACAACCAACCATAAGAGATAGACACATCCTAACAGCAGATCCTCCTCCTCCATAAGTGCGCCACTCCTCCTTGAGTGCATGAGTGAGAAGTGAGTGAGTAAATAGAGTGCCTCCCGCACTCTATTTATACTTGACTTGACTTGCCTTTTTACCTAACTCATGTAGGCTCGAACTTAACCACATAACATAATGCTGACTGGGCCGACCCCCAATAGGGTGGTCTAATAACCCTTTGACCCACATGGCCGACCCCCAATAGGGTGGTCTAATAACCCTTGACCCACATGACTTATACAGGGCCGACCCCAACAAGGTGGTCTAATAACCCATCAAGTATAAGTTACGACACTTCCGTATAGAGGAATAATAACATCTCTATAGGAATACAATATACATATATGTGAAATACATTCCGAAGTTACATATACATCAACATGTGATATGTATGGCTTCTCACCTGTAAACACTTCTTCTTGTGTCTTCTCATCTAGAATGGCATGCGGGATTCTATTCTAGATGTACACAGCTGTACGGGTGGTTTCTATCCATAATGAGGTAGACATAGCTTGATCATGCATCATGGATTTTGTAGCCTCACATATGGTTCTATTATTCCTTTTGGAAACCCCATTTTGCTGAGGGATGTATGGTATTCTTAATTGTCTACATATTCTTGTATCACTACATAGATCATCAAATGCATGTGAATCAAATTCACCTCCATTATCAGACATTAAGTCATGGATATGCTTTCCTTTCTTATTTTCAACTAGGGCTTTAAACTCTTTAAATTTTCTAAGAGTTTCACTATTTCTTTCATGAAATAAATCCATGAATTCCTAGAAAAATCATCTATGAACAATACATAATATAAGAAGCTGCTTAGGGAGGGGGATGGCATGGGACCACATACATAAGAATGTATTAAATCTAAAATCCCTTTAGATCTAGTAGAACTACTACAAATTTTTTTCTTAACATTCTTCCCAAGTGCACAACCCCGACATACACTATCATACTCAAAATGAAATACAGGCATACCTTTCACCATCTTTTGAAGTCCTAGTAGCGCTTTATAGTGTAGGTGTCCAAGCCTTTGGTGCCATAGATTGCATTGAATGATAGTGTGGTGAATCATAGCTTGAATGTACTTCTCGGGTACCTTGTAGATTCCTCCCTTTCGAACTCCAATCACAATAGGAGATTCTAGGATTTTGTTCTTCGATCATAAAAGTGCTTTGTTATCCATGAAGATAACTTAGAAGCCTTTGTCTTCAAGAACCAAAACTAAAAAAAGGTTCTTCTTCAATCCTGGAACATATAGAATGTACTCCACATGTAAAATATCATCGATGCTCACATGGAATGAGGTGGATCCAACTCCTTGGATCGAATATGTTGAGTTGTTCCCCAAATCTACCATGCATGTGAACTTTTTCTCTTGTAACCAGTCATATGTTTGGATGTACCATTGTCAATAAACCATGTGTCTGCACTTGTGATGATGGTTATCGAAAGGGATTAGATAAGGTAATACTCCCTTCTTGTGTCCTTTTCTTTGGATGCATTCCTTTGAGTGGTTTCATCTTCTATGGTAGTAGAAGCATGAAACTTTCCTTTACACTCTCTTGAGAAATGGCCTTTCTTGTTTCAATTGTATCATCTAGATTTTGACATGCCAAATCCTTTTTTGAACTCCTTCTTATTTGGATGAGATAAATTCTTTTGGAAGAAGGGTTTATTTCCTTTCTTCATTCTTGCTACGAGGGAAATATTTTCTTCTTCGATGCACACTGAATTGCTCTGGATTCACCCTTCCTCTTGGAGGAATTCATGCCACAACCTTTTGAAGTTAGTTTGTACCTCTTGGCCATTTAATGCAGCCAAGAATGTCTTCCATGATGATGGGATACCATCAATAACAGTTTGGAGAAGATCATCTTCATCCACCACTACTCCAATACTAGTAAGTGTTGAAATATTGTAACTTCTAAGAATATTCTATTTTATACTTTATTATTATTCATCCGAAGATGTTTTATTCCTCCGCCGGGATGTTATTATTATGTAAAGTCATTGAGGTAAATCCTCCCCTATAAGTCTAGGTAATAGATCCACTAAGAGTCATTTGTAATGGGGTGTTTAAGTCCGCTAGAGGGGTCGGCCCCAGTTAGCATTAAGTTGAGTGGTTAATTTGTTGGGGCTGACCTAGTTAGGGAAAAAGTAGTGAAAGTAAAGTATAAATAGAGGAGGTGTGTTCCTCATTTAACACACACTCACTCACTTGTGAAACTCTCATAGGAGAGAGAGAGATATGGAAAGGAGGAGAAGGAGCTCTTGTTTGGGGATTACATATTTGTACTTGTTGATCATCTATATTGAGGACGTTTTGCTGGGATTTCTACCCCATGAGGGTTTCCCAGGATAAATCTATGTCTCTTGCATTTATGTTCTGCTTGTTGTTCTTTCAGTGATCCTGTATATGCTATTGTTGTGAAATTGAATGGAATACTAATTTTATCTATATTATCATATTGAATCTTAACATGGTATCAGAACTAGCCTGAAGGAAGGCAATGTATGACACTTACGACACTTGCTTCACTTACGACAATTTGGAAGCTAGGGCTTTGAGAAAAACCTAGTCATCGTGGAAATTTCTCTATAAATCATTTTTGGCAAAGATTCAGGATCTGAATCTTGGACAGGCTGAAGATGAAATGTTCCTGTACCTTGTGTCCAAGTTGCAGCCTCAGATTCATTGTACTTTTTGATATATGATCCATACAAGTTAGGGTTTCTGCCTCTTCCAGAATGATTCCCTACACAGGTGACCTAGGTAAAAAGGTCATATCTCGGGATAGGAAACTCCAAATGGAATGTCATAAAATGTGATAGTTAGGGCATGGAGTGTAGTTTCACAGGGCCAAGTTTCAGAGGCTGAAGTTGAAACAGTGACACGTGGCTCTCCGTACAAATTTGCTATGTTGTTTCATCCATTAAATAGGTCATGTTGGGAAATTGAGCATATCTCTCTGATGGAGAATCCAATGAATCTCAAACCTATGGGGTTGGAAACATGACAGGTCAGGATACCACAGGCCGAAGTTTCAGACCTTGGAGATACAAAATTTCAGAGATACACCAGAAACAATATGACACATTTGAAATGGCTTAACGGAGGAAATCAAAGAAGAGGTGGATGAAGCTCTCACTTAGGGTTTTTAGTTTTTAGGTATTGCATGACCTGAGAAAATGTTGGAGATACCTCATGAAACATTGAAAACTTTGAAGATGGATTTGTAATCCCCATCATAGATATTAATCCTCCATCAAAATGTTGTGATCCATTCATCATAGATATTAATCATGCTAATCTAGGTATGTTTTCCTATATTGAGTAAGAATCCTACTTTGTGTTAGGATCTTAGATAAGTATACTTGTGTATTAAATGATCATGGCCATACATGTTTAAGATTATTTAGAATCATAATTTTTTGATAGTATTAATATTATACTAATGAATGTATGATTATGTATGATATCTTGAGGATGACACAATGATGACACTAGTGCACACTTAAGCATGCATAGTGGTCCCAGATGGATAGAAGTTCAAAGACATATTATCATGATGCTATCATAAACGGAAAAATAGAGATCAAGAGGGAGGAAACCACACAAACATAAAATATAAGTATTTGAGTTGTTATTCTTGAATCTTTGAATAGTTAATGATATTGCTCGTAATAGTTGTATGCATATTTGTATTCCTAGAATATATCATGCATAGTGTAAGAATTCATACAGCATTGAACATTATACTACTAATATGCATATGATGGCTAAGTTGGACAAACATTCCATTATTGCTTTTCTAGAATGAAACCTCTTTGCTTAACATGCTGAGAGCTTTGCACGCTCTTAATAGTATGTTCTGGTAGAGATGGAAGGCATCTAGATAGCCACTGTATGCATACAAGACATGGAAAAGTGTTGTGCCAAAGTATTGGTCAAGATAGTTGCATAGCTATGTGAATCATATCAGTATGCATAATAGGATATCATTGAAATGTCAACATGATTTGATGATTATGAAGTGTTACTAATCATGTAACTAAAATTGATTTGTAGGAAAGATAATGTGCTATGATCTACAAAAAAATGATGATGAACACCTGTCCCAAAGAACAAGTGATGGATGTTCAACAAGAATACTTACAAATCAAACGTACTATAGAAGTACAAAGGAAGGCTCGTGGCTAGAGGATTCTCATAGAAAGAGGGAGAGGATCGTGACGAGATGTTTGCTCCAAGTGGCTAGACACACTTCCAGAGATAGATTACACCCATGGATGACAAGACCGTTTGGTGTAATAGAAGAAGAAGTCCATATCAAACAAACTCCCAGGATTCGATGGAGAATCACATGGTTGAAGAAGGATTTGTACGGGTTCAACAGGTACCCAGGATCGATAGTCATTTGACGAGCTTGATGATCACCACAGGTGATGCAGATTTCAACCTTTGCTACAAGGTTGAAGGTGGTTTCTATAGTTTTCATACAGATGACTGGTTCTTTGATGTATTTAAAGAATACAAGGCCAGATATATGCTTTGATGTGAACACCCTGAGTTAGTATCTAGTTGATCCTAGATGTGTTCATGTTAGGAACCCATGTCAACCCTTCTCTTTACTATGTTAGTATATTGTTGTTGGACGCATATGCTTTGTAAGTCGTCCCGTAGTATTTGTTGATCCATAGTTTATATTAGCCCATAGTATTGACCCATAGTATTGGACGCATATGCTTTGTAAGTCATCCCGTAGTATTATATGTCCCATGGTTTTGACCCATAGTATTGGGCATAGACTTAGTATATAAGTGTGTGTTGAGGTCATTGAAGGCACCGTGAAGTTAATTGTATTGAGCTTGCTCAAAGGAGGTTGCCCCCTCGAAGTGGCTCGTGATCAATATAAAAGTGATTCTGAGTTTTGTTATTTCTGATATCTCATGTATTTGCATTAATTAATTATTGCAGGTTCTTCACATCTAGTATTAGAGCACTTTCTTGGGCTCGCTGGGTGAAATTTCTGCCAAATTTGTTTTTGCATCTGTTGCAGGTTTGTATTTGGGAATAATCCCGATCCGCTTAACTGTAGGAAGTACTTGGGCATAAGACCTAAAACTCATTGTGAGGAGTACCATATGAACCCTGAAGTAGTTGGCCCATTGAGAGGACCTGCTAGTGAAAAGGGCAACGACCCCTACCTGATTGACTAGTTCCCACCCGTGAGGTAAACCAAGAGCTGTCGTTTGTGGAAAATTGGTTATCAGTTTTACCTGATCTGTGGAGTGAGGGGTACTTCCCCAATACGCAAGCCGTCAGATAGCATTGGTGGCCGAGTGAAACCCCTGAACTATTAGGAAGCCGCACATACCTGGGGTCCATATCTATTTTCAGCTGAACTATTGTCGATCACTGATGCACCGTTTCAGATCCAGCCGTTCAGATCCATTCTGAAAGCCGTTCCAGATCCAGTCATTTTCAATCCATTCAACGCCATTTCAGATCTATCTGTTTCAGATCCCTTCCGAGACGTAGCCGCTCCATTTTGGAAAAAAAAGAGAAGAAAAGTATAAAATTCAATTTTTTCTCCATATCTCCCCTGTAATCCCATTTTGCATATTTCATTCCTGAGGACCCTATCCCCAATTCCACTTCCCAAAGCCCGAAATCCCACATTTTTCTATTTTTAGGGTTTTCCATAACTTCCTCAGATTTCACCCAATCACCTTCAAATTTTACCGCAAAGTTCCTTTCCAAATTCTGCTTCTTTGTCCCTCTCTGCCAAATTTTCCCATCCTTTCACCCCGCTTTTGAAATCCTCATTTTTTGCTTCCCTATCTATTCGACATTGTCCAAAACCTAGTCATACCCCAATTACCCATCCGAGTTTTTCCCAAATCCAAATCTTCCTTCAGTAAATAAGCTTTTGTTTGTGTTTTTATATCAATTCCCCCCCCCCCAAAAAAAAAAAAAAAAAAACTCTTGGTTGTGGTTGTTACCTGCGTAGGAGCAAAGACCATGGAGGAAGCACTTGCAGCCATCCAAACCAAACTCCAAGATCTGGATGAAAAATTTCTCATCCTCCATCTTCAGCATTCAGCCATGAACAATAACCGACAACTAGAATCTTTTGCAGCCACCGGGTTCTCTTCTTCCAGCATTCGTGGGCTGAAGCTTGATTTTCCTCGCTTCAATGGTACTGATCCGATTGGATGGATATACCAAGAAGAACAATATTTCAGTCTGCATAATACTTTTGATGTCCAGAAAGTTCCACTTGCATCCTTTCATTTGGAATAAGAAGCCCTTCAATGGTACCGTTGGTACATCAAAGCTCATCCTGAACCAAACTGGATAGATTTTTGCCAACTTCTTTTGGTACGATTTGATCCTAGTGCTTTTGATGACTTCACAGGAGCACTCACTAAACTTCACCAAATTGGCACAGTGAGAGAGTATCAGATAGAATTCGAGAAACTTGCCAATCACACAGAAGGATTGTTTGATGAATTCTACAGGAGTTGTTTTATCAGTGGTTTCAAGGATGAAATCCGCTTAGAGGTCAAAATTTTTTGTCCCAAAACAATGATGGAAGTCCTAGGATTGGCTAAGTTGGCAGATGACAAGATCGCAGCTCAACAATGCTCCAAACCCACCTTTGTTCCCTTCAGAAATATGGGTTCCCAACGACCTCCCATCACGCCTGCTCCTCAACCAACTCCTATCAAGCATTTGTCTGAAACAGAGATGCAGGCACGCCGAGAACAATGGCTTTGTTATAATTGTGATGAGAAATTCACTCGGGGACATAGATGTGTTCAACAAAATCTCTATCTCTTGGATGTGGACTCTCCGCCTGCCTCAGAACTTGATGAAGAAGCTCCAGATATAGTAGATGATCAGGTCGACATTCAACACCCACATGTTGACACCCCATCTCAGGACAACCCACCCGAGATCTCTCTCCATGCTGTAACCATCGTCACCACCCCACAAACAATGCGAGTCAGCGGATACTTCAAGAAGCTCCCTCTTACCATACTCATTGATTCTGTTAGCACTCATAACTTCATTGACCCTCGGATTTCCAAACAGGATGATTGTTTTGTCCATCCTTGCTCCAACTTTGAAGTCATGGTTGCCAATGGGGGCACCTTACCTTGCAAGGGGAAGTGTCACAATTTGCGTATCTCTATGGAAGATTATAACCTGCGCTCTGACATGTTTTCCTTGTTCTTAGGAGGATGTGATGTGGTTTTGGGTGTTCAATGGTTACGCACACTTGGCCCCATCTTATGGGATTTTGCAGAACTTTGGATGCAGTTTCCAGTCAATGGGGCACAACACAAATTAATGGGCTTACAACCAGGGTCTCTCTGCATCATCAGTTCACATCGCTTGGAAAAAATCCTTAAGAAGAATTCACATGGTGTCATCGCTCAGCTCCATTCCATTCAGATGCACCCATCAACGGTCTCCACTACTTCCTTGGATAGATATGCAGGTGTCTTTGCTGAACCAATGAGCTTGCCGCCTTCAAGAGACCTTTCCGGTAAGAATTTACTCGCATCTACCTCTCAGCAGGAACTAATGGCTATTTTGCATGTAGTACAGAAGTGGCAGCCATACCTATTAGGTAATTATTTCTGCATCAAGACTGATCTCCATCGTCTGGAAAATTTTCTGGAACAATGGGTCTCCTACCCAACACACCTGAAATGGGTTATCCAACTCATGGGTTATCCCTATGCGGTCACTTTCAAGAAGGGTCAGGACAATATAGTGGCAGATTCTCCTTCTCACACAATTGATGACCCAGTTTCTCTTACATCTCTTTCTCTGCTTGTTCCAAATTGGTTGCAATATGTTCAACAGGGCTATCTCTTTTATGAACTCCATGCTTCTTCATCAGCAGGGCACTCTGGGTTCTTCAAAATGTATGATTGGGAACAATGTAACTTCTTATGGCAGGGTCTAAAAATGAAAATTCAACAGATGGTGGATGACTGTGATACTTTCCAAGTCAACAAGGGTGAAATGACAGTCCTTTCGGGATTGCTCAAACCCTTGCCCATCCCTACACAGCTTTGGCCAACTATTTCTATGGATTTCCTAGCAGCGCTCTGGTGGTACAATACCACATCTCAAAGGACACCATATGAAGAAGTCTATGGATAGACACCGCCAGTTCTTCTTCCATACACCCTTAGCAGCTCCCCAGTTCAGGAAATTGACTCAGTTCTTTGCAACCGCGATTAGATTCTTCTCATTCTGCAAGACAATATTCACATGGCCAGAATTCGCCTGAAACAACAAGCCAATCAACACCGTTCTGAGCACATTTTCCATGCAGCTGATAGGGTTCTTCTTCATCTACAGCTTTCCAAGCAATCCTCCTTGACACTCCAAAGGCGTCAATGGCCCGAAATGCAACCCGAGGATGCTACCGGGGAACCACTCCTTCAGATTCTGCAGCAATTTCTCCAACCAAAGCTTTGAGGATAAAGCTTTTTCTAAGGGAGAGGGGATGTCAAGAACCCGTGTCAACCCTTCTCTTTACTATGTTAGTATATTGTTGTTGGACGCATATGCTTTGTAAGTCGTCCCATAGTATTTGTTGATCCATAGTTTATATTATCCCATAGTATTGACCCATAGTATTGGACGCATATGTTTTGTAAGTCATCCCGTAGTATTATATGTCCCATGGTTTTGACCCATAGTATTGGGCATAGAATTAGTATATAAGTGTGTGTTGAGGTCATTGAAGGCACCGTGAAGTTAATTGTATTGAGCTTTCTCAAAGGAGGTTTCCCCCTCGAAGTGGCTCGTGATCAATATAAAAGTGATTCCGAGTTCTGTTATTTCTGATATCTCATGTATTTGCGTTAATTAATTATTGCAGGTTCTTCACAGTTCACCTAGTAGCTGCAAAGCATGTGATGAGGTACCTGAGAGGTACGATAGAATTTGGTCTATATTATGTTGGAGATCATGACTTCAGACTGTATGGTTATATAGATGCAGTTTGGGCTGGAAGTGTCTCAGACAGAAAGAGCACATCGGGTGGATGTTATTGTCTGGGATCTGCTATGATCTCATGGTTTAGCAGGAAGCAGTCCATTGTGGCTCTCAACACAGTTGAAGCAGAATATATAACAACTTGCTCTGCTAGTTGTGAAGCCATATGGCTTTGGAAGCTGTTGTCAGGTCTATTTGACTTAGAGATGGACTCCATTGTGATCTTGTGTGACAACCAAAGTTATATCAAGATGACGGAGAATCCAGTGTTCCATGATGAGTCAAAGAACATAGAGATCCGATACTTCTATATATGGGACATGGTGTAGAAAGGAGCTATAAATATCGAGTATGTGAGCACTGATGAGCAAGTTGGTGATGTATTAACCAAACCTCTGTCTCGAGTAAAGTTTGAGTATTTCCGAGACAATATTGGTGTAGTTCAAAAGGACCCTCCTCGAAAGGGGGAGTGATATGGTCAATGATGATATTTGGATCGATGATGAGGTCGATGATGTGTATACTTGTATCGATGATGAGGATACCTGTATCGATGATGTGAATACTTGTATCGATGATGTGGATACTTGTATCGATGATGAGGATACCTGTATCGATGATGTAGATACTTGTATCGATGATATGGATACTTGTATCAATGATGAGGCTACCCGTATCGATGATGAGGATACATGTATCGATGATGAGGATACCTGTATCGATGATGAGGATACTTGTATCGATGATGAGGATGCTTGTACCGACGATGAGGTCGAGGATGAGGATGCATGTACCGACGATGAGGTCGATGATGAGGATACCTGTACCAATGATGAGGTCGATGAATGGTCCTTAGACTTGATCTAAGTTGATGAGTGGGATTGTATCCTCCCTGGATACATGTCCTAAAAGAGATCCGTAGAATCGTGTCTCCAAGAAAAATGTTGATGATGTTGCAGTGGGATTGTATCATCCCTGGACATATGTCCTAAAAGAGATCCATAGAATCTTGTCTCCGAGAATGTGATGATGTTGTTTGGTAAATCCTAGATTTGATCTAGGTCACATTCAGTATGAAAAAGGAGTAGCTCTGTGGTGGTAAATCCTATATTTGATCTAGGTCACATCCAGTATGAAAAAGGACCGACTCTATGGTGGTAAATCCTAGATTTGATCTAGGTCACATCCAGTATGAAAAAGGACTAGCTATGTGGTGGTAAATCCTAGATTTGATCTAGGTCACATCCATTATGAAAAAGGACTGTCATTGTGGTTAGGATTGCATCATCCTCGGAATTATGTCCTAAAGTTATAGGGATTGATAATCCCGTAAGTATATTTGGATTGCATCGTCCTTAGAAATGGTATGGTGTCTTAAATTGATAAAGATTGATCATGATGTAAGTAGATCTGGATTGCATCATCCCTAGACATGTTATGGTGTTTGATAAGGATTGATCATCCTGTAAGTAGATATGGATTTCATCGTCCCTAGACATGTTATGGTGTCTTAAATTGATAAGGATTGATCATCCTGTAAGTAGATCTAGATTTTATCGTCCCTATACATGTTATGGTGTCTTAAATTGATAAGGATTGATCATCTTGTAAGTAGATCTGGACTGCATCGTCCCTAGACATCTTATGGTGTCTTAAATTGATAAGGATTGATCATCCTATAAGTAGATCTGGATTGCATCGTCCTTAGACATGTTACGGTGTCTTAAATTGATAGGGATTGATCATCCTGTAAGTGGTTCAGGATTGCATCGTCCTTGTATTTATGTCCTAAATTGATAGGGATTGACCATCCCGTAATTGGATCATGCGTGTTGCAGATTATGATGTTGTTGATCAAGAGATCCATATGATGAGGCTGTTGATAGGAAGATCCAGATGTTGATGTTGTTGATTGAGAGATCTAGATGATGAGGCTATTGATCAAGAGATCTAGATGATGATGTTGTTGATCGAGAGATCTAGATGATGATGTTGTTGATCGAGAGATCCAGATGATGATGTTTTTGATCGAGAGATCCATATGATGATGTTGTTGATCGGGAGATCTAGGTGATGATGTTGATCAGGAGATCCAGATGATGATGTTGTTGATCAAGAGATCCAGATGATGCTGTTGATCGGGAGATCCAGATGATTTTGTTGCTGTAGCTGTTCGAGTGATCGAGTGCTACAGAAGATGAAGACTCAATACTGAAGATATTGATGTTCCACTATTGAAGATATTGAAGATGTTCAAGTAGCTGTTTTGAGTTACTGATGATGATTAAAGAAAACTTCTAATGATTTATAGATGTATCACTATGATGTAGTTGATGACTCCTTGCTCCTGCAGATGTTGTTAGAATATCCTTCTCGTTAAGGGGGAGTGTTGAAATATTGTAAATTCTAAGAATATTCTATTTTGTACTATATTATTATTCATCCAAAGATGTTTTATTCCTCTTTCAGGATGTTATTATTATGTAAATTCATTGAGGTAAATCCCCCCATGTAAGTCAGGGCAATAGATCCCATAAGAGTCATTTGTAATGGGGTGTTTAAGTCCCCTAGAGGGGTTGGCCAAGACAACATTAAGTTGAGTGGTTAATTTGTTAGGGCCGACCTAGTTAGGGAAAAAGTCAAGTGAAAGTAAAGTATAAATAGAGGAGGTGTGTTCCTCATTTAACACACACTCACTCACTTGTGAAACTCACATAGGAGAGAGAGAGATATGCAAAGGAGGATAAGGAGCTCTTGTTTGGGGATTACATATCTGTACTCGTTGAACATCTATATTGAGGAAGTTTTGCTAGGTTTTATACCCAATGAGGGTTTCCCAAGATAAATCTGTGTCTCTTGTGTTTATGCTTTGCTTGTTGTTTTTTCAGTGATCCTATATATGCTATTGTTGTGAAATTGAATGGAATACTGATTTTATCTATCTTAGCATATTGAATCTTAATAGTAAGATGATCTCTTACCTGAGAGACCTTGGTGAAGAAGGAGGCCACTGTCTCATCCTTCTCCATCTTTAGGTTTCGTAACTTGTTATTCAATTATGTCTTTTGATTTGGGGCCTTCTTCTCATATATATTAGTCAATGTATCATAACATTCTTTCGTAGTTTTTGGTGGTGTGATCACAGGAATAAAGTTATATTTTACCGAATCATAGATTATCTGTTTTTCCTTAGCTTGATTCTTCTTGAAGTTGATTCAACCTACATTAGTTGTAGTCTCCTCTAGCATAACGGATATGTAGCTATCCATTTCATGTTCCTCTAGGATGTTGAGAATGCTAGCCTTCCAAGTATTGAAGTTTGAGGTTCCCTCAAGACAATCTTCCAATTGTGCAAATATTGATGCCATAGTATTAAAGTCTAGTGCTCAACTTCTCAGGATCTACGTAGGCTCTAGCCGGCATGCAAAACTGAGCTCCTTCAAGCCCTGAGCTCTGATACCATGTTAATATTTGGTTGAGATTTTATCTTCAATTCTTTTGGATGTAGAAACTTGAAACAATGATACAATTCAATCACATGAAATTCATACAACCATAACACGAGATATACCCTAGGGAAAATCCTCAAAACTATGAGAAAAAAACCCCCATCAACTCAATATAATATAATGGATACCAGAGAATTTATTTCTTTTACACCATAGAATATTGCTTTTAGAAGATAAGAGATCCCCAAACACTCTTGGTGAAGATACAGAAGCTTCCAATAGAGAAGAGAGATCATTCAAATGTGTTTTCCAATGTGGTCAGCACATCAATTAAATAAGAAAGAGTAATAATTTGAACAAAGAGAAGCGCATTTACTTCAAGAGAGAAGAGAATTCGTTTCACATTGAATTCATAAATCTTGTATAACATATTTATACATTCTTCTCATGCATCGAATTCTTCTAAATTCAAGATGAACTTGCCCTCAGATTGGATGTATCTGTTAGCACTCAGAGTTTACCCCCTTGGTTGCAGAAAGGATAACCCTAAGGTAACTATTTCATACCAGTCTTTAGGAGAAAAATTAGCCTTTTTTCTTACCAGAGAGGGCTCTCTCAAAAAATATATAAAATGGATAAATATTTTTGACAAAAGACTGTATTTTTAAAATTTATGAAGGGCTAAAACATATAAATAACATTAGGCATGGAGTCATAAAAATTGCACTATGTAGGTGAACAACAAAATTTAACAATAAAGGTTTTTGTAAATGAAACAGTAGCTATCTTTTTATAGTCAAGGTCTTAATTTGCAGGTCGATAATGAAGAAAAGGGAACAATCCATCAATATTGGGCATTAATCATGAATGAATCCAATATCAACTTTAGCAGAAATTTTGTGAATACTTAGATGCGATGAACCAGAGCATAAACATATGAATTCTGATTTAATTAGACTTTCATCCAAGCATGAAGGACAACACAATGGAAAATATTTATTGGAAATAACGATTCACAAAGAAAGAAAGGAAATTCATAGAATCTAAATTAGATAACACGAGAATCTTTACTCTTTGAAAGGTGTTCAATTCTACTCAACCATCTTTATTCCAAAAACTGCAATGCTCAACACAAAAATGTCTATCTTACTCATGGGTTTCTACCCTTACAATGATGTCAAAATAGTCTTTTTATAAAAAAAATCTTTGTGGTAAAACCCTAAATGCTTCATAACTGACATAGTAACATTTAAATTAACTTTTACATTCTACTTGAGTCAAAATTTGTACACATGTAAAAAATTTCTCAAAATATGGATCTTTGGCGTTCTTTTGTTGGATGGCGACTGTCTGGTGAATTTTTAGTATGAGTCTTCAAGAGCACAAGTTGTATTTCATTTTCTCGTACTTTTCTATTGTATTCCACTGGCCTACATTGGGTAACTCATGGCTCATCATTTCTTTGACCAATACTTTCAACTCTATGTGTTCTGAAGTGGAAATTTGTGGCATTCTCCCAGCAATCATGGTCAACCGATGCAAAACTTCGAAATCAACTGAAAGCTTTTCCAATAAAATATTTCATGTCAAAACATGAGTTAACTTTTCAAATTTCTCATGATTTGTCTTGGCTCCAAAAAGCAATTCTTTGTGATCTTTCTGGGGAATCAAATCACCATTTTCATCCCAGAACAAAGGAAATCATTTCTCAATCAGTTTATCAAATTTCATTTTGAAGTCTATCACTTACTTTTTCATGTGTTCAACTCTACCTTGAACACCTTCTACATGTTCATATTTTCCAATTACTCTCCTCACCCAAGTTATAATTTCTATTCTATTTTTTAATTGCATAGCCTTCAAATCTTCATCCCTCAGAGTATTCATAAAATTCACTGTGTTTTGGGTTGTATCCTTAGGTTTTCTGTTCAAATTTTCCTTCATTGCTATACAACTCTGCAAAGCATCATTTTCCATTTTTCTTTCTCTTTCATGAAACTCAGATAAGGTCTAAAATTGGTAACTTCCGCTATAATTGAATCCCAAATCACATGTTTGGAACCTTGCATTGGAATTTTCCCTGTCACCTGAGTAATAAACCTTTAGTTTTTGTCAATTAAGTCTTTATTCTTGTCTTTCAATGCTTGTATTTCTTCCTCTTTTTTCTGGTTCTATTCTTCTAACTTCTGTTTTTCTTCCTTTAATTCTTTTATTTCTACTTCCTTCAAACTAACAGGAGACATAGCCTGAATAAGGCTATATGTACCGGTTTCTTCACCTGTTCGACTAGCATTTGTTTTTTCATGTGTCAAAGTTGTCAAATTTCCTTTAATATTTTCAATCTGATCTTTAAGGATTATTTTGTCCTTTTCCCACTCAACCTCTTTTTCAATGTATTTCAGTATCTTTTCTTTGTTATTATCTAATTATTGGGACAAACTCTCCTTTTCTTTCTCTAATACAGTCAACTCGGAAGCCTAAATTAACTGAGTTGTTGGTATTTTGAGTTTCTTCTTGAGCATTTGGATTGTCTTTTCTTTCTCCATAAACAACTTTTTATTTCCTTCACCTTTGTTTGATCCATCACTATTTTCAACCAAGTCTATTTGCAAATTCCTAATCTACTGTTGATGGGATTTATTTTCAGTCTTCTCCTAACTTAATTGAATCTCCAATCTATTTACAATACTCTCCATTTTATAAATCTTTAAAGTGGATTTCAACAAATCTGTGTATATGACTTCCCCAGTCTGTCCGTGTAGTTGGATTTTATCAGGGACTGCTATTTTATGTAGGTTTAGTTTCATCTCTGTTACTTTGTCATCAGATGACACAACCAAATTTAACGTATTTTCTGAGATATTCCTGCTAGCTGTCAAAGTAACTTGTGAGCGTGTCACATATCTAACTCTAGAAAACAAATGGTATGTATTTCCTGAGCTTATTTGTTCATCTTGTCCATATTTGACATACATCTCCACTCTTGATTGAAATCTACTAGTGTCCCCTACCTCTTTGGCTTCATGAAAACTGTATTCTTGCACTTGGACTTATGGAACTGGGTGTTTCTCTTTTTTCTTCTTTTCTACTTTTGTAGATACATCCAAATCACCGAGAAAATATGCCTTGAACATTTTTCCCCTCTCAGGATCCTCTATTTATGTATCAAGGATTTCTTCAAAAATCCTCTTTCCAACAGTCTCTATTGCACCTGGAATTATCAATTCGAATGAATATTTTTCTGGAGCATCAAGATTTGAGTGTGAACATGTTGGGATTTATTCATCTGATTCATATTGTAAAAGATATTCTCTTTTTGATAATCCCTCCACCTCTTCATGATCAAAGGCTTTATTCTTATTTTCTTTCCTTCTATCATAAATTATATGGTAGGGGCCATAATTAACAACAATTTCCTTTCTGAATTCCAATTCTTCTAATTGCTTCTCTACAGATGAGAGAGCATACTCATTCTTCACAATAAAAGGACCTATCTTTAAGGGAAATTTTATACCAGAGGCCTTTTTGAAATCCAAAGAGTGTTAATTTTCAACAGCTAGCCTCTGTCTGATAAATTGTAAAGCAAACATCCTTGTGGTCAAGAACGTTGGCAGCATGTAGGGTTCTTTCACAAACCCATGCAACCTGATAACCATGTGTTGTTTTTCCAAAAACTAGTCCCCGACTACCAAATCTCGTTTTAATTGCATTGAAGTTTTCATTTCCGGCAAGACTCTTTCCAATTCTTTCCCAGAGATTAGATTGTATATTTCTGACACAACATAATTCATGTAATTGAACATGTTGTCTTCCAGTGTGTTTGAAAAAAAATTCCTATGACAACCTTATATCTTTTTGACTTGAAAACAACAACATTTTCATCAAATGAGACTGAAACCTAAAGTGTCTAGTACTGTGGAAATTCATTAACTGAGAATGGATATTCTCAGCCATGAATTCATCATATTTAAGGCTTGGCAAATGACTGTATTCTACTTCTGGAAAACTAAAGCTTATTTTGAAGAGTAAACATAGTTGAACCTCAGTGACCAACATATCATTATCAAGCCCTAGGAACTGTGCAATTAAATATAAGACCCACTGAGTACTTTCTTTGAAGAAATTTACATCTAAAGGGTAGGGTGTGTCTTGGATTTCGAGATCAGGTTTGAGGTAGGTAGTTAGGAAAATTTGTCTGGTTTCGGGAGGAGACTGACGATAATGACTTACCATTGTTTCTTCAAAAAAATTCTCTAATTCCTGGGATTGGGACAGGGGTACTTCTAGGAAATTTTGAACAACGGTGGGTTCGACAGGGTAGACAATTTTAGACTTTTGAGTGTTAATGACAACTTTTTCAGCTTGTGAGTAATTCTCTACGCACCAAGAGACGATTTCAGGAAATCGGATGATTTGGTTTGGACAAAAGTGTATAAAAGATGATTGAAAAAAACTATCGACATCAGTGCCTTTTTTATACAACTTATCTAACCTTCTTTTTATCTCATTAATCGACAACCTAACCACTATGTCGAAAACATCTTTGTCTCTATCTTCTATGGAATCCTCTATCCTAGTATTTTTGACATTCAAGGTTTCTGCAGCCCCTTCCATTATATAAACAAGCTTTTCAAATGAGTGCACAGGTTTTCAGACCCTACCTAACACTGACAGCCTGCAACCTAGTATATCCTATCACTTTCTTCACTGCACACTTGTCCAGAACCTTCTGACGCTGACTCCTTATAAGACAAATGTCATTTTTTATGTCACTTTCTTCCTTTTTATAACCTGACTCTTGTTATTTCCCTTGCTTATCTTTCGGCAAACACTTATCTCAACCGTTGATCTTCTATGTTATACTCCAGACTGTCATATTTTGTGATCCTTTTACCATCATCCTATGTGAAAATGAGTAAACGTTATTTGCCGTCAGATCTAACCTACATTAATCTCGACCATTGTTTTTGGCATAACAACCATCGTAGGTGGTTTCATATGGCAATTGGGTGGATTTAATTATTGGGTTTTCAAATTGCAGAATGTTGAGATATTGCCACGCATCCACTAGTTTTAGGTTCCGCAATGCTTCCTCATCTATTATGTCATGCACCTCTATAATGCCGAAACCTTCATGCATTGTTGATCTTTCTTTTGTTGTCTAATCAACAGTGGCACCTATTTGCTAGTTAACCCATTCTTATGCCACCTTTCCATTAGTCCTTCCACTATCCATCTTGCTTCTTCTTCTAGCGGAGAACTCCTTGCCAGCATTGATTTTCCTATGCGGATTTCAAACCATTGGCTCATTCTTCACTTCTATGTCACTTTAACAAGGTATCTCCACCATTGGATCTCTTTCCGATTTGATCTTAACTGTGTATCTCCCTTGTTGACCTTTGACCACCTCAATAGTGGTTCTGCGGAGTGTCCAAGTGGTTTCCCATACCACTTTTGTGATTTGTGGAATCCTGAGAGAACAATATGTGGCAAGTGGTTTGCAATTCCGCAATCGCCAATGCTGTCATTTCTCTGTGCATATTTGCGCTGCGGAACTCCTTTTGGACCGTTGATATGGCAATTAACAATCAATTGACCATGGAACTTGCTCACTACTTAAGATTTCATTTATTTCCCGATGGGTTCTCATTACTTATCCATCGTGCTATTTCCATAGCGGAATTTAATCCCCTCCGTTGATTTATAATGAATGAATCTGATCCATTTAACTTCCTGCTCCCTTAACCCATATCCTATCGTCATTTCAAAGACTATTTCCACCATCGATCTTACCTCTGCCTCGATCCTGACCATTGATTACTTATCTCATGGTCTTCCCAAACCATTTTGTGAACCTTTTTGTCTTCCTTTAGCTTTAGCCAGAGGTCATGTGGTATATATATTTTAGGGGACTGGGTGTTTTTTCCCATAGAGCTCGGATTATATCAATTACAAATTTTCATTTTCCATATCCCATTCATGCTTTTGAAAAAATACATGTGCTAACAGTATCAATCTTGCATGAATAAGTGTGCCAACTTCTTGTGCAATTATTTATCTCATTGAAATGTCTCTTCAGAAGAACTTGCCTCTTAACTGAAAGCTTTCCCACTTAGTTAGGTGGCTAACTTAAGTGTTGTCATGCAAGTGTTGCAACTCAAGTGTCATCTTTTAGTTTAGAATAAGTTTCCTCGTGCAATAACACTTAGTAAACTAGATCTTATTTGTTGTAACTTAGTTAACTCTATTTAACTGATTCTTTCTTGATAGCATCATTGCAGTGATCAATTCGAGTACTCCTTGATTTACAGAAGTGTCGTATTTTAGTTCAACTAAAGTGAAAACACTTTAGTTAACTAGTCCTTCTTATTTAACAATTAGTAAACTATTATTAACTGAAAACATGTTGATTGATTTACTTGTAGTGACCACTGTGAGTTCTTTAGTTAACTGAGGCATACATTGTGGCTTTAACTGAAGCTTGAAAATTCGAGTTTACTTAGTCATCACTTGATCAATTCAAATTCTCTTTTCTCTATGCACTTATCATTATCACTTTATATTTTACTGCATGGTTAATATGTTCTAACTTTAATTATCCATCACATTATGTTATACGAAGAAGAATTATCAGATGTTGTGATCATATTATATTATTCTAGACCAAATGATCATATGTTAAAGTAATTCACTTTAGAGGTGATCAATATCTAAAGGAGACTTAACATCAATTTGGTGATCATTAATAATGCATCACACAACATTAAATGTTTTTAACAAGTAAAGCATGAACTTTATACGGAAGTTCCACCTCTATAAGGGAGATCCATCCCATGGATACCTTTATACGGAAGCTTCACCTGAGAATCATGACTTGACACACAAGTTCGGAGCCTTGTTCAACAAGACTTTACAACATCATTACTTTGATCAATTACCTCTATATGGGAGGAATAACCTTTACACAGAAGGAAATCAAAGTTCTTACCACTATATGGGAGGATCAATATTGGTTGCATAAGATTGGTTTGGAGAATGTCTCCTAATGCTGTAAATTTAACATTTACTTTCCTTGCAAATTAGTTTTAGTAGTTTTTTAGAAGGCTAGTTCCTTTCCAATACTATGTAATTGTTCATACCATTGTTTGTAAGTAAGGTTATAGAACTATAACTTCACAGTAGATAAACCAATGTAAGAGGACATTGTGGCTTGCACATATACTTCATGGTAACTTGCGTGTTTCCAATGAACCTCGGTTTGACAATTAATCTACAAAATTTTTACTTATCCTTTGAGAAATTAGAAGGTAAATAAAATTCCCGTCAGTTTTTATTTTCCTCTCCCCATAGTCCAAATGTAGAAAAGGTTTATGTCTATATCAAATGACCCTAATTGAGAAAGAGAGCATTGTCTATGATCATGGACCTATTGATTCCACGATAATGTATAGAATTTGATGATAGTTGTTGATTAACTTTCAATTCATTTCACAAGTTTTATCTCTTAATGTTTATTTCACATATTTATAGCATCATGTTGGAAATTCCTCCATGTCAGATCTCAGTGAGGTCATTTATGAATACATTAACGTTGCATCTATGATGGGGAGAATTCACACATATGTATCTATATCAATATTTGTACATATTTTATTCATGTTAGTCTGTTTATTCATGCATGTCTAACTATTTTACCATTTGGTGACTTTAGGCATTGGAAAAAGTAGTGCTTGGCCCCTCTAGTCTAGTCATGGATACAACCAAGCATGAGGTTAAACCTATGGCTCTACTTGATACACAAGAAACCTAGTCTCCTACAATGAAGTCTATTTTTTCAATGAGATGTTCATTAATTACAAAATGTTTTAATACATTTACATGCACACGTTGATAATTATTGAAATAATTGATATATGATCCTTTATTTGCAAAGCACAATTGCAAAGAGGATTTCAATGAGGAGGACACCACAAGCATCGATACCTCAAATGGATTCAATGAATGTTTGTTATAAGTAATTGAATTGTAATTTATTTTTTAAAGTTTTCTAGTGATAATATATTAGTACAGTTAGATGATCAAGATATTTCATCTTTGATTTGTAGACTCTAGAGATGGATAGTAGTCGTAGACAGAGGAATGTTGCATCAAAGCCAGGAAAAAACAAGAGGAAGATCGAGTTTAGATGTGTAGTCTAGGATAGTTGTACTTTAGGATACATGTACATCATTGTACTTTTTGATACATGTACATTGACATGCCATTTAAGGGTCATCTACTTTGTCATAACTTGTATATTGTAAACTTGTATTATTGCATTATAACTTGCATGTTGTAATTTATTTCATATTTTTTCTTGACATCTTCACAAATTTATTCAGTGTGATCATACGTGTGTGGCCAATAATGTTTCTATATGTAGTGTTTCCATTGTTTGATAGCCTGGATGATTCCAATATGCAATAGAATTTATGTTGTAGAAGACAAATATGAGTTTATATTTGAAGCATTGGTCTATATTTTTTGTTTCACTAAATACTATTGGAATGTTATCTTCTTAACAAGTTTGTGAAAGAGAGCATGAAGTGGGTATGTGACATGAGAGAAGTCCAAGAAAACTTATTTGCATAATTTCTTGAAGCCAATAAATCTTCATAACTTTGTGAGGTTCGCCCATAAATATACTTTAATAGAAGTTGGCTCACCCTAATAAATATTAATAAATATACTTTAAGAAGTTGGACCACACTAATGTTTTACCTCTATACTATGATAACTTGTGAAGAATAAATGTTGTTAAAAATGTAATTAGGGCATATCATAGCATTGGAATTATAAAAAAAGTGGAATAGTTATGGTAATCTTCATCCATATAGATACATTTCATTTTTTTTAGATAATGAAAATATATTAATAAAATTTTCTACCGTACATTTCTTGAGCTATGGTAAATGGTCTTTAAACATTTATGGAACCTTGATTCAATGATTCCATCACAAATGCCATTTTGGATCTAACCATTTTGGATATGTTATTTCATCTCAATGATGCAAGTGTGTCATGAAAATCTAGTGCATGTATTTTATGAAAAACTTATCATCTTCATGGAAATCACCATAAATGTGAAGGTTCTTGATGACTTGAACAGTTGTCCCATGGGGTGTACTCATAATCCCAAATACACTCCCTAACCTCTTACTATGATAGTACATATACTTTTCTTTCTACACCTTATTAACATCATGCAACACAAAGTTTGTGTTGGGTACATACCTTACCTCTTTCATCTGTAAATTTTCTTGACAACAATGCACATTTACAATGTTCTTGACCACAATCCAATTGCATATAGGATATTTTTGCGCTCATATATCTCATCATGGTTTCCACCTATGTTGGATCCTCCCACTTGCTATATGTAGCATAGATATTTGATAAAAGTGCATAAGTTTTAAAGTCACATTGTTCCAATTTAGGCATGTTATTTTCTACACACTTACCTATTGAGCCATATTTCCATGTATTTTGCATGATCCAACAACCCCTTACATTACTCATGTTCCCTAGTTCTCTCACCGAGGTCCCAATTTCTAGTTTTTATAATTTCAGGTATTTAAAAGTCCCTAATTTTTTCATAACCCAACATTTATTCATAAACCATCTTTTTTTACCGTAGGCATGGCTTGGTTGAAGTGAACCACCCTTACTTTGTCAAACCATTAGGACCGATGCCATATACTCTCCCTAAAACCATGTGTTGTGCTATCTTTCTATGTATTTTATGCACTCAAAGAGATAACTTGATCATTCTTAGCTACATATTTGTTCATATCACTACACTTCTTTTTCAATTTTTAGTTTTCATTTTTTGCCCCATATTGTGTTTAGGTAATTAGCGTCAAGGATACATGGCAAAATTATGTTGATTTTTTTTGCATCAAATCCACAAATAATTGACAAAAAAAATTATGAAGAAAGAGATGAAACAACAAAAGAAAAGAAAAGAAATATAAATGATCTTAAAACAAAAGATAAGCAAGTCCCAATCCTATCACCACAACATCATATTGCTTAAAATAAGAAATTCAAAGAAACCAGGTTATTATAAGTCCATCATTTGAAGTTGTAAATCATTTATCAACTCAAAATATGAGTTGATTTTATAAACTTAAAGATATATTGTACATTTAATATTTCTATTAACTCGACCAAAGATACCCATGAGTGCACAAAAACTAGTCATATACTTTACTAGGATTTCATGATAGCCATGATGGCCATATGACCATGAGTAGCTCAAGCACCAAGTTGACCCCTTAGTGAAAAAATTGCAATATGTCTTACTGAGAGAAACCCTACTTTATAAAATTGTTAAACAAGACAAGCTTCAGGCCATGGACACATAAAAGAGAGACGCCCCTAGCATTATTACAATGTCACAATTTGAACGGAGTCGAGGGTTCTTTGATCTAAGCCATGATAATCATTTTATGGCTAGTTCAAACTCACCTCCTAGAGGCTTTCAAGGACACATGGTGAGTCCCTGTTGGGGGCATAACGCTTGATCCAGGAAGTAGAATTGAGATCAATGAGATATTGCAAGTGTGTTAGGGTATATTCGATGTGGGCACACTAGACACAAGTTCATGATTGAGCAATTTCCAAATTTGACCCCTTAGTGCAAAAAATTGCAATGTCTCTTACTAAGGGAAACCCTAGTTTCCAAAATAGTTAAAAATATGAGTATTGATTCATGGACCCATAGGAGAGAAGCACCCATAACATTAATATGATGTAAAAATTATAACGAAGTCGACAATTTGTCGATTCCATCCACAATCATCATTTTATGGCCAGTTGCAACTCTCCTCCTAGAGGTTTTTAGGGACACATGTTGAATCCATGTCGGGGGCATATGATTCGAACCAAGAAGAATAATTGACCTCCATGATATCCTGCAAGTGTCTTTGGGCAGTGTCAATATGGGAATTCTAGCCACAAGTTCACATTCGAGGAATTTCCAAAGTTGACCCGTTTGTGCAAAAATTGCATTGTCTCTTATTGAGAAAAACCCTAGTTTCCAAAATCATAAAAAAGGATGAGTTATGGCCCATAGACCTAGAGGAGAGAGGAATCCCTAGAACTGTTCCAATGAATTGATTCCAATAGATTCAATTTTTCATCAATCTGAGCCACGTTCATCATTTTATGGGAAGTTGCAACTTTCCTCCTCGAGATTTTCAGGGACACATGGTGAATCCCTACCGAGGGCATAGAATTTGAACCAGAAACAGAACTAAGTTCCATGAGATCTTGCAAGTGTGTTTGGGTAGGCTAAACGTGGGAATGCTAACCATAAGTTCACGATTGAAGAAATTCCAAATTTGAACCCTATGTGCAAAAATTGCATTGTCTCTTATTGATTGAAACCTTGGTTTCTAAAATCGTAAAAAAGGACGAGCTTTGGGCCATGGACCTAGAGGAGAGAAGAACCCATGAAATTATTTTGATGTCCTAATTCCAATGGAGTTAACGGCTAATAAATTTGATCCATGATCATCATTTTATGGACATTCACAACACACTTCCTAGAGGCTTTTAGGGACAGATAGTGAATCCTTGCCAGGGGCATCGAATTTGAACCAGGTAGCAGAACTGAGTTCTGTGAGATATTGAAATTTTGTTTGGTAAATTTCTACATAGTAAAATTATCCACAAGTTCACAACTGAGGAATTTCCAAAGTTGACCCCTATGTGCAAAAATTGCATTATCTCTTACCGTGTGAAACCCTAGTTTTCGAAATCGTAAAAAAATATGAGCTCTGAGCCATGGACCCAGAAGAGAGAGACACCCATAGCGTCATTCTAATGTCCTTATTTCAATGGATTCAAGACACAATCATCATTTTATGTCCAATTTTATCTCACCTCCTAGAGTATTTCAGAGAGACATGGTGAATACATAATTTATGCTTCATGAACACAAGTATTCATATAAAGTCCACATTTTTTTCTTCTTCTAAGCATGTGATTATGTTGGAACACTTTTTACTCCCAAATATTCTCTCTTGTTTTGGGCTGAAGATATCGAGTACATCATAGTTTCAACCCTAAAATCTTGGTGTTCCTCCTTAATTGATGTCTAAGGCCATGTGAACCATAATTGGTGATAAAAACGTTACAATGGTCCCCAAATAACACATGTAGGCCAAATATTATATTTAGAGTGATTGTCTAGTATTTTTTGACTGCATGCATGTTCCATAAACATAAGACATAAAATATTATTTTACAGCCTAAGGTACTAGATTTCCTCCTTGGATGATGTTCAATACATAGATCCCTAAGAACCATCCTTGGTGTGGAAAGCCTCATAATCTCACCCATATGATGCATGTAGGAACATTATTATATTGATTATGGATGTGTGGGGTTTTTGGATCATGTGCATGGTCCATGAGCACTAAAATCCTGTTTTAAGCACTAAGACATTGATGTGCCTCACATGAGCATGAGCATGTCAAATATGTGTTACTTCCTCTTAAAACGTTTCTTAATCCATGAATGGACCCTTTTAGCACAATAATATCATTAGAAACATAATAAAAAAAAATTCATAGAAACATAGAAAAGAAAACCACATCACAAAGTCGTGTATTTATATTCAGAATTGGTCCAAAAATATTTTTTTATACAAAATGGCACCTTGATCCCAACACACATAATGGAAGCTCATGCCCAAACATGAAATAATAGTATCTCGTGTGCAAAATTCCACAAGTTACAGAAAATACCACCCATGGTCAATGCCTAAATATACATACAATGGAATTTCATTTATCCTCTTCCTTAAGCTTAATAAAGCTTCCGGCCAACTACTTTGTCAAGGATTGCTCCTCATCTCTAGACTCTGCACATGAAGCACCAATTACAAGTTATTTAACATTTGTAAATTTCAAAACAAATTCAGGTTCAATTATTATAATTGTAATTGAATACAACAAAACTTACCTAGTGTGCATAGGTGGTTTCCACGACTGGTGTGAGAAGATGTTGATCAATCAGTTGACCCTGATGTTGCAATTCCAAATTACTTGTCTTTCCGAGATTTTGTAGAAGGTCCTTCTTAGAAATGGGTTGCAAGAACATTACAATCATACATATGAGAATCACACATATAAATATTTGAATTTTTGTGTATGTACCTACAATGACCATTTTTCTAAGAGAGGGAGATGCATGTACCTAGGGGGTTGTGGGAGGATTAATGCCTATGTATCCACTCACTTACTTTAAGAAAATATTAGTATTAAGAAGATATGCATAACAACACCTTTTGGCATATTTATAAACAACATCTAAATGAAACCTTCCATTATTAAGCAATACAACATGTGAAACAACATTTTATTCAAGTCCCATCAAATATCATAATCAATTTTTGACATACTTCATCTTGTTAGCATACCTATTATTATACAACCAAACCCTCTGGATCATCTATGTTATTGATGGTCTCCATTAGTATCTCATGTTTTTCATATGGTAAGAAGTATTGTACCTTCGAGGAATGTTTGTTGGGCATCGTCCGTAACTGGAGGTTCATGCCAACGATTAGGTTGGTAAAGTGATACACACTTGCACCTGGTATGTAATCTGTGAAAACATTCCCACCCTTATTTATTTCATTTTGTCACATGCCAAGTATTCACCTTTAATAACCATCAACTCGATTTGGAAGTGGTTCTTTTCATCACCAGTTATGGATATATTGAGGGTGTACTTTCCCTCTATACAACGTACCAACCAAGAGTCCCCACACCATTCACTATCTTTCAGGGAAACCACTACATATATGTGCCTTGCAAAATATGAGAGTAGGTATGTAATTAACATTTAAAATGAGTCAAGGCCATTAATGTCGAACTAAAGATATACCAAGTTGTACATAAGTCAAGTAAATTACAAATGATACCAGGTTGTACAATATATGAGACCTGATAAAAATATAGTGAAATAGATTATTGGTATGCCTCCAACAGATTTAAATCAACAATTGCATTTTGATCAAGTGGAAGTGATATGCGATCCCATGCATCAACCCAATCCGTTGATTCACACCCATCCTAGTCACCATGCTACATGGGGTGAAAAAGAAAGCAATTTTTTTGTTCCATGTTTCAAGTATGGGGTTTTTAGAGCTTTGAATCGAATGAAATCCATGAGTCCCAATCACTATTTCATTTTCATGCATGTGAATGATCTACATCCACGACCTCCCAGAAAAATCTGTGCACATGTGTTTTTCTTATGGATTCTGCTCGCATGGTTGAATCGTCTTGGCATTACTGATGTGCACCACTTGAATATATATTGAGCATCTTGAAAGGTACATCCCATAGAAATTTAAATTACTCTCTACGTAGAGCTATTTTGACACATGCTCCAAATCCATCATGCTCTCCTTTACCATGCCCAATCTCAAAATAGTTCCACATATGTGGCACCCTGCAATTTTTGTGCAATGAAAACAACCATTGAAATATGCATGATTTTTCTAATTGAACAATACATCCATCTAACCAAATCTAGTGTCAATCCATATGTATGTTCCTCCCCTTAAGGTTCTCATAGAACATAAGGAAGCAATAACACACATAATGGAATCCATGGTAAATATCATCACATATGTAGAAGTGATATTCCTTTTGAATTTCTTGTTTTTCTTTGCTGTTATTTGGGCCATGTCTATATGTGATATGGACCATCAAGGAAACCTGATCAGATTAATAATACTAACTTTGAATCTCATTTTTGGGATATAGAGTGTAGTTCCTTGCAAAATCAACCATCGAAAATATAATACCATGAGGAAATGTATCTCTACAAAGTCTAAACTGCTCATCCTGCGACCGATCCAGGTGGACATGCTAAACATATTGATTGAATTGTACATTGTAGCACAAAATTATCTTGACATAAGTTATGCTTTTGAGTAATGATTCAAATATAATTGAAATGAAATGTTAGAGTTAGATACCGACCTGGGTTGTCACCAATTGTATCTCTTTGCTTTCTTTCCCATGGCCTATTTCATAGCTAATTGCACCAAGAGTAGTGAGGTGCTTGCAACCCAATATGGGGAGATGTTGTGATGTGATGTGATGTAACATTATATATTTTAATAATAATAATAATAAAAAAACATGTTGGTTAGAATAAACTTACATATATTTTAATGAAATGAAATATGTATTATGCTAATCAAATCATCATGATTATTCTTTGAATTTTTACACATCAAGAAAAAAATTATACCTCAAGAAATTGGATCATTCTCGGTGCTTAATAGATGCAGGTTTAAGATGAATCTATGCTAGTGTATTTGAATCTTTTCAAGTCTATATCCATATTCTGAAATTCGTTATCTCCACTTTCATGAATGCACTGGCCCAATAATGCCATGCCACCATATATGGAGCATGTCCCATCTAAACAAGCTTTTGCATAGTGACCTTGCCCTTCCATCCTATTACATATGATGCTATGGATGAATTCAATTGATTAAGATGATGGTATTGTCATGGAGAAATCTTGTACATGGTTAGTATGAAACACACAATGAATGTTCAAAAATGTATCATAGTAATATTCATATTCTACATGATATCTACAAGAACACGTGTCACGAAGAGTATTTATTCTAATATACTAGGGCTTACATTTCTCAAAATATCTTTGTCCCAAGTTCAATTTCCTATTCTCATTATTAAATTTCTCATATAGTTCTATTTGTGTTATGTCAAGAAGGTGTTTTATGTGTGGTTCACGATCCTTTGAATCCATTCTAAATTTTAGTAGATCCTTTTTCTTTGAAGAAGGTCTAGTGTTATCATGCCAAAAAATCTGCACCAATCCCTTTACTACATCAATTAGCTTCATGTTGGACCATGGAAACCTTCAAATGAAGGCCCAAAATATGTCTAGCTAGTTTCAAGATGTTCTCTTCTAATAGAATACCTATGGAGTGTTTTGACATTCAAATTAACAAGTCTATATGTAGGCTTATTAATATGAAGGGCCCTATTTTTCTTATTTACGATTTCTTGCAATAGAAAACGATGAGTTGCATTGTGCTAAAGGCATCTACTAAGCTTTTAATAATGTGAGAACTTGGTTCAAATATTTTAATCATCTTTATCTTTAAGTTTCTCCTAAAAATAGTCATACAAGTGAATTTTGACAATAATAAAAATAATCTACATTTATCTCTATCACATTTAGTATTAAAATATTTATTAAGTATCTATCGAGTTTGATATCCAATACTGTGTTTAGATAATGTACCTTCAAGAGAACTGATGTGACTTTCATAAATTTGTATACATTTCAGAGTTCTTCAGTATGTACTTGCTAATGGAGGTAGGGATGTTGGAATTGTATTGTGTACCACATCAACAAGATGATCTAGCATTTTAACAGGAGCCTCTTGTCCTTCATTCTCATGTTAGTAGATGTATGGTGGAAATTGGACATCCTCTTGGATGATATCAATAACATATGCTTCTTCAACAAAGCATTCTACATGCAATGCCTCTCTAAATTCACCACTTGTATAACCACGAGAGAGCAAATTAGCAACTAATTTTTTAGAAGGTGATTCATTAGTTTGAAGTTGAGTTGAAGTGGAGATCGAAACTTCCCTTAATGAGCACTTATGTTTTAGTACTTCTTGATTATTTCCATTGGGTACTTTTTCCTCAACTATTATTGAAATTGAGCACCCCTCTAGTGAATGCTTCCATATTTCTTTCCGTGGATTGGTAGGAAGAACAATAGAATAATATATAATTGGAATTGGATGAGTGTCCATAGAATGGATTTGGTTGATTGTGTCTAATATTTTATTTTCTCTATTTTCTACAATGATTTCTTGAGGTTTCTTCTTCCTTAGTAATTTTCTTGCTCAATTGTGTAAATTACCCATTACCACAATGATCAATTAGATAAAGATTGTATTTGGTGTACTCAATTCGAAGAAAATGAATGGTGTAGATGGTCTATGGTGCACTTCAATGGGATACTCTTCGAGCTT
The DNA here is from genome assembly GCA_027924585.1 of Larix kaempferi. NCBI lineage: Eukaryota > Viridiplantae > Streptophyta > Pinopsida > Pinales > Pinaceae > Larix > Larix kaempferi. Next base: position 2,114,529 of record BSBM01000765.1, on the reverse strand, counting down.
GTTGATTTTCTTCCTCAATGGTGAATATACTTCATTACCACAATTATCAATGAGGAATATTGTCATTGGAGTTCAGAAAATGAATTGTGGATATGGTCTATGGTGCTCTTCAATTGGAGATTTGTAAATATTGCTTAATGTATTTGGTTTTCCTAAACTCTAAAGAATTAAATGATGGAGATGGCCTATGGTTCTCTTCAATTTGAGATGGTCTATGAATCTCTTCAAATGGATATGGTCTTTTGTTCTCTTCAATTGGAGAATCTTCAACCTTACTCAATGTCATATGTTCTCCTCAATTCTAAGTAATTGAATGATGGATATGGTTTGGAACGTGGAATGCGAACATGGTTTTGATACATTAAAGGAAAAGATGGTGACTGCGCCAATTCTAGTCTTTCCAGACTGGACGAAGCCATTTCATGTCCATGTTGACGCATCATGCATTGCTTTGGGAATCGTATTAGCTCAGCCAGGAGAAGGAGGATATGGACTATGGTGCTCTTCAATTGGAGATTGTCTATCGTGGTCATGTATTGGAGATTATTCAACCTTTTTAAATGTATTTGGTTCTCATCAATTCTTAACAATTGAATGATGGAGATGGTCAAATGTGATGGTCAAATTGAGATCTTTTTTCCTTCCTTCCTGAACAATGCATGAATCTTACTATATTATGTTGTTCAACGTGTTAGAGTATTTGTTAGATATGAATAATTGTTGTCTATTAGAGAATAAAACACATGTGCATTTTGTTCTCATAAAACATTTGCATGTTTTTAAACATTAAAGGAGGTAGTTACACAACTATAATGAATTCTTAGTGGAAAAAAACATACATGTGTTTTTACTCAAAGAAATGTGTACATGTTATTTTTAAGTACAATTTGATAGCCCTAAGAGCCCCCATATCTCCCTCCCCCAACCCCCTAAGACACCTCCATATCTCCCTCCCCAAACCCCCTAACACCCCCCCTCTCTCTAAAACACACCCTCCTCCCTCCTACACCTAATCACACTCTCACCCCTTTCTCCCTCTCCCCCAACCCACTTATACCCCCCTCCTATCTCTCTCCCAGATCACACACACACAGTCTCTCTCTCTCTCCCTCCCAACCCACTTATACGCCCCTCCTATCTCTCTCCCCAATCCCACTTATGACCTATCTCTCTCTCCCTCTCTCTCTCTCTCACCCCCCTACTCTCTTTCTCTATCCACCCCTTCCCCTTAACCTTTACTAATTATTAGTTTGATATACATTATAGTTGTAGTGGTACATATCACGCATGCATTTTAGTGATTAAAATCGTTTGCATGTTTTGTAACTTGATATAGCGCATGCATTTTGGTTTTCACCAAAAAATAATTATGGATACATTGCTAATGCAAAATACTTTTGTAGGGTAATAATATATATATATATATATATATATATATATATATATATATATATATATTGTAATGTTTGATAAAAAATAATAACTGTGAAATAAAAAACCATGAATATGTAGAACAATTCACATATGGAATTTCCTTTTTTGTGGGACCAATGCTCTAAACATCTCTTCTGAGCATATTGTGGAGAAAATAACATATATTTTGGATCAAGAATTCAATAATAAATACTCAATAATAGTAAACCTTTAACAACACCATAAAAACCACTCTTATCTATCCCCATAAACCCTAAATCCCTTACCTTAAAGGTGCTAGAACATGCACAAAGATTCTACATGTTTCTTTTGTTTCCTTCTTCCTAACAAATACGACATTCAACTAGTGTAACATCTCCACTTTACATGAGTGGTTTATGTTTAAAAACAATATGACAAACATTACTAGGAACTCAAGTTTCTCTTCAAAACTTATAAAAGGAAAACAATTACTGATATGCAAATAAGAATGCAGTCTATGTAAATACTTCTCAAACTAAGGAAAAATTACCTTCCTGTCTTCATCAAACCCCCACCTATCTCTCTCTTCCCCAAACCCCTAACACATCCCCATGCTCACTGTCTTTATCACCCCCCTAGCCCCTCTACCTCTCTCTCTCTCTCTCCCTCTCTCTCTCTCTCTTCCCACTCTTTCCCCTAGCCCCCCTACCTCTAATCCTCTCTCTCTCTCTCTCTCTCTCTCTCTCTCTCTCTCTCTCTGTCTCTCTCCCCCCACTCTTCCCCCTAAACCATAATACCACCATTATTCTTCCACCTACACCTAACCCTGACCCCTCTCTCTCTATCAACCCTAAACCCCCTAAATTCCCTACTCATTCCCAAACCCCTAACCCCCTCAATCTCTATATATTTCTTTTTCGTGATCACCCTCCTCCCCCATACCCCTAATCATCCCCCCACTTCTCTCTTTCCACCAACTCCCTAAAAGGAACCCTCTCCCTTTATACCCCTGACCCCCCCTCTTAGCACTTCTCACCGTACCCCTAACCCCCCGTCAATCTTTGTATCTCCTAATTCCCTGCCCCACTACCACTAACCCCCCCATATCTATCTCTATCTCTCTCTCTAACCCAACCCCCCACTCCTCACATAAAATTCCCCTTCTCTCTAATTTCCCTACTCCTCCATAATCCCCAAACCCCTTCGATCTCTATTTCTTTCACTACCCCAAACCCCCTCCTCCCCCTACCCCAAAATCACACCCCTAAATATCTCTTATCTCTCTCTTTCTCTCGTCCTCCTAGTCCCCCCTACCACTAACCCCTCCCTGCTCACCCTCTCTCTCACATACTCCCCCTAACCCTCAATAACCTTCTCTCTCACTCCCTCTCTCTATTTCATACTCCTCCACCTACCCATATCTCTCTCTCATCCAATCCCCTAACACCCCCTTCCTTACTCTCTCTCTCTCTCTCTCCCCCCTACTCCTTCCTGCACCTCTCTCTCTCTCTCTCTCTCTCTCTCTCTCCCCCCCCCCATACTCTTGCACGTAAATCCTAACCCTCTCTCTCTCTCCTCCAATACCCTAACAACCTCCCTCTCTCTCTCTCTCTTTCACCCCATACTCCTCTCCCTACCTTTAAACCCCCTCCCCCTCCTCCTCCTCCTCCTCCTCCCCCCCCTGCTCCTCCCTCTCTCTCTCACCCTTAACCCTTACTAACCTACTCTCTCACTCTCTCTCACTCACCTACTCCACCTACACCTAACCACCACCCCTCTCTCTCTCCCCCAACCCCCTACCACCTCGCTACCTCGATGGTTCTCCCTCCCTCTCTCTACCTCTAAATCCCTAAACCCACTTCTCTCTCTACCTCTAGCTCCCTCTTCCTATGTGTCTACTTAGGAGTTAGCTTCAAGTTAACCAAACCTATTATATGGAATATGATAAACCATCGCTAATTCAGTATTTCACCCATTTTCTCAATATGCCTGTGTTTTACTGCTTCTTACAATATGCTACACATAATCATTTTTTTATGAAAATTTAGACCCAGATAGTATTTTTTCTGCAAACTCAAAATATGTAATTTGTTTTTAAAAATATTTTTCTTGTGTCATTACTCAACTCAAAAAACATATTGTTAGTGTTTCTTCCATAGCCTTTTCATTCCTCAAGCATTAAAAAAAATGTATGTTGCACTACTAGACGCTGACTTCTACATGCTATAAAAATAAATATAAGGATTATTGCATTAAGAACTTCAATAATCGTGCCCACACTTGTCATACTATTTTCAAGGTTTGATCACTTAGATAATAAATTTTTTTATAAACTATTAAATTTATTTTGGAAAAATAGTGCCACTAGTACTATTTGTTCTCTATATGTATACACGTTTTTGTAGGTTGATCCCATCATTTAGGCACTCAAAAGATTCACCCACAAAGACATATACCAAGTATCTTAAAAAAATAAAAAATACTTGTTAGAATTTAGATCAAAGTTTTTTAGAACAATATTGTACCTTAGTACTTTAATCATTAATTAATTAATGGTTATTAGGTGCTAAACTCGTTAATAATTACATCCCTAGGTTTGAACAAGGTTATTATAAGTTGGCTAGAACTTGTTTGGGAAAGTGTGAACTAAATCACAATGTATGGGCTAAAGTATGGGTGGGCCAAAGTATGGGTCAAGGGTGGTCAAACTAGATGTTGGGCACTCTCCCACGTGCATAATGCACCTTCCTTCCCTGTTTTAAGGATCTGTGTTTGACCATAGGTGCACATGCATTGAAGCTAGTCATTTTTCCCTCTTTTGGCTATTTTGGCCTACCCTAGCCTACCTAACTTCCAACCAACCACATCCTCCACATATGTGAACACTATTTTGGTCTCCCATGCTTACCCAATGTTCACATGTAAAATTTGGACATATTTGGGATATTTTGGAACCATTTGGTCAACCTAGGGGGGATTGGGGCTAAATCTAAGCTAGCTAAGTGTGGAAACTCCAAGTGCATCCTATTTCTTCCTATTTATATATAAGGATGATCCAAACTCTTTGTAACATTGGATAGTTAATAAACTTTGATATTTGATCATTTTTGTTTTCTGGTTTTTTATCATTTGTGCTTATATTTGATCATTTATGCCTGGTTTTTTATCATTTGTTTTCCAGAAATGTATATGCACTTTTTTCTTGCATAATAAGTTAAATATTTCAATTGTGAGGTATCTATAGTATCTAGTTCCTACTGTGATATATATTTTACATGGTATCAGAGCTCTTGGAGCTATTATTCAAACCAATAGACTATTTTAGTGGTGTGACAGAAGCAGTGGAGAAACTATAGAAGTCGCTGGAACTATTGCATTGAATCCATTGGAGTCTATCGAGGGTGTGATTCTCTCCCGAATGAACCTACTATCAAACAGGATTTGAATCTGTTAGTGTAGATCCCCTCCTGAGTGTTGAGAGTTTTATTGCAGGTATTCAAGAGCACCATTGTCACCCAGTGCACAAGCAACAGAAGAGAATGTAGCAAACTCATACAAATTTGCTCACTCCTTTCAACTATTTCGATTGGAAAGCTGAAATGGTTATTTTGTTGAGATCCAAGGGTCTTTTTAGGATCAATATGGGCACTGAGGTTGAGCCAAACTCCGCTGTGGAGAAATTGAAATTATTCAATAGAATGGATGAGGAATTTGGCCTCCTTTGAATCAGTATTTCGAGAGACATCTTGCTTCATGTTGAAAGTATATCTACTCCAAATGAAGTGTGGCTCAAGCTTGAGTATTTGTTTGGAAAGACTGATGAAATGATGGGCCATCAACTTGAGAATGAGTTGATCTCACCGAGTCCAAGCAATTTTGAATCCATCCACGATTTCTTCATCAAGTTCAAGAGCTTTCTCTTGCAAATCAAATAGTGTGGCACTAACAACAAGGAAGAATAGTTGGTTTTGTCCATTCTTTCGAAATTGGGTCCTAAGTACTCAGTTTTTGTTTCTACATTTCACTCCACAAAGATCACAGTTAGAAATTGGAAGATGCCATCTTTCGTTGATTTCATGGAGATGATAACTCAAGATAAAGAGAAGTTGGTCTTTATGGGTTCCATTACGCAAAAATATCAAGTACTTGTGGTTGGATATTTGAAGCAATCTATAGGCAATCAAAATCCCAAGTCGAAACCACAAGAGAAGAAGATGAAGGAGAAGAAGCAATCAGATGAAGAAAACTCAAGTTCAAGTGATGAAGATTCAAAAGGCAAGAGGATGAAGAGAAAGAAAGAGAGGCCCAAGTGTGGTTATCACAAAGGTTCTCATAATGAAAAATCTTGTTTCAAAAAGAAGATAGACATCTTAACCAATCTACTTGAAGAGCATAACATTGATGTTCCAGATTTTGCAAGAAAAGAAGAAGCCAAGCTCTCTTTGGAACAAGAACATTGTCTCCATGGGACCTGCAAAACTAATAAGTTGTATGCTTTGGGTTCTAGAGTTAATTATCTTTCTAATGAATATTTTTGTTTCACATTCATACATCTAAGATTCAAAAATCTCTATCCAGTCCTTGGAAGAATCTCCATCCAGTTCACCAAATTGTCCTCCCAATACTAGTCATTTTTCACTAGTTTTTGACATGCCTTCTGAAATCTCTTTCCAAATCTATTCAGATCCTTCCCATTATGATATGGAAGGTGATTTGTAGGCTGATATACAGGTTATGACATCCATCAAACCATTTTCCCAACCATTGGATGCCCAAAAGACCATACAACCCCCAAGTTCTCCAGTTGGAAAATATCACAATTTCATTGTTTCTAATACTGTGTCACTTATTGTTACACCTAAATATCATCATCATGAGACCTATGTCAACTCAGTTCCTTGATCCCTAAAGTCTCCCTGATCAGAAATTCAACTAGAGAAAGTTGTTGACCTTTTCCACAAGTTCTAGTTGTACTAGCACAAATTGCCTTCTAGAAAGGAGCGCCCAACTAGGTCAGGCGCAATTTTCCATTTCGTAGACTGCATCGGTGGCTCAGGTTGCCTTTGAGAAACCTAGTATTTCCCTCTCAGGTGCAAGTTTCCCTCATACAACATGCACCGGATTTGGTTAAAATGTATAAGTGTGACTTTCAAGCAAATTCTCGAAGGTGGATGAGGTGGATATCTATCCCTAAAATGTAGGTGGGTTGTGCTATGGTTCCCTAACCTCAAGGGAGGATCCCTTAGTCCTCTCCCCATGATCCTCAACCTACTCTATCTGTTTAGTCTTATAAATATGAAGCTCCTCTCCATTCCAAGTGGAGGAAAGTATATAGCACTTACATGCTGGTGGAATTAACCTAGGTAATCCCTATCCATCTCTTGGGAGGCATACATTTCCTTTAGAGGCATTGGCTTGGCTTGTTGGATGAAGATTGCAGCATTAATGATTGGGTTGTAATTGTTAAATTTTCAGAATTTACTTCAATTTTATCTAGGATCTTAACTGAGAGAATAACATGTACAACATATCTACAACATATCAATCATGGAGACAATAATGCAAGCACAAAAGAGACCCAAAGATTTACTTGGGGAAAACCATAAAGGTGAAAAACCCCAATAACTTCCTCAGAGATAGATAGAGCAATGATACAACCATGAGAGATAGACATAACCTAGCAGCAGATCCTCCTCCTCCATAAGTGCGCCACTCCTCCTTGAGTGCATGTGTGAGAAGTGAGTGATCAAATAGAGTGCCTCCCGCACTCTATTTATACTTGACTTGACTTGCCTTTTTACCTAACTCATGTAGGCTCGAACTTAACTACATAACATAATGCTGAGTGGGCCGACCCCCAATGGGGTGGTCTAATAACCCTTTGACCCACATGGCCGACCCCCAATAGGGTGGTCTAATAACCCTTTGACCCACATGACTTATATAGGGCCGACCCCAAACAAGGTGGTCTAATAACCCATCAACTATAAGTTACGACACTTACAATATAAATAACGACACTTCCTTATAGAGGAATAATACCATCTCTATAGGAATACAATATACATATATGTGAAATACATTCCGAAGTTACATATACATCAACACTCCCTCTTAACTAGGAAGGTATTTCTCAACACAGTTCTTCTAGCACGAGTCATCTTCTCTGGATCATCATCATCGATGCATCGTCATCCTCATCATCACTGCTGCTGCTATCTCAATCAATCTCTGAATCTACTCGTCATAGGAAGTTCTACAGAGCCAGTCCTTTTTCATACTAGATGTAGGCCCACCACCTGCAGGTCTTCATCATCATTGGCCATACTGTGGAATCCTCAGGACTTATTACGTGCGTCACAAAACCTGGCTGCAACATCCCAGGCTATTACGAGCACATAGCTCTACCTGTAGGATCTCCCAGGAGCACATTACATGTGACCCATCACAAAACCTGGCTGAAGCATCCTAGGCTATTACGAGCACACGGCTCTACCTGTCGGATCTCCCAGGAGCACATTACATGTGATCTCACCACAAAACCTGGCCGAAGCATCTGAGGCCTTTTTCATCCTGTCCAGATCTCCTAGGAGCAAATTACATGTGGTCATGGAAAAACCTGGCTGAAGCATCTGAGGCCTTTTTCATCCTGTCCAGATCTCCCAGGAGCAAATTACATGCCATAGGACAAAACCTCGCAAGAGCATCTGCCATATATCCCAGGGCACCGAATTACATGCCGTAGGAAAAACCTCGAAAGACTATCTGCAGATCTCCCAGGGCACAAATTACATGTCCTCCCAAGCAAAACCTCGCAAGAGCATTTGCCAGATGTCCCAGGGCACCGAATTACATGCCATAGGAAAAACCTCAAAAGACCATCTGCAAATCTCCCATGGCACAAATTACATGCTTTCCTGCACAACCTGATCCACGGACACAAAGTATCATTTGATACTCATCATCATCACTGCAACATCCTGCTGCATGTCATCTGGAGAAGCTCGTCATCCACAATCATCCTGATCATACAATGCATCCATCTGATTCACACATAGATACATGATCCACACAATGTATCCATCAATCGTACATGATCTACCTGATCATACAAAGATACATGATCCACACAATGTACCCTTCAACATACATGATCTACCTGATCATACAAAGATACATGATCCACACAATGTACCCATCAACATACATGATCTACCCGATCATACAAAGATACATGATCCACACAATGTATCCATCAGCATCCATGATCTACCTGATCATACAAAGATACATGATCCACACAATGTATCCAACAGCACCCATGATCTACCTGATCATACAAAGATACATGATCCAACCGATCATATCCAGCATCCAACATGATGCGTACATACATATAAATGATCCAACTGATCATATCCAGCATCCAACATGATGCATACATACATACATATAATGATCCAACTGATCATATCTAAGCAGAAACCAGAACATCATCCTGATGCTCATCATCCAGCGCTTACATCCACAGCCATGTGAAGGATCCCCCTTCCAACATGCTTGGAATGGCTTCAGCAAATGTGTCCATCACTTCTTCCTCGAAGTATCCTCAATCTGAAGCATGCCAAGCCTCTCTCTGAAGTACTCGAACTTCACCCTGGCTAGTGGCTTCGTCAGCACATCTGCAATCTGCTTGTCCGTCGCAACATACAGGAGCTTCACAGCTCCTCTCTGCACCATATCCCTGATATAGTGATATTTGATCTCTATGTGTTTCGACCTGTCATGAAACCCTGGGTTCTCGGATAGCTTCACACAACTCTGGTTATCACAGAAGATACCAGTGGCATCCAGCGGGAGATCAAATAACTCAGACAGTAGCTTCCGTAGCCATACTGCCTCACAACTAGCTGAACAGGCTGCAACATACTCAGCCTCAGCTGTACTCAGTGCTACGCAGGACTACTTCCTGCTAAACCAAGAGATCACACCTGATCCCATACTGAAGCAACACCCAGATGTGCTCTTCCTATCTGCAGCACTGCCAGCCCAATCTGAATCAACATAACCCTGTAGGTTAAACTTTTGATCCGCCTCATACCTGAGTCCATAATCCACTGTACCCTTCAGGTACCTCAGAACATGCTTTACAGCAACCAGGTGAACACTCCTCAGATCCGTCAAGAACTGGCTCAATGTGTTCACAACAAAGCAAATGTCTGGTCTCGTGTTCGTCAGGTACATCAAGGACCCAATCATCTGACGATACAAAGAGACATCAACCGGATCAGATGAAGCATCACATAGAAGCTTCAGATTTGATGCCATAGGTGTGGCCATGACCTTGCAATCCATCATCCCAAATCTCTTCAGGATATCAATTGTGTACTTCCCTTGACCAAGGAAGATTCCATCTGCACTCTGCCACACCTCCATGCCAAAACAAATAGTGCATCATCCCCAAGTTCTTCAACTCGAACTCAGCAGCAAGCTTCTGCTGCGTGTCGGCAATCAGTCTGTCATCTCTTGTTACAAATAAGTCATCCACATACAGAAGTAGAATCACAGGATTCCCTTCCTTAACCTTGTAGTCAAGGTTGGAATTCGCTTTACTCTTGGTAAAGCCCAAACTAGATAGAAAGTTGTCTATCCTACCATACCAAGTTCTGCACACATATATGACTACACCATGCTGTCTTGAAATCCATCTAGTGTATCTTCTATTTCATCACTTTCATATTTCTCTATGCTGCCATCTGCAGCATGCTTTATCTTGATAGATCCATATGGAAGTCAAACTTCCCTTCAGGTCTTGGGATTGCATCCCAAACATCATTCTTCATGATCGATGGATCATGGCATTCCATTTCTTCATCCCAGATCCTGGGAACTTCAATATATTCAATATTTTCAATAGATATCTTTGTTGCTGGAACAAATGTTGTAGTCCTTTTGTAGGTGAAGATATACGGTCTTTCCTACAAAACAAGTTAAATCGCATGATTAGAAACATCTCATAGTTTTCAGAACAAATTCTTACACATAAAGAAGTATGTCATACATTCATGCAATTATTTTAGACAATGCTTCAATACAACATTTATCCATATCCCATAACTTTCTAGATGCCTTCCAATCTCTACCAGAACATTGTTAAGAGTGTGCACAACTCCCAACATGTCAGCAAAGAGGTTTCATTCTAGATAAGTAGCAATGGAATGTTGTACAGTGCCATAGGCCACTTACCCATGTATATTAGTAGTATACGGTTCATCAATGCAACTATTCTAATATGCACAATACATATCCTAAGTCTAGGAACATGAGCATATACATCATTGAACAATTTTATTTAAACAAACACATATGCAAGAAATGATAATTAAAATACTTATCTTTGTTTGTTCGTTGGGTGGACTCCCTCTAAGTCTTCGCTTTCTTGCAGGAGCTACTGGAGTCCTAATCTGAAGTAGCTTCTTCAACACCTTTATGTTGTGGAAAGATGGTCAACTCCCTCTGAATATCTGCATCCTTGCAGAAACTACTGAAGTGTGTTCCTTTGCTTTCTTGTAGGAACAACTGGAGTGTGCTCCCTCTTGATCTTTGCTTCCTGGATTACTTGTTCTTGAACTCATATTCATCCTTGGTCCCTATGCATGCTTATTAGTATCATGATTGTGTTATCCTTGTGATCTCATATAAAATCATACATTCATTAGTATACTATTAAAACACAATAATCTCAAGCATGTATAGTCATGATCATTTCAAACAAAAAAATAATAAGCATTAGCATTCAAGGTTTATGTAGGATTCTAATGGTTAGTCAAATCATAAGAAGCATAACATGTCTAAACCTATAATTACTCAAACCTATGACTCTTCGGGTTAGTTGAATCATCAATTAAGATAAGAGATATAATATGCATAAAACCTGTGATTATTCAAACCTATACCTTCATGATTCTTCTGGTTAGTCATATCATCAATTATGGTAAGAAACATAATATGCATACAACCATGACTATTCAAACCTATGGCTTCAGGAATAATCATTATCAACAACTGTATAAGATCCTAACACAAGGTAGGATTCTAGCTTGATATAGGAAAAACATACCTGGATCAGCATGCTAGCTAGTTATGTCTAACATACTCACATGATGTCTTCTTGTTCTTATTCAATGACTTGTGCTAGTAACCTGTAAATCTCATAGGTTAACCATTATAAAACCAAATTATACATACCTCGTAAATGGATCTTTTATGAGATCCATGACAATGGATGAATCTTTGTCCTCATGTCATCATGATCATATGTTCTTTGAACCAGAACATGATTTTTCTTTCTTGGTGTACCTTTCATGTTAGTACACAACATAAACCTCATACACCATCACAATGCATTAGTACAATCATAAGTGTCAAAACCTTAATCAATGAATATCTTCTATTGTGCATTCATAATTTTATTAAGGTGATATGACAAGTCTAAAATCAAGATTGTACTAACCGTAATAACATGAAGACAAACATACCATAAACTTAATCATGAACAAATCTCAAAACATACCTCGATGAGTCATACCTGTCGAGATCGCTTGTACTATTCTTATGTAAGGCCTTAGCCTCATCTCCCTTCTGAAACAGGAACTTCTTCACTTATGCAGATGATCAATCCATCTTCTTCTAGGATTAACCCAATCCACTTGATTTGCAAGAACTGGACCTGGAGCTGGATATGGGTTTGCCAGAGAAACCCCAAAAATTCAAGATTTGAATTTCAAACTTCCGAAAGGATAGAAATATGCACCTTGATGAGCTGATCAAGCTAGTATATTTAGAATTTGAAAACTGCAAAGTTTCACTCCTCCATTTTGCCTTTGAAACTTTCGGATTCACTGGACGTGACCCTGAACTGGGGTTTGATGAATCCCACTCTTCTTCCCAATCAAAAGGTTTGATCCAAAGCTCTAAGCTTCTATTTTTCTGAGGAGCTTCCAGCCGTGGTCACAGATTTCAAAAATTCTCATTTTTACAGAAGCCCTAATTTTCCACTTTTCTGAGCAAAGTCCCGAACTAGGGTTTGATCAAGCCCGGCCTTCTGCCCAACCAAAACTACTGATATTGGTGTCTAAATTTTTATTTTGATGAGTAGCATCCAGTCATGGTCTCAGATTACAAAAATTCCAACTTTCTACGAAGCCCTAAATTCCGGAGGCCATGAATGAAGGTACTCAAAAATAATTCTGTTTTGACAGAAATATGTACCTGATTGTTTCTGGTGTACCTCTGAATTTTTCAATCCACAGGGTCTGAAAACGTTTCCTGAGATATCCTGACCTGTTATCTTTCCATCCTGATAGGTCTGACCTCAATTGGATTCTCTGAGAGAGAGTTATGCCAAATGTCGCAATGTGACCTGTTTTGGGATAATACAGGAGAGCGAACTTGTACGGCATGCCATGTGTCACTGTTTCAACTTCGGTCTCTAAAAACTTTTCCTGAGATATCTCGGCCTATTATATTTCCATCCTGATAGGTCTGATGTCAATTGGATTCTTTGAGAGATAGTTATGCCAAGTGTCGCAACATGACCTGTTTATGGGATAATACAGGAGAGTGAACTTGTACGGCGTACCACGTGTCACTGGTTCAACTTCGGCCTCTGAAAAAGTTTTCTGATATAGTACAGTCTGTGTACTACTTGTCACTTTTTACAAAATTTCATTTGGAGTTTCCTATCCCAAGTTATGACCTTTTTCCCAAGGTCACCTGATTTTGACTCATATCTGGAAGAGGCAGAAACCCTATATTGTTCAGATCATAAATCACAAAGTACAACGAATTAGAGGTTGTCCTTTGGACACAAGGTACATGGAGATCTTAGCTTCGGCCTATAACAATTTCATATCCGAAAACTTCTCCAAAACGGATTTATAGCGAAAGTGCTACGATGACTGGTTTTTGCTATATCAAGCCCTAGCATCGTAAGTGCAACAAGTGTCATACATGCCATATCATGCCTTCTTTCAGGCTAGCTCTAATACCATGTTAAATTTTTAGAATTTACTTCAATCTGATCTAGGATCTTAACTGAGAGAATAACATGTACAGCATATCTACAACATATCAATCATGGAGACAATAATGCAAGCACACAAGAGACACAAAGATTTACTTGGGGAAAACCATAAAGGTGAAAAACCCCAATAACTTCCTCAGAGATAGATAGAGCAATGATACAACCATGAGAGATAGACATAACCTAGCAGCAGATACTCCTCCTCCATAAGTGTGCCACTCCTCCTTGAGTGCATGTGTGAGAAGTGAGTGATCAAATAGAGTGCCTCCCGCACTCTATTTATACTTGACTTGACTTGACTTGACTTGCCTTTTTACCTAACTCATGTAGGCTCGAACTTAACTACATAACATAATGCTGAGTGGGCCAACCCCCAATGGGGTGGTCTAATAACCCTTTGACCCACATGGCCGACCCCCAATAGGGTGGTCTAATAACCCTTTGACCCACATGACTTATATAGGGCCGACCCCAAACAAGGTGGTCTAATAACCCATCAACTATAAGTTACGACACTTACAATATAAATAACGACACTTCCTTATAGAGGAATAATACCATCTCTATAGGAATACAATATACATATATGTGAAATACATTCCGAAGTTACATATACATCAACAGTAATCATCACTCTTCTATGTATTTCCCACTTATTTATAGTAATATAATCTCTTTCCATAAATGTCTTTGTGTTAATGATATTTAGAGCGCACTTCCTTAACTGTTTGCTTAGTTCAGTTAGTGTTTAGATGTGCTTTTACTGCTCATTTTTCTCTATGTTCTTTGACAGGTTTTGCAACTACGGATCTGATGACCATGAATCTTGGAGCAACAAAAGGGAGAAGGATTCACGAATCTAAAGGTAAGACATCTATCTACCTTGATATCTAATTGATCTAGGAAAGTAGTTTTATATTCTTTTTCCATTTGTTCTAGATCCAGTTGGACTAGGGAGATCATGCTCACGTCCGCTAGAGTAGATTGTCTGAAAACAAATCTAGCGAGCATACTGGGGAATACTTTGTTTTGATTTCAATTTGAATGTGTTATTCATTGATTTCTGAGTGAGCCATTTCTTTTCCTCCTGAGTCTCTTTTAACCATCTTATTTTCTTCTTGAAGAGTCTATTGACCTTCTCTAAGTCTGTTTGGGTCATTATCAAACCTTTTTCTTATTCATTGTTTGTAGATTTTCACTTCTTGCATTTGGATATTCTCCCAACGCACCTGGGTAGTGTATTCAGTGTGTCGTTCCCTTTCGGGTGCTTTGTTCCTTTCATCATCATGCACCTTCAGTGCTTTTTCCATTTTGATAGTTTGTGCTGCCAGTGCTTTACCCCTATATTCAGTCTACACCGAGTGCTCTGAGCCTAACCACAGACTTCATTGGCCCTTCAAGTTTGGTACTTGGTCTATCCTCTCTCCAAATTTTGATTTTGGTATGATCAACAGACTCCTCTGTGATGTACCTTCTAGTTAGAGACTTGTTTATTCAGCATTGATTGCATTTGGTTTGCTTGTGTTTATTTTTGGGTTCCATTTGGTCAAGTGAGATATTCGATGGTGGCAGGAAATTTTAATCCCCCATGGTCATCCACTCGATCTTGCATTCTCTTATCACCTTACCATATTTATTCCACATGCTACATCTGATTTCCAAACTCTTCTTGCACTTAGCCATTTAGTTTTTCTTGCATTTGATCAATTTTCAGTGACTTGAGTGTCTTTGGGTTCATTTGAGTGCTTGTCATTTTTATTTGATAATTTCTTAGTTACTAGGGTGTTGCGATTAGTCTCTTGTCTTCTGCTATTACATATAAAAAGAATACCTATTATTAGATCTTGTTTGATATACACATTGGAAAAATCAAAAGTGTCTCATTCTTTTGGTTTCAAAGTCATTTGAAAACTTTGGTAGGGTTGTTTCATGCATTGTAATCCATTATTTATCAATCTTTGATAAGTTTTAAAAGGAAATAAAATAATTTTATTTTTTCTTAACTATGAGTTATCCATCTTTTTGAAAAAATCAAGTGAATTCAAGCTTTTCCAAAGTAATTCCAAGTTTGAAGCATTCTATGCACTTTTGATCTTTTATGATTTTTGGTTCATTATCATAAAAATTAAGAGTTAGTGCATCCTAGGTAGAAGTTATTCTTTTTTCATTAGTACTTAGTCTTATTCTAGTTGGAAAAGACAAAAAGAAAAAGTTTTGATTTGATGTGTTGTTGATTTTTGTGTTTTATTCAAAAAACGGAAAAGAGTGCTTTCATCATCTTTGGTAGATTTTGAAATTTTGGGAATTTTGTCTTATTGAGGTCATTGGAAAAAGAATTTCTCCTTCCCTTACATAGATTTCATCAAAATAAAAAGTGCACTTTCATGTAGTTAGGGTTGCATTATGTTTAAATTTCTGTCTTTACCACATGCATTCACCTAACAGTCCAAATAAAATTTACCGGTAGAACTACGTTAAAATTTACTAGTAACTTGTGTGTTAAGTTAGTGACATGTTCCGGTGTCTAAAACGTGGCAGCTGTCGTTATTTTCTTGCACTACATCCTGGGGGAACTGTAGTTCTTCCACGTACCAACTGGTATATCGAAGGCTCTTTCACGTACCTTAGGGTATATCGAAAGGCACCTCACATACTCGGTAGTATATCAGAAGGCTCTTGTCATACAATTGTGCATTAGACAACACCAGTACGGATTTGAGCTCCCATGTACCTTGTGTATATCGGGAGACACTCCTAGGATTCCTGAAACCAACCAAGCTAACCATTTTGCCATCTTGGCAGAGAAATACACCGAGAACAACACTCGGGGAGCTACTACACAGGTACTATCAGGTAGTTGGGTTATATAGTCAGGGGTATGATTCTAAACTTCCCTGCTTAGTGCTCTGGAAAATTGGGCCGAGTATAATTGTTGGACCCTAAAGCATATCACAAGTTGCAAAGCCTTGAAAATCCCGTAAATTTCTATACTTTTGAATCCACACCTATCACATAAATTTTCTTGCGGCCTTAGTTTGTGTAGACTTTTCTGGATTGCTTTTTCTTTTGTATAGAAAACATTTAGGAGAAATTCTAGTTTGGTCATTCTGGATGAACAACCTTTGAGAAGGTCCTATAGAATTTTAAACTTGCTACCCGAATATCCCCTTAACCTGGAGGTACTTTTGAGGGTAAGCATGGATCCACCAACTGCTGTCATATCACCTGAAGTAGAAAACTTCACCATGGAGTTGGGAGTGAACTTTTCACTTCCTTTGATTCCACAAGTCACTGACCCTCCAAGTTCTGCGACCATGGAATCATCTGCTTCATGAGACACATCCTTCCACCATTCGATGGAAGGAGAACCTGGGGCTCTAGAATGGTTCAATCAACCCTAGGATGAACCTATATCCACAACTTTTGTTCCATTTGCATCTTTTTGTGACACCACTCTACGGAAGCAATGGGCTAATTTTTCCATCTCACCTCCCAGTTGGGCTTCCAATGAAGAGCTTCTGGCACCCTTTCATGACCTCCTTAACCAACTATGTACAACCGACGAGGAACTTAGAAGACAAAGTCTCTCACGAAGGAATCAAGACTCGAAGTTACCCATATTTAGACATACCCCATTTCGTTCCTTATCTTATGATTCATCGAAAACACCCACACCCAATATGACCACTTATGAACCTGGTCAACCTTCATTCCCTGCGAGTACACCTCTTAATCAAGAGACCAGTTCCATACCTCAAATGACTCAAAAAATTGAAGGACAATTATCCAACACCCCACTTACTACGACTGGTACACTACCTCCTCCCCCACCCCAAAATTCGGGGGGAGGATACTCTTTACCTCCTAATTTTATCATAATTAATGTTCATCCAATAGTAATTCAACAAAAACCTATTATAAGTCAACCATCAACCAATGGTCAAAACATTGTTACTGTGGGGAAACCCCTATTCTCTAGCCATAATACGAGTGGAGGACTTCCAATCAGTCATTCCGTTGGTAGCTCCTTACCCGTTGTGGGATCCACCATGGGATTAAATCATGGTGGGGGACCATCCAACCCAACCTAATCACCATGGAGTCACATGTATCTAGGTCATTTTAACCCTGTGTTGAGACAATTCAATCTGGGAAACATATTCTACGGGATACCTTATCCCCGAAACCCATATACTCCATGGGGACATTACAATGTTGCACCAATTAGACCCCCACCAACTTTTCCTTATGTCCCACCACCCCCACCACCATTTGGTACACCTCCACCTCCTTCCAGAGGTGGAGGACCCCCACCTCATTCCGCAGGGGGTGGACCTCCACATTCTAGCGGAGGTGGATGCCCACCCCATTCTGGTGATGGAGGCCCACCATAATCCGGTAGTGGAGGAAGAGGACCACCACCTTACGGAAATGATGGACCCCCACCTTTTGGAGGAGGCCCACCTTATTCTGGAGGTGGTGTACCCCCTTATTCTGGTGGCGGAGGCGGTGGCTCACCATATTCCGGCAGCAGACCCCCTTATTCCGGTGGCAGAGGAGGACCCCCACCTTCTAGAGGGGGCCTATCTTTTTCCGACGGTGGAGGAATCCCACCTTTTTATGGCAGACCACCCTATTATGGCAGTAGGACACCATTTGGCCCCGTACCAAACCCAGGGGGGCACCCCCTTATGGCCAATTCCCTATGGGAGGACCTTATAATCAATGGATTCAAGGTCCTACTAGTACTCAAATTCCATACCAATACTACCAGTATTGGAAACCGAATCAACAACTACCTTTTCTGGCTACTTTGGATCTGCCAAATATATCTCGGTTGACGAACGATCCCATCTTACATGGTTATAACTAGCCAACCATTCTGGTCAAATTGCCAATTGATATTTCAAAGTTTGATGGCAAGACCTGTGAGGACCCGAAGAACCACGTGATGACTTACCATCTATGGTGCTCATCCAATTCCTTGATGGATGATTCAATCCGTGTAAGGTTATTTCAGCGAACCCTCACCGGTACAGCTGCCAAGTGGTATATTGAATTACCACCGCACTCATTTCCTGATTTCCACTCTCTTGCTATGTCCTTCCTAACTACTTTCCAGTTACCCATACTCTATGAAACTATTACGAACCTACTGACCTCGCTTCGCCAAACCACCACAACTCATATATCCAATCACATCCATGAGTGGCAGATGTGACGACGTGTCATTAAAGCTCCCATTCCAGATCAAATCTTAATTGACTGGTTCACGAAGTCTCTTTTACCCACTGTAGCCCGAGACGTGGAAATGGGTGGGGCTGTAATAGAGGAACAAGCTATTGCTTGTGCCTAGTATTTAGACCTTGTCTACGCTCAATCTGGAACATTGTATGAAATTGTTTCAGATGCCCCCCTCCCTACATACAATCCTGCAAAACCACCCAAGGACCTCAAGCTGATAGCATTATCGGTTACCTTAACTCCTAGCCTGCTACAAAAAATGATGGATCCTCGAACCATCATGGTTCCTCTCCACCCTCGGCACATGCTGGACACAATACATCTAAATATACTACTCTTGCTTCCACCAAAGAGGTGAATTCTGTTCAATCATCTTGCCCTCATAAATACGGGGGCAAGAAGAAGACCAAAGGTAAACCCAAGAAGTATTCCAATCAGCAAGAGCACAAGAACCCTCCTAAAGACACGAAGCAAAAATGAAAGGTCAAGTATCCTTGTTTATTTTGTGGTGATGATCATTTCACCAAGGAATGCCCTCGTAGGGACAAAATTCAAAGGTTTCTCAAGGAAAATCCCACTCCCACAGTTCTCAATGATCCCTTCCCCACTCAGAATCAACAACTAATTGCGCAACCCTCTCCTTCTCAAGGAGAAACATCCTCTACTGCACATGTTCTCATGATGCGTAGTGAAATGGTTAACCTGAATACACAATCATGATCCTACGACTTGGTCCCCAATAAGGAATCCAATGGAAGTAATACTGAAAAAGCTTCCACATCCATGCCAAATATCCCTAGGCCTCAAGGTTCTCTCACCATAGAGAAACCTTCCTTCGATTTAGTGTTCCGTCCGCCCAAGAGCACGGCTCGAAATTTTTTTTACAATCCCAATGCTCGGGCAGCTCAGAATTACAACATTGTAGAGGACTTGGCACAAGATCCTTGTGCCATGTCAACATTAGAAGTCTTGAAGAACTGTCCCAATTAGTGCAAAGCACTCCTCGCTGCGATCGGCGTGGTGGACTCAGATTCCTCAAATACGATCATGTTTAAACTCGAATACTTTAAACCGAGGCTTTCCCATCTGCTAGCATTCCAAGTTGCCATGAATATTGTTGGGAAGACAATCCATCACACTGTGTTAGACAAAGGTGCTTCCACCTTGGTCATGTCGTTATCCTATTCGAGAGCCATCATATCTCCTGAGTTAAACCGTTCTCCTACCACCTTGAAAGCATTCGACGGTCGTCTTTCCAACCCCGGATCCCCCTAACCATGTTTCCACGGTGAGCATGATCTCCTCCTTGATTCCATCATCTTCTAACTCTCCAGATCCATGGCTTGTACCTAATGAGGCCACCATGCATTTGATTGGAGATACCATGCCTCTCTCACTAGCTGAAGCTACCTATGAGGCTATCTAGTGAGCCCTTGAGGACCACTTGGTTGTGGCCTAAACATCCAATTCTCTATAGTGGATGTTATCCTATCCAGATCCGCTGCTTCAGAATTTTCATTCTGACGAGTCCATTATGGAAATAATGAATGCGGATGACCCTCCATGGGAAGACCTCCACCATCGATTGTCTTTACTACCCCTGTTAGGCTTTGTGGAGAACATCATCACAACCATTTTTACACCAGATGTCTATCCTTGTCAACAGTCACCAATCCTCACTTGCGATATAGTCACTGAAGGAAACTTGGCAAAGATCGAGCCTACCATTCCGATTGACATATCGGTTACCCCTAGTGTCGTGGAACATATTCATTTAGGCTAGAGTTGTTCTTCCGAAGAGATCACCACATACACGGCCTTATTCAAACAATTACGTGACGTGTTTGCATGGTCCTACGAGGAAATTCTCGGGATAGATCCTTCCATTGTTTTGCATGAGATCCAAATCTATCCCGACGCCAAACCAGTCCGCCAAAATTTAAGACCAGTGCACCCTTGAAAAGCTGTGACAATTAAAGCTAAGATTGAAAAGCTCTTAAAGGCCGGCTTTATTTACCCTGTTCCTTTAACAGAATGGGTCTCCAATGTCATCCCTATGGCCAAGTAGCAGGGAACTATTAGGTTATGCATTGATTATAGGGATTTGAACAAGGTTTGTCCTAAGGACAATTACCCTACTCCCTTCATCGATCAGATCATTGACATTGTGCCGGGAGCGTCATCTTCTCGTTTATGGATGGATTTTCTGATTATAATCAAATTGAGATCCACCCAGCAGACCAACACATTACCACTTTCATCTGTCCCTAGGGTATGTTTTCTTATCATAAACTCTCTTTTGGCCTTAAAAATGCTGGTGCTACATTCCAACAGGACATGTCGTATGCTTTTAATGACATGAAGGACTTTGTGGAGCCCTACTTGGATGATCTCCCTACTCACTCATAGCATCATGAATTCCACATTGATCATTTGATGGCAGTACTCCTCACATGTAGGCAACATAACATTGGTCTGAATCCTCACAAGTGCATATTCTACGTCAAATTAGGATGCCTCCTAGGATTCATCATTTCAAAGGAAGGGATCTGCATTGATCCCTTGAAGGTGGAAGCCATCGTTTCTCTCCCACCTCCTACCGATATCTCGGAACTAAAAAGTTTGCAAGGGAAGGAAAACTACTTACAACATTTTGTTTGTAATTTCGCTGAAAAGACATGGGGATATATGCAATTGATGAAGAAGGATGTCCCTTTCATTTGGGATGTCCAAGCTCAACAATCCTTTGACAGCTTGAAACCAGGGTATTTTTTAAGGATTATAAAAGTATACTTAAGTATAGTATTCTAGGTGATTATTTTGGATTGAAAAAACATAAATATAGATTGGTAGACGAATAATAAATATGGAACATACAATTTACTATTGAAATTTGTAAATTTTGGTGAATGTTATGATAAAAAAACATATTTGATGTATATATAGGTAATATTAGAGACTAAAAATTACTAAATAGCGAATTTACTTTTTGAAAAAAGGCCCAAAAAATAGCCAATTGGCAAAATTTTGCCCCTAAAAATTTCCTTGCTTGAAACATGCCATTACGCACGCCCTTGTGCTCCAACCGCCCAATTATTATAAGGATTATATCCTTTATCTTGTCGCTTCCCCCACCACGATCGCCATGGTCTTGGTCCAGGAAGATGATAACGCCCAGGAAAATGTGATCTATTACTTAAGTAAGGGTCTTATTGACTCTAAAACCTGTTATTCGCATGTCAAGAAACTCGCTCTTGCGGAAGTCATTGCTGTCCAAAAGTTTTGCCACTACATACTCCTCCACACCACTACCATCATTGTTGAATCGAACCCCATGTACCACGTTCTTACACGTCAGGTGCTTGGGGGAAATTATTCACGATCGTGATACTTTAGGAATTCTATCTCCTCTTCAAGAAGGCCAAGTCAAAGAAATCTTTGGTTTTCGCAGAGCTCATTTGTGATCTTCCCCCTGTTGATTCAGATACTAAGGCCATCGAATCTCTCCCCAATGATTCATTGTTTCTAATCAGTACGTATGACCCATGTTATGGATATATCACCTTATATCTTCAAACCCATCGGTTCAACCCCCAACTGTCTCGTGACGACCGTAGTCATATATGCCACCATGCCAAGTACTACTTAATCGTGGGAGATACCCTATATCGTCGTGGTGTTGATTCCATTCTTCGACGTTGTCTAACACACGAGGAGGATGAACATGTCCTGAATGACTGTAACTCTGAGGCTTGTGGAAGTCATCTCTCTGGGATGGCTATGGCCCAGAAGATACTATGCGCAGGATACTACTAGCCTTTGATATTCAAGGACTTCATTGAGTCCGTTAAGAAGTATCCACCCTACCATCACTTTAAATTTAAAAAGTGCTCACATCCATCCCCTTTACATTTGGTTATTTTCATCGGCTCCTTTGCTAAGTGGGGCATTGATTTCATGCACTATAATCCTATCTTGGCCGGGGGGCATGGTTACGTTATCGTAGTCATTTATTATTTCACTAAATGGGCCAAGGCTATGCCTACGTACACTGTAGATGGAAAAACCGCCACACTCTTCATGTTTAATCATGTCATTGCATGATTCAGAGTCCCACAAGCCATAATCACTGATCACAGATCTCATTTCCAAAACAGTATGGTGGACGAATTGAGCGCTAGACTGTTTTTTTTCCATGAAAACTCAACCCCTTACTACCCACAGTCCAATGGACAAGTAGAGGCCATCAACAAGGTCTTAAAAACCATGATCCAGCGCATGGTGGGTACACATAAGTCCAACTGGCATAACATGCTCTTTTCTTCCCTATGGGCATACTGTACCTCCGTTAAGACTGCCACCGGATTCAAACCATTCGAACTAGTATACGGATTGGAGGTCGTTCTACTGGTAGAGTGCGAGATTCCATCTCTCAAACTCGTAGTTGAACTTATTCTGAACACCACTTCCGAGGAAGAACGTTTCCTTCACCTAGAAAAACTCGATGAGACCCACCATGATGCTGCTCTTTCCAATGAGGCACATAAGGAATGCATAGAATATCAGTATGATAAATCGGTCAAACCTCGTGTCTTCAACGAGGGGGATTTGGTCCTCACATATGATCAAAAGAATGATAAGCCGGGGCTAGGTAATTTTGAGTCCATGTGGCATGGGCCATACATCGTAAAACGTGTTCTGGAGAAGGGAGCATATGAGCTAGAGGATTATGATGGGATATCTCCAGGGGATCCTCGTAATGGGCTCTACCTGAAGAGGTACTATGCCCGAGTCTTTCACACATAAGTATCTTGTATATACTGTACATGGCGTGTGTTTTGTGTGGTGTGACGCTTTGTTTTAGTGTGTTAGGATCTTGTTTTTTGCACTTATACCATGTTTTGTCTGCATGTGCAACTGGAAACCTCATTTTGGATTTGTGGATGGTGCCAGCCGGCATACCTATAAACTTGATTCTGCAGCCTGGGTACTTTATTCCCCTAACGGCGAGCTTATCAGCTCGGGAGGAAATTGTCTAGGATACGCAACCAATAACGCATCAACATATCTATCACAAGTAGATGATGATTCAATATGTAGAGAATCAATCCCCTTCTCATGCTATGCACAAACTTCATATCAAATCCATTAACATGAATAATTATCATTCAAACTTAACACATTGCAGAACATAGAATGCATATAATTTAAACCACATAGAACACTTATCTTGAAATGTATCTGTCCAAACAACTGGATATGTGAGAGAAATGTTTCACCCAACCATAGATCTCTGTCCAAGTTGTATCCTTTCAGTTGAGAGATAACCCCTGAGCTAGGTTGTGTATCCACTAAGGAAGAACTAGATGGGCTCACTCACAGCCATGGTTTCACTCAACAACTATGCTAAGCCAACACACAGTTCGGTTTATCAAGCATACAAAAGACAAAGGAGGTCAATGCTAAACCAGTGAGCTCAACCACAGAGCTACAGGCATATCAAGGTAATTCAAACAGTCAAGGCCCCCACAGAACCTACCACACCCAACACAAGGAAGGTCCCCTTCTCTTATACACAGTCCCTCAGGCGTCCCTTCCCTCCAGTTCTATTCAGGACATGCATAGAAAGGTCCAAGCTATTAAATCATTGATATTCCAGCCTTCGCTGGTTTTATCAAGCATTCCCAACCTCTGTTCTAGAATTCACACTTGGAATTTCTCAATTCGATGATCAAATAACTCAATCCCGTCACTAGAATTCTAAGATAAAAAAATGGGTTTTTATATAGATTTCGGGCTATCTAATACTCTTAAATTCACCCCAAGGTTCATATCTATGGATCCCCCATTGGATTTTACTATCAATACCAAATTCTGGGCATTTATGGCTCTTCAAAACATGAGTTCTTGCAAAGTTGCGATTTCTGGTTTTTCTCACTGCTGGGCATTCATAATGGATGAAAAATGAAGATGGGATATTCAACAATGGAATGGGAATGGGGAAAAATCAATTCCCATGAGGCAGAGTGACTTATGGTACAAGAAAAACAGAGCCCATACCTGCCATACGAATTTTTGGGCTTCCCATGCTCCATTGAAGCCATGGACTGAATTCTTCAACAACTTCCTTACAACAGAATTAAATGTCAGGAAGGAAAGTCAAATGGGTTCACAAGATGACATTTGGAAGCATATGTTTCAATCCCCACAACCCCCTCACCACTCCCTAGTGGAATACACATGGACCCTTCTCATTAGTTGCTTCCATAGCCAGTTTTTGGCATTTTTTTGCAATATTAAATATTTACATCATTTACAATACTTCATGGCTTAATAGCACATGAGTAACAAAATATCAAATACTTTCCTATTTTAATTAAAATCCGAACATACACTAGCGATACCTTGGCCTTGAGCTCCACACTAGGTAAACATACATCACATCTATACAATATTTACATTAAAAGCCAATATTTCATAAGGGCCAAAATTGAGGTATTACATTGTTATCCATCTCGATTCACAACTAGAGGTTTCTCATCTCAACCGGATCTATGTTATCTGCGATCCCACTTTACTTCATCTTTTCTGACGAGTTCGTCTCCTAGAGAGGTTCTTTGAATCTATTCAATACCTGCAGATTCCACGAGACATGAACACGGTTGCTGACTCAATGGCCAATTTTATCCTAGATTGGTACATTGCACACACATAAAATATCCAAAAATACAAACACAGACATAACATGTAAATCATCCATAGTATAATAAAAACACGTAGACAAGATCCCATCAATCACCAATAGAACACATTACATAAGTCCGCCAATAGAGTCTGTATATATCATAATACAAAAATGGTAGTGCTGATACAAAAGTATGAAGCATATAAGATTTCAGTAGAAATCATCCAATACAAAATCTGAAGCTCATGGATTTCAGTATTTATGTAGCATGAGTCTAGTCCCTAGGATTCTCATGATAACAGATAACGGCCCTTGCTACTGTCCTGAGCAAAGAGCCAAAACGCTCGGACACGCAAACTGTAAGTCACTGGTAGCAACAAGGTAGGGCATGAACTGTTGAATCCTCAATATCTAATGTCATTCTCCAGAAGTTCTCCTCCACCTTCTCCATCTCCTCAATGGCATCTCGTGACGTGGGCCCTATCTCCGACATTGCTCCTATCCGTGCAATAGGAGAGACTCCGACCAGCCGCATCGGGCCCACATCTACAAAAAACATGTGTCGATTATCAGTACTAATCCAAAAAATCTAATAATTATATAAAATAAAAAAACACAGTCAGGTTGTTGTTCTTACTGATATCACCCCACTGTGCTCCCTCGGGAAGCACTAGGTCAGGATCTCCTCTGAGGTAAGTCCAGTCGTAAGGGAAATCCTCGACCATGAGGAGTTGGCCCCTCAACCATCTGAAGAAACCTGTACTGAAACCAATAATGGGACTGTCGCCACCATCCAAGGCCATCACCTCCGACCATCGGATCATGTGAGGGTCCCATGCATCCCGATCATCAACCTCGACCTGTGGACATAGGTGCAGTACCCGCTCCAGGAAGAATGAGACCACCATGAAACCATAAACAAACTTCTTCAGCTCACCGCGTCAGCATTTGGTCAACTGATCTCGTAAACTACTGAGAAGTCCCTCACACCAATTGAACACTGTCGGGGCCATACAGTCCTCGACATACATCATTTGGGATTTGCTCGCTAGATGTGGGGATCTACTCCCGGCCACTCTCACAATGGTAAACAGGAAATTCCGAAGAGGTCGATCTCTAACCTCTTTGATGGGAATTTTCCCACCTACCATTTTTGTATCGGCATGGCACCACTAATCTATGAGATAATCCACAGTACGACCACCTCCTCGTGATCTAGATAGCGATACGGGATTTCCCGTCGAGATAGTCCCGTCAAGAAATAGATATCCTCGATATCTATGGTCAGAGTGTGCACGCCTATCTGAAATTGTTGTTGCACCAGATCTCAGCATTGGATCAGGTAGTCCAATACTGTAACTTGGGCCCTCATGCCCAGAACCTGGAATTACTTCAGTAATCCGCAATTCCTCAATCCAGCGATGCATTGAGGGTCATTTTCCGTTTGGGCATCGTAGAGATCATGTTCTCGTTTACGCCACTCAATCATTTTTATCACTGCAACCCTGTCCAAAAATCCAGATAAACATTGTTAGAATCTTTCCAACTCATCAAAACACTTTTCTTTCTTTGGATTTTGGACATGCCATACAGACTTCCGTCGGGGCAGCCCATCCTTGCGGACAGGGCGCCGCTAGTGCAAGACACTAGTTCAGGAGTTGCGCAAGCATGAAATAGTTTCTAAAAGGGGAGACTGTGTCGGCCTGTGAGTGCAATATACCCTACCAAGAAAGCTCAAAACCCAAGAAAATGTAAGAAAATAAAAAATGTAATCTGCTAGAAAGAAAGAGGGATAAGTTTAGGGTTACCTGAAACTGACAACGCAGAAAATTGTCAATCTTAGCTCCATGAATCAGCACTGGAAAAACGGTTCCAAATGGTACTTCTCACCTCTCCAACTTGGTAAAAACAAATAGTAATTGATATTTACTATTTACCCCCTTTTACATCAAAAAAGAGCATATTCCTTTTTTAATTATATTCCATTGTGGGTTATTTTGCTATAGTTGGGTTTATTTCTATGTCTTGAAATCTCAATTGATCATTCTGACCTAGTTTCGAAGCTTGCAAGTGAAGTTAAGTACTGTATTAGTACTATTTTTTCTCAATTGTGGTCATCTCACATGTGGTATCAGGTATGAATGACTCACTGAGCGTTTTTATGTCATTATTTCGCTCATTAACTCCAATTATTAATGACACCGAGCTAACTCGTTGTTGTTTCTTGTGCTCATAAAACGATGAGAATAAGTCACCGAGTTATAGTTTATCACTTTTTCGGGCTTGTTAAACTTCCACGAAAAAGGAAGCCCTTGGAATATTTCTTTAAGCTCTTTTCAGTCTCTCGAAATACAAAAATATCGCCAAGTGAACTTGATGCGTTCACACTTGTAAAAATATTTGAATGGTTATTTTCCTGGTGACAGTTTACCCCTTTTTCGGACTAGGAGGCACTATTTACGAAAAATAAATACTCCAGCCAATCATGACTAAAAGAGTTCTCTCTCGCGTTGTTTTACCCTTTTTCGGGCAAAGAGACTAACTTTATGAAAAAGGACTTTTGGAGTCTTCTTTAGTTCTTTTCAGACTCTCTAAACATGAAATGACACCGAGTTTACCTTTGATGGACTCGTTAAAATTTAACATTGAAGGGCCCATCATGGGACAAACCCCTCCTATCCTAGGTTCGTAAAACATTTGGGATTGGACTCATCCATGGGATGAGCTATACCAAGCATCTGTTTACCCTCCTCAAGCTCTTTAATAAACAAAAGAGGCACTCATCAATCATGATGGGGAAAAGGAAATATTTTGTGTTACACTATAATTTATGGCAGTACATCGTCGCTCTTGAACATGGAACTCATTTGAATTTGCATTCAGTACTTGGGTAAGATGTTTGTCCTTGAGTATTGTTGATTCCGTGAGTCAAGTCACTCCTTTGGGTCATCCAAAGAATGTTTCCATCATCATTTGAATTGGGGGTCAATATAATTCTCGTCCTGTCAATACTACCAAGTCATGCCATGCCCATGTTTAAGAGACGTTTGTTACTCGTCATCTGCAGTCAATGCACCTTCCATCATTTCGGTCTACCTTGAGTCAGTCTTGCACATTACTCTACCATCCGATCTACTCTAAACATATGTTATCGAGTGTTTTGTCGATGATGGGGGATTCATCATGGACCTCCTTTGATGGATTGATCCTTGTCGAATTCAACACATCATCTGGGGATCGAATCTAGAAACCACTCAAGTACCTTGGGCCTGCATGCCTTAATGGAAGGTTACCTCGCTTTCAACATGAGTTTACATTATTAACTCTTGATTGAAATATTTCATCGAGTGTTAGACCTCAACTCATTGATTCACGCTCGGTGATGTGTATTATGATACCTTGGGGTTAATTGACATCAATGGTGATTTCCCTCGCACTTGTTAATGGTATACATCAATGACCAGTAATCAAGTGGTTTCTAATCATGTTCGACTCCAAGACATTGTAATCACACGATTAGAATCTTATTGTTGCAGGTTCGGCTTGAAGACCATGGGAAATCATATCTTACCTAGGTTGTGATGGAGATTGTTTGAGTCATATTACACAGATCCACTTTGTATTGGTCATGGTTGTGTTATCATCTCATCATGGATCTACAATTGTGTCTACTATCCATGATTGTGTTCAGTCAGTCCTTACTACCATGGATCTGCATTGTATTGGTTGGCATCCATGTTGTGAGTCATGTGAGACTTAGATCTCAGAGTAAGTTGTATTGTAGCAACATATTCCAACCAAAAGAGTCCTTGCCATCCATCTTTCAAAGCATTTCACATGTCTTATTCTACCATCTTCATTCTTTGGGGGGCATTTTGTTACACCTAAATCTCATCATAATGAGACCTATGTCAACTCAGTGCATCGGTCCCTGAAGTCTCCATGATCAGAAAGTCAACTAGAGCAATTTTTTGACCTTTTTCCACAAGTTCTAGTTGGGCTAGCGCAGATTGCCTTCTAGCAAGGAGCTGTCACATACCCAAATTCTAAACATTTTATGTTATGAGAAAAACATTATGTTTTATTTCTATTATAAATTTTTATGACTATTGACCAAGTGGGGTCAAGGATGACTGTAATTAATTACTTTGAATATTTTATTATTAATAAATAAAAGAGGAGACAAATATCCAAAGGAGGCTATTGAATGAGTGTTCACTGACCCACTAGGAGGAATGGACTAGGGTGAGAGCAAACTGACATTTGGCAGCATCCTCAATTCACTTCTAGCTGTTGCAAGGGGCAACATCCCTATTTTTATGGTCATGTTCCCCAAGAAAGTGGAGCTGAGCAGGTGGCTCAATAACTAAGAAAATGACCAAAATACCTAGGCATGCTTTATCTACCCATCGAGTTCAGCAGGAGGTTGTTCATTCTTACCTTGTGATAATTTCTTAAACTGAAAGACAAGAGAGCACAAGAGATTCGATGAGGGGAAGGTTAGAAGTGATTGAGTGAGTTAAGACTGCATTCTGAACTAGTGCAGCCACATTGTTGAGTTCAATATTGCTAAAGACAGAAGTACTACTGCTGAGTTGCAGAGGAATTTATTCCATTCTCCACACAACATCTTCGTCCTGGTGGTTTAGTGAATAGGCTTGGGGGTCCTAAGGAAAGTTATTTGGCTGTCTTTAGGAAAATGTTGGGTGGAACAGGCTCCTTTGCCTATTTGTCTCTTTTACAGTTATCGGGTTTTATTTGTGTTATCTTATTTACTTCTGTCCAAATATATTACTAAAGTTATGAATGTGATTATGTTATCAGTTGTCTATTAAAATCTTAGACATCTTTTGACTGATAATAAATGTTTCATTTCTACAATACTATATACTCTAAAAATTTATTTATCTGCTAGGATTAAAATACTAAATGGATAGTTAAAATATTAAATGATGAATGATAGAATAGAAATGCTTCCCTGTATTTTTCCACACACTAATTTAGTGTTGTACTCTAGTACAAGGAAAATGAATTTAAATTATATTTGAATAATGATATACTGTAGATGGATTCAAATGATTGAATTTCATAGATAAATCTATTTTATTTCAGTACATCTAAACTATCTTATTTTCCAGTAAAACATTACAGAACCCTAACTAGGTAACCTAGGTATTTTTGCACATAGCTTAGAAACATAACTATTAACATTTATGCATCTGTATAATCTTTTTATAAATATAGAATTTATACTTAAAATCAAACCTCACTTGTATACCCAAAGTCTAATGTAAAACCTATTTTATGAACATCATAAAATAGGACAGAGTTCATAAATATTTCACAATAGTTTAACATTAAACATCTCACTTTATACAAAAATGTTAATCTTTGAATCAACTTATTCTCATAGCCTAATTAATTTAATAATAGATTATAAATTGTAGTATTGCAATTATCAACATTGAAATATTTTATAAACAACTACAGAAACATGCTATAAAGCTAGCTCTTTGTGTAAACAACTCATGTTACAAAACCCTAGTTGTATCATGTTCCACACAATTATTCACTTAAACATTTACACAGAGATCTTGTAAATACATTATCGAAAAGAATTATCATTTATGCGAACCATTAAAATACACTAAGATTAACTAAGCATTAATAACTCTAAAGAGTCTATTGGCCATCCCAGGGTTCAAACCATGTTCATAATCCACATCCAGTAATATTGTAATAACATTGCATTCTTTTACCAAAACGAAGAAATAACACAAGACCAGGGTTCGATACCCTAAGGGTTCACCCAACCGGTCTATGTTTTATAAAATAAAAGCACAACCATTACAAGCTTTCTAAAAGCATATGTGTGCAGGGTTGAGTCTCGACTCCCCTATCCACATAATAAATTTTATAAGCTATCAAATAAATCTTAAATACATAACAGGATTGGGGTTTGAAACCCTTAAGCTTTTCACAAACGAATCTTTAACATTGTAAACAAATATGGTAGGGTTTCCAACCCATGCCTTTCAGCCCTTCTTTGAAATGACTCTTAAAAATGAAAATCATAACCATTTGCCAACAGAGGGGGGCTTTGACCTAAACTTTGGTAGCTTGTATCAAAACCTATCATTGCAAAAATAACAGAATGCTGAGAGTAAACTTTCTGAAATTTGTAATTTCAAACTATACTTTGATCTTGCAAAACCATTTATATTAAACCATAAGATTTAGTTACAGAACAGTAATTCATAAGAAAACGTTGAGAAACCAACGTGACCTCAAAGGCTCGAGGGTTTAACCCTCTTTGTTATAAAAAAAATTGCCATAAGACTTATAAGTCACAACCAGCTGTGAATACAAATGTTTTTAAGTTAAAAGAAGTCTTGGCGAAACAAGTTAAGACCACCACCAAGCCAAGCTTCACCACATCTTCTTCCAAGTTTACAAATAGATGCCCATAGGGAGTCACGGAGGCTTACTAGTGCCAAGAAGCTCTTATCCCACTCAGGCCAACTATAAACAACAGCCAAGGAAATCACCAGTCAAGTTATCAATCAAGCAATTCGTTAAACCATGATTTAAAAAGAGGAACTCAAAGACATTAATATGAAACAGTGTATCATTAAAAACCTAGTGAAACATTGAAGAATGACTGTGACCTTACCTTCGATTCATCAGCACGCATGAGCAACTTCTCCAACACATGCGTGGTTAAGTTTTTAGCATCAACACTGCTGGTGTAAAGATCCACTATCGAACCCAACAAAAGTTGCAAACTCTTTAATGCTGATGGTGCAAATATTTACCATCAAAACCAGCAAGGTTAAAACTCTGTATAAATATTTGGGTTCATATAAGCCCGTGGATGACAAAGATATAGGTTGCAAGGCCTTAGTATCGAAACCCTGGAGGACTGCAATCATTACTTTACAAACCCTAAAAAATCGAGAGACTGTTGGCCTCTCCCAACGCTACTTGCAAGTGGAATGAATACGAGGGTGATAGACTATCAACACAGGGTTAGGGTTTATCCCAAAACCCAAAGCCATAAAAATATCGACGGTGTAGAGCTTGCCACGGGAGCATGGTATCATGCGATCCACTAAACCTTATTTAATAACATTTAAAACATACATCTAACAAGCCTGTATGCATGCCAGCACATAGTTCCACTTTGGTTAATCCCGTAGACTTAATCTTGCACATAACGTTTAACATATAGTTCCACCTTAGAGCTTTCATAGTCCACGCGATGCATATAGCATGTTACGTATAGTTTATAACATATAGCATGTTACGTAAAATTTATAACATATAACAAATAGATTATATGCACATAGAGTATATGCATATAGTTTAAAACACATAGATTATAACACATAGCTCATAGCATATAATATAATCTATAGATTATGGAAAGGTTGGGTTACAAAACATGTACTTTTCAAGTTGTTAGTTCATGGTTGTAGCATTGCCATGCCAAGGTATGCTTACATAAAAACCATAGTTTGATATTGGGAACACATTTAAACTATAATATTAATACAAATAAACAAATCCTATAAAGATAACATTTGAGGAAATAAATTAAACCATATAAGAGAAATGGTAAATACATGGGATATAAATGAACTATGGATAATGAATGTATCTGGAAAATACATAGAAAATAATTGATAAAAACATAAATAAATTTTTAAGACGATTGTGAGTTATGTATGATCATAGCTAGGGTAGGTATTACCCTTACACAAACTAAGTCCTCAATACTTTTTAACATCAGAGGCTAATTGAAGTTTTAAGCAAACTCTTTTTGACATACATTGTTAATGCTTCGGGTAGGAGTCTCGCTCTTACCTGTGATCTGCAACAGAAGTTTAAGAGCGTTAGCTATAGATAGATAAGTAAGCCTCGGGGTGCCCATAGAATGCCTTCATAAAAAATAAAATCAAACAATTAGTACTTATGAATAAAACAGTACCATAGGTAATTGACGATGTTTATACATTTAAAGAAGTAAACATAATTATTCAAAAAGAAAACACTGTAGTTAAATCATCCAACACTATGTAGTAGCATAAATACATCCATTTAATCATTCACAAGCAGTAGAGACATTACGACAAGTATAGCATGTAATCGACGTAACATGTTTATAACATTGACAACTAATGAAGAAGGTGTCGTCATAATACAAAAACAGGATGACGTTTAAATAAGTAAATTTTCATTAATTATACTTCCGCATAATGAATATAAGCATTTAATGCTACTTAGAAAATTTTAAATTTTTGTGAAATTTGGGGATGTTACAGGAGCACCCAACTAGGTCAGGTGCAGATTTCCATCTGGTACACTGCGCTAGTGGCTCAGGTTTCCTTTGAGCAGCCTGCGCTTTCCCTCTCAGACGCAAGTTTCCCTCATACAACATGCATCGGAGTTTGCTAAAATGGATAAAGGTGACCTTCGAGCGAATTCTCAAAGGTGGATGAGGTGGATCTCTATCCCTAACATGTAGGTGAGTTGTCCTATGGTTCCCTAACCTCAAGGGAGGATCCCTTAGTCCTCTCCCCATGATCCTCAACCTACTCTATCCACTTTGTCTTATAAATATGAAGCTCCTCTCTATTCCAAGTGGAGGAAAGTCTATAGCACTTACATGTTGGTGGAATTAACCTAGATAATCCCTATCCATCTCTTGGGAGGCATACATTTCCTTTGGAAGCATTGGCTTGGATTGTTGGATGAAGATTGAAGTGTTAAGGCTTGGGTTGTAGTCATCACTCTTCTATGTATTTCCCACTTATTTACAATAATATAACCTATTTCCATAAATTTCTTTGTGTTAATGATATTTAGAGCTCACTTCCTTAACTGTTTGCTTAGATTAGTTAGTGTTTAGATGTGCTTTTATTGCTCGTTTGTCTCTATTTGCTTTGATAGGTTTTGCAACTACGGATCTAACGACCACGAAGCTTGGAGAAAAAATAGGGATACATATTCATGAATATGAAGGTAAGACATCTATCTACCCAAATATCTAATTGATCTAGGAAAGTATTTTTATATTCTGTTTCCATTTGTTCTAGATCCAGTTGGACTAGGGATATCATGCTCGCATCCGCTTGAGTAGATTGTCTGAAAACACTTATCTATGCTGTCTTTATGTCTTGCATATCATTCCTTGGTTGGAAATCCATTTCATTGGATATCATGGGACTACTGTTCCACATGTCTGGACTTGATCTCACCACCTATGGTTCAAAACTCAAGTCCCTAGACCCTTCAAGTTCGCTGAATTGTTGGTGTGATCTAGTTGCACACTCCCTGCTTACTATAAATCCATTCACTCTTGGAGACACTATAACTTTGTTCTTTTCTGCTCCATATGACTCCTATTCTGATATTTTAGAGCCTCATGAGCTCTATTGCAGACTTGGGAAGGTGCTACATCAGTTTGGAATAAAGATACATGGTTTGATTTTCCATATGGCAGCTGCTCAAGAAGCTGATTTTGTTGAGTCTTTTGATGTTCTTTGGGAAGGATTTTGCAGAGATATCTTTTCCATTATTGATTATGTATTCATATTAGAGTATGTATGCAGCAAGAATCATTCTTATGATTCTCCTCCATCATCAAATGATGAGTTTCAAGGAGCCTCCCAACATGTTTTTTGTCTACACAACATTGATGCATTGGTGCATGATCATGGCATCCACAACATCTTCACCAAGTCTTTCACCAAGAATTTGTTCATTCAACTCATTCAAGTGAAGAACAAGACCTATTGAAGACATTTTGTTCATCTCTATGTCATTTCCATTCTTGAGGGAGGATTTTCCCTAGGTGGTTTTGCCTCTTTCCTCGTTTTACATGGAGAAATAAATTTTTTGTTGTAAAATGTGACTTGAGCCTTAGTTGCCAAGGAATTATTTTTGGTATTCCACTAAGTCTATATTATGGGGGGGTGTTAGAAAATACTATACCTTATTACCTTAATCATTAATTAATTAATTGTTAGTAGGTGCTAAACTGGTTAATAATTACATCCCTAGGTGTGAACAAGGTTATTATAAGTTAGCTAGAACTTATTTGGGAAAGTGTGAACTAAATTACAATGTATGGGACAAAGTATGGGCCAAGGGTGGTCAAACTAGCTGTTGGGTGCTCTCCCACATGCATTTATTACCACCAACATGCATAAGGAGCCTTCCATCCATGTTTTAAGGATCTGGGTTTGACCATAGGCGCACATGCATTGAAGTTAGTCATTTGCCCCTCTTTTGGCTATTTTGGCGTACCCTATCCTACTTAACTTCCAACCAACCACCTCCTCCACATGTGTGAACATTATTTTGGTCTCCCATGTTTACCCAATGTTCACATGCACAATTCGGACATATTTGGGATATTTTGGAATCATTTGGTCAACCTAGGGGGATTTGGGGCTAAATCTAAGCTAGCTAAGTGTGGACACTCCAAGTGCATCCTATTTATTCCTATTTATATAAAAGGATGATCCAAACTCTTTGTAACATTGGACAGTTAATAAACTCTGATATTTGATCATTTGTGTTTCTTGGTTTTTGATTCGATTGTGCTGATATTTGATCATTAATGCCTGGTTTTTGATCATTTGTTTTCCAAAAATGTATATGCACTTGTTTCTTGAATAATAAGTTAAATATTTCAATTGTGAGGTATCTATAGTAGCTAGATCCTACTGTGATAGATATTTTACAAACTTCAGATAATTATGAACATTTTCAATAGATAAAATTTATATATTCGAAAATGTGATTCAATTTCCTACATTTCATCTCTTTTACTCAAACCAAGATTCAATGTGATTCAATTTATATATATAATATGGATGGTGATACATGTGAGCATTCTCCATCTACCATTGTTAGTATTGTTACTACATTTTCATCAATAACAAATGGAGAATCGTTGTCCATCTTGGAATTGAATGGAGGGATTATCCATTTTCCATTGATGCACATGTACTAATAATAACAACAATGTCATATTCTTCTTGCATAATGACAAAAGGGAACGTGGTGTGGAAAATTAAGGTTTGTTTAAGTCGACATTCATGCATTGAAACCTTTTCCAAAATGGTTAAATGAAATCATTACCTTCATGATCCTATCATCAATTTTTTTGTTCCATATTTTAAGTATGGGGTTTCTAGAGTTTTGAATCAAATGAAATCCATGAGCCCCAATCACTCTTTCATTTTCATGCATGTGAACAATCTACATCCACAACCTCCTAGAAAAATATGTGCACATGTGTTTTTCTTATGGATTCTGCTCACATGGTTGAATCCTCTTGGCATTACTGATGTGCACCACCTGAATATGCATTGAGCATATTGAACGGTTGATCCCATAAAAATTTAAATTACTCTCTACGTAGATCTATTTTGACACATGCGCCAAATCCATCATGCTCTCCTTTTCCATGCCCAGTCTCAAAATAGTTCCACATATGTGGCACCCTCTAATTTTTGTGCAATGAAAACAATCATTGAAATATGCATGATTTTTTTTAATTGAACAATACATCCATGTGACCAAATCTTGTGTCAATCCATCTGCATGTTCCTACCTTTAAGGTTCTCATAGAACATAAGGAAGCAATAACGTACATAATGGAAGCCATGGTAAATATCATCACACATGTAGAAGTGATATTCCTTTTGAATTTCTTGTTGCTCTTTGTTTTTATTTGGGCCATGTCTATATGTGATATGGACCATCAAGGAAACCTGATTAGATTAATAATACTAACTTTGAATCTCATTTTTTGGATATAGAGTGTAGTTCTTTGCAAAATCAACCATCGAAAATATAATACCACGAGGAAATGTATCTATACAAAGTCTAAACTGCTCATCTTGCCATCAATCCAGGTGGACATGCTGAACATATTGATTGAATTGTACCTGGTAGCACAAAATTATCTTGACATAAGTTATGCTTTTAAGTAAAGATTGAAATATAGTTGAAATCACATGTTAGAGTTAGATACTGACCTAGGTTGTCACCAATTGTATCTCTTTGCTTTCTTTCCCATGGCCTATTTCATAGCTAATTGCACTAAGAGTAGTGAGGTGCTTACAACCCAATATGGGGAGATGTTGTGATGTGATGTGATGTAATGCAACATTATATATTTTAATAATAATAATAATAATAATAAAAACATGTTGGTTAGAAAAAATTTACATATATTTTAATGAAATGAAATATATATTATGCTAATCAAATCATCATGATTATTCTTTGAATTTTTACACATCAAGAAAAAAATTACACCTCAAGAAATTGGATCATTCTCGGTGCTTAATAGATGCAGGTTTAAGATGGATCTATGCTAGTTTATTTGAATCTTTTCAAGTCTATATCCATATTTTGAAATTCGTTATCTCTACTTTCATGAATGCACTGGCCCAATAATGCCATGCCACTATATATGGAGCATGTCCCATCTAAACAAGCTTTTTCATAGTGACCTTGCCCTTCCGACCTAGAACACATGATGCTATGGATGAATTCAGTTGATGAAGATGGTGGTATTGTCATGGAGAAATATTGTACATGGCTAGTATGCAACACACAATGAATGTACAAAAATGTGTCATAGTAATATTCATATTCTACATGATATCTACAAGAACAAGTGTAACGAAGAGTATTTAATCTAATATACTAGGGCTTACATTTCTCAAAATATCTTTGTCCCAAGTTCAATTTCCTATGCTCATTATTAAATTTCTCATATAGTTCTATTTGTGTTATGTCAAGAAGGTGTTTTATGTGTGGGTCATGATCCTTTGAATCCATTCTAAATTTTAGTACATCCTTTTGCTTTGAAGAAGGTCTAGTGTTATCTTGCCAAAAACGCTGCACTAAGCCCTTTACTACATCAATTAGATTCATGTTGGAGCATGGAAACCTACCAATGAAGGCCCAAAAATATGTCTAGCCTGTTTCAAGATGTTCTCTTCTAATAGAATACCTATAGAGTGTTTTGACATTCAAATTAATAGGTCTATATGTGGGCTTATTAATATGAAGGACCTTATTGTTCTTATTTTCAATTGCTTGTGATAGCACACAATGAGTTGCATTGTGCTAAAGGCATCTACTAAGCTTTTAAAAATGTGAGAACTTGGTTCAAAATTGTTAATCGTCTTTATCTTTAAGTTTCTCCTAAAAATAGTCATACAAGTGAATTTTGACAATAATAAAAATAATCTACATTTATCTCTATCACATTTAGTATTAAAATATTTATTAAGTATCTATCGAGTTTGATATCCAATACTGTGTTTAGCTAATGTACCTTCAAGCGAACTGATGTGACTTTCATCAATTTGTATACATTTCAGAGTTCTTCAGTATGTACTTGCTAATGGAGGTAGGGATGTTGGAATTGTATTGTGTACCACATCAACAAGATGCTCTAGAATTTCAACAGGAGCTTCTTGTCCTTCATAACATATGCTTCTTGTCCTCTTGGACGATATCAATAACATATGCTTCTTCAACAAAGTGTTATGCAGGCAATGCCTCTCTAAATTCACCACTTGTGTAACCACAAGAGAACAAATTAGCAACTGGTTTTTTAGAAGGTGATTCATTAGTTTGAGGTCGAGTTGATGTGGAGATCCAAACTTACCCTGATGAGCACTTATGTTTTAGTACTTCTTAATTATTTCCATAGGGTACTTTTTCCTCAACTATTGTGGAAATTGAGGGCCCCTCTAGTGAATGCTTCCGTGTTTCTTTCTATGGATTGGTAGGAAGAACCATGGAATAATCTATAATTGGAATTGGATGAGTGTCCATAGAATGGATTTGGTTGATTGTGTCTAATATTTTATTTTCTCTATTTTCTACAGTGATTTCTTGAGGTTTCTTCTTCCTCGTAATTTTCTTGCTCAATTGCATAAATTACCCATTACCACAATGATCAATTAGATCAAGATTGTATTTGGTGTACTCAATTCTAAGAAAATGAATGGTGGAGATGGTCTATGGTGCACTTCAATGGGATACTCTTCAAGCTTGTTCATTTTCTTCCTCAATGGTGAATATACTTCATTACCACAATTATCAATGAGGAATATTGTCATTGGATTTTAGAAAATGAATGGTGGATTTGGTCTATGGTGCTATTCAATTGGAGATTTGTCAATATTGCTCAATGTATTTGGTGTTCCTAAACTCGAAGCAATTGAATGATGGATATGGCCTATGGTTCTCTTCAAATTGATATGGTCTATGAAGCTCTTCAAATGGATATGGTCTTTTGTTTTCTTCAATTAGATAATATTTAACCTTACTCAATGTCATTGGTTCTCCTCAATTCTAAGCAATTGAATGATGGAGATGGACTATGGTGCTCTTTAATTGGACATGGTCTATGGTGCTCCTGTATTGGAGATTCTTCAACGTTTTTCAATGTATTTGGTTCTCATCAATTCTTAACAATTGAATGATAGAGATGGTCAAATGTGATGATCAAATTGAGAGTTTTTTCCTTCCTTCCCGAACAATGCTTCAACGTGTTAGACTAATTTTTAGATATGAATAATTGTTGTCTATTAGATACTAAAACACATGTGCATTTTGTTCTCATAAAACATCTGCATGTTTTTAAACATTAAAGGAGGTAGTTACACAGCTATCACAAATTTTTAGTGGAAAAAAACATACACGTGTTTTTAGTCAAAGAAACGTGTACATGTTATGTTTAAGTACAATTCGAAACCTCTAAGATACCCCCATATCTCCCTCCCCCAACCGCCTAATACCCCTCCATATATCCCTCCCCAAACCCCCTAACACCCCCCCCTCTCTCTCACACACACCCTCCTCCCTCCTACACCTAATCACACTCTCACCCCTCTCTCCCTCTCCCCCAACCCACTTATACCTCCCTCCTATCTCTCTCCCCAATCCCACGTATGCTCCACGTCTCTCTCTCTCTCTCCCAACCCACTTATATGCCCCTCCTATCTCTCTCCCCAATCCCACTTATGACCCATCTCTCTCTCCCTCTCTCTCTCTCTCACCCCCCTACTCTCTCTCTCTCTCTACCCCCCCTTCCCCTTAACCTTTACTAATTATTAGTTTCATATAGATTATAGTTGTAGTGGTACATATCATGCATGCATTTTAGTGATTAAAATCGTGTGCATGTTTTTTAACTTGATATAGCGCACACGTTTCGATTTTCACCAAAAAATAATTATGGATACATTGCTAATGAAAAATACTATTGTAGGGTAATATATATATATATATATATATATATATTGATATTGTAATGTTTGATAAAAAATAATAATTGTGAAATAAAAAACCATGAATATGTAGAACAATTCACATATGGAATTTCCTTTTTTTGTGGGACCAATGCTCTAAGCATCTCTTGTGAGCATATTGTGGGAGAAAATAACACATATTTTGGATCAAGAATTCAATAATAAATACTCAATAATAGTAATCCTTTAAAAACACCATAAAAACCACTCTTTTTTATCCCCATAAACCCTAAATCCCTTACCTTAAGGGTGCTAGAACATGCACAAAGATTCTCCATGTTTCTCTTGTTTCCTTATTCCTAAAAAATACGACATTCAACCAGTGTAACATCTCCACTTTCCATGAGTCATTTATGTTTAAAAAAAATATGACAAACATTACTAGGAACTCAAGTTGCTCTTCAAAACTTATAAAAGTAAAACAATTACTAATATGCAAATAAGAATGCACTCTATGTAAATACTTCTCAAATTAAGGAAAAATTACCTTCTTGTATTCACCAAACCCCCACCTATCTCTCTCTTCCCCAAACCCCTAACACATCCCCATGCTCACTATCTTTCTCACCCCCCTAGCCTCTCTCTCTCTCTCTCTCTCTCTCTCTCTTCCCCCTAAACCATACTACCCCCCATTCTTCCACCTACACCTAACCCTTACCCCTCTCTCTCTCTCAACCCTAAATCCCCTAAATTCCCTACTCATTCACAAACCCCTAAACCCCTCAATCTCTATATCTTTATTTTCCCCGAACACCCTCCTCCCCCATACCCCTAATCACCCCCCCACTTCTCTCTTTCCACCAACTCCCTAAAAGGAACCCTCTCTCTTTATACCCCTAACCCCCCTCTCCGCACTTCTCACCATACCCCTACCCCCCCATCAATCTTTGTCTCTCCTAATCCCCTACCCCACTACCACTAACCCCCCTCCCCCTTGTCTCTCTCTCTCTCTCTCTCTAACCCAACACCCCCCTCCTCACCTAAAATTACCCTTCTCTCTAATTTCCCTACTCCTCCATAAACCCCAAACCCATTCGACCTCTATCTATTTCACTACCCTAAACCCCATCCTCCCCCTACCCCAAAATCACACCCCTAAATATCTATTATCTCTCTCTTTCTCTCATCCTCCTACTCCCACCTACCACTAACCCCTCCCTCCGCACCCTCTCTCTCTCGTACTCCCCCTAACCCTCAATAACCTTCTCTCTCACTATCTCTCTATTGCGTACTCCCCCACCTACCCCTCTCTCTCTCTCACCCAATCCCCTAACACCCCCTTCCTTAATCTCTCTCTCTCTCACCCCCTACTCCTTCTTGTACCTCTCGCTCTCTCTCTCTCTCCCCCATAATCTTTCATCTAAATCCTAACCCTTTCTCTCTCTCTCTCCTCCAATCCCCTAACAACCTCCCTCGATCTCTCTCTTTCAACCCATACTCCTCTCCCTACCTTTAAACCCCCTCCCCCTCCTCCTCCTCCTCCTCATCCCTCTCTCTCTCCTCTCTCATTCCTAACCCTTAATAACCTCCTCTCTCACTCTCTCTCACTCCCCTACTCCACCTACACCTAACCACCACCCCTCTCTCTCTCCCCCAACCCACTACCACCTCACTACCTCAATGGTTCTCCCTCTCTCCCTCCCTCCCTCTCTCTCTATCACACACACATGTACACATCCCTACGCCTCCCCATACCAATAACCCCCCCTCTATCTCTAATCCTTACTAACCTCCCCTCTCTCTCCCCTACTCTACCTACCCCCAACCTCCTAACACCCCCCCTCTCTCTACCGCTAAACCCCTAAACCCACCTCTCTCTCTACCTCTAGCTCCCTCTTCCTATGTGTCGACTTCGGAGTTAGCTTCAAGTTAAACAAACCTGTTATATGGAATATGATAAACCATCGCTAATTCGACATTTCACCCATTTTCTCAATATGCATGTGTTTTATTGCTTCTTACAATATGCTACACATAATCATTTTTTATGAAAATTTAGACCCAGATAGTTAATTTTCTGCAAACCCAAAATATGTAATTTGTTTTTAAAAATATGATTTTAAAAATATATTTCTTGTGTCATTACTCCTTAACTCAAAAAACATATTGTTAATGTTTCTTCCATACCTTTTTCATTTCTCAGGCATTAAAAAAAATGTATGTTGCACTACTAGACGCTGACTTTTGCATGCTATAAAAATAAATATAAGGATTATTGCATTAAGAACTTCAATAACCACGCCCACACTTGGCATACTATTTTTGAGGTTTGATCTCTTAGATAATAATTTTTTTATAAACTATTAAATTTATTTTGGAAAAATAGTGCCACACTAGTACTATTTGTTCTCTATATGTATATAAGTTTTTGTAGGTTGATCCCATAATTTAGGCACCCAAAGGATGCACCCACAAAGACATATACCAAGTATCTTTTTCCAAAAAAAATAACTTGTTAGAATTTAGATAAAAATTTGTTAGAAAAATATTGTACCTTTGTACCTTAATCATTAATTAATTAATGGTTATTAGGTGCTAAACTGGTTAGTAATTACATCCCTAGCTTTGAACAAGGTTATTATAAGTTGGCTAGAACTTGTTTGGGAAAGTGTGAACTAAATCCCAATGTATGGGCAAAAGTATGGGCCAAGGGTGGTCAAACTAGCTATTGGGCACTCTCCCACATGCATTTATTATCACCAACATGCATAAGGCACCTTCCTTCCCTGTTTTAAGGATCTGGGTTTGACCATAGGCGCACATGCATTGAAGCTAGTCATTTTCCCCTCTTTTGGATATTTTGGCCTACCCTAGCCTACCTAACTTCCAACCAACCACCTCCTCCACATGTGTGACCATTATTTTTGTCTCCCATGCTTACCCAATGTTCACATGCACAATTTGGACATGTTTGGGATATTTTGGAACCATTTGGTCAACCTAGGGGGGGTTTGGGGCTAAATCTAAGTGAGCTAAGTGTGGAAACTCCAAGTGCATCCTATTTATTCCTATTTCTATATAAGGATGATCCAAAATCTTTGTAACATTGGAAAGTTAATAAACTTTGATATTTGATCATTTTTGTTTCCTGGTTTTTTATCATTTGTGCTTATATTTGATCATTTATGCTCTTTTTTTATCATTTGTTTTCCATAAATCTATATGCACTTGTTTCCTGCATAATAAGTTAAATATTTCAATTGTGAGGTATCTATAGTAGCTATATCCTACTATGATAGAGATTTTACATGGTATCAGAGCTCTTGGAGCTATTATTCAAACCAATATAAGTTTTTAGTGGTGTGCTAGAAGCAATGGAGAAACCATACAAGTCCCTAGAACTATTGCATTGAATCCATTGGAATCTATCCAGGGTGTGATGCTCTCCTGAATGAACCTACTATCAAACAAGGTTCAAATCTATTAGTGTAGATCCCCTACTGAGTGTGGAGAGTTTTATTGTAGGTATTCAAGAGCACCATTGTCAGCCAGTGCGCAAGCAACATAAGAGAATGGAGCAAAATCATCCAAATTTGCTCACTCCTTTCAACTATTTCGATTGGAAGGTTGAAATGGTTATTTTGATGAGATCCAAGGGTCCTTTTAGGATCACTATGGGCACAGAGTTTGAGCCAAACTTTGGTCTGGAGAAATCGAAATTATTCAATAGAATGGATGAGGCATTCGGCCTCCTTTGTCTTAGTATTTCGAGAGACCTCTTGCTTCATGTTGAAATTCTATCTACTCCAAATGAAGTGTGGCTCAAGCTTGAGTCTTTGTTTGGAAATACTGATTAAATGATGGGCCATCAAATTGAGAATGAGTTGATCTCACTGAGTCCAAGCAATTTCGAATCCATCCAGGATTTCTTCACCAAGTTCAAGAGCTTGCTATTGCAAATCAAATAGTGTGGCATTGACAACAAGGAAGAAAAGTTTTTTTCCATTCTTTCGAAATTGGGTCCTAAGTACTCAGTTTTTGTTTCTACATTTCACTCCACAAAGATCGCAGTTAGAAATTGGAAGATGC
The DNA here is from genome assembly GCA_027924585.1 of Larix kaempferi. Taxonomy (NCBI): domain Eukaryota; kingdom Viridiplantae; phylum Streptophyta; class Pinopsida; order Pinales; family Pinaceae; genus Larix; species Larix kaempferi. The sequence continues at coordinate 2,069,738 of BSBM01000765.1, read as the reverse complement.
CATCTTTTATTGATTTCATAAAGATGCTAACGCAAGAGAAAGACAAGTTGGTCTTGATGGGTTCCATTAAGCAAAAATATAAAGTACTTGTAGCTGGAGATTTGAAGCAATCTGGAGGCAAGCAAAATCCCAAGTCGAAACCACAAGAGAAGAAGATGAAGGAGAAGAAGCAGTCAGATGAAGAAAACTCAAGTTCAAGTGATGAAGATTCAAAACTCAAGAAGATGAAGAGCAAGAAAGAGAGGTCCAAGCATGGTTATCGCAAAGGTTCTCATAATGAAAAATCTTGTTTCAAAAAGAAGATAAACATATTAACCTGTTGATGTATATGTAACTTCGTAATGTATTTCATATATATTTATTGTACCCTTATTAGAGATGTGTTATTCCTCTATAAGGAAGTGTCATCATGTGGATTGAAAAGTGTTGCAAGTGTGTGTACTTGCCGATGGGTTTTTAGACCACCATGTGTGGGGTCGACCTTTAAATATATATTATATTATGGATGTATCTAGATAGACAAGTCGGCCCCTTAGTGTAACTGGGCAAACAGGTTAAGTATAAATAGAGATTGGGAGATCTCTATTTGTATCATTTGGAAAGTCACACTTCTCTCACTTAGAAAGTGGCGCACTAGTGAGGAGGAGAATCATCTACTTCTAGGAGACTATCTCAAGTGTATTTTGGTTGTACTTTGGTTGAGTCATTGCTCTCTCCATCTCTGAGGAAGTTGTGGGATTTTTCACCTTAGGGTTTTTCCCACGGAAACTCTGTGTCTCTTGTCTCTCATGCTTTTGATTCTTATGATGCTTGTCATGCTTATTGTGATTGTTATGCATTGATATACTGTATATGTTATTCTCTCAGTAAAGATCCAAGAGTATTGTGAATTAATGCTCAAAATTTAACATGGTATCAGAGCTAACCTGAGAAGAAGACATTTTGCAGTGACGAAAACTTGAGTTTCTTATTTATTGGGTTTCTCTCCACAGATTTTGGAAAATCAGTATAGTATATTGACTCTACTCATCAAGGATAATCTATCTATCCAATCAGAATTCAATTTTGAGCATTTTCAGATTTGGCCCTAAAAATTAGGGTTTCCACAAAAATAGGAATTTATGAAAGTTGAAGACATAGCTGGAAGCTACTTGCAAAAATCAAAGTTTAGAGCTTTGGATCGAGATTTTTGGCTGGGTATATCTCCGGGAAACTCAAACCCTAATTCAGGGCTCTCCCTAGTGAACCCAGGAGGACAAAAAGGAAAATCTGAAGGGTAAAACTTTGTTGATCTCAAATTCTGAATGCACCAGGCTGATCAGCTCATCAAGGCGCATCTTTCTATCCTTTCAGAAAGTTGAAATTCACATTTTGAATTTTTAGGGTTTTTTTCGACCAACCCTAATCCGGGACCAGATCCAGTTTTCAGCATTTCAAGTGGTAAGACCTAAATATTTTCTATTTCCATTTGAAGTACTCTTTAAGATGTCTCACCACACCAAGCTTGAGGATAAGCTTGAAGGGGCTGATAACTTTCGAGCTTGGAAGTATAGGATTGGGTTAATCCTGGAAGAGAATGAGTTGGACTCATATATAAAAAAAGACATCCCTATCCCAGAGGATGAAGAGGCCAAGGTATTGCATAAGAAGAACTTGGTCAAGGAAAAGAGAATCATTGCTGATTCTATTAAAGACCATCTCATACCCCATGTGTCTTCTCTAAAGACACCCAAGGAGATGTTTGACTCTTTGACCAAGCTATTTGAAGGGAAGAACATAAATCGGAAGATGAACCTGCAGAACCAATTCAAAGGAGTAAAGTTTTAGAATGGAGAAACCATTCAGTCTTATTTTTCTAGGGTCTCCCAGATTAAGGAACAACTGGAAGCAGTAGATGAAATGGTGGAGAATGGTGAAGTTGTCATGACCACTCTGAATGGCCTACCTAGGTCATGGGACTCCTTCATTCAAGGAATCTGTGCAAGAAAGAAGTTGGCATCCTTCAACAAACTACGAGAAGAATGCTCATAAGAAGAAGCAAGGCTTGTGGCATGAGAAGAAAAGATGGGGAATGAAGATCAAGCTCTTGCAGCTCACACCAAAAGAAGCAAGCCCAAGAAGGAGCACTCTCGCTACAAGAGATCCTATCAAAAGAATATGAAGGATCTAAGATGCTTCACATGCAATGAGAAGGGTCACTTTGCTTCAGATTGTCCCAAGAACAAAAGGGATAATAACAACAACTCCAGCAAGAAGAAGAAGGGCAGAAAAATAAAGTTCCATGCTCACGCTACTGAGGATGATGAACCTCCAAAGAAGAAGGCTAGGGAAGAAAGTGATGATAGTGATGATGACTCATCAAGTGAAGAAGAGTATGTTCTAATCTCTGCTCTCACAGGTACTATCTCCCATGGTTGTAATGATTGGTTGATTAATAGTGGGGCTTCCAAACACATGACTGGGTTTAAGGAATCTTTTGTGAATCTATCTGAACATGAATCACCCCATAAGGTGAAACTTGGGGATGATTATCAATACCCAATCAAAGGAAGTGGTGAATCCTCCTACAACCTAGATTCTGGAAAATCTTTGAAGATGAAAGAAGTCCTTTATGTACCTGGGCTCAAGAAGAACTTACTCTCCATCTCTGCATTGGATGCAAAAGGTATGAGGGTTGCATTTGTGGATGGCCAAGTCCTAATGTGGCTGAAGGGTAAAACAATCGATGATGCAGTAGTGATTGGAAAGCAAGAGGGAGGTTTGTATAAATTGAGGGGACAACCTGAACATGCCATGGTACATCATTCCATGGATCCAAGTGAACTTTGGAATACAAGACTTGCTCATATGCACTATAGGGCACTTCCAATTGCAAGCAAGGTTGTAGAGGGTCTTCCTGAAATCAAGACCAAACATGAAGGTGTTTGTAAAGGATGTGCAAAAGGTAAGAACATTAAGAAGGCTTTCCCAAGCAGTGAAAGTAAGGAAAAATACATCCTGGAAATCATCCACTCGGATGTATGTGGTCCTATGTCATCCAGTTCTCTGAGTGGGTATGTTTACTATGTCTCATTTATTGATGACTTCTCCAAGAAGACTTGGGTATACTTATTGAAGAACAAAGATGAGGTGTTTGATAAGTTCAAGGAATTCAAAACCTTGATGGAGAATCAAACTAACAAGAAGATCAAAACATTCAGATCCGACAATGGTGGAGAGTTCACCTCAGGTGACTTCAAGAAGCTTTGTAGTGATTTAGGGATTAAGAGGGAGTTGACTGCTCCTTATAATCCTCAACATAATGGATTTGCAGAAAGGAAGAACAGAACAATCATGGAAGCAGCAAGGGCAATGCTGCATGACCAGGATCTACCTATGCATCTATGGGCAGAAGCAGCGAACAGAACACCCCACAAGATATTGGACAACAAGACACCAGAAGAGGTCTTTTCTGGTAAGAAACCTGAAGTCAACCATCTCAGAATATTTGGTTGTCAAGTATACACTCATGTCCCAAAGGAAAAGAGGACTAAACTAGATCCTTTAGGAAAGAAGGGTATCTTTGTGGGTTACAGTAAAATCTCGAAGGATTACAGAATATATTTTCCAGGTTTCAAGAAGATTGATGTCAACAAGGATGTAACATTTGATGAAAACTTAGAAATCATCAAATCAAGGAAGGCACCTATCGAATTTTATGAAGAACCTAAGGAAACTAGATTTCAAGACACTACCATGACTGAAGCAGTTCCAGAAGTTCTTCATGAGTTTGAAGATCTGCATGAACCTGTAGATCCATCCCGTGAGGATAACTCTCACAAGAGGAAACCTACATGGGATAGAGAGCTCATTCAAGATGCAGAAATATTTGGCATTCCAGAAGAAGAACACAGAGCAAAGAAGAGAACCAGATCACATACCAGCTATGTTGCTTTACTCTGTGACATTATGAACAAAGAGCCTTCCAGTTATGAAGAAGTAGCGGAAAAGAAAGAATGGAAGAATGCCATGGTTGAGGAATACCAATCAATAATGAAGAATGATGTTTGGGATGTTGTCCCAAGACCTAAAGAGAAGTCTGTTGTGACTTCCAAATGGATCTACAAAATCAAGCATGCTGCAGATAGTAGTGTAGAGAAATACAAAGCAAGATTCGTAGCTCGTGGCTTCTCTCAGAAAGAGGGAATAGATTATAAAGAAAATTTTGCACCTGTAGCCAGGTATACTTCCATCAAAACAGTACTTGCCCTAGCTGCAGCAATGAAATGGAAAATACACCAGATGGATGTCAAGACTGCTTTCTTGAATGGTGTAGTTGAATAGGAAGTATATGTGGAGCAACCACTCGATTTCGAAATACATGACATGGAGTCATATGTGTGCAGATTTAAGAAAGCCTTGTATGGCTTAAAGCAAGCTCCCAGAACTTGGTATGGCAGGATGGACAATTTCCTATCTAGTTTGGGCTTTACCAAGAGTAAAGAGGATTCCAACCTTTACTACAAGGTTGAGGAAGGGAATCTCGTGATTCTACTCCTGTATGTGGATGACTTATTTGTAACAAGAGATGACAGATTGATTGCAGATACTAAGAGGAAGCTTGCTGCCGAGTTTGATATGAAAGATTTGGGAATGATGCATTATTTCCTAGGTATGGAGGTGTGGCAGAGTGCAGGAGGGATCTTCCTTGGTCAAGGAAAGTACACAATAGATATCCTGAAGAGATTCGGGATGATGGATTGCATGGCCATGGCCACACCCATGGCATTGAATCTGAAGCTTCTATGTGATGCTTCATCTGAGCCGGTTGATGTCTCTATATATCGTCAGATGATTGGGTCCTTGATGTACCTGACGAACATGAGACTAGATATTTATTTTGCTGTGAATACATTGAGCCAGTTCCTGACGGATCAGAAGAGTGTTCACCTGGTTGCTGTAAAGCATGTTCTGAGGTACCTGAAGGGTACAGTGGATTATGGGCTCAAGCATAAAGAAAATCAAAAGTTTAACCTGCAGGGTTATGTTGATTCATATTGGGTTGGCAGTGCTGCATATAGGAAGAGCACATCTGGGTGTTGCTTTAGTATGGGATCAAGTGTGATCTCTTGGTTTAGCAGGAAGCAGTCCTGCATAGCACTGAGTACAGCTGAGGCAGAGTATGTTGCAGTTGTTGGCTTTGGTTTTGCAACCAAGCTTGAGTGCTATGGGCACCTATCAACAAGTGATAGTAGTTTCAAAGATTGAAAGCAAAAAACAAATATAAATTTGAATCTAAAACTAAACTAGCATGTGCATATCATAATAAACTTGAAAAGATTTAAGAACAAGAACAAAAAATAAAATAAAAAATAACTTTTGTATTATGATACCTCAAATGGTGAGGATGTTATGGTGTAGAGCAGCTCCAAGGTGAGTAGCTCCAAGCTCCAATGGTCTCTTCTCCAAGATTGCTACAATGGTTAAGAACTCATGAGAGATTTTGACAGCATGAGGATAGGATGATGGATGGATAGAAAGTGAGGAGCCGCTACCACCTTTTTATAGTTTTTGGTGGTGGGGAATACCATTATGGTTTTGAGGAAACCAATGGTATTGACCAACATGGTTTAGGTATCTTTTCTCTCCTTTTTCCTTTTTCGAATATTTTTAATATTTTTATTCCCTTTTTAATATTTTTGGGAATTCTGGACCCTTTTTGAGGGTTTTTTTTATGCTTTTTGAGGAAAAATATTCATTTTGAGTGGAAAAAGGGGTGTATTAAGGTCTTTTGGTGACCTTTTGATGGCTTTAGAGGCTCAAATGGTGAAAAAGTGGACAAATGGGTCATGTGAATAAGGAAATGAGCTAGTGAGCACTTTTTGGGTGTTAACAGATTGCTCCCTGATGTGTGAGGGAAGGAGCTCATCGTATGGCCGATAGACATCATAGTTCTTTTGTCTTTTTTTTGGGGTTTGGGGAAGAGAAGAGACCGATTGGAGATTGGATCCACAACTCTTGGAAGCTGCAAAATAAACAATATTACATGGCCTCAAAATGAATGAGGGATAAGCTCTGATAATGGATGAGGCGGGCATACCCATGCTCATATCAAGACATATACGTAACAATTAGTTCCAAGAAGGGGGACTTGAAAAATACATAAAAAATCTGTTGGTACATCATAATGGTCCAGAGGGGACATTATTTTGGGATGTACTCATGATCATAACAGGAGTGATCTCAATAACTGATACATTGGAATAAAGCAACAACCGTTCTGAATAAGGTCTCAGAAGGGTTGATGAACTGCTGAAACGGAAGGTGTCCAACATCTGTAGGGACTCAATGACTATGAGTCATCACTGGGAAGTACTTGTAACTGTATACTCGAGGGAGTATAAAACTGCGGTACATCTGAATACTGTCGCCATGCGCAACCCGGATATCTATAGAAAAAATGTAACTGGTTGTTTCCATAAGTAGACTCTCAAATGTGGAAGAGTCAGGTGGTATCCAGGGTATTCGACTAATAACTGAATGGACCAATACCCTGTGCGAGTCTCAAGCACCATCATGAGTGCAGAATACTAGATCCGGTGACATAAAGATTGTCAAAAGGGGGCAATGGCCAATGTGGCATGCAAACCGAGGTGATGGGTGGGCATGGTAAAATGTTTGAAAAATGAGGGGTTGAGAGTGAGAAATGATCTCAAGCATCATCACGAGCGTGGAAAACTGAATCCGACGATATAACACTCATAAAAAATGGACAATGACCGATGTGGCACGCAAATCGAGGCGACAAGGGGGCATGGTAAAAAATGCCCAAAAAATCTAGGCATGAGAGAGAGAAATGATCTCAAGCGTGATCACAAGTGCAAAAAACTGAATCCGGCAATATAAGACTCGTAAAAAATGGACGACAACCGATGTGGCACGCAAACCGAGGCGACGAGGGGGCATGGGAAAAATGCCTGAAAAATATGGGCGTGAGAGTGAAAAATGATCTCAAGCATCATCACGAGCGCAAAAAACTAAATCCGACGATATAAGACTCGTTAAAATGGACGACAGCCGATGTGGCACGCAAACCAAGGCAACGAGGGCATGAAAAAATGGTCAAAAAGTGGACCTAGTGAAAATAGGAAAAGGAAAGAACTATCATGAAGTTCTCACTGTGCGGATTCCAACGATCCTAACGGTTTGAGGAACGGACGTCGTATGACACCGGAATGGTTCTTCGAAAAATGGTGGAATTTCTATAAATAGGGTGTGAGGCCCATATGACATGTCATTGTTACGTGTGAGTTTGGAAGAGCAATCAAAGCTCTTTCTTGATTTTCGGGAGATTTGACCGTTGGTTTTCGATTCTGCGAGTTTCAGGTAACCCTATTCTGCGAGTTTTAGGTTTTTTTTTTTGAATTTTTTGTGAAAAACAAAATAATACTGTACAATAATGGACGGTGGTGTCCATCAGGTTTACTATGGGTAAAATCACTTGAGGTACAACCCGTTGCGTGGGTTGCGTAGGGGGTTTCCTTCTGAATCGGTCAGAATGTATGCCCCCTGTCCGAGACAAGTGTGTATAATATATGGGCCTTGCCACATGGACACAAACTTTCCTTTCTCAGTTTTGTCATGAGCTTGATCATAAGCGAGGACAAGGTCCCCTTCAGTAAAAGTTCTTGGGTGGACATGTTTTTCGATGTGATGTTCCATATTTTTAGGATCAAGGCCAGGCATCTCAATGTAAGGCGAGGTGAAGACATCACAAAACTCTTGGAAGAGTTTCTTATATGCCTGAGTTTCCACTTGAGTGCATGATGCGCCTAGCGAGATGAGCTTAGGTTTTCCAGGTGTGGTGGAAATGTTGAATTGTAAGGGTTGAACATGTGTGTCAAAGGGGTCAATGGAAGGGGCCGACCGGACAGAGGGGTATCTAGTGGAAATCGTGTAGATGGTGTTAATTTCTTCCGAGGAGGAAGATGGTGGGGGATGAATTTCCTCAATGAGAAGAGGGGATATCTCGAGGTCGATGTTATTCATCTCGTACAAGGTTGCTCTATAATCTGGGAGATCAGGGAAGTGGTGTGAATAATGGCCATAAATGCCGCATATCGCAAAAGGGTGGTTAGTCCGGAGTGTTTTGTCGCGAGGCTGAGGAGGTGGCTCAAGTCTTACTACTAGAATTCCGTTGTCGTCATCCAACATATTCATGTGTTCTTGGAGTGCTGGTAATTATAGACATTGATGAGTGGCATGGCCTACGTCATCACACAACGAGCACTTAGGGGCAATGCGAATAGTTGGGGGGTTTTTAGCTACCTTAGGGGTTGCTGGGGGGGTGCGAGTTATGAGTCCAGTGTTATAAGTTGGTGGGCCTCTGCCCCTGTGTTCTGTAACGGAGGTGGGGTGTTTCTGGATGTGGATGCCGCAGTCACTACTGGGGGTGGTCTGTTTTGAAGATGAGTGACCGGAGGGGGTGGGTGGGTGGTAGTAGGGATAGGTTGTACCGGTTGTAAAATAACAGTCGGAGTCGGTGGGGGGCTCGGAGCAGGTAAGTACCATATAGGTTTCCCTAATGTTAAGCTAGGAAGGTTGAGTGTAGCCATTACTGGTGAACTGACAACTCCAGAAAATGGGAACAAGAACGGGATATTGTGAATTGGCATTGTGCCAATATGAGTAGGCACTGTGGGTGTTTGTGGTAGTGACGAAGGTTGCTGTGTGGTGTGCGAGAGGGTGCACAAATCCGATGTTTTTGTTATCGATGATGGTGGTGAGATCGATGGAAATGTGGAAGTCATAGGTGACTCGGTGTAGATTCCAGGACCAATTGACGACACAAATGATGTTGGTGCGTTTTGAATGGTTTGTTCAATCATTGGTAGCACATTTTGAGGAGTTGTGGGGGCGTTAGGATCATAATGTGTGAGTTGATCGATCTTGATAACACATCCTTCATGTGGGAACATCATGAGGCGAAAAACAAATGAAGCCACTGCTTTCATTTTGTACATATAACTATGTCCAAGAAGGAGGTTGTAGTCGAGCTGGGCATTGATCACTTCGATGTCGATAAGAACTAATTTGCCGCCTAGTTCTACGGGGACATTTACTAAGAGGCCTTGTGGTTGAACTGAGCGTCCGTTGTAAGCTCGTAATACCGTGGTGGATGGTTGTAAAGTGGTGGAGCCAAGCTTTTGCCACACAAGGGTGGACATAACGCAAGTGGAAGCTCCTTCATCGATGATGCATCGATGCACAACAAGGTTTCGAATGTTAACTGATACTTGGAAAGCCAAATTCGATGGCAATTGAGGTTCGGCTTGGTCTAAGTCGAAAGCCATCATGTGTGTGTCGTCAGGGTCTACTCCTCCGATGGTGGATAATATTAGTTTGCGTTGTGCAGGGCATGTTTTCAGTACCTCTAAGGAAGACATAGCAGCAGGGGATTGTGCTAGGTATTCCACGACGTTATAATTGGATGCTGCGCGAGCATTAGGATTGTTGTTAATCCTTCGCAAAGGGATGCGAGGGATTTTAGATCCCCTGTCTAACAGCATATTTGGTATGCGTAGTGGTTGATTTGGTGGTAGGGAGGTGGACGCGTCAGTGGGAGGATTTTCTGGGGGTGGGCCATACTGATGCCTGTGAGTTTGGAGATTGATGTCATTGGATGACATCATTAATAAATGGTGTGTGCCTGGATTCGCATGCTGATAATCAGTTGCGGCATAGGTGATTTGTTGTTGGGGTGCAGCAGATCCTTGTGGGGGATCCATAGGGCGAGTATTTACTACTCCCTGGTTTGGCAATGGGTTTTGTAATATCATGGGTTGCGGTTGATTAAGTGGAGCTGGCTGTCCAGCGTGGCCCTGGCGTTGGGCATCGTCAGCCCAAAGTTGACGTGCTTTCTCTAAATGGGGGCAGTTATGAGTGTAGTGTCCATAGACTCCACATATAGAACATGGGTGGTTTGTTCTTAGATTATTGTTTTTGGGTTGCTTGGGATGACGATCCGGATTCTGGTTGGGAGGAGCAGCATTGTTATTATTTGGAGGATTGGGAGGTGGTGGACCTTGATTATGTTGTTGGTTGTTGCCGCGATTACGTCCTCTTCCACGGTTTTGTTGTCCACCCTGGTTGCGTTGGTTGTTTTGATGTTGGGGATGATTGTGTTGTGTGTACACTTGCACTTGAGTAGTGGGAGGATTTTGGGGTGCCGCAGGTGCGGGAGCAGGTTGCGATGGATAATAAGCTGGTGGGGCTGGAGGTGGTCCAGTTGCCTGCTGGGGCTGTTGGTAAACCTGAGCTATTGGAGGTGTTGGGTTAGCTGTTGTAGCTTGTTGTGGGTAATACATTGGTTGTGCCAGGAAATGAATTGGGTTCTGGGTGGTCGGTTAGTTATAGTATGTGGGCGGTACATATGTCAATGGCACTTTCCCATAGCAATGTTGTGGACAAGAGGGTCCATGAGTGTGATGAGTCTGATTCGTTGGAGCGTACGAAGTTGTCACTCCAGAATTATATGTAGCCCTAGAGAGGTCTGGGGCATTTATGGTGCTCACCATGCTAAAAGGTTTAATTTGCGGTGTGACTTGGCCAATAATACCATTAGCAGAATGTGATGCCCCCGGTGCATCACCGCGTGAAGAATCGCCTCGTGGGGCGTCTGGTATGATGGTGTAAAGATAGCCTGATTGGGCGTAAATCAGGTCGAATTGCGGAGCTTTTAGGATAGCTTCTTCCTCGGACTGGAGTCGTTCGGAAGCTATGTCTTTTGCTATGAGGGGTAGGAGTGATTTAAGAAACCAGTCCAAAAGTATATGGTCATCCAGTTTAATCTTACAGAGGCTACGACCCTTGCGCCACTCATGGATGTGGTCCGTGATGTGGGTAGCCATGTTTTGTCTGCAAGCCAACAGTATTTCAACTCCCGCGTCGTAACAAATAGGTAGCTGAAAAAATTGATGGAAAGTGGAGGCGAGAGACGTAAAATTATGGTGGGCTCCATGTGGTTGTTCGATGTACCACTTGGCTGCAGAGCCAGTGAACGTTCATTGCAACAGTCTTAGACGAATGGAGTCATCCACTATGGAGTTAGATGAACACCATAGGTGAAAAGACATTATGTGGTTTTGAGGGTCCTCCCCAGGTTTTCCTTCAAAATTGGGTATGTCCGAGGGGAGCTTTGTAGGCATGGGTGGCCATGTAGGGTTGTGCCTGATAGGATCGTTGGTTAGCTTGGCTAAGTATGGTAAGTTCAGACTAGCCATGTAAGGTAAACTAGCAGATGGGTGTGGCGTAGTGACTGGGACATAACTATTCATGGTGGCATTATGTAGTGGTCCAGCAGCCCCTAAGGGTATGCTAGGTATTGAAGGTATGTGTCCTCCAACTTCTGTGGTTTGGTATGGGCCAGCGTTTCCAAGTGCAACATGGGTTACACTGGGGTTAGGAATAGCGCCGGGAATTCCTGGGATCTGGGTTGTGGTAATGATAGGTGGTGTGATTCCTATGTTTGGCATACCCATAATAGGAGGTAGTCCTGTGTTGGGCATACCTAAAGGTGGAGTGTCCCCCATATTAGGAATGCCTAGAGGGGTTGTTGTTACCATGGATGGCACAGTAGTAGAATGGTTTGTGGATGTATCTCCAATAGTACTGGTAAAAAATGGGTCGTATTGTGGTCTATCCATGAGGTTGGTTGGTGACAATTCAGTAGGGCTTTCGGATTCAGCCTCAGAATCAGAAGTGAAGTGAGGCGTGTTAGAATTGAATGACTGTATGTTTGGATGATGACGTGTCGAGTCAAGGGATAAGGCTCTATGTCGGTAATGTGGAGAGCCAAGTAGACTGAACTGAGGAGGTTCACCCTGAAGACGACGAGATTGTCTTAAATTCTCAATGGTGAGAAATATTTTTTTTTTTAAATTTTCAGTGTAAGGTGGTGATGTAAAAAACTTGAAACCCTAATGCAACAATGAGTGCAAAAAGGGGAGTGAAAATAAAGGCTCTCAGGCCAAAAATCAAACTCAAAAAGCACTTATTATAGCAGTTGTGCTATAATAAGTGGAGGGATGCAACAAAGTTGGTCAGAATACAAAAAGTCAAACAGTTTCTAGAAAAAAAAGGTGCTACTAGACCAAAGGTGGGTAATGTATCATGCAAACACCTAACTAGAAGTGATGTGAGTCAACAAATGATATCCTCTACAAGGTGATGAAATCCAAGTCAGACAATATAGAGTGTTGAATCAATGGCTAGATATCCCCCTACTGGGACGGACACCGGGTAGACAATCCTAAAGAGTGGCAACTAGGATACCCCATTCATGACACGTTCGATTGGGTGAATCTGTAGTTTGGTTCTATTGCCGCTGTACACCAGGGGGGTGTACATCGAGAACTTCGAAATGTATCCTTCAGTTACTGAATGGATTGCGGTATTCCACTCAGACTTTCGGAACCAGTCTAGCTACTTCAACCCTCCTAAGGGAGAGGCCTTCCCGATAAATTGGTTGATAACCATGTCAAAATTATAAGGGATTTTGGTACCGTAGAGGACAACCACTATGTTTCAAATGTAATAACTGAGGGGTGTTATTGGAACACCTATCCCCTCAATTCTACCTAACTACAAAATTCTTTTAAGTGCTCCCCAAGTGGAGTTAAAAGTTGGTTGAGTTTAAGGTAAATTTTAAGGCTCAGTTAAAATTATGTGGCAGAGTGGGTGCAAGTGTGGTATTTAAATTGAAATTGATTTGCCTCGCTTGGGCGATTTTACAAATGAAAGAAAAGACGCTTCCAATTTTGCAAAAAATAAAGGCGTTTTTGAAATGTAAATGCTTGAAAAAACTATTAAAAAATAATCGATCTTTGAAATAATTTGAAGGAAAGCAAATAACATGAATATTTCAAGAAATAAATGGATCTCTTAAAAATTGCTTGGACAAAGTATCGAACAAATAAACAGTAAAACCTTGATCTAGATAAAATGCAGAAAAATCTCTCTTTCAATTTCTGAAAATTTTGTAAAAAGAATTTTAATGGAGCATTCTAAATAGTAACAGATTTAATATGGCTGTAAAAATGCAGGAAATTTAATACTGTAAAATATGCTAAATGGGCAAAAAATACAGCCAAAAAAATAATTTTCAAAAAATTGGCCGAATTGAAAAAACTTGCATCGCGAGTTTTGGGAAAACAGCTGCGATGGGCAGCGCGGGTTTCGGCCATGCAGTCGTGATGGGCAACGCGGGTTTCGACCGCGAAGCCACGATGTGCAGCACGAGTTTCGGTCACACAGTCGCGATGTGCAGCGCGAAAAATGACCACGAAGCCGCGATGTACAACGCGTAAATTGGCCGCGAAGTCGTGGCGAGCCATGCGGAAAAAAATCGCGAGGTCGCGATGAGCCGCGCGACTATCAGGCAAAAAACCGCGAAGCGAAAGCCGAAAAACAAACCTGAAAATGGAAATTTCAGGCTGGTAATAGTAATAAAAAGGGCCAAGATCTAGAATAGCAATGGATCTATTGTCTAGGATGGCAGATCTATGAATTAAAATGATTAAAACTAACAAAAACTAAGATCTAAAGCAAAAAACTGAGATCTAAGAATTCGAAGCCAGCGGAGTCGCCAAAAACTGTTGGCTTGGTTTTGCAACCAAGCTTGAGTGTTATGGGCACCTATCAACAAGTGATAGCAGTTTCAAAGATTGAAAGAAAAAAACAATTATAAATTTGAATCTAAAACTAAACTAGCATGTGCATATCATAATAAACTTGAAAAGATTTAAGAACAAGAACAAGAAATAAAATAAAAAATAACTTTTGTATTATGATACCTCAAATGGTGAGGATGTTGTGGTGTAGAGTAGCTCCAAGGATAGTAGCTCCAAGCTCCAATGGTCTCTTCGTCAATATTGCTACAATGGTCAAGAACTCATGAGATATTTTGACAGCAAGAGGATAGGATGATGGATGGATAGAAAGTGAGGAGCCCCTACCACCTTTTTATAGTTTTTGGTGGTTGGGAATACCATTATGGTTTTGAGGAAACCAATGGTATTGACCAACATGGTTTAGGTACCTTTTCCCTCCTTTTTCCTTTTTTGAATATTTTTGAATATTTTTATTCCCTTTTTAATATTTTTGGGAATTCTGGAACCTTTTTGAGGAAAAATATTCATTTTGAGTGGAAAAAGGGGTGTATTAAGGTCTTTTGGTGACCTTTTGATGGCTTTAGAGGCTCAAATGGTGAAAAAGTGGACAAATGGGTCATGTGAATAAGGAAATGAGCTAGTGATCACTTTTTGGGTGTTAACATTAGCATGTTCAGCTAGTTGTGAGGCAGTATGGCTACGGAAGCTACTGTCTAAGTTATTTGATCTCCTGTTGGATGCTACTGGTATCTTCTGTGATAACCAGAGTTGTGTGAAGATGTCCGAGAACCCAGTGTTTCATGACAGGTTGAAACACATATACATCAAATATCACTATATCAGGGATATGGTGCAGAGAGGAGCTGTGAATCTCTTGTATGTTGCGACGGACGAGCAGATTGCAGATGTGCTGACGAAGCCACTAGGTAGGGTGAAGTTCGAGTACTTCAGAGAGAGGCTTGGTGTTCTTCGGATTGATGACACTTCGAGGAAGAAGTGATGGACACATTTGCTGAAGCCATTCCAAGCATGTTGGAAGGAGGATCCTTCACATGTTTATGGATGTAAGCGTTGGATGATGATCATTTATATGTATATGTATGTACGGATCATGTTGGATGCTGGATATGATCAGTTGGATTATTTATATGTATATATATGTACGCATCATGTTGGATGCTGGATATGATCAGTTGGATCATTTATATGTATATGTATGTACGCATCATGTTGGATGCTGGATATGATCAGTTGGATCATTTATATGTATATGTATGTACGCATCATGTTGGATGATGGATATAATCAGTTGGATCATTTATATGTATATGTATGTACACATCATGTTGGATGCTGGATATGATCAGTTGGATCATTTATATGTATGTACGCATCATGTTGGATGCTGGATATGATTAGTAGGATCATTCGTATGTATTTTGTATATGCATCATGTTGGATGCTTGGACCATGTATCTTTATATGTATCAGGTGGATACATTGTATGATCAGGTGGATCATGTATGGTGATATGTATCATGTATTTGTATTTGTATCAGGTGGATACACTGTATGATCAGGTGGATCATGTATGATGATATGTATCAGGTAGATACTTGGTATGCATCAGGTAAATGCATTGTATGATCAGGATGATCATGCATGATGAGCTTCAGGATGTTGCTCCAGATGACATGCAGCAGGATGTTGCAGTGATGATGATCAGGATGATCATGTGTACATCAGGTTGATGTATGGTGAGTATCAGGTTGATACTCTATGGCCGTGGATCAGGTTGTGCAGATGAGCATGTAAGTTGGCCCTGGGAGATTTGTAGATAGTCTTTCGAGGTTTTTCCTATGGCATATAATTTGGCCCTGGGATATCTCGAAAATGCTCTTTCGAGGTTTTGCTCTGGGAGGACATATAATTTGGCCTTGGGAGATCTGCAGATAGTCTTTCGAGGTTTTTCCTATGGCATATAATTTGGCCCTGGGATATCTGGCAGATGCTCTTTCAAGGTTTTGTCCTATGGCATATAATATGTCCCTAGGAGATCCGATAGGTTGGGCTGTGTGCCCGTAATAAGTCCTGGGATGCTCTTGCGAGGTTTTTCCATGACCACATATAATCTGTCCCTAGAAGATCCTATAGGTAGAGTTGTGTGCTCATAACAGACTGGGATGCTCTTGCGAGGTTTTGTGGTGACCACATATAATCTATCCCTGGGAGATCCTATATGTAGAGCTGTGTGCTCATAACAGCCTGGGATGCTCTTGCGAGGTTTTGTGGTGAGGTCACATATAATATGGCCCTGGGAGATCCTATAGGTAGAGCCGTGTACTCGTAACAGCCTGGGATGCTCTTTTGAGGTTTTGTGATGCACATAATAAGTCCTAACGATTCCACAGTATGGCCAGTGATGACAAAGACCTGCAGGTGGTGGGCCTACATCCAGTATGAAAAAGGAATGGCTCTGTAAAACTTCCTATGACGAGTAGAGTCAGAGATTGGTTGAGATAGTAGTAGCAGTGAAGATGATGATGACGATGATCCTGAGAAGAAGACTTGTCCAGGAGATCTGTGTCAAGAAATACCTTCCTAGTTAAGAGGAAGTGTTGATGTATATGTAACTTCAGAATGTATTTCATCTATGTATTTCATATATATTTATTGTACCCTTATTAGAGATGTGTTATTCCTCTATAAGGAAGTGTCTTCATGTGGATTGACAAGTATCGCAAGTGTGTGTACTTGCCGATGGGTTATTAGACCACCATGTGTGGGGTCGGCCCTGAAATATATATTATATTATGGATGTATCTAGATAGACAAGTTGGCCCCATAGTGTAACTGGGAAAACAGGTTAAGTATAAATAGAGATCGGGAGATCTCTATTTGTATCATTGGAAAGTCACACTTCTCTCACTCAGAAAGTGGCGCACTAGTGAGGAGGAGGATCATCTGCTCTAGGAGACTATCCCAAGTGTATTTTGGTTGTACTTTGGTTGAGCCATTTCTCTCTCTATCTCTGAGGAAGTTGTGGAGTTTTTCACCTTACGGTTTTTCCCACATAAACTCCGTGTCTCTTGTCTCTCATGCTTTTGATTCTTGTGATGCTTGTCATGCTTATTGTGATTGTTATGCATTGATATACTATATATGTTATTATCTCAATAAAGATCCAAGAGTATTGTGAATTAATTCTCAAAATTTAAAATAACCAAGCTACTTGAAGAGCATAACATTGATGTTCCATATTTTGCAAGAAAAGAAGAAGCCAAGCTATCTTTGGAACAAGAACATTGTCTCCATGCGACCTGCAAAAGTAATAAGGGTTATGCTTTGGGTTCTAGAGTTAAATCTCTTTCTAATGTCTCTGTTTCTTACTCACATTCTGATATATCAGATTCAGAAATCTCTATCCCATCTTTGGAAGAATCTCCATCCAGTTCACCAAATTGTCCTCCCAATACTAGTCATTTTTCACTAGTTTTTGACATGCCTTCTGAAATCTCTTTCCAACTCTTTTCAGATCCTTCCCATTCTGATATGGAAGGTGATATGCAGGATGATATACAAGTTATGACATCCATCAAACCATTTTCCCAACCATTGGATTCCCAAAAGACGATACAACCCCCAAGTTCTCTAGTTGGAAAATATCACAATTTCATTGTTCCCATTACTATGTCACTTATTGTTACACCTAAATATCATCATCATGAGATCTATGTAAACTCAGTGCCTTGATCCCTGAAGTCTCCTTGATTAGAAAGTCAACTAGAGCAAGTTGTTGACCTTTTTCACAAGTTCTAGTTGTACCAGCACAGATTTCCTTCTAGCAAGGAGCGCCCAACCAGGTTAGGCGCAGTTTGCATCTCACAGATTGCATCAGTGGCTCAGGTTGCCTTTGAGAAACTTGGTATTTCCCTCTCAGGCACAAGTTTCCCTCATATAGCATGCGTTGGAGTTGGTTAAAATGTATAAAGGTGACTTTGAAGCAAATTATCGAAGGTGGATGAGGTGGATCTCTATCCCTAACATGTAGGTGGGTTGTCCTATGGTTCCCTAACCTCAAGGGAGGATCCCTTAGTCCTCTCCCCATGATCGTCAACCTACTCTATCCACTTGGTCTTATAAATATGAAGCTCCTCTCGATTCCAAGTAGAGGAAAGTCTATAGCACTTACATGCTAGTGGAATTAACCTAGGTAATCCCTATCCATCTCTTGGGAGGCATACATTTACTTTGGAGGCATTGGCTTGGCTTGTTGGATGAATATTGCAGCATTAAGGCTTGGGTTGTAATCATAACTCTTCTATGTATTTCCCACTTATTTACAGTAATATAATCTCTTTCCATAAATGTCTTTGTGTTAATGATATTTATGTTGATGTATATGTAACTTCGGAATGTATTTCATCTATGTATTTCATATATATTTATTGTACCCTTATTATAGATGTGTTATTCCTCTATAAGGAAGTGTCGTCATGTGGATTGACAAGTGTCGCAAGTGTGTGTACTTGCCGTTGGGTTATTAGACCACCATGTGTGGGGTCGGCCCTGAAATATATATTATATTGTGGATGTACCTAGCTAGACAAGTCATCCCCATAAGGTCACTGGGAAAACATGTTAGTATAAATAGAGATCAGGAGATCTCTATGTAGATCATTCGGAAAGTCATATCTCTCTCACTCAGAAAGTGGCGCACTAGTGAGGAGGAGGATCATCTGCTTCTAGGAGACTATCTCAAGTGTATTTTGGTTGTACTTTGGTTGAGCCATTGCTCTCTCTATCTCTGAGGAAGTTGTGGGGTTTTTCACCTTAGGGTTTTCCCCACGGAAACTCTGTGTCTCTTGTCTCTCATGCTTTTGATTCTTGTGATGCTTGTCATGCTTATTGTGATGTTATGCATTGATATACT
This sequence comes from Larix kaempferi, assembly GCA_027924585.1. NCBI lineage: Eukaryota > Viridiplantae > Streptophyta > Pinopsida > Pinales > Pinaceae > Larix > Larix kaempferi. The sequence goes on along the minus strand of BSBM01000765.1, from coordinate 2,051,156 downwards.
GTATATGCTATTCTCTAAGTGAAGATCCTAGAGTATTGTGAATTAATGCTCGAAATTTAACATGGTATCAGAGCTAACCTGAGAAGAAGACATTTTGCAGTGACAGAAACTTGAGTTTCTTGTTTATTGGGTTTCTCTCCATAGATTTTGGAAAAGAAGTATAGTAGACTGACTCTACTCATCAAGGAGAATCTAGCTGTCCAATCAGAATTCAATTCTGAGCATTTTTAGATTTGGCCCTAAAATTTAGGGATTCCACAAAAATAGGAATTTCTAAAATCTGAAGACATAGCTGGAAGCTCCTTGAAAACATCGAAGTTTAGAGCTTTGGATCGATATTTTTGGCTGGGTATATCTCCGTGAAACTCCAACCCTAATTCAGGGCTCTCCCTAGTGTACCCGGGAGGACAAAAAGGAAAATCTGAAGCGTAAAGCTTTGCTGATCTCAAATTCTGAATACACCAGGATGATCAGCACATCAAGGTGCATCTTTCTATCCTTTCAAAAAATTGAAATTCATATTTTGAATTTTTAGGGTTTTTTTGACAAACCCTAATGCGAGACTAGATCCAGTTTTCAGCATTTCAAGTGGTAAGACCCAAATCTTTTCTATTTCCATTTGAAGTACTCTTTTAGATGTCTCACCACACCAAGCTTGAGGATAATCTTGAAGGAGCTGATAACTTCCGAGCTTGGAAGTATAGGATTGGGTTAATCCTGGAAGAGAATGAGTTGGAGTCATATGTAAAAGAAGACATCCCTATCCTAGAGGATGAAGAGGCTAAGGTATTGCATAAGAAAAACTTGGTCAAGGCAAAGAGAATCATTGCTTATTCTATCAAAGACCATCTCACACCCCATGTGTCTTCTCTAAAGACACCCAAGGAGATGTTTGACTCTTTGACCAAGCTATTTGAAGGGAAGAACATAAATTGGACGATGACCCTGCGGAACCAATTGAAAGGAGTAAAGTTTCAGAATGGAGAAACCACTCAATCTTATTTTTCAAGGGTCTCCCAGATCAAGGAACAACTAGAAGCAGTGGATGAAATGGTGTAGAATGGTGAAGTGGTGATGACCACTCTAAATGGCCTACCCAGGTCATGGGATTCCTTTATTCAAGGAATTTGTGCAAGGAAGAAGTTGATCTCCTTCAACATATTGTGGGAAGAATGCTCTCAAGAAGAAGCTAGGCTTGTGGCCCGAGAAGAAAAGATGGGAAATGAAGATCAATCTCTCACAGCACATGCCAGGAAAGGCAAGTCCAAGAAGGAATCATCTCATAATAGGAGATTCTCACACCACCATTATCATAAATATAAGAAAGATCTCAGATGCTTCAATTGCAATGAGAAGGGACACTTTGCTTCAGATTGTCCCAAGAAGAAGAAAGACAACAACAACAACTTCAATAAGAAGAAGAAGAATAACAAAAGAAGATAGCATGCTCATGCTGTCGAAGATGATGAACCCCCAAAGAAGAAGGATAGGGAAAAAAGTGATAGTGATGATGACTCATCAAGTGAAGAAGAATATGTTCTAATTTCTGCTCTCACAGGTACTATCTCCCATGGTTGTAATGATTGGTTGATTGATAGTGGGGCTTCCAAACACATGACTGGTTTTAAGGAATCTTTTGTGAATCTATTTGAACATGAATCACCCCATAAAGTGAAACTTGGGGATGATTATCAATACCCAATCAAAGGAAGTGGTGAAGCCTCCTACAACCTAGATTCTGGAAAATCTTTGAAGATGAAATAAGTCCTTTATGTACCTGGGCTCAAGAAGAACTTACTCTCCATCTCTGCATTGGATGCAAAAGGTATGAGGGTTGCATTTGTGGATGGCCAAGTCCTAATGTGGCCAAAGGGAAAGAACATAGATGATGTAGTAGTGATTGGAAAGCAAGAGGGAGGTTTGTATAAATTGAAGGGACAACCTGAACATGCCATAATACATGAATCCATGGAGCCAAGTGAACTTTGGCATAGAAGACTTTCTCATATGCACTATAGGGCACTTCCAATTGCAAGAAAGGCTGTAGAGGGTCTTCCTGAAGTCAAGACCAAACATGAAGGTGTTTGCAAAGGATGTGCAAAATGTAAGAACATTAAGAAGTCTTTCCCAAGCAGTGAAAGTAAGGCAAAAGACATCCTGGAAATCATCCACTCAGATGTATTTGGTTCTATGTCATCCAGTTCTATGAGTGGGTATGTTTACTATGTCTCATTTATTGATGAATTCTCCAGAAAGACTTGGGTATACTTCTTGAAGAACAAAGATGAGGTGTTTGATAAATTCAAGGAATTCAAAACCTTGATGGAGCATCAAACTGACAAGAAGATCAAAACATTCAGATCCGACAATGGTGGAGAATTCACCTCAGGTGACTTCAAGAAGCTTTGTAGTGATTTAAGGATTAAGAGGGAGTTGACTGCTCCTTATAATCCTCAACAGAATGGAGTTGCAGAAAGGAAGAACAGAACAATCATGGAAGCAGAAAGGGCAATGCTGCATGACCAGGATCTACCTATGCATCTATGGGAAGAAGAAGCTAGAACAGTTGTATATGTGCAGAATAGAACACCCCACAAGATATTGGACAACAAGACATCACAAGAGGTCTTTTCTGGTAAGAAACTTGAAGTCAGCCATCTCAGAATATTTGGTTGTCCAGTATACACTCATGTCCTAAAGGAAAACAGGACTAAACTAAATCCTTCAGGAAAGAAGGGTATCTTTGTGGCTTACAGTGAAAGCTCAAAGGCTTACAGAATATACTTTCTAGGGTTCAAGAAGATTGATGTCAGTATGGATGTAACATTTGATGAAAACTCAGCATTCATCAAATCAAGGAAGGCACCTATCAAAGTTTATGAAGAACCTAAGGAAACTAGATTTCAAGACACTACCATGACTGAAGCAGTTCTAGAAGTTGTTCGTGAGTTTGAAGATACGCAAGAACTTGTAGATCCATCCCGTGAGGATAACTCTCACAAGAGGAAACCTGCATGGGCTAGAGAGCTCATTCAATATGCAGAAAGATTTGGCATTCCAGAAGAAGAACACAAAGAAAAGAAGAGAACCAGATCACATACCAGCAATGTTGCTTTACTCTGTGACATTATGAACAAAGAGCCTTCCAGTTATGAAGAAGCAGCAGAAAAGAAAGAATCGAAGGATGCCATGGTTGAGGAATACCAATCAATAATGAAGAATGATGTTTGGGATGTTGTACCAAGACCTAAAGAGAAGTCTATTGTGACTTCTAAATGGATCTACAAAATCAAACATGCTGCAGATGGTAGTGTAGAGAAATACAAAGCAAGATTCATAGCTCGTGGCTTCTCTCAGAAAGAGGGAATAGATTATGAAGAAACTTTTGCACCTGTAGCCAGGTATATTTCCATCAGAAAAATACTTTCCCTAGCTACAGTGATGAAATGGAAAATACACCAGATGGATGTCAAGAATGCTTTCTTGAACGGTGTAGTTGAAGAGGAAGTATATGTGGAGTAGCCACTCGGTTTCGAAATACATGATAGGGAGTCATATGTGTGCAGATTGAAGAAAGCCTTGTATGGCTTGAAACAAGATCCCAGAACTTGGTATGGTAGGATGGACAGTTTCCTATCTAGTTTGGGCTTTACCAAGAGTAAAGCGGATTCCAAAATTTATTACAAGGTTGAGGAAGGGAATCCTGTGATTCTACTCCTGTATGTGGATGACTTATTTGTAACAGGAGATGACAGATTGATTGCAAATACTAAGAGAAAGCTTGTTGCCGAGTTCGATATGAAATATTTGGGAATGATGCATTATTCCTTAGGTATGGAGGTGTGGCAGAGTATAGGTGGGATCTTCCTTGGTCAAGGGAAGTACACAGTAGATATCCTGAAGAGATTCGGGATGATGGATTGCAAGGCCATGGCCACACCTATGGCATCAAATCTGAAGCTTCTATGTGATGCTTCATCTGAGCAGGTTGATGTCTCTATGTATCATCGGATGATTGGGTCCTTGATGTACCTGATGAACACGAGACCAAATATTTGCTTTGCGGTGAACACATTGAGTCAGTTCCTGACAGATCCGAGGAGTGTTCATCTGGTTGTTGTAAAGCATGTTTTGAGGTACCTGAAGGGTACAGTGGATTATGGGCTGAAGTAAGAGGTGAATCAAAAGTTTAACCTACAGGGTTATTTTGATTCAGATTGGGCTGGAAATGCTGGAGATAGGAAGAGCACATCTGGGTGTTGCTTCAGTATGGAATCAGGTGTGATCTCTTGGTTTAGCAAGAAGTAGTCCTGTGTAGCACTGAGTACAACTGAGGCAGAGTATGTTGCAGCCTATTCAGCTAGTTGTGAGGTAGTATGGCTACGGAAGCTACTGTCTGAATTATTTGATCTCCCGTTGGATGCTACTGGTAACTTCTGTGATAACCAGAGTTGTGTGAAGCTGTCCGAGAACCCAGTGTTTCATGACAGGTCGAAACACATAGAGATCAAATATCACTATATCATGGATATGGTACAGAGAGGAGCTGTGAAGCTCCTGTATGTTGCGACAGATGAGCAGATTGCAGATGTGCTGACGAAGCCACTAGCTAGGGTGAAGTTCGAGTACTTCAGAGAGAGGCTTGGTGTTCTTCGGATTGATGACACTTCGAGGAAGAAGTGATGGACACATTTGCTGAAGCCATTCCAAGCATGCTGGAAGGAGGATCCTTCACATGGCTATGGATGTAAGCGCTGGATGATGAGCATCAGGATGATGTTCTGGTTTCTGCTTTGTATGATCAATTGGATCAGTTTTATATGTATGTATGTATGCATCATGTTGGATGCTTGATATGATCAGTTGGATCATTTATAAGTATATGTATGTACGCATCATGTTGCATGATGGATATGATCAGTTGGATCATTTATATGTATGTACGCATCATGTTGGATGCTGGATATGATAGGTTGGATCATGTGTATGTATTTTGTATAAGCATCATGTTGGATGCTTGGACCATGTTTCTGTATATGTATTAGGTGGATACATTGTATGATCAGGTAGATCATGTATGTTGTTATATATCATGTATTTATATTTGTATCAGGTGGATACACTGTGTGATCATGAGGATCATGTATGATGATATGTATCAGGTAGATACTTGGTATGCATCAGGTAGATGCATTGTATGATCAGGATGATCATGGATGACGAGCTTCAGGATGTTGCTCCAGATGACATGCAGCAGGATGTTGCAGGGATGATGATCAGGATGATCATGTGTACATCAGGATGATGTATGGTGAGTATCAGGATGATACTTTATGGCCGTGGAACAGGTTGTGCACATAAGCATGTAATTTATGCCCTGGGAGATTTGTAGATAGTCTTTCTAGGTTTTGCCTATGGCATGTCATTTGTACCTTGGGATATCTGGAAAATGCTCTTTCGAGGTTTTGCTTGGGAGGACATATAATTTGTGCCTTGGGAGATCTGCAGATAGTCTTTCGAGGTTTTGCCTATGGCATGTAATCTGTGCCCTGGGATATTTGGCAGATGCTCTTTCGAGGTTTTTTCCTATGGGATGTAATTTGTGCCCTGGGAGATTCAATAGGTTGAGCCGTGTGCTTGTAATCAGTCCTCGGATACTCTTTCGAGGTTTTTCCATGACCACATGTAATTTGTGCCGTGGGAGATCCAATAGGTTGAGCCTTGTGCTCATAATCAGTCCTGGGATGCTCTTTCGAGGTTTTATGGTGACCACATGTAATTTGTGCCCTAGGAGATCCGATAGGTTGAGCCTTGTGCTTGTAATCAGTCATGAGATTCTCTTTCGAGGTTTTGTGGTGGGGTCACATGTAATAAGTCCTAGAGATTTGGACAGGATGAAAAAGGCCTCAGATGCTCTTTAGGGTTCTTGCTAGTCAAGAGACTCTTTTAAGGTTTTGTGATGCACATAATAAGTCCTGAGATTTCCACAGTATGGCCAGTGATGATGAAGACCTGCAGGTGGTGGGCCTACATCCAGTATGAAAAAGGACTGGCTCTGTAGAACTTCCTATGACGAGTAGAGTCAGAGATTGGTTGAGATAGCAGCAGCAGTGATGATGATGATGACGACGCATCGATGACAATGGTCCCAAGAAGAAGACTTGTCTACCAGATCTGTGTCGAGAAATACCTTCCTATTTAAGAGGGAGTGTTGATGTATATGTAACTTCGGAATGTATTTCATCTATGTATTTCATATATATTTATTGTACCCTTATTAGAGATGTGTTATTCCTCTATAAGGAAGTGTCGTCATGTGGATTGACAAGTGTCGCAAGTGTGTGTACTTGCCGTTGGGTTATTAGACCACCATGTGTGGGGTTGGCCTTGAAATATACATTATATTGTGGATATACCTAGCTAGACAAGTCGGCCCCATAAGGTCACTAGGCAAAGAGGTTAGTATAAATAGAGATCAGGAGATCTCTATTTAGATCATTCAAAAAGTCATATCTCTCTCACTCAGAAAGTGGCACACTAGTGAGGAGGAGGATCATCTGCTTCTAGGAGACTATCTCAAGTGTATTTTGGTTGTACTTTGGTTGAGCCATTGCTCTCTCTATCTCTGAGGAAGTTGTGGGGTTTTTCACCTTAGGGTTTTCCCCACGGAAACTTTGTGTCTCTTGTCTCTCATGATTTTGATTCTTGTGATGCTTGTCATGCTTATTGTCATTGTTATGCATAGATATACTATATATGTTATTCTGTCAGTGAAGATCCTAGATTATTGTGAATTAATGCTCAAAATTTAACAATTTAGAGCTCACTTCCTTAACTTTTTTCTTAGATCAGTTAGTGTTTAGATGTTCTTTTACTACTCATTTTTCTCTATGTTATTTCACAGGTTTTGCAGCTATGGATCTGATGACCATGAAGCTTGGAGCAACAAAAGGGAGAAGGATTCATGAATCTAAAGGTAAGACATCTATCTACCCTGATCTTTAATTGATCTAGGAAAGTAGTTTTATATTCTTTTTCCATTTGTTATAGATCCAGTTGGACTAGGGAGATCATGCTCGCGTCCGCTAGAGTAGATTGTCGGAAAACAACTCTAGCAAACATACTGGGGAATACTTTATTTTAATTTCAATTTGAATGTGTTATTCATTGATTTCTTAGTGATCCATTTCTTTTCCTCCTGAGCCTCTTTTAACCATCAAATTTTCTTCTTGAAGAGTCTGTTGACTTTCTCTAAGTCTATTTGGGTCAGTATCAGACCTTTTGCTTATTCATTGTTTGGAGATTTTCACTTCCTCCATTGGGTTATTCTCCCAATGCACCTAGGTAGTGTATTTCGTGCATCATTCCCTTTCAGGCACTTTTTGCCTTTCATCATCCTGCGCCTTTAGTGCTTTTTCCGTTTTGACAGTTTGTGTCGTCGGTGCTTTACCCATGTATTTAGTATGCACTGGGCACTCAAAGCCTAACCACAGGCTGCGTCGACCCTTCAAGCTTGGTTCTTGGTCTATCCTCTCTCCAAATTTTTATTTTGGTTTGATCAACAAACTCCTCTGTGATGTACCTTCCAGTTAGAGACTTGTTTATTTAGCATCGATTGTGTTTGGTTTGCTTGTGTTTATTTTTGGGTTCCATTTGGTCAAGTGATATATATGGTGGCGGTGGTAAATTTTAATCCCCCATGGTCATCCACTCGATCTTTCATTCCCTTATCACCTTACCGGATCTATTCCATATGATAGATATGATTTCCAAACTCTTCTTGCGCTTAGCCATTTAGTTTTGCTTGCATTTGATTGATTTTGAGTGATTTGAGTTTCTTTGGGTTAATTTGAGTGCTTGTCATTTTTATTTGATAATTTCTAAGTTACTAGGGTGTTGCGATTAGTCTCTTGTCTTCTGCTATTACATATGAAAAGAATATTTATTATCAGATCTTGTTTTGATATACGCATTGGAAAAATCGGAAGTGTCTCATTCTTTTTTTTTCAGGTCATTTGGAAACATTGGAAGGGTTGTTTCATGCATTGGAATCCATTATTTATCAATCTTTGAGAAGTTTGAAAAGGAAATTAATTAATTGTATTTTTTCTTAACTATGAGTTATCCATCTTTTTGAAAAAATCAAGTGAATTCAAGCTTTTCCAAAGTAATTCCAAGTTTGAAGCATTCTATGCACTTTTGATCTTTTATTTTTTTGCTTCATTATCGTAAAAATTAAGAGTTAGTACATGCTAGGTAGAAGTTCTCCTTTTTCATTAGTACTTAGTCTTATTCTAGTTGGAAAATACAAAAAGAAAAAGTTTTGATTTGATGTGTTGTTGATTTTTGTGTTTTGTTCAAAAAACGAAAAAGAGTGCTTTCATCATTTTTGGTAGATTTTGAACTTTTGGGAATTTTGTCGTGTTGAGGTCATTGGAAAAAGAATTTCTCCTTCCCTTACATAGATTTCATCAAAAGAAAAAGCACACTTTCATGTAGTTAGGGTTTCATTATGTTTAAATTTCTGTCTTCACCTCATGCATTCACCTAACCGTCTAGATAAGATTTACCGGTAGAACTAGGTTAAAATTTACCACTAAATTGTGTGTTAAGTTAGTGACAGGTTCTGGTGTTGTAAAACATGGCAGTTGTCGTTATTTTCCTACACTGCATCCTGGGGGAACTATAGTTCTTCCACGTACCAACTGGTATATCGAAGGCTCTTTCACGTACCTTAGGGTATATCGAAAGGCAGTTCACGTACTTGGTAGTATATGAGAAGACTCTTGTCGTATGATTGTGCATTAGACAAAACCACTATGGATTTGAGCTCCCACATACCTTGTGAATTTGGGAGACACTCCTAGGATTCCTTAAACCAACCGAGCTAACCATTTGGCCGTATGGGCGGAGAAATACATTGAGAAAAACACTCGGGGAGCTACTATGCATGTATTATCAGGTAGTTGGGTTATATGGTTAGGGTTACGATCCTAAACCTCCCTGGTTAGTGCTTTAAAAAATTGGGCCGAGTATAACTGTTGGATCCTAGAGCATATCATGAGTTGCGAAGCCTTGACAATCCTGTAAAGTTCTATACTTTTGAATCCACACCTATCACATAAGTTTGCTTGCGGCCTTAGTTTGTGTAGACTTTTATGGATTGGTTTTTCTTTTGTATAGAAAACATTTAGGATAAATTTTGGTTTGGTCATTCTAGATGAACAACTTTTGAGAAGGTCTTGTAGAATTTTAAACTTGCCACCCGAATGTCCCCTTAACCCGAAGGTACTTTTGAGGGTAAGCATGGATCCACCAACTGTTGTCATATCACCTGAAGGAGAAAACTCCACCATGGAGTCGGGAGTGAAATTTTTGCTTCCTTTGAGTCCACAAGTCACTGACCCTCCAAGGTCTGCGACCATGGAACCATCTACTTCAGAAGACACATCCTTCCACCATTCGATGGGAGGAGAACCTGGGCTCTAGAATGGTTCAATCAACCTCATGATGAACCTGTATCCACAAATTTTGTTCCATCTGCATTTTTTTCGGACACCACTCTACGGAAACAATGGGCTCATTTTTCCATCTCACCTCCTAGTTGAGCTTCCAATGAAGATATTTTGGCACCCTTTCATGACCTCCTTAACTGGATACGTACAACCAACGAGGAACTTAGAAGAAAAAGTCTCTCACGAAGGAATCAGGACCCGGAGGTACCCATATTTAGACATACCCCATTTTGTTTTTTATCTTATGATTCACCGGAAACACCCACACCCAATATGACCACTTATGAACATGTCCAACCTTCATTCCCTGCGAGTACACCTCTTAATCAAGAGACCATTTCCATACCTCAGATGACTCAAAACATTGAAGGACAATTGTCCAACACCCCACTTACTACGAGTGGAACACTACCTTCTCCCCCACCCCAAAATTTGGGGGAAGGATACTCTTTACCTCCTAATTTCATCATAAGTAATGTTCCTCCACTAGTAAGTGAACATAAACCTATTATAAGTCAACCATCAACTAGTGGTCAAAACATTGTTACAGGGGGGAAATCCCTGTTCTCTAGCTATAATATGAGTGAAGGAATTCCAATCGGTCATTTCATTGGCAGCTCCTTACCTGTTGTGGGATCCACCATGGGATTACATCATGGTGGGGGACCATCCAACCCAACTCAACCACCATGGAGTCACACGTATCCAGGTCATTTTAACCCTGCATTGCGACAATTCATTCCCGGAAACATAATCCACGAGATACCTTATCCCTGAAACCCATACACTCCATGGGGACATTACAATGTTGCACCAATTGGACCCCCACCAAGGTTTCCCCACATCCCACTAGCCCCACCACCATTTGGTACACCTCCACCTCGTTTCGAAGGTGGCAGATCCCCACTTCATTCCACAGGGGGTGGACCTCCACCTTCTAGTGGAGGTGGAGACCCACCCCATTCTGGCGGTGGAGGCCCACCATACTACGGCAGCAGAGGTAGAGGACTACCACCTTCCGGAAGTGGTGGACCCCCACCTTTTGGAGGAGGCCCACCTTATTCTTTAGGTGGTGGATCCCCTTATTTCGGTGGTGGAGGTGGTGGCCCACCCTATTCTGGCAGTGGAGGCGGTGGTCCACCCTATTCCGACGGTGGAGGACGAACCACACCTTCTATAGGGGGCGCACCTTATTTCGATGGTGGAGGAATCCCACCTTTTGGTGGTGAACCACCCTATTATGGAAACGGGACACCATCTTCCCCCCACCCAACCCAGGGGGGCCAACCCCTTATGGCCAATTCCCTATGGGAGGACATTATAATCAATTGATTCAAGGTACTACTGGTACGCAAATTCCATACCAATACTACCAGTATCAACAATTGAATCAACAACTACCTTTTCTAGATACTTTGGATCTGCCAAATCTGCCTTGGTTGACGAACGATCCCATCTTACATGGTTATAACTGGACACCCATTCCAGTCAAATTTCCATATGACATTCCAAAGTTTGATGGCAAGCTCGGTGAGGACCCGAAGAACCACGTGATGAATTACCATCTATGGTTCTCATCCAATTCCTTGATGGACGATTCAATCTATCTAAGGTTATTTCAACGAACCCTCATCGGTACAGCTGCAAAGTGGTATATTGAATTACCACCGCACTCATTTTTCGATTTCCGCTCTCTTGCTATGTCCTTCCTGACTCATTTCCAGTTACCCATATGCTATGAAACTATTACGGACCTACTGACCTCGCTCCGCCAAACCACCACAACTCATATATTCGATCACATCCATGAGTGGCAGATGAGATGACGTCTCATTAAAGCTCCCATTCCAGATCAACTCTTAATTGACTAGTTCACAAAGTCTCTTTTACCCACTGTAGCTTGAGACGTGGCAATGGGTGGGACTGTAACAGATGAACAAGCTATTCCTCATGCCCAATATTTAGACCTTGTCTATGCTCAATCTGGAACATTGTATGGCATTGTTCCGGATGCCCCCCTCCCTACATACGATCCTGCAAAACCACCCAAGGGACCTCAAGTTGATGGCATTATCGATTTCCTTAACTCCCAGCCTGCTACAAAAAATGATGCATCCTCAAGCCATCATGGTTCCTCTCCACCCTCGGCACAGGCTAACCACATTACATCCAAATCTACTACTCCTTCTTCCACCGAAGAGGTGAATTTTGTTCAATCAACTTCCCCTCATAAATACGGGGGTAAGAAGAAGACCAAAGGTAAACCCAAGAAGTCTTCCAATCAGCAAGAGCACAAGAACCCTCCTGAAGACATGAAGCAGAAATGGAAGGTCAAGTATCCTTGTTTATTGTGTGGTGATGATCATTTCACCAAGGAATGCCTGTGTAGGGACGAAATTTAGAGGTTTATCAAGGAAAATCCCACTCTCACAGTTCTAAACAATCCATTCCCCACTCAAAATCAACAACTGATTGCTCAACCCTCTCCTTCTCAAGGAGAAACATCATCCACCATGCATGTTCTCATGATGTGCAGTGAAATGGTTAACCTGAATACACAATCATGATCCTATGACTTGGTTCCCAATAAGGAATCCAATGGAAGTAATACTGAAAAATATTCCACATCCATACCAGATATCCCTGTGCCTCAAGGTTCTTTCACCATAGAGAAACCTTCCTTCGATTCAATGTTTCGTCCACCCAAGAGCATGGTTTGAAATGCAGTTTTCAATCCCAATGCTCGGGCAGCTCAAAATTACAACATTGTAGAGGACTTGGCACAAGCTCCTTGTGCCATGTCTACATTAGAAGTCTTGAAGAACTGTCCCAATTAGCGCAAGGCATCCTCGCTGTGATCGGCGCGGTGGACCCGGATTCCTCAAATACGATCATGTTTAAACTCGAATACTTTAAACCGAGGCTTTCCCATCTGCTAGCATTCCAAGTTGCCATGAATATTGCTGGGAAGACAATCCATCGCACTGTGTTAGACAAAGGTGCTTCCACCTCGGTCATGTCGTTATCCTGTTCGAGAGCCATCGACTCTCCTAAGTTAAACTGTTCTTCCACCACCTTGAAAGCATTCGATGATCGTGGATTCCAACCTCATGGACTTTTACAAGCCTTAGCAGTAGATTTGAGGGGAAAGACTACAACCATTAACGTGGAAGTGGACGCTGCCCCTTTGGATTATAATCTCTTTCTTGGTCGTAACTAGTTTTACGCCATGACTACGGTTTCATCATCCATCTTCGGCATTGTGCAATTCCCCCATCAAGGCCGAATTGTCACTGTGAACCAATTGGACTTTTGTACACCGTTCACCGCTACTCATCCCAGCGATAATGTCCCTTTTCTAGAGAAATATTCGCATCTATATGAGAGCGTGGGGTCAACCTCATAAAAGACTCATCTCTTATGGGCGTCTTTCCAACCCCGGATCCCCCTAACCATGTTTCTGCGGTGAACATGATCTCCTCCCTGATTCCATCATCTTCTAACTCTCCAGATCCATGGCTTGTACCCAATGAGGCCACCATGCATTTGAATGGAGATACCATGCCTCTCTCACCAACTAAAGCTACCTACGAGGATATCTAGTGAGCCCTTGAGGACCACTTGGTTGTGGCCTCGACATCCATTTCTCTATAGTGTATGTCATCCTATCCAGATCCTCTACTCCATACTTTTCATCCCGATGAGTCCATTATGGAAATAATGAATGCGGATGACCCTCCATGGGAAGACCTCCACCATTGATCGTCTTTACTACCCCCATTAGACTATGTGGAGAACAGCATCACAACCATTTTTACACCAACTGTCTATCCTTGTTTGTAGTCACTGATCCTCACTTACAATACGGTCACTGAAGGAAACTTGGAAAAGATCGATCCCACCATTCCGATTGACATATTGGTTACCCCTGGTATCATGGAACATATTCGTTTAGGAAAGACTTGTTCTCTCGAAGAGATCACCACATACATGGCCTTATTCAAACAATTATGCGACGTGTTTGCCTGGTCCTATGAGGAAATTCCCGGGATAGATCCTTCCATTGTTGTGCATGAGATTCGAACCTATCCCGATGCTAAACCAGTCCACCAAAATTTAAGACCAGTGCACCCTCGAAAAATTGTGGCAATTAAAGCTAAGATTGAAAAGATCTTGAAGGCCGACTTTATCTACCCTGCTCCTTTAACATAATGGGTCTCCAATGTCATCCCTATGGCCAAGAAGCAGGGAACTATTCGGTTTTGCGTTGATTATAGGGATATGAACAAGACTTGTCCTAAGGACAATTACCCTACTCCCTTCATCGATCAGATCATTGACATTGTGCTGAGAGCGTCATATTCTCATTTATGGATGGATTTTTTGGTCATAATCAAATTGAGATCCACCCTTCCGACCAACACAATACCTCTTTCATCTACCCCTGGGGTACGTTTTCTTATCGCAAACTCCGTTTTGGCCTTAAAAATGTTGTTGCTACATTCTAGCAGGCCATGTTGTATGCTTTTAATGATGTGAAGGACTCTGTGGAGCCCTACTTGGATGATCTCCCTACTCATTCGCATCATCGTGAATTCCACATTGATCATCTGACGGAATTATTCCTCACATGTAGGCGGCATAACATCGGTTTGAATCCTCACAAGTGCATATTGTACATCGAATCAGGATGCCTCCTAGGATTCATCATTTCAAATGATGGGATCCGCATTGATCCCTTGAAGGTGGAAGCCATCATTGCTCTCCCACCTCCTATTGATATCCCGAAACTACAAAGTTTGCAAGGGAAGGAAAACTACTTACAACATTTTGTTTGTAATTTCGCTGAAAAGACACAAGAATATATGTGATTGCTGAAGAAGGATGTCCTTTTCATTTGGGACGACCAAGCTCAACAATCCTTCGACAGCTTGAAACATGCCATTACTCATGGCCTTGTGCTCCAACCGCCTAATTACTATAAGGATTATATTCTTTATCTTGTCACTTCCGCCTGTGAAAATCCTCACAGCAGATATAAGAGCTAATGTATACGTCACAAGAAAGATTATGATTAAGCAGGAAGATAGAAGAAGAGTGGTCAATGCAATGTAAATGAGCAATAGAATAATAATACAGTAGAACTCGGATAGAAGCAAAAATAACTTCACACACACTAATTCATTAATCACAAATGGAAAAATAAATAATACAATGCATGAGGATTCAAATGCCAAGGTGGCAATTCGAATTAGCCTTCATAAAGAGATCAAAAGATTACTGAAGTGTCATCAAAGCACAACTATAAGTCTTCATCATCATCAGTGGGGTCATCAATGCACAAGTAACTATCAATCATCAATCAAACTAAGTCTAACTGAGTATGGTAGGTGTGACTGGGACATGGAGGCACTAAATGAATGAAGGAGGCTCAGTGGAGGGTGCATGAGGAGCTAACTGGAGTCAGAATGGCCAATTTAGTCTCACTAGAGGTCTATCGGAGTGATACAGTCAGTTGAGAGTCAGTCTAGCCTTAAATCAAGGAAAGAACTGAAGTACAACTGAATGGTAGGTGAGAGAGGGTGCATGAGATGCATGTAACTGCATGCATGGTGCACTAAGCACTAGGAGGGATAAAACTGATCAGTGAGAAGCTCCCGGGGCTAGCTAACTGAGAGCTAGGTGCTGGGACTAATGACTGGGATGCATGCAGAATGCATGTTGCATGCATAAATGCATGCAAGACTGAAAATGATGGTAGGACTAGGATGGAGTATAGGAATATCCTAACACCCCCCCTTAATCAGTCCTAGGCCCTAGTAACTAAGACCAAAGGTCACCCAATATAATGAATAATAATAACAGTCAATAAACCGAGGAAATGGGAAAAACCTCATGGGGAAAATACCCCCCCTCAAAATAGACTGTAAGGAAGACACAAAAATAAATGCTCCAAACTCAAGTAGGTGTGATGCTTAGTCATATGTCAGGAGGTATCTTCTTCTTGGGATGAAGCGGTTCATGCTCAAAAAGCATGTTCTTGTACTTTCTCTTCAGATTGAATGTGATGAGAACAAATCCAAAAGTATGAGTATGATCCTTGAACCTATGATTTGAATCAACTGAGGTAGGATAAAAAACATGAATGTGTAGATAGTTTTTCGTTTTCGCCTTTGAACCATCATGGGTGAGATTATGCTCAAAAGAACCATCAAATGTCAGTGATTGCTTGGAATCCAAATCAGATCCAAGACTTGAAATATGGTTTCTAAGATCTCCTTTGAACCATTTGAGGTGATCTCAAAACCATGAGATGCATGAGAAATTATCCCAAGCGAATGGCAATGACCATCATCTTCAATAACCTTCTGAGAGCATGGAATAATGATCTTACAGTAGTAAATAAGAGGTGATTGATCAAGGAGAGTGAATTTATTACCTCCAATGGCTTATTTGACCTCCGAAACATTCATGAGATCATGATGCAAACCAACAGACTCTGGTGCAAGAGAGGATTTAGGAACCTCTGCAATTTCTAGAGTGTGAACTGGCACAGAATTCGAAATAGAAGAAATTTGGAGCATGAGTGTAGAATCTACAAGTTCTTCTTCTTTGTGGACAAATTCAATATGAGATATGTTTGATACTGATTCATGATCAATGAGATCATCAAGGAGGGAGAATGCATCATTGGCCTTGCTCTCTAAAGGGTTTGGACCAATCCCTTCATTTTGTTTGCCAAATCTTTCATCCAGACGGGCCCATAGCTCTTTTGGAGATTAAACATAATCAATGAAGTGGGTAAACATACAATGAGACATTGCAAGCATCATTTCTCCAGAGACACTGTCACCTTTATTTAACCAGTCATTCTCTTCTTCAGAGGATTCAAACTCTCTTTCAAAACAATAATCAGAGAGATCATGGCTCTTCAAATATGCTATCATTTTTGGTTTCCATTCATCATAGTTGAATGGAGAAAGAGGAGGGGTTTCTTCTGAATACATGGAAGCTGTAGAAGACCTGCAAAAACAATAGAAAAAGTCTACAACTGCTACTACTGCAAAAGTGCAGAAACTGCTGCAACTATTGCACTCGAAATATTGAGAATAACCTGCAAAAAACTCTCAGGAATGGAGATAGACAAAACTCTCAACATGCTCTGATACCATGTGAAAATCCTCACAGCAGATCTAAGAGCTGATGTATACCTCGCAAGGAAGATTATGATTAAGCAGGAAGATAGAAGAAGAGTGGTCAATGCAATGTAAATGAGCAACATAATAATAATATAGTAGAACTAGGATAGAAGCAAAAATAACTTCACACACACTAATTCATTAATCACAAATGGACAAATAAATAATACAATGAATGAGGATTCGAATTCCAAGGTGGCAATTTGAATTAGCCTTCATGGAGAGATCAAAAGATCACTGGAGTGTCATCAAAGCACAACTAGAAGTCTTCATCATCATCAGTGGAGTCATCAATGCACAAGTAACTATCAATCATCAGTCAAACTGAGTCTAATTGAGTGTGGTAGGTGTAACTGGCACATGGAGGCACTAACTGAATGAAGGAGGCTCAATGGAGGGCTCATGAGGATCTAACTAGAGTCAGAATGGCTAGTCTAGTCTCACTGGAGCTCTATCGGAGTGATACAGTCAGTTGAGAGTCAGTCTAGCCTTAAATCAAGGAAAGAACTGAAGTACAACTGAATGGTAGGTGAGAGAGGGTGCATGAGATGCATGTAACTCATGCAGGGTGCACTAAGCACTAGGAGGGCTAAAACTGATCAGTGAGAAGCTCCTGAGGCTGGCTAATTGAGAGATAGGTGCTGGGACTGATGACTGGGATACATGCAATTACATTCATGCATCCAGAATGCATGCTGCATGCAGAAATGCATGCAAGATTGAAAATGTTGGTAGGACTAGGATGGAATATAGGAATATCCTAGGAAAATGTGATCTATTACTTAAGTAAGGGTCTTATTGACTCTGAAACCCCTTATTCGCATGTCTAGAAACTCACTCTCATGGAATTCATTGCTGTCCAATAGTTTTGCCACTACATACTCCTCCGCACCACTACCATCATTGTTGACTCGAACCCCATGTACCACATTCTTACACGTCAGGTGCTAGGGCAAACTATTCATGCTGGATTGTGATACTTCAAGAATTCAATCTCCTCTTCTAGAAGGCCAAGTCAAAGAAATCTTTGGTTTTTGCAGAGCTCATTTGTGATCTTCCCCATGTTGATTCAGATATTGAGGCCATCGACTCTCTCCCCAACGATTCGTTGCTTTTTATCAGAACATCTGACCCATGGTATGGAGATATCACCTTATATATTAAAACCCATCGATACAACCCCCAACTGTCTTGTGACGACCGTCATCATATATGCCACCACGCCAAGTACTACTTAATCGTGGGCGATACCCTATATCGTCATGGTGTTGATTCCATTCTTCTACGTTGTCTTACACACAAGGAGTATGAACATGTCCTGAATGACTGTAACTTTGGGGCTTGTGGAAGTCATCTCATTGGGATGGTTACACCCTAGAAGATACTACTCGCGGGATACTACTGGCCTTCAATATTCAAGGACTTCATTGAGTCCGTTAAGAAGTGTCCACCCTGCCATCACTTTCAATTTAAAAAGCGTTCACATCGAGCCCCTTTACATCTGGTTATTTTCATCGGCTCCTTTTCTAAGTGGGGCATCAATTTCATGTGCTATAAGCCTACCTCGGTCGGGAGGCATGGCTGCATCATCGTAGTCATTGACTATTTCACTAAATGGGCCGAGGCTACGCCTACATACACTGTAGATGGAAAAAGCTCCGCACTCTTAATGTTTAATCATGTCATTGCACTATTCGGAGTCCTGCAATTCATAGTCACCAATCACGAATCTCATTTCCAAAATAGTATGGTGGACGAATTGAGTGCCAGACTGTGTTTTCTCCATCAAAATTCAACCCCTTACTACCCATAGTCCAACGAAAAAGTAGAGGCCATCAACAAGGTCTTAAAAACCATGATATAGCACATGGTGGGTACACATAAGTCCAACTGGCATAACATGCTCTTTTCTTCCCTATGAGCACACCAGACCTCCATTAAGACTTCCACCGGATTCACACTATTCCAACTAGTATACGGATTGGAGGTCATTCTACCGGTAGAGTGTGAGATTTCATCTCTCAAACTCGTAGTTGAACTTCTCCCGAACACCACTGCCGAGGAAGAACGTTTCCTTCACCTAGCAAAACTCGACGAGACCCATCGCGATGTTGCTCTTTCCAATGAGGCACATAAGGAAAACATCAAAGCTCAGTATGATAAGTCATTCAAACCCCGTGTCTTCAACGAGGGGGATTTGGTCCTCACATATGAACAAAAGCATGATAAGCTGGCGGTAGGTAATTTTGAGTCCATGTGGCATGGGCCATACATCATAAAACGTGTTCTAGAGAAGGGAGCATAAGAGCTAGAGGATTATGATGGGATATCTCTAGGGGATCCTCGCAATGGGATCTACCTCAAGAGGTACTATGCCTGAGTCTTTCACGCATAAGTATCTTGTATATACTATACATGGTGTGTATTTTGATTGGTGTGACGCTTTGTTTTAATGTGTCAGGATCTTGTATTTTGCACTTATACCATGTTCTGTCTGCATGTGCAAATGGAAACCTATTTTGGATTTGCGGATGGCTACAGCTGACATACCCGTAAACTTGGTTCAGTAGCCTGGGTACTTTATTCCCCTACTGGCGATCTTATCAGGTTGGGAGTAAATTGTCTAGGATACGCAACCAATAACGCCGCGGAATATCATGCGGTGATTGGAACCTTAACTGACTCTCTTTCCTTGGGTATGAGCCACATTGTTATCCATCTCGATTCACAACTAGTGGTTTCTCATCTCAACCAGATCTATTCTATCTGTGACCCCGCTCTACTCCGTCTTTTCTGATGTGTTCATCTCCTCGAGAGGTTCTTTGAATCTGTTCAATACCTGCACATTCCACGAGACATGAACATGGTTGCCGACTCGATGGCCAATTTTATCCTAGATTGTTACATTGCACACACATAAAATATCCAAATATACAAAGACAAACATAACATGTAAATCATCCATAATATAATAAAAACACGTAGACAAGATCCCATAAATCACCAATAGAACACAGTACATAAGTCCGCCAATAGAGTCAGTATATATCGTAATACAAAAATGGTAGTGCTGATACAAAAGTCTGAAGCATATAATATTTTCGTAGAAATCATCCGATACAAAATATGAAGCTCATGGATTTTAGTATATACATAGCATGAGTCTAGTCCCTAGGATGCTCATGATAGTAGATAACGGCCCTCGCTACTCTCATGAGCAGTGATCCAAAATGCTCGGACACGCCAACTGTAATTCACTAGTAGCGATGAGGCAGGGCATGGACTATTGGATCCTCAATATCTAATGTCAACCTATAGAAGTTCTCCTCCACCTCCTCCATCTCCTCAATGGGATCTCATACTGTAGGCCCTATCTCCGGCACCGCTCCTATTCATGCAATAGGAGAGACTCCGACCAGCCGCACCGGGCCCACATCTGCATAAAACATGTGTCGATTATTAGTACTAATCCAAAAGAATCTAATATATATAATGAAAAAACAAAGTCAGGTTCTTGTTCTTACCGATATCACCCCACTGCACTGCCTCAGGAAGCACTAGGTCAGGATCTCCTCTGAAGTCGGTCCACTCGTAAGGGAAATCCTAGACCATGAGGAGTTGGCCCCTCAACCATCTGAAGAAACCTGTACTAAAACCTATAATGGGACTGCTGCCACCATGGTGGGTCATCACTTCCGACCATCGGATCATGTGAGGGTCCCGCGCATCCCGATCATCAACCTCAACCTGTGGATGCAGGTGCGGTACTCGCTTCAGGAAGAATGAGACCACCACGAAACCATAAACAAATTGCTTCAGCAGCCTGCATTGGCATTTGGTCAGTTGATATCGTAAACTACTAAGAAGTCCCTCGCACCAGTTGAACATTGTTAGGGCCATACACTCCTTGGCATACATCATCTGGGATTTGCTCGCCAGATGTGGGGATCTATTGCCAGCCACTCTCACAATGGTATACAGAAAATTCCAAAGAGGTCGACCTCTAACCTCTTTGATGGGAATTTTCCCACCTACCATTTGTGTACTAGCATGGCACCACTGATCTATGATATCATCCACAATATGACCACCTCCTCATGATCCAGATAGCAATACAGGATTTTCCCATTGAGATAGCCCCGTCAAGAAATAGATATCCTTGATATCTATGGTCAAAGTGTGCATGCCTATCTAAAAATGTTGTTTCACCAGATCCCATCATTGGATCAGGTACTCCAACAGTGTAAATTGGGCCCTCATGCCCGAAACCCGGAAGTAGTTCAGTAATCCACAATTACTCAATGCTGCGATGCATTGAGGGTCATTTTCCGCTTGGGCATCGTCGAGCCCATGTTCCTATTTGCGCCACTCAATCATTTCGATCACTGCAAGCCTGTCCAAAAAGCCAAATAAACATGGTTAGAATCTTTCTAACTCATTAAAACACTTTTCTTTCGTTGGATTTTCAACATGCCATACGTACTTCCACTGGCACAGCCCGACCTTGCGGACAGTGCGCCGGCGGCGCAAGACACTAGTTCAGGATTTGCGTAGGATCGACGCAGTTGCCGAAAGGGGAGACTACGTCGGCCCATGAGCACAATATCCCCTACCAAGCAAGCTCAAAACCCAAGAAAATGTAAGAAAATAAAAATTTTAATGCACTAGAAAGAAAGAGGGCTAAGTTTAGGGTTACCTGAAATTGACGGTGCAAAAAATGGTCGATTGTAGCTCCCGGAATCAGCACTGGAAAAATGGTTCCAAATGGTACTTCTCACCTCTCCAACTTGGTAAAAACAAATAGTAATTGATTTTTACTATTTACCCCTTTTTATATCAAAAAAGTGCATATTCCTTTTTTAATTTTATTCCATTGTGGGTTATTTTGCTATAGTTGGGTTTATTTCTATGTTTTGAATGCTCAATTGATAATTATGACCTAGTTTCGAAGCTTGCAGGTGAAGTTAAATACCGTATTAGTACTGTTTTTTAGCAATTCTGGTCATCTCATGCATGGTATCAGGTATGAATGACTCGTTCAACGTTTTTATGTCATTATTTTGCTCATTAAATTCAATTATTAATGACAACAAGCTAACTCTTTGTTCTTTCTCGTGCTCGTAAAACGATGAGAATAAGTCACCGAGTTATAGTTTATCACTTTTTCAGGCTCGTTAAACTTCCACGAAAAAGGAACCCCTTGGAATCTTTCTTTAAGAACTTTTCAGTCTCTCGAAATATGAAAAGATTTCCAAGCGAAGTTGATGTGTTCATGCTTGTAAAAGTATTTGAATGGTTGTCTTCCTGGTGATAGTTTACCCCTTTTTTGGACTAGGAGGCACTATTTATGAAAAAGGAATACTCCAGCTAATCATGACTGGAAGACTTCTCTCTCGCGTTGTTTTACCCTTTTCAAGGTGAAGAGACTAACTTTATGAAAAAGTACTTTTGGAGTCTTCTTTAGTTCTTTTCAGACTCTCTAAACATGAAATGACACCAAGTTTTCCTTTGATGGACGTGTTAAAATTTAACATCGAAGGGCCCGTCATGGGACGAACCCCTTCTATCCTAGGTTCATAAAAAATTTGGGATTGGACTCATCCATGGGATGAGCTATACCAAGAATCTGCTTACCCTCCTCAATCTCTTTAATAAACAAAAGAGGCACTCATCATCCATGATGGGGAAAAGGAAATATTTTGTGTTACACTATAATTTATGGCAATACATAGTTGCTCTTGAACATGGAACTCATTTGCATTTTCATTCAGTACTTGGGTAATATGTTTGTCCTCGAGTACTCCTAATTCCGTGAGTCATGTCACTCCTTTGGATCATCCAAAGAATGTTTCCATCATTAGTTGAATTGGGAGTCAGTATCATTCTCATCATGTCAATACTGCCAAGTCATGCCATGCCCATGTTTAAGAGATGTTTGTTACTCGCCATCTGCAGTGAGTACACCTTCCATCATTTCGGTCTACCCCGAGTCAGTATTGCACATTACTCTACTGTCCGATCTACTCTAAACATCTGTTATCGAGTTTTGTGTCGATGATGGGGGATTCATCATGGCCCTCCTTCGATGGATTCATCCTTGTTGAATTCAACACATCATCCGGGGATCGAATCTAGAAGCCACTCAAGTACATTGGGCCTACATGCCTTAATGGCAGGTTACCTCGCTTTCAACATGAGTTTACATTATTGACTCTTGATTGAAATATTTCATCGAACGTTCAACCTTAACTCATTGATTCACGCTTGGTGATGTGTATTATGATACCTTGGGGATCATTGACATCAATGGTGATTTTCCTCGCGCTTGTTAACGTTATACATCAATGACCGATAATCAAGTGGTTGCTAATCATGTTCAACTCCAAGACATTATAATCACATGATTATAATTGTATCATCGCGGGTTCGGCTTGAAGACCCCAGGAAATCATGTCTTACCCCGGTTGCGATGGAGATTTTTTGAGTCATATTACACGAATCCACTTTGTATTGGTCTTGGCTGTGTTATCATCTCATCATGGATCTAGGATTGTGTCTAGTAGCCATGGTTGTGTTCAGTCAATACTTACTACCATGGATCTACATTGTATTGGTTGGCATCCATGTTGTGAGTCATGTGAGACTTATATCTTAGAGTCAGTTGTACTGCAGCAACATCTTCCAACCAAACAAGTCCTTGCCATCCGTCTTTCAAAGCATTTCACATGTCTTATTCTACCAGCTGCATTCTTTGGGGGAAATTCTATTACACCTAAATCTCGTCATCATGAGACCTATGTCAACTCAATTCCTTGATCCCTAAAGTCTCCCTAATCAGAAAGTAAACTAGAGCAAGTTTTTGACCTGTTTCCACAAGTTCTAGTTGGGCTAACGCAGATTTACTTCTATCAAGGAGCGCCCAACTAGGTTAGGCGTAGATTTCCATCTAGCACACTACGCCAATGGCTCAGGTTTCCTTTTAGAAGCCTGTGCTTTCCCTCTCAGACACAAGTTTCCCTCATACAACATGCGTCAGAGTTAGTAAAAATAGATAAAGGTGACCTTCGAGCGAATTCTCGAAGGTGGATGAGGTGGGTCTCTATCCCTAATATGTAGGTGAGTTGTCCTACGATTCCCTAACCTCAAGGGAAGATCCCTTAGTCCTCTCCCCATGATCCTCAACCTACTCTATCCACTTGGTCTTATAAATATGAAGCTCCTATCTATTCCAAGTGGAGGAAATTCTATAGCACTTACATGCTAGTGGAATTAACCTAGGTAATCCCAATCCATCTTGGGAGGCATACATTTCCTTTGGAGGCATTGGCTTGGCTTGTTGGATGAAGATTGCAGTGTTAAGGCTTGGGTTGTAATCATCACTCTTCTATGTATTTCCCACTTATTTACAGTAATATAATATATTTCCATAAATTTCTTTGTGTTAGTGATATTTAGAGCTCACTTCCTTAACTATTTGCTTAGATCAGTTAGTGTTTAGATGTGCTTTTACTGCTCGTTTGTCTCTATGTGCTTTGACAGGTTTTGCAGCTACGGATTTGACAACCATGAAGCTTGGAGCAAAAAAATGGAGAAGGATTCACAAATCTAAAGGTAAGACATCTATCTACCCCAATATCTAATTGATCTAGGAAAGTAGTTTTATATTATGTTTCCATTTTTTCTAGATCCAGTTGGACTAGGGATATCATGCTCGCATCCGCCCGAGTAAATTGTCCGAAAACATTTATCTATGTTGTCTTTATGTCTTGCATATCATTCCTTGGTTGGAAATCCATTTCATTGTCTATCATGGGACTATTGTTCCACATGTCTGGACTTGATCTCACCACCTATGGTTCAAAACTCAAGTCCCTAGACCCTTCAAGTTTGCTCAATTGTTAGTTTGATCTAGTTGCACACTCCCTTCTTACTATAAAGCCATTCGCTCTTGGAGACACTATACGTCTGTTGTTTGCTACTCCATATGACTCCTATTCTAATATTTCAGAGCCTAATGAGCTCTATTGTAGACTTGGGAAGGTGCCACATTAGCTTGGAATAAAGATACATGGTTTGATTTTCCATATGGCAGCTACTCAAGAAGCTGATTTTGTTGAGTGTTTTGATGTTCTTTGGGAAGGATTTTGCAGAGATATCTTTTCCATTATTGATTATGTATTCATATCAAAGTATGTATGTAGAAAGAATCATTCTTATGATTCTACTCCATCATCAAATGACGAGTTTCAAGGAGCCTCCCAACATGTTTTTTGTCTACACAACATTGATGCATTGGTGCATGATCATGGCATCCACAAAATCTTCACCAAGTCTTTCACCAATAAGTGCATTCAACTCATTCAAGTGAAGAACAAGAATTGTTGAAGACATTTTTTTCATCTTTGTGTCATTGCCATTCTTGAGGGAGGATTTTCCCCAGGTGGTTTTTCATCTTTCCTCATTTTACATGGACAAATAAAATTTTTGTTGTAAAATGTGACTTGAGCCTTAGTTGCCAAGGCCTTATTTTTTATATTCCACTAAGTCTAGATTATGGGGGGGTGTTAGAACAATATTATACCTTATTACCTTAATCATTAATTAATTAATGGTTATTAGGTTCTAAACTGGTTAATAATTACATCCCTAGGTGTGAACAAGTTTATTATAAGTTAGCTAGAACTTGTTTGGGCAAGTGTGAACTAAATCACAATGTATGGGCCAAAGTATGGGCCAAGGGTGGTCAAACTAGTTGTTGGGAACTCTCCCACATGCATTTATTACCACCAGCATGCCTAAGGTGCCTTCCTTCTCTATTTTATGGATCTGGGTTTGATCATAGGCGCACATGCATTGAACCTAGTCATTTTCCCCTTTTTTGGCTATTTTGGCCTACCCTATCCTACCTAACTTCCAACCAACCACCTCCTCCACATGTGTGAAAACTATTTTGGTCTCCCATGCTTACCCAACATTCACATGCACAATTTGGACATATTTGGGATATTTTGGAACCATTTGGTCAACCTAGGGGGTTTGGGGCTAAGTCTAAGCTAGCTAAGTGTGGACACTCCAATTGCATCCTATTTCTTCCTATCTCTATAAAAGGATGATCCAAACTCTTTGTAACATTGGACAATTAATAAACTCTGATATTTGATTATTTGTGTTTCTTGGTTTTTGATTTGATTGTGCTGATATTTGACCATTTATGCGTGGTTTTTTATCATTTTTTTTCCCAAAAATGTATATGCACTTGTTTCTTGCATAATAAGTTAAATCTTTCAATTGTGAGGTATCTATAGTAGCTAGATCCTACTGTGATAGAGATTTTACAAACTTGAGATAATTATGAACATTTTCAATAGATAAAATTTATATATTCGAACATGTGATTCAATTTCCTACATTTCATCTTTTTTATTCATACCAAGATTCAATGTGATTCAATTTATATATCTAATATGGATGGTAATACATGTGAGCATTCTCCATCTACCATTGTTAGTATTGTTACTACATTTTCATCAATAACAAATGGAGAACGGTTGTCCATCTTGGAATTAAATGGAGGGATTCTCCATTTTCCATTGATGCACATGTACTAATAATAACAACAATGTCATATTCTTCTTGCATAATGACAAAAGGGAACGTGGTGTGGAAAATTAAGGTTTGTTTAAGTCGGCATTCATGCATTGAAACCTTTGCCAAAATGGTTAAATGAAATCATTACCTTCATGATCCTATCATCAATAAACAAGTTAATGTTATCATCTTGAATCATTTGAATCTAAAAGAAAAATGAATTAATTAATTAAGGAATATAAGGTCACCTTGTTGTGATGGATGAAGTGGTTGCTTGAAATTGTGACCTTGGTAAATTACTTGACTGCATCAATACCATATTTGAAAATAGGTGACATCCAAAAGATTGCAAAGGATAATAAACATAGTAAACCCCCACAATAAATCTCCACAAGTTAAGTGGCTATGCTAGTTAAATATAAATTTGACCACTAAATTTTATGTGTTTTATAAAAAAATGTTCAAAAAAATGTTCTTTAGGGGTTTGCAATGAAAACAAGGGTTTTGGTAAAACTAAAATACAGTAAAATCAAGAACAATGAAGGGATGCGATGGCAAATTATGTGTGATTAATCTGCCAAGAAGTTGAAATAGGGACGCCTATTGGCGTAATTAAATGGAAATGATAAATTTGACATATGTGTGTGTGTGGCGGGAGGGAATTTCCTCCAAAATATTGGAGAGTTATTTATTAATAAAATGTTTGAAATATTAAAAATAAAATCCAATCTAAAATCGAAGCTCATCACCTCTCAAAACTTATAAATTTATTAAAAATGCTAATTATATCGATAGGTCGACAATTTCATCAATTCCTTTGAATTTTTAATTAGATTTTAGACAAAAAAAGATTAGAAAAACGAGTAGGCTAATCGGTCGACAATTTGCACCTATTATCCTCCAAAACTTGAGGATTGTTTAATTTTTTTGGAGAGTTATTTATTGATAAAATGTTTGAAATATTGAAAATAAATCTAATCTAAATTGAAGTTTATTATTTTTTTAAATCTATAAATTTATTAAAAATGATAATTATATTTATAGGTGTTTATATCTTAGAATTTGGGGTGGAGTAGTACCTATACTTTTCTTAGATTACATGAGGACTAGATATCTATACTTTTCAGCATTCCAAATTCGAAATAGACAATGATATATATATATATATATAACTAGTAACTTATGCATGGATAATTGGTAACTAATATAAAGATAACTCTTAAATAATGTATAGATAAGTAATAGTTGATGCATGGATAACTTTTAATTGATATTGATATACGGAAGATAATTCTTAATTAATGCATAGATAGCTAATAGTTGATACATGGATAACTTTTAACTCATACAAGGAAGATAACTCTTAACTAATGCATAGATAAATAATAGTTGATACATGGATAACTTTTAACTCATATACATATAACCAAATAACTGATTTGATTTGTGAAATTTTACTTGTAACCTAACTTATCAGTTAGTACCTTCAAGTTAAGTGGCTATGTTGATTAAATAAAAATCTGGTTAAATATAAATTTGAGCACTAAATTTGGTATGTTTTATAAAAAAATGTTCCTTATGCGTTGGCAATGGAAACAAGGGTTTTGGCAAAACAAAAATACAGTGAAATCAAGAACCGTGAAGGGATGCGACGCTAATGGAAGGGTTGTAAGCTGCGATGGCAAATGAAGGAGATGAGATATATAATGGTTAACGCGATGCTCTCGACATGAGAGGACGTCGCAATAAGCGTTGAAATTAGTAGTAAGGTATATATTCCAATAAATCAAGAAGATGGAGTGTGACAAAGAAGAATATCAATGCAGTGTCAGCTTCTGTCCTGTTTACGATCCGGTCAATATAACTCCCACCGCGTTCCTGTACGATCGAAACACTGCGGAGACGTGGGTTGAAAAGAATCCACGCACTGCAACCATCCCTCAGACCCGGCAGCCTTTCGTTGTCGGTGATATAACTCCCAACGCTGCTCTGAGAGCAGAGATGAGACAATATTACCAAAGTGTCATGGGCAGCGAATACACGGGATGGGAAGTCATTCCCGAATATCCTCGTGTACTCTCGTTGAATGAAATTCGAGAGCTTCTTGCCTACGTTGGCCAACTCTTTCTCAGTGCCAGTGGCAGTGCCGGCGCGGAGGAGGATCTGAGGAGAATGAGCGTGGAGAGTTGGTCCAACGCATGGAAGCGACTCACATTTCTCCGCGTCAATCTACAGATGAACGCTATCAATCGCCAACTCTTCCTGTCGGATGAACAGTCAATTAAGTCTTTAACAGAATTCATAGTCGTCTCCTACAGTCGCGGCCAGGTAATAACTGATGAATGCAATCTTTTCCACAGAGAGATTCTCCGAACGATTCGCGCCCTCGACTTGATTACACATCCTGTACGATACCAGTTGAAACCCGAAAATGCGTCCGGGTATGGTAGGTTTACAGGATTTTTACTTCGAAATTTACAAATGGGGGACGAAGGTTTACAACCTATCATTCTTGGCCTTCTCTCGGTCGTAGTATCGCAGAGTCTGAATTCCGAAGAGCTGTATTGCATTCTGATATACCTTTCTGACGCAGATCCCAAGACCCTTTCTTCAACTGATCTCAGTTATTTAGCTGGGATTCAGGATGGCTTCGTTCACAGTAACTTTACTGACGCCAATAGGCGCCCATTGATTATCCAAATGCAGAAAAAAGTGGTGCAAGGATTTGTTCAAATTCTGAGTTATACCATTTCCATTTTCAAGAGCGAGGATCGCATAGGCGTTGTGGAGGACGCTGCTGACGCTCTCCGTATAGCCCTCTTTCACCTCGATCAACTCCTACAAGGTCCCCCAGAGTTTCAAGAAACGCGGCTGGCGTTCAGTATTGACCAGAGTCTCTTGGCACACATTCACGAAATAATCGAAATGGCAGTTAAGCAAGAGAGTACCCACTTGAATCATTTGTCTGCGAATCACTGGTTGCTTGCGCTGAACAACGCAAAGTTATTCTACCAAAACATGGGAAGCGCCGAGCTAATGACGAAGAAAGAGTATGGGCTCTACCGATCATTCCTCAACAGTCCACCAGCTCGCAATTCTCACGAGTTAAGAGAGTCCATCGAATTTATATTACAAATGTTTCTCGATCTCGTGGACATCGATCAAGAAATTTGATTATTCATTATTGATTGCAAAAGGAAACGGAGAGAACACCAAAAATTACATATATATTTGACAATTACACCCACTGTATCTCTCCGTTCTTCACTTAAAACCAGCAATATCTTTTGGAGAAGAAAAGTTTTGTTAAACATCAACCTGCAGAGTCAAACAGAATGGTCCTGTATATTTTAAATTGACAGATTTTAAATGCAATTTTATAATTCGAATATGATCTTTGGAGGTGTACTTTTTAAATTTTTGAATATAAATTTACATCATCGCAATAACTATTTTTTTCCCTCAAAAATATACTATTATTTTGTATTAATTATCTTTTATAAAAATTTAAAATAGTAAAGTATGGGTGACATAATAAATTTTGGAGTTGTCTAAAGTTTTTATATTTGAATTATTTACACATTTTTTCAACAAAATATATTTACAATTTTCAAACATATTTTCAACAAAATATATTTACATTTAAGGGAAAAAATAATTTAAATTGCTGAAAATTTGGATTATATAAATTTTTACATAGATATATAATTTAGGAAGTATTCTATTTATTTTAGGTTTTTTTTATTATTTTATGGTAGGTTTTGATTGAAATGGGGTAATTTTTTTTTTCTAAATCAAAATTTCTATATGTTTAAATTATATTTTTTAATTCATAAAATAAATTCAGCATCCTCAAATACTCCATGATATCCAAATTATACAATTTCCATAGGAATTCTATTTTTGTTTTAATTTCTAATAATAAACCGAAAATAGGAAAATGTTGAAAACCTAGAATATTTAGACTACACCTATAATTTTAGTAGTCTCTTCTATTAATTAATTATTGTTGAGAACTACTAAATAAATGACACCTATAAAAAATAGCAATGTTATTAATTCTTTTTAATAATAACGGATCAGATAATAATATAAATCTAATTCAAAATATATTTAAATTAAATCATATATATATATATATTTATATATATATATAACAAACAAACAAATCAAAATATTGCAACATACTGTGTATAATAATAAAGTGATTAGAACTTCATGTTGTTAATATATATTTATGTTTTTTTTAATATTTAACTAGATACGAAGAAATTAAGAGAAGCTTTGAACTATTGATGCATCATGCATGGTGTTTGGTCAATTCCAATGGGTTCGCCCGATGTACGATGACAGTAGCAATATCTTAGGGAGAAGAATAGTTTTGTTAAACATCAACCTGCAAAGTCAAACAGAATGGTCTTGTATATTTTAAAGTGACTGATTTTAAATGCAATTTTATAATTCGAATATGATCCTTGGAGGTGTACTTTTTAAATTTTTTAATATAAATTTACATCATCGTAATAACTATTTTTTTTCCTCAAAAATATACTATTATTTTGTATTAATTATCTTTTTATAAAAATTTAAAATAGTAAAGTATGGGTGACATAATAAATTTTGGAGTTGTCTAAAGTTTTTATATTTGAATTATTTACATATTTTTTCAACAAAATATATTTACAATTTCAAACATATTTGAAATAAAAATAATGGAAAAAATAATTTAAATTTGGACTACATAAATTTTTACCTTATAGCATTGGTGACAGATGCACCACCCAGTAGGACAGGATCATCATTCCGCTTGCTATTGGAATACCATTTTACCTCCCTTCATCTCTTTCTTTAACCAATTTTCGACCCAAAGATTCTGCCATCAAAATGTATAAAAAAGGGGACAACCCTGTTGGTAGTCCACGAGATGCTTGAACGAGATACAGCAACTCCTTTCAAAATAGAATCCAAGTAAGCTTTTTTCCTAGTTGTTTTTCTCCATCTGCTTCGCCTTCCCTCATTGTTTTTTTTTATCTTCTTCCTAATTTTCAGTTTACTAATCTGTTCTCCTCTATTTCCTCATAATATTCTCCTTGAGTATACATAGAAGGATGGCCTGAATCATCATCCGAACCACTCTAAGGATCATTGGATTGATTTGAGTTAATTTCTATTACGAGACACTTTGGTAGTCCTGTATTACATCTTTCTGATCCAAGTTCTTCTAGAATGGGAGAGGGGCTCATCTTATTTTTAATAGTTACAGCTGGCACTTATTGAACCCCAAGTTCTCCTAGATTAGAATTAGATAAGACCTGAACATTTTATGTTGAAATTCCCATATTTATGGCACTTCTTACACTTAAATGGAAATTTATCGTAATCCACTAGTTGCTCATGATTACAACTATCCACTACAATATTTACCATCTCTGGAAGACCCTTCTCTAGATCTACTTCAACACAAATTCCAGCAGAAGAGAACGTTGGATATTTAGGCTCAACTTTGTCAATGTATCAGAATGGAAATACATAGGGTATGTATTTCTCTAGATCAAATGATAAATTCCAACTATTTAGATACATACCTCTACGTCCCATGAAATAGGGCCCATTACGGAAAATCAAATCCCAAGCTTTAAATTCAAAAAGAAATACATAGTATCCTTTCCCATAGAAATAACACTGCATTCTGTGGGTTAAAAGGGGTTGCTAGTTTTTATTTATGTAGATCTCCATTTCCCTTGGAGAGGGCCAGAGACCTGTAAACAAGATGACCAAACAAATCAAATTAAATGATAAACAAATCAAATTATAAAATATTTAAGATGCCAAACAAATCAAATTAAATGTTAATTGTATATGATATTAATCAAAATGAAAATTAATTTAAATTATAAATAACAATATAAAATTAAATAATGAAATGTAAATAAAACTAATTATAAACTATTTAAGATGTGAAATGAAATCAATTTAATTATTAAGTGCACATCCCTTGTGAAATCCTTGCTAGGGTTTAGTTCTAGATTTGACTTTTGCGGTGATTATGAAGTTTCACTAGCCATGGAGTTAAGCCTTCTTGCTTTCAAGGGCTTAGTACCAATAATGTAAAAAAGTGGGAAGTTGATGTTGAATGAGTGGTTTGGTGGGGTTTTTTATATTAATATGGCTTTTGTATTTTGTAGGTATGATACTATTGGTCACTATAAGGGTTTGGGCCTGTTGTGAGGTGAAGTGGATCTAGTATAGGTGACTTGTCTATCCAGGTTGGCACTTGTTTGGTCTCATATGGTGGTGGATGAACTAGTTAGCGAATGGATGATGATTTGGAGTTGACATATGATCAAACTTTTGTAACAGATTATGAACTACATGCTCGACATAGGGATGGAACTATGCAGCATTTTGGGCTCCTTGACAATGTTGTGTCACATTAGTGAAGACCCCGTAGCAAATCATGAATGCTAGGGGATATGACGTTTTCTCGAAAGGCTTTCCCTTGGTTTAATTTTACAAATGATTGGATGTTTCAAGCGTTCCACATTCATCATTGGAGGGGGATGTGTTTTTATTGGGGATTAGGGTTTTTATCCCCTCTGCAATATGGACGAACTTTTGTTAGGGATACTCTTTGATCGACAAAGTTTTCTGTTGGCTACTTTTACTATTCTTGAGGGTTTCTAGAAAGACCCAAGTTCTGTGCGATTCAGGGAAATAACAAAACCCCATTTTCACCGAATTTTTTGGTAACATTCTGCAAGAAGACTAAGGTCTCACCCGAGGTGAAGTTAATGGGGTGGCTGTGGAATCAGGTTTCCACAACCCGGTGATGAGTGCTTTGACAAACTGACGAGCAACTCGCTGCAAAATGGGGATTGCGCAGAGTTCGCTTTTTCCGTGGTTAACACTTATACGACAACGCATCCAAGGACTCCACGTCTCAGAATGGTTCTTTGGTACTAGGACAGCCCCACTGAGGGTTGCGCTTCCTCTTCAACACTTATGTAACTTCACAGACTTTTACCTAGTGTAAGTTATGCATTCAACAACACCTTAGATTGAATCTTGCAAACTTATACACTATGAAAACAATGGCGTAATTGCGTACTTCCAGTGCTGCGCTAAGTGTTTATCCGATTAATTTATGCCTTCATTTGACTGCGAAATACTGGTGTATTCGACATTCATTCATATATACGTTCAATACTTCACATATTATTCCCAACATTTATCCTTGTGGTGAATACATAGAAAATCAAGAACTCATAAACTCATAAACATGAACCTTAACCATTCACATAAGCAATACACAGATATAAATGCATACAATCAATCACATAACACAGAATTTAACGTGGTTCACCCCTAGGATGGGAGCTACATCCACAAGAACTATTGTTATATTATTTATGGGAAGGGTATAACAGTTCCAATCTATGCACTCAGCTGCAGACTCTCTTCTCTCTCAGTAGGTCTCTATGCATGCAGCTTGTAGAGCCTTTACAATATTCTCTCAACAGAGATCACTCTTCTACAATATTCACAATGAGACTAAAGATTCAACCCTTTCCCTTACAAAAATTCCCTTTATATAGAGATCGTGCCCGTATATCACGTCTATTACAATGCATAGGAAAAAACCCTAAGGTTACAAAATGGTGTGGTTACCTGCCAACTTGAGTTGTCACAGTCGACAACTCCTTCACACACTTATGGAAATTCTATTGGAACACTCGCAGCTCGCACGCCCTTCGAAAATCTGCAGTATTCACAAAACGATTGTACTTGCGTCATGGCGTGTCAGTTTCCGCCCCACTAGCATGCCTGTCCCTGTCGACCTCATGGCTTCGCTTCTAACCATTTTCCACCACTCTCTTGACAAGTCGCTTTCATCTGCCTTCTCGCTTCTCCATACCCATTCCCAGGAATCAAGGAGTCTCTTACCCAAATAGGTCTCTTTCACAGCTTGACCTTTCCTTACATTCTTTACCCAAAATAGGTGCCCTGCTGGCACTGCGCAGTGCTACTACTTCGTGGAACTGGTGCTGAGCTGCACGGTTCCTACCCTATCGATACTGCTCTGCGCTCAACTTCGCAGCTCCCCAAAATTTTCTTACAAAAAATTCCTTAATTGGGCTAGGCCCAATAGGCACCTAACACTTACATGTGGCTCGTCCCTGAGCCACTTTCCACTTCTGCTTCCATGAGCTGCTCTTCCTCCTGCAGATTTATCTTAGTAGCTAACTCTTCACACGTTGCGCTCAAATTAGCAACCATATCCTTGGCATCCTGTTCAATTACTTTGATGGTTTCTAACACATCTAGTGTTAATCCATCCTGAGTTTGCTCCTACACTGAATCTTGTGCATCGCGAAGTTCCCTCAGTTTTTCTTCGATCTGTTGTATTAGTGAATGGGATTCCTCTTGCAGGGCCTGTGACTTGTCTCCTGCTTCAGCCTCCTATTCTCTTAACACTACCAGTTGTCTTTTTAATTATTTAACTTCTAGAAATATGTGGAGTCTGTCTTTTGGTAGTAGGGTCTTCATCTCTGCATTCAAGGTGCCTAACACTGCCTGCTTTTCCTTCAAATTGGTTTGGAACTCCAACAACTCAGGTTCCTCTTACAGTGTAGTAAATATTTTCGTAGCTTTGCCTAGCAAGTTTTGAAACTTTGATACTTCACTGGCTATGGTCTCTGCATCTGCTTTCGCCTCTGCTTCTCTGAGCTCTGCCTGATTTGGTGGCATATTTGACTGATTCTGTGCTTCCAAGGCGGTAATCATTGCTTGATAATCAGTCTCCATGCCTTTCATTCCAGCCTTAAGATTGCTAAATACCGATCCAATCTTAAGGATAGTATCCGCGAGCTTTGGCTATTCATCGCATTCTAGTATTTCCATGCAGACTAAAGCAATAATCTGCTCTATTATTCTTTGTTTCTCTTGTTCACTTTCAAGTGCCTTAGCCCTCTTTGCACTTGATTCCTACAACTGTTTATAATTTTCATGTAATTCTCGGTGTCAGTTCAGAATGACCATATCTTGGTCATGTATTTCCTCCACAACCTGCAAGTGCATATTATGTAGTCCTTCAAGGGGTAGCATCACAATATCAATCTCGACAGGCTCTATGCTATGCGTGCTCGAAGCTAACTATTTGTGCGGTAACCTTACTCTTAGCGGGTCATTTTTGACGATGCGTGGTTTTGGTGGCAAGGTCAAGGCTAAAGGTGTTTTCTTTGGCTGCGATGTGTCCCCTGACCTTCCTTCTGACTCTGATTCTCATGGCACGGTCAAGTTGTGAAAATCCTCACAGCAGATCTAAGAGCTAATGTATGCCTCACAATGAAAGAATTTAGGAATAAGATTAAGAGTGGTCAATGCAGTAAAAGGAGCAACAAAATAATAATACAGTAGACATCGAATAGAAGCAAAATAACTTCACACACACTAATTCATTAATCACAAATGGACAAATAAATAATACAATGCATGAGGATTCGAATGCCAAGGTGGAAATTCGAATTAGCCTTCATGGAGTGATCAAAATATCACTGGAGTGTCATCAAAGCACAACTAGAAGTCTATCTCATCATCGGTGGAGTCAACAATGCACAAGTAACTGTCAACCATCAGTCAAACTGAGCCTAATTGAGTGTGGTAGGTGTGACTGAGTGTAACTGGTACATGGAGGCACTAACTGAATGAAGGAGGTGCATGCGGAGCTAATTTGAGTCAGAATGGGTAGTCTAGTCTCATCGGAGGTCCATCGGAGTGATACAGTTAGTTGAGAGTTAGTCTATCCTTAAATTAAGGAGAGAACTAAAGATAACTCAACTAACTGAAGTGCAACTGAGTGGTAGGTGAGAGAGGACGAGTGGATTCATTAAATCAAGGAAGAAGAGTGCACTAAGATCTAGGAGGGCTAAAATTGATTCGTGAGAAGCTCCCAGGGCTAGCTAGCTGAGGGCTAGGTGCTAGGACTGATGACTGGGATGTATGCAGAATGCACGCTACATGCATGACTAAAAATGAAAATAATGGAGATGCTGGTAGGACTAGGATAGAGTATAGGAATATCCTAACACCCCCCCTTAATCCATCTTGGGCCCTGGTAAATGAGGCCAAAGGTCACCCAATACAATGAATAATAGCAGTCAATAAACCGAGGAAATGGGGAAAACCTCATGGGAAAAATACCCCCCCTCAAAATAGACTGTACAGCACACACAAAAATAAATGCTCCAAACTTAAGCAGGTGTGATGCTTGGTCATATGTCTGGAGGTATCTTCTTCTTGGGAAGAAGTGGATCATGCTCAGAAAGCATGTGCTTGTACTTTCTCTTCAGATCGAATGTGATGAGAACAAATCAAAAAGTATGAGGATGATCCTTGAACCTGTGATTCGAATCAGCTGAGGTAGGATCAAATCTATGAATGTGCAGATAGTCTTTTGTCTTCTGCTTCGAACCATCATAGGTGAGATTATGCCCAAAAGAACCATCACATGATAGTAAATGCTTTGAATCCAAATCAGATCCAAGACTTGAAGAATGGTTTCTTAAGATCTCCTTTGAACCATTTGAGATGAGATCTAAAACATTGAATGCATGAGAAATTATCCCAAGCGAATGGCAATGGCCATCATGGGTGAGATTATGCCCAAAAGAACCATCTAATATCATTGATTGCTTGGAATCCAAATCAGATCCAATACTTGAATCATGGTTGCTTAAGATCTCCTTTGAACCATTTGAGGTGAGATCTAAACCAGTAAATGCATGAGAAATTATCCCAAGTGAATGGCAATGGCCATCATCTTCAATAACCTTTTGAAAGCATGAAATAATGATCATATAGTAGTACATAAGAGGTGAGTGATCAGGGAGAGCAAATGCATTACCTCCAATGGATGATTTTACCTCTGAAACATTCAGTAGATCATGATGCAAACCAACAGACTCTGGTGCAAGAGAGGATTTAGGAACCTTGACAATTTCTAGAGTGTGAGTTGGCACATAATTCAAAATAGAAGAAATTTGTAGCATGAGTGTAGAATTTGTAGGTTCTTCTTCTTTGTGGACAACTTCAATATGAGATATGTTTGATATTGATTCATGATCAATGAGATCATCAAGGAGGGTGAATGCAACACTTTTCTTGCTCTCGAAAGGGTTTGGACCAATCCCTTCATTCTGCTTGCCAAATCTTTCATCCAGTTGGGCCCATAGCTCTTTTAGAGATTCAACATCAAGGAAGTGGTGTACCATGCATCGGGACATAGAAAACATCATGGCTGCACAGGCTCTGTCACCTTCATTTAACTAGTCATTCTCTTCTTTATAGGATTCGAACTCTCTTTCAAAACAATAATCAAAGAGACCATGTCTCTTCAAATGTGCTATTATCTGTGGTTTCCATTCATCATAGTTGAATGGAGAAAGAGGAGTAATTCCTTCCAAATTGAACATGGAAGTTGTTTCAGAAGACCTGCAAAAACAATAGAAAATGTCTGCAATTGCTACTGCTGCAAAAGTGCAAAAATTGCTGCAACTGCTGCACTTGAAATCTGGATAATAACCTGCAAAAAACTCTCAAAACCACTTATACTATGAAACGATAACTCGAGACAGTTCTCGTTTTTCTCTCTCCTAATTTTAGTAGCTATTTTTACCTCCGTTTCAAAAAGGGTTGATGCCAGTATCATGCATTTTCATTTTGAGGCATTTTTTTGGGCCTTTGAATTATCTTTGTCGTAAAATATATTTAATTTCTATTTTCAAGTGTGTTTTTAGAAATTTAACAAAATAACATAAATTTATAAGCAATTTATAATAAAAAACATATACATTTTGCAATTTTTTCTAGAAAATAAGACATTTTTATGGACAAAATAAGACATTTTTATGGACAAAATTATAAAAAATTTCAGAAAATAAAGACATTTAAAACCATTTTCAATGAATTTTTAGAGATTTTTTCTATAGAAACGATACTATTTCATATTATTTTCTGAAAAGTGACGATTCACATAAATTCAAGAAAAACTATACCATATATTTGTAAAAAACATATTAAAAATATTATATATAGAAATTTTATTTCTAAAATAAAGTATGAAAGTCGAAACATTACTAATATATCTTATCAAAAAATTGCCAAATTTAAAATTTTCTTCAGGACATGAAACTAATCAACACTTTAAGTTATTAGGTACTTTTAGTCTCTTGTAATATTTATTCGAATGCACATAGTTGACACATACATCTATCTTCACATATTTTTGTATTACTTTGTGGTTTACAGTCTTTTACTATTTCATCCATTAATAGAATTTGGATTTTTTCTATATTACTATGTTCTTTGCAATATCTTCTTTTGTATATTCCCATTTTATCTTTCTTCCTTCATTCTATGAAAAAACTAGATCAAACATCTCTTCCCTATACCATTGATTTTTATGAACATGATACATTATAAACAGGGAAAATATATTTAATCAATTCGAACACAGATGTCTAAGTGTTAAGACTCCATAGGAGCCCAAATATTTGTATTTTATCAATATTAAAAAGAAAAATATATGATTATAGCAAGTGACTATAATCACAATCACATTAGAGAAAACAAATACTTGGTAGAAAGACACAAAGCCTAGTTCGTGGCTTAAAAATTTAGACATGGAATATATCTATATATCTATGTAGAAAGGTTGAAGACCACAAACTTCACAAGGAGGGTTATCTTAATTGGGAATATAAAATATGCCTTTGCACCATTCTTATAAATATATCTAGAAAGATATAACACTTCAAACTTCACAATGAGGGTTATCTTAATTGCCACTATATGCCTACCCACCACTCTTATCAATTGTTTCTTTGAATATAATTTTATTGATTTTATTATAAGACATATAACAAAATTCTTAAACTATTGAAAACCTATGTACAAGACCATGGAAATGAGGTATATATGTTTGTGAAAATATCATAACATTGAGCTAAAGAGATACCTATGTACAATAAATATTATTTTTACTAATATTTATATCTAAATTAAAACCTTTTACACTTTTTTATAAAAAATCAAAATCATTATTAAACATTAATAACCTAAATCTTTCTATCTTTGGAATGATGGAAATAATCTAAATCTTTAAAATGAAGATAGTTGTTGTCAATATATACATATATTTGACAATTTTTTTAAATGTAGTTACAAGTTCAAGTTCAAGTTCATCTATTCTAATTTATTTTTCTAAATCTTTACAAGTTCTATTTGGGGTATTAAAATGCATTTAGATCATTACAGTATTAAATATGAAACCTTGTTAATAAATATGAAATATTCAATTGTCAACGATTGAGAATCTTCAACAGATCACCCCTATGCCACACACGATCAAGAAATAATATTTTTCAACAAAAAAACCGATGATATATGGCAAGTGGCAACAACAGGAGGGCGTTCTCCCATAATATGATCTCAGACCCATTATTATTTTTCATTCAACAGAGGACTAACTGAATGGGATTGATCACTAGAAACTACTTCTCATATCAATTCTATATACGATCCAATATAATAACTTTGGAACTCTATAACAGAGGATGATAAGTTGAAGCTTATGTGGATGGATATCTTTTTTGTTAGTTGATAATTGTAAGGTTATGTTTACATTATGTGTTCACTAAATTTTTTAATTACATTATAAATGCATTGGGATATATTTCTGTTAGTTTTTAATGGAAAAAATAATTGTGTTTTAGTTGGCTTTTATTTAATTGTTTTTATAATCAAAGTTACAAAGTGAGAATGTCAAGAGCTACAAATTAGCAATGCCCAATATCACTAAGCTTTGATAATTTGGTCTTTTGTAAATATATACATTGACTCTAAAGAGATAGAAATAGAATATGGTCAATTATGCACTTTCAATGCACTCCAAAAATGAGATTAAGAACAACTCAAAAGTAAACCTGTGACAGGAAAAAGTCCACGGATTTCCAGAAGCAAGCCAGTGACAATAGATTCCCTGAGAAAAAAAACTATGATCACCATCTAATATTATAATTTTATTAGTTTAGAAAATGATTCATCACTACGTTTGGCTGTCGTATAGAAGTTCATGCGCCAGGATGCTAGCACAGTGGCAGTGGCACTTAGTACAATACATAGTACTCCCAGTGGATCACTAGTATATATATTGAGGCATTATTACCCTATTTCTGAGGAGTAGTATGTGTCTAAATACACACAAGAAAAATGCGAACGCAGGTACAAGGTATCGCATTGATTGTATGTTTGTTCTAAATCTCACCAGTTGGTGTCATGTGGTTATCGATATCTTGTTGCGACAATGATAACCAAACAAATTCCACGATGCAATGAAGAATCACTGGAAGTGGAAATCATATATTTCTAAGGAGTAGTACATGTGTGTTGTTCTGTCCGTAAAATGAAATACACACAAGAAAAGTGCGAACGCAGGTAGAAGGTATCGCATTGACTCAATGCTTTTTCTAAATCTCATTAGTTGGTGTCATGTGATTATTGATATATATTGTTAGAACAATGACAATGCACTCAAGAATCACTGGAAATCATCCATCGAGCAACAACACACATAATATCCTTTCCCAATCGGATCGAATTTGCAAGTCCAACACAAGGGCTGCTCATGCTCATCATGTTGTTACGATGTCTCACTCTTCCCAGCTGTCCTCAAAAGACATGCCTGAATAATACCCGTCACCCAATAACCACCTTCAATGCAGTGACCACTGAAGGAAAGCACTTATGTGGTCAGTTAGGATTGGATTTAAAACTAGAGCAGGTAGAGGATCAAAATAATCAGAGTTCCATTGATCCAGGGATCAGAATCACCCAACAACAAGCTGATTATATCACATCTAGAGAGTAGATACTCTCTTTGCAGAGACAGTAGCTAGATCCTCTCACTTGGGCACCCAAGGGCCGCCCTCACGGCCTGCTCGATGCCCGGCATCGATCAGGTCGTGAGGGCGGCCCTTGGGTGCCCAAGTGAGAGGATCCGACTACTGTCCTGCTCACTTGGGCGCCCAAGGGCCGCCGTGAGGGCGGCCTTTGGGCCCTTGGGAACCATTTTCCTTTGACTTAAATGAGTGTAATTCTTTCTCTACTCTAAACTTAGAAAGTTGAAAAAATTTAGTTTTCACAAGGATCTTGCATATAGATAAAAAAAAAATGTCATATTTAGGAAGAAAGAATCCCACAAATAAGAAAGGTATTTGTCAATCACCTTGTAATTTCCTCTTTCAATTGTAGATTTTAGGTCAAGGTCATTTAAAATGTGTTTTCATATGTGGAATGTATTGGTTTTTGACATAAAATATATAGTGGTATTACACAATGTCTTTCTAGCTATCAAAGATCATATGGTGTCAATATCACATGAGATATTAGTGTTGTACGAGATCACATTTCAAAATGTACATTGAAGACATTGGAGTTGTATGAAATCATCTTTCAAAATTCAACATATAAGATAATCAAAATATGTAATGGTACACAAGATAAAATGCTACTATATATTACATAATTAAAATGCATTATAGCACATGAGAATAATTATAATATGTCAAGTATAAAAAAATTATTATTTGTATTATCATCATCCTAATCTTTTTAATTACACCAAAGTCTCTATGAATTTTTTTTCACTCTTTGACTTTTAATTCCAAAACAAAAATTTCATCTCTTAACTAGAGGTTTCCTAGATCTTAACCATGTGAATTTTCAGCCTTAGGGATGTTATGAAATATAAAAAAAAAATAGAAAAAATAAACAATATTTCAATCCTTGAAAACCCCAATCCACTAGGCAATTTACGAGATAAGATATCAATGTGTTCCCATAAGTTTCAACCTTTAAATAGGGCAATCTTATCACAGATATCACATATCCAAGAACACTTATAACACTTGGGCACCCAAGTGAGTGGCTATAGTTATTATAAAAAATCAAAATCATTGTTAAACATTAATAACCTAAATCTTGGCCTCCTCTTGGCTGTAAACAACAATTAATCCTGGGCATCGCGCTACCTGTGAGGGTATCCCTTGGCCGCCTAGGTGAGCGAATGAGTGTAAAACATAAGTTGGGCACAAAAAGCAAATCCTAACTTTATATTTACATTCATATATAATATGTAAAACATAAGTTGGGCACAAAAAGAATGTTGGAATTAATATATGTTTCATTTTTAAACTTGTAATGTCGGAAACAATACTTTTGATTAACTATAAAATTTAGTATTTTAACTTTTTTTAATTGATAATTTTCTTGTCATTTCAAATCTTATATTTAAAATTTGTAAAAATATAAAATGAGTCTTAACCTCTAAAGAAGTTTTAAACTCTAAATAAGTTTTTGAATATTTATATGAATTATTTGTTCTTTTATGGTCTAATATATTATTTCATTATGAATCGCATCATAATTTCTTTGGTTTTTATTTGTTAGAGTGGTGAAATTATTTATGATTTTTTTGTTTGTTTGTTTAATATGCAAGTTTCAGAAAAGTTGTAATTTATCTCTTGAAGAAAGAAAAAAATCCAATTTAGGGGTTGATTTTAAAGTTTTTGTAAATAAGAGTATGGGATGTTTAGGCCATGGCTCTATTTTTTAACAACAACAAAAAAAATTGTGTATACTGGTATCAACACTTTTCTATTTGGGGGGTGTTTTTGGTGTTTTTTTTGCAAAAATCAACGTTTTTATGTCTAGAGTTCTCGTTCATAGTATAAAGTTCTCGTTTCATAGTATAAGTGGTTTCGGGAATGGAGATAAGCAATACTATCAACATGCTTTGATACCATGTGAAAATGGTCACAGCAGATCTAAGAGTTGATGTATACCTCACAATGAAAGAATTTAGGAATAAGATTAAGAGTGGTCAATGCAGTAAAATAAGCAACAGAATAATAATACAGTAGAAATCGGATAGAAGCAAAATAACTTCATACACTAATTCATTAATCACAAATGGACAAACAAATAATACAATGCATGAGGATTCAAATTGCAAGGCGGTAATTTGAATTACCCTTCATGGAGTGATCAAAAGATCACTGGAGTGTCATCAAAGCACAACTAGAAGTCTATCTCATCATCGGTGGAGTCATCAATGCACAAGTAATTGTCAACCATCAGTCAAACTGAGTGTGGTAGGTGTGATTGAGTGTAACTGGCACATGGAGGCACTAACTGAATGAAGGAGGATCAGTGGAGGGCGCATGAGGAGCTAACTGGATTTAGAATGGGCAGTCTAGTCTCATCGGAGGTCCATCGGAGTGATACAGTTAGTTGAGAGTCAGTCTATCCTTAAATCAAGGAGAGACCTAAATATAACTCAACTAACAGAAGT
Source organism: Larix kaempferi (assembly GCA_027924585.1). Taxonomy (NCBI): domain Eukaryota; kingdom Viridiplantae; phylum Streptophyta; class Pinopsida; order Pinales; family Pinaceae; genus Larix; species Larix kaempferi. The sequence goes on along the minus strand of BSBM01000765.1, from coordinate 2,007,444 downwards.
GCAACTGAGTGGTTGGTGAGAGAGGATGAGTGGATTCCTTAAATCAAGGAAGAAGGGCGCACTACGCTCTAGGAGGGCTAAAACTGATCCGTGAGAAGCTCCCGAGGCTGTCTAGCTGAGGGCTAGGTGCTGGGATTGATGATTGGGATGCATGCAGAATGCATGCTGCATGAAGAAATGCATGCATGACTGAAAATGAAAATAATGGAGATGCTGGTAGGACTAGGATGGAGTATAGGAATATCCTAACACAATTCACGCTGGACCTGCTCAAACTTCGCTAATATGCCTTGCGACGTGGTGAGATTCTGTTGCAAATTTGCTTGAATCTCCTCATTCTTACTGTCTTTGAGGTGCAACACATCTTCTAGATTCATGGTGACCATTGATGTGATCATCCCATAATCGTCATCATGAAGCCTTGCTTCTGATGGGTCATTTACTGCTTTCTGCTTCTTTTTTTGGACTTTCTCTGCTACTGAGCTTTCGGGTTCCTTCCTTTTTCCTGATGGTGACTCTTCGACAATTGTTGTTGGAATTGGATTACTCTCTTCAGAGTCACTGTCAATGAGCCTGGTCCTTCGACCTTCCATTCATCTAGCCATTCCTTCATAATGAGGTCGATATCCGCTTTGCCCATGTGATAGTTCCCTTGGAATTATTCTGGGTTCTTTTTCCGTGCCTTTGCTGAAATGTAGATGGAATGCATGTCAGCAGAAAAAATTAAATTGCGAATATACTTAGTTGTTACCTCTTTAGGGATGCGCGGTGTCTGAATAATGACATCGCACAGTTGCTTGTAATATGTGTAGAAAACTTCATTCGACACACATTGTCTTTCTGGCATCAAATTTTTTGAGAGGTTTGCATACCTGAGTCCTTGATAGTCATTGCTATTCTACATGAGGCCAACATAATTCCTTGGCTCTTTCCAACCTATAAATTCAATCAATACCATCAACTATCTGTAATGGAAAACAACGCCATTGACCCGAGTTTCGCGGACATCCTCTAGATACTCGTTTAGTAAATATTGGCACCAGTTAAATATGCCTCCCTGCGCTGCCTTCGCCCCAAGGAGCATTGTGTCGGCTGGTACTTCTATAGGTCTGGCCTTTAGCAGAATTTTTCTTGCTAGCAGTTGTACTACAAACCACGTAGCATCATCATTTATGTCATCTGTGATGAATCCTCTTTTTCCTTTCGGGATGGTGTGAGTTTCTTTCATCTGCACGATAACCTCCTTCTCCCTGGTTTTGTCAACAAGAAATTCTTTGGGTCGTCACCTCGCTTGCTTAACCCCGTCATCCGATGGATCAGGTCGATGTTAAGGTTGACGTTTCTATCCAACCAAAGGTAGCGTTGGGGTGTCTGCGATATGAGTGTGCACACCACCAAGTTAAGTTTTGGGCTCCGATTGAAGTGTGGAAGCCTCAAAAGGTTCAGCAAATTTGAGTTGACAACTTCAGATAGCCATCTCTGCACAACCAACAATGGGTTTCTCTTGACGTCCGTCTTCCAACACATATATCTATCTGGATGAAATTGTGGGTACTTCGGCTCATCTAGATCCTTCTGCTATGCAGCAAGTCGTAATCTTCAAACTTATAGTATGTGAGCTTACCCAATAGATTTCCTTCTAGTTTCAAATGTTTGGATATGGGCGGAAGTGGTATCTCATACTTGGTATTTTTAGAGAGATTTACCGCTGGTGCATCTGCTATGTGCGGTGAAATATACTCTGGGGTCAAGGTTAATGGCAGCCCCTTGTCCCCTGGTGGAACATTTGGTACCTTGGATCCCATGAACTTCACCTTGAATTTGTCAACTGTGGGTTCCTTACCCTTTCTCTACATTTGTGTATATTTTCATGGCGATTGGCATGAACCCTGTCCTTCTTCTGTAACAACCTTCTTAGCAGGGGTTCTCATCAACCCTTCAAGCCCGGTTTGTTTAAAAATCCTCACATCCTGCTCGACTATGAACTCTTGCTCAATGGTGGAATCGTCAGACATTCACTGGACTGTTCTCTGTAGAGTCACGGGATAACTGAGCACTTATTGGGAACAGATTGACTATGGTGTGCGAAAAAACTTCAAAGTTTCGGTAATGCCCGCGAGTCCAGACATAACGGTATTTATAGGCGCAGTTGAGTGTTAGTCTCACTCATCAACGGTTAGAAAAGCATTAATTAGTATTTCCATGTAATGTCCCCATCTTGACCCTATTGCATTAATATTGTAAATGATGTAAATATTGTTATTTAGTCATGGTGAGGAGCTCAAGGCCAAGGCCCTACCATTGATTTATCATTCTATGTATCGGCAATTAGAATAGATGCATATGGTTCTTGTGCTAACCGTGCACAATGTAAATTCAGACATCATGTAAATATGCAATTTTAATGAAAAACCCACAACCAGCTATGCAGTGCAACAAAGAGATGGGGCATGATCTTACAAGGAATAGAGAGGAAAAATAGCCAAACCCTTGAGCCAATGGAGTCAGTCCATGTGTCAATGAGAAAACCCATGAAATCCCATCTACCCATTTTGGCTTATGCCCCAATCATTAAATTCTTCCAAGAGTTGGTTGAGGTAGTTAATGCATTGGGAATGATGAGGTATGGTAGCCAATTTCGGGTATGGGCAAGCCATCATTGTGGGAATTCAAATTTTTTCTTGCAAGGAAAGAAATCACCCACGTTTTGCCTTCCTAAGCCATTCTGAACCATGGTCTTTCTTCTCTCACGCAGCCTGGGGCGAACTGGGGTTTTTCCTTCACGTTTTCACCATTTCTCTGCATTCTCCCATGCCTGGGAACTCGTTTTTGGTTAGCACAGTGGATGGGAGAAGAGAACCATGATTTTCTGGGGTTATAGAGGCCGTTTTCTACCCATGAAATGCCCATGGATGTTTTTCTGAAAACGATTATGCTCCTAGGGTTGTTTTCCCATTTTCCAATCTTTGTTTTGGGCTTTCCCATTTTTTTTGAACTGGTTGAAATCCCATAGTTGGGCATCCTACTGCAAAAACACCCAGCACTTGCATTTCTGGCTGTTATGTCCCTCCCTGTATAGTTTGAACCTGTGAGCACTAGATTCAGGAGTGGAAGATGACAGATTTGGCTTGATGAGCCCAATGAAGTATCCATAGCTCAATGGTTGAGCCACTAGCCTAGTAATTCATTTCTTTCCATCTCTTAGCAGCCTAAGAAACCCAACTGTTGATTGGCTTGGCTGATTCTGGTGTATCTTTGGCTATGTGAGAGCTTGCTTTCCCCTTTTCCTTGTGGAGATCATGCCCCGCTCGGGGGTGGTAGTGGTTTTGAGAGATTGAGGAGCAAAATAGCCTACGGTTGGGTGGAACGCTGCAGAAGCGTAGCTGGTTGCTTAGGGACTACTTGGTTTAAGATAAGTATTCTCATTTGCTAATTTGATATTGCTTAATTGATGAATGACATGAAGATATGGAATATATGATGGATGTGTAATGGAATTAAATTCAGCTATGCTTTCAAATGTTTATGCATTTGCATATCTCCATCTACAATTTATATGAATGCTTATTTGATTAAGTATGGGACTAGGTGTCTAGTATTATTGTTAGCGTTCTCTCCATAGCCTTGTAGGATAGGAGGGACATTACATTTTGGTATCAGAGCTGTTGGTTGCAGCATTGGGACTTTATGGGCTACCTATCATAGGTGCAGAGGTAAGTATGTTTCCTGCCCAGCATAGACTATTAAGAAAAATTTCAAATTTTCAAAATTTATCAAAAAAATTTCTATGTATTTATGAGTTTTCTACCCAAAAAAATTGAGCCGACAGAAAAACTCGGTGAGTTCGTCTGCAACGGCGGAAGGACTCGGCAAGTTGTTCTGCAATTCGGCAGGAAATCAATAAGTTTGCCGAAATTGCAGAAGAACTTAGCGAGTTGTTCTGCAACGGCGGAAGAGCTCGACAAGTTGGCCCGAAGTTGCGGAAGTGCCCAGGGAAAGGAAGAAAAATTTCAAAAAAAAAAATTTAAGTGTTTTTGGCGGTCGGACTCAGCAAGTTGGCCCAAAATTGCGGAAGGACTCGGGAAGTCGTTCTGCAATGTGGCAAATCAAATCAATAAGTTCAGTGGAAAGATGGAAAAATTTTGGAAGGAAAAGCTGAGTTCGATCGGAAAAACCCGACAAGTCGCCCCGCAATGGCGGAAGGACTCGGCGAGTTGGTCAGAAAAACTTTCTAAGTGTTTTCGGCGTCAAAGAAGAAATTTTGGAAGAACTTGGCGAGTTGCTCCAAAGTAGTGGGAGAACTCAGCGATTTGCTCCGAAACAACGGGAGAACTCAACAAGATGGTCCGAAACGGCAGAAGATTTTTCTAAGTATTTTTCGGCGTCCAAGAGAAAATTTCGGAAGAACTCGACAAGTCGCTCCGCAACGGCGGAAGGACTCGACAAGTTGGTCCACAATGGATCGGAAGGAAAAACTGAGTCTTTGACCGAAAGAACTTGGCGAGTTGGCCCAAAACAGGTCGGAAGAACTCGCTGAGTTGCTCCGAAACAAGGAATTTCAGCCATTTTTCAAAGAGATTTTTCAGGCACCGAAAGTTGAAAAATGCCATGGAACTTGTGCGCCAGATTGTGCGAAATTGAAGGATTTACAAAAAAAAAAAAAAAGAGGGCACTGCCCTCGACCCGCCCTGCAGTGGCAAGCCCCCTTGACCCCCATCATCCCTCAGAGATAGTCATTGAAAGTGTCAAATGCACTCTTGGGATGAGGAGCACGGATTGCATAAAGGGTGGTGGAATTCTCAGCAAGAGAAATTGGTTGTGATATCCATTATGTAAGATGAAAGGGGAAATTCCTCACCTTAAAACTAATTCTGTTTATAGCATAAGAATTGCATATTGGAAAATAGCAGTAATGATTGATTGCACATATGTATATTTTGAAATGCTAATTCATGATAATATCATAGCTAATGATTGCTTGTATGATTGGTAGGGAAGCCAAGGAGAGGATTAGCTATGATGTGGATGAGGAACTCCATGACAGAATGAGGAATTGGGAAAAATTCCTTAACTCCTCTCTCGCTATCATATTTATATACTGGAAAATTACGGCATAAGGATGCTGGAAATGCAAGAGAGTAATAGATTAAAAATAAATATTGCACGGTGCATGTGAAAATGTTTGTGCATGTATATGTTATTACATCTTGATAAAATAGTGAGGTTTTACATATGCAATGAGCCACTTAAGATAGTCATTGTGGCATGGCTGAATATGTGGATGATGATTGTTGCATATGACCAACAACCGTATGAGGAAGGGATGGTGCAACAAATCTATGATCATGAGGTTGGAAAAAGGACTGTGTAGCCTTGGTAAGAGGCCAACTGATCAGGTAACATCAAGTGATGTAAATGAAAACCATGCAAGTAATGGTTATTGGTGCATAAATTGCATGAATGTTGAAAGAGGATTTGGTAAGATCCCTTCAACCATGTTTGAATTATGTTGAACGCATAGTACTCATAAATTAATGCAAGGTAGCATTGAGGAAATGTGCATTAAGATATTATGCACAATCTTGTGGTTATGCATTGAGTGAATGCCCATTAAAAGATTATGTGAATGATGTAAATGTGCATGCATAGGTATAAGTGCACATGATGAGATGGATTGTGAGAATGCATGATTGTGATGTATGTTTCATTGCAATTAGATAATAGATGGAATGGTGAACTATTATCAATCTTAAGAGCAAGAGAATAATTGCATAAAATGATGAAATCGAACCATGCAACTCTAGTATGGTAATAATTCACAAGAAGTAGATGGTTTTGGTGATATTAAAATGATTCAGTGACTGTGGCAGCAATGAAATATTATATGCATAGAAACTTACAAAGCATTTGGCTGATTGAAGTTTCAGATTTTAGGTAGATTGTTTTGGGCATGGAAAATATGGATAAGTCCATGATGAAGATTGGAATCTACCGTGAACAAGAGCCAAATGATATAAGAATAGGCTCATGGCTAAGCGAATCAATTTCTGAAGACACATTGTAGGAAGACCATGAGTGATGGTCTACCAAAGCCAAACCAGATGGGAAAGACCCCATGCTTTGGAAATGGGTTTTGGGTGAAACGCCATTGATAATGTCTTAGCCAAACCACATGTCAGTAAACCATGAAAGTGAGATGGTAAAGCTATTCCCAGAAGGCATGTGAGACACATCTACAAAATGAATGAGTATTCTGTGACCCTAGACAAGAACAGGAATGTCTAAATTATTAGGGTTAATATGCAGAGCATGCTCTATCTTATTTATATCATTGCAGACTGCTTGAGTGTGATTAGGGCCTACATGGTGCACATCGGAAAGGGGGTGCACACCTTTTCTAGTGCTAGGTCATGATAGGGTTTTCAATATTGACTACACCCTAAGGGAATGGACACATTCCTGGTGTTTCAATACTTGGTAGTGAATGATATTGAATGTGGTTAAGAATTGAACAGCAATACTGATGAGATTGCCTATCCTTCTTTTGTTGTCATCCTACACAGATGCAGATTGATACTGCACATTAAAGGGCAAAGTGAAGAAGGGTACGCAAAGGGACTGTATGGGAATTGGAAACCTTTCTATGCTCACGTGAAATATTACTAGAAGGGATGGATAGGCCCGAAGAGTTGTGTAATAAGAGAAGGTATCATCCTTGTGTGAGTAGGGGTCATGTTAACCTGTAGTCAAGAAAGTCACCTATAAAGTTCCTAAAAGGAACCACCGATTTGCACAAGAGAAGGAGTGGCGTCCTTGTATGAATAAAGAGTTGATGTGTGTGAAGGGTTACGGTGCAAGAAGGTGTGGTGACATTGGTAAAGGCATAAAATCTCTACTAGGACAGCAATGGGAGGGCAGGCACCGAGGACTAACTGAAAACCCTGAGATGCCTATGGCTCCGTAGTAGAGCCTTGACCTATAATGGTCATATGGTACAAGAAGGTGTGGAGGCATTGGTAAAGGCGTAAAATATCTACTGGGACAGCAGTGGGAGGGCGAGCATCGAGGACTAACTGAAAACCTTGAGATGCCTATGGCTCCATAGTAGAGCCTTGACTTATAATGGTCGGTGGCACAGTTTCCTTCCATTGGCCTATGACCCAGATGAATGTGATGGCTCGGCACTAGAGAGGGCCAACCAGGTATGGGACTGGTTGGGCACCACCAAATGCTTGGTAAATCCAGCCGATGGGGAGGCGTACTGGTTAAGCATTAACTATATCCAAGTCCACAGGCGATCCCAAGGCTTGCAAAGCGAAGCAGGATCTTGTGGACCAGAGGGGAAATGCACAATACAGATAAGTATTCATTTTCATTTATGTCTTGTTTGGAATAATGAAGATTTTAGGTATAAATATTCTAATAGCTAAGCTGATACACTATTGTTTCTTTGTTGGAAACCTTGGTCATTGCAGGAAGGAAAGACCTTGAAAGACTATAAATTGCTGGTAAATCCAGAGAGTAAATGAGTGGGCGATATAAATTATTAAGAAATCCAGGGAGTAGCTGGTTGAATGATATAAAGTTCTTGATAAGTCTAGAGAGTGACTAGTTGGGCATTAACTACTTGATATGGTAAAGCAGCGTGTACGCTGGCCCAACACCCCTTAAACAATTGATAAAACCAGTCAGAGCATTTGTCTAGCATATTGCTAAAGGAAATGATTGATAAACCCAGTCGGCGTACTAGCCTGGAATTGCCTATTCGAATGATTGTGGAGTAGGCTATGTGTTGGCCCAACATTCGTTATTATGTTCACGGGAAATCCAAGGCTCTTAAAGCAAAGAAGGATCCCGTGGAATAAAGTGAAGACATCCAATACAGATAAGTATTCAGTTACCTTGCAGCTTCTTGCTTATGAATATACATGTGTATATGATTTGGTTATGATTTCCTAAACTCTTGTTTAGAGATAAACCCTATGAAAATGAACTGAACATGTGAATTGATTTAATGTTTGAGTGTAGGTATTACTGGAAGCAAGGATTATGAAGGCATCCTAGAGATGCATGTGGACATGTGACCGTCCTAAAGAGCTCAGTATGAGCAGTAATGAAAGATGGTGCTAGTGGATATGAGTGGATCCTAGCAGCCAAAGGTTCTGTAGGCAATAATGGGAAGGGTGCCCTAGCTTAAAATCCATATACAGACCTTAGACACTAAGTGTCATAGCCAAGAAAGGAAAGTCAAAGCATTCACATTGAAGTGAAAGAGACTAAGGAGCATGAAACCACAACGATGGTGTAGCTCCATAATACAACAACACTAAGAGGGAGAAACCCCTACTCTTCTCTCTCCTTTCGATTGATGCATTTATAAAACAAAAGATTGTTGAGTGCATATCATGGCTGAAAATAGATTGTGTTTAATTGCTTGAGATGAATTGTGAATGCTGAAATAGTAAATTTCCTGTGAAAGGATGAACATGAATGAGTTCATGTGTATGTTGGGAAAGCATGAAAAGTGTGTAAGTCCCATGAATAAAGCATGGACATTCCATGTCAATTAAGAAAATAATTGACTAATCTTAATGTTTATGTTATGCTTGTTCTAACAAAGAATTCCCATGATGAATTTCACAGGTAATAAAGTGAAGAAATTGGTTGCAGTCGACACAAGAAAGTGTTTCTAGTAAGCAAAGTGTGTTCAGTTGTGCCCATTGACCATGGCAGCAGACCGAGGGCTATTAGAGTTGGTTGAAAGTCTTCTTCAAACAATTGCCAGGACCCAAGAAAATCTTGGGGATATGCTCAAGCTACAGAGGCAATAGAATGAGATAAACCATGAGGATTTGCAGGACTCTATTCGTCTACAAAAGGAGGTAAAAAGCATTCTAGGAGCAATCAACAAGGGAAAGGAAAGTGGATCAATGAAGAAGCATTCATCCAATTGTCCGATTAAGAAATGTTCCAGGTGGGAAGACTCAAAGGAAATGGACGAGGAAAAGGTAAATCCGCCAATGAAATGTTGGGGATGTGGAGGAAATCATTGCCTCCGTGACTGCCCAACAAGAGAATATCAAGAGGGTAGCAACCATAAATTCCCCAAGTTCGTGGACCAGTTGGAAGGAAAAGAAAAGGAAGGAATTGTTTTGGAACGATATCCTCATGTAGAGCTAGGAGGTCCCAGCCAGCAAGAGCATTTTGTAAAGACCAAAGGACTTAGTCCTGAAAAACCCAAGTAAAGGGTGAAATGCAGGACAAACCTACCACATTTTATGAATTTTGGACATATGTAAAGTGGGTATTTATTTTCGAAGTGTTGGAACACCGAGGACGGTGTTATTCGAAGGGGAGGGGAATGTAATGTCCCCATATTGAACCTATTGCATTAATATTGTAAATGATGTAAATATTTTTATTTAGTTATGGTGAGGAGTTCAAGCCCAAGGCCCCGCCATTGATTTATCGTTCTATGTATTGGCAATAAGAATAGATGCATATGGTTCTTGTGCTAGTCGTGCACAATGTAAATTCGGACATCATGTAAATGTGCAATTTTAATGAAAACCCCACAACCAGCTATGCAATGCAACAAAGAGATGGGGCATGATCTTACAAGGAATAGGGAGGAAAAATAACCAAACCCTTGATCCAATGGAGTCAGTCTATGTGTCAATGAGAAAACCCATGAAATCCCAACTACCCATTTTGGCTTATGCCCCAATCATTAAATTCTTCCAAGAGTTGGTTGAGGCAGTTAATACCTTGGGAATGATGAGGTATGGTAGACAATTTCGGGTATGGGCAAGCCATCAATCTAGGAATTCAAATTTTTGCTTGCAAGGCAAGAAATCACTCATGTTTTTCCTTCCCAAGCCATTCTGAACCACGACCTTTCCTCACTCATGCAACCCAGGGCGAACTGGGGTTTTTCCTTCATGTTTTCACCATTTCTTTGCATTCTCCCATGCCTGGGAACTCGTTTTTGGTTAGCATAGTGGCTGGGAGAAGAGAACCATGATTTTCTAGGGTTATAGAGGCCATTTTCTGCCCATGAAATGCCCATGGACGTTATTCTGAAAATGATTATGCTCCTGGGGTTGTTTTCCCATTTTCCAATTTTCGTTTTGGGCTTTCCCACGTTTTTCTGAACTGGTTGAAATCCCATCGTTGGGCATCCTATTGCAAAAACGCCCAACACTTGCATTTTTGGCTGTTATGTCCCTCCCTGTTTAGTTTGAACCTGTGAGCAGGAGATTTAGGAGTGGAAGAAAAAATATTTGGCTTGATGAGCCCAATGAAGTATCCATAGCTCAATGGTTGAGCCACTAGCCTAGTAATTCACCTCTGTCCATCTCTTAGCAGCCTGAGAAACCCAACTGTTGATTGGCTTGGATGATTCTAGTGTATCTTTGGCTATGTGAAAGCATGCTTTACCCTTTTCGTTGTGGAGATCATGCCCATCTCGGGGGTGGCAGTGGTGCTGAGAGATTGAGAAGCACATTGGCCTACGGTTGGGTGGAATGTTGCAGAAGCGTAGCTGGTTTGTCAAGGACTACATGGTTTAAGATAAGTATTCTCATTTGTTAATTTGATATTGCTTAATTGATGAATGACATGAAGATCTAGAATATATGATGGATGTGTAATGGAATTAAATTCTGCTGTGTTTTCAAATGTTTATGCATTTGCATATCTCCATCTACAATTTATATGAATGCTTATTTGATTAAGTATGGGACTAGATGTCCAGTATTATTGTTAGCGTTCTCTCCATAGCCTTGTAGGATAGGAGGGACATTACATTCCGTTGGCCAAATCCGCTGAGGATTCGGGTCCTTTCCTTCATTAACTTTTGCAGAACAACTATTTTTGCGTTAAATGTTCAACCGGTCGTCAACAAAATCACTATATAATGGCTAGTTTTCCGACCGACATTGTAACCACTAGTTTCTTGAAGTGTTGCATCAAACTGCGTGGTGGCTTGTCACTATCCCGACGCGGTTACTTCATGGTGTCGTGCTTCTTTCTTCTGAACTTTGTCTCTTTCTCGGTCTATTTGAACTTCAAAGCTACATTTTGAGCTTCACAGCTACGCACTTTTTATATTCTTTTCATTTTTTTTCTTTTATTTCATGCGCAGCTTCACTTCTCGACTAGTGCTACGCGGTACATGCATTCTTTTCATCAAACTTCGCGTATCAGACCAAAACTATGTACAGAATATTTTGAATTTCTAGTGCCCAATTACCACTGTACTTGACACTTAGAAATTTCCTTCTTTTTTGCTCATTGAGGGTTCTGCGAAGTAGGACTATCCATGTAGGGTTTTAGTCTACTCGTTAACCAAAACTAGTAAGTTGTCTCTGGCTAACGTGGATAACTAAGTTGCGCCACCGTTAGTAACATGCACAACAGTATATGTTGCAAGCCAATGCATTTTAAATTTGCCAGGAAATTTCATAAACTTACTATCATACAGGAGGACTAGGTCACCTACCTGAAAGGACTTGTTCTTCATATGGTGATCATGCCATGCTTTTTCTCTGTCTTTCTGCACTTGCTGGTGAAATCCTACAATGAAGCAATCTTCCTCCAATCCAACCAAGTGTAGAAGCCTTTCTTCTATTGTTTGTTCATCCTCAATGCCTGTGAATGTAAAAATCCTTAAGCTTGGTACATATACTCCATTAGCATCACAACTTCCTATCCATAGGTCAATCTAAGAGGTTTATGGCCTGTCAACTTCTTGCAAGTTGTTCTGTATGCGCATAACACAGCTGGAATGCGCAGATCCCAATCATCTCTATTTACGTTGCATACCTTTGTCAACGCATTCTCCAGTACATTGTTGAAAGCTTCAACAGTTCCATTAGACTGAGGATGGTACGGTGTACTCCTATGATGATAGATTGGGAACTCTTCAGTAAGGGCTTCAATAGTTATGTTCAAAAAGTGAGTCCCTTTGATCCGTATCGTGTCCAGGAAGCATGAGGGGAACAACAGTTTGACTGAATGAGTCGGCTCTGTTATGGTGGAAGCTTAATAAACAGAAAGAGAAAAACGCAATACACAAGTACACACAGACAATATGCAGGAATGTGAACTGTTCTAGATTAATAAAGATGAAGATCCGATAAAATATGATTAGATCCAATTAGATGTATATTACAATAGTATAATGCTTATAAAGAAATTTGAGACGCTTGGGTGCATGCCCGTTATGTTCAATTACAAAGAAGAAGTTAGAGCAGTTCAACTGTTCAACCATTACAGTCGACTGGAAGACAGAAAGACAGTCTGTCGAGGTTCGACAGTCGTTCGTCACATGTCGATGTTGTATGTCGATGTCGCGAACTGTCAAGTCGCTGAACATGTTGAAGGTGCGAAGTTGTCAAAGTCTTGTTACATCAAAATAGTGTCGAAGTTATATCAACTGTGAAGACTAGTCAAGAATGTGTCAGAGTTAGAATCCGACAACAATGCCAACTGCGATGTGGATCAGACCTCCTTCCTTAAGAAACAATGGACCCCATTGTTTGCTCTTGAAGGTGAGAAAAATTATCAAACAAATCAGCAGTAGAGTACCACTTTCCTTGAGATGGAATCTGGCTAGCTTTGGCAACCTGATACAAGGGAATTGTGTTTGTCCTCGTAAGTCATACCCGTCGTCCCACAATGGTGTCGCAATTAAGAGGCTCCTGAATATCTTGATTGATGTCTGCGGGATCTGCTGTTGAGAAATAATTCTATTCCGACAAAGGTGCATGGTATGGTCGAATTAAATACACATTAAAGACTGGATGCAGACCCAGGAAAGCAGGAATGTCCAGCTGGAAAGCATTCTCACCAATCTGTCGAAGAATACTGTAAGGACCATATCATAAAGGTCTTAACTTCTTGAAAGGACCTCTAAAGCACTCCTTGTTAAGATGTAGCCAGACCTTATCCCCAATGTGAAATGTATGAGGAATGTGATGCTTGTTGTGTCGGGCCTTAGCTTTCTCGTTTGCTCTATGCAACATATCCTGTGCTTGTCACTGAATGTCGCAAATCTATTCTCGAAACTTGACTGCTTTATCAACTTCTCGCTGACTACGATCAGTGTCGAAGTTTGGTTGTGTCGAGGAGCTGATCAAGTTGATAGGCGTTGAGGGTTGAAATCTGTAACAAACTTCAAAGGGACTCTTTCCTGTAGAGTTGTGCTGAGCACGATTGTAGCTGTGCTTAATGTATGGAAGACTATCATCCCATGTGCGTCAATGCTGGTGATTGTACATGTGAAGCAGTTGTACTACCAAGTGATTCACAACTTCCGTCTGTCCATCGGTCTGAGGGTGGAAATTTGTCTACAATGAGAGTCATGTGTCGAGCTGTTTCCAAAGAGTCTTCCAAAATATGCCGACGAATCTGGCATCTCTGTCGGAAATGATGGTTGTGGGAAAACCAAAGTGTTTCCAAACATGTGTAAAGAAGAGCTAAGTAGTCTGCTACGTTGTCGTGGTCTTCTTACATGGTATGAGAATGGCCATCTTGGAGAATCGGTTGACTACTACTAATATCGCGTCATGCTGATGTTTGGTAGTAGGATAACCCGTCAAGCAGTCCATAGAAATAGATTCCCATGGTCAACTAGGAACTGGCAGAGGTGTGTACAATCCCTATCCTCGATTAGGTGGCTTAGCAATGGCACAGACCACACATGATCGAATGTACTTGTTGACGTCAGATTTAAGTGTAGGCCAAAAGAAATACTTCTATAGAATAGCAAGTGTCTTTGCTACTCCAAAGTGTCCTATGGTCTTGCTGTAGTGTGCGTCCCAAATGAGCTGCTGTCGTTGCTCACTGATCGGTACACAAAGTTGTCCAAGCTTGTATAGCAAGCTATCTTTTAGGAAGTATTCGAAGTCTGAGGTCAGTGACTTGTTAGTCTGTAATTGGAGACAAACTGCTGAGAAGTCATTGTCGTCCTCGTACAAAAGTTGCCAAGTAGTCGTGTCATAACCCTACATACTCATCGCTGTCAAGAGGAGAGTAATGGGTGGTCGACTGAGGAAATATGCAACGCCGTTAGCCTTGCCTTTTTGATACTTAATCACCAACTGAAATTGTTGTAGGTAATTAATCCACTTGAGTTGTCGGTTTGTTTGCAACTTTGATAGTGTCGGAGTGAACTGTAGAGGCTTGTGATCTGTAAGAATGACCATTTCCTTTCCAAGGATGTAATGCCTCCATTGCTTGAGAGATTGCACAATGGCATACAGTTCTTTTTCATACGTCGAGTATCTTTTAACTGTGTCGTTAAAAGTCTCGGAATGAAAAGTGACTAGGTGACTAGACTGAGTGATCACTGCACCCAGGGCATAGTCCGATGTGTCTGTATCAATCTCAAAGGGATGATGTAAATCAGGTAACACAAGTACTGTTGCAGTGCAGAGCCTGTGTTTGAGCTGTTCAAAAGCTGCTTAATGAGTTTCTATCCATTGAAAGACAGTTTTTCTGTTCCCTTTCGTCAACTGATTCAAGGGCCAGGCTATGTGACTGAAGCCAAGTATGAATCGTCGATAGAAATTCACCAAACCAAGAAAACTTCTTAGTTCTTGAATGCTTCTAGGAATGGGCCAATCTTTGAGGATCCGTACTTTGTCTCGATCGACGTGAATGCCTGCAGAGTCAATTACATACCCCAAATATTTGATGCTGGTCATCGCAAAAGAGCACTTGTCCATGTTCAAATAGAGCCGATGTTGCTGGAGAGTGTCGAGGACTTGTCGAAGATGTCCGACATATTCTTCCCATGATCGACTGAAAATCAATATGTCATCAAGATAGACAATAACCCATTTGCCGATGAAAGGTCGGAGAAGGTTATCCATATGTCGCATGAAGGTCGCAAGTGCGTTGGTTAAGCCGAAAGGCATGACTAACCATTCAAACAATCCTTCCTTGGTCTTGAAAGAATTTTTCCACACATCTGAGGGCTCGATTGGAATATGATGATATCCCGACTTGAGGTCAAGTTTAGTAAAGACTTTAGCACCTTTCAAACAGTCAATAAGCTCATCTATCCGCGGTAGAGGGTACCGATTCTTCACTGATATTTTGTTCAGAGCTCTGTAGTCAATGCACATGCACCAAGTCCCGTCTTTCTTTGGAACTAGGACGACTGGACTTCCACAAGGAGAGGAGATGGGTCGGATATGACCTTTGTTGATTAATTCTTGTATTTGTCTGCAAATCTCTTCATTTTCGAGAATGGATCTTCTGTAAACAGATGCGTTAGGCAAAGAAGAACCAGGAACAAGTTCAATGGAGTGTTTTACCTGGCAATGTTGAGGTACTCCATCTGGAGCTTGAAAGAGGTTCTGGTACTCATCGAGAATATGATCAACTTGCTGCTTCTGTTGAGAGCTGCATTGGTCAGTAACTCGACTCGTTGCTGTAGTCTTCTTAGAATGTTGCGGATTGATCATGATTAACGCAAATTTCTGAGCGTGATTGATGAGCTTCTTTTTCTGTTTGGTAGATATCAGTGCAACCGTTGATGTAGGTTGACGCTCTAGTATGTTGAACCATCGATTTTGGATTCTGACAATCACCTTCTGAGGCCATGACTGATAACTTCCATGTCTATCCTAGAGGTAAGGTTTCCCAAACAGGGCATCGGCCATAGAGAGTGGTGCCACGTCACAAAGTACTTCATCTTCAAAAGGTTTTATGAAATAGGCGAGTTTGCATTGTCGAGTGATCTGTAGTTTTTGTCCATCCTTCATCCAACTGATGTTGTAAGGTTGAGGATGTGGAGTGGTGACAAGACTTAATTTCTTCACCATTTCTTCATAAACGAAGCTCTTGGATCCCATTGTCCACAATCAGATGCAATGGGTTTCTCTGGACCCATATCCGTGTATGGAATAGGTGATCTCATTCCTCCTCGTCGATAATAGTCGAGGCTGCTTGAGTTGTCGAGGTCAAAAGGGTCGTCACGTCTGGATCAGATTCTTCCACTGTCTTATTGAACGCGTCGGAGGTCGACACTTTCGCCAAAAATGTCTTCTGAGCTTTGCATTCAGACGTATCATGCCAAGATTAGTGGTGGTAATTACACCATTTTCCAGTCGACGATTGTTTGCTATGTTCCTTTTTATGAAAAGGCTTCTTACTGTCGTGAGGCTTTGGTGGTGTCGGCTGAGAAGATCTCGACTTGTCGTGGTCAGCGGGTGTCCTTTTATCAGGTGGTCTTCCTGATGTCGGATTTGTTGCGAAATGTGCTTTTCCTTTCTGCTTGGTTTCCAGTTTGCTAGCGTAGTGGAAAGCATCTGCAAGCGTATTGATAGTCAAAAATTCCATCTCCTGCTGGATGTACTAAGACAATCCACTGGTATATTTCAGAACAAGCAATTTCTCTTCCTCTTGGATGCCAAGTCTTGCCATGAGTTGGTAGAACTCGTCAATGTAACTCTGTACTGGTTGGTATTTCCATTGCCTTAGCTGCTGCCACTTCTTATACTACTGCTCGAGGTATTTCGGCAGGTAAAATTCCTTCTGGATGTGTTCGAGGAATTTATCCCATGTGTCAATGGGGTCTCCATTTTTCTCCATCTTTGTCGAGAGGTTCTCCCACCAGCAGTGGATAGAGGTTGACATTTTTAAGGATGCAATAGTGACTTTTTCAGCTTCGGAGAGTTGATTTACGACGTAATAGGATTCCAATTGTTTCACCCAATTATCGACGGATTCTGCGTCAATCTTTCCTTCAAGATTCGGTATATCGAGATTCATTTGTACTTTGAAGGGGATGATTTTATCGGAGTGAGTTTTCGTTGAGGATCCTCTGAATGTCGAGGCGAATCGCAAGAGAATCTCATTGAACTGGGCAAACATTTCAGTTCATTATCGAGCCAGAGCTTGCTCAATAAGCTGTGCTGTCTTGTTGGCTGCATGTCTATCATCTGTTTCTTCTATCATATCTAGAGATCGCGTTTGCTTGGATTACTGAGATTGCAAGCGAGTTTGAACCAACATAAGTTAGGTAAATTCGAAAGAACTGTATAGGCAGAACTTAAGCAAGAAAACTGAGTAAGCTCTAATACCAATGATCCGCATTGTGTCCAGGAAGCATGAGGGGACAATAGTTCGATTGAATAAGTCGGCTCTGTTATGGCGGAAGCTTAATAAATAGAAAGAGCAAAATGCAATACACAAGTACACACAGACAATATGTAGGAATGTGAACTATTCTAGATTAATCAAGATGAAGATCCGATAAAATCCGATTAGCTCCAATTAGATGTATATTACACTAGTTTACATGCTTATAAAGAAATTAGAGATGCTTGGGTGCCTTCCCGTTACGTTCAGTTACAAAGAAGAAGTTAGAGCAGTTCAGCTGTTCAACCGTTACAGTCGACTGGAAGATAGAAAGACAGTCTGTCAAGGTTCGACAGTCGTTGGTCACATGTCGATGTTGTATGTCGATGTTGCGAACTGTGAGGTCGCTGAACATGTCGAAGGTGCGAAGTTGTTGAAGTCTTGTTGCATCAAAAACTTGTCGAAGTTGTATCAACTGCGAAGACTAGTCAAGAATGTGTTGGAGTTAGCATCTGACAACAATGCCAACTGTGATGTGGATCACCCTTGATCACTCATTAAAATCTTTGGGCATCCAAATGTGGTAAGGATGTTCTCAAAAATGAATTGCGCGGCAATGGCTACGCTATAGTCCTACACCGGTTTAGCTTCTTCCCATATGGTGAGGTAATCAATCGTAGTGATAATATATCTCGCACCAGTCCTCTTTCCTGGTGGGTTAATAGGTCCAACAAAATCAATATCCCATTTGTCAAATGCCTGTAGTGTCAATTGTGGTTTCAACGACATTTCATCTCCTGTCCTGTCCTCTGACAGACATTGCAACTCTAGAAATGTTCCTTTGAATCTTTATGGATTGTAGGCAACCATAAACCTGCTCTTAATATTTTCTGCGCAGTAGCTCTTTCTGCGTAGTGACCTCCATATACACCTGAATGTGCATCAGCCAATACAAATGGATTCTCATGCTCCAACATGCATCTGCGTAGCACTTCATCCGGTACCAACTTGTATAGTTGTCCTGCTATGATAGTGAAGTCTGCTTCTCTGACTATCGACTACTTCTTATGTTGCATAGTGAACTCTGTAGGTGCCAATCCTTTAGTCAAAAAGTCTATAATATCCTTGTAATAATCATTGGCGACCTGTATAACAAAAAACTGCGCGTCAAGCAAATTGTCTTCTAGGTTTGTGGGTTCTTCGCCTGACTCAATCCTTGAGAGATGATCAGGTCCTAGGTTCAATCTTCCTGTCTTAACAATGATCTCAAAGTCATACTCCTGAAAGAGTAACAACCATATGTAAATTCTTCCCCCTAACACTGGTTTATTGACCAGATACTTCAAAGCAGAATGGTTAGTAAACATTGAGAATTGCACACCCAACAAATAGTGCTTGAATTTCTGCAGTGTGTAGACCATAGCTAAGCCATCTCTTTCTGTCATGGTGTAGTTCTTTTCAGTTGATGAGAGCTTCCTGCTCGAAAAGGCAATGCCTCCCTCACCTGGCTGTTCTAGCACCACACCAAGTGCAATGGCCGATGCATCAACATGTACATGGAATTGCTTCTCCAAATCCAGAAAGACGAGAATAGGCATAGTTACCATTTTTTGCTTTAGTGTGTCTAGGCCTTGCTCACATTCTGTGTTCCGTATGAACTGTGCTTATTTCTTCAACATCTTCTCCATTCACGCCGGTTATCTGCGCATAACCATTGATAAACTTTATGTAATATCTAGTATCTCCCAACATGGTGCGCAGTTGTTTCACTGAATTTGGTGCTGGTAGGTTCACAATAACTGCGATCTTTGCAGGATCAACCATCAAACCCTATTTAGAGACAATGTGTCCCATCAAAATTCCACAGCGCACACAAAAGATACATTTATTCAAATTCAAAGAAATCTGATGTTGTCTACATTTTGCTAACATCATTCTTAGATTCTCATAGTGGTTCTTCAGTAAACCAAAGACAGTCCAATCATCAAAGTATACCTCTAAGAACTTATGGATAAAGTCCTTGAATGCATCCACTACAACTATGGAAAATATAGTTGGTGCATTCTTCAAACCAAATGGCATCACTAAATATTGATATGAGCCCCATTCAGTAGCAAATGTTGTCTTATGCCTGTCTACTTCATCAATCCTGATCTGATGATAACCAGAAAATCCATCAGTAAAAGAATAGGCCTCATTTCCTCCAACATTATCTAGTACTTCATCTGTAAACGGAGTAGGAAATGGGTCATGTAGGGAAGCATCATTCATCTTCCTCAGATCTACGTAGATCCTAATTTCTCCTTTGGTTTTCTTGTCCTGGATAACCATAAGGCTTATCCACTCTAATTCTTCGACTGGCTCGATGATTCCCGCATCAAGCATCTTATAAATTTCTGCCTTAACTCTTTCTTTATATCTGGGATTCAGTCTATAAGGCCTCTACTTATTGGGATTCATGCCTGGATTGAGAGGTATCTTCATGACCCCAAGTCACCCAGAATTCCTTTCATTTCGGAAAAATTTGTCAAAAATAAATCCTGATACTCATGTAGAAGGTCTGTGATCTACCCGACTATTTCATCATCCTATTAGTCTCCAATGGATGCGAACTTCGGCTCTTCGCTTGTGCCAATGTTAACTTTTTTCATCTTGACAAGGCTGGTGATATTTGGAATTTCTAGTGGCGGTTCCTCTACATCGTGCGCTCCCTCTGGTTCAGGTATATTAATGTTTCACGGATCCTCCTCATCACTCTCCTCTACATCTTCTTCTTCTTCAACAAGGTTATAAGATTCCAGGGCATGTTCTATCATTCTTTACCATTCTGGCTGTAGGTTCATAGGTACTTTTACATCTTGAATTATCCTATGTTGATTGCCTCTAATGCCTCATTTGTACTTGGGAATTCTTCTTTCAATCTCTTTTATTTGATGATCTACAGAGCCTCATTTATGCTTGGAGACTCATCTTCAAAGCTGAAGGTTCTCTGAAAGTTCGTAGTCAAGACAAACCACTCTATGGGGCCTCTACGAAGTTCGACGTCTGTGTACCAATTCTTTGGAATCTGGTACAATGTGTGCACAAATAGATGAACTTATTATGTCTGTGGCCTCTTTACCCATGCTTCTAAACAAATATCTATGTGATTCCTTGGACTTGTCTGTCCATTATACTTTACCATGGTCAGTGTAGCGTTCTCCATGAATCCGATTTGCATCATATGCCTGCATTGTTCCCATGTGGTCAAAGTTTTCTTATGCACGGCCCACCATCTGGAAGGTGTAGCATGCAGTGCTGCGTCCAATGCTGGTATGTGATGTTCAACTGCAATTGATACAATATATTCTTGAAAAAAGGTGTAGACGTTAGTTGAACCATCATAAGTGGGGATTGGACTCACCTTCGTTCCAATATAGTGCAGTGACTTTGTGATCTTCGCGCATCTTCTTGCTGACACTTAATGCATTCTGCTTTTCCAATTCTCCAGTCCTGCGTCGGAGTCTGATATGCAATAATTGTCGCATCGCCAACTAAGTGCTCCATCCACCATAGGATTAATGTAATCGTCCTAATTTGCAGTCATCTTATAGATGCGATCAATGTCCTGTGCTCTGGACTCTTCCTGAATCAGTTCACCATGTCTTTCTCCTTGCAAAGGGTCCAATGGCATGATGACCCTAATATCCTGCCATTCAAATATCATCTTCTTGGTCTTCAGGTTGATGATCACGAGGTTATCCATTGCCCAGTATATACCCTATAGTGTTGGATATGACTAACTATCATCCACAATTTCAATAACCTCGAAGTCTGCTTGACTTCATACTCCATCGATGTGAACAATAATATTGGCTAACCTTTCAAAAGCTATGAGTTTCTGTTGGTTGTCCAATCTTAACTGTATGGGTGACCATGAAAACTTTGGTTTCCGCATCTCTTCCCATGTCTGCTTAGTCAATACATTTACTTCGGATCCTAAATAAAGGATAATCTCATCCATCTCATAATATCCAATCTGTGCGCTTAGCCTCATTTCTCGGCGTATTCTTTTATGGCTCTTTATCTGATGAATTGCACTCTGGTAGTATTCTTGGAATTGCATGGTTCATATTGGTTGAGTAAATTCTGCAATTCTACTAAAGCATCTTCATGCAGCTTCGTAGGAACTGCGCAATAGAAATACATGAGTCTGTTGCGGTGCTTGTTTGGTCATATGTTACTGGCATATACTGCATATGTGGTGTTTCACTGCACAATGGGATTCTTGGTTCTGGTTCTTTGAATGTCTCCCTTGCTTCTGTGAAGACCTTCTTATTTCTAGCCAGATTGAATTTAGGCACTTTCCCTGTTGCTTTTCTGATCTAGACCCCTTCAGCAGGAGTCTACTTAGCTTGGAAATTCCCAGAAGTCTAAGCTTCTGGTTCTTTATCTCCTCCTGTGGAAATACCACTTCACGTCACAGCATGAACATTTGGATCCCTAGTCCTTTTCTCTGCTGTGATCATTTGGATATTCGGGTTAGGTGCTTCTTGCTTTCTCTTTTGCATTTCTACTACTAGAACTGGACATGCCTCAATGAGATTGTCAAAATATTTGCAGTAACTATAGGTAGTACAAGCATTGGTACAATCTCTAGACAAGTGACCTGGCTGGCCATAGTTATAACAAATCATCTGGACTCTTCCTCTTCCTTGTCCTAGGCCAGTATTTCTTCCTCTTCCGTGGAAACCTCCACGGCCTCTGTATGTGCCATGATCATACTACGCATTATCCCTATTCTGTGGTGTTTCTTCTTGAACTCTATATACTTCACCATGCATATGCTCTACACAGTTATTTATTTCTATCATGAGCTCATATGCTTTGCAGTTGGAATCATCATGCCCAAATGAATTACAGAAGTTACAATACAAATTCTTAGGTGTTCGCACATACTTTTGGATTAAGTAACAATCTTCTAGGCAGTGTCCTCTAGTTCTACAGATTCACACCATGGCCCTTGGTTCTGATTTAGTGGATTTGGTGCTCCACTATCAAGGTAGTCTTGAAAGAGGGGACAATGCTCCTTGGTGTGTCCCTCTCCTTTACATCCTTTACACCAAGCTTCCGCTCTAGTTTCTTTTCCTTTTTTAATGTCCTATAACTGTAATTTTAGCATTTCCAATTGATTATGGATTCGGGCCATGCTTTGAATGGTCTCTCCTATTGGAGAAGCTTCTAATTTCATCGCAATCTCCAGGGATTCTTCCTACGAAGCCACCTTCTACTACATCAATGACAGTCTGATATGTGGCAACAACGAGGCTATAAACCACTCTTGGTGTTGTTGCGATGCTATGTCAAAACTAACTTGGTCTATCAATGTCTTAAACTTCTGGTCAAGTTCCCAGACCGTTTCATTAGGTTTCTGCTTAATCTCTTTTAGCTTCGTTATACATTGAGATTCAGACTTTGGCTTCTTGAACTCTCTTAATAGCGCGTCCTTGATATCTGCTAGATTCCTATTCTATCCAACAGAATATTTCATAAACCCGTTTAATGCTCTATCTTTGAGAGTAGTGATGAGCGGAGCTTGCTTAACAACGTCATCATTGATCTGCTTAATGTTCCACACGGCTTCAAAAAGAAACCAGTGCTGCTCAAGGTCTTCTAGACCCTTTCCTTTAAATATCGGCAGTTTTATGTCGTCGATCATTCTTCTTCTAGGTGGTGGAGGATTCGACACAGTATTCTGTGTGGTGTTAGGGATGGTACTGCGTGGAATGTTCTAAGTGCTCCCTCCCATGGTGTTACTAGTATTGATGGTTTGAGGATTGGAAATATTAACAATTGGAGGATTCTGAACTGGAGGATTATATGAAATAGGATGCGCAATATTAACAAATGGTGGATTCTGCAGTGTTGGAGGATGATAGGTAGTTGATGGAGGTGTTGTCTGGCTATTAGTCTTATCTTGTAACTTAGTATCTATGCGGATTCCATGTTCACTAGGGTTCTTTTGAGTGGTATACTTATATCCAGGGTAATTTTGGGGTGAAAGTTCTCCAATTGGCTATTTTTTGGGCTATTTTCAAAAAATAAATTCATTATTTGGTCATTTTTAGTCTCTAATATCGCCTATTGTTACAACATTATTACACCTATGTACATTAATCATTTATTAATTGATGGTTAATTAGTACCAAACAACTTAATAATTGCATCCCCAAGTTGGTTAGTGAGTAAATGGTTATTTAGCTTGAACCAGTTGGTAATGTGGACAAAACTGAGCACTGTGCCAAGTCAAACTAGCTATTGGGTGCACCCTCCCAGTCATTTATTGCTTCATGCATGCCTAGGGTTCTCTTGCTCCTTGTTTTGTGGGATTCTCTTTGACAAAGGGCGCACATGCTTAGAATGTGGACAAACTTGCCTCCTTTGCCCATTTTTAGCCAATTCTAGCCGCCTAACCTCTAACCAACTAGATTCTCCACATGTGTGAGGTCACATGGGCCTGTCCATTCATTCCCAGCATTCACATAGAAGTTTTGAACCAGTTTGGGATGGTTTGGGATATTTTGGTCAACCTAGGGGGGTTTGAGCTATTTCTAAGCTAGATCAGTGTGAACACTCCAGATGGATTCAAATTGTTCCAGATTTGTATAAAAGGATGTTCTTAACCTATTTTGAGGTTGGACTGTTAATAATATTTACATTATTCACCCATTTCATGTGTTATTGTTCTTCATTTTACAGATTTATGCTCATTCTTGTAAATGTGTTGTAATCTTTTCACTAGTGAGGAATCCATAGTAGCTAGGTTCTACTGTGATTCAGATTTTACATGGTATCAGAGCTCTTGGAGCTACCATTCAAACAGGAAGACTGTTTTAGTGGCTTGCCAGAAGCAGTGGAGAAACCACATAATTCCTGAGGCCATTGCATTGAGTCCATTGGAGAAATCTAGTGACTCCTCTCAGGTGTGATGCTCTCCCAAATGCACCCACTATCAAACAAGGTTCGAATCTGTTAGTGTAGATCCCTCCTGAGTGATTTGAGAGTTTTTTGTTGGTATTGAAGATCAACATTATCAGCAAGTGCGTGAGCAACAGAGAAGAATGGAGCCATCTCACCCAAATGTGCTTACTCCCTTCAACTATTTCGATTGGAAGGAAGAAATGGTGATTTTGCTGAGATCTAAGGGTCTCGATAGAATTACGATGGGCTCTAAGGTGGAGCCAAACTCAGCTATGGAGAAATCCATGTTTTTTAACAGAATGGATGAGGTATTTGGCCTCCTTTGTCTCAACATTTCAAGAGACCTCCTATTTCATGTAGAAATTCTAGCTTCTCCAAATGAAGTTTGGCTCAAGCTTGAGACCTTGTTTGGAAAGACTAATGAGATGAGAGGCCACCAGCTCGAAAATGAGCTTGTCTCACTGAGCCCAGGGAATATTGATTCCATCCAGGACTTCTTCACCAAGTTCAATAGCTTGGTCTTGCAGATCAGACAATGTGGCATAGAGAAGAAAGAAGAATAGTTGGTGTTGTCCATTCTCTCCAAACTGGGTTTTGAATACTCAGTTTTTGTGTCTTCCTTCAACTCCACAAGGATCACAGTTAGTGGTTGGAAGATGCCACCTTTGGCTGAATTCATGGAGATGCTAACTCAAGAGCAGTACAAGCTGGTCTTGATGGGCACCATCAAGCAAAAGGACCAAGTTTCTGCAGTTGGAGATTCAAAAAATGGAAGAAGCAAGCAAAAACCCAAGGGGCCGAAACCTCAAGAGAAGAAGAAGAAGGATGAGAGGCCCAAATCCTCTGAGGGGGTTTTGAATCCTGTCAAGAACAAGGGAAAGAAGGCTGAGAAGACAAAATGCAGCTACTATCAAAAGGGGTTTTCACCCAGAGAGTTCATGCATGAAGCAAACCATAGACATGATGACCCATCTCCTGCAAAAAAACAATATTCCTCTTCCTGAAAGTTCCAAGAAGAAGGAGAGCATTTCCGAAGACAAGGAGAGCTGCCATGCTTTGGTGGCTTGTACATCTCAATCACCCTTGTTCATCATTTATTCAGGTGCCTCAAGGCACATGGCTTCTTCAAGAGATTCATTTTCTGAACTTGCACCCTACAGTGGTCTCTCCATTTGCGTGGGAGATGACTCAGAAATCCTTGCTCATGGCATTGGGAAAATCTCTATGGAGAATGGGTTCTTCTCTAATGTGCTGTATGTACCAAATATTGCAGCAAAATTGCTCTTTGTTTATGAAATGACACATACTGGAGCAGCAAAGAAAGTTGTCTTCACTCAGAATGATGTGGAGATATCAGAAATTTCCACCGAAAAAAATTGTTGCCATGGGTGTTGCAGACCATGATATGAAGATGTACAAGTTCTTCCACTTTCTCGAGTTCTCTTCACCAAGTGTACTTCTGTCACATGGAAATGAGACCAGCAAGCTATGTCATCAAAGGTATGGTCACCTAAACTACATATATCTTCAAGCTTTGAGCAAAGAAGAGATGGTAGAAGGGCTGCCACAAATCAGTTTTTCCAATGGAACATGCAAGGGTTGCATGGTTGGGAATCATTTTGAAAAGAAGTATGACAAAGGGAAGGAAAGGAGGGTTGATTAGCCACCTGGGATAGTGCATTCTGATCTGATAGTACCACTCCCCACTCCCTCCTATGGCTGCAACAAATATGTGCTCACCTTCATCAATGACTACTCAAGGTACTATTGGTTATTTTTCCTTAAGCAAAAACCTGAAGTCTTTGAATGTTTCAAAATTTTCAAGAGTATGGTTGAGAACTTCAGTGGGAAGAACATGAAGGTTTTGAGGACTAATAATGGCAAGGAGTATGTCAATAAAAATATGAAGCAGCTCTGTTAAGAGCATGACATTCAGATGCAACACTCAGTTCCCTACACACCACAACAAAATGGTGTTGCAGAGCGCAAAAATAGAGCAGTGAAAGAGATGGCAACTTGCATGATGCAAGAAATGGATTTGTCTCCTAAATTGTGGGCTGAAGCTATTAATTGTGCAGCATATGTTTAGAATAGAGCACCACACAAAGCATTGCTATGAATTACTCCATTTGAAGCATGGATGGGCCACAAACCCAATGTTTCACATTTCAGAATTTTTGGCTCAAGGGCTTGGGCCAGAATTCCACTGGAGAAGAGGAAGGCCTTGCAGCTCCAAAGAAAGGAGTCAATTATGGTTGGGTATTTTGAGGATTCCAAGGGCTACAATCTCTTTGATCCATCCACTCTTAAAACTTTCATCGAAAGAAGTGTCCAATTCGAAGAAGAAGAGTTTTTACAAGCTAGTGAACAAGGTGATGGGGAATGCACATATCCTCTTCTTGATGATGTTGTAAGTAGTGATTATTCTTCTGATATTTCTGATTATGATATTGCTGAAGATGATGTTGATATGTATTCTGATCATATCCCTCCCTCAAGTCCCAAATGGGTAGAGAAAACAATTCGAAGTGCCGGAGAGCTTGTGGGTGATCCCCAAGATGATAGGAAAACTAGATCTCAATTTCACAACTCCTTTGCATGTGATAATTATGATCTGAGTGAGGTATGCTATTTGATGGTTGGATCCAATCCAAAGTCATATTCAGAAGCATGTACAGACCCAATGTGTCAATCATCCATGCAAGAAGAGATGAACTCACTCCATGAGAACAAAACATGGGATTTGGTCCCTCTTCCTCCCAAGAGGAAACTAGTGCAATGCAAATGGGTTTATAGAACCAAAGTTGGATTTGATGGATCTGATATAAAGTATAAGGCTAGGTTGGTGGCTAAGGGTTACTCTCAGGTCCAAGGAGTGGACTATACAGAGACATTTGCATCGGTGGCAAAGATGGACTTCGTAAGACTAGTTTTGGCCATTGGGGCTTTCAAGCGATGGGAGGTTCATCACATGGATGTAAAAAGTGCCTTTATTCATGGGGATATCAATGAGGAGATATATATGCAGCAGCCTGAAGGTTTTATTTCTGATCATACACTTGTTTGCAGGTTGAATAAGTCACTCTATGGGCTCAAGCAAGCTCCTAGAGCATGGTATGAAAAAATGGACAATTTTCTGCTCTCTTTGGGGTTTGAGAGGTGTAAGTCTGATCCAAATGTTTATATGCAGCATGTTAGTGATCTGATATTGATTATTGTACTGTATGTTGATGATATTTTGATCACTGGTAGCTGCACCAAGGAAATTGACTTAGTTAAGAGAGCATTGCACAGTGCATTCTCCACGACCGATCTAGGATTGCTAAAACAATTTCTGGGTTTGGAGGTAGACCAAACTGTGAATGGGATTTCTATATGTCAGTCAAGGTATGCTTCATATTTGCTGTAGAAATTTAAGATGGCTTAATGTAAGTTTGCAAAATTTCCATTTCTTTCAGGAGTTAAGCTAAATGAGTGGGGTTCTTCTCCACTAGTTGACAGCTCGTTGTATAGGCAGCTTGTTGGAAGCTTGCTATATCATACTCATTCTAGACTAGATTTGTCATATGCAGTTGGGGCTGTTGCTAGGCACATGCAAGAACCTCATGAGATCCATTGGAATGCAGCCAAGAGGATCCTTCATTATGTTCCAGGTACTAAGTCCTTTGGTATCCATTATGCTGCTGGTTCATCCCTTGAACCAGTAGGATTTACTGATTCTAATTGGGCTGGTGATTGTATTGATCGGAAATCAACTTCCGGTTATGTTTTTATGCTTGCACATGGAACTATTTGCTGGTAAAGCAAGAAACAAAATACTATTTCCTTATCTTCAGCTGAGGCCGAGTACAGGGGAGCAGTAAATGCAGCCACACAATGTGTTTGGTTGCAAGGTATTCTTGCAGAGTTCGGGATTGTTTTTGATTCACCCACTATTCTTTGGTGTGATAATCAAAGTACAATCAAGATCTCTACTAATCCATTTCAGAGGCAAAGGACCAAGCACATAGAGATACACATGCATTACATTCAGGGTTTGGTGCATGACCGGACCATAGCATTGCAGTATTGCCCTTCCAGTGAGCAAACTGTTGATATCTTCACCAAGTGTTTTATCAAGAAGACCTTCACCAACCTTAGATCTTTTCTTGGGGTGAGTGATGCATGGTGATGATTGGTATATTCTGACATATGCCACATGTTCATTTTAAAGGGGAGGTTTTATTTCCCATGTGGTTTTCCTCCTTACCTTGGTTACATGGACAAATAAATTTTTATGATGTAAAAGGTGACTTGAGCCTAGTTGCCAAGGCCTGATTTTTTATATTTCACTAAGTCTATCTTAAGGGGGGGTGTTAGAACATTATTACACCTATGTACATTAATAATTTATTAATTGATGGTTAATTAGTACCAAACAGCTTAATAATTACATCCCCAAGTTGGTTAGTGAGTAAATGGTCATTTAGCTTGAACCAGTTGGCAATGTGGACAAAACTGAGCATTGTGCCAAGTCAAACTAGCTATTGGGTGTACCCTCCCAGTCATTTATTGCTTCTTGCATGCCTAGGGCACTCTTGCTCCTTGTTTTGTGGGATTCTCTTTGACCAAGGACGCACATGCTCAGAATATGGACAAACTTGCCTCCTTTGCCCATTTTTAACCAATTCTAGCTGCCTAACCTCTAACCAACCAGATTCTCCACATGTGTGAGGTAACATGGGCCTGTCCAGTCATTCCCAGCATTCACATAATAGTTTCGAACCAGTTTGGGATGGTTTGGGATATTTTGGTCAACCTAGGGGGGTTTGAGCTATTTCTAAGCTAGATCAGTGTGAACACTCCAGATGGATTCGAATTGTTCCAGATTTGTATAAAAGGATGTTCTTAACCTATTTTGAGGTTGGACTATTAATAATATTTACATTATTCACCCATTTCATGTGTTATTGTTCTTCATTTTGCAGATTTATGCTCATTCTTGTAAATGTGTTGCAATCTTTTCACTAGTGAGGAATCCATAGTAGCTAGGTTCTGCTATGATTTAGATTTTACACCTATATTTACATAAAATATGTTTTTCTATCATAATATTCGCCAAAAAATACAATTTTCAATAGTAAATTGTATGTTTCATATTTAATATTCTCCTATCTATCTATCTATATATTTTTTCAATCCAAAATAATTGCTTAGAATACTACACTTAAGTATAATATTAGAATCCTAAAAAATACCCTGATTATATCTTTTTCCACTTCTCAAATTGTGTGTATCTTCATCATAATCACTATATGTGTTATCGACCATTACACATTCAAAAAATTCTAGGAATTTTACTGCATTCTTAAAACTCCTTTCTCAGCTAAAAGAATTTTAATGTATAAACTCAAATTGTTTAGGTACTTACCTCTGAAACCTTTGAAAAAATCTGCTTCTGCTACTCTGTAGGACTTCAACATGTCCACAGCGAACTCTGTCATGAAGCCTTGTAGTATGCTGTCAAGCCAATAGTCGACTGCTCGTGCGAGTGGACTATCTACTTATTTAAGACTTTAAATGAGCTCCAGGGTCCACTCAGTAGGTTCTCCTTCTTGGAAATAGTTCTTTCGCTCTTTGAATCTTGATATCCACTAGTGCAAGTGGTTTCCAAAACTTGCCCAGAAAATTTTGTGAATATCCTTCCATAGGTATTTATTTAACCAATCTATGTCGGAGAGATGCAGATGCCTATTCTCTTTTCATGCAAAATCTCTTTATGTCTTGTCTAACTAGTCCCAGATTTATTTTTTCTCAGGATTCCAAGGTTATGTACTCATCACCAGTTCTTATCGCGGCAATGGAACCATTTGTTGGCTGCTTATACTGTTCTTGAGGTTTTCTAGAAAGACCCAGGTTCTGCGCGGTTCAGGGGACCAACAAAACCCCCTTTTCACCGGCCCTTTCAGCAACAGTCTACGAGCATACTGAGGTCTCACTTGAGGCGAAGTTAATGGGGTGGTTGTGGAATCAGGTTTCCACAACCCGGTGATGAGCTCTTTGACAAACTAACGAGCATCACACTCTAGGACTCACGCTATGAACTGGAGACTGCGTGGAGTTCACCTTTTCCGCGGTTAACATTTATACGACAATGCATCCAATATTTGTGTATATCATAATGGTTCTTTGATACTAGGACAGCGCCACTGAGGGCTGCGCTTCCTCTTCAACACTTATGCAACTTGACATAATTTTACCTAGTGTAAGTTATGCATTCAAAAACACCTTAGACTGAACCTTGCAAACTTATACACTATGACAACAATGACATAACTGCGCACTATCAATGTTGCGCTAAGTGTTTACCCGATTAATTTATGCCTTCATCTAATTGTGAAATACTAGTGCATTCGACATTCATTCATATTTACATTCAATACTTAACATATTATTCCCAACATTTATCCTTGGGGCGAATACATATAAAATAAAGAACTCATAAATTCATAAACATGAACCTTAACCATTCACATAAGCAAATACATAGATATAAATGCATACAATCAATCACATAACATAGAATTTAACATGGTTCACCCCCAGGATGGGAGCTACGTCCACAGGAACTATTGTTATATTATTTATGGGAAGGGTACAACAGTTCCATTCTGCACACTCAGTTGCAGACTCTCTTCTCTCTCAATAGGTCTTTGTGCACGCAGTTTGTAGAGCCTTTACAATCTTCTCTCAACAGAGATCACTCTTCTACAATATTCACAATGAGACTAAAGATTCAACCATTTCCCTTACAAAAATTCCCTTTATATAGAGATCGTTCCTGTAGGTCACATCTTTTACAATGCATAGGCAAAAACCCTAAGGTTACAAAATGGTGCAGTTACCCACCGACTCGGCCTGTCACAGTTGACAGCTCCTTCACATGCTTCTGGTTGTTTTGCTATACCACTCATAGCTCGCACGCCCTTCTGAAATTTACAGTCTTCACAAAACAGTTGTACTTGCGTTGTGGCGTGTCTTTTTCCGCCCCACTATCCTGCCTGTCACTGTCGACCTCGTGGCTTCATTGCTAACTGTTTTCGACCACTCTCTTGACAGGTCGCTTTCATCTTCCTTCTCGCTGCTCCATACCCATTCCAGGGATTCAAGGAGTCTCTTACCCAAACAGGTCGCTTTAACAGCTCGATTGTTCCTTACATTCTTTACCCAAAATAGGTTCCCTTCTGGCACTGCGGGGTGCTACTACTTCGCGGAACTGGCACTCAGCTGCGTGGTTCCTACCCTGTTGATACTATGCTGCGCTCAACTTCGCAGCTCCCCAAAGTTGTCTGACCAAAAATTCCTTACTTGGGCCAGGCCCAACATTTTCCATGAGGTTTTGAATGGAGGAGGAGCAAGCTTTAGTGGTGAGAAAGCTAAATCCCTTAGAGCCTGTAAGGATTTTAAAGTGGAAAATGGAACAAAAATTATGGTTTTAGGCTAGGACGTGAATATGGAAAGAGCTAAGGGATTGGTGCAATATGCATTAGTTGGTCGTCTTGAATACAAATCATGGAAACATATCAATGTTGTAAATTGGATTGCTGAGAAGTGGAATCCTCTTCTAGGTTACTCTCTGAAGTTCAGTTTGTTATCAAAGGTTGGTTTTCCTTTCATTTTCTCATGGTTGATGATGCATCAAGGATCTTACAAAGAAATAAGGTTATAGGAAAAGGTTTTCTAGTTCTTGGGCATTGGAACACTGACTTTAACCCTATTAAGGGGCCCATAGTCATGAGACACCTCAGGATGCTCTCAGTAGGGTTTCCCCTACAACTATGGACATGGAATGTTTTGGAGGTGGTTGCAAACAAGGTCGATAAGTTTATCACCTTGGATGATCAATACTTCATTTCGGAAGAGAAGAAAGTGGTTGTTGTTATGGTGGAATTCAATGTAGTTGGAGGGATGATTGTAAAGTTGGAAATTCAATGAGGTAATTTGAATTTTTGTTATAGATTAGATTATCACAAAATTCCTTTTAGGCTCCATTGATGTCATCATACTGGTCACCTTCATCAAAACTGTCTGGGTTTAAGGGGTTATGTTTCCTCGAAGATGGTTATGAAGGAAGATTTGGTCCCTGAAACACTGCCTCTATCAGTATCAAATGATAACCGATGCTTGGAGGGGTCAACATCTAATGTTGGGGATCCATATTTGAATTATCATTCTCAGGATCAGGCCTCTTCGTCACCTTCAAAATAAATTCTTGGTAAGCTTGAGAACCTTTACCCTAATTTCTTTAGTCAATTAACTAAAGAAGAGTTAAACTTCATCAAAGAAGATAAAGAGAAATATTTTTATGCTAAATATGTTAAAGATGTTTTCAAGTTTTATTTATGGGAATCTCTCTATGGAGGATAGAAAAATTTCAAACTGTTTTCATACAAATAGTCATATTTTAGAGGATAAGAGTTTACATGTTCAAGGTGGGGACCGTTTTCCTTTGTTTATCAAAGTTGTTGATTCTATGAATGTTCCTAAGCCTTTGATTCCTAAGGTGGGGATGAATGTTGAGGCTCCCCCACCTATCCCTATTTATACCAAGGAGGGTTTTGTCATTGACTCTATTACAAATGACTGATTGAGTAGGGATACAATATATTTGTCTTTAGACTGTTCTAGGGATGTTAGGTATGTGGATGTGGTTCAGGGTATTCTGGGAAAAATTCAGTTTTCTCTTCAAAATTTCCCCCCTCCTTCAGAGATATAGTGCCAAAGACGTCACTCGCTATCTTCTCAAATAAATCCTCAAATAAATTAGATGATTCCCCTATAAATTCAATTAGGTATAAAAATGTGACAATTAGAAGAAGATATGATAAGGAGAGACAAGGTAACAAGGGTATGTCTTTGGGGTTTGAAGGAAATATTCAGAAGGATCATATTCCCCTCTCTGCTAGATTAAAATATGCTTATGCTCCTATTTCCTCTATTTTTATGGTTTCAAATTCTCAATCCCTTAGAGCTTTTGTTTGCTTGGAGTTGGGTGATCAATGATTATTACATCCTTCAACCTTAGAGGAGTGGGGGGTGCTCCAAAATTTTGGGACCTCAAGGGTTTGTTTGAATTAATTAAACCTAAAATTGTCCTTACTCAAGAAACAATGTGTGGAGGTGTCAAATCAAGTGGCATTTTCTTAAAAAACATTCTTAGATGGGATCCTAATACTGTATATTTAGATGGATTGTTGGGGGGTCTCCTAGAAATATGGAACCCTATTATGGACGATCTTAAACCCTATTATACACGTGCAGGATTATTGATGGAAGGGAGAGTCAAGGGTTTTGAATAGGTGGTGCGAATTTTAAATTTTTATGGGACATACAAAGAGAGGTGGGAGTTCTGGGATGCAGTTGATTATTGTGATATATTAAGGGATTTTGATCTTATATTGGGAGGGGATCTAATTTTTATGATGTTTGCAAGTGAAATTTGGGGGTGTAATGTTAAATTAGATCCTCTTTTAGAGTAATTTCAAAAAAAAATTCAAGGTTCTCATTTGCAATATGTTACTCCATCGAAATTAAGTCCAACCTAGAGAAATGGTAGGTTGGGTGAAGCAAGAGTGAGTAAGAGATTAGACAGATTTTTAATTGTTGATTGTCTTGAAGAATCCATTAGAAGACATAGGTCCTGGGTAGTTGATTCAGGTATTTATTATCACTCCTCGATTTGTTTATAGTTGGATACGGATTCATTGAAATTCAATTTTTCTTTTAAATTTAACCATAGTTGGACTGAAGATGAAAAGCTATACTCTATGGTTAGAAACTAGTGGAATAATTTTGAGGATTTGACCTTTAATGGTTCCATGGAAAGAATGACCAAAAAACTTAGTAGTCTTAAAAGGAGGGTGGTGCACTCGAAAAAGGAGAAGAAACATAGTTTCAGAGTGGAACTTTCTGAGATTGAAGGAAAATTTGGAAGGACGTATGATGCCAATAAGGAAGGTATATTTACGTATGGGAAAAATAAAATTTGGAAAATTTGGAGGATAGAAAAGCTAAAATATTGAAGATTCAATAAGAGACCCGGAGGATGAAAATCAGATATATATGGTTATCACAAGGGGATAATAACAATTTTTTTCCCACAAATATGCTAGTTATGGAAGAAATCTTAATGATATTTGGGATATGAAGGATGTCAATGGGAATATAGTTTCTTCTCAAGAGGACTTGGAAAAGGATGCTATTGAATACTTTTCTAATCATTTTAATGATTCTAGTGGATCTGATATTGTCTCTCAACTCAATGTAGTTAGGCATTAACCTACTCTCTTTTAGTAGGAAGATGGTTAAAAGATAGGGAGTGTTGTTACTTTACAAGAGATTGAGAAGGTTTTGAATGTCTTCACAAAAGAAAAAGGTCATGGGCCAGATGGTTGGACTGTAGAATTATTCATAGAATTATTATTGGGAAATATCTACTCGAGGTGGTTGAACAGTCTATAACTCAGGACTATTTATGGTGTATTAAATTCAACATTCATTGCACTTATCCCCAAAAGTGACAAGCTAGATACTTTCAATGAATACATGTCTATCTCTTTGTGTAACCTAGTTTACAAAATAATTACTAAGATAATATCTAATAGACTAATGCAAAATTTGGTTGAGGTTCTTTCCAAGGAACAATTTGGTTTCCTTGTCAACAAGAAGATTCTTGATTCCATTAGGATTACTTAGGAGTGTGTGCATACTATCAAGACTAAGAATATGGATTCATTAATTCTTAAAATGGACTTGGTAAAGGCATATGAAAGAGTGAATTGGATATACTTGAGTTTGATTTTGTTATAAGTTGTTCTTCCATCAAAATTTACTAACTATATAATGGCATGTGTTTCATATCCTTGCTTTGTTGTACTTGTGAATGGTTCCCCTTCAAAATTATTCAAGTGTTCTAGAGGGATTAAGCACGGTTCCCCTCTTTCAACAATACTTTTTTTATTGGTTATTGAAGGGTTCAGTAGACTTTGAATAGGTTTTTGGACACTTTTTGATGGGCAGGGAAGCAAAAAATGAGGATTTCATAAGCGGGGTGAAAGGATGAGAAAATTTGTCAAAGAGGGACAAAGAAGCAGAAATAGGGAATGAACACGGTGGCAAAATTTGGAGGCGAGTGGGTGAAAATTGAAGAAGTTATGGAAAACCCTAAAAATAGAAAAATGTGAGATTTTTGGTTGTAGGAAGTAGAATTTGGGATAAGGTCCCCAGGAATTAAATATGTAGAATGGGATTGCAGGGGTGTCTGGGAATTTTCAAGGGAAACAGAGTTAAAACAAGGGAGATATGGCGAAAAACAGAATTTTATACTGGATCTGAAACTACTTTCAGAATA
This sequence comes from Larix kaempferi, assembly GCA_027924585.1. Taxonomy (NCBI): domain Eukaryota; kingdom Viridiplantae; phylum Streptophyta; class Pinopsida; order Pinales; family Pinaceae; genus Larix; species Larix kaempferi. The sequence continues at coordinate 1,972,001 of BSBM01000765.1, read as the reverse complement.
GATCTGAAATGGCTGGATCTGGAATGACTCTCAGAATGGATCTGAAACAGCTCGGAATGGATCTGAAACGGCTCGAGATGGATCTGAAATGGCGCGGAAGTGATCGGCAATAGTTCAGCTGAAAATAGATATGGACCCAAGTTATGTGCGGCTTCCTAACAGTTCAAGGGTTTCACTCGACTACCAATGTTGTCTAACGGCTTGCGTATTGGGGTAGTACCCTTCACTCCATGGCTCATGTAAAACTAATAACCGTGTTTCCACAAACGACAGCTCTTGGTTTACCTCATGGGTGGGAACTAGTCAATTAGGTAGGGTTCTTTTCCCTTTTCGCTAGTAGGTCCTCTCAATGATCCAACTACTTTGGGGTTCCTGTGGTACTCCTCACAATGAGTTTTAGGGATTATGGAGGTGAGTGGTAATAAATCTTGTTTTATGAGGAATGCAATAAATGATGAAAATTTTGCACATATTCCTTTGTTGTTCCCATACAAGTATGATCTAATAGAAAGTGGTTTAAAATACCTTCGGTGTTTTCTGAATCCCAACAATTATATGAAATTTGATTGGATGTGGTTAGTGAAAAAATTGAGAAGAGAACTTGTAACCCGTGTTATAAAATGGTCTCTTTGGGGTCCTTACTCACTTTGGTAATATTCATATTAGTGGGAATTCCAATCTAGTGCCTCTCTTTAGAAAAAGTGTCTATTGGGGTATATGGAAATCAATGAATTATGCTATTTTTTATGATAGGATACAAAATGAGTATTTTGTATGCAACATAATTATGGGTTTTCATAGAAAAATGTACAAGGGTGAAAAGCATATAAAAGAAGGGTGATTAGTGAACCTTGCATATCTTCATAGACTGTTGTGTGTTATTCTCACGGGGCATCACAACAGGGTGAGTGTGGTGCTGGAATGTACGTTGAAATAAATTCATTTCACAACTACACACTTTGGATGGGTTGTGGAACATGTACCAATACTAGAACATAATTGTTTTCCCTTTAAGGGTTAGTATACTTTGCTACCAATATTGGTATTATTTGCTTATAGGTGCTTGGTGATTCCATGGTTATTGTAAATTGGGAAAATGACACTTCACTATTGTAGGTTATCACCTTGGATAATTAGTGTCAGAGAAATATGTTGCTTCTTACAAATTTTCCAGAAATTTATATTATGCATATGTCAGAACTTTAGATCTAGCTAAACTAACTTACCTATCTTAGCAATCAATAACATATCAACATAAAAAAGAACAGAAAGAGAAAAAGAAAAAGAATACACCAAATATACGTGGTTCACCCAATTGGGCTATGTCCATGGGAAGGTTGTCTTCTATTATCTCTAGAAATATCCTTCAACCTTACACGAGAGAAACTACAAATAACACCAATACAATATAGCATAGATTGTGATCACAATACCATGTGTTGGTACTATCTATGATAATATACCACTATAGCATCATGTTATTCACTATATATCGATGTGAATCCCTTGACCCTATTATATACCAAGAGATGTGGAGGAATTACTCTCACATATTACATGTGGGATAAAATAATTCTCCATAATAACATCTCTTTATATAATGATGGATATAAAGAGTATACTTTACCATAATGAATATGGGATATAATGTATTACTCTTTTACATAAGATTGTGGATAAATTCCGACTTAATACAAAGACATTATTACCTTCCAAGGAATATAATTAATATATTCCAACACTCCCCCTTAATAATGGATGGGATAAAATCCCTCACTAACACTAAGGAAGGAAGGAAGGAGTCATTACTGCTACCCCTTAATGATAAGTTCCCTCATCCCAAGTAAAGAACGAAGATGCACATACTTCGGTGCTATTAAGGATTTGGTGAAGATATCGACTTCCTGCTGCTCGGTAGGACAATACTCAAGAGAAAGAATACCATATGTGGCGAGACCTCTAATGTAATGAGGATCAAGGTTGAGATGCTATGTCTTGGAGTGATATACTGGATTATAAGAAAACTGAATTGCACCCTCATTATCACATTTGAACACAGTGGACAATTTCAGAACCATACCAAGCTCAATAAGAACATGCCATAACCAAACTTCTTCTTTAGTTGTTTCTTTCGCTTCTATATACTCTGCTTCACATGATGATAAATAAAGATTCTTCACCTTCTTGTTGGACCAATAAATCATACCTAAACCAAGTTGAAATATATAACCAACAGTTTACTGTCGATCAGAACTGTCACCTTCCCAGTCAAAATATGTATATCCAGAAAGTCAAACTGTAGCACTGCTTGAATAAAAGACACCATAGTGCAATGTCCCTTGTAAATATGCCAGAATTCTCTTGGCTTCCTTCCAATTACTTTCATGAGGTTGCTGCATGAACCAAGAAACCATACTGACGACAAAAGAGAGTTCTGGTTTGCTGTGAGTTAAATATATCAAACTTCCCACGAGCTGACGATAAAGAGTAGCATCAACAAGAGAAGTAGTACACTCAACAATTAACTTTACATCGGACAGAAATGGCGTAGGAGAAGGTTTACAATCACTCATATGGAAACGAGCCAATTAGTCTATAGCATACTTCAGATGAGAGAGAAAAATACCATCTGCCATATGCCAAATTTGAAGACCTAATTAATAGTGCAATCTACCGAGATCAGTCATTTCAATTTGCTTTTGAACATCACTTTTCATACTTTGAATTAAAACAAGTTGGCTACCAGTGATAATAAGATCATCCACATATAACAAAATAATGAGGATATGATCACCAAAGTTCTTAACATACAGATTTCGATCAGATATACAACGCTTAAAACCATTATTCAAGAAATAGGTATCATTTTTTTCATACCAATCCCTGGATGCTTGTTTGAGACCATATAAAGACTTGTGTAATTTGCATACAAAACTTGATGATTCAACATTAATAAAACCAGGAGGTTGTTGCATATAAATGTCTTCATTAATATTACCATTTAAAAAAGCACTTTTAACATCCATTTGATGTATTTCTCATTTATAATATGCAACAAGAGATAAGATGGTTCTTATTGTATTCATTTTAGAAACAAGAGCAATTAAAGTTTCATTATAATCAATACCTTCAAGTTGATTAAAACATTTAGCAACTAATATAGCTTTATATTTTTCAATATGTCCTTCTGAAGTAAACTTAGTTTTATAAATCCATTTACAACCAACTAAATTCTTTCCCGAACGAAGATGAACAAGAGACCAAGTCTTGTTCTTGATAAGTGAATCATACTCAACAGACAGGGCTTGTTCCCAATGAGGTTTACCCTTAGCTTGAGAATAAGAAGTAGGATCATATGTGGCCAAACCTTTGTTCATAAGAGCAAAGTTAGATTGATTTCTACGAGTATCAGAAGGCTTACATATCTCATTACTTGCAGATTCAAGAGTTTTTCGAGCCCAAACAAGAAGTTTAAAAGGAACATAAGTCACTTCAAGAGCTTCAAGACATCCATGTGGAACACTTGAAGAAGAGGGTGAACTAAGATCAACAACATGAATAGTACTGGAAGGATTAATAGACTATAGGAGTAACAAGAGATAATGGAATATTTAGGGTAACATGAGGTTCTACTAACTCAGGTGGTGGGGAGACTTCAGTAAATTGAACATCTCTTCGGATGATGACACTCTAATTAGAAGGATCAAATAACCTGCAAGCCTTGGAATCCTTAGCATAACCAATGAATACACAATTGTGAGACTTGGGTTGTAACGTTTTCCATTTTTCATGAAGAAAATGAGCCCAACATTCACAACCAAACACCTTAAAGTTACTAATATCTGGTTTTCCACCATTCCATTTTTCCTCAGGGGTAACATGCTTAACATCTTTTGTAGGAACTCTATTTAAAATAAATTTAGCACAAATTATGGTAATCGTTTATAATAAATCATACATCTAGCCATTTCAACTAAAGTTTTGCTTTTCCTTTCAGCAACACCATTTTGTTGAGGTGTGTTAGGAACAGTATTTTGATGTTGAATTCCATGTTTAGATAAAAATACATCAAATTATTTCTTAACAAACTCCTCCCCATCATCAGTTCTTAAAGTATTAATTCTTTTACCAGACTCATTCTCAACCAAGGATTTAAATACTTGAAATTTAGAAAAAGAGTAACTTTTATTTTTCAAAAAATAAACCCATGATTTTCTACTAAAGTCATCAATAAAAGTAATAAAATATACTGCATGAGATATAGAAGGAACTTCAATAGGACCCGAAATGTCACTATGAATTAATTGCAAAGATTCTTTAGCACGGCAAGCTTTACCTTTATCAAACATTTCTCTATGATGTTTACCAAGCACACAACCTTCACAAACACCATTAGTAGATAAAATAGTAGGCAAGCCATGTACCATTTTAGTTAACATTTGCATTTTATCATAATTCAAATTTGACCCAATATTTCATGCCATAGTTTACTTATTTCATCAGCATGAGCAACATAGGAATAAAAAGGTTGTCTTTTAGTTGAATTAAAACCAACAAATTTATATAAACCAACAATATGATCAATAGAACCAGAAGAAACTACTTTAAAATTTTGATTGATATCTTTAAGAACATATTTATCAGGCCAAGCTTCAAATTTATATCCTTTTTGCATGCACAATAAATAGAAAGCAAGTTGATAGGCATGTGTTCAACATGAAAACATCTTCCAATTGACCATTAGAAACAGTAATAATACTAGAACCAATTACGGAAACTTGTTTACCATCACCTATAGATACTTTCTGAGATGTGTTTTTATCATTGTCATAATATGTAAATAAAGAAGCATTACCAGTAATATGTTTAGAAGCACCAAAATCCAATATGCATTCCACTGCATTAGAAGAAGAACTACTAGACGAAACAATAGATGCACACAAAGCTACTTGTGATTCATCAAAACCTTTGTTTTTAGCTTTAGCCATTAAACGTTTTGCTTTAAAGAAATTATTTTTAGGATGATTAGTTTTACCACAATGCTTACAAGGATCATACACATTTTTCTTCTTACTATGTTCATGATGTGCATTAGAAGCATGACCATATTTATTAGTATGATTGGAAGTGTGTGAACTAGAAAATTTAACATTATTAAAAGTTTTCTTAGGATTCTTATTATGTGCCATGAGAGCCTAATTATGTGAGACTTGTCCTGAAACAATCAACCTTTCTTGCTCATTTATCAACCCTTTAAAAAAATCATCACAATTAGGTTTCGTGGTGTTTTGAGAGAATTCAAGAGCCTTATTCCTAGTTTGGATGAACATATCAAAACAAGATGGCAATTTTTGTTCTACAATATTTATAAGAGCAGTGCATTTTTTCTTGTAATCTTTACCACAATTATTTAATTTTTAATTTAAAGTTTTCACTTCAACAATATATAATTCTACTCTTTCAAAGTTAGTTCGATCTAGCTCAAAAATATTATTTTCAAGGTAATAAGCAAAAACATCATCAGATTTATCAAATAAAGAAGCAAGAATTTTCCATACCTCAACCGAGCTATCTTCTGCCTCAATAATTACTTGAAGACTATCAGAATCCATTTGACCAATGAGACCTCTTTCTTGATCACATTTATCTTCCCATTTAGCCACATCTTTAGCATCAACAGGTTTTTGGCATGCACCATTAACAATCCTCCATAGATTCTTACTCCTGAGAACATCAATCATTTTTCTTTTCCATGCAAGATAGTTAGGACCAACAAGTTCAGAAACAAAAGCTACTTTTGAAGTCATAATGATAGAAATATTGACAAGAAACCGAAATGCTAGAAATGACAAGAGAAAAAAGTGACTAAGAGAAAATTGATACACTTTACCTTGTGGGTCTAAATAAACACAGTAAAAAAGAGAAACTTTGGTTACAACCCTTTTGAAAAAGTGGCAAGAAAAGTGACTCGCGGGTCTTCCACAGTAAACTTGTGAATAAAAACTGATACTCACGGGTTCTGCACGACAATAGACATGATTACTCGCGGTTTTACAATAGAGCCAGCCGCAGGTTCGCGGGTCTATAAAATTAACTGTCATGATTCTGATATGATATTCGTGGGTTTTTGTATAGTAAAGTCGTGGTTATGTCGAAGCACTCGCGGATCTTTTCACAATAGGGTAGCAATTATATTGAAAAAAGTTGTGAATGCCCAGTTTTTAGGCCGAAAATAGTGTTGATTAAGATGCTAACGAAAACCTGCACAAAGTCTACCAAACTTCGACGAAAAATGCTGATATGACAACCGGAAGATAGATCTCCTTGAGAAGAAGCCAAAAATCATATAGATCTACAAAAAAAAATCAAGAAACCCTTGAAAATATTCTGCAAAAATCTACACAACAAGGTTAGGGTTATATAAAAAAACTGCAGAAACATGCCCATATTTGAAGAGAAGCCTAATGGCTATCAGGTAGAAAGGAAATCTATAAGAATAAACAATGCCCAGATGATAATAATTATTGATTGAAAGCTATAGAAGGTGCTAGATCATAGCAACTAGCTCTGATACCATGTCAGAGCTTTAGATCTAGTTAAACTAGCTTACCTATCTTAGCAATCAATAACATATCAACATAAATAAGAACATAAAGAGAACATAGAGAAGAATACACCAGATATACGTGGCTCACCCAATTGGGCTACGTCCACGGGAAAGTTGTCTTCTATTATCTCCAGAAATCTCCGTCAATCTTACAAGAGAGAAACTACAAATAACCCCAATACAATATAGCAGAACTTGTGATCACAATACCATGCATTGATACTATCTATGAGCATATACCACTATACCATCATGTTGTTCACTATATATTGATGCGACTCCCTTGACCCTAGTATATACCAAGAGATGTGGAGGACTTACTCTCACATATTACATGTGGGATAATATAATTCTCCATAAGAACATCTCTTTATATAATGATGGATATCAAGAGTATACTTTACCATAATGAATATGTGATATAATGTATTACTCTTTTAAATAAGATTGTGGATAAATTATGACATAATACAAAGACATTATTACCTTCCAAGGACTATAATTAATATATTCCAACAACATACTTATAGGGATTTTAATCTGAATTTAGATGATATGTCTAAGAATGCTATCACGGGTCTTGAAGGAACTTTATTTTTTGAGGAGTATAAGGAGATATCCTTGTATCAAAAGGTTATCTTTATATTTACTAGTTGGTGATACTTTTTTGGATGATTGTATTGAAGGATACAAATAGTCTAGTCTTTGGTTCTTTGATTTGCAGGTCTGCAAAACAATTATATTGTTGAAGCATTAGTTTTTCTTTGAAACTCTTGACATATTATTAGCATAGAGACAAAAATATTGTTTATGGATTGATAGCTATTTTTCTACAATAGTAGTTCTTATGTACAAGAAATCTATGATGTATAAGATATGTAACAGGACAACGCTTCTTTGATTCTATGAATAACAAGAAGGAGTTTTTTTTTCCTTGTTGGAAAAACAAATATCAAGTGCATATGATATCATCAAAATTATAATTGATTAAAATTATAATTAAACATGTTTGATCATGTTTGACCATGGTTGGACATGGTTTACAATGGTTGAACATGGTTTACTATGATTGGTGATGGTTTTCTATGTTTGACCATGATTAACAATGATTAACCATAATTAACCATGTTTGAGAATAGTTAATGATGGTTGAAAATTGTTGATTGTAATTGTCTAGTATATACCATGGTTAATCATGTTGGATAATGGTTAACGATGTTGGACCATGGTTGACATTTCTTAACAATTGTTGAATATGTTTGAATTTGGTTTACTATATTTGACTATGGTTAACTTTAGTAACTATGTTTGACCATCATACTTCATCAACTATAATGCTACATCATGACATTACTCAACAACTATGCTCAAGTGTAGAATTGCCCATTATTATATCACATTACATTAACATTAATCTTGGCTAACTTTAAATTGAATTAATAGGTTCCTCAATTGTTGATCATGTTGAATTATTATGTTCATCACTATGGTTTATTGTTATTGACCACGGTTGTTACAACGCAATCTTCCACCCTGTGAGCATCAACATTCTTTGGCCTGTATGATCCATTTCACCGACTCAGATCCACTTATATCCTTCAGAGATACTAATTTGCCCTATTTTTATTCCTACCCACATGTTGCATCACTATAGCATGCGTGCCCGCGATTTGCATCACTATAGCCCGCGGGTATCAAGTAAAATGGTAAAAATCACTAGTTTATTACTTTTTACTCCCAAAAAGCGGTCATTGGGTGACCTTTGGCTCTCCATCTTCCCAAGTAACATCTCGATGTGTCTTTTAACTTACCTTTGAGAGGACTATATATTGAGCACATATGGCTTATGGACGGGAGGAGAAAGAAAAGCAAGAGAACTCTAGCATATTTTTGCCCTATCTTGAGTCTACACTCATTGATCCTTGTAGTTGTGAACCCTTTATGTTCACCTTCCAAACTCCTATCTAGTTTGAGTTTTCCTTTCATGGAGGATTGAAGTGGTGGAGGCACAAGTTGATTGACCCAGATCTTGGTTCAGATTGGTTGATGGCAAGAGGTCATATCACTTTGTACTTCTTCTTGTTTATTAATAGAAATACTCATATTCTCATCCATTAATGTTGTAAATGTTGTTTATCTTACATTGGGTTGCATTTACTTGTTATATCATGGGCCATTGCTATTGATGATGTTAATGTCATTTATATATTATGTGTACTTGTTTTATATTGGCTATCGAGACTAATTTGCAGATTTAAGTGCACAGATTGAAAAGCTCCAACGGGGATCTACATCAAACGTTTGGATCAAGGTTTGTTATCTTCTTCATTATCTTAGCATTGTCATTTATATAGCATAGTTATGAGAATTGAGTTGATTTTTGGTAGTCATCTGTCTGTTGTGGTATACCCCAAGCCATAGTGAGTTTTCTCCAACACAGAAATGGTGACTCCATTGGGGAAAACATCCATCTTGGGGAATTTTTGAGCATTAGTCCATAATTAGAGTTGTTGTTTGTCGAAGATCTGTGTCACTTATCTTCCGTTGAGATACACTATAGAAAACTTGCTTTTTTTGAGCCATTGGACTCTATGTTTTCCATTTTACCTTTACTCACTTGCGGGCTAGCTTAGCTCTACCCGCGTACACCCGCATCTATTTACTCTACTGATCACGGGTACCCGTAGGTATTCCTTCGACAGTAGCGTACAACTCCGACTTTGGTTGATTCATGACCTTTGGTTGTTGCTGGGTTGGTTTTGGTTGATCCTGAGTCTTTGTTGGCCTGTTTCTTGACTATTCCATGCCTTGGTTGTGTCCAGAACTCTTCATTTCTCTTGGTTGAGCCTTGTTGGTTTTTTCCTTTTGAGCTCATTCCTTTGGCTGATTCTTACTGTTTGGTATCTGCCTAGTTGTCTTCGTGATCTCCTTGGCATATCAGTGACTAGATAGTAGGATTTTGCTTGCATTTTTCATTTCCATATATTGAAAAATACAAAAAATATATACATAGTTTTTGCATTTTCCTTTCGTTTATAAGAGAAAATACAATTTTTTTTTTTGCTTTTATGTATTGCATCTTGCATTGAGTGCTTTCTGCCTTCATTTAGATTCTGATTGTGCATTGAAAGAAATATAAAAGGATTGCATATTTATTTTGAAATCATTGGTTTGATTGTGCATATTAGGGGCATTGTTTTCATTGGATAGATGAGTCTAGGATTTGACGATTTTGCATACCATTGAGTCTTACACATCACTAGTTTCATGATCATATCCCTTGAGTAATCACAGCCATTAACATTAACACTTAATCTTAAAATTGATTAGACCGATTTTATTTAGAGGGTACAACAACTAGCATAGGTTTAGAGTCTTGGAATAGATCATTGTGAGTTAACAATCCAAGACTACTAGACGAAACATTACGTGTTTGACCAGGGAGTGGAGGAATCCATGGTATAGATCATTGTTTTCAGGAAACTCTACTCAAGCCAGAGTTAAGCACGAGGTCACGAGAGGTTGGTTGAAGGGATATCCCTCTAATACTGGCTAAACATGGGAGATATTTCCAGGATTTGTTCGTATCTGGGGACTCTTGGGGGATTTGACCCTCATTGAGTTTCAGGCTCAGCTACCCTGCCCATATGACGGATCCCACCTGCGACTGTCCCCCTGAGCTTTGTTTATATTTAGGTGACCATAGTTTCCTTACCTAGGTATCACACAGGGTACTTGCAGTGGTTATACTATTTGTGTCTTGAGTCAGATAGGGATTGGACAGCATAGTTGTGTTTGTGCAGTGGACTTGACCCTGTACACGCAGTGAAGCGTGGGTGTCTCTATAACTAATTATGTTACCTCCGGATATAGTTTGGGAGTCCCAAGCCTCTCCTAGGTGAGACATACCGGCTCTAGTGTCGGGAGCTCATTTAGACACTCTATTTGTCTGCTCTTGGCTGTAGTTTCTCTAGGTGTGTGCTTTTGATTTACTGTTTTTGATCGATAGTTGACCTTTAGGGGATGTTTTGATTATATATTCTCTCAGGAGATATCGTGGCGTAGAGCCCTACTCTCCGTTGGTCCCGTCGGTTGGTTGGTTTAAATCTGGCCGAGGTTACACGCCGTATTGCTAGAGGACACCGGAGGTCTCCCTCTGAGTCTTCATATTCTTACGAGACTTACGTCCAAGAAATTATGACTGCTACACATTCCGATACTGAGGAAAATCCTTTAGTTCCATCGGGAGTAGTTGAACACACTTCCAATCCCCATACCCCTCATGAGGCATGGGGAGGTGATCCACTTGAGACTCGACCTGGTTCTATTTGGCCTAATCCACTTGAACGAGATCTGTTTGGTCCTTTGAATCCGGATAATTATCTTTACGGAATGCCCAACTTACCCGAGGACGAAGAATAGGGTGATCCTTTTGTTCCTTCGTTCCCACGTAGTTATAGACACGGGATGCTAGAGTTACATGATGACACTAGCCCTACGATCAACCTGGCAACACTCTCTTTTGGTATGCCTAGTCATAGTATCGTTGAACCTTCCACCACGTTTGGTAGTCACGCTGGCACTAGTCATGGTGTTAGCCATACTATACCCATTGGGGGCACTACCCTCACTGGGGGAACTACGTTGTCCACCCACACACATAGTATGGGGACTGGTCATGTTCCTCCTAACGATGCTAATGTTGGAAGACGACCACCTCCTAGGATTTCCCAACCTAATAGGAATGTTGTTCAAAACACGACTCGCCATCCACCACCTAATACACATGCCACTACTCGTCAACCCAGGACTACTTTTACGGATGTTAATGCTCCTCCCAACCACGGGGGTGGACATATACTGCATAATTTCGCGTCCACTACTGCCACTAGTAATGCTAATGTAGGGGTGGGAATATCTCCTATCCACATGCACATCATGCCACCATCCCTGCTACTAGTCACACCAATATTGGGGCTGGGAACATATCTCATGCTTTTTGTCACCACACAACTGCTCAAACTAATCCTAATGCTGGGGGTGGGAATATACCATACCATTATGGTCATTACAACATGGTTCCCGCTATGAATAGTACATATATGCCCCATACTCATGGTGGCAACCCTTAGTACAACACAGTCGGTGTTGGATACCAGTATAACCCACCACCCTAATATGGTGCCCAAAACACGCACATACCTGCTTACTCTCAAATGGGTTAGGTAGGAGGAGGTTATGAATCCTATGGCCATGGGAAAGCTTATGGCTCGTCAGGTCCTTATTATCAGTAGTTTAATCCTCATGGTCAATCTTTTGGTCCATCTTATAATGCGGTTCTGTTTAACCAACCTTTTATGGGGGCTTATAAACAAGCTTTCCAACCTCAGCTCCCGTTCCTTGCACGCTTGAATCTTCCAGATATTTCGAAGCTCATGAATGATCCGGTGTGTCACGACCCTACTTGGTCCCCGGTCCCTACCAAGCTCCCTTCGGACATTCGTAAGTTTGAGGGGAAAGGTGGTGAGGACCTGAGAGATCATGTCACGACATTTCACCTTTGGTGCTCCTCCAACTCATTGAATCATGATTCCGTTAGATTGCGACTATTTTAACGCACCCTCACGGGGGCAGTCAAGAAGTGGTATGTCGAGTTGCCTATAAACACCTATAGGGGTTTTAATGAGATCTCTTTGGTTTTCTTAGATCACTTCCAGTTACCGGTTCGCTATTATACTGGCACTGAACTTTTATCTACCTTCCGTCAGAACAAGGCCACACATATTTCTGACCACGTTCAAGAGTGGCGTCAGCGGAAGAGGTTAGTGAAAGCCAACATTCCTCCAGAGTTTCTGTTGGAATGGTTCCTCAAGTCTCTACTCCCATACATTGCTAAGGATTTTTTGATGTCCGACATTGTGACTAAGGAACAAGCTATCTTGAAAGTCCAATAGTTAGACTTATTATACTCTCAGTTTGGCATTTTGTATGATATCATCATCGATGCACCGCGTACACGTCATGAGCCTACATCAGTTCTTGGACCACATGCCGATGGCATCGTTGGATCTGCAATCACTCGCCCCATAGATTTGGTAGCTAATAAAATGCTGAATTTGTCGCTAAACCAGTCTACTCCTGGACAGGTTCACATCTTGTCCACTTCCAATCCATCGTCTGATGTACACAGTGTGCAAACGATGAACTAGTCAGGTAACCAACAACTTGGTGGTAAGAAAAAGGGGATAAATAATCGTAAGGGTGGAAACAATGGGAATAACAATAGCAATCACAATACCCGCCGTAAGGATAATGCCAACCCTCCTTGGGAAGGCGAAAATGCTGGTGAGGACCGTAAACCTAGGCTTAAGGTGAAGTTTCCTTGCAAGCTCTGTGGGGAAGACCATCTTTCTCACTTATGTCCTCGTATTGATGAAGTATCGAAGCACTTGGCACAGATCCCAGCTGTGTTGAAGGATCCCCTACCTCATCACCAAAACAGGGCTTCACATGCTCCCACCACCGGTTATGGACCTACTGAGGGGGAAACATCTTCTTCCAACACTAGTGGTTATGGATGTGTGAACATGGTTAAGTCAGAGGTAGTGTTTCCACTCGTCAACGCGATTATGATGCACCACAACCTAATTTGGGGAGTGAGCCTCCCCCTCCTCCTGATAATTCCTTGCATATCAAGCAACCCTCTATTATGTCATGGATACCGAAAGGTGTTCTTAAGTGCTCTATGCATAATCCTAATGCTCGAGCCACCCACAACTAATCCATCGTAGAATATTTTGGACAAACTCCGTGTGCCATGTCGGCTTTTGAAGTTTTGCAAGCCTGTCCTTCTCAGAAGCATTCTCTTTTGAGTGCATTAGGAGTTCAGGATGGGGGAAGTCCTAGTGTTATCAAGTTCAATACTACTGATGTTCAACCTTTCTTACCCTACCACGTGGCTTTTCAAATCTAGGTGGTGTTCCTTCAGAGTTTTTTCAAATGTACTATGGTTGACGAAGGTGCCTCTGCATCAGTAATGTCGTTAGCTTGTTGGAAATATATTGGCTCTCCTTCCCTACTCACGTCTAGAACCATGCTCACTGCATTCGATGGTCGTTCATTTAAGATGCATGGAATTATCCCTTCCCTTGTTGTCTCCTTGGGAGGTAAGTCTGTGCCTATTGAATTCAAGGTGGTTGATGCGCCCATCAACTACAACCTTTTACTGGGTCGGAATTGGATGTATGCCATGAATGCTATCACGTCCACTGTATTGAGAGTTATCTACTTTTCTCACAAAGGCAAGATTGTGACCATCGATCAGCTGGATTATGTTAACTCCTCTTCCATAGCATCCACGGGATCCATAGTCCCGCAGGTTACTCATTCTTAGTCAGAAACTGGGAACATGGGTGTTGGCATGTACCCTTCATTGACGGGAACTTATGATTTTCCTGCACCTGTGAATTTTATTGAAACCATTTCCGATGATGTGTCTCCTCCTTTGCATAATGTACCATTCAGGACTTCATATTTTGACGATCCATGGACTTTACCGTCTATGAGTTCTACGTCTGGAGACATTGCGCACATCGGGATGTCTATGCCACTATCTGTAGTTGAGCTTGCTTACCAGGATATTCAACAAGCCACTTCAGAGCTGGACCTCTCTTCTTCATGGATAGGGGAAGAAGATCCCATTATGTTTCCCACATGTGCAGCCGACCCATCTTGTTCACATGATTTCCTCAATGGTATTCTACCTTCAGATGAAATTTTTATCAAGGTCATGAATGGTAATGACAAGCCTTGAGAGGATTCTCATAATCAATTTTATTTCCTTCCTACCCTTGATTTTATTGAATGAGATGAGACTCAAGTACAACCTGGCATGCATTTGGATTTTGATCTAGGCATAGTTTTGTCTAGCCCCAGTTTGACATTAAAGTCTGATCTCCCTAGTGATGAGTCTTTAGACTCTCCCATAGATCTCTGAATCAGTGATCCTGATGAGTTTGATTGTACTTCTAGAATTTCCAACTCCTGTGATGATGAATTTTCCACTGCAGATTCCTCCACGTCCTTCAGCTTTGCTCTTCATTCCGAAGTTGATCATTTTGGTCCCTCGGGTGTTGGTACTATGGCACCTTTAGTGGTTATTTATCCCTGCATTATGTCTAAGGGTGATAATAATGAAGTTGAAAATTTTTCTACCATAATGACCTGTATCAGATTTTTCTTTACATACGTTTTAGAGATGATCTTGGTACTTATGTTTCTTGGAGACAGGATTCTTAGCTGGACTCATACTTGTTTACTGGTCCTTTTCGACATTTGCTTCGGTCATGCCAATAATATTCAGAACCTTGCATATAGGTTTAGGCCTCCCCTTTGTTATGATGCACTTGAACCTATTACTATCCGAATTCGTAGACAACCCCTGAGTGTCCTTATCTTGCTCATGTTCCTTGCATTATGCACAGCTTTGTCCCATACACTTGGAACTAGTCTTGCATGTCCCTGACACTCGTCTGCTCTCATTACAAGCATTATTCCATCTCTCCTTTGAGCTCGTTAAAAATAGTAAGGAGGTCACGAGTTTACTTTTTTGGGCTCGTTAAATCTTTACGAAAAGGATTTTTATAAAGTCTTTTTAAAGCACTTGTTAGACTTTTTCAAATCAAACAAGATTGCCGAGTGTGCTTGTCATTTCAAACTCATTAAAGGATTTGAAGCGACATTCACTTAGGTATAAGTTTACCCCTTTTCTGGACCTTTATGGATTGATTACGAAAAAGGTATACTCTAGTCATACGTGACTAGAAGAGTTCTTCTCTCATTGTTTTACACTTTTTCGTGTAGGAGACTAACTTTACAAAAAAGGACTTCACTTTTATGTCGAGTTGTGATTGCATTGCATCATCCTACTTGCCGCTTGAGTCTTGTGCTGGCTCCCGCTTACTCAGTTGTTAGCCTGGTGCTTGAGCACTTTTTCCCTATCGAGCCCTACAGAGCTTATATTTGCCTTGCACAATTTGATGACCCTTTGACCCTGAGGGAACCCCCCCTTGAGTGTCCACATCTTGCATGCACTTTCTTGCACTGATCATAGGTATGTTCCACTACTTGGAACTAGTCTGCTCGCTATTTGACACTCGTTCCCTCACTTATTGTACTATAAGCAATTTTATTCTTTTTCAAGCTTTTCCCATATATGAAAAAGACCAAAAAAATCAAATATTCCAAAAAGTCGGACGGGATTATGGTTACTACTTCTTGTTGGCAACTGTTATGTCACCTTTGAACAGAGCATTCATTCCACTCTGTACATTATGAGTCAGGACTATAGTTGGACCTTAGGAGTTGTACTTGTTTCTCAGTTCTCTCCACCAATTGGTTAAGATTCTAGTCGTTATGGAGCCCTTTGTAATGCCTCCTGCATTGCACTGTTTATGTCAAGTTTATGTTGCCCGAGTCTATCCATTTGATCATGCTCTTGTTCAAAGGAAGTCCTAAACCAGTGTCGGCCACTCCTCAGATCTCTTGACTATTGCATTTCGGCCATCCTTATTGAGTTAGTCCGTTTCACCTGAGTCCTTCCAAATCTTTCAGCGTAGCTAATACCTCGTGCTGGTTGATGGGGGATGCCTTTATTCCCTCCTTCCAACGAGTCTCATTCCGTCGACTTCAACTCATTTATTTCGGGACTTGAGGCTTAGAGTTTGGTTGAGTACCTTGAGGCTTGCAGTCATTAGTGGCAGGTTCTCTCACCATCGATAGTTTTGGGAATACATCAATGTCCCTTGATCGATGGATTCATCCTAGTGTTCGACTTCAACTCATTTATTCACACTCCGATGATTGTACTCTGTGCCTTGATGCCCATTTTCATTATTGGTGGGTTATCTCGCGTCTGTTAACGGTATACATCATTGACCGATAATCAGACAATGTCACATCAGGTTCGACCCCAACTCCTTTATTCTCTTGATGGGACTTGCACTATCGAATACTTGTGTAGAAGACCCTAGGAAATAGTGGCATTCAGTATGCTACTTATGACTTTGACTTTACATTTGAGATATCACCTCTCAGATATCAGCAGTTTGTACCTCCAGTTTGCACCAGTTGTTTCCTTTTCAGTAGGAGACCATATCTTACTGTTGAGGGATCATGGCTGTGACCAATTATGACATGTATTCACTATGCACTGCCTATTCATGGCCATTGTATCAGATTGTTGTACTCCCGACATGTATTCAGGGATACTATTGTATTATGACGAGTGAGCTGCTCTTTCCACTTGTGTCTCTATCACTTCACTTCTGAGTTTTACAATGTATTTCGGCCATCGTAGCATCAGTCTCTGACCTCACACATTAGGGGGCATCTGTTACAACGTAATCTTCCACCCTGTGAGCATCAACATTCTTTGGCCTGTAGGATCCATTTCACCGACTCAGATCCACTTATATCCTTCAGAGATACTACTTTGCCCTATTTTTATTCCTACTTGCATGTTGCATCACTATAGCATGCATACCCACGATTTGCATCACTATAGCCCGCGGGTATCAAGTAAAATGGTAAAAATCACTAGTTTATTACTTTTTACTCCCAAAAAGCGGTCATTGGGTGACCTTTGGATATCCATCTTCCCAAGTAATGTCTCGATGTGTCTTTTCACTTACCTTTGAGAGGACTATATATTGAGCACATATGGCTATGGATGGGAGGAGAAAGAAGAGCAAGAGAACTCTAGCGGATTTTTGCCCTATCTTGAGTCTACACTCATTGATCCTTGTAGTTGTGAACCCTTTATGTTCACCTTCCAAACTTCTATCTAGTTTGAGTTTGCCTTTCATGGAGGATTGAAGTGGTGGAAGCACAAGTGGATTGATCCAGATCTTGGCTCAGATTGGTTGTCGGCAAGAGGTCGTATCACTTTGTACTTCTTCTTGTTTATTAATAGAAATACTCATATTCTTGTCCATTAATGTTGTAAATGTTGTTTATCTTACATTGGGTTGCATTTAATTGTTATATCATGGGCCATTGATATTGATGATGTTAATGCCATTTATATATTATATGTACTTGTTGTATATTGGCTGTCATGACTAATTTGCAGATTCAAGTGCACGGATTGAAAAGCTCCACCGGGGATCTACATCAAACGTTTGGATCAAGATTGGTTATCTTCTTCATTATCTTAGCATTGTCATGTATATAGAATAGTTCTGAGAATCGAGTTGATTTCTGGTAGTCATCTATCTATTGTGGTATACCCCAAGCCATAGTGAGTTTTCTCCAACACAACGGTTCACAATGTTTGACCATATTTGGACATGGTTGATCATGGTTAAACCTGATTTACAATATTTGAGCATGGTTACACATGTTTTACAATGGTTGAAAATGGTTTAATATGGTTGTTGATGGTTTCCTATGTTTGACCATGGCTAATAATGATTGACCATGGTTAACCATGTTTGGGAATGGTTGACAATGATTAACGATGATTAACCATGTTTGGACATGGTTTAACATGTTCAACCATGGTTTACTTTTCTTGACCATGTTGGACCATGGTGGAATATGGTTGAATTTGGTCACTATGCTTGGATTTGCTTGACCATCATTACGTGTTATGAAAAATTACGTTATTTATCAACTATCATGCCACATCATAACATTCATCAAGGTTCATGTTGAATTACAATGATCCTCAATAGTCATGTCGCATTGCAACATTCATCTTTTCTATCTTTATATCGAATTTGTTATCTCCCAAAATAGCATAGCCAATTTTATTTTTCTAGATGATAGGAGGTCTTCATCAATTTTTTTCATCATATTCATTGATGGTCCTTTCTTCAGTTATTTTTAAGTATGTAATAAAAGTTTGAAACGTTTTTAGAGCTTGTTCTCTCTTCAAAAGGGAAAAACAAGTTTCGGTGGCTTAGGTGGACTTGACGATGGTTCATTAGCTACCAAAACCCCGGATTTTGACAACTTATAGTATAGAAGACAAAACTCTTCAAGCTACCAAAAGGAAAGGAATGTGTCATGTATCGTGGAACAATTTTCGGTGGTTTAGGCGGTTACAACAATTTTTCATTAGCCACCGAAAAGCAAGTTTTTGGCAGCTTATAGTTCAAAGGAAAAATTGTTCAAAACCATCGAAAGCACAAAGAAGGGCAGAATGGCACCATTTTTTCACAGATCCAAGTGTTATCATTCTAAAGGGCATAAGGATAGTTTGTAAGTGAAGGTTATAATCAATAGGATCTGTTTCAATGTGTTGTTTCAGTTTTGAAGGTGCCAACAAGATGGAAATAATGAAGAAATGTGACGTTGTTTTTACTGTCCTGAGTCATCATTTTCAAATAATGATTTTGAGTGGCTGGAAGACCATTTTGCGAAATGAGAAGAGGTTTTTGTTACTAATACATCAGAGAAAAATAACCTCTGTCATTCTTCCTACCGGTGTCACATATTGGGAGAATCGAATCCATCTCTGAGCCCCTTTTTTCAATAGTTTGGCCAAATTAATGGCGTTTTTACTATGCAGAGTCATCATTTTAAAATTATGATTCTGAGCGGCTGGAGAATCATTCTGTGAAACGGGAGGATACTTTTGTGAATAACACCTCAAAGAAGAATAACCTCTCTTAGTTTTCCTATAGGTATCACATATTGGGAGAATCGACTCCATCTCTGAGCCCTAATTTTTGGATCTCAGGATTTTCCAGTTTGACACCTGTTTTTGAAATGCAGATCTCGAGAAAATGAAAATGAATTTTAAATAACCGAGAAAGGTTTTTTCTCACAATGAGCCATTGCAAAAAAAACTCTTTCGGTTTATACACAGGTTTCATAGGTTTGGAGAAACAAATCCATCTTTGAGCCCCAATGTTCAGTAGTTTGGCTCAATTTTTGTGGCAAGAGATGACCTGTCAGTCCTCCAGTTGGCATTTTCAACCTGATTCATCAGCCTTTGGAGGCTTGCTGGAGCTGTTGAATACTATGAGGATATGAATACTTGAGACAAGGAGTTTAACCATGTAAATAGGATCTTTTCCTATTTTCCATATATCAGTTTTCGACTTTCTATTTTAAGTAAATTTGATCTAGATTTCTAGGATCTGGATAACTGTTTGTAAAGACTATAAATCCAAGAGCATTTGATGAACTGAGGATCGATTTTTGGAGATTAACACTTATATTGTATCTTTCATACTTCTCATAATATATTATCCTTCAAGCTTCTTTTTCCTTTAATGTTCAGTTTCACTTATCATTTTTCTGCGCTTGTATTTTGAATGACTGTCTCATTTCATTAAAGCTTAATTTGGTGCCCAGAAATTGTCATCTTTTCACTTCACCAGTTGATTAGGCTGTACAAGTATCATCCTATTATGATATTGACCATTCATATGCACTGTCTATATATGTTTATGTTGATGTTATGAGAATTTCCCACTCTTATATCTTATTCAAAATTCCTGAACAGAGATTGCTAAAAGCCTTGTCAATTGATATATTATGCATGTTCTTGACTGAATAAAATCTATGTTAGTCATCTGACTTGATCACAATAGAAATCACTAGAGTTACCAGGCATCTTCAATTTGCAACCTAGAAGAGTTTCCTGGAATGCTAACAAAATTAATAGGTTCCTCAATGGTTGATTATGTTGCATTATGATGTCCATCATAATGGTTGGCTATGATGACCATGGTTCACAATGTTGGACCATTGTTGGACATGGTTGGCTAGGATTTTCCATGGTTTAGCATGGTTGAACATGGTTTACTATGGTTGAACATGGATCACTATGGTTGATGTTGGTTTCTTATGTTTGAGAATGATTAAACAAGTTGGACATGGTTAATAAGGGTTGACTATGGTTAGCCACGATTAAACATGTTTGAGCCTACTCCATTATTGTTGACCATTGTTGACCATGGTTGAGTATGATTTCCCATGGTTCAGCATGGTTGTACATGGATAAACATGGGTTAATATGGTTGAAAATGGTTTCCTAAATTTGATAAATGTTGACCATGGTTGACCATGTTCATAATTTTTTACTTATGTTAACTTTCTACATTCCTCAATGGGTTTTTAGCATTGCAATTACCATTAAGGGTTATGTTGGATTATGTTGGACTACAATGTCACACTAAGATATTCTTGAAGTTTTATTCTTAATTATTATATTATTCAATGGTTATGTCACATTACAACTTTTGAAAAATTGCGAGGTTCATGCATAAATGGTTATGTTACATTATGATGTTCATAAAGGGTTATGTTGACATTTATAATATGGACCTTGCATGAAGTTGAGTGACCTTTTAGATGCAATTGAAGGTTTAAGAAACACTCATCTTATTTGAGAATCAATAACATGTACGCATTTTATGAACCTACCATTGTACGCACCCGAGCCTTCCAGGAAATCTTACACACAAGCTTGGAAAATGAAAATGTGTACGCAATTTTGAGTGCAAGATTCTCTTTGCAAAAACGTGTGTGCATTGTCTGAGGCATGTGATAAACCAAAAGACAACTAGGAAACACACATTTCTTATTTCCCCCACGATGAAGAGTTTGATAGTCCAAGCATCAAAGGAGAATACCCATTAAATTTGGTCCTCTAGGGGTAATTCAACCTCCTTTTTCTATTGGAAAAGGATTTTTGATAGTTGGGAATGAATTTTCATCAAATTTTTATCATTGAGCCAACAAATCAACACACATTTATGCTAATATGTAAACAAATATATCAAAAAAATCATGCATTTTTACTTACCTCTAGTCCCTAATCCTGGTTGATAGGTTGGGGTAGTTGAAGTTCTCCCTTAGAGTCAATACTCATTTAAGGTTAATCCTCAATCCCATTGAACATTTTGACAATTAAATCTTGCATTATCCCATAATACCATTGAAAATTTTGACATGTAAAACTATAATATTTCTAATGAAGAATTTCACCAATGAATTCCTAGATTATTATATTGATCATGAAATATACATCCATAAGGGTCAGATTGATGAGCGAAGTACCCAACACTATGAATTCCTCAAAATAATCATTCTAGTATTCTATGATATTAAATAGTAGAAGGGAATTACATCACATTATAGCCCATATTTAGTCCTAAAATCATATTTTGACATCAACACATTGGCACACCAAAACCTATATTTAGAATATATCCAACCCTTGGACCAAAAAATCATCGAGAGGGACCCTCTGACTATGAAGAGTAATGTTCATGGTCAATTTCCTTTATATATGGGTGGCTCAAACTGCAATCCTTAGGTGAGGATACTCTTTCTCAAGGTTTGAAATCCCTAATTCAGTCTCTTATCCTACTATTCAACCATATTTTTAATCAAGCATGCATGCATTATTATGTAGGGTTGGGTTCATGACATATTTACCATATAGTTGGGTGCATAAGTTCATTGATAATATTCTCACACTTCGAGACACCATTGAGGATGTTATGAATTCATCTTCAAATTTTATATTTTTCTTCATTAACTTTTGAAAGGCATTATACTGAATCATGAGGCAGGACATTTTCCAAAGACTTAGAGACATTGGAATCTCAGGAATCCTTTCTATGATTCTCATGCACCTATCGGATTCCTTTCTTGGAAGTTTCTACATAATTCATAGAGTTTCAAACTTAATTTTACTTAGTAATAGTAAGCAATTTACTGTAGTTTGAGGCGGGGTAGTACGAGATACTTTCCCATATCAAGGTTTTATTTATGCAAATTACACTAAATGTGGATTTTGCAATATGTACTTAAACCTTAGTAGTGTTTTTCATGCTAGAAACTTAACAAAATTTGGTGTGATAGAACATGAAAAACTCTCATTGGCCCAAATTTTCTTTGCACTAAGATATCTTATGTTATAGTTGCACCAAGTTCCATCTTTATTATTGTGCCAAATCTTCTTGGTGATAGAACTCTTATTGTTAGACCAAGTATTTTTCACATTTGTTGGATAGCCAATAATTTGCACTATGTTAACACCAACATGTAACAAGGAGGGTCCACATAGAAGGCACACTAACTAAAAAAGTGTACTTGATTATTAATAATCTCTTACATACATATGTGGTAGCTCAACCAACATAACATAGTAAAAAACAAATGAGTAGCCAAGGTGGTTTGGGACCAATTTTAATGAGACAATAATCATCTTGATCATGTATTTGATAATGTAAATTAATTGTAAAACACATGAATTTTATAATAGCTTGGCTTACCTTCTTCACCATGTATGAATGTGATTAACTCAAAACCCGTTTCCACAAAGTTACAAGCATACAAATATCGTAGGTTAGAGTCACAATGTTTAGTTTGCAATAGTAATAATAGTTCTTCATATTTGAGGAACATCTTAGTTTTCATGCATGCATTCATGACCACATAAACATAAATTTAACATGGCAAATTTGTATGTTGATTCTCTAGTGTAATTGTTCAATAGTTCAATTTTAATTTATAAATACTCTTGTCATTATTTGTTACACTAGTTTTACATTTTTCATTTCTAAGAAATGCCATTATACCATGCATATGTTTCTAATGTTTTTTTTGTATTTATGATTGTAGTGACTAGTATGGATCCCAATTCAAAGATACTGAGAGAGATTGCTTGAGTTAGAGAGTTTGGTGCAATGTGGAGAGGTAGAGACTAGCTCCACTGCTCACTTGAACTATCTTTAGACATTATTATAGACACCATTACCCACTCCAATGGTGATCTATATGACATTGTATCATATAGAGAAATGATAATTCAACAATATGCCGATGGATTGGATTACAATGCCAAAAAAAATATAAATATGACGAGGAATCACATATTTGCTTTGTTTAGAGAGCCTTGAACATAGAAAATTACAAGCACAAGCAGAGCCCACATCTCTATTGAGTGGTGCATTGATAAATCATTCAAGGATAATTGAATGGAATGGTGGTACATGCTTTTTGATGTGTTACCCCAAAAAATACAGAAATTCCTTTATATTTCCTTAGAAATATGTATGTTGAGTTCATGTTGGGAAAACACCTCAACTATTTTGATATCTTGGAGTTCCAAGGCATTGGTCACAGGACGCCTCAAAGATGTCCCAATGCCAGGCATCGAGATGGTAGTCTACCGATACCTTCACCTCGTAGGAAGCTTCCTAGACCAAATGTCCCACCTAAACATGATATGATACCACAAACACAAGAGGCATTTCTAAGTCAAGCACACGAAGTTGTCCGCTATACCACCATCATTGATCATATGGACCAGCATAGATCCATCTTAAACCCGTTTCTATCAAGCACCGAGAGGGATCCAATTTCTTGAGTTGTATTTATTTTTTTAAATTTAAACTCAAGAAATTTGATCTCCCTTGATTGATAGATCCGGGTTTAAGTTTTAAGTTTTCATTTTATAAATGAACACCTATTTTTTAATTACTTTTCATAATATTTTATTTTATGAACCAACATGGATTTTTTTTTAAATACTTTCCATAATTTTTTATTTTATGAGCCGACATGAATTTTTTTAATTATTTTGTTAGTAAAAAACATTACATCATGTTACAACATCTCCTCCATACTGGGTTGTAGAGCACCTCGTTTCACTCAGTGCAACCAGGTAGGGCCATCTTTCCCTGTTGGTGTACAACCATCACCTCCCAATTTTGCAATGCCATCTAGTAGTGGGGGTGAATAGACACATCACAAGACCATCACTGAGGCTCATGAGTGCATAACATGTGGCGGTTCTTGCTATGGTTGAGTGACATTAGATGTCTCCTTTACTAGGATATTTAGGTAGGTAAGTATATGGTTAATAATAATCTTGTTCAAACTATTTTTCCTTACTCTACACATATATAGATTTTTAATATTTAAAATCTTTAAACTTGTAGTTTCTAGATTCCATTGTAGAGGGGAAAGGATTTGGCACTAGTGGTGGAGAGACCAATGTTCCACATTCTAAAGGGGTTTTTGGTGTGTTGGGTGTTGTTGTATCTTCAACGAAAATAAATCACATAAAGGTAACTATTTCAACATGTTAGTTTGTTAATACATGTTATTTCATTAATACATGTTAGATCATTAATGCTAGATGGTCTAATATTTACAATTTTTAAACTTCCAACCACTAGAACCTTAATATCCTGGGAAACAAATTGATTCTAGTAAATTCCCAAATGTTAACCTTACTGGGTTTTTGAGTAAGGTAAGTATATTCTTAAAAGTAATCATGTTCAAATTTATTTTTCCTTAATTTGCACATGTATAGATTTTTAGCACTTACAATTTATAAACTTGCAAATGTTAGATTCCTCTACAAAGGGGCAAGTATTTAGCACTAATGAATCCCCCCTTGGTGGAGAGACAATTAATACTGTTGTAACAATTCCAAATGTATGTTAGTTTGTTAATACATGTTATTTCATTGGTTCATTCATGTCTAACGACATCAAATCTTGGTGAATTTTTAAACTTGTAGATGCTAGATTCCTTTGCAAAGGGGTGGGGATTTGGCACTAGTAAAGCCCCACTTGGTGGAGATAAATTTCACATTGAGGTGATAATTTCAACATGTTAGTTCATTGGTTCATGCATGTCTAACTATGTCAACGCTTGGTGACTTTTTAAACTTGTAGATGCTAGACACCTCTGCATGTGAAATTTAGTTCACACCAAAATATGATCAAGAAATTACACACTCTCACATAAGATCTCACACAACTAGTCAAGAACACTGAAATTCACTCACAAAATTGCACACTGAATTACTCAAATGAATAATATTACATCATCCAACCTTGGGAAAGTAAATCGATTTCAATATATAACAATACATCAGATATTTGAATGCATAAGGATTCCATTCCAATCCTCACAAAAGCAGACTTACTAAATTGATGCAAAACCCCCCTAGGTGGAAAGTGTGTTCTCCAAGTCACACCAAAGGCTCACGAATTTCTGATTTAGAGATAAGATAGTGATGGGTGATGAAAAAACATGCTAAATCCCAAAAATGGAAGGAAGAAACATCAAGGAGTGAAAGTGGTCCAAAAAATAGTTTCCATAGTCAACTAGCTTTTCACCTTTCACCCAAAAGTAGTAAAAAGCAATAACACGCCTTTCTCACCAGAAATGCGGCCAAGTGAATTAGGAAGATTTTGGTCCACACCAGGAATACTTATGCCCCCCCCAAAGATTCCTTGTGGTCCACACAATGACTCATATGCCAACTATCTAGTCTAATACTTAGGAATTAATCATAAAATGATTAATTAATGATACTAAGGTATTAAATAACATGCATGCGAGTTTTAAATATTACAACACCCCCCCATAAGTCTGACTTTGTGTGCTAAAAAACAGAAATAAAAAATACTAAGGGCCCAGTAACAAGACATGGTCACCCTGTACAATATTACCTAGTCCACAAAACAAGGAAAGAAGGAAAAACTCATGGAAAAAACCTTCCCTCAGAAATGGAAATCATCAAAATTGAAATATTGTTGATCAATCCTTTACTCCACCACATGTTCAACCATCCCAAGCAGTGATTTTAGATAGTTGAAAGTCTTCTAAGTGAAATCTTTGGTGAAGATGTCTGCAGTTTGCTCACCTATTGGGCAATACTGCAAATCAATGATCTGATCATGCACTAAACTCCTGATGTAGTGAATATGGATCTCAATATGATTGGTCCTCTATCTTTGTACTAGATCACTTGATACCCTTATAGCAATATGATTGTCACAAAAAATGACAGTAGGAGTACTAAAGGCAATCTCAAACTCTGAAAGAATACCCTGCAACCACACACACCGAGTAGCAGCATTCACTACTCCTTTGTACTCGGACTCTGCTGAAGATAGTGCAATTGCACTATGTTTCTTGATAGAACAGAAAATAGGACCACATCCAAGAATGAATACAAATCCATATGTGGATTTTCTGTGAAATCTATCACCATCCCTATTTGAGTCAGTAAAGCCAAGAAGATTTAGGCTAGAATCTGTGGCATAGTGAATCCCATCTGTCTGGGTGCCTTGCACATAATGCAAGATTATTTTTGCAGACCTCTAATGGATCTCATGTGGCTTCTCCATGTATCTTGATTCCACACTCATAGCATACTCAATATCAGGTCAAGTATGAGTCAAGTATAACAAGCTTCCTATACAAGGTCCTGTCAACCAAAGGTGTAGATTCTTCTTCTTCAAGTCTAACTCCTAAAAGGAATGGAGACTTTGAAGGCTTGCAATCAGCCATATTGAAATTCTTTAGCAGTTCAGATGCATATTTGGACTGAGATACCTTAGTTCCATTCTCAGTTTGAGAAATCTCAAGCCCCAAAAACTTCTTAAGAATTGCCAAGTCACTCATGGAAAAAGCTTGATGCAAAGCAGTCTTTAATGATGCTATTTGAACAATAGAGCTACATGTGATTAGTAGATCATCAACATATAATACTATAATCATAATTGAACCATCAATCATATTCATGTAAGCATTAGGATCATATTTTCATATCACATAAGATTGTGACAAGAGAAAGCTGTCCATTTTGGCATACCAAGCCCTGGGGGATTTCTTAAGCCCATATAAGGACTTCCTCACCCTGCACACATAATTAGGATCAGATGTATAGACTTTTGGCTACTACATATAAATCTCCTCCTCAATACCCCCATGGAGGAATGCACTCTTGACATCCATGTGGTGCACTTCCCAGCGCTTGGATGCAGAAATTGCCAGAACTAGTCTTATCGAATCCTTCTGTGCAACTGGTACAAAAGTCTCATTGTATTCAAGGCCCTGGACTTGGGAGAAGCCCTTTTCCACCATCCTAGCCTTATATTTAACTTCTGTACCATCAGCTGCACACTTGGTTTTGTAGATCCACTTACACCTTACCAATTGTTACAAGGTAATTTTCCACCTTGTGAGCATCAGCACTCTTTGGCCTTCAGGATCCATTTCATTGACTCAGATGTGCTTTATGTCCTTCTGAAACACTTTTTCCATATTTTTCTTCATGTACATTAGCTATTACATTTTATTCGGTGTACCCACAAGCTGTTCCACTATAGCCTACGGGTGCCAAGTAAAATGGTAAAAGTCACTAGAAAATTACTTTTTACTCCCAAAAAGCGGTCTTAGGGTGACCTTTGGTCCTCCATTTTCCCCGAAATGCCTTGATGTGTCCTTTCACTTACCTTTGGAAGGTTATATATTGATCTCTTATGGCATATGGAAGGGAGGATAAAGAGAGCGCAAGATAACTCTAGTGGATTTTTGCCGTGACTTGAGTCTACACTCATTGATCCTTGTTATTGTGAACTACATATGTTCACCTACCAAACTCCTATCCTAGTTTGAGTTTTCCATTACATGGAAGATTGAAGTGGTGGAGGAAGAAGTGGAGAGACCCAGTTCTTGGCTCAGATTGGTTGCTGACAAGAGGTTGTATATTGTACTTCTTGTTATTCATTAATGGAAATACTCATTTTCTCATCCAATTGATATTGTGAATATCGTTTAATTACATTGGGTTATATTTGCTTATAATATCATGGAGCATGCTATTGATTATGCTAATGTATTTCACATGTTATATGCACTTGCTTGTACTTGTTGTTGAGGCTAATCTGTAGGTTCAAGTGTAGAAGTTGAAAGCTCAACAGGGATCTACATCAAACATCCAGTTGAAGGTTGGTCTTTTCTCCATTATCTTAGCATTGTCAATTTTATAGCATTTAGTTGGGAATTGAGTCATTTTTTGGTAGTCAGTTGTTTGTTGTGGTCTGCCCCAAGCCATAAGAATTTTTCTCCGTAACACCAATTTTCTGCCTGGGGGGAGCTTGACTAGCTCCCATGTCTCATTCTTTTGTAGTGTAGGAAACTCCTCATCCATGGAATCCTGCCATATTGGTTCATGTGAGGCTTCCTCATATGTCTGACGATCAGAATCCACCATCATATAAAATATCTCAGATAGGTAGGGGTC
Organism: Larix kaempferi; assembly: GCA_027924585.1. NCBI lineage: Eukaryota > Viridiplantae > Streptophyta > Pinopsida > Pinales > Pinaceae > Larix > Larix kaempferi. The sequence goes on along the minus strand of BSBM01000765.1, from coordinate 1,943,316 downwards.
ATTCACATTGAGAGTAGTCTCAAATTGTGATCTATTCCTCCTAGTATCCCAAGGATTTCCCACTAGTTCACCAGCTTCTTGCAAAGTCTTAACAACCCATTTAGGCCTTGTTGGTGAATTAGGATATTCAATCAAATGGTCCTCATCATCAGAAATATAAGAATCAGAAAATTCAAAAGGATCATCACTTACTTCATCGGGTCTCTCCAATTTCAACATTCTGAGAGGGCTCCTCTTCGAATTGAACGCTTCTTTCAATGAAGAATTTTTGAGTGGCCATGTTAAGAAACTTGTATCCCTTTGAGTCCTTTGAATATCCAACAAAAACACATGGTTGGATTTGGGTATGCATAGCCCTCTTCTACTCGAATGGAATTCTAGCCCAAGCCTTGGAGCCAAAAATCCTGAAATGAGAAATATCAGGTTTGTGCCCAGTCCAAGCCTCAAAAGGAGTGATTCCTTTTAGTGATTTGTATGGGACCCTGTTCTAAATATATGTGGCACAATTTATTTGCCTCAACCCAAAGTCTTGGAGATAAATACTTGGACTCCAACATACATGTGTCCATCTCCTTAAGAGATTTGTTCTTCCTCTCAGCAACCCCATTTTGTTGAGGTGTATAAGGAACTGTGTTTTGCATCTGAATGCCTGAAGAGGCACAAAATTGCTGAAACTCATATTTGATGTACTCCCCAGCATGATCATATATGATAATATTGATATGTCTACTAGATTGGTTCTCAGCACAGGCCTTGAAAAGCTTGAACAAACCAAAAACTTCAGACATTAACTTGATGAAATAGATCCAACAATACCTAGAAAAGTCATCTATGAAGGCGAGGATGTATTTAGCATGGTTCAAGGACTCATGGGGAAATGGAACTGATATATCACTATGAATAAGCTCCAACGGTGCAGAGGTTTGCTCAGTTTTGGATCTCCCATACTTATGCTCAGGGTGTTTTCCTAAGATGCAACTTTGACAGACACCTTTGGAAAATCTAATGTTGGGAAGCCCTATGACCATTTCTTTCACATGGAGTTGGGAAAGATATCTATAGTTTAGGTGGACAAATATTTCATGCCACAAATTACTTGACTCATTGGCATGGGTCAAAAGAGAAGAAAGTGAGGGGAATGGCATAAAATGAGAAAAATTGTAGATTCTAGAGCTATGGTCAGCAATGCCTAATGCAACAATTCGGCCTGTTGACATTTCACAAATATCAACATCATTTGGGGTAAAGGTCACCTTTCTGGGTGAATCTATGTGGGTCATATGGTACACTGAAAATAGGTTAGAATAAAGTCTAGGAACATACAAGACATTATTGAATGAACCAAAATCGAGACCTATGCTTCCTTTGCCTTTGCTTGAAGTTTCAGAATTGTCACCCAACACAATATTTGGACCACATGAAGAGTCAAGAAAAGTAAAAAAACTCACTTGTAGAAACCATGTCTCTTGAATCTCGGGAATCAATAACGAGTGAGGTAAGATTGGATGTGCTTGCCATCAGTGCATGCACTCTCTCCATATCTTCAAAATTTTGTCCTCCATCCTTCCTCCTTGTGCTCTCAGGAAGAGGAATGTTGGCTTTCTCCAGGAGTAGAGCCATTTGATGAATAATTTTCTTCATGCAAGAGATTTCAGGATGAAATACCATGCCGCAATAAGTACACTTTTCCTTCTCATTCTTCTTATTTGGATTCTTCTTTTAGTGGTAGGAGTCTTTAGGAACTTTCTGCTTGTCTTTCTTCTCACCGGTGGGCTTCTTGAAATTGCCCTTGTTCTTCCCTTTAGAACCCTTTGAATCTCCAAAATTCAGACAGTGGTCTTTTGATGGACTTTTTATGGCTCCCATTAATACCATCTTGTCTTGTTCTCATGTAATAGAATCCATGATTTTTGAGAGTGTTGGGCTCTTCTAGTTTCGAAATGCCTTTCTTGTGGCATGGAAGGTCGAAACAAACACTAAATAATCTGGGCCAAGATTGGAGAGAATGGCCAAGATCAACTGCTCATCCTTTTTATCAATTCCACATTGCTTCAATTGTAGAAAAAATGACCTGAATTTTGAGAAGAAATCCTGGAGGTTATCGAAATTCTATGGACTCAATGAAACTAGTTCATTATCCAGTTGGTGGCCTCTTAATTCATCTGTCTTGCTAAACAATTCTTGAAGCTTGAGCCAAACTTCATTGGGAGACGTAATACCATCAAGATGGAATACAATATCCTTGGATGTAGTGAGACACAACATACCATAGGATTCATCTCTTCGATTATGCCACTTTGATTTCTCAATTGCCGAGGTTGGCTCAATTTCAATTGACATCGTCACCCTGTAGAGGCCTTTGCTTCTCAACATGCTTTCCAGTCAAAATAATTGAATGGAATGAGGATGATTTAATGTGACTAATCCATGGAAGCTATAAAATAACTTTTGGAGTGATTTGGGTACGCCCCTAGATGCTCAGTTGCACCCTCTGGATGATTGAATGCACTGTGTGGATGAATTATTGTGCCCTCCTTGAGACTAGTTGGATCCCGCAAGAAAATAAAAGGAGAAATGAATATCTTGATAGCTCTGATACCATGTGAAATTTAGTTCACACCAAGATCTTATCAATAAATTACACACTCTCACAAAACATCTCACACAACTAGTTAAGAACACTGAAATTCACTCACAATAATTGCACATTGAATTCCTCAAATGAATAATATTACATCATCCAGCCTTGGGAAATTAAATGGCTGTCAATATATAACAATACATAAGATATTTAAATGCATAACGATGCCATTTGAATTCTCACAAAAGCATACTTACTAAATTGATGCAAAACCCCCCTAGGTGGAAAGTGTGTTCTCCAAGTCACACCAAAGGCTCACGAATTTATGATTTAGTGATCAGATAGTGATGTGTGATGAAAAAAATTCTAAATCCCAAAAATGGAATAAATAAACATCAAGGAGTAAAAGTGGTCCAAAAACAGTTTCCCTAGTCCACTAGCTTTTCACCTTTCACCCAAAAGTAATTAAAAACAATGAAAAGAAGTAAAAAGTAGTAATGTTCCTTTCTCACTATAATATTATCAAAAATCACCAAAAATGCACTCAAGTGACTTAGGAATCTTGTGGTCCACACCAGGAAGACTTGTGGTCCCCCCAAAAATGCCTTGTGTTCCACACAATGACTCATATGCCAACTATTTATTCTAATACTTAGGAATTAATCATAAAATGATTAATTAATGCTACTAAGGTATTAAATGACATAGGTGTGGGTTTTAAATATTCCAACACTACAGAGGGGCAATGGTTTGGAACTAGTGATTCCCCCATGGTGGAGCTTAACATTTCAAACCGAGGTAACTATTTAAACATGTTAGTTTTTAATACATGTTATATCCTTGATTCGTGTACATGTCTAACTACTACAACACTTTGTTACTGTAGGTATCAACCGGAATCCAAGTACCACCGCTTTTGACAGGCCTTGGAGTTGACATATTTTTATCATCGTTTCAACTTATCTATAAACCCTTTTTCTTATACATAACCATGTATTAATATTTCTAATGTCCATATGTGGGTTTTAAGGCTCAAATTAAATTTATGTTACATGACTTAGTATTTCATTTGATTTTTGACTAACAATAGGGGAATTAGTGTACTATGTATTTGCTTTGGATATTGACTCATTTGTTAGGAAGAAAATACAAAATATTTCAGGGAGTTCCATAACAATTATAGATCCTCTACAGGTATATTGTTAAGGTCAAGGAACCTTTGCAGGAAGTTGTGGAAACTCTACAGGAAGTTGCAAAAACTATACGGGAAGCATCATAACCTTTGTATGCAACTGCAGAAACTATACAAGAAGCTACAAAACCTTTACAGGAAGTTGTACAACCTGAGCATCAGCTGCATAGCATTTTTCAAGATACATAACCTACGAGCTACAGATCCTCTATAGAACCAACAAGCTACGAAACCTCCTACAAAACCTGCGAGCTATTGAACCTCCTACAGAACCTACGAGCTATGGAACCTATAGAGAACCTACCAGCTATCTGTTAGGATATTTCAATACTCCATCCTTATCCTACCTAGCATTATTTATTTTTCCTAGTTGTTGATAATGCCATTTTCCCCCTAGTGGTGTGCACATGTCATCTAGGATCCATCTACCACCTTCCGAGCCCTGCATGCATAATTTTAGGACCACTTCAGCTAATTCCCTATTTTATAAGAACCTACTGAGTGTTCTGGTGTAGTCCACTTGACTTATCTGAACCTTGTGGGGGGTTAGAGCTCCGGATGCCATTAATTGTGGCCTCATGCACCCTTTTCTGACTGGCATGCATGAAAAACTCACTATTGCGCCCTCCTTAGTTAGTTAACTGAGTTTAGGTTAAGTTCAATTGACTTTGAGTCTTCCGGAGCACTCTAGTGGTGATAATCCCTATGCTAGACCAACTGAGGTTCAAATTATCTTGCATGATTCGAATTATATCCATTGTAACATCATTGTTATTATACTGATTATTGGAACATGTGACATTATTCTTCTCCTATATGAGTTCTGCTGCATTATTATTCTTCTGCTCCATTTTACTGCAGTTTTCACTCTTATTCTTAATTTCTGCTCGTTATTTCTTTGTGAGGTATCCATCATCTCTTATATCTAACGTGACATAGGATTTCACATGGTATCAAAGCAATTAGAGTGAATAGGTTGAGCATTTGCTTTCAGTAGTGCACTAGAAGCCTCTGGATTTCCACGACAAATCCTGGTGCCATTGCATTGAATTCATTGGAGAAATCCAATGAGGTCTATCCAGGTGTGAAGGCTCCGGATAAAAGTGCACATTGTCTTGAAGTAGTGCTCAATAGTATTATACCTCCTTATTGATATTTTTTGGTATTTTATTCAAGTTTTTGAGTGCAGCAACAGTTATAGCAGTTGCATCTATTTTCTGCAGTTGCAACAGCTATCTGCAGTTGCAACAGTTTTTTCTGCAGTAAGAGCAGTTTCACCTTGTATTCGCTCTAGTAGTTGTAATGGAAAACTTGAACTCTCCTCTCTCTCCAAGAATCTTGACACCCTTCAATTATCTTGATTGGAGGGCTTATATGCAGATGGTATTGCAAAATAGATCATTGTACTGGGTGACAATGGGGAAGGATCCCAAACCACATTTAGCTATGGAGAAAACCAAGTATCTGAATAGATTGGATGAAGCATTTGGTTTCATGTGTATTCATATTTCTAGAGATCTACTCTTCCACATTGAAGGATTGAAGACTCCAAAATATTTATGGTTGAATTTAGAGACCGTCTTCGGAAAACAATATGAGCTAAGAGGCCATATTCTAGAAAATGAGTTGATTTGTCTACAACTGAGCAGTTTCGAGACCATTCAACAATTCTTTTCAAAATTCAAATGTCTGGTTATGCAATGCAAGTAGTGTGGCATTGAGAAGAAGGATGAGAAGTTGGTGCTATCCATTTTGAGCAAGCTAGGTCTTGAGTTCTCCATATTTGTCTCTAGCTTCCATTCTAGGCGAATGTCAATCCTTGGTTGGAATATTCCCTCCTTATATGTTTTCACTGAATCTCTCATCCAAGAACAAGACAAGTTGATCCATATGGGTGGCTTGAAGGCCTCCAAAGATTAATATCTTATGGCTGGAGAAGAAAAAACCGTGAATGGGAAATGGAGGCACAAAGGAAAGGACAAGAGGCCATCTGAACCCAAACTAAATTCCAAGTCAATTCCATCAGAAGGATCCTCCATCTCTAAGAAGGAAAAACATAATGGATTTGAGAAATCCAAGTGTTCCTATTGCAAGAAAGGAAACCACCCTAAGAGATACTGCATGCAGAAGAAGATAGATCAATTGACCAAGCTTCTTGAACATCACAACATTTCCCTCCCAAAAGGTGCAAGAGAGACTGATTATAGAAGTGAGTCTGATGGTCATGAGAGATGCCATGCACCGAAGGTTGTATTCTTGAAATCACAATCCCTCCTAATAGATTCAAGAGCCTCCAACCACATGGTTTCCTCCAGAGAATCATTTTCTTCTCTAGATCTCAAATATGGTCTGACTATTCACATGGGAGACAACTCTCAGATCTTTGTTGAAGGGATGGTCACAGTACATATGGAGCATGAAAAGTTCAAGAATGTTATATTTGTACCTTCTTTGTTGATTTTTTTTTGTATATCAGATGACTCACATAGGTTCACCGAGGAAAGTGGTATTTGGTCCTGACAGAGTTGAGATTGCAGAGATCTCCATTGGGAAGATTATAGTGAACGAGTTTGTAAAGCATGCCTCCAAGGCATATGAATTCTCACATTTTTTCCATACTCTCTACCTACCCCATCAGAATCTGATAAAGATCAGAGTGATACCTCTTCTAATGAAGATGAGGATCAAGATATTGATGTTGAGAATAAAGTTCAAGGAGATTCAGATTCAGATCTAGATCCAACAGATGTTCCTGATCCATGGCCAAGGCCAATATGGGCTCACAAAGTCCTTGTAGCTGGTGGGAACACAATTCGGGATCCATATGACCATAGAATCACTAGATCTCAATATCATGCAAAACTTGCACTATGTCATGCAGATCCACTTCTCTTAGATAGGTGTTGGATGATGGTGGGGTTTGATCCACAATCTCTTGGAGAGACTTTCCATTGGGTATCTACAACCAAGAAACAATCTCGGTTGTCTGACAAAAGGTACTCAAAGGTTTATGATTTGGAACACAATGAGCCATTCGCTCCAGTAGCAAGAAGGGTTACTGAAAGACTTCTTTTGGAAAATACAACTTCTACATAGTGGGAGGCACATCAAAGGAGCATATCCAAATCTAGCACCTGCATTTCTATCCTACAGAGGAGCGGCTTGCCAATATTTTTGCAAATGCTTTCACTGAGAATTTTTTTTTCCTTCTCTACTTAATATGAAGGTTCTTTGAGTTTCCTACTGCTGTTCTTTTTGCAAAGGGGTATTTTTCCCATGAGGTTTTTCCCCATTTCCTTGGTTCATGGACAATTCTTTTTATTATTTATTTGATTGTATGGGTGACCTTTGGTCTTAGTAACCAGGGCCTCGAATGAAAAAGTATGGATTAAGGGGGGTGTTAGGATATTTCAATACTCCATCCTTGTCTTACCTCGCATTATTTATTTTTCCTAGTTGTTGATGATGTCATTTTCGCCCTAGTGGTGTGCATATGTCATCCAGGATCTATCTACTGCCTTTTTAGCCCCGCATGTATCATTTTAGGATCACTTAAGTCAATTCCCTATTTTACAGGAACCTACTGAGTGTTTTGGTGCAATCCACCTGAGTTATCTGACTCTTGTGGGGGGTTAGAGCACTGGATGGCACTGATTGTGGCCTCATCTGCCCTTTTCTGACTAAAAGGCATGACAAACTCATTATTGCTCCCTCCTTAGTTAGATAACTAATTGTGACTTCAGTTAATTGAGTTTAGGTTCAATTCAGTTGAATTTGAGTCTTCTGAAACACTCCAGTGGTGATAATCCCTGTGCTAGACCAACTCAGGTTCAAATTCTCCTGCATGATTCTAATTCTCTCCATTGTAACATCATTGTTTATTATACCTATTATTGGAACATGCGACATTATTCTTCTCCTATCTGAGTTCTGTTGCATTATTATTCTTCTTCTCTATTTTACTGCAGTTTTCACTCTTATTCTAATTTTCTGCTCATTCTTTCTTTGTGAGGTATCCATCAGCTCTTAGATTTGGTGTGACATAGAATTTCATACTTAGGAACATCCTATAGAACCTACTAAATATATGAATCCTCTACAAAACCTTCAGAAGCTGGAGAAGTCAATAATTCAATTTTACCTTCAACCACCAACTTTGGAAAAATATATTCATTAGAGGTAATGGATTTTTGAAAATCCATTATTTCTATCATTATTATATGTCTCAAATCACGATGTTAAATTATTTGAAAATTAAAGGTGGTAAATGGAGGTGGATATGAGTGCATATATGGATAATCCACAAATATTTGAAGATCTCCATCAAATATATGATGGACCTACGGAATAAAAACATGTTAGGAGACATTTTGGAGGAGTGTTGACTATTTTATTATAGCATCTATCCCTAAATTCGAATTTGACTTCAAAGTTATCCTAAATAGCATATAGTTAGCAAAAATTTCGGAATTAGTTTTGAAATCCAAATTATTCGGAATTTGTTGAGGATATTTTGTATCTTCATTTATTATTTGTTATGGAAAATTCATGTATAAATAAGAGTTCATTGTCCATTCAAATATTGGGAGGACTCTTAGAGAAAGAGTCCAAATAATGATGGAATAAAGCTATACTTTCATCTTGTTTCAATATAGATCTTAGTTTTATAATTTCTTTTGCAATATTATTTTATTTAGTTTATGTTGATGTAGTTGTACTTCATTTCTTAGTTTTCATTTCTTGTGGTGTGTGAAGTTTATTTTTGCAATTTGATTTCAATGCATAGATAGAGATTTAAATGTTTATTTTATAATCACTGAGCTTAATGCAATGGCCATATTCACTTCTTTGGATTATAAATAGTAACTTGTATTTGGAAAGGATAGCTTTTATATTTCATTTCTGCAATTTACTTTTTTTTCAAGTATGGTGTAACTTAGTTTATTATTTATTTTTCCTGCATAGTGTGATTTAGTTTTAGAATTTACTTTCTTCACATAATGTGATTTTGTTTTAGAATTTACTTTTCCACACAGTGTGAACGTATTTTTGTAATTTACTCTAGTAGATTGTGAATTAGTTTTATCCCTTTCTTTCAGGCAAAGTGTGATTTTTAGTTTAAGTATTTACTTTCCAGCATGGCCGTGAATTTAATTTCCTATGTAAGAGGACATTGTCGCTTGCACATACAATGAACGGTAACTCACAAGTTTCCAATGAACCCCAGGTTGACAATTAATGTAAGGAATGTTTTCTTATCCTCTAATAAATTAGAAGGTAAATAAAAAACCCATAATTTTGGTGTTGTTGTCCAGGATTTACCAAAGGTGCAATTGAATTTTGCATTGGTTCTGGGAAGCATTCATAGGTTAAAATTGATAGTTTTGCTCATTAGTTTTGTGATGTTATTTTTATGAAATAATTTCATTCATTTCATTAAATTAGTTTTATGACACCTTTTATTTTCATGAATAAAAATAAATACTTGGAGAGGATAATTATGTGGTGCAGTAAGAACCACCCATATTACTAATTTGTCTTTGACAGGAATCTTGGAAAGGGGACATTTTTAGTTTGGGGGAGGTGATAGGCTTTGGATTTGGCATATTTTTATTATCATTTCACCTTATATATAAAACCTTTTGCTTATCCATAACCTTGTATTAATCATTCTAATGTTCATATGTCGGTTTTAACGCTCAAAGTATTTTTATGTTACATGACATAGTATTTAATTTTATTTTTGACTAACAATATGGGAATTAGTGTACTATGTATTTTATTTGGATATTGACTCATTTGTTAGGAAGAAACTACAAAATATTTGAGGAAGTTTTGTAGCAGCTGTAGATCCTATACATGTATATTGTGAAAGTTGCGGAACCTTTGTAGGAAACTGCGGAAACTCTACAGGAAGTTGTAAAACCTTTGTATGCAGCTGCAGAAATTCGACATGAATCTACATAACCTTTACTGGAAGCTACATAAGTTGTAGAGGTTCCCTAGCTGCAGAAGACTGCAAGCTAGGGAACCTCTACAGAACCTACCAATAGTGGAACCTCCTATAGAACCTTCCAAAGCTATAGATCCTCTACAAGACCTACAAAAGCTACATAAAGTCAATAATTCAAGTTTACCTTCAACCACCAACTTTGGAAAAACTATTCATTAGGGGTAATGGATTTTATAAATCCATTATTTCTATCATTCTTATATGTCTCAAAATGTGATGTTAAATTATTTGAAAATTAAAGGTGGTAAATCGAGGTGTATATAAGTTCATATTTGGATTATCCACAAATATTTGAAGATATCCATCATATATATGATGGACCTAAGAAGTGAAAATATGTTAGGCAACATTTAGAAGGAGTTTTGACTATTTTATTATAGCCTCTATCCCTAAATTCAAATTTCACTTCAAAGATATCCTAAATAGCATGCAGCTAGCCAAGATTTTGGAATTGGTTTTGAATTAGATTTGAAATCCAAATTATTAGGAATTTGTTGAGGATATTTTGGATCTTCATTTATTATTTGTTATGGAAAACTCATGTATAAATAAGATCCCATTCTCCATTCAAAGGGGAGGACTCTTAGAGCAATAGTCCAAATAATGATGGAATAAAGCTATACTTTCATCTTGATTCAATATAGATCTTAGTTATATAATTTCTTTTGCAGTATGATTTTATATATTTTATGTTGATGTAATTGTGGTTCATTGCTTGGTTTTCATTTTTTATGATGTGTGAAGTTTATTTCTTCAATTTTATTTCAATGCATAGATAGAGATTTAAATCTTTATTTACAATCACTGAGCTTAATCAAATGACCATATTCACTTCTTTGGATTATAAACAGTAACTTGTATCTAACAATGATATCTTTTATATCTCATTTTTGCAATTTACTTGTCTGTCAAGTGCAGTGTAACTTAGTTTTAGAATTTATTTTTCTCACACAATGTGATTTAGTTTAGAATTTATTTTTCCCACACAGTGTGATTTAGTTTTAGAATTTACTTTTACACATAACGTAGTTTTAGAATTTACTTTCCAGCAGATTGTGAAATAGTTTTAGCTTTTCATTTCAAGTAAAGTGGGAATTTAGTTTCAGCATTTACTTTCTAGCATGGTGTGAATTTACTTTCCCGTCATGTGATTTACTGTTAATATTTGGTATTTAATATTTTTGGATTTAGAAACTTAAAAAAATGATACAATTCAATCACATAAAATTGATACAACCATAACACAAGATATACCCCGAGGAAAATCCTCAAAACTATGAGAACAGAAAACCCAGCAACTCTTCTCAGTATAATATAATGGATAACAGAGGATGTATTTTTTTTACAACATAGAAGATTGATTTCAGAAGATAAGAGATCACCAAACATTATTGGTAAATATATATAAGAAATAGACAAGAGAGATCAATCGGATGTGTTTTCCAATGTTCCCAACACATCGATAATAAGCAAGAACAATAATATGCACAAAGAGATGCGCCTTGCCTTTAAGGGAGAAGAGAATTCGCTTCACATTGAATTCAAAAATCTCATATAACATATTTATACATTATTATCATGCATTGGCTTCTTCTAACTTTATGATGAATTCGCCCTCATATTGGATGTATCAATCTTGGATGAAGAAGTGGGCCCCACTTCTCATGCAGTGATTTATCTCACTGAAATGTCTCTTAGGATGAACTTGCCTCTTAACTGAAATCTTGCACACTTAGTTAGGAAGATAAATTAAGTGTCATCATGTAATTTTCGCAACTCAAGTGTTGTCTTTTAATTTAACATAAGTATCATCATGCAATAACACTTAGGTAACTAGATCTTCTTTGTTCTCACTTAGTTAACTCTCTTTAACTAATTATTTCTTGATCATCACTGTAGTGATCAATTCAAGTTCTCCTTGATTTAATGAAGTGTCGTCTTTTAGTTTAATTAAAATGAAACCACTTTCGTTAACTAGTCCTTCTTATTTAACACTTAGTTAACTATATTAATTGAAATCATGTTGATTGATTCACTTGTAGTGACCACTGTGACTTCTTTAGTTAACTGAGGCATATATTATGTCTTTAACTGAAGCTTGACAATTCGAGTACACTTAGTAATCTCCTGATCGATTCGAATTCTCTTTTTCTCTATGCATTTATCTTTATCTCTTTATATTTTACTACATGGTCAATATTTGCTAACTTTAATTATCAATCACATTACATTATACTAAGAAGAATTATCAGATGTTGTGATCATATTATATTATTCCCGACCAAATGATCATATGCTAAAGTAATTCACTTTAGAGGTGATCAATCTCTAAAGGAGACTTAATATCAATATGGTGATCATTGTTAATAATATACCACACAACATTAAATGCTTTTAACAAGTAAAACATTTCCTTTATACAAAAGGTCCACCTCTATAAGGGAGGTCCATCCCATGGATACCTTTATACGAAAGGTTCACATGAGAATCATTACTTGACACACAAGTCCAGAGCCTTGTCCAACAAGTCTTTGCAACATTATTACTTTGATAATTTAGCTCTATATGGGAGGAATAAACTTTACACAGAAGGAAATAAAAGTGCTCACCTCTACAGGAGGATCAATATTGGTTGCACAAGATTGGTTTTGAAAATGTCTCCCGATGTTATAAATTTAACACTCTCTCTTAGTGAGGGAGGAATTCTCTTCCATACCAACCTTGTCTCGGAAGTACCTGAACTTTTTCACTTACAGAGGATTTGTTAACACATATACAATCTGCTCATCAGTAGCAATGTACTGAAGTTTCACTGTAACTTTCTGAACCATGTCTTGGATGAAGTGGTACTTCATTTCAATGTGATTCAACTTGTCATGAAACACTGGGTTTTCAGAAAGCTTGATGCAACTCTGATTGTCATGCCTAATAATTATAGGCTCAAGCTTTTCGCTAAACAACCTTGTAAGTAGATTTCTGAGCCACACTACTTCTTGGCAGGAAACACTAGCGGCTATGTATTCTATTTATGTAGTGCTATGGGCTACGGATCCATGATTCCTGTTGGACCAACATATCATAGTTGATATTAGGCTATAATAGTAGCCAGATGTATTATTACGGTCCACAATGCTTCCTCCCCAATCTGAGCCTATATAACCAAGTAACATGACTCGTCCACTAGAGGCATCTCTGAGTCCATACGAAATTGTACCTCGAAGGTACCTAAGCACATGCTTAGGAGATATCCAGTGTCCATGTCTCGCAACAGACATAAAATGACTCAGAATGATCACGACATAACACACATCATGCCTCAAATGTATCAAGTACATTAGAGATCCTATAAGATGTCTATACAAAGTGGGATCTATTGGATCTGATCTAGATTCTGACTCATGCAGTTTCCTCAAATTCGAAACCATTGATGTATTCATAAATGTTGATGTAATTGTAACTTCATAATGTATTTCACATATATGTATATTGTATTCCTATAGAGATGTTATTATTCCTCTATATGGAAGCATTTGTATTCCTATAGAGATGTTATTATTCCTCTATACGGAAGTGTCGTCATGTATATTGTAAGTGTCGTAACTTATACTTGATGGGTTATTAGACCACCTTGTTGGGGTTTGCCCTATATAAGTCATGTGGATTAAAGGGTTATTAGACCACCCTATTGGGGGTTGGCCCTGTCATCATTATGTTGAGTGTTTAAATTAAGGCCGACCTACTAAGGTTATTAGGCAAGTCAAGTCAAGTATAAATAGAGTGCGGGAGACACTCTATTTGATCATTCACTTCTCACTCATACACCCATTGGAGAGTGGCGCACTAGTGGAGGAGGAGAAACAACTGCTAGGAGAAGACTATCTCTTGTACTTGGGTTTTATCGTTTCTCTATCTATCTCTGAGGAAGTTGCGGGGTTTTTCACCTTCTTGGTTTTCCCCGGTGAAACTATGTGTCTCTTGTGTGCTTGCATTATTGTGTCCATGATTGATATGCTGTAGATATGTTGTAGATATGTTGTACATGTTATTCTCTCAGTTAAGATACTATATCAAATTGAAATTTCTGAAAAACTAACATGGTATCAGAGCTAGCCTGAAAGAAGGCATGGTATGGCATTTATGACACTTGTTGCACTTGCGAAGCTAGGGATTGATATAACAATAACCATTCATTGTAGAAATTTCGCTATAAATTCATTTTGGCAAAGTTTCAGGATCTGAAACTCTTACAGGTCGAAGATAAGGTCCCCATGTACCTTGTGTACGAAGGAGAGTCTCTAATTCGTTGAACTTTCAGATTTATGATCTGTACAATATAGGGTTTTTGCCTCTTCCAGATCTGAGTCATAAACAGGTGACCTAGGAAAAAAGGTCACAACTTGGGCTAGAAAGATCCAAATGAAATTTAGTAAAAAGTGGCAGGTAGGGCACGGAATGTACATTCATAGGTATGATTTTTAGAGACCAAAAGTGAACCAGTGACACATGGCACTCCGTAGAAGTTCGCTCTCCTGTTTTATCCCATAAATACGTCATGTTGCGACACTTGGAATAACTCTCTCTCTCAGAGAATCCATTTGAGGTCAGACCTATGGGGTTGGAAATATAACAGGTCATGCTACCACAGGAAGCATTTTCAGACCCTGTAGATATGAAATTTCGGAGTTACACCAGAAACAATTAGGTGCATATTTCTGTCAAAACAGAATTGGATTTTGAGCACCTTCATTCATGGCTCCGGGAATTTAGGGTTTCAGAGAAAGTTGGAATTTTTGTAATCGGAGACCACGGCTGGATTCTCCTCATCAAAATTGAAATTTAAATACCAAGATCGAATTTTTTGGTTGGGCAGAAGGTCGGGCTTGATCAAACCCTAGTTTGAGACTTTGATTGGAAAGGTCAAAAATTACGGCTTTTGCAAAAATGGTAATTTTTGAAATATGTGACCATAGCTAGAAGCTCCTTGGAAAAATCAAATTTTAGAGCTTTGGATCAAACTATTTGGTTGGTTGAAGCTTTGAGAAACTCAATTCCTAATTCAGGGTCCTCCCTAGTGAATCCAAAAGATTGAAAAACAAATTTGAGGGGTGAAACTTTGCAGTTTTCAAATTCTGAGTATACCAGGTTGATCATCTCATCAAGGTGCATCTTTATATCCTTCCAGAATTTTGAAATTCAAAGTTTGAATTTTTAGGGTTTCCCTGACAAACCCTAATCCAGCTCCAGATCTAGTTTCTGCAAATCAAGTGGATTGGATTAATCCTAGAAGAGAATGGACTGGTGTCCTCCATAAGTGAAGAAGTTCATGTTTCAGAGGGATATGAGGCCAAGGCATTACATAAGAAGATTACAAGCAATCTCGACAGGTATGACTTATCCAGGTATGTTTCGACATCTGTTCATGATAAAGTTTATGGTATTTTTGTATTCATTAAGGTTAGTACAATCTTGATTAACTTTAGACTTGTCATATCACCTTAATAAAATTATGAATGCAAGGGTTTTGACACTTATGATTGTACTAATGCATTGTGGTGTTGTATGAGGTTGATGTTGTCTGCTAACATGAAAGGTACATCAAGAAAGACAAATCATGTTCTAGTTCAAGAACATATGACCATGGTGACATGAAGACAAAGATTCATCCATTGTAATGGATCACATAGAAGCTATACTTATGAGGTATGTATAATTTGGTTCTACAATGATTAACCAATGAGATATGTAGGTTACTAGCACAAGTCATTGAACAGAACAAGAAGACATTGCTAGACATAACTAGAAAATATGATAACCAGGTATGTTTTTCTTATATCAAGTTAGAATCCTACCTTGTGTTAGAATCTTATACTGTTGTATGGTTGATAATAATTATTCACGAAGTTAGAAATGTAAGAAATCAAGGGTTTATGCATATTATGCCTCTTACCTTGATTGATGATATGACTAACCAGAAAAGTCCTTTGGTCAAATAAAGAATATGCATGAGTAAAAGAACTATTCCCTGAAACCTTGAATACTAATGTTTATTATCTGTGTTTGAAATGATCATGACTATACATGTTTAAGATTATTGTGATTATACTAATGAATATATTTATGATACCTTGAGGATAACACCATGATGATACTAGTAAGTATGCATAAGTGATTGAGGATGGATATAAGTTCAAAGACAGGTAATCTAGGAAGCAAATATCAAGAGGGAGCACACTCTAGTAGTTCCTGCAAGGAAGCAAATATTGAGAGGGAGTCCACCCTACAACCAAACAAAGATAAATATTTGAATTGTCATTTCTTGCATATTTATTTGTTTAAATAATATTGTTCAATGATGTATATGCTTATGTTCCTAGACTTAGGGTGTGTATATGCATATTAGAATAATTACATTAGTGAACAGTATACTACTAATATGCATGTGATGGGTAAGTGGCCTATGGCACTGTACAACATTCCATTGCTACTTATCTAGAATGAAACCTCTTTGCTGACATGTTGGGAGTTGTGCACACTCTTAGCAAATTTCTGGTAGAGATTGGAAGGCATCTAGAAAGTTACGGGATATGGATAAATGTTGTATTGAAGCATTGGCTAAAATAATTACATGACTGTATGACATATTTCTTTATGTGTAAGAATTTGTTCTGAAAACTATGAGATGTTTCTAATCATGCAATTTAACTTGTTTTTGTAGGAAAGATCGTATACAAGTACCTACAAAAGAAGGACTACAGCATTTGTTCAACAACAAATCTATCTATTGAAGAATCTGAAGTTCCCAGGATCTGGGATGAAGTAATGATGCAATGATCCATCGATCATGAAGAATGATGTTTGGGATGTGGTCCCAAGACCAGAAAGGAAGTTTGTTGTGACTTTCAAGTGAATTTATAAGATCAAGCATGTTGCAGATGGCAACATAGAGAAATATAAAGCAAGTGATGAAATGGAAGATACACCAGATGGATGTGAAGACAACCTTCTTGAATGGTGTAGTCGAGGAGGATGTGTATGTGGAGCAGCCACTTGGTTTTGAGACACATGACAGAGATTCATATGTGTATAGGTTGAAGAAATCGTTGTATGGCTTGAAGCAAGCTCCTAGGACTTGGTATGGTAGGATAGACAACTTTCTATCGAGTTTGGGATTTACCAAGAGTAAAGCGGATTCCAACCTTTACTACAAGGTTTGATTACTTCAGAGAGAGGCTTGGTGTTCTTCAGATTGATGACACTTCGAGGAAGAAGTGATGGACACATTTGCAGGAGCCATTCCAAACATGGTGAGAGGAGGATCCTTCCCATGGTTGTGGATATAAGTGTTTTATGATGAGCATCAGGACGATGCTCCAGTTACTGCTTGTTATATGCATCATGTTGGATGCTTGTTATGATCAGTTGGATCATGTATATGTATATGCATCACATTGGATGCTTGTTATGATCAGTTGGATCATGTATATGTATATGCATCATGTTGAATGTTTGATATGATCAGTTGGATCATGTATTTATGGATGCATCATATTGGATGCTTGATATGATCAGTTGGATCATGGATTTGTATATGTATCAGGTGGATACATTGTATGATCAAGTAGATCATGTATGATGATATGTATCAGGTGGATACATTGTATGATCAGGTAGATCATGTATGATGATATGTATCAGGTGGATACATTGTATGATAAGGTAAATCATTCATGATGATATGTATCAGATGGATACATTGTATGATAAGGTAGATCATGTGTGATGACATGTATCAGGTAGATACTTGGTATGCATCAGGTGGATGCATTGTATGATTAGGATGATGCTATGATGATGATCAGGATGATCATGGATGACGAGCTTTAGGATGTTGCTTCAGATGATATGAATTAGGATGATGATCAGGTTGATCATGTGATGATTTACATCATGATGATGTATGGTGAGTATCAGGTTGATACTTTGTGGTCATGGACAGGTTGTGCAAGGGTAGCATGTAATACATCCTAGAGATCTGGACAGGTTGTGCTAGTCACATAAAAGGCCTCAGATTCTCTTTAGAGATCTTTCTTGGCAAGACACTCTTTTAAGGTTTTGCTAGAACACATGTAATATGTCCTGGAGATCTCGACGGGTTGTGCTAGTCACGTAAAAGGCCTCAGATGCACTTTAGAGATCTTGCTTGGCAAGACTCTCTCTTAAGGTTTTGTGGGGACCACATGTAATAAGTCCTGGAGATCTGGACAGGTTGTGCTAGTCACGTAAAAGGCCTCAAATGCTCTTTAGAGATATTGCTTGGCAAGACACTCTTTTAAGGTTATGTGGTAGGGGGTCACATGTAATACGTCCTGGAGATCTGGACAGGTTGTGCTAGTCACATAAAAGGCTTCGAATGCTCTTTAGAGTTCTTGCTAGTCAAGACACTCTTTTAAGATTTTGTGATAGTCACATGTAAGTGGACCTGGGAGATCTTGTCGGTCGTGCTTCGGCACATAAAGGATCCTGGGATACTCTTTCGAGGCATTGTGACGCATGTAATAAGTCCTGAGGATTCCACAGTATGGCAAGTGATGATGAAGACCTGCAGGTGGTGGGCCTACATCCAGCATGAAAAAGGGCTGGTTCTGTAGAACTTCCTATGACGAGTAGATTTGATATTGATTGATCTCGTGACGAGTAGTGACGATGATGATGATTTGAGGATGATGATTTGATGACGATGATCCAGAGAAGAAGATTTGTGCTAGCAGATCTATGTCGAGAAATACCTTCCTAGTTAAGAGGTAGTGTTGATGTAATTGTAACTTTGGAATGCATTTCACATATATGTATATTGTATTCCTATAGAGATGTTATTATTCCTCTATACGGAAGTGTTTGTATTCCTATAGAGATGTTATTATTCCTCTATACGGAAGTGTCGTCATGTATATTGTAAGTGTCATAACTTATACTTGATGGGTTATTATACCACCTTGTTGGGGTCGGCCCTATATAAGTCATGTGGGTTAAAGGGTTATTAGACCACCCTATTGGGGATCGGCCCTGTCAGCATTTATTTAAGTGGTTAAGTTAAGGCCGACCTAGTAAGGTTATTAGGCAATTAAAGTCAAGTATAAATAGAGTGTGGGAGACACTCTATTTGATCATTCACTTCTCACTCATACACTCATTGGAGAGTGGTGCACTAGTGGAGGAGGAGAAGTAGTTGCTAGGAGAAGACTATCTCTTGTAGTTGGGTTGTATCATTGCTCTATCTATCTCTAAGTAAGTTGTGGGGTTTTTCACCTTCTTGGTTTTCCCCAGTGAAACCCTGTGTCTCTTGTGTGCTTGCATTATTGTGTCCATGATTTATATGCTATAGATATTTTGTAGATATGCTGTACATGTTATTCTCTCAGTTAAGATCCTATATTAGATTGAAATTTCTGAAAAGCTAACAATAGATTTGCAATCTATCATGCCAAATCTACGCAATATATCCATAGTGTACTTCCCTGAAATAGAAAATTTTCATCTTTTATTTTCCAGATCTCAAGGCCAAGAAAGTAGTGCATTAGGCCTAAGTATTTTATCTTGAAATCTGAGGTGATCTCCCTCTTGCACCAAGCAATCAGATTTTCCTCTCCAGTGAGAAAAAAATCATCGACATATAGAATCAATGAACAATGGATATAGTGGAAGGAAAATTGATAAGGTTATCCAGAAAGTAAAAGTAAACAAAACCAAAGTCCAAGACAAAGACGAAGCTATTCCTAAAATTACCTTCCGTATATCCATGGTACTACAAACAAAATTGATAATATTCTGAAAAAGAAAAAAATAAGGGTTGCATTTGCTTCTCCAAACTCTTTAAGAACCATGCTTGACAAAGCCAAAGATATGATTGATCCAAAGCACCAAAAAGGTGTCTACAAATCACCATGTTCTTGTGGTGAGGCATACATAGGTGAGACTGGATGATCAATCACAACTAGGTTAAAAGAGCATAGTGTGGATCTACATCATTAAAGAATTAAAAACTATGCGATCGCGGAACACTCTCACACTACCAAACATCACATATGTCTAGAAGATTCAAAAGTCTTAGAAATTGTCCCTAATTACTACAAAAGAAAAATACGAGAAGCCATAGAGATTTAAAAATGCACGAAAAACTTCAACTGTGATGATGGTTTAAAATTAAAAGAAGCATGGAAACCTATTATTCAAATACTAAGAGATAAATAATAATATTTTAACCCTAATCTAATCCGACCATACCATAACTTCAAAGGGTTAAATATAACTATTTATCTCTCATAACCAAGTGCAACAAAGGAGTGAGAGTATTTTTGAGTCTCCTGAGGATGAACTTGCTTAAAAGGTTCGAAACTTGTCGAGATTACAAATTCTTACCACAAATTTCCTCTTATTGAAATATGAAACCAATATCAACGGTTTCTTATTCACTACTTTGAAGTACAAATTTGGATCAACTTCACTCTTACGGAAATTCAGTTCCTGAAGGTAGCTATCAATTATGGAGTACCAAGCCTTGGGGGATTTCTTAATCCCATATAGATATTTCTTTAGCTTGCAAACATGGGACTCCTTTCCATGCACCACACATACTTTAGGCTGTTGAATATTAATTTCTTCCTCAACCTCACGATTGAGGAATTCCATATTCACATCCATTTGGTTAAGTTTCCATCCTAGAACAGATGCAAGTGAAATCATTGCTCAGATTGTGGTGTACCTTACCATAGGGGCAAAGGTCTCATCATAATCGATGCCTTCGTTATGAGAGAAACATCTCGCAACAAATCTTCCTTTATACTTCTCAATGCTACCCTCTGCAGCATGCTTTATCTTGTAAAGCCATCTAGAAGTCACAATGGACTTCCCATCAGGTTTGGGAACAACCTCCCAAACATCATTCTTCATTATAGAGTTATACTCTTCTATCATTTCATATTTCCAAACTTGATTCTTTGCATATTCTTCATATGAGGATGGTTCTGAATCACTGATGTGACACATTAGTGTAACATACCCTAAACATCTATCAGGTTTCTTGTGCTCTCTAGATGAGCCTACTGGTGCTTTATGCTTCTCTGCATTTTGTAAGATATCTTGGCACCAAACAAATCTTCTTTTAGTGGGAGGTTCATCAGGTGACCTCTCAGTCAGTTCTACTATTTCTTTAGGAGCTAGTGAATATGAGGCATCTTCTAGTTTATCCCTCTCAAACTCTAAAGGGGGAGAATCAGACTCGGGATCCTCCATCTTTGAATCACACTGAATTTCTTTTGATCTTTTGAAAGCATATTCCTCATGGAAGCTAGTAAATCTCGGCTAACTTCAATGTGTCTCTCACCAGGTACATATATTTGGTATGATTTGGATGACTTGCTATAACTCAAAAAGGTTCCTTTCTTTCCAGAAATCTCCATCTTTGTTCTCTTTCCTTTCGATACATGAATGTATACCAGGCTCTCGAAGATCCTCAAGTGTGATATGTATGGCTTCTCACCTGTAAACACTTCTTCTCGTGTCTTCTCATCTAGAATGGCATGCAGGATTCTATTCTAGATGTACACAGCTATACGGGTGGTTTCTCTCCATAATGAGGTAGACATAGCTTGATCATGCATCATGGATTTTGTAGCCTCACATATGGTTCTATTATTCCCTTTGAAAACCCCATTTCATTGAGGGATGTATGGTATTCTTAATTGTCTACATATTCTTGTATCACTACATAGCTCATCAAATGCATGTGAATCAAATTCACCTCCATTATCAAACCTTAATGCATGGATATGCTTTCCTTTCTTATTTTAAACTAGGGCTTTAAACTCTTTAAATTTTCTAAGAGTTTCATTATTTCCTTCATGAAATAAATCCATGAATTCCTAGAAAAATTATCTATGAACAATACATAATATAAGAAGCCACTCAGGGAGGGGGATGACATGGGACCACATACATAAGAATGTATTAAATCTAAAATCCCTTTAGATCTAGTAGAAATACTAGAAATTTTTTCTTAACATTCTTCCCAAGTGCACAACCCCGACATACACTATCATACTCAAAATCAAATACAGGCATACCTTTCACCATCTTTTGAAGTCCTAGTAGCACTTTGTAGTGTAGGTGTCCAATCCTTTGGTGCCATAGATTGCATTGAATGATAGTGTGGTGAATCATAGCTTGAATGTACCTCTCGGGTACCTTGTAGATTTCTCTCTTTTGACTCCAATCACAATAGGAGATTCTAGGATTTTGTTCTTCGATCATAAAAATGCTTTGTTATCCATGAAGATAACTCAGAAGCCTTTGTCTTCAAGAACCAAAACTAAAAAAAGGTTCCTCTTCAATCCTGGAGCATATAGAATGTACTCCACATGTAAAATATCATCGGTGCTCAGATGGAATGAGGTGGATCCAACTCCTTGGATCGAATATGTTGAGTTGTCCCCCAAATCTACCATGCATGTGAACTTTTTCTCCTTTAGGCCAGTGGTGGAACTCTTGTAACCAATCATATGTTTGGATGTACCATTGTCAATAAACCATGTGTCTGCACTTGTGATGATGGTTATCGAAAGGGATTAGATAAGGTAATACTCCCTTCTTGTCTCCTTTTCTTTGGATGCATTCCTTTGAGTGGTTTCATCTTCTATGGCAGTAGAAGCTGGAAACTTTCCTTTCCACTTTCCTTTACACTCTCTTGAGAAATGGCCTGTCTTGTTTCAATTGTATCATCTAGATTTTGACATGCCAAATCCTTTTTTGAACTCCTTCTTATTTGGATGAGAGAACTTCTTTTGGAAGAAGGGTTTCTTTCCTTTCTTCATTCTTTCCACGAGGAAAATATTTTCTTCTTCGATGCACACTGAATTGCTCTGGATTCACCCCTCCTCTTGGAGGAATTCATGCCACAACCTTTTGAAGTTAGTTTGTACATCTTGGCCATTTAATGCAGACAAGAATCTCTTCCATGATGATGGGAGACCATCAATAGCAGTTTGGAGAAGATCATCTTCATCCACCACTACTCCAATACTAGTAAGTGTTGAAATATTGTAACTTCTAAGAATATTCTATTTTGTACTTTATTATTATTCATCCGAAGATGTTTTATTCCTCCATCGGGATGTTATTATTATGGAAAGTCATTGAGGTAAATCCTCCCCTGTAAGTTTGGGTAATAGATCCCCTAAGAGTCATTTGTAATGGGGTGTTTAAGTCCCCTATAGGGGTCATCCTAGTCAGCATTAAGTTGAGTGGTTAATTTGTTGGGGCCTACCTAGTTAGGAAAAAAGTCAAGTGAAAGTAAAGTATAAATAGAGGACGTATGTTCCTCAGTTAACACACACTCACTCACTTGTAAAACTCGCATAGGAGAGAGAGAGATATGGAAAGGAGGAGAAGGAGCTCTTGTTTGTGGATTACATATTTGTACTTGTTGATCATCTATATTGAGGAAGTTTTGCCGGGATTTCTACCCCATGAGGGTTTCCCACGATAAATCTATGTCTCTTGCGTTTATGTTGTGCTTGTTGTTCTTTCAGTGATCCTGTATATGCTATTGTTGTGAAATTGAATGGAATACTAATTTTATCTATATTATCATATTGAATATTAACATGGTATTAGAATGAGCCTGAAGGAAGGCAATGTATGACACTTACGACACTTGTTTCACTTACGACAATTCGGAAGCTAAGGCTTTGAGAAAAACCTAGTCATCATGGAACTTTCGCTATAAATCATTTTTGGCAAAGATTCAGGATCTGAATCTTGGACTAGCCAAAGATGAAATGTTCTTGTACATTTTGTCCAAGTTGCATCCTCAGATTTGTTGTACTTTCTAATATATGATCCATACAAGTTAGGGTTTCTCCCTCTTATAGAATGATTCCCTACACAGGTGACCTAGGTAAAAAGGCCATATCTCAAGATAGGAATCTCAAAATGGAATGCCGTAAAATGTGATAGTTAGGGAATGGAGTGTAGTTTCACAGGGCCAAGTTCCAGAGGCTGAAGTTGAAACAGTGACACGTGGCACTCCGTACAAGTTTGCTATGTTGTTTCATCCATTAAAGAGGTCATGTTGGGAAACTAAGCATATCTCTCTGATGGAGAATCCAATGAAGCTCAAACCTATGGGGTTGGAAACATGACAGGTCAGGCTACCACAAGACGAAGTTTCAGACCCTGAAGATACGAAATTTCAGAGATACACCAGAAACAATATGGCACATCTGAAATGGCTTAACAGAGGAAATCAAAGAAGAGGAGGATGAAGCTCTCACTTAGGGTTTTCAGTTTTTAGGTATGGCATGACCTAAGAAAATGTTGGAGATACCTCATGAAACATTGAAAACTTTGAATATGGATTTTTAATCCATCCATCATAGATATTAATCCTCCATCAAAATGTTGTGATCCATTCATCATAGATATTAATCATGCTAATCTAGGTATGTTTTCCTATATTGAGTAAGAATCCTACTTTGTGTTAGGATCTTAGATAAGTATACTTGTGTATTAAATGATCATGGCCATACATGTTTAATATTATTTAGAATCATAATTTTTTGATAGTATTAATATTATACTAATGAATGTATGATTATGTATGAGATCTTGAGGATGACACAATGATGACACTAGTGCACACTTAAGCATGCATAGTGGTCCAGGATGGATAGAAGTTCAAAGATGTATTATCATGATGCTATCATAAACGGAAAAATAGAGATCAAGAGGGAGGAAACCACACAAACATAAAATATAAGTATTTGAGTTGTTATTTGAATTACTTCTTGAATCTCTGAATAGTTAATGATATTGCTCGCAATAGTTGTATGCATATTTGTATTCCTAGAATATATCATGCATAGTGTAAGCATTCATACAGCATTGAACATTATACTACTAATATGCATATGATGGCTAAGTTGGACAAACATTCCATTATTGCTTGTCTAGAATGAAACCTCTTTTCTTAACATGCTGAGAGCTTTGCACACTCTTAATAGTATGTTATGGCAGAGATGGAAGGCATCTAGATAGCCACTGTATGCATACAAGATATGGAAAAGTGTTGTGCCAAAGTATTGGTCAATATAGTTGCATAAGTATGTGAATCATATCAGTATGCATAATAGGATATCATTGAAATGTCAACATGATTTGATGATTATGAAGTGTTACTAATCATGTAACTAAATTTGATTTGTAGGAAATATCATGTGCTATGATCTACAAAAGAATGATGATGAACACCTGTCCCAAAGAGAAAGTGATGGATGTTCAACAAGAATACTTACAAATCAAACGTACTATAGAAGTACAAAGGAAGGCTTGTGGCTAGAGGATTCTCTTAGAAAGAGGGAGAGGATCATCACGAGATGTTTGCTCCAAGTGGCTAGACACACTTCTAGAGATAGATTACACCCATGGATGACAATACCGTTTGGTGTAATAGAAGAAGAAGTGCATATCGAACAAACTCCTAGGATTCGATGGAGAATCACATGCTTGAAGAAGGCTTTGTACGGGTTCAACAGGTACCCAGGATCGATAGTCATTTGATGAGCTTGATGATCACCACAGGTGATGCGGATTTCAACCTTTTCTACAAGGTTGAAGGTGGTTTCTACAGTTTTCATACAAATGACTGGTTCTTTGATGTATTTAATGAATACGAGGCCAGATATATGCTTTGATGTGAACACCCTGAGTTAGTATCTAGTTGATCCTAGATGTGTTCACCTAGTAGCTGCAAAGCATGTGATGAGGTACTTGAGAGGTATGATAGACTTTGGTCTATATTATGTTGGAGATCATGACTTCAGACTGTATGGTTATACAGATGCAGATTGGGATGGAAGTGTCTTAGACAGATAGAGCACATCAGGTGGATGTTATTGTTTGGGATCTGCTATGATCTCATGGTTTAGCAGGAAGTAGTCCATTGTGGCTCTCAACAGAGTTGAAGCGGAATATATAACAACTTGCTCTACTAGTTGTGAAGCCATATGGGTTCAGAAGCTTTTGTCAGGACTATTTGACTTAGAGATGGACTCCACTGTGATCTTGTGTGACAACCAAAGTTGTATCAAGATGATGGAGAATCCAGTGTTCCATGATGAGTCAAAGAATATAGAGATCTGATACTTCTATATATGGGACATGGTGTAGAAAGGAGCTATAAATATCAAGTATGTGAGCACTGATCAACAAGTTGCTGATGAATTAACCAAACCTCTGTCTCAAGTAAAGTTTGAGTATTTCTAAGACAATATTGGTTTAGTTCAAAAGGACCCTCCTCAAAAGGGGGAGTGATATGGTCAATGATGATATTTGGATCGATGATGAGGTCGATGATGTGGATACTTGTATCGATGATGAGGATACCTGTATCGATGATGTGAATACTTGTATCGATGATGTGCATACCTGTATCGATGATGAGGATACCTGTATCGATGATGTAGATACTTGTATTGATGATATGGATACTTGTATCGATGATGAGGCTACCTGTATCGATGATGTGGATACTTCTATCGATGATGAGGATACATGTATCGATGATGAGGATACCTGTATCGATGATGAGGATACCTGTATCGATGATGAGGATACTTGTGTTGATAATGAGGATGCTTGTACCGACGATGAGGTCGAGGATGAGGATGCATGTACCGATGATGAGGATACCTGTACCGACAATGAGGTCGATGAATGGTCCTTAGACTTGATCTAAGTTGACGAGTGGGATTGTATGCTCCCTGGATACATGTCCTAAAAGAGATTTGTTCACTCTTGTCTCCAAGAAAAATGTTGATGATGTTGCAGTGGGATTGTATCATCCCTAGACATATGTCCTAAAAGAGATCAGTAGAATCTTGTCTCCGAGAATGTGATGATGTTGTGTGGTAAATCCTAGATTTGATCTACGTCACATTCAGTATGAAAAAGGACTAGCTCTGTGGTGGTAAATCCTAGATTTGATCTAGGTCACATCCAATATGAAAAAAGATTGACTCTATGGTGGTAAATCCTAGATTTGATCTAGGTCACATCCAGTATGAAAAAGGACTGGCTCTGTGGTGGTAAATCCTATATTTGATCTAGGCCACATCCATTATGAAAAAGGACTTTCATTGTGGTTAGGATTGCATCATCCTTGGACTTATGTCCTAAAGTGATAGGGATTGATCATCCCGTAAGTAGATTTGGATTGCATCGTCCTTAGACATGGTATGGTGTCTTAAATTGATAAAGATTGGTCATGATGTAAGTAGATCTGGATTGCATCATCCCTGGACATGTTATGGTGTCTTAAATTGATAAGGATTGATCATCCTATAAGTAGATCTGAATTGCATCGTCCCTAGACATGTTATGGTGTCTTAAATTGATAAGGATTTATCATCCTGTAAGTAGATCTAGATTGCATCATCCCTAGAAATGTTATGGTGTCTTAAATTGATAAGGATTAATCATCTTGTAAGTAGATCTAGACTGCATCATCCCTAGACATCTTATGGTGTCTTAAATTGATAAGGATTGATCATCCTATAAGTATATCTGGATTGCATTGTCCTTAGACATGTTATGGTGTCTTAAATTGATATGGATTGATCATTCCGTAAGTGGTTTAGGATTGCATCATCCTTGGATTTATGTCCTAAATTGATAGGGATTGACCATCCCGTAATTGGATCATGCGTGTTGCAGATTATGATGTTGTTGATCAAGAGATCCATACGGTGAGGATGTTGATCGGAAGATCCAGATGTTGATGCTGTTGATCGAGAGATCTAGATGATGAGGCTATTGATCGAGAGATCTAGATGATGATGTTTTTGATCGAGAGATCTAGATGATGATGGTGTTGATCGAGAGATCCAAATGATGATGTTGTTGATTGACATATCCAAATGATGATGTTGTTGATTAGGAGATCCAGATGATGATGTTGATCGGGAGATCCAGATGATGATTTTGTTGATCGAGAGATCCAGATGATGATGTTGATCAGGAGATCCATATGATGATGTTGTTGATCGAGAGATCCAGATGATGCTGTTGATCGGGAGATCCAAATGATTTGTAGATGATCGATTGATCGAGTGCTATAGAAGATGAAGACTCAGTACTGAAGATATTGATGTTCCACTATTGAAGATATTGAAGATGTTCCAGTAGCTGTTTTGAGTTACTGATGATGATTAAAGAAAAATTCCAATGATTTATATATGTATCACTATGATGTAGTTGATGACTCCTTGCTCTTGCAGATGTTGTTAGAATATCCTTCTTGTTAAGTGGGAGTGTTGAAATATTGTAAATTCTAAGAATATTCTATTTTGTACTATATTATTATTCATCCGAAGATGTTTTATTTCTCCTTCGGTATGTTATTATTATGTAAATTCATTGAGGTAAATACTCCCATGTAAGTCAGGGAAATGGATCCCATAAGATTCATTTGTAATGGAGTGTTTAAGTCCCTTAGAGGGGTCGGCCAAGTCAGCATTAAGTTGAGTGGTTAATTTGTTGGGGCCGACCTAGTCAAGTGAAAGTAAAGTATAAATAGAGGAGGTGTGTTCCTCATTTAACACAAACTCACTCACTTGTGAAACTTGCATAGGAGAGAGAGAGATATGCAAAGGAGGATAAGGAGCTCTTTTTTGGGGATTACATATTTGCACTTGTTGATCATCTATATTGAGGAAGTTTTGCTAGGTTTTATAACCCATGAGGGTTTCCCAAGATAAATCTGTGTCTCTTGTGTTTATGCTTTGCTTGTTGTTTTTTTAGTGATCCTATATATGCTATTGTTGTAAAATTGAATGGAATACTGATTTTATCTATCTTAGCATATTGAATCTTAACAGTAAGATGATCTCTTACCTGAGAGACCTTGGTGAAGAAGGAGGCCACTGCCTCATCCTTCTCCATCTTTAGGTTTCATAACTTGTTCTTCAATTATGTCTTTTGATTTGGGGCCTTCTTCTCATATATATTAGTCAATGTATCATATCATTCTTTCGCAGTTTTTGGTGGTGTGATCATAGGCATCAAGTTATCTTTTAGCAAATCATAGATTATATGTTTTTCCTTAGCTTGATTATTCTTGAAGTTGATTCACCCTACATTAGTTGTAGTCTCCTCTAGCACAACAGATATGTAGATATCCATTTCATGTTCCTCTAGGATGTTGAGAATGCTAGCCTTCCAAGTATTGAAGTTTGAGGTTCCCTCAAGACGATCTTCCAGTTGTACAAATATTGATGCTATAGTCTTAAAGTCTAGTGCTCAACTTCTCAGGATCTACGTAGGCTCTATCCGGCATGCAAAATTGAGCTCCTTCAAGCCCTGAGCTCTAATACCATGTTAATATTTGGTTGAGCTTTGATATTCAATTCTTTTGGATGTAGAAACTTGAAACAATGATATAATTCAATCACATGAAATTCATACAACCATAACACGAGATATACTCTAGGGAAAATCCTCAAAAATATGAGAAAAAAAACCCATCAACTCTTCTCAATATAATATAATGGATACTAGAGAATTTATTTCTTTTACAACATATAATATTGCTTTCAGAAGATAAGAGATCCCCAAACACTCTTGGTGAAGATACAGAAGCTTCCAATAGAGAAGAGAGATCATTCGGATGTATTTTCCAATGTGGCCAGCACATCAATTAAATAAGAAAGAGTAATAATTTGAACAAAGAGAAGCACATTTAATTCAAGGGAGAAGAGAATTCATTTAACATTGAATTCATAAATCTCGTATAACATATTTATACATTCTTCTCATGCATCAACTTCTTCTAACTTCAAGATGAACTTGCCCTCATATTGGATGTATCTATTAGCACTCGGAATTTACCCCCTTGGTTGCAGAAAGGATAACCCTAAGGTAACTATTTCATACCAGTCTTTAGGAGGAAAATTAGCCTTTTTTCTTACTAGAGAGGGCTCTCTCAAAAAATATATAAAATGGCTAAATATGTTTGACAAAAGACTGTATTTTTAAAATTTATGAAGGGCTGAAACATATAAATAAGATTGGGAATGGAGTCATAAAAATCGCACTATGTAGGTGAACAACAAAATTTAACAATAAAGGTTTTTGTAAATGAAATGGTAGCTATCTTTTTATAGTCAAGGTCTTAATTTGCAGGTTGATAATGAAGAAAAGGGAACATTCCATCAATATTGGGCATTAATCATGAATGAATCCAATATCAACTTTAGCAGAAAGTTTGTGAATACTTAGATGTGATAAACCGGAGCATAAACATATGAATTCTGATTTAATTAGACTTTCATCCAAGCATGAAGGACAACACAATGGAAAATATTTACTGGAAATAACGATTCACAAAGAAAGAAAGGAAATTCACAGAATCTAAATTAGATAACACGAGAATCTTTACTCTTCGAAAGGTGCTCAATTCTACTCAACCATCTTTATTCTAGAAACTGCAATGCTCAACACAAAAATGTCTATCTTACTCATGGGTTTCAACCCTTACAATGATGTCAAAATAGTCTTTTTATAAAAAAAATATTTGTGGTAAAACCCTAAATGCTTCATAATTGACATAGTAACATTTAAATTAACTTTTACATTCTACTTCAGTCAAAATTTGTACACATGTAAAAAATTTCTCAAAATATGGATCTTTGGCGTTCTTTTGTTGGTTGGCGATTGTCTGGTGAATTTTTAGTATGAGTCTTCAAGAGCACAAGTTGTATTTCATTTTCTCATACTTTTCTATTGTATTGCACTGGTTTGCATTGGGTAACTCATGGCTCATCATTTCTTTGACCAATACTTTCAACTCTATTTGTTCTAAAGTGGAAATTTGTGGCATTCTCCCAGTAATCATGGTCAACTAATGCAAAACTTCGAAATCAACTGAAAGCTTTTCCAATAAAATCTTTCCTGTCAAAACATGAGTTAAGTTTTCAAATTTCTCATGATTTGTCCTGGCTCCAAAAAGCAATTCTTTGTGATCTTTCTGGGGAATCAAATCACCATTTTCATCCCAGAACAAAGGCAATCCTTTCTCAATCAGTTTATCAAATTTCATTTTGAAGTCTATCACTTTATTTTTCATGTGTTCAACTCTAGCTTGAACACCTTTTACATGTTGATATTTTCCAATTACTCTCCTCGCCCAAGTTATAATTTCTATTCTATTTTTTAATTGCATAGCTTTCAAATCTTCATCTGTCAGAGTATTCATAAAATTCACTGTGTTTTGGGTTGTATCCTTAGGCTTTCTGTTCAAACTTTCCTTCATTGCTATACAACTCTGCAAAGCATCATTTTCCATTTTTCTTTCTCTTTCATGAAACTCAGATAAGGTCTAAAATTGGTGACTTTAGCTATAATTGAATCCCAAATCACATGTTTGGAACCTTGCATTGGAATTTGCCCCGTCACCTAAGTAATAAACCTTTAGTTTATGTCAATTAATTCTTTATTCTTGTCTTTCAATGCTTGTATTTCTTCCTCTTTTTTCTGGTTCTCTTCTTCTAACTTCTATTTTTCTTCCTTTAATTCTTTTATTTCTACTTCCTTCAAACTAACATGAGACATAGCCTGAATAAGGCTATATGTACCAGTTTCTTCACCTGTCTGACTAGCATTTGTTTTTTCATGTGTCAAAGTTGTCAACTTTCCTTTAAGATTTCAATCTAATCTTTAAGGATTATTTTTTTCTTTTCCCACTCAACCTCTTTTTCAATGTATTTCGGTATCTTTTCCTTGTTATTATCTAATTATTGGGACAAACTCTCCTTTTCTTTCTCTAATATAGTCAACTTAGAAGCTTGAACTAATTGATTTGTTGGTATTTCGAGTTTCTTCTTGAGCATTTGGATTGTCTTTTCTTTCTCCATAAACAACTTTTTATTTCCTTCACCTTTGTTTGATCCATCACTATTTTCAACCAAGTCTATCTGCAACTTCTTAATCTGTTGTTGATGGGCTTTATTTTCAGTCTTCTCCTAACTTAATTGAATCTCCAATCTATTTACAATACTCTCCATTTTAGAAATCTTTAAAGTGGATTTCAACTAATCTATGTATATGACTTCCCCAGTCTGTCCATGTAGTTGGATTTTATCGGGGACTACTATTTTCTATAGGTTTGGTTTCATCTATGTTACTTTGTCATCAGATGACACAACCAACTTTAACGTATTTTCTGAGATATTCCTGCTGGTTGTCAAAGTAACTTGTGAGCGTGTCACATCTCTAACTCTAGAAAAAAAATGGTATGTGTTTTCTGAGTTGATTTGTTCATCTTGTCCATATTTGACATACATCTCCACTCTTGATTGAAATCTACTAGTGTCCCCTACCTCTTTGGCTTCATGAAAACTGTATTCTTGCACTTGGACTTATGGAGCTGGGTATTTCTCTTTTTTCTTCTTTTCTACTTTTGTAGATACATCCAAATCACCGAGAAAATATGCCTTGACCTTTTTCCCCTCTCGGGATCCTCTATTTATGTATCAAGGATTTCTTCAAAACTCCTCTTTCCAACAGTCTCTATTGCACCTGGAATTATCAATTCGAATGAATACTTTTCTGGAGCATCAGGATTTGAGTGTGAACATGTTGGTATTTATTCATCCAATTCATATTGTAAAAGATTTTCTCTTTTTGATAATCCCTCCACCTCTTCATGATCAAAGGCTTTATTCTTATTTTCTTTCCTTCTATCATAAATTATATGATAGGGGTCATAATTAACAACAATTTCCTTTCTGAATTCCAATTCTACTAATTGCTTCTCTACAGATGAGAGAGCATACTCATTCTTCACAATAAAAGGACCTATATTTATGGGAAATTTTATACCAAAGGCCTTTTTGAAATCCAAAAAGTGTTCATTTTCAACAGCTAGCCTCTGTCTAATAAATTCTAAAGCAAACATCCTTGTGGTCAAGAACGTTGGAAACATGTAGGGCTCTTTCACAAACCCATGCAACCTGATAACCATGTGTTGTTTTTCCAAAAACTAGTCCCCGACTACCAAATCTTGTTTTAATTGCATTGAAGTTTTCATTTCCGGCAAGACTCTTGGCAATTCTTCCCCAAAGATTAGATTGTATATTTTTGACACAACATAATTCATGTAATTGAACATGTTGTCTTCCAGTGTGTTTGAAAAAAATTCCTATGAGAACCTTATATCTTTTTGACTTGAAAACAACAACATTTTCATCAAATGAGACTGAAACCTAAAGTGTCTAGTACTGTAGAAATTCATTAACTGAGAATGGATATTCTCAACCATGAATTCATCATATTTAAGGCTTGGTAGTTGACTGTATTCTACTTCTGGAAAACTAAAGCTTATTCTGAAGAGTAAACATAGTTGAACCTCAGTGACCAGCATATCATTATAAAGCCCTAGGAACTGTGCAATTAAATATAAAACCCATTGAGTACTTTCATTGAATAAATTTACATCTAAAGGGTAGGGTGTGTCTTGGATTTCGAGGTCAGGTTTGAGGTAGGTAGTTAGGAAAATTTTTCTAGTTTCGGGAGGAGACTAACGATAATGACTTACCATTGTTTCTTCAGAAAAATTCTCTAATTCCTTGGATTGGGATAGGGGTACTTCTAGGAAATTTCGAACAATGGTGGGTTCGACAGGGTAGACAATTTTATACTTTTGAGTGTTAATGACAACTTTTTCAACTTGTGACTAATTCTCTACGCACCAGGAGACGTTTTTAGGAAATCGGATGATTTGGTTTGGACAAAAGTGTATAAAAGATGATTGAAAAAATCTGTGGACATCAATGCCTTTTTTATACAACTTATCTAACCTTCTTTTTATCTCAGTAATCAACAACCTAACAACTGTGTCGAAAATATCTTTGTCTCTATCTTCTAGGGAATCCTCTATCCTAGTATTTTTGACATTCAAGGTTTCTACAGCCCCTTCTATTATATAAACAAGCTTTTCAAATGAGTGCACAGGTTTTCATACCCTACCTAACACTGACAGCCTGCAACCTAGTATATCATATCACTTTCTTCACTGCACACTTGTCCAAAACCTTCTGATGCTGACTCCTTATAAGACAAATGTTAGTTTTTATGTGACTTTCTTCCGTTTTATAACCCGATTCTTGTTATTTCCCTTGCTTATCTTTCGGAAAACACTTATCTAAACCGTCGATCTTCTATGTTATACTCCAGACTGTCAGATTTTGTGATCCTTTTACCATCATCCTATGTGAAAATGAGTAAACGTTATTTGCCATCAGATCTAACCTACATCTATCTCGACCATTGTTTTTGGCATAACAACCATCGTAGGTGGTTTCGCATGGCAATTTGGTGGATTTCATTACTGGGTTTTCAAACTGCAAAATGTTGAGATATTGCCACACATCCACTAGTTTTAGGTTCCGCAACGCTTCCTCATCTATTCTGTCATGCACCTCTATAATGTCGAAACCTTCATGCATTGGTTATCTTTCTTTTGTTGTCTAATCAATGGTGGAACCTGTTTGCTAGTTAACCTGTTCTTATGCCACCTTTCTGTTAGTCCTTCCATTATCCATCTTGCTTCTTCTTCTAGCGGAGAACTCCTTGCCAGCATTGATTTTCCTATGCGGATTTCAAACCGTTGGATCATTCTTCACTTCTATGTCACTTTAACAAGGTATATCCACCATTGGATCTCTTTCTAGTTCGATCTTAGCCATGTATCTCCCTTGTTGACCTTTGACAGCCTCAATAGAGTTAAATTTTCAGAATTTACTTCAATTTGATCTAGGATCTTAACTGAGAGAACAACATGTACAGCATATCTACAGCATATCAATCATGGAGACAATAATGCAAGCACACAAGAGACACAAAGATTTACTTGGGGAAAACCATAAAGGTGAAAAACCCCAATAACTTCCTCAGAGATAGATAGAGCAATGATACAACCAACCATAAGAGATAGACACAACCTAGCAGTAGATCCTCCTCCTCCATAAGCGTGCCACTCCTCCTTGAGTGCATGAGTGAGAAGTGAGTGAACAAATAGAGTGACTCCCGCACTCTATTTATACTTGACTTGACTTGCCTTTTTACCTAACTCATGTAGGCTCGAACTTAACCACATTACATAATGCTGACTGGGCCGAACCCCAATAGGGTGGTCTAATAACCCTTTGACCCACATGGTCGACCCCCAATAGGGTGGTCTAATAACCCTTTGACCCACATGACTTATATAGGGCCGACCCCAAACAAGGTGGTCTAATAACCCATCAAGTATAAGTTACGACACTTACAATATAAAAGACGACACTTCCGTATAGAGGAATAATAACATCTCTATAGGAATACAATATACATATATGTGAAATACATTCCGAATTTACATATACATCAACACTCCCTCTTAACTAGGAAGGTATTTCTCACCACAGTTCTTCTCGCACAAGTCATCTTCTCTGGATCATCGTCACTGGATAATCATCATCAAGTCATCATCATCGTCACTGCTGCTGCTATCTCAATCAATATCTGAATCTACTCGTCATAGGAAGTTCTACAGAGCCAGTCCTTTTTCATACCAGATGTAGGCCTACCACCTACAGGTCTTCATCATCACTGGCCATACTGTGGAATCCTCAGGACTTATTACGTGCGTCACAAAACCTGGCTACAGCATCCCAGGCTATTGTGAGCACACGGCTCTACCTGTAGGATCTCCCAGGAGCACATTACATGTGACCCATCACAAAACCTGGCTGAAGCATCCCAGGTTGTTACGAGCACGCGGCTCTACCTGTCGGATCTCCCAGGAGCACATTACATGTGATCTCACCACAAAACCTGGCTGAAGCATCTGAGGCCTTTTTCATCCTATCCAGATCTCCCAGGAGCAAATTACATGTGGTCATGGCAAAACCTGGCTGAAGCATCTGAGGCCTTTTTCATCCTGTCCAGATCTCCCATTAGCAAATTACATGCCATAGGACAAAACCTCGCAAGAGCATTTGCCAGATATCCCAGGGCACCAAATTACATGCCATAGGAAAACCTCGAAAGACTATCTGTAGATCTCCCAGGGCACAAATTATATGTCCTCCCAAGCAAAACCTCACAAGAGCATTTGCCAGATGTCCCAGGGCACCGAATTACATGCCATAGGAAAAACCTCGAAAGACCATATGCAAATCTCCCAGGGCACAAATTACATGCTTACCTATACAACCTGATCCACGGCCACAAAGTATCATCTGATACTCATCAAACATCATCTTGATGTACACATGATCATCCTGATCATCATCACTGCAACATCCTGCTGCATGTCATATGGAGAAGCTCGTCATCCATGATCATCCTGATCATACAATGCATCCGTCTGATGCACACCAAGTATCCACCTGATACATACATAGATACATGATCCACACAATGTATCCATCAGCATACATGATCTACCTGATCATACAAAGATACATGATCCACACAATGTATCCATCAACATCCAACATGATGCATGCATACAAAATACATACACATGATCCAACCAATCATATCCAGCATCCAACATGATGCGTATACATACACATGATCCAACCGATCATATCCAACATCCAACATGATGCGTTCATACATATAAATGATCCAACTGATCATATCCAGCATCCAACATGATGCATACATACATACATATAATGATCCAACTGATCATATCCAGCATCCAACATGATGCATTCATACATACATAAAAATGATCCAACTGATCATATCTAAGCAGAAACCAGAACATCATCCTGATGCTCATCATCTAGCGCTTACATCCACAGCCATGTGAAGGATCCCCCTTCCAACATGCTTGGAATGACTTCAGCAAATGTGTCCATCACTTCTTCCTCGAAGTGTCCTCGATCTGAAGAACGCCAAGCCTCTCTCTAAAGTACTCGAACTTCACCCTGGCTAGTGGCTTCGTCAGCACATCTGCAATCTGCTCGTCCGTCGCAACATACAGGAGCTTCATGGATCCTCTCTGCACCATATCCCTGATATAGTGATATTTGATCTCTATGTGTTTCGACCTGTCATGAAACACTGGGTTCTCGGATAGCTTCACACAACTCTGGTTATCACAGAAGATACCAGTAGCATCCAATGGGAGATCAAATAACTCAGACAGTAGCTCCCGTAGCCATACTACCTTACAGCTAGCTGAACAGGCTACAACATACTCTGCCTCAGCTGTACTCAGTGCCATGCAGGACTGCTTCCTACTAAACCAAGAGATCACACCTGATCCCATACTGAAGCAGCACCCAGATGTGCTCTTCCTATCTGCAGCACTGCCATCCCAATCTGAATCAACATAACCCTGCAGGTTAAACTTTTGATTTGCTTCATACTTGATCCCATAATCCACTGTACCCTTTAGGTACCTCAGAACATGCTTTACAGCAATCAGGTGAACACTCCGTGGATCCGTCAGGAGCTGGCTCAATGTGTTCACAGCAAAGCAAATGTCTGGTCTCGTGTTCGTCAGGTACATCAAGGACCCAATCATCTGACGATACATAGAGACATCAACCAGCTCAGATGAAGCATCAAATAGAAGCTTCAGATTCGATGCCATAGGTGTGGCCATGGCCTTGCAATCCATCATCCTGAACCTCTTTAGGATCTCTACTGCATACTTCCCTTGTCCAAGGAAGATTCCATCTGCACTCTGCCACACCTCCATGCCAAAAAACAAATAGTGCATCATCCCCAAGTTCTTCAACTCGAACTCGGCAGCAAGCTTCCGCTGTGTGTTGGCAATCCATCTATCCTCACCTGATACAAACAGGTCATCCACATAGTAGTATCACTGGATTGCCTTCCTCAACCTTGTAGTAAAGGTTGGAACCCGCTTTACTCTTGGTAAAGACCAAACTGGATAGAAGGCTGTCTATCCTACTGTAGCTAGGGTTTTACCCCTAGCTTGTGCCAATGAGCACCTACTAAGGAGAATGGACTCCTTAGTAGCAGTTCAGTATATTAAACTAATTAAGCTAAAACAAAAATTAAATTACTTCTAAAGCATGCATGAAACATAAACATGAAATTGGAAGAATGGCTTTTTCTATTAATGTTACCTTGAGTGTCAAGGTTTGATGAAGCCCTTTGCAGTGTCCAAGAGGATGCTCCAAGCTTCAAGATGCTCCTTCTCCTTCTCCAATGATGGGAATGGGCCAAAGGTGGCTCTCAAGGTGAAAATAGTTCAAAGGTGAACTAGGGTTTCGAGAGAGATTTTGGCAGAGTAAGGGTGCTTGTGATTGTGGATATGGAATAAGGGATCTCCATCACCTATTTATAGTTTTTTGGTGGTGGAGTGCTGACCCATGGTTTTAGGAAACACATGGTTTTGTGCAGCTGTATAGGGTTTTTTTCTCCTTTTCCTCATTATTTTATATTTTTTATTCCCTTTTTAGGGGATTTTTGCTATTTTTGGAGGAAAAGGGGTTTTTTTAGCCTTTTTTAGGCTATTTTGATGGTTTTGTGGCCTTTTGGAGGCTTTTTAATGGGATTTTTTGGGATTTTAAGGGAAAAATGGTAGGAAAATGGACAAATGAGCCATATAATGTGGTAATGAGGTAGTGAACACTTTTTGGGTGTTAACAGATTGCCCCCTGATGTGCGAGGTCAGGAGCTCATCGTATGGCCGATGGACATCATAAGTCATGAATGGTTTTCCTGGGATGTGGAGAGAAGAGAAGAAACAAACTGAAGCCCGGAACAACGATCCCGAACAACTGTAAGAGCTAAAAGTACATAACCTCAATAATGGATGAGGAATCATCTGATCATATGGACGAGGCGGGCATTCCCATGCTCGTATCAGGATATAACATAATAACAACAATGGGGTCCAAAAAATGGGGACCTGAAATATACATGACCTCAAATACTGACCGAGGAATAATCTCAATATATGGACGAGGCGGGCATACCCATGCTCGTATCAAGATACATAAACATAACTGTAAGGCCCGAAAAAAAGGGGGACCTGTAAGATACATGACCACTGTGTACATCATAAGAGTCTAGAGGGGACACAAATCTGGGACATACTGCTGAGCGGATCATGTGTGAACTGCAGAACTGGTGTACTGGAGGAAGCATGGAACTGGATGGCTTCCGAATACAAACGCCAACGCAGCCCGGACATCCACGGGAACATATAACTGGGCGTTCCAAAGTGACTCACCAATGTGCTAGAGTCGGGGGAAATCCGGGGTCTTCGACGAAAAACTGATGGGATATAATCCTACGCGATCCTCAACGATGCGATCAAGGTGCTGAAGTCGAGCATGTGAGGAACAACCACTCGGAGAGGCAATGATGTCTCCTCTCAGAATGATCCGTAGGCACTTACCACGGATGGTGATAAGTCCAAGGCGTAGGGACCTCTGGGCCTATCCTCTGGAATAGAGGAGCTGTCGTCGATAGAGGGAGACTTGCAACTATCAAGGCAATGATGTTTCCTTGACAGGAGCACGAGGTAAACAACTGAAATGTGATAGTACTGATGGCAGGACTGACAAAGTGTTTAGGGACAACTGGGCAAGTAGAGTGGGTGGACTCAAACTTCCTTTGTTCAGAGTATGATAATGGGAATGATCTGGCAGCATATGAAACTGCCTAAGGGGAGAGGGATCATAGCTGTATGGGATCTGGGAAGGTTACTGGGCTGAGGGAGACTCAAGCTGGGGTACAATGGCAGGAGACTGCAGAATACTCTGAACAAAGGCGACCTGATTGGGGGTGCTGCCGAGATGATAGATCAAAGTGCCAGGAGGCACGAGAGGGTACTTCTTCATGGGTTAAGGAACTAGAAGAAGTGTGTGTAAAATGGTACTGTCGTGTGGATTTTACGAGCCCAGGACAGTTCATGCTCGTGGTTGCTTTCAATTTTAAGGAGTCTGAAAGCAAATAAGAAGACTCTGAAGTAAGGGAATGGTACTGTCGTGTGGATTGTACGAGCCCATGACAGTTCATGCTCGTGGTTGCTTTCATTTTTAAGGAGTCTGAAAGCGATAAGAAGACTCTGAAAAGATGGAATGGTACTGTCGTGTGGATTTTACGAGCCCAGGACAGTTCATGCTCGTGGTTGCTTTCAATTTTAGAGAGTCTGAAAGCAAGTAAGAAGACTCCAGGGGGTTGCTTTTTCGTAGATTTAGTCTCCAAGGCCCAAAGAAGCATAAAAGGATGCAATGAAGAACTCTTCTAGCCGGTGTGACTAGAGTATTCCTTTTTCGTAATTAGTCTACCAGGTCCGGAAAAGGGTTAAACTTATACCAGATAGACGCCCTTTCAGGTACTTTAGCGAGCATGAAAGGAAGCAAGATTGCTCGGCGATATTTTCATTCTTTTAGGAGTTAGAAAAGAGCTTAACGGAAACTCCCTAAGTGCCTTTTTCGTAAAGGACTTGTCCGGCCCGAAAAAGGGATAAAAGTATACCGAACAAAAGGAATGGCCAGGCAAGGAGGAAGTGTTCAATCAAGGATCAGAAATGATGACCAAGGCCGAGGGTAGTAGGGAACACTGGTGGGCCTCCTTGCGGGGTTAATGAGATGGTGGCAAAATAACGAGACATTTGCAGTATGACAGGAGTGAATGGCTCATGTAAAAATGTGGAACAATCCGATGGCGGCCGATGTGGCACGCAAACCGAGGCAGCAAGGTGCTGGGACACAATGTTGAAATTGTACCGAGTGAGAGCGAGAAATGATCTCAAGCATCATCACGAGCTCAGAAAAATGAATCCGGCGATATAAAGGATGTCAAAAACGGGTAACGGCCGATGTGGCACGCACACCGAAGGACTAGTGGCGTCTGAAAAAATACCCAAAAAAATCGGGGGGTGAGAGCGAGAAATGATCTCAAGCATCATCACCAGCTCGAAAAAATGAATCCGATGATATAAAACATGTGAAAAATGGAGAACGACCGATGTGGCACGCAAACTGAGGCGACTAGTGGTGTCTGGACACAATGTTGATATTGGTCCAAGTGAGAGCGAGAAATGATCTCAAGCATCATCATGAGCTCGGAAAAATGAATCCGGCGATATAAAGGATGTCAAAAACGGGTAACGGCCGATGTGGCACGCACACCGAGGTGACACGGTATCATGTCATGATGTCAATAAAGGTTCTGGTGAGAGCGAGAAATGATCTCAAGCATCATCACGAGTGCGGAAAAATGAATCCGGCAGTGCAAATGGTGCGAAAAACGGAGGTCATAAGGACTCCGGAATGGTCAAAGGAAAGAACTATGCATATCAAATCAAATCTACAAGTGATATGTGACCTCAAAAATGGTTGAGATCACAAATGTGAAAAAGTGAGTAGGGTTAATGACCTGCCTCCATGCTATGTGCATGGGGTTTGTGATTGTGGATCACATATGTGTTGGTTTGAACAATGGGTTCATCGATGTGCTGAGATAGATGTGATGGGGAAGGTTCAAAATGATTGATCATGCCCCCTATCCCAGGGTCGAGGGAATCTATTGTGCCCCTTGATTCAGAGGTGTCAAGGTGGTGCTGTGTCTGACGAACGAGGGGTACATCAGGCATCTTGGTATAGGACCAGGCAAAGACATCACGGAAGTCTTGGAAGAGTTTTCTGTACTCCTCAATCTCTTGTTTACTGTAGAATGCTCCTAAGGTGATGAGTTCAGGGGCATGTCCTGGGGCAGCGATATCAACTTGGATGACGGGTGAAATGTTGGCCATGTTACCCTCCTCGAAGGCGTCAGGAGCAGGAATAGGGTCCTTGAACCAGTCAACCTTGGTGGGGAGGAAGTCCTTGGACTCAACTGTGAATGGGGTAGCTGTGCTAGAGGAGGATTCTTCTGGGATGAAATAGGAACGGTGGTGCATATCATCCCAAGGATAATCCGGGGCAGTAAGGGCCTCAAGAATCTCCTCATCAGTACGGAACGTTTCCGTCGTCAAATCGGTTGACGAGGGAGTAGTGGTGGAAGAGATCATATAGATGGTATTAACCTCTCCGGAAGGTGAAGAGTCTGGGGGGTAGATCTCCTCAATGGTAGGTGGTGCCGTCTCAAGATCCAGATTGTTCATCTCATAGAGAGCCGCTCTGTAATCCGGGAGATCGGGACAATGATGTGAATAGTGCCCGTAAATACCGCAGATGGCGCAGGAGTGGTTGGTACGTAGGGACTTATCTTTAGGTTTAGGAGTAGGGTTTAGTTCGACAGTTGGGATGTTAGGATCGTCGTCGAGCATCTGCATGTGCTTCTGTAATGCGGGTAACTGTGGGCATTGGTGGGTCGCATGGCCCAACTCGTCACACAGCGAGCATTTAGGAGGAGCATGAAACACTGGAGGGTTCTTGACTGTCTTTGGAGGTGGTACGGCAGTGTAAGGTTGGGGACCTCTGCCCCCAGTGGGTTTGGGAGTAGGAGGAGGTGTCGTGGAGGACGAAGGGGTAGAGACACCGGGAGGTGGCTGAGTAGTAGTAGCCATGGGTTGCACCGGCTGGAGGACGACATCGGGTGTCGGTGGGCGAACGGGAGGCGAAAGATACCATACAGGTAATCCCAAGGTTAACCCAGGGAGGCTAAGGGTAGCCATGACCGGGGCGCTTACTACTCCCGATGGAGGAACTAGGAAAGGGATCATATGGATCGGTGTAACACCAATGTGGCTAGGTACCAATGGTGGTTTAGGCAACAAGGGTGGTTGAGTATTAGGTGGTAGGTTGTCGTGAGACAAGGTACATAAATCAGACATTTCGGGCGTAGATGACGGCGGAGGAATGGATTGAAAGGTGGAGGTCA
This sequence comes from Larix kaempferi, assembly GCA_027924585.1. Lineage (NCBI taxonomy): Eukaryota > Viridiplantae > Streptophyta > Pinopsida > Pinales > Pinaceae > Larix > Larix kaempferi. Next base: position 1,900,611 of record BSBM01000765.1, on the reverse strand, counting down.
TCGGCGCGTCTGAGTAGACTCCAGGCCCCGTAGAGGAAACAAACGAGGTGGTGGCAGGAGAAACAGGTTGTTCAACCATGGGGAGAACGTTTTCAGGTGCCGCGGGAGCACTGGGATCATAGTATGTGAGTTGGTCAATTTTAACCACGCGTCCCTCATGGGGGAACATCATGGTGCGAAAGACAGAAGAGGCAACCGCCCGCATGGCATACATGTAGCTGCGGCCAAGTAGAAGGTTGTAATCCAATTGGGCATTGATTACCTCTATGTCAATAAGGACTGTTTTACCACCTAACTGGACGGGAACGTTGGGTAGAAGGCCTTGGGGCTGGGCCGAACGACCGTCGTAGGCGCGTAACGCAGTGGTGGACTGCTGGAGAGGAGGGGATCCTAGCTTCTGCCATACAAATGTAGACATAACGCATGTGGAGGCACCCTCATCGATGATGCACCGATGGATAACAAGATTCCTAACGGAGACTGTAACTTGGAATGCTAAGCTGGAAGGTAGGCGTTGTTCAGACTGGTCTAAATCAAACGCCATCAAATGTGAATCGGTTGGGTCAATCCCCCCAATGGTGGAAAGTAAAGTCTTGCGCTGGGAAGGGCAGTTCTTCAAGACTTCTAACGCAGACATGGCTACGGGAGATTGGGCTAGGTCGTCTACGATGTTGTAGTTTGACGCAGCGCGCGCGTTAGGGTTATTGTTGATTCGGCGAAGTGGGAAACGAGGTGCTTTCGCAGCGCTGTCTATGGGAGGCGGAGGTATACGTAACGCCTGATCGGTGGGATGGGCGTTAGTAGGTTTATCCGTGGGAGTGGCTTCAGAGGTGGAGCCATATTGGTTCCGACGGGTCTGGAGGTTGACGTCAGCAGATGACATCATCAGTAAGTGGTGGGTACCTGAGTCAAACATGGGTTGATCAGGAGCAGCGTAGGTGATCTGTTGTTGTTGGGGCGCATTGGCTTGATGGGGAGCCAACGGCTGAGTGTTCACTACGCCTTGGGTCGGTAAGGGGTTTTGCAGCACCAAAGGGGGTTGCTGAGGTTGGGGGGGGTTGGGTGGCGCTTGGGGGGCCGCATGCCCTTGGCGATGGGCCTCGTCAACCCAGAGCTGCCGAGCTCGCTCTAAATGTGGGCAAGCGTGGGTGTAATGTCCATAGACTCCGCAAATAGAACAAGGGTGGTTTGTTCGCAGATTGGGGTTTTTGGCCTGCTTGGGCGGGCGATCAGGGTTTTGATTAGCGGGGGCCGCATTGTTGTTGTCAGGGGGATTAGCCGGTTGACCAGCTTGATCTGCAGGTTGGTTGTTTCCCCGATTACGGCCCTTGCCGCGGTTCTGTTGGCTTTGGTTTCGTTGGTTGTTCTGGTTTTGCTGCGGGTTCTGTTGGGCGTAAACTTGCCCTTGGGCAGCAGGTAGATTTTGAGGTTGCGCAGGCGCTGGAGCAGGCTGCGGAGGATGATATGTAGGTTGAGGCTGAGCAGGTGCAGCAACTTGAGGGGGTTGCTGATAGGACTGCGGAGCAGGGTGTGGGTTTGCCGCAGGGGCTGCCTGGGGCAGATAATAAGCGGGTTGGGCTTGTGGAGGCGCAGGAGCGGGGGCAACCTGCTGATGGTAGTAAGGCTGAGGGGTGACTGGAGGAGCATAAGCAGGAGTCGCATACCCGAAGCACTGAGGTGGACATGAGGGTCCATGGGAATGGTGATGTGTCATGGGAGCATATGAGTTGGTTGCTCCAGACTGGGAGGTAGCCCTCGACAGGTCGGGGCCAGGGGTAGGTCGTGCTATAGAAAATGGTTGGGGATGCGAAGAAACACGGCCAATGATACCATCTGCAGCGTGGGATGCCCCCGGCGCGTCATGATGGGAGGACTCGCCGCGAGGGGCATCAGGTATAATGGTATAAAGATAACCCGATTGGACGTAAATGAGGTCGAACTGTTGAGCCTTAAGGATGGCTTCTTCTTCAGACTGGGGTCTTTCTGAGGCCACATCCTTAGCGATAACCGGGAGAAGGGATTTGAGGAACCAATCTAGGAAGATACGGTCGTCAAGTTTGATCTTGCATAAGCTACGGCGTCGACGCCACTCATGGATGTGGTCCGTGATATGGGTAGCCGTGTTTTGTCTACAAGATAGAAGGATCTCAACGCCCGCGTCATAGCGGACAGGCAACTGGAAAAACTACAGGAAGGTCGAGGCAAGGGAAGCAAAGGTGGCGTGGGTCCCATGAGGTTGCTCGATATACCACTTGGCTGCAGAGCCAGTGAAGGTGCGCTGTAAGAGACGGAGGCGAACAGAGTCATCCACGATGGAGTTAGAGGAACACCATAGGTGGAAAGACATGATATGGTTTTGTGGGTCCTCACCGGCCTTACCCTCGAATTTAGGGATGTCAGAGGGTAGTTTGGTAGGCATATGAGGCCACATAGGGTCGTGTCGAATAGGATCGTTGGTCAATCTGGCCAGGTCAGGTAGGTTAAGGCTAGCCATGAACGGCAAACTGGAAGAAGGCTGTGACATAGTAGTGCTGTGGATCAAGTTGGGGCCAGTGCCCCCAAGTGGAGGGACAAGATGTGAGGTGGTGCCCCCAAGTGGGGGAACTGAGGTAGTGAAGGATGGTCCAGCACCACCATTGGTAGTGTGAGCCACTGATGTAGTGGGGATAGGTATTCCCGCTATGGGAATAGGTACCGTGAGGGGAACGGTAGATGGTTGCCCCATGGAGGGCATACCCAAAATAGGTGTAGTAACTGGTGTAGTGGTGGATGTGCCACCAATGGTCCCTATGACAAATGGAGTGGAAGTCGTGCCAGCCATGGGGCTAGTAGGGGCAGTATAAATAGGGTTCTCAGACTCTTCGTCAGAATCAGAGGTAAAGTAAGGTGCGTCACTATCTGGTGACGGAGGCCTACGTCGCTGACGAGTGGAGTCAAGTGACAAGGCTCTAGATCTGTGATGAGTGGTATCAACGGACAATGATCGGAATCTATGACGAGTGGTGTCGAGAGAACCGTGCTGTGGGGGCTCGCCCCTGAGGCGCCGAGAATGTCTCGGGGACTCAATGGTGACATATGGTGTCTAGTCTCTGTGGGTTGAGGTGAGTATAAAAACAACTCAAAAATCCTAATGCAACCGAGTGTGCAGAAGGAGAGCTAAAAAGCAAGGCACTCAGGCCAACAACCAACTCAAAACACCCACTGCAACAGCTGTGCTACAATAGGTGGAGTAACAACAAAGATGGTCAGAATACCAACAAGCAGCAGGTTTCCTAAAAAAGAAAAATGGTGGACTCACTAGACCAAAGGGAGGTAAAGGAGCATGCAAACACCTAACTAAAAGTATTCTGACTCAACTAAACATATCCTCTGCAAGGTGATGAAATCCAAGTCAGACAATATGAGTAGGAAAGCCAAGTGGCTATGATATCCCCCTACCGGGAGGGATACCGGGTAGTCAATCCTAGAAGAATGGCAACTAAGATACCCCGTTCATGACACGTCCAGAAAGGTGAATCTGCCGTTTAGTTCGTTGACCGCAATACCCCTATACAGGGATATCCCGCGAACCGCGAAAGGTAGCCCTTCGGTTACTGAATGGAGTGCGGTATTCCACTCAGGCCTCCGGAACCAGTCTCCCGACTTCAACCCTCCTAAGGGAGAGGCCCTCTGATAAACTGGTCGTGACCGTGCCAAAAAGTACTAGGGGATTTTGGTTCCCTATTTGGACAACAACTATGTCTCAAGTGAAATAACCAAGGGGTGTTATTGGAAGCCTATCCCCCTGATCCTACCTAACTACAATGATTCTTTTGTGTTCCCCAAGTGGGGTTAGAATGTTGGTTCAATTAGGTACTTTTTAAGGCTCACTTGATTTTATGTGACAGAGTGTGTGCTCGTGAGGTAATGATCCCAAAAAATAGAAGTGCCACAAGGGGGGCAACTTCCAATCTATCAACAATACTGAAATTGAAAGTTTAACTTGCAAAATTTTCTGAATTAAAAATACTGAAATTTGTAAAATGAAATCTGTAAAAGGAACAGAAATTATGTTGCAGAGAGGCTGTAAGGTAGTGAGGCTGCAGGTGGGACAGAGGGCTGTTCAGATGCAGAAAATATTGCAGCAAAAGGGGCTGGGCTCAAAACAGGAAAAGAGCAGAAATCAGACCGCGGGTCTGTGGCGATTTGGAACAGGCCGACCGCGGGTTTAAGGGAAACAGCGGCGGTCAGGTCGCGGCTATCGGGCCAACAGAGGCAGTCGGGACGCAGGAAATAGGGAACAAGACGCAGTCGGGTCGCGGCAAAAAGGGCTAACAGGCGCAGTCGGGACGCACGAAAGAGGCAGAAAGCCGCAGTCGGGACGCAGGAAAAAGGCCGACAGGCGCAGTCAGATCGCGGCAAACAGGCTGATTAGCCACGGCCGGATCGCAAGTAACAGACTTGAATCCGCCGACAGGGCGTCGGAAGCAGTCTGAGAGCCGCGGTCGGATCGTAGGTAAAGGCCTGAAAGGCGCGGTCGGGACGCGACTGCAGAGGGAAAAAACGCGGTATGCGGCGGCCGAAAGGGACAGCCGAAAGTAAAAAAAAAAAAATTCAAAACGGAAACAAAAAATTCGAAAACTAGGGGAGTCGCCAAAAACTGTAGCTAGGGTTTTACCCCTAGCTTGTGCCAATGAGCACCTACTAAGGAGAATGGACTCCTTAGTAGCAGTTCAGTATATTAAACTAATTAAGCTAAAACAAAAATTAAATTACTTCTAAAGCATGCATGAAACATAAACATGAAATTGGAAGAATGGCTTTTTCTATTAATGTTACCTTGAGTGTCAAGGTTTGATGAAGCCCTTTGCAGTGTCCAAGAGGATGCTCCAAGCTTCAAGATGCTCCTTCTCCTTCTCCAATGATGGGAATGGGCCAAAGGTGGCTCTCAAGGTGAAAATAGTTCAAAGGTGAACTAAGGTTTCGAGAGAGATTTTGGCAGAGTAAGGGTGCTTGTGATTGTGGATATGGAATAAGGGATCTCCATCACCTATTTATAGTTTTTTGGTGGTGGAGTGCTGACCCATGGTTTTAGGAAACACATGGTTTTGTGCAGCTGTATAGGGTTTTTTTCTCCTTTTCCTCATTATTTTATATTTTTTATTCCCTTTTTAGGGGATTTTTGCTATTTTTGGAGGAAAAGGGGGTTTTTTAGCCTTTTTTAGGCTATTTTGATGGTTTTGTGGCCTTTTGGAGGCATTTTAGGCCTTTTGGAGGCTTTTTAATGGGATTTTTTGGGATTTTAAGGGAAAAATGGTAGGAAAATGGACAAATGAGCCATATAATGTGGTAATGAGGTAGTGAACACTTTTTGGGTGTTAACACCTACCATACCAAGTTCTCCACACATATATGACTACACCATGCTGTCTTGAAATCCATCTGGTGCATCTTCTATTTCATCACTTTTATATTTCTTAATGATGCCATCTGCAACATGCTTGATCTGATAGTTTCATTTGGAAGTCATAACAAACTTCCCTTCATGTCTTGGGACTACATCCCAAACATCATTCTTCATGATCGACGGATCATGGCATTCCATTTCTTCATCCCAGATCTTGGGAACTTCAATATCTTCAATAGATATCTTTGTTGCTGGAACAAATGTTGTAGTCCTTTTGTAGGTGAACATATATGGTCTTTCCTACAAAACAGGTTAAATTGCATGATTAGAAACATCTCATAATTTTCAGAACAAATTCTTACACATAAAGAAATATGTCATACAGTCATGCAATTATCTTAGCCAATGCTTCAATACAACATTTATCCATATTCCGTAACTTTCTAGATGCCTTCCAATCTCTACCAGAACATTGCTCAGAGTGTGCACAACTCCCAACATGTCAGCAAAGAGGTTTCATTCTAGATAAGTAGCAATGGAATGTTGTACAGTGCCATAGGCCACTTACCCATGTATATTAGTAATATACTGTTCATCAATGCAACTATTCTAATATGCACAATACATATCCTAAGTCTAGGAACATGAGCATATACATCATTGAACAATTTTATTTAAACAAACAAATATGCAAGAAATTAAAATACCTATCTTTGTTTGTTCGTTGGGTGGACTCCCTCTGAGTCTTTGCTTCCTTACAGGAGCTGCTAGAGTCCTAATCTGAAGTAGCTTCTTCTACACCTTTCTGTTGTGGAAAGATGGTCAACTCCCTCTAAGTATCTGCATCCTTGCAGAAACTACTGAAGTGTGTTCCTTTGCTTTCTTGCAGGAACAACTGGAGTGTGCTCCCTCTTGATCTTTGCTTCCTAGATTACCTATTCTTGAACTCATATTCATCCTTGGTTCCTATGCATGCTTATTAGTATCATGATTGTGTTATCCTTGTGATCTCATATAAAATCATACATTCATTAGTATACTATTACAACACCATAATCTCAAGCATGTATAGTCATGATCATTTCAAACAAAAAATAATAAGCATTAGCATTCAAGGTTTATGTAGGATTCTTATGGTTAGTCAAATCATAAGAAACATAACATGTCTAAACATGTAATTACTCAAACCTATGAATCTTCAGGTTAGTTGAATCATCAATCAAGATAAGAGATATAATATGCATAAAACCTGTGATTATTCAAACCTATACCTTCATGATTATTCTGGTTAGTCATATCATCAATTATGGTAAGAAACATAATATGCATACAACCATGATTATTCAAACCTATGACTTCATGAATAATCATTATCAACAACAGTATAAGATCCTAACACAAGGTAGGATTCTAGCTTGATATAGGAAAAACATACCTGGATTAGCATGCTAGCTATTTATGTCTAACATACTCACATGGTGTCTTCTTGTTCTTCTTCAATGACTTGTGCTAGTAACCTGTATATCTCATAGGATAACTATTACAAAACCAAGTTATACATACCTTGTAAATGGATCTTCTATGAGATCCATGACAATGGATGAATCTTTGTCCTCATGTTATCATGATCATATGTTCTTGGACCAAAATATGATTTGTCTTTCTTGGTGTACCTTTCATGTTAGTAGACAACATAAACCTCATACAACACCATAATGCATTAGTACAATCATAAGTGTCAACACCCTAATCAATGAATATTTTCTATCGTGCATTCATAGTTTTATTAAGGTGATATGACAAGTCTAAAATCAAGATTGTACTAACCGTAATAACATGAAGACAAACATACCATAAAATTAATCATGAACAAATCTCGAAACATACCTCGATGATTCATACCTGTCGAGATCGCTTGTAATCTTCTTATGTAAGGCCTTAGCCTCATCTCCCTCTGAAACAGGAACTTCTTCACTTATGTAAGTGACCAATCCATCTTCTTCTAGGATTAACCCAATCCACTTGATTTACAAGAACTGGGAATGGAGCTAGATATGGGTTTGTCAGAGAAACCCCAAAAACTGAAACTTTGAATTTCAAACTTCTGAAAGGATAGAAATATGCGCCTTGATGAGCTGATCAAGCTGGTATATTCGAAATTTGAAAACTGCAAAGTTTCACTCCTCAATTTTGCCTTTGAGACTTCTGGATTCACTGGACGTGACCCTGAACTGGGGTTTGATGAAGCCCACTCTTCTTCCCAATCAAAAGGTTTCATCCAAAGTTCTAAGCTTCTATTTTTTTGAGGAGTTTCCAGCCGTGGTCACAGATTTCAAAAATTCCCATTTTTACAGAAGCCCTAATTTTCCACTTTTCTGATCAAAGTCCCAAACTAGGGTTTGATCAAGCCCGGCCTTCTTCCCAACCAAAAATTCTGATCTTGGTCTCTAAATTTCTATTTTGATGAGTAGCATCCAGCCGTGGTATCCGATTACAAAAATTCCAACTTTCTCCAAAGCCCTAAATTCTGGAAGCCATGAATGAAGGTACTCAAAAATAATTCTGTTTTGACACATATATGTACCTGATTGTTTCTGGTGTAACTCTGAACTTTTCAATCCATAGGGTCTGAAAAAGTTTCTTGAGATAGCCTGACCTGTTATATTTCCATCCTAACAGGTCTGACCTCAATTGGATTCTCTGAGAGAGAGTTATGCCAAATGTCGCAACGTGACCTGTTTTGGGATAATACAGGAGAGCGAACTTGTACGGCGTGCCACGTGTCACTATTTCAACTTCGGCCTCTGAAAACTTTTCCTGAGATAGCTCAGCCTGTTATCTTTCCATATTGACAGGTCTGACCTCAATTGGATTCTCTGAGAGAGAGTTATGTCAAGTGTCGCAACGTGACCTGTTTATGGAATAATACAGGAGAGCGAACTTGTACGGTGTGCCACGTGTCACTGGTTCAACTTCAGCCTCTGAAAACATTTTCTGAGATAGTACAGTCTGTGTAATACCTGTCTCTTTTTACGAAATTTCATTTGGAGCTTCCTAGCCCAAGTTTTGATCTTTTTCCCAAGGTCACCTGATTTTGACTCAGATCTGGAGATTTAATCTTCATCCTGTAACAATTTCAGATCCGAAAACTTCGCCAAAACGGATTTATAGCGAAAGTGCTACGATGACTGGTTTTTGCTATATCGAGCCCTAGCATCGTAAGTGCAACAAGTGTCATACATGCCATATCATGCCTTCTTTCAGGCTAGCTCTGATACCATGTTAAATTTTCAGAATTTACTTCAATCTGATCTAGGATCTTAACTGAGAGAACAACATGTACAGCATATCTACAGCATATCAATCATGGAGACAATAATGCAAGCACACAAGAGACACAAATATTTACTTGGGGAAAACCATAAAGGTGAAAAACCCCAATAACTTCCTCAGAGATATATAGAGCAATGATACAACCAACCATAAGAGATAGACACAACCTAGCAGTAGATCCTCCTCCTCCATAAGTGCGCCACTCCTCCTTGAGTGCATGAGTGAGAAGTGAGTGAACAAATAGAGTTCCTCATGCACTCTATTTATACTTGACTTGACTTGCCTTTTTACCTAACTCATGTAGGCTCGAACTTAACCACATAACATAATGCTGACTGGGCCGACCCCCAATAGGGTGGTCTAATAACCCTTTGACCCACATGGCTGACCCCCAATAGGGTGGTCTAATAACCCTTTGACCCACATGACTTATACAGGGCTGACCCTAAACAAGGTGGTCTAATAACCCATCAAGTATAAGTTACGACACTTACAATATAAAAGACGACACTTCTGTATAGAGGAATAATAACATCTCTATAGGAATACAATATACATATATGTGAAATACATTCCGAAGTTACATATACATCAACAAATAGTGGTTCTGCGGAGTGTCCAAGTGGTTTCCCATACCACTTTTGTGATTTTTGGAATCCTGAGAGAACAATACATCGCAAGTGGTTTGCAATTCCGCAATCGCCAATGCTGTCATTTCTCTGTGCATCTTGGCGCTACGGAACTCCTTTTGGACCATTGATTTGGAAATTAACGATCAATTGACAATGGAATTTGCTCACTACTTAAGATTTCATTTATTTCCCAATGGGGTCTCATTATTTATCCATTGTGCTATTTCCATAGCGGAAGTTAATACCCTCCGTTGATTTATAATGAACGAATCTGAGACATTTAACTTCCTGCTCCCTTAACGCATATCATATCGTCATTTCAGAGACTATTTCCACCATCTATCTTACCTATGCCTCGATATTGACCATTGATTACTTATCTCATGGTCTTCCAAAACCATTTCATGAACCTTTTTGTCTTCCTTTAGCTTTAGCCAGAGGTCATGTGGTATATATATTTTAGGGGACTGGGTGTTTTTTCCCATAGAGCTCGGATTACATCAATTACAAATTTTCATTTTCCATATCCCATTCATGCTTTTGAAAAAATACATGTGCTAACAGTATCAATCTTGCATGAATAAGTGTGCCAACTTCTTGTGCAACTATTTATCTCACTGAAATGTCTCTTCGGAAGAACTTGCCTCTTAACTGAAAGCTTTCCCACTTAGTTAGGTGGCTAACTTAAGTGTTGTCATGCAAGTGTTGCAACCCAAGTGACATCTTTTAGTTTAGAATAAGTGTCCTCATGCAATAACACTTAGTAAACTAGATCTTATTTGTTGTCACTTAGTTAACTCTCTTTAACTGATTCTTTCTTGATAGCATCATTGCAGTGATCAATTCGAGTACTCTTTGATTTATAGAAGTGTCGTCTTTTTGTTCAACTAAAGTGAAAACACTTTAGCTAACTAGTCCTTCTTATTTAACACTTAGTAAACTATTATTAACTGATAACATGTTGATTTATTTACTTGTAGTGACCACTGTGAGTTCTTTAGTTAACTGAGGCATACATTGTGGCTTTAACTGAAGCTTGAAAATTCGATTTTACTTTGTCATCACCTGATCAATTCGAATTCTCTTTTCTCTATGCACTTATCATTATCACTTTATATTTTACTGCATGGTTAATATGTTCTAACTTTAATTATCCATCACATTATGTTATACGAAGAAGAATTATCAAATGTTGTGATCATATTATATTATTCCAGACCAAATGATCATATGTTAAAGTAATTAACTTTATAGGTGATCAATATCTAAAGGAGACTTAACAGCAATTTGGTGATCATTAATAATACATCACACAACATTAAATGTTTTTAACAAGTAAAGCATGACCTTTATACGGAAGTTCCACCTCTATAAGGGAGATCCATCCCATGGATACCTTTATACGAAAGGTTCACCTGAGAATCATGACTTGACACACAAGTTCGGAGCGTTGTTCAACAAAACTTTACAACATCATTACTTTGATCAATTACCTCTATACGGGAGGAATAACCTTTACACATAAGGAAATCAAATTTCTTACCGCTATACGGGAGGATCAATATTGGTTGCACAAGATTGGTTTGTAGAATGTCTCCTAATGCTGTACATTTAACATTTACTTTCCTTGCAAATTAGTTTTAGTAGTTTTTTAGAAGGCTAGTTCCTTTCCAATACTATGTAATTGTTCATACCATTGTCTGTAAGTAAGGCTATAGAACTATAACTTCACAGCAGATAAACCAATGTAAGAGGACATTGTGGCTTGCACATATACTTCATGGTAACTCGCGCATTTCCAATGAACCTCCGTTTGACAATTAATCTACAAAATTTTTACTTATCCTCTGAGAAATTAGAAGGTAAATAAAATTCCCGTCAGTTTTTATTTTCCTCTCCCCATCATCCAAATGTAGAAAAGGTTTGTGTCTATATCGAACGACCCTAATCAAGAAAGAGAGCATTGCCTATGATCATGGACCTATAGATTCCACAATAATGTATATAATTTCATGATAGTTGGTGATTAACTTTCAATTCATTTCACAAGTTTTATCTCTTAATGTTTATTTCACATATTTATAGCATCATGTTGGAAATTCCTCCATGCCAGATCTCAGTGAGGTCATTTATGAATACATTAGCGTTGTTAAATTTTGAGCATTAATTCACAATACTCTTGGATCTTTACTGAGAGAATAACATATACAATATATCAATGCATAACAATCACAATAAGAATGACAAGCATCACAAGAATCAAAAGCATGAGAGACAAGAGACACATAGTTTTCGTGGGGAAAACCCTAAGGTGAAAAACCCCACAATTTCCTCATAGATAGAGAGAGCAATGGCTCAAACAAAGTACAACCAAAATACACTAAGATAGTCTCCTAGTAGCAAATGATCCTCTTCCTCACTAGTGCACCACTTTCTGAGTGAGAGAAGTGTGACTTTCTGAATGAATCCAAATAGAGATCTCCTGATCTCTATTTATACTTAACTTGTTTGCCCAGTTACACTATGGGGCTGACTTGTCTATCTAGATACATCCACAATATAATATATATTTCAGGGCCGACCCCACACATGGTGGTCTAATAACCCATCGGCAAGTACACACACTTGCGACACTTGTCAATCCACATGATGACACTTCCTTATAGAGGAATAACACATCTCTAATAAGGGTACAATAAATATATATGAAATATATAGATGAAATACATTCTGAAGTTACATATACATCAACACTCCCTCTTAACTAGGAAGGTATTTCTCGACACAAATCTGCTAGACAAGTCTTCTTCTCCAGATCATCGTCATCGATGCATCATCATCATCATTGTCACTGCTACTGCTATCTCAACCAATCTCTGACTCTACTCGTCATAGGAAGTTCTACAGAGCCAGTCCTTTTTCATACTGGATGTAGGCCCACCACCTGTAGGTCTTCGTCATCACTGGCCATACTGTGGAATCCTCAGGACTTATTACATGCATCACAAAACCTCGAAAGAGCATCCCAGGATGTTACGAGCACACGGCTCTACCTATAGGATCTCCCAGGGCCATATTATATGTGACCTCACCACAAAACCCTGCAAGAGCATCCCAGGGACAGATTATATGTGGTCATGGAAAAACCTTGCAAGAGCATCCCAGGACTCATTACGGGCACACAGCCCAACCTATCGGATCTCCCAGGCACATATTATATGCCATAGGACAAAACCTCGAAAGAGCATCTGCCAGATATCCCTGGGCCAGATTATATGCCATAGGAAAAACCTCGAAAGACTATCTGCAGATCTCCCAGGGCCAAATTATATGTCCTCCCAGAGCAAAACCTCGAAAGAGCATTTTCCAAATATCTTAGGTCCAAATTATATGCCATAGGAAAAACCTCGAAAGACTATCTGCAAATCTCCCAGGGCCAAATTATATGCTCATCTGCACAACCTAATCCACGGCCATAGAGTATCAACCTGATACTCACCATACATCATCCTGATGTACACATGATCATCTTGATCATCATCACTGCAACATCCTGCTGCATGTCATCTGGAGCAACATCCTGAAGCTCGTCATCCATGATCATCCTGATCATACAATGCATCTACCTGATGCATACCAAGTATCTACCTGATACATATCATCATACATGATCCACCTGATCATACATTGTATCTACCTGATACAAAAACAAATACATGATACATATCACCATACATGATCCACCAAATCATACAATGTATCCACCTCATACATATACAGATACATGGTCCAAGCATCCAACATGATGCATATACAAAATACATACAAATGATCCTACTGATCATATCCAACATCCAACATGATGCGTACATACATATAAATGATCCAACTGATCGTATCCAGCATCCAACATGATGCGTACATACATATACATATAAATGATCCAACTGATCATATCCAACATCCAACATGATGCATACATACATATACATATAAATGATCCAACTGATCATATCCAACATCCAACATGATGCATACATACATATAAAAATGATCCAACTGATCATACAAAGCAAAAACCAGAACATCATCCTGATGCTCATCATCCAGCACTTACATCCACGACCATGTGAAGGATCCTCCTTCCAACATGCTTGGAATGGCTTCAAAAAATGTGTCCATCACTTCTTCCTCGAAGTGTCATCAATCCGAAGAACACCAAGCCTCTCTCTGAAGTACTCAAAATTCACCCTGGCTAGTGGCTTCGTCAGCACATCTGCAATCTGCTCGTTCATCGCAACATACAGGAGCTTCACAGCTCCTCTCTGCACCATATCCTTGATATAGTGATATTTGATCTCTATGTGTTTCGACCTATCATGAAACACTGGGTTCTCGGACAGCTTCACACAACTCTGTTTATCATAGAAGATACCAGTAGCATCCAACAGGAGATCAAATAACTCAGACAGTAGCTTCTGTAGCCATACTACCTCACAACTAGCTAAACAGGTTGCAACATACTCTACCTCAGCTATACTCAGTGCTACGTAGGACTGCTTCCTGCTAAATGAAGAGATCAAACCTGATCCCATACTGAAGTAGCACCCAGATGTGCTCTTCCTATATGCAGCACTGCCAACCCAATCTGAATCAACATAACCCTGCAAGTTAAGCTTTTGATTCGCTTCATACTTAAGCCCATAATCCACTGTACCCTTCAGGTACCTCAGAACATGCTTTACATCAACCAAATGAACACTCCTCAGATCTGTCAGGAACTGACTCAATGTGTTCACTGCAAAGCAAATATCTAGTCTCGTGTTTGTCATTTACATCAAGGACCCAATCATCTTACGATACATAGAGACATCAACTAGATCAGATGAAGCATCAAATAGAAGCTTCAGATTTGATGCCATAGGTGTGGCCATGGTCTTGCAATCCATCATCCCGAATCTCTTCAGGATATCTACTGTTTACTTCCCTTGACCAAGGAAGATCCCACCTGCACTCTGCCACACCTCCATACCTAGGAAATAATTCATCATTCCCAAACCTTTCATATCGAACTCGGCAACAAGCTTCCTCTTTGTATCACACCAAGTTCTGGGAGCTTGCTACAAGCCATACAAGGCGTTCTTCAATATACACACATGTGACTCCCTGTCAGGTCTTGGGACTGCATCCCAAACATCTTCTTCATGATCGATGGATCATGGCATTCCATTTCTTCATCCCAGATCCTAGGAACTTCAATATCTTCAATAGATATCTTTGTTGCTGGAACAAATGTTGTAGTCCTTCTTTTGTAGGTGAAGATATACGGTATTTCCTACAAAACAAGTTAAATTGCATGATTAGAAAAATCTAATAATTTTCAGAACAAAATCTTTACACAAAAAGAAATATGTCATGTAGTCATGCAGTTATCTTAGCCAATGCTTCAATACAACATTTATCCATGTTCCACAACTTTCTAGATGCCTTCCAGTCTCTACCAGAACATTGTTAAGAGTTTGCACTACTCCCAACATGTTAGCAAAGAGGTTTCATTCTAGATAAGTAGCACTGGAATGTTGTACAGTGCAATAGGCCACTTACCCATCACATGCATATTAGTAGTATACTGTTCATTAATGCAATCATTCCAATATGCACAATACATCTCCTAAGTCTAGGAACATAAGCATAATATTATTTAAACAAAATAAGCAAGAAATGATAATTTAATCACTTATCTTTGTTTGTCTGTTGGGTGGACTCCCTCTGAGTCTTTGCTTCCTAGCAGGAGCTGCTGAAGTAGCTTCTTCTACACCTTTCTATTGTAGAATGTACAAAAATGGTCAACTCCCTCTGAAAATCTGCATCCTTGCAGGAGCTGTTGGAGTGTGTTCCCTCTTGATCTTTGCTTCCTGGATTACCTGTCCTTGAACTTATATTCATCCTTGCTGACATCGATCTTATTAAACCTTGGAAAGTATAATCTATAAGCCTTGGAGCTTTCACTATAACCCACAAAGATACCCTTCTTTCCTAAAGGATCTACTTTATTCCTCTTTTCCTTTGGGACATGAGCGTATACTGGGCAACCAAATATTCTGAGATGGCTGACTTCAGGTTTCTTGCCAGAAAGGACCTCTTCTGGTATCTTGATGTCCAATATCTTGTGGGGTGTTCTGTTTTGCACATATATAGCTATTATAGCTGCTTCTTCCCATAGATGCATAGGTAGATCCTGGTCATGTAGTATTTCCCTTATTGCTTCCATGATTGTTCTGTTCTTCCTTTCTGCAACTCCATTCTGTTGAGGATTATAAGGAGCAGTCAACTCCCTCTTAATCCCTAAATCACTGCAAAAATTCTTGAAGTCACCTGAGGTGAATTCTCCACCATTGTCGGATCTGAATGTTTTGATATTCTTGTTAGTTTGATTCTCCATCAAGGTTTTGAATTCCTTGAACTTATCAAGTACCTCATCTTTTTTCTTCGAGAAGTAGACCCCAGTCTTCCTGGAGAATTCATCAATAAATGAGACATAGTAAACATACCCACTTAGAGAACTGGATGACTTAGGACCACATACATCTGAGTGGATGATTTCTAGTATATCCTTTGCCTTGCTTTCACTACTTGGGAAAGCCTTCTTAATGTTCTTACCTTTTGCACATCCTTTGCAAACACCTTCATGTTTGGTCTTGATGTCGGGAAGAACCTCTACAACCTTGATTGCAATTGGAAGTGCCCTATAGTGCATATGACCAAGTCTTCTATGCCAAAGTTCACTTGGCTCCATGGATTCATGTATCATGGCATGTTCAAATTGACCCTTCAATTTATACAAACCTCTCTCTTACTCTCCAATCACTACTGCATCATCGATTGTTTTACCCTTTGGCCACATTAGGACTTGGCCATCCACAAATGCAACCCTCATACCTTTTGCATCCAATGCAGAGATGGAGAGTAAGTTCTTCTTGAGCCTAGGTACATAAAGGACTTCTTTCATCTTCAAAGATTTTACAGAATCTAGGTTGTAGGAGGCTTCACCACTTCCTTTCATTGGGTATTGATAATCATCCCCAAGTTTCACCTTATGGGGTGATTCATGTTCAGATAGATTCACAAAATATTCCTTAAACCCAGTCATGTGTTTGGAATCTCCACTATCAATCAACCAATCATTACAACCATGGGAGATAGTACCTATGAGAGCAGAGATTAGAACATACTATTCTTCACTTGATGAGTCATCATCACTATCATCACCTTCTGCCCTAGCGTTCTTCTTTGGAGGTTCATCATCCTCAGCAGCATGAGCATGGAACTTTCTTTTGCTGCCCTTCTTCTTCTTGCTGGAGTTGTTCTTATTATCCCTTTTGTTCTTGGGACAATCTGAAGCAAAGTGACCCTTCTCATTGCATGTGAAGCATCTTAGATCCTTCTTATTCTTTTGATAGGATCTCTTGTAGCGAGAGTGCTCCTTCTTGGGCTTGCTTCTTTTGGTGTGAGCTGCAAGAGCTTGATCTTCACCTCCCATCTTTTCCTCACGAGCTACAAGTCTAGATTCTTCTTGAGAGCATTCTTCCCGCAATCTGTTGAATGATACCAACTTATTTCTTGCATAGATTCCTTGAATGAAGGAGTCCCATGACCTAGGTAGGCCATTCAGAGTGGTCATGACAACTTCACCATTCTCCAATATTTCATCTACTGCTTCCAGTTGTTCCTTAATTTGGGAGAACCTAGAAAAACAAGATTGAATGGTTTCTCCATTCTGAAACTTTACTCCTTTCAATTGGTTCTGCATGGTCATCTTCCAATTTATGTTCTTCCCTTCAAATAGCTTGGTCAAAGAGTCAAACATCTCCTTGGGTGTCTTTAGAGAAGACACACGGGGTATGAGATGGTCTTTAATAGAATCAGCAATGATTCTCTTTGCCTTGACCAAGTTCTTCTTATGCAATACCTTGGCCTCTTCATCCTCTGGGATAGGGATGTCTTCTTTTATGTATGAGTCCAACTCATTCTCTTCCAGGATTAACCCAATCCTATACTTCCAAGCTCGGAAGTTATCAGCCCCTTCAAGCTTATCCTCAAGCTTGGTATGGTGAGACATTTTAAAGAGTACTTCAAATGGAACTAGAAAATATTTAGGTCTTACCACTTGAAATGCTTAAAACTGGATCTAGTCCTGGACTAGGGTTTGTTAGAAAAACCCTAAAAATTCAAAATATGAATTTCAACTTTCTGAAAGGATAGAAATATGTGCCTTGATGAGCTGATTAGCCTGGTGCATTCAGAATTTGAGATCAGCAAAGTTTTACCCTTCATATTTGACTTTTTGTCCTCCCAGGTTCACTAGGAGAGAGCCCTGAATTAGGGTTTGAGTTTCCCGAAGATCTACCTAGCCAAAAATCTCAATACAAAGCTCTAAACTTCGATATTTGCAAGGAGCTTCCAGCTATGTCTTCTGATTCCAGAAATTCATATTTTTGTGGAAACCCTAATTTTTAGGACCAAATCTGAAACTGCTCAGAATTGAATTCTGATTGGACAGATAGATTCTCCTTGATGAGTAGAGTCAATCTACTATGCTACGTTTCCAAAATCTGTGGAGAGAAACCCAATAAAGAAGAAACTCAAGTTTCTGTTACTGCAACATGTCTTCTTCTCAGGTTAGCTCTGATACCATGTTAAAATTTGAGCATTAATTCACAATACTCTTGGATCTTTACTGAGAGAATAACATATACAGTATATCAATTCATAACAATCACAATAAGCATGACAAGCATCACAAGAATCAAAAGCATCAGAGACAAGAGACAAAGAGTTTCCGTGGGGAAAACCCTAAGGTGAAAAACCCCACAACTTCCTCAAAGATAGAGAGAGCAATGGCTCAACCAAAGTACAACCAAAATACACTAAGATAGTCTCCTAGTAGCAGATGATCCTCCTCCTCACTAGTGCGCCACTTTCTGAGCGAGAGAAGTGTGACTTTCCAAAGGAATCCAAATAGAGATCTCCTAATCTCTATTTATACTTAACCTGTTTTCCCAATTACACTATAGGGCCGATTTGTCTATCTAGATACATCCACAATATAATATATATTTCAGGGCCGACCCCGCACATGGAGGTCTAATAACCCATCGGCAAGTACACAGACTTGCGACACTTGTCAATCCACATGATGACACTTCCTTATAGAGGAATAACACATCTCTAATAAGGGTACAATAAATATATATGAAATACATAGATGAAATACATTCCGAAGTTACATATACATCACCAAACGTTGCATCCATGATGGGGAGAATTCACACATATGTATCTATATCGATATTTGAACATATTTTATTCATGTTAGACTGTTTATTCATGCATGTCTAACTATTTTTCCATTTGGTGACTTTAGGCATTGAAAAAAGTAGTGCTTGGCCCCTCCAGTCTAGTCGTGGATACAACCAAGCATGAGGTTCAACCTAACTTCATAACTTTGTGAGGTTCGCCCATAAATCTACTTTAATAGAAGTTGGCCCACCCTAATAAATATTAATAAATATACTTTAAGAAGTTGGACCACACTAATGTTTTACCTCTATACTATGATAACTTGTGAAGAATAAATGTTGTTTAAAATGTAATTAGGGCATATCATAGCATTGGAAATTATAAAAAAAGTGGCATAGTTATGGTAATCTTCATCCATATAGATATATTTCATTTTTTTGAGATAATGAAAATATATTAATAAAATTTTCTACCATGCATTTCTTGAGCTATGGTACATGGTCTTTCAACATTTATGAAACCTTGATTCAATGATTCCATCACAAATGCCATTTTGGATCTAACCATTTTGGATATGTTATTTCATCTCAATGATGCAAGTGTGTCATGAAAATCTAGTGCATGTATTTTATGAAAAACTTATCATCTTCATGGAAATCACCATAAATGTGAAGGTTCTTGATGACTTGAACAGTAGTCCCATGGGGTGTACTCATAATCCCAAATACACTCCATAACCTCTTACTATGATAGTACATATACTTTTCTTTCTACACCTTATTAACATCACGCAACACAAAGTTTGTGTTGGGAACATACCTTACCTCTTTCATCTGTAAATTTTATTGAAAACAATGCACATTTACAATGTTCTTGACCACAATCCAATTGCATATAGGATATTTTTGCGCCCATCTATCTCATCATGGTTTCCACCTATGTTGGATCCTCCCACTTACTATATGTAGCATAGATATTTGATAAAAGTGCATAAGTTGTAAAGTCACATTGTTCCAATTTAGGCATGTTATTTGCTGCACACTTACCTATTGAGCCATATTTCCATGTATTTTGCATGATCCAACAACCCCTTACATTACTCATGTTCCCTAGTTTTCTCACCGAGGTCCCAATTTCTAGTTTTTATAATTTCAGGTATTTAAAAGTCCCTAGTTTTTTCATAATCCAACATTTATTCATAAACCATGTTTTTTTACCATAGGCATGGCTTGGTTGAAGTGAACCACCCTTACTTTTTCAAACCATTAGGACCGATGCCGTATACTCTCCCTAAAACCATGTGTTGTGCTATCTTTCTATGTATTTTATGCACTCAAAGAGATAACTTGATCATTTTTAGCTACATATTTGTTCATATCACTACACTTCTTTTTCAATTTCCAGTTTTCATTTTTTGCCCCATATTGTGTTTAGGTAATTAGCGTCAAGGACACATGGTAAAATTATGTTGATTTTTTTTGCATCAAATCCACAAATAATTGACAAAAAAAATTATGAAGAAAGAGATGAAACAACAAAAGAAAAGAAAATAAATATAAATGATCTTAAAACAAAAGATAAGCAAAGTCCCAATCCTATCACCACAACATCATATTGCTTAAAATAAGAAATTGAAAGAAACCAGGTTATTATAAGTCCATCATTTGAAGTTGTAAATCATTTATCAACTCAAAATATGAGTTGATTTTATAAACTTAAAGATATATTGTACATTTAATATTTCTATTAACTCAACAAAAGATACCCATGAGTACACAAAAAATAGTCATATACTTTACTAGGATTTCATGATAGCCATGATGGCCATATGACCATGAGTAGCTCAAACACCAAGTTGACCCCTTAGTGAAAAAATTGCAATAGGTCTTACTGAGAGAAACCCTACTTTATAAAATTGTTAAACAAGACAAGCTTCAGGCCATGGGCAAATAAAAGAGAGATGCCCCTAGCATTATTACAATGTCACAATTCCAACGGAGTCGAGGGTTCTTCGATCTAAGCCATGATAATCATTTTATGGCTAGTTCAAACTCACCTCCTAGAGGCTTTCAAGGACACATGGTGAGTCCCTGTTGGGGGCATAATGCTTGATCCAGGAAGTAGAATTGAGATCAATGAGATATTGCAAGTGCGTTAGGGTATATTCAATGTGGGTACGCTAGACACAAGTTCATGATCGAGCAATTTCCAAATTTGACCCCTTAGTGCAAAAAATTGCAATGTCTCTTACTAAGGGAAACCCTAGTTTCCAAAATAGTTAAAAAGATGAGTATTGATTCATGGACCCATAGGAGAGAATCACCCATAACATTAATATGATGTAAAAATTATAACGAAGTCGATAGTTTGTCGATCCCATCCACAGTCATCATTTTATGGCCAGTTGCAACTCTCCTCCTAGAGGTTTTCAGGGACACATGTTGAATCCATGTCGGGGGCATATGATTCGAACCAAGAAGAAGAATCGACCTCCATGATATCCTGCAAGTGTATTTGGGCAGGGTCAATATGGGAATTATAGCCACAAGTTCACAGTAGAGGAATTTCCAAAGTTGACCCATTTGTGCAAAAATTGCATTGTCTCTTATTGAGAAAAACCCTAGTTTCCAAAATCATAAAAAAGGATGAGTTATGGCCCATAGACCTAGAGGAGAGAGGAATCCCTAGAGTTGTTCCAATAGATTCAATTTTTCATCAATATGAGCCACGTTCATCATTTTATGGGAAGCTGCAACTTTCCTCCTCGAGATTTTCAGAGACACATGGTGAATCCCTACCGAGGGCATAGAATGTTGAATATTGTAACTTCTAAGAATATTATATTTGTACATTATTTATTCCGGAGATGTTCCATCCCTCTGAGGTGATTCTATTATGTATCCGGAGATGTTTATTCCTCCGAGCAGTTGTGGCAACTAGGGTTATTAGACCCACCATGTGGGGGTCGGCCCAGTCAGTTATAATAGGGTATTTAACCTAATGGTTAAATATGAGCCTACATGTACTTGTGTAAAATATATGTCAGAGTAGTGTATAAATAAGGGAGGTGTGTTCCTCATTTGACACACTCACACACTTGAAAAGAGGAGCACTTGTCTGGGAGATTTGCTAAGGAGGATTAGAAGGAGGGAGCACATCTTGTATTTTGGTTTATCATCTTATTGAGGAAAGCTTTGCTGGGTTTTCTACCCCATGAGGGTTTCCCAGGATAAATCTGTGTCTCTTGTGTTTATGCTATGCTTGTTGTTTCTTCAGTGATCCTGTATATGCTATTATTGTGAAATAGAATGTAATGCTGCTATTTTCTGTCTTAGCATATTGAATTTTAACATAGAATTTGAACCGGAAACAGAACTAAGTTCCATGAGATCCTACAAGTGTGTTTGGGTAGGCTAAACATGGGAACGCTAACCATAAGTTCACGATTGAAGAACTTCCAAATTTGAACCCTATGTGCAAAAATTGCATTGTCTCTTACTGATTGAAACCTTGGTTTCTAAAATCGTCAAAAAGGACGAGCTTTGGGCCATGGACCTAGAGGAGAGAAGAACCCATGAAATTATTTCAATGTCCTAATTCCAATGGAGTTGATGGCTAATAAATTTGATCCATGATCATCATTTTATGGACATTTGCAACACACTTCCTAGATGCTTTTAGGGACACATAGTGAATCCTTGCCAGGGGCATAGAATTTGAACCAGGCAGCAGAACTGAGTTCTGTGAGATATTGAAATTTTGTTTGGTAAATTTCTACATAGTAAAACTATCCACAAGTTCATGACCAGGGAATTCCAAAGTTGACCCCTATGTGCAAAAATTGCATTATCTCTTACCGTGCGAAACCCTAGTTTTCGAAATTGTCAGAAAATATGAGCTCTGAGCCATGGACCCAGAAGAGAGAGACACCCATAGCATCATTCTAATGTCCTTATTTCAATGGTTTAAAGACACAATCATCATTTTATGTCCAATTTTATCTCACCTCCTAGAGGATTTCAGAGAGACATGGTGAATACATAAATTATGCTTCATGAACACAAGTTCTCATATAAAGTCCACATTTTTTTTTCCGAGCATGTGATTATGTTGGAACAATTTTTACTCCCAAATATTCTCTCTTGTTTCGGGCTGAAGATATCAAGTACATCATAGTTTCAACCCTACAATCTTGGTGTTCCTCCTTAATTGGTGTCTAAGGCCATGTGAACCATCATTGGTGATAAAAATGTCACAATGGTCCCCAAATAACACATGTAGGCCAAATATTATATTTAGAGAGATTGTCTAGTATTTTTTGACTGCATGCATGTTCCATAAACATAAGACATAATATATTATTTTACAGCCTAAGGTACTAGATTTCCTCCTTGGATGATGTTCAATAGCTAGATCCCTAAGAACCATCCTTGGTGTGGAAAGCCTCATAATCTCACCCATATGATGCATGTAGGAACATTATTATATTGACTATGGATGTGTGGGGTTTTTGGATCATGTGCATGGTCCATGAGCACTAAAATCCTGTTTTAAGCACTAAGACATTGATGTTCCTCACATGAGCATGAGCATGCCAAATATGTGTTACTTCCTCTTAAAACGTTTCTTAATCCATGAATGGACCCTTTTAGCACAATAATATCACTAGAAACATAATAAATAAAAAATTCATAGAAACATAAAAAAGAAAACCACATCACAAAGTCGTGTATTTATATTCAGAATTGGTCCAAATATAATTTTTTATACAAAATGGCACCTTGTTCCCAACACACATAATGGAAGCTCATGCCCAAACATGAAATAATAGTATCTCGTGTGCAAAATTCCACAAGTTACAGAAAATACCACCCATGGTCAATGCCTAAATATACATCCAGTGGAATTTCATTTATCCCCTTCCTTAAGCTTAATAAAGCTTCCGGCCAACTACTCCATCAAGGATTTCTCCTCATCTCTAGACTTTGCACATGAAGCACCAATTACAAGTTATTTAACATTTGTAAATTTCAAAACAAATTCAGGTTCAATTATTATAATTGCAATTGAATACAATAAAACTTACTTAGTGTGCATAGGTGGTTTCCACGACTGGTGTGAGAAGATGTGGATCAATCAGTTGACCCTGATGTTGCAATTCCAAATTACTTGTCTTTCTGAGATTTTGTAGAAGGTCCTTCTCAGAAATGGGTTGCAAGAACATTACAATCATACATATGAGACTCACATATATAAATATTTGATTTTTTGTGTATGTACCTACAATGACCATTTGTCTAAGAGAGGGAGATGCATGTACCCGGGAGGTTGTGGGATGATTAATGCCTATGTATCCACTCACTTACTTTAAGAAAATATTAGTATTAAGAAGATATGCATAACAACACCTTTTGGAATATTTATAAACAACGTCTAAATGAAACCTTCCATTATTAAGCAATACAACATGTGAAACAACATTTTATTCAAGTCCCATCAAATATCATAATCAATTTTTGACATACTTCATCGTGTTAGCATACCTATTATTATACAACCAAACCCTATGGATAATCTATGTTATTGATGGTCTCCATTAGTATCTCATGCTTTTCATATGGTAAGCAGTATTGTACCTTCGAGGAATGTTTGTTGGGCATCGTCCGTAACTAGAGGTTCATGCCAACGATTAGGTTGGTAAAGTGATACACACTTGCACCTAGTATGTAATCTGTGAAAACATTCCCACCCTTATTTATTTCATTTTGTCCCATGCCAAGTATTCACCTTTAATAACCATCAACTCGATTTGGAAGTGGTTCTTTTCATCACCAGTTATGGATATATTGAGGGTTTACTTTCCCTCTATACAACGTACCAACCAATAGTCCCCACACCATTCACTATCTTTCAGGGAAACCACTACATATATGCGCCTTGCAAAATATGAGAGTAGGTATGTAATTAACATTTAAAATGATTCAAGGCCATTAATGTCCAACTAAAGATATACCAGGTTGTACATAAGTCATGTAAATTACAAATGATACCAGGTTGTAAAAGATATGAGACATGATAAAAATATAGAGGAATAGATTATTGGTATGCCTCCAACAGAGTTAAATCAACAATTGCATGTTGATCAAGTGGAAGTGATATGTGATCCCATGCATCAACCCAATCCGTTGATTCACACCCATCCTAGTCACCATGCTACATGGGGTGAAAAAGAAAGCAATTTTTTAGTTCCATATTTCAAGTATGGGGTTTCTAGAGCTTTGAATCGAATGAAATCCATGAGTCCCAATCACTCTTTCATTTTCATGCATGTGAGCGATCTACATCCACGACCTCCCAAAAAAATCTATGCACATGTGTTTTTCTTATGAATTCTGCTCGCATGGTTGAATCGTCTTGGCATTACTGATGTGCACCACCTGAATATATATTTAGCATATTGGATGGTAGATCCCATAGAAATTTAAATTACTCTCTACGTAGATCTATTTTGACACATGCTCCAAATCCGTCATGCTCTCCTTTACCATGCCCAATCTCAAAATAGTTCCACATGTAAAATTAGTCACAACAGATCTAATGAACAAGTAAATCAATCACAACAGATGAACATAGAAAATATGGTGTAAAACTATGAAATACATGCAGCGGTGCTCAATATCCCAGTAAGGGTGAATGATTACAATAGAATACAATCACAATGACTGAGCAATTCGAATTTCCTAAGGAGGTCATTCGAATCACTGAATGGAGTAGCTTGACTCCAACTAGGAGCCCTCATCATCAATCAGTGGTGGTCATCAATGCAGAAGAACCAGTCATCCAGGTGTCAATCTGAGTCTAACTGAGTGTAACATGTGTAATTGAAGTGTGTAGCATTGATATAGGGAAGTGGGCT
This sequence comes from Larix kaempferi, assembly GCA_027924585.1. NCBI lineage: Eukaryota > Viridiplantae > Streptophyta > Pinopsida > Pinales > Pinaceae > Larix > Larix kaempferi. The sequence continues at coordinate 1,875,044 of BSBM01000765.1, read as the reverse complement.
TAGTGGAGGGCGCATGGGAGGCTAACTGAAGTCAGAACAAGTGATCTAGTCAATCTGGAGGTCCAACGGAAGTGAAACAGTCAGTCGGGAGTGAAACTAGCCTCAAATCAGGGAGAATCAGAGCTAACTGAGTGTAACTGAAGTGGAACTGCAGTGGTAGGTGAGGAAGTGCGCCCTTCTCTGGAAGTAGGTGAGAAGAGGGTGCCTTCCTGACTAGGAGGTCTAAAAATATGAAGTAAGTGGCTCCCAGGTGCTAGAATAAGGTGGCTAAGGTGCTGGAGGCATCAACCTGGTGACTGGGATGCATGCAAAGTGCATGCAAACCCTAGAATTTGCACGCAAACCCTAATTGCATGCAAGATCCTAAAAAAGATGATGTGAATATCCGAACACCCCCCCTCAAGATAGACTATGATGTGCAAAAAATAATGTGGGGCCCTGGTAACTAAGGCCAAAGGTCACCCCAATACAATAATCCAAAAAATGCTGAAAATAAACTAAGTGAGGAAAGAGGGAAAACCCAGTGGGAAGAAAGCCCCCCCTCAAGCTAAAGCATAATAATGGATCAATCTGTCTCCACCATGATGGAACTCACCCCCAACAGTGAATGGATGTAATAGAACTTCTTCTCAGTGAAGCTCTTGGTGAAGATGTCTGCAATTTGCTCATCAATAGGGCAATATTGCAGAATGATGGTGCGATCATGCACCAACTGTCAAATGTAATGCATATGAATCTCAATGTGTTTGGTCCTCTGCCACTGAACTGGATATGTGGAGATCTTGATAGCACTTTTATTGTCACAAAATAGGATAGTCGAAGTAGTGCCACCAAAACCAAACTCGGAAAGAATACCCTGCAACCAAACTGCCTGAATGCAGGCATTGACTGCCCCTCGATACTCTACCTCTGTTGAAGAAAGTGCAATGGCTGCTTGCTTTTTACTGGACCAGCAAATAGCACCTTGACCAATCATGAAAACATAACCGGAAGTGGACTTCCGATCAATGCTATCACTTTCCCAATCTGAATCAGTAAAACCAATGAAATCAAGCTCAGAATCTAAAGCATAATGTTTGCCAAACTGTCTCGTACCTTGCACATACTGCAAGATCTGCTTGGCTGCTTGCCAATGAAGCTCATGTGGCTACTGAATATACCTTGACATGGCACTCATGGCATATGAAATATCATGCCTTGAGTGTGTCAAATAAAGTAGTGAACCAATCAACTGTCGATACATAGTGCAATCTGCAAGCGGTGTAGAATATCCCTCCTCAAGACTGATTCCTGAGAGGAATGGGAAAGGGGCTGCCTTACATTTAGCCATATTAAAATTCAATAACAGGTCGGAAGCATATTTTCTCTGAGATATAGTGATCCCATCAAAATTTTGAGCTATCTCCAAGCCCAAAAAGTGACTCAGCAAGCCCAAATCGCTCATGTCAAAAGCTAGATTTAAGACAGTTTTTAGCTTGTTTATTGAAGTAAGAGTGCTACCAGTAATGAGAAGATCATCAACATAAAGTACAATAAAGAACAAATTAACTTTAACTTGCTGAAGATACACATTCAGATCAGATTTGCATCTTTGGAAATTCTGAGAAAGAAGGAAGGAGTCCATCTTTGCGTACCAAGCTCTTGGGGCCTGTTTTAACCCATACAAAGATTTCTTCAATCTGCAAACTAATGATGGATCTGATGTGTAGCCCTCTGGCTACTGCATATATACCTCTTCAGCAAGGTATCCATGTAGAAATGCACTCTTCACATCCATGTGGTGCACTTCCCAGTGCTTGGATGCGTAAATAGCCAAAACAAGGCGGATGGAATCCATAATTGCAACCGGTGCAAAGGTTTCAGTGTAGTCCACTCCTTGGACTTGGGAGAAACATTTTGCCACCAACCTTGCTTTGTATTTGCTGATATAGCCATCAGAAGAAACTTTCGTGCGGTAGACCCATTTACACTTCACTAATTTTCTTCCAGGTGGAAGAGAAACTAGCTCCCATGTGTTGTTCTTTTGAAGAGAACTGTACTCTTCATCCATGGCACTTTGCCATCTCGGATCTCGGTGGGAAGAATAGTATGATGTGGGATCTGAACCAGCCATCAAATAAAAAATCTCAGGAATTAATGGATCAGCAATAGAAAGAGCCACACCTTCTCTTTGAAAGTCTGCTCTTGTTCGTCTCGGATCAGCAGGATTTCCAAGGTTCGAACCAACAGATTGAAGAGTGTTTTGGGCCCACTTTGGTAATTGAGGAGGATCATAATGGTCAGATTCTGAACCTGATATGTCATGATCATCATATGCTGCTAAAATATCAAAAATATCAGAACTCATACCTTCATTATGGCTGCATGGATCTTCTTCTAGTGAAGGCGGTGAATCGGCAGTCTCTTCCTCGACTAGTTGCAATTCTTGAAGCGGTTCTTCAAATTGCACACTGCGCTCTATGAATATCTTTTTAGATATGATATCCATGATTTTATATGCTTTTGATTATTCCCCATATCCTATCAGTATGCACTCAATACTTTGTGGATCCAAAGCTCGTCTCTTCTTGGAAGGAATTCTAGCCCATGCAGTAGAGCCAAAAACTCTCAAATTTGACACATCCGGTTTGTGACCAAAGAATGCTTCGAAAGGAGTCATACCTTTCACGGATGAATGTGGAACACGGTTCTGTATGTATGCAGCAACATTGATTGCTTCCGCCCAAATATTTGCAGCCAAACCTTTTGATTCAATCATGCATGTAGCCATCTCTTTTAGTGATAGATTTTTCCTTTCCGCTACACCGTTCTGCTAGGGTGTGTAGGGAACTGTATTTTGGATCTGAATTCTGCTTTGGGCACAAAGTTGCAGCAACTCGGACTTGATATATTCTCCACCATTATCATATCTAAGATCTTTGATCTTTCTCTCAGTGACGGTCTCAACAGAGCCTTAAAATCCTTGAATTTTCCAAGCACTTCTGACTTGTTTTTGAGAAAGAATACCCATGTAAAGCGGGAAAAATCATCAATAAATATCAAAAAATACCTTGAACCATTTAATGATGTATGGGGCAGCAGACCACTGATATCAGAATGTTTCAACCCCAAAATTGTAGAAGCTCTGCTAGCTTTTCCGCGGTCGAATCTGTGCTCGGGGTGCTTCCCAATGATGCAACTAGTGCATATTCCCTTCGAGGAACGGAGCTATGGAAGACCATCTACCATGGATTTGTTTGATAGCAGTAGAAAATACTTATAATTAATATGTCCAAATATTTCATGCCAAATCCTACTAACCTCATTACCATGTGTGCGAAGAGCAGTGGGCTTTGCAAGCGGAATAAAGTGTGAAAACTCATAGCATTTTGCAGTGTGGTTTGCCTTTCCGACTACAACAAGTCTTCCAATTTTGATATTGGAAATTTCAACTGTATTAGGGCTGAATGTAACTTGCTTCATTTCACTAGTGTGTGTTATTTGATACACAAAAAGAAGATTTGAAGCCAAGGAAGGCACATAGAGAACATTCTGAAAGCTTCCATGATCTACATGAATCGTACCTTTTCCCTTTGAAGAAATTTTTGAGTCATCTCCCAAATGGATGGGGATGGAGCTGTTTGGATCGAATGAAGAAAAATAATCAATCTTTGAAGCCATATGATTCGATGCACCCGAATCTATCAAGAGAGTAGTGGGCTTCGAAACAGTTTCCATGAGTGCTTGTCCTCTTTCATGATCATCATTCCTATCCTTCTTCGTTGCACCGTCAGGAAGAGTTATGTTGTTCTTTTCCAAAAGGAGGGCCATTTGATCTATAGTCTTATTCATACATGAACTTTCGGGATGAAAGCCATAGTTGCAATAAGTACATTTAGATTTTTGGTTACCTTCTTTTCCCTTTTGCTTGAACTTTGAACTAGATGGTGCATCCGTCTGTTTGCCTTTCTCTCTTTGCTTGTGAGGCTCGAATTTGGGCTTCTCCTTCTTTTGCTTTCCTTTACCATTCGAGATCTTGGGTCATTGAACATATAGGGATGAATCTTTGGAGCTTATGGACCCCATTTGAATCAACTTGTCATGCTCTTTTTTGACGGACTCAATGAAGGAATTCAAGGTAAGCATCTTCCAATTCGGGGTAGTTAGCCGACCGGAATTGAAAATAGAGACAAATACCGAATAATCTTTACCAAGCTTGCTGAGAATGGAGAGGATCAATTGTTTATCCTCTTTGATAACTCCACTGTTCTTCAACTGCAAGTTCAAGTTCTTGAATTTTGTGAAGAATTAATTAATGGTCTCGAAATTCTCAGGACTAAGGGCAATCAATTCATTCTCTAATTGAAAGGCCCTAAGCTCATCCTGCTTGCCAAATAGTGTTTCAAGTTGCTCCCATAAAGCTTTTGGAGTCTTCAATCCGCTGAGATGGAAGTGAAGATCTTTGGAGATGGAGAGACAAAGAAGACCATAAGCTTCATCAAGCTTATTGTAGTGTTTGGTTCTATCTGACAAGTGCTTTTGCTCCAATTCAAAACCAAGAGTGACTTGATAGTAGCCTTTTGAACGTAATATGATCTCCATATCATCTTTCCAATCAAAATAATTGAATGGGCGGAGGATAGTCTTTGAATAAGAGTATTCCATTGCTAGGAGCGAGTTCACACTGATGTAGAGAAGCTTGCAAGGGCAGAGTAGCAAATGCAAATGATGGAGACAATAACCTGCAAATCACAATAAACCAAGAACAATGAGGTCGAAAAAACCACCCTATTAGAGTTGCATCACACCTGGGATTGGAGATCAAACAATGTTGAATGGGTCCAATATATCAGATCCAAGAATTATGTGGAAACTCAAGCTTCTGGAGTGGTATTGGATGTATTTTCAAGCTTTGCATGCACAGGAGGGAATTCCCTTGATATCTTTCATGCCAAAACTTTTTGCAATTTTTGAGCAATTCACTCAAATCTTCTTGTAGAAACACCTATAGAAAAGATATCTTGTCCCTGCAATGGCTCTGATACCATGTAAAATTAGTCACATCAGATCTAATGAACAAGTAAATCAATCACAACAAATGAACATAGAAAATATGGTGTAAAACTGTGCAAAACATGCAGCAGTGCTCAATATCCCAGTAAGGGTGAATGATTACAATAGAATACAATCACAATGACTAAGCAATTCGAATTTCCTAAGGAGTTCATTCAAATCACTGAATGGAGTAGCTTGACTCCAACTCAGAGTCCTCCTCATCAATCAGTGGTGGTCATCAATGCACAAGAACCAATCATCCAGGTGTCAATCTGAGTCTAACTGAGTGTAACATGTGTAACTGAAGTGTGTAGCACTGATATAGGGAAGTGGGCTCAGTGGAGGGCGCATGGGAGGCTAACTGAAGTCAGAACAAGTCATCTAGTCAATATGGAGGTCCAATGGAAGTGAAACATTCAGTCGGGAGTGAAACTAGCCTCAAATCAGGGAGAATCGGAGCTAACTGAGTGTAACTGAAGTGGAACTGCAGTGGTAGGTGAGGAAGTGCGCCCTTCTCTAGTAGTAGGTGAGAAGTGGGTGCCTTCCTGACTAGGAGGGTTAAAAATCTGAATTAAGTGGCTCCCGGGTGCTAGAATAAGGTGGCTAAGGTGCTGGAGGCATCAACCTGGTGACTGGGATGCATGCAAAGTGTATGCAAACCCTAGAATTTGCATGCAAACCCTAATTGCATGCAAGATCCTGAAAAAAGATGATGTGGATATCCAAACACCACATATGTGGCACCCTGCAATTTTTGTGCAATGAAAACAACCATTGAAATATGCATGATTTCTCTAATTGAACAATGCATCCATCTGACCAAATCTAGTGTCAATCCATTTGTATATTCCTCCCCTTAAGGTTCTCATAGAACATAAGGAAGCAATAACACACATAATGGAAGCCATGGTAAATATCATCACATATGTAGAAGTGATATTCCTTTTGAATTTCTTGTTTCTCTTTGTTGTTATTTGGGCCATGTCTATATGTGATATGGACCCTCAAGGAAACCTGATCAGATTAATAATACTAACTTTGAATCTCATTTTTGGGATATAGAGTGTAGTTCCTTGCAAAATCAACCATCGAAAATATAATACCATGAGGAAATGTATCTCTACAAAGTCTAAACTGCTCATCCTGCGATCAATCCAGGTGGACATGCTAAACATATTGATTGAATTGTACCTGGTAGCACAAAATTATCTTGACATAAGTTATGCTTTTAAGTAATGATTGAAATATAATTGAAATGAAATGTTAGAGTTAGACACCGACCTGGGTTGTCACCAATTGTATCTCTTTGCTTTCTCTTCCATGGCCTATTTCATAGCTGATTGCACCAAGAGTAGTGAGGTGCTTGCAACCCAATATGGGGAGATGTTGTGATGTGATGTGATGTAACATTATATATTTTAATAATAATAATAAAAATACATGTTGGTTAGAATAAAATTACATATATTTTAATGAAATGAAATATGTATTATGCTAATCAAATCATCATGATTATTCTTTGAATTTTTACACATCAAGAAAAAAATTATACCTCAATAAATTGGATCATTCTCGGTGCTTAATAGATGCAGGTTTAAGATGGATCTATGCTAGTGTATTTGAATCTTTTCAAGTCTATATCCATATTCTGAAATTCGTTATCTCCACTTTCATGAATGCACTGGCCCAATAATGCCATGCCACCATATATGGAGCATGTCCCATCTAAACAAGCTTTTGCATAGTGACCTTGCCCCTCCGACCTATTACACATGATGCTATGGATGAATTCAGTTGATGAAGATGGTGGTATTGTCATGGATAAATTTTGTACATGGTTAGTATGAGACACAAAATGAATGTACAAAAATGTGTCATAGTAATATTCATATTCTACATGATATCTACAAGAATAAGTGTCACGAAGAGTATTTATTCTAATATACTAGGGCTTACATTTCTCAAAATATCTTTGTCCCAAGTTCAATTTCCTATGCTCATTATTAAATTTCTCATATAGTTCTATTTGTGTTACGTCAATAAGGTGTTTTATGTGTGGTTCACAATCCTTTGAATCCATTCTAAATTTTAGTACATCCTTTTTCTTTGAAGAAGGTCCAGTTTTATCATGCCAAATACTCTGCACTAATCCCTTTACTACATCAATTAGCTTCATGTTGGAGCGTGGAATCCTACTAATGAAGGCCCAAAAATATGCCTAGCTAGTTTCAAGATGTTCTCTTCTAATAGAATACCTATGCAGTGTTTTGACATTCAAGTTAACAAGTCTATATGTAGGCTTATTATTATGAAGGACCCTATTATTCTTATTTTCGATTTCTTGCAATAGCACACGATGAGTTGTATTGTGCTAAAGGCATCTACTAAGATTTTAACAATGTGAGAACTTGGTTCAAAATTTTTAATCATCTTTATCTTTAAGTTTCTCCTAAAAATAGTCATACAAGTGAATTTTGACAATAATAAAAATAATCTACATTTATCTCTATCACATTTAGTATTAAAATATTTATTAAGTATCTATCGAGTTTGATATCCAATACTATGTTTAGATAATGTACCTTCAAGCGAACTGATGTGACTTTCATCAATTTGTATACATTTCAGAGTTCTTCAGTATGTACTTGCTAATGGAGGTAGGGATGTTGGAATTGTATTGTGTACCACATCAACAAGATGATCTAGCATTTCAGTAGGAGCTTCTTGTCCTTCATTCTCATGCTAGTAGATGTATGGTGGAAATTGGACATCCTCTTGGATGATATCAATAACATATGCTTCTTCAACAAAGCATTCTGCATGCAATGCCTCTCTAAATTCACCACTTGTATAACCACGAGAGAACAAATTAGCAACTAGTTTTTTAGAAGGCAATTCATTAGTTTGAAGTCGAGTTGAAGTGGAGATCAAAAATTCTCTTGATGAGCAATTATGTTTTAGTACTTATTGATTATTTCTATCGGGTACTTTTTCCTCAACTATTGTGGAAATTGAGTGCCCCTCTAGTGAATGCTTCCATGTTTCTTTCTGTGGATTGGTAGGAAGAACCATAGAATAATCTATAATTGGAATTGGATGAGTGTCCATAGAATGGATTTGGTTGATTGTGTCTAATATTTTATTTTCTCTATTTTCTACAATGATTTATTGAGGTTTCTTCTTCCTTCATAATTTTCTTGCTCAATTGCATAAATTACCCATTACCACAATGATCAATTAGATCAAGATTGCATTTGGTGTACTCAATTCTAAGAAAATGAATGGTGGAGATGGTCTATGGTGCACTTCAATGGGATACTCTTCGAGCTTGTTGATTTTCTTCCTCAATGGTGAATATACTTCATTACCACAATTATCAATGAGGAATATTGTCATTGGAGTTCAAAAAATGAATGGTGGATATGCTCTATGGTGCTCTTCAATTGGAGATTCATCAATATTGCTCAATGTATTTGGTTTTCCTAAACTCTAAACAATTAAATGATGGAGATGGCCTATGGTTCTCTTCAATTTGAGATGGTCTATGAATCTCTTCAAATGGACATGGTCTTTTGTTCTCTTCAATTGGAGAATCTTCAACCTTACTCAATGTCATTTGTTCTCCTCAATTCTAAGTAATTGAATGATGGATATGGAATATGGTGCTCTTCAATTGGAGATGGTCTATGGTGCTCCTGTATTGGAGATTCTTCAACCTTTTTCAATGTATTTGGTTCTCATCAATTCTTAACAATTGAATGATGGAGATGGTCAAATGTGATGATCAAATTGAGATTTTTTTTCCTTCCTTCCCAAACAATGCATGAATCTTACTATAATATGTTGTTCAACGTGTTAGAGTATTTGATAGATATGAATAATTGTTGTCTATTAGAGAATAAAATACATTTTCATTTTGTTCTCATAAAACATCTGCATGTTTTTAAACATTAAAGGAGGTAGTTACATAGCTATAATGAATTCTTAGTGGAAAAAAACATACATGATTTTTTACTCAAGGAAATGTGTACATGTTATTTTTAAGTACAATTCAACAGCCCTAAGACCCCCCATATCTCCCTCCCTCAACCCCCTAAGAAACCTCCATATCTCCCTCCCCAAACCCCCTAAAACCCCCCCTCTCTCTCACACACACCCTCCTCCCTCCTACACCTAATCACACTCTCACCCCTCTCTCCCTCTCCCCCAACCCACTTATACCCCCCTCCTATCTCTCTCCCCAATCTCTCTCTCTCTCTCTCTCTCTCTCCCAACCCACTTATATGCCCCTCCTATCTCTCTCCCCAATCCCACTTATGACCTATCTCTCTCTCCCTCTCTCTCTTTCTCACCCCCCTACTCTCTTTCTCTACCCCCCCTTGCCCCTTCCCCTTTACTAATTCTTAGTGTCATATACATTATAGTTGTAGTGGTACATGTTATATTTTCAGAATTTACTTCAATCTGATCTAGGATCTTAACTAAGAGAACAACATGTACAACATATCTACAGCATATCAAACATGAACAAAATAATGCAATCACATAAGAGACACAGAGTTTACTTGGGGAAACCCATAAAGGTGAAAAACCCCAATAACTTCCTCGGAGATAGAGAGAGCAATGATATAAACCAAGCATAAGAGATAGACATATCCTAGCAGAAGCTTCTCCTCCTCCACAAGTGCGCCACTCTCCCAAGAGTGTGAGAGAGAATAGAATGATGAAATAGAGTGCCTCCTACACTCTATTTATACTTGACTTGACTTGCCTAATAACCTTTACTAGGTCGGCCTTAACTTAACCACATAACATAATGATGACTGGGTCGACACCCAATAGGGTGGTCTAATCACCCTTTGACCCACATGGCCGACCCCCAATTGGGTGGTCTAATAACCCTTTGACCCACATGACTTATACAGGGCCGACCCCAACAAGGTGGTCTAATAACTTATCAAGTATAAGTTACGACACTTACAATATAAATGACGACACTTTCGTATAGAGGAATAATAACATCTCTATAGGAATACAAACACTTCCGTATAGAGGAATAATACCATCTCTATAAGAGTACAATATACATATATGAAATACATTCCAAAGTTACATATACATCAACACTCCCTCTTAACTAGGAAGGTATTTCTGGACACAGGTCTTCTAGCACAAGTCTTCTTCTCTGGATCATCGTCACTGGATAATCGTCATCGAGTCATGGTCATCGTCACTACTTCTACTATCGCAATCAATCTATGAATCTACTCGTCATAGGAAGTTCTACAGAGCCAGTCCTTTTTCATACTGGATGTAGGCCCACCACTAGCAGGTCTTCATCATCACTAGCTATACTGTGGAATCCTCAGGACTTATTACATGCATCACAAAACCTCAAAAGAGCATCCTAGGATGTTACGGGTACACAACTCTGACCTATAGGATCTCCCAGGGCGCTATTACATGTGACCCCACCACAAAACCTCAAAAGAGAATCCCAGGATATTACGAGTACACAACTCCGACCTGTAGGATATCCCAGGGCACAAATTACATATGGTCACCACAAAACCTTGCAAGAGAATCCCAGGATGTTACGGGTACACAACTCTGACCTATAGGATCTCCCAGGACACAAATTACATGTGGTCATGGAAAAACCTCTAAAGAGCATCCCAGGATGTTACGGGTACACAACTCTGACCTAAAGGATCTCCCAGGGTGCTATTATATGCCATAGGACAAAACCTTGAAAGAGAATCCCAGGATGTTACGGGTACACAACTCCGACCTGAAGGATCTCCCAGGGCGCTATTATATGTCCTCCTAGAGCAATGTCTCGAAAGAGCATCCCAGGATGTTACGGGTACACAACTCTGACCTATAGGATCTCCCAGACATGCTCATCTGCACAACCTATTCCATGGCCACAGAGTATCAACCTGATACTCACCATACATCATCCTGATGTACACATGATCATCTACGTTGTCCTGATGCATATCATCTAGAGCAACATCCTGAAGCTCATCATCCATGATCATCCTGATCATACAATGTATCCACTCGATACATACATAGATACATGATCCACCTGATCACACAATGTATCTACCTGATACATATCAACATACATGATCTACCTGATCATACAACGTATCCACCTGATACATATAAATATACATGGTCCAAGCATACAACTTGATGCATACATACATAAATGATCCAATTGATCATATCCAGCATCCAACATGATGCATACATACATAAATTATCCAACTGATCATAACAAGCATCCAACATGATGCATACATACATAAATGATCCAACTGATCATAACAAGCATCCAACATGATGCATATACATATACAGAGCATTAACTGGAGCATCATCCTGATGCTCATCATCCATGATCCTCCTAATCACCATAGCATCGTCCTCTTCAGATCATCTCATCATCCACGAAGCACAACCCAAATGCAGATCATCCAACACTTACACCATCGACATGGGAGAACACATCTACCACCATTCCAGGAAGGATCCAGGCCTTACTTTTTCAGCATGGGAGAACACATCTACCACCATGTGAAAAATGGCTTCAGCCCTTACATCTACACCATGGGAGAACATATCTACCACCATGTGAGAATGGCTCAAAAATTACATCACGACCATGGGAGAACACATCAACCATGTCAGAAAAGCTCATGTGCATCTGCATTTTCTAGACTCATCACTTCCCTTTCAAAGGAACCTCGATCTGATGTGCAACAAGCCTCTCTCTAAAGTACTCAAAACTGCACTCTGGCCAATGGCTTGGTCAATACATCTGCAACCTGCGCATCCGTCACAACATACTCTACTTCGGCTGTACTCAGTGATACTAGAACTGCTTCTTGCCTAACCAAGAGATCACACATGATCCCATACTGAAGCAGCACCCAGATGTGCTCTTCCTATTTGCAACACTGCCTGCCCAATCTGAATCAACATGACCCTGTAGGTTAAACCTTTTGATTCACATCATCCTTGAGCCCATAATCAACTGTACCCTTCTGGTACCTCAGAATATTCTTTACAACAACCAGGTGAACACTCCTCGGATCTGTCAGGAACTGGCTCAATATGTTCACCGTAAAGCAAATATCTGGTCTCGTGTTCGTCAGGTACATCAAGGACCCAATCATCTGACGATACATAGTGATATCAATCGGCTCAGATAAAGCATCACACAGAAGCTTCAGGTTTGATGCCATAGGTGTGGCCATGGCCTTGTAGTCCATCATCTCGAACATTTTCAGGATCTCTACTGCATACTTCCCTTGTCTAAGGAAGATTCCATCTGCACTCTGCCACACCTCCATGCCTAGAAAATAGTGCATCATCCACAAGTTCTTCATCTCGAACTTGGCAGCAACTTCGGAATGTATTTCACATATATGTATATTGTATTCCTATAGAGATGGTATTATTCCTCTATAAGGAAGTGTCGTCATTTATATTGTAAGTGTCGTAACTTATATTTGATGGGTTATTAGACCACCTTGTTTGGGGTCGGCCCTGTATAAGTCATGTGGGTCAAAGGGTTATTAGACCACCCTATTGGGGGTCGGCCATGTGGGTCAAAGGGTTATTAGACCACCCTATTGGGGGTCGGCCCACTCAGCATTATGTTATGTGGTTAAGTTAGAGCTGACATGAGTTAGGTAAAAAGGCAAGTCAAGTCAAGTATAAATAGAGTGCGGGAGGCACTCTATTTACTCACTCACTTCTTACATAGGCACTCAAGTAGGAGTGGCGCACTTATGGAGGAGGAGGATCTGCTGCTAGTTTATGGATATCTCTCTTGGTTGGTTGTATCATTGCTCTATCTATCTCTGAGGAAGTTATTGGGGTTTTTCACCTTTATGGTTTTCCCCAAGTAAATCTTTGTGTCTCTTGTGTGCTTGCATTATTGTCTCCATGATTGATATGCTGTAGATATGCTGTACATGTTGTTCTCTCAGTTAAGATCCTAGATCATATTGAAGTAAATTCAGAAAATTTAACATGGTATCAGAGCTAGCCTGAAAGAAGGCATGATATGGCATGTATGACACTTGTTGCACTTACGATGCTAGGGCTTGATATAGCAAAAACCAATCATCGTAACACTTTCGCTATAAATCCGTTTTGGCAAATTTTTCGGATCTGAAATTGTTACAGGCCGAAGCTAAGATCTCCAGGTATCTTGTGTCCAAAGGACAACCTCTAATTCGTTGTACTTTGTGATTTATGATCTGTACAATATAGGGTTTCTGCCTCTTCCAGATCTGAGTCAAAATCAGGTGACCTTGGGAAAAAGGTCATATCTTGGGCTAGGAAGCTCCAAATGAAATTTCATAAAAAGTGACAGGTAGTACACAGTCTGTACTATCTCAGAAAACTTTTTCAGAGGCCGAAGTTGAACCAGTGACACGTGGCACGCCGTACAAGTGCGCTCTCCTGTATTATCCCATAAACAGGTCACGTTGCGACATTTGGCATAACTCTCTCTCAGAGAGTCCAATTTAGGTCAGACCTGTCAGGATGGAAAGGTAACAGGCCGAGCTATCTCAGAAAACGTTTTCAGAGGCCGAAGTTAAAACAGTGACACGTGGCACACCGTACAAGTTCGCTCTCCTGTTTTATCCCAAAACAGGTCACGTTGCGACATTTGGCATAACTCTCTCTCAGAGAATCCAATTGAGGTCAGACCTGTCAGGATGGAAAGATAACAGGTCAGGCTATCTCAGGAAACTTTTTCAGACCCTGTGGATCAAAAATTTCAGAGTTACACCAGAAACAATCAGGTACATATTTCTGTCAAAACAGAATTATTTGTTGGTACCTTCATTCATGACTTCCGGAATTTAGGGCTTTGAAGAAAGTTGGAATTTTTATAATAAAAGACCACGGCTGGATGCTACTCATCAAAATAGAAATTTAGAGACCAAAATCAGAATTTTTGGTTGGGCAGAAGACCGGGCTTGATTAGACCCTAGTTCGGGACTTTGATCAGAAAAGTGGAAAATTAGGGCTTCTGTAAAAATGGGAATTTTTGAAATCTGTGACCACGGCTGGAAGCTCCTCAGAAAAATAGAAGCTTAGAGCTTTGGATCAAACATTTTGATTGGGCAGAAGAGTGGGCTTCATCAAACCCCAGTTCAGGGTCATGTCCAGTGAATCCAGAAGTTTCAAAGGCAAAATTGAGGAGTGAAACTTTGCAGTTTTCAAATTCTGAATATACCAACTTGATCAACTCATCAAGGCACATATTTCTATCCTGTCAGAAGTTTGAAATTCAAAGTTTGAATTTTTGGGGTTTCTCTGACAAACCCATATCTAGCTCAAGGTCCAGTTCTTGCAAATCAAGTGGATTGGGTTAATCCTAGAAGAAGATGGATTGATCACCTGCATAAGTGAAGAAGTTCATGTCTCAGAGGGAGATGAGGATAAGGCCTTATATAAGAAGATTACAAGCAATCTCGATAGGTATGTCTCATCGAGGTATGTTTCGATATTTGTCCATGATTAAGTTTATGGTATGTTTGTCTTCATGTTATTACGGTTAGTACAATTTTGATTTTAGATTTGTCGTATCACCTTAACAAAATTATGAATGCATGATAGAAGATATTCATTGGTTAGGGTGTTGACACTTATGATTGTACTAATGCATTATGGTGTTGTATGAGGTTTATGTTGTCTACTAACATGAAAGGTACACCAAGAAAGACAAATCATGTTCTGGTCCAAGAACATATGATCATGATAACATGAGGACAAAGATTCATCCATTCTCATGGATCTCATAGAAGATCCATTTATGAGGTATGTATAACTTGGTTTTGTAATAATTAACTTATGAGATATACAGGTTACTAGCACAAGTCATTGAAGAAGAACAAGAAGACATCATGTGAGTATGTTAGACATAAATAGCTAGCATGCTAATCCAGGTATGTTTTTCCTATATCAAGATAGAATCCTACCTTGTGTTAGGATCTTATACTGTTGTTGATAATGATTATTCATGAAGTCATAGGTTTGAATAATCATGATTGTATGCATATTATGTTTCTTACCATAATTGATGATATGACTAACCAGAAGAATCATGATGGTATAATCACAGGTTTTATGCATTTTATATCTCTTATTTTGATTGATGATTCAACTAACCTGAAGAGTCATAGGTTTGAGTAATTACAGGTTTAGACATGCTATGGTTCTTATGATTTGACTAACCATAAGAATCCTTGAATGCTAATGCTTATTATTTCTGTTTGAAATGATCATGACTATACATGCTTGAGATTATTGTGTTTTAATAGTATATTAATGAATGTATGATTTTATATGAGATCACAAGGATAACACATTCATGATACTAATAAGCATGCATAGGGACCAAGGATGAATATGAGATTCAAGAACAGGTAATCCAGGAAGCAAAGATCAAGAGGGAGTACACTCCAGTGGTTTATGCAAGGATGCAGATATTCAGAGGGAGTTGACCATCTCTCTACATCCCACAACAGAAAGGTGTAGAAGAAGCTACTTCAGATTAGGACTCCAACAGCTCCTGCAAGGAAGCGAAGACTCAGAGGGAGTCCACCCAATGAACAAACAAAGATAAGTATTTGAATTGTCATTTCTTAAATAATACTGTTCAATAATGTATATACTGATGTTCCTAGAATTAGGTTGTGTATTATGCATATTAGAATAATTGCATTGATGAACAGTATACTCCTAATATGCATGGGTAAGTGGCCTATGGCACTGTACAACATTCCATTGCTACTTATCTAGAATGAAACCTCTTTGCTGACATGTTGGGAGTTGTGCACACTCTTAACAATGTTCTGGTAGAGATTGGAAGGCATCTAGAAAGTTACGGGATATGGATAAATGTTGTATTGAAGCATTGGCTAAGATAATTGCATGACTGTATGACATATTTCTTTATGTGTAAGAATTTGTTCTGAAAACTATGAGATGTTTCTAATCATGCAATTTAACCTGTTTTGTAGGAAAGACCGCATATCTTCACCTACAAAAGGACTACAACATTTGTTCCAACAACAAAGATATTTATTGAAGATATTGAAGTTCCCAGGATCTGGGATGAAGAAATAGAATGCCATGATTCGTCGATCATGAAGAATGATGTTTGGGATGTAGTTCCAAAGACGTGAAGGGAAGTTTGTTATGACTTCCAAATGGAACTATCAGATCAAGCACGTTGCAGATGGCAGCATTAAGAAATATAAAAGTGATGAAATAGAAGATGCACCAGATGGATTTCAAGACAGCATGGTGCAGTCTTATATGTGTGCAGAACTTGGTGAAGATAGATTGATTGCCAACACGCAGCGGAATCTTGCTGCCAAGTTCGAGATGAAAGATTTGGGAATGATGCACTATTTCCTAGGTATGGAGGTGTGATCTTCCTTGGTCAAGGGAAGTACACAGTAGATATCCTGAAGAGATTTGGGATGATGGATTGCAAGGCCATGGCTACACCGATGGTATCGAATCTGAAGCTTCTTTGTGATGCTTCATCTGAGCCAGTTGATATCACTATGTATCGTCAAATGATTGGGTCCTTGATGTACCTGACGAACATGAGACCAGATATTTGCTTTGCTGTGAACACATTGAGCCAGTTCCTGACGGATCCGAGGAGTGTTCACCTGGTTGCTGTAAAGCATGTTCTGAGGTACCTGAAGGGTACAGTGGATTATGGGCTCAGATATGAGGCGAATCAAAAGTTTAACCTGCAGGGTTATGTTGATTCAGATTGGGCTGGCAGTGCTACAGATAGGAAGAGCACATCTGGGTGTTGCTTCAGTATGGGATCAGGTGTGATCTCTTGGTTTAGCAGGAAGCAGTCCTGCGTAGCACTGAGTACAGCTGAGGCAGAGTATGTTGCAGCCTGTTCAGCTAGTTGTGAGGCAGTATGGCTACGGAAGCTACTGTCTGAGTTATTTGATCTCCCGTTGGAAGCTACTGGTATCTTCTGTGATAACCAGAGTTGTGTGAAGCTGTCCGAGAACCCAGTGTTTCATGACAGGTCGAAACACATAGAGATCAAATATCACTATATCAGGGATATGGTGCAGAGAGGAGCCGTGAAGCTCCTATATGTTGCGACAGACGAGCAGATTGCAGATGTGCTGACGAAGCCACTAGCCAGGGTGAAGTTCGAGTATTTCAGAGAGAGAGGCTTGGCGTTCTTCAGATCGAGGACACTTCAAGGAAGAAGTGATGGACACATTTGCTGAAGCCATTCCAAGCATGTTGGAAGGAGGATCATTCACATGGTTGTGGATGTAAGCGCTGGATGATGAGCATCAGGATGATGTTCTGGTTTTTGCTTGGTTATGATCAGTTGGATCATTTTTATGTATATATGTACGCATCATGTTGGATGCTGGATATGATCAGTTGGATCATTTTGTATGTATGTACGCATCATGTTGATGCTGGATATGATCAGTTGGATCATGTGTACGTATTTTGTATATGCATCATGTTGGATGCTTGGACCATGTATCTGTATATGTATCAGGTGGATACATTGTATGATCAGGTGGATCATGTATGGTGATATGTATCATGTATTTGTACTTGTATCAGGTGGATACATTGATGATCAGGAGGATCATGTATGATGATATGTATCAGGTAGATACTTGGTATGCATCAGGTAGATGCATTGATGATCAGGAGGATCATGTATGATGATATGTATCATGTATTTGTATCAGGTGGATACATTGTATGATCAGGAGGATCATGTATGATGATATGTATCAGGTAGATACTTGGTATGCATCAGGTAGATGCATTGATGATCATGGATGCCGAGCTTCAGGATGTTGCTCCGGATGATATGCATCAGGTAGATGCATTGATGATCAGGATGATCATGGATGACGAGCTTCAGGATGTTGCTCCGGATGACATGCAGCAGGATGTTGCAGTGGTGATCAGGATGATCATGGATGACGAGCTTCAGGATGTTGCTCCAGATGATATGCAGCAGGATGTTGCAGTGATGATCAGGATGATCATATATGACGAGCTTCAGGATGTTGCTCCGGATGACATGCAGCAGGATGTTGCAGTGATGATCAGGATGATCATAGATGACGAGCTTCAGGATGTTGCTCTAGATGACATGCAGCAGGACGTTGCAGTGATAATGATCAGGATGATCATGGATACATCAGGATGATGTATGGTGAGTATCAGGTTGATACTCTGTGGCCGTGGATCGGGTTGTGCAGATGAGCATGTAATCCGGTGCCCTGGGAGATTTGCAGATGGTCTTTCGAGGTTTTTCCTATGGCATGTAATTCGGTGCCCTGGGACATCTGGCAAATGCTCTTTCGAGGTTTTGCTCTGGGAGGACATGTAATTCGGTGCCCTGGGAGATCTGCAGATAGTCTTTCGAGGTTTTGCCTATGGCATGTAATTTGGTTCCCTGGGATATCTGGCAGATGCTCTTTCGAGGTTTTGTCCTATGGCATGTAATTCGGTGCCCTGGGAGATCTGCAGATAGTCTTTCGAGGTTTTGCCTATGGCATGTAATTCGGTTCCCTGGGATATCTGGCAGATGCTCTTGCGAGGTTTTGCCATGACCACATGTAATTCGTTGCCCTGGGAGATCCTATAGGTAGAGCTGTGTGCTCGTAACAGCCTGGGATGCTCTTGCGAGGTTTTGTGGTGAGGTCACATGTAATTCGGTGCCCTGGGAGATCCTATAGGTAGAGCTGTGTGCTCGTAACAGCCTGGGATGCTCTTTCGAGGTTTTGTGACGCACGTAAAAGTCCTGAGGATTCCACAGTATGGCCAGTGATGATGAAGACCTGCAGGTGGTGGGCCTACATCCAGTATGAAAAAGGACTCGCTCTGTAGAACTTCCTATGACGAGTAGATTCAGAGATTGATTGAGATAGCAGCAGCAGTGACGATGATGATGACTCGATGACGATTATCTAGTGACGATGATCCAGAGAAGATGACTTGTGCTAGAAGAACTGTGCTGAGAAAGACCTTCCTAGTTAAGAGGGAGTGTTGATGTATATGTAACTTCGGAATGTATTTCACATATATGTATATTGTATTCCTATACAGATGGTATTATTCCTCTATAAGGAAGTGTCGTCATATATATTGTAAGTGTCGTAACTTATACTTGATGGGTTATTAGACCACCTTGTTTGGGGTCGGCCCTGTATAAGTCATGTGGGTCAAAGGGTTATTAGACCACCCTATTGGGGGTCAGCCATGTGGGTCAAAGGGTTATTAGACCACCCTATTGGGGGTCGGCCCACTCAGCATTATGTTATGTGGTTAAGTTAGAGCCGACATGAGTTAGGTAAAAAGGCAAGTCAAGTCAAGTATAAATAGAGTGCGGGAGGCACTCTATTTACTCACTCACTTCTTACACAGGCACTCAAGTAGGAGTGGCGCACTTATGGAGGAGGAGGATCTGCTGCTAGGTTATGGATATCTCTCTTGGTTGGTTGTATCATTGCTCTATCTATCTCTGAGGAAGTTATTGGGGTTTTTCACCTTTATGGTTTTCCCCAAGTAAATCTTTGTGTCTCTTGTGTGCTTACATTATTGTCTCCATGATTGATATGCTGTAGATATGCTGTACATGTTGTTCTCTCAGTTAAGATCCTAGATCATATTGAAGTAAATTCAGAAAATTTAACATCTGCCACACCTCCATGCCTAGAAAATAGTGCATCATCCACAAGTTCTTCATCTCGAACTTGGCAGCAAGCTTCCGCTGCGTGTCGGCAATCAATCTATCTTCACCTATAATAAACAGGTCATCCATATAAAAAAGTACTATCACTGGATTTCCTTTCTCAACCTTGTAGTAAAGGTTGGAATCCGCTTTACTCTTGGTAAAGCCCAAATTGGATAGAAAGATGTCTATGCTACCATACCAAGTTCTGCACATATATTATTCCCTGTCATGTGTCTCAGAACCAAGTGGCTCCTCCACGCACACTTCTTCTTCAACTACACGATTCAAGAAAGATGTCTTGAAATCCATCTGGTGTATCTTCCATTTCATCACTACAGCCATAGCAAGTATGGATCTAATGGAAGTGTATTTGGCTACAGGAGAAAAAGTCTCTATGCTACCACCTGCAGCATGCTTGATCTTGTAGATCCTCTTGGAAGTCACTACAGACTCCCCTTCAGGTCTTGGGACTGCATCCCAAACATCTTCATGATCGACTGGTACTCCTCGATCATGGCATTCTACCCAGATCCTGGGAACTTCAATATGTTCAATATTTTCAATAGATAACTTTGTTGTTGAACAAATGTTGTAGTCCTTCTTTTGTAGGTGATGGTATACGATCTTTACTACACAACAAGTTAAATTGCATGATTAGAAAACATCTCATAGTTTTCAGAACAAATTCTTACACATAAAGAAATATGTCATACAGTCATGCAATTATCTTAGCCAATGCTTCAATACAACATTTATCCATATCCCGTAACTTTCTAGATGCCTACTAATCTCTACCAGAACATTGTTAAGAGTGTGCACAACTCCCAACATGTCAGCAAAGAGGTTTCATTCTAGATAAGTAGCAATGGAATGTTGTATAGTGCCATAGGCCACTTACCCATGTATATTAGTAGTATATTGTTCATCAATGCAACTATTCTGATATGCATAATACACAACCTAATTCTAGGAACATGAGTGTATACATTATTGAACAATATTATTTAAACAATAAAATATGCAAGGAATGATAATTCAAATACTTATCTTTGTTTGTTTGTTGGGTTGAATCCCTTTCAATCTTTGCTTCTTTTCTGTAACTCCATTATGATGTGGATTGTGAGAAGTGGTCAACTCCCTCTAAATATCTGCATCCTTGCAAAAACTACTAAAGTGTGCTCCTTCTTGATCTTTGCTTCCTTGTAGGAACAACTGGAGTGTGCTCCCTCTTGATCTTTGCTTCCTTGCAGGAACAACTGGAGTGTGCTCCCTCTTGATCTTTGCTTCCTAGATTACATGTCCTTGAACTTATATACATCACTATGCATGCTTATTAGTATCATCATTGTGTTATCCTCGAGGTCTCATACATAATCACACATTCATTAGTATAATATTAATACTATCAAAACACAATAATCTTAAACATGTATAGTCATGATCATTTCAAACACAGATAATAAACATTAGTATTCAAGGTTTCAGGAAAGTCTTCTTTTACACATGCATATTCTTATTTGATCATAGGACTCCTCTAGTTAGTTAAATCATCAATCAAGATAAGAGACATAATATGCATAAACCCTTTATTACTTACATTTCTAACTTTATGAATAATCATAACCAATCATACCAAGTATACTTATATAAGGGATCCTAACACAAGGTAGGATTCTAACTTGATATAGGAAAAACATACCTGGATTGGTATGTTAGCTAGTTATGTCTAACATACCCACATGATGTCTTCTTGTTCTCTTCAATGACTTGTGCTAGTAACCTGCATATCTCATAGGTTAACCATTTATAGAACCAAGTTATACATACCTCGCAAAATAGATCTTCTAAGTGATTCATGACAATGGATGAATCTTTGTCCTCATGTCAACAAGATCATATGTTCTTGAACTAGAACATGATTTGTCATTCTTGGTGTACCTTTCATGTTAGAGGACAACATAAACCTTGTACAACACCATAATGCATTAGTACAATCATAAGTGTCAACACCCTAATCAATGAATATCTTCTATCAAGCATTCATAATTCTACTAAGGTGATATGACAAGTCTAAATTGAATCAAGATTGTACTAACCGTAATAGCATGAAGACAAACATACCATAAACTTAATCATGAACAAATCGCGAAACATACCTGGATGAGTCATACCTGTCGAGATTGCTTGTAATCTTCTTATGTAAGGCCTTAGCCTCATCTCCCTCTCAAACAGGAACTTCTTCACTTATGTAGGTAACCAATCCATTCTCTTCTAGGATTAACCCAATCCACTTGATTTGCAGGAACTAGATTTGGAATTGGATTAGTGTTTGCCAGAGAAACCCTAAAAATTCAAACTTTGAATTTCAAACTTTCGAAAGGATAGAAATATGCACCTTGATGAGCTGATCAAGCTGGTATACTCATAATTTTAAAACTGCAAAGTTTCACCCCTCAAATTTTCCTTTGAAACTTCCAGATTCACTAGACATGACCCCGAACTAGCGTTTGATAAAGCCCAGCCTTCTGCCCAATCAAAAGGTTCGATCCAAATCTCTAGGCTTCTATTTTTCTCAGGAGCTTCCAGCCGTGGTCACAGATTTCAAAAAATTCCCATTTTTGTAGAAGCCTTAACTTTCCACTTTTCCGATCAAAGTCCCGAACTAGGGTCTAATCAAGCCCGGCCTTCTGCCAAACCAAAAATTTTGATCTTGGTCTCTAAATTTCGATTTTGATGAGTAGCATTCATCCGTAGTCTCTGATTACAAAAATTCCAACTTTCTCCAAAACCCTAAATTCCGGAAGCCATGAATGAAGGTGCTAACAAATAATTCTGTTTTGACAAAAATATGTACCTGATTGTTTCTAGTGTAACTCTAAACTTTTTGATCCACAGGGTCTAAAAATGTTTCTTGGGATATAATGATCTATGATATTTTTAACCCCATAGGTCTGACCTCAAATGGATTCTCTGAGAGAGAGTTATGCCAAGTGTCGCAACGTGACCTGTTTATGGGATAAAACAAGGGAGCAAACTTGTATGGCGTTCCACGTGTCACTGGTTCAGTTTCGGCCTCTAAAAACGTTACCTGAGAAATCTCAGTCCATGCACTACTTGTCACATTTTACGAAATTTCATTTGGAGCTTCTTATCCCAAGTTATGACCTTTTCTCCAAGGTCACTTGTTTTTGACTGAGATCTGGAAGAGGCCGAAACCCTATATTGTACAGATCATAAATCACAAAGTACAACTAATTAGAGGATGTCCTTTGGAAACAAGGTACATGGGGATTTTATATTATCCCTATACAATTTCCAGACCCTGAAACCTCGCCGAAATTTATTTATAGTGAAATTTCTACAATGACTTTTTTTTGCTATATCAAGCCCTAGCATCGTAAGTGCAACAAGTGTCATACATGCCATACCATGCCTTCTTTTAGGCTAGCTATGATACCATGTTAGTTTTTCATAATTTACTTCAATCTGATCTAGGATATTAACT
Source organism: Larix kaempferi (assembly GCA_027924585.1). NCBI lineage: Eukaryota > Viridiplantae > Streptophyta > Pinopsida > Pinales > Pinaceae > Larix > Larix kaempferi. Next base: position 1,851,705 of record BSBM01000765.1, on the reverse strand, counting down.
GAGAGAACAACATGTACAACATATCTACAGCATATCAAACATGAACACAATAATGCAATCACACAAGAGACACAGAGTTTACTTGGGGAAAACCATAAAGGTGAAAAACCACAATAACTTTCTCAGAGATAGATATAGAAATGATACAACCCAAGCATAAGAGATAAACATCTCCTAGAAGTAGCTTCTCCTCCTCCACAAGTGCGCCACTCTCCTGAGAGTGTGAGGGAGAATAGAATGATGAAATAGAGTGCCTCCCGCACCCTATTTATACTTGACTTGACTTGCCTAATAACATTTACTAGGTCGGCCTTAACTTAACCATATAACATAATGCTGACTAGGCCGACACCCAATAGGGTGGTCTAATAACCCTTTGACCAACATGGCCGACCCCCAATAGGGTGGTCTAATAACCCTTCGACCCACATGACTTATACAGGGCCGACCCCAACAAGGTGGTCTAATAACCCATCAAGTATAAGTTACGACACTTACAATATAAATGACGACACTTCCGTATAGAGGAATAATAACATCTCTATAGGAATACAAACACTTCCGTATAGAGGAATAATGCCATCTCAGTACAATATTCATATATGAAATACATTCTGAAGTTACATATACACCAACAGTACATATCACACATGCATTTTAGTGATTAAAATCATTTGCATGTTTTGTAACTTGATATAGTGCATGCATTTCGGTTTTCACTAAAAAAATAATTATGGATACATTGCTAATGCAAAATACTTTTGTAGGGTAATAATATATATATATATATATATATATATTGTAATGTTTGATAAAAAATAATAATTGTGAAATAAAAAACAATGAATATGTAGAACAATTCACATCTGGAACTTCCTTTTTTGTGGGACCAATGCTCTAAACATCTCTTGTGAGCATATTGTGGAGAAAATAACACATATTTTGGATCAAGAATTCAATAATAAATACTCAATAATAGTAAACCTTTAACAACACCATAAAAACCACTCTTATCTATCCCCATAAACCCTAAATCCCTTACCTTAAAGGTGCTAGAACATGCACAAAGATTCTACATGTTTCTTTTGTTTCCTTCTTCCTAAAAAATACGACATTCAACCAGTGTAACATATCCACTTTCCATGAGTGGTTTATGTTTAAAAACAATATGACAAACATTACTAGGAACTCAAGTTGCTCTTCAAAACTTATAAAAGGAAAACAATTACGGATATGCAAATAAGAATGCAGTCTATGTAAATACTTCTCAAACTAAGGAAAAATTACCTTCCCTTCTTCACCAAACCCCCACCTATCTCTCTCTTCCCCAAACCCCAAACACATCCCCATGCTCACTATCTTTCTCACCCCTAGCCTCTCTCTCTCTCTCTCTCTATCTTCCCACTCTTTCCCCTAGCCCCCCTACCTCTAATCCCCTCTCTCTCTCTCTCTCTCTCTCTCTCTCTCTCTCTCTCTCTCTCCCCACTCTTCGCCCTAAACCATACTACCACCCTTATTCTTCCACCTACACCTAACCCTGACCCCTCTCTCTCTATCAATCCTAAACCCCCTAAATTCCCTACTCATTCCCAAACCCCTAACGCCCTCAATCTCTATATCTTTCTTTTTCGCGATCACCCTCCTCCCCCATACCCCTAATCAACCCCCCACTTCTCTCTTTCCACCAACTCCCTAAAAGGAACCCTCTGCCTTTATACCCCTAACCCCCCCTCTCATCACTTCTCACCGTACCCCTACCCCCTGTCAATCTTTGTCTCTCTTAATTCCCTACCCCACTACCACTAACCCCCCCCCATATCTATCTCTATCTCTCTCTCTAACCAAACCCTCCACTCCTCACCTAAAATTCCCCTTCTCTCTAATTTCCCTACTCCTCCATAAACCCCAAACCCCTTCGATCTCTATTTCTTTCACTACCCCAAACCCCCTCCTCCCCCTACCCCAAAATCACACCCCTAAATATCTCATATCTCTCTCTTTCTCTTATCCTCCTAGTCCCCCCTACCACTAAACCCTCCCTTCTCACCCTCTCTCTAACATACTCCCCCTAACCCTCGATAAACTTCTCTCTCACTCTCTCTCTCTATTGCATATTCCTCCACCTACACCTATCTCTCTCTCACCCAATCCCCTAACACCCCCTTCCTTACTCTCTCTCTCTCACCCCCCTACTCCTTCCTACACCTCTCTCTCTCTCTCTCTCTCCCATACTCCTACACATAAATCCTAACCCTCTCTCTCTCTCTCCTCCAATACCCTAACAACCTCCCTCTCTCTCTCTCTTTCACCCCATACTCCTCTCCCTACCTTTAAACCCCCTCCCCCTCCTCCTCCTACTCCTCCCTCTCTCTCTCACCCCTAACCTTTACTAACCTACTCTCTCACTCTCTCTCACTCACCTACTCCACCTACACCTAACCACCACCCCTCTCTCTCTCCCCCAACCCCATAACACCCCGCTACCTCGATGGTTCTCCCTCCCTCTCTCTACCTTTAAACCCCTAAACCCACCTCTCTCTCTACCTCTAGCTCCCTTTTCCTATGTGTCTACTTCGGAGTTAGCTTCAAGTTAACCAAACCTATTATATGGAATATGATAAACCATCGCTAATTTGGTATTTCACCCATTTTCTCAATATGCCTCTGTTTTACTCCTTCTTACAAAATGCTACACATAATCCCTTTTTAATGAAAATTTAGACCAAGATAGTATTTTTTCTGCAAACTCAAAATATGTAATTTGTTTTTAAATATATTTTTCTTGTGTCATTACTCCTTAACTAAAAAAAATATTGTTAATGTTTCTTCCATAGCCTTTTCATTTCTCAAGCATTAAAAAAAATGTATGTTGCACTACTAGATATTGACTTTTGCATGCTATAAAAATAAATATAAGGATTATTGCATTAAGAACTTCAATAATTGCGCCCACACTTGTCATACTATTTTCGAGGTTTGATCACTTAGATAATAATTTTTTTTATAAACTATTAATTTTTTTTTGGAAAAATAGTGCCACACTAGGACTATTTGTTCTCTATATGTATACAAGTTTTTGTAGGTTGATCCCATCATTTAGGCACTCAAAGGATTCACCCACAAAGACATATACCAAGTATCTTTAAAAAAAATACTTGTTAGAATTTAGATCAAAGTTTGTTAGAACAATATTGTACCTTAGTACCTTAATCATTAATTAATTAATTGTTATTAGGTGCTAAACTCGTTAATAATTACATCCCTAGGTTTGAACAAGGTTATTATAAGTTGGCTAGAACTTGTTTGGGAAAGTGTGAACTAAATCACAATGTATGGGCTAAAGTATGGGCCAAAGTATGGGCCAAGGGTGGCCAAACTAGCTATTGGGAACTCTCCCATGTGCATAAGGCACCTTCCTTCCCTGTTTTAAGGATTTGGGTTTGACCATAGGCGCACATGCATTGAAGCTAGTCATTTTCCCCTCTTTTTGCTATTTTGGCCTACCCTAGCCTACCTAACTTCCAACCAACCACGTCCTCCACATGTGTGAACACTATTTTTCACTCCCATGCTTACCCAATGTTCACATGTACAATTTGAACATATTTGGGATATTTTGGAACCATTTGGTCAACCTAGGGGGGATTGGGGCTAAATCTAAGCTAGCTAAGTGTGGAAAATCCAAGTGCATATTATTTCTTCCTATTTCTACATAAGGATGATCCAAACTCTTTGTAACATTGTACAGTTAATAAACTCTGATATTTGATCATTTTTGTTTCCTGGTTTTTTATCATTTGTGCTTATATTTGATCATTTATGCTTGGTTTTTTATCATTTGTTTTCCAAAAATGTAAATGCACTTTTTTCTTGCATAATAAGTTAAATATTTCAATTGTGAGGTATCTATAGTATCTAGGTCCTACTATGATAGATATTTTACATGGTATCAGAGCTCATGGAGCTATTATTCAAACCAATAGACTGTTTTAGTGGTGTGCCAGAAGCAGTGGAGAAACTATAGAAGTCACTGGAACTATTGCATTGAATCCATTGCAGAAATGCATTGGAGTCTATCGAGGATGTGATTCTCTCCCGAATGAACCTACTATCAAACAGGGTTTGAATCTGTTAGTGTAGATCCCCTCCTGAGTGTTGAGATTTTTATTGCAGGTATTCAAGAGCACCATTGTCACCCAGTGTGCAAGCAGCAGAAGAGAATGGAGCAAACTCATACAAATTTGCTCCCTCCTTTCAACTATTTCGATTGGAAGGCTGAAATGGTTATTTTGTTGAGATCCAAGGGTCTTTTCAGGATCAATATGGGCACTGAGGTTGAGCCAAACTCTGCTGTGGAGAAATTGAAATTATTCAATAGAATGGATGAGGAATTTGGTCTCCTTTGACTTAGTATTTCGAGAGACCTCTTGCTTCATGTTGAAAGTATATCTACTCCAAATGAAGTGTGGCTCAAGCTTGAGTCTTTGTTTGGAAAGACTGATGAAATGATGGGCCATCAACTTGAGAATGAGTTGATGTCACTGAGTCCAAGCAATTTCGAATCCATCCACGATTTCTTCATCAAGTTAAAGAGCTTGGTCCTGCAAATCAAATAGTGTGGCATTGACAACAAGGAAGAATAGTTGGTTTTGTCCATTCTTTTGAAATTGGGTCCTAAGTACTCAGTTTTTGTTTCTACATTTCACTCCACAAAGATCACAGTTAGAAATTGGAAGATGCCATCTTTCATTGATTTCATGGAATGATAACTCAAGATAAAGAGAAGTTTGTCTTGATGGGTTCCATTAAGCAAAAATATCAAGTACTTGTGGCTGGATATTTGAAGCAATCTAGAGGCAAGCAAAATCGCAAGTCGAAACCACAAGAGAAGAAGATGAAGGAGAAGAAGCAATCAAATGAAGAAAACTCAAGTTCAAGTGATGAAGATTCAAAAGGCAAGAGGATGAAGAGAAAGAAAGAGAGGCCCAAGTGTGGTTATAACAAAGGTTCTCATAATGAAAAATCTTGTTTCAAAGATAATATAGACATCTTAACCAAGCTACTTGAAGAGCATAACATTGATGTTCTAGATTTTGCAAGAAAAGAAGAAGCCAAGCTCTCTTTGGAACAAGAACATTGTCTCCATGCGACCTACAAAACTAATAAGTTGTATGATTTGGGTTCTAGAGTTAAATATATTTCTAATGACTCTGTTTCTAATTCACATTCATACATCTAATATTCAGAAATATCTATCCAGTCCTTGGAAGAATCTCTATCCAGTTCACCAAATTGTCCTCCCAATACTAGTCATTTTTCACTAGTTTTTGACATGCCTTCTGAAAGCTATTTCCAACTCCATTCAGATCCTTCCCATTCTGATATGGAAGGTTATTTGTAGGCTTATATACAGGTTATGGCATCCATCAAACCATTTTCCTACCCATTGGATGCCCAAAATACCATACAACCCCCAAGTTCTCTAGTTGGAAAATATCACAATTTCATTATTTCCAATACTGTGTCACTTATTGTTACACCTAAATATCATCATCATGAGACCTGTGTCAACTTAGTTCCTTGATCCATGAAGCCTGCCTGATCATAAATTCAACTAGAGCAAGTTGTTTACCTTTTCCACAAGTTCTAGTTGTATCGACGCAAATTGCCTTCTAGAAAGGAGCACCCAACTAGGTCAGGCGCAGTTTTCCATCTCGTAGACTATGTTGGTGGCTCAAGTTTCCTTTGAGAAACATGGTATTTCCCTCTCAGGCGCAAGTTTCCCTCATACAGCATGTGCTGGAGTTGGTTAAAATGTATAAATGTGACTTTCAAGCAAATTCTTGAAGGTGGATGAGGCGGATATCTATCCCTAACATGTAGGTGGGTTGTCCTATGGTTCCCTAACCTCAAGGGAGGATCCCTTAGTCCTCTCCCCATGATCCTCAACCTACTCTATCCACTTAGTCTTATAAATATGAATCTCCTCTCCATTCCAAGTGGATGAAAGTCTATAGCACTTACATGCTAGTGGAATTAACCTAGGTAATCCCTATCCATCTCTTAAGAGGCATACATTTCCTTTGGAGGAATTGGCTTGGCTTGTTGGATGAAGATTGCAACATTAAGGATTGGGTTGTAATCATCACTCTTCTATGTATTTCCCACTTATTTATAGTAATATAATCTCTTTCCATAAATGTCTTTATGTTAATGATATTTAGAGCGCACTTCCTTAACTGTTTGCTTAGATCAGTTAGTGTTTAGATGTGCTCTTACTGCTCATTTTCTCTATGTTCTTTGACAGGTTTTGCAGCTATAGATCTAACGACCATGAAGCTTGGAGCAACAAAAGGGATAAGGATTCACGAATCTAAAGGTAAGACATCTATCTACCTTGATCTCTAATTGATCTAGGAAAGTAGTTTTATATTCTTTTTCCATTTTTTCTAGATCCAGTTGGACTAGGGAGATCATGCTCGTGTCCACTAGAGTAGATTGTCTGAAAACAAATCTAGCGAGCATACTGGGGAATAGTTTTTTTTTATTTCAATTTGAATGTGTTATTCATTGATTTCTTAGTGAGCCATTTCTTTGCCTCCTGAGCCTCTTTTAACCATCAGATTTTCTTCTTGAAGAGTCTGTTGACCTTCTCTAAGTCTGTTTGGGTCATTATCAGACCTTTTTCTTATTCATTGTTTGTATATTTTCATTTCTTGCATTGGGTTATTCTCCCAATGCACCTGGGTAGTGTATTCAGTGCGTCGTTCCCTTTCAGGCGCTTTCTTCCTTTCATCATCATGCGCCTTCAGTGCTTTTTCCATTTTAACAGTTTGCACTACCGGTGCTTTACCCCTGTATTCAGTCTACACCGGGTGCTCTAAGCCTAACCACAGACTGTGTCAGCCCTTCAAGTTTGGTACTTGGTCTATCCTCTCTCCAAATTTTGATTTTGGTATGATCAACAGACTCCTCGGTGATGTACCTTCCAGTTAGAGACTTGTTTATTTAGCATTGATTGCGTTTGGTTTGCTTGTGTTGATTTTTGGGTTCCATTTGGTCAAGTGAGATATTCGGTGGTGGCAGGAAATCTTAATCCCCCACGATCATCCACTCAATCTTGCATTCTCTTATCACCTTACCATATTTATTCCACATGCTACATCTGATTTCCAAACTCTTCTTGCGCTTAGCCATTTAGTTTTTCTTGCACTTGATCAATTTTGAGTGACTTGAGTGTCTTTAGGTTCTTTTGAGTGCTTGTAATTTTTATTTGATAATTTCTTAGTTACTAGGGTGTTGCGATTAGTCTCTTGTCTTCTGCTATTACATCTAAAAAGAATACCTATTATTAGATATTGTTTGATATACGCATTGAAAAAATCAGAAGTGTCTCATTCTTTTGTTTTCGAAGTCATTTGGAAACTTTGGTAGGGTTGTTTCATGCATTGTAATCCATTATTTATCAATCTTTGAGAAGTTTTAAAAGGAAATCAAATAATTGTATTTTTTCTTAACTATGAGTTATCCATCTTTTTGAAAAAATCAAGTGAATTTAAGCTTTTCCAAAGTAATTCCAAGTTTGAAGCATTCTATGCACTTTTGATCTTTTATGATTTTTGGTTCATTATCATAAAAATTAAGAGTTAGTGCATGCTAGGTAGACGTTCTTCTTTTTTCATTAGTTCTTAGTCTTATTCTAGTTGGAAAAGACAAAAAGAAAAAGTTTTTATTTGATGTGTTGTTGATTTTTGTGTTTTATTCAAAAAATGGAAAAGAGTGCTTTCATCATCTTTGGTAGATTTTGAAATTTTGGGAATTTTGTCTTATTGAGGTCATTGGAAAAAGAATTCTCCTTCCCTTACATAGAATTCATCAAAATAAAAAGTGCACTTTCATGTAGTTAGGGTTGCATTATGTTTAAATTTTTGTCTTTACCTCATGCATTCACCTAACCATCTAGATAAAATTTACTGGTAGAACTAGGTTAAAATTTACTAGTAACTTGTGTGTTAAGTTAGTGACGTGTTCCGGTATCGAAAACGTGGCAGCTATCGTTATTTTCTTGTACTACATCTTGGGGGAACTGTAGTTCTTCCATGTACCAACCGGTATATCAAAGGCTCTTTCACGTACCTTAGGGTATATCGAAAGGCACTTCATGTAATCGGTAGTATATCAGAAGGCTCTTGTCATACGGTTGTGCATTAGACAACACCAGTATGGATTTGAGCTCCCACGTACCTTGTGTATATCAGGAGACACTCCTAGGATTCCTAAAACCAACCGAGCTAACCATTTGGACATCTTGGCAGAGCAATACACCAAGAACAACACTCGGGGAGCTACTACACACGTACTATCAGGTAGCCAGGTTATATAGTCAGGGGTATGATCCTAAACCTCCCTGGTTAGTGCTTTGGAAAATTGGGCCGAGTATAGTTGTTGGACCCTAAAGCATATTGCGAGTTACGAAGCCTTGAAAATCCCGTAAAGTTCTATACTTTTGAATCCACACCTATCACATAAGTTTTCTTGTGGCCTTAGTTTGTGTATACTTTTCTGGATTGCTTTTTCTTTTGTATAGAAAACATTTAGGAGAAATTCTAGTTCGGTCATTCTGGATGAACAACCTTTGAGAAGGTCCTATAGAATTTTAAACTTGCTACCCGAATATCCCCTTAACCTAGAGGTACTTTCGAGGGTAAGCATGGATCCACCAACTGTTATCATATCACCTAAAGTAGAAAACTCCACCATGGAGTTGGGAGTGAACTTTTCACTTCCTTTGATTCCATAAGTCACTGACCCTCCAAGTTCTGTGACCATGTAACTGTCTCCTTCACAAGACACATCCTTCCACCATTTGATGGAAGGAGAACCTGGGGCTCTAGAATGGTTCAATCAACCCCAGGATGAACCTATATCCATCGCTTTTGGTCCATCTACATCTTTTTGCGACACCACTCTATGGAAGCAATGGGCTCATTTTTCCATCTCACCTCCCAATTGGGCTTCCAATGAAGATCTTCTAGAACCCTTTCATGACCTCCTTAACCGGCTATGTACAACAAACGAGGAACTTAGAAGACAAAGTATCTCATGAAGGAATCAAGACCCAGAGGTACCCATATTTAGACATACCCCATTTCGTTCTTTATCTTATGATTTATCGGAAACACCCGCACCCAATATGACCACTTATGAACTTGGTAAACCTTCATTCCCTGTGAGTACACCTCTTAATCAAGAGACCAGTTCCATACCTCAAATGACTCAAAAAATTGAAGGACAATTGTCCAACACCCCACTTACTACGACTGGTACACTACCTCCTCCCCCACCCCAAACTTCGGGGGGAGGATACTCTTTACCTCCTAATTTCATCATAATTAATGTTCCTCCACTAGTAATTCAACAAAAACCTATTATAAGTCAACTATTAACCAATGGTCAAAACATTGTTACTGGGGGGAAACCCCTGTTCTCTAGCCATAATACGAGTGGAGGACTTCCAATCGATCATTCTGTTGGCAGCTCCTTACCCGTGGTGGGATCCACCATGGGATTACATCATGGTGGGGGACCATCCAACCCAACTCAACCACCATGGATTCACACATATCTAGGTCATTTTAACCCTTCATCGAGACAATTCAATCCGAGAAACATATTCTACGGGATACCTTATCCCCGAAACCCATACACTCCATGGGGACATTACAATGTTGCACCAATTGGACCCCCCCAACTTTTCCTCACATCCCACAACCCCCACCACCATTTGGTACACCTCCACCGCCTTCTAGAGGTGGAGGACCCTCACCTCATTCCGCAGGGGGTGGACCTCCACATTCTAGCGGAGGTGGATGCCCACCCCATTCTGGCAATGGAGGCCCACCATACTCCGCAATGGAGGAAGAGGAATACCACCTTCTGGAAGCGACGGACCCCCACCTTTTGGAGGAGGCCCACCTTATTCTGGAGGTGGTGGACCCCCTTATTCCGGTGGCAGAGGCGGCGGCCCACCATATTTTGGCAACAGACCCCCTTATTTCAGTGGCAGAGGAGGACCCCCACCTTCTAGAGGGGGCCCACCTTATTCCGACGGTGGAGGAATCCCACCTTTCGGTGGTAGACCACCCTATTATTGCAGCAGGACACCATCTGGCCCCGCACCAAACCTAGGGGGGGTACCCCCTTAGGGCCAATTCCCTATGGGAGGACCTTATAATCAATGGATTTAAGGTCCTACTAGTATGTGAATTCCATACCAATACTACCAGTATCGGAAACAAAATCAAAAACTACCTTTTCTGGCTACTTTGGATCTACCAAATATGTCTCGGTTGATGAACGATCCCATCTTACACAGTTATAACTGGCCAACAATTCTGGTCAAATTGCCATTTGATATTTAAAAGTTTGATGGCAAGCCCTCTGAGGACCCGAAGAACCACGTGATGACTTACCATCTATGGTGCTCATCCAATTCCTTGATGGATGATTCAATCCGTGTAAGGTTATTTCAATGAACCCTCACCGATACAGCTGCCAAGTGGTATATTGAATTACCACCACACTCATTTCCCGATTTCCACTCTCTTGCTATGTCCTTCCTAACTACTTTCCAGTTACCCATACGCTATGAAACTATTATGGATCTACTGACCTCGCTTCGCCAAACCACCACAACTCATATATCCGATCACATCCATGAGTGGTAGATGAGACGACATCTCATTAAAGCTCCCATTCCAGATCATATCTTAATTGACTGGTTCACGAAGTCTCTTTTACCCACTATAGCTCGAGATGTGGAAATGGGTGGGGCTGTAATAGAGGAACAAGCTATTGATCGTGCCTAGTATTTATACCTTGTCTACGCTCAATCTGGAACATTGTATGACAATGTTTCATATGCCCCCCTCCCTACATACAATCCTGCAAAACCACCCAATGGACCTCAAGATGACGACGTTATCGGTTCCCTTAACTCCCAGCTTGTTACAAAAAAAGATGGATCCTCAAACCTTCATGGTTCCTCTCCACCCTCGGCACAGGCTGGCCACAATACATATAAATCTACTACTCCTGCTTCCACCAAAGAGGTGAATTATGTTCAATCATCTTCCCTCATAAATATGGGGGCAAGAAGAAGACCAAAGGTAAACCCAAGAAGTCTTCCAATCAGTAGGAGCACAAGAACCCTCCTGAAGACACGAAGCAGAAATGGAAGGTCAAGTATCCTTGTTTATTTTGTGGTGATGATCATTTCACCAAGGAATGCCCTCGTAGGGACAAAATTCAGAGGTTTCTCAAGAAAAATCCCACTCCCATAGTTATCAACGATCCCTTCCCCACTCAGAATCAACAACTAATTGTGAAACCCTCTCCTTCTCAAGGAGAAACATCCTCTACCGCGTATGTTCTCATGATGCGTAGTGAAACGGTTAACCTGAATACACAATCATGATCCTACGACTTGGTCCCAAGTAAGGAATACAATGGAAGTAATACTGAAAAAGCTTCAAGATCCATGCCAAATATACCTACACCTCAAGGTTCTCTCACCATAGAGAAACCTTCCTTCAATTTAGTGTTTCGTCTTCCCAAGAGCACGGCTCAAAAAAAAATATTCAATCCCAATGCTCGGGTAGCTCAGAATTACAACATTGTAGAGGACTTGGCACAAAATCCTTGTGCCATGTTGACATTAGAAGTCTTGCAGAACTGTCCCAATCAACACAAGGCACTCCTCGCTGCGATCGACACGGTGGACCCAGATTCCTCAAATATGATCATGTTTAAAATTGAATACTTTAAACCAAGGCTTTCACATCAGCTGGCATTCCAAGTTTCCACCAAGATTGATGGGAAGAAAATCCATTGTACTGTGTTAGACAAAGGTGCTTCCACCTTGGTCATGTCATTATCCTGTTGGAGATCCATCGACTCTCCTGAGTTAAACTGTTCTCCCACCACCTTGAAAGCCTTAGCAATAGATTTGGGGGGAAAGACTACAACCATTAATGTGGAAGTGGTTGCTTCCCCTTTGGATTGTAATCTCTTTCTTGGTCGTAACTAGTTTTACGCCATGACTGCGGTCGCGTCATCTGTCTTCTGCATTGTGCAATTCCCCCATCAAGGCCAAATTGTCACTGTCGACCAATTGGAATTTTATACACCGTACACCGCTAATCAACCCGGTGTTAATGTCCCTTTGCTAGCTAAATATTCACATCTATATGAGAGCGTGGGGGTCGGCCTCATAAAAGACTCATCTCTTATGGGAGTCTTTCCAACCTCGGATCCCCCTAACCATGTTTCCATGGTGAACGTGATATCCTCCCTGATTCCATCATCTTCTAACTCTCCAGATCCATGGCTTGTACCTGATGAGGCCACCATGCATTTGATTGGAGATACCATGCCTCTCTCACCAGCTGAAGCTATCTATGAGGCTATCTAGTGAGCCCTTGAGGACCACTTGGTTGTGCCCTCGACATCCAGTTCTCTACAACGGATGTCATCTATCCAGATCCACTGTTTCGGACTTTTCATTCCAACGAGTCCATTATGGAAATAATGAATGCAGATGACCCTCCATGGGAAGACCTCCACCATCGATTGTATTTACTACCCCTATTAGACTATGTGGAGAACATCATCACAACCATTTTTACACCAAATGTGTATCCTTGTCCGCAGTCACCAATCCTCACTTGCGATACAGTCACTGAAGGAAACTTGGAAAAGATTGAGCCTGCCATTCTGATTGACATATCGGTTACCCCTAATGTCGTGGAACATATTCGTTTAGGCCAGAGTTGTGCTCCTGAAGAGATCACCACATACAAGGCCTTATTCAAACAATTACGTGACGTGTTTACATGGTCCTACAAGGAAATTCTCGGGATAGATCCTTCCATTGTTTTGCATGATATCCAAATCTATCCTGACGCTAAACCAATCCACCAAAATTTAAGACCAGTGCACCCTCGAAAAACTGCGACAATTAAAGCTGAGATTGAAAAGTTCTTGAAGGTCGGCTTTATTTACCCTGTTCCTTTAATAGAATGGGTCTCCAATGTCGTCCCTATGGCCAAGTAGCAGGGAACTATTACGTTATGCGTTGATTATGGGGATCTGAACAAGGCTTGTCCTAAGGACAATTACCCTACTCCCTTCATCGATCAGATCATTGACATTGCACCAGGAGCATCATCTTCTCATTTATGGATGGATTTTATGGTTATAATCAAATTGAGATCCACCCAACAGACTAACACATTACCGCTTTCATCTGCCCCTAGGGTACGTTTTCTTATCATAAACTCTCTTTTGGCCTTAAAAATGATGGTGCTACATTCCAACGGGCCATGTCGTATGCTTTTAATGACATGAAGGAATTTGTGGATCCCTACTTAGACGATCTCTCCACTCACTCGTAGCATCGTGAATTCCACATTGATCATCTGACGATAGTATTCCTCACATGTAGGCAACATAACATTGGTCTAAATCCTCACAAGTGCATATTATACATCGAATCAGGACGCCTCCTAGGATTCATCATTTCAAAGTAAGGGATCTACATTGATCCCTTGAAGGTGGAAGCCATCGTTTCTCTCCCACCTCCTACCAATATCCCGAAACTAAAAAGTTTGCAAGGGAAGGAAAACTACTTACAGCATTTTGTTTGTAATTTCGCTGAAAAGACATGGGGATATATGCAATTGCTGAAGAAGGACATCCCTTTCATTTGGGATGACCAAGCTCAACAATCCTTCGACAACTTGAAACCAGGGCATTTTTTAAGGATTATAAAAGTATACTTAAGTATAGTATTCTAGGCGATTATTTTGGATTGAAAAAAGCATAAATATAGATTGGTAGGTGAATAATAAATATGGAACATACAATTTACTACTGAAATTTGTAGATTTTGGCGAATGTTATGATAAAAAAACATATTTGATGTATATATAGGTGATATTAGAGACTAAAAATTACCAAATTGTGAATTTGTTTTTTGAAAAAAGGCCCAAAAAATAGCCAATTGGTGAAATTTCGCCCCTAAAATTTTCCTTGCTTGAAACATGCCATTACTCATGCCCTTGTGCTCCAACCGCCCAATTATTATAAGGATTATATCCTTTATCTTGTTTCTTCCCCCACCACGATTGCCATGGTCTTGGTCCAGGAAGATGATAATGCCCAGGAAAATTTGATCTATTACTTAAGTAAGGGTCCTATTTACTCTGAAACCTGTTATTCACATGTCGAGAAACTCGCTCTTGCGGAAGTCATTGTTGTCCAAAAGTTCTGCCACTACATACTCCTCCACACCACTACCATGATTGTTGAATCAAACCCCATGTACCACGTTCTTACACGTCAGGTGCTTGGGAGAAATTATTCATGCTGGATCGTGATACTTTAGGAATTCGATCTCCTCTTCAAGAACGCCAAGTCAAAGAAATCTTTTGTTTTCACAGAGCTCATTTGTGATCTTCCCCGTGTTGATTCAGATACTAAGGCCATCGACTCTCTCCCTAATGATTCATTGTTTCTAATCAGTACGTATGACCCATGGTATGGATATATCACCTTATATCTTCAAACCCATCGGTTCAACCCCCAACTGTCTCGTGATGACTGTAGTCATATATGCCACCACGCCAAGTACTACTTAATCGTGGGAGATACCCTATATCGTCGTGGTGTTGATTCCATTCTTCGACGTTGTCTGACACACAAGGAGGATGAACATGTTTTAAATGACTGTAACTCCGAGGCTTGTGGAAGTCATCTCTTTGGGATGGCTATGGCCCAGAAGATACTACGCACAGGATACTACTAGCCTTCGATATTCAAGGACTTCATTGAGTCCGTTAAGAAGTGTCCACCCTTTCAGCACTTTCAATTTAAAAAGCTCTCACATACATCCCCTTTACATTTGGTTATTTTATTCGGCTCCTTTGCTAAGTGGGGCATCGTTTTCATGCACTGTAATCCTACGTTGGCTGGGGGGCATGGTTACGTTTTCGTAGTCATTGACTATTTCACTAAATGGGCCGAGGTTATGCCTACATACAATGTAGATGGAAAAACCACCACACTCTTCATGTTTAATCATGTCATTGCGTGATTCAGAGTCCCGCAAGTCATAATCACTGATCATGGATCTCATTTCCAAAACAGTATGGTGGAAGAATTGAGCGCTAGACTATGTTTTTTCCATGAAAACTCAACCCCTTACTACCCACAGTCCCACGAACAAGTAGAGGCCATCAACAAGGTCTTAAAAACCATGATCCAACGCATGGTGGGTACACATAAGTCCAACTGGCATAACATGCTCTTTTTTTCCCTATGGGCATACTGTACCTCCATTAAGACTGCCACTAGATTCACACCATTCCAACTAGTATACGGATTGGAGGTCATTCTACCGGTAGAGTGCGAGATTCCATCTCTCAAACTCATAGTTGAACTTCTCCTGAACACTACTGCCGAGGAAGAACGTTTCCTTCACCTAGAAAAACTCGACGAGACCCACCGCGACACTGCTCTTGCCAATGAGGCACATAAGGAATGCATAAAAGATCAGTATGATACGTCGGTCAAGCCTCATGTGTTCAACGAGGGGGATTTGGTCCTCACATACGACCAAAAGAATGATAAGATGGGGCCAGGTAATTTTGAGTCCATGTGGCATGGGCCATACATCGCAAAATGTGTTCTGGAGAAGGGAGCATACGAGCTAGAGGATTATGATGGGATATCTCCAGGGGAGACTCGCAATGGGATGTACCTGAAGAGGTACTATGCCTGAGTCTTTCACGCATAAGTATCTTGTATATATTGTACATGGCGTGTCTTGTGTGTGGTGTGACGCTTTGTTTTAGTGTGTCAGGATCTTGTCTTTTGCACTTATACCATGTTCTGTCTGCATGTGCAGTTGGAAACCTCATTTTGGATTTGCGGATGGCGCCAACCAACATACCTATAAACTTGATTCTACAGCCTGGGTGCTTTATTCCCCTATCGGCGAGCTTATCAGCTCGGGAGGAAATTGTCTAGGATACACAACCAATAATGCTGCGGAATATCATGGGGTGATTGGAACCTTAACTGACTCTCTTTCCTTGGGTATGAGCCACATTGTTTTTCATGTCCCCTCCCATCATTCCCAACCATAGAGGGAACATGACTGACATTCCAGGTCTTATTTGGTAAACTCAGCCCCATACATTACTAAGAAATTCATAATAAATAAAAACTTATGTGTGCAAATTCATACTCAATATAAACGCAGCGGAATTAAATTATATTTGCACACACACAATTGTAATGCATCAACATATCTATCACAAGTAGATGATGATTCAATATGCAGAGAATCAATCCCCTTCTCATGCTATGCACAGACTTCATATCAAATCCATTAACATGAATATATATCATTCAGACTTAACACATTGCAGAACATAGAATGCATATAATTTAAACCACATAGAACACTTATCTTGAAATGTATCTATCCAAAAAACTGGCTATGTGAGAGCAACGTTTCACCCAACCATAGATCTCTGTCCATCTTGTATCCTTTTAGTTGAGAGATCACCCCCGATATGGGTTGTGTATCCACTAAGGAGGAACTATATGGGCTCACTCACAGCCATGGTTTCACTCAACAGCTATGCTAAGCCAACACACAGTTCGGTTTATCAAGCATACAAAAAACAAAGGAGAGAAATTCTAAGCCAGTGAGCTCAACCACAGATCTACAGGAATCTCAAGGTAATTCAAACAGTCAAGGCACCCACAGTACCTACCACACCCAACACAAGGAAGGTCCCCTTCTCTGATGCACAGTCCCTCAGGTGTCCCTTCCCTCCAGTGCTCTTTAGGATGTGCATAGAAAGGTCCAAGCTGATAAATCCTTGATATTCCAGCCTTCACTAGGTTTATCAAGCATTCCCAACCTCTGTTCTAGAATTCACACTTGGAATTTCTCAATTAGGTGATCAAATAACTCAATCCCGTCACTGGAATTCTAAGCTAAAAAAAATGGGTTTTTATATGGTTTTCGGGAAATCTAATACTCTTAAATTCACCCCAAGGTTCATATCTATGGATCCCCCATTGGATTTTACTGTCAATACCATATTCTAGGCATTTATGGCTCTTCAAAATGTGGGTTCTTGCAAAGTTGTGATTTCTGGTTTTTCTCACTGCCGGGCATTCGTAATGGATGAAAAATGAAGATGGGATCTTCAAAAATGGAATGGGAATGAGGAATAACCAATTCCCATGAGGCATAGTGACTTGTGGTACAAGAAAAACAGAGCGACTTGTGGTACAAAAAAATAGATCCCATACCTGCCATACGAATTTCTGGGATTCCCATGCTCCATTGAAGCCATGGACTGAATTCTTCAACAAATTCCTTACAACAGAATTAAATGTCAGGAAGGAAAGTCAAATGGGTTCACAAGATGAAATTTGGCAGCATATGTTTCAATCCCCACAACCCCCTCACCACTCCCTAGTGGAATACACATGGACCCTTCTCATTAGTTGCTTCCTTAGCCAGTTTTTGGCATTTTTTTGCAATATTAAATATTTACATCATTTACAATACTTCATGGCTTAATAGCATGTGGGTAACAAAATATCAAATACTTTCCTATTTTAATTAAAATCCGAACATACATTAGCGGGACCTTGGCCTTGAGCTCCACACTAGGTAAACATACATCACATCTATACAATATTTACATTAAAAGCCAATATTTCATAAGGGCCAAAATTGAGGTATTACATTGTTACCCATCTCAATTCACAACTAGTGGTTTCTCATCTCAACCGGATCTATGTTATCCACGACCCCACTTTACTTTGTCTTTTCTGACGAGTTCATCTCCTAGAGAGGTTCTTTGAATCTATTCAATACCTGCACATTCCACAAGACATGAACACGGTTGTTGACTCGATGGCCAATTTTATCCTAGATTGGTACATTGCACACACATAAAATATCCAAAAATACAAACATAGACATAACATGTAAATCATCCATAGTATAATAAAAACATGTAGACAAGATCCCATCAATCACCAATAGAACACAGTACATAAGTCCGCCAATAGAGTCTGTATATATCTTAATACAAAAATGGTAGTGCTGATACAAAAGTCTAAAGCATATAAGATTTCAGTAGAAATCATCCAATACAAAATCTGAAGCTCATGGATTTCAGTATTTACGTAGCATGAGTCTAGTCCCTAGGATTCTCATGATAACATATAATGGCCCTCACTACTATCCTTAGCAGCGAGCCAAAATGCTTGGACACGCAAACTGTAAGTCACTGGTAGTGACGAGGCAGGGCATGAACTGTTGAATCCTCAATATCTAATATCAACCTCCAGAAGTTCTCCTCCACCTCCTCCATCTCCTCAATGGCATCTTGTGCCATGGGACCTATATCTGACATTGTTCCTATCCGTGCAATAGGAGAGACTCTGACCAGCCGCACTGGGCCCACATCTACATAAAACATGTGTCGATTATCAGTACTAATCCAAAAAATCTAATAATTATATAAAATAAAAAAAGATATTCAGGTTGTTGTTCTTACCGATATCACCCCACTATGCTCCCTTGGAAAGCATTAGGTCAGGATCTCCTCTGAGGTAATTCCAGTCGTAAGAGAAATCCTCGACCATGAGGAGTTGGCCCCTCAACCATCTAAAGAAACATGTACTGAAACCAATAATGGGACTGCCGCCACCATCCAAGGCCATCACCTCTGACCATCGAATCATGTGAGGGTCCCATGCATCCCGATCATCAACCTTGACCTATGGACATAGGTGCAGTACCCGCTCCAGGAAGAATGAGACCACCATGAAACCATAAACAAATTGCTTCAGCTCCCAGCGTTAGCATTTTGACAACTGATATCGTAAACTACTGAGAAGTCCCTCACACCAGTTGAACACTGTCGAGGCCATACAGTCCTCGGCATACATCATCTGGGATTTGCTCACCAGATGTGGGGATCTACTCCCGGCCACTCTCACAACGGTAAATAGGAAATTCTAAAGAGGTCAATCTCTAACTTCTTTGATGGGAATTTTCCCACCTATCATTTGTGTACCGGCATGGCACCACTAATCTATGAGATCATCCACAGTACAACCACCTCCTCGTGATCCAGATAGCGATACGGGATTTCCCCATCGAGATAGTCCCGTCAAGAAATAGATATCCTCGATATCTATGGTCAGAGTGTGCATGCCTATCTGAAAATGTTGTTGCACCAGATCCCAACATTGGATCAGGTAGTCCAATACTGTAACTTGGGCCCTCATGACCGGAACCTGGAATTACTTGAGTAATCCACAATTCCTCAATCCAGCAATGTGTTGAGGGTCATTTTCCATTTGGGCATCGTCAAGCTCATGTTCCCATTTGCGCCACTCAATCATTTTTATCACTTAAACCCTGTCCAAAAATTCAAATAAACATTGTTAGAATCTTTCCAACTCATCAAAACACTTTTCTTTCATTGGATTTTGAACATGCCATATGGACTTCCGCCGGGGCAACTCGTCCTTGCGGACAAGGCACCGCTAGTGCAAGACACTAGTTCAGGAGTTGCGCAATCTCGACACAGTTTCTGAAAAGGGAGACTACGTTGGCCCGCGAGCACAATATCCCCTACCAAGAAAGCTCAAAACCCAAGAAAATGTATGAAAATAAAAAATATAATCTGCTGGAAAGCAAGAGGGATAAGTTTAGGGTTACCTGAAACTGACAGCGTGGAAAATGGTCAATCTTAGCTCCCTGAATCAGCACTGGAAAAATGGTTCCAAATGGTACTTCCCACCTCTCCATCTTGGTAAAAACAAATAGTAATTGATATTTACTATTTACCCCTTTTTATATAAAAAAAGAGCATATTCATTTTTTAATTATATTCCATTGTGGGTTATTTTGCTATAGTTGGGTTTATTTCTATGTTTTGAAATCTCAATTGATCATTTTGACCTAGTTTCGAAGCTTGCAGGTGAAGTTAAGTACCGTATTAGTACTATTTTTTCGCAATTGTGGTCATCTCACGCATGGTATCAGGTATGAATGACTCATTGAGCATTTTTATGTCATTATTTCGCTCATTAAATTCAATTATTAATGACATCGAGCTAACTCGTTGTTCTTTCTCGTGCTCATAAAACGATGAGAATAAGTCACCGAGTTATAGTCTATCACTTCTTCGGGCTCGTTAAACTTCCACGAAAAAGGAATCCCTTGGAATCTTTCTTTAAGCTCTTTTCAGTCTCTCGAAATACGAAAATATCACCAAGTGAACTTGATGCGTTCATGCTTGTAAAAATATTTGAATGGTTGTTTTCCTGGTGATAGTTTACCCCTTTTTCGGACTAGGAGGCACTATTTACGAAAAATACATACTCCAGCCAATCATGACCAGAAGAGTTCTCTCTTGCGTTGTTTTACACTTTTCGGGCGAAGAGACTAACTTTCTGAAAAAGGACTTTTGGAGTCTTCTTTAGTTCTTTTGAGACTCTCTAAACATGAAATGACACCGAGTTTATCTTTGATGGACTCGTTAAAATTTAACATCGAAGGGCCCATCATGGGACAAACCCCTCCTATCCTAGGTTCGTAAAACATTTGGGATTGGAATCATCCATGGGATTAGCTATACCGAGCATCTGTTTACCCTCCTCAAGCACTTGAATAAACAAAAGAGGCACTCATCAATCATGATGGGGAAAAGGAAATATTTTGTGTTACACTATAATTTACGGCAGTACATAGTCGCTCTTGAACATGGAACTCATTTGAATTTGCATTCAGTACTTGGGTAAGATGTTTGTCCTCGAGTATTGTTGATTTTGTGAGTCATGTCACTCCTTTGGGTCATCCAAAGAATGTTTCCATCATCAGTTGAATTGGGGGTCAGTATCATTATTGTCTTGTCAATACTACCAAATCATGCCATGCCCATGTTCAAGAGACTCTTGTTACTCGTCATCTGCAGTCCGTACACCTTCCATCATTTCGATCTAATCTGAGTCAGTCTTGCACATTACTCTACCATCCGATCTACTCTAAACATATGTTATCAAGTGTTTTTTCGATGATGGGGGATTCATCATGGCCCTCCTTCGATGGATTGATCCTTGTCGAATTCAACACATCATCCGCGGATCGAATCTATAAACCACTCAAGTACCTTGGGCCTGCATGCCTTAATGGCAAGTTACCTCGCTTTCAACATGAGTTTACATTATTCACTCTTGATTGAAATATTTCATCGAGCGTTAGACCTCAACTCATTGATTCACGCTCGATGATGTGTCTTATGATACCTTGGGGATAATTGACATCAATGGTGATTTACCTTGCGCTTGTTAATGATATACATCAATGACCGGTAATCAAGTGGTTTCTAATCATGTTTGACTCCAAGACATTGTAATCACATGATTAGAATCGTATCGTTGTCGGTTCGGCTTGAAGACCATGGGAAATCATTTCTTTCCCAGGTTGCGATGGATATTTTTTGAGTCATATTACACAGATCCACTTTGTATTGGTCATGGTTGTGTTCTCATCTTATCATAGATCTACGATTGTGTCTAGTATCCATGATTGTGTTCAACCAGTCCTTACTACCATGGATCTGCATTGTATTGGTTGGAATCCATGTTGTGATTCATGTGAGACTTAGATCTCAGAGTCAGTTGTACTGCAGCAACATATTCCAACCAGACGAGTCCTTTCCATCCATCTTTCAAAGAATTTCACCTGTCTTATTCTACCAGCTTCATTATTTGGGGGGCATTTTGTTACACCTAAATCTCATCATAGTGAGACCTATGTCAACTCAGTGCATCGATCCATGAAGTCTCCATGATCAGAAAGTCAACTAGAGTAATTTTTTGACCTTTTTCCACAAGTTCTAGTTGGGATAGCGTAGATTGCCTTCTAGCAAGGATCTGTCACATACCCAAATTCTAAACATTTTATGTTATGAGCAAAACATTGTGTTTTATTTTTATTAGAAAGTTTTATGACTATTGACCAAGTGGGGTCAAGGATGACTATAATTAATTACTTTGATTATTTTATTATTAATAAATAGAAGAGGAGACAAATATCCAAAGGAGGCTGTTGAATGAGTGTTCATTGACCCACTAGGAGGAATGGAGTAGGGTGAGAGAAAACTGACATTTGGTAGCATCCTCAATTTGCTTCTAGCTATTGCAGGGGGAAACTTCCCTATTTTTATGGTCATGTTCCCCAAGAAAGTGGAACTGAGCAGGTGGCTCAATAACTAAGAAAATGACCAAAAGACCTAGGCATGATTTATCTACCCATCGAGTTCAGCAGGAGGTTGTTCATTCTTACCTTGTGATAATTTATGAAACTGAAAGACAAGAGAGCACAAGAGATTCAATGAGGGGAAGCTTAGAAGTGATTAAGTGAGTTAAGACTGCATTCTGAACTAGTGCAGCCACATTGTTGAGTTCAATATTGCTAAAGATAGAAGTACTACTACTGAGTTGCAGAGGAATTTATTCCATTCTCCACACAACATCTTCATCCTGGTGGTTCAGTGAGCAGGCTCGGGGGTCCTAAGGAAAGTGATTTGGTTGTCTTTAGGAAAAGGTTGGGTGGAACGAGCTCCTTTGCCTATTTGTCTCTTTTATAGTTATCAGGTTTTATTTGTGTTATCTTATTTACTTCTATCCAAATATATTAATGAAGTTATGAATGTGATTATGTTATCAGTTGTTTATTAAAATCTTAGACATCTTTTGACTGATAATAAATGTTTCATTTCTGCAATACTATCTACTCTAAAAATTTATTTATCTACTAGGATTAAAATACTAAATGGATAGTTAAAAGATTAAATGATGAATGATAGAATAGAAATGCTTCCTTGTATTTTTCTGCACACTAATTTAGTGTTGTACTCTAGTACATGGAAAATAAATTTAAATTATATTTGAATAATTATATACTGTAGATGGATTCAAATGATTGAATTTCATAGATAAATCTATTTTATTTCAGTACATCTAAACTATCTTATTTTCCAGTAAAACATTACAAAACCCTAACTAGGTAACCTAGGTCTTTCTGCACATAGCTTAGAAACATAACTATTAACATTTATGCATTTGTATAATCTTTTTATAAATACAAAATTTATACTTAAAATCAAACCTCACTTGTATACCCAAAGTCTAATGTAAAACCTATTTTATGAACATTATGAAATAGGACAGAGTTCATAAATATTTCACAACAGTTTAACATTAAACATCTCACTTTATACATAAATGTTAATCTTTGAATCAACTTATTCTCATAGCCTAATTAATTTAATAATAGATTATAAACAATAGTATTGCAATTATCATCATCGAAATATTTTATAAACAACTACAGAAACATGCTATAAATCTAGCTCTTTGTGTAAACAACTCATGTTACAAAACCCTAGTCGTATCATGTTCCACATAATTATTCACTTAAACATTTACAAAGAGATCTTGTAAATACATTATCAAAAAGAATTATAATTTATGCGAACCATTAAAATACACTAAGATTAACTAAGCATTAATAACTCTAAAGAGTCTATTGGCCATCCCATTGGCCATCCCAGGGTTGAAACCCTGTTCATAATCCACATCTGGTAATATTGTAATAACATTGCATTCTTTTACCAAAACGAAGAAATAACACAAGACCAGGGTTCGATACCCTAAGGGTTCACCCAACCGGTGTAAGTTTTATAAAATAAAAGCACAACCGTTACAAGCTTTCTAAAAGCATAGGTTTGCAGGGTTGAGTCTCGACTCCCCTATCCACATAATAAATTTTATAAGCTATCAAATAAATCTTAAATACATAACAGGATTGGGGTTCGAAACCCTTAAGATTTTCACAAACAAATCTTTAACATTGTAAACAAATATGGTAGGGTTTCCAACCCATGCCTTTCAGCCCTTGTTTGAAACGACTCTTAAAAATGAACATCATAACCATTTTCCAACAGAGATGGAATTTTCCCTAAACTTTGGTAGCTTGTATCAAAACCTATTCATTGCAAAAATAACAGAATGCCGAGAGTAAACTTTCTGAAATTTGTAATTTCAAACTATACTTTGATATGGAAAAACCATTTATATTAAACCATAAGATTTAGTTACAGAACAGTAATTCATAAGAAAATGTTGAGAAACCAACATGACCTCAAAGGCTCGAGCATTTAACCCTCTCTTTTATAAAAAAAATTGCCATAAGGCTTATAAGTCACAACCAACTGTAAATGCAAATGTTTTTAAGTTAAAAGAAGTCTTGGCGAAACAAGTTAAGACCAGCACCAAGCCAAGCTTCACCACATCTTCTTTCGAGTTTACAAATAGATGCCCATAGGGAGTCATGGAGGCTTACTAGTGCCAAGAAGCTCTTATCCCACTCGGGCCAACTATAAACAACAACCAAGGAAATCACCTGTCAAGTTATCAATCAAGCAACTGGTTAAACCATGATTTAAAAAGAGGAACTCAAAGACATTAATATGAAACGGTGTATCATTAAAAACCTAGTGAAACATTGAAGAATGACTGTGACCTTACCTTCGATTCATCAGCACACATGAGCAACTTCTCCAATGCATGCGTGATTAAGTTTTTAGCATCAACACTGGTGGTGCAAAGATCCACTATCGAACCCAGCAAGAGTTGCAAACTCTATAATGCTGATGGTGCAAAGATTTACCATCTAAACCAGCAAGGTTAAAACTCTGTATAAAGATTTGGGTTCATATAATCCTATGGATGACAAATATACAGGCTGCAAGGTCTTAGTATCGAAACCCTAGAGGACTGCAATCGTTGCTTTACAAACCCTAAAAACTCGAGAGCCTGTTGGCCTCTCCCAACAATACTTGCAAGTGAAATGAATACAAGGGTGATAGACTATCAACGCAGGGTTAGGGTTTATTCCAAAATCCAAAGCCATCAAAATATCAACGGCATAGAGCCTGCCACGGGAGCATGCTTTCATGCAATCCACTAAACCTCATTTAATAACATTTAAAACATACATCTAACAAGCCTATATGCATGCCAGCACATAGTTCCACTTTGGTTAATCCCGTAGACTTAATCTTGCACATAACGTTTAACATATAGTTCCACCTTAGAGATTTCATAGTCCACTCGATGCATATGGCATGTTACGTATAGTTTATAACATATAGCATGTTATGTAAAGTTTATAACATATAACAAATAGATTATATGCACATAGAGTATATGCATATAGTTTATAACACATAGATTATAACACATAGCTCATAGCATATAATATAATCTATAGATTATGGAAAGGTCGGGTTACAAAACATGTCCTTTTCAAGTTGTTAGTTCATGGCTGTAGCATTGCCATGCCAAGGTATGCTTACATAAAAACCATACTTTGATATTGGGAACAAATTTAAACTATAAAACACATATTTCATTAAATTTGGAATTATACAAGGGATCTAGAATTTAGAACTTCAACAAGATTGAGTTTTAAAAAAATGAAAAACCAAAAAATTACTTAATTCACTCATTTCAATCTTTATATTCACCATTTTTTTATAATATTATCAATATAAGCTATATAAAATCAAATTTATATAAAGTTGAAGCATATCTTCCTAATATTAAACTTAGATTCCTTACATTATTTTATTATTATAATTTTTTAATTTGTATTAATATTTGAGTTGATCAAGGTTTACCTCATCTCATGAACAATAGATGTTGCAAGAAATTTCTTACCTATTAAGTTATCTAATGGCATTATTTGTATGTTGAAATTATTAACCATTTTATTTATAATTTGATAAAGCATATATTGTGCATGTGTTGAATTACCATATTAGTAAGAGATTGTCTCCATTTTAGAGTGACCTACAAAGTTATTTAATGATATAGCAGTCAATGTGTTTGTTACTATAACAAATTTATGTATTGGCATAGTAACTTATTAATTCCCAATCTTTAATGGGTGGCTAGAACATGGGGATTTTTTCTCAACTTCAAGAAACAACAAGAACTGGAAATGCCTAGGAATTGGCTGAAACCTCTAATACCATGAAAAATTATTAGCTCATATAGTCACTGTAATATTGAACCTGTGGATGAGGACACTACCCCTAATCATATTTAGAATATTGACTAGAAAAACAATTAGTAACATATACACAAGCAACAACATGGAAAACTAGGTCATACTCTATTTTATTTTCTTCCCTTTATATGTATTGTCGAGTACGGATCTAGAATTTAGAACTTCAACAAGATTGAGTTTTCAAAAAATGAAAAACTTAAAAATTACTTAATTCACTCATTTAAATCTATATATTCACCATTTTTTTTACAATATTATCATTATAAGCTATATAAAATCAAATTTATATTAAGTTGAAGCATATCTTCCTATGCTTAAACTTAGATTCTTTACATTATTTTATTATTATAATTTGTAATTTGTATTAATATTTATTACCTATTAATTTATCTAATGGCATTATTTGTATGTTGAAAGTATTAACCATTTTATTTATAATTTGATAAAGCATATATTGTGCATGTGTTGAATTACCATCTTAGTAAGAGATTGTCGCCATTTTAAAGTGACCTAGAAAGCTATTTAATGACATAATAGTCAATGTGTTTGTTACTATAAAAAATTTATGTATTGGCATAATAACTTAGTAATTCTCAATCTTGATAATGGGTGGCTAGAACATGGGGGGTTTTGCTCAACTTCAAGAGACAACGAGAACTGGAAATGTCTAGGAATTAGGTGAAACCTCTAATACCATGAAGACGTATTAGCTCCTATAGTCATTGTAATATTGTACTTGTGGATGATGACACTATTACCCCTAATAATCTTTAGAATATTGACTAGAAAAATAATCAATAACATATCTACGAGCAACAACATGGAAAATTAGGTCATACTCTATTTTATTTTCTTCCCTTTCTATGTATTGTCTATTGTATGCCTTAGGACATTTTTGTCAAGTATATAGCACAATAGGTACTTAGGCACTTCACTTTTTCCCTTCATTTTATGGGATTATTATGAGCCCACAAGTTTCTACATGTTTTGGACATTGTTAACTATCAATTATTACTTTGGATTATGTTGATTGGTTAAGCCTAGATTCCTTTTTATAATATAAATATAATCATCTAACATTTAAAGAAATATTCATTATTCAATACTATATATTATGATATGTGGTTGGCACTATTTTAGAGCCAACAAGAGAAAATATTGTATTGGATAAAGTCTAAGTATACCAATTAAGGTAAAAAAAAATTATTAATTAGAATATAAATTTTATAGTACAATTGGTTTTTTTTCAAATACATGAAGAAAGAGGGAAAACCCATTCTAGTTATTGCAAGTGTCCAGTATTTATTTTTGAAATGTTTGAACATATTACATTGAAAAAACATTAACTAGCTACTCCCATAGTAAAGTTTTTATAGACAAAGTCTATAATATGTTGTATGTCCAGTATTTATTTTTGAAATGTTTGAACATATTACATTAAAAAACATTAATTAGCTATTCCCATAATAAAGTTTTTATAGACAGTCTATAATATGTTGCTTGTAAGTGCTTTACTGGACTCCATTAACCAAGTTTGATGGATCGAGAAGTGTGGTACATTTGAAATCAATGAATTAGAATAGAAACATTGAAGTACATTTTTTGTTTCTTACAAATACAAAAGTGAAAACCCGCTAAACTTATTAAAAGTGCATTTAACAATCAATTTTTTTTATAAGTATCTGTGTGTCATTTAACAATCAAAATCAAATTATTATGAATTTTTATTGGTAGTGCATTTAACAATCAAAATATTTTATAAGTATTTGTGTGTCATTTAACAATCAAAACCAAATTATTATGAACTTTTATTGGTAATTTTTATTGGAAACATTTTACAGATGTCAAAAGAAAATATTTTATAAGTCTAGGCGTGTTTTTTAATGATCAAAATAAATAATTTTGTTATGAATTGGAATAGAAACAAAGTAGTACAGTTTAATTTATTTTATTATAATATATATTCATGAAGTGTTTGAAAGTATTATATTGAAAAGAATACGAATTAGCTAGCCCAACATTATCATTTTAATAGATCGTATCTAGAAGATGATGCTTTTAAATGTATTATTGAACTTGATTATCCAAGTTTGATGGAGTGAGAAGTTATGTCGATCTAGACAAAGCATTGGAATTTGTAATTTCCATGTTAGATATTGTTTGGTGTTTGAACGTATTACATTGAAAACAATGCTAATTAACTCCAATATAGTTTTAATATGCCAAATTAACTCCAATATAGTTTTAATAGGCCAAAACTAGAAGATATTGATTTGAAGTGCATTATTGGACTTGATTATCCAAGTTATGGGAGAAGTTATGTTAATATAAACAAATCATTGAAAGTTTAATATTTCATGGTGTCATGTAATTTGCATGAAGTATCGTCACATGAATACATTGCAATTTAAACAAAATTTTCATATTTGTACCAAATAATATAAAACTCCTCAAATAAATTTGAAGAGAATATTCAATATACAAGAAAAATTGAAAAATGTTTCTTCATGTATTAATTGGTCCTCCAAAGAACAAAATTACATCCATGAATCATCTCCACCTAATCTCATGTTATTCGTTCAAGTAGGTCAAGGACAACTTGTACACCATGTTTATTTATCTTGGCATTCTTGCAATGTTCTTTCTTAGCCATCCATGCCCAAACTATGGTATCAAATGGAATAGATCCAAGCTCTATGTCATCAGGATTTGGTACCCAATATTCTTCTAATACTTTTCCATTGTATTTCCCTGAAACGGGCTTCCACCAATCAACTTTAACATGAAGAGTATCACTTTCATCATCTTGAAATATATTTGAGGTGGCTTTTTCCATCCAAATCATCTCCCCTTCATCCTCGTTTCCTGATCTAACTAGCAACATCTTTCCTTTCTCAACATCATTAATAGGGTTGAATGTTGTCTTTGGCTTATTGCACTTGGGTCCAACATACATGGGTTCACCTGTCATAGTATCAAAATCCCCATCCATAATATTTGAGATTGCATGAAGCGCATTACGACCAACATCTGGGGTTTGCCTTGTCTTGGGCCAGAAATCCTCAAAAGATGAATCACTTGCATCCACTATTGTATGATCATTGTAATATTCATATAAAGTATCAAGAACTCTTTCCCAATACTCTACCTTATTTTTCCATTCTAGTGTAACAATTGGCAAATCCTCACCACCCATTATGTCTTTCCACATTTTTATGTATGATGTTATTCCTTCTTTTAGTTCTTTTAAATAGATTTCATTCTCTTTGGGATGTAAGAAAGATGGCTTCCCTATGGGCAGTTTAGATCGATCTTCATCGTCTGTATTCCATAACTCAACTGGTTCTGACCACTCAACATCTCTTATGGATTCTTTATACCTTAATACCATAACATCATTGAGTACAAGAAATTGGAAGTACTGAACATTAAGATGTCCAACTAGTGCATTTTTTCCTTCCTTGATGTATCCATTAAGGAAGATTTTGAAGT
The DNA here is from genome assembly GCA_027924585.1 of Larix kaempferi. Lineage (NCBI taxonomy): Eukaryota > Viridiplantae > Streptophyta > Pinopsida > Pinales > Pinaceae > Larix > Larix kaempferi. The sequence continues at coordinate 1,821,965 of BSBM01000765.1, read as the reverse complement.
CATACACCTTATCAATCAGTTTAGGTGGAAACACTCTTTTTTCTTCAATTTTGCGATATGTATCCATCATCTCAGGTAGAGAATATATATCTTTACTTTTCAAGCTGGAAGACATTCTCCCATAGGTCCCATCTATGTCTTCATGGGTGTGTCCCACGAGCAAGAACCCAACCTCAATAGTGATGAAGACACCAAGTGCAGTGAGAAGTGATAGAAACATGAAAAGATAATGATTTTTATTATCACTTGCTGCATTATCCAATTGTAACAATAAATGTGGAGGAAGAGGTTTAAAATCGATATCTTGATTTTCTAATCTTCCATGAGATAAAAATTCATCCTTGTACACTCTACATTTTGAGTAAATAGAGGTGTCAAGTAATGCATTTGAAAGTGGGTTTCTTGAACTTCCACTCTCATAAAGAAGATCACCATACATATCAAGATGTGGGTCTTCAAGGTCCCTTAAGCACTTAGCAAGTGATGTAATGGTAAATTGTGATCACATATGTACAAATGGTGGGGAGAAATGACCAAAACCTCCTGTCTTATGCCCATGTGTTAGCATACCTGTCAATGACAAACCCAAGTTTATTCCTACAATATATTTTGATTTGACGCGTAGCCTTGGAATTGAAGTCTTTGTTTTATCCATTTTATCATGGATAATACTCAAATACTCCTTTGGAAACCTCTCTGACATGATTTTGTGGGCATAGTAGCAATGTCTTCCGCACATAACGATCTTGTTATGTTTGTTCAATCTAGCGCGTGCCGTTTCTTCCAACTCTTTTGTAGTTGCTGACTTCATTTGTGCTTTCAACACAATACATTCACCACATTTATTGAAGTTGGTGTTCTTTGAGAATGCCACGTCTCGAAAATGAGTGTTCCAAATCTTGCTCATTGTTGGTTGTGATATTAATGGACAATTGAGCTTTTCCAAACCCACATTGATCTCTTTTAACAAAGAGCTTTGTGTGTAAGTCGAAGGCAACAATCTTAGAGGAGAAGAAGTTCCATCTGCTTCGACTTGACGTGTTTGGTTTGGCGAAAAATCTGAATTGTCCATTACAATTTTATGCAGTATTTCTATGGCCGCCACAGTATGTGCACGTGCTTTACATGTATTGGTGTTACCATGAATGGATTCCATATGTCCTTGTTCAAAATTATGTTGGTAGCTATAGAAGGTGCTTTGAGGAATCTTATGTATCTTGTACCATGCTTTCTTACAAATAACATTACCATCAAATCTCATGTCCTTTACTTTTCTAATAATAGGAGGTAGGCCATGGCCATGGCTCTTTGACATGATAGTGTTTGAAACAAGTGAATTCAATACAAATTCCCTGATACCATTTTTGTCTTTGCATTCCATATCCCTTCTAGCATTTGCAATGGCATTCCTATCCACATGTTGAAGACAATCTTGTTTACAACATTCATGTGCAGCCAAAAGTTGGACTTCTTTCTCTTTATCTATCTTGGTTTAACGTTTTGCAACTTTTTATCTTGTCATAGCTCGTTTAATCTTTTTATATGGCCTCGATGCATTAAGAACATTGACATCTTGATCTTTTTTATTATAAAGATCCCCATCCCATTGGTATAAAGGACTTGTATCCTCTATAACATCCCATATCAGCATTTCCATGGGTGGCTCTTTGTACTTTGTCTTGAACCTTAACATCTCACCTATGTTGTCCACCAATTTATGTATTGGCCATCTAACAAATCCATGTATAGACTTATCCCCAATATTGCATCTTTCACAATACCCATGTATCTCTTCCACAAAAACACCAAAGTTATCTTCACCTAGTGTTTCACCCACAACCATGTCATCCTCATGGACATTAACTATCATTCCTTTGGCAATGCACATAATTGTTCTTATGCATCCATGTGTAAGAGAAACCCTTGTACATGTGAATGCAGCCCTATCTTGTGGAATATTTATGGGTTGATCTTCACAATGAAGTTTCAAATCTATTTCTGGCCAAATCTCATAAGATTCTATTGCACCCTCTAGTGTTTCCTCAAATCCAGTTGGATGTGGTAAAGGAGCATCATTTTTTAACACCTTCTCAATTCTAACCACTATGCATCCTTTCTTTACAATCTTTCCATGAACCTTATTCCCAAGCTCTGTATTGAATATGGAGTCCTCACCCACCTTCACTCCATGTTGTAAAAGATCTACTTTGTCTCCAATAGAAAATGTTGAACAAACATTTGCACCTGTACACCAAACATAACAAACTTAGTATTTTCTCAAAAAAACATTCAATAAACTATGAATAATTCTTAACACATGCTTTGGTATTTGATTTACCTATGGTGTGCCTCAAATCTATAGTCCTCCATGGATGTGTGTCCCCTTCATCAACATATTCCACAATCAAATGTGGTTGAGTGACATCAATTATCAAAACCATAACATAACCTGCAACAACCCTTCCTCCACCATAATAAGTTCCAACTTCTGTAGATTCAACCTTTCCTAGCCCAATAACTTGACCATTAACCAAGAGGTCAACATAGTCCCCTTTTGTGAAAATTATATTTTCCATTTTTGCTCCTACAAATTCTGTAACACACAATTGAATTATAATTTGTAGTTAAGGTTAAACCATGTAAAGTGTGCTCTTATATTTTAGGCAAAACACAATCTACAAAAAAATAATGTACTTGTAATAGCTAAAAAGGGTATGGCATCATTTTGTTGTGCAAATTAAACATTGTTCCCCACCATTTAGTCCCCACCGCCAAAAGGGACTTTACATATAAATTATGATGGAGCTACAAAGCGTAATCAAAACAAGATTGGTTATCAATGTATATAATCTTAATACAAACACAAAACTATTCTTAGAAAAACTTGTAAAAATGTCTAAAAATTTTCCATACTTAAGAACTTGTAATAGTATTGAAGGTAGTTATTTAGTAGGTTGGAATCCAGCCATGATTGATCATGCAAGTTTGTATAATCATGGAACTTGTAATAGTATTGAAGGTAGTTATTAAGTAGGTTGGAATCCAACCATGATTGATCATGCAAGTTTGTATAATCATGGCTCACTGAGATTTATTTTTTGTATCAATTGTTCAAAGTAAATTCAAATATCCTTGATTGGAGTCATCCCTATTTTGAGTACTCCCGAAAATAGTTATTTGGTGTCATCTAAACCTATATTGTAGATTAGTGAAGAATAACATCTATATGGAAATAGAGTAATACAAAATCTCAAGCAATGCTACTTGATGCCACTATTAGTATACTAATACATAGTAGAAGTTTTTTGAATTATAAGCGACTCCTAGCTTAGCGACTACTAATACATAGCTTTCCTTCTAGCATAAGCACACATGCTTATGCTAGAAGAAAAGCTAGCACTCATTAGCTTTCCAGAAGAAAAACCCTGGGCATGGTGATTGGTGGTTGCTAGGTTATACCTTGGTCTTGTGCCATGTACTCTATTTTGAAATAAGCACATGGCACAAAATCAAGGAAAGCTAGTGACTCCTAGCTTTCGTTCTAGCCTAAGCATTTCCTTATAGCATAAGCACACATATTTATGCTAGAATGGAAGCTAGTAGTCGCTAGCTTTCTAATAGACAAACCCTGGGCATGGTGATTGGTGGTTTCTAGCTTATACCTTGAGCTTATGCCATGTGCTCTATTTTGAAAGAAACACATGGCACCAGGGATCAAATTTGAAGGGTGGGGTCCCATTTCACTTTGAAGGGCTATGAGATATTGAACCCTTCAATGCTGCCATGTCAAAATAAGTTATTCTTTTTATTTGAAAATGTAATATTACATCAAAATTTTAATGTTTACTGACGTAGTAAAGTCAAGAGGTTTTATTTTGCAGTGGATATAGCAGCACTGAACATTATATATGTCATATAACACAACCATATTTCTCCCCGATCTAGCGGCTAGTCTCTAGGTCACTATGCCACCTTTTCCATCTTAGCAGTTTACCAAATTGAGCAAAGAGAACTTGTAATGCCTCTCAAGGGCATTAAAAATTTTAAACTAATTAAGTATCTATTTTATTTATTTAGTTTTGAAATGTATAAGAGTGTCAATACAAGCTCAATATACATCATGTAACCATAGCAGCATATGAACAACACATAAGCATTTTACAATAGCATCTAACAAATTTACAACATTCTATAAAGAATTTGAAATCACAAGAAAAGTACCTCGATATAAGGATGTGACGAAGTCCAAACTGAAGCAAGCTTCCTTCTTCATCTCGAGTTGCTTCTATCTTCATTTCCCAAAGTGGAACCATGGTTTACCTCCCAGCCAACTAGGGGCCTAGCCGGCTCCCTAGACCCAGGAAGCCATCTAAATGGTCCCATCCAAATGGCTCCTAGCCCTTTGTGCCCGAAACCCACAGAGAACAGAACAGTGATGCACTAGTAGGCTATGTATCAAATCTTCCAAGAGTTCTCAAACTCTTCCAACTCTTCAAAACTTTTCATACCCCAAAATACCCAAAATTCTCCATCCTAGAATACTCTCACCAAAACAATCTTCAAGAGAAAAGAACCTCCCTCCTTCCACTCTCAAGTCTCATATTTATATAAAAAATCCTCATCATCCTCCTCATCCATCAATAAATTCCCATAAATAATAATCATCAATCAATAAATTTATTTTCTCCAAAAAATAGAAATTTGATTTAAATAATTAAAATATTAATAAAGATGGATGCAAAGTCTCACTTGTCATGCTTCCATCTTAATGCAACTATGACAACCATTTTCTAAAAATTTGTGCAAATCCTATCTATCCATTTATTTATATTATCCTTTCATTCATAAGTCAAATAAGATATTTTCATATACTATATTATACTATGACATATTTTATATTATATGCATATAATTATATATGTTATTTAATAATCCAATTAATTTATATAAATCTAAATCATATTAAACAAGTCAACAAACTCATACTTTCAACACACAAGTAATGCTTTCATCAATTCGTCAACCAAGTTACTAATAGATAATATAATCATATTAATTTATTCATTGATCGACCAATCATAGTAATGTAATCACGAATTGACATATGCATGGCCAGTGCACATGTCTTAAGTGTGCGTACTAATAATCACATTTAATGCTCCTAATAAATCATTATTACATCCTCACAAACAACATATAGAAGAACAATTAAACACTGCATCATTTGTCATTCATAATCATTCATATAGAAACAATAAGACAAAATTAGATAAACATAATGGTGAAATCAAACATATAATCATGATGGTTAATAACAATCAAGAACACCATCCAATCCATCATTGGTACCATCCATCACATCAGTAATCCAGCCCCCAAATCACCACTACTTCCATCTCCTGACCTCACCATCCCGTCCTCTGCTGCAATATACTATGGCGTCGACTGCACGACCTAACCATATATAGAACCCCTAAGCGGAAGTGTCAATCGACTACATCGACCAAGCTTCCCCAGTAGGCATCCGCTAGTCGTCATCACACGTCTAGGGGAGTGCGCTATACAAACCTCCCACGACTCCAGGTTTCGGGGGATAAACGGTGGAAAATTCCTCCACCCCCCCTAATAGTACTAGGGTCAACACCCTACATCAACCATACTGTGCCATCACTGTTCTAAGGGGTCCCATCATTGAAAAACCACTTTGGGAAGGTTAGCCTTTTCTCATAAAACTGTATCATACTACATGATTTGGATTTTGTTTGCAAGTGACAATGGGACCTATCCCATATGAATTCAAAGTCACTTGTATCAATATTTGATTTTTCAAGTACTTGTCGAATGTACTTGTTAGTAACATTTGATGTCCATATCGCAACATCATAATGTTTTAGGCAGTATTTTAATACTTCTAATTGAAAAGGCCTACAAAAGTAGGATCTATCACCAAGCTCCCAATCTGGTTTTCTTTGAATTTGACAACTCGTTTCATCTTTGGAATACGACGAGAAGAATACTCCTTCCATTTCAAAGATCAACAAGATCTTCCGACTGATATTAACTCCCATCTGCATTGCTGCCACATATATAACATTAACATATTTTCACTTCAAAACTTTATTGCTTAATGGCATCAAAACATATCCAATTTATTTCCACTCCCAAACAAACAACTTAATGAAAAAAATAAAAGTAATTTCCGTGGAATAGTTTTTTTATACAAACACATTCAACTATTACTCAAATCACTAATTTTTAAGAATTGTAATGAGATAAACTACAATTTAAAAATATAATTACAATAGTCGAATTCATTTGAACTAATTATATGTTAATATCTACATACTACCTAAATTTACAGTTTTTAAGTTTAAATCAAGCAAACTATTTATATGTTCATTTTTACATACAACCTCATACGATATTTTAATTTTCAAGAAATTATAAGAAAAATTCATATAAGCACATTGCAATGAAATTCAAATCACAATTTAAAAATATAGTTACAATGGTCCAATTCAAACCAATTATGTGTTAATTTATACACACCACCTAGATTTACAATTTTTTAAATTTCAATTAAACAAGCTAATTATAGGTAATTTTTACATACAACCTGATATGATTTTCCATTTTTTTAATTTCTAAGAAATAAGAAAATTTCATATGATAACATTGAACTAACATTCAAATCACTGATTTGTAAGAGTTATAATGATCAATTAAGACGCAATTGATAAATAAACTGCAATTGCTCAAACATAGTAATTGTACGTTAATTTATACATACAACCTAATACAATTATTTAATTAATATGGAATACTACATTTTTATGCAAACACATAAGACTATTATTCAAATCACTAACTTTTTATAACTCAATATCTCAATATAAATAAACAAAATAATAATATGTTAATTTATAATAATGACACAACAACAATCCTTATATGAGTATTATGAAATAATATTGACATTAAATTGATAATAAAATAAAACACAGTAATAACACATCACATGTAGAATTAAGTCATCAAATGTACAATGACCAAAAATTTATATTATAAACTTCAATATTTTTTTTATAGAGGAAATGAATAAGTCATCTTAATGTACTATTAAAAGTCATTGAAGATTCTTCAAAATATCTCGAACATCGGGTGCCTTGTAGAATTTATTCAATAAGCTCCACAGATCAGCGATCAACCATTTATCCTCATTCTTTCCATCAAACGAAGGGGCAATAATCACATTTTCTTTGGTATTTTCTTTCTTTGTCTCCATTGAACAATCCACTAGAATAGTGTTAGTAGCATCATATTGAGAATACATTCTCCACACTTTTTTCAGATGTTTTTTGTATATAACTTGTGTTGAATTATCAATGTCATTTTTTCCCTTTTGTTGTTTGCAATCTGAAGCAGTCCATGTAAACAAAAATTTAGCTTGTAATGTTTCTGAAACCAGCTTTTTCATAACTCTTGTTGTGTTTTGTTTCAAAGATGTCGTCCAAATTGCAATGTCAAGAGATTCTTTTCTGGAACACATTTCAAGAAATGTTTTTGCATGTGGACGAAACCAAAATGATTTTTTCTCTATCATGTAATCTGCGGCCCTTCCCATTTTCTCGATAAATTCTTTTTGTGATGCATCACCATCAACGCTCTGATAGAAAATGTTATTCAATTCAAAAATAACTAATTTCTTTTGACTTATAATAGCTGCAAAACAATAATGGATATCATAGTAAATTCATTTTATTCATGCTACATAAATTATTATTAAAAAAAATTGTTGAAGAAATACACTCACTTTGAGTATTTTTTGTACTATTTATTGATAAGCCACACTTCTCTTGTATTGTCTTCATAGAACCTAGAGCCAAAATAACAAACCTTCAATCAAATACCAATAATACTTCTTTAAATCAATTTTTTTTTTTATAAGACATATTTTATGTTTAATTGAAAATAAGAGACATGTGAAGTACCTGATATGATATCATGTTCTTGAATATGGCTTTCTGTCACATTCCCTTGATCACTGTCTTTTTTCTCCTCATTTGCCACTGTAATAAACATATGAAATGTTATAAAATGTATCAACGAATGAAATTCATTAAATAAATAGGCATAGAATCCAAAGAATCACTAGAGAAAGAACAAAACAAGTACAATACAACAAAAGAAACAAAATAAATTATGTACCTGGTATGGTATTTTCTTCGTCTTGTATTTGCATCTCGAAAACTTCTTCGACATTGTGCACACTATGTTGATCATTGCTTTGTTGCAAAGTGTCGTCGTTGCTTTCTTTACAATTTCCGCCATTAGTAGTTATAGTAAACATCTTGTTAATCAAGATTTATAAATAGCATAGAATCCAAAGAATCACTAGAGAAAGAACAAAACAAGTACAATACCTGGATATTCCAACAGCAATATATTAGACATTGGTTTTTGCAATTGGAAGGATTCTTGATTAGTCAGCATGGTAGTCCTTTGTAACTCGTTTTCTATGACACATGCCATTATTCTTCCATATGTATAGCAAGCCTGCTGTAAATTTGTCCCCGCATAAAGAGAAATAATCAAATTTAGATCACTATGTTGTTGATGCATTTGCAATAATTCTTCCCAGAATTCAAAATCTCTCTCCTTTTCATCAGATATGTCTCTAAAACTGTGAGAGTATCTTGAGGCCTCTAAACTTTTTGACTCTTCACTATAGAAATGTATAGTTAAAACTATATCATAACTATAGTTATTTTGTTCTTTATATTCATAAAGACCGGTAGCCATTTTATAGTTGACATTTGAGTCCTTGACAACAATCTCCAGAGCTTGGTGTACATCCTTACAAGACCAAATTTCTACTAAGATAATCATAGTAAAATCTTTCAAACCATTTTTTTCGATTAAAAATCGAAACAATTCAATATAGTGATCCTTAAGGAATGATTCATCTTTCAAAGCCAATGTATCCAACACAACAAAGTCAGTGTATAACATTGGTTGAAACTGACAAGGAAAAGAGTGCAAAAGTGTTGACAAGAGGCTAGGACCCCCATAATGACAACCAAATTCAAAATTGTTCTCAATTTCCTGTATATCTGTCGATGCATCAATTATTCTATCAAGGACCACACAAGCTTGTGGAGAAAGGGACTCTATTTTTGTATTTCGTGATCCTTTTACATATTTACACCCTTCCATTGTCTTACAGAAGTTGGAAAATATGATATCAGTAATTCCATAATGCTCAAGAATATTGGATATTGTAAGAATCTTATCTTTCAGATTCTTATCATGACTTTTGCAATATGTTACCATTGCCTCCAAAATTGTTCTTTTGGTTTTCAATTGTGAACAATAATCTTTCATTTTTATGGCATTGGTTGGATGGTTCACTGGAATAGAAAACTAGACAGTTCCATCCAATAGTTTATCTGCTACAGAACACATTTATTCAGCGGTTAGTCCCTGAAGGGGACAGAAAGAACTTGATACCAAACTGTTCAGACTATTTTTCTTATAGTTTGGATCCTTAGGTTGGTTTGGAGAACACATTAATGTCCCTAGTTTGTAACAATTAAAAACAACTTCCCATTTATCCCAAGTAGTATCATCAAGATATAACAAGACTTTTTTTTCAGCAAAGTTTGTTAGTGGACAATCGAAGAAAGAGCACAACATTTCATCATCAACCTGTTAAAAAATAACAAATATAAATTAGTAAGAATGTGATATCAAAAATAAAATAGCCATGAATTTAGTTATAACAATATAAACTAAGTGCAAAAAAAAAAAAATTGCATACCTTGTCTTCAGCCATCTTAGAATTCCCACATTTTTGTTTCTTTAATTTATTTGTGGCAATTAGGAATTGTCTTGCAGATCGCACAAAATCAATGAATGGAGTTTTGAAGAACACTGTGTTTGCAGAATTTAACTGGCAGCAAATACGAATCACCACACTGGGAGCAACTAATGGATCTAAGAATCGAGCATTACGTTCTTTGTACTTCTGTTTTGCCTCCCCAGATAGACTGAATTTAGGATTTGATAATATTTCTTTTGCTGCTTGAATGGTGTGTTGCCCATCAACTATCCAAAAATTGATGTTCTTGGAATTTATATCCATTTCATTCATGATTTTCACAGGGTTTCCAATCAGATCAGACTCTTTTGTGTCAAATGGAATCAGAAGAGCATCATGCAATGATGCTTGAAATTTCTGTAGGAATGATTTTACTAATACTCGAACATTTAAATCATCCTGTGATCTCAATTTATATAACTTGGGTGCTTCTACACATCTTCGAACATCCACCTTCATGGTAAAAGAGCTTGAAAATAAATAACTGTCCTTAAAATTTTCATGGATTTCATCGCATTGGTCAGCAAGCTTCTCTATCTGAGAGTCTTCTTTTTGGGATTTTACAAACTCTGTAGAAGGCATGAACTCACTTTCTTTAATGCTCTCTTCTAGCTCAGCTAAATATACCCTTCTCAAAGCAAGCATTTGAGCCTCGAGTTTATCATCTAGTATTTTATCAAGTAGTTTACCTCTTTGTTGCAAATAAAGAAACACGGATGATGTTTTCTTACATCTCACATAACGATACTTCATAACATTGGTAATACGTTGTACAAGATCATCACAACTCTTTAGACTAGATTCATTGAAGCTCTCAAAACTGTCCAACTTAAACTGTGACTTTTTTATTGACTCTGGGAATTCTGTATTAGTATCAATCAAATCTGGTCTAAATTTTGTGTAATCAACTTAGCAAGAAAATAATTTCACTTCATTTTCTTCAATTACCTCCATTTGAAAATCGATCTGACTATGATTGAGAGCATAGCAACTAACAATTATCCCTAGCCTTTGTATATCATTTCCATCCATGGATCCAAATAGATACATATCTGGAAACATATTCATGGGATTTTCAATCTCAACATACCAATCTTCGACATACTCATATGCAGCAGATGTTTTGAACTTTTTAATCATTTCAAAATTAGAACCCATTGTTGAATTTATAATCTGAGTTGAATGACGCTTTTGTTTTTTGAATGCTAATTGTGGCATTTTACTCGCTTTGGAGACAACAGCTTCTAAAAACAATAATAAGCAATTATTACTATAAATAAAATGAAATCAAAATCACAAATATTACCATATAGTCTTCTAGTCTAACCATTTAGAAATGAGAGAATAATATTTAAAACCACCATACCACATGGGGGAGACGTTGTTTGTGTGTCACTTGCAATTCGTTTTTTCTTCAAATTATTCCTTGGAATTGTCATTGCACCAGAGTCCATAGCTTCTAAAAACAATAATAAATAGTCGACTATAAGTTTAAATTGTTTTAAAAATACATGAAATAATGAGCATTATCAAACAATATTCTATTACATGTCTTTTATTCACATGCACAAGAATAATAAGGGTCATGTGTTATGGAAACATATTAAATACTTAGAGATAAATAAAAATCCATTGCATCTAGCACAAGTAGAGACTCATTAAAAAGAAAAGTTTTCCTTCTCAAAAATGCTAGAAGGAAATGCTTATGCTAGAAGGAAAGCTAGCAGTCGTTAGCTTTCCTTGATCTTTTGCCATGTGCTTATTTCAAAATAGAGCACATGGCACAAGTTCAAGGTAAGCTAGCAACCACCAATCACCATGGACAGGATTTTTCTATTGGAAAGCTAGCAACTGCTAACTTTCTTTCTAGCATAGGTATGTGTTATTATCCTATAAGTAAATGCTTATGCTAGAAGGAAAGCTAGCAGTCGCTAGCTTTCCTTGATCTTATGCCATGTGCTTATTTGAAAATAGAGTACATGGCACAAGTTCAAGGCTTTCCTTGATCTTGTGCCATGTGCTTATTTGAAAATAGAGTACATGGCACAAGTTCAAGGTATAAGCTAGCAACCACCAATCACCATGCCTAGGGTTTTTCTATTGGAAAGCTAGTGACTGCTAGCTTTCCTTCTACCATAAGCATGTGTGACATGCTAGAAAAAAATGTTTATGCTAGAATGAAATGTAGCATTCGTTCAAAATAGAGTACATGGCACAAGCTCAAGGTATAAGCTAGCAATCACCAATCACCATGGACAGGGTTTTTCTATTGGAAAGCTAGCGACTGTTAGCTTTCCTTCTAGCATAAGCATATGTGTTTATGCTAGAAGGAAATGCTTATGCTAGAAGGAAAGCTAGCAGTCGCTAGATTTCCTTGATCTTTTGCCATGTGCTTATTTCAAAATAGAGCACATGGCACAAGCTCAAGGTATAAGCTAGCAACCACCAATCACAATGGACATGATTTTTCTATTGGAAATCTAGCGATGACTAGCTTTGCTTCTAGCATAAGTATGTGTTATTATCCTAGAAGGAAATGCTTATGTTAGAAGGAAAGCTAGCAGTCGCTAGCTTTCCTTGATCTTGTACCATGTGCTTATTTGAAAATAGAATACATGGCACAAGCTCAAGGTATAAACTAGCAACCACCAATCACCATGTCCAGGGTTTTCTATTGGAAAGCTAGCGACTGCTAGCTTTCATTCTAACATAAGCATGTGGTTTATGCTAAAAGGAAATGCTTATGCTAGAAAGGAAGCTAGTATTCATTCAAAATAGAGCACATGGCACAAATTCAAGGTATAAGCGAGCAACCACCAATCACCATGTAAAGCTAGCGACTGCTAGCTTTCCTTCTAACATAAACACGTGTGTTATGCTATAAGGAAATATTTATGCTAGAAGAAAAGCTAGCATTCGTTCAAAATAGAGCACATGGCACAAGCTCAAGGTATAAGCTAACAACCACCAATCACTATGGACAGGGTTTTTCTATTGGAAAGCTAGCAACTGTTAGCTTTCCTTCTAGCATAAGCATGTGTGTTTATGCTAGAAGGAAATGATTATGCTAGAAGAAAAGCTAGCAGTTGCTAGCTTTCCTTGATATTTTGCCATGTGCCTATTTCATAATAGATCACATGACACAAGATCAAGGTATAAGCTAGCAACCACCAATTACCATGGACATGATTTTTCTATTGGAAAGCTAGCGACTGCCAGCTTTCATTCTAACACAAGTATGTGTTATTATCCTAGAAGGAAAGCTAGAAGTCACTAGCTTTCTTTGATCTTGTGCCATGTGCTTATTTGAAAATAGAGTACATGGCACAAGCTCAAGGTATAAGCTAGCAACCACCAATCACCATGCTCAGGGTTTTTATATTGGAAAGCTAGCGACTGATAGCTTTTCTTCTAACATAAGCATGTGTGTTATGCTAGAAGGAAATGCTTATGCTAGAAGGAGAGCTAACATTCGTTCAAAATAGAGCACATGGAAAAATAGAGCCCATTGTATTTCATGTAGGCTCGAAATGGAAAGTCATGACTTAAATGAAAAGACATGTGAGTTTTCACTATACTTATGGAGAAATATATGATTAATATCATGTGAATCATTTAGAGAGGACTTGTGTCGAGTTCATTAATATGTCTGGGGTGTTCACGAACCCTCTTTCTTAAACAAAGGAGATAAATAATCAAGAGGAGGATGAGAATGAGACGAAGAGAAAAAAAGATTGACGAGTAGTGAATCTCAAATGGGATGTACTTCCATGGATTTTTCAATATAAGTACTTGATATTGAATCACTCATAATATTTGAAATTGTAAAAAATAAAATGTAAAATTTAAAAACCTTTGTTAGAAATTCTTATCAACTTCTACAAGAAGACCTTCCAAATGATTATAAGGATGTGGGGACTTGATAAACATGCAATTATGTTTGTCCAAAGTTTCACAATTTAAAAGCAAAACAAAAAAAAAATTCAAGTGCATGTTTACCCAGCTCTTCAAAACTGCACATATTGTGTGGGTAAAGAATTCTACTACGAATTTTTATTGTTCCCACTCTAATCTATCGTGGTTAATGGACTATGAACAAGAAAAATCACAAGCTACAAATTAGTGTAAAAGGTGCAACAAGTGAGTGATATGTTCAAAGTCGGTTTAGTGAAAGAGTCACAAAATGTAGATTATGTTTAATTATGAGTTTGGTAGGATGAATATATAAATATAAAAAAAGTGTATGGTTTTCCGCGGATATGTAACTGGGCCTTCCAAAAGCACAATTGATGGTGACAATGGAGTCCACACACCAATTGACTAGTGAAGGTAAGAAAGAGGCAGTTCTACTGGCGATGGGGCAAATGTTCCAATCTAGAAGACTTGGCAACACCTCCCAACGGCAATAGCTGACTTTAGGAGTCAATTGCACCCACAAGTGCTCCTTGGTGATTTCCTAACTTTGGCCACTAAGATACCTTGCATCAAGTGTGGATCAGTGGTTCGGCCTGTACGGTATAGTGTCGTCTCCCTACAACGAGTTGGGTGACTCATAGGGGAGAGCAGGGCAACTATACCTCGGCTTTAACCTCCTTGGGCACTATGCACTTCTGATCCGTGTTTTCTTTTAACACTTGCTTATAGCAGGATTTATAAAGCACCCTATAAGTCAACAATGCTATGTTTCAAAATATACCTAATGAAATTATATTGGAGGGAATTAATGGATGCCTAGCCCAATCAATCCTACCTAACTAATTTATGTTTTGTGACCTCATGTGAAGCTTGGAGGCTGCACCAAGAATATAATTTTTGAGATAATTTCTATTGCTAATAACAAGTAAATTATACAAAGACACTACCTCTAGTTTTCTATTGCTAATAACAATTAAATGTTACATATAGATTACCTCTAATGCGAAAATAGACATAAACATAGTAAAATATACATAAAAAATACCTCCTTCATTATAGATTTTATACCAAATTAAGTTTATTGGTTTACTTAAAGACCTGTGAACAAAAAAATAAATAAATTGAACCCATATAAATGATCCATGTTTTCTATTAACACTTGCTTATAGTAGGATTTATAAAGCACCCTAAGGACAACAACTATGTTTTTGGATGCCTAGCCCCAAAATCCTATCTAAACTACAAGATTCTTTTGTGCCCTCCTATGGAGGTATTAAGTGAGTAGATTTAAGCTATTTTTGAATTTAGTGAGTGACGAGAGAGTTTCTTGTGTGTGTGTGTGTGTAGTGCCCCTAGACTACTGTAGACATTGAGGGCACCTACTGAGTCACCCGACTGTTTGAAACATTAATAAAATAACCCTATGATTTTATTTTGAGTATATTTATGATTACGATTGATTGATATATGTGCATTTGGGTAGTTATTGTGAATGGACAATTTCATGTTGTTTAACGATTAACTTTGATATGAAAATTGTACACATGAATAATGCTTAACGACTAGCTGTATGGTGATTATGTATTCGGCGACGAAATGTATATTTGATAAGATGAATGAGCAGTTTGAATAAATCATAAATGTTTAACAATGCTAGAGTTAGAAACCAGATGATGATTGTTGAGAACAGTGCTACTGATAATTTGTTGTGAGAAGTGTGTGTAGAAACAAGTGAGACGGTTCACCAACGGACACACAAAGGAACATGGAGGGTCGTAGAGTACGGGTAAATCACACACAGGGGAAGCGACGACGATGTCGACTTCCGACAAGAATACCACGCATGAGCAGATAAGCATTGATCCGCTTGCTCAAGAGGAATGCGTGAGGGCGTACGAGGTGGGCCACGACGGAGCTGGTCACGTACGAGTTGAGGGGCACGCAGTGAGAACGGACTCACTCCTCAGCGCCATTAGTCCCTAGATAGCATGTAGACGGAGGATGGATGGTAACGATTCCTAAAATCCCTACAAAATTTCCCGCAAGTCAAAACGGAAAGATGGTGGCAGAAGGGCCCGACGATGCGGTACCCTGTCGAGAAATGAAAACCATGGATGACTGGACCCGACGGAGTGGTGCCATGTCAGAGAATTAAAGTTAAGGAACCAGGAGCCCAACGACGCGGCACCGTGATCCTAGTGAGTTTGATTGTTAAATTAAATTGCATAAAAACTTAGGAGAATAACTCTAGATTATTACTTAGCAAATGCATAACAATAGCTTAGACATTTGCACATGAATAGTTATTTTGTTGAGCATTTAAATAAATAGAAATTATTATTTAGGAGCAAAATAGATTAGACACCTAGTCAACTAAAAGCTAGGAGTTGATTAAAATATCTGGGGGACAAACTAGAGCAAACTTAGGGATGTAGGTGCACTTCCCAGAGAAACTGACACTTGGATGGGTGAGTGTTTTAATTAATTAAATAATTAAAAATATTTAATTATGCATGAAGCGACATGTGTCGCAGGAGATTTCCCTTTATAAGGAAGGCTTAAGGAATGGGTAAGGGGCCCATAATTTGGACGATTGTCGTAATTTTCGAATGCCTCAAAGACTTGCTGCTATCTAAGGGTTTGGCCTAGAAATCCTGGTGGGAAGGGAAGCCCAAGCTGAATTTTTGAAATACTTGTGTGAGCTATACGACCCAAAGCTCGGGGGAGGCCATGCGACTGAAAGCATGAGCCTATGGTTGGGTGGTGAAGCTAACGGTTGCTTCGCCAATGGTTAAACAAGCTTTGCTAGAGGGATCCTACGGAAGAAGAAGGCGACAATGGACTAACTGGATCGGGTTGACAGGTTAAGGTTTGCTTATTTTTGTTAAGTTATTCACGCTTTTTATTTTATTTTTCCAATAACTATGATAGCTAATTTGTTTGTATGAGGTTGTTAAAGTTTCAGGTTCATTTCAAGGGGACCCTAAATGAGGGGTCCTACATTTGGTATCAGAGCCGATCGAGCCTTGAGGGAACCAGACTCATATCATTCAGGGGTTGTCAGTATCTCGTCGAATGTTGGATCGCGCCGGACAGCCAAATCAACGACTACAGCAATGGTTTTCAACTCGATAACCGAATCAGGTTTGATGGCTTTTTATTACTGTTTCAGTATTTGAGATAGATATCCTACTTTAAAACTCTGTTTTAGAGGTATATATATATATATATATATATATATATATATTCAGACTTCTGAGAATGTGTAGAGGCAAACCGACCCACTGTTGTAGACTTATGATAGATCTACCTTTCTGCGATGGTAACTCTGCTATTAAATGTTTATGGGATTCAATTTCTGTGTATAAACCAAAGCTAGCACCACCATGAAACCAACGGCCTACGAATTAAACCGATCCGATTATAATTCTGTTTTATTTCTTTATGCGATCCGATTTCTGTGTGTGAATCGAAGATAAAACTACCGTATGCTGGATCATGGGTGAAATCCCCTTTAGACCCATAACAGAGATGGCTTATTACATATTAGATTCGGTGTGCTCCATTTTTCGATCTGGGAAGGTGTTTCCAGATCCTTAACTTAATGGCATTTTGTTTATTTTAAAATTCATGTATGTTGTTTTTCGATTGGATCGGAGTTTGGTCGTTTGGTTGAGAATCAATTAAGCTTCGGGCTCTCTGAATTTATATATCGATCCAGCATTATTAAAATGTTGTAAGGACTCTGTATGCGTGAACCCATAGCTTTGGAGACCAACGGATCCAGTTCTATCTTTTGTATTTATATCCATTCGCACCAGCAAACCTTCTCTGCCCATTTTGATGGCAGATTGCAATCGTAATCCGATTGGGGATCCTATTCAGTCGCTTATGCGGAATTATCCCTGTCATTCATGCTGGATCGACAACGGATCTATGAACTCTACTTGATCATAAAAATGTTTGGATCTCTGCCTTTCATGTTTGGTAAATAAAATCGTAGATGTGATTTCAGCAGATCCATTTTCTTTATGCTGGACTGACACTGTGTATGATCGCTTTTGTCCACTTGTTGGCTGGAAACGTGTCAACCCCTGTCATTCACGCAGGATTGATAACGGTCTCCGCAAAACTTATGAGCCCTGATCCGTTAATACTGGATCGAGAGGGTCTGAGAAATCGTAACACTAGATGTAGTCTTCCTTAAGAAGTGCGTGAAATATTGGATCGGATTCGTTTTCTTTTATTGTATAAAATCGCTGCCCATCACCACAAATTCATTTTGAACCACTGCTAGTATTTTATTTGAGGAATCGCAAATATGAAGACCCGCAAATCTGGGCATAACTAAGATCCTGTCAAGATTCCATAAATTACGCCATACTCCTCAAATTAATTAACAGGTTCTACTGGGTGATCAGATATAATGAGTTACGACTCGACTATCAGTCAAACCTCTGCCTTCTATTTCATATTGTAAATTGATCCATAACCCCATTTCCAGAATTTGATTTGAACTCTGTTGTGATCACTGTATCGACATTTTAATATGAATCTGGAATTTGCAGCCTGTTGTGAACATCATATTAATTTCTTTTTATACATGAAATCGGGAATATATACTCTGTTAACGATTAATGGTTCGATATCTATTCTTTTTAAATCTGGATCTTGAACTCTGTTCACGACTCACATGTTGACATTATAAATTAAATTCTGCAGTTCTGATCTCTGTTATGTTATGTATTGCACCTTCACCTGGGTCACATGGATCCTATCGCCTTACTCTGTAATCACCATGATATGTAACCTCTGTTATAGTTGGCGCCTTCACCCAGATCGCGCGGACATCATTACAAGACTTTTTGTATGCATCTAATTTTGATCTTGGTTAAAGATTTTACCCCACACCCGAACGCGTGGATGATCACCGCTTGCTCTGCATAATTTAATTTAATATATGTTGGCTAACATCCTGGAATCCAGATCGTGTAGATCTCGGTGACGGTGTACACACCGCTCGGTTGGGTTAAACGCCGGTAGACTCAGATAGCATGATGGTCATCGGTAAACTATACACGGCGAGGGTATCATTTTCTAACGGGTAACGCCTTCAAACTCGGGTCCCCCACCACGAAATATCATTATCAAGTTTTATCAATTCCCTGTTTTTCAAATTTGAATCGAATCTCTAAATTGGCCATCGCCCTGATCACGATAGATCCATGCCGCGTAATCTCAGTTTCAATATACAGACTGACCTCTGTTTGTGATATGTGTCCCAAGCATCTTACTTCGAATCTGGAGTTTGAACTTGCCGGAGAATACTGTATCCATATTTATACGAGCGTTATAATTCTTGTCTCTGTTGACTGAAAATGCAAACTCTTAAGCCAAATCCAGAATGATTATACTAATCTCTGTCGAGACTTAATAACCTTGTCGCCACCGGTTCAATTGCATAAGATCTATCCTAATGCACCATTGCTCCTCCTCTCTGATGGATATCCAGGAACTACTTCCATCGAGATTCGTAGTATCCAGCATACTCCTGTTGTGACCCAGATGCCTTCTGCCCAACGCCATGGACAGTAACGCCTCTGGTTAGTTCGTCTTCCTGTAGTGACAGATGGAGAAGAGCTAAGATCCGCTTATGGCGTACTGAACAGTGCCACTCCGGCGTTAATGCTTAGATACCTGACTTAGGACTCTGCCAACTCATGCTTAAAGCTCGGCAATACTTGGAGCAAAGTTCGGATAGCTGTCTAGTGGAATAACGTGTACATCTATACTTTTCTCCTTATTAAGTGTTAGTTAATTGATGTATAAATATTATACTATTCCCAATTTTAACCTCTCTCTGTAATGAAAGACACAATAAATTTAAGAGTCGCCATCATAAATTTGGATTCTCGAATGGCGATCTCTGATTTTGTTGGGTTTAAATTTGAGTTCTAAAAAGTCCAGTGTTTCCCATTATGCATGGAAATCTCATATTTGTAAATTGAATTTAACTTTGAACTCTAAAAACTTTTGAGCTTTCCGATTCGCATAGGGATCCTGTGTGTACATTGTGTTCATTGTGAAACGAATGGTGGGTCCCGATCGATAGATTGCAGGCTGTATATTCTCAATTGAATGCATCATAAAAATGATTTGTGGTTGGCCTTTAAATATCTTATCGGGTCCATTTCTTTTGGTATTTCCAGAAATTCATTCTATGATCTGTAATTTAATCTTTAAAGATCTTTGTACATCTATTCGAATTGGAAAGGTGTTGGATGGCTTATTGTTTATTTTCTGCGTTCTATTTTCAGTTGATCGCTTAAAATCTTAGTTTATTGATTAATTCCCCATTTTAATTCGAGATCGGAAATTTATAAGACGTTTGAATGCTGTTGTTTCAAAATTCTTCTCCACAATGACAGGGATCAGAGTTTTGTTTTACACATCTCTGTCTATTGATTAATTCCCCATTTTAATTCGAGATCGGAAATTTATAAGATGTTTGAATGCTGTTGTTTCAAAATTCTTCTCCACAATGGCAGCGATCAGAGTTTTTGTTTTACACATGCATTGGATGGCTTACTATTTATTCTCTGTGTACTATTTTCAATTTGGATAGGCGTTTCCAGATCCACAGTTACGATGGCGTATTGTTTCTTCCAAATCTCTGTGTATTGTTTTTAGATCTATCTCAGATCTGTGTATCAGACCACTGTATGAAGCATTGCGGGTGAACTGCCATTTCAAATCTTGGGGTATTGTTTTTAGATCTACCTCATATCTGTGTATCAAACCACCGTATGCAACATTGTGGGTGAACTATTATTTCAAATCCCTGTGCTTCGAAGATCAAACCTTGTTATCTTTATTCGAGATTTCATTTAAACTCTAAAATTTTGAAGTAGAACTGCTCCGAATCGGATCACTACCCTTTTAAATCAATTCACTGTCTAAAATCGTCTTTGAAAATTGATCTATTTATATAGATCGGATCTCTGTGATTCGACCATCAAACTGGTTGACTTACAGACCCAAAATGATAACTGGTCGGAAGTAATTATTTGAGTATTTTGATTTCAAACCAAGGCGTCCATGACAGTCAGTAAATTTGTTACCATGATATATTGTGATACGAGTAATAACCTTCTGCTTTAGTAAATGTTTATTCTTTTAATGTTAATCCCAAGTTGAGACGTGTTGAGGTTTACCGAAATTTGTAGTGTCTAGTTGTCGAGGTTGGAGACTCCCTAACCCTTCGATCTCCTATCAGTTGGACATACAGTCAACAATCGAGCCTATTACCGCTTATTGAACGTTTATAGAAAACCGATGGCAGACTCAGGTTAATCCTGCTCTCACGCCTCTTTGACTTCGAGTTAGTGTGTAGAGGGGTCGTCGAGCTGAAGAGCCGGAACGCTGATCGATACCTAACTTCTTGAAAATATTTACAATGTATTTCCTCAAATCTATTTATGTGTAATCAATTGACACTTGTCTTCCAGGTCGCCTTATTTCATATTGAAACTGATCGCCTAGCCTTCAACGAATGTATATGTTGCTTAATGCGATGTTATATTGGTTGGTTATTTGTGAGGAGTCGACTTGGATATTTTACCCAGTCACTGGTCCAAGCGTACAAGCTGTTCATTTATTCGTATATTTTAAATTATATATATTGTGTCTCTAAAAGAAACTCATACCACTTATTAAAATAAATGGAATTGTCTGTATCATTGTTTTGGAATGCATACGTATATGTTTCAATAAAATGCCTTAATTATTGTTTAAGAATGCATGCTTGAATCATGAAAAGAAAAGTAGGTTATACATTAGTGCTATAGAAATTGATAATGGTTTGTCAAAAATATATAATTGTACTTTAATTGTGAAAAGAAAGGAGATTATGTATCGATATTTGATAATAGTGCTTTGTAATAAGGAAATATAAATATATAATTTATCAATTAGATATTCATGCTTGAATGATGAAAATGATAGAGATTATGTATTGGTATTTATAGGAATTGATAATAGTGATTGTGTCATGGAGAAAATATAAATATATTCTATCAAAAATATAAATTGTACTTGAGTCATGAAAGGAGAAAGAGATCAAGATTAAGTTTAATTAAATTTCATATATTTAGGTTGGGCATGTATTGACATTATAGTCAGTATTTTATAGAATAAGTTTTATAAAGTAGTTAGTACCATGGGTGCTGGCATTGTAAGTGTATAAATGGAATTGGTACATCTAGAATATATAGATCATGATAGAGTTGACTTAAAGAAACCTCAGATCTAGTAGAAGATGAGTTAGAAAAACTTGGATATGGGAATAGTAATGTAAAATACCATCGTCATAATAGAATTTTAGGTTCACCATATCTTAGCCACATATATCTATATATATTTTCACCTCAATGATGGGCCTTACTTTTGAAAGAACTATTAAAAAGGTTGAAAGGATTTCTATGTTACTATAGTTAAATAAGTTATGGATGAAAAATGATAAATTTTAGTTGACTGACAACACAAACTTGAAGAGTGTAACTTGACGAATCTACCAAAACGGGTCAAACAAAGACGATCTTAGTAAAACGAAGTACGGAGACGATCAATATAATTAAACAAAATGAATGAAGCTAACCTCAAGGCATGGTCAAGCCTTGAAGAAAACATGACTAGCCTGAGATAGAAATCGATGAGGTTGAGAAAACACTTTGTGCGACTTGATGAATCTGCTGAACTGGTCCTGTGACAACATGAACAATGAAATGAGGTTAGAATGTCATAAGCTCATTGATCAAGACATGATATTATTGAAGAAAGGTCTAGAAGCTAAAGTTTAATATGTTCGATTAAGTCGCTAAGTACTGATGCTTAGAATCTCGTCAAATTGAGAAACAACATTAATAAAAAACAGTTGGGGCTTTAAATGTAGTCTTTTGGGAGTTGGATTTTGGAATATTTGATAATCACTCTTGATTTGTTAGCCTGTGATTATAACTTACCATCAGTATTTTACCCCATATGGCATGATGTTTACCTTTTTGTATTGGGGGAAAGGATAGCCCACAGATGGAATTCTTCTTTAGATTTGTTATGCGAAAGGATGATTGAATAAACTATGGTATGGTTATGGATGCAACATAACTAGTAAATCAGTTGGACATCATGGATGTTTGCAGATAAATAGTAGAAATGGGAAAACTATGTTGGAATTGACAACTATTAAATGTATTATTGGATTTGCATTACGCGAAATTACGATTAAGTTCCAGAGGATGTATCAGAACTATATTGGACGAAATAGAAAACTAATAATAAGAACCACTAGTGCTTATAGCCATGATTATTGGAGAAAAATAGAATAGAATGACAGATGATGAGAATAGGAAATTAAAAGTTAAGCCTAGTGTCATAAGGGTGAGAACAAAATTTAAACTTCAGGACGAAGTTCTATACAAGAGGGGGTGTATGTAATGCCCCTAAAATGACTATGGACTTCAAGAGCACCTGTTGAGTGACCCGGCGGAACAGACTTCAATAAAGTGGCGCTTCGAGTTAGGATGTGTCTTAATAAGGGAGAATCACCTGATGATGTGTATGACTATAGTTGATAAATGAATTAATGAATTGAATTATATGTGTGGACTGGGATAATTGATTGATCAGTTCTTGCTTAAATGCTTAGCCTTGATTGGTTAAGTCAAAGTATTGTAGGACAGCTACAGTCCTAGCTTTGTGACTTGGGAAGACGCAACTGAGATGCGTCATAGCTTTCCGCATTTATTCTGAACTTCGGGACGAAGTTCTAAATAAGTAGGGGTGTATGTAGTGCCCCTAGACTACTGTAGACATTGAGGGCACCTACTGAGTCACCCGACTGTTTGAAACATTAATAAAATAACCCTATGATTTTATTTTGAGTATATTTATGATTACGATTGATTGATATATGTGCATTTGGGTAGTTATTGTGAATGGACAATTTCATGTTGTTTAACGATTAACTTTGATATGAAAATTGTACACATGAATAATGCTTAACGACTAGCTGTATGGTGATTATGTATTCGGTGACGAAATGTATATTTGATAAGATGAATGAGCAGTTTGAATAAATCATAAATGTTTAACAATGCTAGAGTTAGAAACCAGATGATGATTGTTGAGAACAGTGCTACTGATAATTTGTTGTGAGAAGTGTGTGTAGAAACAAGTGAGACGGTTCACCAACGGACACACAAAGGAACATGGAGGGTCGTAGAGTACGGGTAAATCACACACAGGGGAAGCGACGACGATGTCGACTTCCGACAAGAATACCACGCATGAGCAGATAAGCATTGATCCGCTTGCTCAAGAGGAATGCGTGAGGGCGTACGAGGTGGGCCACGACGGAGCTGGTCACGTACGAGTTGAGGGGCGCGCAGTGAGAACGGACTCACTCCTCAGCGCCATTAGTCCCTAGATAGCATGTAGACAGAGGATGGATGGTAACGATTCCTAAAATCCCTACAAAATTTCCCGCAAGTCAAAACGGAAAGATGGTGGCAGAAGGGCCCGACGATGCGGTACCCTGTCGAGAAATGGAAACCATGGATGACTGGACCCGACGGAGTGGTGCCATGTCAGAGAATTAAAGTTAAGGAACCAGGAGCCCAACGACGCGGCACCGTGATCCTAGTGAGTTTGATTGTTAAATTAAATTGCATAAAAACTTAGGAGAATAACTCTAGATTATTACTTAGCAAATGCATAACAATAGCTTAGACATTTGCACATGAATAGTTATTTTGTTGAGCATTTAAATAAATAGAAATTATTATTTAGGAGCAAAATAGATTAGACACCTAGTCAACTAAAAGCTAGGAGTTGATTAAAATATCTGGGGGACAAACTAGAGCAAACTTAGGGAGGTAGGTGCACTTCCCAGAGAAACTGACACTTGGATGGGTGAGTGTTTTAATTAATTAAATAATTAAAAATATTTAATTATGCATGAAGCGACATGTGTCACAGGAGATTTCCCTTTATAAGGAAGGCTTAAGGAATGGGTAAGGGGCCCATAATTTGGACGATTGTCGTAATTTTCGAATGCCTCAAAGACTTGCTGCTATCTAAGGGTTTGGCCTAGAAATCCTGGTGGGAAGGGAAGCCCAAGCTGAATTTCTGAAATACTTGTGTGAGCTCTACGACCCAAAGCTCGGGGGAGGCCATGCGACTGAAAGCATGAGCCTATGGTTGGGTGGTGAAGCTAACGGTTGCTTCGCCAATGGTTAAACGAGCTTTGCTGGAGGGATCCTACGGAAGAAGAAGGCGACAATGGACTAACTGGATCGGGTTGACAGGTTAAGGTTTGCTTATTTTTGTTAAGTTATTCACGTTTTTTATTTTATTTTTCCAATAACTATGATAGCTAATTTGTTTGTATGAGGTTGTTAAAGTTTCAGGTTCATTTCAAGGGGACCCTAAATGAGGGGTCCTACAGTGTGTGCATCAAAGAAAGTGACGATTTTGAGTGCACATGAGATATTGCATATAAATGAA
The DNA here is from genome assembly GCA_027924585.1 of Larix kaempferi. Classification (NCBI taxonomy): domain Eukaryota; kingdom Viridiplantae; phylum Streptophyta; class Pinopsida; order Pinales; family Pinaceae; genus Larix; species Larix kaempferi. The sequence goes on along the minus strand of BSBM01000765.1, from coordinate 1,796,608 downwards.
AAGGATTTTCTTTTAAAATGAAAATAATGCAACTCAACCTAATAGAAAAACAACTAAATAAACCATGTCAACCATGTAAAAAAAACTAAATAAAATAAATTGTAAAAATAAAAAAAAATCTATAAACAAAATTGTAAAAGTAAAAAAAAATCTATAAACTTACCAAGATTTTCAACCTCTTTTTAATCCAGTCTTCTTCTTTACTTTTTGTTTGGCTAAGACTAAAGATAATGCCAATGCCAATGCCATTTTTTCCCATAGCTTCATCTTCATCTTAGTTGGTCTTGCTTCTTTGATAGACAATAATCTAGAAGCTATGAAGCCAAGACTACTTGAATGGAAACTATACAATATATTGAAACTATCTGTAAGTTACAAACTTATATCAAATAATTAAATATAAAAAACACTAGCTATTTAGCTATTTTTATATACAAGTAATGCTATATATTACATCTTATATACATTCATAGAGTTGATAACTATTTTTATGTACAAGTAATGCCATATACTTATATATATTCATAGAGTTGATAGCTATTTTTATGTACAAGTAATGCCATATATTACATCCTACATACATTCATAGAGTTGATTATACCATGGAGGTTTACAAAATGAAATTTAGAAATACAACATTCAAATAAATGATTGGCAATTATTTAAAATAGTTATTTAGGTCACCAATATTACCGGTTCAGTACTTGGGGAAAACCGGAAAACTTAGAATGGGTCACCAATGTGTTAAAAGATGCCCTCCTCTATCCCATAGGAAATATATATATATATCACAAAAAAGAGGTAGTTATATATTTATAAAAAGGTTGTTGACAAACCAAATAACATAAAAAGTACAAAATTTCAAAAAACATTATAGTATTCTTGTATAAATATTTTCAACAAATATGTTAATTGGTCATGATGCTTTTTCTTTCTTACAATACCTACCTTATGAATTTCAAATTTAGTGCTATACTGCTTTACATAATTACTAATAAACAAGACAAGTAAAATGCATATATGAGAAGTTTAAGAGCCAGGATAATTTCCATTGAGGCCTTCTTCCATTTGTTGTCCTGCTTTAATTTTCCCTTGATCTTTTTGATTCATGTTGTTCTCATTGAGTGCTAAAGTTGTTTGTTGGAATGTCTTCATAAATAATATGCCCCTTCGTTGAAGCAATTGAAACACTAGGAAATCATGTATCTGGTCGAGAACCTCTTGCAAAACCCAATATGATATTGTAATGCATCTATGAGTTTGACGCAATTTTATCATAATCAATATTTAGTTCTTGGAATTTAGATTTCATGTTTTCCTTCTTGGATTCATGTTTTTCGATGTGAATACTTAAGTATTCTATGCATGTTTCATGCCCACAAGCTAGCAGGTCATTTGTCTGAGGATCTTCTTAATTTCATTGACACTATCATTGGCCATTTTAGTGAGATGGGGAATATCAAAAATACAAATCAAAGGCTTTATGTGATACATGCATCTAGTAGCAGAGCAAGTATATTATAAATTCATGAGGTTTCTTAAATGAACACTACAAATAAAGTTTAAAGAAAAATTCCAACACAAGACCAGACATAAAATCATAACCCAGACTCCTTCTTACAATAATGGACAGAATGATTCCAAAAATTTAAAGCTTACCCGATATATGTTCACTGCATCAATTGTATTCTGTTTTGGGGTCAAGCTCAATACCTGCTTCTTGTGTTATACCCAGTCCCCTATTCCATACCAACAAAAAAGATAACCTATAAACCAATTATCCCAAATGTGATTTGTGTCGAATTCAATTTTGGGATTAAGTTGAGTCCACCATCATGGTGGACAGTATTGAGGAGAAGATCCTGCAGACAAGGAATTTAAATGCACGTCTATGAAATGTCTTGTCTTAGTACATATGTTTACGCTTGAGGAACGATTAACATGCATTGACAGTGTTGGATTCTTTCCTTGGCGTACAACTCAATTCATGATATCTATGGTAACAAAACCACTTTGGGGGTGTCCCCATTTTCCACTAGTTTCCCCTTTGGTAACCATGCAACCTTATTTGCAAACATGTTTTCTCAACTATTGTTTCTCCATCAAGTATGAAACAATTGGAAGAATTCAAAGGAATCAATCATACTCTAGATTCTCATTTTCATACGCTCAAGAACTACATCTTTGAGTTGAGGATTTCTTCTTATTAGTCCTATAATTAAAGATGAATATTTAATGATAGTAGCAATCGTATTTAAGGGTAAACAAGGGAGTCTCATACACCAACAAGATAGCTAACCGACATATATGAGGTAACTTGTATCCTTTTAAACCTAAATTAAACCCACCCAATTCTTTGGATTAAAAAAGGATCTGATATATGACCTGACATGTAACGTCTTTAAAAAAAATTAACCCCAGTAGATTATCTATAAATACTGTTTAAATTTATTGGTTTCAAACACGTTGAGACACGTTGAACTTCTTCCGAAGCTATATCATTTTCTGAGTGTGTTGTTATCTCAATAACATTCTTACTGTACTCAGTTTTAAGGGGACGGGAAAAATGGCAGCAGAGAACTCCATAGTGTTGCATGCTCTTTCAGATTTGTCACAGGTAAACACTTTATATTTTGTTTATCATCTAAAGCAATCCTTCCGCTATGTAAACGATGCAAAGGTCAAGGTAAATTACCATGAATTTTGCAAGGGATTTATAAAATCTCTCTGAAGGGATGTACTCCCAAGCTTTATTATAGCATGTTTGATATAGGTAATTTAGGGTTCCAAAAAAATAAAAGACAATAACCTATAGACTTAAGAAGAGGTTCTATCAGTAGCCTTATTAAATGATGAAGATCATCTTTTGGAATAGTATGGATATGGGAAGAAGGAAAAAAAATGTGTAATGCCCCATATTTTGACTAGGCATGTTTATGAGTTAGACACCTTTCAATTTATTGCTTGTTATCTGTTTGACTCAGCTAGACAGAGTGAACTATATTTTCGGCATGTTAGACATGATGATATGTTGCTACTGTGTTAATGATGTTACTATATTCATGCAGTTATTAAAGTTATGATTATCATGAGATTCTTTTATTTCATAATGACAGTGTATGTTTGATAATCGTCCTGGAGGAAATGTGATATATATGATGTGGTCATTATGCTGTGATCGATTTGATGATTATATGTGATGAAATAAATGATGCTGACAAAAAGGATCAGACAATGATAGGATGGAAAATATATGTTTTAGCGTTTTCATTGATGAAATGTGAAATATATGGCATTGTACGTGGATGCCATCCTATGATGAAATTGATAGAACTATTATATTCCATGCATACCTGTGATGGAATTGTGACATGAAATAAAATGATGTTGATGATATGGATCAATTGGTGATCGAATGGAAATGCTTGTTATAAAAGGTGTATCTTGCGGAATACTAACCTACAGGACACGAGGGCTATGGGATAGCTGGGTAGTTGATCTGATATACGGAGAAGAACCTATCCAAGCAGTAAACCTTAGCAACCGAAATTGATGAAACGATGACATGGACCAATAATCTCGAGAGAAACAGAGTATGATTTGATAATGGCGTAGGCCCAGTATGTTGAGAGGGATGGATGTGTTGCCCACCCTATGTTCCTATGATACCCGAAGTCGTGGGAGGGCCGTGCTGAGACACGCTCCCCATGTAGTTGTGATGACGACGGTCAGATGCCTGCTAGGGGAGGATAGGTCTGCTGTACAGCCGACGCTATCGCTCTCAAGTTCTATGTGGTTAGGTCGATGAGTTCGACATCCACTTTTGTACTAGCAGAGGAAGGATAGGGAGGATGTGGTAGTAGGTTAGGATGGGAGGATATGAAAGTTAGTACTGTTGAGGGTTGGGTATTCGTTGACCTGGAATTAGTGGTAGTAGGTAGCTTTCCTTGCACCTGATTGATTAAACAAATGTAATCATAAGAATAATGAAATGAAATCTTAAAGGTTAACTGATAAAATAACTGATGATGTTTTAGTAATATTATGAGGAATGTATACTTGTTCAGTTGCATAGAGTATTATTAGTATTAGTTAGCTGTTATGCATAGGAAATATGACGTATGTCTATAGTACATGTCCGTCCTGTGCATACGCTAGCCACGCATGCACATTATGCACATGCGCAATAATATTGGTTTACAACCTACTTATCAAGATTTAACAATGATATAAGTTATCATGGATAAGTCAATTAAGTGTTTAGTGGATGACTTAATTAGTAAAAGATTATCAAGTTCTCATGTGTAAACTAAATGTCATTAATTGTAAGTATCCTCAAGTAAAGGTGTCTTCAAGGTGAAGTATAAAAGTTAAACCTTAATAATAGAGGAGTGTGCTATATAATCGTTGATCATGATTAATTAAATCGTTAATTTTATTTCATTGTTTATACACAGAGGTACTATGTTGACACTTATCCATTAACCAAATAAATATTTTAAATTACTATTCACAATTTAAATTAATTACTATTATTATTAATTGTTATTGTTATTATTATTATATTATTAATATTATTTAATTAATAATAATAATGATAATAATCCCTTTTATAAAGTATAGTGGGTTGAATAATAATGAATTTATTAAATAAATTATTAATTTAATTAACGGACGGAATCATCCCAAGTAAATTAAAAGGATATGTTTGAATAAATTATTGAATAATTCCATTACTAGAGAGAAATTGGGATGATATAAAATAATATATAATACACCTTATTACCTCAAAAGGGGATGCATTAATGATATGTACTTCCAAGACCACGATAGCTAGGGCGGTGGAGTGATAAGGAAGTTGACTTTTGAAGGAGGTGGATTCCTATAAAGAGGAGAATTAACAAAGTAGTAAGGGGGTTATTGTGGGAGAACTGTGAGGATTTTTGTGAAAAAGGAGGAATGCCGAGGAGGGGGTTAACTCGAAGCTTTGAGGAGGTGGGAAACTCAAAAGAAAAGACTGAGGAGGGGGATAACTCAGCGGATGATTACCATGGAAAGTGGCTGTCGAGATTATCAGTCTGTGGGCTCGGGGGCTAGGAAATCTGTTGATTTCCTAGGGTCAGCACGATAATAGCTGATCGGCAGGGTGGACACATCATTTTGGGGTTGTTAAGGTAACTTATAGAATCCATTCCAGAAATCTTCTTATCTTACTGCAATCGACGGTTTCAGGTATTTTTCTGAACCAGCTTAATTAGAATGTATTTTCTTTTATTTCCAAGCTATGCATGTCAAACGAACAGAATTAAATGGAAAGTTTTAGGATTATGTTTATTTAACTGCAGACACATGTAAACATATAGAAAACAGACAGTTAAACATTTACAGAAACATAAATATAGATGGTTGAATCTCTTGTTTTCTTCTAACAATAATTAAGGGAAAAACTAGGTATAACCTGATAACCTAGAATAGACCCAGTGCCTTGATAGGGCACTACAGTTGGTATCAGAGCGCAAGGCTCAGACACTGAGACCTTAGGGCCTAACTACACCTGTAACTTTAGTGAAATTTACTAGAAAATAACAAACCAGTATGATGGCTGCAAAAAGATAATTTGAAGAGCCTTTTCCCATTTATTCGTAAGGCGTAACAGAAACAGAATTTGAATGATATATATATATATATAACTGCTTATTTAGGGCTCAGTCTAGACCCCATTAAACAAACCTTTCCAGAAAAACAACAACATTTCTATATACACTCTTTTAATATTCAAACCCTAATATTAATCCAATGCTTAAGCATTTGGGATAAACAATGTTGTTAAAAAAAAAAAAATACATATAAACCAAGTTACAACACTATATATATTACCGTTATAATATTTAGATCTAAAATTTAATACTAACAAAAAAAAAACACTTCATTGCATTTATATAAAGAAATTGTATTCATAATAAATACGAAACAATGAGTCTCGCACAGGATTTACAGAGGGTTCTCCAAATTTCAGACCTGCAGCCAAAGTGATCAGTTTTCATTTCCTATTATTTTAATGTAGATCTGCCTTCTTGCCTGTAACATTTTGTTTTAAACATTCATTTCAATAAATGTGGCATAAAACAAATATTCAAATAATATTGTTGCCTGCAATATTGTTTATAACACAAGCATCGTAGCAAATCCAACTAACGTAGTTGGAGAGATTATTTCCATGATGGAGTTGGATTTATAAATAATATACATAAAATTAAAGCTTAGTTTCCTGGAAGAGGATTAGCTTTTTAGTTAACAAATATTATCCCCATGAAAACCTATTTTGGGATTATGTAATATAACCTTACATTTATAATTTCAAACAGTTTCAAATCTGTGTGATATTTTTCTTCACTTTGTTTTACAATCTGTATAGATGGTACTCCTTCACATCTTAAATTTAAAATAATTAAAATTAAATTTATATAAAAAAAATAAAGCTCAATGTCAAAACATTAAAAATATTTAATTATGATATCATTTTCAAAAGCTTTCATCTACTAAAGATATTTAAATTTGGCATCTTTTCCAAAAGCTTTCATATATTTAATTATGATATCTTTTCCAAAAGCTTTCATATAGAGCAATCACGGGATTAATACGTATCCATTTTATTTATTCTTAAATGCCATTATTTTCCTTTATAAAGACCATAATTTAATCTTCGAATTCCTTCATAGAACCGTGCGGACACCAATCCCGTCTTCAATCCTTTAAATTTCGACGCATAAATCGTTTCATTTGAGCTCGATATGATCCATTTTGACCAATAACTAAGAAGATTTACAAGCATGGCAAATGCATGAAACGATTTCCATACTGCTCTCCATTGTTGCTGCTTGTTTTTTTCGAAACGAATTTCATACAAAATGTTGCTTCCTTTGAAACCCTAGCGCTCAAGCCAGGTGTACCAAGCGCCCAGAGCCCAATGCCAAATCAATTGTCCTCCAAGCGTTTTTCTTCTTTCCTTTGTGCCCAGCCCGAACTCAACAACTAGAGCCAATTGACCCACGCACTTAACACATCAATGCCCACCATCGAATCCCATGCACTGAGTTCACATAAGAGGACAGGAATATATAAAATATGCGTTATGCTCAACGCCGAGGACTCATCAGGCAACCGAATGCCAAGCCAGGAGGGTCCCACGGATATCATATCTCCCATCGTCCATGAGATTACCCACATATCTTCCCAGCACCGAGGCTCTTACATGAAACCAAGAGCCAAGTCGAAGAGACCCCACGAAATTCTCCATCACCCCAATGGCCAACGCCAAAGACTCAGCTTCCAGGCCGATTGGAGATCCACGTACACCACCGCAACTCGAACCCCAAGCTCGAGCTCACCACAGAGATCTGGTTGCAGAGTCAGATGTGGGTCGCACACACCATTACGTCCAACCGCCAAGCTTACACATGAGCACTCCTTTTTATTTCCCAGGTAATAAAAATTTTATTAGGCCAAGCCCTATCGCTCAACACCAAGAGCATTTCAGATGACCGAAGGCCAATCCTGAAGGGGGCCCTCACGCACCAGTACACCCACGGGGGCTGCCACGCATCTCAATCACCCTGCAAGCGCCAGAGCAATCCTTTCCAAGGCTAGCCTATGCGCTCAGCTCCAAGACAACCAGCTACCAAGACGAGTCAGAACCACGCACTCCATCGAATTTCAAGCACAGAGCTCTCACAAGAGCATTACCTTCTTGGGTCTATGTACTCAACACATCACGCACACCCTTAAACCCTAGCGCTCAGCACCGCGAGCTCTCCACGTGAGAAGCAGCCCTACAATGCCAAATAAAACCTTATTTCCTCCTTAAATAGGCATACTTTTCACGGCACGTGAGACGGTTTCCGCGTTTCCCATGAGCGGTTTACTATACCGCTTTATTGGTATGCGGACGAGTAAGGAATGAACACGTGGGATGGTGGTTTCCTTTCCGCGACCACCAACCACCCTTACCATGCATGCATGTTGCCGACGCAGAATAAGGAGAGCCGTCGATCCTGCCTTGGCGTCAATCCCCATGCGAAAAAGAAAAGGTTTTTTTTTGCGTTTTATATTGTTTTAATTTTTTTTATTATTATTTTAAATTAATGTTTTTTAAATATTAATTTAATTTTATTAATTTAATGTAGTGTCTCTTAACATTCATTTAATTTAATTTAATTAATTTAATTTAATGACTTTTAATTTAATTTGATTTAATTAATTTAATTTAATGTCATTTAATTTAATTAATTCAATTTAATTTTTTTTTTAATTAATTCAATTTATTTTATTAATTATTATTTAATTTAATTTAATTTAGTTGTTGATAAGAATTAAAAAAAAAAAGAAAAAAGAAATACCATGTCAAAAAAAAGGGGTTTCGGCAAAATTTCTTATATAATTATATAATGCTAGTGTTATTTTATTTATATTTAATTAAATTTTGTATATATTTTTATTTAAATTTCGTGTATAATTATATAGCGCTAGTATTATTTTATTTAAATTTAATTAGATTCCATATAATGTTATAACCTAGGTTTGTTAAAAAATTAAAAGTTAATATTTAAAAATATAAAGCTACTCACGAACTTTCAATTTAAAAGTTCTTCATAGATTTAAAGTTTTAAGGTCAATTATAGTAAGGTTGAAGTGGTTGGTGAAGTTATATTTAAATTATCATAGATAAAATTTAAATTATAATTTATATTTAAGGGAGAAATTTAAAATATTTAAATTTAATATATATAAATATTTAAAATTTTGGAAAAGAAATAAATATATATATATATATATATAAATAAGAAAGAGTGGTTTAAGTGGTTTGGTGAAGATCCAGGGTTTAATAAATCCATGTATTTAATCAAATTGTCTTAGTATTTATTATATTTAACATCCTACATAAAATTAAATTCAAAAAATATGTAGGTGTAATTATATAATGATAAAAAAAAAGGAGAGAGTTAGTGTTCCATATACAATGTAAACTATTTCCTAGAAATTTATCTATATTTTAAAGAAAATTAAGGATTCCAAAACCTCAAGAATAAGAGAGGGTTCCAAGACCAAAGAATGGTGGATTGTTATTAAATCCTTTTACAAATTTTTTATTAAATCACTCAACTATTCCATTTGCTTATGGATGACAAGGGGAACACTTCCTATTTCTATCATAAATTTAGACGTAATAATATTTATACACTCATAATAACATGTTCTATGTTAGCCCTTCATTTTTAAGTAAGTGTTATGGAAAGTAGAAAGTAAAAAAAATCCTTGGGATGAGTAGAAAATATGTGGCAAGAAGATGAAGGAGATGTGGTACAAGTCATATGCCAATAATTGAGATGATATAATGCAATCAATGCATTGATCAAGGGTAGTGGAAAAACAAAATCATTAAATGATGTAATGTAATTCAAGTCAACAAAATCATTAAATGTTTTTTCAAAAACATAATCATAAAATATTTTGATAATTCTAATGACAAATATTTATTTTTTAAACAATCTCATAAAATAAACAATCCAAACCAAAATCATAAAATGTTTTGATAATTTAGATAAAAAAAATTTAATTAAGATAAACATCAATGATAATGTGATAATGTGAATGGTTTAAAAGTAATTAACATAAATATTAAATTCCATTAAAATATCATTAATAATTTAAAAAATACTAAAAAAATCCAAACAACAGACACTTTCATATGGAGTTACAAACTTTTACAATTCAGCCTACTCATATGGAGTTACAAACTTTTACAATTCAACCTAGTCATATGCCGTTAGTTTGGAACACAAGAATAAGTATATATTTCTTTTACAAATCAGCCTACTCATATGAAGTTACAAACTTTTACAATTCAATCGACTCATATAAAGTTAGTTTGGAGCACAACAATAAGTATATATTTCAATTGAGAAGAGGTTATGCTTAATATAGATCCATTATATTAAGAAAGCCTAATAACGGCCTATATTAAATGCAATTGTGAAATTACTATCATGTTATCATGTCAGTACCATTTGTCAAAAACCCAGATTCATGGTATTATAAAATTGAAGTTTTCACAATTTATAACATCTACATTTTTTAAATTTGATAAATAAAAAATAAATTATCTAAAAATAAAATACATTTTTATTTTTGACATTAAAAGTTTCCAACCATGTTAATGTCAAAAGAGTTGTAACCAAAACTTGCATTGAGTTGGCAGAATAATCAAATAAGTCTATAGTTCTACACCTGAGTGAACCCTTTCTTAATATATTTTTACGGAAGAACACTACACTAGTACCATTTTACTCCCATTTACAAAACCTGTAAAGGTTGGCGGTAAAGATTCATCATGCTGGAAAATTGAGTCGGATGGTAACTGCCTAAATTTGCATAGTCACGACAGCAGAGTGAGAGAGGTGTAAATGCAAATCGTAATGACAGTGGTGTAAAATGCAAATAGTAATATCAGTGTCATTATTTAGACATGAAGTAGGGAGAAATCCCCCGCAAAAGTCTCCACAAAGAGAATTATATAACCTCTTACTCTCAATTTGGGCTTCTCATCATCATTTGAGGAGGCAGATTTTCATAAGATAGTAAGCAGCTCATCCATACAAATAGGATTTTATAGGCTTTAGGTCAGCCATGGCTGTGAATTAAACTCCAGGCCAGTGACAAAAAAATATCGTGTGCTCCTATCTATGAATATGTTTGAACTCAAACGAGGGCAAGAAGCGGCAATGTCACTTGTATATGGTAGTAAGGCAGAACAAAAAATTTCAAAATTCAAAATTCAAATGGGCATGGCTGCACGAGCATGTCAGACGGTTGCATTAATACTGAGTGTTTCTCCACCAAATCGTAATGAATTGCCCAATTTGGAAAAGATTACTCAAACGAATAACATTTATGACAAAATTATCTGAAGCGACGATCGCGCAGTCGGGTAGGGTGTTAAAGGTTGTTTACCATTCATCGCATTGCCTACATACTTGGAATCCACCATCTGATGCTTGGATGCAGGGTGATACTGATGGATGCCAGGGTTATATTGATGGACATCCATCGGAGCAAATGTTTCAGTGCGATACAGGAAAACAGTTTCATGGAAAACGACGTTAATATAGACATCTGTAGATAGATTTAGGCCCATCTCCCTCTACAACATTTAATACAAGATCCTCAAAAAGATAATTGCAATCAAGTTATGGAAAATCATCCCTTCCATCATCTCGATTAACCAAGGATGATTTGTCTTTTATTTTTTTGGAACCTTGAATTACCTTTAATTCTGTAGGTTTCGATATCAGAGATTGCTACTGCAAAAAAGGTTTTTATATTTGAGATGGTGAATTTATTTAACAAAGAACCAGGTGCACTGGACTTGAGCCTTAAAGCTGTATTTCATTCAACTAGCATTTTGAAGTTAGGGTATGCTTTGCACTCTGACCTGAAGCGTCTTTCTGATTCCTATGGAGAGATGGAGTGTTTTCGCTACTATGAAGCGCCTAAATTAGACCTTCAAAAGGTTTTTCCATCTGTTCCAGGGGGGCTTTCCGACCTTGCAAAGACTGTTCTGGGAAGTGCTTTAAACAAAAGTACTAGGATGAGTGACTGGAGGGAGCGTCCCTTGAGCAATAGTCAGGTACACTAAATATAAATCCATGCTACGGTATAACAACCACTACAAAGTATAAGAACCAGTACACACCTCTAAAAACTGATAAAGTTTGAAATAAGAACATACAAACTACAAAACGTTGCTACGAAATTTATATGGGAATTTTCAGATCAAGATTTTCAAGCATACAATAGACTCGCAGATATCTCCAGTAACTGAAATATGCAACCTCTTATAACTTGAAGAAGGCACAAAAATACCCATACCCCATGGGCCTTGTACAAAATCCAGATACTAAACTAAATGGACAAGAATGATAGGAATTTGTAGGACGAGGAGTACCTGAAGTTCTAATTTATAGGAGGACGATTCAGCCACTCCAGCTGCTCGCAATAGGATTCAGGTTCTAATTTGCAGAGGACAAGAACAATGTTTTAGCAGCTCCAGCTATAGGAATTTGCAGGACGAGAATCGGGACCAGGTCTCTTGGCATTTTGCAATGGACTGCACTGCCTTGAATGCAGGTAGATGGGCGTTGAACCTTGAGGATATGGCGGGAGCGAGACTGTGTATGATGAGATCTCTAGGATATGGCTGCAGCTGGCTCATGATCAACCTGCAGGTTTTCGATGGGACTGTGTGGCACTTCGTGTGGTACTACGTCAATAATTATAATACATTATTATAATTATAAAAACTAGTTGAATGATATTGCAATATTTCTCATTTATGCAATGACATGAAATGGATGATAATGTATGGTATGTTCTTATTTCATATTCCTTTATGGCATGTTCTTATGTCATATTTCTTTATGGCATGGATGGAAAGTTAATGTATTATTATATTTTATAATACCTTATTATAATTATAAGATTTAGTTGAAAGATATTGTAATATTTTTTATTTATGCATGATAGTATAAAGTAGTGTGATATTACATATTTTTTTGGGGATAACTGGAAGTAGAAGAAAGATTAATATTTTGTCTATATTTTGTACTTTCTTATGTAATTTGAAAAGTTAAATGTATTATTATATTATATTTTATATTACGTTTATGTGATGAAATGAATTAGGTAAATTTAGGATAATGCATCACCATATTTCATATTTCGTTAATGGGATAGCAAGATGTAAAGGAAAGATTAATGCCTTGTTTATAGTTCATAATTATTTTATGGGATACTATGAAAGGCTAATGTATTATTATATTTATACTATGTTTATATGATAATATGAACTAGTTGAAAGATAAGATACTGTTATGATATTTCTTGATGTTATAAAATGAACTAGATGAAAAGTTAACACATGCCTATATTTCACAGTTCACTTAGGGGATTGTAGGTTGTAAGATTAAAGACATAGCCTTCCTTTTTGTCAAATTGTACCCTTAGGGTTTCCGTTTGCAAGTGTTACTTATTTAAGATATATTTCAACTATGATAGAGATCCTTGCCAATTCACATATGGAATAATTGTTCCAGAACAAATGCTTTGGAAAGCCAAAGAACTATAACTTAGGAGTAGACACTTATAGTATAAAAATAAAAATAAAAAGAAGAAGAAGAAAAAAAAAAAATCATTCACTAACTACGAGCATTAAATTGTCGAATAGAGATGGTATCAATAACGTAAAATTGTATTTTAAGAAAAATCTACTCGGAGAAACTTGGAACAAAGACCAACGATATTTTAAACCTTTTTCCTACATAGCCATGATGAGAAAACAAGTGGACAGATATAATCAGTGGATTTGTTGAATGACGAAAAATTGATCAATTTTAAATGATAAGACACCAAGATGCTCAGATTGACGAGACTTTGACGGATTGTCGAGGAAGAGAAACCAACTTAAAATTTGAAAACGAGATATCAATGTGATTGGTATGATGAGCTGAACTCAACGACATGCATTTTTCATTACGACAAAACCATTTATGAAAACTCATGACTACGAACTTGAAATTTAACCATGGTATCGAAATGGTCAAATGAAGGCAATGTTTCGTAAAAAGAAGTATGGAGACGATTACCATAATAAATAGAACGTAATGAAGCTAACCTTAGGTCATAATCAAACATGATAAAATGACAACTAGCCCTCGAGATGGAACTTGATGGGGTTAAGAAGACACTTTGTGCGACTTGATGAATCTGTCGAAGTGGTCCTATGACAACATAAACGAAGAGATAAGGGAAACACATGATAAGCTCATGGAGCTGAACATGATGATACTAATGACAAGAATAAGTGATATCAAAAATCTAGTTGGGACCGACAGTTATTGAATGTACTATCGAATTGATATTCTACACAATTATGATTGAGTTCCTGAGAATGTATTGGAACCATGTTGGAAAAAAAAATAATAATAATAATGATTAGAACCACTTGTGCTTATGGCCATGATTGTTGGAGAAAAATAGAAGGGAATGGAAAGAAGATGATAATAGGAAATTAAGATAAAGCTTAGTGTTGAAAGTACAAGAACAAAAATTAACTTCAGGATGAAGTTCTATTTAAGAGGGGGTGTATGTAATGCCCCTAGAATGACTGTGGACCTTAAGGGCACCTGTCAAGTGACCCGACTGAACAACTTCGATATAGTGGTCTCTTGAGCCTTGTTATGTCTTAAATGATTGAGGAAAACCTGAAGATGTGAATGACGATAATAATTGATAAATGAATTAAGGAATTAAATCATATTGTGTGGGGTGGGATAATTGATTGATTACATCTTGCTTAATGATTAGCACGGATTGATCAAGTCAAGTGTAGTGGGACATTTATAGTCCTAGCTGTGTGACTTGGGAGGACGCAGCTGAGATGCATCATAGATTTCCGCATTTATTCTGAACTTCAGGATGAAGTTCTAAATAAGTAGGGGTGTATGTAGTGCCCCTAGACTACTATAGACATTGAGGGCACCTGCTGAGTGACCTGACTGTTTGAAACATTAATAAAATAACCCTATGATTTTATTTTGAGTATATTTATGATTACGATTGATTGATATATGTGCATTTGGGTAGTTATTGTGAATGGACGATTTCATGTTGTTTAACAATTAACTTTGATATGAAAACTGTACATATGAATGGTGCTTAACGACTAGTTGTGCAATTGATTATGTGATTAGACGAATGAGTAACGATTGAGTAAACTATAGATGCTTAATGAAGCAATAGATTTATAAATCAAATTGTGATTATTGAGGACATTGCTACTAATTTACGTTTGTGAGAAATGTGTGTAGTGACAGGTGAAACGGTTCACCGACGGACACACAAAGGAATATTAAGGGTTGTAGAGTACGGGTAAATCACACACAGGGAGAGCGACGACGATGTCGACTTCTGACGGAATACCACGCTTGAGCAGATAAGCACTGATCTACTTGCTCAAGAGGAAAGTGTGAGGGCGTACGAGGTGGGCCACGACGGAGCTGGTCACGTATGAGTTGGGGGGCGCGCAGTGAGAACGGACTCACTCCTCAGCGCCATTAGTCCCTAATAGCGTGTAGACAGAGGATATAAGGTAACGGCTCCTAAAATCCCTACATTAAGTTCCTGCAAGTCAAAACGAAAGGATGATGGCAGAAGGGCCTGACGGTGCGGTACCCTGTCGAGAACGAAAAGAGTGGATGCAAGGACCCAATGACGTGGTACCTTGCCGAAGAATGGAAACTACGAATGACTGGACCCGACGGAGTGGTTCCATGTCGGGGAAATGAAATTAAGGAACGGGGAAGCCCAACGACGCGGCACTGGGGTCCTAGTGAAAATGCTTGTTAAACTTAACTGCATAAAAACATATAAGTTTGCACCTAGAGCATTACTTAGAAATGCATTTGAGTACTTTAGGCATTTGCATATATCTAAACATAAACAATCATTGGAGAATGTTATGGCAAATTATTACATCGTCGATCTACTGTGTTGGAAGGCCACATTTTCCTTTTTTAGTGATTCAGAGCTTCTTTGCAATACAACAGTTTCCTCCTTCGATTGACATATTTGCTTGAGTTTAAACTTCACATTAGCTTGATTGTGCCTATTTCTTTAAGTTGGGTATTTATATGATGCTCCTATATCTGAAGTACACGTAAAAACCACCTGATTATCCCCTCTTGCATGTCTAGTAAGTTAAGCATGTATAGGAGCTTTGATATAATTGAAAATTCCTTAAGGTGACACCAATTCTCTTAGAGTCTTAGGCCTGATACATACATCCCATGTTCCCTAGCTATATCCAAACACCTAACCCACAATTGTTCCCCTCAACCATTGATATGTGAAATGGTAATCTTAATGGTTTTTTCTAATTTCACACAAATGATTATAAGAGGGGCGTGCTTGCGATACCTAAGGTAGACTTATAAAGACCATTTCAACTCACTTGGAGGGTACTTGTCTTCATGAGAGTATTTTCATATTGTGTGAGAGTTGTGTGAGAGTTACCGTAAATGCATCATTCTCACCTTCACATTTTGGTCCTAAGACTTCATACTTCCAATCTAATTGTTGGAGGGTTCCCTACTCTATTTTCTTATTGCTGTTGGTAGAATTATTGCACATGTTATTTATTCTTGTTGATTTGTGTCATAAAATTCCTTAGTTTTGTTTGTTCTTACATAAAAGACAAATTTGGTTAAACTTAAAACAAGCAAATGTGGTTTACTATCTAACTTGTAAGTCTTGGGGTTAAGAAGGTCTCTCACCAAAAGTGTCAAACCACCTCTGACCTACAAATGGTTAAATAACTATAACATAGGCTAAGATGAGAAACAATCACACATTGATAATTTGAGAGAGACTTGAAAGAGAAGTACCTATTTATACATACACTGAACATAACTTAACCGAATATTTAGGGACACCTAAAATTGAAGTTATTGACATTTAGACACTGACCCATTATAATCCTCCCTTGACCCAACCTGACGATCATGTCTTGATACAACTAGATGTACCTTTTCCCATAGATCCCTTTAAATTTGTTTAAAATGTACAACATAATATGTCTAGAACCAAATTATGGTTAATCTAACAAGCATGGGATGTACTTCCACTACACCTAGTGTCCTTTGAGGAAACATTAATGCTTCTTATGTATATTTAGTTATCAAAATCATTTCTTCTACCCATATGCCACATGTTCCCAATGTCTCTTCATTCATAATGCCATCTATTAGCAAACACATTCCAACTCTATGTTTTCCTAGTCTTGGAATACCTTCCACAAGTAATTTTATGCCTAGTTCGAGCTTCTCCTTTGGTGTATGTAATAATCTATTGATCCCTCAACAACTCCCCAAGTTATGTGATGTGGGGCCCCACCTGAAATTTTGAGCTAAAGGCCACTGATCCAAGTGTTGTTACTCTTTAATGATGTCTATACAACTACAATTTGGACGGAGTCCTTATAAGGTATGTTTTATCATACCATGTCTAATATTTCTCCTTTACGGGTTTTTTTATTATCATGCCATACACTTGGATATAATAAACCCCCCCTGCCCTTACTGCCTATTCTTTCTATACAAGCAATTCATCCTTGAAAAGTTTGACAAAATATGAGTGAGAAAACTATCCCTGATTCCATAAGCTTAAATTCCACGTGATGAAAACCCTCAGTTTGTTTCACCCCTAAACCATCCAAAGAGTGAACCTAAAAGAAAAATAAGAAAAGACTTAGTTTTTTCGAAGAAGCATCCTTGGAAAAATAATTTTGGAAAAATAGCTTTATACACCCATGTAACATATCGGAAATGGCATATGAAAAGCGGTGAAAAACGATGAAATGTTACATGGGTTATATCATATGGTATATCATACGTTTTGTGCGTCCAATCTTATTTGCAACATCATGTGACGAGAGCTTGCACAAAGTACGAAGCAAAGTTTGTGCACCCTCTTAAGACCAGTCACATATTATGATGGTGAGCTCGCACAAATCGCCTTTGCACTAGCCAATGTGTATATGATGAGCCCGCAATACCATGGTGCAACCATCAAATGTGTATCGTCGCATGTAGAGTCGAGCTTGCACATGGGACAACGAGTTTAGTTTTGTGCACAGATCATGGTCTTGACTCTTGGCATTGCGGAGGGGCTGCACAACATACCATTTTGTGCACCCTCCAAGGACTAGTCTCCAATCATAACTGTGAGCCCGCACAAAACGATACAATGTGACTCTGTGCACTATCAAACAACTTTTGGTTGAATGGTCGATGGAGCCCGCACATTGTTATGTAACATTGGTTGAATGGTCGATGGATCCCGCACATCGTTATGTAACATTGGTTGAATGGTCGATGGAGCTCGCATGGTTGATGAGTCAATAGCTCGATGCTTGAAGTCGTTTTCTCACGCTCCTTTGGCTTCTGTCTCCATGAATACTGGTTGCTGGAACAGTGGAAACCTATTGGAACACAACCAGTATTCCAATGAATCAGATCCCTTTTTTGTTTCCACGAACACCAATGTCAAAGAATGCTTGCCTGCATGAATTTCAAACATAGTTGTAACAACAAGGGGACTAGGACTACTTAAGCGACTTGGTACAGGCTTCAAGGAAGTACAGTACTTAGCATGTACCAGTACTTGGTACATGCTAATGTTACACAAGCAAGTTTGATACAAAAGAAAACATAGAAGATATAATGTGGTACGGCAAGAGAAAATAATATAATGTCAATCATGCATGGATTAACAAAAAAAAACATGCGATACTTTGAGGGGTGTGCTCAAGTGGAATGTGCATCCAAGGAGGGTGCAAGTTAGTTATTCCAACTATGAGTCAAGTGCATGTGAGCAAAAATGTGCATGACAATGAGTGCACATGATGAGCATGGGGTAACTGTGCATGACATATGAAGTGCACTAAGGGAAGATGAAATATCAATGTGGAAGTTGAAGCGACAAAGATGTGCTCAAGTAGTCATATGGAAGTTAAAGAGTAGTTGAAGATGGATGAAGCGTAGGGGAAGCTGCACCATGAGTAAACATGAATAATAAAAAAATGGTTGTCATTTGAGAGGGGTTAGCTAGATGGTCTTGAGACATGGAAATTGAGAGAATCTACCATGGACCTCAAACATAGTGGTAAGGAAAATGTTGTAAATGTGTATATATATTGTTATGTTTGAGTAATGAAAATGAGTAGAGAAATTCCCTTATTATAATTTGGTTTTGTATGCCCTCTAAAATTGTTTCAACTTTTATGTTTGTAGTGCTTTTCTATTTTCAACTTATGTCTTTCGAAGCATTGTACTTAGTCTGCATAAATATGATTTCATAGAATTATGCCCATCAACTCTTTAGTTTGCTGTAATAATAACCAACTTCACAGATTTAGTTCATTTAATATATTGTTAGCACTCTAAAGTCTGAGCTAGTTCAATTAAAAAATTTGTAACTCAATCTTATTTTGATCCTATATTTGAAGAAGAAATAAATATATAAAAAATAAAATAATCTTATATCAAAATAACCTATTTTGACCACAAATTTATTAAGAATCTAATGTATGTCATATACCAAGTCCATGCATATAATGCATAATATATATATCCTGTCCCTTCAATGTTCAGACACGGTGTTCAAAAAATCGAATTTGAATTTCAAATCTCAAATGCCCGCACTCCACGAAAGTTACCAAAGGACGGTTCCTCACCAATTTCCTCCATTCTTCGCCATGGCAGAATATCCATCAAGGATACCTCAGAAAACTCACCGTTGGGACTCGGTAGTTCAAATCTTGTGCATTGGAGGAGCGCCTTCAGGGCTTGCAAGTTTCTTAGAAGGAAATGGGTGAAAGGATGTTGTTCTCTCCATACTAAGGCTATGATGAAGGCGGTGAGCATTTTGCAATAGTTCATAAGATTTTTGGGGCGAGAATTGTCTGGAAATATTTGCTATATATTCTCATAATCTAGCGCTGCCAAATAGTTGTCACACATCCTACAAGGCACATGATCAACTACGAGATCCAGTCTATGCCTGCTTAGGGCACATTTCCTCCTTGCACCAACTGGTATATAAACTAAATAGCCTCAGCGTATGCATTATTTGTTGTTATTTCCATAAATTGCTTCTGTTGGTATCTCCAGCTCTCAAGATATGTGTAATGAATTTTTTACAGGAGTTGTCAAGACGAAATAACCTTCACGAGCGTGGGTGGCCAGCAGCATTTCATTCGGTGTTTCATCCATCTCCATGAATCATCCTGACAGCACCACATTAGTTCCAGGTACATCTCTCTGCCATGTCATCCTATCTCCTAGTGCTACAAGGCATTCTTGTCTCATCAAATTCTCTGGCATTTTCTTAACAAAATTTCAGTCCCTAAACCAAATACTATCCAATTTCTGGTCTAGTCAGGTTTAGTGCGTGGAATGTTCATAGAAACAACTACAACATCTCATGGGAAATACCTGCGCACTTTGCCATCCTGCTTTCCCTTATATATTAACTCTAGCTAGCACATGAATTCATTCAAATTTTATTATTCATTGTAATTCTTTGTGTATGATCATGTTAATGCTCTCGGATATGGTTACAATCAAGAATTGTTATCTGTGTTCAATCCTTTCGTTCGACTCCCTGTCTGTATATTCAAGAAACTAAGTATGTGAAATGCAGGAAGCGAGACCTAGACTGATCTATCAAAAGATTGTGAAATGTGTCAGGGACCTCGATTTAAAGGTTGGAGGGTTAAGTCGATTATTTTATATATTTGAAGTGATTGTGTGTTAAGTACCAAGTGAATTGTGGTATTAAGGCCTGTGTAATACGTTTGTGGAGTGCATGCGATGTGCAGATGGTCATGTTCTGCAAATAACTGTTAAATTTCGTGAACTTACTGTTAAGTGAAAGACAAGAACCCTCAATAACTTTTTGGAATGTTTCCCTACTTGTCAACTCGACGTTTTCATGTTCTTCCTTGTGAGATCCGCCCATTATTTTTGGGTTGTGATGCAGCAGTTGAGTGATGTGTTTTGGGCAGAAAACAATCAGTCTATTATGGTGATGGTGCGATATTGTTGGGAATTAATAACCCCTTGGTTCTCGATCGTAGATCTTGTGGTAGAATCTTCATAATATTTGAAGGTTGACCCTAGCGGAGAAAAACAGTTTGGTTAACTCCCTTGAGCGATCGCTCATTTATGTGACAACTCTTTTCTGCTCGACGCATGCCTCTCACATTTTCTTGTTGAATATTAGAGTCCATTTGTACTTTAAGGGTTTAGTTGTCACCCTTGTCTCCTATGCCAAACTCCTGTTGAATATCCAAGCTGAACTGCTAATGAAATTCAATAATCCATATGGCTTGGAATGAAAATTTATGTTAATTACATACAAATTGTATTTATTAAAATGTTATGATAACACTGTATTTTGTCTTGCTCTTGATAAAAGAATATGAGTTTTGATTCTCACGAGGGTTGCATGGTTTATTATGGATACATATGGAAGTAGAGAATTTTGTATATGTTTAAAATGGAAGGTTGTGGAGTTTTTATATATATATGATTACCGATAATCTATTTATAGTTTATGTTTATTTACTTTTGATCAATGAAAATTACATATGGTTTTGGGTATATTTTTCTCATAAATCTAGATATGCAGATATATAGTGTGAGCATTGGTTTTTCATAGATATGTATACTTTGGGATTGTTGAAAAAGAAACAAATGTTAGAACTTATCGTAATTACTCATATATTTGTAGAGGTGTTTATGACATTGTTTATAGTTACAACAAATTGTTATGATAATTTCACAATGAATTATTGTGGGCAGTTGTCCATTATAAAATGATAATACTAACGAAATAAGCAATAGGATATGTTGCCTATGTCAAAATGAAGACATTATCTTGCGACAAATCAAAGGACTTTTAAATAGGTGAAAAGTCACATTTGGTTTTCAGCCACAGAATTTACTTACAAGAGATAGGAGTTTCCAGTGAGTCTCATATATATCATTTTTATATAATTGGCTTAGGTTATGAGTGTATGAGTATGATCCTTGAAAAGGGAAAGAAGTATAACTCTCAAATTTTAAATCGTGGTAGGGAAAGATGTATGTTGTTGAAATGAGAGAAATTATAGAAATATTCAATATAGTGAAAAGAAAAGGAAATAAAAGTTTTAAAATTTCTGCATTCCTTTTTTTTGGGTTGTTACATTTCCAATGCTAGCACATGTCCAATTTTTACATATTTGTTTAAAGCTAGAAACATGTTCAAGCATCTTTAAACACAAATATATGCTATTTACTAGGAAAAAAACAGTACTAGGAAACATACATGTAGGAAATTTGAGTCACTTGGTTGGGCTCCCTAGTGAACCTATGTTGGTATCTAGCAATTAGTACCACATTACATAAAATATGCTTAGAAATTTAATCTTCCATGTACCTTTGGGTATATAGGAAGTCCCTTATTTTCGCCTATACCCATGCTTCCATAAACTCTTCGATTATCTTACATTGCTATAGTACGTGCTAAGAATATCACTTTGCAGGGAGATCACTCTTAGAAATCATATAATATGACTAAGGATATGGTCTATGTCATTAGTTAGTATTTTGAAAGATTATAGATGAATAAACTACCTAAACACTTGAATATTATGTTGGCAAGAAGGTTGAAGAAACCCTAAATTTTGAATATATGTCAAATTAAAAGTTCAATTTATAATCGAAGAAGGATAGAATGATGGATAACATCAACCATTTAGTACAAAAGGAGAAGGATGAGAAGGTATAAGAAGGTCACCATAAAATAATTGTTGAATTTGAACATCATCTTCAGAATATGAAGGAAAAACATGATCTTATTATCTCAAAAGTAGAAGCAATTGAAGGTCAATAATTATAATAGTTGGAGCATGTCATTGTACCAAAAAGAAGAGGGGGTGATAAGGGCATCAAAATTTACGAAGCACCATTAATGGTGGAACCATATTGATACCTCTTTACAATGAAATATCGGAAAAAATACAATAAGTGTCAACATTACAAAGGATGAAGATGAAATAATCAATGGTTCATATAATGAGGCAAAAAGGGACCATTATTTAATGTGATGTTATCAAAGAACAAAAACTATAACAAATTGGAGAAGCTATAATAATGCACATGCAATCAAAGGAAAGGAAGCCATGAAGAATTGACAAAAAAAAATTAAATATAGATGGATGGATAATCAATAGTAGTAGCAAGAGAGAACAAATATAAATAAACATTACTATTATTAGGTTTCATCACATATAAAAGCCTTAGCTACAAACATTTGATGACGAATCCTTTTTATGGGGTGATATGTTATAACTCCATGGGATGTATATATGGGGTTGAATATATAGGTAAAGTGGTTACATGAATATTTAATAGGGATAACCCTAATAGGGGACCCACAAGTACAATTGGGGATATTATATGGAGAGATAGGGAATATTATATAGAGAGATGTAGTTACAATCATTATAATTAAGGATTCTCTTAATGAATATAATGATTTTTCTCTCTCAGGATTTCACAGTGTGCTAGTTTATTCTCCATTATTTTTGGATTCATTGTGTTAAGGAGGGGTTTATCGACGTTTCGGACCTATGATATGTAGTCCATCTTCATGATAGGTAAGAATATGGATTGCGTATCGTAGGTATGAAACATCGATAAACCCCTCCTTAACACAATGAATCCAGAAATAATGGAGAATAAATATAAGGATTTATTATTTAATTCATCTCTATTATAACTTTAGGATTTATGTTTCACTCTCATATTTGGTGTACATTGGTTTATACACTATTTTATTAAGCTATTTTATTTACAAAATCCATAACATGCTTCTTGAAAAACCTCCCACAAAATGCATTGTTCTCCCATGGTCTAGTACTTATATGTATATGTTGATATAAACCTTCCTTCCCATTGTTGGTCTTACTAGTGCAATGGCGTATGCATCCTCTAATGAACCAATCTACATCTTCCTGAATTTGGCACAAGACACATATCTACAAGTTATTATTTGTTTTCTCAAAACCAAAATGGCCTCCAACATCAGAGTTATGGGCCTCTGTTATTAGTATTTTTCTCTCACCTATATAGGTGTATAACACTTATATATCTTGTTGAGAAATGCATCTTGGAGATGATACTAAATCTTGTTGTCACTTTAATTGATTCTTCATGACTTTGGCCTTGTATCCATGAAATATCTTCATGAAATTGTAATCTTATGTTCTTTCCTCTTTGTATGAATCATGAGTGAAAGGATCCATGTGCACCAAATTAGCTAAAGATATGATCTTCAATGCACATAGAATCAATAGGATGTCTTCCTATGTGTTATATTTCCATTTTTATAAATGATTATGAGATAAAGTTTTGCAAACATCCCATCCATTTCTAGTGTCTTAATTGTTGAAGGTCAATATGAACCTACAAATATTACAAAGTCTAGTGATTAGTGTTATTGATGGCCTTTTTCAGTTTATATGGTTCTTCCACTTCATAAGATCATTCATTAGAGGATATAGCACATTGCTTACTTGTCTACATTAAGATAATTTCCATAATGTATACACTTCCATCTATCCTCACTTGAAAGTGATTCTTAATATTATGAAATATGAGAATTGGTGCTTATCTTGCATTTTAGGTTTTCAAATTTCTTTTAATAATTTCCTTTCCCCATAAAACCCTCTCCACTTTATTTTAGGGCATTCCAAAACTATCCTAAATTCAATGAAATTGGTAGGAAATATCCATTTAATGAAAGATTGTAAAGAAAATCACATTTCTTAAGTTGAAGGTTTTGATGTATATAATTTTATATATCCAATTGATTTGATGCTTAACTTGACTGTAATTTTAAAATTAACTTAATATTAATTTATCTCTCTTTTCAATTATTTAATGGTCAAAATATATTTAGAAGGGGATTAGTAAAATCACTGATATCTATTGAGATATGATTTTAAATCTATGAGGCATTAACCATAAAGATATGGTTTAACACATTATAAGTTGCAAAAAGATGGCATTTAGAGTAGAATATTTTTATTTCCTCTCATGGAAACCCCATATAAAACCTATGCGACATTAACCGTTTAAAATATATGGGACATTAGCCATTTAAAATCTATGGTTCACTGACCATTAGATCCCTCCAGACGTTACATTATGGATCAATCGACCTAGATGGAAAAGTTTAGTGTCGGGTCATAATAGTTTAGTCCTACCTATTAAGTTTATAGAGAGATTTAGGATTGATCGCCAATTGGGTGTGTAACTTGTAGTTGTTTGCCTTGCATTGGAAATGCTATGCAACTATAAAACAAAAGTAGAACAGAACATGGAGTAGAATAGAACCTGCTCGAGCAGCAGATGCAGGGGTCTCGCTGTAGAAGGGTGAGATGTCTGGTTGAGAAGCAAATGCAAGGGATGGGCTTCCACAACGGAAGAATGAACAGGGAGAGGCAAGATGCCAATTTTAATTCACCAACCCACTACCTTGAACAAGTAATGAGGTTTGAAGTCCTGATAACATTTACGACAATGTGAAAAGTGCATACCGAGGAAACTAACATGTCATACTTAGTTGGAGATTGGAATGCTTGGAGTTTGAAATGCAAAAAATAGGTACAAAAGTTGAGAGTGGTGTAATGATCAAAGCATAATTATTGGACAAAAATTAATTAGACTAAGGCAAAGCAATGTAATGATCAAATCATAATTATTGGATAAAAATTAATTAACCTAAAGTAGATTAATGATTGCTGCTGTCTTCTATTAGGAGAACTAATCACTGCGCTGCATAGCATTAAATGCGGCAGCTCAGTGCTTGAGTCGGTTGGATCTGGAGAATCTCAAAATCCAAGGGACCCTAACAACTGAGCTGCTGCATTTAATACTCTGCAGCTGAATGGTTAGCTTTTAGGCTTCGCACATGAGCATGGAAAGCACGAGGCCCCTCAAATGACAATTATGACCCTCCATGGTAATTATGATTAAGGCTGATAGAAAATAAGGATAAAGGTTGATAACTTCCCTGCAAAGACTGACAATTATTTTTGTATCCAATAAAATTATTCTAAATGTTTAAAATTTAAATTTTTACTGCGCTGGAATTTAGAATGCCTCCGCTTTGCAATGTTTCATGTGAGCAGGACAGGGGTTTTGGCCTCTGCAATGTCAGCGAAGCTGAGCTACAGGGCCGCCCCTCTTTTCTCCATGTGCGGATTCTAAGAGTTTTAAGTTGTTATATACTAAGAGCGAACAGAGCTGACACTAACGAAAGACGACAAATTATTTCTACACAGAATTCACACGATACAACGCTCTTGGAAAAATATATTCTAAGTGGACAAAGCTCCCATAAATCGTGGACAAATTATTTCGACACAGATTTCACAATATAAGTAGTCTCAACTTAACCTTCTCCCGCATCAAGTAGAAGTCTATGGTTCCATAACAGAAGAGCCAGGTTAGCCTCTTTTACCAATCAAGTCTGATGGATGGATTTGAAGTTTGAATATTGATTGATTTTTATGTATATATGATATGACAAAGATGAAGCGGACAGAAGTGGAATTTTAATATCTGAAGAGATGCCACGAAACCCTTACAGAAGAGAACAAGTGACTGCAGAAAGATATTAAATAGCTGAGGGCTTTGAAAGTGGCGCATCCAAGCTTTTTACATGCACTTGCCTGCAACCACTCTATTAATATGTGTATTTTTGAATGGTAGTCAACATTCAAAGTTTGAATTTGCATTTCCCGCAAACCTTCAAAATTTGAATTTTCATTTCCCCCCAAACATTCAAAATTCGAGTTCGAATTTTCAACTTCCTTGCTTCAGAACATTCAAAATTCGAGGTGAATGTTCTGAATTGTTATCACCAAGTAACTTCAACTCCATGAGGTTTCGAATTTTCAATTTCCCCGCTTTAGAACATTCAAAATTCGAGGTGAATGTTCTGAATCGTTATCACCAACTAACTTCAGCTCCATGAGGTTTTGGAGGTGAAAGATCCATTTCGGGACTTCGCAGCCACCTAGATGAATAATTTCAAGGCGTTTCATGACACTAATGTCTTTGGGAAGACTGAGAAGGTTGCAGGGATCAATATATTTGAAGGAGAGGTCTCGCATCTCTGTCATAGCCCCAAAAGTCCCATCCTTGAGGTGAACAACACCTTTCAATGACTGTAGACATATGAGTTTCGATATTCCAGCAGGCAGCGACTTCAAATTTTTGTAGC
Source organism: Larix kaempferi (assembly GCA_027924585.1). NCBI lineage: Eukaryota > Viridiplantae > Streptophyta > Pinopsida > Pinales > Pinaceae > Larix > Larix kaempferi. Next base: position 1,769,656 of record BSBM01000765.1, on the reverse strand, counting down.
CCTTCACATTCAGATATACCATAGACTTATGTTCACCTATGCCCGAATGCAGCTCTAACATCAAGAAACAGGAGGCTTCATACATGAGCCAATGATTTAGGTAACTTCTCTATCTCTGTCTGGGATAAATTCAAGAATCTCAAATGTTTCAAATTCCCTACACTTTCCGGCAATGAAACTCAATGTTCCTATTGCAAGAGGGTAACATGTAGAGATGAGTATCTAAGTGTGGAGGTACAACAACATTATTATTTGTTGAGCTATCTCAGTTCTTTTAGTGCCATGGAGAAACTGAGTGGGAAAAGCAAGTGTTGGTGTGACAACTGCTGCCATTTGCAAGATGCCAAGAAGAAGTTGAAGGTCAAATCTGCACCTCAAGTTCTCACTTGCCAACTAAAAGGTTTCAAATACACAGTACATGAAGGTGAAATGGAGGGATTCAAGAAGTTGTTCTATCATGTTGCATTCCCCATGGAGTACATACTGCTAATTAACAATTGTGGAGATGGAGAAGCAGATGATTTTTTCTATTCTTCATTTGATGTTGTGGTGCATGTGGGATGCATGGTTAATGATGGGAATTACATTTCTATAGTGAAGAGAGGTGACCAATGGCTCATGTTTTATGATGAGAAGGTGGAAAACATCACGGCCACTGCTTCAAAGCAGCTTGTAGAGGATCCATGTGGTCGAGAAAGAGTGAAGGTAGAAGCCAAACTTCCAGCCACACCCCCAGAAATATCCTGTGATTTAGGACCTAAAACATAACAGTTTGCTCTAGTAAAATATTATATGGACATGTTGAAGTAGAGTGTTATGAGAATCTATATTTGAATTCAACGTGGACTCAAGCAATGGATGGTACTCTAGGCATTGCAAGGTATTTTCCTCATTACAATGTAAAAATGAATAATTATGGAAAACAAGGTTTAGTAATGACCACAACCGAAGCGACACAACTTTTCACTCCCTGCAAACTCTCAGTGGAGGATTTATCAAATCAACAACAACAATCAGCGCCTTTGGGATCAGTCTGGAATCGTGCAGGAACTTGGGATGAAATAAATTTAAGCACCTGGGCCAACAGTAGGATAAAGGAATTTCTCATTGATTTAGGTTCTTTAGAATTCGATATTTGTAAAGATAATATTTTGAAGGTCTCAAGCGGCGTAGGTGAAGTATTGATGGTGACAGTGTGCAACAAGAAGCGAATTTGTGACTCTTACTCGATGGACTTGAAGTTTCAATGGGATTGGTTAATTGAAGAAAAAATGAAGCAAATTTTGGGCACTTTAAATATTCCATAGGCTTCTTCTGGTGATTTGAAAGATATGTAGTTGAACGTGGCTTTGAATACAGACCAATGAATCCCATACTCGAAAAGAAGTACACTTATTCAATATCTTATGTTCTTCTTGTCTCCCATTCACAATCTTGAATCTTTGGATTTTTTTCAATCTTCAAGCCAAGAGACAATTAGTATGGCTGATAAATATTTAGTGCAGTTAGGTGTAATGATTTGTGGCCAGGAAGTTCTGAAATTAACTGAATTATGTTTGAAACTTGTGAAGTTGGTTATCCAACCTTGATTAGGAACGATTACTTTGGACAATTTTTATCAGGGTTTATGTAAGGAGGGCCTTGTACTTGGAGCTTTGATGGAAATTGCAAGAAGGATATTTTTTAAGGTTGGTACAGAGGTAGAAAAATCAGATTCTGATTGTTTAAAACTTTGTTTCTTCCATCTCGATGGAGACCTTTTTACTCTTCTCTCAGTTTACAAGAAGTGGGAGGATAAACGAAAATTCAGAAGGAAGAAATGGTGCTGGGAAAAAAACATTAATGCCAAATCCATGGTAAGATGTAAAGATGATATCATAAAAAATTCAAGTTGTCTCTTGAAGAGGTTCCGTGGAAAGAATAATTACAATTTGCATTCCCTTGTTGCTACAATTCAACAAACTTGCAACATCTACCGGCTTGGTATAGAGGTAGACCATCATAAAAGAGAAATCCAATTTTTTTAGATATAGAGAAAATACACCAGGAATTTGAGAGGATGGAAGATGTATTGAACTATGAAATGCAGATGGGTGCTAAAATAATCACTGACACAAAGCACATTGAACTATACATTGTGTTTGGACATAATTCTCATGTAATAAGAGAAAAGATTGGCATTCTATGTGTTGACACTAAGGTTTGAGATTGACTAAATCCAAAAAGTTTGCTAAAATGTCCAAAAAAGGAAGAAATTATCACAAAGGAGGTTGAAGAAAAGGTTGACAATTCAAAAACAAGAGGAAAAAACCCACTTATGCAAAGTCCGAAAGCAAATTTGTGAAAAAATTAAACCCCGATCAAGTTTCAGTGGCGGAGATGTCAAAAATCCCGATCAACGGCCGATATTGCTTCCCGCATCGCCAAAGTGATCAGCGGAAAATAGATGTGGGCGGTAGCGGACTCAATACCACTGGGACACATGTCCAAACCTCATCCTTCCGCATAAGTAATATAGCGGTAAAGGAAACCACCATAGCGCCGGGCGGAACCACCAAATATGGAAGCACGGTGGGGTCAGTACACGTGGCAGGGTGGGACCTGATACGTGGCAGATAGAGCAAGCATGGCGGGGTCATAGCACATGGTGTTATACTTTGTAGTAATCGGAGGGCCGATATAAACGTTAATCAAATCAACGGCCATTGTTTCATCAGCATCTAGGAAGGTGCACACTGGATATGAGGAAGAGCAGTCGCGGAGAATAAACCACTCGAACAGGTGTCAGCAGGTGGATGATCCGCGCAGAGAATAAATCGGAAAAGAAAACATCTTTTTGATCATGGATACCACCAGATGGAATAAAGGGAGGCGAGATCTGACAGTCCAAAACAAAGTCGCGAGATCAATGGTCAGATATGAACCGCATTCATAAAGGTGCAGGGAAGTTAATTCAAAAGTCTTATATAAAACAAAAGGGGCTCCACATAATGGTATTCTGCATGTGTCACTATCCCGAAGAGCTCTGAAGACTGGTGGAGGTCTGCGATTGCGACAGAAGGCGAAAGGCGGGTACATACAGGTAGGGTCGGGTGACCTGTCCTACTTTTTTAAACAAAATTTTGTTTAAAGAAATGTTTAAATGGAGACTGTGCACGATATAGACGTTTTTAAATCAAAAGAAGCCCTAGAGGATAGAGACGAAGACGTCTATGATACCCTAATTAGGTTTCCAATATCTGATATAAAAATTAGGTTGTCTGAATTGTTAAAGGAAGGGACAGACCCCCACAGAGTTCACCAGTCGTCTTTGATAGCCTTTTGCCCCGACCAAATCCCTTCTTTCCCAGAATTCGTATCATGGTGTGTCGAAAATTACTCCCGGGAAGAGAAAGTCGTTCTAAACAGCCAAAAAACCCGAGTCATTTGCGAAATAAAGCCAGTAGAGTTAATTAAAGCCCTAGAAGTAGATTGTTCCCAAACCCTTGACCTTGAGGTTTTCTCTGAAGTCTCCATTATTGAAAATTATCATCATGTTTCTCAAAATGATAGGGAAATGCTTTTGTCATCGTGTCTCAAGCCAGAGACCAACATTTCGGAGGTCCCATACCTTATAGATATCAATCTTTTTAATGAAAATACCCAGTTAGTTTTGACATTATTGGTCGTAGTTCTAGGTTTGGATACGGATTTGTATGTAACCGAGTTCCAATTGAGTTTATTGTACAAAATGAGTATAGTCCAGTCAGGGATTGGTGAAAATCAAATCCCTCGACTTAATTTTGAAGCATTTTTAACAGAAAAGATTCATGACCAGATGGTCAATTTTCCCACTCTCAGACATTTCAGGTTTCAGGCCTTTTTGATGAAAATGATTATGACAGCCAGTCAAGACGAGTTGCAGTTCCCAGAAATCATTTTCATGACTTTACTAGAAAATAACATGTTCAATTACATCAATTACATGCTTTCAGAGATTTATAGAATGATTTTTGGAAACAAATCTGCCTATAGTACTGCCAAAAATGCAGGTATCCATGCAATTGAGTACAGAATACGCAACAGGAGATTGGTTTTTGTCGAAAGACAGTACAGTAATCAGATTATATGGGTTCAGACATAAACCCTATGTGTTACTAGCTTTTCTTACTTTAAGGGTTTTTGCCTTGGAATTCTCAAGACAAAAGTTGATTGTGGAAGATAACAATTTTTTGGTTCACAGACAAGCTACAGACATTAAATACCCATTCACATTTGGTCCGTTCACAATAAAGAATAAGAATGCTGTAGTGTATATAGAGAAGTTGTTGAAGGATATGAATTTTGAGTCAGATACGGCTATGGAGTATGACCCATTAAACATCATATCAAAACGAAGAACGAAGCATCGTATCAAGGCTCTGAACCATCAGATTGTTGAAGGAATGTCGGATAGAGCCAATTGGCTATAATATAAAGAAGAAATCATTCTGGATGCATCCGACAAAGAAATGGCATTGATTGACACAACAACAGGGACAGAAAGCAAAATAGATAGTGCATTGGTTGGATCTAAAAGACCCATATAGGACATAATGATCATTGAAGATGAAGAAACAGAAAGAGGAAAAAGATTGAAAATGAATGAACCACAAGAGTTAACAACAATTTCAGAAGAGGCTAAAACAGCTGAAAAAGAAATACGAGAGGTTACAGTTAAAGAGTACAACATTGAAGAAACCCCTATAGAGGGTGATGTAAATAGACCCCAGAATATCATGGATGTGTTTGATGAGCATAGTCGAAATAAACAGGAGTACGCAAAACAAACCAGTCAATTGTTTCTGAAGGTTAGAAGTATATCTAATACTGAGGTAAGCTTATTTACTAGCAGAAATATCAGGGAAAATTCCTTGAAATTTTCAGTTGTCACAAAAAATAGGATTTCAGAAATGAATATAGATTTGTCTAAAATAAATGCCCCGGATAAAATTTTATTGCATAGACAAACTGGAGAAGTCATATATTCATACTATTTGGGAGCCATATTAAGAGCAGACAAGTTGAAAAGTTCAGTGGATAAATTGAATAGTCAATTGAGACAGGAGAAGGCAGAGAATAAGTCTCGACAGCAACAGATTAAAAAATTGCAAGTAGATTTGATAAATAAAGAAGTAGATGCAGTAACCAAACTGCTCAAAGAGAAAGACGATACGATCCAGATGTTGAGACGAAAATTAAAAATTCCAGACACTGTACTCATCCAAGGAGCAGAATTGACAATATTGGAAAAAGAAAAAGAAGAATTATCTAATGAAGTCAATGATGTTACTGCTAAAATGTTAAAGCTTTCTAATGAAAAAGATCGGTGGGAAAAAGAGAAAATCATTTTAGAAGAACAGTTGGCAGAAGCGAGGAAAAGATTAGCAGGAAGTGGTCAGCAACAAGTACAAACAGACACACAGGAAGATAAAATGGGAGTAGATGATATTTTACAGGCTATGTCCCAGGTAAGCTTAAGGGAAAATGAAATCAAAGAATTGAAGGTTGAAATACAGAAGCTGACAGAAGAGAATGAAATCAAAAATAAAGAAATAAAAACCTTGCAAACAAAGAATCAGGAATTAAGTAATAATCATAAAGGATTAGCAGCTCATGTGACAGGGCAAGCTGCTATGCAAGGTTGTAAACACCTGGTGTGGGACCAAATTATAAAAGAAGTTGAGAAACTAAGACCATATCTGGATTACATAAGAGTCAAAGAAAAGGTGGTCAAAGATGCCTTCGAAAGTTGCAGAGCCGTTAGGGAAAGCTTAAATAAAAAGCCAAAAGACGTAGCCTAGAAAGCAATAACATTTTTAAACAGTCTAACTGAAGCGGACCTGATAGCCAGGAATATAACGAACAGAATTTCAGTCATCACATGGGCCAGAAGGATCTTGGGGAAATACTCGCATGTTGAGAATGTTGAAGCTAAAGCTGGAGAAATATGGGAAGAAGTAGTAAAGTTCAAAAAGCAATTTGAAAAATTAGTAAACAAAGGGTTCCCTGCTTTTTGGAATGAAAAAAATGAATTAATTCCTCCGAATGATTATAAGAGATTGTTGTTTGATATAAGGATGGATCACAAAAAGTTCCAGCAGCTGGATCATATGCTTATAGGGAAAATTTTAATGGAGAAAATATCAGAGGAGTTTGAAATTTTAAATATGCTAATCTCAACCTGTGGAAACCTTCTTCCTGTTTCTTATGCAGGTCATGTTGAAATGCGAGTCTTGGTGAAGGAAATGACCAACTATGACTTACCCGCGGCCGACCTGTGGACTTATGTGGAAAAATATGGAAGGACAAGATATTTTGTCCATTCATAGAGGCTTTCAAAACTCTTGCCAAGTGGCGAAAAGATGATATTCAAAATTTTTGCCAAGTGGTAAAAAGGATACTTTTATTTTAAATTTGTAATATTATTTGGAGACAGTTATCCAATACTCAAAGACAATTATCTTTTAAGTTAAAATATTTTCAGTTATTAGTTAAAAGAAGCAGTTATGTCAAGCTTCTTCCAAATTTTGTATAAGAACAATGAGAGTCATTGTTGAAGGGGTTGGAAAAATTTTGAGAGACGGTGTATGTTTGCAGATCTATTTTTTGATAAATAAAAGCAATACAGTGAAAATACCCATCTTTTGAGACCAGAGATTCATGTGTTGATCAGCTTTACAGTTTGTTTTTTGTTTATCTTTATATGTGCATGTTCACTTCCTTTGTTATATCTTCCATTATGTTTTTCTTCTATATTTAAATGAATGTCTGAAATCATTCGAGATTCATACTGGTTATGCCTCGTTTTATATCATTTAAATATTCACTATTTTCTCCAAAGTTGACAATGGATTCATCCTAAGTTAGATGCCTGTTGTTGATGGAATGTCATTATTTCTTTCTGTACCACCTGAAAAAATCAAATTGACTGTAATATGATTGCTATCTTGCCTCTGTGGAAATCTATTTGGTATAAATCTCTTACTGGTATATTGTATATTTGAAACTTTGACTCCATGCCCAACGTTTCTTGTTTTTCTTTTCAACCAGAAAATCCTTTTGAGAAAATTTGAGAGAACTTTTATACTTTTTAGTCCTTGTATATGTATTGTGAGAGAGCCCTCTCTGGTGGAAAAATGGCTGAGTTTTCCACCTAAAGCTTGGTTTGAAATAGGTTACCTTAGGTGTTATTCTTTTACAACCGAAATAAAATCTAAGTGCTAACACTATGTAATGGGAAGTTTTATTATGAGGTGAATGTGGAAGAAGACGCTAAGTTTTTAAAGCTTGTCATTTATAAACACTTATTCTCTCATGTTGACATGTCCAAAAGTTATTCATCTAACAAGTTAAATGATGGTCTCTATGGGATAGGCTATTATGAATTTTTAGGAAATGTGAACTTAAAGAGATTCTTATTATTTTTATATTGGAAAGCTAGCGACTACTAGCTTTCCTTGTAGCATAAGCATGTGTGCAGTCGCTAGAAGAAAAATTCTTATGCTACAAGTAAAGCTAGCAGTCACTGGCTTTCCTTGATCTTTTGTCATGTGTTTATTTCAAAACAGAGAACATGGCATAAGCTCAAGGTATAAGCTAGCAACCACCAATCACCATGGACAAGATTTTTCTATTGGAAAGCTAGCGACTGCTAGCTTTCTTTCTAGCATAAGTATGTGTTATTATCCTAGAAGGAAATGCTTATGCTAGAAGGAAAGCTAGCAGTCACTAGATTTCCTTGATCTTGTGCCATGTGCTTATTTGAAAATAGAGTACATGATACAAGTTCAAAGTATAAGCTAGCAACCACCAATCACCAAGCCCAGGGTTTTTCTATTGGAAAGCTAGCGACTGCTAGCTTTCCTTCTAACATAAGCATGTGTGTCATGCTAAAAGGAAATGCATTTGCTAGCAGGAAAGGTAGCATTCGTTAAAAATAGAGTACATGGCACAAGCTCAAGGTATAAGCTAACAACCACCAATCACCATGGACAGGGTTTTTGTATTGGAAAGCTAGCGACTGTTATCTTTCCTTCTTGCATAAGCATGTGTGTTTATGATAGAAGGAAATTCTTATGCTACAAGGAAAGCTAGTAGTCGCTAGCTTTCTTTGATCTGTTGCCATGTTCTTATTTCAAAATAGAGCACATGGCACAAGCTCAAAGTATAATCTAGCAACCACCAATCACCATGGACAAGATTTTTCTATTGGAAAGCTAGCGACTGCTAGCTTTCCTTCTAGCATAAGTATGTGTTATTATCCTAGAAGGAAATGCTTATGCTAGGAGGAAAGCTAGCAGTCGCTAGCTTTCCTTGATCTTGTGCCATGTGTTTATTTCAAAATAGAGCACATGGCGCAAGCTGAAGGTATAAGCTAGAAACCACCAATCACCACGGACAATGTTATCAATTGGAAAGCTAATGACTGCTAGCTTTCCTTCATGGCTAGAGTTTTTCTATTAGAAAGCTAGTTATTGTTATCTTTCCTTCTAGAATAAGCACATGTGCACTTATGCTAGAAGGAAATGCTTATGCTAGAAAGAAAGCTAGCAGTCGCTATGTTTACTTTATCTTGTGCCATGTGCTTCTTTCAAAATAGAGCACATGGCACAAGCTCAATGTATAAGCTAGCAACCACCAATCACCATGGCTAGGGTTTTTCTATTGGAAAGCTAGCGACTGATAACTTTCTTTCTAGCATAAGAATGTGTGGTTATGCCAGAAGGAAATGTTTATGCTAGCTTTTTTTTATCGTGTTCCGTGTTCTTCTTTCAAAATAGAGCACATGGCACAAGATCAACGTATAACCTATCAACCACCAATCACCATGCCCAGGGTTTTTTTATTGGAAAGCTAGCGATTGCTAGATTTCCAATAACATAAGCATGTGTGCTTATTCTATGTAATGGGAAGTTTTATTATGAGGTGAATGTGGAAGAAGACGCTGAGTTTTTAAAGCTTGTCATTTATAAACATTTATTCTCTCATGTTGACATGTCCAAAAGTTATTCATCTAACAAGTTAAATGATGGTCTCTATGGGATAGGCTATTATGAATCTTTAGGAAATGTGAACTTAAAGAGATTCTTATTATTTTTCTATTGGAAAGCTAGCGACTGCTAGCTTTCCTTGTAGCATAAGCATGTGTGTAGTCACTAGAAGAAAAATTCTTATGCTACAAGTAAAGCTAGCAATCGCTGGCTTTCCTTGATCTTTTGTCATGTGTTTATTTCAAAATAGAGCACATGGCACAAGCTCAAGGTATAAGCTAGCAACCACCAATCACCGTGGACAAGATTTTTCTATTGGAAAGCTAGTGACTGCTAGCTTTCTTTCTAGCATAAGTATGTGTTATTATCCTAGAAAGAAATGCTTATGCTAGAAGGAAAGCTAGCAGTCGCTAGCTTTCCTTGATCTTGTGCCATGTGCTTATTTGAAAATAGAGTACATGATACAAGTTCAAAGTATAAGCTAGCAACCACCAATCACCATGCCTAGGGTTTTTCTATTGGAAAGCTAGCAACTGCTAGCTTTCTTTCTAGCATAAGCATGTGTATCATGCTAAAAGGAAATGCATTTGGTAGAAGGAAAGGTAGCATTCGTTAAAAATAGAGTACATGGCACAAGCTCAAGGTATAAGCTAACAACCACCAATCACCATGGACAGGGTTTTTGTATTGGAAAGCTAGCGACTGTTAGCTTTCCTTCTTGCATAAGCATGTGTGTTTATGATAGAAGGAAATTCTTATGCTACAAGGAAAGCTAGCAGTCGCCAGCTTTCTTTGATCTATTGCCATGTTCTTATTTCAAAATAGAGCACATGACACAAGCTCAAAGTATAATCTAGCAACCACCAATCACCATGGACAGGATTTTTCTATTGGAAATCTAGCGACTGCTAGCTTTCCTTCTAGCATAAGTATGTGTTATTATCCTAGAAGAAAATGCTTATGCTAGGAGGAAAGCTAGCAGTCGCTAGCTTTCCTTGATCTTGTGCCATGTGTTTATTTCAAAATAGAGCACATGGTGCAAGCTGAAGGTATAAGCTAGCAACCACCAATCACCATGGACAGTGTTATCAATTGGAAAGCTAACGACTGCTAGCTTTCCTTCATGGCTAGAGTTTTTCTATTAGAAAGCTAGCAATTGTTATCTTTCCTTCTAGCATAAGCACATGTGTGCTTATGCTTATGCTAGAAAGAAAGCTAGCAGTCGCTAGCTTTCCTTTATCTTGTGCCATGTGCTTCTTTCAAAATAGAGCACATGGCACAAGCTCAAGGTATAAGCTAGCAACCACCAATCACCATGGCTAGGGTTTTTCTATTGGAAAGCCAGCGACTGATAATTTTCCTTCTAGCATAAGAATGTGTGGTTATGCCAGAAGGAAATGCTTATGATAGCTTTCCTTGATCTTGTTCCGTGTTCTTATTTTAAAATAGAGCACATGGCATAAGATCAACGTATAACCTATCAACCACCAATCACCATGCCCAGGTGTTTTTATTGGAGAGCTAGTGATTTCTAGCTTTCCAATAACAAGAAGGAAATGCTTATTCTAGAAGGAAAGATAGCAGTCGCTAGCTTTCCTTGATCCTGTGCCATGTGCTGATTTCAAAATAGAGTACATGACACAAGCTCTAGGTATAAGCTAGCAACCAACAATCACCATGCCCAAGGTTTTTCTATTGGAAAGCTAGAAACTACCACGGGGGGTTCACTCAGTGAACTTGTTACCTAGCACGATCGTTCGCAAGATATTAAATAATATCCCTAATTTCAATAAATATTGGAAAATGCCTCCTAAAATTGTATTGTTGAAGCCCCCTCCCAATATACCTTTCTAATTAAGAAAACCCCTAGTTTCACTAGATATTGTAGGTATCCATTTTTATCAACCCATTTTTAATACCCCCTTTATATAATATTATCAAGTTTTAGCAAACAAAATCCCTAACGCATCTTAGTATAAGCAAACATGATGCTAAATAACATAATAGTATAATGCTCATAATGATCCCACTAAGATTGCAGGGGCAACATTGGATATGGAAAACCCAATGAAATAGTAATGGGGAAGCAGGGAAAATTTTAAGGACCCCTTCTAAATTTATGTATATAATAAATGGGAAAATCGCCATGATACATGGGAAAGTGTGAAGGCTATTTTATCAATAATATAATATGTATATATAACTTCTTAGCAAAACATTCATGAAATTATAGAATTTTGTAAAATATGGGCGAATATTTCATGGAATTATAAAATCTTGTAAAATCATGGCGAATATTTTATATAATTATAAAACCTTGTAAATTCCTTAGCGAATAATTCACAAAATTTTAAAATCTTCTAAAGTATTGGTGAATCTTTCACTGAATTATAAAATCTTGTAAATTATTAGCAAATTGGTTGAAATTTGACAGAATAAAATTTCCTAGATGATTTTGTATTCACTTTGGATTTTCCATGTACTCTTACAATCGAACACCTTCTAAACATAATCCAAACTAATTTGTTGACTTTACTCATCACAACTACTTATGCTAGTAAGTTCATACCTCCTTAAATATATAATGTAGAGATAATTTCATAAATATTTGCAATATAAAATTGAGCACTTGGTCAAAGTGTGCAATTAATTTATCCCATGACATTTGGTGTACAATCAATTTTCACAAAATGTGTGGGACCTAATCATCCCCTTCAATTGAAATTACTACGAGAAAGAAACTAGTTTCTTGAAGCACTACTTGAAATAACAAGCTTCAATAAATGGAAATTTTGAAACACATTCTTGATGGAGATATTGGCTAAATAAATGGAAATTTTGAAACTCATTCTCGTTGGAATTGTCTCCCTTGTCTCATTGGCCTTTTTTCCTTTCTTGTGATTGTGAATGGTTTGTGTTGCTTTCTAGGGAAAAGCCTTCAACATTAGTATTATCAATTTCTAGTGAAATTGCATTTATCTCACTTTGATCAATAGGGGAACCTATCTTATCATCCATTATATGGATATTCGATCAATATTTCTTAGAATAGTTGACGGCTCTCTCATTAATAGATTACTCGAAAGAGCTTCAATCATGAAGAGAATGTAGATTCTTTGATTGAGGCTTTTTAAAGTATGATAATTCCTTTGTTTTGATGCTTTCTTTCTATGATTGTTGTTTGACATCTCACTTATAATTTTTTTAATAAATTTAAACTTTAAGAGTAAAATAGTCGGCTAGGAGGGTGCTAAGATGAAATATGAAACCATAGGAAACCCTAATGGCTAGGGTAAGGAAGGCGCTCGATGTGAGTAAGGATGACTAAATAGGCCAACCTTGGTATTAAGACTAAGTGTTTGGAGCACTTAAAAGTCATATAACAAGGAAGCCTAACTATCACTCAATCATAGGGGTCATTTCCTTAATTCTTCGACTCAATCGTCATGGAAGTTGTGAATTTTATTATGGGATATGATTGGCTTATGCTCCTTCACATGAAAACCATGTTTAACCTCCATATAAGTCTTTGTTCAATTCAATCATTCTTTGGCAGCCTTGGAATTATGAATATATAGGTGAATCGACGTGATAGTATATGTGGGATTAACCAAGCCATTCCATACAACCTAGGCCTTCCATACAAATCTAACATCGTGCAGCAACAAATATGGATCTTGACCCAAAAATTCATATATCACGGATCTGACAACAACAACACAGTTCCACATTCCTTTGTATTCAAAAAAATAAGATAACATGAGAAAGAATAGCAAAAACACCAACATCTCACAACGTCTATTTGGAAAAATCTCTCTTCTTTTCTTTTGTACTATATGGGATGGAACATGCTACTTCACTTCTCTACAAACAAACAAAAATGCCTAGAGTATTTTCTACCTTCAAAAATTAACCTAATGGTTGTTTTTGCGTGAATTTCTACAAACAAAAATAATGCATGGCTTTTATTTCTTCCTTCAAGATATAGACTAATGGTTTCTTTTGCTTGACTTTCACAATTAAATCAAGTTTCAACCTTCATTCTAACTACGAAAGTTTCAATTATTTGTCATTGATTATATTTTTTTATTTACATGGAAACTTCATTATGAGATTAAGGAGACGTTCTAATCATGTGACTGTACTGGTTTTGGTTTTATGACCATATCATATTTATAGTCATGTGATATCATTGTTATAACAGGTCTGTCTTAGTCCAGAATCTGTTATGGGTTAACAGATATAAAAAATTTTAGGGACCAATTTTAATGTTTCTATGGTTATAAGTAATCTCTATGTTGATAAATATTTGAGGTTTTCATCTCATAAATTTCATCCATCCGGATATCTTTGCCTCTGTTGAGAGAAAACATAATCTAAGTTCACAGAAAATTGTTTTTACTTAATTTAGAATTAAAATTTCATGTAATCGGTTTTCAATGTTGCACTCAGAGTAGAGATCTTCTTTACAACCTAGGTGGAGGAAATGTTCTAGTCTATCTTTCTGGATTAATATATGCATAGGTTGTGAAGATTGAGATATGTATCTCACCTCTTAAACCTCTAGTTGAAAATTAAACTTTAAAAAAATACTAATATCAATATTCAATGCATCCAATCCACTTTTTCGATTCAATCCGTTGTTACAAAGTATGAAGAATAAAGAGGCCACAATATATTTCACTTCTCTCTTTGGAAAATGGTGCCCCAAGTATGTTCATCCTTCAAAACTCTTTTGATATTGGTCTACCCGAATGCTTGTGTTTCCCTATAAATTTTCATAATTAGAAATCTTAGAGTGGGGTTTCAACCACCTTCAAAACTCTTTCGAGATTAACCTATCTGAATGGTTGTGTTTTTCTGTTAATTTGCATAGCTAGAATATTAGAATGAGGTTTCGACCAACATTGTAATTAATACATCCCTCTTAGTGTTTGGTGTTTAATACATACAAGGCTAACAAGGATCTATGTGGGGGTATATTTTAATAAGATCACATCCCTAATATTTTGCATGACTTGTAAACACGTTACCAAACTCAAAGAAGGAGTTGCAATAAATCTTCTGATAGTAGACAAATACTCAACTTGGCATTTCATGTGATCCTGGGTTGAGGCATACAAAGGTTACAAGAACTCTTTACATGACAAAGCTATGTCTATAAATACCAAAATCAAGATGAATATCAATCCTTCAACACATGACTTCTATGCAAATGGTACCAAAACCTAGAAACCTCCTATAAGGGATAAGATTTTCCATTTTAGCAAGGATATGATGGAGGATATAAAGACTAAGTCTAATAAGAATAGACAACATAAGCCATTCTCTTGCTTCGAGTCTCTTGGATCCCATACACACAACACAAATATGAGAGAATTATGTTCATCTCATGTTATTTCTAATAAAAATAAGAAATGCTATTAAGGAACCAAATAATCTATTCAACTCTTGTTATTCACATAAATATAAGAGATGCTCTTAGGGAACCGAAGAACCTTGATAATATTCAAATTTTAAATAATTGAAGATATGCACATGTACACGAGGTAGTGGGAAGAGATGTGTATATATGACTATATATATTTAATTTTCCGGATTTTTAAAAAATGGGTGCCTCTGTCTGAAGCAAAGGAAGTGTTGAGAATTTTTAAAAGGAATGCCTATATTATGGCCAAATATTAGCTAAGGACAACCTAATAATAGGCATTGTATCTAAAATAAATGTAAAACAACCTCAATAAGTGACAACCTAATAGATCCTGGCATTGGCATGAGAAAAAAAGACATTAACCTTCAGCAAAGGTACACAGAAAACCAATGAGGTATCTGGAAGCTTCTTCCTATCATAGCCACAAAATTCAAAATTAAATGTTTGAACTAAAGTGTGGTCATTCCTATTTTAACCATTTTGTACAAAACATAATGGTAAGATTGTAGAATAAAAACTCAATTTGATCCCTTGAAGAAATTTGTGGGATCTGATTTAAAATCATGGCAATTAAAAATGATAACCCTAGAAAGACTTCATCCTTTCTTAATGGATTTCTATGAACACGTCCTTCAAATTGGCATTTTGTTGTGAGCCGCAGCATGATCTTGTTAATTAATACCACCTTTCAAAATAAAAAAAAATTCCAAAACAGAAACATGGCATCGAGAGAGAGAATTGGGAGTGAAAAAAAGCTACAGAAGAGTGCACTGCATTGCATGGGGGAGCCATGGACTCTTATAATTTATTATGACTATTCGGGCATGAATTTGCGAAAAGTGAAGGAAATTCATTTTTATACATTCTTAAAAGGTTGGACTAATTTTCATGTCAAATTTAAATTATTAACATAGATATCAAGCTTGAGAACATTATCTTGTTGAGTCGTTGAGTACCATTCACCCTACCAAAGATATGAGGAAATATGGTATTTTTTAGGGCACCAAATTAAAATCATTATTCCCACCTTGAACACGCGGATTTCACACACTATCCAATATAACATGGTTAAATGAAAATTAATCTTTTTGTTCTTGGAAATTGATCATTCTGTATAATTAAGCCATCCCTATAATCGTTGTTGCCATATTTTCTACAATGACTCTGTGGGTAACCATTTTCATTTCCTTAACAATAGATTATATCAAAGAACATTGAACTTACTTATATGAAAACACACCTTCTGCCTTGCTGTTCAATGTTGTATGACGTCTTGAGAAACACTCCTTCTGGTAACAACAATCAGGAATGTTGTATGACGTCTTGAGAAACACCGCTTCCTGTAACAACAAAATTGTTGTATATATGTGAACAAATATAGATTTAATGATACAAATTACACAAATATACAAATATTTCTTGGGGCTATAAAAATTGTGAATCTATGCACTACCATATTTCAAGTTCGCTGATAAATTGAAAAACTAACCACTTTCAAAATTTCACTAGTCACATGGAAGAAACAATGGAAAAAAAATTCCATCAGTTTAATAGTTTTGCACTAATTCTATGCCCCTATCCATTCATCAGCTGAGTTGTCAATGAGTCAATGATGGGGCAGGAGAATGGAATTTCTTGACTTTTATAACTTCAATCCAGATCTAAAAATAATTTGTAAATACGACCTAAAATCAAATGCAGCGGACATGGTATGAGAAAGTCTCAAATACAAACCATCTCAATAATTTCTCCGATATAAAACCTAAAACCCATCAAAATTTGCTAATAATTTATCCACTACAAAACCTAAAACCCATCAACATTTGCTAATTTTTAAGAGGCTCAGCCACTACCCAAAAACCTAAATGAGGGGTAGTTTAATAAACCCTAGTTTCCACATTATTTGGATTTTGTTTTGGTTGTCTTTATTTTTTAGTGAGATAATAACAAATTACAGTGTAAAAAGTTTACGAAACCCAAATACAAAAAAAACATAGAAAACAAACATACAGGGCCTACCTGGATATAGTAGTTGTTGGGTAGAATTACCAAAAATTAGCTGGAATAAAAAATTCGGCAATGGTTACCACAACACCCATTCTCTTCCAAGGCAACGCACCCTTCATAAGGGTTTATTTTCAAGCCCAAAATTCTGGTCGGAATCAAAACCACCTCTCCTATTCTCACGATGCCTTGTTCTCATGGAGCTGTTCTCATGGAGCGCCCTGGGATCCCTATTGCAACTATTTAGCATTGCATATATCTCCTATTGAAGTCATTCCATGCTATTTTAATGATTTTTGGAACACTACAATCAAATCCACCCACAACGCCTCTTCTCGTCCAAGGCATCAAACCCTTCAAAAAGGGTTTTTTCAAACCCAAAATGCTGGCCAGAATCAAAACCAGGACACTGATTCTCACAATTCCCCCTCTCTTCCAATGAAACCCACCCTTTAGAATGGATTTCTTCAAACCCTAAATGCTACAAGGAATAGTTGAAAACCCAAAATGTTGGTTGAGATCAAAACCATGCCACCGGATCTCACAACGCCCCCTCTCTTCCAATGAAAGCCACCCTTAAAAATGGTTTGCTTCAAACCCACAAAGCCCCCTCTCTTCCAATGAAGGCCACCCTTAAAAATGGTTTGCTTCAAACCAAAAATATTGCACAGGATACTTCAACATAATATTTGTTTCGAACTAGGAAGCAACGCCGTCAGTAAATATGCAGGATTTCAAAGTTTTAACCATGGCTCCCTTTCACAGGACCGACAGAGCCACACGTTTATCCTGCACAAAATGGAGCCAAAAATCCACGGGCTCCGCGGGAACTCCGTGTTGTGTATGACAGCTGGGAACTTTTTAGACAAGAGACATCGGACATGCATTGAGAAAAATAATAAATAATAAATATTAAAAAATAATAAATAAAAAAGTTGGCAGCGAAGTTAAAGACAATATAAGTTTTTATCTTAAATAATCGTCTTAAAATTACCGTCTGTGTAGTAGTGGGAAAACATTAATGTTGTTTTGTGGCGAACTATAATGGATTAAAGCCGGGAGGACGGGAATGTTATGAGCGTGCAAATTGCAAAGGGGAGAAGTAATAATGATAGCCCTTCTCTAAATTCAGAATTAATGATAGCCATTCTCTAAATTTAAAATTGAAGATTTCACTCTTCATCTTTAACTTTTTTAATTTATTATATTTTTATTTAATTTTATAATAAATTATAAGACAAATAATAACTAATATTAATTATTGGAATGTATATACAGTAGCTGTTACAGCATTCTCGACTCGTGCGTCTATAGATTTATCTCATTTTTCAAATACTTCCAATTATATATGTGTATAATTCTGCTTTTCATTTTATGCAAAGAAAAATGATAAATTTTTTTACCAGTGCTTGTTAAGCAAGTTCACGTGATCTATAAATGAAATAAGCATTCAATTACTTTAAAATAATGCAACGAAATTACTTTATTTTTTAAATGTGTAACCTTTGGTTTTTTAATTTACTAATTGAATTACTTTCCAAGAAACGAGACGCTGCGGGGAATTTGCATTGTTTTTAGTTGTCCTGGTTTCTTCTGCTCGTTAATTTCCAATTATCTCTATCTACCTCTGCCTACTTTTGAAATAAAATAAATGGGATTTCATCTAGATCCAGGTTTGGATCTGCTAGATCATTACTTTCTTTACTCTTTAGCAGCATCATGGTTTCATGACCTTCTTTACTCTCTCTTTTCCCTCTGTCGAATTACTAGATTAAGTTAGTAATTATCATTCTATAATGTCGAATCGGAATTATAGCATTTTTCCCTCACATTTCAATAATTTTCCCTCAATATGTTTCTCTTTTCGGATTAGCCGAAGCCCTGACAGTAAAAGAAAACACCGCTAGCTTCGATCTGAGTGGGACTATTGTGGAGATCTTTTTCTTGAAAATGATGTCTTTACAGTCCTGTTTAGGCTAGGGTTTCTGGATTTGGAACCAACAACAAAAACACCCAGCTTACTTGTAATCATTTACCTATTGTGGGGTTTCTATTTCACCGCCTGCCTCTGATTTCTTGGTGCGATCATGCTTCGGACTTATGCTTCCTTCGTTGCACCAGAACGTATGGTGTCAATCTTGTGTTTTTAGCCAACAAACCATACATTTGAACAACATAACACAGGTCAAAATATTCTTTAAGATTTCTCAACATGATTCACAGGGTATTTTCAACTCAAAACTACGGCCCAAGCAACACTTAAAAGAATCTTCATGGAATTTAATTTGGATATATTGGTGACTATTTTCTCTGATAACGAAAATAAAACGAACACTTTTTGGGGAACTTCTCAGTGCAGTTTCAGATCTGCACAGTTTTGCATCTATATTGTCGGATAGACTCCTTATTCAACACCGCAACCTTTATTTATTATTTTTATTCTTCATTTAATCACTCCTTGGACCTCCCTTTGATTGGATAACAACAAGTATGATACCTCTCCTTGTTTGGTTAACTACTTCTTACCGGAAACTACTGTGAAATCCCCCCTTCCTTTGGTTATAAAATATTATCGTAAAAACTATCCATATCGACTTCTTATCCAGCTATGTTGCATAATACAAACGGGCCAGAAGTTGTTTAAAATATGTTATTAAATCTATTACTCCTGTATCTAGCAGGAAATCAATGGAAACATCAAAGAATACTGCAACCCTAAAACCAGAGGGTATTATTAGATTTCCTGGGTGGCATACCTGACTAATAATCGTTCAAATTTTTAGAAAGGACACTAATAGGTCATATTTTGGCTCCAAATCAACTCGCATATCTTCTTGGAAAAAATGATCTAGGACAAAATTTACAACCCTAATTCGGCAGATTACAAAACATCTCTGAGTTAAAACAAAACACACAGAACATCACACAGTCGGCCATCATCTTCTACACAGAGTTTTCAAGGCAACCGCCGAGGCTTACCGGTTGGTATAGCTATTTCCAACCTTCAACGTGCCATTGAATATTACCCTGCAAGAACAATACAAATGTGGTTAAAACGGTATCTCAAAAGGAAAGATTACAGTATCGAAATTCTAATAACCGTTAGCACTCACGTATGAACATTACAGTGAAGGAAATCAAACACATTACCTTTTTAAAATGATACCCGTAGCAGCAATGAACACCAAGACAGATGCAACTGCAACGAAATCTCTACTTCGTCGAAGAATGCTGGTATAGCTGGAGCCAACACCAACCATCCCATCAACTACTTTAAAAAAGTGAAACAGTGCCGAGAGAGGTAGCAACTTTGGCGAGGCCCCTGACCATTCATTTCAAACCATGTATTAAAAAAGACAAACCCTCAACAAGTCGGGGTATCGAACCACCCAAAGACAAACTCTAAGACTACCAAACGAGACATTCACCATTGTACAAGAATCTAGAGAGAGCTTGGCTCTATAAATTAAATAGGTTACGAGTTCAAGACTCAGGAGCTATGCCTCCACAGGCAGAACAACCAAACTACAAACCCTCAGCCTGTCGGCCACGCAGAGCTACCACTACCCAGTAACAAAAATCACAATAAACTCATCGATCGCAGCAAATGTAGGGTTTAACCACATGCATTGAAACCCTTGCCAGATCAACGGTGGAGATCACCGATGGGATTTACGAAATCACAAACCATCTAACACATTAAATGAGCCATCACTACCACAGCCATGAAGGAACCAGCTCGACAACGTTTAAACCTTTGTCAAGTTACAACTCAGCACTCAGTTGATGCACCAAGATGCTTTCACGTGAACCAAGCTTACTAAGCCATCCACGAGGGAATCCCACTATTCTCGTTAGTTGAAAACATTCAATGCATAGGATACAATCACATCCGCCAACCTGTAAACCATATTAACATTCACATCATACAACGTGGATATAGTTATGGTAAGGTCGTATTATACACCCTTGTAACATTAAGTTAAGGGTTGGTTAGAACTTCACCGAGGTCGCATAAGTATCACCAAGGTTACATAAGTGCACACAACACATAATAGAATATCTCCAAAGTTCACATAGTATCGTAGGATCATATAGTATTATATGTTTACAAATTATCGATCAAGTTTGTATAATATCGCATTTTGCATAGCATCATATGTTTGTATAGTTCACTAGGGTGGCATATTATCACATGGGGCCACACTATTGCACATAACACACAACATATAATATGTTATGCATATAGTTTGTAATTGTTTGATAATGTCCCAAACACCATATAAATAGATAATATAAATAATCAAAGAAGATTGTTTATATATACATGCCATTGTATAGTGAAATATAAGACTTGTTAATAAATCAAATTATCATGACCATGGTAGAAGTATAGATCCTAGGCAAGTTAGCAAGATAGTTATACATAGAATTTCCACAAATTGCCACGGAGGAAGAAGGTAGATAATTACATACAATTCAACATGAATGGAAACCAAAAATAATTCTAGGTACAACACTGTGAAACGATCATTACAGATCTTCTTTGAAAAACTGTTGAATACTTGTTGCAACTTTAAACTCTTACCTGTAAACTGTCACAAGTACGAAATCACATGCTTTAACACGAATGCTAAGTAAGCCTCGGGGTGTCCATAGGACCCCTTCATCAATCAATAAAAGTATATTAGTCAAAGATAACTGATTCATAAATCATAACATCAATAATAGAAGTTGCAGTGGTATTAATAACATCAAGACATAAACATAATTCTGTTAGTCGCAATTTCTTATACGATAAACCAGCATGGTATTTATTACAGCAGGATAATCTTTTATGCTTTGTTCTATTCCGCACATATTAAATAAACATTAATTGTCACGTAGAAAAATTTTAAACTTTTGTGATTTTTTCGGGATGTTACACATTTAACTACATCTCTTAACTTAAAGATGAAAAACAATATAACATCAATTCAAACCAAGCCTAAATAAGCTATTAAATGAGGATTACTCAAGGACAATAATCCAAAGAGAATTCCATCAATATTATCATTGGTACACTATTATCAAATTTAAGCAAAACTTAGGATCATAAGTGTTGAGCCCAGAATTGGCCCTTTTTAGTCATCATTAATCATCTTTCCTGCCCCTGTCCTACACCACTTATCATGGCAATCAGACCTATTGTCCTTACCTTATTCCCCAAATTACCAAGGTATGGCTGATCATTGTTTTATTTTATTAATGCTTATGATTGTGATAATAAAAGCTATGCATCTCTCAAATTGTGCTAACATGTTGCGATTTATGAAGGTAGTTGAGACAAATGGACTGCAGGAAGATCGGGGCTGAACAAGTCATGAAGGAAGGGATGTTCGTTGCTTGTAGAGGGATCCTTGGGGGCTTGAATCATCAATCAAAGCACAGCTGTGACAGGGCAGCTGTAACAGAATTCGCTATCTTAAGTATGTTGCTGCTCGAGTCTAGCTGTGAGCTGGAAGGACCGCCACTCTTGGGTCAATTAATAACTTTCTCATATTTGGATGTTTTTGTTCTGCCACGCATTGTAATAGCTAGTTATTTAGGGCGCCTGAAGATCAGAGATCTTCATGGATGCCCAATTATAGGATTAGATGTTACGATTTGTATGTATAAATATGGGGAGTTGCCTCGACCCAGGGGTTGAACAGCAGACAATTAATTTGTTGTATTAGCAGCTGAGCAAAACTATGTACTTATTCTTCTGTTAATATAAGGGGTTACTTCTGAGCTAAAGAGTTGTGTTGTTCAGCCAGCGTCTCTGTGTGAAGGCTGGGCCCGTCTTCCACAGAGATTGCTGAGTTAAAATAGGATTTTGAATTTATTATTGTGTGATGCTTTGTTCTTTCCTTTTGTACGCAGCAGCAATATTTATTTTGTGGATTTTCAGTAAAAGATTATATTTCTGTGAGATTGGTGAATGGTGTGGAGTAACAGTCGACTGAGTAAAGGTTTGCTTTATGCATTTCAATTGTTTTCATACACAGCTGTGTTCATCTTATAGCTAAGTTGTGATCCCATGAGCCCTTACAATTTATCTTTCCTGTTGTGTGTTGATTGATTTCCATTATGCAATTCAATTTCTTAGAACAGTTGATTCAATCTTTTGCAATTGGATTTCTAGATTAATGTTCAGCTTATGCTTTATGATTTCCAGATTGATTAGATTAGACAAGTGATTGTTCTAGAATACAAATGAGATTTCTTTTCTGCAATTGTTGATTAGATCTGATACTATTTCTCATTGATGCATGATAGAGAGGAATTGAAATATAGCAGTTAGAAGGCAATTGGGATTGCATAGATTTTTGGGGATGAACATGGATGATAGAAGATAAAAGTATTCACTTCTAATGGTTTGGTGTTTAAGCATATACTGTGCAATTATCCTTTGAAATAAAAAGACTTTCTCGGGTTGACAATAAATTTCATATGCTCTGTGTGTATTGGTAACAATTTATCTGCATATAGAGTGCTTGACAATAAGCAATATCAAATAAAAATGGAAGGTATTTAAGTTTTAGGTGGGTATGAATCGATCTCGTGATTTGGACGTATGAATCCATCCCATGATTTGGAGGTTATTCCTCAACACTCCCAAATAAAATAACCCCCAATATTTATATTACTATGTCAAATTAAAAACCCCCCTTGACCCCTTAATACGAGGCAATATATTTTTGAGGTTTTTAAGAGTATTCAATCCCCCAATATGAATGGACGTGATATGATATTGCCTCACTAGTGAACCCCCCGTGGAAACTACTAGCTTTCCTTCTAGCATAAGCATGTGTGCTTATGCTAGAAGGAAATGCTTATGTTAGAAGGAAAGCGAGCAGTTGCTAGCTTTCCTTGATCTTGTGCAATGTGCTTATTTCAAAATAGAGGACATGGCACAAGATTACGGTATAAGTTAGCAACCACCAATCACCATGGCTAGGGTTTTTCTATTGGAAAGCTAGCGATTGATAACTTTCCTTCTAGCATAAGCATGTGTGCTTATGCTAGAAGGAAATGCTTATGTTAGAAAGAAAGCTAGCAGTTGCTAGATTTTTTTGATCTTGTGCCATGCAAGCTTCAAATTTGAAGCCTTCAGGGCCCTTCAGAAGCCATTTTACACGTCATAGAAGGCCACTTCAAATTTTACCATGCAAAAAAAAATTAATTTCATGGTAAGCCCTTCAATAATTAAATTAACCACTACTATTTAAAATTGCAACAGAAGGGTAGCTTCAAATTTCACCCATCAACAGTTTTCAGTGGGAAATTGGGAATGCGGCTACTAGCTAGGTGACTTGGGAGTGGGACTTGGTTACTCTCCAATATCCACGTGTTTGATCATCCATGGATCATGGACTATTGGGCCTCTAATAATATCATTGACCAACTTACGTGGATGGGATTACACTGAGCAGTCCATGGCTTGAACGCTTCCAAGTTCTCGTGTTTGTAGCAAGCACTTACGTGTTTAACACATTTAAGGGCATCAACAAATTTATTAAACCTGGTTGGTGGCTCATACATGTTGTTGGCAGTGTAATTACCACGTTACCAGTTATCACATACCAATTCGTGAATGCTGACTTCGTGAGTTAATTGAGTATTCAATGTATAATATATTATGTTAATGTGCCCCAAATTTGGCATTTTAGACAAAATCCACAATCCAGAAACTTATTGTAATGTTGCAGGTTGTTGCTCTCGCCCGTGGCCCCTACCTATAGCCTTGTGTTTTCTTTGATGTATCAATTTAATCCTACTGTCTACAGCTCCCAGCCTCACACCTTGTTTTTTCTTTGTTGTATCAAGTCAATCCTGCAGCTCCCGTGTCCCACCTTGTGTTTTCTTTGTTGTATCAAGTCAATGCTCAAACTCCATGCTTCCATGGCTCTGACCATCAATATATAATATTACAGGAATACAAACAATCTTTTTCTTATACCCATACTCCATTGTGGTTGATCTACTTCCAAGTTCCACCTACCCTATCTCCTCCAGTCCTCCAGGAGAGTTTGCGGAGTGAAGCTGGCAATGCCAGCCTGCCATAAACATATTTAAAGAAATTTGTTTTCTTTGAGGAGCTCAACTTCAAGGATGACTAGATTGCTGACATCCTATGAATTTATAGGTATGTACATCATTTTATCTATTCATGATCCCATCAATTATTTAAAAAAAAAATTATTTGATTAAAATTCTGTAACTTCAAAGTTCAAACACAATATTATTATTTGAATGAAATTTTGTTACTTCAAATGGGCCTTGAAGGCTTCAAATTTGAAGCCTGGACCTGAGAGTGGGTTTGTCACAAATCTCCGTCAGAGGCTATTTAGAACGACATTTATCAATTCCCAATTGTAGCAACAACAACAATTGCTTATTTCTTCATATGTCCTGTGTATACGCATATATATGATTCCATGTGCTCCTTGCCTTTCCCTATTTTCCATTGTTGCCCGATTGAAGCTCTTGAGAATTTAGCTACCCTTTAACTTTTGTGAAATGGAGGGGACAAGGAAGACCATTATTTTCACTCTGAAAGCGATTGCTTCCCCGTTCAGCTGCCACTGGACATGGTTGCATCCCTACGGGAAATAGGTGTGCGCAATGCGCCCCCCAACTTTTCCAAAAAACCCGAGGATTTGGGGAAGTTCCCACTCTGCCAACCTCCATGCATCTAGTTAATGAGTCAGATCAAGAATCCATACTTTGTATCTAAAACTGTATTACATGAGCTATTTTCCCCAATTGCTCAGTCATCGAATTAACACCTTCCTCTAGTACACAGTTTAAGATTCTTGGTATTTATTAATATGAGGACCACCGATGCTACTACACATACAATCCGCGTTCGACTGTATGAATTGGGACAAAAATGTTTTTGTAATCTTGATTTTTAGAATGACAGTGCTACTTTACCATTTGATTTTGTTGCCCTTATCGGTTGGTCTGGAAAAAACATCAACTTAAACCATATAACAAGAAATTCAACCATCTATGCATCCCCTCTCTACTTGGTCAACCTACATTTTACTTATGCTTCACAACCCATCCTCTACTCCATCATACAATAGATTTAGGATGTATAATGAGATCTTGGGGGGGGCTATCACGGGGCTATAAAGAAGAAGCATACAAGGTCCATAATTAGCTATTGAGAACAAAAGTTGTCTACAGTCGGATAGTTCTGTAACGCCCCATATTTTGATAGTCTTTAATTAAAAACTCTAATGTGAATTAGCTTAGCAATGCATTTGCTTATTATCTGTTTTACTAAGATAGATTGATCAAGATGATTGTTATGTGGACATGTGGACTCCCTTGAGGCATGTATGGTAATTCGAAATATTGTTTTAATTTATTAATGACAATAAATATGTTATTTCATTTGAACATGCAAAATTGAATATAGAATATCCATATGTAGAATGCTAATTTAGTTGTTTGCAAAAATAACTTACATGATTATTTGTAAATTTCGTATTAGTGATATGGATTGGCACTTGAAAGAGTTGGGTATGGCTATATATATGTTTCATGTTAATGATGAACTATACCACATGTTAATTGGCTATGAGATAGGCGGATTCCTATATTGCCAAGAAGCACGAGATGTATTAAACATCATGAGTATAATGATGTTATATCAAATTTCATGCTATTTAATTGTGAATTCCAATATTTGTATGACTTGTGGGTGAGTGTGAGTTTTGACAGGAATTGTGACGTGTGGTCCCAATATGGAAATAAGTACACAGAATCAAATGTATTGCTAATAGATACATCAAAGCCTACTTCTCAATTCCTCGGATATCGATCAAACTGTATCTTAATAAAGGCTTATATAGGACATGAACACGATACTTGGCTTGTGCAAGTTCTATTCCCCTTTTTAAAGACACTTCATCGTATCAAACAGAACCACAACTACATTCGAATGTTCAATAGAACATTGAGTTATTTGTATTAAGTGAAGATATTATTTTATGGAAATTTGTTGACGATTACATTGCAATATTTCAATACAAGTTGGACACATTTTTTGGTGAATTAATTTGTATGATTTTATAACTTTTATAGATAAATGATAATTGACAATGATATATAAATACAATTATTAGTATTATTTATGATTGCTTTTAGATTGACAAGTTTTTGCATCATACAACACTTGATTTCCCCATTCAAAATATTTTCTAAATTTGTGCTCTTAAATCAACTATCTCATAAAAGCCAACAAGGCATGCAAGAAACTCTCTTTAGTTTTATTTATCTATATGTATTAATACAAGTGCATTACAACACTTGATTTCTCTATTCAAAATATTTTTTAAATTACATACTCTTAAATCAATTATTTGTAATTTAAATCATCTCACAAAAGCCAACAAGGAATGAAGTTCTCTTTAGTTTTATTGATCTATATGCATTAATACAAGTGACACACAAATTTTGAATTAAACTTCCATCTATATAAAAGCACATTTCTTACAAAAAATATTACTTCAATGATAATGAGTGCTAAGTGTACTAGAATTTTGATTAAAGCATGATGAGTCATAGATGAATGATTTTGAAAGGTATAGGCATTTGATTTCCCAATCTATAACTTATTGTAAATGTGTATTCTTAAGTTAATAGTTTATAATTGCAATAATCTCATATAGGCCAACAAGACATGAAATAAATTATTGACTGTTATTAGCCTATATTCATTAATATGAGGAGTTTATCAATGCAATATGTAATTTTTGAAATAAAACCCCATATAATTGAAGTTGCAATTGTTTTAAAACACAAATGAGTTCTTTGTATTAAGTGAAGATATTATTTTATGGAAATTTGTTGACGATTACATTGCAATATTTCAATACAAGTTGGACACATTTTTTGGTGAATTAATTTGTATGATTTTATAACTTTTATAGATAGATGATAATTGACAATGATATATAAATACAATTATTAGTATTATTTATGATTGCTTTTAGATTGACAAGTTTTTGCATCATACAACACTTGATTTCCCCATTCAAAATATTTTCTAAATTTGTGCTCTTAAATCAACTATTTGTAATTTAAATCATCTCATAAAAGCCAACAAGGCATGCAAAAAACTCTCTTTAGTTTTATTTATCTATATGTATTAATACAAGTGCATTACAACACTTGATTTCTCTATTCAAAATATTTTTTAAATTACATACTCTTAAATCAATTATTTGTAATTTAAATCATCTCACAAAAGCCAACAAGGAATGAAGTTCTCTTTCGTTTTATTGATCTATATGCATTAATACAAGTGACACACAAATTTTGAATTAAACCTCCATCTATATAAAAGCACATTTCTTACAAAAAATATTACTTCAATGATAATGAGTGCTAAGTGTACTAGAATTTAGATTAAAGCATGATGAGTCATAGATGAATGATTTTGAAAGGTATAGGCATTTGATTTCCCAATCTATAACTTATTGTAAATTTGTATTCTTAAGTTAATAGTTTATAATTGCAATAATCTCATATAAGCCAACAAGACATGAAATAAATTATTGACTTTTATTAGCCTATATTCATTAATATGAGGAGTTTATCAATGCAATATGTAATTTTTGAAATAAAACCCGATATAATTGAAGTTGCAATTGTTTTAAAACACAAATGAGTTCTTTGTATTAAGTGAAGATATTATTTTATGGAAATTTGTTGACGATTACATTGCAATATTTCAATACAAGTTGGACACATTTTTTGGTGAATTAATTTGTATGATTTTATAACTTTTATAGATAGATGATAATTGACAATGATATATAAATACAATTATTAGTATTATTTATGATTGCTTTTAGATTGACAAGTTTTTGCATCATACAACATTTGATTTCCCCATTCAAAATATTTTCTAAATTTGTGCTCTTAAATCAACTATTTGTAATTTAAATCATCTCATAAAAGCCAACAAGGCATGCAAGAAACTCTCTTTAGTTTTATTTATCTATATGTATTAATACAAGTGCATTACAACACTTGATTTCTCTATTCAAAATATTTTTTAAATTACATACTCTTAAATCAATTATTTGTAATTTAAATCATCTCAAAAAAGCCAACAAGGAATGAAGTTCTCTTTAGTTTTATTGATCTATATGCATTAATACAAGTGACACACAAATTTTGAATTAAACCTCCATCTATATAAAAGCACATTTCTTACAAAAAATATTACTTCAATGATAATGAGTGCTAAGTGTACTAGAATTTAGATTAAAGCATGATGATTCATAGATGAATGATTTTGAAAGGTATAGGCATTTGATTTCCCAATCTATAACTTATTGTAAATGTGTATTCTTAAGTTAATAGTTTATAATTGCAATAATCTCATATAAGCCAACAAGACATGAAATAAATTATTGACTGTTATTAGCCTATATTCATTAATACGAGGAGTTTATCAATGCAATATGTAATTTTTGAAATAAAACCCCATATAATTGAAGTTGCAATTGTTTTAAAACACAGAATTAATTGCTAATGAGTGCTAAGTGGTATTAAGGGTAGTACGAGATTGGTCATAAGTGAGTGACATTGAACTATAAGAAATTTGATTTCTCATTTCATTTTTTTGTAAGTTTGTATTATTAACTCAATTACGATTAATTGAAATAATCTCATAAAAGCCAACAAAGCATGAGATACGCTCTATCTTTTTTATCTTCTTGTATGCATTAAATGAATGTATAAATGTGATATGTATTTTTTGGAATAAAATACAATGTAAAAACATTCAACAAGTAGTTGAAAAATCAAATACCGATACAAGTGACTTTGAATTCATATGGGACAGGTCTCATTGTCACTTGCAAACAAAATTCAAATAATGTAGTGTGATACAATTTTATGAGAAAATGTTAAGTGATGTGTGGTCCAAATATGGAAATATGTACGAAGAATCAAATATATTGCTAATAGATACATCAAAGCTTACTTCTCAATTCCCCGGATACCGGTCAAATTGTATCTTAACAAAGGCTTATATAGGACATGAACCTGATACTTGGCTTGTCCAAATTCTATTCTCCCTTTTTAAGACACTTCATCGTATCAAAGAGAAACGCAACTACATTCGAATGTTCAATAGAACATTGAGTTCTTTATAGTAGGTGAAGATATTAATTTTTAGAAATTTGTTAACGCGTACATTGCAATATTTCAATACAAGTTGGACACATTTTTTGATGAATTAATTTGTATGTTTTTAAAACTTTTATAGATAGATGAGAATTAACAATAATATTTAAATACAATTATTAATATTATTTATGATTGCCTTTAGTTTGACATTTTTTTGCATCATATACCACTTGATTTCCCCATTCAAAATATTTTTTTAATTTGCGTTCTTAAATCAAATATTTGTAATTAAAATCATCTCATAAAAGCCAACAAGGCACGCACAAAGTTTTGTAAATGTGTATTCTTAAGTTAATAGTTTATAATTGCAATAATCTCATATAAGCCAACAAGGCATGAAATAAATTATTGACTTTTATTTGCGTATATTTATTAATAAAAGGAGTTTATCAATGCAGTATGTAATTTTTGAAATAAAGCCCCATATAATTAAAGTTGCAATTGTTTAAAAACAAAAAATTTATTGCTAATGAGTGCTAAGTGGTATTAAGGGTAGTACATGATTGGTCATAAGTGAGTGACATTGAACTATAAGAAATTTGATTTCTCAATTCATTTTTTTGTAAGTTTGTATTACTAACTCAATTATGATTAACTGAAATAATCTCTTACAGGCCAACAAAGCACGAGATATGTTCTATCTTTTATCTTCTTATATGCATTAAATGAATGTATAAATGTGGTATGTAATTTTTGGAATAAAATACAATGTAAAACCATATAATTAATTGATAATGAGTACTAAGTGGACTATTTAGACTCATTCGATATGTGCCATAAATAAATTCAAAAGAGCATGGGGTCATATATAAAGTTCAACTAAAAGATTTGAAAAATATGTTTCAACATCTATTTCTTCGACATTTAAAAATCTTATCATTTTCTTTGCCTTTTGGTGAAAGTAATTCTTGGCCATGATTTCTTAATTCGATTTCTTCACACTTTCATTGTGTATGTATAATGTTGTACCTAACAACTATCCCAATTTTGACGAATTTATAGTTATTATTTGGTTCGACATCAATACATTTCTTATAATTTATTTTATTTTAATTTAATATTGTGATTTCCTTCCAATCATGCTATATTATAATATGTTATTTAACAATAAAAATATTTAATATGATACTTTGTTCACTTCAAATATAGATAGAGATCTTCTTGTAATAAAACATGCAATTATGTGTGCAACTTAACTTCATTAATCCTACATTTTATATCTTCATGAATATTTTTTCTCATGATTCAACAAATTACAGATTTTCATATACTCCTCCTAATTTATGGCATACCGAACTAGTTATAAATGATACAACATTTCATTTTTTATGATTGTATATTAAAAACACTTGGAGTAAATAAAATTTGTGATCAATAAAATCATTCTTTCTAAGATTAGTTTTTCCAATTTTAATGGAATATTTCTTTAATGCATAATTTTTACAAATTAAATGAAATAAATAAAATGTTTACAAAAAAATTCAATGTCATAGAAGTCCTTGTAATAGAATTTTTCTAGATTTATTGAAATAGGTGTTATAATATTAATACAAACAAACAAATCCTATAAAGATAACATTTGAGGAAATAAATTAAACCATATAAGAGAAATGGTAAATACATAAGATATAAATGAACTATGGATAATGAATGTATCTGGAAAATACTTAGAAAATAATTGATAAAACATAAATAAATTGTTAAGACGATTGTGAGTTACGTATGATCATAGCTAGGGTAGGTATTACCCTTACACAAACTAAGTCCTCTATACTTTTTAACATCGGAGGCTAATTGAAGTTTTAAGCAAAGTCTTTTTGACATACATTGTTAATGCTTCGGGTAGGAGTCTCGCTCTTGCCTGTGATCTGCGACAGAATTTTAAGAGCGTCAGCTATAAATAGATAAGTAAGCCTCGGGGTGCCCGTAGAACGCCTTCATCAAAAATAAAATCAAACAGTTAGTACTTATGAATAAAATAGTACCATAGGTAATTGACGATGTTTATACATTTAAAGAAGTAAACATAATTATTCAGAAAGAAAACATAGTAGTTAAATCATCCGACAGTGTGTAGTCGCATAAATACATCCATTTAATCATTCACAAGTAATAGAGACATTACGACAAGTATAGAATGTAATCGACGTAACATGTTTATAACATTGACAACTAATGAAGAAGGTGTCGTCATAATACAAAATTAGGCTAACGTTTAAATAAGTAAATTTTCATTAATTATACTTCTGCATAATGAATATAAGCATTTAATGCTACTTAGAAAATTTTAAATTTTTGTGAAATTTGGGGATGTTACAGGAGCGCCCAACTAGGTCAGGCACAGATTTCCATCTGGCACACTGTGCTAGTGTCTCAGGTTTCCTTTGAGCAGCCTGCGCTTTCCTTCTCAGACGCAAGTTTCCCTCATACAACATGCGTCGTAGTTTGTTAAAATGGATAAAGGTGACCTTCGAGCGAATTCTCAAAGGTGGAAGAGGTGGATCTCTATCCCTAACATGTAGGTGAGTTGTCCTACGGTTCCCTAACCTCAAAGGAGGATCCCTTAGTCCTCTCCCCATGATCCTCAACCTACTCTATCCACTTTGTCTTATAAATATGAAGCTCCTCTCTATTCCAAGTGGAGGAAATTCTATAGCACTTACATGCTGGTGGAATTAACCTAGGTAATCCCTATCCATCTCTTGGGAGGCATACATTTCCTTTGGAGGCATTGGCTTGGCTTGTTGGATGAAGATTGCAGTGTTAAGGCTTGGGTTGTAATCATCACTATTCTATGTATTTCCCAATTATTTACAGTAATATAACCTATTTCCATAATTTTATTTATGTTAATGATATTTAGAGCTCACTTCCTTAACTGTTTTCTTAGATTAGTTAGTGTTTAGATGTGCTTTTATTGCTTGTTTGTCTCTATGTGCTTTGATAGGTTTTGCAGCTACGGATATAACGACCACAAAGCTTGGAGAAAAAAAAGGGAGACATATTCACGAATATGAAGGTAAGACATCTATCTACCCCAATATCTAATTGATCTAGGAAAGTAGTTTTATATTCTGTTTCCATTTGTTCTAGATCCAGTTGGACTAGGGATATCATGCTTGCATCCGCCCAAGTAGATTGTCCGAAAACACTTATCTATGTTGTCTTTATGTCTTGCATATCATTCCTTGGTTGGAAATCCATTTAATTGGTTATCATGGGACTATTGTTCCACATGTCTGGACTTGAGCTCACCACCTATGGTTCAAAACTCAAGTCCCCAGACCCTTCAAGTTCGTTGAATTGTTGGTGTGATCTAGTTGCACACTCCCTGCTTACTATAAAGCCATTCACTCTTGGAGACACTATACCTATGTTGTTTGCTGCTCCATATGACTCCTATTCTGATATTTCAGAGTCTCATGAGCTCTATTGCAGATTTGGGAAGGTGCTACATCAGTTTGGAACAAAGATACATGGTTTGATTTTCCATATGGCAACTGCTCAAGAAGCTGATTTTGTTGAGTCTTTTGATGTTCTTTGGGAAGGATTTTGCAGAGATATATTTTCCATTATTGATTATGTATTCATATTAGAGTATGTATGCAGCAAGAAGCATTCTTATGATTCTCCTCCATCATCAAATGATGAGTTTCAAGGAGCCTCCCAATGTTAAATTTTGAGCATTAATTCACAATACTCTAGGATCTTTGCTGAGAGAATAACATCTACAGTATATCAATGCATGACAATCACAATATGACAAGCATCACAAGAATCAAAAGCATAAAGACAAGAGACATAGAGTTTCCGTGGGGAAAACCCTAAGGTGAAAAACCCCATAACTTCCTCAGAGATAGAGAGAGCAATGGCTCAACCAAAGTATAACCAAATAACACTGAGATAGTCTCCTAGCAGATGATCCTCCTCTTCCTCACTAGTGCACCACTTCTGAAAGTGAGAGTGAGTTACTTTTCCGAGTGAGTAAAATAGAGATCTCCTATCTCTATTTATACTCACCTTTTTTCCCAGTGACCTTATGGGGCCGACTTTTCTATCTAGATACATCCATATTATATTATATATAATTCAGGGCCGACCCCACATGGTGGTCTAATAACCCATCGGCAAGTACACAAACTTGCGACACTTGTCAATCCACATGACGACACCTCCTTATAGAGGAATAACACATCTCTTATAAGGGTACAATAAATATATATAAAATACACAGATGAAATACATTCCGAAGTTACATATACATCAACACTCCCTCTTAACTAGGAAGGTATTTCTCGACACAGATCTGCTAGACAAGTCTTCTTCTCTGGATCATCATCATCGATGCATCGTCATTATCATCGTCACTACTGCTGCTATCTCAACTAATCTCTGACTCTACTCATCATAGGAAGTTCTACAGAGCCAGTCCTTTTTCATACTAGATGTAGGCCCACCACCTACAGGTCTTCATCATCACTGGCCATACTGTGGAATCCTCAGGACTTATTACGTGCGTCACAAAACCTTGAAAGAGCATCCTAGGCTGTTATGAGCACACAACTCTACCTATAAGATCTCCCAGGGCAACGAATTACATGTGACCTCACCACAAAACCTCGCAAGAGCATCCCAGGCTGTTACGAGCACACAGCTCTACCTATAGGATCTCCCATGGAAACGAATTACATGTGGTCATGGAAAAACCTCGCAAGAACATCCCAGGACTGATTACGGGCACACAGCCCAACCTATCGGATCTCCCAGGGAACCGAATTATATTCCATAGGACAAAACCTTGAAAGAGCATCTGCCAGATATCCCAGGGCACTGAATTACATGCCATAGGCAAAACCTCAAAAGACTATCTGCATATCTCCCAGGGCACCGAATTATATGTCCTTCCAGAGAAAAACCTCGAAAGAGCATTTTCCAGATATCCTAGGGCATCAAATTACATGCCATAGGAAAAAGCTCGAAAGACTATCCGCAAATCTCCCAGGGCACCGAATTATATGTCCTTCCAGAGCAAAACCTCGAAAGAGCATTTGCCAGATATCCGAGGGCACCGAATTACATGCCATAGGTAAAACCTGATCCACGGCCATAGAGTATCAACCTGATACTCATCATACATCATCCTGATGTACCCATGATCATCCTGATCATCAGCACTGCAACATCCTGTTGCATGTCATCTGGAGCAACATCTTGAAGCTCGTCATCCATGATCATCCTGATCATCATCACTGCAACATCCTGCTGCATGTCATCTGGAGCAACATCCTGAAGCTCGTCATCCATGATCATCCTGATCATACAATGCATCTAACTGATGCCTACCAAGTATCTACCTGATACATATCATCATACATGATCCTCCTGATCATACAATGTATCCACTTAATACAAATACAAATACATGATACATATCACCATACATGATCCACCTGATCATACAATGTATCCACCTGATACATATACAGATACATGGTCCAAGCATTTAACATGATGCATATACAAAAATACATACACATGATCCAACTGATCATATCCAACATGATGCGTACATATAAATGATCCAACTGATCATATCCAGCATGATGCGTACATATAAATGATCCAACTGATCATATCCAGCATCCAACATGATGCGTACATACATACATAAAAATGATCCAACTGATCATATCTAGCATCCAACATGATGCATACATACATACATAAAAATGATCCAACTGATCATATCCAAGCAGAAACCAGAACATCATCCTGATGCTCATTATCTAGCGCTTACATCCACAGCCATGTGAAGGATCCTCCTTCCAACATGCTTGGAATGGCTTCAACAAATGTGTCCATCACTTCTTCCTCTAAGTGTCCTCGATCTGAAGAACTCCAAGCCTCTCTCTGAAGTACTCGAACTTCACCCTAGATAGTGGCTTCGTCAGCACATCTGCAATATGCTCGTCCGTCACAACATACAGGAGCTTCACAACTCCTCTCTGCACCATATCCATGATATAGTGATATTTGATCTCTATGTGTTTCGACCTGTCATGAAACACTGGGTTCTCAGACAACTTCACACAACTCTGGTTATCATAGAAGATACCAGTAGCCTCCAACGGGAGATCAAATAACTCAGACAGTAGCTTCCGCAACCATATTGCCTCACAACTAGCTGAACAGACTGCAATATACTCAACCTCAGCTGTACTCAGTGCTACGCAGGACTGCTTCCTGCTGAACCAATAGATCACACTTGATCCCATACTGAAGCAGCACCCAAATGTGCTCTTCCTATCTGCAGCACTTCCAGCCCAATCTAAATCAACATAACCCTGCAGGTTAAACTTTTGATTCGCTTCATACTTGAGCCCATAATCCACTGTACCCTTCAGGTACCTCAGAACATGCTTTACAGCAACCAGGTGAATACTCCTCGGATCCGTTAGGAACTGGCTTAATGTGTTCACAGGAAATCAAATGTCTGGTCTCGTGTTCGTCAGGTACATCAAGGACCCAATCATCTGACGATACATAGAGACATCAACTGGCTCAGATGAAGCA
The DNA here is from genome assembly GCA_027924585.1 of Larix kaempferi. Lineage (NCBI taxonomy): Eukaryota > Viridiplantae > Streptophyta > Pinopsida > Pinales > Pinaceae > Larix > Larix kaempferi. Next base: position 1,733,395 of record BSBM01000765.1, on the reverse strand, counting down.
TCACATAGAAGCTTCAGATTCGATGCCATAGGTGTGACCATGGCCTTGCAATCCATCATCCCAAATATCTTCAGGATATATACTGTGTACTTCCCTTGACCAAGGAAGATCCCACCTGTACTCTGCCACACCTCCATGCCTAGGAAATAGTGCATCATTCCCAAGTCTTTCATATCAAATTCAGCAGCAAGCTTCCTCTTAGTATCTGCAATCAGTCTATCATCTCCTGTTACAAATAAGTCATCCACATACAAGAGTAGAATCACAGGATTCCCTTCCTCAACCTTGTAGTAAAGGTTGGAATCCGCTTTACTTTTGGTAAAGCCCAAACTAGATAGGAAACTGTCCATCCTACCATACCAAGTTCTGGGAGCTTGTTTCAAGCCATACAAGGCTTTCTTCAATCTGCACACATATGACTACCTATCATGTATTTCAAAACCGAGTGGTTGCTCCACATATACTTCCTCTTCAACTACACCATTCAAGAAAGGAGTCTTGACATCCATCTGGTGTGTTTTCCATTTCATAGCTGCAGCCAGGGCAAGTACTATTCTGATGCAAGTATACCTAGCTACAGGTGCAAAAGTTTCTTCATAATCTATTCCCTCTTTCTGAGAGAAGCCACGAGCTACGAATCTTGCCTTGTATTTCTCTACACTGCCATCTGCAGCATGCTTGATTTTGAAGATCCATTTAGAAGTCACAACAGACTTCTCTTTAGGTCTTGGGACAACATCCCAAAAATCATTCTTCATTATTGATTGGTATTCCTCAACCATGGCATCCTTCCATTCTTTCTTTTCCGCTGCTTCTTCATAACTGGAAGGCTCTTTGTTCATAATGTCACAGAGTAAAGCAACATAGCTGGTATGTGATCTGGTTCTCTTCTTTGCTCTTTGTTCTTCTTATGGAATGCCAAATATTTCTGCATCTTGAATGAGCTCTCTAGCCCATGTAGGTTTCCTCTTGTGAGAGTTATCCTCACGGAGTGGATCTACATGTTCTTGCAGATCTTCAAACTCACGAACAACTTCTGGAACTTCTTCAGTCATGGTAGTGTCTTGAAATCTAGTTTCCTTAGGTTCTTCATAAACTTCAATAGGTGCCTTCCTTGATTTGATGAATGCCAAGTTTTCATCAAATGTTACATCCCTGCTGACATCAGTCTTCTTGAACCCTGTAAAGTATATTCTGTAAGCCTTCGAACTTTCACTGTAACCCACAAAGATACCCTTTTTTCCTGAAGGATCTAGTTTAGTCCTCTTTTTCTTTGGGACATGAGTGTATACTGGACAACCAAATATTCTGAGATGGCTGACTTCAGGTTTCTTACCAGAAAAGACCTCTTCTGGTGTCTTGTTGTCCAATATCTTGTGTGGTGTTCTGTTCTACACATAAACAGCTGTTCTAGCTGCTTCTGCCCATAGATGCATAGGTAGATCCTGGTCATACAACATTGCCCTTGCTGCTTCCATGATAGTTTTGTTCTTCCTTTCTGCAACTCCATTCTGTTGAGGATTATAAGGAGCAGTCAACTCCCTCTTAATCCCTGAATCACTGCAAAGCTTCTTGAAGTCACCTGAGGTGAATTCTCCACCATTGTCGGATCTGAATGTTTTGATATTCTTGTCAGTCTGATTCTTCATCAAGGTTTTGAATTCCTTGAATTTATCAAATACCTCATCTTTGCTCTTCAAGAAGTATACCCAAGTCTTCCTGGAGAAGTCATCAATAAATGAGACATTGTAAGCATACCCACTTAGGGAACTGGATGACATAGGGCCACATACATCTGAGTGGATGATTTCTAGGATGTCTTTTGCCTTGCTTTCACTGCTTGGGAAAGCCTTCTTAATGTTCTTACCTTTTTCACATCCTTTGCAAACACCTTCATGTTTGGTCTTGATTTCAGGAAGACCTTCTACTGCCTTGCTTGCAATTGGAAGTTCTCTATAGTGCATATAAGCAAGTCTCCTATGCCAAAGTTCACTTGGCTCCATGGATTCATGCACCATGGCATGTTCAGGTTGTCCCTTCAATTTATACAATCCTCCCTCTTGTTCTCCAATCACTACTACATCATTTATGTTCTTTCCCTTTGGCCACATTAGGACTTGGCCATCCACAAATGCAACCCTCATACCTTTTGCATCCAATGCAGAGATGGAGAGTAAGTTCTTCTTGAGCCCAGGTACATAAAGGACTTCTTTCATCTTCAAAGATTTTCCAGAATCTAGGTTGTAGGAGGCTTCACCACTTCCTTTGATTGGGTATTGATAATCATCCCCAAGTTTCACCTTATGGGGTGATTCATGTTCAGATAGGTTCACAAAAGATTCCTTAAACCCAATCATGTGTTTGGAATCCCCACTATCAATCAACCAATCATTACAACCATGGGAGATAGTACCTGTGAGAGTAGAGATCAGAACATACTCTTCTTCACTTGATGAGTCATCATCACTATCACTTTCTTCCCTAGCTTTCTTCTTTGGGGGTTCATCATCTTCGGCAGCATGAGCATGAAACCTTCTTTTGCTGCCCTTCTTCTTCTTACTGGAGTTGTTGTTATTATCCCTTTTGTTCTTGGGACAATCTGAAGCAAAGTGACCCTTCTCATTGCATGTGAAGCATCTTAGGTCCTTCTTACTCTTTTGATGGGATCTATTGTGGCGAGAGTGCTCCTTCTTGGTTTTGCTTCTTTTGGTGTGAGCTGCAAGAGCTTGATCTTCACCTCCCATCTTTCCCTCATGAGCTATATGTCTATCTTCTTCTTGAGAACATTCTTCCTGCAATCTGTTGAAGGAGATCAACTTCTTCCTTGCACAAATTCCTTGAATGAAGGAATCCCATGACTTGGGTAGGCCATTTAGAGTGGTCATCACTACTTCACCATTCTCCACCATTTCATCTATTGCTTCTAGTTGTTCCTTGATCTGGGAGACCCTTGAAAAATAAGATTGAATGGTTTCTCCATTTTGAAACTTCACTCCTTTCAATTGGTTCCGCAGGGTCATCTTCCGATTTATGTTCTTTCCTTCAAATAGCTTGGTCAAAGATTCAAACATCTCCTTGGGTGTCTTAAGAGAAGACACATGGGGTATGAGATGGTCTTTGATAGAATCAGCAATGATTCTCTTTTCCTTGACCAAGTTCTTCTTATGCAATACCTTGGCCTCTTCATCCTCTGGGATAGGGATGTCTTCTTTCACATATGAGTCCAACTCATTCTCTTCTAGGATTAACCCAATCCTATACTTCCAGGATCGGAAGCTATCAGCCCCTTCAAGATTATCCTCAAGCTTGGTGTGGAGAGACATCTTAAAGAGTACTTCAAATGGAAATAGAAAAGATTTAGGTCTTACCACTTGAAATGTTGAAAACTGGATCTGGTCCCGGATTAGGGATTGTTAGAGAAACCCTAAAAATTCAAAATGTGAATTTCAAATTTCTGAAAGGATAGAAAGATGTGCTTTGATGAGCTGATCAGCCTGGTGCATTCAGAATTTGAGATCAGCAAAGTCTTGCCCTTCAGAATTGCCTTTTTGTCCTCCCGGGTTTACTAGAGAGAGCCCTGAATTAGGGTTTGATTTTCTCGAATATCTACCCAGCGAAAAATATCGATCCAAATCTCTAACCTTCGATTTTTGCAAGGAGCTTCCAGTTGTGTCTTCAGACTCCAGAAATTCCTATTTTTGTGGAAACCCTAATGGTTAGGGCCAAATCTGAAAATGCTCGGAACTGAGTTTTGATTGGACAGATAGATGCGCCTTGATGAGTAGAGTCAATCTACTATACTGATTTTCAAAAATCTATGGAGAGAAACCCAATAAACAAGGAACTCAAGCTTCCGTCACTACAAAATGTCTTCTTCTCAGGTTAGCTCTGATACCATGTTAAATTTTGAGCATTAATTCACAATACTCTAGGATCTTTGCTAAGCGAATAACATCTACAGTATATCAATGCATGACAATCACAATATGACAAGCATCACAAGAATCAAAAGCATAAAGAGAAGAGACACAGAGTTTCTGTGGGGAAAACCCTAAGGTGAAAAACCCCACAACTTCCTCGGAGATAGAGAGAGCAATGGCTCAACCAAAGTACAACCAAATAACACTGAGATAGTCTCCTAGCAAATGATCCTCCTCTTCCTCACTAGTGCGCCACTTCTGAAAGTGAGAGTGAGTTACTTTTCCGAGTGAGTAAAATAGAGATCTCCTATCTCTATTTATACTCACCTTTTTTCCCAGTGACCTTATGGGGCCGACTTGTCTATCTAGATACATCCACATTATATTATATATAATTCAGGGTCGACCCCACATGGTGGTCTAATAACCCATCGGCAAGTACACACACTTGTGACACTTGTCAATCCACATGACGACACTTCCTTATAGAGGAATAACACATCTCTTATAAGGGTACAATAAATATATATAAAATACATAGATGAAATACATTCCGAAGTTACATATACATCAACACCCAACATGTTTTTTGTCTACACAACATTGATGCATTGGTGCATGATCATGGCATCCACAACATCTTCACCAAGTCTTTCACCAAGAAGTTGTTCATTCAACTCATTCAAGTGAAGAACAAGAACTATTCAAAACATTTTGTTCATCTCTGTTTCATTACCATTCTTGAGGGAGGATTTTCCCTAGGTGGGTTTTCCAATTTCCTCGTTTTACATGAAGAAATAAAATTTCTGTTGTAAAATGTGACTTGAGCCTTAGTTGCCAAGGCCTTATTTTTTATATTCCACTAAATCTATATTATGGGGGGGTGTTAGAACAATACATTACCTTATTAACTTAATCATTAATTAATTAATTGTTAGTAGGTGCTAAACTGGTTAATAATTACATCCCTAGGTGTGAACAAGGTTATTATAAGTTAGCTAGAACTTGTTTGGGAAAGTGTGAACTAAATTACAATGTATGGGCCAAAGTATCGGCCAAGGGTGGTCAAAATAGCAGTTGGTAACTCTCCCACATGCATTTGTTACCACCAACATGCATAAGGCGCCTTCCATCCCTATTTTAAGAATCTGGGTTTGACCATAGGCGCACATGCATTGAAGATAGTCATTTGCCCCTCTTTTGTCTATTTTGGCCTACCCTATCCTACCTAGCTTCCAACCACCTCCTCCACATGTGTCTACACTATTTTGGTCTCCCATGCTTACCCAATGTTCACATGCACAATTGGGACATATTTGGGGTATTTTGGAACCATTTGGTCAACCTAAGGGGGTTTGGGGCTAAATCTAAGCTAGCTAAGTGTGGACACTCCAAGTGCATCATATTTCTTCCTATTTCTATAAAAGGATGATCCAAACTCTTTGTAACATTGGACAGTTAATAAACTTTGATATTTGGTCATTTGTGTTTCCTGGTTTTTTATTCGATTGTGCTGATATTTGATCATTAATGCCTGGTTTTTTATCATTTGTTTTCCAAAAATGTATATGTACTTGTTTCTTGCATAATAAGTTAAATATTTCAATTGTGAGGTATCTATAGTAGCTAGATCCTACTGTGATAGATATTTTACAAACTTCAGATAATTATGAACATTTTCAATAGATAAAATTTATATATTCGAAAATGTGATTCAATTTCCTACATTTCATCTCTTTTACTCAAACCAAGATTCAATGTGATTCAATTTATATATCTTATGTGGATGGTGATACATGTGAGCATTCTCCATCTACCATTGTTAGTATTGTCACTACATTTTAATCAATAACAAATGGAGAATGGTTGTCCATCTTGGAATTGAATGGAGGGATTGTCCATTTTCCATTGATGCACATTTACTAATAATAATAACAATGTCATATTCTTCTTGCATAATGAAAAAAGGGAATGTGGTGTGGAAAATTAAGGTTTGTTTAAGTCAGCATTCATGCATTGAAACCTTTTCCAAAATGGTTAAATGAAATCATTACCTTCATGATCCTATCATCGATTTTTTTGTTCCATATTTCAAGTATGGGGTTTCTAGAGCTTTGAATCGAATGAAATACACGAGCCCCAATCACTCTTTCATTTTCATGCATGTGAACGATCTACATCCACAACCTCCTAGAAAAGTATGTGCACATGTGTTTTTCTTATGGATTCTGCTCGCATGGTTGAATCCTCTTGGAATTACTGATGTGCACCACCTGAATATACATTGAGCATATTGAACAGTTGATCCCATAAAAATTTAAATTACTCTCTACGTAGAGCTATTTTGACACATGCTCCAAATCCATCATGCTCTCCTTTACCATGCCTAGTCTCAAAATAGTTCCACATATGTGGCACCCTCTAATTTTTGTGCAATGAAAACAACCATTGAAATATGCATGATTTTTTTTAATTGAACAATACATCCATCTGACCAAATCTAGTGTCAATCCATTTGCATGTTCCTCCCTTTAAGGTTCCCATAGAACATAAGGAAGCAATAACATACATAATGGAAGCCATGGTAAATATCATCACATATGTAGAAGTGATATTCCTTTCGAATTTCTTGTTGCTCTTTGTTGTTATTTGGGTCATGGCTATATGTGATATGGACCATCAAGGAAACCTAATTAGATTAATAATACTAACTTTGAATCTCATTTTTGGGATATAGAGTGTAGTTCTCTGCAAAATCAACCATCGAAAGTATAATACCACGAGGAAATGTATCTATACAAAGTCTAAATTGCTCATCCTGCCATCGATCCAGGTGGACATGCTGAACATATTGATTGAATTGTACCTGGTAGCACAAAATTATCTTGACATAAGTTATGCTTTTAAGTAAGGATTGAAATATAATTGAAATGAAATGTTAGAGTTAGATACTGACTTGGGTTGTCACCAATTGTATCTCTTTGCTTTCTTTCCCATGGCCTATTTCATAGCTAATTGCACCAAGAGTAGTGAGGTGCTTACAACCCAATATGGGGAGATGTTGTGATGTGATGTGATGTAACATTATATATTTTAATAATAATAATAATAATAATAAAATGTTGGTTAGAAAAAATTTCCATATATTTTAATGAAACGAAACATATATTATGCCAATCAAATCATCATGATTATTCTTTGAATTTTTACACATCAAGAAAAAAATTACACCTCAAGAAATTGGATCATTCTCGGTGCTTAATAGATGCAGGTTTAAGATGGATCTATGCTAGTGTATTTGAATCTTTTCAAGTATATATCCATATTCTGAAATTCGTTATCTCCACTTTCATGAATGCACTGGCCCAATAATGCCATGCCACCATATATGGAGCATGTCCCATCTAAACAAGCTTTTGCATAGTGACCTTTCCCCTCCAACCTGGAACACATGATGCTATGGATGAATTCAGTTGATGAAGATGGTGGTATTGTCATGGAGAAATATTGTACATGGTTAGCATGCAACACACAATGAATGTACAAAAATGTGTCATAGTAATATTCATATTCTACATGATATCTACAAGAACAAGTGTAACGAAGAGTATTTATTCTAATATACTAGGGCTTACATTTCTCAAAATATCTTTGTCCCAAGTTCAATTTCCTATGCTCATTATTAAATTTCTCATATAGTTCTATTTGTGTTATGTCAAGAAGGTGTTTTATGTGTGGTTCATGATCCTTTGAATCCATTCTAAATTTTAGTACATCCTTTTTCTTTGAAGAAGGTATAGTATTATCTTGCCAAAAACTCTGCACTAAGCCCTTTACTACATCAATTAGATTCATGTTGGAGCATGGAAACCTACCAATGAAGGCCCAAAATATGTCTATCCAGTTTCAAGATGTTCTCTTCTAATAGAATACCTATGGAGTGTTTTGACATTCAAATTAACAGGTCTATATGTAGTCTTATTAATATGAAGGACCCTATTGTTCTTATTTATGGTTGCTTGTGATAGCAAACAATGAGTTGCATTGTGCCAAAGGCATCTACTAAGCTTTTAAAAATGTGATAACTTGGTTCAAAATTGTTAATCGTCTTTATCTTTAAGTTTCTCCTAAAAATAGTCATACAAGTGAATTTTGACAATAATAAAAATAATCTACATTTATCTCTATCACATTTAGTATTAAAATATTTATTAAGTATCTATTGAGTTTGATATCCAATACTGTGTTTATATAATGTACCTTCAAGCGAACTGATGTGACTTTCATCAATTTGTATACATTTCAGAGTTCTTTAGTATGTACTTGCTAATGGAGGTAGGGATGTTGGAATTGTATTGTGTACCACATCAACAAGATGCTCTAGAATTTCAATAGGAGCTTCTTGTCCTTCATTCTCATGCTGGTAGATGTATGGTGGAAGTTGGACATCCTCTTCGACGATATCAATAACGTCTGCTTCTTCAACAAAGCTTTCTAAAGGCAATGCCTCTCTAAATTCACCACTTGTATAACCACAAGAGAATGAATTAGTAACTGGTTTTTTAGAAGGTGATTCATTAGTTTGAGGTCAAGTTGATGTGGAGATCGAAACTTCCCCTGATGAGCACTTATGTTTTAGTACTTCTTAATTATTTCCATCGGGTACTTTTTCCTCAACTATTGTGGAAATTGAGGGCCCCTCTATGTTCGGATATCCATCATCTATTTCGGGATACATATCTATTTCAGGATCATCTATTTCAGGATACATATCTACTTCAGGATCTTGCATGATCTATTTCAGGATATGCAGTCCAGTCACCAGTTTGATGCCTCCAGCACCTTATCCACCTTCTTCTAGCACCCGGGAGCCACTTTCCACAGAGTTTTAGCCCTCCTAAGCTGAAAGGTGCCCTCTTCTCACCTACTGACAGAGAAGGGCGCACTTGTTCACCTACCACTGCAGATTCACTCCAGTTACATTTAGTTAGCTCCGATTCTGATTGATTTCACTCCGATTTCACTCCTGACTGACTGTTTCACCTCCGATTGACCTCCAGTTCGATTAGGTGACTTGCTCTGACTCCAGTTAGCCTCCCATGCGCCCCCACTGAGCCTCCAGATCCTATATCAGTGCTACACACTTCAGTTACATTTATTATGATCAGTTAGACTCAGCTTGACACCTGGATGACTGGTTGTTGTGATTGATGAGCAACACCGATGATTGATGAGGACTCCTAGATTGAGTCAAGCTACTCCATTCAGTGATTCGAATGACCTCCTTAGGAAATTCGAATTGCTCTGTTCATTGTGACAGTTTGTATTGTAATTCATTCACCCTTTCTGGGATAGAGAGCACTGCTGCATGTTTTGCACAGTTTTGCACCATATTTTCTATGTTCATCTGTTGTGATTGATTTACTTGTTCATTAGATCTGCTGTGACTAATTTTACATGGTATCAGAGCCACTGCAGGGACAAGATCTCTTTTCTACAGGTGTTTATACAAGAAGATTTGACTGAATTGCTAAAAATTGCAAAAAGTTTGGCATGAGATATCTCAAGGGCATTCGCTCCTGTGCATGCAAAGCTTGAAAAATACTCCAATACCACTCCAGAAGCTTGAGTTACCACATAATTCCTGGATCTTATACATTGGACCTATTCAACATTGCTTGAAATCCAATCCCAGGTGTGATGCAACTCTCAAAGGGTGGATTGTTCGACCTTATTGTGATTGTTCTTATGTGATTTGCAGGTTAATTATCTCCTCCAAGTGCACTCGCTACATTCTGCATGCAAGCTTCCCTACAGCATTTCCATTCGCTATAGTCTGCATGCAAGCTTCTTCTTCATCATTTGACTCGCTACTAGCAATGGAATACTCTTCTTCAAAGCCTATCCTCACCCCATTCAATTATTTTGATTGGAAAGATGATATGGAGATCATATTACGTTCAAAAGGATACTACCGAGTCACTCTTGGTCTTGAATTGGAGCCAAACAATGTGGCAGAAAGAACCAAACACTACAATAAGCTTGATGAAGCTTACGGTCTTCTTTGTCTCTCCATCTCCAAAGATCTTCACTTCCATCTCAGCGGATTGAAGACTCCAAAGGCCATATGGGAGCAACTTGAGACACTATTCGGCAAGCAGGATGAGCTTAGGGATTTTCAATTAGAGAATGAATTGATTGGCCTTAATCCTGAGAATTTCGAGACCATCAATGAATTCTTCACAAAATTCAAGAACTTGAACTTGCAATTGAAGAACAGTGGTGTTATCAAAGAGGATAAACAGTTGATCCTCTCCATTCTAAGCAAGCTTGGGAAAGATTATTCGGTATTTGTCTCCACTTTCAATTCCGGTCGGCTAACTACCCCGAATTGGAAGATGCCTACCTTGAATGCCTTCATTGAGTCCGTTACGAAAGAGCATGACAAGTTGATTCAAATGGGGTCCATAAGCTCCAAAGATTCAGCCCTATTTGTTCAAGGACCCAAGATCTCGAATGGTAAAGGAAAGCTACAGAAGGAGAAGCCCAAATTCGAGCCTCACAAGCAAAAAGACAAAGGCAAGCAAACGGATGCACCATCCAGTTCGAAATCCAAGCAAAAGGGCAAAGAAGGTAACCAAAAATCTAAATGTACTTATTGTAACCGTGGCTTTCATCCCGAAAGTTCATGTATGAAGAAGACTATAGATCAAATGGCCCTCCTTTTGGAAAAGAACAACATAACCCTTCCTGACGGTGCAAGGAAGAAGGATCGGAATGACGATCATGAAAGAGGACAAGCACTCATGGCAACGGTTTCGAATCCCACTCTCTTGATAGATTCGGGTGCATCAAATCATATGGCTGCAAATATTGATTCTTTTTCCTCATTCGATCCAAACAGCTCCATCCCCATCCATTTGGGAGATGACTCAAAAATTTCTTCAAAGGGCAAAGGTACGATTCATGTAGATCATGGATGCTTTCAGAATGTTCTCTATGTGCCTTCCTTAGCTTCGAATCTCCTTTCTGTGTATCAAATGACACATACTGGTGATCCAAAGAAAGTCACATTCAGCCCTAATACAGTTGAAATTTCTGATATCAAAAGTGGAAGACTAGTTGCGGTTGGAAAGGCAAACCACACTGCAAAATGTTATGAGTTTTCGCACTTTATTCCGCTTGCAAAGCCCACTGCTCTTCGCACACATGGTAATGAGGTTAGTAGGCTTTGGCATGAAAGATTTGGACATCTAAATTATAAGTATTTGCTGCTGCTATCAAATAAATCCATGGTTGATGGGCTTCCACAACTCCGTTCCTCGAAGGGAATATGCACCGGTTGCATTATTGGGAAGCACCCCGAGCACAGATTCGACCGCGGCAAGGCTAGCAGAGCCTCTACTATTTTGGGATTGATCCATTCTGATATCAGTGGTCCGCTGCCCCATATGTCATTAAATGGTTCAAGGTATGTTTTGACATTTATTGACGATTTTTCCCGCTTTACATGGGTATTCTTTCTCAAAAACAAGTCAGAAGTGCTTGGAAAATTCAAGGATTTTAAGGCTTCTGTCGAGACCACCACTGAGATCAAGATCAAAGCTCTTAGATCTGATAATGGTGGGGAATATATCAAGTCCGAGTTGCTGCAACTTTGTGCCCAAAGCGGAATCAAGATCCAACATACAGTTCCCTACACACCCCAGCAGAACGGTGTAGCGGAAAGGAAAAACCGGTCACTGAAAGAGATGGCTACATGCATGATTGAATCTAAAGGTTTGGCTGCAAATCTTTGGGCTGAAGCAATCAATGTTGCTGCATATATACAGAACCGAGTTCCACATTCATCCGTGAAAGGTATGACTCCTTTCGAAGCATTCTTTGGTCACAAACCGGATGTGTCAAATTTGAGAGTTTTTGGCTCTACTGCATGGGCTAGAATTTCTTCCGAGAAGAGACGAGCTTTGGATCCACAAAGTATCGAGTGCATATTGATAGGATATGGGGAAGAATCAAAAGCATATAAACTCATGAATATCAGATCTAAAAAGATATTCATAAAGCGCAATGTGCAGTTTGAAGAACCGCTTCAAGAATTGCAACTAGTTGAGGAGAAAACTGCTGATTCACCGCCTTCACCAGAAGAAGATTCGAGCAGCGATAATGAAGGTATGAGTTCTGATATTTCTGATATTGTAGCAGCATATGATGATCATGACATATCAGGTTCGGAATCCGACCATTCAGATCCCCCTCAGTTACCAAAGTGGGCCCAAAATACTCTACAATCTGCTGGTTCGAATCTTGGAAATCCTGCTGATCCGAGACGAACAAGAGGAGACTTTCAAAGGGCAGGTATGGCTCTTTCTATTGCTGATCCATTTCTTCCTGAGATTTGTTATTTGATGGCTGGTTCAGATCCCCAATCATATTATTCATCCCATCGAGATCCGAGATGGAAAGATGCCATGGATGAAGAGTACAGTTCTCTTCAAAAGAACAATACATGGGAGCTAGTTTCTCTTCCACCTGGAAGAAAATTAGTGAAGTGTAAATGGGTCTACCGTACTAAAGTTGCTGCTGATGGCACTATCAGCAAATATAAAGCAAGGTTGGTGGCAAAAGGTTTTTCCCAAGTCCAAGGAGTGGACTACACAGAGACCTTTGCACCGGTTGCAAAGATGGATTCCATCCGCCTTGTTTTAGCTATTGCCGCATCCAAGCACTGGGAGGTGCATCACATGGATGTGAAGAGTGCATTTTTACATGGAGACCTTGCTGAAGAGGTCTATATGCAGCAGCCAGAGGGTTATACATCAGATCCATCATTGGTTTGTAGATTGAAGAAGTCTTTGTACGGGTTAAAACAGGCCCCAAGAGCTTGGTACGCAAAGATGGACTCCTTCCTTCTTTCTCAGAATTTCCAAAGATGCAAATCTGATCCGAATGTCTATCTTCAGCGAGTTAAAGGTAATTTGTTGGTTATTGTACTTTATGTTGATGATCTGCTTATTACTGGTAGCACACTTACTTCAATAAACAAGCTAAAATCTGCCCTAAATCTAGCTTTTGACATGAGCGATTTGGGCTTGCTGAGTCACTTTTTGGGCTTGGAGATAGCTCAAAATTTCGATGGGATCACTATATCTCAGCAAAAATATGCTTCCGACCTGTTATTGAAGTTTAATATGGCTGAATGTAAGGCAGCCCCGTTCCCATTCCTCTCAGGAATCAGTCTTGAGGAGGGAGATTCCACACCGCTTGCAGATTGCAGTATGTATCGACAGTTGATTGGTTCACTACTTTATTTGACACATTCACGGCCTGATATCTCATATGCCGTGAGTGCCGTGTCAAGATATATGCAGCAGCCACATGAGCTTCATTGGCGAGCAGCCAAGCGGATCTTGCAGTATGTGCAAGGTACGAGACAGTTTGGCATACATTATGCTGTAGATTCTGAGCTAGATTTCATTGGTTTTACTGATTCAGATTGGGCAGGTGATAGCATTGATCGGAAGTCCACTTCCGGTTATGTTTTCATGATTGGTCATGGTGCTATTTGCTCGTCCAGCAAAAAGCAAGCAGCCATTGCACTTTCTTCAGCAGAGGCAGAGTATCGAGGGGCAGTCAATGCCTGCATTCAGGCAGTTTGGTTGCAGGGTATTCTTTCCGAGTTTGGTTTTGGTGGCACTACTTCGACTGTCCTATTTTGTGACAATCAAAGTGCTATCAAGATCTCCACAGATCCAGTTCAGCGGCAGAGGACCAAGCACATTGAGATTCATATGCATTACATTCGACAGTTGGTGCATGACCGCACCATCATTCTGCAATATTGCCCTACTGATGAGAAAATTGCAGACATCTTCACCAAGAGCTTCACTGAGAAGAAGTTCTCTTACCTCCGTTCACTGTTGGGGGTGAGTTCCATCATGGTGGAGACAGATTGATTCATTATTATGCTTTAGACTTGAGGGGGGGCTTTCTTCCCACTGGGTTTTCCCTCTTTCCTCACTTAGTTTATTTTTCAGCATTTTTTGGATTATTGTATTGGGGTGACCTTTGGTCTTAGTTACCAAGGCCCCACATTATTTTAGTTGGCACATCATAGTCTAGCTTGAGGGGGGGTGTTCGGATATCCATCATCTATTTCGGGATACATATCTATTTCAGGATCATCTATTTCAGGATACATATCTACTTCAGGATCTTGCATGATCTATTTCAGGATATGCAGTCCAGTCACCAGTTTGATGCCTCCAGCACCTTATCCACCTTCTTCTAGCACCCGGGAGCCACTTTCCACAGAGTTTTAGCCCTCCTAAGCTGAAAGGCGCCCTCTTCTCACCTACTGACAGAGAAGGGCGCACTTGTTCACCTACCACTGCAGATTCACTCCAGTTACATTCAGTTAGCTCTGATTCTGATTGATTTCACTCCGATTTCACTCCTGACTGACTGTTTCACCTTCGATTGACCTCCAGTTCGATTAGGTGACTTGCTCTGACTCCAGTTAGCCTCCCATGCGCCCCCACTGAGCCTCCAGATCCTATATCAGTGCTACACACTTCAGTTACATTTATTATGATCAGTTAGACTCAGCTTGACACCTGGATGACTGGTTGTTGTGATTGATGAGCAACACCGATGATTGATGAGGACTCCTAGATTGAGTCAAGCTACTCCATTCAGTGATTCGAATGACCTCCTTAGGCAATTCGAATTGCTCTGTTCATTGTGACAGTTTGTATTGTAATTCATTCACCCTTTCTGGGATAGAGAGCACTGCTGCATGTTTTGCACAGTTTTGCACCATATTTTCTATGTTCATCTGTTGTGATTGATTTACTTGTTCATTAGATCTGCTATGACTAATTTTACACTCTAGTGAATGCTTCCATGTTTCTTTCTATGGATTGGTAGGAAGAACCATGGAATAATCTATAATTGGAATTGGACGAGTGTGCATAGAATGGATTTGATTGATTGTGTCTAATATTTTGTTTTCTCTATTTTCTACAGTGATTTCTTGAGGTTTCTTCTTCCATTGTAATTTTCTTGCTCAATTGCATAAATTACCCATTACCACAATGATCAATTAGATCAAGATTGTATTTGGTGTACTCAATTCTAAGAAAATGAATGGTGGAGATGGTCTATGGTGCACTTCAATGGGATACTCTTCAAGCTTGTTGATTTTCTTCCTCAATGGTGAATATACTTCATTACCACAATTATCAATGAGGAATATTGTCATTGGAGTTCAGAAAATGAATGGTGGATATGGTCTATGGTGCTCTTCAATTGGAGATTCGTCAATATTGCTCAATGTATTTGGTGTTCCTAAAATCTAAGCAATTGAATGATGGATATGGCCTATGGTTCTCTTCAATTTGATATGGTCTATGAATCTCTTCAAATGGATATGGTCTTTTGTTTTCTTCAATTAGAGAATCTTTAACCTTACTCAATGTCATTGTTTCTCCTCAATTCTAAGCAATTGAATGATGGAGATGGACTATGGTGCTCTTCAATTGGACATTGTCTATGGTGCTCCTGTATTGGAGATTCTTCAACCTTTCTCAATGTATTTGGTTCTCGTCAATTCTTAACAATTGAATGATAGAGATGGTCAAATGTGATGATCAAATTGAGAGTTTTTTCCTTCCTTCCCGAACAATGCATGAATCTTACTATAATATGTTGTTCAACGTGTTAGACTAATTTTTAGATATGAATAATTGTTGTCTATTAGAGAATAAAACACATGTGCATTTTGTTCTCATAAATCATCTGCATGTTTTTAAACATTAAAGGAGGTAGTTACACTGCGATCACAAATTTTTAGTGGAAAAAAACATACATGTGTTTTTACTCAAAGAAACGTGTACATGTTATGTTTAAGTACCCAAAGTTGGTTAAAATGTATAAATGTGACTTTGAAGCAAATTCTCGAAGGTGGATGAGGTGGATCTCTATCCCTAACATGTAGGTGGGTTGTCCTATGGTTCCATAACCTTAAGGGAGGATCCCTTAGTCCTCTCCCCATGATCCTCAACCTACTCTATCCACTTGGTCTTATAAATATGAAGCTCCTCTCCATTCCAAGTGGAGGAAATTCTATAGCACTTACATGTTGGTGGAATTAACCTAGGTAATCCCTATCCATCTCTAATTGGGAGGCATACATTTACTTTGGAGGCATTGGCTTGGCTTGTTGGATGAATATTGCAGCATTAAGGCTTGGCTTGTAATCATAACTCTTCTATGTATTTCCCACTTATTTACAGTAATATAATCTCTTTCCATAAATGTATTTGTATTAATGATATTTAGATCTCACTTCCTTAACTGTTTGCTTAGATCAGTTAGTGTTTAGATGTTCTTTTACTACTCATTTTTCTCTATGTTATTTCACAGGTTTTGCAGCTACGGATCTGAGGACCATGAAGCTTGGAGCAACAAAAGGGAGAAGGATTCACAAATCTAAAGGTAAGACATCTATCTACCCTGATCTCTAATTGATCTAGGAAAGTAGTTTTATATTCTTTTTCCATTTGTTCTAGATCCAGTTGGACTAGGGAGATCATGCTCGCGTCCGCTAGAGTAGATTGTCTGAAAAAAAATCTAGCAAACATACTGGGGAATACTTTATTTTGATTTCAATTTGAATGTGTTATTCATTGATTTCTTAGTGAGACATTTCTTTTCCTCCTGAGCCTCTTTTAACCATAAGATTTTCTTCTTGAAGAGTCTGTTGACTTTATCTGAGTCTATTTGGGTCATTATCAGACCTTTTGCTTATTCATTTTTTGGAGATTTTCACTTCCTGCATTGGGTTATTCTCCCAATGCACTTGGGTAGTGTATTTCGTGCATCATTCCCTTTTGGGCGCTTTCTGCCTTTCATCATCCTGTGCCTTTAGTGCTTTTTTCATTTTGACAGTTTGCATCGTTGGTGCTTTACCCCTGTATTCAGTATGCACCAAGCGCTTAGAGACTAACCATAGACTGTGTCGGCCCTTCAAGCTTGGTGCTTGGTCTATCCTCTCTCGAAATTTTTATTTTGGTCTGATCAACAGACTTCTCTGTGATGTACCTTCCAGTTAGAGATTTGTTTATTTAGCATCGATTGTGTTTGGTTTTCTTGTGTTGATTTTTGGGTTCCATTTGGTCAAGTGAGATATCCAGTGGTGGCGGGAAATTTTAATACCCCATGGTCATCCACTCGATCTTTCATTCCCTTATCACCTTACCGCATCTATTCCACATGCTAGATATGATTTCCAAACTCTTCTTGCGCTTAGCCATTTAGTTTTGCTTGCATTTGATTGATTTTGAGTGACTTGAGTTTCTTTGGGTTCATTTGAGTGCTTGTCATTTTTATTTGATAATTTCTAAGTTAGTAGGGTGTTGCGATTAGTCTCTTGTCTTCTTCTATTACATATGAAAAGAATATTTATTATCAGATCTTGTTTTGATATACGCATTGGAAAAATCGGAAGTGTCTCATTCTTTTGTTTTCGAAGTCATTTGGAAACTTTGGAAGGGTTGTTTCATGCATTGGAATCCATTATTTATCAATCTTTGAGAAGTTTGAAAAGGAAATCAATTAATTGTATTTTTTCTTAACTATGAGTTATCCATCTTTTTGAAAAAAGCAAGTGAATTCAAGCTTTTCCAAAGTAATTCCAAGTTTGAAGCATTCTATGCACTTTTGATCTTTTATTTTTTTGCTTCATTATCATAAAAATTAAGAGTCAATGCATGCTGGGTAGAAGTTATCCTTTTTCATTAGTACTTAGTCTTATTCTAGTTGGAAAATACAAAAAGAAAAAGTTGTGATTTGATATGTTGTTGATTTTTGTGTTTTGTTCAAAAAATGGAAAAGAGTGCTCTCATCATCTTTGGTAGATTTTGAACTTTTGGGAATTTTGTCGTATTGAGGTCATTGGAAAAAGAATTTATGCTTCCCTGACATAGATTTCATCAAAAGAAAAAGCGCACTTTCATGTAGTTAGGGTTTCATTATGTTTAAATTTTTGTCTCCACCTCATGCATTCACCTAACCATCTAGATAAGATTTACCGGTAGAATTATGTTAAAATTTACCACTAAATTGTGTGTTAAGTTAGTGACGTGTTCCGGTGTCGTAAAACATGGCAGTTGGAATTATTTCCTTACACTGCATCCGAGGGGAACTATAGTTCTTCCATGTACCAACCGGTATATCGAAGGCTCTTTCACATACCTTAGGGTATATCGAAAGGCAATTCACGTACTTGGTAGTCTATCAGAAGAATCTTGTCGTATGATTGTGCATTAGACAAAGACACTATGGATTTGAGCTCCCACATACCTTGTGTATATCGGGAGACACTCCTAGGATTCCTTAAACCAACCAAGCTAACCATTTGGCCGTCTTAGCAGAGAAATACATTGAGAACAACACTCGGGGAGCTACTAAGCACGTACTATCAGGGAGTTGGGTTATATGGTCAGGGGTATGATCCTAAACCTCCCTGGTTAGTGCTTTGAAAAATTGGGCCAAGTATAACTGTTGGACCCTAGAGCATATCATGAGTTGCGAAGCTTTGACAATCCTGTAAAGTTCTATACTTTTGAATCCACACCTATCACATAAGTTTGCATGTGGCCTTAGTTTGTGTAGACTTTTATGGATTGATTTTTCTTTTGTATAGAAAACATTTAGGAAAAATTTTGGTTTGGTCATTCTGGATGAACAACTTTTGAGAAGGTCTTGTAGAATTTTAAACTTGCCACCTGAATGTCCCCTTAACCCGGAGGTACTTTCGAGGGTAAGCATGGATCCACCAACTACTGTCATATCACCTGAAGGAGAAAACTCCACCATGGAGTCGGGAGTGAACTTTTCGCTTCCTTTTAGTCCACAAGTCACTGACGCTCCAAGGTCTGCGACCATGGAACCATCTGCTTCAGAAGACACATCCTTCCACCATTCGATGGAAGGAGAACCTGGGCTCTAGAATGGTTTAGTCAACCCCATGATGAACCTATATCCACGGATTTTGGTCCATCTGCATCTTTTTTGGACACCACTCTACGGAAACAATGAACTCATTTTTCCATCTCACCTCCCAGTTGAGCTTCCAATGAAGAGCTTATGGCACCCTTTCGTGGCCTCCTTAACCGGCTACGTACAACCAACAAGGAACTTAGAAGAAAAAGTCTCTCACGAAGGAATCAGGACCTGGAGGTAACCATATTTAGACATACCCCATTTCGTTCTTTATCTTATGATTCACTGGAAACACCCACACCCAATATGACCACTTATGAACTTGTTCAACCTTCATTCCCTGCGAGTACACCTCTTAATCAATAGACCATTTCCATACCTCAGATGACTCAAAACATTGAAGGACAATTATCCAACACCCCACTTAATACGAGTGGAACACTACCTCCTCCCCCACCCAAACATTCGGGGGAAGGATACTCTTTACCTCCTAATTTCATCATAAGTAATGTTCCTCCACTAGTAAGTGAACATAAACCTATTATAAGTCAACCATAAACCAGTGGTCAAAACATTGTTATTGGGGGGAAACCCTTGTTCTCTAGCCATAATATGAGTTAAGGAATTCCAATCGGTCATTTCATTAGCATCTCCTTACCCGTTGTGGAATCCACCATGGGATTACATCATGGTGGGGGATCATCCAACCCAACTCAACCACCATGGAGTCACACGTATCCAGGTCATTGTAACCCTGCATTGGGACAATTCAATCCCGGAAACATAATCCACGAGATACCTTATCCCTGAAACCCATACACTCTATGGGGACATTACAATGTCGCTACAATTGGAACCCCACCAAGGTTTCCCCATGTCCCACCAGCCCCACCACCATTTGGTACACCTCCACCACCTTTCAGAGGTGGCAGACAACCACCTCATTCTGCAAGGGTCAGACATCCACCTTCTAGTGGAGGTGGAGGCCCACCCCATTCTGGCAGTGGAGGCGCACCATACTCTGGCAGCGGAGGCGGAGGACTACCACCTTCCGAAAGTGGCGAACCCCCACCTTTTGGAGGAGGCCCACCTTATTCTTTAGGTGGTGGGTCCCCTTATTTCGGTGGTGGAGACGATGGCCCACCCTATTCTAGTGGTGGAGGTAGTGGCCCACCCTATTCGTCAGTGGAGGACGACCCCCACCTTCTAGAGGGGGCCCACCCTATCCCGATGGTGGAGGAATCCCACCTTTCGGTGGAAAACCACCCTATTATGGTGACGGGACACCATCTGGCCCGCCACCCAACCCAGGGGGGCCAACCCCTTATGGCCAATTCCTTATGGGAGGACCTTATAAGCAATCAATTCAAGGTCCTACTAGTAGGCAAATTCCATACCAATACTACCAGTATCGGCAACCGAATCAACAACTACCTTTTCTGGCTACTTTGGATCTGCCAAATCTGTCTTGGTTGGCGAACGATCCCATCTTACACGGTTATAACTGGCCACCCATTCCAGTCAAATTGCCACATGATATTACAAATTTTGATGGCAAGCCCAGTGAGGACCCGAAGAACCATGTGATGACTTACCATTTATGGTTCTCATCCAATTCCTTGATGGATGATTCAATCCATCTAAGGTTATTTCAACAAACCCTCACCGGTACAGGTGCCAAGTGGTATATTGAATTACCACCACACTCATTTTATGATTTTCGCTCTCTTGATATGTCCTTCCTCACTCATTTCCAGTTACCCATATGCTACAGACTATTATGGACCTACTGACCTCACTCCGCCAAACCACCACAACTCGTATATCCGATCACATCCATGAGTGGTAGATGAGATGACGTCTCATTAAAGCTCCCATTCTAGATCAACTCTTAACTGACTAGTTCACAAAGTCTCTTTTACCCACTGTAGCTTGAGACATGGCAATGGGTGGGGCTGTAATAGAGGAACAAGCTATTGCTCATGCCCAATATTTAGACCTTGTCTATGCTCAATCTGGAACATTGTATGACATTGTTCTAAATGGCCCCCTCCCTACATACGATCCTGCAAAACCACCCAAGGGACCTCAAGCTGACAGCATTATCGATTTCCTTAACTCCCTGCCTGCTACAAAAAATGATGGATCCTCGAACCATCATGGTTCCTCTCCACCCTCGGCATAGGCTGGCCACAATACATCCAAATCTACTACTCCTTCTTCCATCGAAGAGGTGAATTTTGTTCAATCAACTTCCCCTCATAAATACGGGGGTAAGAAGAAGACCAAAGGTAAACCCAAGAAGTCTTCCAATTAGCAAGAGCAAAAGAACCCTCCTGAAGACACGAAGTAGAAATGGAAGGTCAAGTATCCTTGTTTATTGTGTGGTGATGATCATTTCAACAAGGAATTCCCGCGTAGGGACAAAATTCAAAGGTTTCTCAAGGAAAATCCCACTCTTGCAGTTCTCAACAATCCCTTCCCCACTCAGAATCAACAACTGATTGCGCAACCCTCTCCCTCTCAAGGAGAAACATCATCCATGACGCAAGTTCTCATGATGCGTAGTGAAATGGTTAACTTGAATACACAATCATGATCCTATGACTCAGTCCCCAATAAGGAATCCAATGGAAGTAATACTGAAAAATCTTCCACATCCATACCAGATATCCCTACGCCTCAAGGTTCTCTCACCATAAAGAAACCTTCCTTTTATTTAGTGTTTCGTCCGCCCAAGAGCACAGTTCGAAAAGCTGTTTTCAATCCCAATGCTCGGGTAGCTCAGAATTACAACATTGTAGATGACTTGGCCCAAGCTCCTTGTGCCATGTTGATAATAGAAGTCTTGAAGAACTGTCCCAATCAGCGTAAGGCACTCCTCACTGCGATCGACGCGGTGGACCCGGATTCCTCAAATACGATCATGTTTAAACTCGAATACTTTAAACCGAGGCTTTCCCATCTGCTAGCATTCTAAGTTGCCATGAAGATTGCTAGGAAGATAATCCATCACACTGTGTTAGACAAAGGTGCTTCCACCTCGGTCATGTCGTTATCCTGTTGGAGCGCCATCGTGATCCAGATCTTGGGAGCTGAGAACCAGAAGGCTTGAATGTCGAGAGAGGAGGAGATTAAGCATGCAAATCTGTCATAAAATTCACATGAAAACCCTAATATTGCATAAGAATAAGTATGAACAAAAACATATGAAGTGAATGGGAGGTGAGACTCAAGGATGAGCCCCACCTCTGAAACTAATTACCAATAAGTCACTTAGATCTAATTAGTCTCACAATGAACAATAGAAAATAAGAGAGAAACCAAATGAGTAACTTGTTATTATGAGAAGGCTTGCTAGGCCTTTATATAGCATTATTACAATGTGTCTTAAGACCATACCATGGGACAAAACTATGTGCTACCAAATACCATGGATGAGAGAGGGTGGCCTCTCAATTTAATACTTTTATGGCTTATACATCCGAATTTAGACCATATGCCCCCTAAAATTCGGATCATTCCTCCCCCCTTAGAAAATGATGGTCCCCATCATTTCATGCTAAAAAGAGACCCATGATTACCATGTGCTAGTTACCAATGAAGAGAAGGGTTTTGTGTGGTTGACCCATAACCGTGGGTTTTGCGAGGTTGACCCATAACCGTGGGTTTTTCAAGGGTGACCCATAACCATGATGGCAATGACAAGCTTGATTTCAATGAAGAGAAGAGTTTTATGTGGCTGACTCAAAACCATGGGTTTTGTGTGGCTGACCCATAATCGTGGGTTTTGTGTGGTTGACCCATAACCATGGTGGGAATGACAAGCTTGTTTCCACTGAAGAGAAGGGTTTTGTGTGGTTAACCCATAACCGTGGGTTTTGTGTGGTTGAACCACAACTATGATTACAATAAATAACTATGGGTTTTGTGTGGTTAATCCATAACCATGGGTTTTGTGTGGTTGACCCATAACCGTGATTACATTAAGATTTTTTAAAAATCGAAAATTCATGATCTTTGGTGCAGTTGATGTCTTACTGCAAATCTATTAATAGCTTCTGATACATGTACTGAAATTGAATTCTATTGAAGACCCATTTGAGATCTCGAAGAGACCTTCCCATCCATATAACATACTTTCTCTGGGGTGGCCTAGAGATTGAGAAAATGTTTGTTGAAGTTTAAAAGATACGCGCATACTATTTTGCATACATATGTTGCTTCAGTCGATGATATCTCTCAAACCAGAAAGCCAAATGGAAAACCACGAAATACCCATTTTAGCTGACGGAAAGAGATTTCCAATGAGATATGGTAGAGCATCAAAGACATTATTTGGTGTTTGCAGCACTTGTTTAAAGTTATTGTACGTCCGGCCGCATTGTGTACAAATATGTACTACTTCAAACAAACATATCTCACAAACCAGAAAACGAAATGAAATTCCGTGAAATACCCATTTTAGATGATGGAAAGAGCTTTCCAGTGAGCTATGGAATAACCTTTGAGACATTATGTGAAGTCTGTAGCACTTGTTTAAAGTTGTTCTACGTCCGGCCGCATTATGCACAAACACTTTGCTACTTCAAACAAGCATATCTCACAAACCGGGAAACGAAAAGAAATTCCATGAAATACCCATTTGAGCTGACGGAAATACCTTTCTGATGAGCTATGGTAGAGCCTCTAAAACGTCCTGTGAAGCCCATGACACATGTTCAAAGTTTGCTGAATGTGAGAGTGTTGAGTATAGAGATGCCAAGGGTTTGTAGAGAAGCATGGGTTGTTGTAGAGGTTGTGGAACCTCTGTTGAACCCGCATAATGCTTCAAAATCTTGTCCCGATGGAGAGCGTACCCGCTCTGATACCACACACATATTCTATTAAATAGCGGAAATAGAACAAACTGTAAAATACAATAGCTAGAATGGTGGTAGCTATCTCTGAGAAGAGATGTGGCCGCTATGCTCATTCGTGCCAAGATGAATACAAAGAGAGGCCGAAAGGGCCTATTTATCATAAGCATGAGGGAAAGAATCCCAAACATCCAAAAACCTAACCTTAGAAGATGAACCGTCATAAAGTTTGCGGCCCCAAAGTGGTTAGTTGAACAGTCAACTTCCCGGGGTCATAACTTTTGCATACAATCTCCGTTTAGGGCGCTCGGTAGCCCGTTGGAAAGGTCTAACCGAGATTTACAACTTTCGACTGGGCCCAAATGCATGCCATTGGCAACCATTTGGTCCCCCAAATCACCAAAAAATGTCGTTTAGGGCCTCAAAATGGCTCCGGAAGTTCAGGACCCGAAAAACTGCTAACAATAGAAATTTACCAAAATTGCTAGGAGACTATTTTGAGCCAGTTGGAGGAGGTGGGTCGCCACCGATATCCACCAGGATCACATCGGCTCTCCTGAGTTAAACTGTTCTCCCACCACCTTGAAAGCATTCGACGGTCATGGATTCCAACCTCATGGACTTTTACAAGCCTTAGCAGTAGATTTGGGGGGCAAGACTGCAACCATTAATGTGGAAGTGGACCCTGCCCCTTTGGATTTTAATATCTTTCTTGGTCATAACTGGTTTTACGCCATGACTACGGTCGCGTCATCTATCTTCCGCATTGTGCAATTCCCCCATCAAGGCCGAATTGTCACCATCAACCAATTGGACTTTTGTACACCGTACACTGCTACTCATCCCAACAATAATGTCCCTTTTCTAGGGAAATATTCACATCTATATGAGAGCATGGGGGTTGGCCTCATAAAAGATTCATCTCTTATGTGCATATTTCCAACCCCGGATCCCCCTAACCATGTTTCCGTGGTGAACATGATCTCCTCCCTGATTCCATCATCTTCTAACTCTCCAGATCCATGGCTTGTACCTGATGAGGCCACCATCCATTTTATTGGAGATACCATGCCTCTCTCACCAGCTGAAGCTACCTATGAGGCTATCTAGTGAGCCCTTGAGGACCACTTGTTTGTGGTCTCGACATCCATTTCTCTATAGCGTATGTCATCCTATCCAGATCCTATGCTCCAGACTTTTCATCCCGACGAGTCCATTATGGAAATAATGAATGCGGATGACCCTCCATGGGAAGACCTCCACCATCGATCGTCTTTACTACCCCCGTTAGACTATGTGGAGAACAGCATCACAACCATTTTTACACCAGCTGTCTATCCTTGTCCATAGTCACTGATCCTCACTTGCAATACGGTCACTGAAGGAAACTTGGAAAATATCAAGCCCACCATTTCGATTGACATATCGGTTACCCCTGGTATCGTGGAACATATTCGTTTAGGACATACTTGTTCTCCTGAAGAGATCACCACATACACGGCCTTATTCAAACAATTATGCGGCATGTTTGCATGGTCCTACGAGGAAATTCCCGGGATAGATCCTTCCATTGTTGTGCATGAGATCCAAACCTATCCTGACACTAAACTAGTCCACCAAAATTTAAGACCAGTGCAACCTCGAAAAACTACGGCAATTAAAGATAATATTGAGAAGCTCTTGAAGGCCGGCTTTATCTACCTTGTTGCTTTAACATAATGGGTCTCCAATGTCGTCCCTATGGCCAAGAAGTAGGGAACTATTAGGTTCTGCATTGATTATAGGGATCTGAACAAGGCTTGTCCTAAGGACAATTACGCTACTCCCTTCATCGATCAGATCATTGACATTGTGTTGGGAGCATCATATTCTCATTTATGGATGGATTTTCTGGTCATAATCAAATTGAGATCCACCCGTCCGACCAACACAATACCTCTTTCATCTGCCCCTGGGGTACGTTTTCTTATCGCAAACTCCATTTTGGCCTTAAAAATGTTGGTGCTACATTCTAGTAGGCCATGTTGTATGCTCTTAATGATGTGAAGGACTCTGTGTAGCCCTACTTGGATGATCTCCCTACTCACTCGCAGTATTGTGAATTCTACATTGATCATCCGATGACAGTATTCCTCACATGTAGGCAGCATAACATCGGTTTGAATCCTCACAAGTGCATATTGTACGTCGAATCAGGATGCCTCCTAGGATTCATTGTTTCAAAGGATGGGATCCGCATTGATGCCTTGAAGGTGGAAGCCATTGTTGCTCTCCCACCTCCTATCGATATCCCGAAACTACAAAGTTTGCAAGGGAAGGAAAACTACTTATGGGGTTTTGTTTGTAATTTCGCTGAAAAGACACGGGAATATATGTGATTGTTGAAGAAGGACGTCCCTTTCATTTGGGACGACCAAGCTCAGCAATCCTTCGACAGCTTGAAACATGCCATTACTCATGCCCTTGTGCTACAACTGCCTAATTACTATAAGGATTATATCCTTTATCTTGTCGCTTCTACCTGTGAAAATCCTCACAGCAGATCTAAGAGCTAATGTATACCTCACAAGAAAGATTATGATTAAGCAGGAAGATAGAAGAAGAGTGGTCAATGTAGTGTAAATGAGCAACAGAATAATAATACAATAGAACTCGGATAGAAGCAAAAATAACTTCACACACACTAATTCATTAATCACAAATAGACAAATAAATAATACAATGCATGAGGATTCAAATGCCAAGGTGGCAATTCGAATTAGCCTTCATGGAGAGATCAAAATATCACTGAAGTGTCATCAAAGCACAACTAGAAGTCTTCATCATCATCAGTGGAGTCATCAATGCACAAGTAACTTTCAATCATCAGTCAAACTAAATCTAACTGAGTGTGGTAAGTGTAACTGGCACATGGAGGCACTAACTGAATGAAGGAGGCTCAATGGAGGGCGCATGAGGAGCTAACTGGAGTCAGAATGGCCAATCTAGTCTCACTGGATGTCTATCAGAGTGATACAGTCAGTTGAGAGTCAGTCTAGCCTTAAATCAAGGAAAGAACTGAAGTATAACTGAATGGTAGGTGAGAGAGGGTGCATGAGATGCATGTAATTGCATGCAGGGTGCACTAAGCACTAGGAGGGCTAAAACTGATCAATGAGAAGCTCTCGGGGCTAGATAACTAAGGGCTAGGTGCTGGGACTGATGACTCGGATGCATGCAGAATGCATGCTGCATGCAGAAATGCATGCAAGACTGAAAATGCAAATAATGAAAATGTCGGTAGGACTAGGATGGAGTATAGGAATATCCTAACACCCCCCCTTAATGAGTCCTGGCCCTGGTAACTGAGACCAAAGGTCACCCAATACAATGAATAATAATAACAGTCAATAAACCGAGGAAATGGGGAAAACCTCATGGGAAAAATACCCCCTCAAAATAGACTGTAAGGTACACACAAAAATAAATGCTCCAAACTCAAGTAGGTGTGATGCTTGGTCATATGTCAGGATGTATCTTCTTCTTGGGAAGAAGAAGTTCATGCTCAAAAAGCATGTGCTTGTACTTGCTCTTCATATCGAATGTGATGAGAACAAATCCAAAAGTATGAGTATGATCCTTGAACTTGTGATTCGAATCAACTGAGGTAGGATAGAAAACATGAATGTGCAGATAGTCTTTCGTTTTCTCCTTTGAACCATCATAGGTGAGATTATGCTCAAAAGAACCATCAAATGTCAATGATTGCTTGGAATCCAAATCAGATCCAAGACTTGAAATATGGTTTCTTAAGATCTCCTTTGAACCATTTGAGGTGAGATCTAAACCATGAGATGCATGAGAGATTATCCCAAGCGAATGGCAATGACCATCATCTTCAATAACCTTCTGAGAGAATGAAATAATGATCTTACAGTAGTAAATAAGAGGTGATTGATCAAGGAGAGTGAATTTATTACCTCCAATGGCTTATTTGACCTCCGAAACATTCATGAGATCATGATGAAAACCAACAGACTCTGGTGCAAGAGAGGATTTAGGAACCTCTGCACCTTTATTTAACCTTTGCACCTTTAGGAACCTCTGAAGTAGGTAAACATACAACGAGACATTGCAAGCATCATTTTTCCAGAGACACTGTCATTTTTATTTAACCATTCATTCTCTTCTTCAGAGGATTTGAACTCTCTTTCAAAACAATAATCAAAGAGATCATGGCTCTTCAAATAGGCTATCAATTTTTGTTTCCATTCATCATAGTTGAATGGAGAAAGAGGAGGGGTTTCTTCTAAATACATGGAAGCTGTAGAAGACCTGCAAAAACAATAGAAAAAGTTTGCAACTGCTACTATTGCAAAAGTGCAAAAACTGTTGCAACTGTTGCACTCGAAATCTTGATAATAACCTGCAAAAAACTCTCAGGAATGGAGATAGACAAAACTCTCAACATGCTCTGATACCATGCGAAAATCCTCACAACATATCTAAGAGCTGATGTATACCTCGCAAGAAAGATTATGATTAAGCAGGAAGATAGAAGAAGAGTGGTCAATGCAGTGAAAATGAGCAATAGAATAATAATATAGTAGAACTCGGATAAAAGCAAAAATAACTTCACACACACTAATTCATTAATCACAAATGGACAAATAAATAATACAATGCATGAGGATTTGAATGCCAAGGTGGCAATTCGAATTAACCTTCATGGAGAGATCAAAATATCACTGGAGTGTCATCAAAGCACAACTAGAAGTCTTCATCATCATTAGTGGAGTCCTCAATGCACAAGTAACTGTCAATCATCAGTCAAACTGAGTCTAACTGAGTGTGGTAGGTGTAACTAGCACATGGAGGCACTAACTAAATGAAGGAGGCTCAATGGAGGGCGCATGAGGAGCTAAATGGAGTCAGAATGGCCAGTCTAGTCTCACTGGAGGTCTATCGGAGTGATACAGTCAGTTGAGAGTCAGTCTAGCCTTAAATCAAGGAAGGAACTGAAGTACAACTGAATGGTAGGTGAGAGAGGGCACATGAGATGCATGTAACTCATGCAGGGCACACTAAGCACTAGGAGGGCTAAAACTGATCAGTGAGAAGCTCCCGAGGCTAGCTAATGGAGGGCTAGGTGCTGGGACTGATGACTGGGATGCATGCAATTGCATTCATGCATCCATAATGCATGCTGCATGCAGAAATGCATGCAAGACTGAAAATGCAAATAATGAAAATGTTGGTAGGACTAGGATGGCGTATAGGAATATCCTAACACCACCACCATAATCGCCATGGTCTTGGTCCAGGAAGATGATAAACCCCAGGAAAATGTGATATATTACTTAAGTAAGGGTCTTATTGACTCTGAAACCCCTTATTCGCATGTCAAGAAACTCACTCTCACGGAAGTCATTGTTGTCCAATAGTTTTGCCACTACATCCTCCTCCGCACCACTACCATCATTGTTGACTCGAACCCCATGTACCATGTTCTTACATGTCAGCTGCTTGGGGAAATTATACATGTTGGATCATGATACTTCAAGAATTCAATCTCCTCTTCTAGAAGGACAAGTCAAAGAAATCTTTGGTTTTTGCAGAGCTCATTTGTGATCTTCCCCATGTTGATTCAGATATTGAGGCCATCAACTCTCTCCCCAACGATTCGTTGTTTCTAATCAGAACATCTGACCCATGGTATGGAGATATCACCTTATATATTCAAACCCATCAGTAAAACCCCCAACTGTCTTGTGCTAACTGTCATCATATATGCCACCACACCAAGTACTACTTAATCGTGGGTGATACCCTATATCGTCATGGTGTTGATTCCATTCTTCAACGTTGTCTGACACACAAGGAGTATGAACATGTCCTGAATGACTGTAACTTTGGGGCTTGTGGAATTCATCTCATTGGGATGGCTACACCCCAGAAGATACTACTCGTGGGATACTACTGGCCTTCAATATTCAAGGACTTCATTGAGTCCGTTAAGAAATCTCCACCCTGTCATCACTTTCAATTTAGAAAGCGCTCACATCTAGCCCCTTTACATCTGGTTATTTTTGTTGGCTCCTTTTCTAAGTGGGGCATCGATTTCATGCGCTATAATCCTACCTCGGCCAGGAGGCATGGTTACGTGATCGTAGTCATTGACTATTTCACTAAATGGGCCAAGGCTATGCCTACGTACATTGTAGATGGAAAAACTACCGCACTCTTCATGTTTAGTCATGTCATTGCGTAATTTGGAGTCCCACAATCCATAGTCACCGATCACGAATCTCATTTCCAAAATAGTATGGTGGATGAATTGAGCGCTAGACTGTGTTTTCTCCATGAAAAATCAACCCTTTACTACCCAAAGTCCAACGAAAAAGTAGAGGCCATCAGCAAGGTCTTAAAAACCATGATCTAGCACATGGCAGGTACACATAAGTCCAACTGGCATAACATGCTCTCTTCTTCCCTATGGGCACACCAGACCTCCGTTAAGACTGCCACCGGATTCACACTGTTCCAACTAGTATACGGATTGGAGGTCATTCTACCGATAGAGTGCGAGATTCCATCTCTCAAACTCATAGTTGAACTTCTCTTGAACATCACTGCCAAGGAAGAACGTTTCCTTCACCTAGAAAACTCAACGAGACCCACCGCGATGTTTCTCTTTCCAATGAGGCACATGAGGAACACATCAAAGCTCAGTATGATAAGTCGTTCAAACCTCGTGTCTTCAACAAGGGGGATTTGGTCCTCACATACGACTAAAAGCATGATAAAATGGGGGTAGGTAATTTTGAGTCCATGTGGCATGGGCCATACATCGTAAAACGTGTTCTGGAGAAGGGAGCATACGAGCTAGAGGATTATGATGGGATATCTCTAGAGGAGCCTCGCAATGGGATCTACCTTAAGAGGTACTATGCCTGAGTCTTTCACGCATAAGTATCTTGCATATACTGTACATGGTGTGTGTTTTGTGTGGTGTGACGCTTTGTTTTAATGTGTCTGGATCTTGTATTTTGCACGTATACCATGTTCTATCTGCATGTGCAGATGGAAACCTGTTTTGGATTTGCGGATGGCGCCAGTCGACATACTTGTAAACTTGCTTCGGCAGCCTGGGTACTTTATTCCCCTACCGATGAGCTTATTAGTTTGGGAGGAAATTGTCTAGGATACGCAACCAATAACGGTGCGGAATATCATGTGGTGATTGGAACCTTAACTGATTCTCTTTCCTTGGGTATGAGCCACATTGTTATCCATCTCAATTCACAACTAGTGGTTTCTCATCTCAATCAGATCTATGCTATCTGCGACCCCGCTCTACTCCGTCTTTTCTGATGCGTTCATATCCTTGAGAGGTTCTTTGAATCTGTTTAATACCTGCACATTCCACGAGACATGAACACAGTTGCTGACTCAATGGCCAATTTTATCCTGGATTGGTACATTGCACACATATAAAATATCCAAATATACAAAGATAGACATAACATGTAAATCATCCATAATATAATAAAAACACGTAGACAAGATCCCATCAATCACCAATAGAACACAGTACATAAGTCCGCCAATAGAGTCAGTATATATCATAATACAAAAATGGTAGTGCTGATACAAAAGTTTGAAGCATATAAGATTTCCGTAGAAATCATCCGATACAAAATCTGAAGCTCATGGATTTCAGTATATACATAGCATGAGTCTAGTCCCTAGGACACTCATGATAGAAAATAACATCCCTCGCTACTCTCATGAGCAGCGATCCAAAATGCTCAGACACACCAATTGTAAGTCACTAGTAGCGACGAGGTAGGGCATGGACTGTTGGCTCCTCAATATCTAATGTCAGCCTCTAGAAGTTCTCCTCCACCTCTTCCATCTCCTTAATGGGATCTCATACTGTAGGCTCTATCTCTGGCACTGCTCCTATCCGTGCAATAGGAGAGACTCCGACCAGCCGCACTAGGCCCACATCTGCATAAAACATGTGTCGATTATCAATACTAATCCAAAAGAATCTAATATATATATAATGAAAAAAAAAGTCAGGTTCTTGTTGCTACCGATATCACCCCACTAAGCTCCCTCAGGAAGTACTAGGTCAGGATCTCCTCTGAAGTCGGTCCACTCATAAGGGAAATCCTCGACCATGAGGAGTTGGCCCCTCAACCATCTGAAGAAACATGTACTAAAACCTATAATAGGACTTCCGCCACCATGGCGGGCCATCACCTCCAACCATTGGATCATGTGAGGGTCCCGCGCATCCCGATCATCAACCTCAACCTATAGATGCAGGTGTGGTACCTGCTCCAGGAAGAATGAGACCACCACGAAACCATAAACAAATTGCTTCAGGGGCCTGCATCGGCATTTGGTCAGTTGATCTCGTAAACTGCTAAGAATTCCCTCACACCAGTTGAACATTGTCGGGGCCATACACTCCTCAGCATACATCATCTGGGATTTGCTCGCCAGATGTGGGGATCTACTGCCAGCCACTCTCACAATGGTATACAGGAAATTCCAAAGAGGTCGATCTCTAACCTCTTTGATGGGAATTTTCCCACCTACCATTTGTGTACTAGCATGGCACCACTGATCTATGAGATCATCCACGGTACGACCACCTCCTCATGATCTAGATAGCAATACAGGATTTCCCCATTGAGATAGCCCCGTCAAGAAATAGATATACACTAAAACTACCAACCAACCACCTCCTCCACATGTGTGAAAACTATTTCGGTCTCCCATGCTTACCCAACATTCAGATGCACAATTTGGACATATTTGGGATATTTTGGAACCATTTGGTCAACCTAGGGGGGTTTGGGGCTAAGTCTAAGCTAGCTAAGTGTGGACACTCCAATTGCATCCTATTTCTATAAAAGGATGATTCAAACTCTTTGTAACATTGGACAGTTAATAAACTCTGATATTTGATTATTTGTGTTTCCTGGTTTTTTATTCGATTGTGCTGATATTTGATCATTTATGCTTGGTTTTTTATCATTTTTTTCCAAACAATGTATGTGCACTTGTTTCTTGCATAATAAGTTAAATCTTTTAAATGTGAGGTATCTATAGTAGCTAGATCCTACTGTGATATAGATTTTACAAACTTGAGATAATTATGAACATTTTCAATAGATAAAATTTATATATTCGAAAATGTGATTCAATTTCCTACATTTCATCTTTTTTACTCAAACCAAGATTCAATGTGATTCAATTTATATATCTAATATGGATGGTAATACATGTGAGCATTCTCCATCTACCATTGTTAGTATTGTTACTACATTTTCATCAATAACAAATGGAGAACGGTTGTCCGTCTTGGAATTGAATGGAGGGATTATGCATTTTCCATTGATGCACATGTACTAATAATAACAACAATGTCATATTCTTCTTGCATAATGACAAAAGGGAACGTGGTGTGGAAAATTAAGGTTTGTTTAAGTCGACATTCATGCATTGAAACATTTTCCAAAATGGTTAAATGAAATCCTTACCTTCATGATCCTATCATCAATAAACAAGCTAATGTTATCATCTTGAATCTAAAAGAAAAATGAATTAATTAATTAAGGAATGTAAGGTCTCTGATGGATGAAGTGGTTGCTTGAAATTGTGACCTTGGTAAATTACTTGACTGCATCAATACCATATTTGAAAATAGGTGACATCCAAAATATTGCAAAGGATAATAAACATAGTAAACCCACAGTCAATCTCCACAAGTTAAGTGGCTATGCTAGTTAAATATAAATTTGACCATTAAATTTTATGTGTTTTATAAAAAAATGTTCTTTATGGGTTTGCAATGGAAACAAGGGTTGTTTAATTTTTTTTGGAGAGTTATTTATTAATAAAATGTTTGAAATATTGAAAATAAATCTAATCTAAATTGAAGTTTATTATTTTTTAAATCTATAAATTTATTAAAAATGCTAATTATATTTATAGGTGTTTATATTTTAGAATTTGGGGTGGAGTAGCACATATACTTTTCCTAGATTACATAAGGACTAGACATCTATACTTTTCAGCATTCCAAATTCGAAATAGACAATTATATATATATATATATAATACTAGTAGCTTATGCATGGATGATTGGTAGCTAATATAAAGATAACTCTTAAATAATGCATAGATAAGTAATAGTTGATGCATGGATAACTTTTAAACGGAAGATAACTCTTAATTAATGCATAGATAGCTAATAGTTGATGCATGGATAACTTTTAACTGATACAAGGAAGATAACTCTTAACTAATGCATAGATAAATAATAGTTGATACATGGATAACTTTTGACTGATATACATATAATGATATACATATAACCAGTGAAATTTTACTTGTAACGTAACCGTACCCTCAAGTTAAGTGGCTATGTTGATTAAATAAAAATCTGGTTAAATATCAATTTGGTATGTTTTATAAAAAAATGTTCTTTATGCGTTGGCAATGGAAACAAGGGTTTTGGCAAAACAAAAATACAGTGAAATCAAGAACCGTGAAGGGATGCGACGCTAATGGAAGGGTTGTAAGCTGCGATGGCAAATGAAGGAGATGAGATATATAATGGTTAACGCGATGCCTTCGACATGAGAGGACGTCAGAGCAATAAGCGTTGAAATTAGTAGTAAGGTATATATTCCAATAAATCAAGAAGATGGAGTGTGACAAGGAAGAATATCAATGCAGTGTGAGTTTCTGTACTGTTTACGATCCGGTCAATATAACTCCCACCGCGTTCCTGTACGATCGAAACACTGCGGAGACGTGGGTTGAAAAGAATCCACGCACTGCAACCATCCCTCAGACCCGGCAGCCTTTCGTTGTCGGTGATATAACTCCCAACGCTGCTCTGAGAGCAGAGATGAGACAATATTACCAAAGTGTCATGGGCAGCGAATACACGGGATGGGAAGTCATTCCCGAATATCCTCGTGTACTCTCGTTGAATGAAATTCGAGAGCTTCTTGCCTACGTTGGCCAACTCTTTCTCAGTGCCAGTGGCAGTGCCGGCGCGGAGGAGGATCTGAGGAGAATGAGCGTGGAGAGTTGGTCCAACGCATGGAAGCGACTCACATTTCTCCGCGTCAATCTACAGATGAACGCTATCAATCGCCAACTCTTCCTGTCGGATGAACAGTCAATTAAGTCTTTAACAGAATTCATAGTCGTCTCCTACAGTCGCGGCCAGGTAATAACTGATGAATGCAATCTTTTCCACAGAGAGATTCTCCGAACGATTCGCGCCCTCGACTTGATTACACATCCTGTACGATACCAGTTGAAACCCGAAAATGCGTCCGGGTATGGTAGGTTTACAGGATTTTTACTTCGAAATTTACAAATGGGGGACGAAGGTTTACAACCTATCATTCTTGGCCTTCTCTCGGTCGTAGTATCGCAGAGTCTGAATTCCGAAGAGCTGTATTGCATTCTGATATACCTTTCTGACGCAGATCCCAAGACCCTTTCTTCAACTGATCTCAGTTATTTAGCTGGGATTCAGGATGGCTTCGTTCACAGTAACTTTACTGACGCCAATAGGCGCCCATTGATTATCCAAATGCAGAAAAAAGTGGTGCAAGGATTTGTTCAAATTCTGAGTTATATCATTTCCATTTTCAAGAGCGAGGATCGCATAGGCGTTGTGGAGGACGCTGCTGAAGCTCTCCGTATAGCCCTCTTTCACCTCGATCAACTCCTACAAGGTCCCCCAGAGTTTCAAGAAACGCGGCTGGCGTTCAGTATTGACCAGAGTCTCTTGGCACACATTCACGAAATAATCGAAATGGCAGTTAAGCAAGAGAGTACCCACTTGAATCATTTGTCTGCGAATCACTGGTTGCTTGCGCTGAACAACGCAAAGTTATTCTACCAAAACATGGGAAGCACCGAGCTAATGACGAAGAAAGAGTATGGGCTCTACCGATCATTCCTCAACAGTCCACCAGCTCGCAATTCTCACGAGTTAAGAGAGTCCATCGAATTTATATTACAAATGTTTCTCGATCTCGTGGACATCGATCAAGAAATTTGATTATTCATTATTGATTGCAAAAGGAAACGGAGAGAACACCAAAAATTGCATATATATTTGACAATTACACCCACTGTATCTCTCCGTTCTTCACTTAAAACCAGCAATATCTTAGGGAGAAGAAAAGTTTTGTTAAACATCAACCTGCAAAGTCAAACAGAATGGTCCTGTATGTTTTAAATTGACTGATTTTAAATGCAATTTTATAATTCGAATATGATCTTTGGAGGTGTACTTTTTAAATTTTTGAATATAAATTTACATCATCGCAATAACTATTTTTTTTCCTCAAAAATATACTATTATTTTGTATTAATTATCTTTTATAAAAATTTAAAATAGTAAAGTATGGGTGACATAATAAATTTTGGAGTTGTCTAAAGTTTTTTATATTTGAATTATTTACACATTTTTTCAACAAAATATATTTACAATTTTCAAACATATTTTCAACAAAATATATTTACATTTAAGGGAAAAAATAATTTAAATTGCTGAAAATTTGGATTATATAAATTTTTACATAAATATATAATTTAGGAAGTAGTCTATTTATTTTAGGTTTTATTTTTATTTTATGGTAGGTTTTGATTGAAATGGGGTAATTTTTTTTTTCTAAATCAAAATTTCTATATGTTTAAATTGTATTTTTTAATTCATAAAATAAATTCAGCATCCTCAAATATTCCATGATATCCAAATTATATAATTTCCATAGGAATTCTATTTTTGTTTTAATTTCCAATAATAAACCGAAAATAGGAATATTTAGACTACACCTATAATTTTAGTAGTCTCTTCTATTAATTAATTATTGTTGAGAACTACTAAATAAGTGACACCTATGAAAAGTAGCAATGTTATTAATTCTTTTTAATAATAACGGATCAGATAATAATATAAATCTAATTCAAAATATATTTAAATTAAATCATATATATATATATATAACAAACAAACAAATCAAAATATTGCAACATACTGTGTATAATAATAAAGTGATTAGAACTTCATGTTGTTAATATATATTTATGTTTTTTTTTAATATTTAACTAGATATGAAGAAATTAAGAGAAGCTTTGAACTATTGATGCATCATGCATGGTGTTTGGTCAATTCCAATGGGTTCGCCCGATGTACAATGACAGTAGCCCATCCTCGTCAGCGTATTAGTGGAATTGAACATTCTCACGGACTTGACTTAGAGTCGTCAATAATAGGGGCTTGAAAGGTCCTTCATCTATCCTGGATAACAACAATTCACAATTATAATGATGTTGTGTCTCTGCTCCATTGCTCTTCCACCCAAAGATGATCAATACTATGCTCTGATGGCTAACCTCCAATGATGTTGCTTGATCTAATGACTATAATCATGCCCGATATCACATCAAATGATTGTAATCTCTCTTGACTCATCCTTTCCACTACCTAACTTGGTTTTCTCCTCCATCGATTAGATTGTTGCACCTACCTATAAGATCTTAATGAATGCTTGAGATTCCTTCTCCTACTGATATCGATCCTTCTCCTATGGAAAACTGACTCTGTGTTTGGAATTTTCGATCCTTTGTTGGAACTACATATCCTCCTTTGTTCTTAGCTCTTTGGCCTAATGGTCTTGCAACCTCACTCCCTTCCTTATTCAAAAGCATGTCCTTATGCCTAGACCCTCGACAATCTCTTTGTGATCTTGGATGACTTTTGTTCCTTTTCCACCAGTGCCAAACTCCATTGTATGTGTGAGGGTTCAGCTTTTTCTTTTTCTTCGGCTTCATCTCCACCTTCCTTCCTTCTCTTATGGCCACAATTGTTGCTTCCTGATGATCCCTCCAACACCTTCACAAAGTTGCTTGTTAGGCCATTTCCGTATACGAGCACCAAAATTCTTTGGGTTGTTTTTGGCCATTTTTAGGTATTTTCTAAAAATATGTAATTTAATTATGGTTAAGGGATTGGGGTCTATTTTCTAATCTCAGTTAACGGACTAGGGTATTGGATGATGCAGAATACCTATATTGTATTGTGAGTGATTCATAATGACAATGAGAATGATAAAATAAGAGGCGCAACTCTAAGTTTTGTTCATTTTCCTGGTTAAGGGTTTCCTGGGGAAACCTAATTGTAGCAATAGGGAATGCTAATCAAGAGACTTTAAAATTTGATGAAATAGTATCATCCCTGCTATCAGATGAGATGAGGCAAAAAACCATGTATACTCATAGCATGGATTCCTTATCTATGAGAGGTCGCATCGAGGAGAGAAACAAAAAGAAGGGATCTGGGGGAGATCTAAATCTAAGGGTAGATCTAAATACCTAAACAAAATTATAAGGAAGTGTTGGAAATGCGGTAATGCTGGGCACTATAAAAAGGATTGTAGATCTAATAATGTTGAGAAAGGAAAGGGATTTGAGAATACCTCTACCACAGAGGTGAAGACTTCCTCAGAAGAAGGAGTGGATGTGTACCTAGCTTCCACTGGTAATCATTTAGAATGCGATATATGGTTGATTGACTCAGGTGCATCATGTCATATGACCCCTCATAGGGAGTGGTTCCATGAATATGAAAAGTACAATGGAGGCGATGTGTTCTTGGGAGATGACTCACCAACCAATATCATTGGGTGTGGTAGAGTCAATTTGAAACTAAAGGATGGAAGGATTATAACTCTTCCTAGAGTTCTACACATTCCAAATCTAGCGATAAACTTGATATCTGTCAGAAATATGGATATTGTAGGTGTAAATACTGTGTGTGGAGAAGGTGGTTGCAAAATGGTTGGAGGATCAATGGTATTGATGAGGGGAATTTGGTATGGTAATCTAAACAAACTATTGGGAAGAACCATCATCAGTGAATGTAACAGTTCTGGTGTGCCTGAGGGGGGAGATACAGAAGACAGAACCCTTACTACATCAGGAGGAAATAAAATGCTATGGCACCAAATATTGGGGAATATCAAAGAAAAGGGCCTTCAAGCATTACAAGGTAAAAGTATGGTTGAATGTATGACTGATTACACTGCAGATTTTGATTTATGTGAACATTGCACATATGGGAAAAACATAATCGCATAATATTTGCATCTGCTGCTACAAGAGCAAAGAGAATTTTAAAGTTAATACATAGTGATGTGTTTGGAATTGTTCCTATTCCATCACTAGGTAGATCTATGTATTATGTTTCATTAATAGATGATTTATTAAGGAACACCAAGGAAATAAATATGAAGTATTTGCTAAGTTTAAAGAATTTAAGGATCTTGTAGAGAATCAGACATAAAATAAAATAAAGGTGTTGAGAACAGATAATGGTGGAGAGTTCTGCGGGAATGAATTCGAAGAATTATGTAAGAAGTGCATTATAGCAAGGTAGAAGACTAATCCATACACACCTCAACAAAATGGAGTTACTGAAAGGATGAATATGACGTTGATGGAAAAAACAAGGAGCATGCTACGTAGTCTCGGGATAGGACAATAGTTATAGGAAGAGGCAGTGGAGACAACATGTTGCATGGTAAATCGATCACCCACATCAACATTGGTTGAAAAAACTCCACAAGAGGTATGGACTGGTAACAAAAAATCTATTAAACATCTAAATTTTTTTGGCTATGATGCTTATGTACATGTTCCAAAGGAGAAAAAGAGTAAGTTGGACAATAAAGTTGAAAAATGTATCTTTATTGGTTATAAAGATGGTATGAAAGGTTATAAGCTTTGGAATCCTGTAAATAAGAAGATTGTTTACAATCGAGATGTTTTGTTTAGAGAGGTCAAAGAACTTCCCAAACAAGAAGTAACTCTAAGGGAAACTAAACCAAAGAAGATAGAGTTTGAGTTAGAAGATAAAGAATCTGACTCAACATAAGAAGATGAATAAGAAGAAGCATAACCTCATACCCCAGTTTTTGTGAGGAAAATACACCTATAGTTCAGGGGAGAAACTACCAACTTACAGGGATGAAAGATAGACCTACAAATGTTCTGCAAGTGCAACTAGTAAGCAAAGATATTTAAGGTTAGAAATATGTGTACCTTATTAAGAAGGTTGATCCCAACCTTTCTCTTCCTTGCTCTTCAATGTTATTCAGTGTCACAATGCCCACACCTGCAAAACAACTTCATACCTTTCTCAAATACATTTGACTACATATATAAGACTGATATTCATGATAGAAAAAGACATCAAACTATAAGCAAACTGTAATCAAATCTAAGACACACATGAATAGGTCATATTTGGAAAGGGAAGAATGTCTAATATTTATTAGTGAATGAGGCAAGTAAATAGAATTATGCCTTCCTTCAAGCTTGGCACTTCACGAAACCTAGATTCAAGGTCTCCTGCTTCTATTCTCCAAGGATCCTAGCCTCTAATGAGCTGTGTTAGGGCTTATTAGAAACTGAGGCACAAGAGAAGGGGATGAGGGTCTCCATTCCTCCGGGATAACACTTTTATGGGCTTGGTCCCCTCTCATGGCCCTTCTACCTTCCTTATATAGTCAATGAAGGAGAGGAAAAGCAGTTATAACCTATCAGGAGGTTCCCAAACCAACCCAATTTGACCAAAATTCAATATTTTGATTTATTCAGGAAAGTACCCTACTCTTCCTACTGCAAACCATCATACTTTTCAAGGTGGACGCTACTCTCTGCATAGGATACTAGCGTACATGTGGAAATATGGCCAAAACAGGGTTTTTTGATGATTTTCAGGAGGTGGTTTGGTCTGGAGATTTGTTCCTAAGGGTTATCACCATCAAATGGACCAAGAGTGAGGTAATTTCAACCATGTTAAGTGTCCCATATGACCCTTCCATCCACAAGTGTCCTATTGTGTGACTAAACTTGATCTCAAGAAGTGTCGTCATGCGACCAAGCGATGCAAGTGTCGTCATGGACTGAGAAGTGTCATTTTAAGCTATAACAGATGCCCCCTAATGTGTGAGGTCATAGGGAGTGAGAGAAATGATGGTCGAAATACATTATAAATAACAAAGAGTTGAAACATGGAAGCGAAGTAACCGGAGAAACCAAGAATCATAGTCTCAAATGAAGTACTTGAAAGCAAAGGCAATGTTAGACAAACTCATCCTTTGGGTAACTGTCCATGTTCAAATAATGAAACATGACCTCCAAGAGGATACAATAATGATCCAAATACTGATGCATATATCATGGCCACTAGAATACAAGCGTGGATCCATGAGGAACATAAGTGTAAACATAGCCACATAAATACAAGGTGGATCTATGTCAAAATTGAAGAACATAGCCATAGAGAACAAGCTGGATCTATTGTCCCATCAAGAGCCAAAAGAGTGTGGCTCAGTCTTGCACAACTTCGGCGATAACATAAATAAGGTGATGCTATCGAGGATCCCAATGTCTTCAACCAAAAACAACCCAAGGTACAAACCTATCCATGCGAATAAATGAGTTGATGTCGAACATGGGAGGTATCGTTTGATTACCAGTCATTGATGTATATCGTACACAAAGGCGAGGGTGTCCATCAATAATGAAAATGGAACCCAAGGTACCTAGTACATTCAAACAAGAGTGAATAAATGGTATTGTCATTGAACAC
This sequence comes from Larix kaempferi, assembly GCA_027924585.1. Taxonomy (NCBI): domain Eukaryota; kingdom Viridiplantae; phylum Streptophyta; class Pinopsida; order Pinales; family Pinaceae; genus Larix; species Larix kaempferi. Next base: position 1,691,921 of record BSBM01000765.1, on the reverse strand, counting down.
TTGAAGAATCCATCGGATAGGAGACATTGATGTATTCCCATCTATCCAATAGCGAGGGAAACTACCTCTAATGACTACAATCCCCAAGGTACTAACCGAAACTCTAAACTTCATTCCCAGAGCACAATTAGTTGAAGTCGATGGAAAGAAGTCCATTGGAAGGGAGGCCTTAAGGCATCCTCCATCATCCAACACGAGGGACACTCAACAAGTATGAGCTAATTTGGAGTAGGACTGAACACATCATGAAACATACTGACACCAAGGAATGGCCGACGCATGAGGTCAAGGACCTGCAGAATGACCGACACGGGTTATATCCTTGAACAGTGAACACGACACAAGAGTGACTTAGGCAGCTTTTAACACAAAGAGACCACGATGCAAATCTGCAATGTAGGAGACATTAATAGATTCTCCATATGATTGGAAAAATAACCAAATGGAGGAGTAAGAACTCTGAGATCAGGTTTATCCTAAGGCCAACACTAGAACCCAACTTGTTTGAGAGACTCAAAATAGGTGCTTTGTTTAAGGAGATAGTTGACTTGCTGCCATCATATTGAAAGATATTTTAGCATTCTTCTCTTCCCTTACCTTTTTCATTTTTAATGAGCTTGACAAAGAACTAAAGCATGCTCGATGGTATTTCATATTTAAGGAGTCTGAAAAACCTAGAAGAAAACTCCATACACCTATCCGTGGATTTTATATTAGCCTGGATTGGTTTGTGCTCGACAGTGTTTTCTTGCTTATAGAGTTGAAAAACTTAAACAGTCCTCTATCAACCTTCTTGTGGATTTCACATCGAGCCCAAGTAGGTGAATGCTCGCTTGGTGTTTTCACATTTTGAGAGTATGAAAACCCTAAAGACGACTCCAAAGGTCCTTTTTTGTAAAGTTAGTCTCCTTCCCTGAAAAAGTGTAAAATAATGGAAGAAGAACTCTTCTAGCACATACCAAAGTATACCTAGAGTATACCTTTTCCGTAAATTATCCACCAAGGCCCAAAAAATGGGTAATTCTATACCTAAGTGGATGTCAGTTCAGTTATTTTAACGAGCCCGAAAAGACAACTATGCTCGGCAAACTTTTCCTATTTAAGGATTCTGAAAAGAGCTTAAAAGAACTCCATAGGGATCTTTTCCGTAAAGGTTTAACGAGCCCGAAAAAGTAAACTCGTTACCTCCTTACTGCTTTTAACGAGCTCAAAGGAGAGATGAAAGAATGCTGAAAACCTACTTACTGTTTTTAACGAGCTCGAAGTAAAGGTGGAAGAATCCTTGTAACCTACTTACTGTTTTTAACGATCTCAAAGTAAAGGTGGAAGAATGCTCGTAACCTACTTACTATTTTTAAAGAGCTCGAAGTAAAGGTGGAATAATGCTCGAAAAGGGAGGAGACAAGTGTTAGAGATGTTCGAAACTATCTCCAAGCGCATGGAAGAAAGCTATTCGTAATGCAAGGAACATGAGCAAGATAAGGACACTTAGGCTGTGTCTCCTCCAGGTAAAAGGTGTCAAATTGCGAAGGCAAAATGATACAGGGCTTAGCAGAAACGAGATCAGAGATGGAGGCTTATACAATGAGCTAAAAGCGTGGAAGTTGGCATCGGGCTCATTAGCGCAAGCGGGATCATAATAGATGCATATACAAATTGAACACAAAGATGGGAGCCTTATCAGGGATGGCTAGAAATATATGAGGAAGAAAGTTATGAGGCTTCTTCTCAAAGTCATGGTAAATCTAAAAAGGCTCCTGAGCCTATGAGAAAAACTCAGCATGGGCACCAAAATGGTGAAAGGGTGCTGACTAGGGTGACCCATGTTAGGAAGGCTCTACTATCAGACTGGTGCACAATGCATAAAGAGATTGCTAACACACCAATATCCAATAGGTTCGACCCTATGGTGAATTCAGATGGCAAAAGGTTCAAATGCAACATAACAGCGGGGAAGCCTAAACCTATTTGCAAGGTTCCGAATATACCTAACATGGTCTCACAAGGTGTCGAAAAGGACCAGTAAGCAAGTCCAGCTAAGAATCCTGTCTCCAAGAAACATTAGTACCAAGATCATATATAAAACATATGTAAAGAAAGACCCAATACAAGTCACTGTGGTAAAAATACTTTCAACTTCACTATCATCAATAGTAGGCATAAACAAGGCAGAGTTTTCAAATGAAGACTCTATGGTAACCAAGCCCGAGGACTTACAATCAACAAGATCAACTTCAGGATGAAGATCAAAGTTGAAGGACATGATGGAATCTGCAAAAACAAATTCATCATCACGGGAGTTGAAAATTCTAGAAGTAGAATCAAACTCAGTAGGAACATTGATTTGCGGATCTATAGGAGAGTCCAAAGAATCAACAGTAGGAAGATCGAACTTTACAATCAAACTGGGGTTGGACATAACTGCAACTGGATCAACATCCAAATGAATGGCAGACTGTACTATGGACTCTAGGAAAACTTCATCAGAAGGAAGTATATTGTCCTAGATAGAAAACATATCTCAACATTCAGATGGAGGTGTCACTTGGTCAAAAGCTGGGACTAAGTCCCGAGAAGGTAAGCATGAACCCAAAGACTTCCTCTCAGTAGCAGTTGAACTCAAGGAACAATATGCCACATAAGTCCCATGTGACATAGTAGTGCCTAATGATGAGGGATTTGACTGGTCTACAGTTGGGTAATAAGGAGGATCAACAAATGCAAGCTGGTCGATAGTGACGATGCTTTCGTTATGAGGAAAATTCATCATACGAAAGAGCGTAGACACCACAGCATGCATAGCATAAACGTAATCACACCCGAGGATCATATCAAAGTCCACAGGGTCCTTTAAAACCATAAAATCAACTAAGACTATTTTTCCACCCAAAGTAACAAGTACCTGAGAAAGGAATCTGAACGGTTTACTAGGTCTTCTATCGAAGGTCAACGACCAATTAACAGCTGGAATAAAATTAGGGAAACCCAAAAATCTCCAAGCATAAGCGGATAAGATACTAATAGAAACTCCTTCATCTATAATGCATTGATCAACTGTATGGTTCCCGATATCAACCTTTATCTGGAAAGGTGTCGAAGAAGGAAGACGAGGTTCGGCTAGACTATTCCAATCAAAGGAAACAATCCTAGGGCTTGGTAGGGGTTCACATGGCACAGATGAAGTGTCCCCTTTTTAATAAACATCCAAACTGGTAATGCAGAAGACTTCCGCAGTAGGTGCATATATCTTTGCAGGATTGATGAGATCGGTCAAAGATTGCATAGATTCGATCACTTCACTCTCCGAAGGAAGAGTGGGGTTGACCAAGAACTCTTTTGGTTCAACCACTTTATCAACCAAAGGTTGATCTGACTGTAGGGAATCTATAGACAACTCAGGAATAGAGATTCCTTCAGACATGGACCACACTCTTCGTGCCTCTGGAATGGTAGGGCATCGGTGAGTCAGGTAATCTCCCTTACAAAGTTTACAAGGGAACTTTGGTTTTCGTCCTATAGGTTGAGACTCCTTTACAACGTCAGTACTCTCAGCATGACTAGCATTGGCTGACAGCTTGCCCCCAGCATGACTTACAGTGGTTGGTTGCTCAGAAGTAGAAGAATTTTTAACTAAGGACCACACTTTTTGCACCTCTGGAAGTACAGGGCACAAGTAAGTAAGGTAGTCTCCCTCACAAAACTTGCAAGGGAACTTATACTTCTGTTTATTGGGTTTGCCGACAATGTCAACTCCCTCAGCATCACTTGCAGTGGCTAATCTGGTGTCTCCAGTATGACTCACAGGAACTGGTGACTTGTCATTAATATGACTAGTAGTGATCAATGACGTGTGCTCAACATGACTGATAGTGGTTGAAGACAAAATTTCAGTGTGATTTTCAGTGACTAAAAGTTTTCTCCCAACATGACCTCCAGAGGCTGGGTAGGTGCCCCCTGCATGATTTGCAGAGGCAGGGTGCTTTCCCCTAGAATGACTTACAGAGGCTGGGTTGCTGCCCCCTTGTTTTGGCATCTTCTTCCTATTCTTCCTCTATCTATTCATTTTAGACTGCTGGTTACTAGTATTGCTACTTTCACCACATGAGGTAGAAAGAGGAGGAGAAGATGTTATTGGCAAAGAAGGCACAGGGTTCTGATGCTTTTGATTTGACGTGCTTACAAAAGAAGCGTCAAGAGCATGCAAATCATTTGGAGTGGAGAACAACCAAACCTACTGCTCTATAGTGAATCCAGGAAGATTTAGAGTAGCCATTAAGGGAGTACCAATGTTTCCAATGAATGGAACATCACAAGGATCCCTTGGAATAGGGGTACCTTGATTGGCGCTCGCCGGAACTCTAGACATAGTTTCCTGCTCAAATGAGTAAGAAATTCTCTAAGGTAAACTAAGACAAGTATCACAAAGAGCACACCACTAAAAAGGGTCCTAGGTAAATCAAACCAGGCAAATAGATGCCTTCTAGAGAAGAGTTTGGGATGATGAGGGCCTAGAACAGATCAACGAAGGAAGAAGGATAGTTACCCGGGGTCCACAATACAATGACTAAGAGTGCAAGCACTGGAATCACCCAATCTCCCTCCCAAAGACTTGCAAGGGATTTCCTCCCACGTCTGTCCTAGGTACAACAGATATAACCCTCTGCCATCACCTATGTATGATCCTACGGTAAGATATTAAGGATACCACCACACTGAAAAGTCCCGAGGGAACAATCTCTAGTCGAATTAGAAGGCGTGGGCAGGGTAACTGATCCCGAAACTCAAAAGAGTCCCCAAACGTGATCAGATCTTGGTATATGCTCGAAACAGAAAGTAGGAGGTTTATTCCCAACAATCTGATCTCACAAGACCTACTGCATAGATCCCAGGCAATTTTTGATTGAGGTGGGTTTACCTGTGATAGCCGAACTACGATTTTTGCGTAAGGTGTGATCTTGGGTGGTTTAAGGTGTTTTAAACCCAATATCCTAACCAAAACTAGTTGGTGAATAGTGTAACCTAGAAATGAAAATGTTACTAGTACATTTTATTAGGGTTTATTTTAAACGTTGCTTGCTTACTCAAAAAGGTAGTGGGTGTGTGAGAGTGGTTATAACAGAGATAGAATACTGAAATGAAATGTTTACCACTAAACAAATCTTTTCTTTTCAATGCAAGTCCTAAAGATACGATCTAGAATGCATATACAAATGCAATTTTTATTCTTTTCGAATGTAAAAAGGTAAAAACAAAGTCTAAATGTACAAAATTAAACTCAAAACCTAAGAATGCACTTACTCAAACAAATAAGTATGCAAAAGAAAACTTCTTCTTTTTTATGCAAAGCACTCTTAAATCATTTAAGCCACTTGCAAGGTACTCTACTCAGAAAATAAATCAAAATTTTTTCATGCTTTTCAAAGGTGAGAAACAAAAACTGAAATTGAAGGTAACCTACTATCAAAGCAAAAACAAAGAACTTTTAGGTTTCCTTATTGAAACAGTAAAAGCTACCAATACGACTTTCAGATTCTTATCGATGTAAGCATGCCAACCATTGGGAAAAGCGTACGAAACCTACTTTTAGACCCAAACAAAGAAAATGAACTACAAATAAGTATGGTTTGGTAAAGTTAGGTCTGCACATAAACAGTGCAGTCAAGGTCCTGAACAACAGCAAAGACACTTGAGCTTTCACTACGAAAGGAAAACTAAAAGCATAAGGGAGGATAAGAAACCAATCTAAAGAGAAATTTCACTCAAATAGATATAGACAGGGTCAAGTAGTCTCAATAGGTTTCAAATCTAGTGGAAATGCAGCAACTAGATTCAGTCAGACTCAAATCAGGGTACAAAACACCAAATTGGTCCACAACCCCCCAACCTGAGTCAACAAACCCCAAAACTTTCCAAACAAGCCCAAATTGATCAAAGAAGGTCCAAATCATGAACAAAGGATCAATACAAGGATAGGAGACCACTTACAGTGGTTTAAATCAGACCTAGGGTCATCAGGGACCCCAAAAATGCAGCCACAACCCCTCCAAACAGGTCAAAACTAAAAAAAATAGCTCCAGGATGTGTACGCTACTATCTATGAGTCATACTAGCATCCAAACAGGGGAATACGCTACTGTGCTTCACAATAGTAGCGTCCATGTGGGAAAAGTTGAAAAAATAGGGAAAAAACCCCCCACACCTGAGCCAGTAAGGGACTGTAAGGGTTAAGGAGGGTCTGTAAGAGGTAAGGAGGGTCAAACAGAGCCTAATAACTGATTCTAATCAATAAATTGAACAAAAACCTTCAAAAAAAAACTAAATAAATGACCTTGGATACCGCTAAGAAGATAGGCTCTCCCTAGCGGAGTCGCCATTCTGTTGTGAGGAAAATACACCTATAGTTCAGTGGAGAAACTACCAACTTACAGGGATGAAAGATAGACTTACAAATGTTCTACAAGTGCAACTAGTAAGCAAATATATTTAAGGTTAGAAATATGTGTACCTTATTAAGAAGGTTGATACCAGCCTTTCTCTTCCTTGCTCTTCAATTCTATTCAGTGTCACAATGCCCACACCTGCAAAACAACTTCATACCTTTCTCAAATACATTTGACTACATATATAAGACTGATATTCATGACAGAAAAAGACATCAAACTATAAGCAAAATGTAATCAAATCTAAGACACACATGAATAGGTCATATTTGGAAAGGGAAGAACGTCTGATCTTTATTAGTGAATGAAGCAAGTACATAGAATTATACCTTCCTTCAAGCTTGTCACTTCACGAAACCTAGATTCAAGGTCTCCTGCTTCTGTTCTCTAAGGATCCCATCCTCTAATCAACTGTGCTAGGGTTTATCAGAAACTGAGGCACAAGAGAGGGGGATGAGGGTCTCCATTCCTCCAGCATAGCATTGTTATGCGCTTGGTCCCATCTCATGGCCCTTCTACCTTCCTTATATAGTCAATGAAGGAGAGGAAAAGCAGTTATAACCAATCAGGAGGTTCCCAAACCAACCCAATTTGACCAAAATTTGAGAATTTGACTGATTCAGGAAAGTACCCTACTCTTCCTACTGCAAGCCAGCATACTTTTCAAGGTGGACATTACTCTCTGCATAGGATACTAGCATACATGTGGAAATATGGCCAAAACAGGGTTTTTTGATGATTTTCAGGAGGTTCTTTGGTCTAAAGATGTGTTCCTAAGGGTTATGACCAACAAATAGACCAGGAGTGAGGTAATTTCAACCATGCTCAATGTCCCATATGACCCTCCCATCCACAAGTGTCCTGTTGTGTGACTAAACTTGATCTCAAGAAGTGTCGTCATGAGACCAAGCGATGCAAGTGTCGTCACAGACGGAGAAGTGTCATTTTAAGCAATAACACCAGTTTTGAGGAGATCATCTTGAGAAATAAGGAAACCAGAAATGTATTCCCCTCCCGATTTTTTCTCTAGTTTTTCTTTATCTATTACTAATGATAATCCTAGAAATTTGAAGGAAGCTTCTAATTCAGATAATAGTGATCTCTAGAAGAATGCCATGCTTGACGAAATGGATTCCTTGGAAAAAAATGAAGCATGGGATCTAGTTCATTTACCTACTAGAAGAAAAGTTGTTTGCAGCAAATGCCTGTTTAAAAAGAAGTTAAATGCAGAAGGTAAAGTGGAGAAGTACGAATCCCACTTGGTAGCAAAGGGATATTATTAGTTAGAGGGAATTGATTTTGGTGAAATATTATCTCCAGTTGCAAAATTAACTTATATTCGATTTCTTCTTTCTATTGCTATTTCTTTTGACCTTGAAATAGAGTAGAAGGATCTGAGGACAACGTTATTACATGGGGATTTAGAAGAAGAAATATACATGAAATAACTAGAGGGGCTCATAGTAAAGGGAAAGAAAGAGCTGGTATGTAAACTAAAGAAGTCCCTTTATGGTATAAACCAATCTCCAAGGATGTGGTACCAAAATTTTGACACTTACATACTTGGATTGGGGTTTGTGAGAAGTAAGAATAATCACTGTGTATACTCCAAACAAGTTTGTGATCACTTCATTAACATAGTATTGTATGTTGATGAATTTTTTTTTATTGAAAACAAGAAATATTTCATAAAGGAGGTGAAGTCTCATCTATCCTCCAAATTTGACATGGAGGATCTCAGTGCTGCAAACTTCATACTAGCAATGGAGATTAAAAGAGATCGTGCACACATGAACACATAACATAGACATAACATAGACATGAACACGGTTGCTGACTCAATGACCAATTTTATCCTGGATTGGTACATTTGCACACAGATAAAATATCCAAATATACAAAGATAGACATAACATGTAAATCATCCATAATATAATAAAAACACGTAGACAAGATCCCATCAATCACCAATAGAACACAGTACATAAGTCCGCCAATAGAGTCAGTATATATCATAATACAAAAATGGTAGTGCTGATACAAAAGTTTGAAGCATATAAGATTTCCGTAGAAATCATCCGATACAAAATCTGAAGCTCATGGATTTCAGTATATACATAGCATGAGTCTAGTCCCTAGGACACTCATGATAGAAAATAACATCCCTCGCTACTCTCATGAGCAGCGATCCAAAATGCTCAGACACACCAATTGTAAGTCACTAGTAGCGACGAGGTAGGGCATGGACTGTTGGCTCCTCAATATCTAATGTCAGCCTCTAGAAGTTCTCCTCCACCTCTTCCATCTCCTTAATGGGATCTCATACTGTAGGCTCTATCTCTGGCACTGCTCCTATCCGTGCAATAGGAGAGACTCCGACCAGCCGCACTAGGCCCACATCTGCATAAAACATGTGTCGATTATCAATACTAATCCAAAAGAATCTAATATATATATAATGAAAAAAAAAGTCAGGTTCTTGTTGTTACCGATATCACCCCACTACGCTCCCTCAGGAAGTACTAGGTCAGGATCTCCTCTGAAGTCGGTCCACTCATAAGGGAAATCCTCGACCATGAGGAGTTGGCCCCTCAACCATCTGAAGAAACATGTACTAAAACCTATAATAGGACTTCTGCCACCATGGCGGGCCATCACCTCCAACCATTGGATCATGTGAGGGTCCCGCGCATCCCGATCATCAACCTCAACCTATAGATGCAGGTGTGGTACCTGCTCCAGGAAGAATGAGACCACCACGAAACCATAAACAAATTGCTTCAGGGGCCTGCATCGGCATTTGGTCAGTTGATCTCGTAAACTGCTAAGAATTCCCTCACACCAGTTGAACATTGTCGGGGCCATACACTCCTCGGCATACATCATCTGGGATTTGCTCGCCAGATGTGGGGATCTACTGCCAGCCACTCTCACAATGGTATACAGGAAATTCCAAAGAGGTCGATCTCTAACCTCTTTGATGGGAATTTTCCCACCTACCATTTGTGTACTAGCATGGCACCACTGATCTATGAGATCATCCACGGTACGACCACCTCCTCATGATCTAGATAGCAATACAGGATTTCCCCATTGAGATAGCCCCGTCAAGAAATAGATATACACTAAAACTACCAACCAACCACCTCCTCCACATGTGTGAAAACTATTTCGGTCTCCCATGCTTACCCAACATTCAGATGCACAATTTGGACATATTTGGGATATTTTGGAACCATTTGGTCAACCTAGGGGGGTTTGGGGCTAAGTCTAAGCTAGCTAAGTGTGGACACTCCAATTGCATCCTATTTCTATAAAAGGATGATCCAAACTCTTTGTAACATTGGACAGTTAATAAACTCTGATATTTGATTATTTGTGTTTCCTGGTTTTTTATTCGATTGTGCTGATATTTGATCATTTATGCTTGGTTTTTTATCATTTTTTTCCAAACAATGTATGTGCACTTGTTTCTTGCATAATAAGTTAAATCTTTTAAATGTGAGGTATCTATAGTAGCTAGATCCTACTGTGATATAGATTTTACAAACTTGAGATAATTATGAACATTTTCAATAGATAAAATTTATATATTCGAAAATGTGATTCAATTTCCTACATTTCATCTTTTTTACTCAAACCAAGATTCAATGTGATTCAATTTATATATCTAATATGGATGGTAATACATGTGAGCATTCTCCATCTACCATTGTTAGTATTGTTACTACATTTTCATCAATAACAAATGGAGAACGGTTGTCCGTCTTGGAATTGAATGGAGGGATTATGCATTTTCCATTGATGCACATGTACTAATAATAACAACAATGTCATATTCTTCTTGCATAATGACAAAAGGGAACGTGGTGTGGAAAATTAAGGTTTGTTTAAGTCGACATTCATGCATTGAAACATTTTCCAAAATGGTTAAATGAAATCCTTACCTTCATGATCCTATCATCAATAAACAAGCTAATGTTATCATCTTGAATCTAAAAGAAAAATGAATTAATTAATTAAGGAATGTAAGGTCTCTGATGGATGAAGTGGTTGCTTGAAATTGTGACCTTGGTAAATTACTTGACTGCATCAATACCATATTTGAAAATAGGTGACATCCAAAATATTGCAAAGGATAATAAACATAGTAAACCCACAGTCAATCTCCACAAGTTAAGGGGCTATGCTAGTTAAATATAAATTTGACCATTAAATTTTATGTGTTTTATAAAAAAATGTTCTTTATGGGTTTGCAATGGAAACAAGGGTTGTTTAATTTTTTTTGGAGAGTTATTTATTAATAAAATGTTTGAAATATTGAAAATAAATCTAATCTAAATTGAAGTTTATTATTTTTTAAATCTATAAATTTATTAAAAATGCTAATTATATTTATAGGTGTTTATATTTTAGAATTTGGGGTGGAGTAGCACATATACTTTTCCTAGATTACATAAGGACTAGACATCTATACTTTTCAGCATTCCAAATTCGAAATAGACAATTATATATATATATAATACTAGTAGCTTATGCATGGATGATTGGTAGCTAATATAAAGATAACTCTTAAATAATGCATAGATAAGTAATAGTTGATGCATGGATAACTTTTAAATGGAAGATAACTCTTAATTAATGCATAGATAGCTAATAGTTGATGCATGGATAACTTTTAACTGATACAAGGAAGATAACTCTTAACTAATGCATAGATAAATAATAGTTGATACATGGATAACTTTTGACTGATATACATATAATGATATACATATAACCAGTGAAATTTTACTTGTAACGTAACCGTACCCTCAAGTTAAGTGGCTATGTTGATTAAATAAAAATCTGGTTAAATATCAATTTGGTATGTTTTATAAAAAAATGTTCTTTATGCGTTGGCAATGGAAACAAGGGTTTTGGCAAAACAAAAATACAGTGAAATCAAGAACCGTGAAGGGATGCGACGCTAATGGAAGGGTTGTAAGCTGCGATGGCAAATGAAGGAGATGAGATATATAATGGTTAACGCGATGCCTTCGACATGAGAGGACGTCAGAGCAATAAGCGTTGAAATTAGTAGTAAGGTATATATTCCAATAAATCAAGAAGATGGAGTGTGACAAGGAAGAATATCAATGCAGTGTGAGTTTCTGTACTGTTTACGATCCGGTCAATATAACTCCCACCGCGTTCCTGTACGATCGAAACACTGCGGAGACGTGGGTTGAAAAGAATCCACGCACTGCAACCATCCCTCAGACCCGGCAGCCTTTCGTTGTCGGTGATATAACTCCCAACGCTGCTCTGAGAGCAGAGATGAGACAATATTACCAAAGTGTCATGGGCAGCGAATACACGGGATGGGAAGTCATTCCCGAATATCCTCGTGTACTCTCGTTGAATGAAATTCGAGAGCTTCTTGCCTACGTTGGCCAACTCTTTCTCAGTGCCAGTGGCAGTGCCGGCGCGGAGGAGGATCTGAGGAGAATGAGCGTGGAGAGTTGGTCCAACGCATGGAAGCGACTCACATTTCTCCGCGTCAATCTACAGATGAACGCTATCAATCGCCAACTCTTCCTGTCGGATGAACAGTCAATTAAGTCTTTAACAGAATTCATAGTCGTCTCCTACAGTCGCGGCCAGGTAATAACTGATGAATGCAATCTTTTCCACAGAGAGATTCTCCGAACGATTCGCGCCCTCGACTTGATTACACATCCTGTACGATACCAGTTGAAACCCGAAAATGCGTCCGGGTATGGTAGGTTTACAGGATTTTTACTTCGAAATTTACAAATGGGGGACGAAGGTTTACAACCTATCATTCTTGGCCTTCTCTCGGTCGTAGTATCGCAGAGTCTGAATTCCGAAGAGCTGTATTGCATTCTGATATACCTTTCTGACGCAGATCCCAAGACCCTTTCTTCAACTGATCTCAGTTATTTAGCTGGGATTCAGGTTGGCTTCGTTCACAGTAACTTTACTGACGCCAATAGGCGCCCATTGATTATCCAAATGCAGAAAAAAGTGGTGCAAGGATTTGTTCAAATTCTGAGTTATACCATTTCCATTTTCAAGAGCGAGGATCGCATAGGCGTTGTGGAGGACGCTGCTGAAGCTCTCCGTATAGCCCTCTTTCACCTCGATCAACTCCTACAAGGTCCCCCAGAGTTTCAAGAAACGCGGCTGGCGTTCAGTATTGACCAGAGTCTCTTGGCACACATTCACGAAATAATCGAAATGGCAGTTAAGCAAGAGAGTACCCACTTGAATCATTTGTCTGCGAATCACTAGTTGCTTGCGCTGAACAACGCAAAGTTATTCTACCAAAACATGGGAAGCGCCGAGCTAATGACGAAGAAAGAGTATGGGCTCTACCGATCATTCCTCAACAGTCCACCAGCTCGCAATTCTCACGAGTTAAGAGAGTCCATCGAATTTATATTACAAATGTTTCTCGATCTCGTGGACATCGATCAAGAAATTTGATTATTCATTATTGATTGCAAAAGGAAACGGAGAGAACACCAAAAATTGCATATATATTTGACAATTACACCCACTGTATCTCTCCGTTCTTCACTTAAAACCAGCAATATCTTAGGGAGAAGAAAAGTTTTGTTAAACATCAACCTGCAAAGTCAAACAGAATGGTCCTGTATATTTTAAATTGACTGATTTTAAATGCAATTTTATAATTCGAATATGATCTTTGGAGGTGTACTTTTTAAATTTTTGAATATAAATTTACATCATCGCAATAATTATTTTTTTTCCTCAAAAATATACTATTATTTTGTATTCATTATCTTTTATAAAAATTTAAAATAGTAAAGTATGGGTGACATAATAAATTTTGGAGTTGTCTAAAGTTTTTATATTTGAATTATTTACACATTTTTTCAACAAAATATATTTACAATTTTTAAACATATTTTCAACAAAATATATTTACATTTAAGGGAAAAAATAATTTAAATTGCTGAAAATTTGGATTATATAAATTTTTACATAGATATATAATTTAGGAAGTAGTCTATTTATTCTAGGTTTTATTTTTATTTTATGGTAGGTTTTGATTGAAATGGGGTAATTTTTTTTTTTCTAAATCAAAATTTCTATATGTTTAAATTGTATTTTTTAATTCATAAAATAAATTCAGCATCCTCAAATACTCCATGATATCCAAATTATACAATTTCCATAGGAATTCTATTTTTGTTTTAATTTCCAATAATAAACCGAAAATAAGAAAATGTTGAAAACCTAGAATATTTAGACTACACCTATAATTTTAGTAGTCTCTTCTATTAATTAATTATTGTTGAGAACTACTAAATAAGTGACACCTATGAAAAGTAGCAATGTTATTAATTCTTTTTAATAATAACGGATGAGATAATAATATAAATCTAATTCAAAATATATTTAAATTAAATCATATATATATATATATATATATAACAAACAAACAAATCAAAATATTGCAACATACTGTGTATAATAATAAAGTGATTAGAACTTCATGTTGTTAATATATATTTATGTTTTTTTTAATATTTAACTAGATATGAAGAAATTAAGAGAAGCTTTGAACTATTGATGCATCATGCATGGTGTTTGGTCAATTCCAATGGGTTCGCCCGATGTACGATGACAGTAGCCCATCCTCGTCAGCGTATTAGTGGAATTCAACATTCTCACAGACTTGACTTAGAGTCGTCAATAACAGGGGCTTGAAAGGTCCTTCATCTATCCTGGATAACAACAATTTACAATTATAATGATGTTGTGTCTCTGCTCCATTGCTCTTCCACCCAAAGATGATCAATACTATGCTCTGATGGCTAACCTCCAATGATGTTGCTTGATCTAATGACTATAATCATGCCCGATATCACATCAAATGATTGTAATCTCTCTTGACTCATCCTTTCCACTACCTAACTTGGTTTTCTCCTCCATCGATTAGATTGTTGCACCTACCTATAAGATCTTAATGAATGCTTGAGATTCCTTCTCCTACGGAAAATTGACTCTGTGTTTGGAATTTTCGATCCTTTGTTGGAACTACATATCCTCCTTTGTTCTTAGCTCTTTGGCCTAATGGTCTTGCAACCTCACTCCCTTCCTTATTCAAAAGCATGTCCTTATGCCTAGACCCTCGACAATCTCTTTGTGATGTTGGATGACTTTTGTTCCTTTTCCACCAGTGCCAAACTCCATTGTATGTGTGAGGGTTCAGCTTTTTCTTTTTCTTTGGCTTCATCTCCACCTTCCTTCCTTCTCTTATGGCCACAATTGTTGTTTCCTGATGATCCCTCCAACACCTTCACAAAGTCGCTTGTTAGGCCATTTCTGTATACGAGCACCAAAATTATTTGGGTTGTTTTTGGCCATTTTTAGGTATTTTCTAAAAATATGTAATTTAATTATGGTTAAGGGATTGGGGTCTATTTTCTAATCTCAGTTAACGGATTAGGGTATTGGATGATGCAGAATACCTATATTGTATTGTGAGTGATTCATAATGACAATGAGAATGATAAAATAAGAGGTGCAACTCTAAGTTTTGTTCGTTTTCCTGGTTAAGGGTTTCCTGGGGCAACCTAATTGTAGCAATAGGGAATGCTAATCAAGAGACTTTAAAATTTGATGAAATAGTATCATCCCTGCTATCAGATGAGATGAGGTAGAAAACCATGTATACTCATAGCATGGATTCCTTATCTGTGAGAGGTCGCATCGAGGAGAGAAACAAAAAGAAGGGATTTGGGGGAGATCTAAATCTAAGGGTAGATCTAAATACCTAAACAAAATTATAAGGAAGTGTTGGAAATGCGGTAATGCTGGGCACTATAAAAAGGATTGTAGATCTAATAATGTTGAGAAAGGAAAGGGATTTGAGGATACCTCTACCATAGAGGTGAAGACTTCCTCAGAAGAAGGAGTGGATGTGTACCTAGCTTCCACTGGTAATCATTTAGAATGCGATATATGGTTGATTGACTCAGGTGCATCATGTGATATGAGCCCTCATAGGGAGTGGTTCCATGAATATGAAAAGTACAATGGAGGCGATGTGTTCTTGGGAGATGACTCACCAACCAATATCATTGGGTGTGGTAGAGTCAATTTGAAACTCAAGGATGGAAGGATTATAACTCTTCCTAGAGTTCTACACATTCCAAATCTAGCGATAAACTTGATATCTGTCGAAAATATGGATATTGTAGGTGTAAATACTGTGTGTGGAGAAGGCGGTTGCAAAATGGTTGGAGGATCAATGGTATTGATGAGGGGAATTTGGTATGGTAATCTAAACAAACTATTGGGAAGAACCATCATCAGTGAATGTAACAGTTCTGGTGTGCCTAAGGGGGGAGATATAGAAGACAGAACCCTTACTACATCAGGAGGAAATAAAATGCTATGGCACCAAATACTGGGGAATATCAAAGAAAAGGGCCTTTAAGCATTACAAGGTAAAAGTATGGTTGAATGTATGACTGATTACACTGCAGATTTTGATTTATGTGAACATTGCACATATGGGAAAAACATAATCGCATAAGATTTGCATCTGCTGCTACAAGAGCAAAGAGAATTTTAAAGTTAATACATAGTGATGTGTTTGGACTTGTTCCTATTCCATCACTAGGTAGATCTATGTATTATGTTTCATTAATAGATGATTTATTAAGGAACACCAAGGAAATAAATATGAAGTATTTGCTAAGTTTAAAGAATTTAAGGATCTTGTAGAGAATCAGACATAAAATAAAATAAAGGTGTTGAGGAAAGATAATGGTGGAGAGTTCTGCGGGAATGAATTCGAAGAATTATGTAAGAAGTGCAGTATAGCAAGGTAGAAGACTAATCCATACACACCTCAACAAAATGGAGTTACTGAAAGGATGAATATGACGTTGATGGAAAAAACAAGGAGCATGCTACGTAGTCTCCAGATAGGACAATAGTTATAGGAAGAGGCAGTGGAGACAACATGTTGCATGGTAAATCGATCACCCACATCAACATTGGTTGACAAAAATCCACAAGAGGTATGGACTGGTAACAAAAAATCTATTAAACATCTAAATTTTTTTGGCTATGATGCTTATGTACATGTTCCAAAGGAGAAAAGGAGTAAGTTGGACAATAAAGTTGAAAAATGTATCTTTATTGGTTATAAAGATGGTATGAAAGGTTATAAGCTTTGGAATCCTGCAACTAAGAAGATTGTTTACAATCGAGATGTTTTGTTTAGAGAGGTCAAAAAACTTCCCAAACAGGAAGTAACTCTAATGGAAACTAAACCAAAGAAGATAGAGTTTGAGTTAGAAGATAAAGAATCTGACTCAACATAAGAAGATGAATAAGAAGAAGCAGAACCTCATACCCCAGTTTTTGTGAGGAAAATACACCTATAGTTCAGGGGAGAAACTACCAACTTACAGGGTTGAAAGATAGACCTACAAATGTTCTGCAAGTGCAACTAGTAAGCAAAGATATTTAAGGTTAGAAAGATGTGTACCTTATTAAGAAGGTGTATCCCAACCTTTCTCTTCCTTGCTCTTCAATGTTATTCAGTGTCGCAATGCCCACACCTGCAAAACAACTTCATACCTTTCTCAAATACATTTGACTACATATATAAGACTGATATTCATGATAGAAAAAGACATCAAACTATAAGCAAACTGTAATTAAATCTAAGACACACATGAATAGGTCATATTTGGAAAGGGAAGAATGTCTGATCTTTATTAGTGAATGAGGCAAGTAAATAGAATTATGCCTTCCTTCAAGCTTGGCACTTCATGAAACCTAGATTCAAGGTCTCCTGCTTCTGTTCTCCAAGGATCCCAGCCTCTAATCTGCTGTGTTAGGGCTTATTAGAAACCGAGGCACAAGAGAAGGGGAAGAGGGTCTCCATTCCTCCAGGATAACATTGTTATGGGCTTGGTCCCCTCTCATGGCCCTTCTACCTTCCTTATATAGTCAATGAAGGAGAGGAAAAGCAGTTATAATCGATCAGGAGGTTCCCAAACCAACCCAATTTGACCAAAATTCGAGATTTTGACTAATTTAGGAAAGTACCCTACTCTTCCTACTGCACATCCCTTATCAAATCCTTGCTAGGGTTTAGTTCTAGATTTGACTTTTGCGGTGATTTTGAAGTTTCACTAGCCATGGAGTTAAGCCTTCTTGCTTTCAAGGGCTTAGTACCAATAATGTAAAAAAGTGGGAAGTTGATGTTGAATGAGTGGTTTGGTGGGGTTTTTTATATTAATATGGCTTTTGTATCTTGTAGGTATGATACTATTGGTCACTATAAGGGTTTGGGACTGTAGTGAGGTGAAGTGGATCTAGTATAGGTGACTTGTCTATCCAGGTTGGCACTTGTTTGGTCTCATATGGTGGTGGATGAACTAGTTAGCGAATGGATGATGATTTGGAGTTGACATATGATCAAACTTTTGTAACATATTATGAACTACATGCTCGACATAGGGATGGAACTATGCAGCATTTTGGGCTCCTTGACAATGTTGTGTCACATTAGTGAAGACCCCGTAGCAAATCATGAATGCTAGGGGATATGACGTTTTCTCGAAAGGCTTTCCCTTGGTTTAATTTTACAAATGATTGGATGTTTCGAGCGTTCCACATTCATCATTGGAGGGGGATGTGTTTTTATTGGGGATTAGGGTTTTTATCCCCTCTGCAATATGGACAAACTTTTGTTAGGGATACTCTTTGATCAACAAAGTTTTTTGTTGGCTACTTATACTGTTCTTGAGGGTTTCTAGAAAGACCCAGGTTCTATGCGGTTCAGGGAAATAACAGAACCCCATTTTCACCCAATTTTTTGGCAACATTATGCGAGAAGACTAAGGTCTCACCCGAGGTGAAGTTAATGGGGTGGCTGTGGAATCAGGTTTCCACAACCCGGTGATGAGCGCTTTGACAAACTGACGAGCAACTCGCTGCAAAATGGGGACTGCGCGGAGTTCACTTTTTTCGTGGTTAACACTTATACGACAACGCATCCAAGGACTCCACGTCTCAGAATGGTTCTTCGGTACTAGGACAGCCCCACTGAGGGTTGCGCTTCCTCTTCAACACTTATGTAACTTGACAGACTTTTACCTAGTGTAAGTTATGCATTCAACAACACCTTAGATTGAATCTTGAAAACTTATACAATATGAAAACAATGTCGTAACTACGTACTTCCAGTGCTGCGCTAAGTGTTTATCCGATTAATTTATGCCTTCATTTGACTGCGAAATACTGGTGTATTCGACATTCATTCATATATACGTTCAATACTTCACATATTATTCCCAACATTTATCCTTGTGGTGAATACATATAAAATCAAGAACTCATAAACTCATAAACATGAACCTTAACCATTCACATAAGCAATACACAGATATAAATGCATACAATCAATCACATAACATAGAATTTAACGTGGTTCACCACTAGGATGGGAGCTACATCAACAAGAACTATTGTTATATTATTTATGGGAAGGGTATAACAGTTCCAATCTATGCACTCAGCTGCAAACTCTCTTCTCTCTCAGTAGGTCTCTGCGCACGTAGCTTGTAGAGCCTTTACAATATTCTCTCAACAGAGATCACTCTTCTACATATTCACAATGAGACTAAAGATTCAACCCTTTCCCTTACAAAAATTCCCTTTATATAGAGATCATGCCCGTAGATCACGTCTATTACAATGAATAGGAAAAAACCCTAAGGTTACAAAATGGTGCGGTTACCTGCCAACTTGAGTTGTCACAGTCGACAACTCCTTCACACACTTATGGCCATTCTATTGGAACACTCGCAGCTCGCACGCCCTTCGAAAATCTATAGTATTCACAAAACGGTTGTACTTGTGTTGTGGTGTGTCAATTTCTGCCCCACTAGCCTGCCTATCCCTGTCGACCTCATGGCTTCGCTTCTAACCATTTTCCACCACTCTCTTGACAAGTCGCTTTCATCTTCCTTCTCGCTGCTCCATACCCATTCCCAGGAATCAAGGAGTCTCTTACCCAAACAGGTCTCTTTCACAGCTTGACCTTTCCTTACATTCTTTACCCAAAATAGGTGCCCTGCTGGCACTGCGCAGTGCTACTACTTCGTGGAACTGGTGCTGAGCTGCACGGTTCCTACCCTGTCGATACTTCTCTGCGCTCAACTTCACAGCTCCCCAAAATTTTCTTACAAAAAATTCCTTAATTGGGCTAGGCCCAATAGGCCCCTAACACTTACATGTGGCTCGTCCCTGAGCCACTTTCCACTTCTGCTTCCATGAGTTTCTCTTCCTCCTGTAGATTTATCTTAGTAGCAAACTCTTCATATGTTGCACTCAAATTAGCAACCATATCCTTGGCATCCTGTTCAATTACTTTGATGGTTTCTAACACATCTGGTGTTAAGCCGTCCTGAGTTTGCTCCTACACTGAATCTTGTGCGTCACGGAGTTCCCTCAGTTTTTCTTCGATCTGTTGTATTAGTGAATGGGATTCCTCTTGCAGGGGCTGTGACTTATCTCCTGCTTCAGCCTCCTATTCTCTTAACACTACCAGTTGTCTTTTTAATTATTTAACTTCTGGAAATCTATGGAGTCTGACTTTTGGTAGTAGGGTCTTCATCTCTGCATTCAAGGTGCCTAACACTGCCTGGTTTTCCTTCAAATTGGTTTGGAACTACAACAACTCAGGTTCCTCTTACAGTGTAGTAAACATTTTCGTAGCTTTTCCTAGCAAGTTTTGAAACTTTGATACTTCGCTGGCTATGGTCTCTGCATCTTCTTTTGCCTCTACTTCTCTAAGCTCTGCCTGATTTGGTGGCATATTTGACTGATTCTGTGCTTCCAAGGCGGTAATCATTGCTTGATAATCAGTCTCCATGCCTTTCATTCGATCCTTAAGATTGCTAAATACCGATCCAATCTTAAGGATAGTATCCGCGAGCTTTGGCTACTCATCACATTCTAGTATTTCCACGCAAACTAAAGCAATAGTCTGCTCTATTCTTCTTTGTTGCTCTTGTTCACTTTCAAGTGCCTTAGCCCTCTTTGCACTTGATTCCTGCAACTGTTTATAATTTTCATGTAATTCCCAGTGTCAGTTCAAAATGACCATATCTTGGTCATGTATTTCCTCCACAACCTGCATGTGCATATTATGTAGTCCTTCAAGGGGTAGCATCACAATATCAATCTCCACAGGCTCTATGCTCTACATGCTTGAAGATAACTATTTGTGTAGTAACCTTACTCTTAGTGGGTCATTTTTGACGATGCGTGGTTTTGGTGGCAAGGTCAAGGCTAAAGGTGTTTTCTTTGGCTGGGATGTGTCCCCTGACCTTCCTTCTGAATCTGATTCTCATGGCACGGTTAAGTTGTGAAAATATTCACAACAGATCTAAGAGCTGATGTATACCTCACAATGAAAGAATTTAGGAATAAGATTAAGAGTGGTCAATGTAGTAAAAGAAACAATAGAATAATAATACAGTAGACATCGAATAGAATCAAAATAACTTCACACACACTAATTCATTAATCACAAATGGACAAATAAATAATACAATGCATGAGGATTCAAATGCCAAGGTGGAAATTCGAATTAGCCTTCATGGAGTGATCAAAATATCATTGGAGTGTCATCAAAGCACAACTAGAATTCTATCTCATCATCGGTGGAGTCATCAATGCACAAGTAACTGTCAACCATCAGTCAAACTGAGTCTAATTGAGTGTGGTAGGTGTGACTGAGTGTAACTGGTACATGGAGGAACTAACTGAATGAAGGAGGCACATGAGGAGCTAATTTGAGTCAGAATGGGTAGTCTAGTCTCATTAGAGGTCCATCGGAGTAATACAGTCAGTTGAGAGTTAGTCTATCCTTAAATTAAGGAGAGAACTAAAGATAACTCAACTAAATGAAGTGCAACTAAGTGGTAGGTGAGAGAGGATGAGTGGATTCCTTAAATCAAGGAAGAAGAGTGCACTAAGATCTAGGAGGGCTAAAATTGATCCATGAGAAGCTCCCAGGGCTAGATAGCTGAGGGCTAGGTGTTGGGACTGATGACTGGGATGCATGCAGAATGCATGCAGAATGCATGCTGCATGCATGACTAAAAATGCAAATAATGGAGATACTGGTAGGACTAGGATAGAGTATAGGAATATCCTAACACCCCCCCTTAATCCATCCTAGGCCCTGGTAAATGAGACCAAAGGTCACCCAATACAATGAATAATAACAGTCAATAAACCGAGGAAATGGGGAAAACCTCATGGGAAAAATACCCCCCCTCAAAATAGATTGTACGGCACACACAAAAATAAATGCTCCAAACTTAAGCAGGTGTGATGCTTGGTCAT
Organism: Larix kaempferi; assembly: GCA_027924585.1. Classification (NCBI taxonomy): domain Eukaryota; kingdom Viridiplantae; phylum Streptophyta; class Pinopsida; order Pinales; family Pinaceae; genus Larix; species Larix kaempferi. Next base: position 1,670,061 of record BSBM01000765.1, on the reverse strand, counting down.
ATGTCTGGAGGTATCTTCTTCTTGGGAAGAAGTGGATCATTCTCAGAATGCATGTGCTTGTACTTTCTCTTCAGATCGAATGTGATGAGAACAAATCAAAAAGTATGAGGATGATCCTTGAACCTGTGATTTGAATTAGCTGAGGTAGGATCAAATCTATGAATGTGCAGATAGTCTTTTGTCTTCTATTTCGAACCATCATAGGTGAGATTATGCCAAAAAGAACCATCACATGATAGTAAATGCTTTGAATCCAAATCAAATCCAAGACTTGAAGAATAGTTTCTTAAGATCTCCTTTGAACCATTTGAGGTGAGATCTAAACCATTGAATGCATGAGAAATTATCCCAAGCGAATGGCAATGGCCATCATGGGTGAGACTATGCCCAAAAGAACCATCAAATATCATTGATTGCTTGGAATCCAAATCAGATCCAAGACTTGAATCATGGTTGCTTAAGATCTCCTTTGAACCATTTGAGGTGAGATCTAAACCAGTAAATGCATGAGAAATTATCCCAAGTGAATGGCAATGGCCATCATCTTCAATAACCTTTTGAAAGCATGAAATAATGATCATATAGTAGTACATAAGAGGTGAGTGATCAAGGAGAGCGAATGCATTACCTCCAATGGATGATTTTACCTCCGAAACATTCAATAGATCATGATGCAAACCAATAGACTCTGGTGCAAGAGAGGATTTAGGAACCTTGACAATTTCTAGAGTGTGAGTTGGCACAGAATTCGAAATAGAATAAATTTGTAGCATGAGTGTAGAATTTGCAGGTTCTTCTTCTTTGTGGACAACTTCAATATGAGATATGTTTGATACTGATTCATGATCAATGAGATCATCAAGGAGGGTGAATGCAACACTTTGCTTGCTCTCGAAAGGGTTTGGACCAATCCCTTCATTCTGCTTGCCAAATCTTTCATCCAGTTGGGCCCATAGCTATTTTAGAGATTCAACATCAAGGAAGTGGTGTACCATGCATCGAGACATAGAAAACATCATGGCTGCACAGGCTCTGTCACCTTCATTTAACTAGTCATTCTCTTCTTTATAGGATTCGAACTCTCTTTCAAAACAATAATCAAAGAGACCATGTATATTCAAATGTGCTATTATCTGTGGTTTCCATTCATCATAGTTGAATGGAGAAAGAGGAGTAATTCCTTCCAAATTGAACATGGAAGTTGTTTCAGAAGACCTGCAAAAACAATAGAAAATGTCTGCAATTGCTACTGCTGCAAAAGTGCAGAAATTGTTGCAACTACTGCACTTGAAATCTAGATAATAACCTGCAAAAAACTCTCAAAACCACTTATACTATGAAACGATAACTCGACACAGTTCTCGTTTTTCTCTCTCCTAATTTTAGTAGCTATTTTTACTTCCGTTTCAAAAAGGGTTGATGCCAGTATCATGCATTTTCATTTTGAGGCATTTTTTTGGGCCTTTGAATTATCTTTGTCGTAAAATATATTTAATTTCTATTTTCAAGTGTGTTTTTAGAAATTTAACAAAATAACATAAAATTATAAGCAATTTATAATAAAAAAACATATGCATTTTGCAATTTTTTCTAGAAAATAAGACATTTTTATGGACAAAATAAGACATTTTTATTGACAAAATTATAAAAAATTTCAGAAAATAAAGACATTTAAAACCATTTTCAATGAATTTTTAGAGATTGTTTCTATAGAAACGATACTATTTCATATTATTTTCTGAAAAGTGACGATTCACATAAATTCAAGAAAAACTATACCATATATTTGTAAAAAACATATTAAAAATATTATATATAGAAATTTTATTTTTAAAATAAAGTATGAAAGTCAAAACATTACTAATATATCTTATCAAAAAATTGCCAAATTTAAAATTTTCTTCAGGACATGAAACTAATCAACACTTTAAGTTATTAGGTACTTTTAGTCTCTTGTAATATTTATTGGAATGAGCATAGTTGACACATACATCTATCTTCGCAGATTTTTGTATTACTTTGTGGTTTACAGTCTTTTACTATTTCATCCATTAATAGAATTTGGGTTTTTTCTATATTACTATGTTATTTGCAATATCTTCTTTTGTATATTCCCATTTTATCTTTCTTCCTTCATTCTATGAAAAAACTAGATCAAACATCTCTTCCCTATACCATTGATTTTTATGAACATGATACATTATAAACATGGAAAATATATTTAATCAATTGGAACACAGATGTCTAAGTGTTAAGACTCCATAGGAGCCCAAATATTTGTATTTTATCAATATTAAAAAGAAAAATATATGATTATAGCAAGTGACTATAATCACAATCACATTAGAGAAAACAAATACCTGGTAGAAAGACACAAAGCCTAGTTCGTGGCTTAAAAATTTAGACATGCAATATATCTATATATCTATGTAGAAAGGTTGAACACCACAAACTTCACAAGGAGGGTTATCTTGATTGGGAATATAAAATATGCCTTTGCACCATTCTTATAAATATATCTAGAAAGATAGAACACTTCAAACTTCACAATGAGGGTTATCTTAATTGCCACTATATGCCTGCCCACCACTCTTATCAATTGTTTCTTTGAATATAATTTTATTGATTTTATTATAAGACATATAACAAAATTCTTAAACTACTGAAAACCTATGTACAAGACTGTGGAAATGAGGTATATATGTTTGTGAAAATATCATAACATTGAGCTAAAGAGATACCTATGTACAATAAATATTATTTTTACTAATATTTATATCTAAATTAAAACCTTTTACACCTTTTTATAAAAAATCAAAATCATTATTAAATATTAATAACCTAAATCTTTCTATCTTTGGAATGATGGAAATAATCTAAATCTTTAAAATGAAGATAGTTGTTGTCAATATATACATATATTTGACAATTTTTTTAAATGTAGTTACAAGTTCAAGTTCCTCTATTATAATTTATTTTTCTAAATCTTTACAAGTTCTATTTGGGGTATTAAAATGCATTTAGATCATTACAGTATTAAATATGAAACCTTGTTAATAAATATGAAATATTCAATTGTCAATGATTGAGAATCTTCAACAGATCACCCCTACGCCACACACGATCAAGAAATAATATTTTTCAACAGAAAAACGATGATATATGGCAAGTGGCAACAATAGGAGGGTGTTCTCCCATAATATGATCTCAGACCCTAACTGACTGGGATTGATCACTAGAAACTACTTCTGATATCAATTCTATATACGACCCAATATAATAACTTTGGAACTCTATAACAGAGGATGATAAGTTGAAGCTTATGTGGATGGATATCTTTTTTGTTAGTTGATAATTGTAAGGTTATGCTTACATTATGTGTTCACTAAATTTTTTAATTACAATATAAATGCATTGGGATATATTTCTGTTAGTTTTTAATGGAAAAAATAATTGTGTTTTAGTTGGTTTTTATTTAATTGTTTTTATAATCAAAGTTACAAAGTGAGAATGTCAAGAGCTACAAATTAGAAATGCCCAATATCACTAAGCTTTGATAATTTGGTATTTTGTAAATATATGCATTGACTCTAAAGAGATAGAAATAGAATATGGTCAATTATGCACTTTCAATGCACTCCAAAAATGAGAGTAAGAACAACTCAAAAGTAAACCTATGACAGGAAAAAGTCCACGGATTTCCAGAAGCAAGCCAGTGACAACAGATTCCCTGAGAAAAAAAAAACTATGATCACCATCTAATATTATAATTTTATTAGTTTAGAAAGTGATTCATCACTACGTTCGGCTGTCGTATAGAAGTTCATGCGCCAGGATGCTAGCACAGTGGCAGTGGCACTTAGTACAATATATAGTACTCCCAGCGGAGCACTAGTATATATATTGAGGCATTATTACCCTATTTCTGAGGAGTAGTATGTGTCTAAATACACACAAGAAAAATGCGAACGCAGGTACAAGGTATCGCATTGATTGTATGTTTGTTTTAAATCTTACTAGTTGGTGTCATGTGGTTATCGATATCTTGTTGCGACAATGATAACCAGACAAATTCCATGACGCAATGAAGAATCACTGGAAGTGGAAATCATATATTTCTAAGGAGCAGTACGTGTATGTTGTTCTGTCCGTAAAATGAAATACACAAAAGAAAAGTGCGAACGCAGGTAGAAGGTATCGCATTGACTCAATGCTTTTTGTAAATCTCATTAGTTGGTGTTGTGTGATTATTGATATATATTGTTAGAACAATGACAATGCACTCAAGAATCACTGGAAATCATCCATCGAGCAACAACACACATAATATCCTTTCCCAATTGGATCGAATTTGCAAGTCCAACACAAGGACTGCTCATGCTCATCATGTTGTTACGACGTCTCACTCTTCCCAGCTGTCCTCGAAAGACATGCCTGAATAATACCCATCACCCAATAACCACCTTCAATGCAGTGACCACTAAAGGAAAGCACTTATGTGGTCAGTTAGGATTGGATTTAAAACTAGAGCAGGTAGAGGATCAAAATAATCAGAGTTCCATTGATCCAGGGATCAGAATCACCCAACAACAAGCTAATTATATTACATCTAGAGAGTAGATACTCTCTTTGCATAGATAGTAGCTAGATCCTCTCACTTGGGCACCCAAGGGCCGCCCTCACGGCCTACTCGATGCCGAGCATCGAGCAGGCCCGGAATCGAGCAGGCCGTGAGGGCGGCCCTTGGGTTCCCAAGTGAGAGGATCCGACTACTGTCCCGCTCACTTGGGTGCCCAAGGGCCGCCCTCATGGCCTTCTCGATGCTCGACATCGAGCAGGGGCATCGAGCAGGCCGTGAGGGCGGCCTTTGGGCCCTTGGGCACCATTTTCCTTTGACTTAAATGAGTGTAATTCTTTCTCTACTCTACACTTAGAAAGTTGACAAAATTTAGTTTTCACAAGGATCTTGCATATAGATAAAATAAAAAAATGTCATCTTTAGGAAGAAAGAATCCCACAAATAAGAAAGGTATTTGTCAATCACCTTGTAATTTCATCTTTCAATTGTAGATTTTAGGTCAAGGTCATTTAAAATGTGTTTTCATGGAATGTATTGGTTTTTGACATAAGATATATAGTGGTATTACACAATGTCTTTCTAGCTATCAAAGATCATAGGGTGTCAATATCACATGAGATATTAGTGTTGTACGAGATCACATTTCAAAATGTACATTGAAGACATTGGAGTTGTATGAAATCATCTTTCAAAATTCAACATATAAGATAATCAAAATATGTAATGGTACACAAGATAAAATGCTACTATATATTACATAATTAAAATGCATTATAATAGCACATGAGAATAATTATACTATGTCAAGTATACAAAAGTTGTTATTTGTATTATCATCATCCTAATCTTTTTAATTACACCAAAGTATCTATGAATTTTTTTCACTCTTTGACTTTTAATTCCAAAACAAAAATTTCATCTCTTAACTAGAGGTTTCCCAGATCTTAATCATGTGAATTTTCAGCCTTAGGGATGTTATGAAATATAAAAAAAAATAGAAAAAATAAACAATATTTCAATCCTTGACAACCCCAATCCACTAGGCAATTTACGAGATAAGATATCAATGTGTTCCAATAAGTTTCAACCTTTAAATAGGGCAATCTTATCACAGATATCACATATCCAAGAACACTTATAACACTTGGGCACCCAAGTGAGTGGCTATAGTTATTATAAAAAATCAAAATCATTGTTAAAAATTAATAACCTAAATCTTGGCCTCCTTTTGGCTGTAAACAACAATTAATCCTGGGCATCGCGCTGCCTGTGAGGGTAGCCCTTGGGCGCCTAGGTGAGCGAATGAGTGTAAAACATAAGTTGGGCACAAAAATAAAATCCTAACTTTATATTTACATTCATATATAATATGTAAAACATAAGTTGGACACAAAAAAAATGTTGGAATTAATATATGTTTCATTTTTAAACTTGTAATGTCGGAAACAATACTTTTGATTAACTATAAAATTTAGTATTTTAACTTTTTTTAATTGATAATTTTCTTGTCATTTCAAATCTTATATTTAAAATTTGTAAAAATATAAAATGAGTTTTAACCTCTAAAGAAGTTTTCAACTCTAAATAAGTTTTCAACTCTAAATAAGTTTTTGAATATTTATATGAATTATTTGTTCTTTTATGGTCTAATATATTATTTCATTATGAATCGCATCATAATTTCTTTGGTTTTTATTTGTTAGAGTGGTGAAATTATTTATGATTTTTTTGTTTGTTTGTTTAATATGCAAGTTTCAGAAAAGTTGTAATTTATCTCTTGAAGAAAGAAAAAAATCCAATTTAGGGGTTGATTTTAAAGTTTTTGTAAATATGCGTATGGGATGTTTAGGCCATGGCTCTATTTTTTAACAACAACAAAAAAATTCATGTATACTGGTATCAACACTTTTCTATTTGGGGGGTGTTTTTGGTGTTTTTTTTGCAAAAATCAACGTTTTTATGTCTAGAGTTCTCGTTCATAGTATAAAGTTCTCGTTTCATAGTATAAGTGGTTTCAGGAATGGAAATAAGCAATACTCTCAACATGCTCTGATACCATGTGAAAATGGTCACAACAGATCTAAGAGTTGATGTATACCTCACAATGAAAGAATTTAGGAATAAGATTAAGAGTGGTCAATGCAGTAAAATGAGCAACATAATAATAATACAGTAGAACTCGGATAGAAGCAAAATAACTTCACACACTAATTCATTAATCACAAATGGACAAATAAATAATACAATGCATGAGGATTCAAATTGCAAGGTGGTAATTTGAATTAGCCTTCATGGAGTGATCAAAAGATCACTGGAGTGTCATCAAAGCACAACTAGAAGTCTATCCCATCATCGGTGGAGTCATCAATGCACAAGTAACTGTCAACCATCAGTCAAACTGAGTGTGGTAGGTGTGATTGAGTGTAACTGGCACATGGAGGCACTAACTGAATGAAGGAGGATCAGTGGAGGGCGCATGAGGAGCTAACTGGATTTAGAATGGGAAGTCTAGTCTCATCGGAGGTCCATCGGAGTGATACAGTTAGTTGAGAGTCAGTCTATCCTTAAATCAAGGAGAGAACTAAAGATAACTCAACTAACCGAAGTGCAACTGAGTGGTCGGTGAGAGAGGATGAGTGGATTCCTTAAATCAAGGAAGAAGGGCACACTAAGCTCTAGGAGGGCTAAAACTGATCCGTGAGAAGCTCCCGAGGCTATCTAGCTGAGGGCTAGGTGCTGGGACTGATGATTGGGATGCATGCAGAATGCATGCTACATGAAGAAATGCATGCATGACTGAAAATGAAAATAATGGAGATGCTGGTAGGACTAGGATGGAGTATAGGAATATCCTAACACAAGTCACGCTGGACCTGCTCAAACTTCGCTATTATGCCTTGCAGCGTGGTGATATTCTGTTGCAAATTTGCTTGAATCTCCTCATTCTTACTGTCTTTGAGGTGCAACACATATTCTAGATTCATGGTGACCATTGATGTGATCATCCCATAATCGTCATCATGAAGCCTTGCTTCTGATGGGTCATTTACTGCTTTCTGCTTCTTTTTCTGGACTTTCTCTACTACTGAGCTTTTGGGCTCCTTCCTTTTTCCTGACGGTGACTCTTTGACAATTGTTGTTGGAATTGGATTACTCTCTTCAGAGTCACTGTCAATGAGCCTGGTCCTTCGACCTTCCATTCATCTATCCATTCCTTCATAATGAGATCGATATCTTCTTCGCCCATGTGATAGTTCCCTTGGAATTATTCTGGGTTCTTTTTTCGTGCCTTTGCTGAAATGTAGATGGAATGCATGTCAGCAGAAAAATTTAAATTGCGAATATACTTAGTTGTTACCTCTTTAGGGATGCGCGGTGTCTGAATAATGACATCGCATAGCTGCTTGTAATATGTGTAGAAAACTTCATTTGACACACATTGTCTTTCTGGCATCAAATTTTTTGAGAGGTTTGCATACTTGAGTCCTTGACAGTCATTGCTATTCTACATGAGGCCAACATAATTCCTTGGCTCTTTCCAACCTATAAATTCAATCAATACCATCAACTAACTGTAATGGAAAACAACGCCATTGACCTGAGTTTCACAGACATCCTCCAGATACTCGTTTAGTAAATATTGGCACCAGTTAAATCTGCCTCCCTGCGCTGCCTTCGCCCCAGGGAGCATTGTGTCGGCTGGTACTTCTATAGGTCTAACCTTCCGCAGAATTTTTCTTGCTAGCAGTTGTACTACAAACCACGTAGCATCATTGTTTATGTCATCTGTGATGAATCCTCTTTTTCCTTTCGGGATGATGTGAGTTTCTTTCATCTGCATGAAAACCTCCTTATCCCTGGTTTTGTAGACAAGAAATTCTTTGGGTCGTCACCTCGCTTGCTTAACCCCATAATCCGATGGATCAGGTCGATGTTAAGGTCAACGTTTCTGTCCAACCAAAGGTAGCGTTGGGGTGTCTGCGATATGAGTGTGCACACCACCACGTTAAGTTCCAGGCTCCGATTGAAGTGTGGAAGCCTCAAAAGGTTCAGCAACTTTGAGTTGACAACTTCAGATAGCCATCTCTGCACAACCAACAATGGGTTTCTCTTGACGTCCGTCTTCCAGCACATATATCTATCTGGCTGAAATTGTGGGTACTTCAGCTCGGCTGGATCCTTCTGCAATGCAGCAAGTCGTAATCTTCGAACTTATAGTATGTGAGCTTACCCAATAGATTTCCTTCTAGTTTCACATGTTTGGATATGGGCAGAAGCGGTATCTCATACTTGGCATTTCTAGAGAGCTTTACCGTTGGTGCATCTGCTATGCACGGTGAAATATACTCTGGGGTCAAGGTTAATGGAAGCCCCTTGTCCCCTGGTGGAACATTTGGTACCTTGGATCCCATGAACTTCACCTTGAATTTGTCAACTGCGGGTTCCTTACCCTTGCTCTACATTTGTGTATATTTTCATGGCAAACGGCGTGAACCCTGTCCTTGTTCTGTAACAACCTTCTTAGCAGGGATTCTCATCAACCCTTCAAGCCCGGTTTGTTTAAAAATCCTCACATCCTGCTCGACTATGAACTCTTGCTCAATGGTGGAATCGTCAAACATTCACTAGACTATTCTCTGTAGAGTCACGGGATAACTGAGCACTTATTGGAAACAGATTGACTATGGTGTGCGAAAAAACTTCAAATTTTCAGTAACGCCCGCGAGTCCAGACATAATGGTATTTATAGGCGCAATTGAGTGTTAGTCGCACTCATCAATGGTTAGAAAAGCATTAATTAGTATTTCCATGTAATGTCCCCATCTTGACCCTATTGCATTAATATTGTAAATGATGTAAATATTGTTATTTAGTCATGGTGAGGAGCTCAAGGCCAAGGCCCTGTCATTGATTTATCATTCTATGTATCGGCAATTAGAATAGATGCATATGGTTCTTGTGCTAGCCGTGCACAATGTAAATTCAGACATCATGTAAATATGCAATTTTAATGAAAAACCCACAACCAGCTATGCAGTGCAACAAAGAGATGGGGCATGATCTTACAAGGAATAGGGAGGAAAAATAACCAAACCCTTGAGCCAATGGAGTCAGTCCATGTGTCAATGAGAAAACCCATGAAATCCCATCTACCCATTTTGGCTTATGCCCCAATCATTAAATTCTTCCAAGAGTTGGTTGAGGCAGTTAATGCCTTGGGAATGATGAGGTATGGTAGCCAATTTCGGGTATGGGCAAGCCATCTATGTGGGAATTCGAATTTTTTCTTGCAAGGAAAGAAATCACCCACGTTTTGCCTTCCCAAGCCATTCTAAACCACAGTCTTTCTTCTCTCATGCAGCCTGGGGCGAACTGGGGTTTTTCCTTCACATTTTCACCATTTCTCTGCATTCTCCCATGCCTGGGAACTCGTTTTTGGTTAGCACAGTGGCTAGGAGAAGAGAACCATGATTTTCTGGGGTTATAGAGGCCGTTTTCTGCCCATGAAATGCCCACGGATGTTTTTCTGAAAACGATTATGCTCCTGGGGTTGTTTTCCCATTTTCCAATTTTCGTCTTGGGCTTTCCCATGTTTTTCTAAACTGGTTGAAATCCCATCGTTGGGCATCCTACTGCAAAAACGCCCAGCACTTGCATTTCTCACTGTTATGTCCCTCCCTGTTTAGTTTGAACCTGTGAGCACTAGATTCAGGAGTGGAAGACGATAGATTTGGCTTGATGAGCCCAATGAAGTATCCATAGCTCAATGGTTGAGCCACTAGCCTAGTAATTCACCTCTTTCCATCTCTTAGCAGCCCGAGAAACCCAACTGTTGATTGGCTTGGCTGATTTTGGTGTATCTTTGGCTATGTGAGAGCTTGATTTCCCCTTTTCCTTGTGGAGATCATGCCCAGCTCGGGGGTGGCAGTGGTGTTGAGAGATTGAGGAGCAAACTAGCCTACGGTTGGGTGGAACGTTGCAGAAGCGTAGCTGGTTGCTCAGGGACTACTTGGTTTAAGATAAGTATTCTCATTTGCTAATTTGATATTTCTTAATTGATGAATGACATGAAGATCTGGAATATATGATGGATGTGTAATGGAATTAAATTATGCTATGTTTTCAAATCTTTATGCATTTGCATATCTCCATCTACAATTTCTATGAATGCTTATTTGATTAAGTATGGGACTAGGTGTCTAGTATTATTGTTAGCGTTTTCTCCATAGCCTTGTAGGATAGGAGGGACATTACATTTTGGTATCAGAGCTGCTGGTTGCAGCATTGGGCCTTTATGGGCTACCTATCATAGGTGCAGAGGTAAGTATGCTTCCTGCCCAGCATAGACTATTAAGAAAAATTTCAAATTTTCAAAATTGATCAAAAAAATTTATATGTATCTATGAGTTTTCTACCAAAAAAAACTGAGTCGGCGGAAAAAATCGGTGAGTTCGTCCGCAACGGCGGAAGGACTCGGCAAGTTGTTCCGCAACATGGCAGGAAATCAATAAGTTCACCGAAATTGCAGAAGAACTTAGCGAGTTGTTCCACAACGGCGGAAGAGCTCGGCAAGCTGGCCTGAAGTTGCGGAAGTGCCCAGGGAAAGGAAGAAAACTTTCAAAAAAAAATAAAAAAATTTAAGTTTCTTTGGCGGTCGGACTCGGCAAGTTGGTGTTAGGATATTCCTATACTCCATCCTAGTCCCACCAGTATTTTGATCATTTACATTTTCAGTCATGCATGCACCTTTTAGGGTTTGCATGCATTTTACATGCATCCCAGTCATCAGTCCAGCACCTAGCCCTCAGTTAGCCAGCCCCCAGGAGCTTCTCACTATTGAGTTTTATCCCTCCAGTTGCTTAATGCGCCCTTCTTCCTTGATTTTAGGGAGCAACTCGCCCTTCTTCGCCTACCAGTCCAGTTGTCACTCAGTCACACTCAGTTACACTCAGTTACACTCAGTTACAGTCAGTTACACTCAGTTACAGTCAGTTACACTCAGTTACAGTCAGTTACACTCAGTTACATTGAGTTACAGTCAGTTACACTCAGTTACAGTAAGTTACACTCAGTTACATTGAGTTACAGTCAGTTACAGTCAGTTACATTGAGTTACAGTCAGTTACACTCAGTTACATTGAGTTACAGTCAGTTACAGTCAGTTACATTGAGTTACAGTCAGTTACACTCAGTTACATTGAGTTACACTCAGTTACACCTACCAGAGTTAGTTTGACTGATGGTTGACAGTTACTTGAGCATTGATGACTCCACTGATGATGATGAAGACTTCCAGTTGCGCTCCGATGATCACGAGGACACCTAGTTGTGCTCCGATGACACTCCAGTGATCCTTTGATCACTCCATGAAGGCTAATTCGAATTGCCACCTTAGGCATTCGAATTCCTCATGCATTGTATTATTTATATGTCCATTTGTGATTAATAATTTAGTATGACCGAAGTATTATTGCTTCTATCCGAGTTCTACTGTACCACATTATTCTGTTGCTCATTATACTTCATGTATCACTCTTCTTCTATTCTCTTGCTTAATCCATTATTCTCTTGTGAGTTATACATCATCTCTTAGATCTGCTGTGAGGATTTTCACATGGTATCAGAGCATGTTGAGAGTATTGTTTATCTCCATTCTTGAGAGTTTTTTGCAGGTTATTACCAAGATTTCGAGTGCAGCAGTTGCAGCAGAATCTGCATTTTTGCAGCAGTAGCAGTTGCAGTTATTCTATATTGTTTTTGCAGGTCCTCTATAGCTTCTATGTATTCATCAGGAATTACTCCTCTTGATCCACTCAACTATGATGAATGGAAACCAAGAATGATAGCAGACTTGAAGATCCACGATCTTTTTGATTGTTATTTTGAAAGAGAGTTCGAATCCCCTGAAGAGAAGATTGAATGGTTAAATAAAAGAGACATGCACTTTGTAGCAATAATGTTTTCTTTGTATGCATACCAGAGATTCCAATTCAAATACTGTGATGGTGTTGAAATTCCAAGAGAGTTATGGACTCCAAAAGAGATATGGGCTCACCTAGATGGAAAATTTGGCAGAGAGAATGAAGGACTTGGTCCCAACCCATTCGAAAGAAAACAAAGTGATGCATTCGCTCCTCTTGATGGTCTCTCAGATCATGAACCAGTATCATCTCATATTGAAGTTGTTGACAAAGAACTTGCAGATTCTCCGCTCATGCTCAAACTTTCTTCTCTTTCTGTGCCAGCTCACACTCTAGATATTGCACAAGGTCCTAAATCCTCTCTTGCACCAGAGTCTGTTGGTTTGCATCATGATCACATGATTATTTCAGAGGTCAAATCAGCTAATGGAGGTAATGCATTCGCTCCTCTTCAGCAAACATCTCTTTTATACTACTATATGGTCATAAATTCATGCTTTCAGAAGGTCATTGAAGAATATGGCCATTGCCATTCGCTTGGGATAATTTCTCATGCATCTACTGGTTTTGATCTCACCTCTCATGGTTCAAAGGAGATCTCAAGAAACTGTTTTGAAAGTATTAAATTTGATTTTGATTTCAAGCAAACATGTAATAGTTCTTTCTGGCATAATCTCACCCATGGTGGTTCGAAGGAGAAGACAAAGGACTATATGCACATTCAAAAATTTGATCCTACCTCAGTTGATTCGAATCACAGGTTCAAGGATCATTCTAATACTATTGGATTTGTTCTCATCACATTTGATCTGAAGAGCAAGTACAAGCACATGCTTTTTGAGCATGATCCACTTCTTCCCAAGAAGAAGATACCTCCAGACATATGACCAAGCATCACACATGCTTGAGTTTGGAGCTTTTATTTTTTATGTGTGCCTTACAGTCTATTTTTTGAGGAGGGGGTATGTTTCCCATGAAATTTTCCCACTTCCTTGGTTTATTGATTGTTATTATTCATTGTATTGGGTGACCTTTGGTCTTAGTTACCAGGGCCCAGGATGGATTAAGGGGGGGTGTTAGGATATTCCTATACTCCATCCTAGTCCCACCAGTATTTTGATCATTTACATTTTCAGTCATGCATGCACCTTTTAGGGTTTGCATACATTCTAGGGTTTGCATGCATTTTACATGCATCCCAGTCATCAGTCCAGCACCTAGCCCTCAGTTAGCCATCCCCCAGGAGCTTCTCACTATTCATTTTTAGCCCTCCAGTTGCTTAATGCGCCCTTCTTCCTTGATTTTAGGGAGCAACTCGCCCTTCTTCACCTACCAGTCCAGTTGTCACTCAGTCACACTCAGTTACACTCAGTTACAGTCAGTTACACTCAGTTATAGTCAGTTACACTCAGTTACATTGAGTTATAGTCAGTTACACTCAGTTACATTGATTTACAGTCAGTTACACTCAGTTACATTGAGTTACAGTCAGTTACACTCAGTTACATTGAGTTACACTCAGTTACACCTACCAGAGTTAGTTTGACTGATGGTTGACAGTTACTTGAGCATTGATGACTCCACATATGATGATGAAGACTTCCAGTTGCGCTCCGATGATCATGAGGACACCTAGTTGTGCTCCGATGACACTCCAGTGATCCTTTGATCACTCCATGAAGGCTAATTCGAATTGCCACCTTAGGCATTCGAATTCCTCATGCATTGTATTATTTACATGTCCATTTGTGATTAATAATTTAGTATGACCGAAGTATTATTGCTTCTATCCGAGTTCTACTGTACCACATTATTCTGTTGCTCATTATACTGCATGTATCACTCTTCTTCTATTCTCTTGCTTAATCCATTATTCTCTTGTGAGTTATACATCATCTCTTAGATCTGCTGTGAGGATTTTCACAGTTGGCCCAAAATTGCGGAAGGACTCAGGAAGTCGTTCTACAACATGGCAAATCAAATCAATAAGTTTGGCAGAAAGATGGAAAAATTTCGGAAGGAAAAGCTGATTTCGATCAGAAAAACCCGACAAGCTGCCCCGCAACGGCGGAAGGACTCGGCGAGTTGGTCCGAAAAACTTTCTAAGTGTTTTCAACGTCAAAGAAGAAATTTTGGAAGAACTTGGCGAGTTTCTCCGAAATAGTGGGAGAACTCAGCGAGTTGCTCTGAAACAGCGGGAGAACTCAACAAGATGGTCCGAAATGGCGGAAGGTTTTTCTAAGTATTTTTCGGCGTCCAAGAGAAAATTTCGGAAGAACTCGACAAGTCACCCCGCAACGGTGGAAGGACTCGACAAGTTGGTCCACAACTGATCGGAAGGAAAAAATGAGTCTTCGACAGAAATAACTTGGTGAGTTGGCCCGAAACAGGTCGAAAGAACTCGCTGAGTTGCTCCGAAACAAGGAATTTCAGCCATTTTTCAAAGAGATTTTTCAGGCGCCGAAAGTTGAAAAATGCCATGGAACTTGTGCGCCAGATTGCGCGAAATTGAAGGATTTACAAAAAAAAAAAAAAAAGAGGGCGCTGCCCTCGACCCGTCCTACAGTGGCAAGCCACAAGGGGGCAAGCCCCCTTGACCCCCGTCATCCCTCAGAGATAGTCATTGAAAGTGTGAAATGCACTCTTGGGATGAGGAGCATGGATTGCATAAAGGGTTGTGGAATTCTCAACAAGAGAAATTGGTTGTGATATCCATTATGGAAGATGAAAGGGGAAATTCCTCACCTTAAAACTAATTCTGTTTATAGCATAAGAATTGCATATTGGAAAATAGCAGTAATGAATGATTGCACATATGTATATGTTGAATTGCTAATTCATGATAATATCATAAATAATGATTGCTTGTATGCTTGGTAGGGAAGCCAAGGAAAGGATTAGCTATGATGTGGATGAGGAACTCCATGACAGAATGAGGAATTGGGAAAAATTCATTAACTCCTCTCTCGCTATCATATTTATATACTGGAAAATTACGGCATAAGGATGCTGGAAATGCAAGAGAGTAATAGATTAAAAATAAATATTGCATGGTGCATGTGAAAATGTTTGTGCATGTATATGATATTACATCTTGGTAAAATAGTGAGGTTTTACATATGTAATGAGCCACTTAAGATAGTCATTGTGGTTGCTAATAAGTATTTATGTTCGCATTGGTCGTAGGATCAAATACAACTGAAGCATGGCTGAAGATGTGGATGATGATTGTTGCATACGACCAACAACCGTATGAGGAAGGGATGGTGCAACAAATCTATGATCATGAGGTTGGAAAAAGGACCGTGTAGCCTTGGTAAGAGGCCAAATGATCAGGTAACGATGTAAATGACAACCATGCAAGTAATGGTTATTGGTGCATAAATTGCATGAATGTTGAAAGAGGATTTGGTAAGATCCCTTCAACCATGTTTGAATTATGTTGAACGCATAGTACTCATAACTTAATGCAAGGTAGCATTGAGGAAATGTGCATTAAGATATTATGCACAATCTTATGGTTATGCATTGAGTGAATGCACATTAAAAGATTATGTGAATGATGTAAATGTGCATGCATAGGTATAAGTGCACATGATGAGATGCATTGTGAGAATGCATGATTGTGATGTATGTTTCATTGCAATTAGATAATAGATGGAATGGTGAACTATTATCAATCTTAAGAGCAAGAGAATAATTGCATAAAATGATGAAATCGAACCATGCAACTCTAGTATGGTAATAATTCACAGGAAGTAGATGGTTTTGGTGATATTAAAATGCTTCAGTGACTGTGGTAGCAATGAAATATTATATGCATAGAAACTTACAAAGCATTTGGCTGATTGAAGTTTCAGATTTTAGGTAGATTGTTTTGGGCATGGAAAATATGGATAAGTCCATGATGAAGATTGGAATCTACCGTGAACAAGAGCCAAATGATATAAGAACAGGCTCATGGCTAAGCGAATCAATTTTTGAAGACACATTGCAGGAAGACTAGGAGTGATGGTCTACCAAAGCCAAACCAGATGGGAAAGACCCCATGCTTTGGAAATGGGTTTTGGGTGAAACGCCATTGATAATGTCTTAGCCAAACCGCATGTCAGTAAACCATGAAAGTGAGATGGTAAAGCTATGCACAGAAGGCATGTGAGACACATCTACAAAATGAATGAGTATTATGTGACCCTAGACAAGAACAGGCATGTCTAAATTATTAGGGTTAATATATAGAGCATGCTCTATCTTATTTATATCATTGCAGACTGCTTAAGTGTGATTAGGGCCTACATGGCGCACATCGAAAAGGGGGTGCACACCTTTTCTGGTGCTAGGTCATAATAGGGTTTTCAATATTGACTACACCCTAAGGGAATGGACGCATTCCTGGTGTTTCAATACTTGGTAGTGAATGATATTGAATGTGGTTAAGAATTGAACAGCAATACTGATGAGCTTGCCTATCCTTCTTGTATTGTCAGCCTACACAGATGCAGATTGATACTGTACATTAAAGGGCAAAGTGAAGAATGGTACGCAAAGGGACTGTATGGGAATTGGAAACCTTTCTATGCTCACGTGAAATATTACTAGAAGGGATGGATAGGCCCGAAGAGCTATGTAATAAGAGAAGGTATCATCCTTGTGTGAGTAGGGGTCATGTTAACCTGCAGTCAAGAAAGTCACCTATAAAGTTCCTTAAAGGAACCACCGATTTGCACAAGAGAAGGAGTGGCGTCCTTGTATGAATAAAGAGTTGATGTGTGTGAAGGGTTACGGTGCAAGAAGGTGTGGTGACATTGGTAAAGGCATAAAATATCTACTAGGATAGCAGTGGGAGGGCAGGCACCGAGGACTAACTGAAAACCATGAGATGCCTATGGCTCCGTAGTAGAGCCTTGACCTATAATGGTCAGATGGTACAAGAAGGTGTGGAGGCATTGGTAAAGGTGTAAAATATCTACTGGGACAGTAGTGGGAGGGCGAGCATCGAGGAATAACTGAAAACCTTGAGATGCCTATGGCTCCATAGTAGAGCCTTGACCTATAATGGTCGGTGGCACAGTTTCCTTCCATTGGTCTATGACCCAGATGAATGTGTTGGCTCGGCACTAGAGAGGGCCAACCAGGTATGGGACTGGTTGGGCACCACCAAATGCTTGGTAAATCCAGCCGATGGGGAGGCGTACTGGTTAAGCATTAACTATATCCAAGTCCACAGGCGATCCGAAGGCTTGCAAAGTGAAGCAGGATCTTGTGGACCATAGGGAAAATGCACAATACAGATAAGTATTCATTTTCATTTATGTCTTGTTTGGAATAATGAAGATTTCAGGTATAAGTCTTCTAATAGCTAAGTTGATACACTATTGTTTCTTTGTTGGAAACCTTGGTCATTGTAGGAAGGAAAGACCTTGAAAGACTATAAATTGCTGGTAAATCCAGAGAGTAAATGAGTGGGCGATATAAATTATTAAGAAATCCAGGGAGTAGTTGGTTGAATGCTATAAAGTTCTTGATAAGTCTAGAGAGTGACTAGTTGGGCATTAACTACTTGATATGGTA
Organism: Larix kaempferi; assembly: GCA_027924585.1. Taxonomy (NCBI): domain Eukaryota; kingdom Viridiplantae; phylum Streptophyta; class Pinopsida; order Pinales; family Pinaceae; genus Larix; species Larix kaempferi. The sequence continues at coordinate 1,651,989 of BSBM01000765.1, read as the reverse complement.
AAGAAGCGTGTACGTTGGCCCAATACCCCTTAAACAATTGATAAAACCAATCAGAGCACTGGCCTAACATATTGCTAAAGGAAATGATTGATAAACCCAGTCGGCGTACTAGCCTGTAATTGCCTATTCGAATGATTGTTGAGTAGCCTATGTGCTGGCCCAACATTCGTTATTGTGTTCACAGGAAATCCAAGGCTCTTAAAGCAAAGAAGGATCCCGTGGAATAAAGTGAAGACATCCAATACAGATAAGTATTCAGTTACCTTGCAGCTTCTTGCTTATGAATATACATGTGTATATGATTTGGTTATGATTTCCTAAACTCTTGTTTAGAGATAAACCCTATGAAAATGAACTGAACATGTGAATTGATTTAATGTTTGAGTGTAGGTATTGCTGGAAGAAAGGATTATGAAGGCATCCTAGAGATGCATGTGGACATGTGACTGTCCTAAAGAGCTCAGTATGAGGACTAATGAAAGATGGTTCTAGTGGATATGAGTGGATCCTAGCAGCCAAAGGTTCTGTAGGAAATAATGGGAAGGGTTCCCTAGCTTAAAATCCATATACAGGCCTTAGACACTAAGTGTCATAGCCAAGAAAGGAAAGTCAAAGCATTCACATTGAAGTGAAAGAGACTAAGGAGCATGAAACCATAGCGATGGTGTAGCTCCATAATACAACAACACTAAGAGGGAGAAACCCTACTCTTCTCTTTCCTTTCGATTGATGCATTTATAAAACAAAAGATTGTTGAGTGCATATCATGGCTGAAAATAGATTGTGTTTAATTGCTTGAGATGAATTGTGAATGCTGAAATAGTAAATTTCCTGTGAAAGGATGAATATGAATGAGTTCATGTGTATGTTGGGAAAGCATGAAAAGTGTGGAAGTCCCATGAATAAAACATGGACATTCCATGTCAATTAGGAAAATAATTGACTAATCTTAATGTTTATGTTATGCTTGTCCTAACAAAGAATTCCCATGATGAATTTCACAAGTAAGAAATTGAAACAATTGGTTGCAGTCGGCACAAGAAAGTGTTTCTAGGAAGCAAAGTGTGTTCAATTGTGCCCATTGACCATGGCAGTAGACCGAGGGCTATTAGAGTTGGCTGAAAGTCTTCTTCAAACAATTGCCAGGGCCTAAGAAAATCTTGGGGATATGCTCAAGCTACAGAGGCAATAGAATGAGATAAACCATGAGGCTTTGCAGGACTCTATTCGTCTGCAAAAGGAGGTAAAAAGCATTCTGGGAGCAATCAACAAGGGAAAGGAAAGTGGATCAATGAAGAAGCATTCATCCAATCGTCCGATTAAGAAACGTTCCAGGTGGGAAGACTCAAAGGAAATGGACGGGGAAAAGGTAAATCTGCCAATGAAATGTTGGGGATGTGGAGGAAATCATTTCCTCCGTGACTTCCCAACAAGAGAATATCAAGAGGGTCGCAACCGTAAATTCCCCAAGTTCGTGGACCAGTTGGAAGCAAAAGAAAAGGAAGGAATTGTTTTGGAACGATGTCCTCATGCAGAGCTAGGAGGTCCCAGCCAGCAAGAGCAATTTGTAAAGACCAAAGGACTTAGTCCTGAAAAACCCAAGTAAAGGGTGAAATGCAGGACAAACCTACCACATTTTGTGAATTTTGGACATATGTAAAGTGGGTATTTATTTCCGAAGTGTTGGAACACCAAGGACGGTGTTATTCCAAGGGGAGGGGAATGTAATGTCCCCATCTTGACCCTATTGCATTAATATTGTAAATGATGTAAATATTGTTATTTAGTTATGGTGAGGAGTTCAAGGCCAAGGCCCCGCCATTGATTTATCGTTCTAGCCGTACACAATGTAAATTCAGACATCATGTAAATGTGCAATTTTAATGAAAACCCCACAACCAGCTATGCAATGCAACAAAGAGATGGGGCATGATCTTACAAGGAATAGGGAGGAAAAATAACCAAACCCTTGATCCAATGGAGTCAGTCTATGTGTCAATGAGAAAACCCATGAAATCCCAACTACCCATTTTGGCTTATGCCCCAATCATTAAATTCTTCCAAGAGTTGGTTGAGGCAGTTAATGCCTTGGGAATGATGAGGTATGGTAGCCAATTTCGGGTATGGGCAAGCCATCAATCTAGGAATTCAAATTTTTGCTTGCAAGGCAAGAAATCACCCACGTTTTTCCTTCCCAAGCCATTCTGAACCACGGTCTTTCCTCTCTCACGCATCCTGGGGTGAACTAGGGTTTTTCCTTCATGTTTTCACCATTTCTCTGCATTCTCCCATGCCTGGGAACTCGTTTTTGGTTAGCATAGTGGCTGGGAGAAGAGAACCACGATTTTCTAGGGTTATAGAGGCCATTTTCTTCCCATGGACATTTTTCTGAAAACGATTATGCTCCTGGGGTTGTTTTCCCATTTTCCCATTTTTCGTTTTGGGCTTTCCCACATTTTTCTGAACTGGTTGAAATCCCATCGTTGGGCATCCTATTGCAAAAATGCCCAGCACTTGCATTTCTGGCTGTTATGTCCCTCCCTGTTTAGTTTGAACCCGTGAGCAGGAGATTCAAGAGTGGAAGAAGACATATTTGGCTTGATGAGCCCAATGAAGTATCCATAGCTCAATGGTTGAGCCACTAGCCTAGTAATTCACCTCTGTCCATCTCTTAGCAACCTAAGAAACCCAACTGTTGATTGGCTTGGCTGATTCTAGTGTATCTTTGGCTATGTGAGAGCCTGCTTTACCCTTTTCCTTGTGGAGATCATGCCCAGCTCGAGGGTGGCAGTGGTGTTGAGAGATTGAGAAGCACATTGGCCTACGGTTGGGTGGAACGTTGCAGAAGCGTAGCTGGTTGGTCAGGGACTACTTGGTTTAAGATAAGTATTCTCATTTGTTAATTTGATATTGCTTAATTGATGAATGACATGAAGATATGGAATATATGATGGATGTGTAATGGAATTAAATTCTGCTGTGTTTTCAAATGTTTATGCATTTGCATATCTCCATCTACAATTTATATGAATGCTTATTTGATTAAGTATGGGACTAGATGTCCAGTATTATTGTTAGCGTTCTCTCCATAGCCTTGTAGGATAGGAGGGACATTACATTCCGTTGGCCAAATCCGCTGAGGATTCGGGTCCTTTCCTTCATTAACTTCTACAGAATGACTATTTTTGCGTTAAATGTTCAAGCGGTCGTCAACAAAATCACTATATAATGGCTAGTTTTCCGACCGACATTGTAACCGCTAGTTTCTTGAAGCGTTGCATCAAACTGCGTGGTGGCTTGTCACTATCCCGGTGCGGTTACTTCATGGTGTCGTGCTTCTTTCTTCTGAACTTTGTCTCTTTATCGGTCTATTTGAACTTCAAAGATACATTTTGAGCTTCACAGCTGCGCACTTTTTCTATTCTTTTCATTTTTTTTCTTTTTTTTCATGCGCAGCTTCACTTCTCGACTAGTGCTACGCGGTACATGCATTCTTTTCATCAAACTTCACATATCAGACCAAAACTATGTACATAATCTTTTGAATTTCTAGTGCCCAATTACCACTGTACTTGACACTTAGAAATTTCCTTCTTTTTTGCTCATTGAGGGTTCTGCGAAGTAGGACTATCCATGTAGGGTTTTAGTCTACTCGTTAACCAAAACTAGTAAGTTGTCTCTGGCTAATGTGGATAACTAAGTTGCGCCACCGTTAGTAACATGCACAACAGTATATGTCGCAAGCCAATGCATTTTAAATTTTCCAGGAAATTTCATAAACTTACTATCATACAGGAGGACTAGGTCACCTACCTGAAAGGACTTGTTCTTCATATGGTGATCATGCCATGCTTTTTCTGTCTTTCTGCACTTGCTGGTGAAATCCTACAATGAAGCAATCTTCCTCCAATCCAACCAAGTGTAGAAGCCTTTCTTCTATTGTTTGTTCATCCTCAATGCCTGTGAATACAACAATCCTTAAGCTTGGTACAATATACTCCATTGGCATCACAACTTCCTATCCATAGGTCAATCTAAGAGGTTTATGGCCTGTCAACTTCTTGCAAGTTGTTTTGTATGCGCATAACACGACTGGAATGCGCAGATCCCAATCATCTCTATTTACGTTGCATACCTTTGTCAGTGCATTCTCCAGTACATTGTTGAAAGCTTCAACAGTTCCATTAGACTGAGGATGGTACGGTGTACTCCTATGATGATAGATTGGGAACTCTTCAGTAAGGGCTTCAATAGTTATGTTCAAAAAGTGAGTCCCTTTGATCCGTATCATGTCCAGGAAGCATGAGGGGGACAACAGTTTGATTGAATGAGTCGGCTCTGTTATGGCGGAAGCTTAATAAACAGAAAGAGAAAAACGCAATACACAAGTACACACAGACAATATGCAAGAATGTGAATTGTTCTAGATTAATAAAGATGAAGATCCGATAAAATATGATTAGCTCCAATTAGATGTATATTACAATAGTATAATGATTATAAAGAAATTTGAGACACTTGGGTGCATGCCTGTTATGTTCAATTACAAAGAAGAAGTTAGAGTAGTTCAACTGTTCAACCATTACAGTCGACTGGAAGACAAAAAGACAGTCTGTCGAGGTTCAACAGTTGTTCGTCACATGTCGATGTTGTATGTCGATGTCGCGAATTGTGAGGTCGCTGAACATGTTGAAGGTGTGAAGTTGTCAAAGTCTTGTTACATCAAAAAATTGTCGAAGTTTCATCAACTGTGAAGACTAGTCAAGAATGTGTCGAAGTTAGCATCCGACAACAATGCCAACTGCGATGTGGATCAGACCTCCTTCCTTAAGAAACAATGGATCCCATTGTTTGCTTGTGAAGGTGAGGAAAATTGTTGAACAAATCAGCAGTAGAGTACCACTTTCCTTGAGATGGAATCTGGCCAGCTTTGGCAACCTAATACAAGGGAATTGTGTTTGTCCTCGTAAGTCATACCCGTCGTCCCACAATGGTGTCGCAATTAAGAGGCTCCTAAATATATGGATTGATGTCTGCGGGATCTGCTGTTGAGAAATCATTCTATTTTGACAAAGGTTCATGGTATGGTCGAATTAAATCCACATTAAAGACTGGATGCAGACCCAGGAAAGCAGGAATGTCCAGCTGGAAAGCATTCTCACCAATCTATCGGAGAATACTGTAAGGACCATATCATAAAGGTCTTAACTTCTTGAAAGGGCCTCTAAAGTGATCCTTCTTAAGATGTAGCCAGACCTTATCCCCTATGTGAAATGTATGAGGAATGTGATGCTTGTCTTGTCGGGCCTTAGCTTTCTCGTTTGCTCTATGCAACATATCCTGTGCTTGTCACTGAATGTCGCAAATCTATTCTCGAAACTTGACTGCTTTATCAACTTCTCGCTAACTACGATCGGTGTCGGAGTTTGGTTGTGTCGAGGAGCTGATCAAGTCGATAGGCACTGAGGGTTGAAATCCATAACAGACTTCAAAGGGACTCCTTCCTGTAGAGTTGTGCTAAGCACGATTGTAGCTGTGCTGAATGTATGGAAGACTATCATCCCATGTGCGTCGATGCTGGTGATTGTACATGCGAAGCAGTTGTACTACCAAGCGATTCACAACTTCTGTCTGTCCATCGGTCTGAGGGTGGAAAGTTGTCGACAATGAGATTCATGTGTTGAGCTATTGCCAAAGAGTCTTCCAAAATATGCCGACAAATCTGGCATCTCTGTCGGAAATGATGGTTTTGGGAAAACCAAAGTGTTTCCAAACATGTGTAAAGAAGAGCTAAGTAGTCTACTGCGTTGTCGTGGTCTTCTTACATGGTATGAGAATGGTCATCTTGGAGAATCGGTTGACTACTACTAATATCGCGTCATGCTGATGTTTGGTAGTAGGATAACCCGTCAAGCATTCCATAGAAATAGATTCCCATGGTCGACTAGGAACTGGCAGAGGTGTGTACAATCCCTGTCGTCGATTAGGTGGCTTAGCAATGGCACAAACCATACATGATCGAATGTACTTGTTGACGTCAGATTTAAGTGTAGGCCAAAAGAAATACTTCTATAGAATAGCAAGTGTCTTTGCTACTCCAAAGTGTCCTACGGTCTTGCTGTAGTGTGCGTCCCAAATGAGCTGTTGTCGTTGCTCACCGGTCGGTACACAAAGTTGTCCAAGCTTGTATAGCAAGCTATCTTTTAGGAAGTATTCGAAGTCTGAGGTTGGCGACTTGTTAGTCTATAACTGGCAATAAAATGCTGAGAAGTCATTGTCGTCCTCGTACAAATGTGGCCAAGTAGTCGTGTCGTAACCCTACATACTCATCGTTGTCAAGAGGAGAGTAATGGGTGGTCGACTGAGGAAATCTGCAGCACTGTTAGCCTTGCCTTTTCGATACTTAATCACCAACTGAAATTGTTGTAGGTAATTAATCCACTTGAGTTGTCAGTTTGTTTGCAACTTTGATAGTGTCGGAGCGAACTGTAGAGGCTTGTGATCTGTAAGAATGACCGTTTCCTTTCCAAGGATGTAATGCCTCCATTGCTTGAGAGCTTGCACAATGGCATACAGTTCTTTTTCATACGTCGAGTATCTTTTAACTGTGTCATTAAAAGTCTCAGAATGAAAAGTGACTGGGTGACTAGACTGAGTGATCACTGCGCCCAGGGCATAGTCCGATGTGTCTGTCTCAATCTCAAAGGGATGATGTAAATTAGGTAACACAAGTACTGGTGCAGTGCAGAGCTTGTGTTTGAGCTGTTCAAAAGCTGCTTAATGTGTTTCTATCCATTGAAAGACAGTTTTTTTGTTCCCTTTCGTCAACTGATTCAAAGGCCAAGCTATGTGACTGAAGCCAAGTATGAATCGTCGATAGAAATTCACCAAACCAAGAAAACTTCTTAGTTCTTGAATGCTTCTAGGAATGGGCCAATCTTTGAGGATCCGTACTTTGTATGGATCGACATGAATGCCTGCAGAGTCAATTACATACCCCAAATATTTGATGCTGGTCATCGCAAAAGAGCACTTGTCCATGTTCAAATAGAGCCGATGTTGTTGGAGAGTGTCGAGGACTTGTCGAAGATGTCCGACATATTCTTCCCATGATCGACTAAAAATCAATATGTCATCGAGATAGACAATAACCCATTTGCCGATGAAAGGTCGGAGAAGGTTATCCATATGTCACATGAAGGTCGCAAGTGCGTTGGTTAAGTCGAAAGGCATGACTAACCATTCAAACAATCCTTCCTTGGTCTTGAAAGAATTTTTCCACACATATGAGGGCTCAATTGGAATATGATGATATCCCGACTTGAGGTCGAGTTTAGTAAAGAATTTAGCACCTTTCAGACAGTCGATAAGCTAGTCTATCCGCGGTAGAGGGTACCGATTCTTCACTGATATTTTGTTTAGAGCTCTATAGTCAATGCACATGTGCCAAGTCCCATCTTTATTCAGAACTAGGACGACTGGACTTCCAGAAGGAGAGGAGATGGGTCGGATATGACCTTTGTTGATTAATTCTTGGATTTGTCTGCAAATATCTTCATTTTCGAGAATGGATCTTCTATAAACAGATGCGTTAGGCAAAGAAGAACTAGGAAAAAGTTCAATGGAGTGTTTTACCTGGCAATGCTGAGGTACTCCATCTGGAGCTTGAAAGAGGATCTGGTACTCATCGAGAATATGATCAACTTGCTGCTTCTGTTGAGAGCTGCATTGGTCGGTAACTTGAATCGTTGCTGCGGTCTTCTTAGAATGTTGCGGATTGATCATGATTAACGCAAATTTCTGAGCGTGATTGATGAGCTTCTTTTTCTGTTTGGCAGATATTAGTGCAACCATCGATGTAGGTTGACGCTTTGGTATGCTGAACCATCGATTTCGGATTCTGACAATCACTTTCTGAGGCCATGACTGATAACTTCCATGTCTATCCAAGAGGTAAGGTTTCCCAAACAGGGCGTCGGCTACAGAGAGTGGTGCCACGTCACAGAGTACTTCATCTTCAAAAGGTTTTATGAAATAGGCGAGTTTGCAATGTCGATTGATCCGTAGTTTTTGTCCATCCTTCATCCAACTGATGTTGTAAGGTTGAGGATGTGGAGGGTGACAAGACTTAATTTCTTCACCATTTCTTCATAAACGAAGTTCTTTTGGCTCCCATTGTCCACAATCAGATGCAATGGGTTTCTCTGGACCCATATCCGTATATGGAATAGGTTCTCTCATTCCTCCTCGTCGATAATAGTCGAGGCTGCTTGAGTTGTCGAGGTCAAAAGGGTCGTCACGTCTGGATCAGATTCTTCCACTGTCTTATTGAATGCATCAGAGGTTGACACTTTCACCAAAAATGTCTTCTAAGCTTTGCATTCAGATGTATCATGCCAAGATGAGTGGTGGTAATCAAACCATTTTCCAGTCGGTGATTGTTTTCTATGTTCCTTTTTATGAAAAGGCTTGTTACTGTCGTGAGGCGTTGGCGGTGTCGGCTGAGAAGATCTCGACTTGTCATGGTCGGCGGGTGTCCTTTTATCGGGTGGTCTTCCTGATGTCAGCTTTGTCGTGAAATGTGCTTTTCCTTTCTGCTTGGTTTCCAGTTTGCTAGCGTAGTGGAAAGCATCTGCAAGCGTATTGATAGTAAAAAATTCCATCTCCTGCTGGATGTACAAAGACAATCCACTGGTATATTTCAGAACAAGCAATTTCTCTTCCTCTTGGATGCCAAGTCTTGCCATGAGTCGGTAGAACTCGTCAATGTAACTCTGTACTGATTGGTATTTCCATTGCCTTAACTGCTGCCACTTCTTATACTGCTGCTCGAGGTATTTCGGTAGGTAAAATTCCTTCTGGATGTGTTCGAGGAATTTATCCCATGTGTCAATGGGGTCTCCGTTTTTCTCCATCTTTGTCGAGAGGTTCTCCCACCAGCAGTGGATAGAGGTTGACATTTTTAAGGACGCAATAGTGACTTTTTCAGCTTCGAAGAGTTGATTTACGGCGTAATAGGATTCCAATTGTTGCACCCAATTATCGATGGATTCCGCGTCAATCTTTCCTTCAAGATTCGATATATTGAGATTCATTTGTACTTTGAAGGGGCTGATTTTATCGGAGTGAGTTTTCGTTGAGGATCCTCCGGATGTCGAGGCGAATCGCAAGAGAATCTCATTGAACTGGGAAAACATTTCAGTTCGTTGTCGAGCCAGAGCTTGCTCAATAAGCTGTGCTATCTTGTCGGCTGCATGTCTATCATCTGTTTCTTCTGTCATATCTAGAGATCGCGTCTGCTTGGATTTCTAAGATTGCAAGTGAGTTTGAACCAACATAAGTTAGGTAACTTTGAAAGAAGTGTATACGCAGAACTTAAGCAAGAAAACTAAGTAAGCTCTGATACCAATGATCTGCATTGTGTCCAGGAAGCATGAGGGGACAATAGTTCGATTGAATGAGTCAGCTTTGTTATGGCGGAAGCTTAATAAACAGAAAGAGAAAAATGCAATACACAAGTACACACAGACAATATGTAGGAATGTGAACTATTCTAGATTAATCAAGATGAAGATCCAATAAAATCCGATTAGCTCCAATTAGATGTATATTACACTAGTTTACATGCTTATAAAGAAATCAGAGATGCTTGGGTGCCTGCCTGTTACATTCAGTTACAAAGAAGAAGTTAGAGCAGTTCAGCTGTTCAACCGTTACAATCGACTGGAAGACAGAAAGACAGTCTATCGAGGTTCAACAGTCGTTGGTCACATGTCGATGTTGTATGTCGATGTCGCGAACTGTGAGGTCACTGAACATGTCGAAGGTGCGAAGTTGTCGAAGTCTTGTTGCATCAAAAACTTGTCGAAGTTGTATCAACTGCGAAGACTAGTCAAGAATGTGTCGGAGTTAGCATCTGACAACAATGGCAACTGTGATGTGGATCACCCTTGATCACTCATTAAAATCTTTGGGCATCCAAATGTGGTAAGGATGTTCTCAAAAATGAATTGCATGGAAATGGCTGCACTATAGTCCTACACCGGTTTAGCCTCTTCCCATATGGTGAGGTAATCAGTCGTAGTGATAATATATCTCACACCAGTCCTCTTTCCTGGTGGGTTAATAGGTCTAACGAAATCAATATCCCATTTGTCAAATGCCTGTAGTGTCAATTGTGGTTTCAACGACATTTCATCTCCTGTCCTGTCCTTTGGCAGACATCACAACTCTAGAAATGCTCCAACATGCATCTGCGTAGCACTTCATCCGGTACCAACTTGTATAGTTTTCCTGCTATGATAGTGAAGTCTTCTTCTCTGACTATCGGCTGCTTCTTATGTTGCATAGTGAACTCTGTAGGTTCCAATCCTTTAGTAAAAAAGTCTATAATATCCTTGTAATAATCATTGGCGACCTGTATAACAAATAACTGTGCGTCAAGAAAATTGTCTTCTAGGTTTGTGGGTTCTTTGCCTGACTCAATCCTTGAGAGATAATCAGGTCCTAGGTTCAATCTTCCTATCTTAACAATGATCTCAAATTCATACTCCTGAAAGAGTAACAACCATATGTAAATTCTTCCCCCTAACACTGGTTTATTGACCAGATACTTCAAAGCAGAATGGTTAGTAAACATTGAGAATTGCACACCCAACAAATAGTGCTTGAATTTCTGCAGTGTGTAGACCATAGCTAAGCCATCTCTTTCTATCATGGTGTAGTTCTTTTCAGTTGATGAGAGCTTCCTGCTCGAAAAGGCAATGCCTCCCTCACCTGGCTGTGCTAGCACCACACCAAGTACAATGGCCGATGCATCAACATGTACATCAAATTGCTTCTCCAAATCCTGAAAGACGAGAATAGGCGTAGTTACCATTTTCTGCTTTAGTGTGTTTAGGCCTTGCTCACATTCTGTGTTCCGTATGAACTATGCTTATTTCTTCAACATCTTCTCCATTGGCGTCGGTTATCTGCGCATAACCATTGACAAACTTTATGTAATATCCAGTATCTCCCAACATGGTGCGCAGTTGTTTCACTGAATTCGGTGCTGGCAGGTTCACAATAACTGTGATCTTTGCAGGATCAACCATCAAACCCTATTTAGAGACAATGTGTCCCATCAAAATTCCACAGCGCACACAAAAGATACATTTATTCAAATTCAAAGAAATCTGATGTTGTCTACATTTTGCTAACATCATTCTTATATTCTCATAGTGGTTCTTCAGTAAACCAAAGACAGTCCAATCATCAAAGTATACCTCTAAGAACTTATGGATAAAGTCCTTGAATGCATCCACTACAACTCTGGAAAATATAGTTGGTGCATTCTTCAAACCAAATGGCATCACTGAATATTGATATGAGCCCTATTCAGTAGCAAATGTTGTCTTATGCCTGTCTACTTCATCAATCCTAATCTGATGATAACCAGAAAATCCATCAGTAAAAGAATAGGCCTCATTTCCTCCAACATTATCTAGTACTTCATCTATAAATGGAGTAGGAAATGGGTCATGTACGGAAGCATCATTCATCTTCCTATAAACTACGCAGATCCTAATTTCTCCTTTGGTTTTCTTGTCCTGGATAACCATAAGGCTTATCCACTCTAATTCTTCGACTGGCTCGATGATTCCCGCATCAAGCATCTTATAAATTTCTGCCTTAACTCTTTCTTTATATCTGGGATTCAGTCTATAAGGCCTCTACTTATTGGGATTCACGCCTGGATTGAGAGGTATCTTCATGACCCCAAGTCACCCAGAATTCCTTTCATTTCGGCAAACTTTGTCGAAAATAAATCATGATACTCATGTAGAAGGTCTGTGATATACCCGACCATTTCATCATCCTATTAGTCTCCAATGGATGCAAACTTCGGCTCTTCGCTTGTGCCAATGTTCACTTTTTTCATCTTGACAGGGCTGGTGATATTTGGAATTTACAGTGGCGGTTCCTCTACATTGTGCGCTCCCTCTGGTTCAGATATATTAATGTTTCACGGATCCTCCTCATCACTCTCCTCTACATCTTCTTCTTCTTCAACAAGGTTATAATATTCCAGGGCATGTTCTATCATTCTTTACCAGTCTAGTTGTAGGTTCACAGGTACTTTTACATCTTGAATTATCCTGTCTTGATTGCCTCTAATGCCTCGTTTGTACTTGGGAATTCTTCTTTGAATCTCTTTTATTTGATGATCTACAGAGACTCATTTATGCTTGGAGACTCATCTTCAAAGCTGAAGGTTCTCTGAAAGTTCGTGGTCAAGACAAACCACTCTATGGGGCCTCTATGAAGTTCGATGTCTGTGTACCAATTCTTTGGAATTTGGTACAATGTGTGCACAAACAGATGAACCCATTATGTTTGTGGCCTCTTTACCCATGCTTCTAAACAAATATCTATGTGATTCCTTGGACTTGTCTATCCATTATACTTTACCATGGTCAGTGCAGCATTCTCCATGAATCCGATTTGCATCATATGCCTGCATTGTTCCCATGTGGTCAAATTTTTCTTATGCACGGCCCGCCATCTGGAAGGTGTAGCATGTAGTGCTGCGTCCAATGCTGGTATGTGATGTTCAACTGCAACTGATACAGTATATTCTTGAAAAAATGTGTAGACGTTAGTTGAACCATCATAAGTGGGGATTGGACTCACCTTCGTTCCAATATAGCGCAGTGACTTTGTGATCTGCGCGCATCTTCTTGCTGACACTTCATGCATTCTGCTTTTCCAATTCTCCAGTCCTGCATCGGAGTCTGATATGCACGAATTGTCGCATCGCCAACTAAGTGCTCCATCCACCATAGGATTAATGTAATAGTCCTAATTTGCAGTCATCTTATAGATGCGATCAATGTCTTGTGCTCTGGACTCTTCCTGAATCGGTTCACTGTGTATTTCTCCTTGCAAAGGGTCCAATGGCATGATGACCCTAATATCCTGCCATTCAAATATCATCTTCTTGGTCTTCAGGTTGATGATCACGAGGTTATCCATCGCCCAGTATATACCCTATAGTGTTGGATATGACTGATTATCATCCACAATTTCAATAACCTCGAAGTCTACTTGACTTCATACTCCATCGATGTGAACAATAATATTGGCTAACCTTTCAAAAGCTATGAGTTTCTGCTGGTTGTCCAATCTTAACTGTATGGGTGACCATGAAAACTTTGGTTTCCCCATCTCTTCCCATGTATGCTTAGTCAATACATTTACTTCGGATCCTAAATAAAGGATAATCTCATCCATCTCATAATCTCGAATATGTGCGCTTAGCCTCATTTCTCGGCCTGTTCTTTTATGGCTCTTTATCTAATGAATTGCGCTCTGGGTAGTATTATTGGAATTGCATGGTTCATATTGGTTGAGTAAATTCTGCAATTCTACTAAAGCATCTTCATGCAGCTTCGTAGGAACTGCGCAACAGAAATACATGAGTCTGTTGCAGTTCTTGTTTGGTCATATGTTACTGGCATATCCTGCATATGCGGTGTTTCACTGCACAATGGGATTCTTGGGTCTGGTTCTTTGAATGTCTCCCTTGCTTCTGCGAAGACCTCCTTATTTCTAGCCAGATTGAATTTAGGCGCTTTCCCTGTTGCTTTTCTGATCTAGACCCCTTCAGCAGGAGTCTGCTTAGCTTGGAAATTCCCATAAGTCTAAGCTTCTGGTTCTTCATCTCCTCCTGTGGAAATACCACTTCACGTCACAGCATGAACATTTGGATCCCTAGTCCTTTTCTTTGCTGCGATCATTTGGATATTCGGGTTAGGTGCTTCTTGCTTTCTCTTTTGCATTTCTACTACTAGAACTGGACATGACTCAATGAGATTGTCAAAATATTTGCAGTAACTATAGGTAGTACAAGCATTGGTACAATCTCTAGACAAGTGACCCGGCCGGCCACAGTTATAACAAATCATCTGGCCTCTTCCTCTTCCTTGTCCTAGGCCAGTATTTCTTCCTCTTCCGCAGAAACCTCCACGGCCTCTATATGTGCCTTGATCATACTACACATTATCCCTATTCTATGGTGTTTCTTCTTGAACTCTATATACTTCACCGCACATATGCTCTACACATTTATTTATTTCTATCACGAGCTCATATGCTTTGCAGTTGGAATCATCATGCCCAAATGAATTACAGAAGTTACAATACAAATTCTTAGGTGTTCGCACATACTTCTGGATTAAGTAACACTCTTCTAGGCAGTGTCCTCTAGTTCTACAGATTCACACCATGGCCCTTGGTTCCGATTTAGTGGATTTGGTGCTCCACTATCAAGGTAGTCTTGAAAGAGGGGACAACGCTCCTTGGTGTGTCCCTCTCCTTTACATCCTCTACACCAAGCTTCCGCTCTGGTTTCTTTTCCTTTTTTAATGTCCTGTAACTGTAATGTTAGCATTTCCAACTGATTCTGGATTCGGGCAATGCCTTGATTGGTCTCTCCTATTGGAGAAGCTTCTAATTTCATCGCAATCTCCAGGAATTCTTCCTACGAAGCCACCTTCTGCTGCATCAATGACAGTCTGATATATGGCAACAACGAGGCTATAAACCACTCTTGGTGTTGTTGCGATGCTATGTCAAAACTAACTTGGTCTAGCAATGTCTTAAACTTCTGGTCAAGTTCCCAGACCGTTTCATTAGGTTTTTGCTTAATCTCTTTTAGCTCCGTTATACATGGAGATTCAGACTTTGGCTTCTTGAACTCTCTTAATAGCGCATCCTTGATATCTGCTAGATTCCTATTCTATCCAACATAATATTTCATAAACCCATTTAATGCTCTATCTTTGAGAGTAGTGATGAGCGACGCTTGCTTAACAATGTCATCATTGATCCGCTTAATGTTCCACACGGCTTCACAAAGAAACCAGGGCTGCTCAAGGTCTTCTAGACCCGTTCCTTTAAATATCGGCAGTTTTATGTCGTCGATCATTCTTCTTCTAGGTGGTGGAGGGTTCGACACAGTATTCTGTGTGGTGTTAGGGATGGTCCTGCGCGGAATGTTCTGAGTGCTCCCTCCCATGGTGTTACTGGTATTGATGGTATGAGGATTGGAAATATTAACAACTGGAGGATTCTATGAAATAGGATGTGCAATATTAACAAATGGTGGATTCTGCAGTGTTGGAGGATGATAGGTAGTTGATGGAGGTGTTGTCTAACTATTAGTCTTATCTTGTAACTCAGTATCTATGCGGAGTCCATGTTCACTAGGGTTCTTTTGAGTGGTATACTTATATCCAGGGTAATTTTGGGGCGAAAGTTCTCCAATTGGCTATTTTTTGGGCTATTTTCAAAAAATAAATTAATGATTTGGTCATTTTTAGTCTCTAATATCGCCTATTGTTAGAACATCATTACACCTATGTACATTAATCATTTATTAATTGATGGTTAATTAGTACCAAACAACTTAATAATTGCATCCCCAAGTTGGTTAGTGAGTAAATGGTTATTTAGCTTGAACCAGTTGGCAATGTGGACAAAAATGAGCACTGTGCCAAGTCAAACTAGCTATTGGGTGCACCCTACCAGTCATTTATTGCTTCATGCATGCCTAGGGTTCTCTTGCTCCTTGTTTTGTGGGATTCTCTTTGACCAAGGGCGCACATGATTAGAATGTGGACAAACTTGCCTCCTTTGCCCATTTTTAGCCAATTCTAGCTGCCTAACCTCTAACCAAATAGATTCTCCACATGTGTGAGGTCACATGGGCCTGTCCATTCATTCCCAGCTTTCACATAGAAGTTTCGAACTAGTTTGGGATGGTTTGGGATATTTTGGTCAACCTAGGGGGGTTTGAGCTATTTCTAAGCTAGATCAGTGTGAACACTCCAGATGGATTCGAATTGTTCCAGATTTGTATAAAAGGATGTTCTTAACCTATTTTGAGGTTGGATTGTTAATAATATTTACATTATTCACCCATTTCATGTGTTATTGTACTTCATTTTACAGATTTATGCTCATTCTTGTAAATGTGTTGCAATCTTTTCACTAGTGAGGAATCCATAGTAGCTAGGTTCTACTGAGATTCAGATTTTACATGGTATCAGAGCTCTTGGAGCTACCATTCAAACTAGCAAGACTGTTTTAGTGGCTTTCCAGAAGCAGTGGAGAAACCACATAATTCCTAAGGCCATTGCATTGAGTCCATTGGAGAAATCTAGTGACTCCTGTCAGGTGTGATGCTCTCCCGAATGCACCCACTATCAAACAAGGTTCGAATCTGTTAGTGTAGATCCCTCTTGAGTGATTTGAGAGTTTTTTGTTGGTATTGAAGATCAACATTGTCAGCAAGTGCGTGAGCAACAGAGAAGAATGGAGCCATCTCACCCAAATGTGCTTACTCCCTTCAACTATTTCGATTGGAAGGAAGAAATGGTGTTTTTGCTGAGATCTAAAGGTCTCTATAGAATTACGATGGGAACTGAGGTGGAGCCAAACTCAGCTATGGAGAAATCCAAGTTTTTTAACAAAATGGATGAGGTATTTGGCCTCCTTTGTCTCAACATTTCAAGAGACCTCTTGTTTCATGTAGAAAGTCTAGCTACTCCAAATGAAGTTTGGCTCAAGCTTGAGACCTTGTTTGGAAAGACTGATGAGATGAGAGGCCACCAACTCGAAAATGAGCTTGTCTCAATGAGCCCAGGGAATTTCGATTCCATCCAGGACTTCTTCACCAAGTTCAAGAGCTTGGTCTTGCAGATCAGACAATGTGGCATAGAGAAGAAAGAAGAACAGTTGGTGTTGTCCATTCTCTCCAAACTGGGTTTTGAATACTCAGTTTTTGTGTCTTCCTTCAACTCCACAAGGCTCACAGTTAGTGGTTGGAAGATGCCACCTTTGGATGAATTCATGGAGATGCTAATTCAAGAGAAATACAAGCTGGTCTTGATGGGAACCATCAAGCAAAAGGACCAAGTTCTTGCTGCTGGATATTCGAAAAATGGAAGAGGCAAGCAAAAACCCAAGGGGCTGAAACCTCAAGAGAACAAGAAGAAGGATGAGAGGCCCAAATCCTTTGAGGGGGTTTTGAATCCTGTCAAGAACAAGGGAAAGAAGGCTAAGAAGACAAAATGCAGCTACTATCAAAGGGGTTTTCACCCAGAGAGTTCATGCATGAAGCAAACCATAGACATGATGACCCATCTCCCGCAAAAAAACAATATTCCTCTTCCTGAAAGTTCCAAGAAGAAGGAGAGCGTTTCTGAAGACAAGGAGAGCTTCCATGCTTTGGTGGCTTGTACATCTCAGTCACCCTTGTTCATCATTGATTCAGGTGCCTCAAGGCACATGGCTTCTTCAAGAGATTCATTTTATGAACTTGCACCCTACAGTGGTCTCTCCATTCGCATGGGAGATGACTCAGAAATCCCTGCTCATGGCATTGGGAAAATCTCTATGGAGAATGGGTTCTTCTCTAATGTGCTGTATGTACCAAATCTTGCGGAAAACTTGCTCTTTGTATATGAAATGACACATACTGGAGCAGCAAATAAAGTTGTCTTCACTCAGAATGATGTGGAGATATCAACAATTTCCACCGGAAAAATTGTTGCCATGGGTGTTGGAGACCATGATATGAAGATGTACAAGTTCTCCCACTTTCTCGAGTTCTCTTCACCAAGTGTAATTCTGTCACATGGAAATGAGACCAGCAAGCTATGGCATCAAAGGTATGTTCACCTAAACTACAGATATCTTCAAGCTTTGAGCAAAGAAGAGATGGTAGAAGGGTTGCCACAAATCAGTTTTTCCAATGGAACATGCAAGGGTTGCATGGTTGGGAAGCATTTTGAAAAGAAGTATGAAAAAGGGAAGGAAAGGAGGGCTGATCAGCCACCTGGGATAGTGCATTCTGATCTGATAGTACCACTCCCCACTCCCTCCTATGGCTGCAGAAAATATGTGCTCACCTTCATCAATGACTACTCAAGGTACTACTGGTTATTTTTCCTTAAGCAAAAATCTGAAGTCTTTGAATGTTTCAAAATTTTGAAGAGTATGGTTAAGAACTTCAGTGGGAAGACCATGAAGGTTTTGAGGACTAATAATGGCAAGGAGTATGTCAATAAAAATCTGCAGCAGCTCTGTCAAGAGCATGGCATTCATATGCAACACTCAGTGCCCTACACACCACAACAAAATGGTGTTGCAGAGTGCAAAAATAGAGCACTGAAAGAGATGGCAACTTGCATGATGCAAGCAATGGATTTGTCTCCTAAATTGTGGGCTGAAGATATGAATTTTGCAGCATATTTTTAGAACAGAGCACCACACAAAGAATTGCTAGGAATTACTCCATTTGAAGCATGGATGGGCCACAAACCCAATGTTTCACATTTCAGAATTTTTTGCTCAAGGGCTTGGGCCAGAATTCCACCGGAGAAGAGGAAGGCCTTGCAGCCCCAAAGAAAGGAGTCAATTATGGTTGGGTATGCATAGGATTCCAAGGGCTACAATCTCTTTGATCCATCCACTCTTAAAACATTCATCGAAAGAAGTGTCCAATTCGAAGAAGAAGATTTTTTACAAGCTAGTGAACAAGGTGATGGGGAATGCACATATCCTCTTCTTGATGATGTTGTAAGTAGTGATTCTTCTTCTGATATTTCTGAAGATGATGTTGATATGGATTCTGATGATATCCCTCCCTCAAGTCCCAAATGGGTATAGAAAACAATTCAAAGTGCCGGAGAGCTTGTGGGTGATCCCCAAGATGATAGGAAAACTAGATCTCAATTTCACAACTCCTTTGCATGTGATAATTTTGATCTGAGTGAGGCATGTTATTTGATGGTTGGATCTGATCCAAAGTCATATTCAGAAGCATGTACAGACCCAATGTGGCAATCAGCCATGCAAGAAGAGATGAACTCACTCCATGAGAACAAAACATGGGATTTGGTCCCTCTTCCTCCCAAGAGGAAACTAGTGCAATGCAAATGGGTTTATAGAACCAAAGTTGGATCTGATGGATCTGATATAAAGTATAAGGCTAGGTTGGTGGCTAAGGGTTACTCTCAGGTCCAAGGAGTGGACTATACAGAGACATTTGCACCGGTGGCAAAGATGGACTCCGTAAGACTAGTTTTGGCCATTGGGGCTTTCAAGCGATGGGAGGTTCATCACATGGATGTAAAAAGTGCCTTTATTCATGGGGATCTGAATGAGGAGATATATATGCAGCAGCCTGAATATTTTATTTCTGATCATACACTTGTTTGCAGGTTGAACAAGTCACTCTATGGGCTCAAGCAAGCTCCTAGAGCATGGTATGCAAAAATGGACAATTTTCTGCTATCTTTGGGGTTTGAGAGGTGTAAGTCTGATCCAAATGTTTATATGCAGCATGTTAGTGATATGATATTGATTATTGTACTGTATGTTGATGATATTTTGATCACTGGTAGCTGCACCAAAGAAATTGACTTAGTTAAGAGAGCATTGCACAGTGCATTCTCCATGACCGATCTAGGATTGCTAAAACAATTTCTGGGTTTGGAGGTAGACCAAACTGTGAATGGGATTTCTATATGTCAGTCAAGGTATGCTTCAGATTTGCTGCAGAAATTTAAGATGTCTTAATGTAATTCTGCAAAATTTCCATTTCTTTCAGGAGTTAAGCTAAATGAGTGGGGTTCTTCTCCACTAGTTGACAGCTCGTTGTATAGGCAGCTTGTTGGAAGCTTGCTATATCTTACTCATTCTAGACTAGATTTTTCATATGCAGTTGGGGCAGTTGCTAGGCACATGCAAGAACCTCATGAGATCCATTGGAATGCAGCCAAGAGGATCCTTCATTATGTTCCAAGTACTAAGTCCTTTGGTATCCATTATGCTGCTGGTTCATCCCTTGAACTAGTAGGATTTACTGATTCTAATTGGGTTGGTGATTGTATTGATCGGAAATCAACTTCCGGTTATGTTTTTGAGCTTGCACATGGAACTATTTGCTGGTAAAGAAAGAAACAAAATACTATTTCCTTATCTTCAGCTGAGGCCGAGTACAGGGGAGCAGTAAATGCAGCCACACAATGTGTTTGGTTGCAAGGTATTCTTGCAGAGTTCGGGATTGTTTTTTATTCACCCACTATTCTTTGGTGTGATAATCAAAGTACAATCAAGATCTCTACTAATCCAGTTCAGAGGCAAAGGACCAAGCACATAGAGATACACATGCATTACATTCAGGGTTTGGTGCATGACCGGACCATAGCATTGCAGTATTGCCCTTCCACTGAGAAAACTGCTGATATCTTCACCAAGTGTTTTATCGAGAAGACCTTCACTCACCTTAGATCTTTTATTGGGGTGAGTGATGCATGGTGATGATTGGTGTATTCTGACATATGCCACATGTCCATTTTAGAGAGGAGGTTTTATTTCCCATGTGGTTTTCCTCCTTACCTTGGTTACATGGACAAATAAAATTTTATGATGTAAAAGGTGACTTGAGCCTAGTTGCCAAGGTCTTATTTTTTATATTTCACTAAGTCTAGCTTAAGGGGGGGTGTTAGAACATTATTACACCTATTTGCATTAATAATTTATTAATTGATGGTTAATTAGTACCAAACAGCTTAATAATTACATCCCCAAGTTGGTTAGTGAGTAAATGGTCATTTAGCTTGAACCAGTTGGCAATGTGGACAAAACTGAGCATTGTGCCAAGTCAAACTAGCTGTTGGGTGTACCCTCCCAGTCATTTATTGCTTCTTGCATGCCTAGGGCACTCTTGGTCCTTGTTTTGTGGGATTCTCTTTGACTAAGGACGCACATGCTCAGAATGTGGACAAACTTGCCTCCTTTTCCCATTTTTAACCAATTCTAGCTGCCTAACCTCTAACCAACTAGATTCTCCACATGTGTGAGGTAACATGGGCCTGCCCAGTCATTCCCAGCATTCACATAACAATTTCGAACTAGTTTGGGATGGTTTGGGATATTTTGGTCAACCTAGGGGGGTTTGAGCTATTTTTAAGCTAGATCAATGTGAACACTCCAGATGGATTCGAATTGTTCCAGATTTGTATAAAAGGATGTTCTTAACTTATTTTGAGGTTGGACTGTTAATAATATTTACATTCTTCACCCATTTCATGTGTTATTGTTCTTCATTTTACAGATTTATGCTCATTCTTGTAAATGTGTTGCAATCTTTTCACTAGTGAGGAATCCATAGTAGCTAGGTTCTGCTATGATTTAGATTTTACACCTATATTTACATAAAATATGTTTTTCTATCATAATATTCGCCAAAAAATACAATTTTCAATAGTAAATTGTATGTTTCATATTTAATATTCTCCTATCTATCTATCTATATATTTTTTTCAATCCAAAATAATCGCTTAGAATACTACACTTAAGTATAATATTAGAATCCTAAAAAATACCCTGATTATATCTTTTTCCACTTCTCAAATTGTGTGTATCTTCATCAGAATCACTATATGTGTTATCGACCATTACAGATTCAAAAACTTCTAGGAATTTTACTGCATTCTTAAAACTCCTTTCTCAGCTAAAAGAATTTTAATGTATAAACTCAAATTGTTCTGGTACTTACCTCTAAAACCTTTGAAAAACTCCGCTTCTGCTACTCTGTAGGACTTCGACATGTCCACAACGAACTCTGTCATGAAGCCTTGTAGTATGCTGTCAAGCCAATAGTCGACTGCTCGTGCGAGTGGACTATCTACTTATTTAAGACTTTAAATGAGCTCCGAGGTCCACTCAGTAGGTTCTCCTTCTTGGAAAAAGTTCTTTCGCTCTTTGAATCTTGATATCAACTAGTGAAAGTGGTTTCCAAAACTTGCCCAGAAAATTTTGTGAATATCCTTCCATAGGTATTTATTTAACCAATCTATGTCAGAGAGATGCAGATGCATATTCTCTTTTCATGCAAAATATCTTTATGTCTTGTCTAACTAGTCCCAAATTTATTTTTTCTCAGGATTCCAAGGTTCTGTACTCATCACCAATTCTTATCGCGGCAATGGAACCATTTGTTGGCTACTTATACTGTTCTTGAGGTTTTCTAGAAAGACCCAGGTTCTGCGCGGTTTAGGGAACCAACAAAAACCCCCTTTTCACCAGCCCTTTCGGAAACAGTCTACGAGCATACTGAGGTCTCACTTGAGGCGAAGTTAATGGGGTGGTTTTGGAATCAGGTTTCCACAACCCGGTGATGAGCGCTTTGACAAACTAACGAGTAGCACACTCTAGGACTCACGCTGTGAACTAGAGACTGCGTGGAGTTCACCTTTTCCATGGTTAACATTTATACGACAGCGCATCCAAGGAATGTGCATATCATAATGGTTCTTCGGTACTAGGACAGCGCCATTGAGGGCTGCGCTTCCTCTTCAACAGTTATGCAACTTGACATAATTTTACCTAGTGTAAGTTATGCATTCAAAAACACCTTAGACTGAACCTTGCAAACTTATACACTATGACAACAATGACGTAACTGCGCACTATCGATGTTGCACTAAGTGTTTACCCGATTAATTTATGCCTTCATATAACTGCGAAATACTAGTGCATTCAACATTCATTCATATTTACATTCAATACTTAACATATTATTCCCAACATTTATCCTTGTGGCGAATACATATAAAAGAAAGAACTCATAAATTCATAAACATGAACCTTAACCATTCACATAAGCAAATACATAGATATAAATGCATACAATCAATCACATAACATAGAATTTAACGTGGTTCACCCCCAGGATGGGAGCTACGTCCACAGGA
Organism: Larix kaempferi; assembly: GCA_027924585.1. Classification (NCBI taxonomy): domain Eukaryota; kingdom Viridiplantae; phylum Streptophyta; class Pinopsida; order Pinales; family Pinaceae; genus Larix; species Larix kaempferi. Next base: position 1,629,178 of record BSBM01000765.1, on the reverse strand, counting down.
ACTATTGTTATATTATTTATGGAAAGGGTACAACAGTTCCATTCTGCACACTTAGTTGCAGATTCTCTTCTCTCTCAATAGGTCTTTGTGCACGTAGTTTGTAGAGCCTTTACAATCTTCTCTCAACAGAGATCACTCTTCTACAATATTCACAATGAGACTAAAGATTCAACCATTTCCCTTACAAAAATTCCCTTTATATAGAGATCGTTCCCATAGGTCACGTCTGTTACAATGCATAGGCAAAAACCCTAAGGTTACAAAATGGTGCAGTTACCCACCGAATCGGCCTGTCACAGTCGACAGCTCCTTCACACGCTTCTGGTTGTTTTGTTGTACCACTCACAACTCGCACGCCCTTCTAAAATTTACAGTCTTCACAAAACAGTTGTACTTGCATTGTGGCGTGTCTTTTTCCGCCCCACTATCCTGCCTGTCACTGTCGACCTCGTGGCTTCAATGCTAACTGTTTTCGACCACTCTCTTGACAGGTCGCTTTCATCTTCCTTCTCGTTGCTCCATACCCATTCCAGGGATTCAAGGAGTCTCTTACCCAAACAGGTCGCTTTAACAGCTCGATTGTTCCTTACATTCTTTACCCAAAATAGGTTCCCTTCTGACACTGCGGGGTGCTACTACTTCGCGGAACTGGCACTCAGCTGCGTGGTTCCTACCCTATTGATACTACGCTGCGCTCAACTTCGTAGCTCCCCAAAGTTGTCTTACCAAAAATTCCTTACTTGGGCCAGGCCCAACATTTTCCACGGGGTTTTGAATGGAGGAGGAGCAAGCTTTAGTGGTGAGAAAGCTAAATCCCTTAGAGCCTGTAAGGATTTTAAAGTGGAAAATGAAACAAAAATTATGGTTTTAGGCTAGGACATGAATATGGAAAGAGCTAAGGGATTGGTGCAATATGCATTAGTTGGTCGTCTTGAATACAAATCATGGAAACATATCAATGTTGTAAATTGGATTGCTGAGAAGTGGAATCGTCTTCTAGGTTACTCTCTGAAGTTCAATTTGTTATCAAAGGTTTGTTTTCCTTTCATTTTCTCATGGCTAATGATGCATCAAGGATATTATAAAGAAATAAGGTTATAGGAAAAGGTTTTCTAGTTCTTGGGCATTGGAACACTGACTTTAACCCTATTAAGGGGCCCATAGTCGTGAGACACCTCAGGATGCTCTCACTAGGGTTTCCCCTACAACTATGGACATGGAATGTTTTGGAGGTGGTTGTAAACAAGGTCGATAAGTTTATCATCTTGGATGATCAATAGTTCATTTCGGAAGAGAAGAAAGTGGTTGTTGTTATGGTGGAATTCAATGTAGTTGGAGGGCTAATTGTAAAGTTGGAAATTCAATGAGGTAATTTGAATTTTTGTTATATACTAGATTATCACAAAATTCCTTTTAGGCTCCATTGATGTCATCATACTGGTCACCTTCATCAAAACTATCTGGGTTTAATGGGTTATGTTTCCTCGAAGATGGTTATGAAGGAAAATTTGGTCCCTGAAACACTGCCTCTATCAGTATCAAATGATAACCGATGCTTGGAGGGGTCAACATCTAATGTTGGGGATCCATATTTGAATTATCATTCTCAGGATCAGGCCTCTTCGTCACCTTCAAAATAATTTCCTGGTAAGCTTGAGAACCTTTACCCTAATTTCTTTAGTCAATTAACTAAAGAAGAGTTAAACTTCATCAAAGAAGATAAAGAGAAATATTTTTATGCTAAATATGTTAAAGATGTTTTCAAGTTTTCTTTATGGGAATCTCTCTATGGAGGATAGAACAATTTCAAACCGTTTTCATACAAATAGTCACATTTTAGAGGATAAGAGTTTACATGTTCAAGGTGGGGACCGTTTTCCTTTGTTTATCAAAGTTGTTGATTCTATGAATGTTCCTAAGCCTTTGATTCCTAAGGTGGGGATGAATGTTGAGGCTCCCCCACCTATCCCTATTTATACCAAGGAGGGTTTTGTCATTGACTCTATTACAAATGACTGATTGAGTAGGGATACAATATATTTGTCTTTAGACTGTTCTAGGGATGTTAGGTATGTGGATGTGGTTCGGGGTATTCTGGGAAAAATTCAGTTTTCTCTTCAAAATTTCCCCCCTCCTTCAGAGATATAGTGCCAAAGACGTCGCTCGCTATCTTCTCAAATAAATCCTCAAATAAATTAGATGATTCCCCTATAAATTCAATTAGGTATAAAAATGTGACAATTAGAAGAAGATATGATAAGGAGAGACAAGGTAACAAGGGTATGTCTTTGGGGTTTGAAGGAAATATTCAGAAGGATCATATACCCCTCTCTGCTAGATTAAAATATGCTTATGCTCCTATTTCCTCTATTTTTATGGTTTCAAATTCTCAATCCCTTAGAGCTTTTGTTTCCTTGGAGTTGGGTGATCAATGATTATTACATCCTTCAACCTTAGAGGAGTGGGGGGTGCTCCAAAATTTTGGGACCTCAAGGGTTTGTTTGAATTAATTAAACCTAAAATTGTCCTTACTCAAGAAACAATGTGTGGAGGTGTCAAATCATGTGGCATTTTCTTAAAAAACATTCTTAGATGGGATCCTAATACTGTATATTCAGATGGATTGTTGGGGGGTCTCCTAGAAATATGGAACCCTATTATGGACGATCTTAAACCCTATTATACACGTGTAGGATTATTGATGGAAGGGAGAATCAAGGGTTTTGAATAGGTGGTGTGAATTTTAAATTTTTATGGGACATACAAAGAGAGGTGGGAGTTCTGGGATGTAGTTGATGATTGTGATATATTAAGGGATTCTGATCTTATATTGGGAGGGGATCTAATTTTTATGATGTTTGCAAGTGAAATTTGGGGGTGTAATGTTAAATTAGATCCTCTTTTAGAGTAATTTCAAAAAAAAATTCAAGGTTCTCATTTGCAATATGTTACTCCATCGAAATTAAGTCCAACCTAGAGAAATGGTAGGTTGGGTGAAGCAAGAGTGAGTAAGAGATTAGACAGATTTTTAATTGTCGATTGTCTTGAAGACTCCATTAGAAGACATAGGTCCTGGTTAGTTGATTCAGGTATTTATTATCACTCCTCGATTTGTTTATAGTTGGATAGGGATTCATTGAATTTCAAATTTTCTTTTAAATTTAACCATAGTTGGACTGAAGATGAAAAGCTATACTCTATGGTTAGAAACTAGTGGAATAATTTTGAGGATTTGACCTTTGATGGTTCCATGGAAAGATTGACCAAAAAACTTAGTAGTCTTAAAAGGAGGGTGGTGAACTCGAAAAAGGAGAAGAAATATAGTTTCAGAGTGGAACTTTCTGAGATTGAAGGAAAATTTGGAAGGACGTATGATGCCAATAAGGAGTATATTTACGTATGGGAAAAATAAAATTTGGAAAATTTGGAGGATAGAAAAGCTAAAATACTAAAGATTCAAGAAGAGACCCGGAGGATGAAAATCAGATATATATGGTTATCACAAGGGGATAATAACAATTTTTTTTTCACAAATATGCTAGGTATAGAAGAAATCTTAATGATATTTGGGATATGAAGGATGTCAATGGGAATATAGTTTCTTCTCAAGAGGACTTGGAAAAGGATGCTATTGAATACTTTTCTAATCATTTTAATGATTCTAGTGGATCTGATATTGTCTCTCAACTCAATGTAGTTAGGCATTAACCTACTCTCTTTTAGTAGGAGGATGGTTAAAAGATAGGGAGTGTTGTTACTTTACAAGAGATTGAGAAGGTTTTGAAAGTCTTCGCAAAAGAAAAAGGTCATGGGCCAGATGGTTGGACTGTAGAATTATTCATAGAATTATTATTGGGAAATATCTACTAGAGGTGGTTGAACAATCTATAACTCAGGACTATTTATGGCGTATTAAATTCAACATTCATTGCACTTATCCCCAAAAGTGACAAGCTAGATACTTTCAATGAATACATGTCTATCTCTTTGTGTAACCTAGTTTACAAAATAATTACTAAGATAATATCTAATAGACTAATGCAAAATTTGGTTGAGGTTCTTTCCAAGGAACAATTTGGTTTCCTTGTCAAAAAGAAGATTCTTGATTCCATTAGGATTACTTAGGAGTGTGTGCATACTATCAAGACTAAGAAGATGGATTCATTAATTCTTAAAATGGACTTGGTAAAGGCACATGAAAGAGTGAATTGGGTATACTTGAGTTTGATTTTGTTATAAGTTGTTCTTCCATCAAAATTTACTAACTATATAATGGCATGTGTTTCATATCCTTGCTTTGTTGTACTTGTGAATGGTTCCCCTTCAAAATTATTCAAGTGTTCTAGAGGGATCAAGCAAGGTTCCCCTCTTTCAGCAATACTTTTTTTATTGGTTATTGAAGGGTTCAATAGACTTTGAATAGGTTTTTGGACACTTTCTGATGGATAGGGAAGCAAAAAATGAGGATTTCAGAAGCGGGGTGAAAGAATGAGAAAATTTGTCAAAGAGGGACAAAGAAGCAGAAATAGGTAATGAACATGGTGGCAAAATTTGGAGGCGAGTGGGTGAAAATTGAAGAAGTTATGGCAAACCCTAAAAATAGACAAATGTGAGATTTCTGGCTTTAGGAAGTAGAATTTGGGATAAGGTCCTCATGAATTAAATATGTAGAATGGGATTGCAGGGGTGTCTGGGAATTTTCAAGGGAAACGGAGTTAAAACAAGGGATATATGGTGAAAAAACAGAATTTTATACTGGATCTGAAACGGCTAAATCTGGAATGAATCTCAGAATGGATCTGAACGGCTCGAAATGGATCTGAAATAGCTCGAAATGGATCTGAAATGGCGCGGAAGTGATCGGCAACAGTTCAGCTGAAAATAGATATGGATCCGAGGTATGTGCGACTTCCTAACAGTTCAGGGGTTTCACTCGACCACCAATGTTGTCTAACGGCTTGCATATTGGGGTAGTACCCTTCACTCCATGGCTCATGTAAAACTAATAACCGTGTTTCCACAAACGATAGCTCTTGGTTTACCTCATGGGTGGAAACTAGTCAATTAGGTAGGGGTCTTTTCCCTTTTCGCTAGTAGGTCCTCTTAATGATCCAACTACTTTGGGGTTCCTGTGGTACTCCTCACAATGAGTTTTAGGGATTATGGAGGTGAGTGTTAATAAATCTTGTTTTATGAGGAATGCAATAAATGATGAAAATTTTGCACATATTCCTTTGTTGTTGCCATACATGTATGATCTAATAGAAAGTGGTTTAAAATACCTTGGGTGTTTTCTGAATCCCAACAATTTAATGAAATTTGATTGGATGTGGTTAGTGAAAAAGCTGAGAACAGAATTTGTAACCCGTGTTATAAAATGGTCTCTTTGGGGTCCTTACTCACTTTGGTAATATTCATATTAGTGGGAATTCCAATCTAGTGCCTCTCTTTAGAAAAAGTGTCTATTGGGGTATATGGAAATCAATGAATTATGCTATTTTTTACGATAGGATACAAAATGAGTATTTTGTATGCAACATAATTATGGGTTTTCATAGAGAAATGTACAAGGGTGAAAAGAATATAAAAGAAGGGTGATTAGTGAACCTTGCATATATTCATAGACTGTTGTGTGTTATTCTCACGATGCATCACAATAGGGTGAGTGTGGTGCTGGGATGTACGTTGAAATAAATTTATTTCACAACTACACACTTTGGATGGGTTGTGGAACATGTACCAATACTAGAACATAATTGTTTGCCCTTTAAGGGTTATTATACTTTGCTACCAATATTGGTATTATTTCCTTATAGGTGCTTGGTGATTCCATGGTTATTGTAAATTGGGAAAATGGCACTTCACTATTGTAGGTTATCACCTTGGATAATTAGTGTCAGAGAAATATGTTGCTTCTTACAAATTTTCCAAAAATTTCTATCATGCATATGTCAGAACTTTAGATCTATCTAAACTAACTTACCTATCTTCGCAATCAATAACATATCAACATAAAAAAGAACAGAAAGAGAAAAAGGAAAAGAATACACCAAATATACGTGGTTCACCCAATTGGGCTACGTCCATGGGAAGGTTGTCTTCTATTATCTCTAGAAATATCCTTCAACCTTACACGAGAGAAACTACAAATAACACCAATACAATATAGCATAGATTGTGATCACAATACCATGTGTTGGTACTATCTATGATAATATACCACTATACCGTCATGTTATTCACTATATATCGATGTGAATCCCTTGACCCTATTATATACCAAGAGATGTGGAGGAATTACTCTCACATATTACATGTGGGATAAAATAATTCTCCATAATAACATCTCTTTATATAATGATGGATATAAAGAGTATACTTTACCATAATGAATATGGGATATAATGTATTACTCTTTTACATAAGATTGTGGATAAATTCCGACTTAATACAGAGACATTATTACCTTCCAAGGAATATAATTAATATATTCCAACACTCCCCCTTAATAATGGATGGGATAAAATCCCTCACTAACACTAAGGAAGGAAGGAAGGAGTCATTACTGCTGCCCCTTGATGATAAGTTCCCTCATCCCAAGTAAAGAACGAAGATGCACATACTTCGGTGCTGTTAAGGATTTGGTGAAGATATCGACTTCCTGCTGCTCGGTAGGACAATACTTAAGAGAAATAATACCATATGCGGCGAGACCTCTAATGTAATGAGGATCAAGGTTGAGATGCTTTGTCTTGGAGTGATATAATGGATTATAAGCAAGCTGAATTGCACCCTCATTATCACATTTGAACACAGTGGACGATTTCAGAACCATACCAAGCTCAATAAGAACATGCCATAACCAAACTGCTTCTTTAGTTGTTTCTTTCACTTCTATATACTCTGCTTCACATGATGATAAATAAAGAGTCTTCACCTTCTTGTTGGACCAAGAAATCATACCTAAACCAAGTTGAAATATATAACCAACAGTTTACTGTCGATCAGAACTGTCACCTTCCTAGTCAAAATCTATATATCCAGAAAGTGAAACTGTAGCACTGCTTGAATAAAAGACACCATAGTGCAATGTCCCTTGTAAATATGCCAAATTTCTCTTGGCTTCCTGCCAATTAATTTCATGAGGTTGATGCATGAACCAAGAAACCATACTGACGACAAAAGAGAGATCTGGTTTGTTGTGAGTTAAATATATCAAACTTCCCACGAGCTGACGATAAAGAGTAGCATCAACAAGAGAAGTAGTACACTCAACAGTTAACTTTACATCAGACAGAAATGGCGTAGGAGAAGGTTTACAATCACTCATATGGAAATGAGCCAATCAGTCTATAGCATACTTCAGATGAGAGAGAAAAATACCATCTCCCATATGCCAAATTTGAAGACCTAATTAATAGTGCAATCTACCGAGATCAGTCAATTCAATCTGCTTTTGAACATCACTTTTCATACTTTGAATTAAAACAAGTTGGATACCAGTGATAATAAGGTCATCCACATATAACAAAATAATGAGGATATGATCACCAAAGTTCTTAACATACAGATTTCGATCAGATATACAACGCTTAAAACCATTATTCAAGAAATAGGTATCATTTTTTTCATACCAATCCCTGGATGCTTGTTTGAGACCATATAAAGACTTGTGTAATTTGCATACAAAAATTGATGATTCAACATTAATAAAACCAAGAGGTTGTTGCATATAAATGTCTTCATTAATATTACCATTTAAAAAAGCACTTTTAACATCCATTTGATGTATTTCTCATTTATAATATGCAACAAGAGATAAGATGGTTCTTATTGTATTCATTTTAGAAACAAGAGCAATTAAAGTTTCATTATAATCAATACCTTCAAGTTGATTAAAACATTTAGCAACTAATATAGTTTATATTTTTCAATATGTCCTTCTGCAGTAAAATTACTTTTATAAATCCATTTACAACCAACTAAATTCTTTCCCGAACAAATATGAACAAGAGACCAAGTCTTGTTCTTGATAAGTGAATCGTACTCAATACACAGGGCTTGTTCCCAATGAGGTTTACCCTTAGCTTGAGAATAAGAAGTAGGATCATATGTGGCCAAACCTTTGTTCATAAGAGCAAAGTTAGATTGATTTCTACAAGTATCAGAAGGCTTACATATCTCATTACTTGCAGATTCAAGAGTTTTTCGGGCCCAAACAAGAAGTTTAAAAGGAACATAAGTCACTTCAAGAGCTTCAAGACATCCATGTGGAACACTTGAAGAAGAGGTTGAACTAAGATCAACAACATGAATAGTACTGGAAGGATTAATAGACTATAGGAGTAACAAGAGATAATGGAATATTTAGGGTAACATGAGGTTCTACTGACTCAGGTGGTGGGGAGACTTCAGTAAAATGAACATCTCTTCGGATGATGACACTCTAATTAGAAGGATCAAATAATCTGGAAGCATTGGAATCCTTAGCATAACCAATGAATACACACTTGTGAGACTTGGGTTGTAACGTTTTCCATTTTTCATGAAGAATATGAGCCCAACATTCACAACCAAACACCTTAAAATTACTAATATATGGTTTTCCACCATTCCATTTTTCCTCAGGGGTAACATTCTTAACATCTTTTGTAGGAACTCTATTTAAAATAAATTTAGCACAAATTACGGCTTCTTCCCAAAATTTCTTGTGTAATCGTTTATAATAAAGCATACATCTAGCCATTTCAACTAAAGTTTTGCTTTTCCTTTTAGCAACACCATTTTGTTGAGGTGTGTTAGGAACAATATTTTGATGTTAAATTCCATGTTTAGATAAAAATACATCAAATTATTTCTTAACAAATTCCTCTCCATCATCAGTTCTTAAAGTATTAATTCTTTTACCAGACTCATTCTCAACCAAGGATTTAAATACTTGAAATTTAGAAAAAGAGTAACTTTTATTTTTCAAAAAATAAACCCATGATTTTCTACTAAAGTCATCAATAAAAGTAATAAAATAGACTGCATGAGATATAGAAGGAACTTCAATAGGACCCAAAATGTCACTATGAATTAATTGCAAAGATTTTTTAGCACGTCAAGCTTTACCTTTATCAAACATTTCTCTATGATGTTTACCAAGCACACAACCTTCACAAACACCATTAGTAGATAAAATAGTAGGCAAGCCATGTACCATTTTAGTTAACATTTGCATTTTATCATAATTCAAATTTGACCCAATATTTCATGCCATATTTTACTTATTTCATCAACATGAGCAACATAGGAATAAAAAGGTTGTCTTTTAGTTGAATTAAAACCAACAAATTTATATAAACCAGCAATATGATCAATAGAACCAGAAGAAACTACTTTAAAATTTTGATGGATATCTTTAAGAACATATTTATCAGGCCAAGCTTCAAATTTATATCCTTTTTGCATGCACAATAAATAGAAAGCAAGTTGATGGGCATGTGTTCAACATGAAAACATCTTCCAATTGACCATTAGAAACAGTAATAATACTAAAACCAATTACGGAAACTTGTTTACCATCACCTATAGATACTTTCTGAGATGTGTTTTTATTATTGTCATAATATGTAAATAAAGAAGCATTACCAGTAATATGTTTAGAAGCACCAAAATCCAATATCCATTCCACTGCATTAGAAAAAGAACTACTAGATGAAACAATAGATGCACACAAAGCTACTTGTGATTCATCAAAACCTTTGTTTTTAGCTTTAGCCATTAAACGTTTTTCTTTAAAGAAATTCTTTTTAGGATGATTAGTTTTACCACAATGCTTACAAGGATCATACACATTTTTCTTCTTACTATGTTCATGATGTGCATTAGAAGCATGACCATATTTATTAGTATGATTGGAAGTGTGTGAACTAGAACCTTTAACATTATTAAAACTTTTCTTAGGATTCTTATTATGTGCCATGAGAGCCTGATTATGTGAGACTTCTCCTGAAACAATCAACCTTTCTTGCTCATTTATCAACCCTTTAAAAAAATCATCAAAATCAGGTTTCGTGGTGTTTTGAGAGAATTCAAGAGCCTTATTCCTAGTTTGGATGAAGATATCAAAACAAGATGGCAATTTTTGTTCTACAAGATTTATAAGAGCAGTGCATTTTTTCTTGTAATCTTTACCACAATTATTTAATTTTTAATTTAAAGTTTTCACTTCAACAATATATAATTCTACTCTTTCAAAGTTAGTTCGATCTAGCTCAAAAATATTATTTTCAAGGTAATAAGCAGAAACATCATCAAATTTATGAAATAAAGAAGCAAGAATTTTCCATACCTCAACCGAGTTGTCTTCTGCCTCAATAATTACTTGAAGACTATCTGAATCCATTTGACCAATGAGACCTCTTTCTTGATCACATTTATCTTCCCATTTAGCCACATCTTTAGCATCAACAGGTTTTTGGCATGCACCATTAACAATCCTCCATAGATTCTTACTCTTGAGAACATCAATCATTTTTCTTTTCCATGCAAGATAGTTAGGACCAACAAGTTCAGAAACAAAAGCTACTTTTGAAGTCATAATGATAGAAATATTGACAAGAAACTGAAATGCTAGAAATGACAAGAGAAAAAAGTGACTAAGAGAAAATTGATACACTTTACCTTGTGGGTCTGAAGAAACACGGTAAAAAAGAGAAACTTTGGTTACAACCCTTTTGAAAAAGTGGCAAGAAAAGTGACTCGCGGGTCTGCCACAGTAAACTTGTGAATAAAAACTGATACTCACGGGTTCTGCACGACAATAGACACGATTACTCACGGTTTTACAATAGAGCCAGCCGCAGGTTCGCGGGTCTATAAAATTAACTATCATGATTCTGATATGATATTCGTGGGTTTTTGTATAGTAAAGTCATGGTTATGTCGAAGCACTCGCGGGTCTCTGCATAATAGGGTAGCAATTATATTGAAAAAAGTTGTGAATGCCCAGTTTTTAGGCCGAAAATAGTGTTGATTAAGACGCTAATGAAAACTTGCACAAAGTCTACTTAAATTGGACAAAAAATGCCGATATGACAACCGAAAGATATATCTCCTTGAGGAGAAGCCAAAAATCATATAGATCTACAAAAAAAAATCAAGAAACCCTTGAAAATATTCTGCAAAAATCTACACAACAAGGTTAGGGTTATATAAAAGAACTGCAGAAACATGCCCAGATTTGAAGAGAAGCCTAATGGTTACCAGGTAGAAAGGAAATCTATAAGAATAAACAATGCCCAGACAATAATAATTATTGATTGAAAGCTATAGAAGGTGCTAGATCATAGCAACTAGCTCTGATACCATGTTAGAGCTTTAGATCTAGTTAAACTAGCTTACCTATCTTAGCAATCAATAACATATCAACATAAATAAGAACATAAAGAGAACATAGAGAAGAATACACCAGATATATGTGGCTCACCCAATTGGGCTATGTCCACGGGAAAGTTGTCTTCTATTATCTCCATAAATCTCTGTCAATCTTGCAAGAGAGAAACTGCAAATAAACCCAATACAATATAGCAGAGCTTGTGATCACAATACCATGCATTGATACTATCTATGAGCATATACCACTATACCATCATGTTGTTCACTATATATTGACACGACTCCCTTGACCCTAGTATATACCAAGAGATGTGGAGGAATTACTCTCACATATTGTTAATTTTCTGAATTTACTTCAATCTGATCTAGGATCTTAACTGAGAGAACAACATGTACAGCATATCTACAGCATATCAATCATGGAGACAATAATGCAAGCACACACAAGAGACACAAAGATTTACTTGGGGAAAACCATAAAGGTGAAAAACCCCAATAAATTCCTCAGAGATAGATAGAGAAATGATACAACCAACCAATAGAGATAGCCATAACCTAGCAGCAATCCTCCTCCTCCATAAGTGCGCCTCTCCTCCTTGAGAGCATGTGTGTGAAGTGAGTGAGTAAATAGAGTGCCTCCCGCACTCTATTTATACTTGACTTGACTTGCCTTTTTACCTAACTCATGTAGGCTCGAACTTAACCACATAATATAATGCTGACTGGGCCGACCCCCAATGGGGTGGTCTAATAACCCTTAGACCCACATGGCCGACCCCCAATAGGGTGGTCTAATAACCCTTTGACCCACATGACTTATACAGGGCCGACCCCAACAAGGTGGTCTAATAACCCATCAAGTATAAGTTACGACACTTACAATATAAATGACGACACTTCCTTATAGAGGAATAATACCATCTCTATAGGAATACAATATACATATATGTGAAATACATTCCGAAGTTACATATACATCAACACTCCCTCTTAACTAGGAAGGTATTTCTCAGCACAGTTCTTCTAGCACAAGTCATCTTCTCTGGATCATCGTCACTGGATAATCGTCATCGAGTCATCATCATCATCACTGCTGCTGCTATCTCAATCAATCTCTGAATCTACTCGTCATAGGAAGTTCTACAGAGCCAGTCCTTTTTCATACTGGATGTAGGCCCACCACCTGCAGGTCTTCGTCATCACTGGCCATACTGTGGAATCCTCAGGACTTTTACGTGCGTCACAAAACCTCGAAAGAGCATCCCAGGCTGTTACGAGCACACAGCTCTACCTATAGGATCTCCCAGGGCAACGAATTACATGTGACCTCACCACAAAACCTCGCAAGAGCATCCCAGGCTGTTACGAGCATACTGCTCTACCTATAGGATCTCCCAGGGCAACGAATTACATGTGGTCATGGAAAAACCTCGCAAGAGCATCCCAGGCTGTTACGAGCATACTGCTCTACCTATAGGATCTCCCAGGGAAACGGATTACATGCCATAGGACAAAACCTTGCAAGAGCATCTGCCAGATATCCCAGGGCAACGAATTACATGCCATAGGCAAAACCTCGCAAGACTATCTGCAGATCTCCCAGAGCAATGTCTCGAAAGAGCATCCCAGGCTGTTACGGGTACACAACTCCGACCTATAGGATCTCCCAGACATGCTCATCTGCACAACCTGATCCACGGCCACAGAGTATCAACCTGATACTCACCATACATCATCCTGATGTACTCATGATCGTCCTGATCATAATCACTGCAACGTCCTGCTGCAAGTCATCTGGAGCAACATCCTGAAGCTCGTCATCCATGATCGTCCTGATCATCAATGCAACATCCTGCTGCATGTCATCTGGAGCAACATCCTGAAGCTCGTCATCCATGATCGTCCTGATCATCACTGCAACATCCTGCTGCATGTCATCTGGAGCAACATCCTGAAGCTCGTCATCTATGATCATCCTGATCATCACTGCAACATCCTGCTGCATGATCTACCTGATCATCAATGCATCTTCCTGATGCATACCAAGTATCATACATGATCCTCCTGATCATCAATGTATCCACCTGATACAAATATATGATACATATCATCATACATGATCCTCCTGATCATCAATGCATCTACCTGATGCATACCAAGTATCTATCTGATACATATCATCATACATGATCCTCCTGATCATCAATGCATCTACCTGATGCATACCAAGTATCTACCTGATATATATCATCATACATGATCCTCCTGATCATCAATGTATCCACCTGATACAAATACAAATACATGATACATATCACCATACATGATCCACCTGATCATACAATGTATCCACCTGATACATATACAGATACACGGTCCAAGCATCCAACATGATGCATAATACATACACATGATCCAACTGATCATATCCTGCATCCAACATGATGCGTACATACATACATAAAATGATCCAACTGATCATATCCTGCATCCAACATGATGCGTACATACATACATAAAATGATCCAACTGATCATATCCTGCATCCAACATGATGCGTACATACATAAAATGATCCAACTGATCATATCCTGCAGAAACTAGAACATCATCCTGATGCTCATCATCCAGCGCTTACATCCACAGCCATGTGAAGGATCCTCCTTCCAACATGCTTGGAATGGCTTCAGCAAATGTGTCCATCACTTCTTCCTCGAAGTGTCCTCGATCTGAAGAACGCCAAGCCTCTCTCTGAAGTACTCGAACTTCACCCTGGCTAGTGGCTTCGTCAGCACATCTGCAATCTGCTCGTCCGTCGCAACATACAGGAGCTTCACAGCTCCTCTCTGCACCATATCCCTGATATAGTGGTATTTGATCTCTATGTGTTTCGACCTGTCATGAAACACTGGGTTCTCGGACAGCTTCACACAACTCTGGTTATCACAGAAGATACCAGTAGCCTCCAACGGGAGATCAAATAACTCAGACAGTAGCTTCCGTAGCCATACTGCCTCACAACTAGCTGAACAGGCTGCAACATACTCTGCCTCAGCTGTACTCAATGCTACACAGGACTGCTTCCTGCTAAACCAAGAGATCACTCCTGATCCCATACTGAAGCAACACCCAGATGTGCTCTTCCTATCTGCAGCACTGCCAGCCCAATCCGAATCAACATAACCCTGCAGGTTAAACTTTTGATTCGCCTCACATCTGAGCCCATAATCCACTGTACCCTTCAGGTACCTCAGAACATGCTTTACAGTAACCAGGTGAACACTTCTCGGATCCGTCAGGAACTGGCTCAATGTGTTCACAGCAAAGCAAATGTCTGGTCTCGTGTTCGTCAGGTACATCAAGGACCCAATCATCTGACGATACATAGAGACATCAACTGACTCAGATGAAGCATCACATAGAAGCTTCAGATTCGATGCCATAGGTGTGGCCATGGCCTTGCAATCCATCATCCCAAACCTCTTTGGGATCTCTACTGCATACTTCCCTTGTCCAAGGAAGATTCTATCTGCACTTTGCCACACCTCCATGCCAAAAACAAATAGTGCATCATCCCCAAGTTCTTCATCTCGAACTCGGTAGTAAGCTTCCGCTGCGTGTCGGCAATCAATCTATCTTCACCATACCAAGTTCTGGGAGCTTGCTTCAAGCCATACAAGGCTTTCTTCAATCTGCATACATATGACTCCCTGTCAGGTCTTGGGACTGCATCCCAAACATCTTCTTCATGATCTACGGATCATGGCATTCCATTTCTTCATCCCAGATCCTGGGAACTTCAATATCTTCAATAGATATCTTTCTTGCTGGAACAAATGTTGTAGTCCTTTTGTAGGAGATGGCATATGATCTTTCCTACACAACAAGTTAAATTGCATGATTAGAAAACATCTTATAGTTTTCAGAACAAATTCTTACACATAAAGAAATATGCCATACAGTCATGCAATTATCTTAGCCAATGCTTCAATACAACATTTATCCATATCCCGTAACTTTCTAGATGCCTTCCAATCTCTACCAGAACATTGTTAAGAGTGTGCACAACTCCCAACATGTCAGCAAAGAGGTTTCATTCTAGATAAGTAGCAATGGAATGTTGTACAGTGCCATAGGCTACTTACCCATGCATATTAGTAGTATACTGTTCATCAATGCAATTATTCTAATATGCATAATACACAACCTAATTCTAGGAACATCAGTATATACATTATTGAACAGTATTATTTAAGAAATGACAATTCAAATACTTATCTTTGTTTGTTCGTTGGGTGGACTCCCTCTGAGTCTTTGCTTCCTTGCAGGAGCTGCTGGAGTCCTAATCTGAGGTAGCTTCTTCTACACCTTTCTATTTTGAAATGTAGAGAGATGATCAACTCCCTCTGAATATCTGCATCCTTGCAGAAACTACTGAAGTGTGCTCCTTTGCTTTCTTGCAGGAACAACTAGAGTGTGCTCCTTTGCTTTCTGGCAGGAGCAACTGGAGTGTGCTCCCTCTTGATCTTTGCTTCCTGAATTACCTGTTCTTGAACTCATATTCATTCTTGGTCCCTATGCATGCTTATTAGTATCATGAATGTGTTATCCTTGTGATCTCATATAAAATCATACATTCATTAGTATACTATTAAAACACAATAATCTCAAGCATGTATAGTCATGATCATTTCAAACAGAAATAATAAGCATGAGCATTCAAGGATTCTTATGGTTAGTCAAATCATAAGAAACATAACATGTCTAAACTTGTAATTACTCAAGCCTATGACTCTTCAGGTTAGTTGAATCATCAATCAAGATAAGATATAAAATGCATAAAACCTGTGATTATTCAAGCCTATACTTTCATGATTCTTCTGGTTAGTCATATCATCAATTATAATAATATACATCCAACCATGATTATTCAAACCTATGACTTCATGAATAATTATTATCAACAACAGTATAAGATCCTAACACAAGGTAGGATTTTAGCTTGATATAGGAAAAACATACCTGGATTAGCATGCTAGCTATTTATGTCTAACATACCCGCATAATGTCTTCTGGTTCTCTTTAGTGACTTGTGCTAGTAAACTGCATGTCTCATAAGTTAACCATTATAAAACTAAGCTATACATACCTCGAGAATGGATCTTCTATGAGATCCATGGCAATGGATGAATCTTTGTCCTCATGATCATATGTTCTTGAACTAGAACATGATTTGTCTTCTTGGTGTACCTTTCATGTTAGTAGACAACATAAAACTCATACAACATCACAATGTGTTAGTACAAACATAAGTTTCATACTCCTAATAAATGAATGACTTCTATCATGCATTCATAATTTTATTAAGGTGATATGACAAGTCTAAAATCAAGATTGTACTAACCGTGATAATATGAAGACAAGCATACCATAAACTTAATTATGAACAAATCTCAAAACATACCTCGATGAGTCATACCTGTCGAGATCACTTGTAATCTTCTTATGTAAGGCCTTAGCCTCATCTCCCTCTGAAACAGGAACTTCTTCACTTATGCAAGTGATTAACCCAATCCACTTGATTTGCAAGAACTGGACCTTGAGCTGGATATGGGTTTGTCAGAGAAACCCCAAAAATTCAAACTTTGAATTTCAAACTTCTGATAGGATAGAAATATGTGCCTTGATGAGCTGATCAAGTTGGTATATTCAGAATTTGAAAACTGCAAAGTTTCACTCCTCAATTTTGCCTTTGAAACTTCTAGATTCACTGGACGTGACCCTGAACTGGGGTTTGATGAAGCCCACTCTTTTTCCCCATCAAAATGTTTGATCCAAAGCTCTAAGCTTCTATTTTTCTGAGGAGCTTCCAGCCGTGGTCACAGATTTCAAAAATTCTCATTTTTACAGAAGCCCTAATTTTCCACTTTTCTGATCAAAGTCCCGAACTAGGGTCTAATCAAGCCCGGCCTTCTGCCCAACCAAAAATTCTGATCTTGGTCTCTAAATTTCTATTTTGATGAGTAGCATCCAGCCGTGGTCTCCGATTACAAAAATTCCAACTTTCTCCAAAGCCCTAAATTCCGGAAGCCATGAATGAAGGTACCAAAAAAATAATTCTGTTTTGACAGAAATATGTACCTGATTGTTTCTGGTGTAACTCTGAAATTTTTGATCCACAGGGTCTGAAAAAGTTTCCTGAGATAGCCTGACCTGTTATCTTTCCATCCTAACAGGTCTGACCTCAATTGGATTCTCTGAGAGAGAGATATGCCAAATGTCGCAACGTGACCTGTTTTGGGATAAAACAGGAGAGCGAACTTGTACGGCGTGCCACGTGTCACTGTTTTAACTTCAGCCTCTGAAAATTTTTTCTAAGATATCTCTGCCTGTTACCTTTCCATCCTGACAGGTCTGACCTCAATTGAACTCTCTGAGAGAGAGTTATTCCAAATGTCGCAACGTGACCTGTTTATGGGATAATACAGGAGAGCGAACTTGTACGGCGTGCCACGTGTCACTGGTTCGACTTCGGCCTCTGAAAAAGTTTTCTGAGATAGTGCAGACTGTGTACTACCTGTCACTTTTTACGAAATTTCATTTGGAGCTTCCTAGCCCAAGATATGACCTTTTTTCCAAGGTCACCTGATTTTGACTCAGATCTGGAAGAGGCAGAAACCCTATATTGTACAGATCATAAATCACAAAGTACAACGAATTAGAGGTTGTCCTTTGGACACAAGATACCTGGAGATCTTAGCTTTGGCCTGTAACAATTTCAGATCCGAAAACTTCGCCAAAACGGATTTATAGCGAAAGTGCTACGATGACTGGTTTTTGCTATATCAAGCCCTAGCATCGTAAGTGCAACAAGTGTCATACATGCCATATCATGCCTTCTTTCAGGCTAGCTCTGATACCATGTTAATTTTCTGAATTTACTTCAATCTGATCTAGGATCTTAACTGAGAGAACAACATGTACAGCATATCTACAGCATATCAATCATGGAGACAATAATGCAAGCACACACAAGAGACACAAAGATTTACTTGGGGAAAACCATAAAGGTGAAAAACCCCAATAACTTCCTCAGAGATAGATAGAGAAATGATACAACCAACCAATAGAGATAGCCATAACCTAGCAGCAATCCTCCTCCTCCATAAGTGCGCCTCTCCTCCTTGAGAGCATGTGTGTGAAGTGAGTGAGTAAATAGAGTGCCTCCCGCACTCTATTTATACTTGACTTGACTTGCCTTTTTACCTAACTCATGTAGGCTCGAACTTAACCACATAATATAATGCTGACTGGGCCGACCCCCAATGGGGTGGTCTAATAACCCTTAGACCCACATGGCCGACCCCCAATAGGGTGGTCTAATAACCCTTTGACCCACATGACTTATACAGGGCCGACCCCAACAAGGTGGTCTAATAACCCATCAAGTATAAGTTACGACACTTACAATATAAATGACGACACTTCCTTATAGAGGAATAATACCATCTCTATAGGAATACAATATACATATATGTGAAATACATTCCGAAGTTACATATACATCAACACATATTACATGTGGGATAGTATAATTCTCCATAAGAACATCTCTTTATATAATGATGGATATCAAGAGTATACTTTACCATAATGAATATGTGATATAATGTATTACTCTTTTAAATAAGATTGTGGATAAATTATGACATAATACAAAGACATTATTACCTTCCAAGGAATATAATTAATATATTCCAACAACATACTTATAGGGATTTTATTTTTGAGGAGTATAAGGAGATATCCTTGTATCAAAAGGTTATCTTTATATTTACTAGTTGGTGATACTTTTTTGGATGATTGTATTGAAGGATACAAATAGTCTAGGCTTTGGCTCTTTGATTTGCAGGTCTGTAAAACAATTATATTGTTGAAGCATTAGTTTTTCTTTGAAACTCTTGACATATTATTAGCATAGAGACAAAAATATTGTTTATGGATTGATAGCTATTTTTCTACAACAGTAGTTCTTATGTACAAGAAATCTATGATGTATAAGATATGTAACAGGACAACGCTTCTTTGATTCTATGAATAACAAGAAGGAGTTTTTTTTCCTTGTTGGAAAAACAAATATCAAGTGCATATGATATCATCAAAATTATAATTGATTAAAATTATAATTAAACATGTTTGATCATGTTTGACCATGGTTGGACATGGTTGATGATCATTAAACATGGTTTACAATGGTTGAACATGGTTTACTATGATTGGTGATGGTTTTCTATGTTTGACCATGATTAACAATGATTAACCATAATTAACCATGTTTGAGAATAGTTAATGATGGTTGAAAATTGTTGATTGTAATTGTCTAGTATATACCATGGTTAATCATGTTGGATAATGGTTAATCATGTTGGACCATGGTTGACATTTCTTAACAATTGTTGAATATGTTTGAATTTGGTTTGCTATATTTGACTACGGTTAACTTTAGTAACTATGTTTGACCATCATAATTCATCAACTATAATGCTACATCATGACATTACTCAACAACTATGCTCAAGTGTAGAATTGCTCATTATTATATCACACTACATTAACATTAATCTTGGCTAACTTTAAATTGAATTAATAGGTTCCTCAATTGTTGATCATGTTGAATTATTATGTTCATCACCATGGTTTATTGTTATTGACCACGATTGTTACAACATAATCTTCCACCCTGTGAGCATCAACATTCTTTGGCCTATAGGATCCATTTCACCGACTCAGATCCACTTATATCCTTCAGAGATACTAATTTTCCCTATTTTTATTCCTACCCACATGTTGCATCACTATAGCATGCGTACCCGTGATTTGCATCACTATAGCCCGCGGGTATCAAGTAAAATGGTAAAAATCACTAGTTTATTACTTTTTACTCCCAAAAAGCAGTCATTGGGTGACCTTTGGCTCTCCATCTGCCCAAGTAACGTCTCGATGTGTCTTTTCACTTACCTTTGAGAGGACTATATATTGAGCACATATGGCTTATGAACAGGAGGAGAAAGAAAAGCAAGAGAACTCTAGCAGATTTTTGCCCTATCTTGAGTCTACACTCATTGATTCTTGTAGTTGTGAACCCTTTATGTTCACCTTCCAAACTCCTATCTAGTTTAAGTTTTCCTTTCATGGAGGATTGAAGTGGTGGAGGCACAAGTGGATTGATCTAGATCTCGGTTCAGATTGGTTGCTGGCAAGAGGTCATATCACTTTGTACTTCTTCTTGTTTATTAATAGAAATACTCATATTCTCATCCATTAATGTTGTAAATGTTCTTTATCTTACATTGGGTTGCATTTACTTGTTATATCATGGGCCATTGCTATTGATGATGTTAATGCCGTTTATATATTATGTGTACTTGTTATATATCGGCTGTCGAGACTAATTTGCAGATTCAAGTGCACGGATTGAAAAGCTCCAACGGGGATCTACATCAAACGTTTGGATCAAGGTTGGTTATCTTCTTCATTATCTTAGCATTGTCATTTATATAGCATAGTTTTGAGAATTGAGTTGATTTTTGGTAGTCATCTGTCTGTTGTGGTATACCCCAAGCCATAGTGAGTTTTCTCCAACATAGAAATGGTGACTCCGCTGGGGAAAACATCCATCTTGGGGAATTTTTGATCATTAGTCCATAATTAGAGTTGTTATTTGTCGAAGCTCTGTGTCACTTATCTTCCGTTGAGATACACTATAGAAAACTTGCTTTTTCTGAGCCATTGGACTCTATGTTTTCCATTTTACCTTTCCTCACTTGCAGGCTAGCTTAGCTCTGCCCGCGTACACTCGCATCTATTTACTCTACTGCTCACGGGTACCCGCAGGTATTCCTTCGACAGTAGCATACAACTCCGACTTTGGTTGATTCATGACCTTTGGTTGTTGTTGGGTTGGTTTTGGTTGATCCTGAGTCTTTGTTGGCCTGTTTCTTGACTATTCCATGCCTTGGTTGTGTCTAGAACTCTTCATTTCTCTTGGTTGAGCCTTGTTGGTTTTTTACTTTTGAGCTCATTCCTTTGGCTGAGTCTTACTGTTTGGTATCTGCCTAGTTGTCTTAATGATCTCCTTGGCATATCAGTGACTAGATAGTAGGATTTTGCTTGCATTTTTCATTTCCATATATTGAAAAATACAAAAAATATATACATAGTTTTTGCATTTTCCTTTCGTTTATAAGAGAAAATAATTTTTTTTTTTTTTGCTTTTATGTATTGCATCTTGCATTGAGTGCTTTCTGCCTTCATTTAGATTCTGCTTGTGCATTGAAAGAAATATAAAAGGATTGCATATTTATTTTGAAATCATTGGTTTGATTGTGCATATTATGGGCATTGTTTTCATTGGATAGATGAGTCTAGGATTTGACGATTTTGCATACCATTGAGTCTTACACATCACTAGTTTCATGATCATATCCCTTGAGTAATCACAGCCATTAAAATTAAAACTTAATCTTAAAATTGATTAGAACGATTTTATTTATAGGGTACACCAACTAGCATAGGTTTAGAGTCTTGGAATAGATCATTGTGAGTTAACAATCCAATACTACTAGACGAAACATTACGTGTCTGACCAGGGAGTGGAGGAATCCATGGTATAAATCATTGTTTTCAGGAAGCTCTACTCAAGCCAGAGTTAAGCATGAGGTCATGGGAGGTTGGTTGAAGGGATATCCCTCTAATACCGGCTAAACATGGGAGATATTTCCAAGATTTGTTCGTATCTGGGGACTCTTGAGGGATTTGACCCTCATTGAGTTTCAGGCTCAGCTACCCTACCCATACGATGGATCCCACCTGCGACTGTCCCCCTGAGCATTGTTTATATTGAGGTGCCCATAGTTTCCTTACCTAGGTATCGCATAGGGTACTTGCAATGGTTATACTATTGGTGTCTTGAATCAGATAGGGATTGGACAACACAGTTGTGTTTGTGCAGTGGACTTGACCCTATACACGCAGTGAAGCGTGGGTGTCTCTATAACTAATTTTGTTACCTCCGGATATAGTTTGGGAGTCTCAAGCCTCTCCTAGGTGAGACATACCGGCTCTAGTGTCGGGAGCTCATTTAGACACTCTATTTGTCTGCTCTTGGCTGTAGTTTCTCTAGGTGTGTGCTTTTGATTTACTGTTTTTGATCGATAGTTGAACTTAAGGGGACGTTTTGATTATATATTCTCTCAGGAGATATCGTGGCGCAGAGCCCTACTCTTCGTTGGTCCCGTCACTTGGCTGGTTTAAAGCCGACCGAGGTTACACGCCGTATTGCTAGAGGACGCCAGAGGGCTCCCTCCGAGTCTTCATATTCTTACGAGACTTACGTCCAAGAAATTATGACTGCTACACATTCCAATACTGAGGAAAATCCTTTAGTTCCATCGGGAGTAGTTGAACACACTTCCAATCCCCATACTCCTCATGAGGCGTGGGGAGGTGATACTCCTGAGACTCAACCTGGTTCTATTTGGCCTAATCCACTTGAACGAGATCCGTTTGATCCTTTGAATCCAGATAATTATCTTTACGGAATTCCCAACTTAACCGAGGACGAAGAATAGGGTGATCCTTTTGTTCCTTCGTTCCCACATAGTTATAGACACGGGATGCTAGAGTTACATGATGACAGTAGCCCTATGATCAACTCGACAACACTCTCTTTTGGTATGCCTAGTCATAGTATCGTTGAACCTTCCACCACGTTTGGTAGTCACGCTGGCACTAGTCATGGTGTTAGCCATACTATACCCATTGGGGGCACTACCCTCACTGGGGGAACTACATTATCCACCCACACACATAGTATGGGGACTGGTCATGTTGCTCCAAACGATGCTAATGTTGGAAGACAACCACCTCCTAGGATTTCCCAACCTAATACGAATGTTGTTCAAAACACGACTCGCCATCCACCACCTAATACACATGCCACTACTCGTCAACCCAGGACTACTTTTACGGATGTTAATGCTCCTCCCAACCACGGGGGTGGACATATACCGCATAATTTCGTGTCCACTACCGCCACTAGTAATGCGAATGTAGGGGGTGGGAATATCTCCTATCCACATGCACATCATGCCACCATCCCTGCTACTAGTCACACCAATATTGGGGCTGGGAACATATCTCATGCTTTTGGTCACCACACGACTGCTCAAGCTAATCCTAATGCTAGGGGTGGGAATATACCATACCATTATGGTCATTACAACATGGTTCCCGCTATGAATAGTACATATATGCCCCATACTCATGGTGGCAACCCTTACTACAACACAGTCGGTGCTGGATACCAGTATAACCCACCACCCCAATATGGTTCCCAAAACACGCACATACCTGCTTACTCTCAAATGGGTTAGGCAGGAGGAGGTTATGAATCCTATGGCCATGGGAAAGCTTATGGCTTGTCAGGTCCTTATTATCAGTAGTTTAATCCTCATGGTCAATCTTTTGGTCCATCTTATAATGCGGTTCCGTTTAACCAACCTTTTATGGGGGATTATAAACAAGCTTTCCAGCCTCAGCTCCCATTCCTTGCATGCTTGAATCTTCCAGATCTTTCGAAGCTCATGAATGATCCGGTGTGTCACGACCCTACTTGGTCCCCGGTCCCTACCAAGCTCGCTTCAGACATTCGTAAGTTTGAGGGGAAAGGTGGTGAGGACCCGAGAGATCATGTCACGACATTTCACCTTTGGTGCTCCTCCAACTCATTGAATCATGATTCCGTTAGATTGAGACTATTTTAATGCACCCTCACAGGGGCATTCATGAAGTGGTATGTCGAGTTGCCTAGAAACACCTATAGGGGTTTTAACGAGATCGCTTTGGTTTTCTTAGATCACTTCCAATTACCGGTTCGCTATGATACTGGCACTGAAATTTTATCTACCTTCCGTCAGAACAAGGCCACACATATTTCTGACCACGTTCAAGAGTGGCGTCAGCGGAAGAGGTTAGTGAAAGCCAACATTCCTCCAGAGTTTCTGTTGGAATGGTTCCTCAAGTCTCTACTCCCATACATTGCTAAGGATGTTTTGCTGTCCGACATTGTGACTAAGAAACAAGCTATCTTGAAAGTCCAATAGTTAGACTTATTATACTCTCAGTCTGGCATTTTGTATGACATCATCCTCGACGCACCGCGTACACGTCATGAGCCTACATCAGTTCTTGGACCACATGCCGATGGCATCATTGGATCTGCAATCACTCACCCCATAGATTTGGTAGCTAATCAAATGCAGAATTTGTCGCTAAACCAGTCTACTCCTAGACAGGTTCACATATTGTCCACTTCCACTCCATCGTCCGATGTACACAATGTGCAAACGATGAACTAGTTAGGTAACCAGCAACTTGGTGGTAAGAAAAAGGGGATAAATAATTGTAAGGGTGGAAACAATGGGAATAACAATAGCAATCACAATACCCCCCGTATGGATAATGCCAACCCTCCTCGGGAAGGAGAAAATGCTGGCGAGGACCATAAACCTAGGTGTAAGGTGAAGTTTCCTTGAAAGCTCTGTGGGGAAGACCATCTTACTCACTTATGTCCTCGTATTGAAGAAGTATCGAAGCACTTGGCACAGAGCTCAGCTGTGTTGAAGGATCCCCTATCTCATCACCAAAACAGGGCTTCACATGCTCCCACCACCGGTTATGGACCTACTGAGGGGGAAACGTCTTCTTCCAATACTAGTGATTATGGATGTGTGAACATGGTTCAGTCAGAGGTTAGTGTTTCCACTCGTCAACACGATTATGATGCACCACAACCTAATTTGGGGAGTGAGCCTCCCCCTCCTCCTGATAATTCCTTGCATATCAAGCAACCCTCTATTATGCCATGGATACTGAAAGGTGTTCTTAAGTGCTCTACGCATAATCCTAATGCTCGAGCCACCCACAACTAATCCATCGTAGAATATTTCTTCCAAACTCTGTGTGCCATGTCAGCTCTTGAAGTTTTGCAAGCCTGTCCTTCTCAGAAGCATGCTCTTTTGAGTGCATTAGGAGTTCAGGATGGGGGAAGTCCCAGTGTTATCAAGTTCTATACTACTGATGTTCAACCTTGCTTACCCTACCACGTGGCTTTTCAAATCTAGGTGGTGTTCCTTGAGAGTTTTTTCAAACGTACTATGGTTGACGAAGGTGCCTCTGCGTCAGTAATGTCGTTAGCTTGTTGGAAATCTCTTGGCTCTCCTTCCCTACTCACGTCTAGAACCACACTCACTGCATTCGATGGTCATTCATTTAAGATGCATGGAATTATCCCTTCCCTTGTTGTCTCCTTGGGAGGTAAGTCTGTGCCTATTGAAGTCGAGGTGGTTGATGCGCCCATCAACTACAACCTTTTACTGGGTCGGAATTGGATGTATGCCATGAATGCTATCACGTCCACTGTATTGAGAGTTATCTACTTTCCTCACGAAGGCAAGATTGTGACCATCGATCAGCTGGATTACATTAACTCCTCTTCCATAGCATCCACAGGATCCATAGTCCCGCAGGTTACTCATTCTTAGTCGAAAACTGGGAACATGGGTGTTGGAATGTACCCTTCATTGATGGGAACTTATGATTTTCCTGCACCTGTGAATTTTATTGAAACCATTTCCGACGATGTGTCTCCTCCTTTGCATAATGTACCGTTCCAGACTTCATATTTTGACGATCCGTGGACTTTACCGTCTATGAGTTCTACGTCTAGAGACATTGCGCATGTCGGGATGTCTATGCCACTATCTATAGTTGAGCTTACTTACCAGGATATTCAACAAGCCACTTCAGAGCCAGACCTCTCTTCTTCATGGACAGGGGAAGAAGATCCCATTATGTTTCCCACGTGTGCAGTCGACCCATCTTGTTCACATGATTTCCTCGATGGAATTCTACCTTTAGATGAAATTTTTATCAAGGCCATGAATGGTAATGACAAGCCTTGAGAGGATTCTCATCATCAATTTTATTTCCTTCCTACCCTTGATCTTATTGAACGAGATGAGCCTCAAGTACAACCTGGCATGCATTAGGATTTTGATCTAGGAATACTTTTGTCTAGCCCCAGTTTGACATTAAAGTCTGATCTCCCTAGAGATGAGTCTGTAGACTCTCCTATAGATCCCCGAATCAGTGATCCTGATGAGTTCGATTGTTGTTGATGCCTCGGATATCATAGCATCAATCAGAAAGGGATTCTCCCCGAGAGACGGTCCCAATTAGACTATCTCCCGTTTGGTGTAGGGAATCCGTCCGGTTAGCGGTTCCGGCAACCGTGGTTTTGGACTTTAAATCCGATTCTACCGGTTATGGCCCGATCCACCTTTCTTTTGGGTTTTGTGTGTTTTATATGAGATGCACATGCCTAAAGCGTACTTAATCTAAATGCAATTGAAACAGATCTAAATCATAGAAATGGGAACACATCTATCTATCCCTGCAGGGGAACACACTTAAGGGGAGAGCAATCAGCTGTAACAGATATCGTAAGCAACGAACAGATAGCTATTATTTCTCACGGTCAAAGCTACAGCCAGATGAGGATCTTGAGAAGATAGCTTCTCATTCAAACTGGAACGCATCTATTGCTCAGAGAAACAGAGGAAAGCTAAAGGGTAAGGAAACAGATCTAACATGAAACTTACAGAACGTATCTATTGCTTATGGACAGAAGAAATCAAAATTGTTTGATCTAAGTAACAAGAATAAAGAAACAAATCTAGATGCAACGAAACTGGAATTAAACTAAAAGATCCCTGCAAGGAGCAATTTAAAGTCATGAACAATGAGCCACATGGATTACCCGGAAGAAAGAACAGTTAGCTATTCGATCTGGACAAAGAAATTCACTGCAATACATTTCATTGTTCACAAAATAGAGAGAACGCATGCGTAGATGAGAGCAAAATCATTAATGCAAAGAAATAATTCAGAAGTCAAGAACGATCTCACATTGCAGAATTGCAGTCATTAGAGTAATCCAACACAAAGCAACCCAACATTCCAAGCAAAACGTCCATCTCCCGTGGCTTCTATTAGAAAATTCAATTTACAGAGCCGATACAAGATAGCTCATATCATTTGCCCAAAATTTTCATTCCCTGCCAAAAGTCCTTTCTAATCTTTCCTAGCTCCTATTTATAGTTACAAATTTGCCCTCTGGGCTGACACCTAGCATTCCCCACCTGTCATTTACAGGAATTTCCACTATATTCGACCCCCCCAAAAATGGCTGCTTCATTTACAAAAATATTTTGACAAGAAAATAGGGACAGCTGTCCCTAGGCTTACGCCTTACATATAACAGAAAATTTGCTAAACTTAAAGCGTTCCCTGCTGGGCACGTGTCTGGCTGAAGAGAGTGGCTCACTGAATTCATCTTCTTCACTCCTGTGCGTGAGCTTCTGCTGGCAAAGGGTCACCTAAGTTGATTGTTACTGGTGCTGCCTGGGGAGAGGCCTTCGAATCTCCTGTTGATGCTGCTCCTAATTGGGAAGGGGGGAATGAACTGGCCGGCTTTTCTATCATTGCTGGGGAAGAAGCTGTTGGGAGAGAGGCTGCCGGATCTACTGATGTTCCTACTGCTGCTGCAGCTTTCCTGTTCTCCTCTTCAATGTAGCTGTGCCACACAGCTGTGTCCCTTATGATTACGTTTGCTGCAGCAGGGAACAGGATTTTCTGGGAAGTCACATTCTTCCCGAGCTCTGCTTTAATGCCTTGGACTTCTGCTTCAGCAGCTTGATGCGCTTCCTTCAGCAGATGGTTGTGAAGTGTTGATGAACCAATGTAATGCTGGAGATCATCCATGGCCAAGACATCAATCCTTCTCACATATTCCATCTGGACGCCTAGCTCTTCTTTCAGTTGAGACAACCGCTGTTCCTTTTCCGGGAAGTCTTCTAGGGTCTGAGGGAAGCTCAATGTGCAGTTGTCATGGACTCCTTTGAGCTTTTGGTACAGGACGTTGATTCTATCTGTTGTCCTCTACACACTGGCCATCAGCTTATTGGCACAGTTCCGGCCAAACTCCAACAAGGCTATATCTTCATTAAAATCTTCCACGGCCTTAAAAGGAAGATGCGGGGGGAAACCTCCTCTCCCTTCTCTCCATGCCATCTGATTTATGACATTTTCCTTGACACGGGTATTCTTAGCTTTGAGCCTGTGGGCTTCCATATTAACCTCTTTTAATCTGGCTGTCATGGCCTTGAGTTTGCAAACCTCGTCAGTGATCAGCTCCTGCGTGTCATTTATTTGTTTCAGAATGTCGCAGGACAGCTCATGAAAGGGAGCCAAGTCTATCGCTTTGCTCTCAGCCTGCTCTAACCGCTCGGCTAATGTTTGCTTGTCTGCTTCTAGCTGAGAGGCCTTCTCTTCTGCTCCACTCTTCTCCGCTTCTGCAATCATTATTTGGAGTGCTAGCTGGTCCTTTTCTTCCTCCAGGTAGCTGTACTTGTTTGCCAACTCCTTATGCTCAACGTACAAGCAATTGTATTTGTTCACTGCCAGGTCTCTTTGGGCTTGCTCATTAGCCACATTTTGTTGTAGGGTACGTGCTCTCTTCTTTGTCAATATATTTTCTTTGACTATAACCCCCACATTGGCAAATGATGCCTGTGCTGTTGCTATGGCTGTGGATGCCATGGCGACGGGATCTGCGTCTGTGTTCTGCATGACAGCGACCTCTCGGCGGGTGACTATGTCATCATGGAAGGGACTTTTAATCCTCTCTTCTGATTGGAGGACCATTGCTTTTCTTTTCTTATCATAAACGAACTCATTCCATTTGGACACCGTACGTTTCCCAGATGGAGTGTACGGTACAATTGGTCGGTTTATGATGTCTATGTCTTCTTCCATAGGTGGGGTCCGGACTTCCTGAGCGGGGTCTGTTCCTTTCTTTTGGGTACCAGAGCCACCTGCTTGAGAGGTGTCTATCTCCATGTCTTGCACACCGGACCCGCCTGCCTCGGTATTTTCCCTTGTCTTCAATTCTTCCTCCGCCTTCTTCCTTGCCTCAGCTTGCTCAGTCTCTGCTTCCTTCTGCTTTTGGGCTTCTTCAGCCTCCTTCCGCAGTCTTTCATTTTCAGCGTCTTGTTGCTTTCTCGCTTCCTCAACTTGCTTTTGTAACCTTACCTCTTCTCTTAATCTGAGCTCTTCCTGAGCTCGGGCATCCTTGGCTTCTTTCTCCTTTTGCTGGATGGTCTTCTGGGCTTTGGTTGAGCTAGAGCTCGCTCCAGTACTTTGGCGACAGATCCGTAGCTCAGTCATGTTGCTAATGCCTCTGAAAGCTTCCTCCTCGGCATCGGGGTAGTGGGAGTATTCGAAGTTAGCATAGTTCCCCTTGCAATGCTTGGCCACCTTACCCTTTCTGTCGTTCCTGTGGAAGATGACCTCACCGAAATGGAAGGCCTTCAACTCTTGAACAAATTCGTCGGCAGAGGCCACCCCTGAAAACTTGTAAGCACCTATGCAGAAAGGTAGGGGGGGAAAGGAAGCCTTGTGTAGCTTGTGGAGGAATGCTCCAATCCCATCCAAGAAGAGTTGCCTTACCGCTTCCTTGAGCACCACATAGTCTGTGGCATACTGCGGCAATATGTATGGGGGTTTAGTCCCCCCGAACATTCTCAAGTAGGTACCTTGTTCTGAAAAGTAGAAGTCCCCATAATCCTCAAGGACTTCCAAAGCGTTTTGTGACAGGCAACTTGGTTCTTCCTTGAACATTTTCTGGTATAGGGGCATGATGAACCCCTCACAGATGAGTTTGTAGCTGGGCTTGTAATTCTGAGCCCACAACATCTTGAATGCGATGTAGACCGGGGCTGTGGCCCTATCCCATGTACACCCCAATCCGGGGAACTCTATCTTGGCCAAGATACAATCTATCAGGTATGAAGACATGAAGAATTCAGCCTTCTTCAAGGCTAGCCCGGGCTTAGCAGCACTTATCATTGAGGCCAGACTATCTGACAAGATAGTGGCCCAGTCAAACACTGTCCCCTGAAAAGCCACATAGTGAATGATAGGGACCCACTGAATCTTGTATACTATGCCATCGGGCATGCCGAATATTCTGCATAGCATTAAAGCAATCAATCTGAAAGGGGCCCTCAGGTTCTGCACGTCATATTCATCATTTCCCTTCTTTCTCAAATGCTTCCCTCCCCTCAATAGCTTCTTGGCCATTTCGACGTTATCCATTTGGCCCAACCACTCGTCAGTCAGAGCTTGTTGGACACGGGGAAATCTGTAGGCCGCCGCAACATACGCGGGTTGAAACGAAGCAATAGCCACCTTCCTGCTGTCATTTATCACTCTCCCATCAGCATCTGCATGTTGGAGTATCCACCCGATCACTTCAGCACAGGGGAATAGCTCAGGGCGGGTAGCGGCTCTAGTTATGCCTGAGGCTCTGATATTTTGATATATCGGTGCCTCCTCCAGCAACATATCTGGGATCTCTTGGTCCCTGATCATTCTGTATATGTCATCCCATCTGATTTCTGGAGGGACACCAGTGGTGCACTTGGTGTCCTGGAGCGAGGTTTCAATCTTGGGAGGGGCAGGCTTCTTTTCTGTCATCTTCGCCTTCTTCTTACCGGTTTTCGGCATCTTGTTTTATCCCTGATAACATCCACATCAAAATCATCATTTGAGCAACAGGCTGCAAGGTTTTAGCAGAGAGCAACATCGTTTTAATATCAATGAGATAAGTCAATGAAGCAAAATATTCAGGAAGTAAAACATTATTTCAACACAAGACACAAATTGAACATTTGAAGCTCTGAGTCTGAAATGCTCCTGAGGGGATAAGCTATGTTGCGGAAGCCATTGGTTGTTTCGGACCGGTAGGTGGTTTGCGGGAGCAATTGGCTTCCGGGTCCGCCTCGCGGAAGGAGATGTTTTCGTTATATGTGTGCGGTTGGAGAGGTTGATGGCGGGGAGACGCGGGTTGAATCGGTGAGGGCTATGGATGCTATCGTCACGCGCGGCCACTCGCCGAGTCACTACGAGGTACTTTTAGTCTGAGCGAAGGTGACGGCGCTGGGGAAATGCTGACGGGGAGTGCTAGGGCGGCCATGGCTTCAGGTTTCGGCTCTCGTGGCTTAAACACTTACGGGTTTCGGCTCACGTGTAGGGGCTGGGGCTTATGGAAAGGGCCCAGGGTTTTAAGTCCGAGTTAACGGCCGGGGACATGGAAAGCCCATGGGGCTTCCGACAAAGTCGCCAAGACGAGGGGCGCGGCTCGGGGTTAAAAATGGGGCATGGTTAACCGTCCGTACCCACCACCATTAAAATAAAAAATTAACATTTTAACGAAGGTCTACGACGATTCTGTTTAGCGAAAACCCCGTTCACTGTTCCTGACGGGCAAAACATAGCCCTTGACGGGTGTTTCGCCCGTCAAAACCCCACTAAAACCACTGTTTTCCCCAAAAAGACAACTCAGTAGTGAAAAACAAGGTCAAGATCCTACCTGGCACCGTGAGGATTGCTTGAGCGAGGTGGCTGCGAGCACGGATGCGCGAGGTGAGCTGGAGCGGTTTGCACGGTATCGCACGTCGTTGGCCGATTCAAAAATAATGGTGGATTGGTCGGACCCCTCACCGTATTTTATATAGACTGGGCACGTGTGAGCTTTTAATTCGGTAGGTGGCGTATTTACAACGGGGTTTAAATTCGCCGCGCGTAGCGGTCACGTCAACGGTCTCGGTTTTCGTGCAACCGTCATTCGCGGGGCTAGTTCGTGAATTGTATCCGCCGTTGCGGAAGGATTCGATGAAAGCTTCCGACGTTTCGGGGCTTACTGCGGAAAGGAAGCTCGAAGCCTTCCGCGAGAGACCGCCGCGTAGCGGACGGGTAATGCCAAAACTTCCGCCGTTTCGGAACGATATAGCGAATGCTCCCGGTATTTTCGGAAGACTTTTGTGAAAGCTCCCGCGAACCAAAACTTTGAAGTCTTGTTGATTTTTTGGGAAGGTTTGGCGAAGGCTCCCGCTAGTTTCGGAAAGCTTTTGGGAATGTCTTCCGCCGTTTCGGAAGCAAAACTTATACTTTTCCGCATATTCACCCGGGTTGTTTCGGAGACATTCGCCGAGCGGTTTAAGCGATTGGCTTCCGCTGTTTCGGAAGGGTAGCCCGAAGGCTTCCGCGTTTCGGGAGCAAAGGCTGAAGGCCTCCGTGACAGCTTCTTGAGAAAATTCTAAGTCCTTTTCATAGTTTCGGAAGGAAATCGCGAATTCCTCCGCGGGAAATATGGGGATGGCTTCCGCCATTTCGGAAGGGTTTCATCAAAAGTTTCCGTTTAGTTTCTTTTGGGAAGATGTAGCGGCGGCTTCCGCTGTTTCGGAAGGGCTCCCTGAATTCCCCCGCCGTTGTGGAAGGTTTTTTACGAAAACTCCCGCCGTTGCGGAAGGGTTCCCTGAAAGCTTCCGACGTTTCGGAATGGTTCACTTAATTCCCCGCCGTTGCGGAAGGTTAAAAAAAAATCTCTAAGTCCTTTGTCCCCGCACTTTCTAATCGGAAGGAAAACTAAGTCCTCTTCGGGAGGCTAAGGCGAATGAGTCCCGCCGTTTCGGGAGGAAAGCCGGAACCTTTCCGCGGTTGCGGGAGGTTTGAGTGAAAGGCTCCGCCGTTTCGGAAGCAAAACTGTTTCGGAGCTTGAACCGTTCCGCAGAAGCAACGATTGAAAATTTTCCAAGTCTTTTACTTCGGAAGAAAATGGTGAATTCCTTTGTGTTATTTCGGCGAGTTTATCCAAATGGCTTCCGCCGTTTCGGGAGACAGAGCTGAATTGTTCCGCCGATTCGGGTGGTTTTGTTGAATTCCTTGCCGTTTCGGGAGAACAACGCGAATTTCTCCGTGGTTGCGGAAGGCTTGAGCGAAAACTTCCGCCGTTTCGGGTGGTCTTGCCCAATGGCTTCCGCTGATTTTGGCAAAGAAAATCTAAGTCCTCCTTTCGGAAAGGCTGGACGTTTGACTCCCGCCGCTTTGGGACAATGTCCGAATCATTCCAAAACGTTTGGGAAAAACTAAGTTATCTTTTGGCTCATTGGGGAAAACATGGAAGGATTGACGGCAAGCTGTTCAGTAGGGAAGTAAAATTTTATGTTGAAAACAGAGCTAACGGCGGGGATGGCTTCTCAAGCAAACTTTCTACAAAATTACAGGAGGGGCCCCAACATGTACAAAATTTTGGGGAGGGGTGTTGCTGCAACAACAATTGTACTTCTAGAATTTCCAACTCCTTTGATGATGAATTTTCCACTGCAGATTCCTCCACGTCCTTTAGCTTTGCTCTTCATTCCAAAGTTGATCATTTTGGTCCCTCGGGTGTTGGTACTATGTCACCTTTAGTGGTTATTTCTCCCTGCATTATGTCTAAGGGTGATAATAATTAAGTTGAAAATTTTTCTACCACAGTGACCTGTATTAGATTTTTCTTTACATACGTTTTAGAGATGATCTTGGTACTTATGTTTCTTGGAGACAGGATTCTTAGCTGGACTCATACTTGTTTACTGCTCCTTTTTGACATTTGCTTCTGTCATGCCAGGAATATTCAGAACCTTGCATATAGGTTTAGGCCTCCCCTTTGTTATGATGCACTTGAACCTATTACTATCTGAATTCGTAAACAACCCCTGAGTGTCCTTATCTTGCTCATGTTCCTTGCATTATGCACATCTTTGTCCCATACACTTGGAACTAGTCTTGCATGTCCCTAACACTTGTCTGCTCTCATTACGAGCATTCTTCCATCTCTCCTTTGAGCTCGTTAAAAACAGTAAGGAGGTCATGAGTTTACTTTTTTGGGCTCGTTAAATCTTTACGAAAAAGATTTTTATAAAGTCTTTTTAAGCCCTTGTTAGACTTTTTCAAATCAAACAAGATTGCCGAGCATGCTTGTCATTTCAGACTCATTAAAGGATTTGAAGCGACATTCACTTAGGTATAAGTTTACCCCTTTTCTGGACCTTTATGGATTAATTACAAAAAAGGTATACTCTAGTCATACGTGACTAGAAGAGTGCTTCTCTCATTGTTTTACACTTTTTCGGGTGAGGAGACTAACTTTACAAAAAAGGGCTTCACTTTTATGTCGAGTTTTGATTGCATTGCATCATCCTGCTTGCCGCTTGAGCCTTGTGCTGGCTCCCTCTTACTCATTTGTTATCCTGGTGCTTGAGCACTTTTTCCCTGTCGAGCCCTATAGAGCTTATATTTGCCCTGCACAATTTGATGACCCTTTGACCCTGAGGGAACCCCCCCTCGAGTGTCCACATCTTGCATGCACTTCCTTGCATTGATCATAGGTATGTTCCACTACTTGGAACTAGTCTGCTCGCTATTTGAAACTCGTTCCCTCACTTATTGTACTATAAGCAATTTTATTCTTTTTCAAGCTTTTCCCAAATATGAAAAAGACCCAAAAAATCAAATATTCCAAAAAGCCGGATGGGATTATGGTTACTAGTTCTTGTTGGCAGCTATTATGTCGCCTTTGAACAGAGCATTCATTCCACTCCGTACATTATGAGTTGGGACTATAGTTGGACCTTAGGAGCTGTACTTGTTTCTCAGTTATCTCCACCAATTGGTTAAGATTCTAGTCATTATGGAGCCCTTTGTAATGCCTCCTGCATTGCACTGTTTATGTCAAGTTTATGTTGTTCGAGTCTATCCATCTGCTCATGCTCTTGTTCAAAGGAAGTCCTAAACCAGTGTTGGCCACTCCTCAGATCTCTTGACTATTGCATGTCGGCCATCCTTATTGAGTCAGTCCATTTCACCTGAGTCCTTCCAAATCTTTCAGCGTAGTTGATACCTCATGCTGGTTGATGGGGGATGCCTTAATTCCCTCCTTCGAACGAGTCTCATTCCATCGAATTCAACTCATTTATTCCAGGACTTGAGGCTTAGAGTTTGTTTGAGTACCTTGAGGCTTGCAGTCATTAGTGGTAGGTTCTCTCACCATCGATAGTTTTGGGAATACATCAATGTCCCCTGATCGATGGATTTATCCTAGTGTTCGACTTCAACTCATTTATTCACACTCTGATGATTGTACTATGTGCCTTGATGCCCATTTTCATTATTGGTGGGTTATCTCGCGTCTGTTAATGGTATACATCATTGACCGATAATCAAACAATGTCACATCAGGTTCGACCCCAACTCCTTTATTCTCTTGATGGGACTTGCACTGTCGAAGACTTGTGTAGAAGACCCTAGGCAATAGTGGCATTCAGTATGCTACTCATGACTTTGACTTTACATTTGAGATATCACCTCTCAGATGTCAGTAGTTTGTACCTCCATTTTTCACCAGTTGTTTCGTTTTCAGCAAGAGACCATATCTTACTGTTGAGGGATCATGGATGTGATCAATTATGACATGTATTCACTATGTACTGCCTATTCATGGCCATTGTATCAGATTGTTGTACTCCCGACATGTATTAAGGGATACTATTGTATTATGACGAGTGAGCTGCTCTTTCCACTTGTGTCTCTATCACTCCACTTCTGAGTTTTATAATGTATTTTGGCCATCGTAGCATCAGTCTCTGACCTCACACATTAGGGGGCATCTGTTACAACGTAATCTTCCACCCTGTGAGAATCAACATTCTTTGGCCTGTAGGATCCATTTCACCGACTCAGATCCACTTATATCCTTCAGAGATACTACTTTGCCCTATTTTTATTCCTACTCGCATGTTACATCACTATATCATGCATATCCGCGATTTGCATCACTATAGCCCGCGGGTATCAAGTAAAATGGTAAAAATCACTAGTTTATTACTTTTTACTCCCAAAAAGTGGTCATTGGGTGACCTTTGGCTCTCCATCTGCCCAAGTAACGTCTCGATGTGTCTTTTCACTTACCTTTGAGAGGACTATATATTGAGCACATATGGCTATGGATGGGAGGAGAAAGAAGAGCAAGAGAACTCTAGCGGATTTTTGCCCTATCTTGAGTCTACACTCATTGATCCTTGTAGTTGTGAACCCTTTATGTTCACCTTCCAAACTTCTATCTAGTTTGAGTTTGCCTTTCATGGGGGATTGAAGTGGTGGAGGCATAAGTGGATTGATCCAGATCTTGGTTCAGATTGGTTGCCGGCAAGAGGTCGCATCACTTTATACTTCTTCTTATTTATTAATAGAAATACTCATATTCTCGTCCATTAATGTTGTAAATGTTGTTTATCTTACATTGGGTTGCATTTACTCGTTATATCATGGGCCATTGCTATTGATGATGTTAATTCCGTTTATATATTATATGTACTTGTTATATATTGGTTGTCAAGCCTAATTTGCAGATTCAAGTGCACGGATTGAAAAGCTCCAACGGGGATCTACATCAAACGTTTGGATCAAGATTGGTTATCTTCTTCATTATCTTAGCATTGTCATTTATATAGAATAGTTCTGAGAATCGAGTTGATTTCTGGTAGTTATCTATCTGTTGTGGTATACCCCAAGCCATAGTGAGTTTTCTCCAACACAACGGTTCACAATGTTTTACCATATTTGGACATGGTTGATCATGGTTAAACCTGATTTACAATATTTGAGCATGGTTACACATGTTTTACAATGGTTGAAAATGGTTTATTATGGTTTTTGATGGTTTCCTATGTTTGACCATGGCTAATAATGATTGACCATGGTTAACCATGTTTGGGAATGGTTGACAATGATTAATGATGATTAACCATGTTTGGACATGGTTTAACATGTTCAACCATGGTTTACTTTTCTTGACCATGTTGGACCATGGTGGAATATGGTTGAATTTGGTCACTATGCTTGGATTTGCTTGACCATCATTACGTGTTATGAAAAATTACATTATTTATCAACTATCA
Source organism: Larix kaempferi (assembly GCA_027924585.1). Classification (NCBI taxonomy): domain Eukaryota; kingdom Viridiplantae; phylum Streptophyta; class Pinopsida; order Pinales; family Pinaceae; genus Larix; species Larix kaempferi. Next base: position 1,591,835 of record BSBM01000765.1, on the reverse strand, counting down.
TGCCACATCACAACATTCTTCAAGGTTCATGTTGAATTACAATGATCCTCAATAGTCATGTCACATTGCAACATTCATCTTCTCTATCTTTATATCGAATTTGTTATCTCCCAAAATAGCATAGCCAATTTTATTTTTCTAGATGATAGGAGGTCTTCATAAATTTTTTTCATCATATTCATTGATGGTCCTTTCTTCAATTATTTTTAAGTATGTAATAAAATTTTGAAACGTTTTTAGAGCTTGTTCTCTCTTCAAAAAGGAAAAACAGGTTTTGGTGGCTTAGGTGGACTTGACGATGGTTCATTAGCTACCAAAACCCCAGCTTTCGACAACTTATAGTATGGAAGACAAAACTCTTCAAGCTACCGAAAGGAAAGGAACGTGTCATGTATCGTGGAACAATTTTTGGTGGTTTAGGCGGTTACGATAGTTTTTCATTAGCCATCGAAAACAAGTTTCTGGCAGCTTACAGTTCAAAGGAAAAATTGTTCAAAACCATCGAAAGCACAGAGAAGGGCAGAAAGGCACCATTTTTGCACAGATCCAAGTGTTATCATTCTAAAGGGCATAAGGATAGTTTTTAAGTGAAGGTTATAATCAATAGGATCTGTTTCAATGTGTTGTTTCAGTTTTGAAGGTGCCAGCAAGATGGAAATAATGAAGAAATGTGACGTTGTTTTTACTGTCCCGAGTCATCATTTTCAAATAATGATTTTGAGCGGCTGGAAGATCATTTTGCGAAATGAGAAGAGATTTTTGTTACTAATACATCATAGAAAAATAACCTTTGTCATTCTTCCTACCGGTGTCACATATTGGGAGAATCGAATCCATCTCTGAGCCCCTTTTTTCAATAGTTTGGGCAAATTAATGGCGTTTTTACTATGCAGAGTCATCATTTTAAAATTATGATTCTGAGCGGTTGGAGAATCATTCTGTGAAACGGGAGGACATTTTTGTGAATAAAATGTAAAAAAAAAAAACCTCTCTTAGTTTTCCTACAGGTATCACATATTGGGAGAATCGAATCCATCTCTGAGCCCTAATTTTTGGATCTCAGGATTTTCCAGTTTGACACCTGTTTTTGAAATGCATATCTTGGGAAAATGAAAATGAATTTTAAATAACTGAGAGACGTTTTTCTCACAATGAACCATTCCAAAAAACCCTCTTTCGGTTTATACACAGGTTTCACAGGTTTGGAGAAACAAATCCATCTCTGAGCCCCAGTGTTCAGTAGTTTGGCTCAATTTTTGTGGCAAGAGATGACCTGTCAGTCCTCCAGTTGGCATTTTCAACCTAATTCATCAGCCTTTGGAGGCTTGCTGCAGCTGTTGAATACTATGAGGATATGAATACTTGATATAAGGAGTTTAACCATGTAAATAGGATATTTTCCTATTTTCCATATATCAGTTTTCGACTTTCTATTTTAAGTAAATTTGATCTAGATTTCTAGGATCTAGATAACTGTTTGTAAAGACTATAAATCCAAGAGCATTTGATGAACTGAGGATCGACTTTTGTAGATTAACACTTATATTGTATCTTTCATACTTTTCATAATATATTATCCCTCAAGCTTCTTTTGCCTTTAATGTTCAGTTTCACTTATCATTTTTCTGCGCTTGTATTTTGAATGACTGTCTCATTTCATTAAACCTTAATTTGGTGCCTGTAAATTGTCATCTTTTCACTTCACCAGTTGATTAGGCTGTACAAGTATCATCCTATTATGATATTGAACATTCATATGCACTGTCTATATATGTTTATGTTGATGTTATGATAATTTCCCACTCTTATATCTTATTCAAAATTCCTAAACAGAGATTGCTAAAAGCCTTGTTAATTGATATATTATGCATGTTCTTGACTGAGTAAAATCCATGTTAGTCATCTGACTTGATCACAATAGAAATCACTAGAGTTACCAGGCATCTTCAATTTGAAACCTAGAAAAGCAAGTTTCTGACAAGCCACTGAAAAGCGGTTACGACAGTTGTTCATTAGCCACTGAAAAGCAAGTTTCTGACAACTTACAATTCAAAGGAAAAATTGTTCAAAACCACCGAAAGCACGGAGAAGGGCAGAATGGCACCATTTTTGAACATATCCAAGTTTTATCATTCTAAAGGGAATAAGGATGGTTTATAAGTTAAGGTTATAATCAATAGGATCTATTTCAATGTGTTGTTTCAGTTTTGAAGGTGCCAGTAAGATGGAAATAATGAAGAAATGTGGCGTTTGTTTATTGTCCCAAGTTATCATTTTCAAATAATGATTCTGAGCGGTTGGAAGATCATTTTGTGAAACGAGAAGAGGTTTTTGTTCCTAAAACATCAGAGAAAAATAACCTCTCTCAGTTTTCCTACAGGTGTCACATATTGGGAGAATCGAATCCATCTCTGAGCCCCTTGTTTTAGTAGTTTGGCCAAATTAATGGTGTTTTTACTATGTAGAGTCATCATTTTAAAATGATGATTCTAAACGACTGGAGAATCATTCTATGAAACGGGAGGATTTTTGTGTGCCTAACATGTCAGAGAAAAATAAACTCTCTTAGTTTTCCTACAGATGCCACATATTGGGAGAATCAAATCCATATCTGAGCCCTAATTTTTGGATCTCAAGATTTTCCTGTTTGACACCTGCTTTTGAAATGTAGATCTCGAGCAAATGAAAACGAATTTTAAAGAAATGAGAGAGGTTTTTTATCACAATGAACCAATACACAAAATATGATTTCGGTTTATACACAGGTGTTATAGGTTTGGAGAAACAAAAACATCTCTGAGCCCCCGTTTTCAACAGTTTGGCTCAATTTTTGTGGCAAGAGATGACCTATTAGTCTTCCAGTTGGCATTTTTGACCTGATTCATAAGCCTTTGGAGGCTTGCTGCAGCTGTTGAAGACTATGAGGATATGAAGATTTGAGATAAGGAGTTTAACCATGTAAATAGGATCTTTTCCTATTTTCCATATATCAGTTTTCGACTTTCTATTTTAAGTAAATTTGATCCATATTTCTAAGATCTGGATAACTGTTTGTAAAGGCTATAAAGCCAAGAGCATTTGATGAACTGAGGATTGATTTTTGGAGATTAACACTTATATTGTGTATTTCATACTTCTCATAATATATTATCCTTCAAGCTTCTTTTGCCTTTAATGTTCAGTTTCACTTATCATTTTTCTGCTCTTGTATTTTGAATCAATGTCTCATTTCATTAAAGCTTAATTTGGTGCTTGGAAATTGTCATCTTTTCACTTCACCAATTGATTAGGCTGTACAAGTATCATCCTATTATGATATTGACCATTCATATGCACTGTCTATATATGTTTATGTTGATGTTATGAGAATTGCCCACTCTTATATCTTATGCAAAATTCCTGAACAGAGATTGGTAAAAACCTTGTCAATTGATATATTATGTATGTTCTTGACTGAATAAAATCTGTGTTAGTCATCTGACTTGATCATAATTAAGAAATCAATGAGTTACCAGGCATCTTCAATTTGCAACCTAGAAGAGTTTCCTGGAATGTTAACAAAATTAATAGGTTCCTCAATGGTTGATTATGTTGCATTATGATGTCCATCATAATGGTTGGCTATGATGACCATGGTTCACAATGTTGGACCATTGTTGGACATGGTTGGCTATGATTTTCCGTGGTTTAGCATGGTTGAACATGGTTTACTATGGTTGAACATGGATCACTATCGTTGATGTTGGTTTCTTATGTTTGAGAATGATTAAACAAGTTGGACATGGTTAATAAGGGTTGACTATGGTTAGCCATGATTAAACATGTTTGAGCCTACTCCATTATTGTTGACCATTGTTGACCATGGTTGAGTATGATTTCCCATGGTTCAGCATGGTTGTACATGGATAAACATGGGTTACTATGGTTGAAAATGGTTTCCTATATTTGATCAATGTTGACCATGGTTGACCATGTTCATAATTTTTTACTTATGTTAACTTGCTACATTCCTTAATGGGTTTTTAGCATTGCAATTACCATTAAAGGTTATGTTGGATTATGTTGGACTAATATGTCACACTAAGATATTCTTGAAGTTTTATTCTTAATTATTATATTATTCAATGGTTATGTCGCATTACAACTTATGAAAAATTGCGAGGTTCATGCATAAATGGTTATGTTACATTATGATGTTCATAAAGGGTTATGTTGACATTTATAATATGGACCTTGCATGAAGTTGAGTGACCTTTTAGATGCAATTGAAGGTTTAAGAAACACTCATCTTATTTGAGAATCAATAACATGTACGCATTTTATGACCCTACCATTGTACGCACCCGAGCCTTCCAGGAAATCTTACACACAAGCTTGGAAAATGAAAATGTGTACGCAATTTTGAGTGCAAGATTCTCTTTGCAAAAACGTGTGTGCATTGTCTGAGGCATGTGATAAACCAAAAGACAACTAGGAAACACACATTTCTTATTTCCCCCACGATGAAGAGTTCGATAGTCCAAGCATCAAAGGAGAATACCCATTAAATTTGGTCCTCTAGGGGTAATTCAACCTCCTTTTTCTATTGGAAAAGGATTTTTCATAGTTGGGAATGAATTTTCATCAAATTTTTTATCATTGAGCCAACAAATCAACACACATTTATGCTAATATGTAAACCAATATATCAAAAAAATCATGCATTTTTACTTACCTCTAGTCCCTAATCCTGGTTGATAGGTTAGGGTAGCTGAAGTTCTCCCTTAGAGTCAGTACTCATTTAAGGTTAATCCTCAATCCCATTGAACATTTTGACAATTAAATCTTGCATTATCCCATAATACCATTGAAAATTTTGACATGTAAAACTATAATACTTCTAATGAAGAATTTCACCAATGAATTCCTAGATTATTATATTGATCATGAAATATACATCCATAAGGGTCAGATTGATGAGCGAAGTACCCAACACTATGAATTCCTCAAAATACTCATCCTAGTATTCTATGATATTAAATAGTAGAAGGGAATTACATCACATTATAGCCCATATTTAGTCCTAAAATCATATTTTGACATCAACACATTGGCACACCAAAACCTATATTTAGAATATATCCAACCCTTGGACCAAAAAATCATCGAGAGGGACCCTCTGACTATGAAGAGTAATGTTCATGGTCAATTTCCTTTATATATGGGTGGCTCAAACTACAATCCTTAGGTGAGGATACTCTTTCTCAAGGTTCGAAATCCCTAATTCAGTCTCTTATCCTACTATTCAACCATATTTTTAATCAAGCGTGCATGTATTATTATGTAGGTTTGGGTTCATGACATATTTACCATATAGTTGGGTGCATAAGTTCATTGATAATATTCTCACACTTCGAGACACCATTGAGGATGTTATGAATTCATCTTCAAATTTTATATTTTTCTTCATTAACTTTTGAAAGGCATTATACTGAATCATGAGGCAGGACATTTTCCAAAGACTTAGAGACATTGGAATCTCAGGAATCCTCTCTATGATTCTCATGCACCTATCAGATTCCTTTCTTCGAAGTTTCTACATAATTCATAGAGTTTCAGACTTGATTTTACTTAGTAATAGTAAGCAATTTACTTTAGTTTGAGGCGGGGTAGTACGAGATACTTTCCCATATCAAGGTTTTTATTTATGCAAATTACACTACATGTGGATTTTGCAATATGTACTTAAACCTTAGTAGTGTTTTTCATGCTAGAAACTTAACAAAATTTGGTGTGATAGAACATGAAAAACTCTCATTGGCCCAAATTTTCTTTGCACTAAGATATCTTATGTTATAGTTGCACCAAGTTCCATCTTTATTATTGTGCCAAATCTTCTTGGTGATAGAACTCTTATTGTTAGACCAAGTATTTTTCACATTTGTTGGATAGCTTGCACTATGTTAACACCAACATGTAACAAGGAGGGTCCACATAGAAGGCACACTAACTAAAAAAATGTACTTGATTATTAATAATCTCGTACATACATATGTGGTAACTCAACCAACATAACATAGTAAAAAACAAATGAGTAGCCAAGTTGGTTTGGGACCACTTTTAATGAGACAATAATCATCTTAATCATGTATTTGATAATGTAAATTAATTGTAAAACACATGAATTTTATAATATCTTGGCTTACCTTCTTCACCATGTATGAATGTGATTAACTCAAAACCCGTTTCCACAAAGTTACAAGCATACAAATATCTTAGGTTAGAGTCACAATGTTTAGTTTGCAATAGTAATAATAGTTCTTCATATTTGAGGAACATCTTAGTTTTCATGCATGCATTCATGACCACATAAACATAAATTTAACATGGCAAATTTGTATGTTGATTCTCTAGTGTAATTGTTCAATTTTAATTTATAAATACTCTTGTCATTATTTGTTACACTAGTTTTACATTTTTCATTTCTAAGAGATGCCATTATACCATGCATATGTTTCTAATGTTTTTTTTGTATTTATGATTGTAGTGACTAGTATGGATCCCAATTCAAAGATACTGAGAGAGATTTCTTGAGTTAGAGAGTTTGGTGCAATGTGGAGAGGTGGAGACTAGCTCCATTGCTCACTTGAACTATCTTTAGACATTATTATAGACACCATTACCCACTCCAATGGTGATCTATATGACATTGTATCATATAGAGAAATGATAATTCAACAATATGCCGATGGATTGGATTACAATGCCATAAAAAATATAAATATGACGAGGAATCACATATTTGCTTTGTTTAGAGAGCCTTGAACATAGAAAATTACGAGCACAAGCAGAGCCCACATCTCTATTGAGTGGTGCATTGATCAATCATTCAAGGATAATTGAATGGAATGGTGGTACATGCTTTTTGATGTGTTACCCCAAAAAATACAGAAATTCCTTTATATTTCCTTAGAAATATGTATGTTGAGTTCATGTTGGGAAAACACTCAACTATTTCGATATCTTGGAGTTCCAAGGCATTGGTCATGGGACGCCTCAAAGATGTCCCAATGCTAGGCATCGAGATGGTAGTCTACTGATACCTTCACCTCGTAGGAAGCTTCCTAGACCAAATGTCCCTCCTACACATGATATGATACCACAAACACAAGAGGCATTTCTAAGTCAAGCACAGGAAGTTGTCTGCTATACCACCATCATTGATCATATGGACCAGCATAGATCCATCTTAAACCCATATCTATCAAGCACCGAGAGGGATCCAATTTCTTGAGGTGTATTTATTTTTTTAAATTTAAACTCAAGAAATTTGATCTCCCCTGATTGATAGATCTGGGTTTAAGTTTTAAGTTTTTATTTTATAAATGAACACCTATTTTTTAACTACTTTCATAATATTTTATTTTATGAACCAACATGGATTTTTTTATAAATACTTTCCATAATTTTTTATTTCATGAGCCGACATGATTTTTTTTAATTATTTTGTTAGTAACAAACATTACATCATGTTACAACATCTCCTTCATACTGGGTTGTAGAGAACCTCGTTTCACTCAGTGCAACCAGGTAGGGCCATCTTTCCATGTTGGTGTACAACCATCACCTCCCAATTTTGCAATGCCATCTAGTAGTGGGGGCGAATAGACACATCACAAGACCATCACTGAGGCTCACGAGTGCATAACATGTGGCGGTTCTTGCTATGGTTGAGTGACATTAGATGTCTTCTTTACTAGGATATTTAGGTAGGTAAGTATATGGTTAATAATAATCTTGTTCAAACTATTTTTCCTTACTCTACACATATATAGATTTTTAATATTTAAAATCTTTAAACTTGTAGGTTCTAGATGCCATTGTAGAGGGGAAAGGATTTGGCACTAGTGGTGGAGAGACCAATGTTCCACATTCTAAAGGGGTTTTTGGTGTGTTGGGTGTTGTTGTATCTTCAACGAAAATAAATCACATAAAGGTAACTATTTCAACATGTTAGTTTGTTAATACATGTTATTTCATTATACATGTTAGATCATTAATGCTAGATGGTCTAATATTTACAATTTTTAAACTTCCAACCACTAGAACCTTAATATCCTGGGAAACAAATTGATTCTAGTAAATTCCCAAATGTTAACCTTACTGGGTTTTTGAGTAAGGTAAGTATATTCTTAAAAGTAATCATGTTCAAATTTATTTTTCCTTAATTTGCACATGTATAGATTTTTAGCACTTGCAATTTATAAACTTGCAAATGTTAGATTCCTCTACAAAGGGGCAAGTATTTAGCACTAATGAATCCCCCCTTGGTGGAGAGACAATTAATACTGTTGTAACAATTCCAAATGTATGTTAGTTTGTTAATACATGTTATTTCATTGGTTCATTCATGTCTAACAACATCAAAGCTTGGTGACTTTTTAAACTTGCAGATGCTAGATTCCTTTGCAAAGGGGTGGGGATTTGACACTAGTAAAGCCCCACTTGGTGGAGATAAATTTCACATTGAGGTGATAATTTCAACATGTTAGTTCATTGGTTCATGCATGTATATGTCAACGCTTGGTGACTTTTTAAACTTGTAGATGCTAGACACCTCTGCATGTGAAATTTAGTTCACACCAAAATATGATCAAGAAATTACACACTCTCAGATAAGATCTCACACAACTAGTCAAGAACACTGAAATTCACTCACAATAATTGCACACTGAATTACTCAAATGAATAATATTACATCATCCAACCTTGGGAAAGTAAATGGATTTCAATATATAACAATACATCAGATATTCGAATGCATAAGGATTCCATTCCAATCCTCACAAAAGAAGACTTACTAAATTGATGCAAAACCCCCCTAGGTGGAAAGTGTGTTCTCCAAGTCACACCAAAGGCTCACGAATTTCTGATTTAGAGATAAGATAGTGATGGGTGATGAAAAAACATGCTAAATCCCAAAAATGGAAGGAAGAAACATCAAGGAGTGAAAGTGGTCCAAAAAACAGTTTCCCTAGTCAACTAGCTTTTCACCTTTCACCCAAAAGTAGTAAAAAGCAATAACACGTCTTTCTCACTAGAAATGAGCCCAAGTGAATTAGGAAGATTTTGGTCCACACCAGGAATACTTGTGGCCCCCCCAAAGATTCCTTGTGGTCCACACAATGACTCATATGACAACTATCTAGTCTAATACTTAGGAATTAATCATAAAATGATTAATTAATGATACTAAGGTATTAAATGACATGCATGCGAGTTTTAAATATTGAAACACCCCCCCCATAAGTCTGACTTTGTGTGCTAAAAATCAGAAATAAAAAATACTAAGGGCTCAGTAACAAGACATGGTCACCCTGTACAATACTACCTGGTCCACAAAACAAGGAAAGAAGGAAAAACTCATGGAAAAAACCTTCCCTCAGAAATGGAAATCATCAAAATTGAAATATTGTTGATCAATCCTTCACTCCACCACATGTTCAACCATCCCAAGCAGTGATTTTAGATAGCTGAAAGTCTTCTAAGTGAAATCTTTGGTGAAGATGTCTGCAGTTTGCTCACCTGTTGGGCAATACTGCAAATCAATGATCTGATCATGCACTAAACTCCTGATGTAGTGAATATGGATCTCAATATGATTGGTCCTCTGTATTTGTACTAGATCACTTGATACCCTTATAGCAATCTGATTGTCACAAAAAATGACAGTAGGAGTACTAAAGGAAATCTCAAACTCTGAAAGAATACCCGGCAACCACACACACCGAGTAGCAGCATTCACTACTCCTTTGTACTCGGCCTTTGCTGAAGATAGTGCAATTGCACTATGTTTCTTGATAGAACAGAAAATAGGACCACCTCCAATAATGAATACAAATCCATATGTGGATTTTCTGTGAAAGCTATCACCAGCCCAATTTGAGTCAGTAAAGACAAGAAGATCTAGGTTAGAATCTGCAGCATAGTGAATCCCATCAATCTGGGTGCCTTGCCCATAATGCAAGATTATTTTTGCAGACCTCTAATGGATCTCATGTGGCTTCTCCATGTATCTTGATTCCACACTCATAGCATACTCAATATCAGGTCAAGTATGAGTCAAGTATAACAAGCTTCCAACAAGCTTCCTATACAAGGTGCTGTCAACCAAAGGTGTAGATTCTTCTTCTTCAAGTCTAACTCCTGAAAGGAATGGAGACTTTGAAGGCTTGCAATCAGCCATATTGAAATTCTTTAGCAGTTCAGATGCATATTTGGACTGAGATACCTTAGTTCCATTCTCAGTTTAAGAAATCTCAAGCCCCAAAAACTTCTTAAGAATTGCCAAGTCACTCATGGAAAAAGCTTGATGCAAAGCAGTCTTTAATGATGCTATTTGAACAATAGAGCTACATTTGATTAGTAGATCACCAACATATAATACTATAATCATAATTGAACCATCAATCATATTCATGTAAGCATTAGGATCATATTTTCATATCACATAAGATTGTGACAAGAGAAAGCTGTCCATTTTGGCATACCAAGCCCTGGAGGATTGATTAAGCCCATATAAGGACTTCCTCACCCTGCACACATAATTAGGATCAGCTGTATAGACTTATGGCTGCTACATATAAATATCCTCCTCAATACCCCTATGGAGGAATGCACTCCTGACATCCATGTGGTGCACTTCCCAGCGCTTGGATGCAGAAATTACCAGAACTAGTCTTATCGAATCCTTCTGTGCAACTGGTACAAAAGTCTCATTGTATTCAAGGCCTTGGACTTGGGAGAAGCCCTTTTCCACCATCCTAGCCTTATATTTAACTTCTGTACCATCAGCTGCACACTTGGTTTTGTAGATCCACTTACACCTTACCAATTGTTACAAGGTAATTTTCCACCTTGTGAGCATCAGCACTCTTTGGCCTTCAGGATCCATTTCATTGACTCAGATGCACTTTATGTTCTTCTGAAACACTTTTTCCATAGTTTTCTTCATGTACACTAGCTATTACATTTTAGTCGGCGTACCCATGAGCTGTTCCACTATAGCCCGCAGGTGCCAAGTAAAATGGTAAAAGTCACTAGAAAATTACTTTTTACTCCCAAAAAGCGGTCTTAGGGTGACCTTTGGTCCTCCATTTTCCCTGAATTGCCTTGATGTGTCCTTTCACTTACCTTTGGAAGGTTATATACTGAGCTCTTATGGCATATGGAAGGGAGGATAAAGAGAGAGCAAGATAACTCTAGTGGATTTTTGTCGTGACTTGAGTCTACACTCATTGATCCTTGTTATTGTGAACTACTTATGTTCACCTACCAAACTCCTATCCTAGTTTGAGTTTTCCATTACATGGAAGATTGAAGTGGTGGAGGCACAAGTGGAGAGACCCATTTCTTGTCTCAGATTGGTTGCTGACAAGAGGTCATATATTGTACTTCTTGTTATTCATTAATGGAAATACTCATTTTATCATCCAATTGATATTGTGAATATCGTTTAATTACATTGGGTTATATTTGCTTATAATATCATGGAACATGCTATTGATTATGCTAATTTATTTCACATGTTATATGCAATTGCTTGTACTTGTTGTTGAGGCTAATCTGTAGGTTCAAGTGTAGAAGTTGAAAGCTCAACAGGGATCTACATCAAACATCCGGTTGAAGGTTGGTCTTTTCTCTACTATCTTAGCATTGTCAATTTTATAGCATTTAATTGGGAATTGAGTCATTTTTTGGTAGTCAGTTGTTTGTTGTGGTATGCCCCAAGCCATAAGAAGTTTTCTCCGTAACACCAATTTTCTGCCTGGGGGGAGCTTGACTAGCTCCCATGTCTCATTCTTTTGTAGTGAATGAAACTCCTCATCCATGGAATCCTGCCATATTGGTTCATGTGAGGCTTCCTCATATGTCTAACGATCAGAATCCACCATCATATAAAATCTCTCAGATAGGTAGGGGTCATTCACATTGAGAGTAGTCTCAAATTGTGATCTATTCCTCCTAGTATCCCGAGGATTTCCCACTAGTTCACCAGCTTCTTGCAAAGTCTTAAAAACCCATGTAGGCCTTGTTGGTGAATTAGGATATTCAATCAAATGGTCCTCATCATCAGAAATATAAGAATCAGAAAATTCAAAAGGATCATCACTTACTTCATCAGGTCTCTCCAATTTCAACATTCTGAGAGGGCTCTTCTTCGAATTGAACGCTTCTTTCAATGAAGAATTTTTGAGTGGCCATGTTCAGAAACTTGTAGCCCTTTGAGTCCTTTGAATATCCAACAAAAACACATGGTTGGATTTGGGTATGCATATCCCTCCTCTTCTCGAATGGAATTCTAGCCCAAGCCTTGGAGCCAAAAATCCTAAAATGAGAAATATCAGGTTTGTGCCCAGTCCAAGCCTCAAAAGGAGTGATTCCTTTTAGTGCTTTGTATGGGACCCTGTTTTAAATATACGTGGAACAATTTATTTGCCTCAACCCAAAGTCTTGGAGATAAATACTTGGCCTCCAACATACATGTTTCCATCTCCTTAAGAGATTTGTTCTTCCTCTCAGCAACCCCATTTTGTTGAGGTGTATAAGGAACTATGTTTTGCATATGAATGCCTGAAGAGGCACAAAATTGCTGAAACTCATATTTGATGTACTCCCCACCATGATCATATATGATAATATTGATATGTCTACTAGATTGGTTCTCAGCACAGGCCTTGAAAAGCTTGAACAGACCAAAAACTTCAGACATTAACATGATGAAATAGATCCAACAATACCTAGAAAAGTCATCTATGAAGGTGAGGATGTATTTAGCATGGTTCAAGGACTCATGGGGAAATGGACCTGATATATCACTGTGAATAAGCTCCAAGGGTGCAGAGGTTCGCTTAGTTTTGGATCTCCCATACTTATGCTCAGGGTGTTTTCCTAGGATGCAACTTTGACAGACACCTTTGGAAAATCTGATATTGGGAAGCCCTATGACTATTTCTTTCTCATGGAGTTGGGAAAGATATCTATAGTTTAGGTGGCCAAATATTTCACACCACAAATTACTTGACTCATTGGCATGGGTTAAAAGAGCAGAAAGTGAGGGGAATGGCATAAAATGAGAAAAAATGTAGATTCTAGAGCTATGGTCAGCAATGCCTAATGCAACAATTCGGCCTATTGACATTTCACTAATCTCAACATCATTTGGGGTAAAGGTCACCTTTCTGGGTGAATCTATGTGGGTCATATGGTATACCAAAAAGAGGTTAGAAGAAAGTCCAGGAACATACAAGACATTATTGAATGAACCAAAATCGAGACCTATGCTTCCTTTGCCTTTGCTTGAAGTTTCAGAGTTGTCACCCAACACAATATTTGGACCACATGAAGAGTCAAGAAAAGTAAAAAACTCACTTGTAGACACCATGTGTCTTGAAGCTCGGGAATCAATAACGAGTGAGGTAGGATTGGATGTGCGTGCCATCAGTGCATGCACTCTCTCCATATCTTCAAAATTTTGTCCTCCATCCTTCCTGCTTGTGCTCTCAGGAAGAGGAATGTTGGCTTTCTCCAGGAGTAGAGCCATTTGATGAATAATTTTCTTCATGCAAGAGATTTCAGGATGAAATACCCTGCCGCAATAAGTACACTTTTCCTTCTCATTCTTCTTATTTGGATTCTTCTTTTAGTGGTAGGAGTCTTTAGGAATTTTCTGCTTGTCTTTCTTCTCACCGGTGGGATTCTTGAAATTTCCCTTCTTCTTCCCTTTCGAACCCTTTGAATCTCCAAAATTCAGACAGTGGTCTTTTGATGGACTTTTTATGGTTCCCATTAAGACCAGCTTGTCTTGTTCTTGTGTAATAGAATCCATGAATTTTGAGAGTGTTGGGTTCTTCTAGTTTCGAAATGCCTTTCTTGTGGCATGGAAGGTCGAAACAAACACTGAATAATCTGGGCCAAGCTTGGAGAGAATGGCCAAGATCAACTGCTCATCCTTTTTATCAATTCCACATTGCTTCAATTGTAGAACAAGTGAATTGAATTTTGAGAAGAAATCCTGGAGGTTATCGAAATTCTGTGGACTCAATGAAACTAGTTCATTATCCAATTGGTGGCCTCTTAATTCATCTGTCTTGCTAAAAAATTCTTGAAGCTTGAGCCAAACTTCATTGGGAGACGTAATACCATCAATATGGAATAGAATATCCTTGGATGTAGTGAGACACAACATACTATAGGATTCATCTCTTCGATTATGCCACTTTGATTTCTTAATTGCCGAGGTTGACTCAATTTCAATTGACATAGTGACCCTGTAGAGGCCTTTGCTTCTCAACATGCTTTCCAGTAAAAATAATTGAATGGAATGAGGATGATTTAATGTGACTGATCCATGGAAGCTATAAAATAACTTTTGGAGTGATTTGGGTACACCCCTAGATGCTCAGTTGCACCCTCTGGATGATTGAATGCACCCTGTGGATGAATTATTGTGCCATCCTTGAGACTAGCTGGATCCCACAAGAAAATAGAAGGAGAAATGAATATCTTGATAGCTCTGATACCATGTGAAATTTAGTTCACACCAAGATCTTATCAATAAATTACACACTCTCACAAAACATCTCACACAACTAGTTAAGAACACTGAAATTCACTCACAATAATTGCACAATGAATTCCTCAAATGAATAATATTACATCATCCAGCCTTGGGGAATTAAATGGCTATCAATATATAACAATACATAAGATATTTAAATGCATAACGATTCCATTTGAATTCTCACAAAAGCATACTTACTAAATTGATGCAAAACCCCCCTAGGTGAAAAGTGTGTTCTCCAAGTCACACCAAAGGCTCACGAATTTATGATTTAGTGATCAGATAGTGATGTGTGATGAAAAAATTTCTAAATCCCAAAAATGGAAGAAATAAACATCAAGTGGTCCAAAAAACAGTTTCCCTAGTCCACTAGCTTTTCACCTTTCACCCAAAAGTAATTAAAAACAATGAAAAGAAGTAAAAAGTAGTAATGTGCCTTTCTCACTATAATCTTATCCAAAATCACTAGAAATGCACTCAAGTGACTTAGGAATCTTGTGGTCCACACCAGGAAGACTTGTGGTCCCCCCAAAGATGCCTTGTGTTCCACACAATGACTCATATGCCAACTATTTATTCTAATACTTAGGAATTAATCATAAAATGATTAATTAATGCTACTAAGGTATTAAATGACATAGATGTGGGTTTTAAATATTCCAACACTATAGAGGGGCAATGGTTTGGCACTAGTGATTCCCCCATGGTGGAGCTTGACATTTCAGACCGAGGTAACTATTTAAACATGTTATTTTTCAATACATGTTATATCCTTGATTCGTGTGCATGTCTAACTACTACAACACTTTGTTACTGTAGGTATCAACCGGAATCCAAGTACCACCGCTTTTGACAGGCCTTGGAGTTGACATATTTTTATCATCGTTTCAACTTATCTATAAACCCTTTTGCTTATACATAACCATGTATTAATATTTCTAATGTCCATATGTGGGTTTTAAGGCTCAAATTAAATTTATGTTACATGACTTAGTATTTCATTTGATTTTTGACTAACAATAGGGGAATTAGTGTACTATGTATTTGCTTTGGATATTGACTCATTTGTTAGGAAGAAAATACAAAATATTTCAGGGAGTTCCATAACAATTCTAGATCCTCTACAGGTATATTGTGAAGGTCAAGGAACCTTCGCAGGAAGTTGTGGAAACTCTACAGGAAGTTGCAGAAACTATACGGGAAGCATCAAAACCTTTGTATGCAACTGCAGAAACTATACAAGAAGCTACAAAACCTTTACAGGAAGTTGTACAACCTGAACATCAGTTGCATAACATTTTTCAAGATACATAACCTACGAGCTACAGATCCTCTACAGAACCAACAACCTATGAAACCTCCTACAAAACCTACGAGCTATTGAACCTCCTACAAAACCTACGAGCTATGGAACCTATAGAGAACCTACCAGCTATCTGTTAGGATATTTCAATACTCCATCCTTATCCTACCTATCATTATTTTTTGTTCCTAGTTGTTGATAATGTCATTTTCCCCCTAGTGGTGTGCAGATGTCATCTAGGATCCATCTACCACCTTTTGAGCCCTGCATGCATCATTTTAGGACCACTTTAGTTAATTCCCTATTTTATAAGAACCTACTGAGTGTTCTGGTGTAGTCCACCTGAGTTATCTGAACATTGTGGGGGGTTAGAGCTCTGGATGACATTAATTGTGGCCTCATGCACCCTTTTCTGACTGGCATGCATGAAAAACTCACTATTGCGCCCTCCTTAGTTAGTTAACTGAGTTTAGGTTCAGTTCAGTTGACTTTGAGTCTTCCGGAGCACTCTAGTGGTGATAATCCCTATGCTAGACCAACTGAGGTTCAAATTATCTTGCATGATTCGAATTATATCCATTGTAACATCATTGTTTCTTATACTGATTATTGGAACATGTGACATTATTCTTCTCCTATATGAGTTCTGCTGCATTATTATTCTTCTGCTCCATTTTACTGCAGTTTTCACTCTTATTCTTAATTTCTGCTCATTATTTCTTTGTGAGGTATCCATCATCTCTTATATCTGACGTGACATAGGATTTCAGATGGTATCAGAGCAATTAGAGTGAATAGGTTGAGCAGTTGCTTTCAGTAGTGCACTAGAAGCCTTTGGATTTCCATGACAAATCCTGGTGCCATTGCATTGAATTCATTGGAGAAATCCAATGAGGCCTATCCAGGTGTGAAGGCTTCGGATAAAAGTGCACATTGTCCTAAAGTAGTGCTCAGTAGTATTATACGTCCTTATTGATATTTTTTTGTATTTTATTCAAGTTTTTGAGTGCTGCAACAGTTACAACAGTTGCAGCTATTTTCTGCAGTTGCAATAGCTATTTGCGGTTGCAACAATTTTTTCTGCAGTAAGAGCAGTTTCACCTTGTATTTGCTCTAGTAGTTGTAATGGAAAACTTGAACTCTCCTCTCTCTCCAAGAATATTGACACCCTTCAATTATCTTGATTGGAGGGCTTATATGCAGATGGTATTGTGAAATAGATCATTGTACTGGGTGACAATGGGGAAGGATCCCAAGCCACATTTAGCTATGGAGAAAACCAAGTATCTGAATAGATTGGATGAAGCATTTGGTTTCATGTGTATTCATATTTATAGAGATCTACTCTTCCACATTGAAGGATTGAAGACTCCAAAATATTTATGGTTGAATTTAGAGACCGTCTTCGGAAAACAATATGAGCTAAGAGGCCATATTCTAGAAAATCAGTTGATTTGTCTACAACTGAGTAGTTTCGAGACCATTCAACAATTTGTTTCAAAATTCAAATGTCTGTTTATGCAATGCAAGTAGTGTGGCATTGAGAAGAAGGATGAGAAGTTGGTGCTATCCATTTTGAGCAAGCTAGGTCTTGAGTTCTCCATATTTGTCTCTACCTTCCATTCTAGGCGAATGTCAATCCTTGGTTGGAATATTCCCTCCTTATATGTTTTCACTGAATCTCTCATCCAAGAACAAGACAAGTTGATCCATATGGGTGGCTTGAAGGCCTCCAAAGATCAATCTCTTATGGCTGGAGAAGAAAAAACCATGAAAGGGAAATGGAGGCACAAAGGAAAGGACAAGAGGCCATCTAAACCCAAACTAAATGCCAAGTCAATTCCATCAGAAGGATCCTCCATCTCTAAGAAGGAAAAACATAATGGATTTGAGAAATCCAAGTGTTCCTATTGCAAGAAAGGAAACCACCCTAAGAGATACTGCATGCAGAAGAAGATAGATCAATTGACCAAGCTTCTTGAACATCACAACATTTCCCTCCCAAAAGGTGCAACAGAGACTGATTATAGAAGTGAGTCTGATGGTCATGAGAGATGCCATGCACTGAAGGTTGTATTTTCGAAATCACAATCCCTCCTAATAGATTCAAGAGCCTCCAACCACATGGTTTCCTCCAGAGAATCATTTTCTTCTCTAGATCTCAAATATGGTCTCACTATTCACATGGGAGACAACTCTCAGATCTTTGTTGAAGGGATGGTCACAGTACATATGGAGCATGGAAAGTTCAAGAATGTTATATTTGTACCTTATTTGTTGATTTTTTTTTGTATATCATATGACTCACATAGGTTCACCGAGGAAAGTGGTATTTGGTCCTGACAGAGTTGAGATTGTAGAGATCTCCATTAGGAATATTATAGTGAACGGGTTTGTAAAGCATGACTCCAAGGCATATGAATTCTCACATTTTTTCCATACTCTCTACCTACCCCATTAGAATCTGATGAAGATTAGAGTGATACCTCTTCTAATGAAGATGAGGATCAAGATCTTGATGTTGAGAATAAAGTTCAAGGAGATTCAGATTCAGATCTAGATCCAACACATGTTCCCGATCCATGGCCAAGGCCAATATGGGCTCACAAAGTCCTTGTAGCTGGTGGGAACACAATTGGGGATCCATATGACCATAGAACCACTAGATCTCAATATCATGCAAAACTTGCACTATGTCATGCAGATCCACTTCTCTCAGATAGGTGTTGGATGATGGTGGGGTTTGATCCACAATCTCTTGGAGAGAATTTCCATTGGGTATCTACAACCAAGAAACAATCTCGGTTTTTTGACAAAAGGTACTCAAAGGTTTATTATTTGGACCACAATGAGCCATTCGCTCCAGTAGCAAGAAGGGTTACTGAAAGACTTCTTTTGGAAAATACAACTTCTACATAGTGGGAGGCACATCAGAGGATCATATCCAAATCTAGCACCTGCATTTCTATCCTACAGAGGAGCGGCTTGCCAATATTTTTGCAAATGCTTTCACTGAGAATTTTTTTTCCTTCTCTACTTAATATGAAGGTTCTTTGAGTTTCCTACTACTGTTCTTTTTGCAAAGGGGTATTTTTCCCATGAGGTTTTTCCCCATTTCCTTGGTTCATGGACAATTCTTTTTATTATTTATTTGATTGTATGGGTGACCTTTGGTCTTAGTAACCAGGGCCTCGAATGAAAAAGTATGGATTAAGGGGGGTGTTAGGATATTTCAATACGCCATCCTTGTCTTACCTCGCATTATTTATTTTTCCTAGTTGTTGATGATGTCATTTTCGCCCTAGTGGTGTGCATATGTCATCCAGGATCCATCTACCTCCTTTTTAGCCCGGCATGTATCATTTTAGGATCACTTAAGTCAATTCCCTATTTTACAGGAACCTACTGAGTGTTTTGGTGCAATCCACCTGAGTTATCTGACTCTTGTGGGGGGTTAGAGCATTGGATGGCACTGATTGTGGCCTCATCTGCCCTTTTCTGACTGAAAGGCATGACAGACTCATTATTGCTCCCTCCTTAGTTAGATAACTAATTGTGACTTCAGTTAATTGAGTTTAGGTTCAATTCAGTTGAATTTGAGTCTTCCGAAACACTCTAGTGGTGATAATCCCTGTGCTAGACCAACTGAGGTTCAAATTCTCCTGCATGATTTGAATTCTCTCCATTGTAACATCATTGTTTATTATACCTATTATTGGAACATGCGACATTATTCTTCTCCTATATGAGCTCTGTTGCATTATTCTTCTTCTTCTCTATTTTACTGCAGTTTTCACTCTTATTCTAATTTTCTGCTCATTCTTTCTTTGTGAGGTATCCATCAGCTCTTATATTTGGTGTGACATAGAATTTCACACTTAGGAACATCCTACAGAACCTACTAAATATATGAATCCTCTACAAAACCTTCAGAAGCTGAAGAAGGCAATAATTCAATTTTACCTTCAACCACCAACTTTGGAAAAATATATTCATTAGAGGTAATGGATTTTTGAAAATCCATTATTTCTATCATTATTATATGTCTCAAATCACGATGTTAAATTATTTGAAAATTAAAGGTGGTAAATGGAGGTGGATATGAGTGCATATATGGATAATCCACAAATATTTGAAGATATCCATCAAATATATGATGGACCTACGGAATAAAAACATGTTAGGAGACATTTTGGAGGAGTGTTGACTATTTTATTATAGCATCTATCCCTAAATTCGAATTTGACTTCAAAGTTATCCTAAATAGCATATAGTTAGCAAAAATTTCGGAATTAATTTTGAAATCCAAATTATTCGGAATTTGTTGAGGATATTTTGTATCTTCATTTATTATTTGTTATGGAAAATTCATGTATAAATAAGAGTTCATTGTCCATTCAAATATCGGGAGCACTCTTAGAGAAAGAGTCCAAATAATGATGGAATAAATCTATACTTTCATCTTGATTCAATATAGATCTTAGTTTTATAATTTCTTTTGCAATATTATTTTATTTAGTTTATGTTGATGTAGTTGTACTTCATTTCTTAGTTTTCATTTCTTGTGGTGTGTGAAGTTTATTTTTGCAATTTGATTTCAATGCATAGATAGAGATTTAAATGTTTATTTTATAATCACTGAGATTAATGCAATGGCCATATTCACTTCTTTGGATTATAAATAGTAACTTGTATTTGGCAAGGATAGCTTTTATATTTCATTTCTGCAATTTACTTTTTTGTCAAGTATGGTGTAACTTAGTTTATTATTTATTTTTCTTGCGTAGTGTGATTTAGTTTTAGAATTTACTTTATTCACATAATGTGATTTAGTTTTAGAATTTACTTTTCCACACAGTGTGAACGTATTTTTGTAATTTACTTTCTAGTAGATTGTGAATTAGTTTTATCCCTTTCTTTCAAGCAAAGTGTGATTTTTAGTTTAAGTATTTACTTTCCAGCATGGCTGTGAATTTGATTTCCTATGTAAGAGGACATTGTCGCTTGCACATACAATGAACGGTAACTCACAAGTTTCCAATGAACCCTAGGTTGACAATTAATGTATGGAATGTTTTCTTATCCTCTAAGAAATTAGAAGGTAAATAAAAAACCCATAATTTTGGTGTTGTTGTCCGGGATTTACCAAAGGTGCAATTGAATTTTGCATTGGTTCTGGGAAGCATTCATAGGTTAAAATTGATAGTTTTGCTCATTAGTTTTGTGATGTTATTTTTATGAAATAATTTCATTCATTTCATTAAATTAGTTTTATGACACCTTTTATTTTCATGAATAAAAATAAATACTTGGAGAGGATAATTATGTGGTGCAGTAAGAACCACCCATATTAATAATTTGTCTTTGACATGAATCTTGGAAAGGGGACATTTTTAGTTTGGGGGAGGTGATAGGATTTGGATTTGGCATATTTTTATTATCATTTCACCTTATATATAAAACCTTTTGCTTATCCATAACCCTGTATTAATCATTCTAATGTTCATATGTCTGTTTTAAGGCTAAAAGTATTTTTATGTTACATGACATAGTATTTAATTTTATTTTTGACTAACAATATGGGAATTAGTGTACTATGTATTTTATTTGGATATTGACTAATTTGTTAGGAAGAAACTGCAAAATATTTGAGGAAGTTTTGTAGCAGTTGTAGATCCTATACATGTATATTGTGAAGGTTGCGGAACCTTTGTAGGAAACTGCGGAAACTCTACAGGAAGCTGTAAAACCTTTGTATGCAGCTGCAGAAACTCGACATGAATCTACATAACCTTTACTGGAAGCTACATAAGTTGTAGAGGTTCCCTAGCTGTAGAAGACTGCAAGCTAGGGAACCTCTATAGAACCTAACGATTGTGGAACCTCCTATAGAACCTTCCAAAGCTATAGATCCTCTACAAGACCTACAAAAGCTACATAAAGTCAATAATTCAAGTTTACCTTCAACCACCAACTTTGGAAAAACTATTCATTAGGGGTAATGGATTTTATAAATCCATTATTTCTATCATTCTTATATGTCTCAAAATGTGATGTTAAATTATTTGAAAATTAAAGGTGGTAAATCGAGGTGTATATAAGTTCATATTTGGATTATCCACAAATATTTGAAGATATCCATCATATATATGATGGACCTAAGAAGTGAAAATATGTTAGGCAACATTTAGAAGGAGTTTTGACTATTTTATTATAGCCTCTATCCCTAAATTCAAATTTCACTTCAAAGATATCCTAAATAGCATGTAGCTAGCCAAGATTTTGGAATTGGTTTTGAATTAGATTTGAAATCCAAATTATTAGGAATTTGTTGAGGATATTTTGGATCTTCATTTATTATTTGTTATGGAAAACTCATGTATAAATAAGATCCCATTCTCCATTCAAAGGGGAGGACTCTTAGAGCAATAGTCCAAATAATGATGGAATAAAGCTATACTTTCATCTTGATTCAATATAGATCTTAGTTATATAATTTCTTTAGCAATATGATTTTATTTATTTTATGTTGTTGTACTTGTGGTTCATTGCTTGGTTTTCATTTTTTTATGATGTGTGAAGTTTATTTCTTCAATTTTATTTCAATGCATAGATAGAGATTTAAATCTTTATTTACAATCACTGAGCTTAATCAAATGACCATATTCACTTCTTTGGATTATAAACAGTAACTTGTATCTAACAATGATATCTTTTATATCTCATTTTTGCAATTTACTTTTCTGTCAAGTGCAGTGTAACTTAGTTTTAGAATTTATTTTTCTCACACAATGTGATTTAGTTTAGAATTTATTTTTCCCACACAGTGTGATTTAGTTTTAGAATTTACTTTTACACATAACGTAGTTTTAGAATTTACTTTCCAGCAGATTGTGAAATAGTTTTAGCCTTTAATTTCAAGTAAAGTGGGAATTTAGTTTCAGCATTTACTTTCTAGCATGGTGTGAATTTACTTTCCCGTCATGTGATTTACTATTAATATTTGGTATTTAATATTTTTGGATTTAGAAACTTAAAAAAATGATACAATTCAATCACATAAAATTGATACAACCATAACACAAGATATACCCCGAGGAAAATCCTCAAAACTATGAGAATAGAAAACCCAACAACTCTTCTCAGTATAATATAATGGATAACAGAGGATGTATTTTTTTTACAACATAGAAGATTGATTTCAGAAGATAAGAGATCACCAAACATTATTGGTAAATATACATAAGCAATAGACAAGAGAGATCAATCAGATGTGTTTTCCAATGTTCCCAACACATCGATAATAAGCAAGAATAATAATATGCACAAAGAGATGCACCTTGCCTTTAAGGGAGAAGAGAATTCGCTTCACATTGAATTCAACAATCTCATATAACATATTTATACATTATTATCATGCATTGGCTTCTTCTAACTTTAGGATGAACTCGCCCTCATACTGGATGTATCAATCTTGGATGAAGAAGTAGGCCCTACTTCTCATGCAGTGATTTATCTCACTGAAATGTCTCTTAGGATGAACTTGCCTCTTAACTGAAATCTTGCACACTTAGTTAGGAAGATAAATTAAGTGTCATCATGTAATTTTCGCAACTCAAGTGTCGTCTTTTAATTTAACATAAGTATCATCATGCAATAACACTTAGGTAACTAGATATTCTTTGTTCTCACTTAGTTAACTCTCTTTAACTAATTATTTCTTGATCATCACTGTAGTGATCAATTCAAGTTCTCCTTGATTTAATGAAGTGTTGTCTTTTAGTTTAATTAAAATGAAACCACTTTCGTTAACTAGTCCTTCTTATTTAACACTTAGTTAACTATTATTAATTGAAATCATGTTGATTGATTTACTTGTAGTGACCACTGTGACTTCTTTAGTTAACTGAGGCATACATTATGTCTTTAACTGAAGCTTGACAATTCGAGTACACTTAGTAATCTCCTGATCGATTCGAATTCTCTTTTTCTCTATGCATTTATCTTTATCTCTTTATATTTTACTGCATGGTCAATATTTGCTAACTTTAATTATCCATCACATTACATTATACGAAGAATAATTATCAGATGCTGTGATCATATTATATTATTCCTAACCAAATGATCATATGCTAAAGTAATTCACTTTAGAGGTGATCAATCTCTAAAGGAGACTTAATATCAATATGGTGATCATGGTTAATAATATACCACACAACATTAAATGCTTTTAACAAGTAAAACATTTCCCTTATACAAAAGGTCCACCTCTATAAGGGAGGTCCATCCCATGGATACCTTTATACGAAAGGTTCACATGAGAATCATTACTTGAAACACAAGTCCAGAGCCGTGTCCAACAAGGCTTTGCAACATTATTACTTTGATCATTTACCTCTATATGGGAGGAATAAACTTTACACAGAAGGAAATAAAATTGCTCACCTCTACAAGAGGATCAATATCGGTTGCACAAGATTGGTTTTGAGAATGTCTCCCGATGTTATAAATTTAACACTCTCTCTTAGTGAGGGAGGAATTCTCTTCCATACCAACCTTGTCTCGGAAGTACGTGAACTTTTTCACTGACAGAGGATTTGTTAACACATATACAATCTGCTCATCAATAGCAATGTACTGAAGTTTCACTGTAACTTTCTAGACCATGTATCGAATGAAGTGGTACTTCATTTCAATGTGATTCAACTTGTCATGAAACACTGGGTTTTTAGAAAGCTTTATGCAACTCTGATTTTCATGCCTAATAATTATAGGCTCAAGCTTTTCGCTAAACAACCCTGTAAGTAGATTTCTGAGCCACACTACTTCTTGGTAGGAAACACTAGCGGCTATGTATTCTACTTCTGTAGTGCTATGGGCTACGGATCCATGATTCCTGTTGGACCAACATATCATAGTTGATATTAGGCTATAATAGTAGCCAGATGTATTGTTACGGTCCACAATGCTTCCTCCCCAATCTGAGCCTGTATAACCAAGTAACATGACTCCTCCACTAGAGGCATCTCTAAGTCCATACGAAATTGTACCTCGAAGGTACCTAAGCACATGCTTAGGAGATATCCAGTGTCCATGTCTCGCAACAGACAAAAAATGACTCAGAATGCTCACGACATAACACACTTCATGCCTCAAATGTATCAAGTACATTAGAGATCCTATAAGATGTCTATACAAAGTGGGATCTATTGGATCTGATCTAGATTCTGACTCATGCAGTTTCCTCAAATTCGAAACCATTGATGTATTCATAAATGTTGATGTAATTGTAACTTCATAATGTATTTCACATATATGTATATTGTATTCCTATAGAGATGTTATTATTCCTCTATATGGAAGCGTTTGTATTCCTATAGAGATGTTATTATTCCTCTATACGGAAGTGTCGTCGTGTATATTGTAAGTGTCGTAACTTATACTTGATGGGTTATTAGACCACCTTGTTGGGGCCGGCCCTGTATAAGTCATGTGGGTTAAAGGGTTATTATACCACCCTATTGGTGGTTGGCCCTGTCATCATTATGTTAAGTGGTTAAATTAAGGCCGACCTACTAAGGTTATTAGGCAAGTCAAGTCAAGTATAAATAGAGTGCGGGAGACACTCTATTTGATCATTCACTTCTCACTCATACACCCATTGGAGAGTGGCGCACTAGTGCAGGAGGAGAAACAACTGCTAGGAGAAGACTATCTCTTGTACTTGGGTTGTATCATTTATCTATCTATCTCTGAGGAAGTTGCTGGGTTTTTCGCCTTCTTGGTTTTCCCTGGTGAAACTATGTGTCTCTTGTGTGCTTGCATTATTGTGTCCACGATTGATATGTTGTAGATATGTTGTACATGTTATTCTCTCAGTTAAGATACTATATCAAATTGAAATTTCTGAAATACTAACATGGTATCAGAGCTAGCCTGAAAGAAGGCATGGTATGGCATTTATGACACTTGTTGCACTTGCAAAGCTAGGGATTGATATAACAATAACCATTCATCATAGAAATTTCGCTATAAATTCATTCTAGAAAAGTTTTAGGATCTGAATTTTGAGCACCTTTATTCATGGCTCCGGGAATTTAGGGTTTCAGAGAAAGTTGAAATTTTTGTAATCGGAAACCATGGCTAGATTCTCCTCATCAAAATTGAAATTTAAATACCAAGATCGAATTTTTTGGTTGGGCAGAAGGTCGGGCTTGATCAAACCCTAGTTCGAGACTTTGATCGGAAAGGTGAAAAATTAGGGCTTCTGCAAAAATGGTAATTTTTGAAATCTGTGACCATAGCTAGAAGATCCTTGGAAAAATCAAATTTTAGAGCTTTGGATCAAACTATTTGGTTGGTTGAAGCTCTGAGAAACTCAATTCCTAATTCAGGGTCCTCCCTAGTGAATCCAGAAGATTGAAAAACAAATTTGAGGGGTGAAACTTTGCAATTTTCAAATTCTGAGTATACCAAGTTGATCATCTCATCAAGGTGCATCTTTCTATCCTTTCAGAAGTTTGAAATTCAAAGTTTGAATTTTTAGGGTTTCCTGGACAAACCCTAATCCAGCTTCAGATCTAGTTTCTGCAAATCAAGTGGATTGGATTAATCCTAGAAGAGAATGGATTGGTCTCCTGCATAAGTGAAGAAGTTCATGTTTCAGAGGGAGATGAGGCTAAGGCCTTACATAAGAAGATTACAAGCAATCTCGATAGGTATGACTTATCCAGGTATGTTTCGACATCTGTTCATGATTAAGTTTATGGTATTTTTGTATTCATTAAGGTTAGTACAATCTTGATTAACTTTAGACTTGTCATATCACCTTAATAAAATTATGAATGCAAGGGTTTTTACACTTATGATTGTACTAATGCATTGTGGTGTTGTATGAGGTTGATGTTGTCTGCTAACATGAAAGGTACATCAAGAAAGACAAATCATGTTCTAGTTCAAGAACATATGACCATGGTGACATGAAGACAAAGATTCATCCATTGTAATGGATCACATAGAAGCTCTAATTACGAGGTATGTATAATTTGGTTCTACAATGCTTAACCTATGAGATATGTAGGTTACTAGCACAAGTCATTGAAGAGAACAAGAAGACATTGCTAGACATAACTAGAAAATATGATAACCAGGTATGTTTTTCTTATATCAAGTTAGAATCCTACCTTGTGTTAGAATCTTATACTGTTGTATGGTTGATAATGATTATTCACGAAGTTAGAAATGTAAGAAATCAAGGGTTTATGCATATTATGCCTCTTACCTTGATTGATGATATGACTAACAAGAAAAGTCCTTTGGTCAAATAAAAGAATATGCATGAGTAAAAGAACTATTCCCTAAAACCTTGAATACTAATGTTTATTATCTGTGTTTGAAATGATCATGACTATACATGTTTAAGATTATTGTGATTATACTAATGAATGTATGTATGATACCTCGAGGATAACACAATGATGATACTAGTAAGTATGCATAAGTGATCGAGGATGGATATAAGTTCAAAGACAAGTAATCCAGGAAGCAAAGATCAAGAGGGAGAACACTCTAGTAGTTCCTGCAAGGAAGCAAATATTGAGAGGGAGTCCACCCTACAACCAAACAAAGATAAGTATTTGAATTGTCATTTCTTGCATATTTGTTTGTTTAAATAATATTGTTCAATGATGTATATGCTTATGTTCCTAGACTTAGGGTGTGTATATGCATATTAGAATAATTACATTAGTGAATAGTATACTACTAATATGCATGTGATGGGTACGTGGCCTATGGCACTGTACAACATTCCATTGCTACTTATCTAGAATGAAACCTCTTTGCTGACATGTTGGAAGTTGTGCACACTCTTAACAAATTTCTGGTAGAGATTGGAAGGCATCTAGAAAGTTATGGGATATGGATAAATGTTGTATTGAAGCATTGGCTAAAATAATTACATGACTGTATGAAATATTTCTTTATGTGTAAGAATTTGTTCTGAAAACTATGAGATGTTTCTAATCATGCAATTTAACTTGTTTTTGTAGGAAAGATCGTATACAAGTACCTACAAAAGAAGGACTACAGCATTTGTTCAACAACAAATCTATCTATTGAAGAATCTGAAGTTCCCAGGATCTGGGATGAAGTAATGATGCAACGATCCGTCAATCATGAAGAATGATGTTTGGGATGTGGTCCCAAGACCAGAAGGGAAGTTTGTTGTGACTTTCAAGTGAATTTATAAGATCAAGCATGTTGCAGATGGCAACATAGAGAAATATAAAGCAAGTGATGAAATGGAAGATACTCCAGATGGATGTCAAGACAACCTTCTTGAATGGTGTAGTCGAGGAGGATGTGTATGTGGAGCAGCCACTTGGTTTTGAGACACATGACAAAGAGTCATATGTGTATAGGTTGAAGAAATCCTTGTATGGCTTGAAGCAAGCTCCTAGGACTTGGTATGGTAGGATAGACAACTTTCTATCTAGTTTGGGCTTTACCAAGAGTAAAGCGGATTCCAACCTTTACTACAAGGTTGAGGAAGGGAATCCAGTAATACTACTTTTGTATGATGACCTGTTTGTTATAGGTGATGATGGATTGATTGTCGATACCAAGAGGAAGCTTGCTGCTGAGTTTGAGATGAAGGACTTGGGATGATGCACTACTTTCTAGGCATGGAAGTGTGGCAGAGTGCAGATGGGATCTTCCTTGGACAAGGGAAGTATGCAGTAGAGATCTTGAAGAGGTTCGGCATGATGGACTGCAAGGCCATGGCCACACCTATGGCATCAAACCTAAAGCTTCTATGTGATGCTTCATCTGATCTGGTTGATGTCACTATGTATCATCAGATGATTGGGTCCTTGATGTACCTGATGAACATGAGACCAAATATTTTCTTTGTGGTGAACACATTGAGCCAGTTACTGATGGATCCAAGAGGTGTTCACCTGGTTGCTGTAAAGAATATTCTAAGGTACCTGAAGGGTACAATTGATTATGGGCTCAAGTATGATGTGAATCAAAAGTTTAACCTACAGGGTTATTTTGATTCGGACTGGGAAGGTAGTGCTGCAGATAGGAAGAGTACTTCTGGGTGCTGCTTTAGTATGGGATCAGGTGTGATCTCTTGGTTTAGTAGGAAGCAGTCTTGCATAGCACTGAGTACAGCCGAAGTAGAGTATGTTGCAGCTTGTTCGGCTAGTTGCGAGGCAATGTGGCTTCGGAAGCTACTGTTTGAGTTATTTGATCTCCCGTTGGAGGCTACTGGTATATTTTGTGACAACCAGAGTTGTGTGAAGCTGTTTGAGAATCCGGTGTTCCACAACAGGTCGAAGTACATTGAGATCAAATATCACTATATCAGGGATATGGTGTAAAGAGGAGCAGTGAAGCTCATGTATGTTGCGATGGATGAGCAGGTTGCAGATGTGCTGACAAAACCACTAGCCAGAGTGAAGTTTGATTACTTCAGAGAGAGGCTTGGTGTTCTTCAGATTGATGACACTTCGAGGAAGAAGTGATGGACACATTTGCAGGAGCCATTCCAAACATGGTGAGTGGAGGATCCTTCCCATGGCTGTGGATATAAGCGTTTTATGATGAGCATCAGGACGATGCTCCAGTTACTGCTTGTTATATGCATCATGTTGGATGCTTGTTATGATTAGTTGGATCATGTATATGTATATGCATCACATTGGATGCTTGTTATGATCAGTTGGATCATGTATATGTATATGCATCATGTTGAATGTTTGATATGATCAGTTGGATCATGTATTTATTGATGCATCATATTGGATGCTTGATATGATCAGTTGGATCATGGATTTGTATATGTATCAAGTGGATACATGGTATGATCAGGTAGATCATGTATGATGATATGTATCAGGTGGATACATTGTATGATCATGTAGATCATGTATGCTGATATGTATCAGGTGGATACATTGTATGATAAGGTAAATCATGTATGATGATATGTATCAGATGGATACATTGTATGATCAGGTAGATCATGTATGATGACATGTATCGGGTAGATACTTGGTATGCATCAGGTGGATGCATTGTATGATTAGGATGATGCTATGATGATGATCAGGATGATCATGGATGACGAGCTTCAGGATGTTGCTTCAGATGATATGCATTAGGATGATGATCAGGTTGATCATGTGATGATGTACATCATGATGATGTATGGTGAGTATCAGGTTGATACTTTGTGGCCGTGACAGGTTGTGCAAGGGTAGCATGTAATACGTCCTGGAGATCTGGACATGTTGTGCTAGTCACGTAAAACGCCTCAGATTCTCTTTAAAGATCTTTCTTGGCAAGACACTTTTTTAAGGTTTTGCTAGAACACATGTAATATGTCCTGGAGATCTTGACGGGTTGTGCTATTCACGTAAAAGGCCTCAGATGCAATTTAGAGATCTTGCTTGGTAAGAATCTCTCTTAAGGTTTTGTGGGGACCGCATGTAATAAGTCCTGGAGATCTGGACAGGTTGTGCTAGTCACGTAAAAGGCCTCAGATGCTCTTTAGAGATATTGCTTGGAAAGACACTCTTTTAAGGTTATGTGGTAGGGGGTCACATGTAATACGTCCTGGAGATCTGGATAGGTTGTGCTAGTCACATAAAAGGCCTCGAATGCTCTTTAGAGTTCTTGCTAGTCAAGACACTCTTTTAAGATTTTGTGACAGTCACATGTAAGTGGACCTGGGATATCTTGTCGGTCATGCTTTGGCACATAAAGGATCCTGGGATACTCTTTTGAGGCATTGTGACGCATGTAATAAGTCCTGAGGATTCCACAGTATGGCAAGTGATGATGAAGACCTGCAGGTGGTGGGCCTACATCCAGCATGAAAAAGGGTTCGTTCTGTAGAACTTCATATGATGAGTAGATTTGATATTGATTGAGATAACAATAGTAGTGACGATGATGATGATTTGAGGACGATGATTTGATGACGATGATCCAGAGAAGAAGATTTGTGCTAGCAGATCTATGTTGAGAAATACCTTCCTAGTTAAGAGGGAGTTTTGATGTAATTGTAACTTTGGAATGTATTTCACATATATGTATATTGTATTCCTATAGAGATGTTATTATTCCTCTATACGGAATTGTTTGTATTCATATAGAGATGTTATTATTCCTCTATACGGAAGTGTCGTCATGTATATTGTAAGTGTCATAACTTATACTTGATGGGTTATTAGACCACCTTGTTGGGGTCGGCCCTATATAAGTCATGTGGTTTAAAGGGTTATTAGACCACCCTATTGGGGATCGGCCCTGTCAGCATTATGTTAAGTGGTTAAGTTAAGGCTGACCTAGTAAGGTTATTAGGCAATTCAAGTCAAGTATAAATAGAGTGTGGGAGACACTCTATTTGATCATTCACTTATCACTCATACACTCATTGGAGAGTGGCGCACTAGTGGAGGAGGAGAATTAGTTGCTAGGAGAAGACTATCTCTTGTACTTGGGTTGTATCATTGCTCTATCTATCTCTAAGGAAGTTGCGGGGTTTTTCACCTTCTTGGTTTTCCCCAGTGAAACTCTGTGTCTCTTGTGTGCTTGCATTATTGTGTCCATGATTGATATGCTGTACATGTTATTCTCTCAGTTAAGATCCTATATTAGATTGAAATTTCTGAAAAGATAACAATAGATTTGCAATCTATCATGCCAAATCTACGCAATATATCCATAGTGTACTTCCCTGAGATAGAAAATTTTCATCTTTTCTTTTCCAGATCTCAAGGCCAAGAAAGTAGTGCATTAGGCCTAAGTATTTTATCTTGAAATCTGAGGTGAGCTCCCTCTTGCACCAAGCAATCAGATTTTCCTCTCCAGTGAGAAAAAAATCATCAACATATAGAATCAATGAACAATGGATATAGTGGAAGGAAAATTGATAAGGTTATCCAGAAAGTAAAAGTAAACAAAACCAAAGTCCAAGACAAAAACGAAGCTCTTCCTAAAATTACCCTTCCATATATCCATGGTACTACAAAGAAAATTGATAATATTCTGAAAAAGAATAAAATAAGGGTTGCATTTGCTCCTCCAAACTCTTTAAGAACCATGCTTGACAAA
Organism: Larix kaempferi; assembly: GCA_027924585.1. Classification (NCBI taxonomy): domain Eukaryota; kingdom Viridiplantae; phylum Streptophyta; class Pinopsida; order Pinales; family Pinaceae; genus Larix; species Larix kaempferi. The sequence goes on along the minus strand of BSBM01000765.1, from coordinate 1,559,796 downwards.
TCCAAAGATATGATTGATCCAAAGCACCAAAAAGGTGTCTACAAAACACCATGTTCTTGTGGTGAGGCATACATAGGTGAGACTGGATGATCAATCACAACTAGGTTAAAAGAGGATAGTGTGGATCTATGTCATGAAAGAATTAAAAACTATGCGATTGTGGAACACTCTCACACTACCAAACATCACATATGTCTAGAAGATTCAAAAGTCTTAGAAATTGTCCCTAACTACTACAAAAGAAAAATACAAGAAGCCATAGAGATTTAAAAATGCACGAAAAACTTCAACTGTGATGATGGTTTAAAATTAAAAGAAGCATGGAAACCTATTATTCAAATACTAAGAGATAAATAATAATATTTTAACCCTAATCTAATCTGACCATACCATAACTTCAAAGGGTTAAATATAACTATTTATATCTCATAACCAAGTGCAACAAAGGAGTGAGAGTATTTTTGAGTCTCCTGAGGATGAACTTGCTTAAAAGGTTCGAAACTTGTCGAGATTACAAATTCTTACCACAGATTTCCTCTTATTGAAATATAAAACCAATATCAACGGTTGCTTCTTCACTACTTTGAAGTACAAATTTGGATCAACTTCACTCTTACGGAAATTCAGTTCCTGGAGGTAGCTATCAATTATGGAGTACCAAGCCTTGGGGGATTTCTTAATCCCATATAGATATTTCTTTAGCTTGAAAACATGGGACTCCTTTCCATGCACCACAAATACTTTAGGCTGTTGAATATCAATTTCTTCCTTATCATGATTGAGGAATTCCATATTTGCATCCATTTGGTTAAGTTTCCATCCTAGAATAGATGCAAGTGAAATCATTGCTTAGATTGTGGTGTACCTTGCCACGGGGGCAAAGGTCTCATCATAACCGATGCCTTCTTTATGAGAGAAACCTCTCGCAACAAATCTTCCTTTATACTTCTCAATGCTACCCTCTGCAGCATGCTTTATCTTGTAAATCCATCTAGAAGTCACAATGGACTTCCCATCAGGTTTGGGAACAACCTCCCAAACATCATTCTTCATTATAGAGTTATACTCTTCTATCATTTCATATTTCCAAACTTGATTCTTTGCATATTCTTCATATGAGGATGGTTCTGAATCACTGATGTGACTCATTAGTGTAACATACCCTAAATATCTGTCAGGTTTCTTGTGCTCTCTAGATGAACCTACTGGTGATTTATGCTTCTCTGCATTTTGTAAGATATCTTGGCACCAAACAAATATTCTTTTAGTGGGAGGTTCATCAGGTGACCTCTTAGTCAATTCTACTATTTCTTCAGGAGCTAGCGAATATGAGGCATCTTCTAGTTTATCCCTCTCAAACTCTAAAGGGGGAGAATCAGACTCAGGATCATCCATCTTTGAATCACACTGAATTTCTTTTGATCTTTTGAAAGCAGATTCCTCATGGAAGCTAGTAAATATCGGCTAACTTCAATGTGTCTCTCACCAGGTACATATATCTGGTATGATTTGGATAACTTGCTATAACTCAAAAAGGTTCCTTTCTTTCCAGAAATCTCCATCTTTGTTCTCTTTCCTTTCGATACATGAATGTATACCAGGCTCTCGAAGATCCTCAAGTGTGATATGTATGGCTTCTCACCTGTAAACACTTCTTCTCGTGTCTTCTCATCTAGAATGGCATGCGGGATTCTATTCTAGATGTACACAGCTATACGGGTGGTTTCTCTCCATAATGAGGTAGACATAGCTTGATCATGCATCATGGATTTTGTAGTCTCACATATGGTTCTATTATTGCTTTTGGCAACCCCATTTTGTTGAGGGATGTATGGTATTCTTAATTGTCTACATATTCTTGTATCACTACATAGCTCATCAAATGCATGTGAATCAAATTCACCTCCATTATCAGACCTTAATGCATGGATATGCTTTCCTTTCTTATTTTAAACTAGGGCTTTACACTCTTTAAATTTTCTAAGAGTTTCATTATTTCCTTCATGAAATAAATCCATGAATTCCTAGAAAAATTATCTATGAACAATACATAATATAAGAAGCCACTTAGGGAGGGGGATGACATGGGACCACATACATAAGAATGTATTAAATCTAAAATCCCTTTAGATCTAGTAGAACTACTAGAAATTTTTTTCTTAACATTCTTCCCAAGTGCACAACCCCGACATACACTATCATACTCAAAATCAAATACAGGCATACCTTTCACCATCTTTTGAAGTCCTAGTAGCACTTTGTAGTGTAGGTGTCCAAGCCTTTGGTGCCATAGATTGCATTGAATGATAGTGTGGTGAATCATAGCTTGAGTGTACCTCTCGGGTACCTTGTAGATTTCTCTCTTTCGAACTCCAATCACAATAGGATATTCTAGGATTTTGTTCTTCGATTATAAAAGTGCTTTGTTATCCATGAAGATAACTCAGAAGCCTTTGTCTTCAAGAACCAAAACTAAAAAAAGGTTTCTCTTCAATCCTGGAGCATATAGAATTTACTCCACATGTAAAATACCATCGGTGCTCAGATGGAATGAGGTGGATCCAACTCCTTGGATCGAATATGTTGAGTTGTCCCCCAAATCTACCATGCATGTGAACTTTTTCTCCTTTAGGCCAGTGGTGGAACTCTTGTAACCAGTCATATGTTTGGATGTACCATTGTCAATAAACCATGTGTTTGCACTTGTGATGATGGTTATCGAAAGGGATTAGATAAGGTAATACTCCCTTCTTGTCTCCTTTTCTTTGGATGCATTCCTTTGAGTGGTTTCATCTTCTATGGCAGTAGAAGCTGGAAACTTTCCTTTCCACTTTCCTTTACACTCTCTTGAGAAATGGCCTGTCTTGTTTCAATTGTATCATCTATATTTTGACATGCCAAATCCTTTTTTGAACTCCTTATTTGGATGAGAGAACTTCTTTTGGAAGAAAGGTTTCTTTCCTTTCTTCATTCTTTCCGTGAGGGAAATATTTTCTTCTTCGATGCACACTGAATTGCTCTGGATTCACCCCTCCTCTTGGAGGAATTCATGCCACAACCTTTTGAAGTTAGTTTGTACATCTTGGCCATTTAATGCAGCCAAGAATGTCTTCCATGATGATGGGAGACCATCAATAGCAGTTTGGAGAAGATCATCTTCATCCACCATTACTCCAATACTAGTAAGTGTTGAAATATTGTAACTTCTAAGAATATTCTATTTTGTACTTTATTATTATTCATCCGAAGATGTTTTATTCCTCCGTCGGGATGTTATTATTATGGAAAGTCATTGAGGTAAATCCTCCCCTGTAAGTCTGGGTAATAGATCCCCTAAGAGTCATTTGTAATGGGGTGTTTAAGTCCCCTATAGGGGTCATCCTAGTCAGCATTAAGTTGAGTGGTTAATTTGTTGGGGCCGACCTAGTTAGGGAAAAAGTCAAGTGAAAGTAAAGTATAAATAGAGGAGGTATGTTCCTCATTTAACACACACTCACTCACTTGTGAAACTCGCATAGGAGAGAGAGAGATATGGAAAGGAGGAGAAGGAGCTCTTGTTTGGGGATTACATATTTGTACTTGTTGATCATCTATATTGAGGAATTTTTGCTAGGATTTCTACCCCATGAGGGTTTCCAAGGATAAATCTATGTCTCTTGCGTTTATGTTGTGCTTGTTGTTCTTTCAGTGATCCTATATATGCTATTTTTGTGAAATTGAATGGAATACTAATTTTATCTATATTATCATATTGAATCTTAACATGGTATCAGAACGAGCCTGAAGGAAGGAAATGTATGACACTTATGACACTTGTTTCACTTACGACAATTTGGAATCTAGGGCTTTGATAAAAACCTAGTCATCATGGAACTTTCGATATAAATAATTTTTGGCAAAGATTCAGGATCTGAATCTTGGACAAGCCCAAGATGAAATGTTCCTATAAATTTTGTCCAAGTTGCAGCCTCAAATTCGTTGTACTTTCTGATATATGATCCATACAAGTTAGGGTTTCGGCCTCTTCTAGAATGATTCCCTACACAGGTGACCGAGGTAAAAAAGTCATATCTCGAGATAGGAATCTCCAAATGGAATTCCATAAAATGTGATAGTTAGGGCATGGAGTGTAGTTTCACAGGGCCAAGTTTCATAGGCTGAAGTTGAAACAGTGACACGTGGCACTCCGTACAAGTTTTCTATGTTGTTTCATCCATTAAAGAGGTCATGTTGGGAAACTAAGCATATCTCTCTGATGGAGAATCCAATGAAGCTCAAACCTATGGGGCTGGAAACATGACAGGTCAGGCTACCACAAGACGAAGTTTCAGACCCTGAAGATACGAAATTTCAAAGATACACCAAAAACAATATGGCACATCTGAAATGGCTTAACGAAGGAAATCAAAGAAGAGGAGGATGAAGCTCTCACTTAGGGTTTTCAGTTTTTAGGTATGGCATGACCTGAGAAAATGTTGGAGATACCTCATGAAACATTGAAAACTTTGAATATGGATTTTTAATCCATCCATCCTAGATATGAATCCTCCATCAAAATGTTATGATCCATTCATCATAGATATTAATCATGCTAATCTAGGTATGTTTTCCTATATTGAGTAAGAATCCTACTTTGTGTTAGGATCCTAGATAAGTATACTTGTGTATTAAATGATCATGGCCATACATGTTTAATATTATTTAGAATCATAATTTTTTGATAGTATTAATATTATACTAATGAATGTATGATTATGTCTGAGATCTTGAGGATGACACAATGATGACACTAGTGCACACTTAAGCATGCATAGTGGTCCAGGATGGATAGAAGTTCAAAGACGTATTATCATGATGCTATCATAAACGGAAAAATAGAGATCAAGAGGGAGGAAACCACACAAACATAAAATATAAGTATTTTAGTTGTTATTTGAATTACTTCTTGAATCTCTGAATAGTTAATGATATTGCTCGTAATAGTTGTATGCATATTTGTATTCCTAGAATATATCATGCATAGTGTAAGCATTCATACAGCATTGAACGGTATACTACTAATATGCATATGATGGCTAAGTTGGACAAACATTCCATTATTGCTTGTCTAGAATGAAACCTCTTTTCTTAACATGCTGAGAGCTTTGCAGGCTCTTAATAGTATGTTATGGAAGAGATGGAAGGCATCTAGATAGCCACTGTAAGCATACAAGATATGGAAAAGTGTTCTGCCAAAGTATTGGTCAATATAGTTGCATAACTATGTGAATCATATCAGTATGCATAATAGGATATCATTGAAATGTGAACATGATTTGATGATTATGAAGTGTTACTAATCATGTAACTAAATTTGATTTGTAGGAAAGATCATGTGCTATGATCTACAAAAGAATGATGATGAACACCTGTCCCAATGAGCAAGTGATGGATGTTCAACAAGAATACTTACAAATCAAACGTACTATAGAAGTACAAAGGAAGGCTTGTGGCTAGAGGATTCTCTTAGAAAGAGGGAGAGGATCATGACGAGATATTTTCTCCAAGTGGCTAGACACACTTCCAGAGATAGATTACACCCATGGATGACAAGACCGTTTGGTGTAATAGAAGAAGAAGTGCATATCGAACAAACTCCCAGGATTCGATGGAGAATCACATGGTTGAAGAAGTCTTTGTACGTGTTCAATAGGTACCCATGATTGATAGTCATTTGATGATCTTGATGATCACCACAGGTGATGCGGATTTCAACCTTTGCTACAAGGTTGAAGGTGGTTTCTACAATTTTCATACAAATGACTGGTTCTTTGATGTATTTAATGAATACGAGGCCAGATATATGCTTTGATGTGAACACCCTGAGTTAGTATCTAGTTGATCCTAGATGTGCTCACCTAGTAGCTGCAAAGCATGTGATAAGGTACTTGAGAGGTATGATAGACTTTGGTCTATATTATGTTGGAGATCATGACTTCGGACTGTATGGTTATACAAATGCAGATTGGGATGGAAGTGTCTCAGACAGATAGAGCACATCGGGTGGATGTTATTGTTTGGGATCTGCTATGATCTCATGGTTTAGCAGGAAGTAGTCCATTGTGGCTCTCAACACAGTTGAAGCGGAATATATAACAACTTGCTCTACTAGTTGTGAAGCCATATGGGTTCAGAAGCTTTTGTCAGTACTATTTGACTTAGAGATGGACTCCACTGTGATCTTGTGTGACAACCAAAGTTGTATCAAGATGACGGAGAATCTAGTGTTCCATGATGAGTCAAAGAATATAGAGATCCAATACTTCTATATATGGGACATGGTGTAGAAAGGAGCTATAAATATCAAGTATGTGAGCACTGATCAACAAGTTGCTGATGTATTAACCAAACCTCTGTCTCAAGTAAAGTTTGAGTATTTCTGAGACAATATTGGTGTAGTTCAAAAGGACCCTCGTCAAAAGGGGGAGTGATATGGTCAATGATGATATTTGGATCGATGATGAGGTCGATGATGTGGATACTTGTATCGATGATGAGGATACCTGTATCGATGATGAGAATACTTGTATCGATGATGTGGATACCTGTATCGATGATGAGGATACCTGTATCGATGATGTAGATACTTGTATTGATGATATGGATACTTGTATCGATGATGAGGCTACCTGTATCGATGATGTGTATACTTATATCGATGATGAGGATACATGTATCGATGATGAGGATACCTGTATCGATGATGAGGATACTTGTGTTGATAATGAGGATGCTTGTACCGACGATGAGGTCGAGGATGAGGATGCATGTACCGACGATGAGGTCGATGATGAGGATACTTGTACCAACAATGAGGTCGATGAATGGTACTTACACTTGATATAAGTTGACGAGTGGGATTGTATCCTCCCTGGATACATGTCCTAAAAGATATTTGTAGACTCTTGTCTCCAAGAAAAATGTTGATGATGTTGCAGTGGGATTGTATCATCCCTAGACATATGTCCTAAAAGAGATCAGTAGAATCTTGTCTTTGAGAATGTGATGATGTTGTGTGGTAAATCCTAGATTTGATCTAGGTCACATTCAATATGAAAAAGGACTAGCTCTGTGGTGGTAAATCCTAGATTTGATCTAGGTCACATCCAGTATGAAAAAAGACTGACTCTATGGTGGTAAATCCTAGATTTGATCTAGGTCACATCCAGTATGAAAAAGGACTGGCTTTGTGGTGGTAAATCCTAGATTTGATCTAGGTCACATCCATTATGAAAAAGGGCTGTCATTGTGGTTAGGATTGCACCATCCTTGGACTTATGTCCTAAAGTGATAGGGATTGATCATCCCATAAGTAGATTTGGATTGCATCGTCCTTAGACATGGTATGGTGTCTTAAATTGATAAAGATTGGTCATGATGTAAGTAGATCTGGATTGCATCATCCCTGGACATGTTATGGTGTCTTAAATTGATAAGGATTGATCATCCTATAAGTAGATCTGGATTGCATCGTCCCTAGACATGTTATGGTGTCTTAAATTGATAAGGATTGATCATCCTGTAAGTAGATCTAGATTGCATCATCCCTAGAAATGTTATGGTGTCTTAAATTGATAAGGATTGATCATCCTGTAAGTAGATCTAGACTGCATCATCCCTAGACATCTTATGGTGTCTTAAATTGATACGGATTGATCATCCTATAAGTATATCTGGATTGCATTGTCCTTAGACATGTTATGGTGTCTTAAATTGATAGGGATTGATCATTCCGTAAGTGGTTTAGGATTGCATTGTCCTTGGATTTATGTCCTAAATTAATAGGGATTGACCATCCCATAATTGGATCATGCGTGTTGCATATTATGATGTTGTTGATAAAGAGATCCATACGATGAGGATGTTGATCAGAAGATCCAGATGTTGATGCTATTGATCGAGAGATCTATATGATGAGGCTATTGATCGAGAGATCTAGATGATGATGTTTTTGATCGAGAGATCTAGATGATGATGTTGTTGATCGAGAGATCCAAATTATGATGTTGTTGATTGAGAGATCCAGATGATGATGTTGTTGATTAGGAGATCCATATGATGATGTTGATCGGGAGATCCAGATGATGATGTTGTTGATCGAGAGATCCAGATGATGATGTTGATCAGGAGATCCATATGATGATGTTGTTGATCGAGAGATCCAGATGATGCTGTTGATCGTGAGATCTAGATGATTTTGTAGCTGATCGAATGATTGAGTGCTATAGAAGTTGAAGACTCAGTACTGAAGATATTGATGTTCCACTATTGAAGATATTGAAGATGTTCCAGTAGCTGTTTTGAGTTACTGATGATGATTAAAGAAAAATTCCTATGATTTATATATTGATCACTATGATGTAGTTGATGAGTCCTTGCTCTTGCAGATGTTGTTAGAATATCCTTCTTGTTAAGGGGGAGTGTTGAAATATTGTAAATTCTAAGAATATTCTATTTTGTACTATATTATTATTCATCCGAATATGTTTTATTCCTCCTTCGGTATGTTATTATTATGTAAAGTCATTGAGGTAAATCCTCCCATGTAAGTCAGGGCAATAGATCCCATAAGATTCATTTGTAATCGAGTGTTTAAGTGCCCTAGAGGGGTCGGCCAAGTCAGCATTAAGTTGAGTGGTTAATTTGTTGGGGCCGAGCTAGTCAAGTGAAAGTAAAGTATAAATAGAGGAGGTCTGTTCCTCATTTAACACACACTCACTCACTTGTGAAACTCGCATAGGAGAGAGAGAGATATGCAAAGGAGGATAAGGAGCTCTTTTTTGGGGATTACATATTTGCACTTGTTGATCATCTATATTGAGGAAGTTTTGCTAGGTTTTATAACCCATGAGGGTTTCCCAAGATAAATCTGTGTCTCTTGTGTTTATGCTTTGCTTGTTGTTTTTTTAGTGATCCTGTATATGCTATTGTTGTGAAATTTAATGGAATATTGATTTTATCTATCTTAGCATATTGAATCTTAACAGTAAGATGATCTCTTACCTAAGAGACCTTGGTGAAGAAGGAGACCACTGCCTCATCCTTCTCCATCTTTAGGTTTCATAACTTGTTCTTCAATTATGTATTTTGATTTGGGGCCTTCTTCTCATATATATTAGTCAATGTATCATAACATTCTTTCGCAGTTTTTGGTGGTGTGATCACAGGAATCAAGTTATCTTTTAGCAAATCATAGATTATATGTTTTTCCTTAGCTTGATTCTTCTTGAAGTTGATTCACCCTACATTAGTTGTAGTCTCCTCTAGCACAACAGATATGTAGATATCCATTTCATGTTCCTCTAGGATGTTGAGAATGCTAGCCTTCCAAGTATTGAAGTTTGAGGTTCCCTCAACACGATCTTCCAGTTGTACAAATATTGATGCTATAGTCTTAAAGTCTAGTGCTCAACTTCTCAGGATCTACGTAGGCTCTATCCAGCATGCAAAACTGAGCTCCTTCAAGCCCTGAGCTCTGATACCATGTTAATATTTGGTTGAGCTTTGATCTTCAATTCTTTTGGATGTGGAAACTTGAAACAATGATATAATTCAATCACATGAAATTCATACAACCATAACACGAGATATACCCTAGGGAAAATCCTCAAAACTATGAGAAAAAAACCCCATCAACTCTTCTCAATATAATATAATGGATACTAGAGAATTTATTTCTTTTACAACATATAATATTGCTTTCAAAAGATAAGAGATCCCCAAGCACTCTTGGTGAAGATACAGAAGCTTCCAATAGAGAAGAGAGATCATTCGGATGTGTTTTCCAATGTGGTCAGCACATCAATTAAATAAGAAAGAGTAATAATTTGAACAAAGAGAAGTGCATTTACTTCAAGGGAGAAGAGAATTCGTTTAACATTGAATTCATAAATCTCGTATAACATATTTATACATTCTCCTCATGCATCGACTTCTTCTAACTTTAAGATGAACTTGCCCTCATATTGGATGTATCTGTTAGCACTCGGAATTTACCCCCTTGGTTGCAGAAAGGATAACCCTAAGGTAACTATTTCATACCAGTCTTTAGGAGGAAAATTAGCCTTTTTTCTTACTAGAGAGGGCTCTCTCAAAAAATATATAAAATGGCTAAATATGTTTGACAAAATACTGTATTTTTAAAATTTATGAAGGGCTGAAACATATAAATAACATTGGGAATGGAGTCATAAAAATCGCACTATGTAGGTGAACAACAAAATTTAACAATAAAGGTTTTTGTAAATGAAACGGTAGCTATCTTTTTATAGTCAAGGTCTTAATTTGCAGGTCGGTAATGAAGAAAAGGGAACAGTCCATCAATATTGGGCATTAATCATGAATGAATCCAATATCAACTTTAGCAGAAAGTTTGTGAATACTTAGATGTGATAAACTAGAGCATAAACATATGAATTCTAATTTAATTAGACTTTCATCCAAGCATGCAGGACAACACAATGGAAAATATTTACTGGAAATAATGATTCACAAAGAAAGAAAGGAAATTCACAGAATCTAAATTAGATAACACGAGAATCTTTACTCTTTGAAAGGTGCTCAATTCTACTCAACCATCTTTATTCTAGAAACTGCAATGCTCAACACAAAAATGTCTATCTTACTCATGGGTTTCAACCCTTACAATGATGTCAAAATAGTCTTTTTATAAAAAAAATATTTGTGGTAAAACCCTAAATGCTTCATAATTGACATAGTAACATTTAAATTAACTTTTACATTCTACTTCAGTCAAAATTTGTACACATGTAAAAAACTTCTCAAAATATGGATCTTTGGCGTTCTTTTGTTGGCTGGCGATTGTCTGGTGAATTTTTAGTATGAGTCTTCAAGAGCACAAGTTGTATTTCATTTTCTCATACTTTTCTATTGTATTCCACTGGTCTGCATTGGGTAACTCATGGCTCATCATTTCTTTGACCAATACTTTCAACTCTATGTGTTCTGAAGTGGAAATTTGTGGCATTCTCCCAGTAATCATGGTCAACTGATGCAAAACTTCGAAATCAACTGAAAGCTTTTCCAATAAAATCTTTCCTGTCAAAACATGAGTTAAGTTTTCAATTTTCTCACGATTTGTCCTGGCTCCAAAAAGAAATTCTTTGTGATCTTTCTGGGGAATCAAATCACCATTTTCATTCCAGAACAAAGACAATCCTTTCTCAATGAGTTTATCAAATTTCATTTTGAAGTCTATCACTTTCTTTTTCATGTGTTCAGCTCTAGCTTGAACACCTTTTACATGTTGATATTTTCCAATTACTCTCCTCGCCCAAGTTATAATTTCTATTCTATTTTTTAATTGCATAGCCTTCAAATCTTCATCTGTCAGAGTATTCATAAAATTCACTGTGTTTTGGGTTGTATCCTTAGGCTTTCTGTTCAAACTTTCCTTCATTGCTATACAACTCTGCAAAGCATCATTTTCCATTTTTCTTTCTCTTTCATGAAACTCAGATAAGGTCTAAAATTGGTAACTTTAGCTATAATTGAATCCCAAATCACATGTTTGGAACCTTGCATTGGAATTTGCCCCGTCACCTAAGTAATAAACCTTTAGTTTATGTCAATTAATTCTTTATTCTTGTCTTTCAATGCTTGTATTTCTTCCTCTTTTTTCTGGTTCTCTTCTTCTAACTTCTATTTTTCTTCCTTTAAATCTTTTATTTCTACTTCCTTCAAACTAACATGAGACATAGCCTGAATAAGGCTATATGTACCGGTTTCTTCACCTGTCTGACTAGCATTTGTTTTTTCATGTGTCAAAGTTGTCAACTTTCCTTTAAGATTTCAATCTGATCTTTAAGGATTATTTTTTCCTTTTCCCACTCAACCTCTTTTTCAATGTATTTCGGTATCTTTTCCTTGTTATTATCTAATTATTGGGACAAACTCTCCTTTTCTTTCTCTAATACAGTCAACTCAGAAGCTTGAACTAACTGAGTTGTTGGTATTTCGAGTTTCTTCTTGAGCATTTGGATTGTCTTTTCTTTCTCCATAAACAACTTTTTATTTCCTTCACCTTTGTTTGTGTTGAGATATTGTAACTTCAAAGAATATTATATTTGTACTTTATTATTCCAGAGATGTTTCATTCCTCCGTGAAGATCTTATTGTATATACGGAGATGTTTATTCCTCCGTCGGAATGTGGTAACTTGGGTTATTAGACTTCCCTAGTGGGGGTCGGCCCTGTATGTGTTATATGGGTCAAAGGGTTATTAGACCCACCATGTGGGGGTCGGCCCAGTCAGTTATAATGGGGTATTTAACCTAATGGTTAAATACGATCCTACATGTACTTGTGTAAAATACATATCAGAGTAGTGTATAAATAGAGGAGGTGTGTTCCTCATTATACACACTCACTCACTTGAGGATAGCGCACTTGTGGAGGAGAGGTCTACTATTGTGGAGGAGGAGATCATGTCTCAGGGTTTCATCTTTGTATATTGCTGGTCATCTATATTGAGGAAGCTTTGCTGGGTTTTCTACCCCATGAGGGTTTCTCAGGATAAATCTCTGTCTCTTGTGTTTATGTTGTGCTTGTTATTTCTTCAGTGATCCTGTATATGCTATTATTGTGAAATGGAATGTAATGCTGCTATTTTCTACCTTAGCATATTAAATCTTAACAGTTTGATCCATCACTATTTTCAACCAAGTCTATCTGCAACTTCTTAATCTGTTGTTGATGGGCTTTATTTTCAGTCTTCTCCTAACTTAATTGAATCTCCAATCTATTTACAATACTCTCCATTTTAGAAATATTTAAAGTGGATTTCAACTAATCTATGTATATGACTTCCCCAGTTTGTCCGTGTAGTTGGATTTTATCGGGGACTGCTATTTTCTATAGGTTTGGTTTCATCTCTGTTACTTTGTCATCAGATGAGACAACCAACTTTAACGTATTTTCTGAGATATTCCTGCTGGCTGTCAAAGTAACTTGTGAGCGTGTCACATCTCTAACTCTAGAAAAAAAAATGGTATGTGTTTTTGAGCTGATTTGTTCATCTTGTCCATATTTGACATACATCTCCGCTCTTGATTGAAATCTACTAGTGTGGCTTCATGAAAACTGTATTCTTGCACTTGGACTTATGGAGCTGGGTATTTCTCTTTTTTCTTCTTTTCTACTTTTGCAGATACATCCAAATCACCGAGAAAATATGCCTTGACCTTTTTCCCCTCTCGGGATCCTCTATTTATGTATCAAGGATTTCTTCAAAACTCCTCTTTCCAACAGTCTCTATTGTACTTGGAATTATCATTTCGAATGAATATTTTTCTGGAGCATCAGGATTTGAGTGTGAACATGTTGGTATTTATTCATCCAATTCACATTGTAAAAGATTTTCTCTTTTTGATAATCCCTCCACCTCTTCATGATCAAAGGCTTTATTCTTATTTTCTTTCCTTCTATCAAAAATTATATGATAGGGGTCATAATTAACAACAATTTCCTTTCTGAATTCCAATTCTATTAATTGCTTCTCTACATATGAGAGAGCATACTCATTCTTCACAATAAAAGGACCTATCTTTAAGGGAAATTTTATACCAAAGGCCTTTTTGAAATCCAAAAAGTGTTCATTTTCAATAGCTAGCCTCTGTTTGATAAATTCTAAAGCAAACATCCTTGTGGTCAAGAACATTGGCAACATGTAGGGATCTTTCACAAACCCATGCAACCTGATAAACATGTGTTGTTTTTCCAAAAACTAGTCCCCGACTACCAAATAGTGTTTTAATTGCATTGAAGTTTTCATTTCCAGAAAGACTCTTGCCAATTCTTCCCCAAAGATTAGATTGTATATTTCTGACACAACATAATTCATGTAATTGAACATGTTGTCTTCCAGTGTGTTTGAAAAAAATTCCTATGAGAACCTTATATCTTTTTGACTTGAAAACAGCAACATTTTCATCGAATGAAACTCAAACCTAAAGTTTCTAGTACTGTGGAAATTCATTAACTGAGAATGGATATTCTCAGCCATGAATTCATCATATTTAAGGCTTGGCAGTTGACTGTATTCTACTTCTGGAAAACTAAAGCTTATTCTGAAGAGTAAACATAGTTGAACCTCAGTGACCAGCATATCATTATCAAGCCCTAGGAACTGTGCAATTAAATATAAGACCCATTGAGTACTTTCATTGAAGAAATTTACATCTAAAGGGTAGGGTGTGTCCTGGATTTCGAGGTCAGGTTTGAGGTAGGTAGTTAGGAAAATTTGTCTAGTTTCGGGAGGAGACTGACGATAATGACTTACCATTGTTTCTTCAAAAAAATTCTCTAATTCCTGGGATTGGGATAGGGGTACTTCTAGGAAATTTCGAACAATGGTGGGTTCGACAGGGTAGAAAATTTTAGAATTTTGAGTGTTAATGACAACTCTTTCAACTTGTGACTAATTCTCTATGCACCAGGAGACGATTTCAGGAAATCGGATGATTTGGTTTGGACAAAAGTGTATAAAAGATGATTGAAAAAATCTGTGGACATCAATGCCTTTTTTATGAAACTTATCTAACCTTCTTTTTATCTCAGTAATCAACAACCTAACAACTGTGTCGAAACCATCTTTGTCTCTATCTTCTAGGGAATCCTCTATCCTAGTATTTTTGACATTCAAGGTTTCTACAGCCCCTTCCATTATATAAACAAGCTTTTCAAATGAATGCACATGTTTTCAGACCCTACCTAACACTGACAGCCTGCAACCTAGTATATCATATCACTTTCTTCACTGCACACTTGTCCAAAACCTTCTGATGTTGACTCCTTATAAGACAAATGTTAGTTTTTATGTGACTTTCTTCCTTTTTATAACCCGACTCTTGTTATTTCCCTTGCTTATCTTTCGGAAAACACTTATCTCAACCGTCGATCTTCTATGTTATACTCCAGACCGTCAGATTTTGTGATCCTTTTACCATCATCCTATGTGAAAATGAGTAAACGTTATCTGCCGTCAGATCTAACCTACATCTATCTCGACCGTTGTTTTTGGCATAAAAACCATCATAGGTGGTTTCGCATGGCAGTTTGGTGGATTTCATTACTAGGTTTTCAAACTGCAAAACGTTGAGATATTGCCACACATCCACTAGTTTTAGGTTCTGCAACGCTTCCTCATCTATTCTGTCGTGCACCTCTATAATGTCGAAACTTTCCTGCATTGGTTATCTTTCTTTCGTTTTCTAATCAATGGTGGCACTTGTTTGCTAGTTAACCCGTTCTTATGCCACTTTTCTGTTAGTCCTTCCATTATCCATCTTGCTTCTTCTTCTAGCGGAGAACTCCTTGCCAGCATTGATTCTCCTATGTGGATTTCAAACCGTTGGATCATTCTTCACTTCTATTTCACTTTAACAAGGTATATCCACCGTTGGATCTCTTTCCGGTTCAATCTTAGCCATGTATCTCCCTTGTTGACCTTTGACCACCTCAATAGTGGTTCTACGGAGTGTCCAAGTGGTTTCCCATACCACTTTTGTGATTTTTTGAATCCTGAGAGAACAATACATCGCAAGTGGTTTGCAATTCCGCAATCACCAATGCTGTCATTTCTCTGTGCATCTTGGCACTACGGAACTCCTTTTGGACCATTGATCTGGCAATTAACGATCAATTGACAATGGAATTTGCTCACTACTTAAGATTTCATGTATTTCCCAATGGGGTCTCATTACTTATCCATCGTGCTATTTCCATAGCGGAAGTTAATCCCCTTCGTTGATTTATAATGAACGAATCTAAGACATTTAACTTCCTGCTCCCTTAACCCATATCATATCGTCATTTCAGAGACTATTTCCACCATCTATCTTACCTATGCCTCGATATTGACCATTGATTACTTATCTCATGGTCTTCCCAAACCATTTCATGAACCTTTTTGTCTTCCTTTAGCTTTAGCCAGAGGTCATGTGGTATATATATTTTAGGGGACTGGGTGTTTTTTCCCATAGAGCTTGGATTACATCAATTACAAATTTTCATTTTCCATATCCCATTCATTCTTTTGAAAAACTACATGTGCTAATAGTATCAATCTTGCATGAATAAGTGTGCCAACTTCTTGTGCAATTATTTATCTCACTGAAATGTCTCTTTGGAAGAACTTGCCTCTTAACTGAAAGCTTTCCCACTTAGTTAGGTGGCTAACTTAAGTGTTGTCATGCAAGTGTTGCAACTCAAGTGACATCTTATAGTTTAGAATAAGTGTCCTCATGCAATAACACTTAGTAAACTAGATCTTATTTGTTGTCACTTAGTTAACTGTCTTTAACTGATTCTTTCTTGATAGCATCATTGCAGTGATCAATTCGAGTACTCTTTGATTTACAGAAGTGTCGTCTTTTTGTTCAACTAAAGTGAAAACACTTTAGCTAACTAGTCCTTCTTATTTAACACTTAGTAAACTATTATTAACTGAAAACATGTTGATTGATTTACTTTTAGTGACCACTGTGAGTTCTTTAGTTAACTGAGGCATACATTGTGGCTTTAACTGAAGTTTGAAAATTCGATTTTACTTAGTCATCAACTGATCAATTCAAATTCTCTTTTCTCTATGCACTTATCATTATCACTTTATATTTTACTGCATGTTTAATATGTTCTAACTTTAATTATCCATCACATTATGTTATACGAAGAAGAATTATCAAATGTTGTGATCATATTATATTATTCTAGACCAAATGATCATATGTTAAAGTAATTAACTTTATAGGTGATCAATATCTAAAGGAGACTTAACAGCAATTTGGTGATCATTAATAATACATCACACAACATTAAATGTTTTTAACAAGTAAAGCATGACCTTTATACGGAAGTTCCACCTCTATAAGGGAGATCCATCCCATGGATACTTTTATACGAAAGGTTCACCTGAGAATCATGACTTGACACACAAGTTCGGAGCCTTGTTCAACAAGACTTTACAACATCATTACTTTGATCAATTACCTCTATATGGGAGGAATAACCTTTACACAGAAGGAAATCAAATTTCTTACCGCTATACGGGAGGATAAATATTGGTTGCACAAGATTGGTTTGTAGAATGTCTCCTAATGCTGTACATTTAACATTTACTTTCCTTGCAAATTAGTTTTAGCAGTTTTTTAGAAGGCTAGTTCCTTTCCAATACTGTGTAATTATTCATACCATTGTTTGTAAGTAAGGCTATAGAACTATAACTTCACAGCAGATAAACCAATGTAAGAGGACATTGTGGCTTGCACATATACTTCATGGTAACTCGCGCATTTCCAATGAACCTCAGTTTGACAATTAATCTACAAAAATTTTACTTATCCTCTGAGAAATTAGAAGGTAAATAAAATTCCCGTCAGTTTTTATTTTCCTCTCCCCATAGTCCAAATGTAGAAAAGGTTTGTGTCTATATCGAACGACCCTAATCGAGAAAGAGAGCATTGCCTATGATCATGGACCTATTGATTCCACGATAATGTATAGAATTTCATGATAGTTGGTGATTAACTTTCAATTCATTTCACAAGTTTTATTTCTTAATGTTTATTTCACATATTTATAGCATCATGTTGGAAATTCCTCCATGCCAGATCTCAGTGAGGTCATTTATGAATACATTAACGTTGTTAAATTTTGAGCATTAATTCACAATACTCTTGGATCTTTACTGAGAGAATAACATATACAGTATATCAATGCATAACAATCACAATAATCATGACAAGCATCACAAGAATCAAAAGCATGAGAGACAAGAGACACAGAGTTTTTGTGGGGAAAACCCTAAGGTGAAAAACCCCACAACTTCCTTAGAGATAGAGAGAGCAATGGCTCAAACAAAGTACAACCAAAATACACTGAGATAGTCTCCTAGTAGCAAATGATCCTCTTCCTCACTAGTGCGCCACTTTCTGAGTGAGAGAAGTGTGACTTTCTGAATGAATCCAAATAGAAATCTCCTGATCTCTATTTATACTAACTTGTTTGCCTAGTTACACTATGGGGCCGACTTGTCTATCTAGATACATCCACAATATAATATATATTTCAGGGTCGACCCCACACATGGTGGTCTAATAACCCATCGGCAAGTACACACACTTGTGACACTTGTCAATCCACATGATGACACTTCCTTATAGAGGAATAACACATCTCTAATAAGGGTACAATAAATACATATGAAATATATATATGAAATACATTCTGAAGTTACACATACATCAACACTCCCTCTTAACTAGGAAGGTATTTCTCGACACAGATCTGCTAGACAAGTCTTCTTCTCGGGATCGTCGTCATCGATGCATCATCATCATCATCGTCACTGCTACTGATATCTCAACCAATCTCTGACTCTACTCGTCATAGGAAGTTCTACAGAGCCAGTCCTTTTTCATACTGGATGTAGGCCCACCACCTGCATGTCTTTGTCATCACTAGCCATACAATGGAATCCTCAGGAATTATTACGTGCGTCACAAAACCTCGAAAGAGCATCACAGGCTGTTACGAGCACACGGCTCTACCTATAGGATCTCCCAGGGCCATATTATATGTGACCTCACCACAAAACCTCGCAAGAGCATCCCAGGATGTTACGAGCACACAGCTCTACCTATAGGATATCCCAGGGACAGATTATATGTGGTCATGGAAAAACGTTGCAAGAGCATCCAGGACTCATTACGGGCACACAGCCCAACCTATCGGATCTCCTAGGGACATATTATATGCCATAGGACAAAACCTCGAAAGAGCATCTGCTAGATATCCCAGGGCCAGATTATATGCCATAGGCAAAACCTCGAAAGAATATCTGCAGATCTCCCAGGGCCAAATTATATGTCCTCCCAGATCAAAACCTCGAAAGAGCATTTGCCAAATATCCTAGGGCCAAATTATATGCCATAGGAAAAACCTTGAAAGACTATCTGCAAATCTCCCAGGGCCAAATTATATGCTCATCTGCATAACCTGATCCACGGCCATAGAGTATCAACCTGATACTCACCATACATCATCCTGATGTACACATGATCATCCTGATCATCATCACTGCAACATCCTACTGCATGTCATCTAGAGCAACATCCTGAAGCTCGTCATCCATGATCATCCTGATCATACAATGCATCTACCTGATGCATACCAAGTATCCACCTGATACATATCATCATGCATGATCCACCTGATCATACATTGTATCCACCTGATACAAAAACAAATACATGATACATATCACCATACATGATCCACCAAATCATACAATGTATCCACCTGATACATATACAGATACATGGTCCAAGCATCCAACATGATGCATATACAAAATACATACAAATGATCCTACTGATCATATCCAACATCCAACATGATGCGTACATACATATAAATGATCCAACTGATCATATCCAACATGATGCGTACATACATATACATATAAATGATCCAACTGATCATATCTAGCATCCAACATGATGCATACATACATATAAAAATGATCCAACTGATCATACAAAGCAGAAACCAGAACATCATCCTGATGCTCATCATCCAGAACTTACATCCACAACCATGTGAAGGATCCTCCTTCCAACATGCTTGGAATGGATTCAGCAAATGTGTCCATCACTTCTTCCTCGGAGTGTCATCAATATGAAGAACACCAAGCCTCTCTCTGAAGTACTCGAAATTCACCCTGGCTAGTGGCTTCGTCAGCACATCTGCAATCTGCTCGTCCGTCGCAACATACAGGAGCTTCACAGCTCCTCTCTGCACCATATCCTTGATATAGTGATATTTGATCTCTATGTGTTTCGACCTATCATGAAACACTGGGTTCTCGGACAGCTTGACACAACTCTGGTTATCACAGAAGATACCAGTAGCATCCAACGAGAGATCAAATAACTCAGATAGTAGCTTCTGTAGCCATACTACCTCACAACTAGCTAAATAGGTTGCAACATACTCTACCTTAGCTATACTTAGTGCTACGTAGGACTGCTTCCTGCTAAACCAAGAGATCACGCCTGATCCCATACTGAAGCAACACCCAGATGTGCTCTTCCTATCTATAGCACTGCCAGCCCAATCTGAATCAACATAACCCTGCAGGTTAAGCTTTTGATTCACTTCATACTTGAGCCCATAATCCGCTGTACCCTTCAGGTACCTCAGAACATGCTTTACATCAACCAGATGAACACTCCTCGGATCTATCAGGAACTGACTCAATGTGTTCACTGCAAAGCAAATATTTGGTCTCGTGTTTGTCAGGTACATCAAGGACCCAATCATCTTACGATACATAGAGACATCAATCGGATCAGATGAAGCATCACATAGAAGCTTCAGATTCGATGCCATAGGTGTGGCCATGGCCTTGCAATCGATCATCCCGAATCTCTTCAGGATATATACTGTTTACTTCCCTTGACCAAGGAAGATCCCACCTGCACTCTGCCACACCTCCATACCTAGGAAATAATGCATCATTCCCAAATCTTTCATATCAAACTCGGCAGCAAGCTTCCTCTTTGTATCACACCAAGTTCTGGGAGCTTGCTACAAGCCATACAAGGCTTTCTTCAATCTACACACATGTGACTCCCTGTCAGGTCTTGGGACTGCATCCCAAGCATCTTCTTCATGATCGATGGATCATGGCATTCCATTTCTTCATCCCAGATCCTAGGAACTTCAATATCTTCAATAGATATCTTTGCTGCTGGAACAAATGTTGTAGTCCTTCTTTCGTAGGTGAAGATATACGGTATTTCCTACAAAACAAGTTAAATTGCATGATTAGAAAAATCTCATAATTTTCAGAACAAAATCTTTACACAAAAAGAAATATGTCATGCAGTCATGCAGTTATCTTAGCCAATGCTTCAATACAACATTTATCCATGTTCCACAACTTTCTAGATGCCTTCTAGTCTCTACCAGAACATTGTTAAGAGTTTTCACTACTCCCAACATGTTAGCAAAGAGGTTTCATTCTAGATAAGTAGCACTGGAATGTTGTACAGTGCAATAGGTCACTTACCCATCACATGCATATTAGTAGTATACTGCTCATTAATGCAATCATTCCAATATGCACAATACATCTCCTAAGTCTAGGAACATAAGCATAATATTATTTAAACAAAATAGACAAGAAATGATAATTGAAATACTTATCTTTGTTTGTTTGTTGGGTGGACTCCCTCTGAGTCTTTGCTTCCTGGCAGGAGCTGCTGAAGTAGCTTCTTTTACACCTTTCTATTGTGGAATGTAGGAAGATGGTCAACTCCCTCTGAAATCTGCATCCTTGTAGGAGCTACTAGAGTGTGTTCCCTCTTGATCTTTGCTTCCTAGATTACCTGTCCTTGAACTTATATTCATCCTTGCTGACATCAATCTTCTTGAACCTTGGAAAGTATAATCTATAAGCCTTCGAGCTTTCACTGTAACCCACAAAGATACCCTTCTTTCCTAAAGGATCTAGTTTAGTCCTCTTTTCCTTTAGGACATGAGTGTATACTGGACAACCAAATATTCTGAGATGGCTGACTTCAGGTTTCTTACCAGAAAGGACCTCTTCTGGTATCTTGATGTCCAATATCTTGTGGGGTGTTCTGTTCTGCACATATATAGTTGTTCTAGTTGCTTCTTTCCATAGATGCATAGGTAGATCCTAGTCATGTAGTATTGCCCTTGCTGCTTCCATGATGGTTCTTCCTTTCTGCAACTCCATTCTGTTGAGGATTATAAGGAACAATCAACTCCCTCTTAATCCCTAAATCACTACAAAACTTCTTGAAGTCACCTGAGGTGAATTCTCTACCATTGTCGGATTTGAATGTTTTGATCTTCTTGTCAGTTTGATTCTCCATCAAGGTTTTGAATTCCTTGAACTTATCAAGTACCTCATCTTTGTTCTTCAAGAAGTAGACCCAAGTCTTCCTGGAGAAGTCATCAATAAATGATACATAGTAAACATACCCACTTAGAGAATTAGATGACATAGGACCACATACATCTGAGTGGATGATTTCTAGTATATCCTTTGCCTTGCTTTCACTGCTTGGGAAATCCTTCTTAATGTTCTTACCTTTTGCACATCCTTTGCAAACACCTTCATGTTTGGTCTTGATTTTGGGAAGAACCTCTACAACCTTGCTTGCAATTGGAAGTGCCCTATAGTGCATATGAGCAAGTCTTCTATGCCAAAGTTCACTTGGCTCCATGGATTCATGTATCATGGCATGTTCAAATTGACCCTTCAATTTATACAAACCTCTCTCTTGCTCTCCAATCACTACTGCATCATCGATTGTTTTACCCTTTGGCCACATTAGGACTTGGCCATCCACAAATGCAACCCTCATACCTTTTGCATCCAATGCAGAGATGGAGAGTAAGTTCTTCTTGAGCCTAGGTACATAAAGGACTTCTTTCATCTTCAAAGATTTTCTAGAATCTAGGTTGTAGGAGGCTTCACCACTTCCTTTCATTGGGTATTGATAATCATCCCCAAGTTTCACCTTATGGGGTGATTCATGTTCAGATAAATTCACAAAATATTCCTTAAACCCAATCATGTGTTTGGAATCCCCACTATCAATCAACCAATCATTACAACCATGGGAGATAGTACCTATGAGAGCAGAGATTAGAACATACTCTTCTTCACTTGATGAGTCATCATCACCATCATCACTTTCTGCCCTAACGTTCTTCTTTAGAGGTTCATCATCCTCAGCAACATGAGAATGGAACTTTCTTTTGCTGCCCTTCTTATTCTTGTTGGAGTTGTTCTTATTATCCCTTTTGTTCTTGGGACAATCTGAAGCAAAGTGACCCTTCTCATTGCATGTGAAGCATCTTAGATCCTTCTTATTCTTTTGATAGGATCTCTTGTAGCGAGAGTGCTCCTTCTTGGGCTTGCTTCTTTTGGTGTGAGCACGGGGGGTTCACTAGTGAGGCAATATCATATCACGTCCATTCATATTGGGGGGTTGAATACTCTTAAAAACCTCAAAAATATATTGCCTCGTATTAAGGGGTCAAGGGGGGTTTTTAATTTGACATAGTAATATAAATATTGGGGGTTATTTTATTTGGGAGTGTTGAGGAATAACCTCCAAATCATGGGATGGATTCATACGTCCAAATCACGAGATCGATTCATACCCACCTAAAACTTAAATACCTTCCATTTTTATTTGATATTGCTTATTGTCAAGCACTCTATATGCAGATAAATTGTTACCAATACACACAGAGCATATGAAATTTATTGTCAACCCGAGAAAGTCTTTTTATTTCAAAGGATAATTGCACAGTATATGCTTAAACACCAAACCATTAGAAGTGAATACTTTTATCTTCTATCATCCATGTTCATCCCCAAAAATCTATGCAATCCCAATTGCCTTCTAACTGCTATATTTCAATTCCTCTCTATCATGCATCAATGAGAAATAGTATCAGATCTAATCAACAATTGCAGAAAAGAAATCTCATTTGTATTCTAGAACAATCACTTGTCTAATCTAATCAATCTGGAAATCATAAAGCATAAGCTGAACATTAATCTAGAAATCCAATTGCAAAAGATTGAATCAACTGTTCTAAGAAATTGAATTGCATAATGGAAATCAATCAACACACAACAGGAAAGATAAATTGTAAGGGCTCATGGGATCACAACTTAGCTATAAGATGAACACAGCTGTGTATGAAAACAATTGAAATGCATAAAGCAAACCTTTACTCAGTCGACTGTTACTCCACACCATTCACCAATCTCACAGAAATATAATCTTTTACTGAAAATCCACAAAATAAATATTGCTGCTGCGTACAAAAGGAAAGAACAAAGCATCACACAATAATAAATTCAAAATCCTATTTTAACTCAGCAATCTCTGTGGAAGACGGGCCCAGCCTTCACACAGAGACGCTGGCTGAACAACACAACTCTTTAGCTCAGAAGTAACCCCTTATATTAACAGAAGAATAAGTACATAGTTTTGCTCAGCTGCTAATACAACAAATTAATTGTCTGCTGTTCAACCCCTGGGTCGAGGCAACTCCCCATATTTATACATACAAATCGTAACATCTAATCCTATAATTGGGCATCCATGAAGATCTCTGATCTTCAGGCGCCCTAAATAACTAGCTATTACAATGCGTGGCAGAACAAAAACATCCAAATATGAGAAAGTTATTAATTGACCCAAGAGTGGCGGTCCTTCCAGCTCACAGCTAGACTCGAGCAGCAACATACTTAGGATAGCGAATTCTGTTACAGCTGCCCTGTCACAGCTGTGCTTTGATTGATGATTCAAGCCCCCAAGGATCCCTCTACAAGCAACGAACATCCCTTCCTTCATGACTTGTTCAGCCCCGATCTTCCTGCAGTCCATTTGTCTCAACTACCTTCATAAATCGCAACATGTTAGCACAATTTGAGAGATGCATAGCTTTTATTATCACAATCATAAGCATTAATAAAATAAAACAATGATCAGCCATACCTTGGTAATTTGGGGAATAAGGTAAGGACAATAGGTCTGATTGCCATGATAAGTGGTGTAGGACAGGGGCAGGAAAGATGATTAATGATGACTAAAAAGGGCCAATTCTGGGCTCAACACTTATGATCCTAAGTTTTGCTTAAATTTGATAATAGTGTACCAATGATAATATTGATGGAATTCTCTTTGGATTATTGTCCTTGAGTAATCCTCATTTAATAGCTTATTTAGGCTTGGTTTGAATTGATGTTATATTGTTTTTCATCTTTAAGTTAAGAGATGTAGTTAAATGTGTAACATCCCGAAAAAATCACAAAAGTTTAAAATTTTTCTACGTGACAATTAATGTTTATTTAATATGTGCGGAATAGAACAAAGCATAAAAGATTATCCTGCTGTAATAAATACCATGCTGGTTTATCGTATAAGAAATTGCGACTAACAGAATTATGTTTATGTCTTGATGTTATTAATACCACTGCAACTTCTATTATTGATGTTATGATTTATGAATCAGTTATCTTTGACTAATATACTTTTATTGATTGATGAAGGGGTCCTATGGACACCCCGAGGCTTACTTAGCATTCGTGTTAAAGCATGTGATTTCGTACTTGTGACAGTTTACAGGTAAGAGTTTAAAGTTGCAACAAGTATTCAACAGTTTTTCAAAGAAGATCTGTAATGATCGTTTCACAGTGTTGTACCTAGAATTATTTTTGGTTTCCATTCATGTTGAATTGTATGTAATTATCTACCTTCTTCCTCCGTGGCAATTTGTGGAAATTCTATGTATAACTATCTTGCTAACTTGCCTAGGATCTATACTTCTACCATGGTCATGATAATTTGATTTATTAACAAGTCTTATATTTCACTATACAATGGCATGTATATATAAACAATCTTCTTTGATTATTTATATTATCTATTTATATGGTGTTTGGGACATTATCAAACAATTACAAACTATATGCATAACATATTATATGTTGTGTGTTATGTGCAATAGTGTGGCCCCATGTGATAATATGCCACCCTAGTGAACTATACAAACATATGATGCTATGCAAAATGCGATATTATACAAACTTGATCGATAATTTGTAAACATATAATACTATATGATCCTACGATACTATGTGAACTTTGGAGATATTCTATTATGTGTTGTGTGCACTTATGTAACCTTGGTGATACTTATGCGACCTCGGTGAAGTTCTAACCAACCCTTAACTTAATGTTACAAGGGTGTATAATACGACCTTACCATAACTATATCCACGTTGTATGATGTGAATGTTAATATGGTTTACAGGTTGGCGGATGTGATTGTATCCTATGCATTGAATGTTTTCAACTAACGAGAATAGTGGGATTCCCTCGTGGATGGCTTAGTAAGCTTGGTTCACGTGAAAGCATCTTGGTGCATCAACTGAGTGCTGAGTTGTAACTTGACAAAGGTTTAAACGTTGTCGAGCTGGTTCCTTCATGGCTGTGGTAGTGATGGCTCATTTAATGTGTTAGATGGTTTGTGATTTCGTAAATCCCATCGGTGATCTCCACCGTTGATCTGGCAAGGGTTTCAATGCATGTGGTTAAACCCTACATTTGCTGCGATCGATGAGTTTATTGTGATTTTTGTTACTGGGTAGTGGTAGCTCTGCGTGGCCGACAGGCTGAGGGTTTGTAGTTTGGTTGTTCTGCCTGTGGAGGCATAGCTCCTGAGTCTTGAACTCGTAACCTATTTAATTTATAGAGCCAAGCTCTCTCTAGATTCTTGTACAATGGTGAATGTCTCGTTTGGTAGTCTTAGAGTTTGTCTTTGGGTGGTTCGATACCCCGACTTGTTGAGGGTTTGTCTTTTTTAATACATGGTTTGAAATGAATGGTCAGGGGCCTCGCCAAAGTTGCTACCTCTCTCGGCACTGTTTCACTTTTTTAAAGTAGTTGATGGGATGGTTGGTGTTGGCTCCAGCTATACCAGCATTCTTCGACGAAGTAGAGATTTCGTTGCAGTTGCATCTGTCTTGGTGTTCATTGCTGCTACGGGTATCATTTTAAAAAGGTAATGTGTTTGATTTCCTTCACTGTAATGTTCATACGTGAGTGCTAACGGTTATTAGAATTTCGATACTGTAATCTTTCCTTTTGAGATACCGTTTTAACCACATTTGTATTGTTCTTGCAGGGTAATATTCAATGGCACGTTGAAGGTTGGAAATAGCTATACCAACCGGTAAGCCTCGGCGGTTGCCTTGAAAACTCTGTGTAGAAGATGATGGCCGACTGTGTGATGTTCTGTGTGTTTTGTTTTAACTCAGAGATGTTTTGTAATCTGCCGAATTAGGGTTGTAAATTTTGTCCTAGATCATTTTTTCCAAGAAGATATGCGAGTTGATTTGGAGCCAAAATATGACCTATTAGTGTCCTTTCTAAAAATTTGAACGATTATTAGTCAGGTATGCCACCCAGGAAATCTAATAATACCCTCTGGTTTTAGGGTTGCAGTATTCTTTGATGTTTCCATTGATTTCCTGCTAGATACAGGAGTAATAGATTTAATAACATATTTTAAACAACTTCTTGCCCGTTTGTATTATGCAACATAGCTGGATAAGAAGTCGATATGGATAGTTTTTACGATAATATTTTATAACCAAAGGAAGGGGGGATTTCACAGTAGTTTCCGGTAAGAAGTAGTTAACCAAACAAGGAGAGGTATCATACTTGTTGTTATCCAATCAAAGGGAGGTCCAAGGAGTGATTAAATGAAGAATAAAAATAATAAATAAAGGTTGCGGTGTTGAATAAGGAGTCTATCCGACAATATAGATGCAAAACTGTGCAGATCTGAAACTGCACTGAGAAGTTCCCCAAAAAGTGTTCGTTTTATTTTCGTTATCAGAGAAAATAGTCGCCAATATATCCAAATTAAATTCCATGAAGATTCTTTTAAGTGTTGCTTGGGCCGTAGTTTTGAGTTGAAAATACCCTGTGAATCATGTTGAGAAATCTTAAAGAATATTTTGACCTGTGTTATGTTGTTCAAATGTATGGTTTGTTGGCTAAAAACACAAGATTGACACCATACGTTCTGGTGCAACGAAGGAAGCATAAGTCCGAAGCATGATCGCACCAAGAAATCAGAGGCAGGCGGTGAAATAGAAACCCCACAATAGGTAAATGATTACAAGTAAGCTGGGTGTTTTTGTTGTTGGTTCCAAATCCAGAAACCCTAGCCTAAACAGGACTGTAAAGACATCATTTTCAAGAAAAAGATCTCCACAATAGTCCCACTCAGATCGAAGCTAGCGGTGTTTTCTTTTACTGTCAGGGCTTCGGCTAATCCGAAAAGAGAAACATATTGAGGGAAAATTATTGAAATGTGAGGGAAAAATGCTATAATTCCGATTCGACATTATAGAATGATAATTACTAACTTAATCTAGTAATTCGACAGAGGGAAAAGAGAGAGTAAAGAAGGTCATGAAACCATGATGCTGCTAAAGAGTAAAGAAAGTAATGATCTAGCAGATCCAAACCTGGATCTAGATGAAATCCCATTTATTTTATTTCGAAAGTAGGCAGAGGTAGATAGAGATAATTGGAAATTAACGAGCAGAAGAAACCAGGACAACTAAAAACAATGCAAATTCCCCGCAGCGTCTCGTTTCTTGGAAAGTAATTCAATTAGTAAATTAAAAAACCAAAGGTTACACATTTAAAAAATAAAGTAATTTCGTTGCATTATTTTAAAGTAATTGAATGCTTATTTCATTTATAGATCACGTGAACTTGCTTAACAAGCACTGGTAAAAAAATTTATCATTTTTCTTTGCATAAAATGAAAAGCAGAATTATACACATATATAATTGGAAGTATTTGAAAAATGAGATAAATCTATAGACGCACGAGTCGAGAATGCTGTAACAGCTACTGTATATACATTCCAATAATTAATATTAGTTATTATTTGTCTTATAATTTATTATAAAATTAAATAAAAATATAATAAATTAAAAAAGTTAAAGATGAAGAGTGAAATCTTCAATTTTAAATTTAGAGAATGGCTATCATTAATTCTGAATTTAGAGAAGGGCTATCATTATTACTTCTCCCCTTTGCAATTTGCACGCTCATAACATTCCCGTCCTCCCGACTTTAATCCATTATAGTTCGCCACAAAACAACATTAATGTTTTCCCACTACTACACAGACGGTAATTTTAAGACGATTATTTAAGATAAAAACTTATATTGTCTTTAACTTCGCTGCCAACTTTTTTATTTATTATTTTTTAATATTTATTATTTATTATTTTTCTCAATGCATGTCCGATGTCTCTTGTCTAAAAAGTTCCCAGCTGTCATACACAACACGGAGTTCCCGCGGAGCCCGTGGATTTTTGGCTCCATTTTGTGCAGGATAAACGTGTGGCTCTGTCGGTCCTGTGAAAGGGAGCCATGGTTAAAACTTTGAAATCCTGCATATTTACTGACGGCGTTGCTTCCTAGTTCGAAACAAATATTATGTTGAAGTATCCTGTGCAATATTTTTGGTTTGAAGCAAACCATTTTTAAGGGTGGCCTTCATTGGAAGAGAGGGGGCTTTGTGGGTTTGAAGCAAACCATTTTTAAGGGTGGCTTTCATTGGAAGAGAGGGGGCGTTGTGAGATCCGGTGGCATGGTTTTGATCTCAACCAACATTTTGGGTTTTCAACTATTCCTTGTAGCATTTAGGGTTTGAAGAAATCCATTCTAAAGGGTGGGTTTCATTGGAAGAGAGGGGGAATTGTGAGAATCAGTGTCCTGGTTTTGATTCTGGCCAGCATTTTGGGTTTGAAAAAACCCTTTTTGAAGGGTTTGATGCCTTGGACGAGAAGAGGCGTTGTGGGTGGATTTGATTGTAGTGTTCCAAAAATCATTAAAATAGCATGGAATGACTTCAATAGGAGATATATGCAATGCTAAATAGTTGCAATAGGGATCCCAGGGCGCTCCATGAGAACAGCTCCATGAGAACAAGGCATCGTGAGAATAGGAGAGGTGGTTTTGATTCCGACCAGAATTTTGGGCTTGAAAATAAACCCTTATGAAGGGTGCGTTGCCTTGGAAGAGAATGGGTGTTGTGGTAACCATTGCCGAATTTTTTATTCCAGCTAATTTTTGGTAATTCTACCCAACAACTACTATATCCAGGTAGGCCCTGTATGTTTGTTTTCTATGTTTTTTTTGTATTTGGGTTTCGTAAACTTTTTACACTGTAATTTGTTATTATCTCACTAAAAAATCAAGACAACCAAAACAAAATCCAAATAATGTGGAAACTAGGGTTTATTAAACTACCCCTCATTTAGGTTTTTGGGTAGTGGCTGAGCCTCTTAAAAATTAGCAAATGTTGATGGGTTTTAGGTTTTGTAGTGGATAAATTATTAGCAAATTTTGATGGGTTTTAGGTTTTATATCGGAGAAATTATTGAGATGGTTTGTATTTGAGACTTTCTCATACCATGTCCGCTGCATTTGATTTTAGGTCGTATTTACAAATTATTTTTAGATCTGGATTGAAGTTATAAAAGTCAAGAAATTCCATTCTCCTGCCCCATCATTGACTCATTGACAACTCAGCTGATGAATGGATAGGGGCATAGAATTAGTGCAAAACTATTAAACTGATGGAATTTTTTTTCCATTGTTTCTTCCATGTGACTAGTGAAATTTTGAAAGTGGTTAGTTTTTCAATTTATCAGCGAACTTGAAATATGGTAGTGCATAGATTCACAATTTTTATAGCCCCAAGAAATATTTGTATATTTGTGTAATTTGTATCATTAAATCTATATTTGTTCACATATATACAACAATTTTGTTGTTACAGGAAGCGGTGTTTCTCAAGACGTCATACAACATTCCTGATTGTTGTTACCAGAAGGAGTGTTTCTCAAGACGTCATACAACATTGAACAGCAAGGCAGAAGGTGTGTTTTCATATAAGTAAGTTCAATGTTCTTTGATATAATCTATTGTTAAGGAAATGAAAATGGTTACCCACAGAGTCATTGTAGAAAATATGGCAACAACGATTATAGGGATGGCTTAATTATACAGAATGATCAATTTCCAAGAACAAAAAGATTAATTTTCATTTAACCATGTTATATTGGATAGTGTGTGAAATCCGCGTGTTCAAGGTGGGAATAATGATTTTAATTTGGTGCCCTAAAAAATACCATATTTCCTCATATCTTTGGTAGGGTGAATGGTACTCAACGACTCAACAAGATAATGTTCTCAAGCTTGATATCTATGTTAATAATTTAAATTTGACATGAAAATTAGTCCAACCTTTTAAGAATGTATAAAAATGAATTTCCTTCACTTTTCGCAAATTCATGCCCGAATAGTCATAATAAATTATAAGAGTCCATGGCTCCCCCATGCAATGCAGTGCACTCTTCTGTAGCTTTTTTTCACTCCCAATTCTCTCTCTCGATGCCATGTTTCTGTTTTGGAATTTTTTTTTATTTTGAAAGGTGGTATTAATTAACAAGATCATGCTGCGGCTCACAACAAAATGCCAATTTGAAGGACGTGTTCATAGAAATCCATTAAGAAAGGATGAAGTCTTTCTAGGGTTATCATTTTTAATTGCCATGATTTTAAATCAGATCCCACAAATTTCTTCAAGGGATCAAATTGAGTTTTTATTCTACAATCTTACCATTATGTTTTGTACAAAATGGTTAAAATAGGAATGACCACACTTTAGTTCAAACATTTAATTTTGAATTTTGTGGCTATGATAGGAAGAAGCTTCCAGATACCTCATTGGTTTTCTGTGTACCTTTGCTGAAGGTTAATGTCTTTTTTTCTCATGCCAATGCCAGGATCTATTAGGTTGTCACTTATTGAGGTTGTTTTACATTTATTTTAGATACAATGCCTATTATTAGGTTGTCCTTAGCTAATATTTGGCCATAATATAGGCATTCCTTTTAAAAATTCTCAACACTTCCTTTGCTTCAGACAGAGGCACCCATTTTTTAAAAATCCAGAAAATTAAATATATATAGTCATATATACACATCTCTTCCCACTACCTCGTGTACATGTGCATATCTTCAATTATTTAAAATTTGAATATTATCAAGGTTCTTCGGTTCCCTAAGAGCATCTCTTATATTTATGTGAATAACAAGAGTTGAATAGATTATTTGGTTCCTTAATAGCATTTCTTATTTTTATTAGAAATAACATGAGATGAACATAATTCTCTCATATTTGTGTTGTGTGTATGGGATCCAAGAGACTCGAAGCAAGAGAATGGCTTATGTTGTCTATTCTTATTAGACTTAGTCTTTATATCCTCCATCATATCCTTGCTAAAATGGAAAATCTTATCCCTTATAGGAGGTTTCTAGGTTTTGGTACCATTTGCATAGAAGTCATGTGTTGAAGGATTGATATTCATCTTGATTTTGGTATTTATAGACATAGCTTTGTCATGTAAAGAGTTCTTGTAACCTTTGTATGCCTCAACCCAGGATCACATGAAATGCCAAGTTGAGTATTTGTCTACTATCAGAAGATTTATTGCAACTCCTTCTTTGAGTTTGGTAACGTGTTTACAAGTCATGCAAAATATTAGGGATGTGATCTTATTAAAATATACCCCCACATAGATCCTTGTTAGCCTTGTATGTATTAAACACCAAACACTAAGAGGGATGTATTAATTACAATGTTGGTCGAAACCTCATTCTAATATTCTAGCTATGCAAATTAACAGAAAAACACAACCATTCAGATAGGTTAATCTCGAAAGAGTTTTGAAGGTGGTTGAAACCCCACTCTAAGATTTCTAATTATGAAAATTTATAGGGAAACACAAGCATTCGGGTAGACCAATATCAAAAGAGTTTTGAAGGATGAACATACTTGGGGCACCATTTTCCAAAGAGAGAAGTGAAATATATTGTGGCCTCTTTATTCTTCATACTTTGTAACAACGGATTGAATCGAAAAAGTGGATTGGATGCATTGAATATTGATATTAGTATTTTTTTAAAGTTTAATTTTCAACTAGAGGTTTAAGAGGTGAGATACATATCTCAATCTTCACAACCTATGCATATATTAATCCAGAAAGATAGACTAGAACATTTCCTCCACCTAGGTTGTAAAGAAGATCTCTACTCTGAGTGCAACATTGAAAACCGATTACATGAAATTTTAATTCTAAATTAAGTAAAAACAATTTTCTGTGAACTTAGATTATGTTTTCTCTCAACAGAGGCAAAGATATCCGGATGGATGAAATTTATGAGATGAAAACCTCAAATATTTATCAACATAGAGATTACTTATAACCATAGAAACATTAAAATTGGTCCCTAAAATTTTTTATATCTGTTAACCCATAACAGATTCTGGACTAAGACAGACCTGTTATAACAATGATATCACATGACCATAAATATGATATGGTCATAAAACCAAAACCAGTACAGTCACATGATTAGAACGTCTCCTTAATCTCATAATGAAGTTTCCATGTAAATAAAAAAATATAATCAATGACAAATAATTGAAACTTTCGTAGTTAGAATGAAGGTTGAAACTTGATTTAATTGTGAAAGTCAAGCAAAAGAAACCATTAGTCTATATCTTGAAGGAAGAAATAAAAGCCATGCATTATTTTTGTTTGTAGAAATTCACGCAAAAACAACCATTAGGTTAATTTTTGAAGGTAGAAAATACTCTAGGCATTTTTGTTTGTTTGTAGAGAAGTGAAGTAGCATGTTCCATCCCATATAGTACAAAAGAAAAGAAGAGAGATTTTTCCAAATAGACGTTGTGAGATGTTGGTGTTTTTGCTATTCTTTCTCATGTTATCTTATTTTTTTGAATACAAAGGAATGTGGAACTGTGTTGTTGTTGTCAGATCCGTGATATATGAATTTTTGGGTCAAGATCCATATTTGTTGCTGCACGATGTTAGATTTGTATGGAAGGCCTAGGTTGTATGGAATGGCTTGGTTAATCCCACATATACTATCACGTCGATTCACCTATATATTCATAATTCCAAGGCTGCCAAAGAATGATTGAATTGAACAAAGACTTATATGGAGGTTAAACATGGTTTTCATGTGAAGGAGCATAAGCCAATCATATCCCATAATAAAATTCACAACTTCCATGACGATTGAGTCGAAGAATTAAGGAAATGACCCCTATGATTGAGTGATAGTTAGGCTTCCTTGTTATATGACTTTTAAGTGCTCCAAACACTTAGTCTTAATACCAAGGTTGGCCTATTTAGTCATCCTTACTCACATCGAGCGCCTTCCTTACCCTAGCCATTAGGGTTTCCTATGGTTTCATATTTCATCTTAGCACCCTCCTAGCCGACTATTTTACTCTTAAAGTTTAAATTTATTAAAAAAATTATAAGTGAGATGTCAAACAACAATCATAGAAAGAAAGCATCAAAACAAAGGAATTATCATACTTTAAAAAGCCTCAATCAAAGAATCTACATTCTCTTCATGATTGAAGCTCTTTCGAGTAATCTATTAATGAGAGAGCCGTCAACTATTCTAAGAAATATTGATCGAATATCCATATAATGGATGATAAGATAGGTTCCCCTATTGATCAAAGTGAGATAAATGCAATTTCACTAGAAATTGATAATACTAATGTTGAAGGCTTTTCCCTAGAAAGCAACACAAACCATTCACAATCACAAGAAAGGAAAAAAGGCCAATGAGACAAGGGAGACAATTCCAACGAGAATGAGTTTCAAAATTTCCATTTATTTAGCCAATATCTCCATCAAGAATGTGTTTCAAAATTTCCATTTATTGAAGCTTGTTATTTCAAGTAGTGCTTCAAGAAACTAGTTTCTTTCTCGTAGTAATTTCAATTGAAGGGGATGATTAGGTCCCACACATTTTGTGAAAATTGATTGTACACCAAATGTCATGGGATAAATTAATTGCACACTTTGACCAAGTGCTCAATTTTATATTGCAAATATTTATGAAATTATCTCTACATTATATATTTAAGGAGGTATGAACTTACTAGCATAAGTAGTTGTGATGAGTAAAGTCAACAAATTAGTTTGGATTATGTTTAGAAGGTGTTCGATTGTAAGAGTACATGGAAAATCCAAAGTGAATACAAAATCATCTAGGAAATTTTATTCTGTCAAATTTCAACCAATTTGCTAATAATTTACAAGATTTTATAATTCAGTGAAAGATTCACCAATACTTTAGAAGATTTTAAAATTTTGTGAATTATTCGCTAAGGAATTTACAAGGTTTTATAATTATATAAAATATTCGCCATGATTTTACAAGATTTTATAATTCCATGAAATATTCGCCCATATTTTACAAAATTCTATAATTTCATGAATGTTTTGCTAAGAAGTTATATATACATATTATATTATTGATAAAATAGCCTTCACACTTTCCCATGTATCATGGCGATTTTCCCATTTATTATATACATAAATTTAGAAGGGGTCCTTAAAATTTTCCCTGCTTCCCCATTACTATTTCATTGGGTTTTCCATATCCAATGTTGCCCCTGCAATCTTAGTGGGATCATTATGAGCATTATACTATTATGTTATTTAGCATCATGTTTGCTTATACTAAGATGCGTTAGGGATTTTGTTTGCTAAAACTTGATAATATTATATAAAGGGGGTATTAAAAATGGGTTGATAAAAATGGATACCTACAATATCTAGTGAAACTAGGGGTTTTCTTAATTAGAAAGGTATATTGGGAGGGGGCTTCAACAATACAATTTTAGGAGGCATTTTCCAATATTTATTGAAATTAGGGATATTATTTAATATCTTGCGAACGATCGTGCTAGGTAACAAGTTCACTGAGTGAACCCCCCGTGGGTGTGAGCTGCAAGAGCTTGATCTTCACCTCCCATCTTTTCCTCACGAGCTACAAGTCTAGCTTCTTCTTGAGAGCATTCTTCCCGCAATCTGTTGAATGATACCAACTTCTTTCTTGCACAGATTCCTTGAATGAAGGAGTCCCATGACCTAGGTAGGCCATTCAGAGTGGTCATGACAACTTCACCATTCTCCAACATTTCATCTACTGCTTCTAGTTGTTCCTTAATTTGGGAGAACCTAGAAAAATAAGATTGAATGGTTTCTCCATTCTGAAACTTTACTCCTTTCAATTGGTTCTACAGGGTCATCTTCTGATTTATGTTCTTTCCTTCAAATAGCTTGGTCAAAGAGTCAAACATCTCCTTGGGTGTCTTTAGAGAAGACACATGGGGTATGCAATGGTCTTTAATAGAATCAGCAATGATTCTCTTTGCCTTGACCAAGTTCTTCTTATGCAATACCTTGGCCTCTTCATCCTCTGGGATAGGGATGTCTTCTTTTATGTATGAGTCCAACTCATTCTCTTCCAGGATTAACCCAATCCTATACTTCCATGCTCGGAAGTTATCAGCCCCTTCAAGCTTGGTGTGGTGAGACATTTTAAAGAGTACTTCAAATGGAAATATAAAAGATTTAGGTCTTACCACTTGAAATGCTAAAAACTGGATCTAGTCCTGGATTAGGGTTTGTCGAAAAAACCCTAAAAATTCAAAATATGAATTTCAACTTTTTGAAAGGATAAAAAGATGTGCCTTGATGAGATGATTAGCCTGGTGCATTCAGAATTTGAGATCAGCAAAGTTTTACCCTTCAGATTTGACTTTTTGTCCTCAAAGGTTCACTAGGAGAGAGCCCTGAATTAGGGTTTGAGTTTCCCGGAGATCTACCTAGCCAAAAATCTCAATCCAAAGCTCTAAACTTTGATTTTTGCAAGGAACTTCCAGCTATGTCTTCAGATTCTAGAAATTCCTATTTTTGTAAAAACCCTAATTTTTAGGGCCAAATCTGAAAATGCTCAGAGTTGAATTCTGATTGGACAGATAGATTCTCCTTGATGAGTAAAGTCAATCTACTATGCTGCTTTTCCAAAATCTGCGGAGAGAAACCCAATAAATAAGAAACTCAAGTTTCTGTTACTGCAACATGTCTTCTTCTCAGGTTAGCTCCGATACCATGTTAAATTTTGAGCATTAATTCACAGTACTCTTGGATCTTTACTGAGAGAATAACATATACAGTATATCAATTCATAACAATCACAATAAGCATGACAAGCATCACAAGAATCAAAAGCATGAGAGACAAGAGACAAAGAGTTTCCGTGGGGAAAACCCTAAGGTGAAAAACCCCACAACTTCCTCAAAGATAGAGAGAGCAATGGCTCAACCAAAGTACAACCAAAATACACTAAGATAGTCTCCTAGTAGCAGATGATCCTCCTCCTCACTAGTGCACCACTTTCTGAGTGAGAGAAGTGTGACTTTCCGAAGGAATCCAAATAGAGATCTCCTGATCTCTATTTATACTTAACCTGTTTTCCCAGTTACACTATGGGGCCGACTTGTCTATCTAGATACATCCACAATATAATATATATTTCAGGGCCGACCCCACACATGGTGGTCTAATAACCCATCGGCAAGTACACACACTTGCGACACTTGTCAATCCACATGACAACACTTCCTTATAGAGGAATAACACATCTCTAATAAGGGTACAATAAATATATAAGAAATACATAGATGAAATACATTCCAAAGTTACATATACATCAACAAATGTTGCATCCATGATGGGGAGAATTCACACATATGTATCTATATCGATATTTGTACATATTTTATTCATGTTAGACTGTTTATTCATGCATGTCTAACTATTTTTCCATTTGGTGACTTTAGGCATTGGAAAAAGTAGTGCTTGGCCCCTCCAGTCTAGTCGTGGATACAACCAAGCATGAGGTTCAACCTAACTTCATAACTTTGTGAGGTTCGCCCATAAATCTACTTTACTAGAAGTTGGACCACCCTAATAAATATTAATAAATATACTTTAAGAAGTTGGACCACACTAATGTTTTACCTCTATACTATGATAACTTGTGAAGAATAAATGTTGTTAAAAATGTAATTAGGGCATATCATAGCATTGGAAATTATAAAAAAAGTTGCATAGTTATGGTAATCTTCATCCATATAGATATATTTCATTTTTTTGAGATAATGAAAATATATTAATAAAATTTTCTACCATGCATTTATTGAGCTATGGTACATGGTATTTCAACATTTATGAAACCTTGATTCAATGATTCCATCGCAAATGCCATTTTGGATCTAACCATTTTGGATATGTTATTTCATCTCAATGATGCAAGTGTGTCATGAAAATCTAGTGCATGTATTTTATGAAAAACTTATCATCTTCATGGAAATCACCATAAATGTGAAGGTTCTTGATGACTTGAACAGTTGTCCCATGGGGTGTACTCATAATCCCAAATACACTCCATAACCTTTTACTATGATAGTACATATACTTTTCTTTCTACACCTTATTAACATCACGCAACACAAAGTTTGTGTTGGGAACATACCTTACCTCTTTCATCTGTAAATTTTATTGACAACAATGCACATTTACAATGTTCTTGACCACAATCCAATTGCATATAGGATATTTTTGCGGCCATCTATCTCATCATGGTTTCCACCTATGTTGGATCCTCCCACTTACTATATGTAGCATAGATATTTGATAAAAGTGCATAAGTTGTAAAGTCACATTGTTCCAATTTAGGCATGTTATTTGCTGCACACTTACCTATTGAGCCATATTTCCATGTATTTTGCTTGATCCAACAACCCCTTACATTACTCAAGTTCCCTAGTTTTCTCACCGAGGTCCCAATTTCTAGTTTTTATAATTTCAGGTATTTAAAAGTCCCTAGTTTTTTCATAATCCAACATTTATTCATAAACCATCTTTTTTTACCATAGGCATGGCTTGGTTGAAGTGAACTTCCCTTACTTTGTCAAACCATTAGGACCGATGCCGTATACTCTCCCTAAAACCATGTGTTGTGCTTTCTTTCTATGTATTTTATGCACTCAAAGAGATAACTTGATCATTCTTAGCTACATATTTGTTCATATCACTACACTTCTTTTTCAATTTTCAGTTTTCATTTTTTGCCCCATATTGTGTTTAGGTAATTAGCGTCAAGGACACATGGTAAAATTATGTTGATTTTTTTTGCATCAAATTCACAAATAATTGACAAAAAAATTTATGAAGAAAGAGATGAAACAACAAAAGAAAAATAAATAAATATAAATGATCTTAAAACAAAAGATAAGCAAAGTCCCAATCCTATCACCACAACATCATATTGCTTAAAATAAGAAATTGAAAGAAACCAGGTTATTATAATTCCATCATTTGAAGTTGTAAATCATTTATCAACTCAAAATATGAGTTGATTTTATAAACTTAAAGATATATTGTACATTTAATATTTCTATTAACTCGACAAAAGATACCCATGAGTACACAAAAAATAGTCATATACTTTACTAGGATTTCATGATAGCCATGATGGCCATATGACCATGAGTAGCTCAAACACCAAGTTGACCCCTTAGTGAAAAAATTGCAATATGTCTTACTGAGAGAAACCCTACTTTATAAAATTGTTAAACAAGACAAGCTTCAGGGCATGGACAAATAAAAGAGAGACGCCCCTAGCATTATTACAATGTCACAATTCCAACGGAGTTGAGGTTTCTTCGATCTAAGCCATGATAATCATTTTATGGCTAGTTCAAACCCACCTCCTAGAGGCTTTCAAGGACACATGGTGATTCCCTATTGGGGGCATAACGCTTGATCTAGGAAGTAGAATTGAGATCAATGAGATATTGCAAGTGTGTTAGGGTATATTCGATGTGGGCACGCTAGACACAAGTTCATGATCGAGCAATTTCCAAATTTGACCCCTTAGTGCAAAAAATTGCAATGTCTCTTACTAAGGGAAACCCTAGTTTCCAAAATAGTTAAAAAGATGAGTATTGATTCATGGACCCATAGGAGAGAAGCACCCATAACATTAATATGATGTAAAAATTATAACGAAGTCGATAGTTTGTAGATCCCATCCACAGTCATCATTTTATGGCTAGTTGCAACTCTCCTCCTAGAGGTTTTCAGGGACACATGTTGAATCCATGTCGGGGGCATATGATTCGAACCAAGAAGAAGAATCGACCTCCATGATATCCTGCAAGTGTCTTTGGGCAGGGTCAATATGGGAATTCTAGCCACAAGTTCACAGTAGAGGAATTTCCAAAGTTGACTCGTTTGTGCAAAAATTGGATTGTCTCTTATTGAGAAAAACCCTAGTTTCCAAAATCATAAAAAAGGATGAGTTATGGCCCATAGACCTAGAGGAGAGAGGAAGCCCTAGAATTGTTCCAATAGATTCAATTTTTCATCAATATGAGCCACGTTCATCATTTTATGGGCAGTTGCAACTTTCCTCCTCGAGATTTTCAGAGACACATGGTGAATCCCTACCGAGGGCATAGAATTTGAACTGGAAACAGAACTAAGTTCCATGAGATCCTACAAGTGTGTTTGGGTTGGCTAAACATGGGAACGCTAACCACAAGTTCACGATTGAAGAACTTCCAAATTTGAACCCTATGTGCAAAAATTGCATTGTCTCTTACTGATTGAAACCTTGGTTTCTAAAATCATCAAAAAGGACGAGCTTTGGGCCATGGACCTAAAGGAGAGAAGAACCCATGAAATTATTTCAATATCCTAATTCCAATGGAGTTGATGGCTAATAAATTTGATCCATGATCATCATTTTATGGACATTCGCAACACACTTCCTAGAGGCTTTTAGGGACACATAGTGAATCCTTGCCAGGGGCATAGAATTTGAACCAGGCAGCAGAACTGAGTTCTATGAGATATTGAAATTTTGTTTGGTAAATTTCTACATAGTAAAACTATCCACAAGTTCATGACCAAGGAATTTCCAAAGTTGACCCCTATGTGCAAAAATTGCATTATCTCTTACCGTGTGAAACCCTAGTTTTTGAAATTGTCAAAAAATATGAGCTCTGAACCATGGACCGAGAAGAGAGAGACACCCATAGCATCATTCTAATGTCCTTATTTCAATGGTTTCAAGACACAATCATCATTTTATGTCCAATTTTATCTCACCTCCCAGAGGATTTCAGAGAGACATGGTGAATACATAATTTATGCTTCATGAACACAAGTATTCATATAAAGTCCACATTTTTTTTTCCGACCATGTGATTATGTTGGAACACTTTTTTACTCCCAAATATTCTCTCTTGTTTCGGGATGAAGATATTGAGTACATCATAGTTTCAACCCTACAATCTTGGTGTTCCTCCTTAATTGGTGTCTAAGGCCATGTGAACCATCATTGGTGATACAAATGTCACAATGGTCCCCAAATAACACATGTAGGCCAAATATTATATTTAGAGAGATTGTCTAGTATTTTTTGACTGCATGCATGTTCCATAAACATAAGACATAAAATATTATTTTACAACCTAAGGTACTAGATTTCCTCCTTGGAAGATGTTCAATAACTAGATCCCTAAGAACCATCCTTGGTGTGGAAAGCCTCATAATCTCACCCATATGATGCATGTAGGAACATTATTATATTGACTATGGATGTGTGGGCTTTTTGGATCATGTGCATGGTCCATGAGCACTAAAATCCTGTTTTAAGCACTAAGACATTGATGTTCCTCACATGAGCATGAGCATGTCAAATATGTGTTACTTCCTCTTAAAAAGTTTCTTAATCCATGAATGGAACCTTTTAGCATAATAATATCACTAGAAACATAATAAATAAAAAATTCATAGAAACATAAAAAAGAAAACCACATCACAAAGTCGTGTATTTATATTTAGAATTGGTCCAAATATAATTTTTTATACAAAATGGCACCTTGTTCCCAACACACATAATGGAAGCTCATGCCCAAACATGAAATAATAGTATCTTGTGTGCAAAATTCCACAAGTTACAGAAAATACGACCCATGGTCAATGCCTAAATATACATCCAGTGGAATTTCATTTATCCTCTTCCTTAAGCTTAATAAAGCTTCCGGCCAACTACTCCATCAAGGATTGCTCCTCATCTCTAGACTCTGCACATGGAGCACCAATTACAAGTTATTTAACATTTGTAAATTTCAAAACAAATTCAGGTTCAATTATTATAATTGCAATTGAATACAACAAAACTTACTTAGTGTGCATAGGTGGTTTCCACGACTGCTGTGAGAAGATGTGGATCAATCAGTTGACCCTGATGTTGCAATTCCAAATTACTTGTCTTTCTGAGATTTTGTAGAAGGTCCTTCTTAGAAATGGGTTGCAAGAACATTACAATCATACATATGAGACTCACATATATAAGTATTTGAATTTTTGTGTATGTACCTACAATGACCATTTGTCTAAGAGAGGGAGATGCATGTACCTGGGAGGTCGTGGGATGATTAATGCCTATGTATCCACTCACTTACTTTAAGAAAATATTAGTATTA
Organism: Larix kaempferi; assembly: GCA_027924585.1. Lineage (NCBI taxonomy): Eukaryota > Viridiplantae > Streptophyta > Pinopsida > Pinales > Pinaceae > Larix > Larix kaempferi. The sequence continues at coordinate 1,517,616 of BSBM01000765.1, read as the reverse complement.
AGAAGATATGCATAACAACACCTTTTGGCATATTTATAAACAACATCTAAATGAAACCTTCCATTATTAAGCAATACAACATGTGAAACAACATTTTATTCAAGTCCCATCAAATATCATAATCAATTTTTGACATACTTCATCGTGTTAGCATACCTATTATTATACAACCAAACCCTATGGATCATCTATGTTATTGATGGTCTCCATTAGTATCTCATGCTTTTCATATGGTAAGAAGTATTGTACCTTCGAGGAATGTTTGTTGGGCATCGTCCGTAACTAGAGGTTCATGCCAACGATTAGGTTGGTAAAGTGATACACAATTGCACCTAGTATGTAATCTGTGAAAACATTCCCACCCTTATTTATTTCATTTTGTCCCATGCCAAGTATTCACCTTTAATAACCATCAACTTGATTTGGAAGTGGTTCTTTTCATCACCAGTTATGGATATATTGAGGGTTTACTTTCCCTCTGTACAACGTACCAACCAATAGTCCCCACACCATTCACTATCTTTCAGGGAAACCACTACATATATGCGCCTTGCAAAATATGAGAGTAGGTATGTAATTAACATTTAAAAAGATTCAAGGCCATTAATGTCCAACTAAAGATATACCAGGTTATACATAAGTCAAGTAAATTACAAATGATACCAGGTTGTACAAGATATGAGACATGATCAAAATATAGAGAAATAGATTATTGGTATGCCTCCAACAGAGTTAAATCAACAATTGCATGTTGATCAAGTGGAAGTGATATGCGATCCCATGCATCAACCCAATCCGTTGATTCACACCCATCCTAGTCACCATGCTACATGGGGTGAAAAAGAAAGCAATTTTTTTGTTCCATATTTCAAGTATGGGGTTTCTAGAGCTTTGAATCGAATGAAATCCATGAGTCCCAATCACTCTTTCATTTTCATGCATGTGAACGATCTACATCCACGACCTCCCAAAACAATCTGTGCACATGTGTTTTTATTATGGATTCTGCTTGCATGGTTGAATCGTCTTGGCATTACTGATGTGCACCACCTGAATATATATTGAGCATATTGGATGGTAGAACCCATAGAAATTTAAATTACTCTCTACGTAGATCTATTTTGACACATGCTCCAAATCCGTCATGCTCTCCTTTACCATGCCCAATCTCAAAATAGTTCCACATGTAAAATTAGTCACAAAAGATCTAATGAACAAGTAAATCAATCACAACAGATGAACATAGAAAATATGGTGTAAAACTGTGCAAAACATGCAGCAGTGCTCAATATCCCAGTAAGGGTGAATGATTACAATAGAATACAATCACAATGACTGAGCAATTCGAATTTCCTAAGGAGGTCATTCGAATCACTGAATGGAGTAGCTTGACTCCAACTAGGAGTCCTCATCATCAGTCAGTGGTGGTCATCAATGCACAAGAACCAATCATCCAGGTGTCAATCTGAGTCTAACTGAGTGTAACATGTGTAACTGAAGTGTGTAGCACTGATATAGGGAAGTGGGCTTAGTGGAGGGCGCATGGGAGGCTAACTGAAGTCAGAACAAGTCATCTAGTCAATCTGGAGGTCCAACAGAAGTGAAACAGTTAGTCAGGAGTGAAACTAGCCTCAAATCAGGGAGAATCAGAGCTAACTGAGTGTAACTGAAGTGGAACTGCAGTGGTAGGTGAGGAAGTGCGCCCTTCTCTGGCAGTATGTGAGAAGAGGGCGCCTTCCTAACTAGGAGGTCTAAAAATATGAAGTAAGTGGCTCCTGGGTGCTAGAATAAGGTGGCTAAGGTGCTGGAGGCATCAACCTGGTGACTGGGATGCATGCAAAGTGCATGCAAACCCTAGAATTTGCATGCAAACCCTAATTGCATGCAAGATCCTGAAAAAGATGATGTGGATATACGAACACCCCCCTCAAGCTAGACTATGATGTGCAAAAAATAATGTGGGGCCCTGGTAACTAAGACCAAAGGTCACCCCAATACAATAATCCAAAAAATGCTGAAAATAAACTAAGTGAGGAAAGAGGGAAAACCCAGTGGGAAGAAAGCCCCCCCTCAAGCTAAAGCATAATAATGGATCAATCTATCTCCACCATGATGGAACTCACCCCCAACAGTGAACGGAGGTAAGAGAACTTCTTCTCAGTGAAGCTCTTGGTGAAGATGTCTGCAATTTGCTCATCAGTAGGGCAATATTGCAGAATGATGGTGCGATCATGCACCAACTGTCGAATGTAATGCATATGAATCTCAATGTGTTTGGTCCTTTGCCACTGAACTGGATCTGTGGAGATCTTGATAGCACTTTGATTGTCACAAAATAGGACAGTTAAAGTAGTGCCACCAAAACCAAACTCGGAAAGAATACCCTGCAGCCAAACTGCCTGAATGCAGGCATTGACTTCCCCTCGATACTCTGCCTCTGTTGAAGAAAGTGCAATGGCTGCTTGCTTTTTGCTGGACCAGCAAATAGCACCATGACCAATCATGAAAACATAACCGGAAGTGGACTTCCGATCAATGCTATCACTTGCCCAATCTGAATCAGTAAAACCAATGAAATCAAGCTCAAAATCTGCAGCATAATGTATGTCAAACTGTCTCGTACCTTGCACATACTGCAAGATCTGCTTGGCTGCTTGCTAATGAAGCTCATGTGGCTGCTGCATATACCTTGAAACGGCACTCACGGAATATGAAATATCAGGCCTTGAGTGTGTCAAATAAAGTAGTGAACCAATCAACTGTTGATACATAGTGCAATCTGCAAGCAGTGTAGAATCTCCCTCCTCAAGACTGATTCCTGAGAGGAATGGGAAAGGGGCTGCCTTACATTCAGCCATATTAAAATTCAATAACAGGTCGGAAGCATATTTTTGCTGAGATATAGTGATCCCATCAAAATTTTGAGCTATCTCCAAGCCCAAAAAGTGACTCAGCAAGCCCAAATCGCTCATGTCAAAAGCTAGATTTAAGGCAGTTTTTAGCTTGTTTATTGAAGTAAGAGTGCTACCAGTAATGAGAAGATCATCAACATAAAGTACAGTAACCAACAAATTACCTTTAACTCGCTAAAGATACACATTCGTATCAGATTTGCATCTTTGGAAATTCTGAGAAAGAAGGAAGGAGTCCATCTTTGTGTACCAAGCTCTTGGGGCCTGTTTTAACCCATACAAAGATTTCTTCAATCTGCAAACTAATGATGGATCTGATGTGTAGCCCTCTGGCTGCTGCATATATACCTCTTCAGCAAGGTATCCATGTAGAAATGCACTCTTCACATCCATGTGGTGCACTTCCCAGTGCTTGGATGCAGAAATAGCCAAAACAAGGCGGATGGAATCCATCTTTGCAACCGGTGCAAAGGTCTCAGTGTAGTCCACTCCTTGGACTTGGGATAAACCTTTTTCCACCAACCTTGCTTTGTATTTTCTGATATAGCCATCAGCAGCAACTTTCGTGTGGTAGACCCATTTACACTTTACTAATTTTCTTCCAGGTGGAAGAGAAACTAACTCCCATGTGTTGTTCTTTTGAAGAGAACTGTACTCTTCATCCATGGCACTTTGCCATCTTGGATCTCGGTGGGAAGAATATTATGATGTGGGATCTGAACCAGCCATCAAATAAAAAATCTCAAGAAGTAATGGATCAGCAATAGAAAGAGCCATACCTGCTCTTTGAAAGTCTGCTCTTGTTCGTCTCGGATCAACAGGATTTTCAAGGTTCGAACCAGCAGATTGAAGAGTGTTTTGGGCCCACTTTGGTAATTGAGGAGGATCATAATGGTCAGATTCTGAACCTGATATGTCATGATCATCATATGCTGCTAAAATATCAGAAATATCAGAACTCATACCTTCATTATCGTTGCACGGATCTTCTTCTGGTGAAGGCGGTGAATCGACAGTCTCTTCCTCGACTAGTCGCAATTCTTGAAGCGGTTCTTCAAATTGCACACTGCGCTCTATGAATATCTTTTTAGATCTGATATCCATGAGTTTATATGATTTTGATTCTTCCCCATATCCTATCAGTATGCACTCGATACTTTGTGGATCCAAAGCTCGTCTCTTCTTGGAAGGAATTCTAGCCCATGCAGTAGAGCCAAAAACTCTCAAATTTGACACATCCGGTTTGTGAACAAAGAATGCTTCGAAAGGAGTCATACCTTTCATGGATGAATGTGGAACATGGTTCTATATGTATGCAGCAACATTGATTGCTTCCGCCCAAATATTTGTAGCCAAACCTTTTGATTCAATCATGCATGTAGCCATCTCTTTCAGTGACCGATTTTTCCTTTTCGCTACACCGTTCTGCTGGGGTGTGTAGGGAACTATATGTTGGATCTGAATTCCTCTTTGGGCACAAAGTTGCAGCAACTCAGCCTTGATATATTCTCCACCATTATCATATCTAAGAGCTTTGATCTTGCTCTCAGTGACGGTCTCAACAGAGCCTTAAAATCCTTGAATTTTCCAAGAACTTCTGACTTGTTTTTTAGAAAGAATACCCATGTAAAGCGGGAAAAATCATCAATAAATGTCAAAACATACCTTGAACTATTTAATGATGTATGGGGCAGCAGACCACTGATATCAGAATGTATCAACCCCAAAATTGTAGAAGCTCTGCTAGATTTGCCATGGTCGAATCTGTGCTCGGGGTGCTTCCCAATGATGCAACCAGTGCATATTCCCTTCGAGGAATGGAGTTGTGGAAGACCATCTACCATGGATTTGTTTGATATAAGCAGCAAATACTTATAATTAAGATGTCCAAATATTTCATGCCAAATCCTACTAACCTCATTACCATGTGTGCGAAGAGCAGTGGGCTTTGCAAGCGCAATAAAGTGTGAAAACTCATAGCATTTTGTAGTGTGGTTTGCCTTTCCGAATGCAACAAGTCTTCCACTTTTGATATCAGAAATTTCAACTGTATTAGGGCTGAATGTAACTTGCTTCAGTTCACCATTTTGTGTCATTTGATACACAGAAAGAAGATTTGAAGCCAAGGAAGTCACATAGAGAACATTCTGAAAGCTTCCATGATCTACATGAATCGTACCTTTGCCCTTTGAAGAAATTTTTGAGTCATCTCCCAAATGGATGGGGATGGAGCTGTTTGGATCAAATGAAGAAAAAGAATCAATATTTGAATCCATATGATTCGATGCACCTAAATCTATCAATAGAGTAGTGGGCTTTGAAACAGTTGCCATGAGTGATTGTCCTCTTTCATGATCATCATTCCTATCCTTCTTCGTTGCACCCTCAGGAAGAGTTATGTTGTTCTTTTCCAAAAGGAGGGCCATTTGATCTATAGTCTTCTTCATACATGAATTTTCGGGATGAAAGCCATGGTTTCAATAAGTACATTTAGATTTTTGGTTACCTTCTTTGCCCTTTTGCTTGAACTTTGCACTGGATGGTGCATCCGTCTGTTTTCCTTTCTCTCTTTGCTTGTGAGGCTTGAATTTGGGATTCTCCTTCTTTTGCTTTCCTTTACTATTCGATATCTTGGGTCCTTGAACATATAGGGCTGAATCTTTGGAGCTTATGGACCCCATTTGAATCAACTTGTCATGCTCTTTTGTGACGGACTCAATGAAGGCATTCAAGGTAGGCATCTTCCAATTCGGGGTAGTTAGCCGACCGGAATTGAAAGTAGAGACAAATACCAAATAATCTTTACCAAGCTTGCTGAGAATGGAGAGGATCAATTGTTTATCCTCTTTGATAACTCCGTTGTTCTTCAGTTGCAAGTTCAAGTTCTTGAATTTTGTGAAGAATTAATTAATGGTCTCGAAATTCTTAGGACTAAGGGCAATCAATTCATTCTCTAATTGAAAGGCCCTAAGCTCATCCTGCTTGCCAAATAGTGTTTCAAGTTGCTCCCATATAGCTTTTCGAGTCTTCAATCCACTGAGATGGAAGTGAATATCTTTGGAGATGGAGAGACAAAGAAGACCATAAGCTTCATCAAGCTTGTTGTAGTGTTTGGTTCTATCTGACAAGTTCTTTTGCTCCAATTCAAGACCAAGAGTGACTCGGTAGTAACCTTTTGAACGTAATATGATCTCCATATCATCTTTCCAATCAAAATAATTGAATGGGGGGAGGATAGGCTTTGAAGAAGAGTATTCCATTTCTAGGAGCGAGTGCACACTGATGTAGAGAAGCTTGCAAGGGCAGAGTAGCAAATGCAAATGATGGAGACAATAACCTGCAAATCACAATAAACCAAGAACAATGAGGTCGAAAAAACCACCCTTTTAGAGTTGCATCACACCTAGGATTGGAGATCAAACAATGTTGAATGGGTCCAATGTATCAGATCCAGGAAATATGTGGAAACTCAAGCTTCTAGAGTGGTATTGGATGTATTTTCAAGCTTTGCATGCACAGGAGGGAATGCCCTTGAGATCTTTCATGCCAAAACTTTTTGCAATTTTTGAGCAATTCACTCAAATCTTCTTGTAGAAACACCTATAGAAAAGATATCTTGTCCCTGCAATGGCTCTGATACCATGTAAAATTAGTCACAGCATATCTAATGAACAAGTAAATCAATCACAACAAATGAACATAGAAAATATGGTGTAAAACTGTGCAAAGCATGCATCAGTGCTCAATATCCCAGTAAGGGTGAATGATTACAATAGAATACAATCACAATGACTGAGCAATTCCAATTTCCTAAGGAGGTCATTCGAATCACTGAATGGAGTAGCTTGACTCCAACTCGGAGTCCTCATCATCGATCAGTGGTGGTCATCAATGCACAAGAACTAGTCATCCAGGTGTCAATCTGAGTCTAACTGAGTGTAACATGTGTAACTGAAGTGTGTAGCACTGATATAGGGAAGTGGGCTCAGTGGAGGGCGCATGGGAGGCTAACTGAAGTCAGAACAAGTCATCTAGTCAATATGGAGGTCCAATGGAAGTGAAACATTCAGTCGGGAGTGAAACTAGCCTCAAATCAGGGAGAATCAGAGCTAACTGAGTGTAACTGAAGTGGAACTGCAGTGGTAGGTGAGGAAGTGCGCCCTTCTCTGGCAGTAGGTCAGAAGTGGGTGCCTTCCTGACTAGGAGGGCTAAAAATATGAAGTAAGTGGCTCCCGGGTGCTAGAATAAGGTGGCTAAGGTGCTGGAGGCATCAACCTGGTGACTGGGATGCATGCAAAGTGCATGCAAACCCTAGAATTTGCATGCAAACCCTATTTGCATGCAAGATCCTGAAAAAAGATGATGTGGATATCCGAACACCACATATGTGGCACCCTGCAATTTTTATGCAATGAAAACAACCATTGAAATATGCATGATTTCTCTAATTGAACAATGCATCCATCTGACCAAATCTAGTGTCAATCCATTTGTATATTCCTCCCCTTAAGGTTCTCATAGAACATAAGGAAGCAATAACACACATAATGGAAGCCATGGTAAATATCATCACATATGTAGAAGTGATATTCCTTTTGAATTTCTTGTTTCTCTTTGTTGTTATTTGGGCCATGTCTATATGTGATATCGACCATCAAGGAAACCTGATCAGATTAATAATACTATCTTTGAATCACATTTTTGGGATATAGAGTGTAGTTCCTTGCAAAATCAACCATCGAAAATATAATACCACGAGGAAATGTATCTCTACAAAGTCTAAACTGCTCATCCTGTGATCGATCCAGGTGGACATGCTAAACATATTGATTGAATTGTACCTGGTAGCACAAAATTATCTTGACATAAGTTATGCTTTTAAGTAATGATTGAAATATAATTGAAATGAAATGTTAGAGTTAGACACCGACCTGGGTTGTCACCAATTGTATCTCTTTGCTTTCTCTCCCATGGCCTATTTCATAGCTGATTGCACCAAGAGTAGTGAGGTGCTTGCAACCCAATATGGGGAGATGTTGTGATGTGATGTGATGTAACATTATATATTTTAATAATAATAAAAAAAAAAAACATGTTGGTTAGAATAAAATTACATATATTTTAACGAAATGAAATATGTATTATGCTAATCAAATCATCATGATTATTCTTTGAATTTTTACACATCAAGAAAAAAATTATACCTCAAGAAATTGGATCATTCTCGGTGCTTAATAGATGCAGGTTTAAGATGGATCTATGCTAGTGCATTTGAATCTTTTCAAGTCTATATCCATATTCTGAAATTCGTTATCTCCACTTTCATGAATGCACTGGCCCAATAATGCCATGCCGCCATATATGGAGCATGTCCCATCTAAACAAGCTTTTGCATACTAACCTTGCCCCTACGGCCTATTACACATGATGCTATGGATGAATTCAGTTGATGAAGATGGTGGTATTCTCATGGAGAAATCTTGTACATGGTTAGTATGAAACACACAATGAATGTACAAAAATGTGTCATAGTAATATTCATATTCTACATGATATCTACAAGAACAAGTGTCACGAAGAGTATTTATTCCAATATACTAGGGCTTACATTTCTCAAAATATCTTTGTCCCAAGTTCAATTTCCTATGCTCATTATTAAATTTCTCATATAGTTCTATTTGTGTTACGTCAATAAGGTGTTTTATGTGTGGTTCACGATCCTTTGAATCCATTCTAAATTTTCGTACTTCCTTTTTCTTTGAAGAAGGTCTAGTGTTATCATGCCAAAAACTCTGCACTAATCCCTTTACTACATCAACTAGCTTCATGTTGGAGCATGGAAGCCTACCAATGAAGGCCCAAAAATATGCCTAGCTAGTTTCAAGATGTTCTCTTCTAATAGAATACCTATGCAGTGTTTTGACATTCAAGTTAACAAGTCTATATGTAGGCTTATTAATATGAAGGACCCTATTATTCTTATTTTCGATTTCTTGCAATAGCACATGATGAGTTGTATTGTGCTAAAGGCATCTACTAATATTTTAACAATGTGAGAACTTGGTTCAAAATTTTTAATCATCTTTATCTTTAAGTTTCTCCTAAAAATAGTCATACAAGTGAATTTTGACAATAATAAAAATAATCTACATTTATCTCTATCACATTTAGTATTAAAATATTTATTAAGTATCTATCGAGTTTGATATCCAATACTATGTTTAGATAATGTACCTTCAAGCGAACTGATGTGACTTTCATCAATTTGTATACATTTCAGAGTTCTTCAGTATGTACTTGTTAATGGAGGTAGGGATGTTGGAATTGTATTGTGTACCACATCAACAAGATGATCTAGCATTTCAACAGGAGCTTCTTGTCCTTCATTCTCATGCTAGTAGATGTATGGTGGAAATTGGACATCCTCTTGGACGATATCAATAACATATGCTTCTTCAACAAAGCATTCTTCATGCAATGCCTCTCTAAATTCACCACTTGTATAACCACGAGAGAACAAATTAGCAACTAGTTTTTTAGAAGGTGATTCATTAGTTTGAAGTCAAGTTGAAGTGGAGATCGAAACTTCTCTTGATGAGCACTTATGTTTTAGTACTTATTGATTATTTCCATCGGGTACTTTTTCCTCAACTATTGTGGAAATTGAGTGCCCCTCTAGTGAATGCTTCCATGTTTCTTTCTGTGGATTGGTAGGAAGAACCATAGAATAATCTATAATTGGAATTGGATGAGTGTCCATAGAATGGATTTGGTTGATTGTGTCTAATATTTTATTTTCTCTATTTTCTACAATGATTTATTGAGTTTTCTTCTTCCTTCATACTTTTCTTGCTCAATTGCATAAATTACCCATTACCACAATGATCAATTAGATCAAGATTGCATTTAGTGTACTCAATTCTAAGAAAATGAATGGTGGAGATGGTCTATGGTGCACTTCAATGGGATACTCTTCGAGCTTGTTGATTTTCTTCCTCAATGGTGAATATACTTCATTACCAGAATTATCAATGAGGAATATTGTCATTGGAGTTCAGAAAATGAATGGTGGATATGCTCTATGGTGCTCTTCAATTGGAGATTCATCAATATTGCTCAATGTATTTGGTTTTCCTAAACTCTAAACAATTAAATGATGGAGATGGCCTATGGTTCTCTTCAATTTGAGATGGTCTATGAGTCTCTTCAAATGGACATGGTCTTTTGTTCTCTTCAATTGGAGAATCTTCAACCTTACTCAATGTCATTTGTTCTCCTCAATTCTAAGAAATTGAATGATGGATATGGAATATGGTGCTCTTCAATTGGAGATGATCTATGGTGCTCCTGTATTGGAGATTCTTCAACCTTTTTCAATGTATTTGGTTCTCATCAATTCTTAACAATTGAATGATGGAGATGGTCAAATGTGATGATCAAATTGAGATTTTTTTTCCTTCCTTCCCAAACAATGCATGAATCTTACTATAATATGTTGTTCAACGTGTTAGAGTATTTGATAGATATGAATAATTGTTGTCTATTAGAGAATAAAACACATTTTCATTTTGTTCTCATAAAACATCTGCATGTTTTTAAACATTAAAGGAGGTAGTTACATAGCTATAATGAATTCTTAGTGGAAAAAAACATACATGATTTTTTACTCAAAGAAATGTGTACATGTTATTTTTAAGTACAATTCGACAGCCCTAAGACCCCCCATATCTCCCTCACCCAACCCCCTAAGACACCTCCATATCTCCCTCCCCAAACCCCCTAACACCCCCCCTCTCTCTCACACACACCATCCTCCCTCCTACACCTAATCACACTCTCACCCCTCTCTCCCTCTCCCCCAACCCACTTATACCGCCCTCCTATCTCTCTCTCTCTCTCTCTCTCTCTCTCTCTCTCTCCCAACCCACTTATACACCCCTCCTATCTCTCTCCCCAATCCCACTTATGACCTATCTCTCTCTCCCTCTCTCTCTCTCTCACCCCCCTACTCTCTTTCTCTATCCCCCCCTTCCCCTTCCCCTTTACTAATTCTTAGTGTCATATACATTATAGTTGTAGTGGTACATGTTAGCTTTTCAGAATTTACTTCAATCTGATCTAGGATCTTAACTAGGAGAAAAACATGTACAACATATCTATAGCATATCAAACATGAACAAAACAATGCAATCACACAAGAGACACAGAGTTTACTTGGGGAAAACCATAAAGGTGAAAAACCCCAATAACTTCCTCAGAGATAGAGAGAGCAATGATATAACCCAAGCATAAGAGATAGACATCTCCTAGCAGCAGCTTCTCCTCCTCCACAAGTGCGCCACTCTTCCAAGAGTGTGAGAGAGAATAGAATGATGAAATAGAGTGTCTCCTGCACTCTATTTATACTTGACTTGACTTGCCTAATAACCTTTACTAGGTCGGCCTTAACTTAACCACATAACATAATGATGACTGGGACGACACCCAATAGTGTGGTCTAATAACCCTTTGACCCACATTGCCGACCCCCAATTGGGTGGTCTAATAACCCTTTGACCCACATGACTTATACAGGGCCGACCGCAACAAGGTGGTCTAATAACCCATCAAGTATAAGTTACGACACTTACAATATAAATGACGACACTTCCGTATAGAGGAATAATAACATCTCTATAGGAATAAAAACACTTCTGTATAGAGGAATAATACCATCTCTATAGGAGTACAATATACATATATGAAATACATTCCGAAGTTACATATACATCAACACTCCCTCTTAACTAGGAAGGTATTTCTAGACACAGGTCTTCTAGCACAAGTCTTCTTCTCTGGATCATCGTCACTGGATAATCATCATCAAGTCATGGTCATCATCACTACTTCTGCTATCTCAATCAATCTTTGAATCTACTCGTCATAGGAAGTTCTCCAGAGCCAGTCCTTTTTCATACTGGATGTAGGCCCACCACTAGCAGGTCTTCATCGTCACTAGCTATACTGTGGAATCCTCAGGACTTATTACGTGCATCACAAAACCTCGAAAGAGCATCCTATGATGTTACGGGTACACAACTCCGACCTGTAGTATCTCCCAGGGCGCTATTACATGTGACCCCACCACAAAACCTTGAAAGAGCATCCCAGGATATTACGAGTACACAACTCCCACCTGTAGGATCTCCCAGGGCACAAATTACATGTGGACACCACAAAACCTCGCAAGAGAATCCCAGGATGTTACGGGTACACAACTCTGACCTATAGGATATCCCAGGGCACTACATGTGGTCATGGAAAAACCTCTAAAGAGCATCCCAGGATGTTACGGGTACACAACTCCAACCTAAAGGATCTCCCAGGGCGTTATTATATTCCATAGGACAAAACCTCGAAAGAGAATCCCAGGATGTTACGGGTACAAAACTCCAACCTGAAGGATCTCCCAGGGAGCTATTATATGTCCTCCCAGAGAAATGTCTCGAAAGAGCATCCCAGGATGTTACGAGTACACAACTCTGACCTATAGGATCTCCCATACATGCTCATCTGCAAAACCTAGTCCACGGCCACAGAGTATCAACCTGATACTCACCATACATCATCCTGATGTACACATGATCATCTGCATCGTCCTGATGCATATCATCTAGAGCAACATTCTGAAGCTCGTCATCCATGATCATCCTGATCATACAATGTATCCACCTAATACATACATAGATACATGATCCACCTGATCACACAATGTATCTACCTGATACATATCAACATACATGATCTACCTGATCATACAATGTATCCACCTGATACATATAAAGATACATGGTCCAAGCATACAACATGATGCATATACAAATACATACAAATGAACCAACTAATCATATCCAGCATCCAACATGATGCATACATACATAAATGATCTAACTGATCATAACAAGCATCCAACATGATGCATATACATATACAAAGCAGTAACTGGAGCATCATCTTGATGCTCATCATCCATGATCCTCCTGATCACCATAGCATCGTCCTCTTCAGATCATCTCATTTTCCATGAAGCACAACCCAAATGCACATCATCCAACACTTACACCACCGACATGGGAGAACACATCTACCACCATTCCGGGAAGGATCCAGCCCTTACTTTTTAACCATGGGAGAACACATCTACCACCATGTGAAAAATGGCTTCAGCCCTTACATCTACACCATGGGAGAACACATCTACCACCATGTGAGAATGGCTCAGCAATTACATCACGACCATGGGAGAACACATCAACCATGTCAGAAAAGCTCATGTGCATCTGCATCTTCTAGACTCATCACTTCCCTTTGGAAAGAACCTCGATCTGATGTGCAACAAGCCTCTCTCTGAAGTACTCAAAACTGCACTCTAGCCAATGGCTTGGTCAATACATCTGCAACCTGTGCATCTGTCGCAACATACTCTACTTCGGCTGTACTCAGTGATACCAGAACTGCTTCCTACTAAACCAAGAGATCACACCTGATCCCATACTGAAGCAACACCCAAATGTGCTCTTCCTATTTGCAACACTGCCTGCCCAATCTGAATCAACATGACCCTGCAGGTTAAACCTTTTGATTCACATCATACTTGAGCCCATAATCAACTGTACCCTTCAGGTACCTCAGAATATGCTTTATAGCAACCAGGTGAACACTCCTCGGATCCGTCAGGAACTGGCTCAATGTGTTCACCGTAAAGCAAATATCTGGTCTCGTGTTCGTCAGGTACATCAAGGACCCAATCATCTGACGATACATAGTGATATCAGCTGGCTCAGATAAAGCATCACACAGAAGCTTTAGGTTTGATGCCATAGGTGTGGCCATGGCCTTGTAGTCCATCATCTCGAACATTTTCAGGATCTCTACTGCATACTTCCCTTGTCTAAGGAAGATTCCATCTGCACTCTACCACACCTCCATGCCTAGAAAATAGTGCATCATCCACAAGTTCTTCATCTCAAACTCGGCAGCAAGCTTCCGCTGTGTGTCGGAAATCAATCTATCTTCACCTGTAATAAACAGGTCATCCATATACAAAAGTACTATCACTGGATTGCCTTTCTCAACCTTGTAGTAAAGGTTGGAATCCGCTTTACTCTTGGTAAAGCCCAAACTGGATAGAAAGATGTCTATCCTACCATACCAAGTTCTGCACATATATTATTCCCTGTCATGTGTCTCAGAACCAAGTGGCTCCTCCTCATACACTTCTTCTTCAACTACACCATTCAAGAAAGTTGTCTTGAAATCCATCTGGTGTATCTTCCATTTCATCACTGCAGCCAGAGCAAGTATGGATCTAATGGAAGTGTATTTGGATATAGGAGAAAAATTCTTTACGCTACCACCTGCAGCATGCTTGATCTTGTAGATCCTCTTGGAAGTCACTACAAACTCCCCTTCAGGTCTTGGGACTGCATCCCAAACATCTTCATGATCGACTGGTACTCCTCGATCATGGCATTCTTCCCAGATCCTGGGAACTTCAATATGTTCAATATTTTCAATAGATAACTTTGTTGCTGAACAAATGTTGTAGTCCTTCTTTTGTAGGTGATGGTATACGATCTTTCCTACACAACAAGTAAAATTGCATGATTATAAAACATCTCATAGTTTTCAGAACAAATTCTTACACAAAGAAATATGTCATACAGTCATGCAATTATCTTAGCCAATGCTTCAATACAACATTTATCCACATCCCGTAACTTTCTAGATGCCTTCCAATCTCTACCAGAACATTTTTAAGAGTGTGCACAACTCCCAACATGTCAGCAAAGAGGTTTCATTCTAGATAAGTAGAAATGGAATGTTGTATAGTGCCATAGGCCACTTACCCATGTATATTAGTAGTATATTGTTCATCAATGCAACTATTCTAATATGCATAATACACAACCTAATTATAGGAACATGAGTGTATACATTATTGAACAATATTATTTAAACAATAAAATATGCAAGGAATGATAATTCAAATACTTATCTTTGTTTGTTTGTTGGGTTGACTCTCTCTCAATCTTTGCTTCTTTTATGCAACTCCATTTTGATGTGGATTGTGAGAAGTGGTCAACTCCCTCTGAATATCTACATCCTTGCAAAAACTACTAAAGTGTGCTCCTTCTTGATCTTTGCTTCCTGGTAGGAACAAATGGAGTGTGCTCCCTCTTGATCTTTGCTTCCTTGCAGGAACAACTGGAGTGTGCTCCCTCTTGATCTTTGCTTCCTAGATTACCTGTCCTTGAACTTATATCCATCACTATGCATGATTATTAGTATCATCATTGTGTTATCCTCGAGGTCTCATACATAATCACACATTCATTAGTATAATCTTAATACTATCAAAACACAATAATCTTAAACATGTATAGTCATGATTATTTCAAACACAAATAATAAACATTAGTATTCAAGGTTTCAGGAAAGTCTTCTTTTACACATGCATATTATTATTTGATCATAGGACTCTTCTAGTTAGTTAAATCATCAATCAAGATAAGAGACATAATATGCATAAACCCTTTATTACTTACATTTCTAACTTTATGAATAATCATAACCATACCAAGTATACTTATATAAGGGTTCCTAACACAAGGTAGGATTCTAACTTGATATAGGAAAAACATACCTGGATTGGTATGTTAGCTAGTTATATCTGTGAAATTGCCCACATAAGATCCAAAGAGATGATGTAAACCTCACTATGAAAGAATTTAGGAAGAAGAGAGAAGCAATAGAACATAGATCCAATAGAGGCAGAATAATTACACACATTTCATTAATCAGAATAGTAACCAGGTAAATATACAATGCTGAGTATGAGGATTCGAATTCACTAGGTGTAATTCGAATTATCCTTCATGCACAAATCCATAATCAGTGGAGAGTCATCAGTGCCAAACTAGGAGTCTATCTCATCATCGGTGAAGTCATCAATGCACAAGTAGTGATCAACCGGGAGTCAAACTGAGTCTAACTGAGTGTGGTTGGTGTAATTGGCACATGGAAGCACTGATATAGTGAAGGAGACTCAGTGGGGGGCGCTCATGGAGCTAACTGGAGTCAAAACAGTCTATCTAGTCACACTGGAGGTCCAAAAGAGTGATAAGGTCAGTTAGGAGTCAGTTAATCCTTAAATCAAGGAAGAACTGAAGATAACTGAACTAAACTGGACTGGTAGGTGAAGAAGGGCACCCTTATCATGCAATAACTGAAAAGAGGGCGCACTAAGCTCTAGGAGAGCTAAGACTGATCCGAGAGAAGCTCCTGGGGCTAGTTTGGCAAGGGCTAGGTGCTGGTGCTGCAAACCCTAATTGCATGCAAACCCTAATTGCATGCAAAACCCTAATTGCATGCAAAACCCTAATTTTGCATGCAGGACTGAAAATGTCAGAAATGTTAGAAAGACTAGGATGGAGTATAGGAATATCCTAACAATGTCTAACATACCCACATGATGTCTTCTTGTTCTCTTCAATGACTTGTGCTAGTAACCTGCATATCTCATAGGTTAACCATTTATAGAACCAAGTTATACATACCTCGCAAAATAGATCTTCTAAGTGATTCATGACAATGGATGAATTTTTGTCCTCATGTCAACAAGATCATATGTTCTTGAACTAGAACATGATTTGTCATTCTTGGTGTACCTTTCATGTTAGCGGACAACATAAATCTCGTACAACACCATAATGCATTAGTACAATCATAAGTGTCAACACCCTAATCAATGAATATCTTCTATCAAGCATTCATGAGTTTACTAAGGTGATACGACAAGTCTAAATTGAATCAAGATTGTACTAACCGTAATAACATGAAGACAAACATACCGTAAACTTAATCATGAACAAATCGTGAAACATACCTGGATGAGTCATACCTGTCAAGATTGCTTGTAATCTTCTTATGTAAGGCCTTAGCCTCAACTCCCTCTCAAACAGGAACTTCTTCACTTATGTAGGTGACCAATCCATTCTATTCTAGGATTAACCCAATCCACTTGATTTGCAAGAACTAGATCTGGAGTTGGATTAGGGTTTGCCAGAGAAACCCTAAAAATTCAAACTTTGAATTTCAAACTTTCGAAAGGATAGAAATATGCGCCTTAATGAGCTGATCAAGCTGGTATACTCATAATTTTAAAACTACAAAGTTTCACCCCTCAAATTTTCCTTTGAAACTTCCAGATTCACTAGACATGACCCCGAACTAGCGTTTGATAAATCCCACCCTTCTGCCCAATCAAAAGGTTTGATCCAAAGCTCTAAGCTTCTAGTTTTCTGAGGAGCTTCCAACCGTGGTCACAGATTTCAAAAAATTTCCATTTTTGCAGAAGCCTTAATTTTCCACTTTTCCAATCAAAGTCCCGAACTAGGGTCTAATCAAGCCCGACCTTCTGCCAAACCAAAAATTCTGATCTTGGTCTCTAAATTTCGATTTTGATGAGTAGCATTCAGTTGTAGTCTTCGATTACAAAAATTCCAACTTTCTCCGAAACCCTAAATTCTGGAAGCCATGAATGAAGGTGCTCAAAAATAATTCTGTTTTGACAAAAATATGTACCAGATTGTTTCTAGTGTAACTCTGAACTTTTTGATCCATAGGGTCTAAAAACATTTTCTGGGATATCCTGACATGTCATCTTTTTAACCCCATAGGTATGACCTCAAATGGATTCTCTGAGAGAGAGTTATGCCAAGTGTCGCAACGTGACCTGTTTATGGGATAAAACAAGGGAGAAAACTTGTATGGCGTGCCACGTGTCACTGGTTCAGTTTCGGCCTCTAAAAATGTTACTTGATAAATCTCATTCTATGCACTACTTGTCACATTTTACGAAATTTCATTTGGAGCTTCCTATCCCAAGTTATGACCTTTTCTCCAAGGTCACCTGTTTTTGACTGAGATCTGGAAGAGGCCGAAACCCTATATTGTACAGATCATAAATCACAAAGTACAACTAATTAGAGGATTTCCTTTGGAAACAACGTACATGGGGATTTTATATTCTCCCCGTACAATTTTCAGACCCTGAAACCTCGTCGAAATTTATTTATAGTGAAATTTCTACAATGACTGGTTTTTGCTATATCAAGCCCTAGCATTGTAAGTGCAACAAGTGTCATACATGCCATACCATGCCTTCTTTCAGGCTAGCTTTGATACCATGTTAGTTTTTCAGAATTTACTTCAATCTGATCTAGGATATTAACTGAGAGAACAACATGTACAACATATCTACAGCATATCAAACATGAACACAATAATGCAATCACACAAGAGACACAGAGTTTACTTGGGGAAAACCATAAAGGTGAAAAACCCCAATAACTTCTTCATAGATAGATATAGAAATGATACAACCCAAGCATAAGAGATAGACATCTCCTCGCAGTAGCTTCTCCTCCTCCACAAGTGCGCCAGTCTCCTGAGAGTGTGAGGGAGAATAGAATGATGAAATAGAGTGCCTCCCGCACCCTATTTATACTTGACTTGACTTGCCTAATAACTGTTAAATTTTCAGTATTAAATCACAATACTATAGGATCTTTGCTGAGAGAATAACATCTACAGTATATCAATGCATGACAATCATAATATGACAAGCATCACAAGCATCACAAGAATCAAAAGCATAGAGACAAGAGACACAGAGTTTCCGTGGGGAAAACCCTAAGGTGAAAAACCCCACAACTTCCTCAGAGATAGAGAGAGCAATGGCTCAACCAAAATACAACCAAATAACACTGAGATAGTCTCCTAGCAGATGATCCTCCTCCTCCTCACTAGTGCGCCACTTCTCAGAGAGAGAGATAGTTACTTTTCTGAGTGAGTAAAATAGAGATCTCCTATCTCTATTTATACTCACCTTTTTGCCCAGTGACCTACTGGGGCCGACTTGTCTACTTGAGTACATCCACATTATAATATATATTAATCAGGGCTGACCCCATATGGTGGTCTAATAACCCATTGGCAAGTACACACACTTGCGACACTTGTCAATCCACATGACGACACTTCCTTATAGAGGAATAACACATCTCTTATAAGGGTACAATAAATATATATATAATACACAGATGAAATACATTCCGAAGTTACATATACATCAACACTCCCTCTTAACTAGGAAGGTATTTCTCGACACAGATCTGCTAGACAAGTCTTCTTCTCTGGATCATCATCATCGATGCATCGTCACTGCTGCTACTATCTCAACCAATCTCTGTCTCTACTCGTCATAGGAAGTTCTACAGAGCCAGTCCTTTTTCATACTGGATGTAGGCCCACCACCTGCAGGTCTTCGTCATCACTGGCCATACTGTGGAATCCTCAGGACTTTTACGTGCGTCACAAAACCTCGAAAGAGCATCCGAGGCTGTTACAAGCACACAGCTCTACCTATAGGATCTCCCAGGGCAACGAATTACATGTGACCTCACCACAAAACCTCGCAAGAGCATCCCAGGCTGTTACGAGCACACAGCTCTACCTATAGGATCTCCCAAGGCAACGAATTACATGTGGTCATGGCAAAACCTCGCAAGAGCATCCCAGGACTGATTACGGGCACACAGCCCAACCTATCGGATCTCCCAGGGAAACGAATTACATGCCATAGGACAAAACCTCGCAAGAGCATCTGCCAGATATCCCAGGGCGCTATTATATGCCATAGGCAAAACCTCGAAAGACTATCTGTAGATCTCCCAGGGCAACGAATTACATGCCCTCCCAGAGAAAAACCTCGAAAGAGCATTTGCCAGATGTCCCAGGGCACCGAATTACATGCCATAGGCAAAACCTCGAAAGACCATCTGCAAATCTCCCAGGGCAACGAATTACATGCTCATTTGCACAACCTGATCCACGGCCATAGAGTATCAACCTGATACTCACCATACATCATCCTGATGTATCCATGATCATCCTGATCATCACCACTGCAACGTCCTGTTGCATATCATCTGGAGCAACGTCCTGAAGCTCGTCATCTATGATCATCCTGATCATCACTGCAACATCCTGCTGCATGTCATCTGGAGCAACATCTTGAAGCTCGTCATCTATGATCATCCTGATCATCACTGCAACATCCTGCTGCATGTCATCTGGAGCAACATCCCGAAGCTCTTCATCTATGATCATCCTAATCATCACTGCAACATCCTGCTGCATGTCATCTGGAGCAACATCCTGAAGCTCGCCATCTATGATCATTCTGATCATCACTGCAACATCCTGCTGCATACCAAGTATCTACCTGATACATATCATCATACATGATCCTCCTGATCATCAATGCATCTACCTGATGCAAATACAAATACATGATACATATCACCATACATGATCCACCTGATCATACAATGTATCCACCTGATACATATACAGATACATGGTCCAATCATCCAACATGATGCATATACAGATACACATGATCCAACTGATCATATCCAGCATCAACATGATGCGTACATACATACATAAAAATGATCCAACTGATCATATCCAGCATCCAACATGATGCGTACATACATACATAAAAATGATCCAACTGATCATATCCAGCATCCAACATGATGCGTACATACATACATAAAAATGATCCAACTGATCATATCCAGCATCCAACATGATGCGTACATACATACATAAAAAAATGATCCAACTGATCATATCCAGCAGAAACCAGAACATCATCCTGATGTTCATCATCCAGCGCTTACATCCATAGCCATGTGAAGGATCCTCCTTCCAACATGCTTGGAATGGCTTCAGCAAATGTGTCCATCACTTCTTCCTCGAAGTATCCTCGATCTGAAGCACGCCAATGTTGATGTATATGTAACTTCGGAATGTATTTCACATATATGTATATTGTATTCCTATAGAGATGGTATTATTCCTCTATAAGGAAGTGTCGTCATTTATATTGTAAGTGTCGTAACTTATACTTGATGGGTTATTAGACCACCTTGTTGGGGTCGGCCTTGTATAAGTCATGTGGGTCAAAGGGTTATTAGACCACCCTAGTGGGGGTCGTCCATGTGGGTCTAAGGGTTATTAGACCACCCTATTGGGGGTCGGCCCAATCAGCATTATGTTATGTGGTTAAGTTCGAGCCTACATGAGTTAGGTAAAAAGGCAAGTCAAGTCAAGTATAAATAGAGTGCGGGAGTCACTCTATTTACTCACTCACTTCTTACACATGCACTCAAGGAGGAGTGGCGCACTTATGGAGGAGGAGGATCTACTGCTAGGTTATGGCTATCTCTCTTGGTTGGTTGTATCATTGCTCTATCTATCTCTGAGGAAGTTATTGGGGTTTTTCACCTTTATGGTTTTCCCCAAGTAAATCTTTGTGTCTCTTGTGTGCTTGCATTATTGTCTCCATGATTGATATGCTATAGATATGCTGTACATGTTGTTCTCTCAGTTAATATCCTAGATCAGATTGAAGTAAATTCAGAAAATTTAACATGGAATCAGAGCTAGCCTGAAAGAAGGCATGATATGGCATGTATGACACTTGTTGCACTTACGATGCTAGGGCTTGATATAGAAAAAACCAGTCATCGTAGCACTTTCGCTATAAATCCGTTTTGGCGAAGTTTTCGGATCTGAAATTGTTACAGGATGAAGCTAAGATCTCCAGGTATCTTGTGTCCAAAGGACAACCTCTAATTCGTTGTACTTTGTGATTTATGATCTGTACAATATAGGGTTTCTGCCTCTTCCAGATCTGAGTCAAAATCAGGTGACCTTGGGAAAAAGGTCATAACTTGAGCTAGGAAGCTCCAAATGAAATTTCGTGAAAAGTGACAGGTAGTACACAGGCCGAGCTATCTCAGAAAACTTTTTTAGAGGCCGAAGGTCAAACAATGACACGTGGAACGCCGTACAAGTTCACTCTCATGTATTATCCCATAAACAGGTCACGTTGCGACACTTGGCATATCTCTCTCTCAGAGAATCCAATTGAGTTCAAACCTATCAGGATGGAAATATAACAGGCCGAGATATCTCAGAAAACTTTTTCAGAGGCCGAAGGTCAAACAGTGACACGTGGCACGCCGTACAAGTTTGCTCTGCTGTATTTTCCCAAAACAGGTCACGTTGCGACATTTGGCATAACTCTCTCTCAGAACATCCAATTGAGGTCAGACCTGTCAGGATGGAAAGCTAACAGGTTAGGCTATCTCAAAAAACTTTTTCAGACCCTGTGGATCAAAAATTTCAGAGTTACACCAGAAACAATCAGGTACATATTTCTGTCAAAACAGAATTATTTTTTGGTACCTTCATTCATGGCTTCCGGAATTTAGGGCTTTGAAGAAAGTTGGAATTTTTGTAATCGGAGACCACGGCTGGATGCTACTCATCAAAATAGAAATTTAGAGACCAATATCAGAATTTTTGGTTGGGTAGAAGGCCGGGTTTGATCAGACCCTAGTTCGGGACTTTGATCAGAAAAATGGAAAATTAGGGCTTCTGTAAAAATGGGAATTTTTGAAATCTGTGACCACGGCTGGAAGCTCCTCAGAAAAATAGAAGCTTAGAGCTTTGGATCAAACATTTTGATTGGGTAGAAGAGTGGGCTTCATCAAACCCCAGTTCAGAGTCACGTCCAGTGAATCTGGAAGTTTCAAAGGCAAAATTGAGGAGTGAAACTTTGCAGTCTTCAAATTCTGAATATACTAGTTTGATCAGTTCATCAAGGCGCATATTCCTATCCTTTCGAAAGTTTGAAATTCAAAGTTTGAATTTTTGGGGTTTCTTTGACAAACCCATATCCAGCTCCAGGTCCAGTTCTTGCAAATCAAGTGGATTGGGTTAATCCTAGAAGAAGATGTATTGATCATCTGCATGAGTAAAGAAGTTCCTGTTTCAGAGGGAGATGAGGCTAAGGCCTTACATAAGAAGATTACAAGCGATCTCAACAGGTATGACTCATCGAGGTATGTTTCGATATTTGTCCATGATTAAGTTTGTGGTATGTTTGTCTTCATGTTATTACGGTTAGTACAATTTTGATTTTAGATTTGTCGTATCACCTTAACAAAATTATGAATGCATGATAGAAGATATTCATTGGTTAGGGTGTTGACACTTATGATTGTACTAATGCATTATGGTGTTGTATGAGGTTTATGTTGTCTACTAACATGAAAGGTACACCAAGAAAGACAAATCATGTTCTGGTCCAAGAACATATGATCATGATAACATGAGGACATAGACTCATCCATTGTCATGGATCTCATAGAAGATCCATTTACGAGGTATGTATAACTTGGTTTTGTAATAGTTAACCTATGAGATATACAGGTTACTAGCACAAGTCATTGAAGAAGAACAAGAAGACATCATGTGAGTATGTTAGACATAAATAGCTAGCATGCTAATCCAGGTATGTTTTTCCTATATCAAGATAGAATCCTACCTTGTGTTAGGATCTTATACTGTTGTGTTGTTTGATAATGATTATTCATGAAGTCGTAGGTTTGAATAAGTCATGGCTGTATGCATATTATATTTCTTACCATTATTGATGATATGACTAACCAGAAGAATCATGAAGGTATAGGTTTGAATAATCACAGGTTTTATGCATTTTATATCTCTTATCTTGATTGATGATTCAACTAACCTGAAGAGTCATAGGTTTGAGTAATTACAAGTTTAGACATGTTATGTTTCTTATGATTTTACTAACCATAAGAATCCTACATAAACTTTGAATGCTAATGCTTATTATTTTCTGTTTGAAATGATCATGACTATACATGCTTGAGATTATTGTGTTTTAATAGTATACTAATGAATGTATGATGAATCATGATACTAATAAGCATGAATAGGGACCAAGGATGAATATGAGTTCAAGAACAGGTAATTCAGGAAGCAAAGATCAAGAGGGAGCACACTCCAGTTGCTCCTGCCAGAAAGCAAAGGAGCACACTCCAGTTGTTCCTGCAATAAAGAAAAGGAGCACACTTCAGTAGTTTCTGCAAGGATGCAGATATTCAAAGGGAGTTGACCATGTTTCTACATTCCACAACATAAAGGTGTAGAAGAAGCTACTTCAGATTAGGACTCCAGCAGCTCCTGCAAGGAAGCGAAGACTCAGAGGGAGTCCACCCAACGAACAAACAAAGATAAGTATTTGAATTGTCATTTCTTAAATAATACTGTTCAATACTGTATATACTGATGTTCCTAGAATTAGGTTGTGTATTATGCATATTAGAATAATTGCATTGATGAACAGTATACTCCTAATATGCATGGGTAAGTGGCCTATGGCACTGTACAACATTCCATTGCTACTTATATAGAATGAAACCTCTTTGCTGACATGTTGGGAGTTGTGCACACTCTTAACAATGTTCTGGTAGAGATTGGAAGGCATCTAGAAAGTTACGGAATATGGATAAATGTTGTATTGAAGCATTGGCTAAGATAATTGCATGACTGTATGGCATATTTCTTTATGTGTAAGAATTTGTTCTGAAAACTATGAGATGTTTTCTAATCATGCAATTTAACTTGTTGTGTAGGAAAGATCGTATTCCATCTCCTACAAAAGAAGAACTACAACATTTGTTCCAGCAACAAAGATATCTATTGAAGATATTGAAGATATTGAAGTTCCCAGGATCTGGGATGAAGAAATGAAATGCCATGATCCATCGATCATGAAGAATGATGTTTGGGATGTAATCCCAAGACATGAAGGGAAGCTTGCTATGACTTCCAAATGGAACTATCAGATCAAGCATGTTGCAGATGTCAGCATAGAGACATATAAAAGTGATGAAATAGAAGATACACCAGATGGATTCAAGACAGCTTCCTTGAATGGTGTAGTTGAAGAAGAAGTGTATGTGGAGCAGCCACTTGGTTCTAAGACACATGATAGGAAATCATATATGTGCAGAACTTGTTATGGTGAAGATATATTGATTGCCGACACGCAGCGGAAGCTTACTACCGAGTTCGAGATGAAGAACTTGGGGATGATGCACTATTTGTGTTTGGCATGGAGGTGTGGCAGAGTGATGGAATCTTCCTTGGACAAGGGAAGTATGCAGTAGAGATCCTGAAGAGATTTGGGATGATGGATTGCAAAGCCATGGCCACACCTATGGCATCGAATCTGAAGCTTCTTTGCGATGCTTCATCTGAGCCAGTTGATGTTTCTAAGTATCGTCAGATTATTGGGTCCTTGATGTACCTGACGAACACGAGACCAAACATTTGCTTTGCTGTGAACACATTGAGCCAGTTCCTGACGGATCCAAGGAGTGTTCACCTGGTTGCTGTAAAGCATGTTCTGAGGTACCTGAAGGGTACAGTGGATTATGGGCTCAGGTATGAGGCGAATCAAAAGTTTAACCTGCAGGGTTATGTTGATTCAGATTGGGCTGGCAGTGCTGCAGATAGGAAGAGCACATCTGGGTGTTGCTTCAGTATGGGATCCGGTGTGATCTCTTGGTTTAGCAGGAAGCAGTCCTGCGTAGCACTGAGTACAGCTGAGGCAGAGTATGTTGCCGCCTGTTTAGCTAGTTGTGAGGCAGTATGGCTGCGGAAGCTACTGTCTGAGTTATTTGATCTCCCGTTGGATGCTACTGGTATCTTCTGTGATAACCAGAGTTGTGTGAAGCTATCCGAGAACCCAGTGTTTCATGACAGGTCGAAACACATAGAGATCAAATATCACTATATCAGGGATATGGTATAGAGAGGAGCTGTGAAGCTCCTATATGTTGCGACGGACGAGCAGATTGCAGATGTGTTGACGAAGCCACCAGCCACAGTGAAGTTCGAGTACTTCAGAGAGAGGCTTGGCGTTCTTCAGATCGAGGACACTTCAAGGAAGAAGTGATGGACACATTTGCTGAAGCCATTCCAAGCATGTTGGAAGGAGGATCCTTCACATGGCTGTGGATGTAAGCGCTGGATGATGAGCATCAGGATGATGTTCTGGTTTCTGCTTGATATGATCAGTTGGATCATTTTTATGTATGTATGTACGCATCATGTTGGATGCTGGATATGATCAGTTGGATCATTTTTATGTACGCATCATGTTGGATGCTGGATATGATCAGTTGGATCATTTATGTATGTATGCATCATGTTGGATGCTGGATATGATCCGTTGGATCATGTGTACGTATTTTGTATATGCATCATGTTGGATGCTTGGACTATGTATCTGTACATGTATCAGGTGGATACATTGTATGATCAGGTGGATCATGTATGGTGATATGTATCATGTATCAGGTGGATACATTGTATGATCAGGAGGATCATGTATGATGATATGTATCAGGTAGATACTTGGTATGCATCAGGTGGATGCATTGATGATCAGGTGGATCATGTAGCAGGATGTTGCAGTGATGATCAGGATGATCATGGATGATGAGCTTCAGGATGTTGCTCCAGATGACATGCAACAGGACGTTGCAGTGATGATGATCAGGATGATCATGGATGATGAGCTTCAGGATGTTGCTCTAGATGACATGCAGCAGGACGTTGCAGTGATGATGATCAGGATGATCATGGATACATCAGGATGATGTATGGTGAGTATCAGGCTGATACTCTGTGGCCGTGGATCAGGTTGTGCAGATGAGCATGTAATTCGTTGCCCTGGGAGATTTGCAGATGGTCTTGCGAGGTTTTGCCTATGGCATGTAATTCGTTGCCCTGGGACATCTGGCAAATGCTCTTTCGAGGTTTTGCTCTGGGAGGACATGTAATTCGTTGCCCTGGGAGATCTGCAGATAGTCTTGCGAGGTTTTGCCTATGGCATGTAATTCGTTGCCCTGGGATATCTGGCAGATGCTCTTGCGAGGTTTTGTCCTATGGCATGTAATTCGTTTCCCTGGGAGATCCGATAGGTTGCGCTGTGTGCCCGTAATCAGTCCTGGGATGCTCTTGCGAGGTTTTGCCATGACCACATGTAATTCGTTGCCCTGGGAGATCCTATAGGTAGAGCTGTGTGCTCGTAACAGCCTGGGATGCTCTTGCGAGGTTTTGTGGTGAGGTCACATGTAATTCGTTGCCCTGGGAGATCCTATAGGTAGAGCTGTGTGCTCGTAACAGCCTGGGATGCTCTTGCGAGGTTTTGTGACGCACGTAAAAGTCCTGAGGATTCCACAGTATGGCCAGTGATGACGAAGATCTGCAGGTGGTGGGCCTACATCCAGTATGAAAAAGGACTGGCTCTGTAGAACTTCCTATGACGAGTAGATTCAGAGATTGATTGAGATAGCAGAAGCAGTGATGATGATGATGACTCGATGAGGATTATCTAGTGACGATGATCCAAAGAAGATGACTTGTGCTAGAAGAACTGTGCTGAGAAATACCTTCCTAGTTAAGAGGGAGTGTTGATGTATATGTAACTTCGGAATGTATTTCACATATATGTATATTGTATTCCTATAGAGATGGCATTATTCCTCTATAAGGAAGTGTCGTCATTTATATTGTAAGTGTCGTAACTTATACTTGATGGGTTATTAGACCACCTTGTTGGGGTCGGCCTTGTATAAGTCATGTGGGTCAAAGGGTTATTAGACCACCCTAGTGGGGGTCGGCCATGTGGGTCTAAGGGTTATTAGACCACCCTATTGGGGGTCGGCCCAGTCAGCATTATGTTATGTGGTTAAGTTCGAGCCTACATGAGTTAGGTAAAAAGGCAAGTCAAGTCAACTATAAATAGAGTGCGGGAGGCACTCTATTTACTCACTCACTTCTTACACATGCACTCAAGGAGGAGTGGCACACTTATGGAGGAGGAGGATCTGCTGCTAGGTTATGGCTATCTCTCTTGGTTGGTTGTATCATTGCTCTATCTATCTCTGAGGAAGTTATTGGGGTTTTTCACCTTTATGGTTTTCCCCAAGTAAATCTTTGTGTCTCTTGTGTGCTTGCATTATTGTCTCCATGATTGATATGCTATAGATATGCTGTACATGTTGTTCTCTCAGTTAAGATCCTAGATCAGATTGAAGTAAATTCAGAAAATTTAACAGCCAAGCCTCTCTCTGAAGTACTCGAACTTCACCCTGGCTAGTGGCTTCGTCAGCACATCTGCAATCTGCTCGTCCGTCGCAACATACAGGAGCTTCACAGCTCCTCTCTGCATCATATCCCTGATATAGTGATATTTGATCTCTATGTGTTTCGACCTGTCATGAAACACTGGGTTCTCGGACAGCTTCACACAACTTTGGTTATCACAGAAGATACCAGTAGCCTCCAACGGGAGATCAAATAACTCAGACAGTAGCTTCCATAGCCATACTGCCTCACAACTAGCTGAACAGGCTGCAACATACTCTGCCTTAGCTGTGCTCAGTGCTACGCAGGACTGCTTCCTGCTAAACCAAGAGATCACACCTGATCCCATACTGAAGCAACACCTAGATGTGCTCTTCCTGTCTGCAGCACTACCAGCCCAATCTGAATGAACATAACCCTGCAGGTTAAACTTTTGATTCACCTCATACCTGAGCCCATAATCCACTGTACCCTTCAGGTACCTCAGAACATGCTTTACAGCAACCAGGTGAACACTTCTTGGATCCGTCAGGAACTGGCTCAATGTGTTCACAGCAAAGCAAATGTCTGGTCTTGTGTTCGTCAGGTACATCAAGGACCCAATCATCTGACGATACATAGAGACATCAACTGGCTCAGATGAAGCATCACATAGAAGCTTCAGATTCGATGCCATCGGTGTGGCCATGGCCTTGCAATCCATCATCCTGAATCTCTTCAGGATATCTACTGTGTACTTCCCTTGACCAAGGAAGATCCCACCTGCATTCTGCCACACCTCCATACCTAGGAAATAGTGCATCATTCCCAAGTCTTTCATATCGAATTCAGCTGCAAGCTTCCTCTTGGTATCCGCAATCAGTCTGTCATCTCCTGTCACAAATAGGTCATCCACATACAGTAGTAGAATCACAGGATTCCCTTCCTCAACCTTGTAGTAAAGGTTGGAATCCGCTTTACTCTTGGTAAAGCCCAAACTAGATAGGAAACTGTCCATCCTACCATACCAAGTTCTAGGAGCTTGCTTCAAGCCATACAAGGCTTTCTTCAATCTGCATACATATGATTCCCTGTTATGTATTTCAAAACCGAGTGGTTGTTCCACATATACTTCCTCTTCTACTACACCGTTCAGGAAAGCAGTCTTGACATCCATCTGGTGTATCTTCCATTTCATTGCTGCAGCCAGGGCAAGTACTGTTCTGATGGAAGTATATCTGGCTACAGGTGCAAAGGTTTCTTCATAATCTATTCCCTCTTTCTGAGATAATCCTCGAGCTACGAATCTTGCTTTGTACTTCTCCACGCTGCCATCTGCAGCATGCTTGATTTTGTAGATCCATTTTGAAGTCACAACAGACTTCTCTTTAGGTCTTGGGACAACATCCCAAACATCATTCTTCATTATTGATTGGTATTCTTCGATTCTTTCTTTTCCGCTGCCTCTTCATAACTGGAAGGCTCTTTGTTCATGATGTCACAGAGTAAAGCAACATAACTGGTGTATGATCTGGTTCTCTTCTTTGCTCTGTGTTCTTCTTCTGGAATGCCAAATCTTTCTGCATCATGAATGAGCTCTCTAGCCCATACAGGTTTCCTCTTGTGAGAGTTATCCTCACGGGGTGGATCTACAGGTTCTTGTGGATCTTCAAACTCACGAACAACTTCTGGAACTGCTTCAGTCATGGTAGTGTCCTGAAATCTTGTTTCCTTAGGTTCTTCATAAAATTCGGTAGGTGCCTTCCTTGATTTGATGAATGCTGAGTTTTCATCAAATGTTACATCCCTGCTGACATCAATTTTCTTGAACCCTGGAAAGTATATTCTGTAAGCCTTCGAGCTTTCACTATATCCCACAAAGATGCCCTTCTTTCCTGAAGGATCTAGTTTAGTCCTCTTCTCTTTTGGGACATGA
Source organism: Larix kaempferi (assembly GCA_027924585.1). Taxonomy (NCBI): domain Eukaryota; kingdom Viridiplantae; phylum Streptophyta; class Pinopsida; order Pinales; family Pinaceae; genus Larix; species Larix kaempferi. The sequence goes on along the minus strand of BSBM01000765.1, from coordinate 1,487,634 downwards.
GTATATACTGGACAACCGAATATTCTGAGATGGCTGACTTCAGGTTTCTTACCAGAAAAGACCTCTTCTGGTGTCTTGTTGTGCAATATCTTGTGGGGTGTTCTGTTCTGCACATATACAGCTGTTCTAGCTGCTTCTGCCCATAGATGCATAGGAAGATCTTGGTCATGCAACATTGCCCTTGCTGCTTCCATGATAGTTCTGTTCTTCCTTTCTGCAACTCCATTCTGTTGAGGATTATAAGGAGCAGTCAACTCCCTCTTAATCCCTGAATCACTGCAAAGCTTCTTGAAGTCATTTGAGGTGAATTCTCCACCATTGTCAGATCTGAATGTCTTGATTTTCTTGTCAGTTTGATTCTCCATCAAGGTTTTGAATTCCTTGAATTTATCAAGCCCCTCATCTTTTCCCTTCAAGAAGTATACCCAAGTTTTCCTGGAGAAGTCATCAATAAATGAAACATAGTAAACATACCCACTCAGGGAGCTGGATGACATAGGGCCACATACATCTGAGTGGATGATTTCCAGGATGTCTTTTGCCTTGCTTTCACTGCTTGGAAAAGCCTTCTTAATGTTCTTACCTTTTGCACATCCTTTGCAAACACCTTCATGTTTGGTCTTGATTTCAGGAAGACCCTCTACAGCCTTGCTTGCAATTGGAAGTGCTCTATAGTGCATGTGAGCAAGTCTTCTATGCAAAAGTTCACTTGGCTCCATGGATTCATGTACCATGGCATGTTCAGGTTGACCCTTTAATTTATACAGTCCTCCCTCTTGCTCTCCAATCACTACTGCATCATCTATGGTCTTTCCCTTTGGCCACATTAGTACTTGGCCATCAACAAATGCAACCCTCATACCTTTTGCATCTAAAGCAGAGATGGAGAGTAAGTTCTTCTTGAGCCCAAGTACATAGAGGACTTCCTTCATCTTCAGAGATTTTCCAGAATCTAGGTTGTAAGAGGCTTCACCACTTCCTTTGATTGGGTATTGATAATCATCCCCAAGTTTCACCTTATGGGGTGATTCATGTTCAGAAAGGTTCACAAAAGATTCCTTGAACCCAGTCATGTGTTTGGAAGCCCCACTATCAATCAACCAATCATTACAACCATGGGAGATGGTACCAGTGAGTGCAGAGATCAGAACATACTCTTCTTCACTTGATGAGTAATCATCACTACTACTTTCTACCTTAGCCTTCTTCTTTGGGGGTTCATCATCTTCGGCAGCATGAGCATGAAACCTTCTTTTGCTGCCCTTCTTCTTCTTACTAGAGTTGTTGTTATTATCCCTTTTGTTCTTAGGACAATCTGAAGCAAAGTGACCCTTCTCATTGCATGTGAAGCATCTTAGGTCTTTCTTGTTCTTCTTTTGATGGGATCTATTGAGACGAGAGAGATCCTTCTTGGTTTTGCTTCTTTTGGTGTGAGCTGCAAGAGCTTGATCTTCTCCTCCCATCTTTTCCTCACGAGCTATAAGTCTAGCTTCTTCTTGAGAACATTCCTCCCGAAGTCTACTGAAAGAGATCAACTTCTTCCTTGCACAAATTCCTTGAATAAAGGAATCCCATGACCTGGGTAGGCCATTTAGAGTAGTCATCACCACCTCACCATTCTCCACCATTTCATCTACTGCTTCTAATTGTTCCTTGATTTGAGAGACCCTTGAAAAGTAAGATTGAATGGTTTCTCTATTCTGAAACTTTACTGCTTTCAATTGGTTCTGCAGGGTCATCTTCCGATTTATGTTCTTTCCTTCAAATAGCTTGGTCAAGGATTCAAACATCTCCTTGGGTGTCTTGAGAGAAGACACATGGGGAATGAGATGGTCTTTGATAGAATCAGCAATGATTCTCTTTGCCTTGACCAAGTTCTTCTTATGCAATGCCTTGGCCTCTTCATCCTCTGGGATAGGGATGTCTTCTTTCACATATGAGTCCAACTCATTCTCTTCCAGGATTAGCCCAATCCTATACTTCCAGGCTCGGAAGTTATCAGCCCCTTCAAGCTTATCCTCAAGTTTGGTGTGGAGAGACATCTTTAAGAGTACTTCAAATGGAAATAGAAAAGATTTAGGACTTACCACTTGAAGTGCTGAAAACTGGATCTGGTCCCGGATTAGGGTTTGTCAGAGAAACCCTAAAAATTCAAAATGTGAATTTCAAAATTCTGAAAGGATAGAAAGATGCGCCTTGGAGAGCTGATCAGCCTAGTACATTCAGAATTTGAGATCAGCAAAGTCTTGCCCTTCAAAATTGCCTTTTTGTCCTCCCGGGTTTACTGGGGAGAGCCCTGAATTAGGGTTTGAGTTTCCCGGAGATCTACCTAGCCAAAAATCTCGATCCAAAGCTCAAACCTTCGATTTTTGCAAGGAGCTTCCAGCTGTACCTTCAGTTTCCAGAAATTCCTATTTTTGTGGAAACCCTAATGTTTAGGGCCAAATCTGAAAATGCTCGGAACTGAATTCTGATTGGACAGATAGATGCGCCTTGATGAGTAGATCCAATCTACTATACTGAATTTCAAAAATATGTGGAGAGAAACCCAATAAACAAGGAATACAAGCTTCAGTCACTGCAAAATGTCTACTTCTCAGTTAAGCTCTGATACCATGTTAAATTTTCAGTATTAAATCACAATACTATAGGATCTTTGCTGAGAGAATAACATCTACAGTATATCAATGCATGACAATCATAATATGACAAGCATCACAAGCATCACAAGAATCAAAAGCATAGAGACAAGAGACACAAAGTTTCCGTGGGGAAAACCCTAAGGTGAAAAACCCCACAACTTCCTCAGAGATAAAGAGAGCAATGGCTCAACCAAAATACAACCAAATAACACTGAGATAGTCTCCTAGCAGATGATCCTCCTCCTCACTAGTGCGCCACTTCTCAGAGAGAGAGATAGTTACTTTTCTGAGTGAGTAAAATAGAGATCTCCTATCTCTATTTATACTCACCTTTTTGCCCAGTGACCTACTGGGGCCGACTTGTCTACTTGAGTACATCCACATGATAATATATATTAATCAGGGCCGACCCCATATGGTGGTCTAATAACCCATTGGCAAGTACACACACTTGCGACACTTGTCAATCCACATGACGACACTTCCTTATAGAGGAATAACACATTTCTTATAAGGGTACAATAAATATATATATAATACACAGATGAAATACATTCCGAAGTTACATATACATCAACAATAACATTTACTAGGTCGGCCTTAACTTAACCACATAACATAATGCTGACTAGGCCGACACCCAATAGGGTGGTCTAATAACCCTTTGACCAACATGGCTGACCCCCAATAGGGTGGTCTAATAACCCTTCGACCCACATGACTTATACAGAGCCGACCCCAACAAGGTGGTCTAATAACCCATCAAGTATAAGTTACGACACTTACAATATAAATGATGACACTTCCATATAGAGGAATAATAACATCTCTATAGGAATATAAACACTTCTGTATAGAGGAATAATGCCATCTCAGTACAATATACATATATGAAATACATTCTGAAGTTACATATACATCAACAGTACATTTCACACATGCATTTTAGTGATTAAAATCATTTGCATGTTTTGTAACTTGATATAGCGCATGCATTTCGGTTTTCACCAAAAAAAATAATTATGGATACATTGCTAATGCAAAATACTTTTGTAGGGTAATAAGAGTGAGCATCGGGCATTGGTGTGGGTCAGATGGGAAAGAATTGTTGTTCCAAAAGCACTAGGAGGATGGGGGTTAAAGAATATTTTTATGTTTGCAAAAGCATTGGGGGCCAAAGTGTCGTGGCGACTTATCCATACACAAAGTCTCTAGACTAGAGTAGTATATCATAAATATATTTCTCCTCTTACTCTTCTCGAATGGATCAGGCTGGGCAATAAGTCGAGGGTTAATTGCTCTATGGTCTGGAAGGCGGTGGTGCAGCATTTCTCATTGGTCGGATCTGGATTAGTGTGGAGGATTGGCAATGGACGTCTCATCCGAATTGGGATGGACCCCTGGGTTGGCTGTAGGGGTGCACATGTACTCCCTGCGGTCTTGAGGACTTATTTGGCTGCTAGAGGCTGTCATTTTCTGGCTGATATAGTGGATTCGGGATCATCTTCTCTTTGGCATCAGGGGTGGTTCTCTGCACAGCGACTGGAGATCAATGCAGATCTGCAGGGGGCTTGGGAGGATTTTCTGCGGCTCTTAAGAATTACAAATATTCGACTGACTGATAGGGCTGATGAAATGATCTGGGACCACCATCCCTCGGGTATTTACACACCAAAAAATGGATATATCCTGCTTAATGTGGAAGTACATAACAGGGGATTAGTGTGGTGGTGGAAATATTTGTGGAAGTTAAGATGTCAGAGTAAGGCGAAATTACTATTCTGGGCTATCCTTGAAAAATAGGCACCTACCTGGGACATTCTGCAAAAACGATTTCTCCAGGGTTTGGGGATCTTCCCTCTATGTCGGGATGCGGAAGAAACTATTGCACATTTATTTATTCATTGTCGGTTTACACAGGAGGTTTGGGATGTTATTAGCAATTATTTGCATATGCAGATGAGATGGAGGGGCGAGAGCGTCCTTGCGGCTTTCCAGGGGTGGTGGACATTACACAATACTTCTTCCATATGCGCCATACCGTGTATTGTTGCCTGGGGGATCTGGATTACCAGAATTCAGCACATTTTCCAGGATCGCAGGGTACCGATGGAGACTGTAGGGGCTAACGCTGTAGCGGTGATCCATCATTACATGGCCCCTGCCCAGGCGATTAGTACACGTTCTGTGCGTGAGGAACAGATTGATAAATCATTGCCATGGGCTTTTTTTGATGGAGCTTCATTGGACCACGGATCGGTTTGTGGAGGGGGGGGAATTCTTTACAAAGCTGAGGATCATTATTTTCATCTGGTGGCTGGATTGGGGAGAGGAACAAATAACTTCGCTGAACTCATGTCACTTAAACTACTGATGTTATTTGCACTTGAACAAGGCTGCCTATCACTTCAGATTTTTGGAGATTCCATGGTAGTTATTAACTGGGCTAAGGAGATCACTGTTTGCCATGTGATGGTACTATCACCTATCCTGGAGGAGGTGATACGGTTGAAGCAGTCCTTCAATCACATTTCATTTACTCATATTTACCGGGAGAGGAATGGGATGGCTGATCAGCTCTCTAAGGATGCAACGCAGCTGGAATTAGATCTTGGTATATGGAGGATTACAATTCATTCTCCTGGAGGCACTTTCATCTATTATCATAGACCTTTTCATGAGGTTTTTGAGGCACAGAATTGAGCAATAGCTCAGTTTTTGATGACAAATGATGGTTTTGTTTTCTGTTTTAGTAATAGTTCTTATGTATTTGGATATATGCGGGAACTATGGTCAGCAGTGACTTGTTGTATGGGACATTAGATATGATGTCAATTTGGGACAGTAAATATGTGACAAGGTAGGGATCTCAGTGATTCTACTACATGTGCAGAGTGTAATTTTGTTCATCTATTTGAAATAAAATTACGATTTTTTCCGAGGAAAAAAAAAAAAATATATATATATATATATATATATATATATATATATGGTAATGTTTGATAAAAAATAATCATTGTGAAATAAAAAACCATGAATATGTTGAACAATTCACATCTGGAATTTCCTTTTTTGTGGGACCAATGCTCTAAACATCTCTTGTGAGCATATTGTGAAGAAAATAACACAGATTTTGGATCAAGAATTCAATAATAAATACTCAATAATAGTAAACCTTTAACAACACAATAAAAACCACTCTTATATATCCCCATAAACCCTAAATCCCTTACCTTAAAGGTGCTAGAACATGCACAAAGATTCTACATGTTTCTTTTGTTTCCTTCTTCCTAAAAAATACAACATTCAACCAGTGTAACATATCCACTTTCCATGAGTGGTTTATGTTTAAAAACAATATGACAAACATTACTAGGAACTCAAGTTGCTCTTCAAAACTTATAAAAGGAAAACAATTACGGATATGCAAATAAGAATGCAGTCTATGTAAATACTTCTCAAACTAAGGAAAAATTACCTTCCTATCTTCACCAAACCCCCACCTATCTCTCTCTTCCCCAAACCCCAAACACATCCCCATGCTCACTATCTTTCTCACCCCCTAGCCTCTCTCTCTCTCTCTCTCTCTTCCTACTCTTTCCCCTAGCCCCCCTACCTCTAATCCTCTCTCTCTCTCTCTCTCTCTCTCCCCACTCTTCCCCCTAAACCATACTACCACCCTTACTCTTCCACCTACACCTAACCCTGACCCCTCTCTCTCTATCAATCCTAAACCCCCTAAATTCCCTACTCATTCCCAAACCCCTAACGCCCTCAATCTCTATATATTTCTTTTCCGCGATCACCCTCCTCCCCCATACCCCTAATCAAACCCCCACTTCTCTCTTTCCACCAACTCCCTAAAAGGAACCCTCTCCCTTTATACCCCTGACCCCCCCTCTCATCACTTCTCACCATACCCCTACCCCCCTGTCAATCTTTGTCTCTCTTAATTCCCTACCCCACTACCACTAACCCCCCCCATATCTATCTCTATCTCTCTCTCTAACCAAACCCCCCACTCCTCACCTAAAATTCCCCTTCTCTCTAATTTCCCTACTCCTCCATAAACCCCAAACCCCTTCGATCTCTATTTCTTTCACTACCCCAAACCCCCTCCTCCCCCTACCCCAAAATCACACCCCTAAATATCTCGTATCTCTCTCTTTCTCTCATCCTCCTAGTCCCCCCTACCACTAAACCCTCCCTTCTCACCCTCTCTCTAACATACTCTCCCTAACCCTCGATAACCTTCTCTCTCACTCTCTCTCTCTCACCCCCCTACTCCTTCCTGCACCTCTCTCTCTCTCTCTCTCCCATACTCCTGCACGTAAATCCTAACCCTCTCTCTCTCTCTCCTCCAATACCCTAAAAACCTCCCTCTCTCTCTCTCTTTCACCCCATACTCCTCTCCCTACCTTTAAACCCCCTCCCCCTCCTCCTCCTACTCCTCCCTCTCTCTCTCACCCCTAACCCTTACTAACCTACTCTATCACTCTTTCTAACTCACCTACTCCACCTACACCTAACCACCACCCCTCTCTCTCTCCCCCAACCCCATAACACCCCGCTACCTCGATGGTTCTCCCTCCCTCTCTCTACCTTTAAACCCCTAAACCCACCTCTCTCTCTACCTCTAGCTCCCTCTTCCTATGTGTCTACTTCGGAGTTAGCTTCAAGTTAACCAAACCTATTATATGGAATATGATAAACAATCGCTAATTTGGTATTTCACCCATTTTCTCAATATGCCTCTGTTTTACTCCTTCTTACAATATGCTACACATAATCATTTTTTTATGAAAATTTAGACCAAGATAGTATTTTTTCTGCAAACTAAAAATATGTAATTTGTTTTTAAAAATATTTTTCTTGTGTCATTACTCCTTAACTCAAAAAACATATTGTTAGTGTTTCTTCCATAGCCTTTTCATTTCTCAAGCATTAAAAAAAATGTATGTTGCACTACTAGATACTGACTTTTGCATGCTATAAAAACAAATATAAGGATTATTGCATTAAGAACTTCAACAATTGCACCCACACTTGTCATACTATTTTCGAGGTTTGATCACTTAGATAATAATTTTTTTTATAAACTATTAAATTTTTTTTGGAAAAATAGTGCCACACTAGTACTATTTGTTCTCTATATGTATACAAGTTTTTGTAGGTTGATCCCATCATTTAGGCACTCAAAGGATTCACCCACAAAGACATATACCAAGTATCTTTAAAAAAAATACTTGTTAGAATTTAGATCAAAGTTTGTTAGAACAATATTGTACCTTAGTACTTTAATCATTAATTAATTAATGGTTATTAGGTGCTAAACTCGTTAATAATTACATCCCTAGGTTTGAACAAGGTTATTATTGTTGAATATTGTAACTTCAAAGAATATTATATTTGTACTTTATTATTCCGGAGATGTTTCATCCCTCCGAGGTAACCCTATTATGTATCCGGAGATGTTTATTCCTCTGAGGGTTTGTACTAACTAGGGTTATTAGACCCACCATGTGGGGGTCGGCCCTGTGGTTATATTTTTGGGGTTATTAGACTTCTCCAGGAGAGGTCGGCCCCATTAGGTCTTTTAGTCAGTTGGGGGTCAGTATAAATAAGAGAGGTGAACTCCTCATTAGATCACTCACTCACTTGTGGAAGAGTGCGCACTTGTCTGGGAGATCTGCTAAGGAGACAAAGAAGGAAGGAGCACATCTTGTATTTTGGTTGATCATCTTATTGAGGAAAGCTTTGCTGGGTTTTCTACCCCATGAGGGTTTCCCAGGGTATATTGTGTGTCTATCTTGTGATTATGTTTCTTTCAGTGATCTTGCTTGTCTATTTGGTTTAAACTTAACATGGTATCAGAGCTAGACTGAATAGGACATCTTTCACAAGGTAAGAATACCTCTCTCTCTCTCTCCGGTGAAGTTAGGGTTTCAGCCCGAAGTTTATATTATTGTTTTTTGGTTGCATGGCTGGATATCTCTTTTCAATACCTTTCTTTTGAGCTATAGATCGAACTTTTTGGTTGGGTAGAACTCCGGTAAATCCAAACCCTAATTCTACCAAAAGTGCGATACGTCAGATTTTGGTTTCAGAAAAAAGTTGGAATTTTTGAATTCTGATTACATGGATGGATATCCCTTCTCAAGAGCATTCTTTTGAGCTATAGATCGAACTTTTTGGTTGGGTAGAACTCCGGTAAATCCAAACCCTAATTCTACCAAAAGTGTGATACGTCAGATTTTGGTTTCAGAAAAAAGTTGGAATTTTTGAATTCTGATTACATGGTTGGATAGCCCTTCTCAAGAGCATTCTTTTGAGATATAGATCGAACTTTTTGGTTGGGTAGAACTTCGGGAAAGTCAAACCCTAATTCTACCAAAAGTGCGATAAAATTCTGTTCCAGATTCCGGAAAAGTGAAAAGTAACTTTCTAAGTAAGTCTACTTTGTCTCTTGGACTCCCCCAAGAGAAGATGGCTCCAAACACTAAGCTTGAAGAAAAGCTAGAAGTTATAGAAAATTTCCAGGCATGGAAATATAGAATTAGTCTCATTCTTGAGGAGAATGATCTTGCTCATTATATCAAGGAGGAAGTTGTAGAACCAGAAGAAGATGAAGCCAAAGAAAAACACAGGAAGGATTTGATTAGGGCAAAGAGAATCATAGCTGATTCTATTAAAGACCACTTGATTCCCCAAGTGGCCTCCAAGAAGACTCCAAAGGAAATGTATGATGCCCTAGGAAGAATGTATGAAGGAAAGAACATCAATAGGAAGATGAATCTAAGGACTCAGTTGAAGAGTACCAAGATGCACAAAGGAGAATCCATTCAAGACTACTTCTCAAGAGTCTCTCTAATCAAGGAGCAACTAGATGCCATTGGTGATACTCTTGATGAAGATGAACTTGTGATGACAGCTCTAAATGGTCTCACTAGACCTTGGGAGTCATTCATTCAAACTATGTGTGCCAGAAAAGAAAGTATGAAGTTTGATGTAGTTTGGGAGGATTGTGTACAAGAGGAGGCTAGGGTTGCAAATCGAGAATCCTTTCTCAAAGAGGATGACCAAGCCTTGGCCACCCACACCAAAAGAAGAAGGAATCAATCCTACACTAAAAGGGGTAGTCACAAGGAGTCTCATCCTCCACACAGATTTCAAAAGAAAAGAGGAACTACTCAAAGAAGAGATTACTCTTCTTTCAAGTGCTATTCTTGTCACAAAATAGGACACATTGCTAGACATTGCCCTCTACAGAAGAAAAAGGGTACTTACTACAAAAGACACCAAGCACATCTTGCAAAAGATGATAGTGAAGAAGAAGAAGTAGAGGAAGAAAGGTCTCACAATAAAAGGCCTAGAGATGAAGAGGAAGAAGAAGAAAGGACCTTCTTCAAAAGAAGGTCAAGAAGAAATACAGAAGAAGATGCAGAAGAATGTGTTCTCTTCTCCGCACTCTCTGGATCTATAACCCCTGGAGAAGGTACATGGCTTATTGACAGTGGTGCTTCAAAGCACATGACAGGACAGAAAAGGACTCTCTCAAATCTTGAAGAAAAGACTTCTCCCCAAAAGGTATCTCTAGGAGATGACTATCAATATCCCATTAAGGGAATTGGTGAAGCAAACTACAAACTCGATTCTGGAACTCCCATGAAGATGAAGGAAGTTTTATATGTTCCAGGATTGAAGAAGAATTTGCTTTCAATCTCATCTTTAGACAAGAAAGGCTATAGAGTTGCATTCATTGATGGACAAGTTTTAATGTGGTCCAAAGGCAAATCTATTAAGGATGCAATTGTTATTGGTGAAGAGGAAGGAGGTTTATATAAACTCAAGGGTCATTCGGAAGCTTCTCTTGTTCATGAAACCTCTAGCCCCAGTGAGCTATGGCATAGAAGACTAGCTCACATTAACTACAAAGCCTTACCCTATGTAAGCAAGGTGGTCATAGGACTACCAGATTTGAAGGTTGATCATGATGGATCATGTAAAGGATGTAAGAAAGGGAAGAATGTCAAGAACCCCTTTCCAAAGAGTGAAACAAAGACTAAGGGTATCTTGGATTTAATACACTCATATGTATGTGGTCCAATGCCCATCACCTCTCTAATTGGATTTGAATACTATCTTTCATTCATTGATGATCATTCAAGGAAAACTTGGATATACTTTCTAAAGGGTAAGAATGAAGTTTTTGGAAAGTTCAAAGAGTTCAAGGCTCTAATAGAAAATCTCTCAGAAAAGAAAATCAAGATTCTCATAACAGACAATGGTGGAGAATATACTTCAAAAGAGTTTGAAGAATTATGTAAAGAAGCTGGAATCAAGAGAGAACTAACCACTCCCTACAATCCCAAACAAAATGGGGTTGCAGAAAGGAAAAATAGAACCATCATGGAAGCTGTGAAGACTATGATACATGACCAGGATCTTCCCATGTATCTATGGGCTGAAGCAGCCAGAACAGCAGTATATGTTCAAAACAGATTATCTCATAGTGCTCTTGATTTCAAAACTCCAGAAGAAGTGTTTACTGGAAAGAAGCCCGAGGTAAGCCATCTTAAAATATTTGGGTGTCCTGTGTACATCCACATTCCAAAAGAAAAGAGAACCAAGTTGGATCCTTCTGGTAAGAAAGGAATATTTGTTGGTTACTGTGAATCATCCAAAGCTTTCAGGATTTACATACCAGGCTTTCATCATATAGAAATCAGTAGAGATGTAACTTTTGATGAAGAAGCAGCTCTCAAGAAATCAAGAAAATGCCAACTTGAAGAAATCTATGAAGAAGATTCTTCTTCTAGAAACTCAGAGGCTGTTCACATCCCTGAAGACATTCCACCAGAGGATCATGACATGTTGGAACCACAAGAACCTCCTATCTCAGATTTATCAAAGAAAAGAAGGCCAGCATGGGCTAGAGATATTATCCAAGGGGCTCAAAAATATGGTGCTCCTAAAGGCTCCATTAGAGAAAGAAAGAAACCAAAGCTAGTGTCCAACTATATGGCCTTGATGTGTGATCTTGTGGATCAACTACCTACTAGCTATGAAGAAGCAGCTCAAAAGAAAGAATGGGTAGAAGCAATGACAGAAGAATATCAGTAGATAATGAAAAATGATGTTTGGGATATAGTCCCCAAACCAAAAGATAAAAGTGTGGTTTCTTCCAAATGGATTTTCAAGATAAAACATGCTGCAGACAGTAGCATTGAAAAATACAAGGCAAGGTTTGTAGCTAGAGGATTCTCACAAAAGGAGGGAATTGACTATGAAGAAACATTTGCACTTGTTGCTAGGTATACTTCAATTAGAACTATCATGGCACTTGCATCCATGATGAAATGGAAATTGCATCAAATGGATGTTAAGACAGCTTTTCTGAATGGTGTAATTGAAGAAGAAGTATACATAGAACAACCTCAAGGTTTTGAGGTCAAAGACGGAAGGACCCATGTATGCAAACTGAAAAAGGCATTATATGGATTGAAGCAAGCTCCCAGGGCTTGGTACGGAAGGATTGACAGTTTCTTAACAAGCATGGGCTTTACCAAAAGTAAAGCTGACCCCAATCTTTATCTTAAAGTGATGGATGATGAACCTGTTATATTGCTGTTATATGTAGATGATCTATTCCTAACCGGAAATGAGAATCAAATTATTGAAAGCAAGAAGAAGCTTTCTTCAAAATTCGAAATGAAATATCTCAGATTAATGCACTACTTCTTAGGTCTAGAAGTGTGGCAAGAGCCAAAAGGAATCTTTCTAAATCAAGGTAAGTATACTGTGGAGATTCTCAAAAGATTTGATATGTTGGAGTGTAAAGCCATGGCCACTCCCATGGACTCCAACCTAAAACTATTAGTTAATGATTCATCAGAACTAGTGGACATAACCCTATATAGACAAATCATTGGATCATTGATGTATTTGACAAATACTAGGCCGGATATATGCTTTGTTGTAAATACCCTAAGTCAGTATCTAGTAGAACCTAGAAAGGTTCACCTTATAGCCGCAAAGCATATAATGAGGTACCTAAAAGGTACAGTGGACTTTGGCTTATACTATCTTGGAGGTAATGAACTCAAGTTACATGGTTACTCAGATTTCGATTGGGCAGGTAGTGTCTCAGACAGAAAAAGCACTTCAGGCGGATGTTATGGTCTTGGATTTGCCATGATCTCCTGGTTCAGCAAGAAACAATCTAGTGTGGCCCTCAGTACTGCTGAAGCAGAATATATAGCTGCTTGCTCTGCCAGCTATGAAGCAGTGTGGCTTCGGAAACTCTTATCTGGAATTTTTGACTTAGAAATGGATCCCACTGTGATTATGTGTGATAATCAAAGCTGCATTAAGATGACTGAAAATCCTGTGTTCCATGATAAGTCAAAACACATTGAGATCCGTTACTTCTATATACGAGACATGGTGCAGAGAGGAGGCATCAAGCTTGAGTACATAAGCACTGAGGATCAGATTGCCGATATCCTGACTAAACCTTTGTCTCGAGTAAAGTTTGAACACTTCCGAGACATGCTTGGTATAGTCCAGAAGGACCCTCCTCGAAAGGGGGAGTAGTATAGTATTTGATAACAATTTTGTTTTGTTGCACTTAGCTACTTACAATTATTTATATTTAGAACTCTTATATATCTTTTATTTTTGATGTATGAATGTTTTGATGCTAGATGTATTAGTAAGAATACATACTAGATGTATACATGTTTTGATGATTAGATGTATTAGTTAGAATACATGCTCTTGGATATTTGTACCTGTATAGTTGAGAATACAGATGGGGATTGGATCATCCCTGGACTTTCAGTCCTAAAGAGAGCCGTAGACGTGAGGTCTCCGAAAATGAAGTCCTTAGTGGACAGTTGAGGGGATTGGATCATCCCTGGACTTTCAGTCCTAAAGAGAGCCGTAGACATGAGGTCTCCGAGAATGAAGTCCTTAGTGGACAATTGAGGGGATTGGATCATCCCTAGACTTTCAGTCCTAAAGAGAGCCGTAGACGTGAGGTCTCCGAAAATGAAGTCCTTAGTGGACAATTGAGGGGATTGGATCATCCCTGGAATTTCAGTCCTAAAGAGAGCCGTAGACGTGAGGTCTCCGAAAATGAAGTCCTTAGTGGACAGTTGAGGGGATTGGATCATCCCTGGACTTTCAGTCCTAAAGAGAGCCGTAGACGTGAGGTCTTCGAGAATGAAGTCCTTAGTGGACAGTTGTGGGGATTGTATCATCCCCGGACCTTGGTCCCTGAATTGATCCGTAGACGTATGGTCTTCGAGAATAAAGTGATGGGGATTGCATCATCCCGGAACCACTAGTTCAAAATGTACGTGATGGGGATTGTATCATACCCAGACCTTGGTCCCTGAATTGATCCGTAGACATATGGTCTTCGAGAATAAAGTGATGGGGATTGCATCATCCCAGAACCACTAGTTCAAAATGTACGTGATGGGGATTGTATCATCCTCGGACCTTGGTCCCTGAATTGATCCGTAGACGTATGGTCTTCGAGAATAAAGTGATGGGGATTGCATCATCCCGGAACCACTAGTTCAAAATGTACGTGATGGGGATTGTATCATCCCCAGACGTTGGTCCCTGAATTGATCCGTAGACGCGTGGTCTCCGAGAAGTGGGGATTGTATCATCCCCAGACTTTGGTCCCTGAATTGATCCGTAGACGAATGGTCTTCGAGAAAGTGATTTTTTTTATGATGATGTGGTTACTTGTATCGGTAGGATACTTGTATTGATGATGTGGTTACTTGTATCGGTAGGATACTTGTATTGATGACGTGGTTACTTGTATCGGTAGGATACTTGTATTGATGACGTGGTTACTTGTATCGATAGGATACTTGTATTGATTATGTGGTTACTTGTATCGGTAGGATACTTGTATTGATGATGTGGTTACTTGTATCGATAGGATACTTGTATTGATGATGTGGTTACCTGTATCGGTAGGATACTTGTATTGATGATGTGGTTACCTGTATCGGTAGGATACTTGTATTGATGATGTGGTTACTTGTATCGGTAGGATACTTGTATTAATGATGTGGTTACCTGTATCGGTAGGATACTCGTATTATTGATATGATCACTTGTATTGGCATACTGCTGCTGATCATGTGATGACGATGCTGCTAATCGTGTGATGACGATGCTAATGATCATGTGATGACGATGCTACTGATCATGTGATGACGATGCCAATGATCGTGTGATGACGATGCTACTGATCATGTGATGACGATGCTGATGATCGTGTGATGACGATGCTGTTGATCATGTGATGACGATGCTGCTGATCATGTGATTACGATGATCATAATATTGATGTTGATGTTGAAATTGATGTAACAGTAACTGTTTGAGTTACTGATGAAGACAAATTGAAGAAAGCTTCCAATGATTTATAGATGTATCATGTATAGTGACTCCTTGCTCCTGCAGATGCTGTTATAATATCCTTCTCGTTAAGGGGGAGTGTTGAATATTGTAACTTCAAAGAATATTATATTTGTACTTTATTATTCCGGAGATGTTTCATCCCTCCGGGGTAACCCTATTATGTATCCAGAGATGTTTATTCCTCCGAGGGTTTGTACTAACTAGGGTTATTAGACCCACCATGTGGGGGTCGGCCCTGTGGTTATATTTTTGGGGTTATTAGACTTCTCCAGGAGAAGTCGGCCCCATTAGGTCTTTTAGTCAGTTGGGGGTCAGTATAAATAAGAGAGGTGAACTCCTCATTAGATCACTCACTCACTTGTGGAAGAGTGCGCACTTGTCTGGGAGATCTGCTAAGGAGACAAAGAAGGAAGGAGCACATCTTGTATTTTGGTTGATCATCTTATTGAGGAAAGCTTTGCTGGGTTTTCTACCCCATGAGGGTTTCCCAGGGTATATTGTGTGTCTATCTTGTGATTGTGTTTCTTTCAGTGATCTTGCTTGTCTATTTGGTTTAAACTTAACAATTATAAGTTGGCTAGAACTTGTTTGGGAAAGTGTGAAACAAATCACAATGTATGGGCCAAAGTATGGGCCAAGGGTGGTCAAAGTAGCTGTTGGGAACTCTCCCACGTGCATAAGGCACCTTCCTTCCTTGTTTTAAGGATTTGGGTTTGACCATAGGTGCACATGCATTGAAGCTAGTCATTTTCCCCTCTTTTGGCTATTTTGGCCTACCCTAGCCTACCTAACTTCCAACCAACCACGTCCTCCACATGTGTGAACACTATTTTTCTCTCCCATGCTTACCCAATGTTCACATGTACAATTTGAACATATTTGGGATATTTTGGAACCATTTGGTCAACCTAGGGGGGATTGGGGCTAAATCTAAGCTAGCTATGTGTGGAAACTCCAAGTGCATATTATTTCTTCCTATTTCTACATAAGGATGATCCAAACTCTTTGTAACATTGTACAGTTAATAAACTTTGATATTTGATCATTTTTGTTTCCTAGTTTTTTATCATTTGTGCTTATATTTGATCATTTATGCCTGGTTTTTTATCATTTGTTTTCCAGAAATGTAAATGCACTTTTTTCTTGCATAATAAGTTAAATATTTCAATTGTGAGGTATCTATAGTAGCTATATCCTACTATGATAGATATTTTACATGGTATCAGAGCTCTTGGAGCTATTATTCAAACCAATAGACTGTTTTAGTGGTGTGTCAGAAGCAGTGGAGAAACTATAGAAGTCACTGGAACTATTGCATTGAATCCATTGGAGAAATGCATTGGAGTCTATCGAGGATGTGATTCTCTCCCAAATGAACCTACTATCAAATAGGGTTTGAATCTGTTAGTGTAGATCCCCTCCTGAGTGTTGAGAGTTTTATTACAGGTATTCAAGAGCACCATTGTCACCCAGTGTGCAAGCAACAGAAGAGAATGGAGCAAACTCATACAAATTTGCTCCCTCCTTTCAACTATTTCGATTGGAAGGTTGAGATGGTTATTTTGTTGAGATCCAAGGGTCTTTTCAGGATCAATATGGGCACTGAGGTTGAGCCAAACTCCGTTGTGGAGAAATTGAAATTATTCAATAGAATGGATGAGGAATTTGGTCTCCTTTGACTTAGTATTTCGAGAGACCTCTTGCTTCATGTTGAAAGTATATCTACTCCAAATGAAGTGTGGCTCAAGCTTGAGTCTTTCTTTGGAAAGACTGATGAAATGATGGGCCATCAACTTGAGAATGAGTTGATCTCACTGAGTCCAAGCAATTTCGAATCCATCCACGATTTCTTCATCAAGTTAAAGAGCTTGGTCCTACAAATCAAATAGTGTGGCATTGACAACAAGGAAGAATAGTTGGTTTTGTCCATTCTTTTGAAATTGGGTCCTAAGTACTTAGTTTTTGTTTCTACATTTCACTCAACAAAGATCACAGTTAGAAATTGGAAGATGCCATCTTTGATTGATTTCATGGAGATGATAACTCAAGATAAAGAGAAGTTTGTCTTGATGGGTTCCATTAAGCAAAAATATCAAGTACTTGTTTGATATACACATTGGAAAAATCAAAAGTGTCTCATTCTTTTGTTTTCGAAGTCATTTGGAAACTTTGGTAGGGTTGTTTCATGCATTGTAATCCATTATTTATCAATCTTTGAGAAGTTTTAAAAGGAAATCAAACAATTGTATTTTTTCTTAACTATGAGTTATCCATCTTTTTGAAAAAATCAAGTGAATTCAAGCTTTTCCAAAGTAATTCCAAGTTTGAAGCATTCTATGCACTTTTGATCTTTTATGATTTTTGGTTCATTATCATAAAAATTAAGAGTTAGTGCATGCTAGGTAGAAGTTCTTCTTTTTTCATTAGTACTTAGTCTTATTCTAGTTGGAAAAGACAAAAAGAAAAAGTTTTGATTTGATGTGTTGTTGATTTTTGTGTTTTATTCAAAAAATGGAAAAGAGTGCTTTCATCATCTTTGGTAGATTTTGAAATTTTGGGAATTTTGTCTTATTGAGGTCATTGGAAAAAGAATTCTCCTTCCCTTACATAGAATTCATCAAAATAAAAAGTGCACTTTCATGTAGTTAGGGTTGCATTATGTTTAAATTTTTGTCTTTACCTCATGCATTCACCTAACCGTCTAGATAAAATTTACCGCTAGAAATAGCTTAAAATTTACTAGTAACTTGTGTGTTAAGTTAGTGACGTGTTCCAGTATCGAAAACGTGGCAGCTGTCGTTATTTTCTTGCACTACATCTTGGGGGAACTGTAGTTCTTCCATGTACCAACCGGTATATCGAAGGCTCTTTCATGTACCTTAGAGTATATCAAAAGTCACTTCACGTACTCAGTAGTATATCAGAAGGCTCTTGTCATACGGTTGTGCATTAGACAACACCAATATGGATTTGAGCTCCCATGTACCTTGTGTATATCAGGACACACTCCTAGGATTCCTGAAACCAACCGAGCTAACCATTTGGCCATCTTGGCAGAGCAATACACCAAGAACAACACTTGGGGAGCTACTATGCATGTACTATCAGGTAGTCAGGTTATATAGTCAGGGGTATGATCCTAAACCTCCCTGGTTAGTGCTTTGGAAAATTGGGCCGAGTTTAATTGTTGGACCCTAAAGCATATTGTGAGTTGCGAAGCCTTGAAAATCTTGTAAAGTTCTATACTTTTGAATCCACACCTATCACATAAGTTTTCTTGCGGCCTTAGTTTGTGTATACTTTTCTGGATTGCTTTTTCTTTTGTATAGGAAACATTTAGGAGAAATTCTAGTTCAGTCAATCTGGATGAACAACCTTTGAGAAGGTCCTATAGAATTTTAAACGTGCTACCCGAATATCCCCTTAACCCAGAGGTACTTTCGAGGGTAAGCATGGATCCACCAACTGCTATCATATCACCTAAAGTAGAAAACTCCACCATGGAGTTGGGAGTGAACTTTTCACTTCCTTTGATCCCACAAGTCACTGACCCTCCAATTTCTGTGACCATGGAACCGTCTGCTTCACAAGACACATCCCTCCACCATTCGATGGAAGGAGAACCTGGTGCTCTAGAATTGTTCAATCAACCCCAGGATGAACCTATATCCACGGCTTTTGGTCCATCTACATCTTTTTGTGACACCACTCTATGGAAGCAATGGGATCATTTTTCCATCTCACCTCCCAATTGGGATTCCAATGAAGAGCTTCTGGAACCTTTTCATGACCTCCTTAACTGGCTATGTACAACAAATGAGGAACTTAGAAGACAAAGTCTCTCACGAAGGAATCAGGACCCGGAGGTACCCATATTTAGACATACCCGATTTCGTTCTTTATCTTATGATTTATCGAAAACACCCACACCCAATATGACCACTTATGAACTTGGTAAACCTTCATTCCCTATGAGTACACCTCTTAATCAAGAGACCAGTTCCATACCTCAAATGACTCAAAAAATTGAAGGACAATTGTCCAACACCCCACTTACTATGAATGGTACACTACCTCCTCCCCCACCCCAAAATTCGAGGGGAGGATACTCTTTACCTCCTAATTTCATCATAATTAATGTTCCTCCACTAGTAATTAAACAAAAACCTATTATAAGTCAACTATCAACCAATGGTCAAAACATTGTTACTGGGGGGGAATCCCTATTCTCTAGCCATAATACGAGTGGAGGACTTCCAATCGGTCATTCTGTTGGCAGCTCCTTACCCATGGTGGGATCCACCATGGGATTACATCATGGTGTGGGACCATCCAACCCAACTCAACCACCATGGATTCACACGTATCCAGGTCTTTTTAACCCTTCATCGAGACAATTCAATCCGGGAAACATATTTTACGGGATACCTTATCCCCGAAACCCATACACTCCATGGGGACATTACAATGTTCCACCAATTGGACCCCCACCAACTTTTCCTCACAACCCACCACCCCCACCACCATTTGGTACACCTCCACCTCCTTCCAGAGGCGGAGGAACCCCACCTCATTCCACAGGGGGCGGACCTCCACATTCTAGCGGAGGTGGATTCCCACCCCATTCTGGCAATGGAGGCCCACCATACTCCGGAAGTGGAGGAAGAGGACTACCACCTTCTAGAAGCGACAGACCCCCACCTTTTGGAGGAGGCCCACCTTATTCTGGAGGTGTTGGACCCCCTTATTCTGGTGGCAGAGGCGGCAGCCCACCATATTCTGGCAGTAGACCCCCTTATTCCGGTGGCAGAGGAGGACCCCCACGTTCTAGAGGGGGCCCACCTTATTCCGGTGGTGGAGGAATCCCACCTTTCGGTGGCAGACCACCCTATTATTGCAGCAGGACACCATCTGGCCCCACACCAAACCTAGGGAGGTACCCCCTTAGGGCCAATTCCCTATGGGAGGACCTTATAATCAATGGATTTAAGGTCCTACTAGTATGTGAATTCCATACCAATACTACCAGTATCGGAAACCAAATCAAAAACTACCTTTTTTGGCTACTTTGGATCTACCAAATATGTCTCGGTTGACGAACGATCCCATCTTACACAGTTATAACTGGCCAACCATTCTGGTCAAATTGCCATTTGATATTTAAAAGTTTGATGGCAAGCCCTCTGAGGACCCGAAGAACCACGTGATGACTTACCATCTATGGTGCTCATCCAATTCCTTGATGGATGATTCAATCCGTGTAAGGTTATTTCAATGAACCCTCACCGATACAGCTGCCAAGTGGTATATTGAATTACCACCACACTCATTTCCTGATTTCCACTCTCTTGATATGTCCTTCCTGACTACATTCCAGTTACCCATACGCTATGAAACTATTATGGACCTACTGACCTCGCTCCACCAAACCACCATAACTCATATATCCGATCACATCCATGAGTGGTAGATTAGAGGACATCTCATTAAAGCTCCCATTCCAGATCAAATCTTAATTGACTGGTTCATGAAGTCTCTTTTACCCACTATAGCTCGAGATGTGGAAATGGGTGGGGCTGTAATAGAGGAACAAGCTATTGATCGTGCCTAGTATTTAGACCTTGTCTACGCTCAATATGGAACATTGTATAACATTGTTTCAGATGCCCCCCTCCCTACATACAATCCTGCAAAACCACCCAATGGACCTCAAGCTGACGGCATTATCGGTTCCCTTAACTCCCAACTTGTTACAAAAAATGATGGATCCTTGAACCATCATGGTTCCTCTCCACCCTCGACACAGGCTGGCGACAATACATCTAAATCTACTACTCCTGCTTCCACCAAAGAGGTGAATTATGTTCAATCATCTTCCCTCAGAAATATGGGGGCAAGAAGAAGACCAAAGGTAAACCCAAGAAGTCTTCCAATCAATAGGAGCACAAGAACCCTCCTGAAGACACGAAGTAGAAATGGAAGGTCAAGTATCCTTGTTTATTTTGTGGTGATGATCATTTCACCAAGGAATGCCCTCGTAGGGAAAAAATTCAGAGGTTTCTCAAGGAAAATCCCACTCCCATAGTTATCAACGATCCCTTCCCCACTCAGAATCAACAACTAATTGCGCAACCCTCTCCTTCTCAAGGAGAAACATACTCTATTGCGTATGTTCTCATGATGTGTAGTGAAACGGTTAACCTGAATACACAATCATGATCCTACAACTTGGTCCCCAGTAAGGAATCCAATGGAAGTAATACTAAAAAAGATTCCAGATCCATTCCAAATATACCTACGCCTCAAGGTTCTCTCACCATAGAGAAACCTTCCTTTGATTTAGTGTTTTGTCTGCCCAAGAGCACGGCTCGAAAAAAAATATTCAATCCCAATGCTCGGGCAGCTCAGAATTACAACATTGTAGAGGACTTGGCACAAAATCCTTGTGCCATGTCGACATTAGAAGTCTTGCAGAACTGTCCCAATCAACACAAGGCACTCCTTACTGCGATCGATGCGGTGGACCCAGATTCCTCAAATACGATCATGTTTAAAATTGAATACTTTAAACCAAGGCTTTCCCATCAGCTGGCATTCCAAGTTTCCACCAAGATTGATGGGAAGAAAATCCATTGTACTGTGTTAGACAAAGGTGCTTCCACCTCGGTCATGTCATTATCCTGTTGGAGATCCATCGGCTCTCCTGAGTTAAACTGTTCTCCCACCACCTTGAAATCCTTCGATGGTCATGGATTCCAATTTCATGGACCTTTACAAGCCTTAGCAATATATTTGGGGGGAAAGACTACAACCATTAATGTGGAAGTGGTCGCTTCCCCTTTGGATTGTAATCTCTTTCTTGGTCGTAACTGGTTTTACGCCATGACTGCGGTCGCATCATCTCTCTTCTGCATTGTCCAATTCCCCCATCAAGGCCGAATTGTCACTGTCGACCAATTGGAATTGTATACACCGTACACCGCTAAGCAACCCAGCGTTAATGTCCCTTTGATAGCTAAATATTCACATCTATATGAGAGCGTGGGGGTCGGCCTCATAAAAGACTCATCTCTTATGGGAGTCTTTCCGACCTCGGATCCCCCTAACCATGTTTCCATGGTGAACGTGATCTCCTCCCTGATTCCATCATATTCTAACTCTCCAGATCCATGGTTTGTACCCGATGAGGCCACCATGCATTTGATTGGAGATACCATGCCTCTCTCACCAGCTGAAGCTACCTATGAGGCTATATAGTGAGCCCTTGAGGACCACTTGGTTGTGCCCTCGACATCCAGTTCTCTACAATGGATGTCATCCTATCCAGATCCGTTGTTTCGGACTTTTCATTCCGACGAGTCCATTATGGAAATAATGATTGCAGATGACCCTCCATGGGAAGACCTCCACCATCGATTGTATTTACTACCCCTATTAGACTATGTGGAGAACATCATCACAACCATTTTTACACCAAATGTCTATCCTTGTCCGCAGTCACCAATCCTCACTTGTGATACAGTCACTGAAGGAAACTTGGAAAAGATCGAGCCCTCCATTCTGATTGACATATCGGTTACCCCTAATGTCGTGGAACATATTCGTTTAGGCCAGAGTTGTGCTCCTGAAGAGATCACCACATACAGGGCCTTATTCAAACAATTACGTGACGTGTTTGCATGGTCCTACAAGGAAATTCTCGGGATAGATCCTTCCATTGTTTTGCATGATATCCAAATCTATCCTGACGCTAAACCAATCCACCAAAATTTAAGACCAGTGCACCCTCGAAAAACTGCGACAATTAAAGCTGAGATTGAAAAGCTCTTGAAGGCCGGATTTATTTACCCTGTTCCTTTAATAGAATGGGTCTCCAATGTCGTCCCTATGGCCAAGTAGCAGGGAACTATTACATTATGCATTGATTATGGGGATCTAAACAAGGCTTGTCCTAAGGACAATTGCCCTACTCCCTTCATCGATCATATCATTGACATTGCACCGGGAGCGTCATCTTCTCGTTTATGGATGGATTTTATGGTTATAATCAAATTGAGATCCACCCAACAGACTAACACATTACCGCTTTCATCCGCCCCTAGGGTACGTTTTCTTATCATAAACTCTCTTTTGGCCTTAAAAATGTTGGTGCTACATTCCAACGGGCCATGTCGTATGCTTTTAATGACATGAAGGACTTTGTGGAGTCCTATTTAGACGATCTCCCCACTCACTCGCAGCATCAAATATTCCACATTGATCATTTGATGATAGTATTCCTCACATGTAGGCAGCATAACATTGGTCTGAATCCTCACAAGTGCATATTATACATCGAATCAGGACGCCTCCTAGGATTCATCATTTCAAAGTAAGGGATCTACATTGATCCCTTGAAGGTGGAAGCCATCATTTCTCTCCCACCTCCTACCAATATCCTAGAACTAAAAAGTTTGCAAGGGAAGGAAAACTACTTACAACATTTTGTTTGTAATTTCGTTGAAAAGAAATGGGGATATATGCAATTGCTGAAGAAGGACATCCCTTTCATTTGGGATGACCAAGCTCAACAATCCTTCGACACCTTGAAACCAGGGTATTTTTTAAGGATTATAAAAGTATACTTAAGTATAGTATTCTAGGCAATTATTTTGGATTGAAAAAAACATAAATATAGATTGGTAGGCGAATAATAAATATGGAACATACAATTTACTACTGAAATTTGTAGATTTTGGCGAATGTTATGATAAAAAAACATATTTGATGTATATATAAGTGATATTAGAGACTAAAAATTACCAAATTGTGAATTTATTTTTTCAAAAAAGGCCCAAAAAATAGCCAACTGGTGAAATTTCGCCCCTAAAAATTTCCTTGCTTGAAACATGCCATTACTCATGCCCTTGTGCTCCAACCGCCCAATTATTATAAGGATTATATCCTTTATCTTGTTGCTTCCCCCACCACGATCGCCATGGTATTGGTCCAGGAAGATGATAATGCCCAGGAAAATGTGATCTATTACTTAAGTAAGGGTCCTATTGACTCTGAAACCTGTTATTCGCATGTCGAGAAACTCGCTCTTGCGGAAGTCATTGTTGTCCAAAAGTTCTGCCACTACATACTCCTCCACACCACTACCATCATTGTTGAATCGAACCCCATGTACCACGTTCTTACACGTCAGGTGCTTGGGAGAAATTATTCATGCTGGATCGTGATACTTTAGGAATTCGATCTCCTCTTCAAGAAGGCCAAGTCAAAGAAATCTTTTGTTTTCACAGAGCTCATTTGTGATCTTCCCCATGTTGATTCAGATACTAAGGCCATCGAATCTCTCCCCAATGATTCATTGTTTCTAATCAGTACGTATGACCCATGGTATGGATATATCACCTTATATCTTCAAACCCATCGGTTCAACCCCCAACTGTCTCGTGATGACCGTAGTCATATATGCCACCACGCCAAGTACTACTTAATTGTTGGAGATACCCTATATCGTCATGGTGTTGATTCCATTCTTCGACGTTGTCTGACACACAAGGAGGATGAACATGTCCTAAATGACTGTAACTCCGAGGCTTGTGGAAGTCATCTCTTTGGGATGGCTATGGCCCAGAAGATACTACACGCAGGATACTACTAGCCTTCGATATTCAAGGACTTCATTAAGTCCGTTAAGAAGTGTCCACCCTTTCAGCACTTTGAATTTAAAAAGCGCTCACATCCATCCCCTTTACATCTGGTTATTTTATTCGGCTCCTTTTCTAAGTGGGGCATCGATTTCATGCACTGTAATCCTACCTTGGCCGGGGGGCATGGTTACGTTATCGTAGTCATTGACTATTTCACTAAATGGGCCGAGGCTATGCCTACGTACATTGTAGATGGAAAAACCACCACACTCTTCATGTTTAATCATGTCATTGCGTGATTCGGAGTCCCGCAAGCCATAATCACTGATCATGGATCTCATTTACAAAACAGTATGGTGGAAGAATTGAGCGCTAGACTATGTTTTCGCCATGAAAACTCAACCCCTTACTACCCATAGTCCCACGAACAAGTAGAGGCCATCAACAAGGTCTTAAAAACCATGATCCAATGCATGGTGGGTACACATAACTCCAACTGGCATAACATGCTCTTTTCTTCCCTATGGGCATACCGTACCTCCATTAAGACTGCCACCGGATTCACACCATTCCAACTAGTATACGGATTGGAGGTCATTCTACCGGTAGAGTGCGAGATTCCATCTCTCAAACTCGCAGTTGAACTTCTCCTGAACACTACTGCCGAGGAAGAATCTTTCCTTCACCTAGAAAAACTTGACGAGACCCACCGCGACGCTACTCTTGCCAATGAGGCACATAAGGAATGCATAAAAGCTCAGTATGATACGTCGGTCAAACCTCATGTCTTCAACGAGGGGGATTTGGTCCTCACATATGACCAAAAGAATGATAAGATAGGGCTAGGTAATTTCGAGTCCATGTGGCATGGGCCATACACCGCAAAACGTGTTCTGGAGAAGGGAGCATATGAGCTAGAGGATTATGATGGGATATCTCCAGGGGAGCCTCGCAATGGGCTCTACCTGAAGAGGTACTATGCCTTATTCTTTCACGCATAAGTATCTTGTATATATTGTACATGGCGTGTGTTGTGTGTGGTGTGATGCTTTGTTTTAGTGTGTCAGGATCTTGTCTTTTGCACTTATACCATGTTCTGTCTACATGTGCAGTTGGAAACCTCATTTTGGATTTGCGAATGGCGCCAACTAGCATACCTATAAACTTGATTCTACAGCTTGGGTGCTTTATTCCCCTACTGGCAAGCTTATCAGCTCGGGAGGAAATTGTCTACGATACGCAACCAATAATGTTGCGGAATATCATGGGGTGATTGGAACCTTAACTGACTCTCTTTCCTTGGGTATGAGCCACATTGTTTGTCATGTCCCCTCCCATCATTCCCAACCATAGAGGGAACATGACTGACATTCCGGGTCTTATTTGGTAAACTCAGCCCCATACATTACTAAGAAATTCATAATAAATAAAAACTTATGTGTGCAAATTCATACTCATTATAAACACAGCGGAATTAAATTATATTTGCACACACACAATTGTAATGCATCAACATATCTATCACAAGTAAATGATGATTCAATATGCAGAGAATCAATCCCCTTCTCATGCTATGCACAGACTTCATATCAAATCCATTAACATGATAAATTATCATTCAGACTTAACACATTGCAGAACATAGAATGCATATAATTTAAACCACATAGAACACTTATCTTGAAATGTATCCATCCAAAAAACTGGCTATGTGAGAGCAACGTTTCACCCAACCATAGATCTCTGTCCATCTTGTATCATTTCAGTTGAGAGATCACCCCCGATATGGGTTGTGTATCCACTAAGGAGGAACTATATGGGCTCACTCACAGCCATGGTTTCACTCAACAGCTATGCTAAGCCAACACACAGTTCGGTTTATCAAGCATACAAAAAACAAAGGAGAGAAATTCTAAGCCAGTGAGCTCAACCATAGATCTACAGGCATCTTAAGGTAATTCAAACAGTCAAGGCACCCACAGTACCTACCACACCCAACACAAGGAAGGTCCCTTTCTCTGATGCACAGTCCCTCAGGTGTCCCTTCCCTCCAGTGCTCTTTAGGATGTGCATAGAAAGGTCCAAGCTGCTAAATCCTTGATATTCCAGCCTTCAGTGGGTTTATCAAGCATTCCCAACCTCTGTTCTAGAATTCACACTTGGAATTTCTCAATTCGGTGATCAAATAACTCAATCCCGTCACTGGAATTCTAAGCTAAAAAAAAATGGGTTTTTATATGGATTTCAGGATATCTAATACCCTTAAATTCACCCCAAGGTTTATATCTATGGATCCCCCATTGGATTTTACTGTCAATACCATATTCTAGGCATTTATGGATGTTCAAAATGTGGGTTCTTGCAAAGTTGTGATTTCTGGTTTTTCTCACTGCTGGGCATTCGTAATGGATGAAAAATGAAGATGGGATCTTCAACAATGGAATGGGAATGAGGAAGAACCAATTCCCATGAGGCATAGTGACTTGTGGTACAAGAAAAACAGAGAGACTTGTGGTACAAGAAAAACATATCCCATACCTGCCATACGAATTTTTGGGCTTCCCATGCTCCATTGAAGCCATGGACTGAATTCTTCAACAACTTCCTTACAACAAAATTAAATGTCAGGAAGGAAAGTCAAATGGGTTCACAAGATGAAATTTGGCAGCATATGTTTCAATCCCCACAACCCCCTCACCACTCCCTAGTGGAATACACATGGACCCTTCTCATTAGTTGCTTCCTTAGCCAGTTTTTGGCATTTTTTTGCAATATTAAATATTTACATCATTTACAATACTTCATGGCTTAATAGCACATGGGTAACAAAATATCAAATACTTTCCTATTTTAATTAAAATCCGAACATACACTAGAGGGACCTTGGCCTTGAGATCCACACTAGGTAAACATACATCAAATATATACAATATTTACATTAAAAGCCAATATTTCATAAGGGCCAAAATTGAGGTATTACATTGTTACCCATCTCGATTCACAACTAGTGGTTTCTCATCTCAACCGGATCTATGTTATTCGCGACCCCACTTTACTTCATCTTTTCTGACGAGTTCATCTCCTAGAGAGGTTCTTAGAATCTGTTCAATACCTGCACATTCCACAAGACATGAACACGGTTGTTGACTCGATGGCCAATTTTATCCTAGATTGGTACATTGCACACACATAAAATATCCAAAAATACAAACACAGACATAACATGTAAATCATCCATAGTATAATAAAAGCATGTAGACAAGATCCCATCAATCACCAATAGAACATAGTACATAAGTCCCCCAATAGAGTCTGTATATATCTTAATACAAAAATGGTAGTGCTAATACAAAAGTCTAAAGCATATAATATTTCAGTAGAAATCATCCAATACAAAATCTGAAGCTCATGGATTTCAGTATTTATGTAGCATGAGTCTAGTCCCTAGGATTCTCATGATAATAGATAATGGCCCTCACTACTATCCTGAGCAGCGAGCCAAAACGCTTGGACACGCAAACTATAAGTCACTTGTAGTGACGAGTCAGGGCATGAACTATTGAATCCTCAATATCTAATGTCAACCTCTAGAAGATATCCTCCACCTCCTCCATCTGCTCAATGGCATCTTGTGCCATGGGCCCTATCTTCGACATTGTTCCTATCCGTGCAATAGGAGAGACTCCGACCAGCCGCACCGGGCCCACATCTGCATAAAACATATGTCGATTATTAGTACTAATCCAAAAAATATAATAATTATATAAAATAAAAAAAAGACAGTCAGGTTGTTGTTCTTACCGATATCACCCCACTATGCTCCCTCGAGAAGCATTAGGTCAGGATCTCCTCTGAGGTAAGTCGATTCGTAAGGGAAATCCTCGACCATGAGGAGTTGGCCCCTCAACCATCTAAAGAAACATGTACTGAAACCAATAATGGTACTGACGCCACCATCCAAGGCCATCACCTCCGACCATCGGATCATGTGAGGGTCCCATGCATCCCAATCATCAACCTTGACCTATGGACATAGGTGCAGTACCGGCTCCAGGAAGAATGAGACCACCATGAAACCATAAACAAATTGCTTCAGCTCCCAGCGTCAGCATTTTTTCAACTGATATCGTAAACTACTGAGAAGTCCCTCACACCAGTTGAACACTTTTGGGGCCATACAGTCATCGACATACATCATCTGGGATTTGCTCGCCAGATGTGGGGATCTACTCCCGGCCACTCTCACAACGGTAAATACGAAATTCTGAAGAGGTCGATCTCTAACTTCTTTGATGGGAATTTTTCCACCTACCATTTGTGTACCAGCATGGCACCACTAATCTATGAGATCATCCATAGTACGACCACCTCCTCGTGATCCAGATAGCGATACGAGATTTCCCCATCGAGATAGTCCCATCAAGAAATAGATATCCTCGATATATATGGTGAGAGTGTGCATGCCTATCTGAAATTGTTGTTGCACCAGATCCCAACATTGGATCAGGTAGTCCAATACTGTAACTTGGGCCCTCATGACCAGAACCTGGAATTACTTGAGTAATCCACAATTCCTCAATCCAGCGATGTGTTGAGGGTCATTTTCCATTTGGGCATCATCGAGCTCATGTTCCCATTTGCGCCACTCAATCATTTTTATCACTTCAACCCTGTCCAAAAATCCAAATAAACATTGTTAGAATCTTTCCAACTCATCAAAACAATTTTCTTTCATTGGATTTTGAACATGCCATATGGACTTCCGCCGAGGCAACCCGTCCTTGCGGACAAGGCACCGCCAGTGCAAGACACTAGTTTAGGAGTTGTGCAAGCTTGACACAGTTTCTGAAAGGGGAGACTTCGTTGGCCCACGAGCACAATATCCCCTACCAAGAAAGCTCAAAACCCAAGAAAATGTACAAAAATAAAAAATATAATCTGCTGGAAAGAAAGAGGAATAAGTTTAGAGTTACCTGAAACTGACAGCGTGGAAAATGGTCAATCTTAGCTCCCTGAATCAGCACTGGAAAAACGGTTCCAAATGGTACTTCCCACCTCTCCAACTTGGTAAAAACAAATAGTAATTGATATTTACTATTTACCCCTTTTTATATAAAAAAAAGAACAATTCATTTTTTAATTATATTCCATTGTGGGTTATTTTGCTATAGTTGGGTTTATTTCTATGTTTTGAAATCTCAATTGATCATTCTGACCTAGTTTTGAAGCTTGCAGGTGAAGTTAAGTACCGTATTAGTACTGTCTTTTCGCAATTGTGGTCATCTCACGCATGGTATCAGGTAGGAATGACTCACTGAGCGTTTTATTGTCATTATTTCGCTCATTAAATTCAATTATTAATGACATCGAGCTAGCTCATTGTTCTTTCTCGTGCTCGTAAAACAATGAGAATAAGTCACCAAGTTATAGTTTATCACTTCTTCGGGCTCGTTAAACTTCCATGAAAAAAGTAAGCCCTTGGAATCTTTCTTTAAGCTCTTTTCAGTATCAAGAAATACGAAAATATCGCCAAGTGAACTTGATGCGTTCATGCTTGTAAAAATATTTGAATGGTCGTTTTCCTGGTGATAGTTTACCCCTTTTTCGGACTAGGAGGCACTATTTACGAAAAATACACTCTAGCCAATCATGACTAGAAGAGTTCTCTCTTGCATTGTTTTACACTTTTTCGGGCAAAGAGACTAACTTTATGAAAAAGGACTTTTGGATTCTTCTTTAGTTCTTTTCAGACTCTCTAAACATGAAATGACACCGAGTTTACCTTTGATGGACTTGTTAAAATTTAACATTGAAGGGCCCATCATGGGACAAACCCCTCCTATCCTAGGTTCGTAAAACATTTGGGATTGGAATCATCCATGGGATGAGCTATACCGAGCATCTGTTTACCCTCCTCAAGCACTTGAATAAACAAAAGAGGAACTCATCAATCATGATGGGGAAAATGAAATATTTTTTTTTACACTATAATTTATGGCAGTACATAGTCAGTCTTGAACATGGAACTCATTTGAATTTGCATTCAGTACTTGTGTAAGATGTTTGTCCTCGAGTATTGTTGATTTTGTGAGTCATGTCACTCCTTTGGGTCATCCAAAGAATGTTTCCATCATCAGTTGAATTGGGGGTCAGTATCATTCTTGTCTTATCAATACTACCAAGTCATGCCATGCCCATGTTCAAGAGACTCTTGTTACTCGTCATCTACAGTCAGTACACCTTCCATCATTTCGATCTACCCTGAATCGGTCTTGCACATTACTCTACCATCCGATCTACTCTAAACATATGTTATCGAGTATTTTTTCGATGATGGGGGATTCATCATGGCCCTCCTTCGATGGATTGATCCTTGTCGAATTCAACACATCATCCGGGGATCGAATCTAGAAACCACTCAAGTACCTTGGGCCTGCATTCCTTAATGGCAAGTTACCTCACTTTCAACATGAGTTTACATTATTAACTCTTGATTGAAATATTTCATCGAGCGTTAGACCTCAACTCATTGATTCACGTTCGATGATGTGTATTATGATACCTTGGGGATAATTGACATCAATGGTGATTTCCCTTGCGCTTGTTAATGATATACATCAATGACCAGTAATCAAGTGGTTTCTAATCATGTTTGACTCCAAGACATTGTAATCACATGATTAGAATCGTATCGTTGTCGGTTCGGCTTGAAGACCATGGGAAATCATTTCCTACCCAGGTTGCGATGGAGATTGTTTGAGTCATATTACACGGATCCACTTTGTATTGGTCATGGTTGTGTTATCATCTTATCATAGATCTACGATTGTGTCTAGTATCCATGATTTGTTCAGCCAGTCCTTACTACCATGGATCTGCATTGTATTGGTTGGAATCCATGTTGTGATTCATGTGAGACTTAGATCTCAGAGTCAGTTGTATTGCAGCATCATATTCCAACCAAACGAGTCCTTGCCATCCATATTTCAAAGCATTTCACCTGTCTTATTCTACCATCTTCATTCTTTGGGGGGCATTTTGTTACACCTAAATCTCATCATAGTGAGACCTATGTCAACTCAGTGCATCGTTCCCTGAAGTCTCCATGATCAGAAAGTCAACTAGAGTCATTTTTTGACCTTTTTCCACAAGTTCTAGTTGGGCTAGCGTAGATTGCCTTCTAGCAAGGATCTGTCACATATCCAAATTCTAAACATTTTATGTTATGAGAAAAACATTGTGTTTTATTTTTATTAGAAAGTTTTATGACTATTGACCAAGTGGGGTCAAGGATGACTGTAATTAATTACTTTGATTATTTTATTATTAATAAATAGAAGAGGAGACAAATATCCAAAGGAGGCTGTTGAATGAGTGTTCACTAACCCACTAGGAGTAGTGGAGTGGAGTAGGGTGAGAGCAAACTGACATTTGGTAGCATCCTCAATTCGCTTCTAGCTATTACAGGGGGAAACTTCCCTATTTTTATGGTCATGTTCCCCAAGAAAGTGGAACTGCGCAGGTGGCTCAATAACTAAGAAAATGACCAAAAGACCTAGGCATGCTTTATCTACCCATCGAGTTCAGCAGGAGGTTTTTCATTCTTACCTTGTGATAATTTCTGAAACTGAAAGACAAGAGAGCACAAGAGATTCAATGAGGGGAAGGTTAGAAGTGATTGAGTGAGTTAGGACTGCATTCTGAACCAGTGCAGCCACATTGTTGAGTTCAATATTGCTAAAGATAGAAGTACTGCTACTGAGTTGCAGAGGAATTTGTTCCATTCTCCACACAACATCTTCATCCTGGTGGTTCAGTGAGCAGGCTCGGGGGTCCTAAGGAAAGTGATTTGGTTGTCTTTAGGAAAAGTTTGGGTGGAACGAGCTCCTTTGCCTATTTGTCTCTTTTATAGTTATCAGGTTTTATTTGTGTTATCTTATTTACTTCTGTCCAAATATATTACTGAAGTTATGAATGTGATTATGTTATCAGTTGTCTATTAAAATCTTAGACATCTTTTGACTGATAATAAATGTTTCATTTCTGCAATACTATCTACTCTAAAAATTTATTTATCTGCTACGATTAAAATACTAAATGGATAGTTAAAAGATTAAATGATGAATGATAGAATAGAAATGCTTCCTTGTATTTTTTCGCACACTAATTTAGTGTTGTACTCTAGTACAAGGAAAATAAATTTAAATTAGATTTGAATAATTATATACTGTAGATGGATTCAAATGACTGAATTTCATAGATAAATCTATTTTATTTCAGTACATCTAAACTATCTTATTTTCCAGTAAAACATTGCAAAACCCTAACTAGGTAACCTAGGTATTTCTGCACATAGCTTATAAACATAACTATTAACATTTATGCATCTGTATAATCTTTTTATAAATACAAAATTTATACTTAAAATCAAACCTCACTTGTATACCCAAAGTCTAATGTAAAACCTATTTTATGAACATTATAAAATAGGACAGAGTTCATAAATATTTCACAACAGTTTAACATTAAACATCTCACTTTATATATAAATGTTAATTTTTGAATCAACTTATTCTCATAGCCTAATTAATTTAATAATAGATTATAAACAATAGTATTGCAATTATCATCAAATATTTTATAAACAACTACAGAAACATGCTATAAATCTAGCTCTTTGTGTAAACAACTCATGTTACAAAACCCTAGTCGTATCATGTTCCACATAATTATTCACTTAAACATTTACAAAGAGATCTTGTAAATACATTATCGAAAAGAATTATCATTTATGCGAACCATTAAAATACACTAAGATTAACTAAGCATTAATAACTCTAAAGAGTCTATTGGCCATCCCATTGGCCATCCCAGGGTTGAAACCCTGTTCATAATCCACATATGGTAATATTGTAATAACATTGCATTCTTTTACCAAAACGAAGAAATAACACAAGACCAGGGTTCGATACCCTAAGGGTTCACCCAACCAGTCTAAGTTTTATAAAATAAAAGCACAACTGTTACAAGCTTTCTAAAAGCATAGGTTTGTAGGGTTGAGTCTCGACTCCCCTATCCACATAATAAATTTTATAAGCTATCAAATAAATCTTAAATACATAACAGGATTGGGGTTCGAAACCCTTAAGATTTTCACAAACAAATCTTTAACATTGTAAACAAATATGGTAGGGTTTCCAACCCATGCCTTTCAGCCCTTGTTTGAAACGACTCTTAAAAATGAACATCATAACCATTTTCCAACAGAGATGGGATTTTCCCTAAACTTTGGTAGCTTGTATCAAAACCTATTCATTGCAAAAATAACAGAATGTTGAGTAAACTTTCTGAAATTTGTAATTTCAAACTATACTTTGATCTGGAAAAACCATTTATATTAAACCATAAGATTTAGTTACAGAACATTAATTCATAAGAAAATGTTGAGAAACCAACATGACCTCAAAGGCTCGAGCATTTAACCCTCTCTTTTATAAAAAAAAATTGCCATAAGGCTTATAAGTCACAACCAACTGTGAATACAAATGTTTTTAAGTTAAAAGAAGTCTTGGCGAAACAAGTTAAGACCAGCACCAAGCCAAGCTTCACCACATATTCTTTCGAGTTTACAAATAGATTCCCATAGGGATTCATGGAGGCTTACTAGTGCCAAGAAGCTCTTATCCCACTCGGGCCAACTATAAACAATAGCCAAGGAAATCACCTGTCAAGTTATCAATCAAGCAACTGGTTAAACCATGATTTAAAAAGAGGAACTCAAAGACATTAATATGAAACGGTGTATCATTAAAAACCTTGTGAAACATTGAAGAACGACTGTGACCTTACCTTCGATTCATCAAAACACATGAGCAACTTCTCCAATGCATGCGTGGTTAAGTTTTTAGCATCAACACTGGTGGTGCAAAGATCCATTATCGAACCCAGCAAGAGTTGCAAACTCTGTAATGCTGATGGTGCAAAGATTTAACATCTAAACCATCAAGGTTAAAACTCTGTATAAAGATTTGGGTTCATATAAGCCTATGGATGACAAATATACAGGCTGCAAGGTCTTAGTATCGAAACCCTGGAGGACTGCAATCGTTGCTTTACAAACCCTAAAAACTTGAGAGCCTGTTGGCCTCTCCCAACAATACTTGCAAGTGAAATGAATACAAGGGTGATAGACTATCAACGCAGGGTTAGGGTTTATCCCAAAATCCAAAGCCATCAAAATATCAACGCCATAGAGCCTGCCACGGGAGCATGCTATCATGCAATCCACTAAACCTCATTTAATAACATTTAAAACATACATCTAACAAGCCTGTATGCATGCCAACACATAGTTCCACTTTGGTTAATCCCGTAGACTTAATCTTGCACATAACGTTTAACATATAGTTCCACCTTAGAGATTTCATAGTCCACGCGATGCATATAGCATGTTACATATAGTTTATAACATATAGCATGTTACGTAAAGTTTATAACATATAACAAATAGATTATATGCACATAGAGTATATGCATATATTTTATAACACATAGCTCATAGCATATAATATAATCTATAGATTATGGAAAGGTCGGGTTACAAAACATGTCCTTTTCAAGTTGTTAGTTCATGGCTGTAGCATTTCCATGCCAAGGTATGCTTACATAAAAACCATTCTTTGATATTGGGAACAAATTTAAACTATAATATTAATACAAACAAACAAATCCTATAAAGATAACATTTGAGGAAATAAATTAAACCATATAAGAGAAATGGTAAATACATAGGATATAAATGAACTATGGATAATGAATGTATATGGAAAATACATAGAAAATAATTGATAAAACATAAATAAATTGTTAAGACGATTGTGAGTTACGTATGATCATAGCTAGGGTAGGTACTACCCTTACACAAACTAAGTCCTCTACACTTTTTAACATCGGAGGCTAATTGAAGTTTTAAGCAAAGTCTTTTTGACATACATTGTTAATGCTTCGGGTAGGAGTCTCGCTCTTTCCTGTGATCTGCGACAGAAGTTTAAGAGCGTCAGCTATAAATAGATAAGTAAGCCTCGGGGTGCCCGTAGAATGCCTTCATCAAAAATAAAATCAAACAGTTAGTACTTATGAATAAAACAGTACCATAGGTAATTGACGATGCTTATACATTTAAAGAAGTAAACATAATTATTTAGAAAGAAAACATAGTAGTTAAATCATCCAACAGTGTGTTGTAGCATAAATACATCCATTTAATCATTCACAAGCAGTAGAGACATTACGACAAGTATAGCACGTAATCGACATAACATGTTTATAACATTGACAACTAATGAAGAAGGTGTTGTCATAATACAAAATCAGGCTAATGTTTAAATAAGTAAATTTTCATTAATTCTACTTCTGCATAATGAATATAAGCATTTAATGCTACTTAGAAAATTTTAAATTTTTGTGAAATTTGGAGATGTTACAGGAGCGCCCAACTAGGTCAGGCACAGATTTCCATCTGGCACACTGTGCTAGTGTCTCGGGTTTCCTTTGAGCAGCCTGCACTTTCCCTCTCAGGCGCAAGTTTCCCTCATACAACATGCGTTAGAGTTTGTTAAACTGGATAAAGGTGACCTTCGAGCGAATTCTCAAAGGTGGATGAGGTGGATCTCTATCCCTAACATGTAGGTGAGTTGTCCTACGGTTCCCTAACCTCAAGGGAGGATCCCTTAGTCCTCTCCCCATGATCCTCAACCTACTCTATCCACTTTGTCTTATAAATATGAAGCTCCTCTCTATTCCAAGTGGAGGAAATTCTATAGAACTTACATGCTGGTGGAATTAACCTAGGTAATCCCTATCCATCTCTTGGGAGGCATACATTTCCTTTGGAGGCATTGGCTTGGCTTGTTGGATGAAGATTGCAGTGTTAAGGCTTGGGTTGTGATCATCAATATTCTATGTATTTCCCACTTATTTACAGTAATATAACCTATTTCCATAATTTTATTTGTGTTAATGATATTTAGAGCTCACTTCCTTAACTGTTTTCTTAGATTAGTTAGTGTTTAGATGTGCTTTTACTGCTCGTTTGTCTCTATGTGCTTTGATAGGTTTTGCAGCTACGGATATAACGACCACAAAGCTTGGAGAAAAAAAAGGAAGACGTATTCACGAATATGAAGGTAAGACATCTATCTACCCCAATATCTAATTGATC
Organism: Larix kaempferi; assembly: GCA_027924585.1. Classification (NCBI taxonomy): domain Eukaryota; kingdom Viridiplantae; phylum Streptophyta; class Pinopsida; order Pinales; family Pinaceae; genus Larix; species Larix kaempferi. The sequence continues at coordinate 1,450,678 of BSBM01000765.1, read as the reverse complement.
TAGGAAAGTAGTTTTATATTCTATTTCCATTTGTTCTAGATCCAGTTGGACTAGGGATATCATGCTCGCATCCGCCCGAGTAGATTGTCCGAAAACACTTATCTATGTTGTCTTTATGTCTTGCATATCATTCCTTGATTGGAAATCCATTTAATTGGCTATCATGGGACTATTGTTCCACATGTCTGGACTTGATCTCACCACCTATGGTTCAAAACTCAAGTCCCCAGACCCTTCAAGTTCGTTGAATTGTTGGTGTGATCTAGTTGCACACTCCCTGCTTACTATAAAGCCATTCACTCTTGGAGACACTATACCTCTGTTGTTTGCTGCTCCATATGACTCCTATTCTGATATTTCAGAGTCTCATGAGCTCTATTAAAGATTTGGGAAGGTGTTACATCAGTTTGGAATAAAGATACATGGTTTGATTTTCCATATGGCAACTGCTCAAGAAGCTGGTTTTGTTGAGTCTTTTGATGTTCTTTGGGAAGGATTTTGCAGAGATATCTTTTCCATTATTGATTATGTATTCATATTAGAGTATGTATGCAGAAAGAAGCATTCTTATGATTCTCCTCCATCATCAAATGATGAGTTTCAAGGAGCCTCCCAACGTTAAATTTTGAGCATTAATTCACAATAATCTAGGATCTTTGTTGAGAGAATAACATCTACAGTATATCAATGCATGACAATCACAATATGACAAGCATCACAAGAATCAAAAGCATAAAGACAAGAGACATAGAGTTTCTGTGGGGAAAACCCTAAGGTGAAAAACCCCACAACTTCCTCAGAGATAGAGAGAGCAATGGCTCAACCAAAGTACAACCAAATAACACTGAGATAGTCTCCTAGCAGATGATCCTCCTCTTCCTCACTAGTGCGCCACTTATGAAAGTGAGAGTGAGTTACTTTTCCAAGTGAGTAAAATAGAGATCTCTTATCTCTATTTATACTCACCTTTTTTCCCAGTGACCTTATGGGGCCAACTTGTCTATCTAAATACATCCATATTATATTATATATAATTCAGGGCCGACCCCACATGCTGGTCTAATAACCCATCGGCAAGTACACACACTTGCAACACTTGTCAATCCACATGACGACACCTCCTTATAGAGGAATAACACATCTCTTATAAGGTTACAATAAATATATATATAATCCACAAATGAAATACATTCCGAAGTTACATATACATCAACACTCCCTCTTAACTAGGAAGGTATTTCTTGACACAGATCTGCTAGACAAGTCTTCTTCTCTGGATCATCATCATCGATGCATCGTCATTATCATCGTCACTGCTGCTGCTATCTCAACTAATCTCTGACTCTACTCGTCATAGGAAGTTCTACAGAGCCAGTCCTTTTTCATACTGGATGTAGGCCCACCACCTGCAGGTCTTCATCATCACTGGCCATATTGTGGAATCCTCAGGACTTATTACGTGCATCACAAAACCTCGAAAGAGCATCCCAGGCTGTTACTGGCACACAGCTCTACCTATAGGATCTCCCAGGGCAACGAATTACATGTGACCTCACCACAAAACCTCGCAAGAGCATCCCAGGTTGTTACGAGCACACAGCTCTACCTATAGGATCTCCCAGGGAAACGAATTACATGTGTTCATGGAAAAATCTCACAAGAGCATCCCAGGACTGATTACGGGCACACAACCCAACCTATCGGATCTCCCAGGGAACCGAATTATATGCCATAGGACAAAACCTCGAAAGAGCATCTGCTAGATATCCCAGGGCACCGAATTACATGCCATAGGAAAAACCTCAAAAGACTATCTACAGATCTCCCAGGGCACCGAATTATATGTCCTTCCAGAGAAAAACCTCGAAAGAGCATTTGCCAGATATCCTAGAGCATCGAATTACATGCCATAGGAAAAACTTTGAAAGACTATCTGCAAATCTCCCAGGGCACCGAATTATATGTCCTTCCAGAGCAAAACCTCGAAAGAGCATTTTCCAGATATCCCAGGGCACCGAATTACATGCCATAGGCAAAACCTGATCCACGGCCATAGAGTATCAACCTGATACTCATCATACATCATCCTGATGTACCCATGATCATCCTATTGCATGTCATCTGGAGCAACATCCTGAAGCTCATCATCCATGATCATCCTGATCATCATCACTGCAACATCCTGCTGCATGTCATCTGGAGCAACATCCTGAAGCTCGTCATCCATGATCATCCTGATCATACAATGCATCTACCTGATGCATACCAAGTATCTACCTGATACATATCATCATACATGATCCTCCTGATCATAAAATGTATCCACTTGATACAAATACAAATACATGATACATATCACCATACATGATCCACCTGATACATATACAGATACATGGTCCAAGCATCCAACATGATGCATATACAAAGATACATACACATGATCCAACTAATCATATCCAACATGATGCGTACATATAAATGATCCAACTGATCATATCCAGCATGATGTGTACATATAAATGATCCAACTGATCATATCTAGCATCCAACATGATGCGTACATACATACATAAAAATGATCCAACTAATCATATCTAGCATCCAACATGATGCATACATACATACATAAAAATGATCCAACTGATCATATCCAAGCAGAAACCAGAACATCATCTTGATGCTCATTATCCAGCGCTTACATCCACAACCATGTGAACGATCCTCCTTCCAACATGCTTGGAATGGCTTCATAAAATGTGTCCATCACTTCTTTCTCTAAGTGTCCTCGATCTGAAGAATGCCAAGCCTCTCTCTAAAGTACTCGAACTTCACCCTGGCTAGTGGCTTCGTCAGCACATCTGCAATCTGCTCATCCATCGCAACATACAGGAGCTTCACAACTCCTCTCTGCACCATATCCCTGATATAGTGATATTTGATCTCTATGTGTTTCGACTTGTCATGAAACACTGGGTTCTCAGACAGCTTCACACAACTCTGGTTATAATAGAAGATACTAGTAGCCTCCAACGGGAGATCAAATAACTCAGACAGTAGCTTCCACAGCCATAATTCCTCACTACTAGCTGAACAGGCTGCAGCATACTCAGCCTCAGTTGTACTCAGTGCTACGCAGGACTGCTTCCTGCTGAACCAATAGATCACACCTGATCCCATACTGAAGCAGCACCCAGATGTGCTCTTCCTATCTGCAGCACTTCCAGCCCAATCTGAATCAACATAACCCTGCAGGTTAAACTTTTGATTCGCTTCATACTTGAGCCCATAATCCACTGTACCCTTCAGGTACCTCAGAATATGCTTTACAGCAACCAGGTGAATACTCCTCGGATCTGTCAAGAACTGGCTTAATGTGTTCACAGCAAGGCAAATTTTTGGTCTCGTGTTCGTCGGGTACATCAAGGACCCAATCATCTGACGATACATAGAGACATCAACTGGCTCAGATGAAGCATCACATTGAAGCTTCAGATTCGATGCCATAGGTGTGGCCATGGCCTTGCAATCCCTCATCCCAAATCTCTTCAGGATATCCACTGTGTACTTCCCTTGACCAAGGAAGATCCCACCTGTACTCTGCCACACCTCCATGCCTAGGAAATAGTGCATCATTCCCAAGTCTTTCATATCAAATTCAACAGCAAGCTTCCTCTTAGTATCTGCAATCAGTCTATCATCTCCTGTTACAAATAAGTCATCCACATACAGGAGTAGAATCACAGGATTCCCTTCCTCAACCTTGTAGTAAAGGTTGGAATCCGCTTTACTTTTGGTAAAGCCCAAACTAGATAGGAAACTGTCCATCCTACCATACCAAGTTCTGGGAGCTTGTTTCAAGCCATACAAGGCTTTCTTCAATCTGCACACATATGACTCCCTGTCATGTATTTCAAAACCGAGTGGCTGCTCCACATATACTTCCTCTTCAACTACACCATTCAAGAAAGCAGTCTTGACATCCATCTGGTGTATTTTCCGTTTCATAGCTGCAGCCAGGGCAAGTACTGTTCTGATGGAAGTATACTTGGCTACAGGTGCAAAAGTTTCTTCATAATCTATTCCCTCTTTCTGAGAGAAGCCACGAGCTACAAATCTTGCCTTGTATTTCTCTACACTGCCATCTGCAGCATGCTTGATTTTGAAGATCCATTTAGAATTCACAACAGACTTCTCTTTAGGTCTTGGGACAACATCCCAAACATCATTCTTCATTATTGATTGGTATTCCTCAACCATGGCATCCTTCCATTCTTTCTTTTCCGCTGCTTCTTCATAACTGGAAGGCTCTTTGTTCATAATGTCACAGAGTAAAACAACATAGCTGGTATGTGATCTGGTTCTCTTCTTTGCTTTGTGTTCTTCTTCTGGAATGCCAAATCTTTCTGCATCTTGAATGAGCTCTCTATCCCATGCAAGTTTCCTCTTGTGAGATTTATCCTCATGGAGTGAATCTACAGGTTCTTGCGGATCTTCAAACTCATGAACAACTTCTCAAACTTCTTCTATCATGGTAGTGTCTTGAAATCTAGTTTCCTTAGGTTCTTCATAGACTTCAATAGGTTCCTTCCTTGATTTGATGAATGCTGAGTTTTTCATCAAATGTTACATCCCTGCTGACATCAATCTTCTTGAACCCTGGAAAGTATATTCTGTAAGCCTTCGAACTTTCACTGTAACCCACAAAGATACCTTTTTTCCTGAAGGATCTAGTTTAGTCCTCTTTTTCTTTGGGACATGAGTGTATACTAGACAACCAAATATTATGAGATGGCTGACTTCAGGTTTCTTACCAGAAAAGACCTGTTCTGGTGTCTTGTTGTCCAATATCTTGTGGGGTGTTCTGTTCTGCACATAAACAGTTGTTCTAGCTGCTTCTGCCCATAGATGCATAGGTAGATCATGGTCATAGAGCATTGCCCTTGCTGCTTCCATGATAGTTCTGTTCTTCCTTTATGCAACTCCATTCTCTTGAGGATTATAAGGAGCAGTCAACTCCCTCTTAATCCCTGAATCACTGCAAAGCTTCTTGAAGTCACCTAAGGTGAATTCTCCACCATTGTCGGATCTGAATGGTTTGATCTTCTTGTCAGTCTGATTCTCCATCAAGGTTTTGAATTCCTTGAATTTAACAAATACCTCATCTTTGCTCTTCAAGAAGTATACCCAAGTCTTCTTGGAAAAGTCATCAATAAATGAGACATAGTAAGCATACCCACTCAGGGAACTAGATGACATAGCACCACATACATCTGAGTGGATGATTTCCAGGATGTCTTTTGCCTTGCTTTCACTACTTGGGAAAGCCTTCTTAATGTTCTTACCTTTTGCACATCCTTTGCAAACACCTTCATGTTTGGTCTTGATTTCAGGAAGACCTTCTACTGCCTTGCTTGCAATTGGAAGGGCTCTATAGTGCATATGAGCAAGTCTCCTATGCCAAAGTTCACTTGGCTCCATGGATTCATGCACCATGGCATGTTCAGGTTGTCCCTTCAATTTATACAATCCTCCCTCTTGCTCTCCAATCACTACTGCATCATCTATGTTCTTTCCCTTTGGCCACATTAGGACTTGGCCATCCACAAATGCAACCCTCATACCTTTTGCATCCAATGCAGAGATGGAGAGTAAGTTCTTCTTGAGCCCAGGTACATAAAGGACTTCTTTCATCTTCAAATATTTTCCAAAATCTAGGTTGTAGGAGGCTTCACCACTTCCTTTGATTGGGTATTGATAATCATCCCCAAGTTTCACCTTATGGGGTGATTTATATTCAGATAGGTTCACAAAAGATTCCTTAAACCCAGTCATGTGTTTGGAATCCCCACTATCAATCAACCAATCATTACAAGCATGGGAGATAGTACCTGTGAGAGAAAGGATCAGAACATACTCTTCTTCACTTGATGAGTCATCATCACTATCACTTTCTGCCCTAGACTTCTTCTTTGAGGGTTCATCATCTTCGGTAGCATGAGCATGAAACCTTCTTTTACTGCCCTTCTTCTTCTTACTGGAGTTGTTGTTATTATCCCTTTTGTTCTTGGGACAATCTGAAGCATAGTGACCCTTCTCATTGCATGTGAAGCATCCTAGGTCCTTCTTACTCTTTTGATGGGATCTATTGTGCCGAGAGTGCTCCTTCTTGGTTTTGCTTCTTTTGGTGTGAGATGCAAGAGCTTGATCTTCACCTCCCATCTTTTCCTCACAAGCTATAAGTCTAGCTTCTTCTAGAGAAAATTCTTCCTGCAATCTGTTGAAGGAGATCAACTTCTTCCTTGCACAAATTCCTTGAATGAAGGAATCCCATGACCTAGGTAGGCCATCTAGAGTGGTCATCACTACTTCACCATTCTCCACCATTTCATCTACTGCTTCTAGTTGTTCCTTGATCTGGGAGACCCTTGAAAAATAAGATTGAATGGTTTCTCCATTCTGAAACTTCACTCCTTTCAATTGGTTCCGCAGGGTCATCTTCCGATTTATGTTCTTTCCTTCAAATAGCTTGGTCAAAGATTCAAACATCTCCTTGGGTGTCTTAAGAGAAGACACATGGGGTATGAGATGGTCTTTGATAGAATCAGCAATGATTCTCTTTGCCTTGACCAAGTTCTTCTTATGCAATACCTTGGCCTCTTCATCCTCTGGGATAGGGATGTCTTCTTTCACATATGAGTCCAACTCATTCTCTTCCAGGATTAACCCAATCCTATACTTCCAGGCTCAGAAGTTATCAGCCTCTTCAAGCTTATCCTCAATCTTGGTGTGGAGAGACATCTTAAAGAGTACTTCAAATGGAAATAGAAAAGATTTAGGTCTTACCACTTGAAATGCTGAAAACTGGATCTGGTCCCGGATTAGGGTTTGTCAGAGAAACCCTAAAAATTCAAAATGTGAATTTCAAATTTCTGAAAGGATATAAAGATGCGCTTTGATGAGCTGATCATCCTAGTGCATTTAGAATTTGAGATCAGCAAAGTCTTGCCCTTCAGAATTGCCTTTTTGTCCTCTCGAGTTCACTAGAGAGAGCCCTGAATTAGGGTTTGAGTTTCCCGGATATCTACCCAGCCAAAAATATCGATCCAAAGCTCTAACCTTTGATTTTTGCAAGGAGCTTCCAGCTGTGTCTTCAGATTCCAGAAATTCCTATTTTTGTGGAAACCCTAATGTTTAGGGCCAAATCTGAAAATGCTCGGAACTGAGTTCTGATTAGACAGATAGATGCGCCTTGATGAGTAGAGTCAATCTACTATACTGATTTTCAAAAATCTGTGGAGAGAAACCCAATAAACAAGGAACTCAAGCTTCCGTCACTACAAAATGTCTTCTTATTAGGTTAGCTCTGATACCATGTTAAATTTTGATCATTAATTCACAATACTCTAGGATCTTTGCTGAGAGAATAACATCTAGAGTATATCAATGCATGACAATCACAATATGACAAGCATCACAAGAATCAAAAGCATAAAGAGAAGAGACACAGAGTTTCCGTGGGGAAAACCCTAAGGTGAAAAACCCCACAACTTCCTCAGAGATAGAGAGAGAAATGGCTCAACCAAAGTACAACCAAATAACACTGAGATAGTCTCCTAGCAGATGATCCTCCTCTTCCTCACTAGTGCGCCACTTCTGAAAGTGAGAGTGAGTTACTTTTCCGAGTGAGTAAAATAGAGATATCCTATCTCTATTTATACTCACCTTTTTTCCCAGTGACCTTATGGGGCCGACTTGTCTATCTAGATACATCCACATTATATTATATATAATTCAGGGCCAACCCCACATGGTGGTCTAATAAACCATCGGCAAGTACACACACTTGTGACACTTGTCAATCCACATGACAACACTTCCTTATAGATGAATAACACATCTCTTATAAGGGTACAATAAATATATATACAATACACAGATGAAATACATTCCGAAGTTACATATACATCAACACCCAACATGTTTTTTGTCTACACAACATTGATGCATTGGTGCATGATCATGGCATCCACAACATCTTCACCAAGTCTTTCACCAAGAAGTTGTTCATTCAACTCATTCAAGTGAAGAACAAGAACTGTTGAAAACATTTTGTTCATCTCTGTTTCATTACCATTCTTGAGGGAGGATTTTCCCTAGGTGGTTTTGCCAATTTCCTCGTTTTACATGGAGAAATAAAATTTCTATTGTAAAATGTGACTTGAGCCTTAGTTGCCAAGGCCTTATTTTTTATATTCCACTAAGTCTATATTATGGGGGGGTGTTAGAACAATACTATACCTTATTAACTTAATCATTAATTAATTAATTGTTAGTAGGTGCTAAACTGGTTAATAATTACATCCCTAGGTGTGAACAAGGTTATTATAAGTTAGCTAGAACTTGTTTGGGAAAGTGTGAACTAAATTACAATGTATGGGCCAAAGTATCGACCAAGGGTGGTCACAATAGCTGTTGGGAACTCTCCCACATGCATTTATTACCACCAACATGCATAAGGCTCCTTTCATCCCTATTTTAAGGATCTGGGTTTGACCATAGGCGCACATGCATTGAAGCTAGTCATTTGCCCCTCTTTTGGCTATTTTGGCCTACCCTATCCTACCTAGCTTCCAACCAACCACCTCCTCCACATGTGTGTACACTATTTTGGTCTCCCATGCTTACCCAATGTTCACATGCACAATTGGGACATATTTGGGTTATTTTGGAACCATTTGGTCAACCTAAGGGGGTTTGGGGATAAATCTAGGCTAGCTAAGTGTGGACACTCCAAGTGCATCATATTTCTTCCTATTTCTATAAAAGGATGATCCAAACTCTTTGTGACATTGGACAGTTAATAAACTCTGATATTTGATCATTTGTGTTTCCTGGTTTTTTATTCGATTGTGTTGATATTTGATTCATTAATGCCTGGTTTTTTATCATTTGTTTTCCAAAAATGTATATGCACTTGTTTCTTGCATAATAAGTTAAATATTTCAATTGTGAGGTATCTATAGTAGCTAGATCCTACTGTGATAGAGATTTTACAAACTTCAGATAATTATGAACATTTTCAATAAATAAAATTTATATATTCGAAAATGTGATTCAATTTCCTACATTTCATCTCTTTTACTCAAACCAAGATTCAATGTGATTCAATTTATATATCTTATATGGATGGTGATACATGTGAGCATTCTCCATCTACCATTGTTAGTATTGTCACTACATTTTAATCAATAACAAATGGAGAATGGTTGTCCATCTTGGAATTGAATGGAGGGATTGTCCATTTTCCATTGATGCACATTTACTAATAATAATAACAATGTCATATTCTTCTTGCATAATGACAAAAGGGAATGTGGTGTGGAAACTTAAGGTTTGTTTAAGTCAGCATTCATGCATTGAAACCTTTTCCAAAATGGTTAAATGAAATCATTACCTTCATGATCCTATCATCAATTTTTTTGTTCCATATTTCAAGTATGGGGTTTCTAGAGCTTTGAATCGAATGAAATCCACGAGCCCCAATCACTCTTTCATTTTCATGCATGTGAATGATCTACATCCACAACCTCCTAGAAAAGTATGTGCACATGTGTTTTTCTTATGGATTCTGCTCGCATGGTTGAATCCTCTTGGAATTACTGATGTGCACCACCTGATTATACATTGAGCATATTGAACGGTTGATCCCATAAAAATTTAAATTACTCTCTACGTAGAGATATTTTGACACATGCTCCAAATCCATCATGCTCTCCTTTACCATGCCCAGTCTCAAAATAGTTCCACATATGTGGCACCCTCTAATTTTTGTGCAATGAAAACAACCATTGAAATATGCATGATTTTTTTTAATTGAACAATACATCCATATGACCAAATTTAGTGTCAATCCATCTGCATGTTCCTCCCTTTAAGGTTCTCATAGAACATAAGGAAGCAATAACATACATAATGGAAGCCATGGTAAATATCATCACATATGTAGAAGTGATATTCCTTTCGACTTTCTTGTTGCTCTTTGTTGTTATTTGGGCCATGGCTATATGTGATATGGACCATCAAGGAAACCTAATTAGATTAATAATACTAACTTTGAATCTTATTTTTGGGATATAGAGTGTAGTTCTCTGCAAAATCAACCATCGAAAGTATAATACCATGAGGAAATGTATCTATACAAAGTCTAAACTACTCATCCTGCCATCGATCCAAGTGGACATGCTGAACATATTGATTGAATTGTACCTGGTAGCACAAAATTATCTTGACATAAGTTATGCTTTTAAGTAAGGATTGAAATATAATTGAAATGAAATGTTAGAGTTAGATACTGACCTGGGTTGTCACCAAGTGTATCTCTTTGCTTTCTTTCCCATGGCCTATTTCATAGCTAATTGCACCAAGAGTAGTGAGGTGCTTACAACCCAATATGGGGAGATGTTGTGATGTGATGTGATGTAACATTATATATTTTAATAATAATAATAATAACATGTTGGTTAGAAAAAATTTACATATATTTTAATGAAATGAAATATATATTATGCCAATCAAATCATCATGATTATTCTTTGAATTTTTACACATCAAGAAAAATATTACACCTCAAGAAATTGGATCATTCTCGGTGCTTAATAGATGCAGGTTTAAGATGGATCTATGCTAGTGTATTTGAATCTTTTCAAGTATATATCCATATTCTGAAATTCGTTATCTCCACTTTCATGAATGCACTGGCCCAATAATGCCATGCCACCATATATGGAGCATGTCCCATCTAAACAAGCTTTTGCATAGTGACCTTGCCCCTCCGACCTGGAACACATGATGCTATGGATGAATTCAGTTGATGAAGATGGTGGTATTGTCATGGAGAAATATTGTACATGCATGCAACACACAATGAATGTACAAAAATGTGTCATAGTAATATTCATATTCTACATGATATCTACAAGAACAAGTGTAACAAAGAGTATTTATTCTAATATACTAGGGCTTACATTTCTCAAAATATCTTTGTCCCAAGTTCAATTTCCTATGCTCATTATTAAATTTCTCATATAGTTCTATTTGTGTTATGTCAAGAAGGTGTTTTATGTGTGGTTCATGATCCTTTGAATCCATTCTAAATTTTAGTACATCCTTTTTCTTTGAAGAAGGTATAGTATTATCTTGCCAAAAAATCTGCACTAAGCCCTTTACTACATCAATTAGATTCATGTTGGAGCATGGAAACCTACCAATGAAGGCCCAAAATATGTCTAGCCAGTTTCAAGATGTTCTCTTCTAATAGAATACCTATGGAGTTTTTTGACATTCAAATTAACAGGTCTATATGTAGTCTTATTAATATGAAGGACCCTATTGTTCTTATTTACGATTGCTTGCGATAGCAAACAATGAGTTGCGCTGTGCTAAAGGCATCTACTAAGCTTTTAAAAATGTGATAACTTGGTTCAAAATTGTTAATCGTCTTTATCTTTAAGTTTCTCCTAAAAATAGTCATACAAGTGAATTTTGACAATAATAAAAATAATCTACATTTATCTCTATCACATTTAGTATTAAAATATTTATTAAGTATCTATTGAGTTTGATATCCAATACTGTGTTTAGATAATGTACCTTCAAGCGAACTGATGTGACTTACATCAATTTGTATACATTTCAGAGTTCTTCAGTATGTACTTGCTAATGGAGGTAGGGATGTTGGAATTGTATTGTGTACCACATCAACAAGATCCTTTAGAATTTCAATAGGAGCTTCTTGTCCTTCATTCTCATGCTGGTAGATGTATGGTGGAAGTTGGACATCCTCTTCGACGATATCAATAACATCTACTTCTTCAACAAAGCTTTCTAAAGGAAATGCCTCTCTAAATTCACCACTTGTATAACCACAAGAGAACGAATTAGCAACTGGTTTTTTAGAAGGTGATTCATTAGTTTGAGGTCGAGTTGATGTGGAGATCGAAACTTCCCCTGATGAGCACTTATGTTTTAGTACTTCTTAATTATTTCCATCGGGTACTTTTTCCTCAACTATTGTGGAAATTGAGGGCCCCTCTAGTGAATGCTTCCATGTTTCTTTCTATGGATTGGTAGGAAGAACCATGGAATAATCTATAATTGGAATTGGATGAGTGTGCATAGAATGGATTTGGTTGATTGTGTCTAATATTTTATTTTCTCTATTTTCTACAGTGATTTCTTGAGGTTTCTTCTTCCATTGTAATTTTCTTGTTCAATTGCATAAATTACCCATTACCACAATGATCAATTAGATCAATATTGTATTTGGTGTACTCAATTCTAAGAAAATGAATGGTGGAGATGGTCTATGGTGCACTTCAATGGGATACTCTTCAAGCTTGTTGATTTTCTTCCTCAATGGTGAATATACTTCATTACCACAATTATCAATGAGGAATATTGTCATTGGAGTTCAGAAAATGAATGGTGGATATGGTCTATGGTGCTCTTCAATTGGAGATTCGTCAATATTTCTCAATGTATTTGGTGTTCCTAAACTCTAAGCAATTGCATGATGGATATGGCCTATGGTTCTCTTCAATTTGATATGGTCTATGAAGCTCTTCAAATGGATATGCTCTTTTGTTTTCTTCAATTAGAGAATCTTTAACCTTACTCAATGTCATTGGTTCTCCTCAATTCTAAGCAATTGAATGATGGATATGGACTATGGTGCTCTTCAATTGGACATGGTCTATGGTGCTCCTGTATTGGAGATTCTTCAACCTTTCTCAATGTATTTGGTTCTCGTCAATTCTTAACAATTGAATGATAGAGATGGTCAAATGTGATGATCAAATTGAGATTTTTTTCCTTCCTTCCCGAACAATGCATGAATCTTACTATAATATGTTGTTCAATGTGTTAGACTAATTTTTAGATATGAATAATTGTTGTCTATTAGAGAATAAAACACATGTGCATTTTTTTCTCATAAAACATCTGCATGTTTTTAAACATTAAAGGAGGTAGTTACACAGCGATCACAAATTTTTAGTGGAAAAAAACATACATGTGTTTTTACTCAAAGAAACGTGTACATGTTATGTTTAAGTACAATTCGACACCCCTAAGACACCCCCATATCTCCCTCCCACAACCTCCTAAGACCCCTCCATATATCCCTCCCCAAACCCCCTAACACCCCCCCCTCTGTATCACACACACCCTCCTCTCTTCTACACCTAATCACACTCTCACCCCTCTCCCCCTCTCCCCCAACCCACTTATACCCCCCTCCTATCTCTCTCCCCAATCCCACTTATGCTCCACCTCTCTCTCTCTCTCTCTCTCTCTCTATACCCCCTTCCCCTTAACCTTTACTAATTATTAGTGCCATATAGATTATAGTTGTAGTGGTACATATCACACATGCATTTTAGTCATTAAAATCGTGTGCATGTTTTTTAACTTGATATAGCGCACACGTTTTGGTTTTCACCAAAAAATAATTATGGATACATTACCAATGAAAAATACTATTGTAGGGTAATAATATATCAATATATATATATATATATATATATTGATATTGTAATGTTTGATAAAAAATAATAATTGTGAAATAAAAAACCATGAATATGTAGAACAATTCACATATGGAATTTCCTTTTTTTGTGGGACCAATGCTCTAAGCATCTCTTGTGAGCATATTGTGGAGAAAATAACACATATTTTGGATCAAGAATTCAATAATAAATACTCAATAATAGTAATCCTTTAACAACACCATAAAAACCACTCTTATCTATCCCCATAAACCCTAAATCCCTCACCTTAAAGGTGCTAGAACATGCACAAAGATTCTCCATGTTTCTCTTGTTTCCTTCTTCCTAAAAAATACGACATTCAACCAATGTAACATCTCCACTTTGCATGAGTCGTTTATGTTTAAAAACAATATGACAAACATTACTAGGAACTCAAGTTTCTCTTCAAAACTTATAAAAGGAAAACAATTACTAATATGCAAATAAGAATGCACTCTATGTAAATACTTCTCAACTTAAGGAAAAATTACCCTCCTGTCTTCACAAAACCCCCACCTATCTCTCTCTTCCCCAAACCCCTAACACATCCCCATGCTCACTATCTTTCTCACCCCCTAGCCTCTCTCTCTCTCTCTCTCTCTCTCTCTCTCTCTCTCTCTCTTCCCACTCTTTCCCCTAGACCCCTTACCTCTAATCCCCCCACCTCTCTCTCTCTCTCTCTCTCTCTCTCTCTCTCTCTCTCTCTCTCTCTTCCCACTCTTTCCCCTAGACCCCCTACCTCTAATCCCCCCACCCCTCTCTCTCTCACTCTCTTCCCACTCTTCCCCCTAAACCATACTACCCCCCCCATTCTTCCACCTACACCTAACCCTCACCCCTCTCTCTCTCTCAACCCTAAACCCCCTAAATTCCCTACTCATTCACAAACCCCTAACCACCTCAATCTCTATATATTTCTTTTCCCCGAACACCATCCTCCCCCATACCCCTAGTCACCCCCCCACTTCTCTCTCTCCACCAACTCCCTAAAAGGAACCCTCTCTCTGTATACCCCTAACCCCCCTCTCCGCACTTCTCGCCATACCCCTACCCCCCCATTAATATTTGTCTCTCCTAATACCCTACCCCACTACCACTAACCCCCCCCCACCGGTCTCTCTCTCTCTCTCTCTCTCTCTCTAACCCAACCCCCCCCCCCTCCTCACCTAAAATTCCCCTTCTCTCTAATTTCCCTACTCCTTCATAAACCCCAAACCCATTCGACCTCTATCTATTTCACTACCCCAAACCCCCTCCTCGCCCTACCCCAAAATCACACCCCTGAATATCTCTTATCTCTCTCTTTCTCTCATCCTCCTACTCCCCCCTACCACTAACCCCTCCCTCCTCACCCTCTCTCTCTCGTACTCCCCCTAACCCTCAATAACCTTCTCTCTCACTATCTCTCTGATGCGTACTCCTCCACCTACCCCTCTCTCTCTCTCACCCAATCCCCTAACACCCCCTTCCTTACTCTCTCTCTCTCACCCCCTACTCCTTCCCGTACCTCTCTCTCTCTCTCTCCCATACTCCTGCATCTAAATCCTAACCCTTTCTCTCTCTCTCCTCCAATACCCTAACAACCTCCCTCGATCTCTGTCTTTCAACCCATACTCCTCTCCCTACCTTTAAACCCCCTCCCCCTCCTCCTCCTCCTCCTCCTCCTCATCCCTCTCTCCCTCCTCTCTCACCCCTAACCCTTACTAACCTCCTCTCTCACTCTCTCTCACTCCCCTACTCAGCCTACAACTAACCACCACCCCTCTCTCTCTCCCCCAACCCCCTACCACCCCACTACCTCGATGGTTCTCCCTCCCTCCCTATCACACACACATGTACACATCCCTATGCCTCCCCTTACCAATAACCCCCCAGCCCCCGCTCTATCTCTAATCCTTACTAACCTCCCCTCTCTCTCCCCTACTCCACCTACCCCCAACCTCCTAACACCCCCCTCTCTCTACCTCTAAACCCCTAAACCCACCTCTTTCTCTACCTCTAGCTCCCTCTTCCTATGTGTCAACTTCGGAGTTAGCTTCAAGTTAACCAAACCTATTATATGGAATATGATAAACCATTGCTAATTCGGCATTTCACCCATTTTACCAATATGCATGTGTTTTACTGCTTCTTACAATATGTTACACATAATCATTTTTTATGAAAATTTAGACCCAGATAGTTATTTTTCTACAAACTCAAAATATGTAATTTGTTTTTAAAAATATGATTTTAAAAATATTTTTCTTGTGTCATTACTCCTTAACTCAAAAAACATATTGTTAATGTTTCTTCCATATCTTTTTCATTTCTCAAGCATTAAAAAAAATGTATCTTGCACTACAAGATGCTGACTTTTGCATGCTATAAAAATAAATATAAGGATTATTGCATTAAGAACTTCAATAACCATGCCCACACTTGGCATACTATTTTTGAGGTTTGATCACTTAGATGATAATTTTTTTTATAAACTATTAAATTTATTTTGGAAAAACAGTGCCACACTAGTACTATTTGTTCTCTATATGTATACAAGTTTTGGTAGGTTGATCCCATCATTTAGGCACTCAAAGGATGTACCCACAAAGACATATACCAAGTATCTTTTTCCAAAAAAATAACTTGTTAGAATTTAGATCAAACTTTGTTAGAACAATATTGTACCTTAGTACCTTAATCATTACTTAATTAATGGTTATTAGGTGCTAAACTGGTTAACAATTACATCCCTAGCTTTGAACAAGGTTATTGTAAGTTGGCTAGAACTTGTTTGGGAAAGTGTGAACTCAATCCCAATGTATGGGCCAAAGTATGATCCAAGGGTGGTCAAACTAGCTATTGGGCACTCTCCCACATGCATTTCTTATCACCAACATGCATAAGGCGCCTTCCTTCCCTGTTTTAAGGATCTGGGTTTGACCATAGGTGCACATGCATTGAAGCTAGTCATTTTCCCTCTTTTGGCTATTTTGGCCTACCCTAGACTACCTAACTTCCAACCAACCACCTCCTCCACATGCGTGAACACTATTTTGGTCTCCCAGGCTTACCCAATGTTCACATGCACAATTTGGACATATTTGGGATATTTTGGAACCATTTGATCAACCTAGGGGGGTTTGGGGCTAAATCTAAGCGAGCTAAGTGTGGAAACTCCAAGTGCATCCTATTTATTCCTATTTCTATACAAGGATGATCCAAACTCTTTGTAACATTAAGCAAAAATATAAATTACTTGTAGCTGGAGATTTGAAGCAAGCTAGAGGCAAGCAAAATCCCAAGTTGAAATCACAAGAGAAGAAGATGAAGGAGAAGAAGCAGTCAGATGAAGAAATCTCAAGTTCAAGTGATGAAGATTCAAAAATAAAGAAGATGAAGAGCAAGAAAGAGAGGCCCAAGCATGGTTATCGTAAAGGTTCTCATAATGAAAAATCTTGTTTCAAAAAGAAGATAGACATCTTAACCAAGCTACTTGAAGAACATAACATTGATGTTCCAGATTTTGCAAGAAAAAAAGAAGCCAAGCTCTCTTTGGAACAAGAACATTATCTCCATAGGACCTGCAAAAGTAATAAGGGTTATGCTTTGGGTTCTAGAGTTAAATCTCTTTCTAATGTCTCTGTTTCTGATTCACATTCTGATATACCAGATTCAGAAATCTCTATCCCATCCTTGGAAGAATCTCCATCCAGTTCACCAAATTGTCCTCCCAATACTAGTCATTTTTCACTAGTTTTTGACATGCCTTCTGAAATCTCTTTCCAACTCTTTTCAAATCCTTCCCATTCTGATATGGAAGGTGATATGCAGGATGATATACAAGTTATGACATCCATCAAACCATTTTCCCAACCACTGGATTCCCAAAAGACGATACAACCCCCAAGTTCTCCAGTTGGAAAATATCACAATTTCATTGTTTCCAATACTATGTCACTTTTTGTTAAATATTGTCATCATGAGACCTATGTCAACTCAGTGCCTTGATCCCTGAAGTCTCCCTAATCAGAAATTAAACTAGAGCAAGTTGTTGACCTTTTCCACAAGTTCTAGTTGTACCGGTGCATATTTCCTTCTAGCAAGGAGCGCCCAACCAGGTCAGGCACAGTTTGCATCTCCCAGACTGCATCGATGACTCAGGTTGCCTTTGAGAAACCTAGTATTTCCCTCTCAAGCACAATTTTCCCTCATATAGCATGCGCCAAAGTTGGTTAAAATGTATAAATGTGACTTTGAATCAAATTCTCGAAGGTGGATGAGGTGGATCTCTATCCCTAACATGTAGGTGGGTTGTCCTATGGTTCCATAACCTTAAGGGAGGATCCCTTAGTCCTCTCCCCATGATCCTCAACCTACTCTATCCACTTGGTATTATAAATATGAAGCTCCTCTCCATTCCAAGTGGAGGAAATTCTATAGCACTTACATGCTGGTGGAATTAACCTAGGTAATCCCTATCCATCTCTTGGGAGGCATACATTTACTTTGGAGGCATTGGCTTGGCTTGTTGGATGAATATTGCAGCATTAAGGCTTGGCTTGTAATCATAACTCTTCTATGTATTTCCCACTTATTTATAGTAATATAATCTCTTTCCATAAATGTATTTGTATTAATGATATTTAGATCTCACTTCCTTAATTGTTTGCTTAGATCAGTTAGTGTTTAGATGTTCTTTTACTACTCATTTTTCTCTATGTTATTTCACAGGTTTTGGAACTACGGATCTGACGACCATGAAGCTTGGAGAAACAAAAGTGAGAAGGATTCATGAATCTAAATGTAAGACATCTATCTACCCTAATCTCTAATTGATCTAGGAAACTAGTTTTATATTCCTTTTCCATTTGTTTTAGATCCAGTTGGACTAGGGAGATCATGCTCGCGTCCGCTAGAGTAGATTGTCTGAAAAAAAATCTAGCAAACATACCGGGGAATACTTTATTTTGATTTCAATTTGAATGTGTTATTCATTGATTTCTTAGTGAGCCATTTCTTTTCCTCCTGAGCCTCTTTTAACCATCAGATTTTCTTGTTGAAGAGTCTGTTGACTTTATTTGAGTCTATTTGGGCCATTATCAGACCTTTTGCTTATTCATTGTTTGGAGATTTTCATTTCCTGCATTGGGTTATTCTCCTAATGCACTTGGGTAGTGTATTTCGTGCATCATTCCCTTTTGGGCGCTTTCTGCCTTTCATCATCCTGTGCCTTTAGTGCTTTTTTCGTTTTGATAGTTTGCATCGTCAGTGCTTTACCCCTGTATTCAGTATGCACTGGGCGCTCCGAGCCTAACCACAGACTGTGTCGGCCCTTCAAGCTTGGTGCTTGGTCTATCCTCTCTCCAAATTTTGATTTTGGTCTGATCAACAGACTCCTCTGTGATATACCTTCTAGTTAGAGACTTGTTTATTTAGCATCAATTGTGTTTGGTTTGATTGTGTTGATTTTTGGGTTCCATTTGGTCAAGTGAGATATCCGGTGGTGGCAGGAAATTTTAATCCCCCATGGTCATCAACTCGATCTTTCATTCCCTTATCACCTTACCGCATCTATTCCATATGCTAGATATGATTTCCAAACTCTTCTTGCGCTTAGCCATTTAGTTTTGCTTGCATTTGATTGATTTTGAGTGACTTGAGTTTCTTTGGGTTCATTTGAGTGCTTGTCATTTTATTTGATAATTTCTAAGTTAGTAGGGTGCTGCGATTAGTCTCTTGTCTTCTGCTATTACATATGAAAAGAATATTTATTACCAGATCTTGTTTTGATATACGCATTGGAAAAATCGGAAGTGTCTCATTCTTTTGTTTTCGAAGTCATTTGGAAACTTTGGAAGGGTTGTTTCATGCATTGGAATCCATTATTTATCAATATTTGAGAAGTTTGAAAAGGAAATCAATTAATTGTATTTTTTCTTAACTATGAGTTATCCATCTTTTTGAAAAAATCAAGTGAATTCAAGCTTTTCCAAAGTAATTCCAAGTTTGAAGCATTCCTCGGGGAGCTACTAGGCACGTACTATCAGGGAGTCGGGTTATATGGTCAGGGGTATGATCCTAAACCTCCTTGGTTAGTGCTCTGAAAAATTGGGCCAAGTATAACTGTTGGACACTAGAGCATATCATGAGTTGCGGAGCTTTAACAATCCCGTAAAGTTCTATACTTTTGAATCCACACCTATCACATAGGTTTGCATGTGGCCTTAGTTTGTGTAGACTTTTATGGATTGATTTTTCTTTTGTATAGAAAACATTTAGGAAAAATTTTGGTTTGGTCATTCTAGATGAACAACTTTTGAGAAGGTCTTGTAGAATTTTAAACTTGCCACCCGAATGTCCCCTTAACCCGGAGGTACTTTCGAACGTAAACCTATTATAAGTCAACCATAAACCAGTGGTCAAAACATTGTTACTGGGGGGAAACCCTTGTTCTCTAGCCATAATATGAGTTAAGGAATTCCAATCGGTCATTTCATTGGCATCTCCTTACCCGTTGTGGGATCCACCATGGGATTACATCATGGTGGGGGATCATCCAACCCAACTCAACCACCATGGAGTCACACGTATCCAGGTCATTATAACCCTGCATTGGGACAATTCAATCCCGGAAACATAATCCACGAGATACCTTATCCCCGAAACCCATACACTCCATGGGGACATTACAATGTTGCTACAATTGGAACCCCACCAAGGTTTCCCCATGTCCCACCAGCCCCACCACCATTTGGTACACCTCCACCACCTTTCAGAGGTGGCAGACCCCCACCTCATTCTGCAAGGGTCAGACATCCACCTTCTAGTGGAGGTGGAGGCCCACCCCATTCTGGCAATGGAAGCGCACCATACTCTGGAAGCGGAGGCAGAGGACTACCACCTTCAAGAAGTGGCAAACCCCCACCTTTTGGAGGAGGCCCACCTTATTCTTTAGGTGGTGGATCCCCTTATTTCGGTGGTGGAGATGACGGCCCACCCTATTCTAGTGGTGGAGGCAGTGGCCCACCCTATTTCGTCGGTGGAGGATGACCCCCACCTTCTAGAGGGGGCCCACCTTATCCCGATGGTGGAGGAATCCCACCTTTCGGTGGAAAACCACCCTATTATGGTGACGGGACACCATCTGGCCCCCCACCCAACCCAGGGGGGCCAACCCCTTATGGCCAATTCCCTATGGGAGGACCTTATAAGCAATCAATTCAAGGTCCTACTAGTACGCAAATTCCATACAAATACTACCAGTATCGGCAACCGAATCAACAACTACCTTTTATGGCTACTTTGGATCTGCCAAATCTGTCTTGGTTGATGAATGATCCCATCTTACACGGTTATAACTAGCCACCCATTCCAGTCAAATTGCCACATGATATTACAAAGTTTGATGGCAAGCCCGGTGAGGACCCAAAGAACCACATGATGACTTACCATCTATGGTTCTCATCCAATTCCTTGATGGACGATTCAATCCATCTAAGATTATTTCAACAAACCCTCACCGGTACAGCTACCAAGTGGTATATTGAATTACCACCACACTCATTTTCTGATTTTCGCTCTCTTGCTATGTCCTTCCTCACTTATTTCCAGTTACCCATATGCTACGAAACTATTATGGACCTACTAACCTCACTCCGCCAAACCACCACAACTCATATATCCGATCACATCCATGAGTGGCAGATGAGATGACGTCTCATTAAAGCTCCCATTCTAGATCAACTCTTAACTGACTAGTTCACAAAGTCTCTTTTACCCACTGTAGCTCGCGACATGGAAATGGGTGGGGCTATAATAGAGGAACAAGCTATTGCTCATGCCCAATATTTAGACCTTGTCTACACTCAATCTGGAACATTGTATGACATTGTTCTAAATGCCCCCCTCTCTACATACGATCCTGCAAAACCACCCAAGGGACCTCAAGCTAACAGCATTATTGATTTCCTTAACTCCCTGCCTGCTACAAAAAATGATGGATCCTCGAACCATCATGGTTCCTCTCCACCCTCAGCACAGGCTGGCCACAAACATCCAAATCTATTACTCCTTCTTCCATCGAAGAGGTGAATTTTGTTCAATCAAATTCCCCTCATAAATACAGGGGCAAGAAGAAGACCAAAGGTAAACCCAAGAAGTCTTCCAATCAGCAAGAGCACAAGAACCCTCCTGAAGACACGAAGCAGAAATGGAAGGTCAAGTATCCTTGTTTATTGTGTGGTGATGATCATTTCACCAAGGAATTCCCACATAGGGACAAAATTCAAAGGTTTCTCAAGGAAAATCCCACTCCCGCAGTTCTCAAAAATCCCTTCCCCACTCAGAATCAACAACTGATTGCGCAACCCTCTCCCTCTCAAGGACAAACATCATCCACGACGGAAGTTCTCATGATGCGGAGTGAAATGGTTAACCTGAATACACAATCATGATCCTATGACTCGATCCCCAATAAGGAATCCAATGGAAGTAATACTAAAAAATCTTCCACATCCATTCCAGATATCCCTGTGCCTCAAGGTTCTCTCAGCATAGAGAAACCTTCCTTCGATTTAGTGTTTCGTCCGCCCAAGAGCACGGTTCGAAAAGATGTTTTCAATCCCAATGTTCGGTAGCTCAGAATTACAACATTGTAGAGGACTTTGTTAGATTTTAAGAATTTACTTCAATATGATCTAGGATCTTAACTGAGAGAACAACATGTACATCATATCTACAGCATATCAATCATGGAGATAATAATGCAAGCACACAAGAGACACAAAGATTTACTTGGGGAAAACCATAAAGGTGAAAAACCCCAATAACTTCCTCAGAGATAGATAGAGCAATGATACAACCAACCAAGAGAGATAGCCATAACCTAGCAGCAGATCCTCCTCCTCCATAAGTGCGCCACTCCTCCTTGAGTGCATGTGTGAGAAGTGAGTGAGCAAATAGAGTGCCTCCCGCACTCTATTTATACTTGACTTGACTTGCCTTTTTACCTAACTCATGTAGGCTCGAACTTAACCACATAACATAATGCTTAGTGGGCCGACCCCCAATAGGGTGGTCTAATAACCCTTTGACCCACATGGCCGACCCCCAATAGGGTGGTCTAATAACCCTTTGACCCACATGACTTATACAAGGCCGACCCCAAACAAGGTGGTCTAATAACCCATCAAGTATGATGACACTTCCGTATAGAGGAATAATAACATCTCTATAGGAATACAATATACATATATGTGAAATACATTCCGAAGTTACATATACATCAACACTCCCTCTTAACTAGGAAGGTATTTCTCAGCACAGTTCTTCTAGCACAAGTCATCTTCTCTGGATCATCGTCACTGGATAATCGTCATCGAGTCATCATCATCGTCACTGCTGCTGCTATCTCAATCAATCTCAGAATCTACTCGTCATAGGAAGTTCTACAGAGCCAGTCCTTTTTCATACTGGATGTAGGCCCACCACCTGCAGGTCTTCGTCATCACTGGCCATACTGTGGAATCCTCAGTACTTTTACGTGCGTCACAAAACCTCGCAAGAGCATCCCAGGCTGTTACGAGCACACAGCTCTACCTATAGGATCTCCCAGGGCAACGAATTACATGTGACCTCACCACAAAACCTCGCAAGAGCATCCCAGGCTGTTACGAGCACACAGCTCTACCTATAGGATCTCCCAGGGCAACGAATTACATGTGGTCATGGCAAAACCTCGCAAGAGCATCCCAGGACTGATTACGGGCACACAGCCCAACCTATTGGATCTCCCAGGGAAACGAATTACATGCCATAGGACAAAACCTCGCAAGAGCATCTTCCAGATATCCCAGGGCAACGAATTACATGCCATAGGAAAAACCTCGCAAGACTATCTGCAGATCTCCCAGGGCAACGAATTACATGTCCTCCCAGAGCAAAACCTCGAAAGAGCATTTTCCAGATGTCCCAGGGCAACAAATTACATGCCATAGGAAAAACCTCGCAAGACCATCTGCAGATCTCCCAGGGCAACGAATTACATGCTCATCTGCACAACCTGATCCACGGCCATAGAGTATCAACCTGATACTCACCATACATCATCCTGATGTACTCATGATCGTCCTGATCGTCACTGCAACATCCTGCTGCATGTCATCTGGAGCAACATCCTGAAGCTCATCATCCATGATCATCCTGATCATCACTGCAACATCCTGCTGTATGTCATCTGGAGCAACATCCTGAAGCTCATCATCCATGATCATCCTGATCATCAATGCATCCACCTGATGCAGACCAAGTATCTACCTGATACATATCATCATACATGATCCACCTGATCATCAATGCATCCACCAAATGCATACCAAGTATTTACCTGACACATGATACATATCACCATACATGATCCACCTGATCATACAATGTATCCACCTGATACATATACAGATACATGGTCCAAGCATCCAACATGATGCACATATATACATAAATGATCCACCTGATCATATCCAGCATCCAACATGATGCATACATACATAAATGATCCAACTGATCATATCCAGCATCCAACATGATGCGTACATACATACATAAAAATGATCCAACTGATCATATCCAGCAGAAACCAGAACATCATCCTGATGCCCATTATCCAGTGCTTACATCCACAGCCATGTGAAGGATCCTCCTTCCAACATGCTTGGAATGGATTCAGCAAATGTGTCCATCACTTCTTCCTCAAAGTGTCCTCAATCTGAAGAACGCCAAGCCTCTCTCTGAAGTACTCGAACTTTACTCTGGCTAGTGGCTTCTTCAGCACATCTGCAATCTGCTCGTCTGTCGCAACATACAGAAGCTTCACAGCTCCTCTCTGCACCATATCCCTGATATAGTGATATTTGATCTCTATGTGTTTCGACCTATCATGAAACACTGGGTTCTCAGACAGCTTCACACAACTCTGGTTATCATAGAAGATACCAGTAGCCTCCAACGGGAGATCAAATAACTCAGACAGTAGCTTCCGTAGCCATACTGCCTCACAACTAGCTGAGCAGGCTGCAACATACTCTGCCTCAGCTGTACTCAGTGCTACGCAGGACTGCTTCCTGCTAAACCAAGAGATCACACCTGATCCCATACTGAAGCAACACCCAGATGTGATCTTCCTATCTGCAGCACTGCCAGCCCAATCTGAATCAACATAACCCTGTAGGTTAAACTTTTGATTCACTTCATACTTGAGCCCATAATCCACTGTACCCTTCAGGTACCTCAGAACATGCTTTACAGCAACCAGGTGAACACTTCTCGGATCCGTCAGGAACTGGCTCAATGTGTTCACAGCAAAGCAAATGTCTGGTCTCGTGTTCGTCAGGTACATCAAGGACCCAATCATCTGACAATACATAAACCAGCTCAGATGAAGCATCACAAAGAAGCTTCAGATTCGATGCCATAGGTGTGGCCATGGCCTTGCAATCCATCATCCCGAATCTCTTCAGGATCTCTACTGCATACTTCCCTTGTCCAAGGAATATTCCTTCTGCATTCTGCCACACCTCCATGTCAAAAACAAATAGTGCATCATCCCCAAGTTCTTCATCTCGAACTTGGTAGTAAGCTTCCGCTGCGTGTCGGCAATCAATCTATTTTCACCTGTAACAAACATGTTATCTGTGTACAAAAGTAGTATCACTGAATTCCCTTCCTCAACCTTGTAGTAAAGTTTGGAATCCACATTATTCTTGGTAAGGCCCAAACTGGATAGAAAGTTGTCTATCATACCATACCAAGTTCTTCACACATATATGACTACACCATGTTGTCTTGAAATCCATCTGGTGTATCTTCTATTTCATCACTTTTATATTTCTCAATGCTGCCATCTGCAACATGCTTGATCTGATAGTTCCATTTGGAAGTCATAACAAACTTCCCTTCACGTCTTGGGACTACATCCCAAACATCATTCTTCATGATCGACGGATCATGGCATTCCATCCCAGATCCTGGGAACTTCAATATCTTCAATATCTTCAATAGATATCTTTGTTGCTGGAACAAATGTTGTAGTTCTTCTTTTGTAGGAGATGGCATATGATCTTTCCTACACAACAAGTTAAATTGCATGATTAGAAAACATCTCATAGTTTTCAGAACAAATTCTTACACATAAAGAAATATGTCATACAGTCATGCAATTATCTTAGCCAATGCTTCAATACAACATTTATCCATATTCCGTAACTTTCTAGATGCCTTCCAATCTCTACCAGAACATTGTTAAGAGTGTGCACAACTCCCAATATGTCAGCAAAGAGGTTTCATTCTAGATAAGTAGCAATGGAATGTTGTACAGTGCCATAGGCCACTTACCAGCATATTAGGAGTATATTGTTCATCAATGCAATTATTCTAATATGCATAATACACAACCTAATTCTAGGAACATCAGTATATACATTATTGAACAGTATTATTTAAGAAATGACAATTCAAATACTTATCTTTGTTTGTTCGTTGGGTGGACTCCCTCTGAGTCTTCGCTTCCTTGCAGGAGCTGCTGGAGTCCTAATCTGAAGTAGCTTCTTCTACACCTTTCTATTGTGGGATGTAGAGAGATGGTCAACTCCCTCTGAATATTTGCATCCTTGCATAAACCACTAGAGTGTACTCCCTCTTGATCTTTGCTTCCTGGATTACCTGTTTTTGAGCTCATATTCATCCTTGGTCCCTATGCATGCTTATTAGTATCATGAATGTATTATCCTTGTGATCTCATATAAAATCATACATTCATTAGTATACTATTAAAACACAATAATCTCAAGCATGTATAGTCATGATCATTTCAAACAGAAAATAATAAGCATTAGCATTCAAGGTTTATGTAGAATTCTTAAGGTTAGTCAAATCATAAGAAACATAACATGTCTAAACCTATAATTACTCAAACCTATGACTCTTCAGGTTAGTTGAATCATCAATCAAGATAAGAGATATATTATGCATAAGACCTGTGATTATTCCAACCTATACCTTCATGATTCTTCTAGTTAGTCATATCATCAATTAAGGTAAGAAACATAATATGCATACAACCATGATTATTCAAACCTATGACTTCATGAATAATCATTATCAACAACAGTATAAGATCCTAACACAAGGTAGGATTCTATCTTGATATAGGAAAAACATACCTGGATTAGCATGCTAGCTATTTATGTCTAACATACTCACATGATGTCTTCTTGTTCTTCTTCAATGACTTGTGCTAGTAACCTGTATATCTCATAGGTTAACTATTACAAAACCAAGTTATACATACCTCGTAGATGGATCTTCTATGAGATCCATGACAATGGATGAATCTTTGTCCTCATGTTATCATGATCATATGTTCTTGGACCAGAACATGATTTGTCTTTCTTGGTGTACCTTTCATGTTAGTAGACAACATAAACCTCATACAACACCATAATGCATTAGTACAATCACAAGTGTCAACACCTTAACCAATGAATATCTTCTATCATGCATTCATACTTTTGTTAAGGTGATACGACAAATCTAAAATCAAAATTGTACTAACCGTAATAACATGAAGACAAACATACCATAAACTTAATCATGGACAAATATCGAAACATACCTTGATGAGTCATACCTATCGATATCACTTGTAATCTTCTTATGTAAGGCCTTAGCCTCATCTCCCTCTGAAACAGGAACTTCTTCACTCATGCAGATGATCAATCCATCTTCTTCTAGGGTTAACCCAATCCACTTGATTTGCAAGAACTGGACCTAGAGCTGGATATGGGTTTGTCAGAGAAACCTCAAAAATTCAAACTTTGAATTTCATACTTCCGAAAGGATAGAAATATGTGCCTTGATGAGCTGATCAAACTGGTATATTCAGAATTTGAAAACTGCAAAGTTTCACTCCTCAATTTTGCCTTTGAAACTTCCGGATTCACTAGACATGACCCTGAACTGGGGTTTCATGAAGCCCACTCTTCTGCTCAATCAAAATGTTTGATCCAAAGCTCTAAGCTTCTATTTTTCTGAGGAGCTTCCAGCCGTGGTCATAGATTTCAAAAATTCCCATTTTTATAGAAGCCCTAATTTTCCACTTTTCTGATCAAAGTCCCGAACTAGGGTCTAATCAAGCCCGGCCTTCTGCCCAACCAAAAATTCTGATCTTGGTCTCTAAATTTTTATTTTGATGAGTAGAATTCAGCCGTGGTCTCCGATTACAAAAATTTCAACTTTCTCCAAAGCCCTAAATTCCGGAAGCCATGAATGAAGGTACCAAAAAATAATTCTGTTTTGATAGAAATATGTACCTGATTGTTTCTGGTGTAACTCCGAAAATTTTGATCCACAGGGTCTGAAAAAGTTTCCTGAGATAGCCTGACCTATTATCTTTCCATCCTGATAGGTCTGACCTCAATTGGATTCTCTGAGAGAGAGTTATGCCAAATGTCGCAACGTGACCTGTTTTGGGATAAAACAGGAGAGTGAACTTGTACGGCGTGCCACGTGTCACTGTTTTAACTTCGGCCTCTGAAAAAATTTTCTGAGATAGCTCGGCCTGTTACCTTTCCATCCTGACAGGTCTGACCTCAATTGGACTCTCTGAGAGATATTTATTCCAAATGTCGCAACGTGACCTGTTTTGGGATAAAACAGGAGAGCAAACTTGTACGGCGTGCCACGTGTCATTGTTTTAACTTCGGCCTCTGAAAAAGTTTTCTGGGATAGTACAGACTGTGTAATACCTGTCACTATTTACGAAATTTCATTTGGAGCTTCCTAGCCCAAGATATGACCTTTTTCCCAAGGTCACCTGATTTTGACTCAGATCTGGAAGAGGCAGAAACCCTATATTGTACAAATCATAAATCACAAAGTACAACGAATTAGAGGTTGTCCTTTGGACACAAGATACCTGGAGATCTTAGCTTCGTCCTGTAACAATTTCAGATCCGAAAACTTTGCCAAAACGGATTTATAGCGAAAGTGCTACGATAACTGGTTTTTTCTATATCAAGCCCTAGCATCGTAAGTGCAACAAGTGTCATACATGCCATATCATGCCTTTTTTCAGGCTAGCTCTGATACCATGTTAGATTTTAAGAATTTACTTCAATATGATCTAGGATCTTAACTGAGAGAACAACATGTACAGCATATCTACAGCATATCAATCATGGAGATAATAATGCAAGCACACAAGAGACACAAAGATTTACTTGGGGAAAACCATAAAGGTGAAAAACCCCAATAACTTCCTCAGAGATAGATAGAGCAATGATACAACCAACCAAGAGAGATAGACATAACCTAGTAGCAGATCCTCCTCCTCCATAAGTGCGCCACTCCTCCTTGAGTGCATGTGTGAGAAGTGAGTGAGCAAATAGAGTGCCTCCCGCACTCTATTTATACTTGACTTGACTTGCCTTTTTACCTAACTCATGTAGGCTCGAACTTAACCACATAACATAATGCTTAGTGGGCCGACCCCCAATAGGGTGGTCTAATAACCCTTTGACCCACATGGCCGACCCCCAATAGGGTGGTCTAATAACCCTTTGACCCACATGACTTATACAGGGCCGACCCCAAACAAGGTGGTCTAATAACCCATCAAGTATGATGACACTTCCGTATAGAGGAATAATAACATCTCTATAGGAATACAATATACATATATGTGAAATACATTCCGAAGTTACATATACATCAACAGACTTGGCACAAGCTCCTTGTGCCATGTCGATAATAGAAGTCTTGAAGAACTGTCCCAATCAGCGCAAGGCACTCCTCACTGCGATCGGCGCGGTGGACCTAGATTCCTCAAATACAATCATGTTTAAACTCGAATACTTTAAACTGAGGCTTTCCCATCTGCTAGCATTCCAAGTTGCCATGAATATTTCTAGGAAGACAATCCATTGCACTGTGTTAGACAAAGGTGCTTCCACCTCAGTCATGTCGTTATCCTGTTGGAGCACCATCGGCTCTCCTAAGTTAAACTGTTCTCCCACCACCTTGAAAGCATTCGACGGTCGTGGATTCCAACCTCATGGACTTTTACAAGCCTTAGCAGTAGATTTGGGGGGCAAGACTGCAACCATTAATGTGGAAGTGGACGCTGCCCCTTTGGATTATAATATCTTTCTTGGTCGTAACTGGTTTTACGCCATGACTACAGTCGCGTCATCTGTCTTCCACATTGTGCAATTCCCCCATCAAGGCCGAATTGTCACCATCAACCAATTGGACTTTTGTACACCATACACCGCTACTCATCCCAGCAATAATGTCCCTTTGCTAGGGAAATCTTCGCATCTATATGAGAGCATGGGGGTTGGCCTCATAAAAGACTCATCTCTTATGTGCATATTTCCAACCCCGGATCCCCCTAACCATGTTTCCGTGGTGAACATGATCTCCTCCCTGATTCCATCATCTTCTAACTCTCCAGATCCATGGCTTGTACCTGATGAGGCCACCATGCATTTTATTGGAGATACCATGCCTCTCTCACTAGCTGAAGCTACCTATGAGGCTATCTAGTGAGCCCTTGAGGACCACTTGTTTGTGGTCTCGACATCCATTTCTCTATAGCATATGTCATCCTATCCAGATCCTATGCTCCAGACTTTTCATCCCGACGAGTCCATTATTGAAATAATGAATGCGGATGACCCTCCATGGGAAGACCTCCACCATCGATCGTCTTTACTACCCCCGTTAGACTATGTGGAGAACAACATCACAACCATTTTTACACCAGCTATCTATCCTTTTCCATAGTCACTGATCCTCACTTGCAATACGGTCACTGAAGGAAACTTGGAAAAGATCAAGCCCACCATTTCGATTGACATATCGGTTACCCTTGGTATCATGGAACATATTCATTTAGGACAGACTTGTTCTCCCGAAGAGATCACCACATACACGGCCTTATTCAAACAATTATGCGACATGTTTGCATGGTCCTACGAGGAAATTCCTGGGATAGATCCTTCCATTGTTGTGCATGAGATCCAAACCTATCCTGACACTAAACTCGTCCACCAAAATTTAAGACCAATGCACCCTCGAAAAACTACGGCAATTAAAACTAAGATTGAGAAGCTCTTGAAGGCCGGATTTATCTACCCTGTTCCTTTAACATAATGGGTCTCTAATGTCGTCCCTATGGCCAAGAAGTAGGGAACTATTAGGTTCTGCGTTGATTATAGGGATCTGAACAAGGCTTGTCCTAAGGAAAATTACGCTACTCCCTTCATCGATCAGATCATTGACATTGTGTTGGGAGCATCATATTCTCATTTATGGATGGATTTTCTGGTCATAATCAAATTGAGATCCACCCGTCCGACCAACACAATACCTCTTTCATCTGCCCCTGGGGTACGTTTTCTTATCGCAAACTCCGTTTTGGCCTTAAAAATGCTGGTGCTACATTCTAGTAGGCCATGTTGTATGCTTTTAATGATGTGAAGGACTCTGTGTAGCCCTACTTGGATGATCTCCCTACTCACTCGTGGTATTGTGAATTCCACATTGATCATCCGACGGCAGTATTCCTCACATGTAGGCGGCATAACATCGGTTCGAATCCTCACAAGTGCATATTGTATGTCGAATCAGGACGCCTCCTAGGATTCATTATTTCAAAGGATGGGATCCGCATTGATCCCTTGAAGGTGGAAGCCATTGTTTCTCTCCCACTTCCTATCGATATCCCGGAACTACAAAGTTTGCAAGGGAAGGAAAACTACTTACGGGTTTTTGTTTGTAATTTTGCTGAAAAGACACGGGGATATATGTGATTGTTGAAGAAGGACGTCCCTTTCATTTGGGACGACCAAGCTCAGCAATCCTTCGACAACTTGAAACATGCCATTACTCATGCCCTTGTGCTACAACCACCTAATTACTATAAGGATTATATCCTTTATCTTGTCGCTTCTGCCTGTGAAAATCCTCACAGAAGATCTAAGAGCTGATGTATACCTCACAAGAAAGATTATGATTAAGCAGGAAGATAGAAGAAGAGTGGTCAATGCAGTGTAAATGAGCAACAGAATAATAATACAATAGAACTCGGATAGAAGCAAAAATAACTTCACACACACTAATTCATTAATCACAAATGGACAAATAAATAATACAATGCATGAGGGTTCAAATGCCAAGGTGGCAATTCGAATTAGCCTTCATGGAGAGATCAAAATATCACTAGAGTGTCATCAAAGCACAACTAGAAGTCTTCATCATCATTAGTGGAGTCATCAATGCACAAGTAACTTTCAATCATCAATCAAACTAAATCTAACTGAGTGTGGTAAGTGTAACTGGCACATGGAGGCACTAACTGAATGAAGGAGGCTCAGTGGAGGGTGCATGAGGAGCTAACTGGAGTTAGAATGGCCAGTCTAGTCTCACTGGAGGTCTATCGGAGTGATACAGTCAGTTGAAAGTAAGTCTAGCCTTAAATCAAGGAAAGAACTGAAGTATAACTCAATGGTAGGTGAGAGAGGGTGCATGAGATGCATGTAACTACATGCAGCGTGCACTAAGCACTAGCAAAGCTAAAACTGATTAGTGAGAAGCTCTCAGGGCTAGCTAACTGAGTGCTAGGTGCTGGGACTCATGACTCGGATGCATGCAGAATGCATGCAAGACTGAAAATGAAAATAATGAAAATTTCGGTAGGACTAGGATGGAGTTGTAATGTCCCTTGTTAGGAATTTTATTAAAATTGCAATTTTCCACTTTTTTTCCCTAGTTCGACCTTTGACTAGTTTTGATCTCTAGGTCCCAAATTTGCCCCAAATGATCCCAAATCTTCTGAGAAGGTATATGAATGATATTAGAACATAAATATGTGTTTTAGGGATGCCTTTGGACCTTTAAAATACTTCTGCAAATCCTCTTTCAATTCTGATCAATGTAGGTAACTTTACTAGTGATTTTCCTTTGACTAGTATTGGTCTCTAGGTCTCAAATTGACTCCAAATGCCTTCAAATATTCAAGGAAGGTGTATGAATGATATTAGAACTTGAATATGATGTTTATGGATGGAATATGTCCACCAAAATACCTCTGCAAACTCTCTTGAGATTCTGGACCAATTATGCAATTTTACTAGTAATTTGGGGTTCAAATCCCCCTGGGGTAAGTACTGAAAATGGCTTCCCAAATGACTCCAAACCCACTCAAATTTATGAACAGAGGTATGTAATGTGTTAAGTATTTTATTAAAGTCTCATATGCACCATTAATGGATTATTAAAACTTTTCTCACCCTCTCCCATTCAACTGCAAAAATCCCCAATTCGACCCTTGGGGAAATGGCACTATTTCACCTCCCAATACAACTAAACTGAGTAAAAATGCTTCAAATGCTCAAGTACAGTACATGAAAATTGTAGAAGACATCCATGGCAGCATATTTATCACAAATATATCAGAGAATCATCCATTCATTCGAAATCATCATCAATACATTGGCTCACAACAAGGTAGCGAGGAAATGGCATTGTTCTTCCATTAAAAATGAGATTTATACATTTATACTTGGAATTTCGACCTGAAAATTTTTGGAGATGAAGAACAGATTATTTAATTCATATTACAAAATAAATGGGGCATTAAAAGCTTCCCCAAAGAGTACAATAGCTCACCAAAAACGCCCTCCCTCAAGGATCAAGAATATGCCATCAAAATTGGAAATGGTTGAAGGAGTGAGCTGCAATCGAATAAACCATGAGATGCCCTGTAGCTTACACCTACAAATAAATACTC
The DNA here is from genome assembly GCA_027924585.1 of Larix kaempferi. NCBI lineage: Eukaryota > Viridiplantae > Streptophyta > Pinopsida > Pinales > Pinaceae > Larix > Larix kaempferi. The sequence continues at coordinate 1,417,264 of BSBM01000765.1, read as the reverse complement.
AATTAAATATCCAAATGAAAGGTCTGAATGGCCTTTCCAATTACCAACTTGGATGGGAATCTTTCACCCTCGAAATTGGCTAAGGCAAGAAACTAGTCATCCACTAGCTCTCCCTCTTCACAAATACAATTGGAAATTCTACAAATGATCAAAAGCCATTCTCATACTTCATTTCTACATTTTATAACCAAAATTAGCCTTCTAAGGGTCAAAATCCTCTCAATAGATTCAATAGATTTCCATTTAGGAAATATTCCACATTTGCCACTTGTCTCCTAGTTCCAACCTTCCATCTTCTCCCAAATTCGATTTTGAGTCTCTTTGGCTTCTCATACTCTTCTTTAAAAATTGCATAAGATTCATCAAGAGACAATTCAAGTTCCTCTTCCACCACATCAAATGTCTGGATCTCTTCAAGTTCATCTTCAAACACATTAAGCACATTCAAATTCCCACATTTCTCATGATCCACCATGTCATGAGAATCCTCCAAACAATCTACCATTTGACAATCTTTGATGTGGCACATTGCTCTTTGAATCTTCTCCATGCCTTCAAGGAAGGAGGTTTCCTCCAATGAAGTAGCTCTCCAACAAGAATTTGACACCAATGCTTGAGTGTCATGGAGAATGGTGAGGGACACTTGGATATTATTTTCATTCATCTTTAAGGACCCTTAAAGAAAATGAGGCTCTTGCAAATGAACCTCCTCATCTTCTTCAATTTTGCTTGGACCAACTTCATGAAGCTCAAGTGGTGATGGGGAAGTTGATCTTCGTTCTTCTTCAACTGCTAAAAGGTCTTCATTATCATGCTTAATGGAACTTTTACTTGTAGAAACACTTTCAAAAGTGATCTCTATGTCACCAACATAGAGGTGTGAGCACCCATCAGTAGGTACTCTTTCATAGTTTAAGCATCCATCAGTAGATGCTCTTTGGTTCATGTCTAAGCTAGAAGGTGTCTCGAAATGATCTTCCATATTTTCAATAGAATATTCTTCATGCTCTTGTGATGTCTCTTCCTTTTGATCCTTAAAGCAAGCTGATTCATTTTGCCGCTTGTTTTCCTTAGGATCAATATATTTGGAATCTCTTCTTGAATAAATCTCAAAAGCTCTCCTCAAGGAGGACATCATTTCATGCACACATATATGATACTCGCTCCAAGGGTTTTTACAAGAAGTGCATAAACCTTTATTCACTAACTCCACATCTTCATTTTTGGGCCTATTTTCAAAAGCATGTTCAGCATAGTACTCAAAAGACATGGCATTTTGTGTATTTTTGCTAAAAGCAAGATATTCTTGATATTTTTGATATTGTTGGGGCAAGGTTTTATATTTTGCTCTCCATCTTTGGAACTCACTCATAGAATTATCCTTGGTTTTTGTGACACACTCATATTCATTAGATTTAAATTCATAAGAATAATCTTCATTTCTCTTGAAATCGTAAGAAGTGTTGCATGATGGCACATCTTCCTCATACCATTCACATTTTGCTTCATATTGCTCATAAGCATCTGCATATTCCTCATAAGAATTTTACTCATAGGATTCATCATAATAGTAAGACATGGCTTCCAATTATTCTTGAATGTATGTACCTAATACATAGGTGCAAGGACCATGCTCTGATACCACTGTAATGTCCCTTGTTAGGAATTTTATTAAAATTGCAATTTTCCACTTTTTTTCCCTAGTTCGACCTTTGACTAGTTTTGATCTCTACGTCCCAAATTTGCCCCAAATGATCCCAAATATTCTAAGAAGGTATATGAATGATATTAGAACATAAATATTTTTTTCAGGGATCCCTTTGGACCTTTAAAAAACTTCTGCAAATCCTCTTTCAATTCTGATCAATGTAGGTAACTTTACTAGTGATTTTCCTTTGACTAGTATTGGTCTCTAGGTCTCAAATTGACTCCAAATGCCTTCAAATCTTCAAGGAAGGTGTATGAATGATATTAGAACTTGAATATGATGTTTATGGATGACATATGTCCACCAAAATACCTCTGCAAACTCTCTTGAGATTCTGGACCAATTATGCAATTTTACTAGTAATTTGGGGTTCAAATCTCCCTGGGGTAAGTACTGAAAATGGCTTCGCAAATGCCTCCAAACCCACTCAAATTTATGAATAGAGGTATGTAATGTGTTAATTATTCTATTAAATTCTCATATGCACCATTAATGGATTATTACAACTGTTCTCACCCTCTCCCATTCAACTGCAAAAATCTCCAATTCGACCCTTGGAGAAATGGCACTATTTCACCTCCCAATACAACTAAACTAAGAAAAAATGCTTCAAATGCTCAAGTACAGTACATGAAAATTGTAGAAGACATCCATTGCAGTATATTGATCACAAATATATCAGAGAATCATCCATTCATTTGAAATCATCATCAATACATTGGCTCACAACAAGGTAGCGGGGAAATGGCATTGTTCTTCCATTAAAAATGAGATTTATACATTTATACTTGGAATTTTGACATGAAATTTTTTGGAGATGAAGAACACAGTATTTAATTCATATTACAAAAGAAATGGGGCATTAAAAGCTTCTCCAAAGAGTACAATAGCTCACCAAAAACGCCCTCCCTCAAGGATCAAGAATATGCCATCAAAACTGGAAATGGTTGAAGGAGTGAGATCCAATAGAAGAAACCATGAGCTGCCATGTAGCTTACACCTGCAAATAAAGACTCCATTAAAGATCCAAATTAAAGGTCTGAATGGCCTTTCCAATTACCAACTTGGATAGGAATCTTTCACCCTCGAAATTGGCTAAGCCAAGAAACTAGTCATCTACTAGCTCTCCCTCTTCACAAATGCAATTGCAAATTATACAAATGATCAAAATCCATTCTCATACTTAATTTCTACATTTTATAACCAACATTATCCTTCTAAGGGTCTAAATCCTCTCAATAGATTCAATAGATTTCCATTTAGGAAATATTCCACATTTTCCACTTGTCTCCTAGTTCCAACCTTCCATCTTCTCCCAAATTCGATTTTGAGTCTCTTTGGCTTCTCCAACTCCCAAATTCGCCTTCTTTGAGACTATTTTTGCGGCTGACATGTCATAGTGGTCAGATGTCAGAGGTCAGGTCTTCAATTTGTCATAGTTGTCATAGAGGCTCCATCATTGGTGTCATAGGGGCTAGGGAATCTAGCCCAAGTGTTCACAAACTTCCACTTTGACTCTTTATCTTCCATGGAGGTTACCAATCCTTCCCAATTCGACCTAAGATGCTCAATGACATGTTTTATGAGTTACCAACTCACCCAAGAGTGTTCACATTCCCATTAATTCGAATTTGCAAAAGAGAGATACCATGTATTATGAAAAATCAAGCTAGTGTGGGTCCCACATCCTCCATATGTCTCCAAAACCATTTGTCACTTAGGATTTCTCTTGAATTTCTTTATTCACTCTGTTTATTAAATACTTGAACCCTTCTAATGTCTAAACATCATTTATTATCCCCCTTATTCCAAATCCCAAAGCTTCCACCCCAAACCTAGGAAACTAGTAATTTTCCTCCTTGGCAATTATTTGACCCTTAACATCAATTTTACAAACTCTAATGAATATGGCTAATGTGATTAGGCCATTGTGACCCAATTCCAAATTTGGGACATGACAAATACTCCCTCCCCAATATTGCTTGTCCTCAAGCAATTTCAAACATGGGTATTGAAGAACCTACTTTCTGTATAAATATTTGAAGTTGCCATTGAATTGCCAAACCTTGAGTCTTTGAGTTTCCATGAAGATTTTTGAGAGGAACCACCATGCTTGATGCTGCACTACTCTGATAAAAATCACTTTATTAAGTGGAAAATCCATCTCCCATACTTCTTGTTTCCCCCAAAAAATTGAAACAAATGAGATAAAAATTATTCCAGGGTCCCATTGCTTGTATTGCACCCCAACAATGAAGAGTGCTCTCCAACCCATACTATCAGATAAGATGATTCCTGGATCCCATTTTCTTGTATGAATTCTTCCAAACATCATGAGTACAAAATATATATCATCAAAGTACATAACTACGTAATGAAAATGTACATCAAGGAGGTGCTTCATCAAAGAATCATGAAAGTGCTTGTACCTCCAAACAAGTAGACCACGATTTTCCAAGTGCATACAAGCTTCAAGCGACCAATCAAATCTGCTCCAATGACATAGGTGAGGATCCCATGTCCTATAATTCTGCTCCAAAAGGATGTGATATGCATCAAAATATTCAACCATATATTCTTTCATCCAAGAAGTGAATGAAGAATCTCCACTAAAATCTGAACCAAATAATGAGCAGAAAAAACAAGGAGACTTCAAATGACTCAAAAGAAGTCTCACCCATACATCCATGAATGTGAGAATCATAAAGATGTAACAAAGTATGTGGCTTCCAACAAAAATGTTCTCTCATCATAAATATATTCATCCAAGTGTTGGATGAAGTTCCTCTAACATTAAATGAACCCAGTGTTGAGCAAGAAAAACCATGAGTCTTCAAGTGACTCAAATCCATATCATAGGTGCATCCATGTAGATGTGAATCATCATAAAGTGAAAAATTATGCTGCTGCAAATGTGAATAAGAATGTGCTCCAACCATGTCATCATAAAAGTTAAATATAGGAGTTCCATACTCCTCATGTGGCACCATCAAAAAGAACCCTTTCACCCATACTTCATTGAGACTAATACTGCAAAACATGGAATTGTAGGATCTAGGAGAATGTACTAACTCACCCAAATGATCAAAAATTTTAGGAGTTTCATCATGGGAAGGATCCATGTGGGTAGTATCATGAAGTTCCTTCAAAAGTGGGAAACCTTTGTCATAGATTGGTTCCAATGTAGAGGAATCATGCTCTTCTTTAAAAATTGCATAAGCTTCATCAAGAGACAATTCAAGTTCCTCTTCCACCACATCAAATGTTTGGATCTCTTCAAGTTCATCTTCAAACACATTAAGCACATTCAAATTCCCACATTTCTCATGATCCACCATGTCATGAGAATCCTCCAAACAATCTACCATTTGACAATCTTTGATGTGGCACATTGCTCTTTGAATCTTCTCCATGTCTTCAAAGGAGGTTTCCTCCAATGAAGTAGCTCTCCAACAAGAATTTGACACCAAAGATTGAGTGTCATGGAGAATGGTTAGGGACTCTTGGATCTTATTTTCATTCATCTTTAAGGACCCTTCAAGAAAATGAGGCTCTTTCAAATGAACCTCCTCATCTTCTGCAATTTTTCCTGGACCAACTTCACGAAGCTCAAGTGGTGATGGGGAAGTTGATCTTGGTTCTTCTTCAACTACTACAAGGTCTTCATTATTATGCTTAATGGAACTTTTACTTGTAGAAACACTTTCAAAAGTGATCTCTATGTCACCAACATAGAGGTGTGAGCACCCATCAGTAGGTACTCCTTCATAGTTTAAGCATCCATCAGTAAATGCTCTTTGGTTCATGTCTAAGCTAGAAGGTGTCTCGAAATTATCTTCCATATTTTCAATAGAATCTTCTTCATGCTCTTGTGATGTCTCTTCCTTTTGCTCCTTAAAGCAAGCTAATTCATTTTTCCCCTTGTTTTCCTTAGGATCAATATATTTGGAATCTCTTCTTGAATAAATCTCAAAAGCTCTCCTCAAGGAGGACATAATTTCATGCACACATATATGATATTCGCTCCAAGCGTTTTTACAAGAAGGGCATTAACTTTTCTTCACTAACTCCACATCTTCATTTTTGGGTCTATTTTAAAAAACATGTTCACCATAGTACTCAAAAGACATGGCATTTTGTGTATTTTTGCTAAAAGCAAGATATTCTTGATATTTTTGATATTGTTGGGGCAAGGTTTTATATTTTGCTCTCCATCTTTGGAACTCACTCATAGAATTATCCTTGGTTGTTGTGACACACTCATATTCATCAGATTTAAATTCATAAGAATAATCTTCATTTCTCTTGAAATCATAAGAAGTGTTGCATGATGGCACCTCTTCCTCATACCATTCACATTCTGCTTCATATTGCTCATAAGCATCTGCATATTCCTCATAAGAATTGTACTCATAGGATTCATCATAATAGTAAGACATGGCTGCCAATTATTCTTGAATGTATGTACCTAATACACAGGTGCAAGGACCATGCTCTGATACCACTGTAATGTCCCTTGTTATGAATTTTATTAAAATTGCAATTTTCCACTTTGTTTCCCTAGTTCGACCTTTGACTAGTTATGATCTCTAGGTCCCAAATTTGCCCCAAATGATCCCAAATATTCTGAGAAGGTATATGAATGATATTAGAACATAAATATGTATTTCAGGGATGCCTTTGGACCTTTAAAATACTTCTGCAAATCCTCTTTCAATTCTGATAAATGTAGGTAACTTTACTAGTGATTTTCCTTTGACTAGTATTGGTCTCTAGGTCTCAAATTGACTCCAAATGCCTTCAAATCTTCAAGGAAGGTGTATGAATGATATTAGAACTTGAATATGATTTTTATGGATGACATATGTCCAACAAAATACCTCTGCAAACTCTCTTGATATTTTGGACCAATTATGCAATTTTACTAGTAATTTGGGGTTCAAATCCTCCTGGGGTAAGTACTGAAAATGGCTTCCCAAATGCCTCCAAACCCACTCAAATTTATGAACAGAGGTATGTAATGTGTTAAGTATTTTATTAAAGTCTCATATGCACCATTAATGGATTATTACAACTGTTCTCACCCTCTCCCATTAAACTGTAAAAATCCCCAATTCGACCCTTGGGGAAATGGCACTATTTCACCTCCCAATACAACTAAACTGAGTAAAAATGCTTCAAATGCTCAAGTACAGTACATGAAAATTGTATAAGACATCCATGGAAGTATATTGATCACAAATATATCAGAGAATCATCCATTCATTCGAAATCATCATCAATACATTGGCTCACAACAAGGTAGCAGGGAAATGGCATTGTTCTTCCATTAAAAATGAGATTTATACATTTATACTTGGAATTTCGACCTGAAACTTTTTGGAGATGAAGAACAGAGTATTTAATTCATATCACAAAATAAATGGGGCATTAAAAGCTTCCCAAAGAGTAGAATAGCTCACCAAAAATGCCCTCCCTCAAGGATCAAGAATATGCCATCAAAACTGGAAATGGTTGCAGGAGTGAGCTGCAATAGAAGAAACCATGAGATGCACTGTAGCTTACACCTGAAAATAAAGACTCCATTAAAGCTCCAAATGAAAGGTCTGAATGGCCTTTCCAATTACCAACTTGGATGGGAATCTTTCACCCTCGAAATTGGCTAAGGCAAGAAACTAGTCATCCACTAGCTCTCCCTCTTGACAAATGCAATTGCAAATTATACAAATGATCAAAATCCATTCTCATACTTCATTTCTACATTTTATAACCAAAATTAGCCTTCTAAGGGTCGAAATCCTCTCAATAGATTCAATAGATTTACATTTAGGAAATATTCCACATTTGCCACTTGTCTCCTAGTTCCAACCTTGCATCTTCTCCCAAGTTCGATTTTGAGTCTCTTTGGCTTCTCCAACTCCCAAATTCGCCTTCTTTGAGATTATTTTTGGGGCTGACATGTCATAGTGGTCAGATGTCATAGGTCAGGTCTACAATTTGTCATAGTTGTCATAGATGCTCTATCATTGGTGTCATAGGGGCTAGGGAATCTAGCCCAAGTGTCCACAAACTTCCACTTTGACTCTTTATCTTCCATGGAGGTTACCAATCCTTCCCAATTCGACCTAAGATGCTCAATGACATGTTTTATGACTTACCAAATCACCCAAGAGTGTTCACATTCCCATTAATTCGAATTTGCAAAAGAGAGATACCATGTATTATGAAAAATCAAGCTAGTGTCAGTCCCACATCCTCCATATGTCTCCAAAACCATTTGTCACTTAGGATTTCTCTTGAATTTCTTTATTCACTCTATTTATTAAATACTTGAACCCTTCTAATGTCTAAACATCATTTATTATCCCCCTTATTCCAAATCCCAAAGCTTCCACCCCAACCTAGGAAACTAGTAATTTTCCTCCTTGGCAATTATTTGACCCTTAACATCAATTTTACAAACTCTAATGAATATGGCTAATGTGATTATGCCATTGTGACCCAATTCCAAATTTGGGACATGACAAATCCTCCCTCCCCAATATTGCTTGTCCTCAAGCAATTTCAAACATGGGTGTTGAAGAACCTGCTTTCTGTATAATTCTTTGAAGTTGCCATTGAATTGCCAAACCTTGAGTCTTTAAGTTTCCATGAAGATTTTAGAGAGGAACCACCATGCTTGCTGCTGCAATACTCTGATAAAAATCACTTTATTAAGTGGGAAATCCATCTCCCATACTTCTTGTTTCCCCCAAAAAATTGAAACTAATGAGATAAAAATTATTCCAGGGTCCCATTGCTTGTATTGCACCCCAACAATGAAGAGTGCTCTCCAACCCATGCTATCAGATAAGATGATTCCTGGATTCCATTTTCTTGTATGCAATCTTCCAACCATCATGAGTACAAAATATATATCATCAAACTACATAACTACGTAATAAAAATGTACATCAAGGAGGTGCTTCATCAAAGAATCATGAAAGTGCTTGTACCTCCAAACAAGTAGACCACGATTTTCCAAGTGCATACAAGCTTCAAGTGACCAATCAAATCTGATCCAATGACATAGGTGAGGATCCCATGTCCTATAATGCTACTCCAAAAGGATTTGATATGCATCAAAATATTCAACCATATATTCTTTCATCCAAGAAGTGAATGAAGAATCTCCACTAAAATCTAAACCAAATAATGAGCAGAAAAAACAAGGAGACTTCAAATGACTCAAAGAAGTTTCACCCATACATCCCTGAATGTGAGAATCATAAAGATGTAACAAATTATGTGGCTGCCAACAAAAATGTTCTCTCATCATAAATATATTCATCCAAGTGTTGGATGAAGTTCCTCTAACATCAAATGAACCCAGTGTTGAGCAAGAAAAACCATGAGTCTTCAAGTGACTCAAATCCATATCATAGGTGCATCCATGTAGATGTGAATCATCATAAAGTGAAAAATTATGCTGCTGCAAATGTGAATAAGAATGTGATCCAACCATGTCATCTTAAAAGTTAAATCTAGGAGTTCCATACTCCTCATGTGGCACCATCAAAAAGAACTCTTTCACCCATACTTCATTGAGACTAATACTGCAAAACATGGAATTGTAGGATGTAGGAGAATGTACTAACTCACCCAAATGATCAAAAAGTTTAGGAGTTTCATCATGGGAAGGATCCATGTGGGTAGTATCATGCAGTTCCTTCAAAAGTGGGAAACCTTTGTCAGAGATTGGTTCCAATGTAGAGGAATCATGCTCTTCTTTAAAAATTCCATAAGCTTCATCAAGAGACAATTCAAGTTCCTCTTCCACCACATCAAATGTTTGGATCTCTTCAAGTTCATCTTCAAACACATTAAGCACATTCAAATTCCCACATTTCTCATGATCCACCATGTCATGAGAATCCTCCAAACAATCTACCATTTGACAATCTTTGATGTGGCACATTGCTCTTTGAATCTTCTCCATGTCTTCAAGGAAGGAGGTTTCCTCCAATGAAGTAGCTCTCCAACAAGAATTTGACACCAATGCTTGATTGTCATGGAGAATGGTGAGGGACTCTTGGATCTTATTTTTATTCATATTTAAGGACCCTTCAAGAAAATGAGGCTCTTGCAAATGAACCTTCTCATCTTCTTCAATTTTGCTTGGACCAACTTCATGAAGCTCAAGTGGTGATGGGGAAGTTGATCTTGGTTCTTCTTCAACTACTACAAGGTATTCATTATCATGCTTAATGGAACTTTTACTTGTAGAAACACTTTCAAAAGTGATCTCTATGTCACCAACATAGAGGTGTGAGCACCCATCAGTAGGTACTCCTTCATAGTTTAAGCATCCATCAGTAGATGCTCTTTAGTTCATGTCTAAGCTAGAAGGTGTCTCAAAATGATCTTCCATATTTTCAATAGAATCTTCTTCATGCTCTTGTGATGTATCTTCCTTTTGATCCTTAAAGCAAGCTGATGCATTTTGCCCCTTGTTTTTCCTTAGGATCAATATATTTGGAATCTCTTCTTGAATAAATCTCAAAAGCTCTCCTCAAGGAGGACATCATTTCATGCACACATATATGATACTCGCTCCAAGGGTTTTTACAAGAAGGGCATAAACCTTTCTTCACTAACTCCACATCTTCATTTTTGGGCCTATTTTCAAAAGCATGTTCAGCATAGTACTCAAAAGACATGGCATTTTGTGTATTTTTGCAAAAAGCAAGATATTCTTGATATTTTTGATATTGTTGGGGCAAGGTTTTATATTTTGCTCTCCATCTTTGGAACTCACTCATAGAATTATCCTTGGTTGTTGTGACACACTGATATTCATCAGATTTAAAGTCATAAGAATAATATTCATTTCTCTTGAAATCGTAAGAAGTGTTGCATGATGGCACATCTTCATCATACCATTCACATTTTGCTTCATATTGCTCATAAGCATCTGCATATTCCTCATAAGAATTGTACTCATAGGATTCATCATAATAGTAAGACATGGCTGCCAATTATTCTTGAATGTATGTACCTAATACACAGGTGCAAGGACCATGCTCTGATACCACTGTAATGTCCCTTGTTATGAATTTTATTAAAATTGCAATTTTCCACTTTTTTTACCTAGTTCGACCTTTGACTAGTTTTGATCTCTAGGTCCCAAATTTGTCCCAAATGATCCCAAATATTCTGAGAAGGTATATGAATGATATTAGAACATAAATATGTGTTTCAGGGATGCCTTTGGACCTTTAAAATACTTCTGCAAATCCTCTTTCAATTCTGATCAATGTAGGTAACTTTACTAGTGATTTTCCTTTGACTAGTATTGGTCTCTAGGTCTCAAATTGACTCCAAATGCCTTCAAATCTTCAAGGAAGGTGTATGAATGATATTAGAACTTGAATATGATGTTTATGGATGACATATGTCCACCAAAATACCTCTGCAAACTCTCTTGAGATTCTGGACCAATTATGCAATTTTACTAGTAATTTGGGGTTCAAATCCCCCTGGGGTAAGTACTGAAAATGGCTTCCCAAATGCCTCCATACCCTCTCAAATTTATGAGAAGAGGTATGTAATGTGTTAAGTATTCTATTAAAGTCTCATATGCACCATTAATAGATTATTACAACTGTTCTCACCCTCTCCCATTCAACTGCAAAAATCCCCAATTCGACCCTTGGGGAAATGGCACTATTTCACCTCCCAATACAACTAAACTGAGTAAAAATGCTTCAAATGCTCAAGTAAAGTACATGAAAATTGTAGAATACATCCATGGCAGTATATTGATCACAAATATATCAGAGAATCATCCATTCATTCGAAATCATCATCAATACATTGGCTCACAACAAGGTAGCGGGGAAATGGCATTGTTCTTCCATTAAAAATGAGATTTGTACATTTATACTTGGAATTTCGACCTGAAACTTTTTGGATATGAAGAACAGAGTATTTACTTCATATTACAAAATAAATGGGGCATTAAAATCTTCCCCAAAGAGTACAATAGCTCACCAAAAACGCCCTCCCTCAAGGATCAAGAATATGCCATCAAAACTGGAAATGGTTGAAGGAGTGAGCTGCAATAGAAGAAGCCATGAGCTGCCCTGTACCTTACACCTGCAAATAAAGACTCCATTAAATCTCCAAATGAAAGGTCTGAATGGCCTTTCTAATTACCAACTTGGATGGGAATCTTTCACCCTCGAAATTGGCTAAGGCAAGAAACTAGTCATCCACTAGCTTTCCCTCTTCACAAATGCAATTGCAAATTCTACAAATGATAAAAAGCCATTCTCATACTTCATTTCTACATTTTATAACCAACATTATCCTTCTAAGGGTCGAAATCCTCTCAATAGAGTCAATAGATTTCCATTTAGGAAATATTCCATATTTGCCACTTGTCTCCTAGTTCCAACCTTCCATCTTCTCCCAAATTTGATTTTGAGTCTCTTTGGCTTCTCCAACTCCCAAATTCACCTTCTTTGAGCCTATTTTTGGGGCTGACATGTCATAGTGGTCAGATGTCAGAGGTCAGGTCTTCAATTTGTCATAGTTTTCATAGATGCTCCATCATTGGTGTCATAGGGGCTAGGGAATCTAGCCCAAGTGTCCACAAACTTCCACTTTGACTCTTTATCTTCCATGGAGGTTACCAATCCTTTCCAATTCGACCTAAGATGCTCAATGACATATTTTATGACTTACCAACTCACCCAAGAGTGTTCACATTCCCATTAATTCGAATTTGCAAAAGAGAGATACCATGTATTATGAAAAATCAAGCTAATGTGGGTCCCACATCCTCCATATGTCTCCAAAACCATTTGTCACTTAGGATTTCTCTTGAATTTCTTTATTCACTCTATTTATTAAATACTTGAACCCTTCTAATGTCTAAACATCATTTATTATCCCCCTTATTCCAAATCCCAAAGCTTCCACCCCAAACCTAGGAAACTAGTAATTTTCCTCCTTGGCAATTATTTGACCCTTAACATCAATTTTACAAACTCTAATGAATATGGCTAATGTGATTAGGCCATTGTGACCCAATTCCAAATTTGGGACATGACAGGAGTATAGGAATATCCTAACACCCCCCCTTAATGAGTCCTGGCCCTGGTAACTGAGACCAAAGGTCACCCAATACAATGAATAATAATAGCAGTCAATAAACCGAGGAAATGGGGAAAACCTCATGGGAAAAATACCCCCCCCTCAAAATAGACTGTAAGGTACACACAAAAATAAATTCTCCAAACTCAAGTAGGTGTGATGCTTGGTCATATGTCAGTATCTATCTTCTTCTTGGGAAGAATAAGTTCATGCTCAAAAAGCATGTTCTTGTACTTGCTCTTCATATCGAATGTAATGAGAACAAATCCAAAAGTATGAGTATGATCCTTGAACTTGTGATTCGAATCAACTGAGGTAGGATAAAAACATGAATGTGTAGATAGTCTTTCGTTTTCTCCTTTGAACCATCATAGGTGAGATTATGCTCAAAAGAACCATCAAATGTCAGTGATTGCTTGGAATCCAAATCATATCCAAGACTTGAAATATGGTTTCTTAAGATCTCCTTTGAACCATTTGAGGTGAGATCTAAAACATGAGATGCATGAGAAATTATCCCAAGTGAATGGCAATGACCATCATCTTCAATAACCTTCTGAGAGAATGAAATAATGATCTTACAGTAGTAAATAAGAGGTGATTGATCAAGGAGAGTGAATTTATTACCTCCAATGGCTTATTTGACCTCCGAAACATTCATGAGATCATGATGCAAACCAATAGACTCTGGTGCAAGAGAGGATTTAGGAACCTTTGCACCTTTATTTAACCTCTGCACCTTTAGGAAGCTCTGAAGTAGGTAAACATACAACGAGACATTGCAAGCATCATTTTTCCAGAGACACTGTCACCTTTATTTAACCAATCATTCTCTTCTTCAGAGGATTCGAACTCTCTTTCAAAACAATAATCAAAGAGATCATGGCTCTTCAAATAGGATATCATTTTTGGTATCCATTCATCATAGTTGAATGGAAAAAGAGGAGGGGTTTCTTCTAAATACATGGAAGCTGTAGAAGACCTGAAAAACAATAGAAAAAGTTTGCAACTGCTACTATTGCAAAAGTGCAAAAACTGTTGCAACTGCTACACTCGAAATCTTGATAATAACCTACAAAAAACTCTCAGAAATGGAGATAGACAAAACTCTCAACATGCTCTGATACCATGTGAAAATCCTCACAACAGATCTAAGAGCTGATGTATACCATGCAAGAAAGATTATGATTAAGCAGGAAGATAGAAGAAGAGTGGTCAATGCAATGTAAATGAGCAATAGAATAATAATATAGTAGAACTCGGATAGAAGCAAAAATAACTTCACACACACTAATTCATTAATAAAAAATGGACAAATAAATAATACAATGCATAAGGATTCGAATGCCAAGGTGGAAATTCGAATTATCCTTCATGGAGAGATCAAAAGATCACTGGAGTGTCATCAAAGCACAACTAGAATTATTCATCATCATTAGTGGAATCCTCAATGCACAAGTAACTGTCAATCATCAGTCAAATTGAGTCTAACTGAGTGTGGTAGGTGTAACTAGCACATGGAGGCACTAACTGAATGAAGGAGGCTCAATGGAGGGCACATGAGGAGCTAAATGGAGTCAGAATGGCTAGTCTAGTCTCACTGGAGGTCTATCGGAGTGATACAGTTAGTTGAGAGTCAGTCTAGCCTTAAATCAAGGAAAGAACTGAAGTACAACTGAATGGTAGGTGAGAGAGGGCACATGAGATGCATGTAACTCATGCAGGGCGCACTAAGCACTAGGAGGGCTAAAACTAATCAGTGAGAAGCTCCCGAGGCTAGCTAATGGAGGGCTAGGTGCTGGGACTGATGACTGGGATGCATGCAATTGCATTCATGCATCCAGAATGCATGCTTCATGCAAAAATGCATGCAAGACTGAAAATGCAAATAATGAAAATGTTGGTAGGACTAGGATGGAGTATAGGAATATCCTAACAGCACCACCATAATTGCCATGGTCTTGGTCCAGGAAGATGATAACCCCCAAGAAAATGTGATCTATTACTTAAGTAAGGGTCTTATTGACTCTGAAACCCCTTATCCGCATGTCGAGAAACTCACTCTCATGGAAGTCATTGTTGTCCAATAGTTTTGCCACTACATCCTCCTCCACACCACTACCATCATTGTTGACTCGAACCCCATGTACCATGTTCTTACATGTCAGCTGCTTGGGGAAATTATTCACGCTGGATCATGATACTTCAAGAATTCGATATCCTATTCTAGAAGGACAAGTCAAAGAAATCTTTGGTTTTTGCAGAGCTCATTTGTGATCTTCCCCATGTTGATTCAGATATTGAGGCCATCGACTCTCTCCCCAACAATTCGTTGTTTCTAATCAGAACATCTGACCCATGGTATGGAGATATCACCTTATATATTCAAACCCATCGGTACAACCCCCAACTGTCTTGTGATGACTGTCATCATATATGCCACCACACCAAGTACTACTTAATCATGGCCGATACCCTATATCGTCATGGTGTTGATTCCATTCTTCGACGTTGTCTGACACACAAGGAGTATGAACATGTCCTAAATGACTGTAACTCTGGGGCTTGTGGAAGTCATCTCATTGGGATGGGTACGCCCCAGAAGATACTACTCGTGGGATACTACTGGCCTTCAATATTCAAGGACTTCATTGAGTCCGTTAAGAAATATCCACCCTGCCATCACTTTCAATTTAGAAAGTGCTCACATCCAGCCCCTTTACATCTAGTTATTTTTGTCGGATCCTTTTCTAAGTGGGGCATCGATTTCATGCGCTATAATCCTACCTTGGCCAGGAGGCATGGTTACATGATCGTAGTCATTGACTATTTCACTAAATGGGCCAAGGCTATGCCTATGTACACTGTATATGGAAAAACTGCCGCACTCTTCATGTTTAGTCATGTCATTGCGTAATTCGGAGTCCCACAATCCATAGTCACCGATCACGAATCTCATTTCCAAAATAGTATGGTGGATGAATTGAGTGCCAGACTGTGTTTTCTCCATGAAAACTCAACCCCTTACTACCCATAGTCCAACGAAAGTAGAGGCCATCAGCAAGGTCTTAAAAACCATGATCTAGCACATGGTGGGTACACATAAGTCCAACTGGCATAACATGCTCTTTTCTTCCCTATGGGCACATCGGAACTCCGTTAAGACTGCCACCGGATTCACACTGTTCCAACTAGTATACGGATTGGAGGTCGTTCTACTGATAGAGTGCGAGATTCCATCTCTCAAACTCATAGTTGAACTTCTCCCGAACATCACTGTCGAGGAAGAACATTTCCTTCACCTAGCAAACTCAACGAGACCCACGGCGATGTTGCTCTTTCCAATGAGGCACATAAAGAACACATCAAAGTTCAGTATGATAAGTCGTTCAAACCTCGTGTCTTCAACGAGGGGGATTTGGTCCTCACATACGACTAAAAGCATGATAAAATGGGGGTAGGTAATTTTGAGTCCATGTAGCATGGGCCATACATTGTAAAATGTGTTCTGGAGAAGGGAGCATACGATCTAGAGGATTATGATGGGATATCTCTATGGGAGCCTCGCAATGGGATCTACCTTAAGAGGTACTATACCTGAGTCTTTCACGCATAAGTATCTTGCATATACTGTACATGGTGTGTGTTTTGTGTGGTGTGACGCTTTGTTTTAATGTGTCCGGATCTTGTATTTTGCACTTATACCATGTTCTATCTGCATGTGCAGATGGAAACTTGTTTTGGATTTGCAGATGGCGCCAGCCGACATACCCGTAAACTTGCTTCGGCAGCCTGGATACTTTATTCCCCTATCGATGAGCTTATCAGCCTGGGAGGAAATTATCTAGGATACACAACCAATAACGTTGCGGAATATCATGCAGTGATTGGAACCTTAACTGATTCTCTTTCCTTGGGTATGAGCCACATTGTTATCCATCTCAATTCACAACTAGTGGTTTCTCATCTCAATCAGATCTATGCTATCTGTGACCCCGCTCTACTCCATCTTTTCTGATGCGTTCATATCCTTGAGAGGTTCTTTGAATCTGTTCAATACCTGCACATTCAACGAGACATGAACACGGTTGCTGACTCAATGACCAATTTTATCCTGGATTGGTACATTTGCACACACATAAAATATCCAAATATACAAAGATAGACATAACATGTAAATCATCCATAATATAATAAAAACATGTAGACAAGATCCCATCAATCACCAATAGAACACAGTACATAAGTCCGCCAATAGAGTCAGTATATATCATAATACAAAAATGGTAGTACTGATACAAAAGTCTGAAGCATATAAGATTTCCGTAGAAATCATCTGATACAAAATCTGAAGCTCATGGATTTCAGTATATGCATAGCATGAGTCTAGTCCGTAGGACACTCATGATAGAAAATAACATCCCTCGCTACTCTCATGAGCAGCGATCCAAAATGCTCAGACACACCAACTGTAAGTCACTAGTAGCGACGAGGCAGGGCATGGACTGTTGGCTCCTCAATACCTAATGTCAGCCTCTAGAAGTTCTCCTCCACCTCTTCCATCTCCTCAATGGGATCTCATACTGTAGGCTCTATCTCTGGCACTGCTCCTATCCATGCAATAGGAGAGACTCTGACCAGCCGCACTAGGCCCACATCTGCATAAAACATGTGTCTATTATCAGTACTAATCCAAAAGAATCTAATATATATATAATGAAAAAACAAAGTCAGGTTCTTGTTGTTACCGATATCACCCCACTACGCTCCCTCAGGAAGTACTAGGTCAGGATCTCCTCTGAAGTCGGTCCACTCGTAAGGGAAATCCTCGACCATGAGGAGTTGGCCCCTCAACCATTTGAAGAAACCTGTACTAAAACCTATAATAGGACTTTCGCCACCATGGCGGGCCATCACCTCCAACCATTGGATCATGTGAGGGTCCCGCGCATCCCGATCATCAACCTCAACCTATAGATGCAGGTGCGGTACCCGCTCAAGGAAAAATGAGACCACCACGAAACCATAAACAAATTGCTTCAGGGGCCTGCATCGGCATTTGGTCAATTGATCTCGTAAACTGCTAAGAATTCCCTCACACTAGCTGAACATTATCGGGGCCATACACTCCTCGACATACATCATCTGGGATTTGCTCACCAGATGTGGGGATCTACTGCCAGCCACTCTCACAATGGTATACAGGAAATTCCAAAGAGGTCGATCTCTAACCTCTTTGATGGGAATTTTCCCACCTACCATTTGTGTACTAGCATGGCACCACTGATCTATGAGATCATCCACAGTACGACCACCTCCTCATGATCTAGATAGAAATACGGGATTTCCCCATTGAGATAGCCTCGTCAAGAAATAGATATCCTTGATATCTATGGTCAGAGTGTGCACGCCTATCTAAAAATGTTGTTGAACCGGATCCCATCATTGGATCAGGTATTCCAACAGTGTAACTGGGGCCCTCATGCTTGAAACCTGGAAGTAGTTCAGTAATCCACAATTCCTCAATGTTGCGATGCATTGAGGGTCATTTTCCACTTGGGCATCGTCAAGCTCATGTTCCTATTCGCGCCACTCAATCATTTTGATCATTGCAACTTTGTCCAAAAAGATAAATAAACATGGTTAGAATCTTTCCAACTCATCAAAACACTTTTCTTTCGTTGGATTTTGAACATGCCATACGGAATTCCACCGGCATAGCCCGTCCTTGTGGACAGTGCGCCACAGGCACAAGACACTAGTTCAGGATTTGCGCAGGCTCGACGCAGTTGCCGAAAGGGGAGACTACGTCGGCCCGCGAGCGCAATATCCCCTACCAATTAAGCTCAAAACCCAATAAAATGTAAGAAAATAAAAATTTTAATCCACTGGAAAGAAAGAGGGCTAAGTTTAGGGTTACCTAAAACTGATGGCACAGAAAATGTTCGATTGTAGCTCCCGGAATTAGCACTGAAAAAATGGTTCCAAATGGTACTTCTCACCTCTCCAACTTGGTAAAAACAAATAGTAATTGATTTTTACTATTTACCCCTTTTTATATATAAAAAAAGAGCATATTCCTTTTTTAATTTTATTCCATTGTGGGTTATTTTGCTATAGTTGGGTTTATTTCTATGTTTTAAATGCTCAATTGATAATTATGACCTAGTTTCAAAGCTTGCAGGTGAAGTTAAATACCATATTAGTATTGTTTTTTCACAATTGTGGTCATCTCACGCATGGTATCAGGTATGAATGACTCGTTCAGCATTTTTATGTCATTATTTCGCTCATTAAATTCAATTATTAATGACAGCAAGATAACTCTTTGTTCTTTCTCATGCTCGTAAAATGATGAGAATAAGTCACCAAGTTATAGTTTATCACTTTTTCAGGCTCGTTAAACTTCCATGAAAAAGGAACCCCTTGGAATCTTTCTTTAAGCACTTTTCGGTCTCTCGAAATATGAAAAGATTGCCAAGTGAACTTGATGTGTTCATGCTTGTAAAAGTATTTAAATGGTTGTCTTCCTGGTGATAGTTTACCCCTTTTTCGGACTAGGAGGCACTATTTACGAAAAAAGAATACTCCAGCTAATCATGACTGGAAGAGTTCTCTCTCACGTTGTTTTACCCTTTTCCAGGTGAAGACACTAACTTTATGAAAAAGTACTTTTGGAGTCTTCTTTAGTTCTTTTCAGACTCTCTAAACATGAAATGACACCGAGTTTTCCTTTGATGGATGCGTTAAAATTTAACATCGAAGGGCTCATCATGGGACGAACCCCTCTTGTCCTAGGTTCATAAAACATTTAGGATTGGACTCATCCATGGGATGAGCTATACCAAGCATCAGTTTACCCTCCTCAAGCTCTTTAATAAACAAAAGAGGCACTCATCATCCATGATGGGGAAAATAAAATATTTTGTGTTACACTATAATTTATGGCAGCACATAGTCGCTCTTGAACATGGAACTCATTTTCATTTTCATTTAGTACTTGGGTAATATGTTTGTCCTCGAGTACTCCTGATTTCGTGAGTCATGTCACTCCTTTGGATCATCCAAAGAAAGTTTCCA
Source organism: Larix kaempferi (assembly GCA_027924585.1). Classification (NCBI taxonomy): domain Eukaryota; kingdom Viridiplantae; phylum Streptophyta; class Pinopsida; order Pinales; family Pinaceae; genus Larix; species Larix kaempferi. The sequence goes on along the minus strand of BSBM01000765.1, from coordinate 1,397,337 downwards.
TCATCAGTTGAATTGGGAGTCAGTATCATTCTCGTCATGTCAATACTGCCAAGTCATGCCATGCCCATGTTCAAGAGATGTTTGTTACTCGCCATCTACAGTGAGTACACCTTCCATCATTTCGGTCTACCATGAGTCAGTCTTGCACATTACTCTGTCGTCCGATCTACTCTAAACATCTGTTATCGAGTTTTGTGTCGTTGATGGGGGATTCATCATGGCCCTCCTTCAATGGATCCATCCTTGTCGAATTCAACACATCATCAGGGGATCGAATCTAGAAACCACTCAAGTACCTTGGGCCTGCATGCCTTAATGGTAGGTTACCTCGCTTTCAACGTGAGTTTACATTATTGACTCTTGATTGAAATATTTCATCAAGCGTTCGACCTCAACTCATTGAGTCATGCTCGGTGATGTGTACTATGATACCTTGGGGATCATTGACATCAATGGTGATTTCCCTCGCGCTTGTTAATGGTATACATCAATGACTAGTAATCAAGTGGTTGCTAATCATGTTCAACTCCAAGACATTGTAATCACATGATTAGAATTGTATCGTTGTGAGTTCGGCTTGAAGACCCCTGGAAATTATATCTTACCCAGGTTGCGATGGAGATTTTTTGAGTCATATTACATGAATCCACTTTGTATTGGTCGCGGTTGTGTTATCATCTCATCATGGATCTACGATTGTGTCTAATAGCCATGATTGTGTTTAGTCAGTCCTTACTACCATGGATCTGCATTGTATTGGTTGGCATCCATGTTGTGAGTCATGTGAGACTTATATCTCAGAGTCAGTTGTACTACAACAACATCTTCCAACCAAACGAGTCCTTGCCATCTGTCTTTCAAAGCATTTCACATGTCTTAGTCTACTAGCTTCATTCTTTGGGAGGAATTCTCTTACACCTAAATCTCGTCATCATGAGACTTATGTCAACTCAATGCCTTGATCCCTGAAGTCTCCCTAATCAGAAAGTCAACTAGAGCAAGTTTTTGACCTTTTCCCACAAGTTCTAGTTGGGCCAGCGCATATTTCCTTCTAACAAGGAGCGCCCAACTAGGTCAGGCACAGATTTCCATCTAGTACACTATGCCAATGGCTCAGGTTTCCTTTGGGCAACCTGTGCTTTCCCTCTTAGGTGCAATTTTCACTCATACAACATGTGTCAGAGTTGGTTAAAATAGATAAAGGTGATCTTTGAGCGAATTCTTGAAGGTGGATGAGGTGGTTCTCTATCCCTAACATGTAGATGAGTTGTCCTACGGTTCCCTAACCTCAAGGGAAGATCCCTTAGTCCTATCCCCATGATCCTCAACCTACTCGATCCACTTTGTCTTATAAATATGAAGCTCCTCTCTATTCCAAGTGGAGGAAAGTCTATAGCACTTACATGCTAGTGGAATTAACCTAGGTAATCCCAATCCATCTCTTGGGAGGCATACATTTCCTTTGGAGGCATTAGCTTGGCTTGTTGGATGAAGATTGCATTGTTAAGGCTTGGGTTGTAATCATCACTCTTCTATGTATTTCCCACTTATTTACAGTAATATAATCTATTTCCATAAATTTCTTTGTGTTAATGATAATTGGAGCTCACTTCCTTAACTGTTTGCTTAGATCAGTTAGTGTTTAGATGTGCTTTTACTGCTAATTTGTCTCTATGTGCTTTGACAGGTTTTGCAGCTACAGATCTGACAACCACGAAGCTTGGAGCAAAAAAATGGAGAAGGATTCACGAATTTGAAGGTAAGACATCTATCTACCCCAATATCTAATTGATCTAGGAAAGTAGTTTTATATTATGTTTCCATTTTTTCTAGATCCGGTTGGACTAGGGATATCATGCTCGCATCCGCCCAAGTAGATTGTCCGAAAACATTTATCTATGTTGTCTTTATGTCTTGCATATCATTCCTTGGTTGGAAATCCATTTCATTGGCTATCATGGGACTGTTGTTCCACATGTCTTTACTTGATCTCACCACCTATGGTTCAAAACTCAAGTCCCCGGACCCATCAAGTTCACTCAATTGTTAGTTTGATCTAGTTGCACACTCCCTTCTTACTATAAAGCCATTCGCTCTTGGAGACACTATACCTCTGTTGTTTGCTACTCCATATGACTCCTATTTTGATATTTCAGAGCCTAATGAGCTCTATTGTAGACTTGGGAAGGTGCCACATTAGTTTGGAATAAAGATACATGGTTTGATTTTCCATATGGCAGCTGCTCAAGAAGCTGATTTTGTTGAGTCTTTTGATGTTCTTTGGGAAGGATTTTGCAGAGATATCTTTTCCATTATTGATTATGTATTTATATCAGAGTATGTATGCAACAAGAATCGTTCTTATGATTCTCCTCCATCATCAAATGATGAGTTTCAAGGAGCCTCCCAACATGTTTTTTGTCTACACAACATTGATGCATTGGTGCATGATCATGGCATCAACAAAATCTTCACCAAGTCTTTCACCAAGAAGTTGTGCATTCAACTCATTCAAGTGAAGAACAAGAATTTTTGAAGACATTTTTTTCATCTCTGTGTCATTGCCATTCTTGAGGGAGGATTTTCCCCAGGTGGTTTTACCACTTTCCTTGTTTTACATGGACAAATAAAATTTTTGTTGTAAAATGTGACTTGAGCCTTAGTTGCCAAGGCCTTATTTTTTATATTCCACTAAGTCTAGATTATGGGGGGGGGTGTTAGAACAATACTATACCTTATTACCTTAATCATTAATTAATTAATGGTTATTAGGTTCTAAACTGGTTAATAATTACATCCCTAGGTGTGAAGAAGGTTATTATAAGTTAGCTAGAACTTGTTTGGGCAAGTGTGAACTAAATCACAATGTATGGGCCAAAGTATGGACCAAGGGTGGTCAAACTAGTTGTGATCTTGGTAAATTACTTGACTGCATCAATACCATATTTGAAAATAGGTGACATCCAAAATATTGCAAAGGATAATAAACATAGTAAACCCACAATCAATCTCCACAAGTTAAGTGGCTATGCTAGTTAAATATAAATTTGACCATTAAATTTTATGTGTTTTATAAACAAATGTTCAAAAAAATGTTCTTTATGGGTTTGCAATGGAAACAAGGGTTGTTTAATTTTTTTTGGAGAGTTATTTATTAATAAAATGTTTGAAATATTGAAAATAAATCTAATCTAAATTGAAGTTTATTATTTTTTAAATCTATAAATTTATTAAAAATGCTAATTATATTTATAGGTGTTTATATTTTAGAATTTGGGGTGGAGTAGCACATATACTTTTCCTAGATTACATAAGGACTAGACATCTATACTTTTCAGCATTCCAAATTCGAAATAGACAATTATATATATATATATATATATAATACTAGTAGCTTATGCATGGATAATTGGTAGCTAATATAAAGATAACTCTTAAATAATGCATAGATAAGTAATAGTTGATGCATGGATAACTTTTAAACGGAAGATAACTCTTAATTAATGCATAGATAGCTAATAGTTGATGCATGGATAACTTTTAACTGATACAAGGAAGATAACTCTTAACTAATGCATAGATAAATAATAGTTGATACATGGATAACTTTTGACTGATATACATATAACGAGTGAAATTTTACTTGTAACCTAACCGTACGCTCAAGTTAAGTGGCTATGTTGATTAAATAAAAATCTGGTTAAATATAAATTTGGTATGTTTTATAAAAAAATGTTCTTTATGCGTTGGCAATGGAAACAAGGGTTTTGGCAAAACAAAAATACAGTGAAATCAAGAACCGTGAAGGGATGCGACGCTAATGGAAGGGTTGTAAGCTGCGATGGCAAATGAAGGAGATGAGATATATAATGGTTAACGCGATGCCTTCGACATGAGAGGACGTCAGAGCAATAAGCGTTGAAATTAGTAGTAAGGTATATATTCCAATAAATCAAGAAGATGGAGTGTGACAAGGAAGAATATCAATGCAGTGTGAGTTTCTGTACTGTTTACGATCCGGTCAATATAACTCCCACCGCGTTCCTGTACGATCGAAACACTGCGGAGACGTGGGTTGAAAAGAATCCACGCACTGCAACCATCCCTCAGACCCGGCAGCCTTTCGTTGTCGGTGATATAACTCCCAACGCTGCTCTGAGAGCAGAGATGAGACAATATTACCAAAGTGTCATGGGCAGCGAATACACGGGATGGGAAGTCATTCCCGAATATCCTCGTGTACTCTCGTTGAATGAAATTCGAGAGCTTCTTGCCTACGTTGGCCAACTCTTTCTCAGTGCCAGTGGCAGTGCCGGCGCGGAGGAGGATCTGAGGAGAATGAGCGTGGAGAGTTGGTCCAACGCATGGAAGCGACTCACATTTCTCCGCGTCAATCTACAGATGAACGCTATCAATCGCCAACTCTTCCTGTCGGATGAACAGTCAATTAAGTCTTTAACAGAATTCATAGTCGTCTCCTACAGTCGCGGCCAGGTAATAACTGATGAATGCAATCTTTTCCACAGAGAGATTCTCCGAACGATTCGCGCCCTCGACTTGATTACACATCCTGTACGATACCAGTTGAAACCCGAAAATGCGTCCGGGTATGGTAGGTTTACAGGATTTTTACTTCGAAATTTACAAATGGGGGACGAAGGTTTACAACCTATCATTCTTGGCCTTCTCTCGGTCGTAGTATCGCAGAGTCTGAATTCCGAAGAGCTGTATTGCATTCTGATATACCTTTCTGACGCAGATCCCAAGACCCTTTCTTCAACTGATCTCAGTTATTTAGCTGGGATTCAGGATGGCTTCGTTCACAGTAACTTTACTGACGCCAATAGGCGCCCATTGATTATCCAAATGCAGAAAAAAGTGGTGCAAGGATTTGTTCAAATTCTGAGTTATACCATTTCCATTTTCAAGAGCGAGGATCGCATAGGCGTTGTGGAGGACGCTGCTGAAGCTCTCCGTATAGCCCTCTTTCACCTCGATCAACTCCTACAAGGTCCCCCAGAGTTTCAAGAAACGCGGCTGGCGTTCAGTATTGACCAGAGTCTCTTGGCACACATTCACGAAATAATCGAAATGGCAGTTAAGCAAGAGAGTACCCACTTGAATCATTTGTCTGCGAATCACTGGTTGCTTGCGCTGAACAACGCAAAGTTATTCTACCAAAACATGGGAAGCACCGAGCTAATGACGAAGAAAGAGTATGGGCTCTACCGATCATTCCTCAACAGTCCACCAGCTCGCAATTCTCACGAGTTAAGAGAGTCCATCGAATTTATATTACAAATGTTTCTCGATCTCGTGGACATCGATCAAGAAATTTGATTATTCATTATTGATTGCAAAAGGAAACGGAGAGAACACCAAAAATTGCATATATATTTGACAATTACACCCACTGTATCTCTCCGTTCTTCACTTAAAACCAGCAATATCTTAGGGAGAAGAAAAGTTTTGTTAAACATCAACCTGCAAAGTCAAACAGAATGGTCCTGTATATTTTAAATTGACTGATTTTAAATGCAATTTTATAATTCGAATATGATCTTTGGAGGTGTACTTTTTAAATTTTTGAATATAAATTTACATCATCGCAATAACTATTTTTTTTCCTCAAAAATATACTATTATTTTGTATTAATTATCTTTTATAAAAATTTAAAATAGTAAAGTATGGGTGACATAATAAATTTTGGAGTTGTCTAAAGTTTTTTATATTTGAATTATTTACACATTTTTTCAACCAAATATATTTACAATTTTCAAACATATTTTCAACAAAATATATTTACATTTAAGGGAAAAAATAATTTAAATTGCTGAAAATTTGGATTATATAAATTTTTACATAAATATATAATTTAGGAAGTAGTCTATTTATTTTAGGTTTTATTTTTATTTTATGGTAGGTTTTGATTGAAATGGGGTAATTTTTTTTTTCTAAATCAAAATTTCTATATGTTTAAATTGTATTTTTTAATTCATAAAATAAATTCAGCATCCTCAAATATTCCATGATATCCAAATTATACAATTTCCATAGGAATTCTATTTTTGTTTTAATTTCCAATAATAAACCGAAAATAGGAATATTTAGACTACACCTATAATTTTAGTAGTCTCTTCTATTAATTAATTATTGTTGAGAACTACTAAATAAGTGACACCTATGAAAAGTAGCAATGTTATTAATTCTTTTTAATAATAACGGATCAGATAATAATATAAATCTAATTCAAAATATATTTAAATTAAATCATATATATATATATATATAACAAACAAACAAATCAAAATATTGCAACATACTGTGTATAATAATAAAGTGATTAGAACTTCATGTTGTTAATATATATTTATGTTTTTTTTAATATTTAACTAGATATGAAGAAATTAAGAGAAGCTTTGAACTATTGATGCATCATGCATGGTGTTTGGTCAATTCCAATGGGTTCGCCCGATGTACAATGACAGTAGCCCATCCTCGTCAGCGTATTAGTGGAATTCAACATTCTCACGGACTTGACTTAGAGTCGTCAATAATAGGGGCTTGAAAGGTCCTTCATCTATCCTGGATAACAACAATTTACAATTATAATGATGTTGTGTCTCTGCTCCATTGCTCTTCCACCCAAAGATGATCAATACTATGCTCTGATGGCTAACCTCCAATGATGTTGCTTGATCTAATGACTATAATCATGCCCGATATCACATCAAATGATTGTAATCTCTCTTGACTCATCCTTTCCACTACCTAACTTGGTTTTCTCCTCCATCGATTAGATTGTTGCACCTACCTATAAGATCTTAATGAATGCTTGAGATTCCTTCTCCTACTGATATCGATCCTTCTCCTATGGAAAACTGACTCTGTGTTTGGAATTTTCGATCCTTTGTTGGAACTACATATCCTCCTTTGTTCTTAGCTCTTTGGCCTAATGGTCTTGCAACCTCACTCCCTTCCTTATTCAAAAGCATGTCCTTATGCCTAGACCCTCGACAATCTCTTTGTGATCTTGGATGACTTTTGTTCCTTTTCCACCAGTGCCAAACTCCATTGTATGTGTGAGGGTTCAGCTTTTTCTTTTTCTTCGGCTTCATCTCCACCTTCCTTCCTTCTCTTATGGCCACAATTGTTGCTTCCTGATGATCCCTCCAACACCTTCACAAAGTTGCTTGTTAGGCCATTTCCGTATACGAGCACCAAAATTCTTTGGGTTGTTTTTGGCCATTTTTAGGTATTTTCTAAAAATATGTAATTTAATTATGGTTAAGGGATTGGGGTCTATTTTCTAATCTCAGTTAACGGACTAGGGTATTGGATGATGCAGAATACCTATATTGTATTGTGAGTGATTCATAATGACAATGAGAATGATAAAATAAGAGGCGCAACTCTAAGTTTTGTTCATTTTCCTGGTTAAGGGTTTCCTGGGGAAACCTAATTGTAGCAATAGGGAATGCTAATCAAGAGACTTTAAAATTTGATGAAATAGTATCATCCCTGCTATTAGATGAGATGAGGCAAAAAACCATGTATACTCATAGCATGGATTCCTTATCTATGAGAGGTCGCATCGAGGAGAGAAACAAAAAGAAGGGATCTGGGGGAGATCTAAATCTAAGGGTAGATCTAAATACCTAAACAAAATTATAAGGAAGTGTTGGAAATGCGGTAATGCTGGGCACTATAAAAAGGATTGTAGATCTAATAATGTTGAGAAAGGAAAGGGATTTGAGAATACCTCTACCACAGAGGTGAAGACTTCCTCAGAAGAAGGAGTGGATGTGTACCTAGCTTCCAGTGGTAATCATTTAGAATGCGATATATGGTTGATTGACTCAGGTGCATCATGTCATATGACCCCTCATAGGGAGTGGTTCCATGAATATGAAAAGTACAATGGAGGCGATGTGTTCTTGGGAGATGACTCACCAACCAATATCATTGGGTGTGGTAGAGTCAATTTGAAACTCAAGGATGGAAGGATTATAACTCTTCCTAGAGTTCTACACATTCCAAATCTAGCGATAAACTTGATATCTATCAGAAATATGGATATTGTAGGTGTAAATACTGTGTGTGGAGAAGGTGGTTGCAAAATGGTTGGAGGATCAATGGTATTGATGAGGGGAATTTGGTATGGTAATCTAAACAAACTATTGGGAAGAACCATCATCAGTGAATGTAACAGTTCTGGTGTGCCTGAGGGGGGAGATACAGAAGACAGAACCCTTACTACATCAGGAGGAAATAAAATGCTATGGCACCAAATATTGGGGAATATCAAAGAAAAGGGCCTTCAAGCATTACAAGGTAAAAGTATGGTTGAATGTATGACTGATTACACTGCAGATTTTGATTTATGTGAACATTGCACATATGGGAAAAACATAATCGCATAATATTTGCATCTGTTGCTACAAGAGCAAAGAGAATTTTAAAGTTAATACATAGTGATGTGTTTGGAATTGTTCCTATTCCATCACTAGGTAGATCTATGTATTATGTTTCATTAATAGATGATTTATTAAGGAACACCAAGGAAATAAATATGAAGTATTTGCTAAGTTTAAAGAATTTAAGGATCTTGTAGAGAATCAGACATAAAATAAAATAAAGGTGTTGAGAACAGATAATGGTGGAGAGTTCTGCGGGAATGAATTCGAAGAATTATGTAAGAAGTGCATTATAGCAAGGTAGAAGACTAATCCATACACACCTCAACAAAATGGAGTTACTGAAAGGATGAATATGACGTTGATGGAAAAAACAAGGAGCATGCTACGTAGTCTCGGGATAGGACAATAGTTATAGGAAGAGGCAGTGGAGACAACATGTTGCATGGTAAATCGATCACCCACATCAACATTGGTTGAAAAAACTCCACAAGAGGTATGGACTGGTAACAAAAAATCTATTAAACATCTAAATTTTTTTGGCTATGATGCTTATGTACATGTTCCAAAGGAGAAAAAGAGTAAGTTGGACAATAAAGTTGAAAAATGTATCTTTATTGGTTATAAAGATGGTATGAAAGGTTATAAGCTTTGGAATCCTGTAAATAAGAAGATTGTTTACAATCGAGATGTTTTGTTTAGAGAGGTCAAAGAACTTCCCAAACAAGAAGTAACTCTAAGGGAAACTAAACCAAAGAAGATAGAGTTTGAGTTAGAAGATAAAGAATCTGACTCAACATAAGAAGATGAATAAGAAGAAGCATAACCTCATACCCCAGTTTTTGTGAGGAAAATACACCTATAGTTCAGGGGAGAAACTACCAACTTACAGGGATGAAAGATAGACCTACAAATGTTCTGCAAGTGCAACTAGTAAGCAAAGATATTTAAGGTTAGAAATATGTGTACCTTATTAAGAAGGTTGATCCCAACCTTTCTCTTCCTTGCTCTTCAATGTTATTCAGTGTCACAATGCCCACACCTGCAAAACAACTTCATACCTTTCTCAAATACATTTGACTACATATATAAGACTGATATTCATGATAGAAAAAGACATCAAACTATAAGCAAACTGTAATCAAATCTAAGACACACATGAATAGGTCATATTTGGAAAGGGAAGAATGTCTAATATTTATTAGTGAATGAGGCAAGTAAATAGAATTATGCCTTCCTTCAAGCTTGGCACTTCACGAAACCTAGATTCAAGGTCTCCTGCTTCTATTCTCCAAGGATCCTAGCCTCTAATGAGCTGTGTTAGGGCTTATTAGAAACTGAGGCACAAGAGAAGGGGATGAGGGTATCCATTCCTCTGGGATAACACTTTTATGGGCTTGGTCCCCTCTCATGGCCCTTCTACCTTCCTTATATAGTCAATGAAGGAGAGGAAAAGCAGTTATAACCTATCAGGAGGTTCCCAAACCAACCCAATTTGACCAAAATTCAAGATTTTGATTTATTCAGGAAAGTACCCTACTCTTCCTACTGCAAACCAGCATACTTTTCAAGGTGGACGCTACTCTCTGCATAGGATACTAGCGTACATGTGGAAATATGGCCAAAACAGGTTTTTTTGATGATTTTCAGGAGGTGGTTTGGTCTGGAGATTTGTTCCTAAGGGTTATCACCATCAAATGGACCAAGAGTGAGGTAATTTCAACCATGTTAAGTGTCCCATATGACCCTTCCATCCACAAGTGTCCTATTGTGTGACTAAACTTGATCTCAAGAAGTGTCGTCATGCGACCAAGCGATGCAAGTGTCGTCATGGACTGAGAAGTGTCATTTTAAGCTATAACAGATGCCCCCTAATGTGTGAGGTCATAGGGAGTGAGAGAAATGATGGTCGAAATACATTATAAATAACAAAGAGTTGAAACATGGAAGCGAAGTAACCGGAGAAACCAAGAATCATAGTCTCAAATGAAGTACTTGAAAGCAAAGGCAATGTTAGACAAACTCATCCTTTGGGTAACTGTCCATGTTCAAATAATGAAACATGACCTCCAAGAGGATACAATAATGATCCAAATACTGATGCATATATCATGGCCACTAGAATACAAGCGTGGATCCATGAGGAACATAAGTGTAAACATAGCCACATAAATACAAGGTGGATCTATGTCAAAATTGAAGAACATAGCCATAGAGAACAAGCTGGATCTATTGTCCCATCAACAGCCAAAAGAGTGTGGCTCAGTCTTGCACAACTTGGGCGATAACATAAATAAGGTGATGCTATCGAGGATCCCAATGTCTTCAACCAAAAACAACCCAAGGTACAAACCTATCCATGCGAATAAATGAGTTGATGTCGAACATGGGAGGTATCGTTTGATTACCAGTCATTGATGTATATCGTACACAAAGGCGAGGGTGTCCATCAATAATGAAAATGGAACCCAAGGTACCTAGTACATTCAAACAAGAGTGAATAAATGGTATTGTCATTGAACACTTGAAGAATCCATCGGATAGGAGACATTGATGTATTCCCATCTATCCAATAGCGAGGGAAACTACCTCTAATGACTACAATCCCCAAGGTACTAACCGAAACTCTAAACTTCATTCCCAGAGCACAATTAGTTGAAGTCGATGGAAAGAAGTCCATTGGAAGGGAGGCCTTAAGGCATCCTCCATCATCCAACACGAGGGACACTCAACAAGTATGAGCTAATTTGGAGTAGGACTGAACACATCATGAAACATACTGACACCAAGGAATGGCCGACGCATGAGGTCAAGGACCTGCAGAATGACCGACACGGGTTATATCCTTGAACAGTGAACACGACACAAGAGTGACTTAGGCAGCTTTTAACACAAAGAGACCACGATGCAAATCTGCAATGTAGGAGACATTAATAGATTCTCCATATGATTGGAAAAATAACCAAATGGAGGAGTAAGAACTCTGAGATCAGGTTTATCCTAAGGCCAACACTAGAACCCAACTTGTTTGAGAGACTCAAAATAGGTGCTTTGTTTAAGGAGATAGTTGACTTGCTGCCATCATATTGAAAGATATTTTAGCATTCTTCTCTTCCCTTACCTTTTTCATTTTTAATGAGCTTGACAAAGAACTAAAGCATGCTCGATGGTATTTCATATTTAAGGAGTCTGAAAAACCTAGAAGAAAACTCCATACACCTATCCGTGGATTTTATATCAGCCTGGATTGGTTTGTGCTCGACAGTGTTTTCTTGCTTATAGAGTTGAAAAACTTAAACAGTCCTCTATCAACCTTCTTGTGGATTTCACATCGAGCCCAAGTAGGTGAATGCTCGCTTGGTGTTTTCACATTTTGAGAGTATGAAAACCCTAAAGACGACTCCAAAGGTCCTTTTTTGTAAAGTTAGTCTCCTTCCCTGAAAAAGTGTAAAATAATGGAAGAAGAACTCTTCTAGCACATACCAAAGTATACCTAGAGTATACCTTTTCCGTAAATTATCCACCAAGGCCCAAAAAATGGGTAATTCTATACCTAAGTGGATGTCAGTTCAGTTATTTTAACGAGCCCGAAAAGACAACTATGCTCGGCAAACTTTTCCTATTTAAGGATTCTGAAAAGAGCTTAAAAGAACTCCATAGGGATCTTTTCCGTAAAGGTTTAACGAGCCCGAAAAAGTAAACTCGTTACCTCATTACTGTTTTTAACGAGCTCAAAGGAGAGATGAAAGAATGCTCAAAACCTACTTACTGTTTTTAACGAGCTCGAAGTAAAGGTGGAAGAATCCTTGTAACCTACTTACTGTTTTTAACGATCTCAAAGTAAAGGTGGAAGAATGCTCGTAACCTACTTACTATTTTTAAAGAGCTCGAAGTAAAGGTGGAATAATGCTCGAAAAGGGAGGAGACAAGTGTTAGAGATGTTCGAAACTAGCTCCAAGCGCATGGAAGAAAGCTATTCGTAATGCAAGGAACATGAGCAAGATAAGGACACTTAGGCTGTGTCTCCTCCAGGTAAAAGGTGTCAAATTGCGAAGGCAAAATGATATAGGGCTTAGCAGAAACGAGATCAGATATGGAGGCTTATACAATGAGCTAAAAGTGTGGAAGTTGGCATCGGGCTCATTAGCGCAAGCGGGATCATAATAGATGCATATACAAATTGAACACAAAGATGGGAGCCTTATCAGGGATGGCTAGAAATATATGAGGAAGAAAGTTATGAGGCTTCTTCTCAAAGTCATGGTAAATCTAAAAAGGCTCCTGAGCCTATGAGAAAAACTCAGCATGGGCACCAAAATGGTGAAAGGGTGCTGACTAGGGTGACCCATGTTAGGAAGGCTCTACTATCATACTGGTGCACAATGCATAAAGAGATTGCTAACACACCAATATCCAATAGGTTCGACCCTATGGTGAATTCAGATGGCAAAAGGTTCAAATGCAACATAACATCGGGGAAGCCTAAACCTATTTGCAAGGTTCCGAATATACCTAACATGGTCTCACAAGGTGTCGAAAAGGACCAGTAAGCAAGTCCAGCTAAGAATCCTGTCTCCAAGAAACATTAGTACCAAGATCATATATAAAACATATGTAAAGAAAGACCCGATACAAGTCACTGTGGTAAAAATACTTTCAACTTCACTATCATCAATAGTAGGCATAAACAAGGCAGAGTTTTCAAATGAAGACTCTATGGTAACCAAGCCCGAGGACTTACAATCAACAAGATCAACTTCAGGATGAAGATCAAAGTTGAAGGACATGATGGAATCTGCAAAAACAAATTCATCATCACGGGAGTTGAAAATTCTAGAAGTAGAATCAAACTCAGTAGGAACATTGATTTGCGGATCTATAGGAGAGTCCAAAGAATCAACAGTAGGAAGATCGAACTTTACAATCAAACTGGGGTTGGACATAACTGCAACTGGATCAACATCCAAATGAATGGCAGACTGTACTATGGACTCTAGGAAAACTTCATCAGAAGGAAGTATATTGTCCTAGATAGAAAACATATCTCAACATTCAGATGGAGGTGTCACTTGGTCAAAAGCTGGGACTAAGTCCCGAGAAGGTAAGCATGAACCCAAAGACTTCCTCTCAGTAGCAGTTGAACTCAAGGAACAATATGCCACATAAGTCCCATGTGACATAGTAGTGCCTAATGATGAGGGATTTGACTGTTCTACAGTTGGGTAATAAGGAGGATCAACAAATGCAAGCTGGTCGATAGTGACGATGCTTTCGTTATGAGGAAAATTCATCATACGAAAGAGCGTAGACACCACAGCATGCATAGCATAAACGTAATCACACCCGAGGATCATATCAAAGTCCACAGGGTCCTTTAAAACCATAAAATCAACTAAGACTATTTTTCCACCCAAAGTAACAAGTACCTGAGAAAGGAATCTGAACGGTTTACTAGGTCTTCTATCGAAGGTCAACGACCAATTAACAGCTGGAATAACATTAGGGAAACCCAAAAATCTCCAAGCATAAGCGGATAAGATACTAATAGAAACTCCTTCATCTATAATGCATTGATCAACTGTATGGTTCCCGATATCAACCTTTATCTGGAAAGGTGTCGAAGAAGGAAGACGAGGTTCGGTTAGACTATTCCAATCAAAGGAAACAATCCTAGGGCTTGGTAGGGGTTCACATGGCACAGATGAAGTGTCCCCTTTTTAATAAACATCCAAACTGGTAATGCAGAAGACTTCTGCAGTAGGTGCATATATCTTTGCAGGATTGATGAGATCGGTCAAAGATTGCATAGATTCGATCACTTCACTCTCCGAAGGAAGAGTGGGGTTGACCAAGAACTCTTTTGGTTCAACCACTTTATCAACCAAAGGTTGATCTGACTGTAGGGAATCTATAGACAACTCAGGAATAGAGATTCCTTCAGACATGGACCACACTCTTCGTGCCTCTGGAATGGTAGGGCATCGGTGAGTCAGGTAATCTCCCTTACAAAGTTTACAAGGGAACTTTGGTTTTCGTCCTATAGGTTGAGACTCCTTTACAACGTCAGTACTCTCAGCATGACTAGCATTGGATGACAGCTTGCCCCCAGCATGACTTACAGTGGTTGGTTGCTCAGAAGTAGAAGAATTTTTAACTAAGGACCACACTTTTTGCACCTCTGGAAGTACAGGGCACAAGTAAGTAAGGTAGTCTCCCTCACAAAACTTGCAAGGGAACTTATACTTCTGTTTATTGGGTTTGCCGGCAATGTCAACTCCCTCAGCATCACTTGCAGTGGCTAATCTGGTGTCTCCAGTATGACTCACAGGAACTGGTGACTTGTCATTAATATGACTAGTAGTGATCAATGACGTGTGCTCAACATGACTGATAGTGGTTGAAGACAAAATTTCAGTGTGATTTTCAGTGACTAAAAGTTTTCTCCCAACATGACCTCCAGAGGCTGGGTAGGTGCCCCCTGCATGATTTGCAGAGGCAGGGTGCTTTCCCCTAGAATGACTTACAGAGGCTGGGTTGCTGCCCCCTTGTTTTGGCATCTTCTTCCTATTCTTCCTCTATCTATTCATTTTAGACTGCTGGTTACTAGTATTGCTACTTTCACCACATGAGGTAGAAAGAGGAGGAGAAGATGTTATTGGAAAAGAAGGCACAGGGTTCTGATGCTTTTGATTTGACGTGCTTACAAAAGAAGCGTCAAGATCATGCAAATCATTTGGAGTGGAGAACAACCAAACCTACTGCCCTATAGTGAATCCAGGAAGATTTAGAGTAGCCATTAAGGGAGTACCAATGTTTCCAATGAATGGAACATCACAAGGATCCCTTGGAATAGGGGTACCTTGATTGGCGCTCGCCGGAACTCTAGACATAGTTTCCTGCTCAAATGAGTAAGAAATTCTCTAAGGTAAACTAAGACAAGTAGCACAAAGAGCACACCACTAAAAAGGGTCCTAGGTAAATCAAACCAGGCAAATAGATGCCTTCTAGAGAAGAGTTTGGGATGATGAGGGCCTAGAACAGATCAACGAAGGAAGAAGGATAGTTACCCGGGGTCCACAATATAATGACTAAGGGTGCAAGCACTGGAATCACCCAATCTCCCTCCCAAAGACTTGCAAGGGATTTCCTCCCACGTCTGTCCTAGGTACAACAGATATAACCCTCTGCCATCACCTATGTATGATCCTACGGTAAGATATTAAGGATACCACCACACTGAAAAGTCCCGGGGGAACAATCTCTAGTCGAATTAGAAGGCGTGGGCAGGGTAACTGATCCCGAAACTCAAAAGAGTCCCCAAACGTGATCAGATCTTGGTATATGCTCGAAACAGAAAGTAGGAGGTTTATTCCCAACAATCTGATCTCACAAGACCTACTGCATAGATCCCAGGCAAGTTTTGATTGAGGTGGGTTTACCTGTGATAGCCGAACTACGATTTTTGCGTAAGGTGTGATCTTGGGTGGTTTAAGGTGTTTTAAACCCAATATCCTAACCAAAACTAGTTGGTGAATAGTGTAACCTAGAAATGAAAATGTTACTAGTACATTTTATTAGGGTTTATTTTAAACGTTGCTTGCTTACTCAAAAAGGTAGTGGGTGTGTGAGAGTGGTTATAACAGAGATAGAATACTGAAATGAAATGTTTACCACTAAACAAATCTTTTCTTTTCAATGCAAGTCCTAAAGATACGATCTAGAATGCATATACAAATGCAATTTTTATTCTTTTCGAATGTAAAAAGGTAAAAACAAAGTCTAAATGTACAAAATTAAACTCAAAACCTAAGAATGCACTTACTCAAACAAATAAGTATGCAAAAGAAAACTTCTTCTTTTTTATGCAAAGCACTCTTAAATCATTTAAGCCACTTGCAAGGTACTCTACTCAGAAAATAAATCAAAATTTTTTCATGCTTTTCAAAGGTGAGAAACAAAAACTGAAATTGAAGGTAACCTACTATCAAAGCAAAAACAAAGAACTTTTAGGTTTCCTTATTGAAACAGTAAAAGCTACCAATACGACTTTCAGATTCTTATCGATGTAAGCATGCCAACCATTGGGAAAAGCGTACGAAACCTACTTTTAGAACCAAACAAAGAAAATGAACTACAAATAAGTATGGTTTGGTAAAGTTAGGTCTGCACATAAACAGTGCAGTCAAGGTCCTGAACAACAGCAAAGACACTTGAGCTTTCACTACGAAAGGAAAACTAAAAGCATAAGGGAGGATAAGAAACCAATCTAAAGAGAAATTTCACTCAAATAGATATAGACAGGGTCAAGTAGTCTCAATAGGTTTCAAATCTAGTGGAAATGCAGCAACTAGATTCAGTCAGACTCAAATCAGGGTACAAAACACCAAATTGGTCCACAACCCCCCAACCTGAGTCAACAAACCCCAAAACTTTCCAAACAAGCCCAAATTGATCAAAGAAGGTCCAAATCATGAACAAAGGATCAATACAAGGATAGGAGACCACTTACAGTGGTTTAAATCAGACCTAGGGTCATCAGGGACCCCAAAAATGCAGCCACAACCCCTCCAAACAGGTCAAAACTAAAAAAAATAGCTCCAGGATGTGTACGCTACTATCTATGAGTCATACTAGCATCCAAACAGGGGAATACGCTACTGTGCTTCACAATAGTAGCGTCCATGTGGGAAAAGTTGAAAAAATAGGGAAAAAACCCCCCACACCTGAGCCAGTAAGGGACTGTAAGGGCTAAGGAGGGTCTGTAAGAGGCAAGGAGGGTCAAACAGAGCCTAATAACCGATTCTAATCAATAAATTGAACAAAAACCTTCAAAAAAAAACTAAATAAATGACCTTGGATACCGCTAAGAAGATAGGCTCTCCCTAGCGGAGTCGCCATTCTGTTGTGAGGAAAATACACCTATAGTTCAGTGGAGAAACTACCAACTTACAGGGATGAAAGATAGACTTACAAATGTTCTACAAGTGCAACTAGTAAGCAAATATATTTAAGGTTAGAAATATGTGTACCTTATTAAGAAGGTTGATACCAGTCTTTCTCTTCCTTGCTCTTCAATTCTATTCAGTGTCACAATGCCCACACCTGCAAAACAACTTCATACCTTTCTAAAATACATTTGACTACATATATAAGACTGATATTCATGACAGAAAAAGACATCAAACTATAAGCAAAATGTAATCAAATCTAAGACACACATGAATAGGTCATATTTGGAAAGGGAAGAACGTCTGATCTTTATTAGTGAATGAAGCAAGTACATAGAATTATACCTTCCTTCAAGCTTGTCACTTCACGAAACCTAGATTCAAGGTCTCCTGCTTCTGTTCTCTAAGGATCCCATCCTCTAATCAACTGTGCTAGGGTTTATCAGAAACTGAGGCACAAGAGAGGGGGATGAGGGTCTCCATTCCTCCAGCATAGCATTGTTATGCGCTTGGTCCCATCTCATGGCCCTTCTACCTTCCTTATATAGTCAATGAAGGAGAGGAAAAGCAGTTATAACCAATCAGGAGGTTCCCAAACCAACCCAATTTGACCAAAATTTGAGAATTTGACTGATTCAGGAAAGTACCCTACTCTTCCTACTGCAAGCCAGCATACTTTTCAAGGTGGACATTACTCTCTGCATAGGATACTAGCATACATGTGGAAATATGGCCAAAACAGGGTTTTTTGATGATTTTCAGGAGGTTCTTTGGTCTAAAGATGTGTTCCTAAGGGTTATGACCAACAAATAGACCAGGAGTGAGGTAATTTCAACCATGCTCAATGTCCCATATGACCCTCCCATCCACAAGTGTCCTGTTGTGTGACTAAACTTGATCTCAAGAAGTGTCGTCATGAGACCAAGCGATGCAAGTGTCGTCACAGACGGAGAAGTGTCATTTTAAGCAATAACACCAGTTTTGAGGAGATCATCTTGAGAAATAAGGAAACCAGAAATGTATTCCCCTCCCGATTTTTTCTCTAGTTTTTCTTTATCTATTACTAATGATAATCCTAGAAATTTGAAGGAAGCTTCTAATTCAGATAATAGTGATCTCTAGAAGAATGCCATGCTTGACGAAATGGATTCCTTGGAAAAAAATGAAGCATGGGATCTAGTTCAGTTACCTACTAGAAGAAAAGTTGTTTGCAGCAAATGCCTGTTTAAAAAGAAGTTAAATGCAGAAGGTAAAGTGGAGAAGTACGAATCCCACTTGGTAGCAAAGGGATATTATTAGTTAGAGGGAATTGATTTTGGTGAAATATTATCTCCAGTTGCAAAATTAACTTATATTCGATTTCTTCTTTCTATTGCTGTTGCTTTTGACCTTGAAATAGAGTAGAAGGATCTGAGGACAACGTTATTACATGGGTATTTAGAAGAAGAAATATACATGAAATAACTAGAGGGGCTCATAGTAAAGGGAAAGAAAGAGCTGGTATGTAAACTAAAGAAGTCCCTTTATGGTATAAACCAATCTCCAAGGATGTGGTACCAAAATTTTGACACTTACATACTTGGATTGGGGTTTGTGAGAAGTAAGAATAATCACTGTGTATACTCCAAACAAGTTTGTGATCACTTCATTAACATAGCATTGTATGTTGATGAATTGTTTTTTATTGAAAACAAGAAATATTTCATAAAGGAGGTGAAGTCTCATCTATCCTCCAAATTTGACATGGAGGATCTCAGTGCTGCAAACTTCATACTAGCAATGGAGATTAAAAGAGATCGTGCACACATGAAGATCTGGTTAAATAAAAGAAAATGTGTTGGTACAATACTACAAAGATTTAACATGGAGGGAAGTAAGCTGGTCAAGGTCCCTATACTTGTTGGTGTAAATTTATATGTAGATCATTGTCCCAAGACACATGAAGAGGAATAAGATAGGGCATGAATTCCATATGCTAGTGCAGTTGGAAGTTTGATGTATGAAATGGTCTGTACCAAACCATACATTGCTCATGCAGTGGGAGTATTGAGTAGATATATGTCAAAACCAACGAAGGAGCATTGGACAACTATAAAGAGGGTCTTCAAATATTTGCGTGGCACTACAGATTATGCAATCTATTACCAAGGAATACCTAGACCAGACATAGTAGTAAATGTACATGGATTTGTTGATGCAGACAGGGCTGGAGATCTTGATTGCATAAAATCTACAAGTGGGTATGTGTTCAACCTATTTGGAGGATCTATCAGTTGGATGAGGAAGAGATAGGATTTAGTTTCACTCTCAACTACTTAAGCTGAATATATGGCAGCCACTCATGCAAGTAAAGAAGTTGTATGGTTGCAGAGATTATATTCAGGTGTTGGGTTTGTACATAAAGTTGTAAGATTATATTGTGACAGCCAAAGTGCAATATTCTTGGAAAATAACCTTTCTTATCATGCTAAGACAAAGCATATTGATATGCAATATCAGTTTGTGAGAGATATGGTTGAAGACAAGAAGGTGTTGCTGGAGAAGGTTGACACCTTGAATAGTGTTGCAGACTCATTAAAAAATTCTAACAGTATAGAGAAGTTCTCTTGGTGTAGAGAATCTATGGGCATTGATGCCCTAAACCTGTGAATTTATGAGTACACGACTCATTGTTATAAACGAAAAATCAATATATATAACTAATAATAATCCCTTATTTTATCTCATAGGTATCATTGGTTTATAAAGAGTAATAATTTATAGCTGCCTTAGCGACATTATAAACTAAAAGCAATGCACCAAGCTAAGGAGAAGGTTGAAGAAACCACATTCCTTGCCACCACTCCAAACAATAAATCTGAAAATGTTGCACCAGCAGTAACCTCCAATAATGAGTTCCTATTAGAGAGGTAATTCATTAACATAGGGCCTCCACACGCAAAGGAATAAAGAGTGTTGAAACCAAGGAGCCAATAAATGTGATCACCACCATCATGAGGAATGGATACCTCCCCATTCACATCATCCAAGAAAAAAGTGTCGTGGAGCATAAAGGGGGCTTCCACATAATGAAACAATTAAATAACATAGAGATATTTTGAACCTTAAGGAATCCAATAGTTTTGAGTTTCTCCTCCATTTAATATTATACCTCCTTGAGGAATAAGGGAATCTCTAATTACAAATTTGTCTGCTAGATGATTCAAGGATCACTTAACATGAATTTGTTTTATTCATTGAATCTATGGGAGGATACCCAAGATACAATTATGAAGACAACCAACTAAAGGGTCTGCAATGAATTGACGATTTATTGTCCGAGACAAAATAATCCTGGAGTCCCCAATCACAAAAGAGGATGGAATTCTTCTTCTAAATCCAATTTTAATCCTAACAACAGAGCATAACATTCGTCTTGATTATTAGTATCTATTCCTAATCCCCAAGCGAAATTTCTCACTATGTTTTTGTCGGATCAAATATCACCCTATCCGCACCTTCCTCACTAGGATTACCTTTCAAAAATCCATCAAAGAAAAGAATAAAGGATAAATTATTTTGTTGCCACTTTTGAAATTCTTCCATACTCATGCCAAGTTTCCATGTAGGCTTGAACTCTTTTTTCCCTAAGTTTAAAGGAGAAGAATAGTTGAGGTTTAAGAAATGTTTTCCCATTTTTATTCAGTGCCATTCCAAGGATTGAAACACTGGCTCAAAATTATATTATGTTGAATATATTCACGCAAGAGAGGTCTGTCTGCTATTGCAGAGTCTTCTTCTTTGATTATTTTGTATTTAAAAATACCATAATTCCTTATTGCCAACACTTTCCAGCAAACATACTTTGGGATCGATTCCCATATTCTTGACAAAACAAGCTTCTCTTTAAGTGAGCCTAGGAAGAGAAAATGCTTACAGATGAAAAAACCAGTCCAATTACATGGGAGTACAAATGTATTAACCAAATATTTCAACAAGCCATTCCATACCTTTTTAGTGTATTGATAGTGAAACAAAATGTATGATAGTTTCTTTATGCTCTCTGCACAAAACACAATGGGAAGGGACTACAATATTTCTCTTTTTCAAATTCTCTAAAGTTAATATTTTAACTTGAACCATAATACAACATAATATATTGATTTTAGGTAAGCCATCCTGCTACCGAATGTTTCACCAAAGTCTTGAGAAGGGTTGATATTGTTTCTCTTGAAAGAGGAGAGAATATTGGAGCTTTTACCAAATCCATTCATAATATGAGGATTGTGGATTCCCAACCCTCCAAAACATTTTGGAGCTTTTACCAAATCCCATTTGACCAAATGAAATTTTTATTGTTGCATTTACCTCGTTTCCATAAGAATTTTTCTGAATAGAGAGGAACATCGAAATATCGGAAGAGAGTAGAGAACATAACTATTAAAAAAAAAATCTAGTTGGATTCAGCCAATGCAGACCCCAACGTTTCGTTTTGTCCTTTAATTTTTGAATAATTGGCTCCCATTCCACATTCTTTATTCCATTTATAGCAATAGGAATTCCTAAATATTGAAAAGATGTCCAACTTGAAATAGCAGCAAAGCCCAGAGCATTATTAATATGATGCAAGAGATTTGTAGAAGTATTCCTTCCATATATCTTTCATTTCCCATTATTCACCTCACCTCTTGAGGCATGTAAATATTGATCAACAGTTTGTTTGAACCTTATAGCATTGGTGACATATGCACCACTCAGGAGGATAGGATCATCAACAAATTATGCATTGTTTACTGATTTGATTATGCTTGCTATTCAAATACCATTTAACCTCCCTTCATCCCTTTCTTTAACCAATTTTCGACCCAAATATTCTTCCATTAAAATGTATAATAAAGGGGACATGGGCCAACCCTGTCATAGTCCACGAGATGCTTGAAAGAAACTAGTTGGTCATCCATTAACCGAAGGAGAAATACATGGGCTAGAGATACAAGATTTTATCCATTTTACAAAGGAAGGAGAAAATCCAAAACTTTCCAATACTTCAAAAAGAAATCTATGCCAAACTCTATCAAAAGTGTCATCCATATCCAACTTGAGAACAAATACCTGATCTTTTATACCAAAACTAGAATGAATTGCCTCTTGTATCACAACAATGTTATCTACTGTCTGTCTTTGGTTGACAAAACCACCTCGTCCTTCTCAAATAAACTTGGGAAGAAGAGGTTTGATTCTATTTGCTAAAACTTTTGTCAAAATTTTATAACAGGATTTACATAAAGAGACAAGATTGTAGCGAGAAAAAGAAGAAGGACGAACTTCTTTTGGAATCAAACCAAAAAAGAGGAATTTGTGACACCTCCAATTTTAGCTTTCCCTTTTGTCCAATTAAGCATTTAGCATAGATTTTCATTTTTTATAGACCAACAAACTTTATAAACGTGTATTTTGAAGCCATCGGGACCATGAGATTTATCAACCTCTATCCCACAGACCACTGCTAGAGCCTATGCTTCACTGATGTACTTGTTCAATTGTTCATTTTCTTCCACAGAAATCATGTAAGGAATAAAATCCCAACCATTCATATTTAGAGATCCTATATTCCATTCCTAGTTTAGTGTATAGATATTTAAAATGGCATGCCACTTCTTGTCTGGTTTCGGTCTAATTTTAATGTCTTAGACCCTCACCAGAAATAATTTCATTGATTGCACTATTATGATTTCACATCTTTGTTTGATTATGAAAAAGGTAGTATTCCTATCCCCATATTTTAACCGTAGAGATCAAGATTTTAACCTCCAAGCATCTTCTTCTTCATGGAAAGCTTCATCCAATTGTTCAATGATTTGTTGTTCACGAAGTTATCCCAATCTGATCCATTTTTTCTTGGAGGAATTCCAACTCCTTTTGACAATTTATTCTTGTTGAGCTCGGATAATTATTATTGGATTTAGCCCATTTTTTTAAGGAAAACTTTGTATCCCAAAGGTTTGATTCAAATACAAATGAGGAGGATCCATAAGCCAGGATATTCCAAGTTGTATCAATGATATGAAGAGCCTCCTCATGAGATAGCCACAAGGGATTAAATCGAAAGGGTATTGCGCTTTGATTCTCAATTTCCTCCATTTTTAAACAAATAGGTCTATGATCTGAAGTTGCATAAGGGAGAATAAAAGAACTCAAATAAAATTTAGATAGAAAGGAAATGTGCACTAAAAACCAATCTAGACGAGTTGTTATGTGACACATACCAATTCTCCTATTTGACTAGGTATAGTGAACTCTCTTTGGATTAATTTCAAGTAGGTCCAAATCACTAATTAAATCTTCCATATATTCTCCATACGGATCTCTGACCAGTGACCCCCCTCTTTTTTATTTAAAATAAATAGTGGCATTAAAATCCCCAACAATCAAACTACAATTATTACCTCCAATAGAGCTCAAGGATCTCCATAATTCTTGTTTAAGATTGGGAATGACAAGACCATATGCATTACCTATGTTGATATTTTCTTTATGCTCCTTCGTTTCCAGTCTAGCCATAATCCAATTTTCCCCCTCCTTTTGATTGATTATATTAAATTTTCCATTGTCCCATATCAAGGCTGATCCTCTAGAAGCTCCCAAAGAAATTTTTTCCAAGCCAACACCATTCTTCCAAAGGGATTGAAAAATATGAATTACTTCAATGGAATCCATTTTGGTCTCCTGGAATAGAAAAATAGTTCAAGGTGATATTTATAAATCATTTGACTCATTGATTCAACTTTATGATTCCATCCTAAACCTATACAATTCCAGGAGACTATTTCCATTATTTTTTGGATTGCAAGCCATATTTAATTCTGACATCTCCCTTATTCCCTTTGTTGTTAGAAGCAACTCCTTTCAAAATAGAATCCAAGTAAGCTTTTTTTCCTAGTTGTTTTTTCTCTATCTGCTTCGTCTTCCCTCATTGTTTTTTTTATCTTCTTCCTAATTTTTTGTTTACTACTATGCTCTCCTCTATTTCCTCATAATATTATCCTTGAGTATACATAGAAGGTTGGCCTGAATCATCATCCAAACCACCCTAAGGATCATTGGATTGATGAGAGTTAATTTCTATTACCAGACAGTTTGGTAGTCCTGTATTACATCTTTTCCGATCCAAGTTCTTCTAGAATGGAAGAGGGACTCATCTTATTTATAACAGTTACAGCTGGCACTTACTGAACCCCAAGTTCTCCTAGATTAGAATTAGATAAGACCTGAACATTTTATGTCAAAATGTCCATATCCATGGCACTTCTTACACTTAAATGGAAACTGGTTGTAATCCACTATTTGCTCATTATTACAACTATCCACTACAATATTTACCACCTCTGGAAGACCCTTCTCTAGATCTACTTCAACACAAATTCTAGCAAAAGAGAACATTGGAGATTTAGGCTCAACAGTCAATATATCAACCAAGGGTGTTCCCAATGGAGGTTAAAACTTCATCAAACCAACAATGTAATGGAAGATGGGGTACCTTTACGAAGAATGGAAATACATGGGGTATATATTTCTCTAGATCAAATGATAAATTCCAACTATTTAGATACATATCTCTAGGTCCCATGAAATAGGGCCCATTATGGAAAATCAAATCCCGATAAGCTTTAAATTCAAAAAGAAATACATAGTATCCTTTCCCATAGAAATAACATTGCATTATGTCGGTTAAAAGGGGTTGCTAGTTTTTATTTATCTAGATCTCCATTTCCCTTGGAGAGGGCCAGAGACCTGTAAACAAGATGACCAAACAAATCAAATTAAATGCTAAACATATCAAATTAAATGTTAATTGTATATGATATTAATCAAAATTAAAATTAATTAAAATTATAAATAACAATATAAAATGAAATAAAGAAATGTAAATAAAACTAATTATAAAATATTTAAAATGTGAAATGAAATCAATTTAATTATTAAGTGCACATCTCGTGTGAAAGCCTTGCTAGGGTTTAGGTCTAGATTTGACTTTTGCGATGATTCTGAAGTTTCACCAGCCATGGAGTTAAGCCTTCTTGCTTTCAAGGGCCTAGTACCAATAATGTAAAAAAGTGGGAAGTTGATGTTGAATGAGTGGTTTGGTGGGGTTTATTATATTAATAAGGCTTTTGTATTTTGTAGGTATGATGCTATTGGTCACTATTAGGGTTTGGGCCTGCAATGAGGTGAAGTGGATCTAGTATAGGTGACTTGTCTATCCAGGTCGGCACTTGTTTGGTCTCATATGGTGGTGCATGAACTAGTTAGTGGTTGGATGATGATCTGGGGTTGACATATGATCAAACTTTTGTAACAGATTATGAACTACATGTTTGACACAGGGCTGGAACTATGCATCATTTTGGGCTCCTTGACAACATTGTGTAACATTAGCGAAGACACCGTAGCAAATCACGAATGCTAGGGGATATGACATTTTCTCAAAAGGATTTCCCTTGGTCTAGTTTTCCAAATGATTATACGTTTCGAGCGTTCCACATTCATCATTGGAGGGGGATATGTTTTTCTTGGAGATTAGGGTTTTTATCCCCTCTGCAATATGGATGAACTTTTGTTACAGATACTTAGGTCGACAAAGTTTTTTGTTGGCTACTTATACTATTCTAGAGGTTTTCTAGAAAGACCCAAGTTCTGCGTGGTTCAGGGAACCAACAAAACCCCCTTTTCATCGACCCTTTCGAAAATAGTCTACGAGCAAACTGAGGTCTCACCCAAGGAAAAGTTAGTGGGGTGGTTGCAGAATCAGGTTTCCACAACCAGGTGACGAGCGCTTTGACAAACTGATGATCAACGCGCTGCAGGACTCGCGCTGCGAACTAGGGACTGCGCGGAGTTCACTTTTTCCGCTATTAACACTTATATGAAAACGCATCCAAGGACAACGAGTCTCAGAATGGATATTCGGTACTAGAACAATGCCACTGAGGGATGTGCTTCCTCTTCAACACTGATGAAAATTGATGGACTTTTACCTAGTGTAAGTTATGCATTCAACAACACCTTAGGTTGAACCTTGTAAACTTATACACTATGACAACAATTATGTAACTCTACACTTCCAATGATGCGCTAAGTGTTTACCTGATTAATTTATGCCTTCATCTCACTGCCGAATACTGGTGTGTTCGACATTCATTCATATATACGTTCAATACTTAACATATTATTCCCAACATTTATCCTTG
This sequence comes from Larix kaempferi, assembly GCA_027924585.1. Classification (NCBI taxonomy): domain Eukaryota; kingdom Viridiplantae; phylum Streptophyta; class Pinopsida; order Pinales; family Pinaceae; genus Larix; species Larix kaempferi. Next base: position 1,370,744 of record BSBM01000765.1, on the reverse strand, counting down.
TGGCGAATACATATAAAAGAAAGAACTCATAAACTCATAAACATGAACCTTAACCATTCACATAAGCAATACACAGATATAAATGTATACAATCAATCACATAACACAGAATTTAATGTGGTTCACCCCCAGGATGGGAGCTACGTCCACAGGAAATGTTGTTATATTATTTATGGGAAGGGTACAACAGTTCCAGTCTGCGCACTCAGCTATAGACTCTCTTCTCTCTCAATAGGTCTCTGCGCACGCAACTTGTAGAGCCTTTACAATATTCTCTCAATAGAGATCACTCTTCTACAATATTCACAATGAGACTAAAGATTCAACCCTTTCCCTTACAAAAATTCCCTTTATATAGAGATCGTGACCGTAGATCACGTCTGTTACAATGCATAGGAAAAACCCTAAGGTTACAAAATGGTGCGGTTACGCACCGACTCTGCCTGTCACAGTCGATAGCTCCTTCACACGCTTATGGCCATTCTGCTGGACAACTCGTAGCTCGCATGCCCTTCTGAAATCCACAGTATTCACAAAATGGTTGTACTTGCGTCTTGGCGTGTCGCTTTCCGCCCCACTAGCCTGCTTGTCGTTGTTGACCTCGTGGCTTCGCTTCTAACCATTTTCGACCACTCTCTTGATAGGTCGCTTTCATCTACCTTCTCACTGCCCCATACCCATTCTCTTACCCAAACAGGTCGCTTTCACAGCTCGACCTTTCCTTACATTCTTTAACCAAAATACGTGCCCTGATGGCACTGCGCGGTGCTACTACTTCGCGGAACTGGTGCTCAGCTGCACGGTTCCTACCCTGTCGATACTATGCTGTAGTCAACTTCGTAGCTCCCCAAAACTTTCTTACAAAAAATGCCTTAATTGGGTCAGGCCCAACAGGCCCCTAACACTTACATGTGGCTCATCCCCGAGCCACTTTCCACTTCTACTTCCATGAGTTTCTCTTCCTCCTGCGAAGTTATCTTAGTAGCTAACTATTGATATGCTACGTTCAAATTAGCAGCCATATCCTTGGCATCATGTTCAATTAATTTGATGGTTTCTAACACATCTCGTGTTAAGTTGTCCTGAGTTTGCTCCTGCACTGAATCTTGTGCGTCGCGGAGTTCGCTCAGTTTTTCTTCGATCTGCTGCATTAGTGAATGGGATTCCTCCTACAGGGGCTGTGACTTGTCTTTGGCTTCAGCCTCCTGTTCTCTTAACACTAATAGTTGTCTTTTTAATTATTTAACCTCTTGAAATCTACGGATACTGTCTTTTGGTAGTACGGTCTTCATCTCTACATTCAAGGTGTCTAACACTGCCTACTTTTCCTTCAAACTGGTTTGGACCTCCAACAACTCAAGGTCCTCTTACAGCGTAGTAAACATTCTCGTAGCTTTGTCCAGCAAGTTTTGACACTTTTCTACTTCGCTAGCTATGGTCTCTGTGGCTGCTTTCTCCTCTGCTTCTCTGAGCTCTGCTTGATCTGGTGGCGTCTTCAGCTGATTCTGTACTTCCAAGGCGATAATCTTTGCTTGATAATCAGTCTCCATGTCTTTCATTCCAGCCTTAAGATTTTTGAATACCGAGACAATCTTAAGGATAGTATCCGCGAGCTCTGGCTGCTCGTTGCATTCAAGTATTTCCGCGTAGACTGAAGAAATAGTCTGCTCTATTCTTCTTCACTACTCTTTTTCACTTTCAAGTGCCTTAGCCCTCTTTGCACTTGCTTCCTGCAACTGTTTATAATTTTCATGTGATTCCTGGTGTCAGTTCAGAATAACCATATCTCGGTCATGTATTTCCTCCACAACCTGCAAGTGCAGATTATGTAGTCCTTCAAGGGGTAGCACTACAATATCAATCTCCACAGGCTCTATGCTCTGCGTGCTCAAAGCTAAATGTTCATGCGGTAACCTTATGCTTAGTGGGTCAATTTTGATGATGCATGGTTTTGGTGGCAAGGTCAAGGCTAAAGGTGTTTTCTTTGGCTGCGATGTGCCCCTTGGCTGCGATGTGTCCCCTGCTCAGAAGTCATCGGATGGATTCTAACGCAAGATAACACCCAGTCAAGGATTTTAGCTGACAGCATGGGAGAGGCCTTTGCCTCATTCCACCCGGCCCATATATTAGCAGCCTACAAGTTACCCCATCCTCAAACACTGTTGAACGATGCCTGACTCCAAAGCCTCGACATGGATACCTTGAAATTTGTCAAGAAGTTGTTGATACCAGGTAAAATTGCTCTATGACAACCAAGAAAAGTGAGATCGATCTTTCTTGGTTCACTGAAACCAATAAAAGTTAGATCAATCTTTTTTGACTAATTATTTCTTTAACCTTTTTGTATTCTTCTTTAACATTTTCACATTGCTAGTTAGGAATAGTTGTTAGATTGAGTTATATTTAGCACATTCATAATTGTAATTTCAATTCTTATATGCAAGGTATCCGTCTTAATATTGTATTAGAACTGGCATGAACATAGGTGAAAATATAAATCCTTATTTACATACCCTATGGGATATTGTTACCATGAAATGATATCATATAAGTTTCAATATTTGTGTATCTTTATAACTATTGCATGCTTCAAACCTAACAATGGATATTTTCCCCTGTGTGTAAAGATTTAAAAAAGCTAGATATAACCCAAGAAAAGGTAACTAAATGTTTCTAATTCCCTTGATTGCAAGAATAAATATAAAGGATGTGGAGGAAATTCATATATTGCATGTTGTGAATGACCCAAATCCAAGCTATGCACATGATCATATAGTGTTATTAGAAAGTAAGAGGATTTTTTCTATGTTCATTTGGGTTCAAACATAAATGGTGTTTGTTTTGATAGGCAGGTAGGGGATTCTATCCATGAAAGGGTTTCAATTTTGCATTTTTATGGAGTTTAATGTATTAAGCTTCTCCAAAACATGAGCTCTCTATGGCTATACTTATATTTATATGATATATAATTGTTAGATTGGCACGTTGTGGTGTGAAACATGTGCAATTCTCATCTCTTGACCGGGTTTCCTTTTACTCTTTTTCCTTCCCAATAAATTGATCAATCATCCCTGCAATCCTGATGGGATCATTATTATTTAGCATCACGTTTTCTTATACTAAAATGTTTTAGGGATCATGTTTGTTACAACTTGATATATAATATAAAGGGGTATTAAAAATGGATACACAATATATGGTGAAATTAAGGATTTTCTTAATTGGAAAGACATATTGAGATGGAGTTCAATAATAAAATTTTAGAAGAAATTTCAGAATATTTAGTAAAATTAAGGATATTCTTTAATATTATGTTAACTATGATGCTATGTAATAAGTTCACTTAGAAAGGTTTTGACAAAACAAAAATACAGTGAAATCAAGAACCGTGAAGGGATGCGACGCTAATGGAAGGGTTGTAAGCTGCGATGGCAAATGAAGGAGATGAGATATATAATGGTTAACGCGATGCCTTCGACATGAGAGGACGTCAGAGCAATAAGCGTTGAAATTAGTAGTAAGGTATATATTCCAATAAATCAAGAAGATGGAGTGTGACAAAGAAGAATATCAATGCAGTGTCAGCTTCTGTCCTGTTTACGATCCGGTCAATATAACTCCCACCGCGTTCCTGTACGATCGAAACACTGCGGAGACGTGGGTTGAAAAGAATCCACGCACTGCAACTATCCCTCAGACCCGGCAGCCTTTCGTTGTCGGTGATATAACTCCCAACGCTGCTCTGAGAGCAGAGATGAGACAATATTACCAAAGTGTCATGGGCAGCGAATACACGGGATGGGAAGTCATTCCCGAATATCCTCGTGTACTCTCGTTGAATGAAATTCGAGAGCTTCTTGCCTACGTTGGCCAACTCTTTCTCAGTGCCAGTGGCAGTGCCGGCGCGGAGGAGGATCTGAGGAGAATGAGCGTGGAGAGTTGGTCCAACGCATGGAAGCGACTCACATTTCTCCGCGTCAATCTACAGATGAACGCTATCAATCGCCAACTCTTCCTGTCGGATGAACAGTCAATTAAGTCTTTAACAGAATTCATAGTCGTCTCCTACAGTCGCGGCCAGGTAATAACTGATGAATGCAATCTTTTCCACAGAGAGATTCTCCGAACGATTCGCGCCCTCGACTTGATTACACATCCTGTACGATACCAGTTGAAACCCGAAAATGCGTCCGGGTATGGTAGGTTTACAGGATTTTTACTTCGAAATTTACAAATGGGGGACGAAGGTTTACAACCTATCATTCTTGGCCTTCTCTCGGTCGTAGTATCGCAGAGTCTGAATTCCGAAGAGCTGTATTGCATTCTGATATACCTTTCTGACGCAGATCCCAAGACCCTTTCTTCAACTGATCTCAGTTATTTAGCTGGGATTCAGGATGGCTTCGTTCACAGTAACTTTACTGACGCCAATAGGCGCCCATTGATTATCCAAATGCAGAAAAAAGTGGTGCAAGGATTTGTTCAAATTCTGAGTTATACCATTTCCATTTTCAAGAGCGAGGATCGCATAGGCGTTGTGGAGGACGCTGCTGACGCTCTCCGTATAGCCCTCTTTCACCTCGATCAACTCCTACAAGGTCCCCCAGAGTTTCAAGAAACGCGGCTGGCGTTCAGTATTGACCAGAGTCTCTTGGCACACATTCACGAAATAATCGAAATGGCAGTTAAGCAAGAGAGTACCCACTTGAATCATTTGTCTGCGAATCACTGGTTGCTTGCGCTGAACAACGCAAAGTTATTCTACCAAAACATGGGAAGCGCCGAGCTAATGACGAAGAAAGAGTATGGGCTCTACCGATCATTCCTCAACAGTCCACCAGCTCGCAATTCTCACGAGTTAAGAGAGTCCATCGAATTTATATTACAAATGTTTCTCGATCTCGTGGACATCGATCAAGAAATTTGATTATTCATTATTGAATGCAAAAGGAAACGGAGAGAACACCACAAATTACATATATATGTGACAATTACACCCACTGTATCTCTCCGTTCTTCACTTAAAACCAGCAATATCTTAATTCTTAAGCATTTGTAGGGAGAAGAATAGTTTTGTTAAACATCAACCTGCAAAGTCAAACAGAATGGTCCTCTATATTTTAAATTGACTGATTTTAAACGCAATTTTATAATTCGAATATGATCTTTGGAGGTGTACTTTTTAAATTTTTGAATATAAATTTACATCATCGTAATAACCATTTTTTTTCCTAAAAAACATACTATTATTTTGTATTAATTATCTTTTATAAAAATTTAAAATAGTAAAGTATGGGTGACATAATAAATTTTGGACTTGTCTAAAGTTTTTATATTTGAATTATTTACATATTTTTTCAACAAAATATATTTACAATTTCAAACATATTTGAAATAAAAATAATGGAAAAAATAATTTAAATTGCTGAAAATTTGGGCTACATAAATTTTTACCTTATAGCATTGGTGACAGATGCACTACCCAGGAGGACAAGATCATCAGCAAATTATGCATTGTTTACTGATTGGGTTCCGCTTGCTATTGGAATACCATTTGACCTCCCTTCATCTCTTTCTTTAACCAATTTTCGACCCAAAGATTCTGCCATTAAAATGTATAAAAAAGGGGACAACCCTGTTGGTAGTCCACGAGATGCTTGAACGAGATACAGCAACTCCTTTCAAAATAGAATCCAAATAAGCTTTTTTCCTAGTTGTTTTTCTCCAGCTGCTTCGCCTTCCCTCATTGTTTTTTTTTATCTTCTTCCTAATTTTCAGTTTACTAATCTGTTCTCCTCTATTTCCTCATAATATTCTCCTTGAGTATACATAGAAGGATGGCCTGAATCAAGAAATTTGATTATTCATTATTGATTGCAAAAGGAAACGGAGAGAACACCACAAATTACATATATATTTGACAATTATACCCACTGTATCTCTCCGTTCTTCACTTAAAACCAGCAATATCTTAATTCTTAAGCATTTGTAGGGAGAAGAATAGTTTTGTTAAACATCAACCTGCAAAGTCAAACAGAATGGTCCTGTGTATTTTAAATTGACTGATTTTAAATGCAATTTTATAATTCCAATATGATCTTTGGAGGTGTACTTTTTAAATTTTTGAATATAAATTTACATCATCGTAATAACTATTTTTTTTCCTCAAAAATATACTATTATTTTGTATTAATTATCTTTAATAAAAATTTAAAATAGTAAAGTATGGGTGACATAATAAATTTTGGAGTTGTCTAAAGTTTTTATATTTGAATTATTTACACATTTTTTCAACGAAATATATTTACAATTTCAAACATATTTTCAACAAAATATATTTACATTTAAGGGAAAAAATAATTTAAATTGCTGAAAATTTGGACTACTCCATAAATTTTTACATAGATATATAATTTAGGAAGTAGTCTATTTACTCTAGTTTTTTATTTTATTTTATGGTAGGTTTCGATTGAAATGAGGTAATTTTTTTTTTTTTCTAAATCAAAATTTCTATATGTTTAAATTGTTTTTCTCCAGCTGCTTCGCCTTCCCTCATTGTTTTTTTTTATCTTCTTCCTAATTTTCAGTTTACTAATATGTTCTTCTCTATTTCCTCATAATATTTTCCTTGAGTATACATAGAAGGATGGCCTGAATCATCATCCGAACCACCCTAAGGATCATTGGATTGATGAGAGTTAATTTCTATTACGAGACACTTTGGTAGTCTTGTATTACACCTTTCTGATCCAAGTTCTTCTAGAATGGGAGAGGGGTTCATTTTATTTCTAATAGTTACAGCTGGCACTTATTGAACCCCAGGTTCTCCTAGATTAGAATTAGATAAGACTTAAACATTTTATGTTGAAATTTCCATATTCATGGCACTTCTTACATTTAAATGGAAATTGATCGTAATCCACTATTTGCTCATGATTACGACTATCCACTACAATATTTATCATCTCTGGAAGACCCTTCTCTAGATCTACTTCAACACAAATTCCAGCAGAAGAGAACCTTGGATATTTAGGCTCAACTTTGTCAATGTATCGACCAAGGGTGTTCACAATGGAGGTTGAACTTCATAAAACCAACAATGTAATGGCAGATGAGGTAGCTTTACTAAGAATGGAAATACATAGGGTATATATTCCTCTAGATCAAATGATAAATTCCAACTATTTAGATACATACCTCTAGGTCCCATGAAATAGGGCCCATTATGGAAAATCAAATCCCAAGCTTTAAATTCAAAAATAACACTGCATTATATCAGTTAAAAGAGGTTGCTAGTTTTTATTTATGTAGATCTCCATTTCCCTTGGAGAGGGCCAGAGACCTGTAAACAAGATGACCAAACAAATCAAATTAAATGATAAACAAATCAAATTATAAAATATTTAAGATGCCAAACAAATCAAATTAAATGTTAATTGTATATGATATTAATCAAAATTAAAATTAATTTAAATTATAAATAACAATATAAAATTAAATAATGAAATGTAAATAAAACTAATTATAAACTATTTAAGATGTGAAATGAAATCAATTTAATTATTAAGTGCACATCCCCTGTGAAATCCTTGCTAGGGTTTAGTTCTAGATTTGACTTTTGCAATGATTCTGAAGTTTCACCAACCATGGAGTTAAGCCTTCTTGCTTTCAAGGGCTTAGTACCAATAATGTAAAAAAGTGGGAAGTTGATGTTGAATGAGTGGTTTGGTGGGGTTTTTTATATTAATATGGCTTTTGTATTTTGTAGGTATGATACTATTGGTCACTATTAGGGTTTGGGCCTGCAGTGAGGTGAAGTGGATCTAGTATAGGTGACTTGTCTATCCAGGTTGGCACTTGTTTGGTCTCATATGGTGGTGGATGAACTAGTTAGTGAATTGATGATGATTTGGAGTTGACATATGATCAAAATTTTGTAACAGACTATGAACTACATGCTCGACATAGGGATGGAACTATGCAACATTTTGGGCTCCTTGACAACGTTGTGTCACATTAGCGAAGACCCTGTAGCAAATCATGAATGCTAGGGGATATAACGTTTTCTCAAAAGGCTTTCCCTTGGTTTAGTTTTCCAAATGATTGGATGTTTCGAGTGTTCCACATTCATCATTGGAGGGGGATGTGTTTTTATTGGAGATTAGGGTTTTTATCCCCTCTGCAATATGGATGAACTTTTGTTAGGGATACTCTTTGGTCGACAAATTTTTATGTTGGCTGCTTATATTGTTCTTGAGGGTTTCTAGAAAGACCTAGCTTCTACACGGTTTAGGGAACCAACAAAACCCCCTTTTCACCGACCCTTTTGGAAACATTTTGCAAGAAGACTAAGGTCTCACCCGAAGCGAAATTAATGGGGTGGTTGCGGAATCAGGTTTCCACAACCCGATGATGAGTGCTTTGACAAAATGATGAATTCTCACGAGTTAAGAGAGTCCATCGAATTTATATTACAAATGTTTCTCGATCTCGTGGACATCGATCAAGAAATTTGATTATTCATTATTGAATGCAAAAGGAAACGGAGAGAACACCACAAATTACATATATATTTGACAATTACACCCACTGTATCTCTCCGTTCTTCACTTAAAACCAGCAATATCTTAATTCTTAAGCATTTGTAGGGAGAAGAATAGTTTTGTTAAACATCAACCTGCAAAGTCAAACAGAATGGTCCTCTATATTTTAAATCGACTGATTTTAAATGCAATTTTATAATTCGAATATGATCTTTGGAGGTGTACTTTTTAAATTTTTGAATATAAATTTACATCATCGTAATAACCATTTTTTTTCCCAAAAAACATACTATTATTTTGTATTAATTATCTTTTATAAAAATTTAAAATAGTAAAGTATGGGTGACATAATAAATTTTGGAGTTGTCTAAAGTTTTTATATTTGAATTATTTACACATTTTTTCAACAAAATATATTTACAATTTCAAACATATTTTCAACCAGATATATTTACATTTTCAAACATATTTGAAATAAAAATAATAGAAAAAATAATTTAAATTGCTTAAAATTTGGACTACATAAATTTTTACATAGATATATAATTTAGGAAGTAGTCTATTTATTCTAGGATTTTTTTAATTTTATGGTAGATTTTGATTGGAATGGGGTAATTTTTTTTTTTAGAATCAAAATTTCTATATGTTTAAATTGTATTTTTTTTAATTTCCAATAATAAACAGAAAATAGAAAAATGTTGAAAACCTAAAATATTTAGACTACACCTATAATTTTAGTAGTCTCTTCTATTCATTAATTATTATTGAGAACTACTAAATACGTGACACCTATGAAAAGTAGCAATGTTATTAATTCTTTTTAATAATAATGAATCACATTATAATATAAATCTAATTCAAAATATATTTAAATTAAATTATATATAGATTTATATATATACATATAGATATAACAAACAAACAAATCAAAACATTGTAACATACTCTTTATAATAATAAAGTGATTAGAACTTCATGTTGTTAAGATATATTTATGTTTTTTTTAATATTTAACTAGATATGAAGAAATTAAAAGCTTTGAACTATTGATGCATCATGCATGGTGTTTGGTCAATTTCAATGGGTTCGCCCTATGTACGACGACAGTAATCGATCCTCGCCAACGTATTAGTGGAATTCAACATTCTCACAGACTTGACTTCGATTCATCAATAACAGGGGCTTGAAAGGTCCTTCATCGATCCTGGATAACAACAATTTACAATTATAATGATGTTGTAACTAGGAAATTTAGTGGGTTCAATGATTCGTCTCACTTTTCACACTCTCAATTCTCTTCTAGCTTGGTGATCTCTGTCTCAGCTATGTTTTAGACACAAAATAGAGCCTACACTTTGTCCTTCACATACAACCTGCACTCATCTCTCTTTGTGCACCTCAACTAGCCACACGTTTGCTCCTATGCACCTAGGACTCTTCATCTCTGCTTGCTTTTCCTCTCTTCTCATGAATTTCTCTTCTTTCCCATTTCATTTCTCCTCATTCTTACTCTGCTTGGTAACTTTTCCTTTTTTTTCATTGTTTCTTCTCTTCTTGAGGCTACTTTCTCCTTTTTAGAAACCTCAAATTGTGCACCAATGCTCGAATCGCTTATCCCATCTCTTCGCATGATTGTGCCATAATGTTGTTATCCTTAAGCCTCACCCTATATGTCCTTGGGCATATGGGTAGCATCCCATTCTGTATCTTCATCATTACCCTGTATTGACCTTCATAACTTCCTCAAAATCCATTCCTTGTTGATCCTTCGACCGTTTTTCCTACATAGTCTTCATGCATCTTCAACACATGCGAATCTATGCTTGGCTGGCTCTTGTTCTTGGGCCTTCATCCATGTCCTCTTTATACGGTTATTCCAACACCATTACTTATTGACACCCTACCTTCACTAAGGATTTGCTACTATATCAGCTGCTTCCAACATGAAATCTCGACCAATCTTCCTAATGAGACACTTCTGATATGATCACTGCATTGTCGCTCTCCACCTTCAAATATCGATGCTCTAACTTTCAGTACATCTGGTCTCGATACATTGTGGATTGAAATTATCTGCTCCATTGCTCTTCCACCCAAATATGATCAATACTATGCTCTGATGGCTAACCTCCAATGAGGTATCAATGTAACTGTAGCTTTAGATGTTGCTTGATCTAATGACTACAATCATGCCTGATATCACATCAAATGATTGTAATCTCCCTTGACTCATCCTTTCCACTACCTCACTTGGTTTTCTCCTCCATCGATCAGATTGCTGGACCTACCTATAAGATCTTAACGGATGCTCGAGATTCCTTCTTCTACTGATATCGATCCTTCTCCTACGGAAAACGGACTTTGTGTTTGGAATTTTTGATCCTTTGTTGGAACTACATATGCTCCTTTGTTCTTAGCTCTTTGGCCTAATGGTCTTGCAACCTCAATCCCTTCCTTATTCAAAAGCATGTCCTTATGCTAAGACCCTCGACAATCTCTTTGTGATCTTGGATGACTTTTGTTCATTTTCCACCAGTGCCAAAATCCATTGTAGGTGTGTGGGTTCAACTTTCTCTTTTTCTTTGGCTTCATCTTCACCTTCCTTCCTTCTCTTATGGCCACAATTATTGCTTCCTGATGATCCCTCCAATTTGAAATTAAGCACAACAGATCTAATTGAACAAGTAAATCAATTACAAAGATGAAACTCGAAAAATATGTGTAAACTGTGCAAAAGGCATGCAACAGTGCTCTGTTGAACTCAGTAGTAGAATACAATACAAGATGCAGTCACAATGACTGAATGAATTCGAATTAACCAATGAGGTCATTCGAAATACTACATGGAATAGCTTGGCTCCAACTAGGAGTCCTCATCATCAGATCAGTGGAGTCATCAATGCACAAGTAACGGTCAACCAGGTGTCAAACTGAGTCTAACTGAGTGTGGTAGGTGTAACTGGCACATGGAGGCACTAACTAAATGAAGGAGGCTTAGTAGAGGGTGCATGAGGAGCTAACTTGAGTCAAAAAGGAAAGAACTCAACTAATTGAAGTGAACTAAGTGGTAGGTGAAGAAGTTTGCCCTTCTCAGGTGGTAGGTGAGAAGTGGGAGTCTTACTGACTAGGAGGGATAAAACTGCAAGGAAGGAAGCCCCCGGGTGCTCGAAAACTGGGGTTAAGGTGTTGGAGGCATCAAATTGGTGACTGGGATGCATGCAAATAAGTGGGATGCATGCATGCATACAAAAATGCATGAAAAGTACAAAACTGAATGATGAGATATCCTAACACCCCCCCTCAAGCTATACTATGATGTAAAAAAATAATAACTGAATAGGGCCCTAGTTACTGAGACCAAAGGTCACCCCAATACAATAATCCAAAAATGCTAGAAATAAATCTAAGTGAGGAAAGAGGGAAAACCCAATGGGAAGAAAGCCCCCCCTCAAGTTGAACTTAGAAGGATCTAATATGTCTCCACCATGATGGAACTCACCCCCAACAGTGAACGGAGGTAAGAGAACTTATTCTCAGTGAAGCTCTTTGTGAAGATGTCTGCAATTTGCTCGTCGGTAGGGCAATATTGCAAAACAATGGTTTTGTCATGCACAAGCTCTCGAATGTATTGCATGTGGATCTCGATGTGCTTGGTCCTCTGTCTCTGAACTGGATTTGTTGAGATCTTGATAGCACTTTGATTGTCACAAAAAATGACAGTCGAAGTAGTACTACAAATATCAAACTCTCACAAAATACCCTGCAACCAAACTTCCTGAATGCAAGCATCGAATGCTCCTCGATACTCTGCCTTTGCTGAAGATAATGCAATGGTTGCCTGCTTTTTTCTTGACCAGCAAATAGGCCCATTGCCAGTCATGAAAACACAACCGGAAGTGGACTTCCGATCAATACTATCACCCGCCCAATCTAAATTTGTGTACCCAATCAAATCCAGCTCACAATTTGCAACATAGTGTATGCCAAAGTGTCGAGTACCCTGCACATAGTGTAAGATCCTCTTAGTGTTAAGATTTAATATGCTAAGACAGAAAATAGTAGCATTACATTCCATTTCACAATAATAGCATATACAGGATCACTGAAGAAACAACAAGCATAGCATAAACACAAGAGACATAGATTTATCCTGGGAAACCCTCATGGGGTAGAAAACCCAGCGAAGCTTCCTCAATATAGATGACTAGCAATATACAAAGATGCAAACCAAAGACATGATCTCCTCCTCCACCATAGCAGACCTCTCCTCCACAAGTGCGCCTCTCTCAAGTGAGTGTGTGTATCAAATGAGGAATACACTTCCTCTATTTATACACTACTCCGACTTGTCTTTTACACAAGAACACGTAGGCTCGTATTTAACCAATGGGTTAAATACCCCACTACAACTGACTGGGCCGACCCCTCTAGGGTGGTCTAATAACCCTTTGACCCACATAACACATACATGGCCGACCCCCACTAGGGAAGTCTAATAACCCAAGTTACCACATTCCGACAGAGGAATAAACATCTCCGGATATACAATAAGATCTTTACGGAGGAATGAAACATCTCCGGAATAATAAAGTACAAATATAATATTCTTTGAAGTTACAATATTTCAACACTCCCCCTTAACGAGAAGGATATTATAACAGTATCTGCACGAGCAAGGAGTCATCAACATCATACAAGATACATCTATAAATCATTGGAAGCATTCTCAACATCATCAGTAACTCAAGCAGTTACTGGAACATCTTCAATACTAGAACATCAACATATTCAGTACTGAGTCTTTATCTTCTGTAGCACTCGAACAGCTACAACAACATCAACATCTGGATCCTCACGATCATCAGTATCGTCATCACATGATCATCAGCTCGTCAACATCGTCATCACACGATCATCAACATCGTCATCACACGATCATCAACATTGTCATCACATGATCATCAGCATCGTCATCATACGATCATTAGCATGGTCATCACACGATCATCAGCATCGTCATCACACAATCATCAGCATCGTCAGCATCGTCATCACACGATCATCAGCATCGTCATCACACGATCATTAGCATCATCATCATACAAGTATCCATACCGATACAAGTAACCACATCATTAATACAAGTATCCATACCGATACAAGTAACCACATCATCAATACAAGTATCCGACCGATACAAGTAACCACATCATCAATACAAGTATCCTACCGATACAAGTAATCACATCATCAATACAAGTAACCACATTATCAATACGAGTATCCATATCGATACAAGTAACCACATCAACACACACAATCATATTACAGGATGATCAATCCTGTTCTCTTTAGGACATAGGTCCATGGGTGATGCAATCCTGTCATGTACCTTTTGAACTGAGGTCCAAGGATGATCTAGTCCTACCATGTACCTTTTGAACCAAGGTCCAGGGACGATCCAGTCCTATCATGTACCTGTTGAACTGAAGTCCAGGGATGATCCAGTCCTATCATGTACCTTTTGAACCGAAGTCCAGGGACAATCCAGTCCTATCATGTACCTTTTGAACCGAGGTCCAGGGATGATCCAGTCCTATCATGTACCTTTTGAACCGAAGTCCAGGGATGATCTAGTCCTATCATGTACCTTTTGAACCGAGGTCCAGGGACGATCCATTCCTATCATGTACCTTTTGAACCGAAGCTCAGGGACGATCCAGTCCTATCATGTACCTTTTGAACCGAAGCTCAGGGACGATCTAGTCCTATCATGTACCTTTTGAACCGAAGCTCAGGGATGATCCAGTCCTATCATTCAATTCTCGGAGACTTCATGTCTACGGTTCAATTCACAAGACTAAAGTCCGAGGACGATCCAATCCCCTTACCTGTTCATTCAGGATTTTGTTCTCGGAGACATCATGTCTACATCTCAATTCAAAGGACTAAAGTCCGAGGATGATCCAATCCCCTTACCTGTTCATTCAGGATTTTGTTCTCGGAGACATCATGTCTACGGCTCAATTCAAAGGACTAAAGTCCGAGGATGATCCAATCCCCTTACCTGTTCATTCAGGATTTTGTTCTCGGAGACATCATGTCTACGGCTCAATTCAAAGGACTAAAGTCCGAGGACGATCCAATCCCCTTACCTGTTCATTCAGGATTTTGTTCTTGGAGACATCATGTCTACGGCTCAATTCAAAGGACTAAAGTCTGAGGACGATCCAATCCCCTTACCTGTTCATTCAGGATTTTGTTCTCGGAGACATCATGTCTATGGATCAATTCAAAGGACTAAAGTCCGAGGATGATCCAATCCCCTTACCTGTTCATTCAGGATTTTGTTCTCGGAGACATCATGTCTACGGATCAATTCAAAGGACTAAAGTCCGAGGATGATCCAATCCCCTTACCTGTTCATTCAGGATTTTGTTCTCGGAGACATCATGTCTATGGATCAATTCAAAGGACTAAAGTCCGAGGACGATCCAATCCCCTTACCTGTTCATTCAGGATTTTGTTCTCGGAGACATCATGTCTATGGCTCAATTCAAAGGACTAAAGTTCGAGGACGATCCAATCCCCTTACCTATTCATTCAGGATTTTGTTCTCGGAGACATCATGTCTACGGCTCTCTTTTGGACTGAAGTCCAGGAATGATCCAATCCCCCCAAGTCCACCAAGGACTTCATTCTTGAAGACATACGTCTATGGCTCTCTTTAGTACTGAAGTCCAGGGATGATCCAATCCCCTCAAGTCCACCAAGGACTTCATTCTTGAAGACATACGTCTACGGCTCTCTTTAGGACTGAAGTCCAGGGATGATCCAATCCCCTATATGTCCATCAAGGACTTCATTTTCGAAGACATACATCTACGGCTCTCTTGAGGATGATGCAATCCTATGTGTCCACCAAGGACTTCATTTTCGAAGACACACGTCTACGGCTCTCTTGAGGATGATGCAATCCTATATGTCCATCAAGGACTTCATTCTAGAAGACATACGTCTACGGCTCCTTTTAGAACATGTGTTCAAGGATGATGCAATCCCCTTGTCACCTTAGACCCTTTCTAAGGACCATCCACCAACCTCTCTTTCAGCATCACCAATATAGGTATTCACATCATCGACCTCACTGTCGATGCAGGCAATCTCAACATAAGTGATCACATCACTCCCCCTTTCGAGGAGGGTCCTTTTGGACTATATTAAGTTTGTCTCGAAAAACTTTACTTGAGGTAGAGGTTTTGTTAGTACATTGGTA
Organism: Larix kaempferi; assembly: GCA_027924585.1. Classification (NCBI taxonomy): domain Eukaryota; kingdom Viridiplantae; phylum Streptophyta; class Pinopsida; order Pinales; family Pinaceae; genus Larix; species Larix kaempferi. The sequence continues at coordinate 1,354,925 of BSBM01000765.1, read as the reverse complement.
AATTGTTACAAATTCGAACTTTAATTCCTATCTGCACCATATCTCGTATATAGAAATGCCAGATCTCTATGTGCTTTTGACTTATCATGGAACATTGGATTCTTTGCCATTTTAGTACAACTCTGTTTGTCACATAGGATCACAGTTGGGTCCATCTCTAAGTCAAACAATTCTGAAGCCATGCTGTTTCACAATTAGTAGAGCAAGCAGCCATATATTCCGCTTGTGCTAGACTGCTTCCTGCTAAACCACAAGATCATGGCTGATCCCAGACAATAACATCTTCTCGATGTGCTCTTCCTGTCTGATACACTTTCTGCTCAATCAATATCTGTGTAGCCATCTGAAGTCATGATCTCCAAAATAACATAGATCAAAGTCTATCGTATCTTTTAGGTACCTAGTCACATGCTTTGCAACTAATAGGTGAACACATCTAGTTTCCACTAGATACTGACTTAAGGTATTCACAGCAAAGCATATATCTGACCTAGTATTTAATAGATACATCAATGACCCAATAATTTGTCTGTACAGAGTTATATACACTAACTCTGATGATTCATTCACCAACAGCTTCAAGTTGGAATCCATGAGAGTGGACATTCCAACATATCAAGTCCTTTTAATATTTCTCGGCATACTTTCCCTGGTTGAGAAAGATTCCTTCTGAGCCTTTCCATACTTCTATACCTAGGAAGTAATACATTAATCTAATATCTTTCATTTTCTTTTATGCAACCATCTATCTGTGCCATCTCTCGTTAGATGGGTCTACTGATATGAACCTCAACATCATTCGAACTTTGAGGTGAGTTCCTTCTTGTATTCATGTCATATATGTATAGAAACCATATTCAACCTTGTAGCAAAGGTTGAGATCCACATCACCCATAGTGATCATTAGGCTCATCAATTGATTATTGATCCTGGGAACCCATACAGAACCTGATGCACACTTCTTCTTTAATTACACCATTAAGAGAATGGTCTTATCTAGCCACTTGGAGCAAAACATCTCATCATGATTCTCTTCCTCTTTCTAAGAGAATCTTCTAGCCACAAGCCTTCTATAGTGTGTTTGATTTGTAAATCTTTTGTTGAACATCCATCGCTTGTTCAGTGTTCATCATTCATCATGATCTTTCCTACAAATCAAAATTAAGTATAGGATTAGTAATACTTCATAATCATCAAATCATATTGACATGATAACCTATTATGCATACATATATCATTTACATAGTTATGCAACTATTTTGACCAATACTTTGGCACAACACTTTCCCATATCCTGTATGCATACAGTGGCTATTTAGATGCCTTCCATCTCTACCAGAACATACTATCGAGAGTGTGCATAGCTCTCAGCATGTCAGCAAAGAGGTTTCATTCTAGACAAGCAACAATGGAATGTTTGTCCAACTTACCAATCATATGCATATTAGTAGCATGATATATTCTAGGAATACAAATATGCATACAAGCAATATCATTTACTATTTCTAATAACAACTCAAATACTTATCTTTTATGTTTGTGTGGTTGCCTCCCGCTTGATCTTCTGTATGTCTTCTGAACTTCTATTCATTCTGTACCACTGTGCATGCTCAAGTGTGCACTAGTGTCATCCTCATGATCTCATACACAAACATACATTCATTAGTATATTCTCAATATTATCAAAACATTCTAATTCTAAATAATCTTGAATATGTATAGTCATGATCATTAGTATTCAGGGTTTCAAGGAAAGTCTTCTTTTACTCATGCATATTCTTGTTTGATCTAGATAGTTAAATCATCAATCAAGATAAGAGACATAATATGCATAAACCCTTGATTACTAACTTTATGAATAAGCATAACCAATCATACCAAGTATACTTATATAAGGGATCCTAACACAAGGTAAGATTCTAACATGACATAGGAAAACATACCTGGATTAGTATACCTGTTTAGTTATGTACAACATACCTAAACAATCTCTTCAATGATTTAGAGATCCTGATCTAGAACCTGCATGTCTCATAGGTTAAACATAATATAACAAAGTCATACATACCTCGTAAGTAGAACAAAGATTATGGATGAGTCTTTGTCTTCATGTTGTCATGGTCATGGAACTTGATTTGTCTTTTGTGATGTACCTGTATCTTGTTAGCAGACAACATCAACCTCACACAAAACCATAATGCATAAGTACAATCATATAGCCCTAATCAATGAATGTATTCGATCATTCGCATGCATTCATACTATTACTAGGGTGATAAGACAATTCTAACATTAATCAAGATTGTACTAATAAATAACATGAAGACAAACACATTATGAACTTAATCAAGAATCAGATTTCAAGACATACCTGAACCTCCTTAAGTCATACCTGTCAAGACTTCTTGTAGTCTTTTTATGTAAGGCCTTAGCCTCAACTCCCCCTGAAACTTGATCTGGAGCTTGATTAGGGTTTGCTAGAGAAACCCTAAAAATTCAATCTTTGACTTTCACACTTCTGAATGGATGGAAGGATGTGTCTTGCTGAGCTGATCAAACTCGGATACTTCAATTTTGAAATCTCCAAAATTTGACCCCTCAAAATTGCCTTCGAAACTTCTGGATCTTCTAGACAGGAACCCGAACTAGGGTTTGATGAATCCCACCCTTCTGTCCAATCAAAAGGTTCAATCCAAGGCTCTAAACTCTTATTTTTCTGAAGAGCTTCCAGCCATGGTTACAGACTTCAAAAATTCCAACTTTTGCTGAAGCCCTAATTTTCCATCTTTCTAATCAAAATCCTTAACTAGGGTTTGATCAAGCCCAGTATTCTACCCAACCAAAAAATTTGATCTTGGTCTCTAAATTTTGATTTTCCTGAGTAGCATTCAGCCGTGGATTCCGATTCCAAAAATTCTAACTTTCTCCGAAACCCTAAATTCCGGAAGCCATGAATAAAGGTGCTCCAAAAATAATTATGTTTTGACAGAAATATGTACCTGATTGTTTCTGCTATAACTCTGAAAGTTTTGCTCCACAGGGTCTAGAAACGTTTTCTGCAGTATCCTGACCTATCATCTTTCCATCCTGACAGGTTTGACCTCAATTGGATTTTCTGAGAGAGAGTTATGCCAAATGTCGCAACGTGACCTGTTTTTGGGATAATACAGGAGAGCGAACTTGTACGGTGTGCCATGTGTCACTGTTTGAACTTCATCCTCTGAAAACTTTTCTTGAGATAGATCGCCCTGTTATCTTTCCATCCTGATAGGTCTGACCTCAATTGGACTCTCTGATAGAGAGTTATGCCACGTGTCGCAACGTGACCTGTTTATGGGATAAAACAGGAGAGCGAACTTGTACGGAGTGCCACATGTCACTGGTTCAGCTTCTGCCTCTGAAAACGTTTCCTGAGATATTACAGTCTGTTTAATACCTGTCACTTTTTACGAAATTTCATTTGGAGCTTCCTATCCCAAGTTATGACTTTTTTTCCTAGGTCACCTGATTTTGACTGAGATCTGGAAGAGGCAAAAACCCTAACTTGTACTGATCATAACTTACAAAGTACAATGAATCTGAGGGTTCCCTTTGGACACAAGATACTTGGAGATGTTATATACGACCTGTAAAGTTTTTCAATCCTGAAACTTCGCCAAAATGGATTTATAGCGAAAGTTCCATGATGACTGATTTTTGCTATATAAAACCCTAACCTTCAAATTGTCATAAGTAAAGCAAGTGTCGTAAGTGCCATACCTTGTCTTCCTTCAGGTTAGCTCTAATACCATGTTAAGATTTAATATGCTAAGACAGAAAATAGCAGCATTACATTCCATTTCACAATAATAGCATATACAGGATCACTGAAGAAACAAGAAGCATAGCATAAACACAAGAGACACAGATTTATCATGGGAAACCCTCATGGGGTAGAAAACCCAGCAAAGCTTCCTCAATATAGATGACTATCAATATACAAAGATGCAAACCAAAGACATGATCTCCTCCTCCACCATAGCAGACCTCTCCTCCAAAAGTGCGCCTCTCTTAAGTGAGTGTGTGTATCAAATGAGGAATACACTTCCTCTATTTATACACTACTCCGACTTGTCTTTTACACAAGAACACGTAGGCTCGTATTTAACCAATGGGTTAAATACCCCACTACAACTGACTGGGCCGACCCATCTTGGGTGGTCTAATAACCCTTTGACCCACATAACACATACAGGGCCAACCCCCACTAGAGAAATCTAATAACCCAAGTTACCACATTCCGACGGAGGAATAAACATCTCTAGATATACAATAAGATCTTTACGAAGGAATGAAACATCTCCGGAATAATAAAGTACAAATATAATATTCTTTGAAGTTACAATATTTCAACACTTAGATGCCCGCCAATGGAGCTCATGGGGATGTTGCATATATCTTGATACAACACTCATGGCATAAGATATATCAAGCCTTGAGTGTGTCAAGTATAGTAGAGAACCGATCAACTATCGATACAATGTAGAATCTACAAGCGGTGTAGAATCTCCCTCCTCAAGACTAATTCCTGAGAGGAATGGGAATGGGGTTGCCTTACAATATGACATGTTGAAATTTTTTAACAGGTCTGAAATGTGTTTTTGCTAATATATGGTGATCCCATAAATTTTTTTAGCAATCTCAAGCCCCAAAAATTGTTTTAGCAAGCCCAAATCGCTCATGTCAAAAGCTAGAGTCAAAGCGGTTTTTAACTTGTCGATTGAATTGAGAGTGCTACTAGTTATTAAGAGATAATAAACATAAAGAACTATAAGAAACAAATTACCTTTGGTTTGCTATAAGTACACATTTGGATTTCATTTTCACCTTCCGAATTTTTGCGAGAGAAGGAATGAGTCCATCTTAGCATACCAAGCTCTCGGGGACCGTTTTAAGCCATACAATGACTTCTTCAATCTGCATACTAACTTTGGATCTGATATATATCCTTCTGGATGCTTCATATATATTTATTCTTTCATATCTCCATGGAGAAAAGCACTCTTCACATCCATATGGTGCACTTCCCAGTGCTTGGATGCGGCAATGGCCAAAACTAGACAGATAGAATCCATCTTTGCAACCGGTGCAAAGGTCTCAGTGTAGTCCACTCCTTGGAATTGGGAGAAACCTTTGGAAACTAACCGAGCTTTTTATTTGTAGGTTGATCCATCAGCAGAAAATTTTGTGTGGTAGACCCATTTAAATTGGACTAATTTCCTCCCAGGTGGAAGTGAAACTAGCTCCCATGTAGCATTCTTTTGAAGAGAACTGTACTCTTAATCCATGGCGGTTTTCCATCTCGGATCTCGGTGGGAATGATAATATGTTTTAGGATATGAAACTATCATCAAAAAAATTTCTCGGATAGAAAAATATCAGAGAATGAAAGATCCATACCTGCTGTTTGAAAGTCTGCTCGAGTCCTCCTTAGATCGGCAGGATTTCCAATGTTTGGACCAGCAGAATTGAGTGTATTTTGGGCCCACTTTGGAAAGTGTTGGGGCACAATTGGATCAGCTTCTGAACCAGATATATCATGTTCATCAAATTATGATAAAATATCAAAAATATCAGAACCAATACTTTCATCATCTTCTTCGAAATCGTCTTCTGGTGGAGGCGGTAAATCAACAGTTTCTTCCTCGATAAGTTCTGGATTTTGAAGTGGTTCTTCAAATATGACACTTCGCTCAATGAATATCTTTTTGGATATGATATCTAGTAGTTTGTAGCCTTTTTATTCTTCATCATATCCCAATAGGATTCATTCAATACTTTGCGGATCCAAATATTTTCTCTTTTCAGTCAAAATTCTAACCCAAGCGGTTGAGCCAAAAACCCTGAAATTTGACACATCAGGTTTGTGAGCTGTGTAAGCTTTGAAAGGTGTAATATCAGTCAAAGATGAATGTGGAACCCTATTTTGAATGTATGCAGAAACATTCATGGAATTAGCCCAATTTTTTTCAGCCAAACCTTTTGATTCAATCATACAGGTTGGCATCTATTTCAGTGATCTGTTCTTCCTTTCCGCTACACCATTCATTTGAGGTGTGTAGGGAATTGTGTGCTGGATCTGAATGCCTCTTTCAGCACAAAGTTGTAGAAACTCCAATTTGATATATTCACCTCCATTATCAGATCTAATATATTTTATTTTCCTCTCAGTGGCAGTCTCAACAGAAGCTTCAAAAAACTTGAATTTTTCATGTACTTCTGACTTGTTTTTGAGAAAGAAAACCCATGTAAATCTGGAGAAGTTGTCGATGAATGTAAAAACATACCTTGAGTGATTCATGGAGATATGTGGTAGTGGACCATTGATATCATAATGTATCATCCCTAAAATGCAAGAATCTCTACTAGCTTTGCCTCGATCAAACTTGTGCTCGGGGTGCTTCCGAATGATGCAACCTTTGCATATTCCCTTTGAGGATTTGATCGTCGGAAGGCCATCAACCATGGAATTTTTCTGTAGCAGTTGAAAATTGTTATAATTTAGGTGTCCAAACCTCTCATTCCATATCCTACTAACCTCATTTCCATGAGTTAGAAGAGCGTTGGGCTTGTCATGCGACAGAAAGTGTGAAAATTCATATGCTTTCGAAGCATGATTTGCTTTTCCGACCGTAATAATTTTTCCACTTTGAATATCAGAAATTTCAAATTTGTTAGGGAAGAATACAACTTTCTTTGGTGAACCAATGTGTGTCATGTGATAAATGGAAAGAAGATTCGAGGCTAAGGATGGAACATAGAGCACATTGTGAAAATTGCCATTGTTGGGGCCAGGTTGAGTTAAAGTTTTCGGAAGAACCTTTTTGAAGTAGGTAGGGAAGGTTGAGCTGAGAGCATCTCAGAAACACAATTTTGGCTAAGTATTGAGGATGCTGTGAAGTTTCACGCAGCATCCAATTTTTGACGAGACTACGGAGTTGCGCGCAGTGTCAAAGTTTTGGCCGTGATGCGAAGACCAGTACTGCGCAAAAGCAGTGCTGCAGAGTTAGGAAGCCACGTGGAGCTAGCAAAGCGGTGTGCTAGACAAGTATCAAGTGTAGTTACCGACTCGACTGGTAGAAGCCTTTTTGGAAAGATACCACAGGATTGCCGAGCGGCGGACGTAGGCAAAATAGGAAGGCGGCCACGTGTGGGTTGTTAAGGAAAGCGACATTTGGCACGAGCAGAAGGTAAAACCATTAGAGAGAAATGGTTCGGAAGAAGAAGACTGTAGGCACGCGTGCGACAGGAAGGCCGATAGCGATAAAATGAGGATGTGGAGATCTGACATGATCAAATAGACGCTACCAGGAGCCAGCAAGCCGGTTTGGAAAATCGACGCAGTTTTGAAAACCCTTAGGGTTTTGGGTTTTTAGGTCTTCGGCATTGTACAGACATGACCTTTGGGCATGATCTATTTAAGAATACATTTTGTATGGGATGGGGGTTCTAGCTTTGTGGGTTGTTCTCTATCTGTATTATTGTTATGCTTTTGTTGTTGCTGAGAACTTAAGGAGACACCCTTTTTGTATTGTAAAATCTCTCTGAGCTAAGAAGATTGTAAAGGCTCTGCAGCTGCGTGCGCAGAGACCTAGCCGAGAGAAGGAGAGTCTGCAGCTGAGTCCATAGACTAAGAACGGTGGTTCCCTTTTGAAAGAAATATATTACCAACCGTTCTCATGGACGTAGCTTTCCATCCGGGGAAGTGAACCACGTCAAATCCTGTGTTATGCGATGATGTGTATGAATGAATGACTGTCTGTATTTTCTGTAGAATGAATGCTTGAATGTTTCCTTGCATGCTGTTAAATGAGAACTTTGATATGCATTTACCAATAGAAAAAGTTTGGGAATGATATGCTAGGTTCCGTGGAAGCAGATGAATGGTGAACACTTCAATTCTATGTTAAGGCCATGAATCAGTCATTTAAGTATAACTACTTTCTTAAACACAGTGAACGAACGCAGTGCAGCTAATTATGTTTATCATTTCAGTCATGTTGTAATAATCTAAGCTCTTGACAAATGCTAGAAAGATAACTAGTAAGTCCCTGAATGAATGGATTAGTGATATTCATTTCAGTGCCTTAACGCTTCTGAGATGTTCCAAGTAGAGGATAATTGTGGGTGATTTGCAGTTCCAGTAGAAGATCCGCAGTAGTAAGAAACCCTTGGTGCGGCCCATGGTGTTTCCTTCACCGCGCAGTACTGCTCGCAACATAGATCCTACTGCGCACCGCATCACTTTACCCCACAGCGCACTCCTTCTGTCCTGCACTGCACAGCTTGTCCAGATAAACAACTCATCATTTGCTATGGAAACTTGATTCCGCAATACCCCATAAAGATACACCTCGGGTGAGACCTCAATCTTCTCGCAGGTTGTTGCTGAAAGGGCCGGTTTGAAGGGGTTTTGTTGGTCAAAGGGAGAACCGCAAAGAACCTAGGTCTATTTGAAAAACCTATGGGTCAGTTTAAGCCAACAAATAGTTCCGTTGTCGTGCTAGAATCCATGCTGAGTTGAAATGGTTTTGTTGAGTTGCAATTACGATGTGTGAAGAAGAATATCAGTTCCCGGAAGGATCTGACTATTGGCATCTTGAAAAGATAGAAATCCAAGCTTGGTGGGATAAGACCATAAGCGATTTTAATAGACAAGAAAATAGACATCCGTGTCTAAGAAACACACAATGGTCAGATAGATATCTCTTAGATGACATTCACGATATCTTTTGGGCATCATTTCCAAACGAGTTGCATGCGTGGATCTCACGGCTCACAGAGAAGAAAAACTATTTCCAAGGAGGAGTTCCTACGGAGTGGACTCCCGAGCTCACAGCGTAGCTTAAAGTGTTAGACAACCCATTGTCATGTGTAGTTGATTATTGGGTCGATCATATGCTAGAAGGCTTTGTAATAGAATTTGCTGTAGACACACTCAAATCATATAGCCAAGCAGAAGCAAATTTTTTTGGAGGATTCCACAGTAAGTTTCTGAACAATCTCAGTCTATACATTAAGATGTTGTTAGCTAAGAAAGGTGTTCTAAGAATGCAGTAATATGCTTGAAGTTTGTCATGATAAACAATACATATATTGATTCTGATGAAGAGACACATACTCTTAGAAGTTGTAAGAGATATAAAATTAATAAAGATCCGGAAGGACCTAAACTTCATATAGATACTGAGATCCCCTGTGATCTTGATAGCGAAGTTGCACAACCATTTACCCCTGAGAATCCATTGGCTGCACAAACCGCGCCACCCTTATTGCAGAACCCACCCGCTACGCAGCCTACCCCGCTGAAGAATCATCCTAGTCCATCTCTCCCGATAGTCCCATTTGTATTTGCTACACAGATCCCTTTACAATAGTCGTGCACTAATCCCGGCGCTCCACCACTTAGTAGCACAATGGCGAACACTGATATGAAACTACCAATATTCATAGGAACTGGCCTGGAAGACCCTGATTAGCATTGGTTCCTTTGTGAAGCCGTATGGAGTGTAAGACAAATACAGGATGATGTTGTGAAGCAAGCACAACTCATCACCACTTTCAAGGATAGAGCGCTACATTGGTTTATGAAATACTCTACCGTATAGCTGAGAACCCTCGAAAAAATTAAAGTTGCGCTGGTAGCAGAATTCAAGAAACCTAAGTCAGAGTCTCAGTGTATAACTGAGCTGAAGGAAATAAAGCAGAAACCAACTAAAACGGTTTGGAAATTTGATCAGAAATTTAAGACCTTACTAGACCAAGTACTTTTTGTTATACCACCAGAACAACATAAGGAATGATTCATTGCTACGCTGTTACCTCATATCAGATTACCATTGATGCAGCAGAAGGTTCTATCCTAGGAAGAGGCCTTGGAAATTGCAATGAAGCTGGAAGCTTCACCGGTTGGTGATATTAGTTCTGGGATGTCTCAGATCCAGAACCAGCTGACCACCCTGACACTTGAACTGCAAAGTATGAAAAATGGTAAAGAACAAAGATATGAACCTAGACAAGAGGTCTGGTGTACAAGTTTTAAAGGAGAAGGTCATGACCGCGAGCATTGCCCTCTATTCCATGACTATATTAACAGTGGTGCGCCTAACCCATTAAATCAGAATCAGGTCCCGGTGTGAAATTTGTAGAACCACAGGACATAGACCTAAAGACTGTTACCTAATCAAGAAATATGTGAAAACTCCTAAGAATTTATACTGCAATTTCTGTAAATCAGTTGGACATGATGAATCCAACTACCGTGCATATGAATTAATGAATGAAATAAAAAGGGATATGGACTCAATGCAAGGCACTGGCTTGTACCACGTACAAGAGGATACCCAGCCAAAACAAGAAAATGTACAAGATGACCAAGGAGGATACAGAGGTCGTGGTGGTGGATACCGCTGCAGAGGAAGAAATGCTAGTCCAGCACAAGGAAGAGGCCGCAGCCAAGTCATTTGTTATAACTGTGGCCAACCTGGGCACGTGTCTAGAGATTGTGTTAACCCATGCACTACGTGCAATTATTCTAAATCATTTGAGCATGTCATTCAAGATTTACCAGTATTAGAGGTGGAAATGCAGAAGAGAAGAAGAATAGAGGCTCCGAATCCAAACGTCCAGTGGATCGCAGTACAGAATAGACTAGTGGATCCAAGCATTAATGTGGTCATGCACAGTGGAGCTGAGACAAGCCGCGACAAAGGAGCAGAAGCTTCAACATCAGGGGAAGCACATATGAAGAAGGATCCCCTTGAAACAGTATGGATAAGGAAAGCACCAGGTAAAGCACCCCCTCTTAACCTACAGAAGAACAAGGAGATCTTCATTGATGCACAGGATACCTTTAGAGAACAAGCAGATAAGTCATCAAGGATCCCGCTGCGCAGTGAAACAGCACATGTTGAAGACATGCCAGCTCCATATGAAAAAACAAGTACTGCGATAGATGTCTATACTTTTGTTGCGCAGTTCTTGCGAAGCTACCTGAAGTTAGTAAAAAGTGAAAAAGACATAGTAGAGATCTAGAAGCTTATCAGCCCGTATGAACCTCAGATTGCAACAGAGACTCCTGATAGTGTTGTACATCAAATAAGGAAGCACAAAAGAACAAGCCGAGAGATGAGGCTTACTGCGCAGATAGGATATTTTGAAATGGATGAAGTCATCCTTGATCTAGGATCAGAAGTGGATGTCTTAACTAAGCAAACATGGCAGCAGATGGGTCGACCAAAGTTGCTCTGGTCACCTATCCAATTACAAATGGATAATCAGGAGATGGTCATACCTTTTGGCCACTTAGCTAATGTAGTAGTTGACATTGACGGAGTACAAAGTCATGCAGACTTTGAGGTTATTGAAATTGTGGACGATATTCAACCTTTTCCAACAATATTGGGAATTGATTGGGCTATGGATAACTTGGCTATCATAAACTTGAAGACAAAGAAGACGATCTTTGAAAGGAAGCATCTTAGGGCCATCACACCATTTGATCCTAAATATGGTGATAGATATAGTGAGTCGATTCAGAAGGAATCCCAAGCTCAAGATTTAGACCGACTATACCAATTGACTGCGAACAAGGAAGACTACATTAATCCTATTGCGAACGGTACGCTCAGCTGGCAATGTGACAATTCTTGTATCTCTGACTCAGATACAGGATTGGAGAATTGCCAAAGCCGCATGCATGAAGTATCAGCAAGAAGATGTGCACAGGTTACAAAATCACTACGCTAGTTTGGAAAAGAGGTGAGTCCTATTCCCACATATGATGGTTCTGCTAATGTTTACAGTTTCATAAGGGAATATACTATAGCTATACCAGATGAGCATAGACTGCCAGCTTTAGATATAACATTGCACGATACACCTACCAGATGGTGGAATGCACATAAGAAAACATTGATCACTTGGGATCAATGTAGAACTAAGATGCAAATCCGATTCACAGAAAAGGTTACTTTACCCTTTGAAAAGTATAATGGATAGACAGACCATAGTCAACACATTGAAATCTGTTCAAAGGCATGGGTGGAAGAACCACTTACAGAATGGGTACATTTATTTGTACATACATTGGATGCGGGTATCCCAGAGAAATGGTACCTCGACGTGGAGTTGCGCAGTGAACTCACTGATTGGGAGCTGCACGCTGCGAACTTTCAGAAGGACTTCATTTTTGAAGACGAGTATCCATTAATACATGAAGCATTACAGCTAATCAAGAAGCGCATATTCCAGGACCACTGTCATCATCAAAACATAACATTGTAGGAGTTTTTTGGGATAGAGTGCGTTCCCGCGCACCTACAGTCAGAATGGAAGGAACATGAAGATCACTTGATCGAGTGTTACAACTTAGTTGAAGATACCAATGATACAAATGAAGACAATGAGGATGACCCACGCAACATAGATATACCAGAATCATAAGGCATGCGTGAGGTAGAAGGACCTCCGTTGGAAATCCCAGATATGACTGGACCAGTAAAAACACAAAAAGTGAACATTGGCATAGACAAAGAGCCAAAGTTCGCATCAATAGGAGATTATTGGGATGATCAGACTATTGCAGAGATCGCAGATACCTTACGTGAGTATCATGAGCTATTTCCAACAAAATTTACAGAAATGAAAGGAATTTTGGGAGACCTAGGGGTCATGAAAATACCTTTAAATCCAGGTGCTAAACCTGTCAAGAAGAGGCCATACAGATTGAATCCGCACTATAAGGAAAAAGTCCGTGCAGAGCTAGATAAGATGCTAGAAGTGGGAATCATTGAACTAGTTGAAGAATCCGAATGGATTAGCCCCATGGTTTTTCAAGACAAGAAAGAAAAAGGCGAGATCAGGATTTGTGTGGATCTCTGAAAGCTGAACGATGTTTCCATGCATGACCCATTTCCTACTCCATTCACAGACGAAGTGCTTGATAACGTTGGAGGAAATGGGGCATATTCTTTCACTGATGGTTTCTCTGTTTATCATCAGATCAGGATTGATCCTACAGATAGGCATAAGACGACATTTGATACATAATGGGGGTCATTCCAGTACACTGTCATGCCTTTTGGGCTGAAGAACACACCTGCCATATTCTCTGGAGTCGTCGTTGCAACATTTAAAGATTTTATGCACAAGTTTTTAGAAGTGTATTTTGATGATTGGATTGTATTTGGTCTATTGAAAAATCATTGCGCGAATCTCCACATGATGCTCGAGTAGTGTCGACAGCATCAAATATCCTTGAATTTGAAAAAGTGTATTTTCTGTGTGCCTTATGGAATTTTACTTGGCCACATTGTCTGTAAGCAAGGACTGATGGTAGATCCTGCAAAGATTGCAGTTATTGCAAACTTACCAACACCAAATTCAGTCAAGATGTTGCGATCTACAGTAGGCCATACTGGATATTACAGGAAATTTATAAAGGATTATGCACAGATAACCGCAGCAATGGAAAAGTTGCTGAAGAAAGACGGACCGTTCATTTGGAACGCATAATGAGAACAGGGTTTTGACACATTAAAAGAAAAGATGGTCACTGCACCTATTCTAGTCTTTCCAAACTGGACAAAGCCATTCCATGTCCATGTTGATGCATCATGTATTATCCTGGGGATCGTGTTAGCTCAGCCAGGAGAGGAAGGTATTGACCACCCTATTGCATTTTCTAGCAGAAAGCTTCCAACAGTAGAAAAGAACTATACTACTACTAAGAGGGAAGGCCTTGCGATGGTATACGCCCTACATAAATTTAGACACTACTTGCTGGGATTGCACTTCCTTATGTTTACTGACCATTCTACGTTGAAATATTTAGTCAACAAGGCAGTGTTAGGGGGATGCATATGCCGATGGCTATTGTTATTCCAAGAATATGACTTTGAAATTATTGTCAAGCCAGGTAGATTGAACTTGGGACCTGATCATCTGTCAAGGATCGAGTCAGGAGAGGAGACGACGAATATTGAAGACAGTCTACCTGATGCGCAGTTATTTAGTATACAGGTTGCCAATTATTATTACAAGGATATCATTGACTTCCTAACCACAGGGCTGGAAACCCATGAATTCTCGGTCCAGCAGAAAAAATAGTTAGTGGTGTGCGCCGCGGACTTCACTATAATTGCAGGACAGTTATACAAACTTGTGCCGGATGAAGTCCTGCGCAGGTGCGTACTTGATCATGAGAAGCCATTTATTATAGCCGACGCACACTTAGGAATCGCGGGAGGTCACTATGCAGGAAGGGCTACTACGCAAAAGATATTGCGCCCAGGGCTATGGTGGCCTATGATCCATAAAGATGCCAAAGAACACTACAGGAACTGTGATGTCTGTCAGAGGATAGGAAAACCATCATGCTGAGATGAGATGCCATTGAATCCATAGTTAACATTGCAGCAATTTGAAAAATGGGCAATAGACTTTGTGGGTCCTATAAACCCACCAGGAAAAAGAACAGGTGCAAGGTATATTATTACTGCTACAAATTACCTCACCAGATGGGTAGAAGCAAAACTAGTTAAGGACTGCAATGCTAGTACTGTTGCGCAGTTTATTTTTGAAGAAATACTCACCAGATTTGGCTGTCCGAAGATTTTGATGAGTGACCAAGGTACTCACTTTCTGAACAAGACGATTGAGGCACTTATAGAGGAATTCCACATTCATCATCAGCGAAGTACTCCATATCATCCACATGCAAATGGTACTGTAGAGGCTTTCAATAAAATATTGGAGAACGCACTCACTAAGGTGTGCAATGTAAATAGAGACGATTGGGACCTGCGCATCTCATGTGTGCTATGGGCATACAGGACAACATGCAAGAAATTGACAAGACAAACACCCTTTCGGTTGGTTTATGGGCAGGAGGCTATAATGCAATGGAATATATTGTCCCTAGTCTGAGAATCATTGCATTTACAGGGATGGCAGACTGCGAAGCTCTAGAAGAAATATTACTACATTTATTGGGCTTGGAGGAAGATCGCTTCATCGCAGCCTTCCACCAGCAAGCTTAGAAGGACTGCGAGAAAGCATGGCATGATCGCCATATAAAGAATAAGTGTTTTTAGGTAGGTGATCTAGTCCTCCTGTATGATAGCAAATTCATGAAATTCCCTGGTAAATTTAAGATGCATTGGCTTATCCCATATACTGTGATGCATGTTACTAACACTGGTGTAGTTCAGTTAACCAATTTAGCTAGTGATACTTTGTTAACTTTGATAAATGGAAGCAGGCTAAAGCTATACCATGATAGCATTGCTTTGCAGAACCCTGAATAATGAACCAAGGAAGGAAGTTCTAAGTGTTAAGTACAGTTTAAAGTGGACACTAGAAATGTAAAGAAGTCTGTACATGTATGATAAAAGGAAAAAGGTATGATAAGAAGAATGATCTATGCACCGCGCAGCACTGTTGAAGCTGTGCGGAAGGAAAAAAAAGAAGAAGAAGAAAAATATATATATAAAGTGGAAGTCACGCAGTTGGAAATTTTTGGACTGCAAAGAAGCCACGCAATTGGAAATTTTTGGCACTGCGAAGAAGCGATGTAGTTGGAAATTTTCGACACTGCGAAGTATCCGTACAAGGTTGCAGATGGCTTGCCACATAGTTCAACGCAACACCCAGAGAAAAATAGCCTTTTCATGGATTTTCAGAAAAATAGCTATTATATGACCGTTGCAGCAACCACTTTAGCATTTAAAGAAAAGATAGCCGTTCTGAGCACGCTGACAACATAAAGGACTGAAGAATTTGCTCAAATTCTCCAATGGACACCACATTAAATGCTTATCTAGCCGTTGAAGGGCGCGGGAGAGGGTCTGCTGCACCTATAAATAACACTGTTGGGAGACTCGCGGGCGTTACCAAGCACTTAGAATTTTCTTGCAATTAACCTCTCTAAGCTAGTAGCCATATGCATTCTGTCTGCCTTAGACGCTACCTCAATTGTGAATGTCCAAACCTCCCTTTAGAGAAGAAGAACTGACCCTTGAAGAAGCCTTGAGGATCTTTTAGCAAGGCGGGATTCAATAGTTAATGAAAACCCCAGTTAAGAAGGTCGCCGTAGAACAAGGAGAAGGATCCTGTAGATCACCAAGAATTAATCCCATGATGCAGGAAAAACCAAAAGATAAGGGAAAAGTGGTAACTGCACCTCGATCCAATATCATAAAGTTGGGATCCTCGGCATAGAAAGCACCAGCCTTTCAAACAAAACCTTTAAAGATGACACCTAAA
This sequence comes from Larix kaempferi, assembly GCA_027924585.1. NCBI lineage: Eukaryota > Viridiplantae > Streptophyta > Pinopsida > Pinales > Pinaceae > Larix > Larix kaempferi. Next base: position 1,338,620 of record BSBM01000765.1, on the reverse strand, counting down.
TATATCTCCCCGCAGGCACTGAATGCCCCTGTGTTCAAATTGCTCAAGAATGCAAGATACGACATCCCGCTGTCTCCCATGTCAAAGCATGTAAACGTTGGTCAGAATCTGCTGGGAAAGATAGCAGATTGTAAATGGGAGGATTATGACCTCTTGGGAATGAAGAAAGACGAGCCAGATGTTCCCAAATACCTGGATTTTCAACCAGACAAGTATATGTGCTGGAAAAAGGACACCAAGGGAACTCTAAACATGGTAACTGATAGTTGGTTAGCACCTGTCATTCAGTCAAGGCTATTGAACTTGTTAAGATTACCACACTTTGACTATTCCCCAGAACTGAATATCATGGTTCGCACACTCATGGCACGAATCCATCAAGGTTATCTGTGGCTAGACAGAAACGTGGATATTAATATTGATTTGATCCACCGCATTACCGGGTTAAGCAAGCGCGGTAAGGATCCAAAGCATTTCTTCTAGGGGAAGAGCAAAGACAAAGAGACTGTTGAGAAGATGAAGAAGACCCACTCCGTGGTAAAGGGAAAAAGAGGATTCTTGATAGAAGAAATAGAGGACCGAGCAACAAGATTTGTAACGCAGTTGCTTGCAGGTAAGATGCTCAAGATAGCTAGACCTTCGGAGGTTCCTGCGGGTGCAATACTCCTTGGCACTGTAGCGGCTGAAGGCCAGAGCTTCAATTGGTGTCAATTTTTACTGAATGAGTTCCTTGAAGAACTCAACGACACCCAGGTGAATGGCGGCCAGTTCCATTTCACCTGGATCATCGTCCTGATTGCTTTGTGCGGATGGAAGGAGCCGCGAGATTATGCAGGCGTCGTTATAGATCCCAAAGACCCTATAGGGTTTAAATTTGTCAACCTCTGGGCAAGCACAAATCTAGAGCGCCAGCATGCAACTGCAGAAGTCTTTTACCAGTACTATATGCAGCTGCACGACACAATCACGAAGACACCCCACATTACAAAGCAGGTCACTCCGAAGTATATTCGCATCATCGACTTTGAGGCAGATATGAAATGTATATTCATATCGCCGAAATCACAAACGAGGAAACCAGAGTGGTTCCCAGGAAAGTACAACATGTACGAGCAAGATATTGAGGACCTAATGAAAGATTGGCCTGCAAAATTCCACATAGAGGTCATGGACGTGGAGACAGATTCAGAAGAAGATGAGCCGATCCCGCTCTCATGCCCAATCATTGAAGAAATAGGGAAGAGAAAAGAAGTTGAGACTTCGCAAAATCCAAAGTCGAGGAAAAAGGTGAAGGCTACAAAGCTTCAATCGGAGGCAGTCCTCAATGATGATGACTATGAGATGATAGCCGAAAAAATCTCAGAGCAGATGAAAGGAAATGATGGCGGCTAAAGAAAATAAGGACAAGGTCATCCACGATGACCTGCACCAAACAAGGCTCGCAATGTAAGGCCTAATGAAGAAAATGGACAATGTCCAGAAAAGCCTTATTGTGCCGCAGGAATCAGGGCCTGAAAGGAGGTCGATAGGAACCTTGCAACTAGAAATAATGCTTTCATTGAAGACTAGGATTTTCCATGTGGACCCATTGGCTATTGCGTTGCCAATAGCAGAGCAAGTGGCCTTGGACACAACGGGAGTCGAGAGGGTAGGGCTCGAGTTAGCCAAAATCCCGTTACCAGGATTGCACTTCATCCACATGTAGATCGTGGAGGAGATGCATGAATGGACGGTTGAAGCGATGAAGTTGCAAGTAGAGCTCACCGCAACAAACAGACAAATTCAGCACAAGGCAGAAGTATAGCTATGCAACGAATGGGACTGCCGACAAAATTTAGAGACCACCACATCCAATGTGGCAAAGGATATTAAAGACATAGACATCCAGGATGATCTTGTAGACACAGTTGTGAGGATCGGAGATAAGGTGAGATCCTTACTGTCGGAGATGCAGGACAAAGAAATTTATTATGAGGTCGATATTGCTACATTAAAGGAGAAGCTAAATAAGCAGGTGCCATTAAACGAGCAACAGGTCAGAGAGCAAGCAGTCAGCGTTGCCTCAAAAAGCATCACAAGTGAGATGGATAAGTGCCAATCTCTTCTGGATAAGGTTTCGCAGGAAATCGCGACCCTTGAATAGGATCAAGGGTTGCTGCAGGTCAAGACCGCGGTACAAGAAAAATAGACCGCGCTGGACAAGTTGAATGCAGAGGTGAAAGCTCTGCCACCTAGAGAAAGGCTTCCAAGATACAAGGAGATATCCAGCTTAAAGAAAGAAGTACATGACTTACGACAAAAAGAGACTGAGATGGATAATCAGTTGCAGGAGCTCCTGGAGAATGCCATGGTGGTATCGCAGCAGATTGAAGATAAGCTAATAGAACTACGCGATAACCAGGAGTAGGTACAAGATCAAATTGGACAAGAAATAACTCCAACACTGCCCGAGGCAATTAAACAGGTTGAGGAGGATACAAGAGAAGCAATGGTGCAGTTGTGCGATACATATGACGAGTTCGCGCCCAAGTTTGTCCCATTGGTCACGGCACAGAGTGAGATAGCTGAAACAATCAATGGCTCGGGGATGAGCCACATGTAAGTGTTAGGGGCATGTTGGGCCCAGGTTGAGTTAAAGTTTTGGGAAGCACAGTTTTGAAGCAGGCAGGGAAGGCTGAGCTGAGCACAGCTCAGAAACACAATTTTGGCTAAGTATTGAGGATGCTGCGAAGTTGCACGCAACATCCAACTTTTGACGAGACTGCGGAGTTGCGCGCAACGTCAAAGTTTTGGCTGTGATGCGAAGACCAATACTGCGTAGAAGAAATGCTGCAGATTTAGGAGGCCACGTGGATCTAGCAAAGCGGTGTGCTGGACAAGTATCAAGTGTAGTTACTGATTCGACCTGTAGCAGCCATTTTTGGAAAGATACTGCAGGATTGTCGAGCAGCGGACGTAGGAAAAATAGGAAGGCGGCCATGGGTGGGTTGTTAAGGAAAGCGACGTTTGGCACGTGCAGAAGGTAAAACCGTTAGAGAGAAACGGTTCGGCAGAAGCAGCCTATAGGCACGTGTGCGACAGGAAGGCCGATAGCGACAGAATGAGGATGTGGAGATTCTCCATGATCAAACAGACGTTACCAGGAGCCAGCAAGCTGGTTTGGAAAATCGGCGCAGTTTTGGAAACCCTTAGGGTTTTGGGTTTTTAGGTCTTCGGCATTGTACAGACATGACCTTCAGGCATGATCTATTTAAGAAGACATTTTGTATGGGATGAGGGTTCTAGCTTTGTGGGTTGTTCTCTCTCTGTATTATTGTTATGCTTTTGTTGTTGCTGAGAACTTAAGGAGACACTCTTTTTGTATTGTAAAATCTCTCTAAGCTAAGAAGATTGTAAAGGCTCTGTAGTTGTGTGCACAGAGACCTAGCCGAGAGAAGGAGAGTTTGCAGCTGAGTGTGCAGAATAAGAACGGTTGCCCCATCCATTTTGAAAGAAATATATTACCAACCGTTCTTGTGGACGTATCTTTCCATCCAGGGAAGTGAACCACATTAAATCCTGTGTTATGCGATGATGTGTATGAATGAATGACTATCTGTATTTTATTAGAATTAATGCTTGAATGTTTCCTTGCATGCTGTTAAATGAGAACTTTGATATGCATTTACCAATAGAAGAAGTTTGGGAATGATATGCTAGGTTCCATGGAAGCAGATGAATGGTGAACACTTCAATTCTATGTTAAGACCGTGAATCAGTTAGTTAATCATGTTTATCATTTCAGTCATGTTGTAATAATCTAAGTTCTTGACGAATGCTAGAAAGATAGCTAGTAAGTTCCTAAATGAATGGATGAGTGATATTCATTTCAGTGCCTTAATGCTTCCAATATGTTCCAAGTAGAGGATAATTGTGGGTGTTTCGCAGTTCCAGTAGAAGATCCGCAGCAGTAAGAAACCCTTGGTGCAGCTAGCGGTGTTTCCTCCACCATGCAGTACTGCTCGCAGCATAGATCCTACTGTGCACCACATCACTTTACCCCGCAATGCACTCCTTCTGTCCTGCGCTGCACAGCTTGTCCAGATAAACAACTCATCATTTACTGTGGAAACCTGATTTCGCAGCACCCCATAAAGATACACCTCAAGTGAGACCTCAACCTGCTCACAAGTTGTTTCCGAAAAGGCAGGTGCGAAGCGGTTTTGTTGGTCAACGGGAGAACCGCAAAGAACCTGGGTCTATTTGAAAAACCTCTGGGTTAGTTTAAGCCAACAACCATGCTCTAAATGAATAGTACCTTTTTCCTTTGAAGAGATCGGAGAGTCATTTCCCATGTGGATGGAGATGGTGCTATTGGGATCAAATGATGATAGAGAATATTTATTTGAAGCCATGTGGTTTGAAGCTCCATAATCAATGAGTAGAGTTGGAGGAGTCAAAACTGTTGCCATGAGTGCATGACCTCTCTCGGGATGATCATTTTTCTCCTTCTTCCTTGCACCATCAAGAAGGGTTATGTTGTTTTTCTCTAAAAGAAGGGCCATCTAATCTATGGTTTCCTTCATGTGTGATCTTTTAGGATGATATCCCTTTCTTCAATAAGAACATTTATATTTCTCTTTTCCCTCTTTCCCTTTTTACTTGTTTCGTGAACCGGATGGCTCATCCACTTGCTTGTTTTTCTCTCTTTGATTGGAAGGTTCGAATTTTGGCCTCTCTTTATTTTGATTCCCTTTTCCATTCATAGCTTTGGACCCTCCAACAAAAAGGGATTTATCTTTGGAGCTTATGGACCCCATTTGAACAAGCTTATCATGCTCCTTTGTGAGATATTCAATGAATGCATTTAAGGTAGGCATTTTCCAATTCGGGGTTGTGAGCTTCCCGGAATTGAATGTAGAGACAAATACCGAATAATATTTTCCAAGTTTGGTGAGAATAGAAAGAATCAACTATTTATCTTCCTTTACAACTCCACTTTGCTTCAATTGTAATACCAAGTGCTTGAATTTGGTGAAGAATTCATTTATGGTTTCGAAATTCTTAGGATTCAAGGCAATCAATTCATTTTCCAATTGAAAAGACCACATCTCATCTTGCTTTCCAAAGATCTTCTCAAGTTGCTCCCATACTTCCTTTGGAGTAGACAATCCATTGAGGTGGAAATGAATATCCTTGGAAATACTGAGGCAAATAAGACCATATGCTTCATCCAATTTGTTGAAGTGCTTGGATTTCTCAATGAGTGTATTGGGCTCAACTTCGAGGTCCATGGTGACCCTATAGAACCATTTTGAGCACAACACAATATCCATGTCATCCTTCCATTCAAAATAATTGAAAGGAGTGATAAGCTTTGAAGAAGAAGAATCCATCTCAATGATAGCGAATGCTAATGGAGGAGTGATAAAACCTTCAAATCACAAGAAAACAAGAACAATAAGGTCAAACAATCCACCTGTTTTAGAGTTGCATCACACCCAGCATACGAGATCAAGCAAGATTGAAGATCCAATGATTCAAATATAGGAATTTTGTGGAAAACTCATGGCTTCTGGAGTGGATTGGAGAGAAATTTCAGTCTTGCATGACCATGAACGAATGCACATGAGATTTTGCATGTCACTGCTGAAATATGTTTGTGAGCAATTCACTCAATCTTCATGTAGAACACCTGCAGAAAAGAAGTCTTGTCCCTGCCCTGGCTATGATACCATGTGAAATTAAGCACAACAAATCTAATTGAACGAGTAAATCAATTACAAAGATGAAACTCGTAAAACATGTGTAAACTGTGCAAAAGGCATGCAACAATGCTCTATTGAACTTAGAAGTAGAATACAATGCAAGATGCAGTCATAATGACTGAATGAATTTGAATTAACCAAGGGGTCATTCGAAATACTGCATGGAATAGCTTGGCTCAAACTAGGATTCCTCATCATCAAATCAGTGGAGTCATCAATGCCCAACTAATGGTCAACCAGGTGTCAAACTAAGTCTAACTGAGTGTGGTAGGTGTAACTGGCACATGGAGGCACTAATTGAATGAAGGAGACTTAGTGGAGAGCGCATGAGGAGCTAACTAGAGTTAGAATAGGCAATCTAGTCTCACTGGGGGTCCAACAGAGTGATACAATCAATTAGAGTTAGAATAGGCAATCTAGTCTCACTGGGGGTCCAACAAAGTGATACAATCAATTGAGGATTCAATCTAGCCTCAAAACAAGGAAAGAACTCAACTAATTGAAGTGAACTCAGTGGTAGGTGAAGAAGTGTTCCCTTCTCAGCTGGTAGGTGAGAAGTGGGCCCCTTACTGACACAAAGGGCTGAAACTGCAAGGAAGGAAGCTCCCGGGTGCTGGAAAACTGGGGGCAAGGTGCTGGAGGCATCAAACTGGTGACTGGGATGCATGCAAAGTAGTGGGATGCATGTAAATGCATGCATGCATGAAAAAACACATGCAAAGTACAAAATGGAATGATGAGATATCCTAAAATCTAACACCTTCACGAAGTCGGTTGTTAGGCCATTTCCATCTGTGAGCGTAGCGAGCGCCAAATTTTTTGTGTTGTTTTCGGCCATTTTAGGAATTTTCTAAAAATATGTAATTAAATTCTGGTTAAAGGATTAGGGTCTGTTTTCTAATCTGAGTTAACGGATTAGGGTATTGGATGATGTAGAATACCTATATTGTATTGCGAGTGATTCATAATGAGAATGAGAATGATAAAATAAGAGGTGCGTCTCTAAGTTTTGTTGGTTTTCCTGGTTAAGGGTTTCTAGGGTAAATCTATGTGTATTATGTGTGAATGTTGTGGTGTAATCTTTGTTTTTCTTAAAATAATCTTTATGCTTTGCTTATCTGCATGGGTTTAAAACTTACATGTGGTATCAGAGCTCGATTATTAGGTTTCAGGGGGACGCCTTTGTTACTAAGGGTTCGATGCAGTTGATAGATCTTGGGTCTGTGATAAACCTGGGTTCAGGGGGAACTTTGCAGCTTTGATTTGTGCATTGAAAGAGAATGACAAGCAGTTCAAGGATTTAGGTTGAGAAATTTAACGGTTAGAACTTTGAGCTATGGAATATCAAAATGGATGATCTTCTTATAGATCAAGAATAGTGGATTGCTGTGGATTTGGCTACACAACCCACTGAAACTTCGAAAAAAGATTGGTATAAATTATATAGAAGGGTGAGGAGTACAATCTGAATGTACTTATTAGACTCTGTGTTGTTGAACATATATGGAGACAATACTGCAATAAATATTTGGGTGAAACTAAGGAGTTTGTATCAATCAAAATCCCTTGTAAACAAGTTGTTTCTGCAAAATAAACAGTATCACCTCATAATGGATGATAATGAAATAGTGAGAGAGCACTAGTGATTCCCCCATGGTGGAGCTTGACATTTCAGACCGAGGTAACTATTTAAACATGTTAGTTTTTAATACATGTTATATCCTTGATTTGTGTGCATGTCTAACTACTACAACACTTTGTTAATGTAGGTATCAACCGGAATCCAAGTACCACCGCTTTTGACAATCCTTGGATTTGACATATTTTTATCATCGTTTCAACTTATCTATAAACCCTTTTGCTTATCCATAACCATGTATTAATATTTCTAATGTCCATATGTGGGTTTAAGGCTCAAACTATTTTTATGTTATATGACTTAGTATTTCATTTGATTTTTGACTAACAATAGGGGAATTAGTGTACTATGTATTTGCTTTGGATATTGACTCATTTGTTAGAAAGAAAATAAAAAATATTTCAGGGAGTTCCATAGAAGTTCTAGATCCTCTACAGGTATATTGTGAAGGTCGCAGAACCTTTGTAGGAAGCTGTGGAAACTCTACAGGAAGTTGCAGAAACTCTACAAGAAGCATCAGAACCTTTGTATGCAACTGCAGAAACTATATAAGAAGCTACAAAACCTTTATAGGAAGTTGTAGAACCTTTACATAAGCTACATAACATTTTTCAAGATACATAACCTACAAGCTACAGATCCTCTACAGAACCAACAAGCTATGAAACCTCCTACAAAACCTACGAGCTATTGAACCTCCTACAAAACCTGTGAGCTATGGAGCCTACAGAAAACCTACCAGTTGTGTGTTAGGATATTTCAATACCCCATCCTTGTCCTACCTAGCATTATTTATTTTTCCTAGTTGTTGATCATGTCATTTTCCCCCTAGTGGTGTGCAAATGTCATCTAGGATCCATCTACCACCTTCTCAGCCCTGCATGCATCATTTTAGGACCACTTCAGTTAGTTCCCTATTTTATAGGAACCTACTGAGTGTTCTGGTGCAGTCCACCTGAGTTTTTTTAACATTGTGGGGGTTTAGAGCTCCGGATGCCACTGGTTGTGGCCTCATACGCCCTTTTCTGACTGTCATGCATGAAAAACTTACTATTATGCCCTCCTTAGTTAGTTAACTAATTGTGACTTCAGTTAACTGAGTTTAGGTTCAGTTCAGTTGACTATGAGTCTTCCGGAGCACTCCAGTGGTGATAATCCCTATGCTAGACCAACTAAGGTTCAAATTCTCCTGCATGATTCAAAATATCTCCATGGTAACATCATTGTTTATTATACTGATTATTGGAACATGTGACATTATTCTTCTCCTATATGATTTCTGCTGCATTATTATTCTTATGCTCCATTTTACTGCAGCTTTCAGTCTTATTCTAATTTTCTGCTCATTCTTTCTTTGTGAGGTATCCATCATCTCTTATATTTGATGTGGCATAGGATTTCACATGGTATCAGAGCCATTAGAGCGCATAGGTTGAGCAGCTAGTTTCAGTAGTGCACCAAAATCCTGTCATGTCCCAAATTTGGAATTGGGTCATAATGGCCTAATCACATTGGCCGTATTCATTAGAGTTTGTAAAATTGATGTTAAGGGTCAAATAATTGCCAAGGAGGAAAATTACTAGTTTCCTAAGTTTGGGGTGGAATCTTTGGGATTTGGAATAAGGGGGATAATAAATGATGTTTAAACATTAGAAATGCATAAATATTTAATAAAGGAGCTAAATAAATATATACAAGTGAAAATCAAAGTGGCATTTGATCATGAAGACACATGGAGGAAGTGGGACCCACATATGGCTAGATTTCCCCACTACACTTGGCATCATTCTCTCACCAATTCGAATTCAATGTGAATGGTAACATACTTGGGGGAGTCCAAAAGGTATTATTCATGGCATGACTCATCCAAGGTCAAAATATATAGGAAGAGTAACTCCCATGGAAGAGGAAGAGGCAATTTGGAGCTAGTGAGACACTTGGGCTAGATTCCCTAGCTCTATGACAACAATGATGAAGATGCTATGACACTTATGACACAAAACAGACATGAAGGATGACATATGACATATATGACATTTCAGGGCTAAAATTATAGTCCAAGAGGGTGCTCAAGGGTGTTAGGGCATCTAAGATGCTTCCATGTGTGATTTGGTGGAAGTGGGAGACTAGGAATTGTTGTACAAGTGGTGTTCTTTGGAATCTCTTCCCAAATTGAGTTGGCATGAGTCTCTTGGAAGGAATTTGACCCATGGAGGAAATTATAAATTTATAAATGTCAATAACAAATAATTAAACCAGCTTTTGATCATTTGTAGAATTTGCAATTGCATTTGTGAAGAGGGGGAGCTAGTGGATGACTAGTTTCTTACCTTAGCCAATTTCGAGGGTGAAAGATTCCCATCCAAGTTGGTAATTGGAAAGGCCATTCAGACCTTTCATTTGGAGCTTTAATGGATTCTTTATTTTCAGGTGTAATCTACAAGGAAACTCATGGTTTCTTCTATTGCAGCTCACTCCTTCAACCATTTCCAGTTTTGATGGCATATTCTTGATCCTTGAGGGAGGGAATTTTTGGTGAGATATTGTACTCTTTGGGGGAGATTCTAATGCCCCATTTATTTTTTAATATGATTTCAATACTCTTTTCTTAATCACCAAAAATTTTCAGGTTGAAATTTCAAGTAGAATTGTGTAAATCTCATTTTTAATGAAAGAACAGTGCCATTTCTCCACTACCTTGTTTTGAACCAATGTACTGCTGATGATTTCGAATGAATGGATGATACTCTGATAAATTTTCTATTAATATACTAACATGGATTTATTTTACAAGTTTCATGTACTGTACTTGAGCATTTGAAGTATTTTTACTCAGTTTAATTGCATTGGGAGAAGAAATAGTGTCATTTCCCGAAGGGTCGAATGGGTGATTTTTGCAGCTGAATGGGAGAGGGTTGGAAGAGATATAATAATCAATTAATGGTTCAAATGATAAATTAATAAAATAATTAATGTATTCCCTACCTCTGATAAGAAATTTGAGTGGGTTTGGAGGCATTTGGGAAGCCATTTTCAGTACTTACCCCAGAGGGATTTGAACCCAAAATTACTAGTAAAATTGCATACTTGGTCCAGAATCTTAAGAGAGTTTGCAAAGGTATTTTGGTGGAAATAGCTCATCCCTGAAAATCATATTCAAGTCCTCATATCATTCATACACCTTCCTTGAATATTTGAAGGAATTTGGAGTCAATTTGAGACCTAGAGACCAATACTAGTCAAAGGGAAATTACTAGTAAAGTTCCCTACATTGGCCAGAATTGAAAGAGGATTTGAAGAAGTGTTCTAAAGTTCCAAAAGAATCTCTGAAATATATATTTATGTTCTAACACAATCCATATACCTTATCAAAATATTTAGGATCAATTGAATCAATTTGGGGACCTAGAGCTCAAAACTAGTCAAAGGTCTAACTAGGGAAAAGAGTGAAAAATTGTCATTTTAATAAAATTCCTAACAAGGTACATTAAAGTGGTATTAGAGCATGATCTTGGCACCTGATGTGGTCTGATATTTATGTTGCCAAAAATTTTGGGACCAATCTTATAGATTGGAATTAGAAGTAATATTGTTGATGAGGAGGAACTAGGAAAAAAAAAAGGAAAAAAAAAGTGTATTTTGAGAAAACTATGAATAGGGATAAAAAAGGAACCTTAGAGGAGAATGAGGAGTTTATAAAATTACTGAAACCATCCTTTGAATACAAGTGGAGGCAACTAATGCAAGGGTTCGAATTGTTGGTTAGTCAACTTGAAAGCAACTTGGAGAAAAGAATGAGCAATGGTTTTGTTTTCAAGGAAAAGAAGGAAATGGATGAACTAATTGCCAAGGAGGAACCTCATGTAATGGTGGAGCATGAGGTACATGTTGATACGAAGGTGCTTGAAAATTCTACACTCAAACAGGAAGAACACCAAGCACTTTCCTTTGTTAAGATGGATTATGCATTGCCTCATGGGGAGAGCTGCAACACCTTGGAGGAGGCACATGATATCACAATAGTTGGACCAGCCAATTATGGAGAAGATGAATTAAATATTTTGATGGGTAAGAGTTGTAAAGATTTAAATTTGGTTCATAATTTCTCACCCCATACTTCTTTTTCAGCCACATCAATTGGGAATGAAAATTGGGTGAAAGGTTTTTTTCTAGTGGTGCCACATGAGGGGCATGAAACTCCTACCTCTCCTTTTGATAATGACATGAATAGAGAACCTCATTATTTACATTTGCAGCAGCATCCTTTTTTACCTTATGATGACACATATATTCATGGATGCCCTTATGATGTTCACTTGAGTCACTTGAAGACTCATGATTTTCCTTGCTCCTTGTTTAGTTCAATTGATGTTGGAGAAACTTCATTAACTACCTGGATGAAAGAATATAGGGCTGATTGTTTTGATGCATCTTAAATAGTTTTGGAGCAGAAATATAGTACATGGGATACTCACCTATGTCATTGGAGCATATTTGATTGTTCACTTGATGCTTGTATGCACCTTGAAAATGGTGGTCTACTTACTTGGAGGTATAAGCACTTTCTTGATTCTTTGATGAAGCACCTCCTTGATGTACATTTTCATTATGTTTTTATGTAATTTGATGATATATATTTTGTACTCATGATGTTTGGAAGAATGCATACAAGAAAATGGGATCCAGTAATCCTCTTATCTAATGGTGTGGGTTGGAGATCATTCTTAATTGTTGGGGTGCAATACAAGCAATGGGACCCTAGAATAATTTTTATCTCATTGGTTTCAAATTTTTTGGGGAAACAAGTAGTATGGGAGATGGATTTCCCACTTAATAAAGTGATTTTTATCATAGTAGTGCAGCAACAAGCATGGTGGTTCCTCTCTAAAATATTCATGGAAACACAAAGACTCAAGGTTGGGCAATTCAATGGCAACTTCAAAGAATTATACAGAAAGCAGGTTCTTCAACACCCATGTTTGAAATTGCTTGAGGACAAGCAATATTGGGAAGGGAGGATTTGTCATGTCCCAAATTTGTAATTGGGTCACAATGGCCTAATCACATTGGCCATATTCATTCGAGTTTGTAAAATTGATGTTAAAGGTCAAATAATTTCCAAGGAGGAAAATTATTAGTTTCCTAGGTTTGGGGTGGAAGCTTTGGGATTTGGAAAAAGGGAGATAATAAATGATGTTTTAACATTAGAATGGCATAAATATTTAATAAAGGAGCTAAATAAATATATACAAGTGAAAATCAAAGTGGCATTTGATCATGAAGACACATGGAGGAAGTGGGACCCACATATGGCTAGATTTCCCCACTACACTTGGCATCATTCTCTCACCAATTCGAATTCAAGGTGAATGGTAACATACTTGGGGGATTCCAAAAGGTATTATTCATGGCATGAATCATCCAAGGTCGAAATATAGAGGAAGAGTAACTCCCATGGAAGAGGAAGAGGCAATTTGGAGCTAGTGAGACACTTGGGCTAGATTCCCTAGCTCTATGACAACAATGATGAAGATGCTATGACACCTATGACATAAATCAGACTTGAAGGCTGACATATGACATATATGACATGTCAGGGCTAAAAATAGACTCCAAGAGGGTGCTCAAGGGTGTTAGGGAAGCTAAGATGCTTCCACATGTGATTTGGTGGAAGTGGGAGACTAGGAATTGTTGTACAAGTGGCGTTCTTTAGAATCTCTTCCAAATTTGAGTTGGCATGAGTCTCTTGGAAGGAATTTGAACCATGGAGGACATTATAACTTTATAAATTTCAATAACAAAGAATGAAACCAGCTTTTGATCATTTGTAGAATTTGCAATTGCATTTGTGAAGAGGGAGAGCTAGTGGATGACTAGTTTCTTGCCTTAGCCAATTTTGAGGGTGAAAGATTCCCATCCAAGTTGGTAATTGGAAAGGCCATTCAGACCTTTCATTTGGAGATTTAATGGAGTCTTTATTTGCAAGTGTAAGCTACAGGGAAGCTCACGGTATCTTCTATTGTAGCTCACTCCTTCAGCCATTTCCAGTTTTCATGGCATATTCTTGATCCTTGAGGGAGGGAGTTTTTGGTGAGCTATTGTACTCTTTGGGGGAGCTTCTAATGCCCCATTTATTTTTCAATATGAAGTAAATAATCTGTTCTTCATCTCCAAAAAGTTTTAGGTCGAAATTCCAAGTTACAGCGTAATTTTCCACCTTGTGAGCATCAACACTCTTTGGCCTACAGGATCCATTTCATTGACTCAGATCCACTTTATATCCTTCAGACACTATTTTTCCTATTTTTTCCCTTGTACGCTAGCTGCATCATTACATCGGGCGTACCTGCGAGTTGCATCACTATAGTCCGCGAGTAGCATGTAAAATGGTAAAATTCACTAGTTTATTACCTTTTACTCCCAAAAAGCGGTCATAGGGTGACTTTTGGCCCTCCATTTGCCCCGAAACATCTCGATATGTCCTTTCACTTACCTTTGGGAGGACTATATATTGAGTACATATGGCTTATGGACGGGAGAAGAAAGAAGAGCAAGAGAACTCTAGTGGATTTTTTCCCTATCTTGAGTCTACACTCATTGATCCTTGTAGTTGTGAACCCTTTATGTTCACCTTCCAAACGCGTATCATAGTTTGAGTTTTCCATTCCATGGAGGATTGAAGTGGTGGAGGTGCAAGTGGATTGACCTAGATCTTGGTTCAGATTTGTTGCTGGCAAGAGGTCGTATCACATTGTACTTCTTGTTGTTTATTAATAGAAATACTCATATTCTCGTCCATTAATGTTGTGAATGTTGTTTATACTACATTGGGTTGAATTTACTTATAATATCGTGGACCATTGCTATTGATGATGTTAATGTTGTTTATATATTATATATACTTGTTATGTATTGGTTGTCAAGGCTAATTGACATATTCAAGTGCATGGATGGAAAGCTTCAATAGGGATCTACATCAAACATTTGGATCAAGGTTGGTTATATTCTTCATGATCTTAGCATTGTCATTTATATAGCATAGTACTGAGAATTGAGTTAATTTTCTGGTAGTCAGCTGTCTGTTGTGGTCTACCCCAAGCCATAGTGAGTTTTCTCCAAAACAGAAATGGTGACTCAACTGGGGAAAACATCCATGTTTGGGAATTTTTAGGCATTAATCCTTATTTAGAGTTGTTGTTTGTCGAAGCTCTCTGTCACTTATTGGCCGTTGAGATACACTATAGAAAACTGGTTTTTTCTGAGCCATTGGACTCTTTGTTTTCCCATTTTCCTTTCCTTACCCGCGTGTGAGATTGGTTCTGCCCATGTACACTCGCCTCTGTTTACTTTACTGATCGCGGGTACCCGCAAGTATTCCTTCGACAGTAGCGTACAACTTCGTCTTTGGTTTATTTATGACTTTTGGTTGTTGTTTCCCGTATAAAACAGAGGTTCCAAAATCGTGGTTCTCCAATACCATGACTCAGAAAACGTTTTTAATAATGCAACGTATCAAATAGAAGTTCCAAAATCATGGTTCTCCAATACCATGACTCAGAAAATGTTTTTAATAATGCAATGTATCAAACAGAGGTTCCAAAATCGTGGTTTTCCAATACCATGACTCAGCAAACGTTTTTAATAATTACCCGAAATGGGCAGAGCCCCAAATTTGTTTTTCAACAAATATACAAAGCTGTAAAACATTTCTAGCAATTACCAGGAGTGAGAAGAGCCCCAAATTCGTTTTTCAGCAAACATATAGAGATGTAAAACATTTCTAGCAATTACTAGGAATGGGCAGAGCCCCAAGTTCATTTTTCAACAAACATACAGAGGTGAAACTCATTTGCATCCAATACCAAGAACAGGAACGGATTTTGGTTTTCTCTACAAACATTTTTAATAAAAAACTAATGCTCCAATCCAAAGCTCCACATTCGTTTTTAAGCAATGCAATCCCCCACACAGAGATTTCCAAAAACGTTTTATCCCCAATGAAATAAAAAAGCAGAGAGCTGCAAACGTTTTCAATCAAACTTAAATGGGGAAATGCCAAGAGCTGCAAAATGTTTTTTTCCCAATGCCCCCCAAAATGAATAAAATGCCCATTTCCTTCCAAAACATGATCCACTACTTCTGCGTGAAGTCCAAATTCCCCAGGGCAGAACTAGGTAAAAAAAATATATATATATAGATATATTGCACAATAGAAATCTATTGTAAACACATTGATTTAAAAACAAAGTAATTCAACAATCTGTTTAAATACTATATATATATATATATATATATATTTTGCAAATGTAATTATGTTAAAACACACACACACACACACACACACACACACACACATATATATACATAAAATATATGCATTTATAATGTCTTATATAAAATACATGACCATGAAATATAAAATGTGCATTTTTACAAAATCATGAACACATAAATAAAATATGTGCATTTCTATTTACTTATATAAAAGCTTAAGCACATAAAAACACATACTTACACTAATTAATACGTATTCATATGTATTCATGATTAATAGTTAATAGGCTCTAATTAAAATCCAACTAAAGGATACTCCTTTAATTACTAACTATAGTTGTATAATGAATTAGACCATAAATTAACTTAACTTAACTTAACTCAAGTTTAAAAAACTAAACTAGTTCAAAGGACACCGCGACCTTATGACTTTAAGACTCTCCCCCTTGTGGTTCACCATGCCCTTTTTCCACTCTAGGTTGCATTGTGAGAACTAGTTCAAGTTTTAGGTAGCGTCGTCATGTAAGCTTTTAGACAAAAATTGAGTAATAAAAGATTTTACTAGAGATGGGGACATTACACATGTTACAAAAGAATGCCCATATAACATGAATAAAAAACAAGCTAACTGGTGTGCTATATGCGAAGTTAGTACTCATTCCATAACATAATGTCATTTGAATTTAAAGAACAAACAAAACTACCATGCAGTATACTTGACCAATTTTGTTGACTAGAGAAGTGACACAAATGAAAGGAGTGATAGAAATGACCAGAACGACCGAAATGACAGATACGACAGTAGTATTTTGTGTGCCCTCTGTGGTTAGTCCCCATAGGTGAGCCAGGCTTAAATGACTCATGCTCGATCATGATAGAATCTCATTTGTTTATAGATACTTTATATATATCTTTGTTGCACAGTTTTTATATTATTCTTTAACAAAAACTTAACTAAAGTCGGATGGAGGACCTATATCTCTTGTCCTTTTTCTATGGCCTCTTTCTGGTGGTCTGGTCCATTCTCCTGGTTGGCAGCATTTGGTTGTTTTCATGCTTCCATCTTCTTGTCGGCAGCTTCTTGTTCTGCGCATTCTTTGTTTGTTGTTTCTTGAGCTATCCTTGTTGCATCGACTTCTTCTTGTGTTGCTGTGTCGACTTCTTCTGTGCGATTTGTTGTTTGTTGTGCAACTGAATTTGTGTTTATGTCGTCGACAGGGGTAGGGGATGGTAGACTGGCAGTAACTGGGGAAGAGGGTGGAGTGATCGACATTGTGGAAGGGGCTTCTTCTTTCAGAGGTCGTGGAAGTGGTTCGGGACTTCCTGACGGAACCATAATTTCTTGGGATAAAGGGGCTTCAGGGATACTCGTTTCGACTGCTTCATCGACTAGGATAACTACGAGTGGATTTTGGGTTGTTTTTTCCACAGTTGGGTCGATTGAGAAGGGTGTAAAGGATGAGGTTTCTTGCGCAAAAGTGTTACTTTTTAGATCAATGTCTTTTTCTAGCTTGGTTTCAGTGTATCCAACAACTTGAGGTTTTGAGATGGTCGGTGTGGATGGCTGGTTGATCATGGGGGTGTCAAGCGGGGCTGAATAAGTCAGAAGGCTTGGGTCGGTTACAACTGGTTTCTTGGTGATTAATGTTTGTCGGTAGGGGAAAAGTGAGGGGCGTTGACTGATAAACACGTTTAAGTCATTTTCATCTTTAATCTTAGCTCTTAAGGGTTGACGAAGTGTCTGTACTAATTCTGGGAGAGTATTTGATGGCAGAATTGAAGAGGCGGTGGTTGCTGGAGGGGTCGAAAAAATTTTCTTTTCCATAACAGCGGTCTATGAAGGTGGTGGTGGAATTTGGTTGAGGTCGACATGAGGATCAACCACAATCTTGGTTTTCTTCCGTGGAGGTGTCGAATCTCAGATCCTTTCTTCTTCCAGGAACTTCTTGAATTGTTTTTTGACACTGACCTTTTTCTAGCTGCATATGCTAAAATTTGTGTCGTGCTGTCGATGAGTTCTACATTATCCTCTTCTGTAGGCTCTTGTATAGCAAGATTTCATTTCCCTTTTCCTTGAAATTTATCCTTCCTATTTTGTCGGGATGTGGATATTTCTTCAACCATTCGACGAATGTTTTCATTGGTGAGGGCATACTCTGGGAGTGGAGTATCTAACTGTGTTCTTTCCTTCGACTATTCTGCCATGTTTTGTTGATCTCAGTGTGTCTCCATTGAAATCCCTAAAGGATTGATGTCAAAAATATGGTCCAACCAAAGTGTGAATGTGCTTAAATGAAGTCACACTTCATAATCGTCTTCTATTTCCGCATCCATCAGGGGTTCAACCATTGTGTGGTCGACTCTTTTTTCCTATTGTGGTATTTGGACAATTGTGTTGGACTGTCTACTGAGTTCTCCAAATATATGCTCGACCGAAGGGTAAAAGTCAAGTTTCTTTGCTGCTCCGACTGCTCCTTCGAGATACCAAATCTATGTGTGGTCAAGAGCCAACTAAATGTGTGCAGTTGGCGGTAAGCTTTGTCAGACGTTTTGTGGTAATCTCCATCTAGCTGTCTAAACTTTGAGGTTTTGGAACTAGTTGTCCAGGAAAATCTTGGTTTTTGTTGCTCCAAGTCGAATTCCTCCATGGGTGAAAGAGTGGAAATTTTCCATTAGCGGTCCTTTTTCTGCTATAATGTCCTTGTCGCCCATTGGTCGCAGATGTGCCATGGAGATCTATATGATCAAGGATGGGTACTAGATGTTCAGCCCATCCTCCCAGAATTTGAAGCATATGTTTCTTATGATTTCAGCAAGGTGGTCGGACTAGTTGTATACCTTCCCGCATGATGCAATGTTTTGGACAACTTCAAGCATGTTGAGTTTAAGGTCGGAACCTTGACCAGTGCTAGTCAACGCAACTGACACAATGCAGGCTGTTATATTGTAGGTGGCATATATGATTTGGTTGATGACCAAGCCTCTAAATTTTTTTCCTGCAGGTGTTCCTATGAATTCCTTGACCAAAGCTAGATTCGGTCGCATTGGAACAATGTCTCCTTTGTTTGATAATCCCGTGATCTGATTGATTAGTGCGCCATTTATTTCGACAGGTGTGTCGAAGTAGAACTTTTTGTTGTGGTACCAGATTACAACGAATTTCACAATAATGGCTTTAACTGCTGAAGCTGTCCATTAATGGCACGTTCATGCAGTTCAAGATTGTACTGTTCCTTAGCTTCTAGGATTCGTATCTCCACCTACCGTTTGATTCTTTACCCCAATCAAGAATGTTATTCCAGATTATTCACCATTGTTGTTTTAACACCTTGGCATTTCAGATGAGTTGCAGTCTCGTCTCCAATGTCAAGGTGGATTTTTCTATTTCTCTGACTTTGGTGGCTGTGGATCTGGTCATTTTTTGAGGTTTCTTGGGTGCCATCTCTGCTATAGTATTCTCAAGTTAGGAATTGTGCTCTATGGGTTCAGATGGCTCTGTGATCTAAAGTTCAATGTCTTGGAAAAATAACATCCAAGAGTCCTCGAGCTCAGTATTTATAACGGGGTTGTTCTGCATGAGCGAGCACGTATCAGGATGATGCATTGATTGCAGGTGTTGACACTATATCTGAGAATGCTCAAATCCTAAAAGGTTTTTTCCAAAATAATCCAAAAGCAGTGAAATTACCCCAAAACGGTTGACGAAAAGGTTTTGAATACAAACAACAAGAAGGAAAAAACCCACATATGCAAAGTCCGAAAACAAATCTTTGAAAAGGTTAAATCCAGATCAAGTTTCGATGGCGGAGATGATAAGGATCAAGATCAACAACTAATATAGTTTCCCGCATCGCCGAAGTGATCGTTTGAAAAGAGATGTGAGCGGTTGCAGACTCAATACTGTCGGGCACGTGTCCTAATCTCATCAGTCCGCATATGTGATATAGTGGTATCATAAACCACCACAGCGTCGTGCGGAACCACCAAATAGAAGGCGCGGTGGGCCATAGCACGTGGCGTGGTGGGACCTGGTACGTGGCAGATGGAGAAAGATTAATGGAATACGCCATATGTCAGTAGCAATCGGAGGGACGATATAAATCTGAAACAAAATCAACGGCTAATGTTCGTTCGCATCTGGGAAGGTGCACACTGGATAGAAGGAAGAGAGGTTGCAGAAAGTAAAACCACTCAAACAGGTGTCATTAGAAGGTTGATCCACACAAGGAACAAACCGGAGAAGAAAAAATGCTTTAAGATCGCGGATACCACCACAGGCGATAAAAGGAGGCGAGATTTGACGGCCCAAATCAAAAGCTCTAGATCAATGGTCGAATATGAACCCCTTTTCGGAAAGTTGCCAGGAAGTTAATAAAAAAGGATTATATAAAACAAAAAGGGCTTCACATAATGGCATTTTGCATATGTGTCGCTATCTTGGAGAGCTCTGAGGACTGGCGGAGATCAGCGATTGCGACAGAAGGCGAAAGGTGTGTACATACAGGTAGGGTCTGGTGACCTGGCCCACTTTTTTAAAACAGAATTTTGTTTAAAGAAACGTTTAAATGGAAACTATACACGATATAGATGTTTTTAAAGCAAAAGAATCCCTAGAGGATAGAGACGAAGACGTTCATGATACCCTAATTAGGTTACCAGTCTTTGAGATTAAACTTAGGTTGTATGAATTGTTAAAGGAAGGGATAGACCTACATAGAGTCCACCAGTCGTCTTTGATAGCCTTTTGCCTAGACCTAATCCCTTTTTTCCCAGAATTTGTGTCATGGTGTGTCGAGAATTACTCCCGAGAAGAAAGAATTGTCCTAGACAGTCAGAAAACCAGAGTTGTTTGTGAAATAAAGCCGATCGAAATAATTAAAGCCCTAGGAATAAATTTTTCCCAAACCCTCGAGTACGAGATTTTTTCTGAAATCTCCATTATTGAAAATTATCATCAAATCTCTCAAAATGATAGAGAAAGGTTTTTGTCGTTGTGTCTCAAACCAGAAACCAACATTTCGGAAGTCTCGTACCCTATAGATATCGATTTGTTTGATGAAAATACCCAAATAGTTTTGATATTATTTGTTTTAGTTCTAGAATTTGATACAGACAGGTATGTAACTGAGTTTCAATTGAGTCTATTGTACAAAATGAGTACAATTCAGTCAGGGATCGATGAAAATCAAATCCCTCGACTTAATTTTGAAGTATTTTTGACAAAGAAGATTCACGACCAAATGGTCAATTTTCCCACTCTGAGACATTTCAGGTTTCAGTCTTTTTTGATGAAAATGGTTATGATAACCAGTCAAGAAGAATTGCAGTTCCCAGAAATCATTTTCACGAGTTTATTTGAAAATAACATGTTCAATTACATCAATTACATTCTCTCCGAGATTTATAGAATGATATTTGGTAAAAAATTACCTAGAGTATTACCAGAAATGCGGGCATGCATGCAATTGAGTGCAGAGTATGCGACAGGAGATTGCTTCTTGTCAAAGGATAGTACAGTAATCAGATTATACGGGTTCAAACACAAACCTTATGTTTTACCAGCTTTTCTTACCTTAATGGTTTTTGCTTTGGAATTCCTGAGACAAAAGTTGATTGTTGAAGATAACAATTTTTTGGTTCACAAACAAGCAACAGACATTAAATATCCGTTCAAAATTGGTCCATCCACAATAAAGAATAAAAATGCTGCTATGTATATAGATAAGTTATTGAAAGATATGAGTTTTGAGACAGATATGGCTATTGAGTATGATCCGTTGAACATAATATCAAAACGTAGAACAGATCATCGCATCAAAGCACTGAACCATCAGATGATTGAAGGTATGTCTGACAAAGCCAATTGGCTGGAATATAAAGAAGAAATCATTCTGAATGCACACAACAAAGAAATGGTATTGACAGATACAACAACAGAGACAGAAGACACAATGAATACTGCATTGGTGGGGTCTAAGAGACCCATACAGGATGTAATGAACATTGAAGATGAAGGAACAGAAAGAGGAAAAAAGTTGAAAATAAATGAACAACAAGAATTGATAGCAGTTTCAGAAGAGGCAAAAAGAACTGAAGAAAAAATACAAGAGGTCACGGTTAAAGAATATAGTATTGAAGAGACCCCAGTAGAGGGTGATGTAAATAGACCCCAGAATATGATGGATGTATTTAATGAATATAGTCAGAATAAACAGGAATCCTCTAAGCAAACCAGTCAGTTGTTTCCAAAAGATAGAAATATATCCAATACTGAAGTAAGTTTATTTACTAGCAGAAATATCAGAGAGAATTCTTTAAAATTTTCAGTTGTCACAAAAGATAAGATTTCAGAGATGAAAGTAGATTTGTCTAAAATAAATGCCCCAGATAAAATTTTGTTGCACAGACAAACAGGAGAAGTTATATATTCAGATTATTTGGGTGCAATATTAAAGGCAGACAAATTGAAAAATTCACTGGATAAATTGAATAATCAGTTGAGGCAGGAGAAGGCATAAAATAAGTCTCGACAACAACAGATTAAAAAATTGAAAGTAGATTTGTTAAATAAAGAGGGAGATGCAGCAACAAAATTGCTCAAAGAAAAAGATGATACGATTCTGATGTTAAGACGAAAGCTAAAAATTCCAAACACTGTGCTTATCCAAGGAGCAGAACTAATGGTACTGGAAAAGGAAAAAGAAGAAATATCTAATGAGGTAAACGATGTTACTGCAAAAATGTTAAAGCTCTCTGATGAAAAAGATCATTGGGAAAAAGAGAAAATCAGTTTAGAAGAGCAGTTGGAGGAAGCAAGGAAAAGATTAGCAGAAAGTGGTCAACAACAGGTACAAACGGACACAGATGAAGATAAAACTGGAGTAGATGGTATTTCACAAGCCATGTCCCAAGTAAGTTTGAAAGAAAGAGAAATCAAAGAATTGAAGATAGAAATACAAAAGCTAAAAGAAGAAAATGAAATTAAAAATAAGGAAATAAAAACTTTGCAGACAAGGAATCAAGAATTAGGTGATAATAACAAAGGTTTGGCAGCTCATGTGACAGGACAAGCTGCTATGCAAGGTTGCAAACACATAGTATGGGACCAAATAATAAAGGAAGTTGAGAAATTAATACCATATCTGGATTACATAAGAGTCAAAGAAAAGGTAGCCAAAGATGCCTTCGAAAGTTGCAGAGCAGTCAGGGAGAACTTAAATAAAAAGCCAAAAGAAGTAGCCCAGAAAGCTATAACATTCTTAAACAGTCTAACTGAAGCAGACTTGACAGCCATGAATATAATGAACAGAATTTCAGTCATTACATGGGCCAAAAGGATTTTTGGAAAGTACTCGCATGTTGAAAATATTGAAGCTAAAGCTGGAGATATAAGGGAAGAGTAGTAAAGTTTAAGAAGCAATTTGAAAAATTAGTAAACAAAGGATTCCCTGCTTTTTGGAATGAAAAGAATGAATTGATTCCTCCTAATGAGTATAAGAGATTTCTGTTTGACATAAGGATGGATCACAGAAAGTTCCAGCAGTTGGATCATATGCTTACAGGAAAAATTTTAATGGAGAAAATAGCAGAGGACTTTGAAATTTTAAATATGCTAATCTCAACCTGTGAGAATCTTCTTCCTGTTTCTTATGCAGGTCATGCTGAAATGCGAGTCTTGGTAAAAGAAATAACCAACTATGATTTACCCACGGCCGACCAGTGGAATTATGTGGACAAATATGGAAGGACAAGATATTCTGTCCATTCATAGATGCTTTCAAAACTCTTGCCAAGTGGCGAAAAGATGATATTCAAAATTTTTTCCAAGTGGCAAAAATATACTTTTATTTTAAATTTGTAATATTATTTGGAGACAGTTATCTATTGCTCAAAGACAATTATCTTATTAAGTTAAAGTATTTCTAGTTATTAGTTAGAAGAAACAGTTATGTCAAGCTTCTTCCGAATTTTGTATAAAAACAATGAGAGTCATTTTTGAAAGGGTTGTTGGAAATTCTTTGAGAGACAAATATGTTTTGAAGTCTATTTTTTGATAAATAAAGGTAGTACAATGAAAATACCTATCTTTTGAGACCAAAGATTCATGTGTTGATCAGCTTTACAGTTTTTTTTTTTTCTTTATCTTTATATGTGCATGTTTAATCTCTATGTTATATCTTCCATTATGTTTTTCTTCTATATTTAAATGAACACTTGAAATAACTCGAGATTCATACTGGTTATGCCTCGTTTTATCGCATTTAAATATTCACTATTTTCTCCAAAGTTGACAATGGATTCATCCCAGTTAGATGCCTGCTCTTGATGGAATGTCATTATTTCTTTCTATACCACCTGGAAAAATCAAATTGACTGTGATATGATTGCTATCTTGCCTCTGTGGAAATCTGTTTGGTATAAATATCTTACTGGCATATTATATATTTGAAACTTTGACTCCATGGCCAAAAGTTTCTTGTTTTCCTTTTCAACCGGAAAATCCTTTTGAGAAATTTTGAGAGAACTTTTATATATTTTAGTCTTTACATATATATCGTGAGAGAGCCCTCTCTGGTGGAAAAATGGCTGAGTTTTCTACCTAAAGATTGGTTTGAAATAGGTTACCTTAGGTGTTATTCTTTTACAACCAGATCAAAATCTAAGTGCTAACATTTTGGCGCCACTACCAGGGAACGAAAGTGAAATTTTCCCTGGGAGAAACGACAAAGAAAGGTCAAATTTCTTGGGCAAGGAAGTTTGAAATAAGTTGGTTGTAGATATTGCCCTGGAAACTTCACTTGTGACAAATTCTTGAGGTTTTTTGAAGATATTTTGAGAAAGACATTGTGGCTACAAGACGAAATCCTGGTTTGCAGTTCTTCTCAGGTGTGGATAATCCAGAAAAGCTCCTCAAGACGGATAAAGGCAAAGGAAAGACGAAATAAGGTATTTCTCAGTTTTCAAATATATTCCCTTCTTTGCAAGAAAATCTATTTGAGGAAGAAAATATTGGTTCAGGTGAAAAGATTTTGTTTTGAACTAAATCAGATTCTGATTTGAAAGAAACAAAAGTTGACCCAAAAAGTTTGTGGGATTATTCTTTAAAATCTGTTTGGGAAAATTTACAAAAATTTGAAAGGGCAGGGTCCAGAATATCCAAAGCCCAAAGAATACCTGTGCAAAGTAATAGACAACAGGCAGTGATTGTTCCACCTTATAACCCACCATCCATGGCTTCTAGATTTGCCCCATTGGTTTTTCCCGCAGCTTTACATGATTTGCCTCAAAATTATGGACAGAGAATCTTTACTTTTGATAATGAGGGTAACTATACAGCACAACGACATGTTGATAACTTTAGTGATTTCATTGATTTAGAAGAAGTGGATTATGATGATGCAAAAATGAGGTTGTTTTCCCAAATCTTGAGAGGTGAAGTCAAAAAATGGTTTAGAGCTTTAGCTGCAGGATCAATTGCTAATTATGATGCTTTTACAACTCTTTTTATCGAAAGATGGGAAGACTAGAAAAATCCTTCACAGGTGTTGACACAATATAATAATTTGAAAAAAGGAGGTTTTGAATCAGTTCAAGAGTTCTCTGCCAGATTTATGAAAGTCTATAATTCTATCCCTACAGATATAAAACCTCCAGTGGGAGCAGCCAAGTTACATTATGCAGATGCTTTTGAAGGTGATTTTTCATGCACATTAAGAGAGAGGAGATCTACTACTTTGGCAATAATGATGAAAGGTGCAGTAGAAGTTGAAGCTAATATGATGGCTTCTGGAAAAATGAGACATAGAGATATGGACAGAAAGAAAATTAGAGAAGATAATCAAAATGCAGCATCTTCTTCTTCTTCTTCTTCTTCCACAGATGTAAAATTTGAAGCAATGATGAAAACTATGGAAAAGTTATTAGAAAGGTTAGTGGTGGATAACAAAGCTCCAAATAAAGAACAAGCTGAACCTCAAATCAGAAACCCAAATTTTAGGAGACCCTTTGTTCCAGCTATAAGGCCGAGAGAACAGCGAAACCCAAGGAATGCGGAAGAAGATCAAATCAGACCTCCTTTCCCGGAAAATTATATTGCTGGAGAAGTGGAAGCTGAGATACCTTAGAGTGATATTCACCATTGTGGCAGTTCTGATTCAGAAGTGTATCTAACTAAACAAGAGCATGATATGTTCCTTGCAGAAGGGGAATGTTGTAATTTGGAGACGGAAATTGATCAATACCAGATTGGTTACCAAAATGCTATAAACGATCTTCAAAGAAAGATAAATCTGAGAAACCGATATGTTATAATAGACAAAGGAAAAGAACCAATGGGCAAATCAAAAGGAAATAAAAACAAACCTTCTACTAGTCAGTATGAACAGTAAACGAGAAGAAAAGAAAATGAAGAGATGCCAAAAGTAATTTCAGATAACAAGAAAGACTCGATAAAGGAGGGTGATAAAAATTTGGTTCCTTTCAATACACAGAGTGAAATGTTGAAAGTCAAGATTTCTGTACCTTTTAATGAGATATTAAAGAATAAAGAATACAAGGAACAAATTTTTAAGATGATGCAAGTAGAAAATCGAGTGGAAATAGATACTTTGGAATTAGATGATGATACTCCTAATATCTGCCTGGGTTCAAGAATGGAGGATAATAGTTTTGGGGAAGTTTCTCCTTTCTATGTAAATTTGAATGTTCATGATAAAGTCGTGCATAATTGTATGTTAGACTCAGGAGCTTCTCATAATCTGATGCCAAAACTTGTAGTAGAATCTTTGGGATTGGAAATCACAAGACCATATGATGACTTATTTTCTTTTGATTCAAGGAAAGTTAAATGTTTAGGGTTGATAAAAGATTTGACAGTCAATCTCAGTAAAATACCAGCAAAAGGTATTCTTATGGATGTGGTGGTTGCCGATATTCCAGCAAAGTTTGGTATGTTATTATCCAGGTTGTGGGCCTCGAAGATAAAAGGAACCCTGTAGATGGATATGTCTTTTGCTACTATTCTGGTGTTGGGGGTACACAGAAGATTATATGCTGAAAAGATGGCTGCTTATTTGGTAAGTGACTTAAAAGAACCTGATAAGCATGCTAAAAATGCAGTAGACACAGATTTGGGTTCTTGTATTTTGTATAATGATGTTGAATCTAAAGAAAAGATTGATTTAATTGAACCTAAAGAAAATGAAAAAGAAAGATTGTTAAGAGAAAAGATCAGAAAAGAAGGGACCTGGACGATGCACTTTGATGGGGCTAGAAGAAGAGAAGAGCTGGCGCGGGAGTATGGATAATTACACCTGACCAAGAATTCCTAATGTTTTCTTACCAATTGAATTTTGAATGTACCAACAATGTTGCAGAATATGAAGCTTTGATTCTGGGGTTGAACATGTTGAGAGGTTTAAAAGCAAAAAAGATTGAAGTGTTTGGAGATTCCGAATTGGTAATAAATCAGGTAAAAGCTATTTATCAGACCAAACACCCTAAAATGAGGTCCTATAGAAATGAAGTGTGGGATTTACTAGAAATTTTTTTCGATGAACATGATGTTGTTTCAATTCCCAGAGTTAGCAACATTGTAGCAGATTCTTTGGCCACTGCAGGAGCTGCATTCAAAACTCCTATCTTTTCTAAAAAGAAATATGATATTGAGGTCATACACAGACCATCTATCCCAAACAATATTAAACATTGGCAGGTTTTTGAAGATGATCAACAGATTAAACGCTTTTTAGAAATGACAGATGAATTCAATTACAGGTCTATTGATGCAGAAGATGCTGGAGCTGGTCCAGATGAAATAGATTCTCCAGAAGAAATAGAAAAGTTCAAGCAAAGGATTGGAGGTAAGGATATAATTCATATGAAGAATAATGTCCCCTAGAGGTTTAATTCCTTTAGAAAAATTATTTGATAAAAATGATGTGGTGAAAAACCCAAAGGTAGAACCTAAACCTGAAGATGTAAAAGATTACAATTTAGGTTCTGAAAAGGATCCCAAATTGGTAAAACTTTCAAAGAAATTACCAAGAAAGGAAGAGGATAAAAGTGTGGAGGTGATGAAAATATTTTCATATGTTTTTTCTTGGAGCTATGAGGACCTGAAAGAATATGATGTTTCTGTTATACAGCATACAATTCCTATCAAACCTGATGAAAAACCTTTTAAGCAGAAATTAAGAAGAATAAATCCCAAGTTGCTTCCAGTGATAGAAAAAGAGGTGAGAAAGTTGTTTGATGCTAAGATAATTGTGTCCTTGAGGTTTTCTAAGTGGTTGGCTAACCTAGTACCAGTAAGGAAAAAGAATGGCGAAATAAGGTTGTGTGTAGACTTTAGAAATTTGAACAGAGTTTCTTTGAAAGATAATTATCCACTCCCTAAAATGGATCCGATTTTACAGAAAGTTGTGGGAGCCGAAAGAATTTCCATGTTAGAGGGTTTCTCAGGTTACAATCAAATTAAATTTCACCCAGAAGATCAAGAAAAAACTGCTTTTACTACTCCATGGGGAACATTTATGTACGCCAAAATGCCATTTGGTTTGATGAATGCGGGCGCAACTTTTTCAGAGAGCCATGGATATTTCATTTGCAGATGAAAGGGACACATTTGTGGTAGTATACATGGATGATATTGTTAAATTTTCAGAATTTACTTCAATCTGATCTAGGATCTTAACTGAGAGAACAACATGTACATCATATCTACAGCATATCAATCATGGAGACAATAATGCAAGCACACAAGAGACACAAAGATTTACTTGGGGAAAACCATAAAGGTGAAAAACCCCAATAACTTCCTCAGAGATAGATAGAGCAATGATACAAACATGAGAGATAGACATAACCTAGCAGCAGATCCTCCTCCTCCATAAGTGCGCCACTCCTCCTTGAGTGCATGTGTGAGAAGTGAGTGAGTGAATAGAGTGCCTCCCGCACTCTATTTATACTTGAATTGACTTGCCTTTTTACCTAACTCATGTAGGATCGAACTTAACCACATAACATAATGCTGACTGGGCCGACCCCCAATAGGGTGGTCTAATAACCCTTTGACCCACATGGCCGACCCCCAATAGGGTGGTCTAATAACCCTTTGACCCACATGACTTATACAGGGCTGACCCCAAACAAGGTGGTCTAATAACCCATCAAGTATAAGTTACGACACTTACAATATAAATGACGAGACTTCCTTATAGAGGAATAATACCATCTCTATAGGAATACAATATACATATATGTGAAATACATTCCGAAGTTACATATACATCAACACTCCCTCTTAACTAGGAAAGTATTTCTCAGCACAATTCTTTTAGCACAAGTCATCTTCTCTGGATCATCGTCATTGGATAATCGTCATTGAGTCATCATCATTGTCACTGCTGCTGCTATCTCAATCGATCTCTGAATCTACTCCTCATAGGAAGTTCTACAGAGCCAGTCCTTTTTCATACTAGATGTAGGCCCACCACCTGCAGGTCTTCGTCATCACTGGCCATACTGTGGAATCCTCAGGACTTATTACGTGCGTCACAAAACCTTGAAAGAGCATCCCAGGATGTTACGGGTACACAACTCTGACCTGTAGGATCTCCCAGGGCGCTATTACATGTGACCCCACCACAAAACCTCGAAAGAGAATCCCAGGATGTTACGGGTACACAACTCCGACCTGTAGGATCTCCCAGGGCACAAATTACATGTGGTCCACCACAAAACCTAGCAAGAGCATCTCAGGATGTTACGGGTACACAACTCCGACCTGAAATCTCCCAGGGCACAAATTACATGTGGTCATGGCAAAACCTCGAAAGAGCATCTCAGGATGTTACGGGTACACAACTCCGACCTGAAATCTCCGAGGGCCCAAATTACATGCCATAGGACAAAACCTCACAAGAGCATCCCAGGATGTTACGGGTACACAACTCCGACCTGAAGGATCTCCCAGGGCACAAATTACATGTCCTCCCAGAGCAATGTCTCGAAAGAGCATCCCAGGCTGTTACGGGTACACAACTCCGACCTATAGGATCTCCCAGACATGCTCATCTGCACAACCTGATCCACGGCCACAGAGTATCAACCTGATACTCAACATACATCATCCTGATGTACTCATGATCATCCTGATCATCATCACTACAACGTCCTGCTGCATGTCATCTGGAGCAACATCTTGAAGCTCATCATCCATGATCATCCTGATCATCACTGCAACATCCTGCTGCATGATCTACCTGATCATCAATGCATCTACCTGATGCATACCAAGTATCTACCTGATACATATCATCATCCATGATCCTCTTGATCATACAATGTATCCACCTGATACAAATACAAATACATGATACATATCACCATACATGATCCATCTGATCATACAATGTATCCACCTGATACATATACAGATACATGGTCCAAGCATCCAACATGATGCATATACAAAATACATACACATGATCCAACTGATCATATCTAGCATCCAACATGATGCATACATACATAAATGATCCAACTGATCATATCCAGCATCCAACATGATGCATACATACATAAATGATCCAACTGATCATATCCAGCATCCAACATGATGCATACATACATAAATGATCCAACTTATCATATCCAGGCAGAAACCAGAAAATCATCCTGATGCTCATCATCCAGCGCTTACATCCACATCCATGTGAAGGATCCTCCTTCCAACATGCTTGGAATGGCTTCAGCAAATGTGTCCATCACTTCTTCCTCGAAGTGTCCTCAATCTGAAGAACGCCAAGCCTCTCTCTGAAGTACTCGAACTTCACTCTGGCTAGTGGCTTCGTCAACACATCTGCAATCTGCTCGTCCGTCGCAACATACAGAAGCTTCACAGCTCCTCTCTGCACCATATCCCTGATATAGTGATATTTGATCTCTATGTGTTTCGACCTGTCATGAAACACTGGTTTCTCGGACAGCTTCACACAACTCTGGTTATCACAGAAGATACCACTAGCCTCCAATGTAAGATCAAATAACTCAGACAGTAGCTTCCGTAGCCATACTGCCTCACAACTAGCTGAAAAGGCTGCAACATACTCTGCCTCACCTGTACTCAGTGCCATGCAGGACTGCTTCCTGCTAAACCATGAGATCACACCTGATCCCATACTGAAGCAGCACCCAGATGTGCTCTTCCTATCTGCAGCACTGCCAGCCCAATCTGAATCAACATAACCCTACAGGTTAAACTTTTGATTCGCTTCATACTTGAGCCCATAATCCACTGTACCCTTCAGGTACCTCAGAACATGCTTTACAGCAACCAGGTGAACACTCCTCAGATCCATCAGGAACTAGCTCAATGTGTTCACAGCAAAGCAAATATCTGGTCTCGTGTTCGTCAGGTACATCAAGGACCCAATCATCTGACGATATGTAGAGACATCAACCGGATCAGATGAAGCATCACATAGAAGCTTCAGATTTGATTCCATAGGTGTAGCCATGGCCTTGCAATCCATCATCCCGAACCTCTTTAGGATCTCTACTGTAGACTTCCCTTGTCAAGGAATATTCCATCACTTTGCCACACCTCCATGCCAAAAACAAATAGTGCATCATCCCCAAGTTCTTCATTTCGAACTCGGTAGTAAGATTCCGCTGCGTGTCGGCAATCAATCTATCTTCACCATACCAAGTTCTGCACATATATGATTTCCTATCATGTGTCTCAGAACCAAGTGGCTGCTCTACATACACTTCTTCTTCAACTACACCCTTCAAGGAAGCTGTCTTGAATCCATCTGGTGTATCTTCTATTTCATCACTTTTATATTTCTCAATGCTGCCATCTGCAACATGCTTGATCTGATAGTTCCAATTGGAAGTCATAGAAAACATCATTCTTCATGATCGACGGATCATGGCATTTCATTTCTTCATCCCAGATCCTGGGAACTTCAATATCTTCAATAGATATATGGTCTTTCCTACAAAACAGGTTAAATTGCATGATTAGAAACATCTCATAATTTTCAGAACAAATTCTTACACATAAAGAAATATGTCATACAGTCATGCAATTATCTTAGCCAATGCTTCAATACAACATTTATCCATATCCCGTAACTTTCTAGATGCCTTCCAATCTCTACCAGAACATTATTAAGAGTGTGCACAACTCCCAACATGTCAGCAAAGAGGTTTCATTCTAGATAAGTAGCAATGGAATGTTGTACAATGCCATAGGCCACTTACCCATGCATATTACTAGTATACTGTTCATCAATGCAACTATTCTACTATGCACAATACATATCCTAAGTCTAGGAACATGAGCATATACATCATTGAACAATTTTATTTAAACAAACACATATGCAAGAAATGATAATTAAAATACTTATCTTTGTTTGTTCGTTGGGTGGACTCCCTCTGAGTCTTCACTTTCTTGCAGGAGTTGCTGGAGTCCTAATCTGTAGTAGCTTCTTCTACACCTTTCTGTTGTGGAATGTAGAGAGATGGACAACTCCCTCTGAATATCAGCATCCTTTCATAAACCACTGGAGTGTACTCCCTCTTGATCTTTGCTCCCTGGATTACCTGTCCTTGAACTTATATACATTCTCGATCCCTATGCATGCTTGTTAGTATCATCATTGTGTTATCCTCTAGGTCTAATATAAAATCATACATTTATTAGTATACTATTAAAAACACAATAATCTCAAGCATGTATAATCATGATCATTTCAAACAGAAAATAATAAGCATTAGCATTCAAGGTTGATGTAGGATTCTTATGGTTAGTCAAATCATAAGAAACATAACATGTCTAAACCTATAATTACTCAAACCTATGACTCTTCGGGTTAGTTGAATAAGATAAGAGATATAATATGCATAAAACCTGTGATTATTCAAAGCTATACCTTCATGATTCTTCTGGTTAGTCATATCATCAATTATGGTAAGAAACATAATATGCATACAACCATGATTATTCAAATCTATGACTTCATGAATAATCATTATAACCAACAGTATAAGATCCTAACACAAGGTAGGATTCTAGCTTGATATAGGAAAAACATACCTGGATTAGCTTGCTAGCTAGTTATGTCTAACATACTCACACGATGTCTTCTTGTTCTTCTTTAATGACTTGTGCTAGTAACCTGCATGTCTCATAAGTTAACCATTGTATAAACAAATTATACATACCTCGTAAATGGATCTTGTATGAGATCCATGACAATGGATGAATCTTTGTCCTCATGTTATCATGATCATATGTTCTTGGACCAGAACATGATTTGTCTTTCTTGGTGTACCTTTCATGTTAGTAGACAACATAAACCTCATACAACACCATAATGCATTAGTACAATCATAAGTGTCAACACCCTAACCAGTGAATATCTTCTATCATGCATTCATAATTTTGTTAAGGTTATACGACAAATCTAAAATCAAAATTGTACTAACCGTAATAACATGAAGACAAACATACCATAAACTTAATCATGGACAAATATCGAAACATACCTCGATGAGTCATACCTGTCGAGATCGCTTGTAATCTTCTTATGTAAGGCCTTATCCTCATCTCCCTCTGAGACAGGAACTTCTTCACTTATGCAGGTGACCAATCCATCTTCTTCTAGGATTAACCCAATCCACTTGATTTGCAAGAACTGGACCTGGAGCTGGATATGGGTTTGTCAGAGAAACCCCAAAAATTCAAACTTTGAATTTTAAACTTCCGAAAGGATAGAAATATGCGCCTTGATGAGTTGATCAAACTGGTATATTTAGAATTTGAAAACTGCAAAGTTTCACTCCTCAATTTCGCCTTCGAAGCTTCCAGATTCACTGGACGTGACCCTGAACTGGGGTTTGATGAAGTCCACTCTTTTGCCCCATCAAAAAGTTTGATCCAAAGCTCTAAGCTTCTATTTTTCTGAGGAGCTTCCAGCCGTGGTCACAGATTTCAAAAATTCTCATTTTTACAGAAGCCCTAATTTTCCACTTTTCTGATCAAAGTCCCGAACTAGGGTTTGATCAATCCCGGCCTTCTGCGGAACCAAAAATTCTGATCTTGGTCTCTAAATTTATATTTTGATGAGTAGCATCCAGCCGTGGTCTTCGATTACAAAAATTCCAACTTTCTTCAAAGCCCTAAATTCCGTAAGCCATGAATGAAGGTACTCAAAAAATAATTCTATTTTGACAGAAATATGTACCTGATTGTTTCTGGTGTAACTCCAAACCTTTTGATCCACAGGGTCTGAAAAAATGTTTCTTGAGATAGCCTGACCTGTTATCTTTCCATCCTGACAGGTCTGACCTCAATTGGATTCTCTGAGAGAGAGTTATGCCAAATGTCGCAACGTGACCTGTTTATGGGATAAAACAGTAGAGCGAACTTGTACGGAGTGACACGTGTCACTGTTTCAACATCGGCCTCTGAAAACGTTTCTTGAGATAGCTCGGCCTGTTATCTGTCCATCCTGACAGGTCTGACCTCAATTGGACTCTCTGAGAGAGAGTTATGCTAAATGTCGCAACATGACCTGTTTATGGAATAATACAGGAGAGCGCACTTGTACGGTGTTCCATGTGTCACTGATTCACCTTCAGCATCTGAAAAAGTTTCTTGAGATAGCGCAGTCTGTGTACTACCTGTTTCTTTTTATGAAATTTCATTTGGAGCTTCCTAGCCCAGGTTATGACCTTTTTCCCACGGTCACCTGATTTTGACTCAGATATGGAAGAGGCAGAAACCTTATATTGTACAGATCATAACTCACAAAGTACAGCGAATTAGAGGTTGTCCTTTCGACACAAGGTACTTGGAGATGTAATCTTCGTCCTATAACAATTTCAGATCCAAAAACTTTTCCAAAACATATTTATAGCGAAAGTTCTACAATGACTGGTTTTTGCTATATCAAGCCCTAGCATCATAAGTGCAACAAGTGTCATACATGCCATATCATGCCTTCTTTCAGGCTAGCTCTGATACCATGTTAAATTTTCAGAATTTACTTTAATTTGATCTAGGATCTTAACTGAGAGAACAACATGTACATCATATCTATAGCATATCAATCATGGAGACAATAATGCAAGCACACAAGAGACACAAAGATTTACTTGGGGAAAACCATAAAGGTGAAAAACCCCAATAAATTCCTCAGAGATAGATAGAGAAATGATACAAACATGAGAGATAGACATAACCTAGCAGCAGATCCTCCTCCTCCATAAGTGCGCCACTCCTCCTTGAGTGCATGTGTGAGAAGTGAGTGAGTGAATAGAGTGCCTCCCGCACTCTATTTATACTTGACTTGAATTGCCTTTTTACCTAACTCATGTAGGCTCGAACTTAACCACATAACATAATGCTGACTGGGCCGAACCCCAATAGGGTGGTCTAATAACCCTTTGACCCACATGACTTATACAGGGCCGACCCCAAACAAGGTGGTCTAATAACCCATCAAGTATAAGTTACGACACTTACAATATAAATGACGACACTTCCTTATAGAGGAATAATACCATCTCTATAGGAATACAATATACATATATGTGAAATACATTCCGAAGTTACATATACATCAACAAATATCACTGTTTATTCAAAGAATGCTGCTACTCACTGGAAACATCTGGAAAGAGTTTTTATAAAATGTAGAAAATTTGGGATTTCCTTAAATCGAAAGAGATCTCATTTTTGCATGGAAGAAGGAAGATTATTGGGACACATCATATCAAAAGAAGGCATTAATATTGACCCGGAGAGAGTATCCACGATACAAAAGGTGGGAATCCCTAGGAGCAAAAAAGAGATTCAGTCATTTATTGGAAGGGTAAATTGGTTAAGAAGGTTCATTCCTAGTTTCACTGAAATTCTGAGAAACATAACTGAAATGCTAAGGAAAGACAAGGAAATTAAATAAACTGAAGAAGCAAGACAATCCTTTGATAATATTAAAAGAGCATTGACTAAGGCACCAGTGTTAATTAGTCCAGATTATACAAAAGATTTCATTATGTTTACTTATGCATCAGAACACACAGTAGCAGGAGTATTGTTACAAAAGAATCAAGAAGGTGCAGAACATCCAATTGCATTTTTTAGTAAGATTCTGAGAGATGCAGAATTAAAATACAACATCATGGAGAAACAAGCTTATGCTTTAGTGAAAGAATTTAAGGATTTCAGAACATATATTTTGTATTCTCATATAATAGCACATGTTCCATCAGCAGCAGTGAAAGACATTCTTACCCAACCAGATCCTGAAGGGAAAAGAGTGAAGTGGATAGCAGTGTTACTGGAATATGATCTGGACATTAAACCTACGAAATTGATAAAAGGCCAAGGTTTGGCTAAAATGATGACTGAAACAAATTGGGACTCTCTCAGTATGAATTTTCTTTCTGAAACTTCAACCGAAAATGCTCCAAATTCACAAATAATTGAAGATTTCTCTTTATCCCCCTGGTACGCGGATATTGTATATGTTTTGCAGAATCTCCAAGCGCCTGGGAATATGGAAAAAACTAGGGCAAGATTAGTAAAATTGAAAGCAGCCAAGTTTTGCATATTAGATCGAAATTTATTTTGGAAAGATCCCGGAGGAATCCTGTTGAATTGCCTATTAGAGAATGAAGCGCAACATATTATGGTAGATTTTCATAAAGGTATGTGTGGGGGGCATCATTCATGGAAGGCTACCGTGAACAAAATTCATAGAGATGGTTTTTATTGGCCCAACATGTATTCAGATGTATATAAAGAAGTAACGAAATGTCATGAATGTCAAATTTTTGATGGAAAAAGAGAATTATTGCCTTTTCCATTGAAACCTATTTCAGTTGAAGCACCTTTCCAACAGTGGGGGTTAGATTTTATTGGTGAGATTAATCCAAATTCTTCAGGGCAACATAAGTGGATTCTGACTGCTACAGATTACTTCACAAAATGGATTGAGGCCATCCCAACTAGAAATTCCACAGAAACAGTGATTATGAACTTTTTGGAAGATAACATTTTGTCCAGGTTTGGTTGTCCTAAAAGGATAGTGACAGATAATGCTCCGGCGTTCAAGTCAAAAAGATGATAAATCTTTGTTACAAATATCACATACATCTGAATCATTCAACTGCTTATTATCCACAAGGGAATGGGTTGGCCGAATCTTCAAATAAAAGTTTAGTGAGAATCATAAAGAAGTTGCTAGAAGAAAATAAGAGAGCTTGGCACACTAAACTAAAATATGCTCTGTGGGCGGATAGAATCAGTACAAAAGAGCAATTGGCAATTCCCCTTTCCAGTTGGTGTACGGTACAGAGGTAATTTTCCCTATTTCTTTGGGTTTGCCAGTTATGAAATTATTACAAGAAGTCGATGAAGAGCCAAATCATATGCAAAGGAGAATAAATCAAATGATAGAATTGCATGAAGTCAGAGAAAAATCATATAACAAAACCCAAATGCATCAGGAAAAAATGAAGAAAACTTTTGACAGAAAGGTTAAGGAAAAGGATTTTCAGATAAATGATTTGGTTTTGAAGTGGGACTCGAGGAATGAAGATCACCATGGAAAGTTTGAGCATTTATGGAAAGGTCCATATATTGTTGCAGGATGTCAAGGAGAAAATGCATTTATCCTAAAAAATTGCAATGGAGAATTCTATCCTGGAGGTCCAGTAAATGGGAGACACCTCAAACATTATCTTTCCTAAAAAATAGAAGTGAAAGAGATTTTTTGTATAGTGTAAATATTTTTCAAAAAAATAAAAAATAAATAAATAAATTTTGAATGCATCCCAATGGATCAGGCACTTGGTCTACGATGTTCTTTGCTACCTCACAAGGAGGATAGCATCCCCAGTTGGAGCCAGTTGTTGACACTATATCTGAGAATGCTCAAATCCTAAAAGGTTTTTGCCAAAATAATCCAAAAGCAGTGAAATTACCCCAAAAAGGTTGAAGAAAAGGTTTTGAATACAAACAACAAGAAGGAAAAAACCCACATATGCAAAGTCCGAAAACAAATCTTTGAAAAGGTTAAATCCAGATCAAGTTTCGATGGCGGAGATGATAAGGATCAAGATCAACGGCTAATATAGTTTCCCGCATCGCCGAAGTGATCGTTTGAAAAGAGTTATGAGCGGTTGCGGACTCAATACCGCCGGGCACGTGTCCTAATCTCATCAGTCCACATATGTGATATAGTGGTATCATAAACCACCACAGCGCCGTGCGGAACCACCAAATAGAAGGCGCGGCGGGCCATAGCACGTGGCGTGGTGGGACCTGGTACGTGGAAGATGGAGAAAGAGTAAGGGAATACGCCATACATCGGTAGCAATCGGAGAGACGATATAAATCTGAAACAAAATCAGCGGCCAATGTTCGTCCGCATCTGGGAAGGTGCACACTGGATAGAAGGAAGAGAGGTCGCGGAAAGTAAAACCACTCAAACAGGTGTCATCAGAAGGTTGATCCGCACAAGGAACAAACCGGAGAAGAAAAACTGCTTTAAGATCATGGATACCAGCACAGGGGATAAAAGGAGGCGAGATCTAACGGCCCAAATCAAAAGCTCTAGATCAACGGTCGGATATGAACCCCTTTTCGGAAAGTTGCCAGGAAGTTAATAAAAAAGGATTATATAAAACAAAAAGGGCTTCACATAACGGCATTTTGCATATGTGTCGCTATCTTGGAGAGCTCTGAGGACTAGTGGAGATCAGCGATTACGACAGAAGGCGAAAGGCATGTACATACAGGTAGGGTCTGGTGACCTGGCCCACTTTTTTAAAACAAAATTTTGTTTAAAGAAACATTTAAATGGAAACTGTACACGATATAGATGTTTTTAAATCAAAAGAAGCCCTAGAGGATAGATACGAAGACGTTCATTATACCCTAATTAGGTTACCAGTCTCTGAGATTAAACTTAGGTTGTCTGAATTGTTAAAGGAAGGGATAGACCTACATAGAGTCCACCAGTTGTCTTTGATAGCCTTTTGCCCAGACCTAGTCCCTTTTTTCCCAGAATTTGTGTCATGGTGTGCTGAGAATTAGTCCCGAGAAGAAATAATTGTCCCAGACAGTTAGAAAACCAGAGTCGTTTGTGAAATAAAGCCGGCCGAAATAATTAAAGCCCTAGGAATAAATTTTTCCCAAACCCTCGAGTCCGAGATTTTTTTCTGAAATCTCCATTATTGAAAATTATCATCAAATATCTCAAAATGATAGAGAAAGGTTTTTGTCATCGTGTCTCAAACCAGAAACCAACATTTCGGAAGTCCCGTACCCTATAGATATCGATTTGTTTGATGAAAATACCCAATTAGTTTTGATATTATTGGCTTTAGTTCTAGGGTTTGATACAGAGAGGTATGTAACCGAGTTTCAATTGAGTCTATTGTACAAAATGAGTACAGTTCAGTCAGGGATCGATGAAAATCAAATCCCTCGACTTAATTTTGAAGTATTTTTGATAGAGAAGATTCACGACCAAATGGTCAATTTTCCCACTCTGAGACATTTCAGGTTTCAGTCCTTTTTGATGAAAATGATTATGATAGCCAGTGAAGAAGAATTGCAGTTCCCAGAAATCATTTTCACGACTTTATTAGAAAATAACATGTACAATTACATAAATTACATGCTCTCCGAGATTTATAGAATGATCTTTGGTAAAAAATTGCCTAGAGTATTACCAGAAATGCGGGCATGCATGCAATTGACTGCAGATTATGCGATAGGAGATTGGTTCTTGTCAAAGGATAGTACAGTAATCAGATTATACAGGTTCAAACACAAACCTTATGTTTTACCAGCTTTTCTTACCTTAATGGTTTTTGCTTTGGAATTCCTGAGACAAAAGTTGATTGTTGAAGATAACAATTTTTTGGTTTACAAACAAGCAACAGACATTAAATATCCATTCACACTTGGTCCATTCACAATAAAGAATAAAAATGATGTTGTGTATATAGAGAAGTTATTGAAAGATATGAGTTTTGAGAAAGATATGGCTACTGAGTATGATCCGTTGAACATAATATCAAAACGAAGAACAGATCATCGCATCAAAGCACTGAACCATCATATGATTGAAGGTATGTCTGACAAAGCCAATTGGCTGGAATATAAAGAAGAAATCATTCCGGATGCACACAACAAAGAAATGGTATTGACAGATACAACAACAGAGACAGAAGACACAATGAATACTTCATTGGTGGGGTTTAAGAGACCCATAAAGGATGTAATGAACATTGAAGATGAAGGAATAGAAAGAGGAAAAAAGTTGAAAATAAATGAACAACAAGAATTGATAGCAGTTTCAGAAGAGGAAAAAAGAACTGAAGAAAAAATACCAAAGGTCACGGTTAAAGAATACAGTATTGAAGAGACCCCAGTAGAGGGTGATGTAAATAGACCCCAGAATATGATGGATGTATTTAATGAACATAGTCAGAATAAACAGGAATCCTATAAGCAAACCAGTCAGTTGTTTCCAAAAGATAGAAATATATCCAATACTGAAGTAAGTTTATTTACTAGCAGAAATATCAGAGAGAATTCTTTAAAATTTTAAGTTGTCACAAAAGATAAGATTTCAGAGATGAAAGTAGATTTGTCTAAAATAAATGCCCCAGATAAAATTTTGTTGCACAGACAAACAGGAGAAGTTATATATTCAGATTATTTGGTTGCAATATTAAAGGCAGACAAATTGAAAATTCACTGGATAAATTGAATAATCAGTTGAGGCAGGAGAAGGCAGAAAATAAGTCTCGACGACAACAAATTAAAAAATTGCAAATAGATTTGATAAATAAAGAGGGAGATGCAGCAACAAAATTGCTCAAAGAAAAATATGATACGATTCTGATGTTAAGACGAAAGCTAAAAATTCCAGACACTGTGCTTATCCAAGGAGCGAAACTAACGGTACTGGAAAAGGAAAAAGAAGAATTATCTAATGAGGTAAACGATGTTACTGCAAAAATGTTAAATCTCTCTGATTAAAAAGATCATTGGGAAAAAGAGAAAATCAGTTTAGAAGAGCAGTTGGAGGAAGCAAGGAAAAGATTAGCAGAAAGTGGTCAGCAACAGGTACAAACGGACACAGATGAAGATAAAACTAGAGTAGATGGTATTTTACAAACCATGTCCCAAGTAAGTTTGAAAGGAGAAATCAAAGAATTGAAGATAGAAATACAAAAGTTGAAAGAAGAAAATGAAATTAAAAATAAGGAAATAAAAACTTTGTAGACAACGAATCAGGAATTAGGTGATAATAACAAAGGTTTGGCAGCTCATGTGACAGGACAAGTTGCTATGCAAGGTTGCAAACACATGGTATGGGACCAAATAATAAAGGAAGTTGAGAAATAAAGACCATATCTGGATTACATAAGAGTCAAAGAAAAGGTAGCCAAAGATGCATTCGAAAGTTGCAGAGCAGTCAGGGAGAACTTAAATAAAAAGCCAAGAGAAGTAGCCCAGAAAGCTATAACATTCTTAAACAGTCTAA
Organism: Larix kaempferi; assembly: GCA_027924585.1. Taxonomy (NCBI): domain Eukaryota; kingdom Viridiplantae; phylum Streptophyta; class Pinopsida; order Pinales; family Pinaceae; genus Larix; species Larix kaempferi. Next base: position 1,297,371 of record BSBM01000765.1, on the reverse strand, counting down.
CTGAAGCAGACTTGACAGCCATGAATATAATGAACAGAATTTCAGTCATTACATGGGCCAAAAGGATCTTGGGAAAGTACTCGCATCTTGAAAATATTGAAGCTAAAGCTGGAGATATAAGGGAAGAAGTAGTAAAGTTTAAGAAGCAATTTGAAAAATTAGTAAACAAAGGATTCCCTACTTTTTGGAATGAAAAGAATGAATTGATTCCTCCTAATGAGTATAAGAGATTGCTGTTTGACATAAGGATGGATCACAGAAAGTTCCACAGTTGGATCATATGCTTACGGTCAAAATTTTAATGGAGAAAATAGCAGAGGACTTTGAAATTTTAAATATGCTAATCTCAACCTGTGAGAATCTTCTTCCTGTTTCTTATGCAGGTCATGTTGAAATGCGAGTCTTGGTAAAAGAAATGACCAACTATGATTTACCCACGGCCGACCAGTGGAATTATGTGGACAAATATGGAAGGACAAGATATTTTGTCCATTCATAGATGCTTTCAAAACTCTTGCCAAGTGGCGAAAAGATGATATTCAAAATTTTTGCCAAGTGGAAAAAATATACTTTTATTTTAAATTTGTAATATTATTTGGAGACAGTTATCTATTGCTCAACGACAGTTATCTTATTAAGTTAAAGTATTTTCAGTTATTAGTTAGAAGAAGCAGTTATGTCAAGCTTCTTCCGAATTTTGTATAAAAACAATGAGAGTCATTTTTGAAAGGGTTGTTGGAAATTCTTTGAGAGACGAATATGTTTTGAAGTCTATTTTTTGATAAATAAAGGCAGTACAGTGAAAATACCTATCTTTTGAGACCAGAGATTCATGTGTTGATCAACTTTACAGTTTTTTTTTCTTTATCTTTATATGTGCATGTTTACTCTCTATGTTATATCTTCCATTATGTTTTTCTTCTATATTTAAATGAACACTTGAAATAACTCGAGATTCATACTGGTTATGCCTCGTTTTATCGCATTTAAATATTCACTATTTTCTCCAAAGTTGATAATGGATTCATCCCAGTTAGATGCCCGTTGTTGATGGAATGTCATTATTTCTTTCTATACCACCTGAAAAAATCAAATTGACTGTGATATGATTGCTATCTTTCCTTTGTGGAAATCTGTTTGGTATAAATCTCTTACTGGCATATTATATATTTGAAGCTTTGACTCCATGCCCAAACGTTTCTTGTTTTCCTTTTCAATCAGAAAATCCTTTTGAGAAATTTTGAGAGAACTTTTATATATTTCAGTCTTTACATATATATCGTGAGAGAGCCCTCTCTGGTGGAAAAATGGCTGAGTTTTCTACCTAAAGCTTGGTTTGAAATAGATTACCTTAGGTGTTATTATTTTACAACCGGAATAAAATCTAAGTGCTAACAGCAGGTTTGGTGAAGAAGTTCATTTTGAATGACAGGGCGTCGGTACTTCTGGTGCCACATTTCGAATTCTTCGTTCTACGTGTTGGGATTCATGGGAACTTCTCATTAGTCTTTCTTGATCGGTGATATGTCAGACTGCTTCCTTTGATGTGTTGTTTAGGTCGGGTATAGGTCGTCAAAGTCGGGAGTCTCTTTCGACATTTGCTTGTTGACTTGTTCCTTCTTGTCTATTCCTCTCATACCGTCGATCATGCCTCAGACTCTATTGTCTATAGCATTTTTCATGGCCTTTGTCAGTATTTTCTCTCTAGTCTCTTGTCATGATGCTATTTCTACCTAACTTTCTTTGAATGATTGCTTATATTTCTTCTTCCTCAAGGTAGTTATAATGATTTTTTTGTTTTTTTTGTTTTATGCTTTATACTGCTTTAGTCGAGCGTCATTGAAAAGGTTCCTAATCATGCTTCCTTGTAACATATTTAGTTGAATTGATCCGTTGGCATTGATTTCTTCGACAATATATGGACCCATCCATTCCGTGTGCAAATTTTTAGGTTTCCCTTTTACTCGACTATTGTATATTGATGCCAAATCACCAACTGATAGATTCTTGCACTTGATATTTCTATCATGCCAATCATTTTGTTGTTGCTTTTGAATTTCCTAGTGGTTTATAGCTATCTCTCGGCTTTCATTGAGCTTCGACAGATGGATCATTCATTCTTTTCTAGTGTGTTCGACATCGATATGTAGTACTTCAACAATTGTTAGATCTTGTTGTCGAAAGTGCAAAGGGATGCCTGCTTCTTGGCTGTATACAAGCTTAAATGTGGTCTAGACTATCGATCTTTTGTATGTTGTTCTATAAGCCCATAGTACTACAAGTATCTTGTTGTCCTATTCATCCTTGTTGACATTGCACATAGTTTGTTAGACCTCTAGTGAGTGTTTTGTTAAAAGATTCTATTGCGCCATTGGACTGCGGATGATATGATGTGCTTATCCAGTGCTCAATTAAGAATTATTTCAGGAGGATGGAAATTGTTTTACAAACAAAATGTGATCCCTGGTCATTGATCAAAGTAAGTGGACATCCGAACATTGTGATGATATTCTCATATATAAACTTAGCAACTGCTTCACTCGAACAAGTCTCGACATGTTCTTCCTCTGCCCATTTGGTAACATATTCGACTGTAGTGATGATGTATATTGTTCTTGTTCATCTTCCAAGTATCGGGAATGGTCCAATGAAGTCTATTGCCCATATTTCGAATGTTAATATTCGATTTATTGGTACAAGGGGCATTTCTGTACTTGCTAGAGGTCGTCCCAGCCGCTGACATCTATCACATTTGCTTACGAATTCTTGACAATCTTTATGTATTGTCAGCCACCATAATACAGAATGCAGAATTTTCCTTGCTGTTATGTTGGCCTGAAAATGTCCTCCCGTCAGTCCATAATGTGCCTAAGTGAGTATGCTTTGTCTTTCATGATCAAGAGCACAATGTCATAATACGTCGCCAGGTCCAAGTTTGTAGAGGAACCCATTAATTATATTGTATGACACAACATTCATTATTAAGATCTTCATTTTCTTCTCTTGCATTCCTTCTGGTGCTGGTCCATCTTCTAAGAATTGTGCAATCTCTTCTAACTTCGATGGGACAACTTCGATTCTAAACAAATGAGTGTTAGGAAATTCATCCTCAATTCTTGTCGGTTCTTCTCTTGTGTCTATTCTCAACAGGTGGTCAAATCTAACATTTGCTTTACTTGGTCGAACTATAACTTCGAAGTCAAATTCCTGGAATAACAACAGCCAACGAGATAGTCTTCTGTGGTGTAACAATTTATTGACCAAATATTTGAGTGCTTGGTGATCTGTGTAAAACACAAAGGGGTTAGCCAATAAATAATGTCAGTACTTCTTCAATGCAAATACCATACTGAGTGCTTCCCTTTCTGTTGTTGAAGAGTTCCTTTCTTCTATATTCAATTTTTTGTTGGTGAATGTGTTGGGATAGTCCATTTCGTCATCACCTGGTTGTGTTAAAATTGAACCAACTACTATGCCTGAAGAGTCTATATGCACGTAGAATTTCTTCGACCAGTTCGTGAATATTAGTATGGGTGCTTCGACTAAATTTTACTTTAAAATGTTGAATGATTTATTGCACTTGTCGGTCCACTGGTACTCTTGATTTTCCTTTAGCAATTCTTTCGAAGGATACATCATGTTGGAGTAATGCCGAATAGACTTCCTATAATATCTTGTATGGCCCAACAATATTCTGACTTGTATAGATTTAATTGGTGGTTTTAAGTTGAGAATTATCTTTATTTTTGCATAGTCGACTTTTATGCCTTCTTTGCATACAACATGTCCCAGCAATATTTCGATTGGAGTTGCAAATATGCATTTTTTTATATTCAGCAAGATTTTTATTTGTCAGCTTCTTTCCAACATCATTCAGAGCCATTTACAATGATCCCTCAGCATGGAATATATTGTCTGGTTGTCTAGATAGACATCCATGGTTTTATATATGTACTCTTGAAATGCTTTGCAACAATTTTGGAAAAGACGGTCATTGCATTCTTTAGTCCAAATGGAATGACTTTGTATGAAAATGATCCGAATTCACAGACGAATGTAGCCTTGTTCTGATCTTCTTCGGCAATGGGTACTTGGTTGTATCCATAGAATCCATCCATGAATGAGTAACATTCATGACCTACAACTTCGTTAATAATTTGATCAGCAAAAGGAGTAGGAAAAGGGTCAGTAAGTGTTACTTTATTAAGCTCTCCGAATTTGACACATATTGGAAGTCAAGTCAGATCATGCTTCTTTGTTTGGATGACCATCGGAATTTCCCATTACGATTGATCGATAGGGTAGATGATTCCAGCAGAAAGCATGCTGTTGGTCTCTTTCTTAACAGTTTCCTTATATTTTTGTGCTAGCTGGTATGACCTTTTCTTCACTAGATTTGCGTCTAGTTTAATATCAATTTTCATCTTGCCTATTTCCTGTACTAGGCCTTTGAGATCTTTGTAATCCCGAGCAAATACATATTGAAATTCTTTGAGGAAACTTGTGATTTCTGCTTTCTGTTCTTTGTTCCAGTAGTCACCGAAATTTTCCATTTTTGGTCTGTCGTTATTAGATATGTTGATTTATTTCATCTTAAATTTCACATCCATCCATTCCGACACTCTGATTTCATTGATTAGTCGTTCTCCTCCCTTGAGTTGCATGAATATTGGTGGAAAATCTTTTTCGGTTAGTATTTCAAGATCTTCTTTTTTTGTTGCTTCGACTTTGAAGAATGTTTGGATCAGCTTGGATGTGTTTGGATGATCTTGTTTCCATTTGAATTTATTTCCTTATGTTTTCTCTGTTTCCAGTTGTAATCTTGTCGAATGTTGGATTCCTATCGACTTGATGTTATTGCATATAGAGGGATGTCAAGCAAGTTGCTGATTATCTTCTGATATTTTATTGCTCATTGGTTGTAGAAACTTTTTCACTTGGTTGCTTACTTCGAGTAATTTCTCCTCCTTTGGAAATAATTTCAAGTGTTCGATAAACATTTCTTTTAGATATTTCCATCTAAATGTTTCTCCTCTTGCCTCTTCCATTTTGTACCATTTGTTTGGCAAGTCATCGAGTGTATTTGGGAAAATATGTGGCCATGCTCTTTCATCTTTGTATCCTAGTCTTCTCCATTCCCTTTCACAGTTATTGACGTGTACTTTGGGATCTTGTCCTTTTGTGAATAGTGGAATTATTGCTTGAGCTATTAGTTTCTTTCCTCCAAATATTTCAACAAAATATGCCAAAGCAGTGGTCCAAGTCTGGAGGCTCAATTGGTGCATATCCCACCATCTTGTTGCTTGAACTGTGAATGTCTCAACCAAGATTTGCAGTTGTCCTTGTTCTCTGACATTCTTTGATACTTCTTCGACATGTATAGTCAGATATTCGTGTTCCTTGTATCTCATCGGAGGAGTGTATGTCGAGTCATTTTTCGTTGATGCCAGTGTTGGAGATTCACGTATTTTTCTTTCGAATATATTTGGGATGGTAGAGATAGAGAAGCATTGATTTGTTTTCTTCTTGGGAATAACTTCGATTGTCCAACATTCTCTAGCTTGCAGTTCATATTTTTCTATCTTCCAGTCATATAGTTCGACATCTGAATTGTATCTAATTGATGCAGGATTTCCAAGATGGAGCTCTCCCTATGAGTTAGGTTCAGTATAGTATTCATCATTGTTTATTTGATATAACTGTCAGATTTTGTTATCATCATAAATTGGTTCTATCCAAGGATCTCCTTGTGACGAGTAAATAGGTACTATAATTTTTTTATCATTACCTTTGAGTTTGATTCATTCTTTATCGAGCAATATCGAGGCCTTCATTTTTCTACCCCAAGGTCGGCCAACTAGTGCTAGAAATGAACTGGATCCGTCTTTGGTATTTATGATTTCAAAGTCAACTTTTGTCATTATGCCCTTGATAGATGTTTCAACATCTCTCCACACTCCAATTGGTTCAATAAGACCTTGGTCAACTAGTTTCAAGTATATTCTTGATTCTTGTAGTTGAGGTCGACCTAAGTGCTCCCAAGTATCATGATTCATGATATTTACTTGTGAACCAAAGTCAAGGACTACCTGTCGAACATAGTATCCTTTTATTTCAAGGTCAACAAGAGGGTCAGCCTCAGTCTTGTCTTTTTTATTTAGTCAACATGTGTTTTTATATTGCTTTTCCTCGACATATTTGTTTGTAATATTTCACACCAAGTTTATTAATTTCGTGACATCTTCTTCTTTAATTATTAAATTGACCAATTCATTAGTAGCTTCTTGTCGAGCTTCATCATTATCTTCTTGAGATTCCAATTCATGGAATATATAAGATGCGTTCTTAAACATAAGTCTTTTCTTATTTGGATTTGGATAATCCTCTTTATTCATTATTTTGTTAATTTGTGGATTATCATGACCAGTTCTAGTTCCTTGCCTTGTTAGATTTTGAAGATTCTTCATTCTAATTACATCACATTTAGGAACACAAGATAAGACATTAACATTCTTTTTATTATTGATATTTTCAAGTATAGTAGGGAAATCCTCCCAATAGTGATCGCCTACTCCACATTTTGTACAAAATTTCAAATCTGTTCGATCTTTGTAAGGACATTTTGCATACCGATTTCCTTCATTACAACATGTGAAATATTGTATGGGTCGACGAGGTCGGAAGTCTCGACTTCCATTATTGCGACCTCATCTTGGGAATCCTCTGCATCAGTTGAAATTTTCATTGCAATGGTCATATATTCTGTCATCATATCTTGGATATCTATCATTTCTCTTGTTCTAGTCATTTCTATCGCTCCTTTCATTTCTGTCACTTCTCTGGTCAACAGAATTGGTTTGGTATACCGCGTGGTAGTTTTGTTTGTTCTTTAAATTCAAATGAAATCCTGTTATGGAATGAGTACTAACTTCACATATATCACACCACTTAGATTGATTGTTCTTCATGTTATATGGGCAGTATTTTGTAGCATCAGAGTCATACTCTTTACAAATATCATAGAAGAACTTTGTCTTTACAAGTCGAATATCTTGCCGTCAGTCATCATGATGATAGTAGTATTTTGTGTGCCCTGCTGTGGAACATTTTGTACACCAAAGTTCTACTCCTCTGAGGTTGATATCTTGGATGGATTTCTGCATGTTAGCCAGTCATTCCTCGATATGTCTGTCGACAGGGTCTATGGGGTAGTCGTCATCCATTTCTATTTGTAAATCCTTCATTAGGGCATCTTCATATGTGGTGGCATTATGCCAATAGACATGCACTTTGATCTTCCGTAATAGGCCAACTACGAACCATTGGGTCAACAAATTTTCCTCAATGTCATAGTTGATATGGATCAGTAGATATTTGAATCTCTTGTCATACTCCCTCACAGTTTCTGTTGGATTTTGCACTGTAGTCTTCAATTTTTTAGTAGCCAAGTACTTCACATCCGGATTTTTAAAGTAGGATAAGAACTTCTATTTGATTTGAGCCTTTGTTGCATTGGGTGTTTTGTCAATATATCCTATATACCAGGTTAGTGCTCTTTCTCGTAATGAGCCAACAAAATGCTCCATTTGTCAGTCTTCATTGGTAAGGGTGTTAGCTCCCCATATCGATTCGCATACAAACCAATTCCTTCTAGGATATTCATCACCTTCATAGAAAGGAAGGTGTGCTGTTGTGTGTGCCATGTCTGCTACGACTACAACCTCTAAGCTGACTGATGGAGACAGTGGATTGTTTCCGGTGACATAATTACTTGCTTGAATAACTTCGATAGGTACTATTGCTAAATGTGAATTTGGAGCTTGTTCTTAACTTTCAATGATATCTTCTGGAACATTGGACAGTTCTTCATTGGTTATCAAGGGTCTTCTTTCTTCAATCATTTCAGTCGAAATACAGGTAAAATTTTCTCAATATGGATTTCACTTCTCCTTGGATTTTCCGATGAACTCAATGAATCACTCAATGCTGGAAGTGGAAGGGTGGGCGCTTCCACACGATCTAACGAGAGTAGATTAAAACTTATGTTTGAGAACTAGGGTTGAAAAGTGACCCAGTTCCCTTCTTCTGGTCATTGAATCAGCAATATGTCGACTTCATCACCTTCATTTCTTCTTTGACTCCAAATAACCGACTGACCAACATGAAGTCCTAAATCTTCTTCGACAATATCCTACACTCGAACACTCTGAGTTAGATGCATGGGAGAATGGGGTGTTATTACCTCGGGTATATTTACTTGGAGAGATCCACCACGCTCGATCCAAAAGTATTCATACATCGGCAACAGATATTCATCAATGCCCCATTCTTGTCAAGCTCAACTCGACTCTGGTGGATTTCCTTCTTCATCTATCGTTATACCCAACTTTCATTTTTCTAGAGCACACTAGCCTTCTCCCTTATCTCTTCAAGCCACTTTCTCCTCTTTTCTCATTCAATCTTCTAGATATCCAGAGTGATTTTGTGACTCATTGTTCTATTTTTGTCGAGTTTTTTAGATTTTTCACTACTGGTCATGTCGTCTTTTCATTTGTCGTTGTTTTTCATGCATCTACTCCATCAGAAACATGTTTGTATACCCCCCAATGCCAACCCGAAGCTCTTTAGATGACTAGGGAAGTAAGGTAATTCATTTGTTCAAGAAGTATTCCCACTCTCCATCTTGTATGAAGTTCTCCCACTTTCTTTCCTTTTCTTCCCAATTCGAGTTCAGGAGTGGTGGCGACAACAGGGGTCGAGTCTCAACAATATGCGTTGCGCCTTTGTTGATCAGGAACTTGAACATAAGTACTGGTAAAGAACACAGAAACTGTTCGGTAAGGGCATTGTAAAACATTTCCCCACGTTTTCAACAGACACTCGCTCTTCAATAGCACATTCTTCACAGAACTTGTTGACAATTTTTTCGCAACATTCAGATAGATTTGTATGGCCTCCTCTCATCATATTTTTAATTAATTTGTGCTCTTTTTTCATCTGCTGGTCCTTTCATCCAGGAACTTATTCAGCGAGGATGGTACGGACTCTACAAAATTTTCATGCGTCTTGGAAAATAAATTTTCTTTTGCTTGAACAATAGTCAACTTGTTTGTTATGGCATATTTTTGCAGGTAATTTGTTATCTTCCTCTCCCACCAATCCTTAATTTATTTCTTTGATATCATTTGTTCATGCTCGCTGTCATCTTATGCATGCATCATTGACAATAAAACCAATTTTGTAGTCGCAGGGGTCACATGCTTACCAGTGCTACATACTATGATATTATACACAAGAAATAAAAAATATACATATACAATACAAGTAATGTGAGACAAAGCAACAAGCCCTTTATTATTTAGCAAGATATGTAGAAGAGTTACAAATATCTGAACAGTCTCTGATTAACATAGAGGTTGGATCACCAAACTATTTATACAATTGGCAAACAATTATATAACTACCTATCGGTTCAACTGACCGACCCGACATGTTATTGGTTGACACAATCCGTCGACATATATTACATTTAGCAGGATGTAGGACCTAGTCGGTAGATCGACTTAATTCCTTTGGGATATGGGCCTTGTTGGTCTTAATCAATGTCCATATACTAGGTTTCCCCAGCTTCCCTTTTCTTCCATCTTAGCTATTGTTGCTTCTCCTCTTCCTCAAAGCTTTGAATGGCCTCTTGGACCTCTTCTCATTTCTCTTTGTTTTCTATTCTTTCCCATAGAGGCCTAGGTGTGCATGCATATGCAGAATTCTTATTATCTACCCTCTGCTTGGAAATCACTTGGTGAGGGTCATATGGATCTTTCTCTGCCTTTGGAAGGTTGATTTGACTGAGGTATTCTTATAGATACTAATGAGCATTATATCCTCTGATAATAAGAGGTCCCACCTCTTATGGAAAGAGGAAATAATTATTCTTCCTAAAATGCTTGAATTGTAGCTCATTTGAAGAAATTTTGTTTTCTTACAAACTCCATGGAAAATAGCCCCAGTGTAAGAAAAGTAGGTAGGCTGTATGGATCCTCTTCAAAACTATATACCCTCATAACAGTGTGATATTCAAATATAAACCAGTATCCAACTTGAATTTATGATGTGAACTACAGGTGTTTCTTGATGTCAGGGAACATCCGGGGAGGAGAACTACCATGTATCAAACTATAAGCCACACTCATTACTTTGTCCATGAATTCAGAGAATTTTGAGATATTTTCTCTTCTTAAAACCAAGTCAGTCCATTAAATAAATTTGTTTCTCCATCCCTTGATTATCTGTGGTCTTTAGGCTCAAATGTTTGAAACTTTCAAAGTTCTAATAGAAGAAGAGGAAAGATAGGTAGGAAGGGAACTTGAAATACTCAATTGCATGAAATTCTTCCAACTACTCATGGATCTTGTTTGCCAGAAAGGTGCATAGATCAAAATGTGGTGGGTTCTTACCAGGTTCAGTGGTTAGCCTTAGCAGGACACCCAAACTAATATCATCCACTATTTTATCATCCTCTAGGACAATAATATTGCAAATAATTGATATGGCCTTTCTGGAGTATTCATAGAAGGATATTGTAGCATAGGGAATCGTGAGGAGGAATGGTTGGTATAGCCATTCCAGCCTCTAGATGTTTGGATAGGAATAGATGACGATCAAATAGATTGAGGCCATTAAAAGAAGTGGCTAGGGATTTCTCATTGAAACTATAAGGGGATAACGACTCTGGTATGTAGAACATCTTTCTCAGGGTTTTTGGGGTAATGAAAAATAGGTTTTTGGTTGATTCAGCTGATAGAACTGCTCTTGTCATGGAGGAGTAGTGTTATGAGCACCAGGTAACAAATTCAGGGAACACAACAGACCTAGGGAAAATGGAATGGGAAAAGTTGGAGGTCCAGAGGTTAAGTTTGTCTTCGTCATTGAAAACGATCTCTCTGGTTTCTTAGAGGGTCTCAATTAGGTCTAAATTGTGGATAATGGTGTCAAAGATGTAAGCCTCATGGTTGTATACATGTTATTATACTGAGAAGCAGGGGTTTGGAAGAGTGAATTTGGTCTTGGGTTCCATTGTTTTCTGTAGTTCATGGTATGAGGGAAAAGGATGGCAAAACCCAGTTAAAATTTAGGGATTTCTCAAACTAGGGATCGAGTAAGCCGATAAACAAAAATATGATTATAGTAATAGGAATAGTCATAAGTGGCAGATGGATACCTATTTGACACCCAGAGGCTGAATCAGTTTGAAAGATGCTAACTTAGACTGGTATATTCGTTTTCTTGTGCTGACCTGGTAAGCTGGTTGTTAAGTGAGCATGCTTCTTGGATGAAGAATATTAAAATAATGAATCTAGGTCAAAAAAATTTACACCGTAAGAAAATATGCACTTTACAATTTAGATACATGAAGGAGCGTAACATATATAAGCGGGGGTCAATTGGACAGATGGTAGGCATGTAGTGCATGAATGGAATGGAGGAGTGATGGGACACTTTGGACAAATGCCAGGAAGGTATTTGACTATGGAGTGACATATTTTCGGGTCATGCTGAGCTGTAAAGCACTGGATATTTAAGTTTGAGTGGATACCACTTTGGTTTCCCATAGTGGTAATGCGTTCATATTAAATGGGTTAGAGAAACTACCTTCTAGGAGGTGTGGCCAGTAATTGCGAGGAATGTATCCTGGGTAGTTTCAAGTACAAACACGTGCATGAGCTCTGTTTTTGGTGGATGCAAATTATCAATGGATGATCAATCGAAGCAGTTGATCCTGATCAAGAGGCAGAGAGACTAGACATGTGCTATCCCTAATTAATTGATGTTCTTTTTATGAGTGTGTTTGATCTCTAGACCATTAATCTTGCTCTCAATCTGACGACTGACCACTCCTCTTCTTTATATCTCAAATATTGTCTCATGGTCTTTAGTCATAGGTCCTATTATCATCCCCCCGGTCTTTAACTAGGATCCTTTACCTTTCTAGGGATTAAATTTCCAAAACCTTATGTGCTTGGGCATTGCATGAATGCTTTTATGTTCAAGAAAATACTGGGTACTAACAATCTTGAGATAACCTCTAAGTGAGAACCAGAGTCAAATCCAAGTTCAAGAGAAAAGTTGGTCCAGAATTATATTTATCACCAAGTTCCAAAGTTTGTGGTCATCCTCAAACCACCCATTTAGTAGAAAACTTGAGCTTCTACTAGCCTTTGATTCAAAGAGCACTTTCATCCATTTGCAGCTCCATATTTCAACTCTCTATTTGGACTCACATACACCCCTTCAAATTAAGGGGGGATGTTCGAAACATAATCCTATGTGTTATGGAATATCATTATTTACTATTCACAATATTGATGAGAAAGGAATGTGAAGAGTCATAGGTGAATAGGAAGAGTCATGAAGGAGTCCAAGAGACCACTTAGAATATGAAACCAAGGGTCACTTTCCATGTATTTATATGTACATATCTTAATGAGAAAATGCATCAATGCTTATTATATCTTGTGTATTTGGATTTGTGATAGTAAATCATTTGTGTGCCACATTGGGCATCCTAACATTTGGTTCAAAATAAATAAGGTTAGTCATTTGTTTATTTTTTATAACAGTAGGAATGTGTGTGCATTATTAATGTGTACAGCTTACTAATGTGCAGGCACTAATAATGTGTGCATGTTCCAGTGCCAATGGATACGTAATTAAGTAGTTTTTTGTGATAGGTAAAATTCTTACTACTGTTAGAAAAACAAGATCGCAGAGCAATAACAATAAACAAGATGCAAATATAAATCACATAAACACAATACAAGAGAGACACCAATATAACGTGGTTCACCCAATATGGGCTACGTCCACACATAAATTGTCAGTCCTTATTATTATACCATCCAACAAATGAAGGGATACAACTTGCATCACATCCGCTACAACTTCCTCTTCATTCTCTCACAGTCTGTCTTACACAACCCTAGAGATACTTTGCAATGATACAATACCAACTGTATTACAATGTCTTCCTTTTAAAGAGTGATTCCATGGGAAAATACTATGTAACACCCAATACCATGGGCCCTTAAATCTCCCATTATTGACCAAGTCATGACTATGGAATTAGAACATTTTACAAGGCATTTTTTTCAAATTTTTTGCTATGGGGGGAGTTCCCCTGAACCCCCTCCAGGGGGGCTCCTAAAATGTAGTCACTACCCCCCCTAGACCCCCCATGGTGAATATATTGGGGGGGGAATCCACCCCAAACCCCCCTGTCATGGGATGGGATCCAGACATAGTTGAAACATGACCTCTGAATAAGGAATATGAAGCTCCATAACCAAAAACTACCACATGACCTCCCTAGCTTACTAGCACACACACATTAATAATGTATTCATGTTGCTATGACAATAGATAAGGCATAAGTATTTTTTTTTGCTAGGTAAAATTCTTATAACTACCACATGACTTCCCTATGTTATTCTTATTTTTAAGTGGGGAAATGTTTTCCATTATGATATTTTAAGCAATAAATGTGGATGTAAGGACTTTGGACATGGTTAAAGTAGAAAATTTGAGACTTGGGTTTTAATAGGAGATTCTACGCATCATGGAACATGAATTAAACCTTAGAGAATCACCCATGACCTCTCAAGGGTATCCTTTTCCTTTGATTGTGGATCTAGATTAGGGATGTTGGTGTCATTATGTGGTTTTTATTAGTATGTATGAGTCTCAAGGCGTTGGAAATTTTTGAGGGAAGAAATCCTTTGCTTAAGCCCTAATGAAACTATTGAGGTATTGAAAATCATGAATAATTCATTGAAGCACCACACATGACTCCTAGATAATATCCCTAGCACTATACATGGGTCTTTGGTCCTTGGACATGGTTAATGTAGGAAACATGATCCTTTAGCCCTTAAGGAATCTTCTAACTATTCAAGGCCAATATGGTTATCCCAAACAACCACACACGGCCTCTTAAGAGTATCATTGGCCTATGATTGGTGATGTCCATGCCACTAGGTTGTTTTAAGAAGTATGTATGTGTCTTAGGGTCTTCAAAAAGATCTAGAGAAGAGGAGCATGTCTTAGGAACTAAATAAACCTTTGAGGTATCCAAAACCATGAACAATGCCTCAAAGAAATATGGATGAACTCTTGGGGGTATTCTTGGTACAATGTATGGTATTTGAGGCATTGGTCCCTTGGAAAGAGTTAGGAGAGGAGACATGAGCTATAGGAACTAAAGGAATCTTCTAGAAATCAAATTCCAAAAAGGTTACCTTGAACAACCACACAAGGACTTCTAGGCTATCATCTCTCTATTATTGAATATTCCAATGACATTAGGTGGTTTTAAGTGGTATGTATGTGTCTCAGGGAGTTAGAAATTATCGAGGGATGAATTCCATGCCCTAGTCCAAAAATAAATCATTAGGGCATCCAAATACATTTACTATGCCTCAAAGTACAACACATGACTTCTTGTGGGTATCCATGGCACTATGCATAGGTTTTGAGGCATTAGGGAATTGGATATGGTTAGGGGAGGAGACATTAACCTTAGGACCTAAAGGAATATCTAGCTATACAAGGCCAAGAAGGTTTCCTTGATCAAACACACATGATATTATAATGGTATAATTGGCGTATAATTAAGAATAACATTTCCATTAGGTGGATTTGAGTAGTATGTATGTATCTCACTAACATGTAAATGTTCCAAGGAAGAAGACCATATATTAGGCCTTAAAGAAACGGTTTATGCATCCATAACCATGAAAAATGCTCAAATCACCATGAATGACTTATAAGGGGAATCCATGGAAATAGGTATGGGTCATGGGGTCTTAGACATGGGTATGGGAAGAGACCTGAATCTTAGGCCCCAAAGGAATCTTCTAACCATCGAAGGCCAAGATAGTTGCCTCAAATAAGAACACGTGGACTCCTTAGACTATCATTGTCCTATGATTAAGAATGTCAATCCCATTAGGTGTATTTCAATAGTATGCATGTGGCTCGAGGTATTGGAAATGTTTTAGGGAGTAAGAGCATGCCTTATTCCCTAAGGAAACTCTTTAGTTGTCCAGAGCCATGAACAATGCCTTGAAGCACCAAACATGACTTATCAGGGTTATGCATGGCACTTTGTATGGCCTTGAGGCCTTGGGTACTTAGACATGATTAAGGGAAGAAACATGAACTTAATTGCAAAAGCAATATTAGAGCCATCCAATGATAATGAGTTTTCCTTGACCAACCTCACATGGCCTCCTAAGGGTATCATTGACCAATTTTTTAGGATGTTACTTTCATTATGTGGTTTAGAGTAGTATGAATGTATCCCTAAGGCCTTGGGAATTAGCTAGGGAGAAATAACATGCTTTGGGCCTTAAACAAAACATTGAGTCAAATAGAGCAATGACTAATGGCACAAATGAATCATGGGGTTATCATTAAGCACTATGTAGGGGTTTTGTGCCCTTAGGTCCTTGGACATGGTTAGGGGAGGAAACTTGAACCTTAGGCCCTAAAGGAGTGTTTTAAACATGTAAGACAATGAATATTTCCTTATTCAACTGTACATG
This sequence comes from Larix kaempferi, assembly GCA_027924585.1. Taxonomy (NCBI): domain Eukaryota; kingdom Viridiplantae; phylum Streptophyta; class Pinopsida; order Pinales; family Pinaceae; genus Larix; species Larix kaempferi. The sequence continues at coordinate 1,281,772 of BSBM01000765.1, read as the reverse complement.
GAATTTTGAGGTTATTATTGGTATATGCTTGAGGTTATCACTACCATTTGGTGATTTTGAGTAGTATTTTTTTCTCTCATTGCCTTGGAAATGCTATAAGGAATAACACCATGCCATGGGCCATAATGAAATAATTAAGTTATCCAAATCCATGAACAATGACTTGAAGAACCACACATGTCTTCTCATAGATATCCATGGAATTATGTATGGTACTTAGGGACTTGGGGCCTAATATTGGTTAGGGAAGGAAAGTTGAACCTTATTCCATAAGGAATATTATAGCCATACAATGAAAATAAGGTTTTATCAAATAGCCGCACATGGCCTCCTCTAGGAATTATTGGCCTATGATTGAGGATGTCATGCTATTAGGTGGTTTTGAAAAGTATGTATGTGTCTTGGTACTTGTAAATGTTGTAGGGAAGATTACTGTTCCTTAGGCCCTAAAGATATTATTGAGGCATCCAAAGCCATGAATAGTTTCTCAAAGCACCATTCATGACTTCTCAAAGTTATCCATGCGGCTATTTATGAGTATTTCTACCTTAATGACTTAGACATGCCAAGGGAGGATACTTGAACCTTAGGCCCTAAAGTAATATTCTATTCATCCAAGGCTAAGAAGGTTTCCTCAAACAACCAAACATGGCCTCCTGAGGGTATCATTGGCCTATTGGCTATTATTGGGGATGTTTGTCCTATAAGGTAGTTTTGAGCAATATGTCTATGTGTCAAGGCCTTGGAAATTATCTAGAGAAGAAGAAAATGCCTTAAGAAATAAAGAAACTACTGAGGCATCCAAATCCATGAACAATGCCTCAAAACACCAAATATGAATTCTCGGGGTATCCTTGACACTATGTATGGTTCCTAATGCTTTGTGGGATTTTCTATGGTTAAGGTAGGATAATGGAACCTTTGACCATAAAGGAATTTTCTAGCCATTTGAAGCCAAGATGTTTACCTCAAACAACAACACATGGCATCCCTAGGGTATCATTCCCCTATGATTGAGTATGCCAATGAAATAGTGCACCCTTAGAAACCCTAGATTTAGTACCATCTCCACATTCAATTGAGGTTGGTTCTCATAGATGTATTCCATTATATATAATCTATGTTAAATTGGGAGGTATGGACTATACATCAACCATTCTAGTGGTTTCTATTTATTCCCCAGTGCCACCTATCCTTTATCTTTATTACAACCACTTAGAGAGACTTATAGAATTGCCACAATTTTTTATTGATATTCCATATTATTGGTGTCTTTATACCACTTCATTCCATCAATAATTCACATTTTTTAGTCACTTCTCAGCATATCGGTAGGGTTTCATGTTTGGATAATGTAGGGAGACATTCCACTGAAATATAGAGGAGAAAATAAGGAACAATGATGTGTACAATTACCCAAGAAGATAATTATGACCAATAAATAAAAGGAACCCTTTTCTATCTTATCCAACAACCGTAGAGACAAGTACACAACCCTTGAGGACATTGTGAGTTCATCCAACAACCTAGGAAAGAAAGATACATGCTTCTAGCTAGCTTTGATGCAATGTTTATTAATATGTGGTAGTTAGTTAGAAGCCTATCTTTTAAGTGAGCTATAATTGATTCATTTAGTGCCATTCTCATATAAAATTAGTTTCTAGTCTGCAATGGCATGCATACATAAAATAGGGTTTTGGATATAAGACCTTGTAAGCTTATAGTGAGGCACCATGTATTTATTATTGAAATAGGAGAGTCACAGCTAATATTTTCCAAATTTTGGGGTTTAATACATTATTTTTCTATCATATATTAGTTATAAATTCATCTATTGATTTTATTTTTTCTTTATTGAATCAAGTTATGGCTTGTAATATGCATGTTTTTTTATGGTTCTTAGTACATATTATCAATTTCTTTTACTATTTCAAGTTCTCACTTTGTATAGACATAACAAGTAAAGCTTAAAGGTTATTTTCAAGTGCCATTGACTATAAAAGATTCACATCAGAATGTTTTCAATTCAAGTTCTAATAACGTAATACAATGTTCTTGTGAACTTATGTTATTAGTGAATGGGTTTGGAAACAAAAAACATGATATGGTATGTATTTTTCACATGTTCTATTGATGTATTTGTAACTTCATAAGATATTCACTTGTATATTGTATGTATTACATTTGTACTTTATTATATCCCCAACGAAGATATATTATTCCTCTGATTGGAAGTGTCATCATTTGTACTTACAAGTGACGCAAGTTATATTGTAAGTATCGTAACTTATATTTGATGGGTTATTAGACCACCTTGGTGGGGTTGGCCTTGTATGAGTCATATGGGTTAAAGGGTTATTAGAACACCCTAGTGGGGTTGGCACAGTGTCAAGTGGTAGTGGGTTATTAGACTCTCCTAAGGGAGGTCACTTTACAACAAAATAACCCTTTAGGGGTGGTTTTGTCTTGCGGGGGTCTTAGTAAAACCCCCCCTAAAATATTTTTCAGACATTTGGAGGCGGTCTTCTAAAACCGCCCCTAAAAGTCATGGAAATTGGACTTTTGGGGGTGATTTTTTTAAAACTGCCCCCAAAGTCCCGAAATTTGACTTTTGGTGGCGGTTTTGGGAAAACCCCCCCTAAAAGCCCAATTCTCATAACTTTTGGGGGTGGTTTGTCAAAACCCCCCCTGAAAGTCATGAGAATTGAACTTTTGGAGGCGGTTTTTTTGGAACCCCCCTTAAAAGTCATGAAATTTGACTTTTGGGGGTGGTTTTGGGAAAACCCCCCCTAAAAGCCCAATTCTCATAACTTTTGGGGGCAGTTTGTCCAAACCCCCTCTAAAAGTCACGAGAATTGAAATTTTGGAGGTAGTTTTTTTGGAACCCCCCTTAAAAGTCATGAGAATTGAACTTTTGGAGGCGGTTTTTTTGGAACCCCCCCTAAAATCCCAATTCTCATAACTTTTGGGGGCGATTTGTCAAAACCCCCCATAAAAGTCATGAGAATTGAACTTTAGGAGGCGGTTTTTTTGTAACCCCCCTTAAAACTCATGATTGAATTGAACTCTTGAGTGATGATTAAGGCCTTGCGACATCACATAATCTCTAAATAGTGAATCTAATTTCAACTACAAGTGGGATATGTTGGTAATTTTTAGATCTGTAACACCAAAAATGAAAATTTTCTTGTCAATTTCAACATGCTAGTAATTTTCATTCTTCCATTACCCTTTCTTCTCATTGCTTTCCCCTTTTTGTGAAGGGTGACTCAAGTGGATTCCAATGGAAAACCATGGCAACAAGAGAGCATAACATAACACACATGCCCATATCCAAGGCCTAGAATAAATTTTAAACTAATGAGTTGAGTGAATTCAAGATGCAATTACAATAATTATTAGACAAAGAGTTCATATGACCAAGTGCATCACCTTGGATAGAACACATATTGGTAGTCAATAACAAGGATGGAATCTTTTGGATGTGCATTGGTTATTCAATGTTAAATAAGGTGACAATTAATTAAGAACAAGTACCTCCTACCCAAATTGACGATCCTCTTTATTAACTTAGATGGGAAAAGGTTTTTTCAAAGTTGGAGTCAACTTTTTGGTATCATCATATGAGAGAAAAGACTCGCAGTCTACATTATTTAAGATGTGCCACCACCTGTCGCCTTGTTGTAGACACATGCTGCCTTGATGTAGACACATGTTAGTGCATACCGGTACTAACTCAATTAACTACGTGAAGAATGAGCTCTCCACCATCGTCATCGGTGCCTATGATCGGAGATGGTCAAGGAAGAACTTTAGGTTAAACATGCCTGATAATGGCATGGTTCTGAACTTTACATGTATTGTTCTTGAGGAGTTGTTGCTCACACGAAGCTTTGGACCCAGTCTAATAAAATATGAGGAGAGATAATTTTAAAGTTAACCAAAATTTAAATACATTGATCAGGGTAGATGCTATATATTCAACTTCATCAGTTTCGTTTCATCAATTGACATGTGTGCCTTAAAATAGTTAGTGGAGGTGTCTTTCACCAAAATCCTGATTCCATTTTGATCCTTATTTGTTGCGCCATCGAAGAATCCCATGGGTGAATTACCAAATAAAATTGGTCGATTTATCAAAAATTTTACTTTCTCCGCACCTAGATCTATGATGAATTCTACTGATGCTTTAATAATCCTTCTCCCAACCTCCTCTAGGTTCTGTCTGTAGCCTTAAAAAATAATGGCATTCATTCAAATCCATAATTCCCATGTGACGATAAAGGGAATTGATTTTACCTTGGGATTTGTTAAAAACCAAAGCTTTAAATTTTCTTAAAGGGGCTGCAGATGCCAATTATTTTTGACTTGAAGAATGTTACAAATCAAAGTCCAAAGCTCTGAGTAATGTTGCAATATATTGCAAGATGTTGTATGGTCTCCTCACTGCTCCAACATAATGGATAGGATGAAGGTCCAATTCCACCCCTTTCTCTGTAAATATCCCCTGTTAAGACTTTATTTCGTAAGCATAACCACATAAATAGAATTGATTTTGGAGGATATTTGATTTTCCATATCACTGCATACCACCACTTCAAATCATCATTCTCATAAAGATATATAAATGCATTATAGGCCTCTTTTACTATCTACACAATCCCTTGTATTTTGTTCCAAGTCCAAGCCAACCTATCTGGTTGTATAGACAGAGTGATCCCATTTTGGTAAATTCCCTGTATGTATGTGTTCCATTCACTAGCTAGAGTTCTTGTGAGTCCGAGATCTTATGCAGAGAGCCAAATACTAGAACATGTCAAGTTGGAGATATTTGTCTTATGTATATATGCAATATAATAAAGGCTCGGATGGTGTAGGTGTGGTAGCAGTTCTTCTGATAGTATAAAGCCAGATCCAAGCCTAAAAGAACTCTCGTACCTGTACCAACCTTCCAAGCAAGCTACTGCTTAACCACAAGTAGTGTAGTCAATATATTTTTCCAGATAATGGAGGCTATTGGGAAAGCAAAGTGTTTCTTCCTCAGCCATAGTACAACATCAACTCCTTTCAAATATTTCCTTCTCATAGTGACACTCCAAATACCATCATGAAAAAGTTCCCTCCACAGTGCTTTGGCAGCTAGGGCCTTGTTAAAGAGATTGAGATATCTTATTCCCCAACCTCCCTTATTTTTTGGCTTTTCTATTAGACTCCATCTTTCCAAATTGTAACCCCCTTGAAAGTCCAACTGGTTGTCGCAACACAGTTCCATGCATGTCAGACAAACTTTTAGAAAAAAATCTTTAGCTCTAACATGATCCAGCATAGTCTCTTGAAGAAACAAAACATTAGGTTTAATTGTAGACAAAATCTCCTTGAGGGATAGCATCTTGGACTAGGCACCCACAATCCCCCTAATGTTAAGAGAGATTAAGACTATCATTAAGGAACCCTCATATCAGGGTTCAATTCTCTAAGTTGCCCAGAAAGAGAAGGAACAAAAACAAGGTAATTTGAAGAAACCATTATGGGGTATGTTGCAAACCCTCCCTCAACAACCCCCATGTTTTTTTTCTTGTTAGTGGAATTGTTTTTAGGCTTCTCCCTGATGGTGACATTTGCAATATCCACAAGGAGAACTCTATCTACAAAGGATTTATAGGTCTGAAGAGGCGCTTTATTAATAAGAACTTCTTTGTATGAGGTTTCCGAGGGTTTGGTAAACAAATTTGTATCCAATGGAGGGGGAGAAGCCAAGGTGCATTCACTATGTAAATGAGGGGTAGTGTGAGGTCCCTCAAGAGAGTTCTCAGTCAAAATAGGGCTTTTGGGATTTGTAACAACCAACAGTTCTGTCAATGAGGAGGAAATCAAAGGAGGGTTTTATGAGATGATAAGGTTCAAATGAAAAGTAAAAGGATGGGAATTGTTAAAATTTTCCAAGAAAATTTCCCAGACACCCTAAAAAATATCGACCAGCCACTCCTCATTACTACTTAGCAAAAGAATGTCTTATTCAGTTAAAGAAGTACTAAAGAAATTTGGAAAGAAAATATTTAACTTAGAAATGAAAGATTCAGTATAGGGGAATTGACTGGGACCCTCCCTCTAAGCATTTTGAGTCAACCTCCCATTTAATATTTATTCTCCCGCTTCTTAAACCAACTCCAGCGACTGAGCCTCTCCAACCACTGAAGGACAATGTGTTTTTATATGGCCGGAGGATCTTCATACATCACACCAAAAGGGTTCTCTCCAATACTCTAGGGTTTGAATGAAGGACCCCAAATTTACTTTGAATTATTGTAATAGTCCCAATAATGAAAGAAATGACGTTGAATAGATACTTCCTTCTTTTCAAGAAGAGGGGCAACAAGAAGGACATCGTATGCGCATTAATTATTAGATTTTAACTTTGTGATAACTTTCAATTTTTATATTAATCATTGCTTAACACCTTTACAATTCCTTCTTCTATAGATGATGTTCATGAACAATCATGCCAAGAAGATATTAACATAGAAGGGGATGATCCCTCTACACATGCATCGACTGAGATGGTTAAGAAGAAGTGTAGAGGACCAACAAGATGTGCAGACATCAATAACTTGGAGGCTTCGCTTGAAATTGAAATTAATGAAATGAACCAACCAGTTGGTCCAAACTCTATGAAGCTATCGTCATTATTAGGTGTACTTGCTAGGTAGATGGTTCCAATCACATATTTTGATTGGTGAAAGGTTCCAATTCCACTAAAGGATGACTTGTGGAACATCATCAATGTGAGTATTAGAACTTTGTATATTTTTTCTCTACATTTGTATTTTTGCATGATTTCAATGTTTATTTTCAAACAATGGATGACATATAGTAATTCACTTCTTATATGTTGCAGTCCAACTTCATAATCCCTATATGGAAGGGATAAGCCTCCATGAGGGTCTCCTTCGAGAGAGTTATCGAAACTTTTCTTTTTTCTCTTCGTATAGGCACCGACGCACCATATAGACTAACAACATGCATCGGTGACGTGCTTTGTAGTGGACAAAGGTAAGTCGATAAGGAAAATGCATGCTTTACTAGAAGGCAAGGTGTGCCAAGCTCTCTAAATAGGGTTTTTACAGGGAAAAAACCTCATGACTCATCTTCTAAGGATTTTGGTCAAGTACTTCAGGTATTTAGGCAAGGATAAAGTGTACTTGGTTCGTAATCATGATGAGTACAAAATTTTTGTGTAACAATGAATGAGCTATAACTTCATCTCTCGAATACATAGAGTTAAAACCCAAAAACGTTACTGTAAAATGTAATTACGAAGAAAGCAAGGTGCCTTCACATTGTAACGCCATTGGACTTATCACATTTATCCTAATAGATTTTAACTTGTTCAAGCCTCTACCTAAAGTGTCTAGTCCCTTTTGATGCACTACACATGCATCAAAACCATTTATAGGGTTGTTAAAGGTGACCTCATACTCCACTCCTGACCCCCAACCTAAGTTTTTTTACAATGGCACCAAAGGTCTTCCACACCACCCCTTGTGTTGTTTGACAACATGCACACTAGGTATTCGGTATTCGGAGATGAGATGAAGATTTGATCCTCTATCAAAGAGTCCTTTAGATAATCCACAAGTAGAAATTTTGCCTCCATCCTGTCATTCATTCAAACAATTAGGCAGGTGAACCTCCGAAATGGTATTCATACTTTTTTTTCTATATTTTGCATAAATTTTGTATTATTGACCCCTTTTTCTTACTAATTTTCTATGCTTCAGAGCCTCTACTCAACTTCTTCTTTGTTCAACAAGTCATATTTCTTACCCTCTAGTAGTTTTAAAGCCCGGATTTCCTCACATGAAAATACTCCATTAATATTTTGCTAAAAACTATTACAAATTTTAACCTCAACCTCCTTTAGATCCCTTTGATTGTCTTGAGCCTTCTTTTTTGTCAAATCAATTGTCATTGTTTTCACCTACCTCATATTATCAACAAATCGTTTCATCATTGTATCCCCTTAGGTTACATCATATTTCTTCTAGTTTCAAATAATTAGCTACCTAAATCTTTCTCATTAAACTAGTCATGGTTAAATTTGAATGGGGTTGGGGGCTTCTTGTCCTCATTCTCATTTTGAAACAAGATAAGTAGGTGATTAGAAGACCCACCATAACCAACCCAATATTTCAATTTTGCAGCTCTTCGACAACATTTTTTGCCACCATAAATATATATAGCCTTTTGAAAATCCAAATAATGACCCTTATAGAATCTCTCCATGTTGGAACTAACTGAACAGGTTCAACATATACCAACTTTAACTCCTCAAACATATGAGAGAAAAAATATGCTAAGAGGTTTGGTCTAGCCACTTCCCTCCATATTTCCCTCAAATTTAGGATTATATTTAAATTCCCTAAACAATAATTTTCTCCCTTGCTAGGGAACCTTAATCCCTTCACATCTCCCATAAGACATTCCTATCTCCATAAAAAATTAACAATAATGAAAACTTTATCTAAATATTTAGCTTTAAACTCAAGAGAGGATTAATAGTTGAGTTCCACCCTAAAACTCTTTGAAATGCCCTCAACATCAATTGAACAAAAATTCCATCCCTTCAAATTTTTCGAGAGAATTTTGACAGCTTTGTTTCCCAAACACATGGCGTCTTGAAGGAAAACTATGTCTAGTTTGTAAACTAAAAATAATATCTTTAGGACTTGTTGTTTGAGGGTACCCTTGACCCCCTTTACATTAAGTGAGAGTACAATAATTAAGGACATTTATTTTGGGTCTTCTTGGCTCTAAGGACCCCACTTATAGTCATTTGCTTTCCCTCGAATTATTTTGAGGATTTTGACTTTGTTATGGCCATATACGATTTTCTTCCCATCCTCGATGACTGTATTGTATCCAAGGCTAGTCCTCCCTTAAGGACTCTTTTTCCTCTAGGAATTATGATTTCCTAGTTTTCAATGATTGGTTACATTTGTGCAAATTTTTGGGACTTTAAAACTTGGTTGACTTCACCATTAGAGTTTTTAGGGCATAGTCTTGAATTCGCGCTTCCCCTAAAGAGGAAGCTTATCAAAGGATCCTTTGATAGAGAAAAATGATATATGGGTTATTGGTTAAAATCCCTCTTCTGGATTGGTGTTTTCATGCCCAAAAAATTTGAATAGCATTGTTAAAACTTACTTTCAGCAAGGGCGACCTTAACTTATATGATTGATGAGTGGTTCTTCAATTTTTCCACTTATGAGACATTCAAAGTCGCCATGGCTCACTAAATTTCTCTAGATATTTTAGTTGCTTCAATATTGATGTCTCCATAGAGTTTCAAAGTTATGCCAACAGTTCACAACAATACCCTTATTTGCCATCTTACACCTTAACCATGGCAACCTTAAAATATAGGTTTCAATAGTTTAAGGCCCAAATCAAAGGTGCGCCATTTCAAAGAGTATCCAAAGTATACAAATCCACTTCTCCAAGGGATTTATGCACAAATATTCACGAGTAGAATTTGGAAAATCTAAAAAAATTAGTCACAAAAGTGTTTTTAAGTATTTTTCTTTCAATCTAGTTTAAGATATTGGTATTTTTCTTTCAATCTGGTTTAAAATATTGGACTATCAAATTGATATACCTTTCAATAAAACAATGACTTATGCTTTATGCTTTGCTGGAGGGGAAAGGAAAAGAAGGGCTCAAAGAACTAGAGGATTAGGAAAAGGGTATTCGAACCTACAACTTATTGTGTGAGTTTTTAGCAACTGGTAAATCCCTATAAAACCCTTTCTCACAATTTCTCGGTGCATATACCTCTTTGGTCACATCGATTGAATGGAATATAAGGCAAGGAGGAATGACCTCGCAGGAAATATTGAACCTTGCAGACTGGTGGGATCACTCAGTAGTTTGCCGTCGATTCAGAGTAAATGATTGGGAAGAAAGCATTGAAATATTTTAGGCACGTAGCATAGTGTCTCTATCTATCCCTCCAATAGCTTGAGTCATTTGTGGATTCATAGTGGGAAGCCTTTCTGCAGACTCAACATTCAAGATTTTTCATACCACCATACATGTTTGATTTCTAAGCCTTGGGCACTTGACCTATTTATCATTCAACAACTTCTTCCATCTGAATATAATTATGCTTTTATTTTTGGACTGTTTGATAATGATAAAAAACTACCTCCACTCAACTCTTAGATCTGCACTTGGAGGGTATGTCATTCAATCAGTTGGCAAGATAGACAATCCATTCCCTCAATATTTAATCGTAGTGATTATTTACTGCGAGAACAACTATGGCCAAGATGGGCCTATCGAAAGTCCCCAACATCTTCTGATAGATTTGTGTGCAAGTTTTATTTTGGAAAGCATGAGCTCTTTGAGGATCAAAAAATGTTGGATGGTTAAATACTTGCATAGTTCCACAAGAATCTCAGATTCCCTGAGGAGAAAATGGAAAGAATACCCTCAGCGCCAGTGATAGGGTTTCATGTCCTTGAAATAAAAGCAAGATCAATAAAGAAGCATTTGCAACAGTGAGTGAGATCATTGCAGTGGGGGATTCACTCTCAGTTAAAGAGGCCAATCTCTTCAACCTCATCGTGGTATTGTTTTTTGACTGACCCGAAAAATATTCCATTTCAATTTTTTTCATTATACATGAAAATCACAAGAACATTGGAATAAATTATAACATAGGAGATAAGCCCAAGCATTTGGTAATCACAACATAAAAGAATAGGCAACATGCAGTCAAACAACACCTGGAAAAACAAAACTATTCAAATGGTTAATAACTGTCCAGTAAAAGAACATAGTTAGACAAGCATCACAAGAAAGGAACCCATAATCCATGTATATTGATTTGAATGCCCTCCAAATCTCTCAACCATAGATCATGATTACATAGTGCTAGAATAGTTTAATGTCTCAAAAGGAAATGTCATAGTACAACATCCCAAACAAATCTTTTGGATGTCTTGATCTTCATGAATTTGTCACAGAATTGATTTAAACAGTTCAAAGTAGCCATAGAATTTGTAGTGTTATCCTTTTAAAAAATGAGGAGCTAACAACTTTGTCATTTCAAAGTCAACAAAATTCTCACAGGACAAAAGCTTTTGAAGTTTAGCATCACAAATTATCTTCCCTTTATCTAGTGGGTCCTGCATAAAAAACCATCGTAGACATAGATTGTTGCAACAAAACACATTTTTAAGCATCTGAATCATCAATTGAACAAATAAAGACAACTTTATATGTTGAATAATAAAGCCAACTTTGGGGATTTCAATGGTTAAACAATAAACATCCTAAAAGACCATGCATTTGTCCTATGAACCAATTCAAATTGTTGATTTGTTGTTGATTTGTCTATTGATAGAAGGGTTGCTTCTATGGAGCTTGTCTTCCTTTAATGAACATAGTGTACTTAAAAAGTGACCAAGAAATGTATAAATTAAAACTATCCTTTCAAATTTGATCACTGCTTATGGCAAGGTGTTTTCATAAACTTATCCACATTATCGTAACCCTACATGTTTTCCAATGTATTAAATTTGCTATTATCAATTAAATCCTTCAATTAAAAGGTCCACACATTGGTTATATCAATCTACCTCATGAGGATATGCTACATCTCTTTATTGATTATGGATACATGGCACCCTCACATCTCCATTACAGTGACATTAATTGTACACATGGGCACCTTTCATCATCTCCCTCCACACTAAAATTTCTCAATTTTTGCCTTTGTACTTAACCATTTAGTTCGTTTCATCATTCACAACTTACTCCATTTTGTGCATTCCTTCCCGCATGTTGCATGTGGATCCTTGGTAGCAACAATTAAAAGTATTCTTCTTGTGAGCATGGATTTTTGTTGTCAAGCATCTCTATACTGTTATTTACGATCAAATATGTGATGCAATGGTATATTTGAAATAGCTAAGTCCATATATGTACTAGGGGAGCATGGAATGGTGAGTGCATGACTGAGAGCATGCCACAGAAGATGAAAGGTCACAATGGATTCAAAGTTTTAAACTATGGGAAAAAATCTAAATGTTCCATCTAAAATTGAAGTGTCAAAAATGAATCTGAAGAATCCCAGTAGATGTTGAACTTAGATTGGACATGGAGAGATGTAGGGGTAAGATGAAGAGTTTAGGAAAGTTGGGTAGTGAGCCAATGAATGGATGATAAGGATTGTTGTCACTTGAATTGGGTTAGTGATTCCATAGCAAGATAATCCTAAAAGATAGAGAGTTAGTTGTAGAGAGTTCATGGAGCACTAGAGTAGAGCGTTGAGGCGCACATTATCATGGAACACTAGAGTAGAGAATTCATGGAGCACTAGAGTGAAATCATTTTATCATTAAGAGAGACTATGTTGGTTTGGTGCATTTTTATTTTTGGCTTGTAAGAATTGGTAATTTATATTTCAAGTCAGTGCATAATGAGCTATCACATTTGGCATTGAATTTGAATAATAATTTGTTCATTTTTATATATGTTAATGTGCAAGCTGGAAGGATAGTCAAGCAAATATACTCAGTGTTGCCAATATATGATAAAATTGTTCATGCTTTGCTTGATGTGGGTGTTTTCAAGTTGCCTGAAGTTTGTACATTTACCTTGGGGGTTCCTGTTGGTCCTATGTTGGCCAAACCTACAAAAGGAGTTTTGGAGATTTTGGATAAATTTCAGGACATGAAATTTACTTGTGAGTATAAGTATGATGGGGAGCATGCACAGGTAAGCTTTTTTTGGATGATGGCCATCTATGTTATGTTGTATTTCACTCACAATTTTGATGATTTAATATTTTTGCCAAATATGTGGAGGTAGATTCACTACATGGGAGATGGTTCTGTTGATATTTACAATTGGAATGCTGAACGTAGTACTGGGAAGTTTCTAGATATTGTAGATTTTATTGGAAGGTAAGTTTTTGTGAAGGTATTTTCATTTAGTTTAATGCAATGCTAGTAATATGTTATGGCATGTCCTTTGTTCTTTCTCAAGAGATTCCAATTTTGAGATTTGTTTGCAATACATTATTCCAAATGTCTCTTATTCTTTAGATGACTTTATTATTATTTGTTTTCAAGGGTAAAATGGGATCCTTGCACTACTACAAGTAGGGTCTTTTGAGACGTTAATTTAAGACAAGAGTCTCATACATCTCAAACTTTCCCCCTTTATTTATTTATGTTGACTCCACCAACTAAAAACTTAACCATGTGAACACAATAAGGTGAAAACACTTTCCACTTGCTTACTTCACATAATGAACATTTTCCACCTCACACTTGGCTCTTCCCCGACTGGACATGTAGGAGGGGAGCTTATGGATCTAAACATGCAATACTTTTAAATACCTAGGCATTACACATACCCAAAGGATTACTGTACACAGGACTGTTTGTTCTCGCCTATCGGAGGAATATAGCAATAGCCCGAGAATCCAAATATATTAACTATAAACATCATAAAAGGTCAGAATAGGACCTGTTAGAACTATAACTTCATCTGCTTAGACTTAAACTATATTTGCTGGCGTTGAAATCCGATAACCTGGCTCCAAGTAAAATGAGTAAGCTTAAACTTCTTTTGGTGCAAGTTTGTTAATGATTCTCTCACCCTAGATGTCCTCATTCAACGCAGTGTCTGAAGTGCAGGTGGGGTACCATGGCCATGTTTCCATCGCGGGTAATATTGCAGAAGAACAATGAGCCGGTTCTCCTGGCACCTAATATTGTAGAAGAACAATGATTGAGACCTGTTCCCTTCCTCCCTCACCTATATTGACGCAGGGACAAGGCATAACTGGGCCAACCAAGGAAAGCGTTAGCTAGGGTTCGAGCCTGAGTAAAACCACTTATTTCCCACTAGTAAAGCACTTCCCTAAGCTAAGTGTCGTTTCTCTCTCTATGCTTATGCCCTTACTTTGCTCCTCCCTTGACCATATTTATTTTGTCAAATTTAAGAGAGTTTTCAGGGTTTTGCAATTGATAACATTGATTCCTGCATTAGATGGGATCCATTTTCAAGATGTGAATTGATACAATCCTTTGGGATTTACAGTGTACATCATACTAGGAGTTTGATTCGATAGCTTGGATTGAAATAGCACGAGTCACTCGTACTAGCTACAGAAGCACCAGATTTGAATATTACATCGCAGTGAGTTTGTAAATGAATCATATGGTTAATATTGACATCTCTTAAATTCCCAACATAGCATGAGAAATATCGGGGAACATATCAAGGTGTAACCCATGTATTGATTTGGGTTTTTATTTATTTTTAGGGTTTCAGGGTATGGATGGATAATAGCGGCGAAAATGTGGTGCCTCTGTTTCTCGAAAAGATGTATGACATGGTGGACGATAGCTCCATGGACTCGATTGTGACTACATGAAGGCTCTAGAATAACATCTTCATTGTCTGCAATCCCCATAATTCGCACAAGATTTATTCCCAAGGGCTTCAAGCAACAATTTATTTAGCGTTGTGAGGCAACTCAATACATATGTAAGTATGAAATATTTCCTCTAGTGTTTCAATGTTTTTCATTGTTTGACTATTCTTAATAAGGGTTTTGGTAGTTGTTAAATATTCGTGTCATTTTTAAATTATGCATTGAGGCCCTCTATTGATGTATATCTTATACCTTAATCATTTTCAAGGCCAACCACAAACCTATTGCCTTCGCTACTTTGAAGTGAGGACATCCGTGGAATGTGAGTGCTAGCAAACCATCCATCCATTCTATTTGAGGAAGTCCCTAGCTGCGTATAGGTGTTGTCGCAGGCTCCACCAACAATTCTTCACATTCTACAGGTTCAACTATGGAACATTAAATTCAAAACCCAAATTCCATTTGGGCTCTTCTTCCGAAAGCTAAATAGCTAGTCACATTCCTTTGTGGACTGGTACCTTCGTTAACTTGTTCACAGGATGGGCTCATTTCTTTACAATACCTTCCTTTTCAACCTGAAAATAGAGTTTCCTCAATTCTTGAATAAACAGAGCACGTTATTCCTTTACAATAGGGATGATTTTCCATCCAAAACTCAGAAGCAATTTCTTTTCCATTAGAGGGCATTTTTCTCCAACACTTCATTTGGTTAGACATAAATGTTGATGTATATGTAACTTCGGATTGTATTTCATATATATATTTATTGTACCCTTATAGAGATGTGTTATTCCTCTACAAGGAAGTGTCGTCATTTGTATTGAAAAGTGTCACAAGTGTGTTAACTTGCCGATGGGTTATTAGACCACCTTGATGGGTTTTGCCCTGTATGAGTCATGTGGGTAAAAGGGTTATTAGACCACCAAGTGTGGGGTTGGCCCAGATTAAGTTAACCATGGGTTAAGCTAGACATGTAGGCCCCATTAGTTTATTGGGCAATATAGAAGAAGTATAAATAGAGATCGGGAGATCTCTATTTGATCATTCATTCACACACTTCTCTCATTCGGAAAGTGGCGCACTTATGAGGAGGAGGCTCTGCTGCTAGGAGAAGACTACCTCTTGTATTATGGTTGTATCATTGCTCTATCTATCACTGAGGAAGTTATTGGGGTTTTCCACCTTTATGGTTTTCCCCAAGTAAACTCTGTGTCTCTTGTGTGCATGCATTATTATGACCATGATTGATATGCTGTAGATTTGCTGTACATGTTGTTCTCTCAGTTAAGATCCTAGATCAGATTGAAGTAAATTCTGAAAATTTAACAATAAATCTCAATAAAAGGGATCAATCTCATTTGTAGCACTTCACAAATCGATGATACAATTGAATTTGCATGAAATTGATAAGATAAATGCCAATATTAAAACCCTTTACCTTCGTCTTATTCTCTAGAAGGAAACTTACTTCCTGGGTATTTCCTGATTGCATACAATGACAATTTGTCATTGTCTTTCCTCCAGATCTCATGGATATACTTGCATATTCAATGCAGCTTCAATAGCTTCGACTCCGTAATGAAACCCGATTTTCCTTAAAGCACATTGGTTTTGATTACAACAGCAGCCATTACAGCAACTTCAGCAACAGAATTTGCAAGTTGCCCCCCCTACAAAATCACCTGTATATGAGTCTGGAATGTGTGCCCATCAATTGATGCAGTACATGTTTCATCAGCAACATCGGCCTGAAGTAAACACCTACTCAGATATGCAAATGACTTGATGTTGACCTCTTAATATAAAATATGCATGTAGAGATTGATATTTATGCTTAGATTTTTTACAGTAAGCTGGGCATATTCATTTATTTTTTTCCCCAGGATAACATCATTGATTTCTGGAGAAAATTTGTGTCCGAGTATTTTGGTCCACATGCAAAGAAGCACTTGTGTGTTTCATTATATGGAAGTGGTCTCCAAACCACTGGTGTTTTCCCTTAGGTTGTTATCTGTTATTATTGTGCTTGTTGTGAGTGTCTTGTGTTGTGCAGTAGCGTGAATGCCATTGATTGGTTTTATATCTCTTATATTCACTAGCCAAATAAAAGATGGAAATTACAATAATTTGGAGCTTGCACTAGAATTTATTCCTTGCATTGAGCGAGAAAAAACTTGCATGATATCAACAGGACTGTATGTTGTGAAAATATGTTAAAATGATACAAATGTATCTTCAAAGGTTCTTGTTAGATGCTACTCTTGAATATCAATAGGACAGTATGTTGTGAAAATATGTTAAAATGAGAACATATATTTGTAACTTATTTCTGGATGCTCATTGCTATCCCTTTGTTGAACTTGAATTTTAGAATCAAAATTAGATGTGTAAAATTGCTAGTGATCAATTTCTCTCTATTGGCAGGATGTGTGGCACTATGAAGTTTGTGGTACAAACCTGGCAGAGGCTTTGGTATGTTGTTCAAAGGATTGGCTTTAAGTTGTAGTCTAATATTTTTTCAGTATATGTGAATGTTGTAAAGTGAACTACTTGGGCTGTTCTCTTCAGTGAAATCTTCTTTTGACAGTCACACAAAATATTAGTCTTTATGCCAATTATTTTATGCAGGAATGCATTATGATTACTATAGTATTATATGTAGGAATGCATTGTGATTACTATGCACCTTCATATGTTTGACTTGGAACACTTTTGAACAATGCTATTGTATTTGCTTATGAAATATTTTTGTCAGAAACCACAGTGGAGGTTTTACCAAGGCTTTGCAAAATCAAATATGATAGTGGAACATTGGAAGAACTTTTGTATGTAGACATGCCTCGTGAATATCCTACTCCTTTGGATCATATTGTGTTAGAGTATGGAAAAGAAATACATGAGAGTGTATTTGAGCAACTTCATGTTGTACGTGATGGTCAACTCCGGATTGTTTTTTCCTCGGACCTTAAGGTTAGATTCTGCATGCCTATCGCTTTTTTTCACTGTAAAATATTTTGATAGCCAAAAGTATCTCAATGAATGAGAAAAATCTCAAATTAAGGTTTTATTGATCCAAAATTTGGTTGATTTTGAACTATTTACCTTTATGTTTTGTTGGTTAGATTTGTTCATGGGAATTTTGTGCAAGGATTCACGAGGAGATTATGTACTGTGTTCAGTTGTACTATTTAGGGTAAACAATTTGTTTTTCCAGTATGCGAAAATTGTGATTCTGCCTCTGTTTCTCCAAAACAATTATAATCCTTCTGGTCCAAGTTTATTTCTAAATTCTAATTTTGTTTATCATAACTATTCACTTTTTATCTTCAAATTTTAAGTTGACAACAAATTAAATTTTAAAGGCACCCCTGAACTGTGTGTGATTAAGGTCAATCGTGGACTATGTCAATTGTTTGTTGTATGCAACTTGTATCTTTTCAACATATGCCTTCTTATTAAATCTATTACCATGTATCTGCACTACTATTTGAAAAGATATAACCAAGTGGAGAAACATTGCCATACCACTGGCTTCTACACTACTTCTGCCAAGGAAAAAATAAACTCTCTTTGGTTTGTTGGATTCTCTTTTCTTTTGGGTTGGACATTCCCCTTTGTTGTGTTGATATTTCTAGGTATGTTGAGTTGCT
Organism: Larix kaempferi; assembly: GCA_027924585.1. Lineage (NCBI taxonomy): Eukaryota > Viridiplantae > Streptophyta > Pinopsida > Pinales > Pinaceae > Larix > Larix kaempferi. Next base: position 1,263,670 of record BSBM01000765.1, on the reverse strand, counting down.
GGTGTCCACGAATAGTATGCATGGTTAGGGATTCCTTTACTTAACAAGTGAGGTACTGTTAGAACTTCTTCACTTCACAGTTGAGGAATGAGAAATGTTTGTGTATGGAAAGATTCATTTTCTTGTAGATCATATTCAATCTGTTGTAAATATTTATTGTGTACATGATTTTGTTCCACCCTTCTGGGATCCTAGTATCATTAGGATGAGTGTCATATACCTGGATTGGTCCATTCACATTTGTTGGCATGTCTAGGGTTTTTCTACAATTTGAATCTAGGTTCTGCTACAACTTCTCTCCATCTGAATTTGTTTGTCGCATTTCAGTCACATTTTTTGTGCCTAGCTTTCTCTGCTCAGATGTGTATCTATAAATATTTTGCAATTCTTTAGGCACAACATACTATGTATAGTTTCCTACATGTCTATTTGTTTGCACTGCATATGGCATGTTGTCACTCTAGATTGGGTTCTTTTTTCATTATTCTTGGTTAGATTTCTCCCTAAGTTACTCAACATTGGGTGACTTTATTTAATTTTTGACTCCTAAAATTGAAGTGTTACTCCTCCAATATAAATTATGCATTCTAAATTTAAATATATGACATCTCTAAGAAACTGTGATTATTTTGGCAGACTAGGAATGTTTGCATGATTAGTGCTAAATACTTGAATAAAGGTACTTACTATATCCCTTACAATGTGAATTATTGTATTTTGTTTTTATAAGACCCTAAAATCAAGTTAAATGCAATGAACCTAATATGGGATTATGGGGATCTTTCTTAAGGATTTTAAATTATTTGACAGTGGCATAATAGGGTGAACTTAAGGTTAATATAAATAACAATAAAACATCCCTTTACATGAGTATTCTTTGGGAATTGCAACTGTTAATTACACTCATCCTCTGTCTCCATATCTCAATCAATGTTGGGCACGTGGATTAAATTAATAGTTGAGAAATGTTATTATGTAGTAAGTTAACTTGAAACTCAATCACAACTGCAAATGTGATAAGGTGGAGGAAATGATCAAGAAAATAGGACCAAAGGTGTATCAAGCAGGGTACGGGCTTCGTGCAAAGAGGATGTCATCCAAATCCCTCAGGTTAAACACCGTATATGTGTAAAAAAAAAAACAAAAAAAAAATGAGTGCAGAGTTGATTTGGGACCTAAGAGATCCTCCCAGTACTGGTTGACATGTGTTTTGCATGATTTTGGTGAGAACAATTCCAAGTGGATGTTTTGGGAATTGAGATTTTATTATAATGTCACAACTCACAAGTCTTCATTGGTTTTTACTTTTTACGTAATCGGTAAAGAATTTGTTGTGTTGATATTTTATTAGTCATAGCCTGTTTGTTTAATTGGATAGTTATTGTTAGGTTCTTCTATTTTGGTTCATATGTAATGTCAAATTTGTATATGATCTGGTTAGTTGACTAGGTGTTGATTGCTCTAAAACAAGAGAAAAATAGGCACTTGAAAAGGGCTATGATTGAACTATTATGGTTACAAGAAATAATTTTACTGTTGGTGGTTAATTGTTGAAGAAGTATTAGATTTAAAAGAAATACTAGCTATAATAGGTTTTATTTGATAGTTGGCTACATCACTAGTAATGAATCTGCAGGCATAGTACTCTAGTGAGTGGAAGTTGAGGTCGATAGTGCTGATATAGATACCTATAAAAATGCGAAGTAGGAATGGTAAAAGGAACACAAGTTCATTAAAAGTACAGTGACCAATATACTTAGTAGTTGTTTCTGACTAATATCCAGTGTTTGTAACTATTTGCACTGATTCTATGGTTACTTCAAACTACATTTTTCTCTTGCATTGTTTCATAGAATTTTGGACAACTTTGGAATATTAAATGAAATGATCCAGTGGATATCTTGTTTTCCAAATACATTTAACAACTATTATTACCTGGATATGGTCTTTCAACGTCTTCCTTCAAGCAAGCATCTAGTATGGCATTTGGAAAGTGGAAAATTTAAGTGAAAAACTTTTATCTTCTTAGAGGAATCTTTTTTTCTTATATTGTAATACCAACCAATGCACAAACTAGGATAGATAGGTGTTGTAGAAGGGATAAAACTTTCCATGTCCCCTATAATTTTTTGGTTAATATGCCGTATGCTTGCATTTTGGCTTGTTTGATGAGATTTCTACATCAGTCTTGTAATTTGTTGTTTCTGAGTGAAAATATAGTCTCATGCATGGTTTTTGTGAATGTTTCAAGCATGTCAGTTTAGATATTTAAATTGCTCTCTTAGGATAGATGAGGCATGCTTTCCTTGTTATACTCTCATGCTTTTCAAAACTGGATTTCTCATGCAGGAGATTGTATAAGAAGAGTGTATGAAAAGAAGTGTCTTCAACTAAGATACTAGGAATCTAAAGGAGCAATTTTCAAAGTGATAAATAAGATGTGGGTTGCAATAAAAGATCTTCACTCAAGAGTCAGTGTTGCCATCGAGGTAGTTGACTCAGTATCAAAGAGAATCCAAATATTGAGGGATGAGGAACTGCAATCAAAACTTATGGAGTTAATACAAGGGTAAGTGTAGCTATTTTACCTATTAAATTGCATCGTATGTTTTGTATAGTTTTGCACTTGGTCTATAATTGGTAACATAGTGGATAAATTCATGGTTACTTGTGTGTAAGTTTCTACAGGAATGAGTCTGTACCATTCACAGTTATCACTTGCAAGGAGTGTTATGATTTTATATTCAGAAAATGTATTTTAAAGACCGCGTTCTTCTCATGTCATCATAAAATGTATTCAGAAAATGTATTGTATAGCTCTAGGTATCATGGCAGTATCTCAAATTTGTATGTCATTTATTGCGATGGTAAGTGAGCAACATGCTTCAAATTGTAGCCTTCTCATGTCATCATAAAATGTATTTTATAACTCTAGGTATCATGGTAGTATCTCAAATTTGTATGTCATCTGTCGCCATGGTAAGTGAGCAACATGCTTAAAATTGTAGCATATAAACAATCAAGGACACATCATGATAAAACCAAAGTGGAACATCATTTGTGATGTAAGGCTTCCAATCCTTCCCAGTATATTCATAAATTTCAATGGAGCTTTCCATGTAGTCTATGATTTGATACCTAGAAGGTTCAAAAGTCTCCCTGGGTGACACCACCTAAAATATGAATTGTTCCCACCATCCTAGGTATCCAAAATGTTTCAACTACATGTAGTTTGATTTTATTGACTTTTACATTCCATAGCTTCCCATTTTCAACACCATAAAGATTGCTAGCTAGATACAATCTTACGTTGAATTAAAATACTTTGAAACTATTAGAAAAATCAATCCAAGATTCTCTCATTTTGTCTACAATCACTTAAGTCTTGCTGATTATCAATGGGTTGTTAAAAAATGGTTTTTAAAACCTCAGTTCCGTTGGTCCTAGACCCAAAATACTAGGAATCTTTCGTTTCTTTGTTTCAATATCAGAGTGCTCACCAAACTCTTCTATTGTTTAATGCTATTGGTCAACAATCCTATGATCCCTCTCGTATGGGATGTGTATTGCATGGTATTTGATTTCCTCCATATTTGTAGTATGATCTCAATGTGTAATGCCTCTCATTATGGCATTCATGCTCAAATTCATCATTACCACTTCATATCTAGATCTAGGAGAATGTTCTTAAGAAATAAAGTAAGATTAAATAACTGTGAAATAAAGTATTAAGAATACATATAGTTTTTAGATAGTTTACTAGTGACTAACGAATAAAAGGATATGAAGTGTAGTGGCTGAATGATTAAAAATAAGCAAGCCCCATAACATATAATAGTGGTGGATTTGGAAATTTGAATGTTCATTTAGATATCAACTATGATGTAAGTGACCATTTATTATAAATGAAAGTATTTTTTTTCCCTCACAAAAAAACATGATGTATTACTTCAAAAATATAATTACATCATAGTTTGTACTTATCCCTATAGCACAATACCTTACCGATGATCATCAAGTCATATTTCTAGCACTGAAGACAGCTTATCATCATCCTAGACACAAAAAATATTGCCAACATAGGCTCATACTGATTGGTCTGTTGGCCATTACAAATACTATTGTAGATCATAATATCATTCCATTGGATACATACGAGGATACCCCATCTAGGTTACATCACTAGAGGTATAAAGTTCTATATATTCTCTTGTTCTTGCCAAGTTTGGGTTTCTTGTTTGATTTGCCCCAGCTTTTATGAGTTTGCGTATCAGAAGTTTATAAGAGATAGTAGAATAGATTAAGGCCATTAAAGGCTAGATTTTCTGGTGTTTTGCTTGTCTTGTATTCTTCAGATTGTACAACCCGTCACAAGAAATACTTATTTCTCAAGTCAAATATATGCCTCAAGGCAGTTTTCATGGTTACATTTTGTGTATTAGTTTTTGACACTTTTTTTCTTGTTCTTGATGTCTTGGAACTAATGATTAACATCAACCACTGATTATGCTTCATGAAAACTCCCTTGATTGGATTGTTATTGAAATTCCTTTTTATACCAGTCATCTCTTAGTACAATACACATAAATTAGATTTTTTCCCCAGTGTGCCCTTTCATCAGCTGTACCATTTGTGATTGCCTGAAGCATTGGCTCTCAGTTAAGTGGGAGATGGTGAAATGTATGTATCTTATAGGGTATTGATTGCTTGTTAGAGGCTGTTGAATTTTTAATGGCTTCCAAAGTTACCCCAAATAATTGGCTAATTATCAATACTGATGAGTTTATATAGTAGTTGGCTTCTCGTGAGTCTTTGAACTGAAGTCATTTGTATTCTACAACACAACCTATGCATTCTTTATCTTTGATTATTTTGGCTACTTGAAATTATTGTGAATTTACAAATTGCTACTTTAGGACTGGTAAAAATCACATGAGACATTCATTCATGGGTTTCCTGGAAACTTTATGTAAGAATTAGAATGCTACCTTTTTCTCCAAGGAAAAAATCTCAACTTTTTATTTCAAGGAGACAAATGGTTACATTTCATAAGAGAAACAAGACATGTATACAAAAACCATTTAGCCTGGCAGTCGAACAACTATCATCCATTGCCGAACCATTTGATCCTCCCTATGTCCTACTAGAACTGTGTGTTTTGCAGAATCTTCTAAACCATGTTTTGAGAGACTGTTAGCCTACATGTTGTGTTCCCTATATACAGGAGTGAAGGAAATGAATTTAAATCTGCCAATTGGAAGCTTTATCTCATCAATAACTGATTGAAGATAGATACATACCCATTCAATGATCAACTTTGAATATCCATATACCCAAAGGCTAATCCTTTCTTCACAGCTATTCTGAACAGAGCTGCCAAGGCCTTCATTTCTGCTTAATTATCATAACCCTTACCATACCCCAACTTTGAAAGAGAAACCAATTGAATGTGAAAGAAACAATGCACTTCCAGCTCTACACCTCCCAGGATTTCCTTGACTTGTTTTGTCAATGAAACATCTTGCACTAGATATTTCAATCTGTGATGTCCCTATTTGTCTCAGGTTTATTTTTAGGAGTCTTCCTAATGTCATTAGAGATATATTTGATAAAAGAGAAACTTCCAATGAAAAGTAAGCTTTATCCTTGAAGAGACAAACAAGGAAGATGATTCATCTTGGCCTTCCATGCACAAACTATTGAGCTACTCAACTGCATCAATATGTCATGTCTACAATAAGAATAACTGCACTATGTTATGAAATGCATATCACATGATTTAAATTTGTGTCTTCAAATTCTATGCAATTTTTTTCAGCATTTTTGTTATTTGAGTAAGCAATCGAAAAGTTTGGAATTATAATTCGTATGCCTTGTGAGGATTGCAGAGAGCAGGTTGCTCTTGCATGATAATATGTAGATATTTGGGTACATGTGTATATCATGCTACAATCATCACCTGAACATTCTTATTGTCTTTTCTTAGACTAAAAAATAACGCAATATGGGTGTTAATGTTGCTCATCTCCCTAACCCTTAAAGGGTGCTAGCTCAATGGTAGAGCGCCTGCCTTACAAGCAGGAGGTTGGTGGTTTGATTCCTTTGTACCCTATTGATATTGCAATATTGGTATTTTTAATCAAATATATTTTATTATGGCTAGAGAGGTAGCTATAGGGGGGGTTCTAAACTGATATTGTAGGTGGTTATGAGGGGGGTTGTTAACTGCCCCCATAGCTTATGATGAGGGAGGTTCAAAACCCCCCTTGCAAGTCTCTACAAGGGGGGTTCCATACCGCCCCTATAGGAATCTAAGAGGGGGGTTCCAAACTGCCCCTATACACCTCTACGAGGGGGGTTTCAAACTGCCTCTATAAGCCTCTACGAGGGGGGTTCTAAAATGCCCCTATAGGCCTCTACAAGGGGGGTTCCAAACCGCCCCTATAAGACTATACGAGGGGGGCTCACAACCGCCCCTAAAGGCCTCTATGACAGGGGTTTGAAACCGCCCCTATAGTGCTCTACGAGGGGGGTTCACAAGCGCCCCTAAAGGCCTCTATGAGGGGGGTTTGAAACCGCCCCTATAGTCCTCTATGATGGGGGTTCCAAACCACCACTGTAGGTTTGTATGAGGGGGCTTGTGAGGGGGGTTAACAACCGCCCTCGTAGGTCTCTATGAAGGGGGTTCAAAACCGCCTCCGTAGGTCTCTATGAAGGGATCTATGAGGGGGGTTTAAAACTGGCTCCGTTGACCTCTACGAGTCGGGTCGCAAACCACCCTCAAAAGTCACTTTTGGGAGTGGTTCCAATCTCATCAAAAACCGCCCTTAAAGGGAAAAATTTTTAACATCAGTGCCTTTGGGGGCGGTTTTTCCAAAACCACCCCCAAAGCCAAAACCCCCCCCGTAGGTCACTTTTGGGGGCGAAAGACAACCCCCCCTAAAGGCCAAAAATGTAGTAGTGTCAGCCCAGAGTCAGTTGTGATGGGGTGTTTAAGTCCCATAGTGGGGTCGGCCCAGTCAACATTATGTTAAGTGGTTAAGTTGGGGCCGACCTAGTTAGAGTTAAAAGTCAAGTCAAGTAAAGTATAAATAGAGAGTGTGACTCTCTCATTTATTCATTCACACATCACTCACTTAGCATTAGTGAGAGAGAGGAGGACTGCACACAAGTGGAGGAGGAGAAGCTACTAGGAGAATATCTCTTGTTGGGGTGTTTGATCTTTGTGATATCTGTATTGATGCTCATTCTATGTCTGAGGAATTTGCAAGATTTTTCACCTTCTTGGTTTCCCCCGGTGAAATGATTTGTGTCTCTTGTCTCTTGTGTTTGATATGGTTTACATGTTGTTCTTTTAGTTAAGATCCTAGATCATATTTGATTAAATGATGAAAAAATAACATCGTATCAGAGCTATCCTGAAGGAACGAATTGTATGGCATTTACAACATTTGTTGCACTTGCGACAAATTGGAAGCTAGGGCTTGGTATAGTAAAAACCAGTCATCGTTGCACTTTCGCTATAACTCAGTTTTGACGAAGGTTCAAGATCTCAAAATTTTACATGTCGAAGATGAAATGTCCATGTACCTTTTGTCCAAAGGACATCCTCATATTTGTTCACTTTGTGAGATATGATCCGTACATGTTAGGGTTTCTGCCTCTTCCAAAATGCAGTCCTAAATAGGTGACCTAGGAAAAAAAGTCATATATCGGGATATGAAGCTCCAAATAGAATTTCGTAAAAAGTGACAGTTAGGGAATGGACTTAAGTTTCACAAGTTTGGTTTTCAGAGTCCGAAGTTGAAACAGTGACACACGGAACTCCATAGAAGTTTGCTATACTATTTCATCCCATAAACGGGTCACATTGCGATACTTGACATATATCTCTCTTAGAGAATCCATTAAAGCTTAGATCTGTGGGGTTGGAAAGATGACAGGTCATTCTATCACAGACCAAAGTTTCAGACTCTGAGGATCCGAAATTTTAGAGATACATCGAAAACAATATGTCATATATGTCTGTCCAAACAGAATTGGATTCTGAGCACTTTCATTTTTGGTTTGTCACTGCTGCGGGAAATTAGGGTTTCTAAAAAAAGTTGGAATTTTTGGAATATGAGACCATAGCTGGATTCTCCTCATCAAAATCAAAATTTAGAGACCAAGATCAAATTTTTTGGTTGGGTAGAAACCTGGGCTCTATCAAACCCTAGTTCGTGATTTTGACCAAAAAACCAGAATTTGACAGAAGCTGCAGATCCGAAACTTTCAAAATCATTTTTGAGGGGTCAAATTTTGGAGATTTCAAAATTGAAGTATACCAGCTTGATCAGCTCATCAAGGCTCATCTTTTTATCCAATCAAAAGTTTGAAATTCAAAGTTTGAATTTTTAGGGTTTCTCTAACAAACCCTAATCCAACTCTAGATCTAGCTTCAACAAATCAAAGTGGATTGGGTTAATCCTAGAAGAGAATGAATTGGACACCTAAATAAGTGAAGAAGTTCTAGTTCCAGAGGGAGATGAGGCTAAGGCCTTACATAAGAACACTACAAGCAATCCCGATAGGTATGACTTGAGGAGATTTAGGTATGTTTTGAAATCTATTCATGATTAAGTTTATGATATGTTTGTCTTCATATTATTGAGGTTAGTACAATCTTGATCAATTTTAGACTTGTCTTATCAACTTAGTAAAAGTATGAATGCATTTGAATGTTTGAAGAAATTCATTGATTAGGGTTATGACACTTATGATTGTACTAATGCACTGTGGTGTTGTATGATGATGATGTTGTCCGCTAACATGAAAGGTACATCAAGAAACAAAACTCAAGTTATATATCAAGATCATATTACCATGGTGACATGAATACAAAGACTCATCAATAACCATTGATCACATAGAAGCTCTACTTACGAGGTATGTATAATTTGGTTCTACAATGGTTAACTTATGAGATATGCAGGTTAATAGCACAAATCATTGAAGAGAACAACAAGACATTATGTGGGTAGGTTAGGCATAAATAGCAAACATGATAATCTAGGTATGTTTTTAGAATCCTACCTTGTGTTAGGATCTTATATAAGTATACTTGGTATGATTGATAATTCATGAATTTATAAGTTTGGGAAATCATGGGTTTATGCATATTATGCTTCTTAGTTTGATTAATGATATGACAAACTAGAAGTGTTGTATGGTCAAATAAGAATATGCATGAGTAAAATAAGTCCTCCCTGAAACCTTGAATACTAACGCTTGTGATAAATTACCTATGTATGAAATGATCTTCACCATACATGTTTAAGGTTATTTAGAATCATAATGTTTTGATAGTATTGAGATTATACTAATGAATGTATGATTATGTATGAGATATTGAGGATGACACAATGATGACACTAGTGCACACTTAAGCATGCATAGAGGTCCATTATGGATAAAATTTCAAAGAAATATAATCATGATGATATCATAAAGGAAGCAAAGATCAAGAGGGAGCACACTCTAGTAGTTCCTGCAAGGAATAAAATATTGAGAGGGAGTCCACCCAACAAACAAACAAAGATAAGTATTTGAATTGTCATTTCATGTATAATATGATTGTTTAAATAATATTGTTCAATATACTTATGTTCCTAGACTTAGGTTATGCATATTAGAATAATTGCATTAATGAACATTATACTACTAATATGCATGTGATGGGTAAGTGGCCTATGGCACTGTACAACATTCCATTGCTACTTATCTAGAATGAAACCTCTTTGATGACATGTTGGGATTAGTGCAAACTATTAACAATGTTCTGGTAGAGATGGAAGGCATCTAGAAAGTTACCATATATTGATGAATGTTGTATTGAAGCATTAGCTAAGATAATTGCATGACTCTATGAAATATTCCTTTATGTGTAAGACTTTGTCCTAAAAACTATGAGAAGTTTCTAATCATGCAATTGAATTTGACTTGTAGGAAAGATCATGTATAATCACCTACAAAAGAAGGACTACAACATTTTCTCCAACAACAAAGTTCAAAGAAAAATATATATTGAAGATATTGAACAATCTGAAGTTCCCAGGATCTGGGATGTAGTAATGAAAGAATGCCATGATCAAGGAATACCAGTCGATCATGAAGAATGATGTTTGGGATGTGGTCCCAAGACCAAAAGGGAAGTTTGTTGTAACTTCCAAGTGGATCTACAAGATCAAGCATGCTGTAGATGGCAGCATAGAGAAATACAAGGAAAAGTTTGTGGCTCGTGGCTTCTTCCAAAAAGAGGGGATAGATTATGAAGAGACTTTTGCACCTGTAGCCATATACACTTCCATCATAACAGTACTTTCTGTAGCTGCAATGATGAAGTGGAAGATACACCAGATCGATGTCAAGACAACTTTCTTGAATGGTGTAGTTGAAGAGGAAGTGTATGTGGAGAAGCAACTCGGTTTTGAGACACATGAAAGGGAGTCATATGTGTGTAGATTGAAGAAAGCAATGTATGGATTAAAGCAAGCACCTAGGACATGGTATGGTAGAATATACAACTTCCTGTCCAGTTTGGGATTTACCAAGAGTAAAGCAGATTCCAACCTTTGCTACAAGTTTGAGCAGGGAAATCCAGTGATACTTCTATTATATGTGGATGACTTGTTTGTGACAGGTGAGGATAGATTGACTTCCTACACAAAGAGGAAGCTTGCTATCGATTTCGAGATGAAGGACTTGAGCATGATGCATTACTTTCTAGGTGTGGAGGTGTGGCAGAGTGCAGATGGAATCTTCCTTGGACAAGGGAAGTATATAGTAGAGATCTTGAAGTGGTTCGGGATGATGGACTACAAGGCCATGGCCACACCTATGGCATCGAACCTGAAGCTTTTCAGTGATGCTTCATCAGATTTGGTTGATGTCATGGTGTATCGTCAGATGATTGGGTCCTTGATGTACCTGACAAACACGAGACCAGATATTTGCTTTGCAGTGAACACCTTGAGCCAGTTTCTGACAGATCTTAGACATGTTCACCTGATTGTTGTAAAGGATATTAAGAGGTACCTGAAGGGTATGATTGACTATGGGCTCTAGTATTATGCGAATCAAAAGTTTAACCTGGAGGGTTATGTTGATTCATATTGGGGAGGAAGTGTTGCATATGGGAAGAGCACTTCAGGGTGTTGCGTCAGTATGGGATCAAGTGTGATCTCTTGGTTTAGCAGGAAGCAATTCTGCGTAGCACTAAGTACAGCCAAAGCAGAGTATGTCGCAGCTTGTTTTGCTAGTTGTGAGGAAGTATGGCTAAGGAAGATACTGTATGATTTATTTGGTCTATAGTTGGATGTTACATGTATCTATTGTGACAACCAGAGTTGTGTGAAGTTTCCATAGAACCCGATGTTCCATGACAGGTCGAAGCACATCAAGATCAAATATAACTATATCAGGGATATGGTGCAAAGAGGAGCAGTGAAGCTCCAGTATGTTGCGACAGATGAGCAGATTGCAGACGTGTTGACCAAACCACTAGCCAGAGTGAAATCGATTACTTCAAAGAGAGGCTTGGTTTTCTTCAGATAGAATATACTTCAAGGAGGAAGTGACGGGACACATTTACAGGATCCATTCCAAGCATGGTGGTAGGAGGATCCTTCCCATGGCTGTGGATGTAAGCGCTATGTAATGAGAATTAGGATGATGCTCCAGATGATATGCATTAGGATGATGCTGTGACGATGATCAAGATGATCATGCGATGATGATATGCATCAGGATGATGCTGTGACGATGATTAGGATGATCATGCAATTATGATATGCATCAGGACGATGATCATGCGATGATGATATGCATTACGATGATGGTGTGATGATGATTAGGATGATCATGCGATGATGATGTGCTTTAGGATGATGTACTGTATGATGATGGTCAGTATGATCATGAGAATCAGGATGATGCTCCGTGCGAGGATGATCAAGTTGATCATAAGCATTAGGATGATACTCCGTGGTCGTCGACAGGTTGTGCGATAAGCATATAATCTTTCCCTGGGATATTTGCAGATACTCTTGCAAGGTTTTTCCTATGGCATATAATAGCTCCTGGGAGATCTGGAAAATTCTCTTTCATGGTTTTGCTTGGGAGGACATATAATCTTGCCCTGGGAGATTTGCAGATACTCTTGTGAGGTTTTTCCTATGGAATATAATAGCTCCCTGGGAGATCTGGAAAATGCTCTTTCGAGGTGTTTTTCTTGGCATATAATATTTCCCTAGGAGATCCAATAGGTTGAGCAGTAAGCTCATAATTAGTCCTGGGATGCTATTTCAAGGTTTTTCTAGACCACATGTAATCAGTCCTGGAGATCCGATAGGTTGTGCTAGGCACGTAAAAGTCTTGGGATGCTTTTTAGAGTTCTTGTCGGTCGTGCTATGCACATAAATGTTCCTGGGACACTCATTTAAGGTTTTGTTGTGGTCACATGTAATAGCTACTTGGGAGATCTGATAGGTTGAGAAGTAAGCTCGTAATCAGTCCTGGTATGCTCTTTCAAGGTTTTGTTGACACACGTAATCAATCCTGAGGGTTCCACAGGATGGCTAGCTTGCAGAAATGATGAAGACCTATAGGATGTTAGGCATACAAACAACATGAAAAAGGGTTGGCTCTGTAGAAATTCCTATGACAAGAAGAATTGAGAGATAGCCTAGAGATCGAGAGGACGAGTACACCAACAGTGACGATGATGCTCCGTGATCTAGTGATGGTGATCCAACTCCATAATTGAAGACTTGTGTCGACATGTATTGATGACCTGTGTCAAGAGAATACATTCCTAGTTAAGAGGGAGTTTTTATGTATTTGTAACTTCGGAATATATTCACTTGTATATTGTATGTATTACGTTTGTACTTTATTGTATCCCCAATGGAGATGTATTAATCGTCCGATTGGAAGTGTCGTCATTTGTACTTGCAAGTGTCGCAAGTTATATTGTAAGTATCGTAACTTATATTTGATGGGTTATTAGACCACCTTGGTGGGGTCGGCCCTGTATGAGTCATGTGGGTTAAAGGGTTATTAGACCACCCTAGTGGGGTTGGACCAATTTCAAGTGGTAGTGGGTTATTAGACTCTCCTAAGGGAGTTCATCCCAGATTTAGTTGTGATGGGGTGTTTAATTCCCCTAGTGAGGTCGAACCAGTTAGCATTATGTTAAGTGGTTAAGTTGGGGCCAACCTAGTTAGATTTAAAAGTCAAGTGAAGTAAAGTATAAATAGAGAGTGTGACTCTCTCATTTATTCATTCACACACTCACTCACTTCACATTAGTGAGAGAGAGGAGGAGTACACACAAGTGGAGGAGGAGCAACTATTAGGAGAATATATCTTGTTGTGGGGTTTGATCTTTGTGATCTTTGTATTGATGGTCATTCTATCTCTGAGGAAGTTGCGAGGTTTTTCACCTTCTTGGTTTTCCCTGGTGAAATGATTTGTGTCTCTTGTCTCTTGTGTTTGATATGTTGTACATGTTGTTCTTTCAGTTAAGATCCTAGATCATATTGAATTAAATGATGAAAAACTAACATGTTCTCCATTTTTTCTCCTTAAAAAAATGAAATTCCCTATAGTCATTTGTTAAGATGGTATTTTCTCTCATCAAGAAATTAGGAAAAATCTTACATATCTTGAAATTAAGTCAGGTTATCTAGTTTTGTTACAATTTGTCTAGTTATGTCAATTGCATAGGCTTTCTTGCAAGTAGGAAGGCACCTAATGGGTTAGGATACTTGAGTTTTGCAATTATGGTACGAAAACAAGCCACATTAGGCTTACCTTAAAAATAAAAATAAAAAATCTTAATTTATTATTATTGGAAGTGTAGCATCTCCTTGAAGCTAATTTAAGTATATAATTTAGGAACCTTAAAAAAGAAAAATGGAAGATTTAAGAGAAGGTTTGACAATTGTAAAATATGGAAATTGGCTCCATTGTTGTTAAAGGTGCAAACACACTTGAATTCAAGATGAGTACATATAATTAAAGCTAATGGTTGTACTATTGATTAGTAATCTTCTGCATGAATATATAATAAAGTTCCATGGATTGTACGACATGTATTAGAATCTATATCATAATACAATTATGAGCAAGTGACTTTAATGCAAGGAATGGAATTAATGAGAAAAAATAATATTGATAAGAGAATTCTTACATCCTATGACACTTTTTTAAATATCTTCATGATGAATTCATTTGGATTTGTTACGATTGCTACTTGAGCTTCCTGAAATAAAATAAATAATGAGTAATGCTTATAAAGTTGCAGAGAAGCCAAATTCAAGATGATATTTAAAGCTTAACCATGAAGATGGCCAGGTTTGGTCAACATGGTGGTAGTTCTGGATCCTATTTGGACCATACATGTGTTGGAATATTCTCACAATCATTTTTTATATTTGCATGCATGCATGAATCCAATTATCTGTATGGTAGTCTCCCAACACCTGGAGCCTATTTTCAGCCCCCTAGAGCCCATTTTTATCCCTCAATAGCCCTCCTAACTACCTATTGCACCTTGTTTTCCTCGCCTGGATGAAAAATGCACCGTACTACACCTACTTGGATTCCAACATTTAGTTGCAGCATTGATTGCTCAGTTTAACTGCTTGTAGATTCTAGTTGTTTGTATCAGAGTGCCACTTGACCTACTGACAGCCTCATGTGCCCTCCTTAGAGTCTCCTTCCCTTGATTTTTGCTCACATGACTCAGTTAGAATCAGTTAGACTCATTTGACTATTTGTGACTACTACCACTAATTGGGTGATGTCTCCAATGGTATCCAAGCCACACATTGAGGAGAATTTGAATGACCGTAGGTGTATTCAAATTCATTTGATTGTATTGAGTTATTATTCATTTTCAAATTTCCGGCTTACAATTGATGTATGATTATACTGCATATTTTACCATTTATGAGTTTATGAGTGAATATTGATTCAATTCTTCTTCTTCTTATCTAATATTCTTGAGTGATATTAGTGATATTTACTCTAGCTATGTGATCTATCTTGTAAAATATCACATGGTATCAGAGCTGGAGTCAGCTATTCGAATCGCAGTAGCAACAGTTGAAACAATTCATTGAGCAACTATCTTTCATTAAGCACCAGAAGCCTTTGGATTTCCACATCAATTTCTGGTGCAATTGTCTTGAATTCATTGGAGCGATCTAGTGAGGTCTATCCAAGTGTGAAGGATCTAGTCACATGTGCTCATTGTCCTAATGTAGTGTTCATTCAAATTTGAACCAAATCTCCATCAAACAATTTCATTTGTTTTGCAGGTTCTTCCATCTTTAGCATATTCAAATTCAACAACTACTATGGATATCCATTGTTTTTGCAGGTTATTCAAAGTTCTCTACAGTTGCAACAATTTCCTACTATTGTAACATTTTCGAAGTTTTCTACAGTTGCAGTAGTTTCAATGTTTTCTGCAGTTGCATCAGTAGATTCGAATTCTACAATAGATTCCATGGATATGAAAGCAATTCCTTCTATCTCTTCATACAAATATTAAGAATGAAAACCAAATATTACATCATACCTGAAGAGATATGGTCTTTTCGATATGTGTATTGGTGTTAAGAGAGATTTTTATTCCTATGAAGAGGAATAAGATTGGCTAGATGATCGTGACAGAGGCTCAACATCAATAGGTACTGCTATGCTTTCCAATATGGATTACCTCATTAATACTGCTGAACATCCAAGTGATAACTGGACAAGATTGGACAGATTATTTGGAAAGCAGAAGGAAGAGGATGATGTTAGCCATTTGGAGAACAAGCCGAGTAATACTACCTTCAGTGCTCTCTCTATTCATGATTCGGCCCGGCCTCAATCATCTCTCATGATGAATTTGTTCAATATGAAGTCGAAATTGAAGACATGGTATCAAGATATACCATTGCAAAAGGTGTTGCAAACCACAAGTTGAAACTCTATGAGTTCTCCCACTTTCTACCTCTCTCCAAACAGTATGCTTTTCACACTCATGCAAATGAAGAGAGTAGGATATGGCATGCAATATTTGGGTATCTCAACTACAAGCACTTGCAATACATGCAAACTCAAAAGGTGGTTGAAAGTATACCCAATATCAGGTTTTCCCAAGGCACCTGCAAAGTTTTCTTGAATGGAAAAGATCCAGCAAAGAAGGTTGAGAAAGAGAAAGTTCATAGAAAAGAGTGACTGTTAGATCCAGATTCACAAGAACCTAAAGATATAGTAGCTAAAGATCCAACTCCTATTGAAAAATGGTCCATCACCCATGAAGTTGATCCATTTTCTATTTCAAAATTTGAGCAAGATATGTCAGCTACTACTCTAGAAGTTGAAGACTTTTGAAATCTCTACTTCCCATGAGCCTGCTGATGTGCAAGATGATGATCTACTGAGTATTTTGGAGGTAAAATCAGATCTTGGAGGTGATGAATTCACCGTCCTTGAACAAATGCTTCCTATGAACTCCTATTTGGCCATTGGAACATTTTTTAGAGTTTCACCGAAGATGGAAGACACCATCATTCGCTTAGTTTCAAATCCCATGCATATCCTTGTGATTTTGGTTTTGATCTCACCCTTGCTGGTTCAAAGGAGATCATAAGAATCCATCTATCAATTCTTGGAATTGATTTGAAGTCCAAGGCAACACCATAATGTATTATTTCATTTGGTTATGATATCACCTATGTTGATTCAAAGGATATATCAAAGAACTACAAACACATTCATGGAGTTTATTCTACCTCAGTTGGTTCAAATCACATGCTCCATAATGATCTTCATATTTTTGGATTTGTTCTCACCATGATTGGTAGGAAAAGCAAGTTCAGGAAGCCTCTAGATTCGCTTGCATCCATTGTTGGAGAAATCAAGCACATGTTTTTGGAGCATGATCCACTTCTTCCCAAGAGGAAGATAACTCTTTTTGAGAGAATTCTAGATCTAGATCCACAAGAACCTGAAGATCTAGCACCTGACAGTGAAGATGAGCATATGATAGATCCAGATCTTGCACCTGCAAATCCTCCTCTTCCTATATGGGAAGTCACTACTCTTAGATCCTGTCAGAGATCTTGTTGGTGATCCACTTGATCAAAGGAGAACCATATGTGATTTTCATAATGGAAGGCTTCATCCTTCTCACATTACCGATCCATTTCTTACTGATAGATCTTTCTTCGGTGGAGAAGTCCACTTACCTTTTGGGGTGAGTGATGTACATGATTTATTACCTTCTATAGTCTATCTTGATGGGGGTATTTCTTCCCACTAGGTTTTCCCTCTTTCCTCACTTTATTTATTTAGATTGTTGTACGAGGTGACCTCTGGACTCAGTTACCAGGGCCCTACTAGTTTTCAGTTACTTCCTGGTAGCTTGTCTTGCAGGGGGGGTGTTGGAATATTCTCACCATCATTTTTTATATTTGCATGCATGCATGCATACTGCATGCATCCAGTCATCAATATGGTAGTCTCCCAGCACATGGAGCCTATTTTCATCCCCCTAGAGCCTGTTTTTAGCCCTCAGTAGCCCTCCTACCTACCTAGTGAGCCTTTTTTTCCTCACCTAGATGAAAAATGCTCCCTACTACACCTACTTGGATTCAGACAGTTAGTTGCAACATTGATTTCTCAGTTCTTGCATTTATTGCTCAGTTTAACTACTTGTAACTTCCAATTGTCTGTATCGGAGTGCCACTTGACCTACTGACAGCCTCATGCACCCTCCTTAGAGTCTCCTTCCCTTGATTTGTGCTCACATGACTCAGTTAGACTCATTTGACTGATATTTGACTATTTGTGACTACTACCACTGATTGGGTGATGTCTCCAATGCTATACAGGCCACACATTGAGGAGAATTCGAATGACCTTAGGAGTATTTGAATTAATTTGATTGTATTGAGTTATTATTCAGTTTCACAGTGCCAGCTTACAGCTAATGTATGATTATACTGCAAATTTTACCATTTCTGAGTTTATGAGTGAATATTGATTCAATTCTTCTTCTTCTTCTCTGCAATTCTTGAGTTTGATTAGTGAGATTTACTCTAGCTGTGTGATCTATCCTGTAAAATATCACAACATGATACAATAGGACAAGTTGATTGGGATAATATAAAAAAAATTGATATTCAAAATTGCATTATGTATAGTTCAACAGAGTTAACATGATATAAAATATCTCATATTCAATGTTGTTTTATCCATAAAAATGATTTTTAAAAATGATTTTCAAAACCAAAATCTTCCACATGGAAAATAAAATGGATAATGGATAATTCAAATTGGCGTCTTGTATTTAGATAGACAATGACTATTGATTCTAACCAAATTTTCCTATTACACACACTTTTCAAGAGTCAACAACAAACTAGCCAAGGAGGGAACATGTCAACTAATTTTTCATTTTCCTTTATTTGCAATTAAAGGATATGGTGCCCACCTACCTCAAAGGTATGAAATATTATGACAGAGAGTCAACAACAAACTAGACAAAGAGGCAACATGTCAACTTATTGTTCATTAATTTACCCTTTATTTACAATTAAAGGACATAGTCCCCACCTACCTTAGAGAGATGAAATCCTACAACAAAGACTCATTGATGTTTCTCTGTGTCTTGTATGCACTTTTGACATTGAAAGAAAGATGTTAGATATAAGATATGTTTGATATAATCATAGAATTGTATGGGATTCTCTACTCAAACTACCCAAATTTATATGGATGAGAAGAATATTTTGTGATGCAAAATGAAATCTTCTTCATGTACACATCATCCATTTTTAACTTTTTATCTCAACAACTGCAAAGTTGGTAAAGCAACATGTAACTATGGTGGGGAGGTATAATTCAAAATTGCATGGATTTTAATGACAATGGTACAAAGCTTAATTTAAACTTCTCTAAGTAAGTTCCATATGGTAATTATAGTCATATAATGGTTCAACTGAATCAAAAGTTACACATATTTTCGTACTGAATGGCATGAATTGTTCGAACATGTAATGATGACTAGTTTGACGTTGTTAGTATGTGTTGGGAGTGCATGACATAAAATACCTCATAACTCTCTATATTATGAAAAAAGAGTTATCCCACGTGTCATGAAATAAAATTCTCTTAATACCATTATTTATTTAAGAGAGGTAGGAAAATATTTATCCCACATGTATTATGGGGCGTGATCTATCCATACCTCTAGCTATATAATAGAGGTGAATGAGACTCTTTTGGTACACACTACACATGATGGTACACATATTATTGTGTCATTGTGAGATGAAGTGGAGATGGAAAGATATGAAAATTATTGTCAAAAATATTATACATATATGATGTAAAGAATATGTGGGGTGCTCAAGATTGTAAGAGTGGAATTTTCTGAAAGAATAAGAATATCAATCCTCTACGTGGATGTTTCCCCATTTTGGTTTTTACAACATGAAAATGGTGTTCTCTTTTATCTTGCCTTTCCTCACTTATTGATTATTTAATGCTTGTGTTTATATGATATTATACTAGTTAGATTGCAATTATTGATTTACATGTTAGTAAGTTATTGTTATATGCTAATGCATATTTCTCAATATTCTAACATGGTAATAGAGATGGTTACTAAGCTCTACCTTTTTCAGTAAATTATTCTTTTGATAATTGTTTTTTCAAGCATCAATTTTGTTCATTATTTTTATTGCACCCTCCTTCTCTTGTAGATTTTACTTTAGAAATTGACAACTATTGAGGTTTTCCATTGGATCTAGGCATTTTTCTACATGAATGAGGTTTTTTTCTAAAAACCCTAACCTCACAATTTATCTTTCATAATATTTTTATGAAATATTTAGGATTTACTTGATTTTTTTTTTTATATCTGAGGTTAAAATTCAATATACCCTCAATTGTGATCAAGAATCTAGTACCTCTATTGCATCAAATATGGTTGTTTGTCTATGTCTAGATGTGTTTTTCATAGGTTTCCATCAAGATGGATTTGGCATCGTTTGCAGTTTCGAGTAGTTACAGACACATATGTGGGTTATAGACTGCAAAGTCTTATACATAGGTTCCTCTCCTTCTCTAATAACGCATATCCATGCAACCTCTAATCCTTGAAATCATGTACACCCCCTTTCGAAGTGAAAAATTTGCTAAGGATGTATCTCTAACATTTTGTCATGGTGAAAATAAGAAACCAATCATTTCCAAAGACTTATTTTCTTGACAACAATATTTTCCAATCTATAAGTGATATCAATTTCTTGCATCCATATTTTGCTTGATATTTATATGTTGTTTCTAACCCTTATTTGTGTAAAAAATATTTCATGTTCTATTTTCATGTTCCATGTCTTGGATTTCTTATATCATTGTGGGGTTATCATGCTCATTCATGATTTATTCTTTGAAGTTTATTTATGTAGAATAACTCTCTGTTTACTTCACTTTCTCTACAATGTTTTTTGGGAAGAGTTGTAAGACAACTTGATTATGTCGTTCCTTCCTATCTTAAGCATATTGAAGTTGTCATCTCTAGTAACTTCGCATTGATTATTTAAGTACAAAGGATCTTCTCCTTGACCATTATTAAGGATCTGATTGCACTTTGTAATGGATATGATGTCCTCAATTTGTAAGGATATGATGTCCACAATGATTTCCATGGTGGTGCATGTGACGATCACCTATGTAGTTTATCCAACACAAAAAAATTATATGCACCATCTATTCTTGGCCATTGTTCTTCAACAACTATATTAACACTATCAAATGATGACAAAACTATCAAAAATTGTGTAGCAAAACTTGAGCTCGCCCAACTCCTTTGCACCACGTCGTCACTTCCAACTTATTATGCAAACAAGGAATTGAATTTATGGAATGTTGGCCCACATCTACCAATGTCCATACACATATCATCATCTCATTTGATTACTTTACCAAGTGCACTAACATTAGCAACCACAATTTTCTCACCAACCTTGTCATTAGTTTCATCACCATTATACGACATAATCTATGGCATTAGTTCCATTTTCTATCACACATAATCCATATAACTTGCATAGTGACCAAAATACCCAAAAACTAAAAATAAAACTTAGAAATTGACCATAACTAGAGGGTCACACATTTTCCTTCGAGAAGCATGACCCTGGTCGTACATATTACTCAAAAAGCCATGACCTAGCCCCAAAAAGTGAAATTTTATTTATTATTCATCATTTCATGCTTCCCAAAGGAATTAGCATCTAAAAGTGGATACATACCTTGACATGGTTGAAATAAACAATGGATATATCTTCCAAAACCCTAACCTCTACATTAACCAATAAAGTGAATGGAGATCATCCACATTTGATATAGATCCTTATTTATTACCACTATTGTACCTATAAAAGAATCCCCCGGGATCACCATTTATGCAATTACAATCCTCTCACAAATATCACTGATACGATGTTGGATTCTCACTAGAAACAGAAAGCGTCCATACTACAATTTCTACTTTTTCCATAGAGGAGGATATACATAAGACACCTAGATGGATATTGGAGGTCATAAAGGAGATCAATGAACCTTCCCCTTGATTGGATACGAAGGTTCATTACCCTCTACCATTGTTCCAAGGTGTGTCCGTCATTGAATGCTTTGTGTAATCAATAATAAAACACATTCTTTAACATTTTTCACTCTGTCATGATGTTTTTTTATATGATTTCTACTTGCATGTATGTTTAAGGATGTTGATCTTTGGTTTAGTTTAGTGTTGTTTCTATTTAATTTTATATTCAGCTACCAAGTATTGTAGAACCACTCGTTAGGTACGTTTTGCACAAGTGAGTTAGAAATCACACACAACAGATTTTGGAAACTCAACTGGGGATTGGATCAATAATCGATCCTTGGTTGTGTTTAGACCATCATTTGTAGCCATCTTTTTAGGTTTTTTCAATAAAATTTGTCTTTTTTTCTTGTTGCATGCTATCCCCTACTCATTGGTAGGAATCCTATGTGAAAACCCCCAAGAAAAAGAAATTTAATTCTTTTTTCATAGTTCTAGGTGTTAGAATATTCTCACCATCTTATTTTGTCCTTGCATGTTTTGCATGCATGCATTCCATGCAACACTCCATGCATCCATGCATTAGCAGTTGAGTCTCCTAGCACTTAGTCCCTACTTTGGGCCCCTCAGAGCTTGTTTTTGGCCATCATTATCCCTCCTATCCACTCAAATCACCTTGGTTACATCACTGAAGTCCAAATTCTCCCTCATGCACAATTTTAGGAGTTATCATAGTCATTTCCATGATTTAGGGCACCTTGTCCCCTTTATTGCCTAGTAAACTGACTGTTACACCTAGATTCACTGCTACTAAGTGTAGGAGCACCTATTTTGACCACTGAAAGTCACTATTTCTCCCCCTTGGAGTCTCCTCCCCTATTTTGGTGCCCACATGATTCAGTTATGCTAAATTCTACATCATTTAACTGATTATTCATCATCAGTGGCCACTGAACTTATCAAGAGATGGTTCAAATGCAAACTAAGCCTATACTTGAGGTGAATTCGAATCCTCCCAGGAGTATCGAATTCATTCTATTGTAACACTTGTTAAATTTTGAGCACTAATTCACAATACTCTAGGATCTTTGCTGAGAGAATAACATATACAGTATATCAATGCATGACAATCACAATATGACAAGCATCACAAGAATCAAAAGCATAAGAGACAAGAGACACAGAGTTTCCGTGGGGAAAAACCTAAGGTGAAAAACCCCACAACTTCCTCAGAGATAGAGAGAGCAATGGCTCAACCAAAATTCACTAAGATAGTCTCCTAGTAGTAGATGATCCTCCTCCTCACTAGTGCGCCACTTTCTGAGTGAGAGTGAGTTACTTTTCCGAGTAAGTAAAATAGAGATCTCCGATCTCTATTTATACTAACCTTTTTTCCCAGTGACCTTAGGGGGTTGACTTGTCTAGCTAGGTACATCCACATTATAATATATATAATTCAGGGCCGACCCCACATGGTGGTCTAATAACCCATCGGCAAGTACACACACTTTCGACACTTTTCAATCCACATGACGACACTTCCTTATAGAGGAATGACACATCTCTTATAAGGGTACAATAAATATATATATAAAATACACAGATGAAATACATTCCGAAGTTACATATACATCAACACTCCCTCTTAACTAGTAAGGTATTTCTCGACACAGATTTGCTAGACAAGTCTTCTTCTCGGGATCATCGTCATCATCATCGTCACTGCTGCTGCTATCTCAACCAATATCTGACTCTACTCGTCATAGGAAGTTCTACAGAGCCAGTCCTTTTTCATACTGGATGTAGGCCCACCACCTGCAGGTCTTCGTCATCACTGGCCATACTGTGGAATCCTCAGGACTTATTACATGCCTCATAAAACCTCGAAAGAGCATCCCAGGTTGTTACGAGCACACGACTCTACCTATAGGATCTCCCAGGGCATGAATTACATGTGACCTCACCACAAAACCTCGCAAGATCATCCTAGGCTGTTACGAGCACGTAGCTCTACCTATAGGATCTCCCAGGGCACGAATTACATGTGGTCATGGCAAAACCTTGCAAGAGCATCCCAGGATTGATTACGGGCACACAGCCCAACCTATTGGATCTCCCAGGGACACGAATTATATGCCATAGGACAAAACCTCAAAAGAGCATCTGCCAGATATCCCAAGGCAACGAATTACATGCCATAGGAAAAACCTCGTAAGACTATATGCAGATCTCCCAGGGCAACGAATTATATGTCCTCCCAGAGAAAAACCTTGAAAGAGCATTTGCCAGATATCTGTCATGTCCCAAATTTGGAATTGGGTCACAATGGCCTAATCACATTAGCCATATTCATTAGAGTTTGCAAAGTTGATGTTAAGGGTCAAATAATTGCCAAGGAGGAAAATTACTAGTTTCCTAGGTTTGGGGTGGAAGCTTTGGGATTTGGAATAATGGGGATAATAAATGATGTTTGAACATTAGAATGGCATAAATATTTAATAAAGGATCTAAATAAATATATACAAGTGAAAATCAAAGTGTCATTTCATCATGAAGACACATGGAGGAAGTGGGACCCACATATGGCTAGATTTCCCCACTACATTTGGCATCATTCTCTCACCAATTCGAATTCAAGGTGAATGGTAACATACTTGGGGAAGTCCAAAAGGTATTATTCATGGCATAACTCATCCAAGGTCGAAATATAGAGGAAGAATAACTCCCATGGAAGAGGAAGAGACAATTTGGAGCTAGTGAGACACTTGGGCTAGATTCCCTAGCTCTATGACAACAATGATGAAGATGCTATGACACCTATGACACAAATCAGACCTGAAGGCTGACATATGACATATATGACATGTCAGGTCTAAAAATAGACTCCAAGAGGGCACTCAAGGGTGTTAGGGAAGCTAAGATGCTTCCACATGTGATTTGGTGGAAGTGGGAGACTAGGAATTGTTGTACAAGTGGCGTTCTTGGAATCTCTTCCCAACTTGAGTTGGCATGAGTCTCTTGGAAGGAATTCGACCCATGGAGGCCATTAGAACTTTATAAATTTCAATAACAAAGAATGAAACCAGCTTTTGATCATTTGTAGAATTTGCAATTGCATTTGTGAAGAGGGAGAGCTAGTGGATGACTAGTTTCTTGCCTTAGCCAATTTCGAGGGTGAAAGATTCCCATCCAAGTTGGTAATTGGAAAGGCCATTCAGACCTTTCATTTGGAGCTTTAATGGAGTCTTTATTTGCATGTGTAAGCTACAGGGCAGCTCATGGTTTCTTCTATTGCAGCTCACTCCTTCAACCCTTTCCGGTTTTGATGGCATATTCTTGATCCTTGAGGGAGGGCGTTTTGGTGAGCTATTGTACTCTTTGGGGAATATTTTAATGCCCCATTTCTTTTTTAATATGATTTAAATACTCTATTATTCATCTACAAAAAGTTTCAGGTCGAAATTCCAGGTAGAAATGTATAAATCTCATTTTTAATGGAAGAACAATGCCATTTCCCCACTACCTTGTTGTGAGCCAATGTATTGATGATGATTTCAAATGGATGGATGATTCTCTGATATATTTGTGGTAAATATAATTCCATGGATGTCTTATACAAGTTTCATGTACTGTACTTGAGCATTTGAAGTATTTTTACTTAGTTTAATTGCACTGGGAGAAGAAATAGTGCCATTTCCCCAAGGGTCGAATTGGTGATTTTTGCAGTTGAATGGGAGAGGGTTGGAACAGATATAATAATCAATTAATGGTGCACATGAGACCTTAATAACATCCTTAATACATTCCCTACATTTGTTCAGAAATTTGAGTGTTTTTGGAGGCATTTGGGAAGCCATTTTCAATACTTACCCCAGGGGGATTTGAACCCCAAATTACTAGTAAAATTGCATACTTGGTCCAGAATCTTAAGAGAGTTTTCAAAGGTATTTTGGTGGCCATATATCATCCCTGAACATCATATTCAAGTCTTAATATCATTCATACACCTTCCTTGAAGATTTTAAGTCATTTGGAGTCAATTCGAGACATAGAGACCAATACTAGTCAAAGGCAAATTACTAGTAAAGTTCCCTACATTGGCCAGAATTGAAAGAGTATTTGCAGAAGTATTTTAAAGGTCCAAAGGCATCCTTAAAACACATATTTATGTTCTAATATCATTCATATACCTTCTCAGAAGATTTGAAATCATTTGGGGCAAATTTGGGACCTAGAGATCAAACTAGTCAAAGGTCGAACTAGGGAAAAAAAGTGGAAAATTGCCATTTTAATAAAATTCCTAACAAGGGACATTACAGTGGTATCAGAGCATGATCTTGGCACCTGATGTGGTATGATATTCATGAGGACAATAATTCAGGTACCACCATTAGATATTGAAACCGAAAGTGCTTTTGTTGAAGAAAAAAAAAGTAGGAGAAGAAGAGCAAATTTTTTGAGGAAACTATGACTAGGGATGAAAAGGGAGCCTCATATGATGGTGAGGAGCATATAAAAATTATGAAAACAATATTTGAAGATATGACCAAGCAAATTAAGGAAGGATTCGAATTGTTTTCTATCGAACTTGTGGAAAAAATTATTGATTTTAAGGAAACCAAGGGGAAAAATGCATCAGCTTGCTTGAAGGAGCAAAAGGAAGAGACATCACAAGATCATGAAGAAGAGTCTATTGAAAATATGGAAGATCATTTCGAGACACCTTCTAGCGTAGACATGAACCAAAGAGAATCTACTGATGGATGCTTAAACTATGAAGGAGTACCTACTGATGGGTGCTCACACCTCTATGTTGGTGACATAGAGATCACTTTTGAAAGTGTTGCTGCAAGCCCAAGTTCCATTAAGCATGATAATGAAGACCTTGCAGCAGTTGAAGAAGAACCAAGATCAACTTCTCCATCACCAGTTGAGCTTCATGAAGTTGGTCCAAGAAAAAATGAAGAAGATGAGGAGGTTCATTTGCAAGAGCCTCATTTTCTTGAAGGGTCCCTAAAGATGAATGAAAAGAAGATCCAAGAGTCCCTCAGCATTATCCATGACACTCAAGCATTGGTGTCAAATTCTTCTTGGAGAGCTACTTCATTGGAGGAAACATCCTTCCTTGAAGACATGGAGAAGATTCAAAGAGCAATGTGCCACATCAAAGGTAATTTCATGTCTTTGCTTTTTGATAGAAACCATTTGTTTGAGCTTAATGAATTGTTACATGATGCATACTTGAAGAATAATGAGGATATTCATAAGCTCACAATTCAAAATGAGCAACTTCTTGAAAAGTTGCAAGATACTTGTTTTTCCTCCTATGTTTCAGATTGTCAAATGGTAGATTGTTTGGAGGATTCTCATGACATGGTGGATCATGAGAAATGTGAAAACTTGAATGTTCTTGATGTGTTTGAAGATGAACTTGAAGAGATCCAAACACTTGATGTGGTGGAAGATGAATTTGAATTGCCTCTTGATGAAGGTTATGCAATTTTTAAAGAAGAGCATGATTCCTCTACATTGGAACCAAACTATGACAAAGAGTTCACACTTTTGAAGGAGCTGCATGATACTACCCACATGGATCCTTCCCATGATAAAACTCCTGAACTTTTTGATCATTTGGGTGAGTTAGTACATTCTCCTACATCCTACAATTCCATGTTTTGCAGTATTAGTCTCAATGAAGTATGGGTGAAAGGGTTCTTTTTGATGGTGCCACATGAGGAGTATGGAACTCCTAGATTTACTTTTTATGATGATATGGTTGGAGCACATTCTTATTCACATTTGCAGAAGCATACTTTGTTACTTTATGACGATGCACATCTACATGGATGCACCTATGATATGCATTTGAGTCACTTGAAGACTCATGGTTTTTCTTGCTCAACACTTGATTCATTTGATGTTGGAGGAGCTTCATCCAACACTTGGGTGAATAGATTTATGATTGGAGAACATTTTTGTTGGAAGCCACATACTTTGTTATATCTTTATGATGATGACATTCAGGGATGTATGGGTGAGACTTCTTTGAGTCATTTGAAGTCTCCTTGTTTTTTCTGCTCATTATTTGGTTTAGATTTTAATGGAGATTCTTCATTCACTTCTCGGATGAAAGAATACATGGCTGAATATTTTGATGCATATCGCATCCTTTTGGAGCAGCTTTATAAGACATGGGATCCTCACCTATGTCATTGGAGCAGATTTGATTGGTCACTTGAAGCTTGTATGCACTTGAAAAACGGTGGTCTACTTGCTTGGAGGTATAAACACTTTCATGATTCTTTGATGAAGCACCTCCTTGATATTAATTTTCATTATGTAGTTATGTACTTTGATGATATATATTTGGTACTCATGATGTTTGGAAGAATGCATACAAGAAAATGGGATCTAGGAATCCTCTTATCTAATGGTGTAGGTTGGAGAGCACTCTTAATTGTTGGGGTGCAATACAAGCAATGGGACCCTGGAATAATTTTTATCTCATTGGTTTCAAATTTTTTGGGGAAACAAGCAGTATGGGAGATGGATTTCCCCACTTAATAAAGTGATTTTTATCAGAGTAGTGCAGCAGCAAGCATGTTGGTTCCTCTCTAAAATATTCATGGAAACTCAAAGACTCAAGGTTTGGCAATTCAATGGCAACTTCAAAGAATTATACAGAAAGCAGGTTCTTCAACACCCATGTTTGAAATTGCTTGAGGACAAGCAATATTGGGAAGGGAGGATTTGTCATGTCCCAAATTTGGAATTGGGTCACAATGGCCTAATCACATTAGCCATATTCATTAGAGTTTGCAAAGTTGATGTTAAGGGTCAAATAATTGCCAAGGAGGAAAATTACTAGTTTCCTAGGTTTGGGGTGGAAGCTTTGGGATTTGGAATAATGGGGATAATAAATGATGTTTGAACATTAGAATGGCATAAATATTTAATAAAGGAGCTAAATAAATATATACAAGTGAAAATCAAAGTGGCATTTCATCATGAAGACACATGGAGGAAGTGGGACCCACATATGGCTAGATTTCCCCACTACATTTGGCATCATTCTCTCACCAATTCGAATTCAAGGTGAATGGTAACATACTTGGGGAAGTCCAAAAGGTATTATTCATGGCATAACTCATCCAAGGTCAAAATATAGAGGAAGAGTAACTCCCATGGAAGAGGAAGAGACAATTTGGAGCTAGTGAGACACTTGGGCTAGATTCCTTAGCTCTATGACAACAATGATGAAGATGCTATGACACCTATGACACAAATCAGACCTGAAGGCTGACATATGACATATATGACATGTCAGGGCTAAAAATAGACTCCAAGAGGGCGCTCAAGGGTGTTAGGGAAGCTAAGATGCTTCCACATGTGATTTGGTGGAAGTGGGAGACTAGGAATTGTTGTACAAGTGGCGTTCTTTGGAATCTCTTCCCAACTTGAGTTGGCATGAGTCTCTTGGAAGGAATTCGACCCATGGAGGCCATTAGAACTTTATAAATGTAAATAACAAAGAATGAAACCAGCTTTTGATCATTTGTAGAATTTGCAATTGCATTTGTGAAGAGGGAGAGCTAGTGGATGACTAGTTTCTTGCCTTAGCCAATTTCGAGGGTGAAAGATTCCCATCCAAGTTGGTAATTGGAAAGGCCATTCAGACCTTTCATTTGGAGATTTAATGGAGTCTTTATTTGCAGGTGTAAGATACAGGGCAGCTCATGGTTTCTTCTATTGCAGCTCACTCCTTCAACCCTTTCCGGTTTTGATGGCATATTCTTGATCCTTGAGGGAGGGCGTTTTTGGTGAGCTATTGTACTCTTTGGGGAAGCTTTTAATGCCCCATTTATTTTTTAATATGAATTAAATACTCTGTTCTTCATCTACAAAAAGTTTCAGGTCAAAATTCCAAGTAGAAATGTATAAATCTCATTTTTAATGGAAGAACAATGCCATTTCCCCACTACCTTGTTGTGAGCCAATGTATTGATGATGATTTCGAATGGATGGATGATTATATGATATATTTGTGGTAAATATAATTCCACGGATGTCTTCTACAAGTTTCATGTACTGTACTTGAGCATTTGAAGTATTTTTACTTAGTTTAATTGCACTGGGAGAAGAAATAGTGCCATTTCCCCAAGGGTCGAATTGGTGATTTTTGCAGTTGAATGGGAGAGGGTTGGAACAGATATAATAATCAATTAATGGTGCACATGAGACCTTAATAACATCCTTAATACATTCCCTACCTTTTTTCAGAAATTTGAGTGGCTTTGGAGGCATTTGGGAAGCCATTTTCAATACTTACCCCAGGGGGATTTGAACCCCAAATTACTAGTAAAATTGCATACTTGGTCCAGAATCTTAAGAGAGTTTGCAAAGGTATTTTGGTGGCCATATATCATCCCTGAAAATCATATTCAAGTCTTAATATCATTCATACACCTTCCTTGAATATTTGAAGTCATTTGGAGTCAATTCAAGACATAGAGACCAATACTAGTCAAAGGCAAATTACTAGTAAAGTTCCCTACATTGGCCAGAATTGAAAGAGTATTTGCAGAAGTATTTTAAAGGTCCAAAGGCATCCTTAAAACACATATTTATGTTCTAATATCATTCATATACCTTCTCAGAATATTTGAAATCATTTGGGGCAAATTTGGGACCTAGAGATCAAACTAGTCAAAGGTCGAACTAGGGAAAAAAAGTGGAAAATTGCCATTTTAATAAAATTCCTAACAAGGGACATTACAATATCCTAGGGCACCGAATTACATGCCATAGGGAAAACATCGAAAGACTATATGCAAATCTCCCAGGGCAACGAATTACATGATCATCTGCACAACCTGATCCACGGCCATAGAGTATCAACCTGATACTCACCATACATCATCCTGATGTACACATGATCATCCTGATCATCATCACTGCAACATCCTGTTGCATGTCATCTGGAGCAACATCCTGAAGCTCCTCATCCATGATCATCCTGATCATACAATGCATCTACCTGATGCATACCAAGTATCTACCTAATACATATCATCATACATGATCCACCTGATCATACAATGTATCCACCTGATACAAATACAAATACATGATACATATCACTATACATGATCCACCTGATCATACAATGTATCCACTTGATACATATACAGATACATGGTCCAAGCATCCAACATGATGCATATACAAAAATACATACACATGATCCATCCGATCATATCCAGCATCCAACATGATGCGTACATACATATAAATGATCCAATTGATCATATCCAACAT
This sequence comes from Larix kaempferi, assembly GCA_027924585.1. NCBI lineage: Eukaryota > Viridiplantae > Streptophyta > Pinopsida > Pinales > Pinaceae > Larix > Larix kaempferi. Next base: position 1,232,694 of record BSBM01000765.1, on the reverse strand, counting down.
CCAACATGATGCGTACATACATATAAATGATCCAACTGATCATATCCAACATCCAACATGATGCGTACATACATATAAATGATCCAACTAATCATATCCAGCATCTAACATGATGCATACATACATACATAAAAATGATCCAACTGATCATATCCAGCAGAAACCATAACATCATCCTGATGCTCATCATCCAGCGCTTACATCCACAGCCATGTGAAGGATCCTCCTTCCAACATGCTTGGAATGGCTTCAGCAGATGTGTCCATCACTTCTTCCTCGAAGTGTCCTCGATATAAAGAACGCCAAGCCTCTCTCTGAAGTACTCGAACTTCACCCTGGCTAGTGACTTCGTCAGCACATCTGCAATGTGCTCATCCATCGTAACATACAGGAGCTTCATAGCTCCTCTCTCCACCATATCCCTGATATAGTGATATTTGATCTCTATGTGTTTCGACCAGTCATGAAACACTGGGTTCTCGGACAACTTCACACAACTCTGGTTATCACAGAAGATACCAGTAGCTTCCAACGGGAGATCAAATAACTCAGACAGTAGCTTCCGTAGCCATACTACCTCACAACTAGCTAGATAGGCTGCAACATACTCTGCCTCAGCTGTACTCAGTGCTACGTAGGACTGCTTCCTGCTAAACCAAGAGATCACACCTGATCCCATACTGAAGCAACATCCAGATGTGCTCTTCCTATTTGCAGCACTGCCAGCCCAATCTGAATCAACATAACCCTGCAGGTTAAACTTTTGATTCGGTTCATACTTGAGCCCATAGTCCACTGTACCCTTCAGGTACCTCAGAACATGGGTTACAACAACCAGGTGAACACTCTTCGGATCTGTCAGGAACTGACTCAATGTGTTCATAGCAAAGCAAATGTATGGTCTCGTGTTCGTTAGGTACATCAAGGACCCAATCATCTGACGATACATAGAGACATCAACTGGCTCAGATGAAGAATCACATAGAAGCTTCAGATTCGATGCCATAGGTGTGGCCATGGCCTTGCAATCCATCATCCCAAATCTCTTCAGGATATCTACTGTGTACTTCCCTTGACCAAGGAAGATCCCACCTGCACTCTGCCACACCTCCATACCTAGGAAATAGTGCATCATTCCCAAATCTTTCATATCGAATTCAGCAGCAAGCTTCCTCTTAGTATCTGCAATCAGTCTGTCATCTCCTGTTACAAATAAGTCATCCACATAAAGGAGTAGAATCACAGGATTCCCTTCCTCAACCTTGTAGTAAAGGTTGGAATCTGCTTTACTCTTGGTAAAGCCCAAAATAGATAGGAAACTGTCCATCCTACCATACCAAGTTCTGGGGGCTTGTTTCAAGCCATACAAGACTTTCTTCAATCTGCATACATATGACTCCCTGTCATGTATTTCAAAACCTAGTGGCTGCTCCACATATACTTCCTCTTCAACTACACCATTCAAGAAAGCAGTCTTGACATCCATCTGGTGTATTTTCCATTTCATTGCTGCAGCCAGGGCAAGTACTGTTCTGATGGAATTGTACCTGGCTACAGGTGCAAAAGTTTCTTCATAATCTATTCCCTCTTTCTGAGAGAAGCCACGAGCTACAAATATTGCCTTGTGTTTCTCTACACTGCCATCTACAGCATGCTTGATTTTGTAGATCCATTTGGAAGTCACAATAGACTTCTCTTTAGGTCTTGGGACAACATCCCAAACATCATTCTTCATTATTGATTGGTATTCCTCAACCATAGCATCCTTCCATTCTTTCTTTTCCACTGCTTCTTCATAACTGGAAGGTTCATTGTTCATAATGTCATAGAGTAAAGCAACATAGCTGGTATGTGATCTGGTTCTCTTCTTTGCTCTGTGTTCTTCTTCTGGAATGCCAAATCTTTCTGCATCTTGAATGAGCTCTCTAGCCCATGCAGGTTTCCTCTTGTGAGATTTATCCTCACGGGGTGGATCTACAGGTTCTTGTGGATCTTCAAACTCAAGAACAACTTCTGGAACTGCTTCAGTCATGGTAGTGTCTTGAAATTTGGTTTCCTTAGGTTCTTCATAAACTTCGATAGGTGCCTTTCTTGATTTGATGAATGCTGAGTTTTCATCAAATGTTACATCCCTGCTGACATCAATCTTCTTGAACCCTGGAAAGTATATTCTGTAAGCCTTCGAGCTTTCACTGTAACCCACAAAGATAACCTTCTTTCCTGAAGGATCTAGTTTAGTCCTCTTTTCCTTTGGGACATGAGTGTATATTGGACAACCAAATATTCTGAGATGGCTGACTTCAGGTTTCTTACCAAAAAATACCTCTTCTGGTGTCTTGTTGTCCAATATCTTGTGGGGTGTTCTGTTCTGCACATATACAGTTGTTCTAGCTGCTTCTGCCCACAGATGCATAGGTAGATTGTGGTCATGCAACATTTCCCTTGCTGCTTCCATGATAGTTATGTTCTTCCTTTCTGCAACTCCATTCTGTTGAGGATTATACGGAGCAATCAACTCCTTCTTAATCCCTGAATCACTACAAAGCTTCTTGAAGTCACTTGAGGTGAATTGTTGATGTATATGTAACTTCGGAATGTATTTCATCTGTGTATTTTATATATATATTTATTGTACCCTTATAAGAGATGTGTTATTCCTCTATAAGGAAGTGTCGTCATGTGGATTGACAAGTGTCGCAAGTGTGTGTACTTGCTGATGGGTTATTAGACCACCATGTGGGGTCGGCCCTGAATTATATATAATATAATGTGGATGTACCTAGCTAGACAAGTCGGCCCCATAAGGTCACTGGGCAAAAAGGTTAGTATAAATAGAGATCAAAGATCTCTATTTTACTTACTCAGAAAAGTAACTCACTCTCACTCAAAAAGTGGCACACTAGTGAGGAGGAGGATCATCTGCTACTAGGAGACTATCTCAGTGTTATTTGGTTGTACTTTGGTTGAGCCATTGCTCTCTCTATCTCCAAGGAAGTTGTGGGGTTTTTCACCTTAGGGTTTTCCCCACGAAAACTCTGTGTCTCTTGTATCTTATAATTTTGATTCTTGTGATGCTTGTCATATTGTGATTGTCATGCATTGATATACTGTATATGTTATTCTCTCAGCAAAGATCCTAGAGTATTGTGCATTAATGCTCAAAATTTAACATGGTATCAGAGCTAACCTGAGAAGAAGACATTTTGCAGTGACAGAAGCTTGAGTTCCTTGTTTATTGGGTTTCTCTCCACATATTTTTGAAAATAAGTATAGTAGATTGACTCTACTCATCAAGGCGCATCTATATGTCCAATCAGAATTCAATTCCGAGCATTTTCAGATCTGGCCCTAAAAATTAGGGTTTCCACAAAAATAGGAATTTCTGGAATCTGAAGGCACAACTGGACGCTCCTTGCAAAAATATAAGTTTAGAGCTTTGTATCTAGATTTTTGGCTGGGTAGATCTTTGGGAAACTCAAACCCTAATTCAAAGCTCTCCCAAGTGAACCCGGGAGGACAAAAAGGCAATTCTGAAGGAAAAAACTTTGCTGATCTCAAATTCTGAATACACCAGGCTGATCAGCTCATCAAGGCGCATCTTTCTATCCTTTCAGAAATTTGAAATTCACATTTTTAATTTTTAGGGTTTTTTCAACAAACCCTAATCCTGGACCAGATCCAGTTTTCAGCATCTCAAGTGGTAAGATCTAAATCTTTTCTGTTTCCATTTGAAGTACTCTTTAAGATGTCTCTCCACACCAAGCTTGAGGATAAGCTTGAAGGGGCTGATAACTTCTGAGCTTGGAAGTATAGGATTGGGTTAATCCTGGAAGAGAATGAGTTGGACTCATATGTGAAAGAAGACATCCCTATCCCAGAGGATGAAGAGGCCAACGTGTTGCATAAGAAGAACTTGGTCAAGGCAAAGAGAATCATTTCTGATTCCATCAAAGACCATCTCATACCCCATGTGTCTTCTCTTAAGACACCCAAGGGGATGTTTGAATCTTTGACCAATCTACTTGAAGGAAAGAACATAAATCGGAAGATGACCCTGCGGAACCAATTGAAAGGAGTAAAGTTTCAGAATGAAGGAACCATTCAATCTTATTTTTCAAGGGTCTCCCAGATCAAGGAACAACTAGAAGTAGTGGATGAAATGGTGGAGAATGGTGAAGTGGTGATGACCACTGTAAATGGCCTACCCAGGTCATGGGATTCCTTCATTCAAGGAATTTGTGCAAGGAAGAAGTTGATATCCTTCAACAGATTGCGGGAAGAATGCTCTCAAGAATAAGCTACACTTATAGCTTGTGAGGAAAATATGGGAGGTGAATATTAGGCTCTTGCGGCTCACACCAAAAGAAGAAAAACCAAGAAGGAGCACCCTCGCCACAATAGATCCTATCAAAAGAGTAAGAAGGACCTAAGATGCTTCACATGCAATGAGAAGGGTCACTTTGCCTCAGATTGTCCCAAGAACAAAAGGGATAAAGATCCTAGAGTATTGTGAATTAATGCTCAAAATTTAACATGAATTCTCCACCATTGTCAGATCTGAATGTTTTGATCTTCTTGTCAGTTTGATTCTCCATCAAGGTTTTGAATTCCTTGAATTTATCAAACACCTCATCTTTTCTCTTCAATAAGTATACCCAAGTCTTCCTAGAGAAGTCATCAATAAATGAGACATAGTAAACATACCCACTCAGGGAACTGGATGACACAGGACCACATACATCTGAGTGGATGATTTCCAGGATGTCTTTTGCCTTGCTTTCACTGCTTGGGAAAGCCTTCTTAATGTTCTTACCTTTTTCACATCCTTTGCAAACACCTTCATGTTTGGTCTTGATTTCAGGAAGACCCTCTACTTCCTTGCTTGCAATTGGAAGTGCTCTATAGTGCATATGAGCAAGTCTTCTATGCCAAAGTTCACTTGGATCCATGGATTCATGCACCATGGCATGTTCAGGTTGTCCCTTCAATTTATACAAACCTCCCTCTTGCTCTCCAATCACTACTGCATCATCTATGTTCTTTCCCTTTGGCCACATTAGGACTTGGCCATCCAAAAATGCAACCCTCATACCTTTTGCATCCAATGCAGAGATGGAGAGTAAGTTCTTCTTGAGACTAGGTACATAAAGGACTTCTTTCATCTTCAAAGATTTTCCAAAATCTACGTTGTAGGAGGCTTCACCACTTCCTTTGATTGGGTATTGATAATCATCCCCAAGTTTCACCTTATGGGGTGATTCATGTTCAGATAGGTTCATAAAAGATTCCTTAAACCCAGTCATGTGTTTGGAAACCCCACTGTCAATTAACCAATCATTACAACCATGGGAGATAGTACCTATGAGAGCAGAGATCAGAACATACTCTTCTTCACTTGATGAGTCATCATCACTATCACTTTCTGCCCTAGCCTTCTTCTTTGGGGATTCATCATCTTCGGCAGCATGAGCATGAAACCTTCTTTTGCTTCCCTTCTTCTTCTTACTGAAGTTGTTGTTATTATCCCTTTCGTTCTTGGGACAATCTGAAGCAAAGTGACCCTTCTCATTGCATGTGAAGCATCTTAGGTCCTTCTTACTCTTTTGATAGGATCTATTGTGGTGAGAGTGCTCCTTCTTGGTTTTGCTTCTTTTGGTGTGAGATGCAAGAGCTTGATCTTCACCTCCCATCTTTTCCTCACGAGCTATAAGTCTAGCTTCTTCTTGAGAGCATTCTTCCCGCAATCTGTTGAAGGAGATCAACTTCTTCCTTGCACAAATTCCTTGAATGAAGGAATCCCATGACCTGGGTAGGCCATTTAGAGTGGTCATCACCACTTCACCATTCTCCACCATTTCATCCACTACTTCTAGTTGATCCTTGATCTAGGAGACCCTTGAAAAATAAGATTGAATGGTTTCTCCATTCTGAAACTTTACTCCTTTCAATTGGTTCCGCAGGGTCATCTTCCGATTTATGTTCTTTCCTTCAAATAGCTTGGTCAAAGATTCAAACATATACTTGGGTGTCTTAAGAGAAGACACATGGGGTATGAGATGGTCTTTGATAGAATCAACAATGATTCTCTTTGCCTTGACCAAGTTCTTCTTATGAAATACCTTGGCCTCTTCATCCTCTGGGATAGGGATGTCTTCTTTCACATATGAGTCCAACTCATTTTCCTCCAGGATTAACCCAATCCTATACTTCTAGGATCGGAAGTTATCATCCCCTTCAAGCTTATCCTCAAGCTTGGTGTGGAGAGACATATTAAAGAGTACTTCAAATTGAAATAGAAAATATTTAGGTCTTACCACTTAAAATGCTGAAAACTTGATTTGGTCCTGGATTAGGGTTTGTCGAAAAAACCCTAAAAATTCAAAATGTGAATTTCAAATTTCTGAAAGGATAGAAAGATGCGCCTTGATGCGCTGATCATCCTGGTGTATTCAGAATTTGAGATCAACAAAGTTTTTCCCTTCAGAATTTCCTTTTTGTCCTCCAGGGTTCACTAGGGAGAGCCCTGAATTAGGGTTTGAGTTTCTCAGAGATCTACCCAGCCAAAAATCTCGATCCAAAGCTCTAAACTTTGATTTTTGCAAGGAGCGTCCAGCTGTGCCTTCAGATTCGAGAAATTCCTATTTTTGTGGAAACACTAATTTTTAGGGCCAAATATGAAAATGCTCGGAATTGAATTTTGATTGGACAGATAGATGCGCCTTGATGAGTAGAGTCAATCTACTATACTGATTTTCAAAAATATGTGGAGAGAAACCCAATAAACAAGGAACTCAAGCTTCCGTCATTGAAAAATGTCTTCTTCTCAGGTTAGCTCTGATACCATGTTAAATTTTGAGCATTAATTCACAATACTCTAGGATCTTTGATGAGAGAATAACATATATAGTATATCAATGCATGACAATCACAATATGACAAGCATCACAAGAATCAAAACCATAAGAGACAAGAGACACAGAGTTTCCGTGGGGAAAACCCTAAGGTGAAAAACCCCACAACTTCCTCAGAGATAGAGAGAGCAATGGCTCAACCAAAGTACAACCAAAATAAACTGAGATAGTCTCCTAGTAGCATATGATCCTCCTCCTCACTAGTGTGCCACTTTCTAAGTGAGAGTGAGTTAGTTTTCCAAGTGAGTAAAATAGAGATATCCGATCTCTATTTATACTAACCTTTTTTCCCAGTGACCTTAGGGGGCCGACTTGTCTAGCTAGGTACATACACATTATAATATATATAATTCAGGGCCAACCCCACATGGTGGTCTAATAACCCATCGGTAAGTACACACACTTGCGACACTTGTCAATCCACATGACGACACTTCCTTATAGAGGAATGACACATCTCTTATAAGGGTACAATAAATATATATATAAAATACACAGATGAAATACATTCCGAAGTTACATATACATCAACAACACTTTTTGATTTCCAGCTTACATATGATAAATATATCAACAATAGTTTTTCAAGTGTGTTTCAGTTGTATGAGTGAATTGATCCATGTCTTTGTCTAATTCTTCTTAGTAAGAACAGTGTGAAATTGTGACTTTTGTTCTAGCTTAGTGATCTACCCCTTTGGAATTTCACACTAGGTCTTGGTCACATGTTTCACTAATAAATCAATGACCTTGGTCACTATATTTCCTTCAAAATCTACAACTTTGTTCCATAACTCAATTTTTTAATGAAATATGGCAGGTTCCAATTTTGCATTTTCCCTGCTTGACTTCGTTTTCATTTCAAGTGTGATTGTAGTCCTATTTTTTTCATTTATGACCTATTTTGTTGCTGTAGTAGTTGATTTGTTCTCCTTTATAGATGATGTAGGTGAAGAAAATATTGAAATATCCAGGTATTTGTTTCCTTTGTGGTTTTATTTTGGAGTTAATTTTCAGCTTCATTTTTTGTTTCAGCAACTATATTTACTAAATAGAGCATTTAGTTAATTGATTGGGTCTGTTTAAAACGAGTTCTTATTGTTGCTTGAAAGCCTTTATTTATATTTTCTTTTAAAATCCATCATCAGTTATCGATTCATATTGCATGCATGTTTGGGATTGCTATTTTATTTTTGGTAGTGGTACTTTTCTTTTTAGAGAAACTTGAGATTTTATTTCAAGAAATAAACAACACTAGTTTTTAGTATTGAAGTGATCTTATTTTTCTCGACATTAATTTACAAGAATTTACATTTCCTTGAAATTTCATTTACTAGTTGTACAAACCATTTGTGCACACACTTTTCACACCCTAATCTCAACATCACTTGGTTCATGACCCCAAGTGGAGCCTAAAAATTGATCTCTATTCTATCACATTAAATTCATTTACTTGAGAGCCAAAATAATTTTGTAATTAGGTTAGGAATTTGGGGATAAAAATTCAAACAAATCCCCTTAATCAATATAAATTTGATGCATAGTGTTAGTTTTTTAGAAATTTCAATATGATCTAGGATATTAACTGATAGAATAACATATACAGCATATGAATCATGGACACAATAATGCAAGCACACAAGAGACACAGAGTTTCACCGGGGAAAACCATGAAGGTGAAAAACCCCGCAGCTTCCTTAGAGATAGATAGAGCAATGATACAACCCAAGCATGAGATATAGTACTCCTAGCAGAAGCTTCTCCTCCTCCATAAGTGTGCCACTCTCCAATGAGTGTGTGAGTAATGAGTGATCAAATAGAGATCTCCCGATCTCTATTTATACTTGTCTTGTCCTGCCTAATAAACCAGTGGGGCCGACTTGTCTAGCTTATCCTAATAACCCATGGTTACATTAATCCGAGCCAACCCCACACTTGGTGGTCTAATAACCCATCGGCAAGTTAGAGCACTTGTTAATACAAATGAAGATACTTCAGTATAGAGGAATAATAACATCTCTATAGCAGTACAATATACATAGACGAAATACATAGGTGAAATACATTCTGAAGTTACATATACATCAACACTCCCTCTTAACTAGGAAGGTATTTCTCGACACAGATTTGCTAATACAAGTCTTATTCTCTGGATCATCATTAGCGAATCATCGACCTCGAATCATCATCATTGTCACTGTTGCTGCTATCTCAATCAATATCCGATCTACTCGTCATAGGAAGTTCTACAGAGCCAGTCCTTTTTCATACTGGATGTAGGCCCACCACCTATAGGTCTTCATCATCACTGGCCATACTGTGGAATCCTAAGGACATATTATGTGCATCACAATGCCTCGAAAGAGTATCCCATGACCATTTATGTGCCAAAGCACGACCAGAAAGATCTCCTAGGTCCACTTACATGTGACTGTCACAAAACCTTAACAGAGTGTCTTGACTAGCAAGAACCCTAAAGAGCATCCGAGGCCTTTTACGTGACTAGCACAACCTGTCTGGATCTCCAGGATGTATTACATGTGACCCCTCATCACAATGCCTCGAAAGAGCATCCTAGGACTTATTACGTGCACACAACCCAACCTATTGGATCTCCTAAGTCTACTTACATGTGGTCATGGTAATGCCTCGAAAGAGAATCCCAGGACTTATTATGGGCACATAGCCCAAACTATCGGATCTCCCAGGTCTACTTACATGCCATAGGAAAATGCCTCGAAAGAGCATTCCAGGATATTACGAGCACATATCTCTACCTGTCGGATCTCCCACGTCTACTTATATGTCCTCCCAGAGAAATGCCTCAAAAGAGCATCCCAGGTTGTTACAAGCACACAGATCTACCTATCGGATCTCCCATGTCTACTTATATGCTCATCTGCACAACCTGTCCATGGCCATAGAGTATCAACCTGATACTCACCATACATCATCCTGATGTACATCATCACATGATCAACCTGATCATCATCATTGCATTGTCCTGATGCATGTCATCTAGAGCAACATCCTGAAGCTCATCATCAATGATCAACCTGATCATATAATGCATCCACCTGATGCATACCAAGTATCTACCTAATACATATCATCATACATGATCCACCTGATAATACAATGTATCCACCTGATACATACATAGATACATGATCCATGTGATCCTACAATGTATCCACCTGATATATATCAACATACATGATCTACCTGATCATACAATGTATCCACCTGATACATATACAGATACATGGTCCAAGCATCCAACATGATGCATATACATATACATGATTCAATTGATCATAACAAGAATCCAACATGATGCATACATAGAGCAATAACCGGAGCATCGTCCTGATGCTCATCATCCAATGCTTACATCCACAGCCATGGAAGGATCCTCCTCTCTGTTGATGTATATGTAACTTCGGAATGTATTTAACCCATGTATTTCATATATTTATTGTACCATTATAGGAGATGTGTTATTCCTCTATAAGGAAGTGTCGTCATTTGTATTGACAAGTGTCGCAAGTGTGTGTACTTGCTGATGGGTTATTAGACCACCATGTGTGGGGTCAGCCCTGAAATATATATTATATTGTTTATGTACCTAACTAGACAAGTCAACCCCATAAGGATATTGGGCAAACAGGTTAAGTATAAATAGAGATCAGGAGATCTCTATTTTGATCACTTGGAAACACACACTTCTCTCATTCGGAAAGTAGCGCACTTGTGAGGAAAAGGCTCTGTTACTAGGAGAAGACTATCTCTTGTATTTTGGTTGTATCATTGCTCTATCTATCTCTGAGGAAGTTATTGGGGTTTTTCACCTTTATGGTTTTCCCCAAGTAAACTCTGTGTCTCTTGTGTGCTTACATTATTGTGTCCATGATTGATATGGTGTAGATTTGCTGTATATGTTGTTCTCTCAGTTAAGATCCTAGATCAGATTGAATTAAATTCTGAAAATTTAACATGGTATCAGAGCTATCCTGAAAGAAGGCATGATATGGCATGTATGACACTTGTTGCACTTATGATGCTAGGGCTTGATATAGAAAAAACTAGTCATCGTAGCACTTTCGCTATAAATCCATTTTGGCAAAGGTTTCAGATCTAAAACTTTTACAGGTCGAAGATCAGATTCCCATGTACCGTGTGGCCAAAGGAAAACCTCTAATTAGTTGTACGTTGTGATTTATGACCTATACAATATAGGGTTTCTGCCTCTTCTAGATCTGAGTAAAAAACAGGTGACCTTGGAAAAAAGGTCATAACGTGGGCTAGGAAGATCCAAATGAAATTTCGTAAAAAGTGACAAGTAGTACACAGATGGTACTATCTTAGGAAGTGTTTTCAGAATCTTAAGTGGAACCAGTGACACGTGGCATTCCGTACAAGTTTACTCTATGGTTTTATCCCATAAACTGGTCACATTGCGACAATTGGCATAACTCTCTCTCAGAGAATCCAATTGAGGTTAGACCTGTCGAGATGGAAAGATGACAGGCTAGGCTACCACAAAATGTTTTTTCAGACCCTATGGATCAAAAACTGCGGATTTACACTAGAAACAATCAGGTACATATTTTTGTCAAAACAGAATTATTTTTGAGCACGTTCATTCATGGCTTCTGGAATTTAGGGTTTCAGAGAAAGTTAAAATTTTTCTAATTGGAGACTGTGACTGAATGCTACTCATCAAAATAGAAATTTAGAGACCAAGATCAGAATTTTTGGTTGGGAAGAAGGTCGGGCTTGATCAGACCCTAGTACGGGACTTTGATCGAAAAAGTGGAAAATTAGGGCTTCTGCAAAAATGAGAATTTTTGAAATCTGTGATCACGGCTGGAAGCTCGTTAGAAAAATAGAAGCTTAGAGCTTTGGATCAAACCTTTTGATTGGGCAGAAGAGTGGGCTTCTTCAAAACCTAGTATAGGGTCACGTCTAGTGAATCCGAAAGTTTCAAAGGCAAAATTGAGGAGTGAAACTTTGCAGTTTTCAAATTCTGAACATACCAGCTTGATCATCTCATCAAGGTGCATATTTCTATCCTTTCAGAATTTTGAAATTCAAAGTTTGAATTTTTGGGGTTTCTCTTACAAACCCTAATCCAACTCCAGATCCAGCTCTTGCAAATCAAGTGGATTGGGTTAATCCTAGAAGAAGATGGATTGGTCACTTGCATAAGTGAAGAAGTTCCTGTTTCAGAGGGAGATGAGGCTAAGGCATTACATAAGAAGATTACAAGCAATCTTGACAGGTATGACTTATCCAGGTATATTTCAAGATTTGTTCATGATTAAGTTTATGGCATATTTGTCTTCATATTATTATGGTTAGTACAATCTTGATTAAATCTAGACTTGTCGTATCACCTTAATAAAATTATGAATGCACGATATTCATTGATTAGGGTGTTGACACTTATGATTGTACTAATGCATTATGGTGTTGTATGAGGTTTATGTTGTTTGCTAACATAAAAGGTACACCAAGAAAGACAAATCATGTTCTGGTTCAAGAACATATGATCACGATGACATGAGGACAAAGATTCATCTATTGTCATGGATCACTTAGAAGATCTACTTACGAGGTATGTATAACTTGGTCTTACAATGGATAACTTATGAGACATGCAGGTTACTAGAACAAGTCACTGAAGAGAACCAAAATACATTATGCGGGTATGTTAGACATAACTAGCTAGCATGCTCATCTAGGTATGTTTTTCCTATATCAAGCTAGAATCCTTCCTTGTGTTAGGATCTTATATTGTTGTGTTGTTGATAATGTTTATTCATGAAGTCATAGGTTTGAATAGTCGTGGTTGTATGAATATTATGTTTCTTACCGTAATTTGATGATATGACTAACCAGAAGAATCATGAAGGTATAGCTTTGAGTAATCACAGGTTTTATGCATATTATATCTCTTATCTTGATTGATGATTTAACTAACGAGAAGAGTCCTATGATCAAATAAGAATATGCATGAGTAAAAGAAGACTTCCATGAAACCTTGAATACTAATGTTTATTATATGTGAATGATCATGAGTATACATGTTTAAGATTATTGTGTTTTGATAGTATTAAGATTATACTAATAAATGTGTGATTATGTATGAGACCTCAAGGATAACACAATGATGATACTAATAAGCATGCATAGTGATTAAGGATGGATATAAGTTCAAGAACAGGTAATCCAAGAAGCAAAGATCAAGAGGGAGCACACTCCAATTGTTCCTGCAAGAAAGCAAAGGAGCACACTTCAGTAGTTTATGCAAGGATGCAGATATTCAAAGGGAGTTGACCACTTCTCACAATCCACATCAGAATGGAGTTGCAAATATTTAGAGGGAGTCCACCCAGCAACCAAACAAAGATAAGTATTTGAATTGTCATTGTTAGAACAATAATCCATACTTAGTACCATAGTCCATAACCATAGTCAAATTTTTATTGCTCATGTGCTTAATTACACCTTAGTTTGGACTAGGTGACTTTAGTTGGTCAAATACCCACATTTGAGAGTGTTCACACCCACTTACAAGAAAACCAGTTCACCCAACCTCCTGTTTTGTCCACAAGTGCACCCTCATTAAATTTTGGAGCACTCTCTCTCCTTGATTTGGGGAATTTCAGTTGACTAGGGGCGCTAGGGTGGATTTTGCCCAATTTTGGCTAGATTTGGAGCATTTATTGCTCCCTTGGTCCTCCCAAACTCTTGTACTTGCTCACCCACGCCTGCCTTGGCCTCATTTATGACCCAACATGCTTCAGCCACCTTCACACCTAAATTCGTGACTGTTTGGGATGATTAGGACTGAGTTGGACACACCTAGGGGGGATTGAGGCCAATTTGGCAATTTTGACTTGTACACTCATCTTGAGCTATCTAATGCTCTCGAATTGCTCATGGATGTAATAAAAAAACCTGTTCTTAACATTTTAATAGGTTAGACAGTCATTTAATGCAAAGATTAAGCTCATATTGTGTGTAAAATTGTCTCCTTTTTCAAGCTTTTTCACTGGTTTTGCAAATAATTCGATTTTGTGAGGTTCTCCATAGCTCCTAGATATTACTATGATCAAAATACTCACATGGTATCAGAGCCATTGTGGATTTAGTGAGTTGCAGGTCAATATTGAGCATTGAACTGCATTCTAGAGAGGATTTCCAGATAAAAATTGAGTGTTTTTTTGCAGGTGTTTCAGTAGTTTTCTCACCATTAACGCAGCAACAATGGAAGCAAACCAAATGTTGCTCACACCCTTCAATTTATTCGATTGGAAGGATGAAATGGTTATCAAGCTGAGATCTAAGGGTCTCTATAGAGTAACCATGGGCACAGAAGTGGAGCCAAACTCTGCTGTGGAGAAAGCAAAGTACTACAATCGAATTGATGAAGCTTATGGATTGCTATGCTTGAGCATTTTGAGGGAACTCTTGTTTCATACAGTCAGTTTGACAACCCCCAATGAAGTATGGGTGAAGCTAGAATCACTATTTGGGAAAACTGATGAACTGAGAGGCCACCAGCTTGAAAACGAGCTCATTAGCTTGATCCCAGCGCATTTTGAAACCATCCAGGATTTCTTCACTAGGTTCAAGTCACTAGTGCTTCAACTGCAACAATGTGGAATTGTTATGAAGGAGGAACAACTAATTCTATCCATCCTTTCGAATCTAGGCCCAGAATTTTCTGTATTTGTTAGCACATTTCACTCAGCCAAGATGACCCTTCGAAATTGGCAAATGCCATCACTAGATACCTTCATGGAGTGTCTCACTCAGGAGCAGGACAAACTAGTTCATATGGGAACCATAAAATCAAAGGACCAAGCACTGGCAATGGGTGTTTCAAATGCCAACAAAGGCAAGCAGAAAGCCAAGAATTCGAAGCAGCCAGAGAAGAAGAAGTTTGACAAGACCAAGTCTGCAAATGGAGGTTCGAATCTGTCAAAGGAGAAGGACAAGAAGGGAAAGGAAAAGACCAAATGCACCTATTGTCATAAGGGATGGCATCTAGAGAGCTCATGCATGAAGAAAACCATTGACTCAATGGCGCAGCTGCTAGAGAAGAACAACATCCCAGTCCCTGAGGGCACAAGGAAGAAAGAGAGCACCTCAAGTTCTGACAATAAGGAGAAGTGTCATAATTTGGTAGCAGGTATTTTGAATCCCTTATCCTTTATCATTGATTCAGGAACTTCCAGACATATGGTTTCATCCAGAGAGCTCTTCTCTTCTATGCATTCGAATGGTGGCCCAACAGTTCGAATGGGAGATGATTCAGAAATCCAGACCAAGGGGATTGGTAGGATTGACATGGAGAATGGCTATTTCAGTGATGTGCTCTATGTACCTTCATTGGCTGCAAATTTGCTATCAGTTTATCAAATGACCCATACAGGAGAAGCCAAGAGAGTAACATTTACTCCAGATTTGGTAGAAATCTCAGAAATTTCTTCAAATCAAGTTGTGGCAGTGGGGTATGTTGATCATGAAGAGAGAATGTACAAATTCTCCAATTTCATTCCAAATTCTAGTGACCATGCTCTTGTCTCTCATGCCAACGAGACCTCCAAGTTGTGGCATGAAAAGATTTGGCCACATGAACCACAAATATCTCCAGACATTGCACAAGGATGAGATGGTGGAAGGGCTTCCAGAAATCAAATCTTCAAATGGTGCATGCATTGGTTATGTAGTTGGAAAGAATCCTGAGCGCAACTATGAGAAGGGAATGGCAAGGAGATCCACTCAACCACTTGGATTGGTACATTCATACCTCATTGGTCCTCTTCCCACTCCATCATATGGTGGATCAAGGTATGTACTCACATTCATAGATGACTACTCTTGATTCTGCTGGGTTTACTGCCTTAAATTGAAATTAGAAGTGTTTGAGAAATTGAAGATTTGGAAGGCCTTAGTGGAGAATCATAGTGGTCATAAGATAAAGATCCTTAGGAATGATAATGGAAAGGAGTATGTGAATAATAACATTCAGCATCTTTGTGAGGAATGTGGCATCCAAATGCAACATTCAATCCCCTACACGCCTCAGCAAAATGGTGTGGCAGAGAGGAAAAATAGATCTCTCAAAGAGATGGCCACTTGCATGATTGAAGCTAGGGATCTAAGCCCTAAGCTATGGGCTGAAGCCATCAATTGTTCTACTCATATTCAAAACAGATCCTTTCACAAATCAGTCAAAGGAAAAACCCCCTATGAGGCATGGTTTGGCCAAAAACCAAATGTGTTAAATTTCAGAATTTTTTGGTCTAGAGCATGGGCTCGAATTCCATCAGAAAAGAGGAAGGCTTTGGAGCCACAGAGCAGAGAATGTAACATGGTTGGATATGGTGAAGACACAAAGGGCTATAAGCTCTTTGACACATCCACACTCAAAACTTTCATTGAGAGAAGTGTGCAATTTGAAGAAGAACCAATTCCTGATTTTGAGCTTGCACCGGGGGAAAGCTCTTCTCCTCCACACCTTAATGAAATTAGTGATGATTCCACTTCTGATTTTTCTAATATTTCTGAAGATGGCATGGCTGAAGATGACATTGCTGTACATGAGTCACCATCAAGGCCCAAGTGGGCTGAAAAAATCATACAAGCTGCAAGTGAATTGGCAGGCAATCCCTAAGAGCCTAGGAAGACTAGATCTCAAACAATCAATGCTTCCTTTGCAAATGAAAGTGAAATTGCTGATCACTGTTATATGATGATTGGATCTGATCCAACATCATATCAGGAATATCATCATGATCCAAGGTGGAGAACAGCAATGCAAGAAGAATTCCAATCTCTCCCAGAGAACAAAACATGGGATTTGGTGCCTCTTCCTCCCAAGAGGAAACTTGTGCAATGTAAGTGGATTTTTCGAACCAAACCTGTTGCTGACGGTTCTGATCTGAAGTACAAAGCTAGGTTAGTGGCTAAGGGCTACTCACATATCTATGGTGTGGATTATACAGAGACCTTTGCACCGGTTGCAAAGATGGACTCAATTAGACTAGCTCTAGCCATGGCAACTAGTAAGGGTTGGGAAGTTCACCATATGGATGTTAAAAGTGCATTCTTACATGGTGATATACAGGAAGAGATCTATATGCAGAAACCTGAAGGATTCCAAGAGGATCCCACACTTGTTTTCCGGTTGAAGAAGTCACTCTATGGACTCAAGCAAGCCCCCAGGGCTTGGTATGCCAAAATGGATGCTTTTTTTCTCTCAATTGGTTTCTGTCGATGCAAGTCTGATCCAAATGTTTATTTGTAGTAATGTGGTGATAATTTGTAGGTCATTGTACTGTATTTTTATTATCTTTTAATTATAGGGAGCTGCAACAAACAAATTGGCTCAATTAAAGCTTCTTTGCACAGTGAATTTGCCATGAGCGACCTAGGATTGCTAAAGAAATTTTTGGGTTTGGAAATTGAGCAATCTGAGAGAGGTATATTTCTGATTCAACCTAAGTATGCTTCAGACCTGTTATTCAAGTTTAAAATGGCTGAATTTAAGGCATCCAAGTTCCCATTCCTTTCAGGCATAAAACTAGGTGAATTTGAAGACTCTCCATTGGTGGATTGCACACTCTACAGGCAGCTAGTTGGAAGCTTGTTGTACCTTACACATACAAGACCTGATTTGTCTTATGTTGTAAGTGCTGTAGCAAGATATATGCAGCAGCCACATGATATCCATTGGAAGGCAGCCAAAAGGATCCTTCAATATGTCCAAGGAACAAAGAGCTTTGGGGTACACTATGCAGCTGGTTCTTCACTACAACTAGCTGGATTTTCTGACTCCGATTGGGTTGGAGATCCCATTGATAGAAAGTCCACTTCAGGTCTTGTGTTTATGTTTGATGAAGGTACCATTTTCTATTCAAGTAAGAAACAACATACCATTTCACTTTCATCAGCAGAGGTCGAGTATAGGGCAGTAGTGAACGCAGCCACACAGTGTGTTTGGTTGCAAGGCATTCTTCGAGAGTTTGGTGTTGCTATTGATTCTCAAACCAACATTTGGGTGGATAATCAAAGTGCCATCAAGATATCTACTAATCCAGTACATAGGCAAAGAAAAAAGCACATTGAAATCCACATGCACTACATTCGGGGCTTGGTGCATGACAGGGTGATTTCCTTGCAGTATTGCCCATCCACCGAGCAAACTGCAGATATTTTCACCAAGTGTTTTACTGAGAATACCTTCACTCACTTGAGAGATTTGCTTGGAGTGAGTGATGAATGGTGATTGGTGCAATATAATTGCAGGTTCAGCCCCATGTCCATTTTAGAGGGAAGTTTTTATCCCATGTGGTTTTACTTTTTGTCCTCGGTTTATATGGACAAATAAAAATTATGTTTGTAATGAGGTGACTTGAGCCTTTGTTGCCAAGGCCTCCCACTTATTTTCATGAGTTGTACTAAGTTCTGGTTAAGGGGGGGTGTTAGAACAGTAATCCATACTTAGTACCACAGTCCATAACCATAGTCAAATTTGTATTGCTCATGTGCTTAATTACACCTTAGTTTGGACTAGGTGACTTTAGTTGGTCAAATACCCACATTTGAGAGTGTTCACACCCACTTCCAAGCAAACCAGTTCACCCAACCTCCTGTTTTGTCCACAAGTGCACCCTCATTAAATGCTGGAGTGCTCTCTCTCCTTGATTTGGGGAATTTCAGTTGACTAGGGGTGCTAGGGTGGATTTTGCCCAATTTTGGCTATATTTGGAGCATTTATTGCTCCCTTGGTCCTCCCAAACTCCTCTACTTGCTCACCCACACCTGCCTTGGCCTCATTTATGACCCGGCATGCTTAAGTCACCTTCACATCTGAATTCGTGACTGTTTGGGATGATTAGGACTGAGTTGGACCCACCTAGGGGGGATTGAGGCCAATTTGGCAATTTTGACTTGTACACTCATCTTGAGCCATCTAATGCTCTCGAATTTCTCATGGATGTAATACAAAAACCTGTTCTTAACATTTTCATAGGTTAGCCAGTCAGTTAATGCAAAGATTAAGCTCACATTGTGTGTAAAATTGTCTCCTTTTTCAAGTTTTTTCACTAGTTTTGCAAATAATTCGATTTTGTGAGATTCTCCATAGCTCCTAGATCTTGCTGTGATCAAAATACTCACAATCATTTCTTACATAATATTATTCAATGATGTATATGCTTATGTTGTGTATATTATAATAGTTGCATTAATGAATAGTATACTACTAATATACATGGGTAAGTGGCATATGGCACTGTACAACAATCCATTGCTACTTATCTAGAATGAAACCTCTTTGCTGACATGTTAGGAGTTGTGCACACTCTTAACAATGTTCTGGTAGAGATTGGAAGGCATCTAAAAAGTTACGGAATATGGATAAATGTTGTATTGAAGCATTGGCTAAGATAATTGCATGACTGTATGACATATTTCTTTATGTGTAAGAATTTGTTCTGAAAACTATGAGATGTTTTCTAATCATGCAATTTAACTTGTTGTGTAGGAAAGATCGTATACCATCACCTACAAAAGAATGACTACAACATTTGTTCACCAACAAAGTTATCTACTGAAAATATTGAAGATATTGAAGTTCCCAGGATTTGGGAAGAATGCCATGATCGAGGAGTACCAGATGATCATGAAGATGTTTGGGATGCAGTACCAAAGGGTAGTCTATAGTGACTTCCAAGAGGATCTACAAGATCAAGCATGTTGCAGGTGGTAGCATAGAGACTTTTGCTCCTATAGCCAGATACACTTCCATTAGATCCGTACTTGCTCTAGCTGCAGTGATGAAGTGAAAGATACACCAGATGGATTTCAAGATAGCCTTCTTGAATGGTGTAGTTGAAGAAGAAGTGTATGTGGAGAAGCCACTTGGTTCTGAGACACATGACAGGGAGTCATATATGTGCAGAACTTGGTATGGTAGGATAGACAGCTTTCTATCTAGTTTGGGCTTTACCAAGAGTAAAGTGGATTCCAACCTTTACTACAAGGTTGAGGAAGGCAATTCAGTGACACTACTTTTGTATGCGGATGACCTATTTATCACAGGTGAAGATAGATTGATTGTTGACATGCAGTGGAAGCTTGCTGCTAGGTTCGAGATGAATAACTTGGGTATGATGCACCACTTTCTAGATATGGAGGTGTGGCAGAGTGCAGATGGAATCTTCCTTGGACAAGGGAAGTATGCAGTAGAGATCCTGAAGAGGTTCAGGATGATGGACTGCAAGGCCATGGCCACACCTATGGCATCGAACCTGAATATTTTGTGTGATGCTTCATCTGATCTGGTTGATGTCACTATGTGTCGTCAGATGATTGGGTCCTTGATGTACCTGATGAACACGAGACCATATATTTGCTTTGTGGTGAACACATTGAGCCAGTTCTTGACAGATCCGAGGAGTGTTCACCTTGTTGCTGTAAATCATATTCTGAGGTACCTGAAGGGTACGGTTGACTATGGGATCAAGTATGACATGAATCAAAAGATTAACCCGCAGGGTTATGTTGATTCAGACTGGGCAGGCAATGTTGCAGATAAGAAGAGCACATCTGGGTGTTGCTTTAGTATGGGATCGGATGTGATCTCTTGGTTTAGCAGGAAGCAGTCCTGTGTAGCACTGAGTATAGCCGAAGCAGAGTATGTTGCGATGGATGAGCAGGTTGCAAATGTATTGACCAAGTCATTGGCCAGAGTGCAATTTGAGTACCTCAAAGAGAGGCTTGGTACACTTCAGATCTCAGAAGATGCAGATGCACATGAGCTTTTCTGACATGGTTGATGTGTTCTCCCATGGTCGTGATGTAATTGCTGAGCCATTCTCACATGGTGGTAGATGTGTTCTCCCATGGTGTAGATGTATGGGCTGAAGCCATTTTTCACATGGTGGTAGATGTGTTCTCCCATGGCAAAAAAGTAAAAGCTGGAGCCTTCCCCGAATGGTGGTAGATGTGTTCTCCCATGTCGGTGGTGTAAGTGTTGGATGATGTGCATCTGGGATGTGCTTCGTGGATGATGAGATGATCTGAAGAGGACGATGCTCCAGTTACTGCTATGTATGTATGCATCATGTTGGTTGCTAGATATGATCAGTTGGATCATTTATATGTATGTATGTATGCATCATGTTGAATGCTGGATATGATCAGTTGGATCATTTATATGTATGTATGTATGCATCATGTTGGATGCTGGATATGATCAGGTGGATCAGGTATTTGTAGATGTATCAGGTCGATACATTGTATGATCAGGTAGATCATGGATGATGATATGTATCAGGCATATACTATGTATGCATCAGGTCGATGCAGTGTTGATGATTAGGATGATCATGTGTACATCAGGATGATGTATGGTGAGTATCAGGTTGATACTTTGTGGCTATGGAACAGGTTTTGTAGAGAAGAATATAATTTGGCCCTGGAGGTTTGCAGATAGTCTTGCAAGGTTTTTCCTATGGCATGTAATTTGTCCCTGGGATATCTGGAAAATTGTCTTTCAAGGTTTTGCTCTGGGAGGACATATAATTTGGCCCTGGGAGATCTGCATATAGTCTTGCAAGGTTTTTCCTATGGCATATAATTTGGCCCTGGGATATCTGGCAGATGTTCTTTCGAGGTTTTGTCTTATGGCATATAATATGTCCCTGGGAGATCTGATAGGTTGGGTTGTGTGCCTGTAATAAGTCCTGGGATGCTCTTGCAAGTTTTTGCAATGACCACATGTAATATGGCCCTGGGAGATCCGATAGGTTGGGCTGTGTGCCCGTAATAAGTCCTGGGATGCTCTTGCAAGGTTTTGTGGTAGGCGTCACATGTAATAAGTCCTGGAGAACTGGACAGGATGAAAAAGGCCTCAGATGCTCTTTAGGGTTCTTGCTAGTCAAGAGACTCTTTTAAGGTTTTGTGTCAGTCACATATAATATGTCTCTGGGAGATCCGACATGTAGAGCTGTGTGCTCGTAACAGCCTAGATGCTCTTGCAAGGTTTTGTGATGCATGTAATAAGTCCTGAGGATTCCACAGTATGGCCAGTGATGAAGAAGACCTACAGGTGGTGGGCCTACATCCAGTATGAAAAAGGACTGGCTCTGTAGAACTTCCTATGACGAGTAGAGTCAGAGATTGGTTGAGATAGCAGCAGTAGCGACGATGCATCGAAGATGATGATCCCAAGAAGAATACTCGTCTAGCAGACCTGTGTCGAGAAATACCTTCCTAGTTAAGAGGGAGTGTTGATGTATATGTAACTTCGGAATGTATTTCACCCATGTATTTCATATATTTATTGTGCCCTTATAAGAGATGTGTTATTCCTCTATAAGGAAGTGTCGTCATGTGTATTGACAAGTGTCACAAGTGTGTGTACTTGTTGATGGGTTATTAGACCACCATGTGTGGGATTGGCCCTAAAATATATATTATATTGTTTATGTACCTAACTAGACAATTCGGCCCCATAAGGATATTGGGAAAATAGGTTAATTATAAATAGAGATCGAGAGATCTCTATTTTGATCACTCGGAAATACACACTTCTCTCATTCGAAAAGTGTTGCACTTGTGAGGAGGAGGCTCTGCTGCTAGGAGAAAACTATCTCTGGTATTCTGGTTGTATCATTGCTCTATCTATCTTTGAGGAAGTTATTGGGGTTTTTCACCTTTATGGTTTTCCCCAAGTAAACACTGTGTCTCTTGTGTGCTTACATTATTGTGTCCATGATTGATATGCTGTAGATTTGTTGTACATGTTGTTCTCTCAGTTAAGATCCTAGATCAGATTGAAGTAAATTCTGAAAATTTAACACTCTCACCGTGCTGGGAATGGCTCCTGCAAATGTGTCCATCACTTCTTCCTTGAAGTGTCATCAATTTGAAGAACACCAAGCTTCTCTCTCTCTCTGAAGTACTCAAACTTCACTTTGGCTAGTGGCATCGTCAGCACATCTGCAACCTGCTCATCTGTTGCAACATACAAGAGCTTCACTGCTCCTCTCTACACCATATCCCTGATATAGTGATATTTGATCTCTATGTGATCCAAACTGTCATGGAACACGGGGTTCTTAGACAGCTTCACACAACTCTGGTTGTCACAAAAGATACTAGTAGCCTCCAACGGGAGATCAAATAACTCAAAAAGTAGCTTCCGGAGCCATACCACGTCACAACTAGCTGAACAAGATACAACATACTTAACCTTGGTTGTACTCATTGCTATGCAGGACTGCTTCCTACTAAGCCAAGAGATCACACCTGATCCCATACTGAAGCAACACCCAGATGTGCTCTTCCTATCTGCAGCACTGCCTGCCCAGTCTGAATCAACATAACCCTGCAGGTTAAACTTTTTATTCACATCATACTTGAGCCCATAGTCAATTGTACCCTTCAAGAAACTTAGAATATGCTTTATAGCAATCAGGTGAACACCTCTGGGATCCGTCAGGAAATGGATCAATGTCTTCACTGCAAAGCAAATATTTGGTCTAGTGTTCATCAGGTACATCAAGGACCCAATCATCTGACGATACACAGTGATATCAACCAGATCAGATGAAGCATCACACAAAAGCTTCAGGTTCTATGCCATAGGTGTGGCCATGGCCTTGCAGTCCATCACCCCGAACCTATTCAGGATCTCTACTGCATACTTCCCTTGTCTAAGGAATATCCCATCTGCACTTTGCCATACCTCCATGCCTAGAAAATAGTGCATCATCCCCAATTCCTTCATCTCGAATTCGACAGCAAGCTTCCTCTTGGTATTGGCAATCAATCCATCCTCACTTGTTACAAACAGGTAATCCACATACAAGAGTAGTATCACAGGATTTCCTTCCTCAACCTTGTAGTAAAGGTTGGAATATGCTTTACTCTTGGTAAAGCCCAAACTGGATAGAAAGCTGTCTATCCTACCATACCAAGTCATAGGAGCTTGCTTCAAGCCATACAAGGCTTTCTTCAATTTGCACACATGAGTCCCTCTGTCATTTGTCTCAAACCCAAGTGGCTGCTCCACATACACTTCCTCCTCGACTACACCATTCAAGAAAGCTATCTTGACATCCATCTGGTGTATCTTCCATTTCATCACTACAGCCAGAGCAAGTACTGATCTGATGGAAGTGTACCTGGCTATAGGAGAAAAAGTTTCTTCATAGTCTATTTCCTTTTTCTGGGAGAAGCCACGAGCTACAAATATCGCTTTGTATTTCTATATGCTGCCATCTACAACATGATTGATCTTTAGAAGTCACAACAAACTTCCCATATAGTCTTGGGACCACATCCCAAACATCATTCTTCATGATCGACTGACACTGCTTAATCATGGCATCCTTTTACTGTATCCTGTATCCTGGGAACTTCAGATTCTTCAATAGATAGATTTCTTTAAACTTCATTGTTGGAACAAATGTTGTAGTCCTTCTTTTGTAGGTGATTGTATATGATCTTTCCTACAAAGAAAGTTAAATTGCATGATTAGAAACATCTCATAGTTTTCAGAACAAATTCTTACACATAAAGAAATATGTCATACAATCATGCAATTATTTTAGCCAATGCTTCAATACAAAATTTATCCATATCCTGTAACTTTCTAGATGCCTTCCAATCTCTACCAAAACATTGTTAAGAGTGTGCACAACTCCCAACATGTTAGCAAAGAGGTTTCATTCTAGATAAGTAGCAATGGAATGTTGTACAGCGCCATAGGCCACTTACCCATCACATGCATATTAGTAGTATACTATTCATTAATGCAATTATTCTAATATGCGTAATACACACCCTATGTGTAGGAACATAGGCATATACATCATTGAACAATATTATTTAAGCAAACAAGTATGAAAGAAATGACAATTCAAATACTTATCTTTCTTTGGTTGTAGGCTGGAATCCCTCTCAATATTTGTTTCCTTGCAGGAACTACTGGAGTGTGCTCCCTCTTGATCTTTACTTCCTGGATTACTTGTCCTTGGAATTATATTCATCCTGGACCACTATGCATGCTTAAGTGTGCACCAGTGTCATGATTGTGACATCCTCAAGATCTCATACATAATCATACATTCATTAGTATAGATAATAAAACAACATAATCTTAAACATGTATAGTCATGATCATTTCAAACACAGATAATGAACATTAGTATTCAAGGTTTCATGGAATACTTCTTTTACTCATGCATATTCTTATTGACCATAGGACTCTTTTGGTTAGTCATATCATCAATCAAAGTAACAAGCATAATATGCCTAAACCCATGATTACTAACTTCAATGAATAATCATTATCAATCATGCCATGTATACTTATATAATAGATCCTAACACAAGGTAGGATTCTAACTTGATATAGGAAAAACATACCTGGATTAGCATGCTACCTAGTTATGTATAACATACCCGCATAATGTCTTCTTGTTCTCTTCAATGACTTGTTCTAGTAACCTGCATATCTCATAGGTTAACCATTATAGAACCAAGTTATACATACCTCGTAAGTAGATCTTCTATGTGATCCATGGCAATGGATGAACCTTTGTCTTCATGTCACCATGGTCATATGTTCTTGAACTAGAACATGATTTGTCTTTCTTGATGTACCTTTCATGTTAGCGGACAACATCAACCTCATACAACACCACAATGCATTAGTACAATCATAAGTGTCAAAACCCTAATCAAGGAATATCTTCTATTGTGAATTTATATTTTTATTAAGGAGATATGACAAGTCTAAAGTTAATCAAGATTGTACTAGCCTTAATTAATACAAACATACCATAAACTTAATCATGAATAGCTCTCGAAACATACCTGGATAAGTCATACCTGCCGATATTGCTTGTAATATTCTTATGTAAGGCCTTAGCCTTATCTCCCTCTGAAACTGGAACTTCTTCACTTATGCAAGTTACCAATCCATTCTCTTCTAGGATTAACCCAATCCACTTGATTTGCAGAAACTGGATCTAGAGCTGGATTAGGGTTTGCCAAAGAAACCCTAAAAATTCAAACTTTGAATTTCAAACTTCTGAAAGGATATAAAGATGTGCCTCGATGAGCTGATCAAGCTAGTATACTATGAATTTGAAAACTGCAAAGTTTTCACTCGTCAAAATTGCCTTCGAAACTTCTGGATCTTCTGGACAGGATCCCGAACGAGGGTTTGATAAATCCCACCCTTCTTCCCAACCAAAAGGTTCGATCCAAAGCTCTAAACTTTGATTTTTTTGAGGAGCTTCCAGCTGTGGTCACAGACTTAAAAAATTCCAACTTTTGTAGAAGCCCTAATTTTCCACTTTTTCGATCAAAGTCTCGAACTAGGGTTTGATCAAGCCCGGTCTTCTACCCAACCAAAAAATTTGATATTGGTCTCTAAATTTCAATTTTGATGAGTAGCATTCAGCCGTGGTATCTGATTACAAAAATACCAACTTTCTCCGAAACCCTAATTCCCGGAGCCATGAATGAAGGTACTCAAAATCCAATTATGTTTTGACAGAAATATGCACCTCATTATTTCTAGTTTAACTCCGGAATTACGAATCCAAAGGGTGTGAAACTTCGACCTATGGTATCCCAACTTGTCATCTTTCCAACCCCACAGGTCTGAGCTGAATTCGATTCTCTGAGAGAGATTTATTCCAAGTGTCGCAACGTGATCTATTTATGGGATAAAACATGAGAGTGAACTTGTACGGTGTGCCACATGTCAATGGTTCAACTTCGACCTTTGAAAACCTTACCTGAGAAACTAAAGTCCATGCCCTACCTGTCAATTTTTACTAAATTTCATTTGGAGCTTCCTAGCCCAAGTTGTGACCTTTTTTCCTAGGTCACTTGTTTATGACTCAAATCTGGAAGAGGCAGAAACCCTAGATTGTACAGATCATAAAACACAAATTACAACGAATTATAAGTTGTGCTTTGCACACAAGGTACATGGGGATCTTATATTCGACCTGTAAAAGGTTCAGATCTTGACACTTTTCCAAAATGGATTTCTAGCGAAAGTTCTACGATGACTGGTTTTTGCTATATCAAGCCCTAGCTTCGCAACTGCAATAAGGGTCATAAATGCCATACCATGTCTTATTTCAGTCTAGCTCTGATACCATGTTAGTTTTTCATAAATTTTAATCTGATCTAGGATCTTAACTGAGAGAATAACATGTACAACATATCAATCATGGACATAATAATGTAAGCACACAAGAGACACAGAGTTTCACCAAGGAAAACCAAGAAGGTGAAAAACCTCGCAACTTCCTCAGAGATAGATAGAGCAATGATACAACCCAAGCATAAGAGACAGTCCTCCTAGCAGCAGCTTCTCCTCCTCCACAAGTGCGCCACTCTCCAATGAGTGTGCGAGTAATGAGTGATCAAATAGAGATCTCCCGATCTCTATTTATACTTGTCATGTCCTACCCAATAAACCAGTGGGGCCGACTTGTCTAGCTTAGCCTAATAACCCATGGTTATATTAATCCGGGCCAACCTCACACTTGGTGGTCTAATAACCCATTTACCCACATGACTCATACAGGGCCGACCCCATCAAGGTGGTCTAATAACCCATCGGCAAGTTACAACACTTAAAACACTTGTCAATACAAATGACAACACTTCCGTATAGAGGAATAATAACATCTCTATAGGAGTACAATATACATAGATGAAATACATAGGTGAAATACATTCTAAAGTTACATATACATACGTTGATTTTTAGGGAACCAAAATGCTAGTGTATTAGACATGGAATAGGCTAGTCTATCAATAGGCCAATCATTTTAGAGTGGTACATTCCAATACTAGAACTAGACAGTCGATTGCGACACCTTTCCCTTTTAGTACTAAAGATCATCTAGATCATGGATTTTAGCTGAAGGTGAAGGAAACCTATTAGACGTGTCTAATAATGAGGTAGCTTAGTATCCATTCTATTAGGAATCTTACACAGAGGTGGATCTTGCAAGCATTAGGGGAGTTCTGAGGTAAAAAATGGGCCTTAAAAAAATGTACTATCGAAATTCACTTTATAAGAACCAATAAGATTCAAGATGATGATGTGGTAAAATTTGTAAAACAATTGTACAAGATGATGATGTGGTAAAATTTGTGAAACAATTGTAGGGAAAAAGGAAAAACTATTTTTTCTTATTGTATTTTCGGCATATCTCCTTATTGGTTTACCCAAATTTCAAGATTGGGAACTCGTTGGATGCAAAATTTAATTTTACATCCAAAACATGACACATACCCATGTGGCATACTTTTGAGGAACCTATGACATGAAGAAAGAAAAAATCAATTAAAAAACATATTTTAATACGTAAAATATGCTTTGGGTGCCTCAAAAGTATGTAGTGTGGGTATGCATTAGATGCAAAATTAAATTATGCATCCAACGAGTGCCCAAACTTGAAATTTGGGTAGAACGATAAGAAGATATGTCAAAACTACGATAAGAAAAGGTAGTTTTTCTTTTTTCCCTCAAAAATTTAAAAAATTTATTTTATTATTATAACTTCTATTTTATTATTTCCCTTAGGAGGCCCATTAAAGACCTCAAAAATCCACTAACGTGGGAGGGCACCTAGGAAGTATAGCAATGTGTTGACTAAAAAAACCCATAATGGTTGTCTTTATAACTATTCCATTTGTACCTTCAATTTCTTACTTCGTGTGATTACTACCCCATCTAGGCTTAGCATTTGAAAATCCCTTGTTCGAATTTCTAATTCAATTGCTTACTTGGTTAGATGAATACTCCCTTTCCTATCCTAGCACTCAACATATCTAGTTCTCTTCCTATTTTAAGTGGTGATTCCACCAATGGGACTAACCCCATCCATCTTGTTGGAGGCACTATTAGCATGCATGTTGGTACTATGAATAAATTCACCTCGATTTTGTTGCAGCTACAACCCCTTCCCCAAATTTTGCAAATTTAGGACTCCTCCTTCTTTTGAACTCATCTGGTTTTACTCTTCTTATTTTTGTATTTCATGAAAAAATTGCTAGAAGCTTGATTCTTCATAAAAGAGTTTGACACTTAGAAAATTTTTGAATTTTGATTATTTCTCCTACTTGCAAAATTTTCAACGAAACATAGGAACAACATTCCATTTCGCGTCGAAATGGTCGGATAATATTACAATTCTACACCGAAACTATTGCGTAACTTTTTTGGTTTGGCACCAACACGGTCAGGTTCAAATCTAATTTTACGACGAAACAGTTGGGTCCAAAATTGATTTAGCAGCGAAACAATCCATATTTTTTGAGGTTTCACCTGAATCCTGATAAAGTTTTTCTTTTTTTGTTTGGATTTTATTTACTCTGAAAAATCATGAAGTTAAAGTTTGACCTAACGAACTTGTGATTTTGGCTCGAACCTCACTTCAGAACTTAGATATTGTTTCTTGAGAGCAATTGTTTCACTGCTATTATTGGTTTAGGACCGACACACATCGTAGCTTTATATCATTACGAGCCGAAAAATTCACCCCAAAAAGAGTTTCACCTTGGTTCTCTTTTGACTTAGCATAGAACTGATTTTGATGCCGACTCAATCGACGTAGATTTGGTTTTTCCACTGGATAACTTTTTGTTTTGACATCGAACCTGTCGATGTGAAATAACATTTACTTCTGAAAGCATCGGTGAAATTTTTGTTTTGGTTCTCAGATGTATCGATAAAAATTTTGTTGGAACTATGGAAACGTGTTTTGTGATGACTCTATCTCCATGAAGGTGAAGAATTAAAACACAATTGCTTTGAAAAGAGTTCTCAATAATGACTACTTATTGACCAAGTCATAAATAATTAGGGTTAAAATCATATATAAGGAAGTGAAACTCCATTACAATCTTATCACCAACTTATTGAACGTCTTCATGATACTATTGCCACTTGGACGAGGAGTTCACCATATAAACCACCAACTCATTAGCACATTCATCACACAGCCAGGTAGGTTTCGTTTGTATCCAATAAATTTATCACACTAGGTTATTTTGGAATGACATTTACAAGTTGGTAGAGAAGCAGGTTAAATAGTTATATTGTGCCCTATTTTTGTGATTTCGAGCCATGGAACCTGCGAATGCATCTGATTGAATGAATGGCATGAACCCTAGCATATATCATTTTATTATTGCACATAGTTTTAACCCTAAGTGCCTCAGTTTTAAATGCGTGTGGGTTTGGAAAACACCTCTGAGACTTGGCCAGTCCTTAACCTGTGAACTGTGTGTTTACCCAACATATTGGGATTCTCGGAGCTCTTACATATCCATTTTCGACTCTTCCAAATGAGTGCATTTACAAAAGAAGCATAATTTGACTTAATCCTTTATCCATTCTTGCATGAATTTGTTTTCTTAGTGCGAACCTAAGCCCTAGTGTATTCCTTTTCATTCTTCTTGCTCACATTCTGACCCTAAGCACCCGGTTAAATATGTATTGATTTGGGGAAAAACTTATGTAATCCCTAGCCGACAAATATTTACTATTTTAACCCTAAACCAACCCTCTTTTTAAAATTGCAAGCACCTGAAATTGGTTAAACTTGATCTAGTGTAAACAATGAATGTCGTGGTTTGATACCCCTTTCTGAATGAATAAAGGCATAGCTCATTCATGATTCTCATGAATCCATTTTCCATCATGGTCATATGCTTGAAAGGATGTTAAATATAACCTTTAGCTTTCCTTCCAAATATTTGCAAAATAGAAGAGTCTTCTACTTTACAATTTTGTTTATGAGTAGTTTTTTCACTCAAAACAATGGATAGCATGGACATTTTGGCTTCCATGTTAGTTTCATTCGGTGAAATTGATTGAAAAATGAAGATGTTCTATTGATGCTCAGAATTTTCCTTAGAGTCCTTATGTTATCACTCTTTTCATATTAAATATATCTAGTTATATGGAACCAATACAACCCTATGATAATGCTCTTATGTTACAGGATTCATATATGGCCAAAAGGACTTCTAAGCGTAATCTCAAGTTGGAGGATTGAAACTCTGATGTAGAAGTGGTCCTGGAAAAAACTATGGAAGCACTATTCGAAGACACCAAATATACCATAGGGATAGCCCATGAGTAAAAATGGGGAGAGATCTATCCCCTAATAAGAGATCAAAACATACCTAACGAAAAAATAGAGGAAAATTTGATATACTAGAATATCAAAAGGTCTAGTCTTAGCAAAGTTGCTACACAACCATAATTATTCCCATGTTCAGAAGTGATCGGATGGATTCTTTCATATGTATATGTAAAATCTAGGATCATTGCAAAAGCGAATGGAGATGGTTTAGCTTCATTTCAGCCAACACATATAAGCAAGTCTTACAAATTACCAGCGGCCAAAGTTTTCCTGACAGATGAATGGGTCGAAAGTGTAAAGATAGAACATTTAGAATGTGCAAAGAAAATTTTAATCCAAGGAAAATAGTTGTGGAAAAGGGCCAGTGGAGAGAATGAAACAAAGAACCTTAGAACCCCATTTAAAGTTACAGATATTCTCTTATGTAGAATCTATGATAGATCCAATGCAAGTATTTATAAGGTTAGTTGGATCATATTGATGTACCATGTCACAACACATGGCACCATATTCAACTAGGAAGACATCATTTTAGAAAACATGGCTTAGGCCATAAAAGATGCTTAGGAAGGGATAAAGCAGAAGAAGGATGAATTCTACATGTCATCATATTTGATTGATTGCATTCTCATTAGGAATTACTTCCCAAAACTCGGATTCTATTGGGTTCCAAATGAGACTCCAATTTATGTAGCATACCAGATTATGTGGGCTCATAAACATGTCAACCTCTACAAGCTTATTTGAGAAGAATGTTTGTTGCCCCTATATAAGTTAATTTTCAACAAGGAACCAAATTGCGTGTCATATGCAGCCCTCAAAGTGATCAATGAATATAGATTTACTACTTCACTCCCGAGGGAACATATCTCTGCATGTATGAAGGAAAAAAAAGTCCCTCATTGATGCCTAGATACATTACATATTATATCATCTTGAAGGAGGCAATGAGGAAAGTGTTTGTCAACTATGTTAGACATTTTCTGAATGAGCATAAGAAATGCTCATATCCCCCACTCCCATTTGTGGTTGCAGCTTATAAGTTCAAAAAATTCAAAGGAGCTGAAGGATTTGTGAAAGAATTGGAGGCTTACCATTTTGGAGAGAAGTTCTTTGTTAGAAACGATAGTCTGCAGAAATTATCTAAACACTGATTATGATGCAAGATCAATTTTGAGGATGCTGATCATTTTTTGAAGGATTAAGAGGTATATTAAAGCGAAAATAATATCATATATTTGAACAAGAGGTTATAAGAAGATAGAATCCAGCTCTAGTAAGACAAAAGAAGAACTAGAAGAAGCAGCAAGAAATAAAACTAAAACAAAAGCTTTGGAAGCAGAGAATGCGAAGAAATTACAAGAGGCAGATCTAGATAAGAAGAAAAAAGAAGTAATAGAAGAGGAGGAAAGAAGAAAAGCATAACAAGATAAAGTAGATAAAGTAGCTACAAAGTAGGAGGAGAAATGGTCACAAGAAGAAAAAATATTGGAAGTGGAAGCACTGAAGAATAAAATTGAAGAGGAAGAGAGAGTTAAGAAAGATATGGAAGACAAGGATTTGCAAGAGGAAAGTGGGAAATAAGACATGGAAGTAGATCATGCTACTGATCCCAATACTGAGTTTCCTCTTATGGGGGTTCATCTCCCATTTGTTGATTTTGGACTCACACCATTTACACCATCGAAGGAACACTTAGTTGCAAAACTTGAAACGATATTTTTTTTATCCAAAGAGAAAGAACATTATGAAAACAACAGAGAAAAGATTAAATATAGATATGCAACCAGACAATGTGACTGTACAAGATAGTAAAGTGATGGAAGGAAGATATAAAGACCCAAAATTTATAGCTTCAGTCAATGTTGTTGCTTTTCAAGCAAATGCATATAATATTGATAAGTTGATTAAACATTTAGAAAGGAGCAATGCCAAAATGATCAAACTTAAATACAATTTAGTGTAAGCTCGGAATGAGGGAATTGAGATGAGGAAACAATGTGATGCTCTAGAATTGGAAAAGGAGAAAATCGTGTAGACTATTCAAAGTCTTGAATATGAAAAGGATTTTGTAAATGTATAGGTAGTAATAATGGAAACGGAGAAAAATTATCTTTAGGATCAAATAAATCCATTATAGGAAAAAGAATCTCAACTAGACCAGCAAATTAAGACCCTGTCTATAGAAAAGGGAGCTTTGCAAGATCATATAGATGAATGAACTAGAGAAAAGGAATCCTTGGTGGAACAACTTAAATCTTCTCAAGCACAAACAGAAGACTTGACACCGTTTTATGAGCATGCTTATGAATTGAAGAAACAATTTTTTCACTCTCAAGAATTGCTCACTATGCAAACTTACGAGTTGAAAGAAATGGTAACTAGATTGAAGCAAGTCTCTGAAGAAGCTTCAACTATAAAACATAAATTAGTAGGAATGCATGATAAAATGAAGAAGTTAATTTCCTGGAAGAGGTAAGCCAAGGAAATTGCTATGCATTTTCCAAAAAGGACCACTGTTGAGTTAAAATTGAACATAACATGCTTGAAGAGTTTTCGAAAGGAAGAGAAGAAGATACACAATGACGTTTGAGAGTCTATCACAAAGTGTGAATATATTTATCATACCATCTACAAAGCATTTGAAAAATGTCATCTTCCACCTCCTAATTCCATTGATAAGTTAACACCAAAGGAGCAGTGTTTAGAAAAATTAAGGAATATCCTGAATGGAGACATTGCTTACATTAAAAAGATGGAATCACTCACTACAAAATATCTCCAACAACATATTGGACAAGCCACTATGAATGTGTGTTTTTTTGGGTGGAGTCACAATGCAACAACAAAGGGGATCACTGATATGGTTAAAGAATTATCTTT
The DNA here is from genome assembly GCA_027924585.1 of Larix kaempferi. Lineage (NCBI taxonomy): Eukaryota > Viridiplantae > Streptophyta > Pinopsida > Pinales > Pinaceae > Larix > Larix kaempferi. The sequence goes on along the minus strand of BSBM01000765.1, from coordinate 1,198,682 downwards.
CCATGAAGTAGCTTCGAAATTATTAGAGCCTAAAGAACTAAATGCAATATCTTATGAGGGTGATCTTTGGAATGAGTACGTCCAACATCAAGAGAATGTACAATCTATTTGATGTAATACTGTAATTCTATTTTAGTTAATTTTGATTGCAACCACAAAAGCACAAGATTGTGGAAAACCAAGGGTTGGAGGGAATATGAAGTGGTAATTCATATCAAAACAAATTTTGTAAACATAAATAGGATGGAATAGATGAGAAATGAGCTTTTTTGGCCTAGGAATTATTGGACTAGTATCAGTTTGTAAGAAAATATTTTTCTGCTAATGAGAAAGTACTATTTTGCTGAGTGAAATCATACATGGACTGTTGCATGGAAATATGTGAATGAATGCACATAATTATTTCAGTCTTTGTTCATCCATATGTTGTAAGATATTTCATTTTCTATTGGATTACTCTAATGTTATGTGAATCATTTTATTGTTTATGAATATGAAATGCAATTTTCTGTGTTTATGACTAATGAATGAAATTATGAATGTCATACCAAAATCTATTTTTGTATGAATATTATAATGTGATTGTGAATACATTTATTTCAATACTTAACTGTTGAATTTGTAATAAACAATTACAATCATTACTCTAATTTTAATTTCACTCATTGCAAGGATATGCTAGGTTAGATAGATTAAAGTTATGTATTGTGATAGAATAGTATTGGATGATTGGTAAAATAGAGATGGAAAGATGAGAGGTAAGAACCTGCACATTATCTTGTAAGGCCTCTATCCGCCAGTCAAACAATTCTAGGTAGGATTCCACATAGTTAGAATCAGGACTTTGCGTTTTCATTGCTTAATAATAAATCTTAGACGGTGGATTTGGTTGTAACCGATAAAATAACCTCAAAGCATTTCCTATGGTATCCAGACCGTAAACCAGACGGACTCCCCATTCCAAATAGTGAATATTCTAATTAGGAATTATCATTGGGGAGAATCCCTACTGTCAACGCAAGGATTTTTCTAGGCGTCAACAGATTTGATGCTAGAAGGAGGGAAGCCAATGTATGGCTGGTATAGGAAGTCCATTCCCTCAAGGAAATTTATCTGGTTCTCTAGTGGAAACATCTCAACCTGAATATTCTATTCCTGAAAGTGAGCAAAAAACTAATTATCAAGAAAATCATAATTCTGAAACTGATCATGTTGAGACTTTGGATGTTTTCCCTTACCAAGAAGTAAATAATTTTAGTAGGTATACCTGATCTTATGTTAAAAATATTGGAGGAATACCGGTAGTCCCTTTATTTCCTAGAAGATGAGATCCTAAAAGAATAACTATACAAAACAAGGACTCAATTCTTGTTGAATCATTTGAGGAGATGGTTGATTTATCTTTGCAAGAAATACCATAACTTATTGATCAATTGAGACCATCTTCTCTTGAATCAACTTCTTCTCAACACATACAGTCACCCCCACATTCACCTCCATCCTCACCTCCACATTATCCCCCCCACACAGCTAATATGGCTCATAATGCTAATCAACCACCGGCTTGGAGGGATAAAGGACCTGTTATCACCTAGGATGTAGTTACCCCTATGGATGGATCCAGTCATGGATGGCAATAGGGAAGGGCAACTCAATAGGTGCAACCACGATCACCTCGACCTCCAATATATGGTTGTCACGCCAGTCGAGGAAACCTTCACTTTATGTTATCTAGCCCAGACAACAAAGGGGGAGACCCGATCTACTCCCGACAGGAGAGATCAAAACCAAGACACCAAATCAGGGTATTTCTAGTTGAAGTTAGGTGTATGGTTTATCCTAGACCTAAGGATGAAGTCACAAGCCAAGTGAGGGGTTTAATAGGTATAGCTTTGGTTCATAGTTGAAGTGAAAGTGACTTACAATGTTTAAAGTGAGATCTAGGGCTAGTGTACTAGGTCAATGTCAAAGATCCACTGCCTTGGGAACCGTGTCCAATGCAGGGTTGTTTAGGGGTCAGATTGGGGCTAACTAATACATGAGACAATCTTGACTATGGTTCATGATGTCTTCAAAGGTATAGTTCACCATGCAAAAGTCAAACCACAAGTCAATCCAACAATCTAGGAGAGTTGGGTTGTCTTGGAGATAAACCAGTGCCTTGGGAATTGGGAAGTGGAGTCAAAGTAGGGTTGACTTATGGTTTAGGACTCCTACAACATGAGATAAGTGGACAGTATTGGTCTTGATGGTTAAATGTGCCTAGATCTAGGTTTGACCCAAGTGGACCACAATCCCTTAAAATAAGGAATGCAGTCCCCAAGGCAAGATTTGACAAAGTGACAGTCTAGACCTAGGTTTTGAATTATTCCGGTTTTAGATCTCCAAAAATCTCAAGTACCCAGTTCCTCGAAGTGAGTGAACTCACTTCTCCAAGGTGGTGCGACTTTCCCTAAGGAGGCTTCAATCAGGGTTTAGGTGGGTCAAATCATGTCGGATGGCATCCAAATTTTAGATCCGGGTAGAACAGTCAAGTAGGGGTATGGATCTATAATTTCGTGGCAATCCACCGGTTAGATCTTTGTAGATCTGAGTTTAAGTGTTCCAAGTGGTCCAAAATGGGGATTAAATCCCTTAAAATGTGGAATGGGGCCCACAAGGTGAATTTCAAGAAAGGGACAACCTGGGTGTATGTTATTTGATGTGTAGATGTCAAATCAAATGGAATCTCAAACACCCATCGCTTAGATCTAAGTCAACCTGCTCAAATGGTGAAGTGCGCCTTCCTTGGGAGAAGCTAGGTTGGCTTGGGAGAGGGGTCAAACGGAGGCCAATCCTCACCAAACTATAGATCCGGGATGCCGTGGATGCTATAGAGGTGGGTTTTCAATATCATGCCCAACAACCCACTAGATCTCAGTAGATCTAAGAAAATGCAAAATTGGGGTTTTAATTAATTAGGGTTTTAAGTGTTTTTTGACAATTGGATAGATCATGGAGATAGAACTTACCTTGAGATCATACCTAAATGATGTGGATGAGATGCCTTGATGTTGAGGAAGATTCCCGCAGAGATCAAATGAGAGATTGTTGATTTGCTTGCCAATTTGATGCCCAAGTCCACAAGTGCGCCTTCCTCTACCTGTCAAACCAAGGAATAAAGATTCAATCAGTAAGAGCAAGTATGGAAGAAATACAAGAGAAATGCAAATAGTAACATGAAATAGAAGGTCCTGGGACAGTAATACTCCCTGTTACCAACGAAGAGCTCCAAAGAAGAAGTAGGGAGAGTCTTCCCCTACCAATACCTCCTCCTCCAAGCAAATCGGCCTCCACCTGTAGATGCAAAATCGTGGTACAATAGATATGGCAAACAAGATCTCCAATAACTCAGTGCAAAGGAAGAACCAACGAACGAACACCAAAAACATTCACCACAACATTGGAGATAGATGCAATAATAATTTTCTATTCCAATAATCCAGAGCCAAAAGTCCCTTTACAATGAGAAGCTCTCTCCTTTAAATAGGAAGGAGAGGCACCAAAACCCTAACCACTTTTTGAATGAGTGGCTAAGATTAAAAGATACAAATGTCTAATCAATGGTTGAGATGAGCTCAACAATATAATACATGGATCACACATAAAATATAACATAAGTGGACAAAGTCGCCCTAGGAGAGGGGAATCCCACCAAATCATGATGACAAAATATCATAAGAGGCTCATGGTGGGTCCAAGGGGTAATTTTATCCCTCCTTGGTCAATCTCCATGGCACAATAACCAATAAATAATCATGAATATACCAAATCGTGCCCCCAAGGTGAAGTCGTGGTCCTCAAAAGACCTCAAAAAATCCACAGAAAGTGCCATAAGTGATGGATGCGGGCCCCGATGAAGCTGAAACTGCAGGAGGAGGTGTGGAAGGTCCCGATCTATCATCACTGATCATCCCATGCCATAACTTTGCCTCAGTAGCCCAAATCGATTTCCTCAATAGCCATTTCTACCAATCCTGAAATGCCTCGGGAAGCGTGAAACTGCCCAAACAGCCTCCTGGAGTGATGGCGCTGTCAAGGTGAGGGCACCAATGTGTCCGGGAGGGGGGTAATATGGTAAAAACAAGTGGCTGGACCACCCCCTCCATCATCAGCGCCCTAGGTCAACCGGATAAAAGTCATCTCTGCTCTGACAGGGCCTCCAATAGACCAAAACTGCACTAGGACAGCCTACTGAGGCTAAATCATCCCTGTAAGTGCCCGGAACTGAAAACAAACTGTCCCATTGGACTCAGAAGGTCCAAATCCATCCAAGATGTGTACTCATACACCATATGAATCTCTGCATGATCAAAATAAATATCCAATGTACCGGAACAAGGCCAATAATAATGATCTGTAAATGTCCAAACACTGCTGTATCCCAAGAATCATCATCATAACCCTGTAGCTGCTGCATAGAATCATCCTGTATGTGTACATAGACCATATATCATCTATCCATATCATCATAAGGTCTAACATCTCATGTCCCATGGTCCTCCATGGTCAAACTAGGTCTAACCAAGACCAAATACAACTCAGACCATCATCCATAGCTGCTGCAAGGTGTCAAGGTTAATACATGCTTTACAATTTATTCAAATAGCAATTATAACCCAGAGTAATCATGACTGGCGATCTACATCCAAATATATATTGTCGTTAATTATTACTATTACTCAGACTAGACTTTCAGGATCATACTCACGTCATAGTTGTGATCAATTTGCTAGTGAAGGGTGAAGGCTTAAATTAATTGGCTAGGCCAAGGGATGACTTAACTTCCTTGACTTTGTGACACTTTGGCAAGGGAAAGGGAATACACCATAGTATATACTGAATGAGCAATAACACGGGGAATGGCGGTGTCTCACAAATGGATGAGTTGTTCAAAGAGGGTTTATTCACCTTCACAGATGCGCACAATCCATAATACAAATAAGGCCAGCAATTGTTTAGATATAACATTTAAGTTCCATTGCTTTTTGGGCCTGAAGTTTCCATAGCCTTGATCTATGTGTGTTTACAAACACATTGCATAGATTTACGTTTATTTTTAGGCTTTCTGCTGCAGGTGTGTTTTTAAGGCACTTGTTTACCTGAGCACTTCTAGGTGTGTCATGGACAACTTGTTTACCTAGGTATTTATTTTTCCAAGAGATATAACATTTTATTTTTCATGGCCATTTTCAATTGGCATTTCTTTCACATACAAGATATAGCATTTCATTTTTCAGATTTTGTATTCATGGCAGCACTAAAAGTTTCAGGTTTAGCCAACACAACTTTAGTGACTAGGGGGAATTCACAAGGAACTCCAACTCACCATAGGTAAGTTTTGTCACCAACTCAGAGCCGAGACACAATAAACAGGGAAGCTCATCCAATACAGAGGCTACAGTGGGGAAAGGTCCTCCATGCCACTAGTCAAGTAGTAAGTCAGGGTGATAATCTAAAAGGTAGGCCATGGATGGATGAAGACAATGAAAAGATGAAGCCAACACTAGCAAGCCAAGGTATGGTTGAATGATCACCTCTATTCTCCCTAAGGAGGGTAAATACCAATGAGTATGAATAGTGAACTTCTAAGTCTGAGCAGGGACAGTAATATATATATATAATAGGTCAACCAGGTCCATGTATCTATATGATCGCCAGATCATGACACTAAGTGCTATGACATGCTATAAGAATAAGTATAAAAGCAATCTAACCATAACACCATGATATGCCTGCTGAGTCATATACCTGAAAGCTCATAAACCTGTACCATCATCTGTCCTCTGAGACTGCCGCTGTAACTCTGGGCACTACTATCTGCTCTGTGCCAATGATATAATGGCTACATCGGTCATCCCTCTGAGTGTCCTGAAACTCAGTCATGGCATGGGGAATACAACTGCTGTCCATAATCTGATAGTGATCCAATGTAGATGCTCATCTCGGCATCTCAAATGTAAGGGAACTGGCTGAATAGTGTACTGGAATGAGAAAAATAATGTATGGTAGCCCGGCTACTATATATGTGATAACATCTGGCTCCGGCTGGGACAAGTGCTCTGCTGAAATGAGCGCTTGAGAACCTCAGAATCTCTGGTCCTCGAAATCTGCTACTCGAATCCACGATCCAGCACTCTACCATTTTATTTCCAGCTTTATTCTTGCAACCTATTTTCTGCATTCACAAACATCTAAAGAAAATACCTCATGCCGCATGTGTGGGAAAAATATAAAACCAACTGAAATAAAATCTATTCTATGTCAGAAATATAAATGCATGAAGTATAAATGCAGAAAGTAAATTAAACTACTAACATAATTTGCAAAATTTGAAATTTATTGTGCAGGAAAAGAAAAAGTGACAGGTACTCAGTTAAACTAGAAGCTTACAAAGGAGCTTAGAGACTAAGAAGGTGCCAGACTCAATGGCTAAAAAGACTAACTACTGCCCAAGTAGGCTTATTCTGTTTCCTACCTACCCTAATCTAACCAGTCATCACAAATGTTAGGTAAAATCATAAATCCAGTGCAACCATTCATCAAATAGGTTCATGATTCTTATTTGATTTTTGATAATAGAACAAGTCAAGATTGGGCTAAAGATCAACAAATTTAAGGGCACAGTCTTCTTGATTTGTTCATAAATTGAAGAATGGTTTGAATTATGCAATATGAAATTATGCCAAGGAGAAGACTGACTGATGCAAACATCCTCCATCAAAGAACTGATAGGATCATAAAATTTATGCAAGTTAAACTCAGAGATGGATAGAGGAAGGACATAAGACATGTGATTCGATTCATTTTCACATAGATTAACTTGTTCATTTGCTTCTCTTACATATTCAATTTGATTCTCCTTGGGACTGACGATCAAAAATTTAAGTGGGGATAAATTAAAGCTTAAAAGACGGAAAATCAAAGTCAGACCCACTTGATGCTCAAAAATGGAGAAAATATGGAATTGATCTTTAAACACCTTTTCTAGCCACCAAGAATGATTGATAACCTGACAACATACATTATGGTTCCAAAGTGACTGAAAAGGGACATGAAGTGTTTTTTCTCCAAACATGTAATCATGCTTATACTTCCTATTAAAAATTTCCAAGGCAAAAGATTGACTAGAGCACCAACCCAAAGATGATTGAAAAAGTTGGGAAGGGAGGGTGGATTGCAAATATGAAAATTCTCCCAAATGGATAAACAAGTTTGACCTTGGATTCTGATAATAGAAAATATTCTTTATTCTAGGAATAATTTCAAGCTTTTGATCAAATTTAATATTTACAACTTGAGGACAAGATTCTAATTCTAAGAAATTGATGAACCTATCTTGACTAAGGATGGCAAAATTTAAAGACTCATTATAAGAGGTGGAACAATGATTAAGGCCTCTAGTGTGATTCATTATTTCATCTTCATCTTGAGATTGCAATTCTATTGATTCATCATTAAATTCATATGAAGATAAATGATCATTTTTATTTAATTTGTCAGGGGGAAAATTAACAAGTTCATTTAAAACACCCTGATTATTTACACAAGGATCATGTGAAGTCACCACTAAAGGACCTTGGTCGATGTCCCTACCTTCTTCTTCAATAAGGTGATAAGGAATTGAATGATCACTAAATACAGAATGACTAACGAGTCTCTTTGAGGGAGGAATATCAGTAGACCTGTTAACTAAGAGCTCATCCTCAGAAATTCCCTCAAGATCAGGACTAGGGCTACCTAAAAAGCAATTTGAAAACTTACGGTTTGTACAATGATTAAAGATTTGACTTTCGATTGACTCAAAAGTAGAAGACTTATCATCAGAAGAAATTGGGCAGGAAAGGTCATCTCCGGATGTTGACAAATCACTTGATATTTGATTGTTAAATGATTCAACAATAGGATCGGAAAGGGGAAGGTTTTGATCTTGGATTTGATTTGAAAGATACATATCATCGAATTCACTTCCCCATTCTTCTAGGAATTTGTTTTCAAATATGTCATAACCAGAGATGCTATTGGGTTTCAAATTCGAAAGCCAGAGTCCAGCTCTTTCTTTGAAAGATGAAGCCAATAGTCTCATACACACATCCTCATGGGTTATGGATAACTCGTTAAGAACTTCCCGAAATCTTTCAAGGTGCCTTCTAGCAGAAATTTCATAACTTCCATCGAAAGTAGGCAACCTTTCATAGGCTTGATGAGGAATATGATGAGGATACCCAATAATTTTGGAAAAGTCAAAAACTTTCAATCGACCAAAAGTCCTAGGTCGCTCAGAAGCAGCCATGGATAATAATTTTCTTTATTTTCTTTATTTTTTATTTTTTATATTTTTATATTTATTTTTAAATTCAAGAACCTGAAAACAAAATGATGCACCCCATGGGTTCTAGATAACGATAAGATTAGTGTTATAGGGATGTAAATGAGCTCGCTCCTCAGCGGAGTCACGATTGGGAGTCGCCAGGTAGATTTAAACTCTTCTACCAAGATATGTGTCGTTGTATATGCAGGAGAGAGTGAATAATGACTACTAGCTTGTCCAAGGTAAGCCCTATGCCCTTCAATATCAAAATGTTAGGCCAAGAGAATGAGAGGGCTTTGAGAAAGGGATGTCAAACCAGAGTAAGCTATTGCCTCCCTGGCAACGGCGCCAAAATGTTATCACCTAGGATGTAGTTACCCCTATGGATGGATCCAGTCATGGATGGCAATAGGGAAGGGCAACTCAATAGGTGCAACCACGATCACCTCGACCTCCAATATATGGTTGTCACGCCAGTCGAGGCAACCTTCACTTTATGTTATCTAGCCCAGACAACAAAGGGGGAGACCCGATCTACTCCCGACAGGAGAGATCAAAACCAAGACACCAAATCAGGGTATTTCTAGTTGAAGTTAGGTGTATGGTTTATCCTAGACCTAAGGATGAAGTCACAAGCCAAGTGAGGGGTTTAATAGGTATAGCTTTGGTTCATAGTTGAAGTGAAAGTGACTTACAATGTTTAAAGTGAGATCTAGGGCTAGTGTACTAGGTCAATGTCAAAGATCCACTGCCTTGGGAACCGTGTCCAATGCAGGGTTGTTTAGGGGTCAGATTGGGGCTAACTAGTACATGAGACAATCTTGACTATGGTTCATGATGTCTTCAAAGGTATAGTTCACCATGCAAAAGTCAAACCACAAGTCAATCCAACAATCTAGGAGAGTTGGGTTGTCTTGGAGATAAACCAGTGCCTTGGGAATTGGGAAGTGGAGTCAAAGTAGGGTTGACTTATGGTTTAGGACTCCTACAACATGAGATAAGTGGACAGTATTGGTCTTGATGGTTAAATGTGCCTAGATCTAGGTTTGACCCAAGTGGACCACAATCCCTTAAAATAAGGAATGCAGTCCCCAAGGCAAGATTTGACAAAGTGACAGTCTAGACCTAGGTTTTGAATTATTCCGGTTTTAGATCTCCAAAAATCTCAAGTACCCAGTTCCTCGAAGTGAGTGAACTCACTTCTCCAAGGTGGTGCGACTTTCCCTAAGGAGGCTTCAATCAGGGTTTAGGTGGGTCAAATCATGTCGGATGGCATCCAAATTTTAGATCCGGGTAGATCAGTCAAGTAGGGGTATGGATCTATAATTTCGTGGCAATCCACCGGTTAGATCTTTGTAGATCTGAGTTTAAGTGTTCCAAGTGGTCCAAAATGGGGATTAAATCCCTTAAAATGTGGAATGGGGCCCACAAGGTGAATTTCAAGAAAGGGACAACCTGGGTGTATGTTATTTGATGTGTAGATGTCAAATCAAGTGGAATCTCAAACACCCATCGCTTAGATCTAAGTCAACCTGCTCAAATGGTGAAGTGCGCCTTCCTTGGGAGAAGCTAGGTTGGCTTGGGAGAGGGGTCAAACGGAGGCCAATCCTCACCAAACTATAGATCCGGGATGCCGTGGATGCTATAGAGGTGGGTTTTCAATATCATGCCCAACAACCCACTAGATCTCAGTAGATCTAAGAAAATGCAAAATTGGGGTTTTAATTAATTAGGGTTTTAAGTGTTTTTTGACAATTGGATAGATCATGGAGATAGAACTTACCTTGAGATCATACCTGAATGATGTGGATGAGATGCCTTGATGTTGAGGAAGATTCCCGCAGAGATCAAATGAGCGATTGTTGATTTGCTTGCCAATTTGATGCCCAAGTCCACAAGTGCGCCTTCCTCTACCTGTCAAACCAAGGAATAAAGATTCAATCAGTAAGAGCAAGTATGGAAGAAATACAAGAGAAATGCAAATAGTAACATGAAATAGAAGGTCCTGGGACAGTAATACTCCCTGTTACCAACGAAGAGCTCCAAAGAAGAAGTAGGGAGAGTCTTCCCCTACCAATACCTCCTCCTCCAAGCAAATCGGCCTCCACCTGTAGATGCAAAATCGTGGTACAATAGATATGGCAAACAAGATCTCCAATAACTCAGTGCAAAGGAAGAACCAACGAACGAACACCAAAAACATTCACCACAACATTGGAGATAGATGCAATAATAATTTTCTATTCCAATAATCCAGAGCCAAAAGTCCCTTTACAATGAGAAGCTCTCTCCTTTAAATAGGAAGGAGAGGCACCAAAACCCTAACCACTTTTTGAATGAGTGGCTAAGATTAAAAGATACAAATGTCTAATCAATGGTTGAGATGAGCTCAACAATATAATACATGGATCACACATAAAATATAACATAAGTGGACAAAGTCGCCCTAGGAGAGGGGAATCCCACCAAATCATGATGACAAAATATCATAAGAGGCTCATGGTGGGTCCAAGGGGTAATTTTATCCCTCCTTGGTCAATCTCCATGGCACAATAACCAATAAATAATCATGAATATACCAAATCGTGCCCCCAAGGTGAAGTCGTGGTCCTCAAAAGACCTCAAAAAATCCACAGAAAGTGCCATAAGTGATGGATGCGGGCCCCGATGAAGCTGAAACTGCAGGAGGAGGTGTGGAAGGTCCCGATCTATCATCACTGATCATCCCATGCCATAACTTTGCCTCAGTAGCCCAAATCGATTTCCTCAATAGCCATTTCTACCAATCCTGAAATGCCTCGGGAAGCGTGAAACTGCCCAAACAGCCTCCTGGAGTGATGGCGCTGTCAAGGTGAGGGCACCAATGTGTCCGGGAGGGGGGTAATATGGTAAAAACAAGTGGCTGGACCACCCCCTCCATCATCAGCGCCCTAGGTCAACCGGATAAAAGTCATCTCTGCTCTGACAGGGCCTCCAATAGACCAAAACTGCACTAGGACAGCCTACTGAGGCTAAATCATCCCTGTAAGTGCCCGGAACTGAAAACAAACTGTCCCATTGGACTCAGAAGGTCCAAATCCATCCAAGATGTGTACTCATACACCATATGAATCTCTGCATGATCAAAATAAATATCCAATGTACCGGAACAAGGCCAATAATAATGATCTGTAAATGTCCAAACACTGCTGTATCCCAAGAATCATCATCATAACCCTGTAGCTGCTGCATAGAATCATCCTGTATGTGTACATAGACCATATATCATCTATCCATATCATCATAAGGTCTAACATCTCATGTCCCATGGTCCTCCATGGTCAAACTAGGTCTAACCAAGACCAAATACAACTCAGACCATCATCCATAGCTGCTGCAAGGTGTCAAGGTTAATACATGCTTTACAATTTATTCAAATAGCAATTATAACCCAGAGTAATCATGACTGGCGATCTACATCCAAATATATATTGTCGTTAATTATTACTATTACTCAGACTAGACTTTCAGGATCATACTCACGTCATAGTTGTGATCAATTTGCTAGTGAAGGGTGAAGGCTTAAATTAATTGGCTAGGCCAAGGGATGACTTAACTTCCTTGACTTTGTGACACTTTGGCAAGGGAAAGGGAATACACCATAGTATATACTGAATGAGCAATAACACGGGGAATGGCGGTGTCTCACAAATGGATGAGTTGTTCAAAGAGGGTTTATTCACCTTCACAGATGCGCACAATCCATAATACAAATAAGGCCAGCAATTGTTTAGATATAACATTTAAGTTCCATTGCTTTTTGGGCCTGAAGTTTCCATAGCCTTGATCTATGTGTGTTTACAAACACATTGCATAGATTTACGTTTATTTTTAGGCTTTCTGCTGCAGGTGTGTTTTTAAGGCACTTGTTTACCTGAGCACTTCTAGGTGTGTCATGGACAACTTGTTTACCTAGGTATTTATTTTTCCAAGAGATATAACATTTTATTTTTCATGGCCATTTTCAATTGGCATTTCTTTCACATACAAGATATAGCATTTCATTTTTCAGATTTTGTATTCATGGCAGCACTAAAAGTTTCAGGTTTAGCCAACACAACTTTAGTGACTAGGGGGAATTCACAAGGAACTCCAACTCACCATAGGTAAGTTTTGTCACCAACTCAGAGCCGAGACACAATAAACAGGGAAGCTCATCCAATACAGAGGCTACAGTGGGGAAAGGTCCTCCATGCCACTAGTCAAGTAGTAAGTCAGGGTGATAATCTAAAAGGTAGGCCATGGATGGATGAAGACAATGAAAAGATGAAGCCAACACTAGCAAGCCAAGGTATGGTTGAATGATCACCTCTATTCTCCCTAACGAGGGTAAATACCAATGAGTATGAATAGTGAACTTCTAAGTCTGAGCAGGGACAGTAATATATATATATAATAGGTCAACCAGGTCCATGTATCTATATGATCGCCAGATCATGACACTAAGTGCTATGACATGCTATAAGAATAAGTATAAAAGCAATCTAACCATAACACCATGATATGCCTGCTGAGTCATATACCTGAAAGCTCATAAACCTGTACCATCATCTGTCCTCTGAGACTGCTGCTGTAACTCTGGGCACTACTGTCTGCTCTGTGCCAATGATATAATGGCTACATCGGTCATCCCTCTGAGTGTCCTGAAACTCAGTCATGGCATGGGGAATACAACTGCTGTCCATAATCTGATAGTGATCCAATGTAGATGCTCATCTCGGCATCTCAAATGTAAGGGAACTGGCTGAATAGTGTACTGGAATGAGAAAAATAATGTATGGTAGCCCGGCTACTATATATGTGATAACAGGACCTTTGAATTTTCCCACTCCTTTACATGATTTTCCTAAACATCCAGAGCAGGTGTTTCCTAAATTTGATCCCAGAAAAGGAATTTCCACAGATGATCATTTGAAGAGTTTCTTCCTTGCTTTAAATATGTTGGATGTAGAACATGAAGATGTGGTCTGTTGCTTATTTCCTTCTACATTTTAACCAAATGATTCATCATGGTTCTTTAGTTTACAAACTGGTTCAATAACTAATTGGGATAGTTTTGAAATTTTTTCCTTAAGTAAATTTGATGAACAACGAACCCTAGCCTCACTCATGAAAGAGTTACTATCTCTTAAAATGGATAAAAGGGAAAAGGTGCATGATTTCAATCAAAGGTTTACCATTGTTTTGAATAAGTTTAATGCTGCTACAAAACATTTTGAAGAATCCTTAATTCAATATTATACTACAACATTACACCCTTCTCTGGCTATGTTTGTTAAGCATTAATGCAAAAATGCTTTGATAGAAAATTTTAAAGAAGCTAAGAAAGTCGAAACAAACATGAATATAATTGTGAAACATGCCGTGGAAACAGAATCTAAGCCTTTCACTCCTAAGAAACCATTATTATTAACGAAGCCTAGTGATGAAAATCAACTGACTTAGAAAGTGTGGTCAAATTGGTTCAGAAAATATCCAACAAAATAGTGGATTTAGAGGAATAAAAGGTAACTAGTTCATCCACAAGAAAATCTTTCAAACCTTTCTATAAGAAGAGAGAAGAAATTCCAAAACCTCCAACAAATGAGGCATTTGTTCTTAACTTAAATGAAGTTAGCATGGATATTTTTGGTAAATTTCATCAAGAACATAATTATGAGAAGACTTGTCCATAATGGATAATTTCCATGACCTTAGTGATGAATCAACTATTGGATAAACAACGTTTAGATTAGGAAGACGATGATAAAGTTCAATCAAATGAAACATGAAATTATAATGAGGAAACTAAATTGGTTTTATGGGATTGGGAATCGAACCTTGATTTAGAAGATGAATAAGAATTATAAGAAATCCAAAATATACGAGTCTCATCTATTGATTATGCAACTAGGAGTAAAGGACCAGTTGAATATCAAAGCATATCACTCCCAAAAGGAAAAACAAGTAGTGCCGCTATACAAAAATAAAAATAAGTCTAATGTTGTAACTCAACCACCACTAAAAATGACATAGAAAAAACCTAACAATCCATCGGAATTTATAAAAGGATCATCTTATCTAACTCATAAAGAAACAACCCCTTCATCAAACAATCATGTTGTAGGTGGAAATATTGGAGGAAATCACAATATGGGGTATGATATCCTTGAAGACATTAAAAAGACCAAGGCTAGTGTATCTTTGTTTGAAATGTGCAATTTGCCACATCAAAGGAAAATATTAATGGAATATTTTGACCTCAATGCAACCATAAGTAACTCTTCTAGTAAATATAAACAACAAATCACCATTGAATCAGACACTGAGATCAACAAAGCTAGTACTGGTGGTAAATATAAATCTTAGACCCCACCTTTCCTGCTTACTTTTGAGATTTTTAATTATAATCTGCACAATTGTTTGGTAGATTCATGAGCTTCATCTAACATTATTCCACTATCAATATGTACAAGTATTAATGGACATCCAATTCCATCTTCCTCTAGGATCATTCAACTTGATAGATCAGAAGATTGTAATCTAATGGCGCATCTACGACTTCGATTTGTATAGATACTGTTTTTCCCCCAAGTTCAACACCAATTGCAGGAATGAGTCCGTACGGATGAAAACCATGTCCATCAAAGGCTCTAAGAGTAGTGGGAGAAGTTGTGACGTCAGGAGAGCCTAAGGCTCTCCAATAATTCAAAGACATAATCGACGTGGAAGCACCCTCGTCTAAGACAATGCGATGGATGTTATTTCCACGGATTTTTGTATGAACCTGGAAGGCTAACTGATGGGAAAGCCAAGGTTTGACATACTCCAAGTTAAACATGATGGTGCTTGAAGTATCCAGGTCTACTGCCCCCATTGCTGAAAGTAAGGTTCTGAGTTACGTAGGGCAGTGTTGGAGAACCTCGAGAGTCGACATGGAACATGGTGCTTGAGCTAAGTCCTCAACAATGTTGTAATTTTGGGAAGCTTCCGCATTGGGATTGAATGTAGCCTTTTGGATGGTGCCTTTGGGTGGGTGTAGCACTGTGTCTATAGGCAGTCTCTCGATGTAAAGATGGCCATTATGGGGAGGCGTGAGAGGAAGATCTTCAACAAAAGACTTGCCTTTGGCTATCTCTGGCTATTTGTTTGAACTTGCAGGGTTTTCGTACATATTTGAACAAGTGGTTATATGAATCTCTTCATTACTCGTGATCAGGATTTCACGATTTGCGGATGTCTCTCTGCGAGGTGGGTTGTTCAGGTTGCTCCCTTGTGGGGAATCATGGGAAACCCTCTACTGTTGCTGCTGAGGGAAAGGATTGGTTAACACTGCCGGGAGGGAGGATCCTTTAATGAATTTATTGACTTCATCCTTGTAGGGATAGTCATGTGTATAATGATCTTCTTGGCAAATAAGGAAGGGAAACTTTTCCTTCCGACGTGGTTTCGGGTCGTAGTGGGTGGGTTGTGGCTTGGGGTTCTCCTGCTGGTTAGAAGTTTTCTTGGATTTTCCATGATTGTTCTTCTTCTTTCCTCTGGATGGTTGTGATGTAGATTGAATTACGTTCACCTTGGAGGAGACAACAGGAGAGGTAAAAGCTTTTGGAACAGCCTGGGGTGGGGTGCGGGGAGCAGGAGCTTGATGCCCCATCAGTTTAGTGGTAGACTGGGCCTTGACTGAACCAACAATACCGTCGATAGGGGGTTCAGTGGTAGGCTTAGTTGGATCGGTAGTAATGCAGGTGGCATGGGGAAGAAGCTCATGTAAAGTGTTGGATTGGGTATATAACAAATCCATGTACTGAGCAGAAGAGATGGCTTGTTCCTCTGTGACCAGCCCGCGCATAGCAATATACCTGGCTATGGGAGGAAAGAAAGACTTCGTGAACCAATCAACAAGCAACTGGTCTGAAATAGGTGCCTTAATTAACCTACGGCGTCGATGCCACTCATGGATATGGTCCGAGATATGCGTAGAAGTCATTTGACGAAGTGAGGTTAACAGTTTTGTTCTAGTCTTGTAGTGGATGGGGAGCTGGAAATGAGTCAGAAACTGCATGGCCAAGGTATTAAAGTCATGAAAGGAGTGTTGTGGCAGCTTGATGTACCATTTTGGTGTCGTTCCAGTAAGTGTGCATTGGAAGAGCCATAGCCGAATGGAGTCGTCCATCAATGAGTTGGATGAAAACCAAAGATGGAAGGTCATCATGTGGTTCTTAGGGTCTTCCTCGAGCTTGGGAATGTCTGATGGGAGTTTGGCTTGGATAGGTGGCCAATGAGGTTCATTCCATATAGGATCGTTGATGAGCCTCGAAAAATCAGGTAAGTCTAGCATGGCCAAGAAAGGAAGTTGACTGTTGGGATGCAGGTATGAGTAGTAGTTGTATGGCACAGGGATGCCTGAGGGGCCCTACACAGCATATTGCTACGTGTTGTGCCTATAGATGTTTCCCACAGGGTACTGCTGGAAGTTCTGGGGGTAGTAGGCCATCTGGTTAACCGGTCGTGTGTTCGAATTCATTGCCTGACTGGGAATCACAGTGGTAACCAGTTGTTGGATGTTTTGCTGAGTGGGGATGGTAACCTGGGGTTGTTGTGTCCCAGGACTGTTTGCTAATCCTTGTTGGGGAATGGTTCCCTGCTATATCCGTGTCCGGATATACTCAGTGATTATTCAAGCGAATAATCCTCCAATGGAAAATAACTCCATTTGATAATAATATATAATTGATGATGATAAAGATGATTAATAATTTACAATGAGGCTCGCTTTTATAAGCTTGAGCGTGTATAGTGAAGGGTTACACCCTTTCACTTAATAATTAATAACTTTAATTAACATACATATAATATTCATAGCATTGCCACTCTCTTAGAAAGGCTTTGTCCTCAAAGCCTTATAATTTTGTTGCATTGTTCTTTGCGATGCCATGGTTGATGAAACATGTCAATACGAACTGCTAAGTGTAGAGCATAACTTCCGATACATCGACGGATCAATCCATCCCAAATTGACTTGTTGTGGACTGATGGGATTTCCTACTGATGTGTCGTCAGGAGATTTGATCACATTAGTACCATTATCTTTCGACTTTTCCCACTTTTTCAAATATCGGTTCTTATGGTTGGGGTGTCGATAAGGGACTTTCACAATGTCATTTTCATTTACGAATGTCGCCTTTAGAGCATTGATCTGAGTTGGAAGTTGTATTTTTGTCTCTTGAGGATTTAAGTTTTTGTTCTGTATCTTTTCCAACTTATTTTCTAACTGCCTATTATCATTTTGAAACTTCTTAATCAATTCGACTTGTGATTTTCTGTCATCTTCAGATGTCTTAAGTTGTTCCTTAAGATCTTCATTATGACTTCTGATACAACTATTTTCTTCCTGATTGTCTAGAAGTTTCCCTTCAATGACGTCCATAGATTGTTCTATCTTCCGGCTATTTTTCAACTTCTTAATTTTTGTGACTAGTATCTTGTTATGATTTCTTAGTCTAAAAATTTCTTCAGCATTGTTAGATAATGCTTTATTACTCTTCGCGATCTCTGACTTATGTGTCTTTTTAGAGTCGTCATTTTGTTGTTGAAGAACTTTTATCTGTTGTCGACACTGGCCGACCTCTGATTCTTGACTTTCTAATTTATGTCGTAACTGCATTAGTTCTTCATCTTTGTCGCTAACGATTTTGTTCAAGCGTATTATTTCTGCTTCGTAATTATTTATTTCCTTCTTTATATCTTGATTTTTCAATCTTTGATTGAAATCACTTTCATCTTTTAATTCCTTGATTTGCGCACATAATTTTTCTATGTGATTTTTCTGGCTGGACTTTGTGTGTTCATTGAACCGTTCTTGTATCTTATGTAGTTCAATCTTTATTTCTGATTGTCTATTAATGTCTCGTAATTCTTCATTGTCTTTTTGATAGCGTTTTAACTTGGCTTCTAATTTTTCTCGCAAATCGGCTGCCATGGTTTCTTTGACGGTGGGATGATCTTCTTTGATTCTTCAGTGATAGATCGCCTTGACTTCGACGATAGATAGTCTCAAATTCTTTTGATTCCTTTGATTTTGACTTTGACTTTTCTTTTCTTTTTTTCTTCTTTTTTTTTCAAAAATAATAATTGATTAATAATTATTATTATTTAAACTATATATAATTTTTATATAGTTTTTTTTCAACTAAATATAATAATTATTATTATTTCAATATAATAATATTATTTGGATCCAATGAGATTAGGGATTTATTTTAAATGTACAATAATTATTATTATTTTACAATAATAATAATATTATAAATTTCTTTTTTAAATATATAAAATTAGGGTTTTTGACAACGTGAAGGTGGGGGAAGTATGGACGAGAGGTTCCTGGAAAGGCAGCGTGGAGAACGATGTAAGAAGTGGATGTTGGGTAATGGCGAGGTGGGGGGGGGGTAGCACGAGAGGCGGTGGAATGGCGGTGGGGGGGCAAGTAGCTCGAGAGGCGGGCGCGAAGGGAGATGGCAGAAGGGAGGCCCCGTGGAAGGGTGTGGGGTAATGGCGAGGTGGGGGGGGGGGGTAGCACGAGAGGCGGTGGAATGGTGGTGGGCGGCAAGTAGCACGAGAGGCGGTGGAATGGTGGTGGGGGGGCAAGTAGCTCGAGAGGCGGGCGCGAAGGGAGATGGAAGAAGGGAGGCCCCGTGGAAGGGTGTGGGTGCAGGGCTAGCACAGGAGGGAGGCCGCATGAAGGGAAGGGAGTAATGGATGGCGCAGGGTAGGAACAAGCGGACGCGTGGATGGAGTGTGTGTGGACTGGTAGGGAGAGCGTGGGGGAAGAGAGCGTGCTGGTGGTGGGAGCACGAGACCAATGGTTTGTGGCAGCGATGTGTTGCACAATGCGTGGATATGGAGGAGAGCAGCCTGTAGGATTCGGGCTAGAGTAATGGGCGGTGAACTGTGCGTAGGAGATATGGCAATGGGGGGGTGTTGTGAGTTGTGAAGGATGGGAGTGGAGTGCGTTGAGGGAGCTGGAAAAGCGTGGAGTGCAGGAGAAAGGGAGTAGAAAGGGGTGTGGGGGGCAGACAAAGAGAACGCAGGCAGGTTCACGGTGGAGGAAAGCACGGTGGGATTGTGGGCAAGGCGAGAGAGATGAGGAGTGTGGGAAGGTAAAGCGGGGGACTTGAATATTCGTGGGAGTATGGCCAATGGCCAATTTATTTGGATCAAAGATCCTTTTAAATCAGAGAAGCTCCGAGATGGATGGCTAAAAGCCAGAATCAGCAGGGCCGAGAACGGTTGGCTCTGATACCAATGCTATATCCGTGTCCGGATATACTCAGTGATTATTCAAGCGAATAATCCTCCAATGGAAAATAACTCCATTTGATAATAATATATAATTGATGATGATAAAGATGATTAATAATTTACAATGAGGCTCGCTTTTATAAGCTTGAGCGTGTATAGTGAAGGGTTACACCCTTTCACTTAATAATTAATAACTTTAATTAACATACATATAATATTCATAGCATTCCCTATGGTTGTTGGGTCCCAAGAATTTTACCATTACCTTGAGTAGGTGGAGGATTTCCCGTACCAGGGTTAGGGGGTGGCTGCAAGAATGGTGTCCATGGAATATGGGTTCCACCCTAATGAAGAGGTGGAGGTTGAAGGGATGGGTTCCATGGAGTTGTTGTAGCCGAAGGGTAGGAGAAGCCGGAATTCAAGTTGGAGGAGATGTGAGGTTTCCCCCAACTAGGTTCCAGTTTCCAAGCAACGAGTACCCCCCGCTCTATGGGATTTGAGATATCCAAGAAGGAAGAGTGCCTGACGAGGGATGTTGAGGCCTAGTTGGAATACATGCATAAGGTTGTCCACTGCTAGGTGTATTATACATACCGAAATGAGAAGATGCTGCTGGTTGGGAGGGTTGTTGAATTGTGCCAGTGGGGGCGTTAATGAGTGGAAATCCTCAAAGTAAAGGGCCTTGTTGAGCCGGTGGGAAGGATGGAGGTGTTGGTTGAATCACCCCACTTGGAATGGTACTGAGGGGTTTCCCTCTAGAAGGCGGATTGGATGGTCCTATGGGGGGGGGTTAGTGACTAGGAGCGACGTTCCCAACAAAGGGTTGTCCTCCTGTATGCTGGGTTGATTGCTCGCCAGGAGGGGGTTGGTTGTTGGGATTAGTGGTTCCAATAGTCGGTTGTCCACCTCCTGAAATGGTGTAGATGGTGGTCGAAGATGAACCTCCGATCATCATGGATGATCTAGCGGTACGACTTGATGTTATTCCGACACTAGAAAAGTGAGATAGTGTCGATTGACCAATGGCACCAAAGGTGGCGATTTGTTGAGGGGGTCTTCCATACATTACAAGCGGGGACAGAGAGAATACTGGGTTATCCCTCATAAGTGTTGTGTCCCTGGAAGGTGCGCCAAACATACTTGATGGTAGCAAATGTAGGGAATTTAACCTAGGGGTATCAGGAGTTTCATCCATAGAGTCTTGAATAGTAGGAGGACCATCGAGGGCTGGGCCCAAATTTGTATCCTGTAAGGGGTTGAAAGTGCGAGCTGGGTGTTCAGTTTTCGGAAGGAAATGAGGTATAGTAACATCTGAAGGTCTGGAGCCGTCTGCATAAGAGTGATGAAACTCTGTGCTAGATGGAATGTTAGGATTTTGGTAGTCGGGAGGATGGGTAGTAGGGGGATATCTAGAATCTTTTGAGAGCATTTGCTCTGTATCACGTTTAAACTGTTCCGACGCTAAAGG
Source organism: Larix kaempferi (assembly GCA_027924585.1). NCBI lineage: Eukaryota > Viridiplantae > Streptophyta > Pinopsida > Pinales > Pinaceae > Larix > Larix kaempferi. Next base: position 1,177,548 of record BSBM01000765.1, on the reverse strand, counting down.
GGAGTTAGCTAGACTAACCATACTAGATTGGATTGATGCCATGATTTCGTGTCCCGAAGGGAGATTGGGGAGGGATACTGTATGAGGTATGTTGCTATAAGAATCAGTTTCCTATGGATGAACACTTGAAGGTATAGTGATAGCAAGTGGAGGTTCCACCTGAGAAGCAAGATGGTCAAAGTCAGGTTCAAAGGGTGTATTAGGGAGTTCGGTTTCTTCGATAATTTCGACGTATCCGTCCGGAACTGCAATAAGTTTGGATATATCTTGGTCAGATCCTTCGGTGGTTCCAACAGATCCTTCCAAAACATCGTAGAAGGTATCTGGTGGGAGGGTAGTGCTAACATTGGGGAGGATGATGGAACTCAGTCTAGTATATTGGGAAGTACTAGTTTCAGGTACTGCAGTGTTATCCACTATTGCAAATATATCTGGAATAACAGTGGGTGAAGTGACAGTCAGAATCTCAGGTGTGTTACTGGTTGCAGAAACTGCAAGGGGTTCTGAGACCGTACTGTGAGTAATAATTACAGGCGGAACTGAATATGTAGTGCAGGTCGGCGATGGAACATTTGTTGCACGAAATTGCAAGCGGTCAGTGCTCCCTGGTGTATCATGACAAGAGACTAATCGCCTCTCATGGATCCTTGAAATATGGTGGTGGTAAGTTTACCAATCACCTGCAGGTTTTGGTGTAACGACAACCGTACTACCAACAATTGGTATTAGAGCTAGAGGTCACGAGTTCAATACACACTCGACTCACGCTGAGGGGGATATTGTTGCACGAAATTGCAAGTAGTTAGCGACAAGGGACTAATCGCCTCTCATGGATCCTTGAAATCTGGCGGTGGTGAGTTTACCAATCACCTGCGGGTTTTGGTGTAACGGAAACCATACATCCAACAACGTTCCCTCGGCCAGCACTGCGGCCAGGAGGGACAGGAATACATGATGTAGGTGGACATGAGGTCCATGGCGGTGGTGGTGGGATTTTTCCCTGTACTCTTCGTGATCTCTATGGTTCGGACATAATGGTAGGAAAACAAATTCCGGGGATAGTCTCGTAAAAAAAAATTCAAAAGTGCAAAAAGGGGAGCTAGAAAAAGCAAGGCTTGCAGGCCAAAACGCAAGCTCTAAAAACTATACTGAGACCGGTGTCACAGTAAGCGAGCTGAAAACAAAAATGGCCAGAATGCCAACAAGCAATCACTAAAAGAAGAATGACCCTCTATGAAGATGAGATGGCAAGCAAAACCTCCTAACTAAGAGCTGGAGACCTCAACAAGTTGTATCCTTCGCAAGGTGATTAAATCCAAGTCAAACAATACAATGTGAGAGACCAATAATGGAAGGATATCCCTCTACTAAAAGGGATCCTGGGTAAAAGATCCCTAGTAGAAAAGTTACTAAGCTACCTCGTTCATGACACGTTGGAAAAGGTTTTCGTTGCTTCTGCCTTATCACCCTTGTATCACCAGTATGGTGGCCGAAGAATACAAGGAAGACAATGATCAATGTTGACTTAGGGATAAGTGGAGTGCGACATTCCATAGAGTCTGTCCGGTTCTCGATCTTGTGGTGGTTTAACCCCTGAAACAATAGGAGGCCCCTCCACAAACTGGTGTATGACTGTTTCAACAAATACTAGAGGATTTTGGTACCCTAAAGGACAACAACTATGTCTCAGTGGATAATGACAAGGGGGAATTATTTGGATGCCTATCCTCGGTGTCCTACCTAACTAGCAAGTTCTTTTTCTCCTCAAGTGAGGTTATGATGTGTTGAGTTAGGGGATGTAAATTGTAGTGGTTGTATTACGCAATCGGGTAAATGGACATGAAACTTGTGATGTTGTGACGACCCAAACCATGCAAGTGAGAATGGATCGAAATGAGCCTTTTATTCGATGAAATCTAGCTACAGAAAAGAGAGAGTTCTTTGATCACCATGCATGAATTTTTTAAGAACAATGAAAAAACCATATCAAAAACAAACTTTTTTGTTTTCTTTTTCCAAGTAATCCAAATTGAAATAAACACTACTTTCAAATGTAACTGATCTACAACTATAATGCTTCAAACTGAGGATTTATGTGGCAAATATAATTGGATGATTCACTTCTAAGCATGCAAAAGAAGGACTAGATCTTTTCAAATGAAAGAAAGAAAATGTTCTTAAAAGATAATTTCCAATATTAATTTTATAGCATAAATGGAAAAGATAACACATGTAAGAACAATGTGATCTTCAAAAATTATATAATCAAGGGAAAGAAAACAGTGATGAAAAACTTGATTATAATGAAAGGATCAAGCTAATGCAAAAATGATGAAGGGGTGATCAATGTGCAAAATATGCCACTAACTCAAGGAATTCAAGCTCAAACAAAAAATGCAAACAAACCAAAATACTTGCAACTAGCTAACAATGACAGTAAAAGTAGACAAGTAGCAATTGGGAATGAGGTAGTAAATATAGTGATAATGATTGACTGTGAACCCAAAGTTTGAGAGTTGTCTACAAGGCTTTACACAATAAAGTGGAAGCACTGAGGCTAAGCAAGTTGCAAGATGTTTATGAGCAACAGGAAAACCAAACCAAGGAAGAGAAGGTCTGAATGACTTGTAGGAACCAATTTTTTTTCTTCTTTTGTACAGGACTACTGCGTTCAGGCCATACATCCAGGTGCAGTACTGTGCACTACCATGTTCTAGATAGTGTAAAGGGTGTGGTACTACTACTCTGGAGTGAGTTATAGGGGTGCGGTATTGCTGCAAAAGATGAAAAGGGCACCACTTTGAGAAAAGTTCAAAACTTTTCAAGGGTGTGTAGACACAGAGGACTCACTGAACAGAGGTAGAGAGACAATTCATAGGAGAGGGGGGTGAATGAAGGTCAAAAAGACCAAATTCTACTACTGGTTTGAAGGAATAGAAAGATCACAATCAAAATGTCTGAAAGTGAAAAAACTCAATCAAACAGGGTTCAAACCAACAGAGTCGCCAGTTTTTGTTGTAGATATTTCTCCCTACGGATAAAGAGAAATTCTCTTAGGATAAAGTAGATTAAGCTAGCTCTAAACTAAGACAAAAATGAAACAAATGTAATCTTGGATCCTGGATTAAACTAGTATTTCAGAGATTTTACATTAGGAGGAAGGAGAGAAAGTAACTCACCTCCATTCTCAGCATTTGTCCTGCTTGTAGTTTTGATCTCGAAATCTTCGCGATAGACCTGTGGAGACAAAACAATATAGAAGCACATGCAATCTTCCAATGTCTTTGAATTACAAGTTAAATTCCAACTCTATATAGATATAATTCATGAAACTGAAACATAATCAATACACACGAACTAGGAAACAAGGCAAGTTATATTATTAAGAAGCTTGAAAAGTGCTTATAAAGGTTGCTTGATGTCCAAGCCAATCTTCTAGCTCCAATTGCTTCCACCTCTAGCTATCTCCACAAAAGGTTTATGATCATAGGTTTGATGCCCCAAAGTCCTCTCTTTAGCTCATGGAAGACCTCTCTCTTATAGCATGTAGGATGGTTAACCAAAAAGACAGAAGTGTGGATCTATGCAGTGTTTAGTGGATCAAGCCCGCCAAATAGGGAGGGGGTTAGGATCGAATCAAAGGTGGAAATCCTAAAAAAATCCCTCGAAGGTTGAGATCCCAAAATCCATGGAAAAAGGATATAAGTGGACTACCGCACCCCTAAGACTGAGCATAACGCGGTAGTACCGCCTCCCAGAAGAGGAGCAATACGCGATAGTAAAGACTACCACACCCCAATAGATGTGCAAGGCGTGGTAGTGGTTGCAATTAATACTGAGTTGGGTTGGCAGATGATAGGAAAAGAGTTTGTCTTTAGTGGTCAATCATTGGTCTTCTTTTCTGGATGTTTACTCGATAGGGGGAAGTGTCGTCAATGTTATTTGGTGTAAAGATGCGACACTAGGTTGCTAGGTGTAATATTGAGGTATAACATAGTGATCGAGATGATGAGTACAGGAGTAGTGACGATGATGCTCCATGATCTAGCGACAATGATCCGGCTCCAGAATTGAAGACTTATGCCTTGTTGATGCCTCGGATATCGCAGCATCAATCAGAAAGGGATTCTCCCCGAGAAATGGTCCCAATTAGACTATCTCCCGTTTGGTGTAGGGAATCCGTCCGGTTAGCGGTTCCGGCAACCGTGGGTTTGGAGTTTTAAATCCGATTCTACCGGTTATGGCCCGATCCACCTTTCTTTTGGGTTTTATGTCTTTTAAATGAGATGCAAGTGCCTAAACTATATTTGATCTAAATGCAACTAAAACAGATCTAAGTCTAGAAGCTGGAGTAAATCTACCTATCCCTGCAGGGAACACGCTTAAGGGATGAGCAATAAGCTGTAACGAATAATGTAAGGAAAGAACAGATAGCTGTTAATTCTCACAATTAAAGCTACGGAAAGATAATGATCTTTAGAAGATAGCTTCTAATTCAACACGGAATGCATCTATTGCTCATTAAAACAGAAAACAAAAGATTATTTAATCTACGTAGAAAGAATAAAGAAACAGATCTAAATGCAAACAAACTGAAATTAAATTTAAAGATCCCTGCAAGGAGCAATTTAAAGGCATGAACAATGGGCCACATGAATTATCCTGAAGAAAGAACAGTTAGCCATTCGATCTAAAAGAGAAATCTATAGCAATAATAAAGATATCAGCAAGTAGCTCCTGATTTAATGTGAGACGCATTCATTGTTCACAAAATGGAAAAAATCGTTCACACAGAAATAAGCAAAATCATTTGTTGCCAAGAAATAGTTCAAATCGCAATGCAGATTTCACATTACAGTATAGATGTCATAAGAAGAGTCCAACGCACATCCACCTTCCGTTCCCCATGTAAAACGTTCATCTCCCTGGCTTCTATTAGAAAATTCAATTTTACAGGCCCGATACAAGATAGCTCATATGGGTTTCAAAATTTCCTTCCCTGCCAAAAGTCCTATTCTATTCTTCCTAGCTCCTATTTATAATTACAAATCTGCCCTTGGGGCTGCCACCTAGCACCTTCCACTTGTCAATTACAGGAATTTCTTCCACAACCAACCACCAAAAAATGACCACTTCCTTTACAAAATAGTTTTGACAAAAAATAGAGACAGCTGTCCCATGGCTTACGCCTTACATGTTCGAAAGCTTAACAAAATATACATAGCAGAAATAATGCTAACACCAATGCTTTCCCTGCTGTACACGTGTTTGGTTGAAGAGAGTTGCTCAACTGAATTTAGTTTATTTCATTCCTGTGTGTGAGCTTCTGCTGGCAGAGGATCGCCCAAGTTAATTGTTGCTGAGGCTGCCTGGGAGGAAACACTCGAGCCTATTGTTGATGCTGCTTCTAATTGGGAAGGAGGGATTGAGCTGGCCAGGCTTTCTGCCACTGCTGGGGAAGAGGGAATCGAGCCCACTGTTGTAGACGGGCTGGCTGCTGGGAGAGAAGGTCCTGGATCTGCTGATGCTCCTGCTGCTGCTGCAGCTTTCCTTTCCTCCTCTGCTATGTAACTGTACCACACACCTGTGTCCCTGATGATTATGTTTACTGCAGCAGGAAACAGGATTTTCTGAGAAGTTACATTCTTCCCGAGTTCTGTTCTAATGCTTTGAACTTCTGCCACTGCAGCTTGATGCAATTCCTTCAGTCGATGGTTGTGGAGAGATGATGAGCCAATATAATGCTGGAGGTCATCAATAGCCAGAACATCAATCCTTTTCACATACTCGGTTTGAGCGACTAGCTCTTCCTTTAGCTGAGACAGACGCTGCTCCTTTTCCGGAAAGTCCTCCAGGGTCTGAGGGAAGCTCAATGTACATTTGACATGTGCCTCTTGGAGCCTTTGGTAGAGACTGCTGATTTTATCTGTTGTTCTTTGCACGCTGGCCATCAACTTACTGGCGCAGTTCCTGCCAAACTCCAACAGTACTACATCCTCATTAAAACTGTCCACAGATTTAAATGGGAGGTGCGTAGGGAAACCCCCTTTTCCTTCTCTCCATGCCATCTGACTGATGATATTTGCCTTAACACGGGTATTCTTCGCTTTGAGCCTATGGGCTTCCGCATTGATTTCTTTTAACCTAACCACCATGTCCTTGAGTTTGCAAACCTCATCAGTGATTAGCTCCTGAGTGTCATACACTTGCTTCAGGATGCTGCATGACAGCTCATGGAAGGGAGACATGTCCATTGTTCTGCTCTCCGCTTGCTCTAAACGCTCAGCTAGTGCTTGCTTGTCTGCTTCTAGCTGAGATGTCTTTTCTTCTGCTCCATTCTTCTCCGCTTCTACAATCATTATTTGGAGTGTTAGCTGGTCCTTTTCCTCCTCTAGCTGGCTGTACTTGTTTGAAAGCTCCTTATGCTCAGGGTACAAGCAATTATACTTGTTCACTGCCAGATCTCTTTGGGCTTGCTCATTAGCCACAGTCTGTTGTAGCGTACGAGCTTTCTTCTTTGTCAATTCATTATCTCTTACCATCACGCCTACATTGGCCAGGGATGCTTTTGCCGTTGCTACAGCAGCGGTCGCCATAGCAAAGGGATCTTGATCCGTATTCTGCATTATAGTGACCTCTCGGTGGGTAACGATGTCTTCATGGAAGGGACTTTTGATCCTCTCTTCTGATTTAAGGACCATTGCTTTCCTTTTTTTGTCATAGACAAACTCATTCCACTTGGATACCATACACTTTCCCGATGGAGTGTACGGGACAATTGGTCGGTTTATGATGTCTATGTATTCTTCTGCAGGTGGGGTCCGGGCTTCCTGAGCAGGGTCTCCTCCTTCATTTTGGGCACCAGAGCCACCTGCTTGAGAGGTGTCTATTTCCATGTCCTGTATACCGGATCCACCTGCCTGGGCATCTTCCCTTGCCTTCAATTCTTCCTCCGCCCTCTTCTCTGCCTCAGCCTGCTCAGCTTCAGCCTCTTTCTGCTTTTGGGCTTCTTCAGCCTCTTTCCGCAGTCTTGCTTCCTCAGCTTCCCGCTGTAACCTTGCTTCTTCTCTTAACCTGAGCTCTTCCTGAGCTCGGGCATCCTCAGCTTCTTTCTCCTTTTGTTGGCTGGTCTTCTGGGCCTTGGTTGAGCTAGAGCTTGTTCCAGTGCTTTGGCGACAGACCCGTAGCTCAACCATGTTGCTGATGCCTCTGAATGCCTCTTCCTCAACATCAAGATAGTGGGAGTATTCGAAGTGAGCATAGATATCCTTGCAGTGCTCAGCAACTCTTCCCTTTCTGTCATTCCTGTGGAATATTACCTCACCGAAGTGGAAGGCTTTCAGCTCTTGAACAAATTCGTCGGCCGAGGCAACCCCTGAAAACTTGTAAGCACCTATGCAGAAAGGTAGGGGGGGAAAGGAAGCCTTATGCTGTTTGTGGAGCATTGCTCCAATCCCATCCAGGAAGAGTTGTCTTACTGCTTCTTTGAGAACCACATAATTCGTGGCATACTGCGGCAAGATGTATGGGGGCTTAGTCCCTCCAAACATTCTCAGGTAAGTACCTTGCTCCGAAAAGTAAAAGTCCCCATAATCCTCAAGGACTTCCAAAGCATTCTCTGATAGGCAGTTTGGTTCTTCTTTGAACATTTTCTCGTATAGGGGCATGATGAACCCCTCACAGATTATTTTGTAGCTGGGCTTGTAATTCTGAGCCCACAACATCTTGAATGCGATATAGACCGGGGCGGTGGCCCTATCCCATTTACAGCCCAATTTGGGGAACTCTATCTTGGCCAAAATACAATCTATCAGATATGAAGACATGAAAAATTCAGCCTTCTTCAAGGCTAGTCCTGGCTTAGCAGCAACTATCATCGAGGCCAGACTATCTGACAGGATAGTGGCCCAGTCAAACATAGTTCCATTGAATGCCACGTAGTGGATGATAGGGATCCACTGGATTTTATACACCGTGCCATCGGGCATGCCGAAGATTCTGCACAGCATTAAAGCGATCAATCTGAAATGAGCTCTCAAGTTCTGTACGTCATATTCATCACTTCCTTTATTTCTCAAATGCTTCCCTGCCATCAGTAGCTTCTTGGCCATCTCAATGTTGTTCATCTGGCTTAACCATTCATCAGTCAGAGCTTGTTGGACACGGGGAAATTTGTAGGCTACCGCAAGATATGCGGGTTGAAATGAGGCAATAGCCACTTTCTCGCTATCATTTATCACTCTTCCTTCAGCATCGGCATGTTGGAGTACCCATCCGATCACTTCAGCACAGGGGAACAGCTCAGGGCGGGTAGCGGCTCTAGTTATGCCTGAGGCTCTGATATTGAGATAGAATGGTGCTTCCTCTAGCAACATATCTGGGATTTCTTGGTCCCGGATCATTCTATAGATGTCACCCCATCTGATTTCAGGAGGGACACCGGTGGTGCACCTAGTGTCCTGGAGTGAAGTTTCAGTTTTGAGTGGCGCAGGCTTCTTTTCTGTCATCTTAGCCTTCTTCTTACCGGTTTTCGGCATCTTGACTTATCCCTGATAACACCCATATACAAGTCATCATGATATTGAGCAACATACTATGAGGTTTTGACAGAGAGCACCATTGTTTTGATATGTGACTGAAAATTAAAAACAATGGGGAGTTGTATGTTTAGGAAGCAGAGTACACCATTCCAATATGAAAAACAAATTTAAACATTTGAATCTTTAAACGGGATTAATTTGGACTGCTCCCGAGAGGATAGGTGTGTCGTGGAACAATCCGCTCTTGGGTTGCCCTGGGAGTTATGATGATCTTCGTTTTAGCAGGGACATGATTAAAAAATTTAGCCATCCTCATTCTTTAAAGGGGCAGGTTTGGGATGCTCCGATGGAGATAAGCGCGTTGCGGAAGCAACGTGCTTTCGGTTTAGCTCTGGGGAAAGGGTAGCTTTCGTCACTGTTGCGGTCTGAAAGGCTAATGGCGGGTAGGCTCGGGTTGGGCAGACTTTGTGACGAAAAGGAAACCCCTTTCACACTTACAACTCGGCGAGGGCTTTGAATGCTAATGTCATTTGCGGCACTTGCCGAAGTGTTCCATGGGAAGTGTTAGCTCGAGCGAGGGCAATGGCGCCGGAGACATACTGACGAAACGGCTCGGGTGGCCATAGTCTCGGGTTTCGGCTTGCGCAACTTGAATGCTCACGAGGTTTGAACAGGGGCAATGGCACCGGTTTCTAGGTTTTGACTTAGGTAGAGGGCATGTTGGAACTAAGCTTTACGGAAAGGCCCGGGGATTTACGTCTTAAGCTTTCGGCCGGGGATATAAAAGGTTTGTGGGGCTTCGGCGGTTTTCAAAATAACGAGGCATGCGGCCCGGGGAGGAAAATGAAAAAAACTTAACCGTCCAAACTAGTTGTCTCCACCCACAAAACATTTTATCCTGTCTCTATTTTATGTGACGAGCAGAACTCAATTCAAAATGTATTCGACGGACAAAAATCGCTCATGACGGGCATTTTGTCCGTCAAAACCCCACCAATGCCCATCATTTTCAAACAAAAGACAACCTAAAAGCACTATGACGTGTAGAAGGGACAAATTTAAGGCTAAGACCCTACCTGGAACCGACGGAAAACGCTAACTGAGGTGGCCACGAACGTGGTTGCGCAAGATGAGCTGGAACGGTCGCGCGGCGTCCAATGGTTTTGTCTATAAAACAAAATGACAATGGGTTGGCTCGTACCCCGTCGATTATTTAAATGGGCCAGGCATGTGTGGGGCGTTAATTTGGTTGGTGGAGTTTTAAAACGGTTTTAAATGCATCGTACGCCGGCGTCAAATCGGGTCGCCTCGGTTTGCGTGCAACCGCCTCTTGCGGGGAAAATTGGCAAATCTTTCCCGCCGTTGTGGGAGGATGTAGCGGAAGCTTTCGCTGTGCCGGGAGGAAAAGGTGGACCTTTTCCGCACCAAATGATCGTACGCAAAACTTTGAAAACAGGCTCCCGCGGTAGCGGAGAGAAAAAGGTTCCGGCGTTTCGGAAGGATTCGGGAAATGTTTCTGCACAAGGCTTCCGCGGTTGCGGAAGGCTTTGGTGAATGCCTTCCGCGACGTCCGAGACTTCACGAATTTTCAAAACTTAGACGCTTAGCGGCCCCAGGGAAGGTGAACGGATGGCTCCCGCACGTTTCGGGCGGCTTCTTCGAGTTCCTCCGCGATCTTTTGGAAAAGTTTCCGAGCTCTTTTCACGAGTTTTAAACAAGCGGCTTCCGCCACTGCGGGACGACAAGGCGAAAGTTTCCGCCATTTCGGGAGAAAATGATGAAAGGTTCCGCAACGTTCTCCTGGCGCGTTTCGCAAAGTTTCAACGAAACCTAACTCCCTTTTTTCGGAAAACTTATGACGAACACCTACGCTATTTCGGGGAGAAAATTTGAATAGCTCCGCCGCTTCGGAAGCAATTCTTCAGCGGCTTCCGTGATTACTTAACGAAGACTTTTCTAAGTCTTTTCGGCGGTTTAGAAGAATGGCTCCCGCAGTTTCGGGAGCAAATATTAAACCCTTCCGCTGTTTCGGAACGAATTTGCCAATTCTCTGTTTCGAAAGGTAGCCCGAGAGCCTCCGCAGTTTCGGAAGCAAAGGGTGAAAGCTTCCGCGAAGCTTCCTCGGCTCGTTCTGTAAAGTTCTTTCAAAATATTCTAAGTCATTTTCACAGTTTCGGAAGAAGTTCATGAATTTCTTTGTGGTATTTCGGCAAGCTTATGCGGATGGCTTCCGCTGTTTCGGGAGGAAAACCCCAAGGTTTCTGCAGATTTTCGAAAGTTTTCTAAGTCTCTTTTCGGAAAGCTTATGCGAATGGCTTCCGCAGTTTCGGGGAAAAAGCTTGAATTGCTCCGCCGTTTCGGAAGCAGAATCTTTTCGGGAGGAAAACTTGAATTGTTCCTCAGAAACAAAAATTGAAAAGTTTCCAAGTGTTATTTCGGAAGGCTTAGACGGGCGGTTTATGAGATTGGCCTCCGCCATTTCGGAAGGATAGCCCGAAAGCTTCCGCGGTGTCGGGAATGTAGGCTGAATGATTCTGCATGGTTTCCCTGGGGCGCTCCGCAACTTTTTCAAAAAAGAATCTAAGTCATTTTCACAGTTTCGGAAGAAGCTTGTGAATTTCTCCGTGGTATTTCGGGAAGCTTTTGTGAATGGCTTCCACCGTTCTCGGGAGGAAAACCCGAAGGTTTCCGCAGATTTTCAACAAAAAATTCCAAATCCTTTCGGGCGTCTTTCCCAAGTTCTCCCGCCGTTTCGGGAAGAAAAACCCGAAGGTTTCCGTAATTTTCTTTCTCACGGTCTACAATTTTGACAAAGAAAATCTAAGTCCTTCTTTCGGAAAGGTTGGACGTTTGGCTTCCGCAACTGTGGGGAGATAGCCCGAGAGACTCCAAAACGTTGGGAAAAATTCTAAGTTCCCTTTTCGTTCTTTGGGGGAAAAAAATGGAAAGATTGATGGCAAGATGTTCAGTTGGGAAACAAGATTTTATGTTGAAAACACAGCTAACGGCTGGGATGGCTTCTTAGGCAAACTTTCTACAAAAAATGAAAGGAGGGGCCCCAATATGTACAAAATTTTTTGGGGGGGGTGTTGCTGCAACAACATGCCTATATGTATTGATGACTTGTGTCAATATAATACCTTCCTCGTTAAGAGGGAGTGTTGATATTTGTATGTCATGTCCCCAAATTTTGCTATGATCCATGGGGTAATTTTGGCCTAAGACACCTAGGCAATAATTATTTAATTAATGAGCATGTATGGAAACTACCTTATGGAAGATGTCTAAGGTTGTATTTGGTAGTTAAATGGACAAGGTGGGCCCCCATGTGGTTATTAACCCCATGACTAAGTCTAAGTGATTAATTAAATGAGAATTTAATTAATGGGGTAAGTTTGAGGCAATTATACCATAGGGGTTGATTAATTATTAATTAATTAATTAAACTCTGAATTTTGGAGTGAATATGAGTTTGTAATATTTTTATTAATAATCATGGCTAATAATATTGGCAACTAGTGATGACAAGGCTTGGAGGTCGAATTTGTGCAAGTAGGGACAATCTTGCCTAAGTGGCAAACTCAGAAAATCAAGGAACACATTGGAGGAAAAAAAGAAGCAAGTCAAATAAAAGGAAACTGTCAAAAACAAGCAAAATCAGGAAAAGCAGAAAAGATGGAAAGTAATTAAAGTAGATAAGAACAAGAAAAGCAGTCAGAAAAAGTTTAGCAACTTCCAAGCAAGCTCACAAGGGCGCACTTGCTAAAAACAATGAATGAGCACAAAGAAAGGAAAGTTTTTCAAGTAAGAAGTTTCTATTTTCCACAAGGAGGGTGCCCTTCCTCATCCACATGTGTGGATGGCTTGAGTAACAAGCTACTTCATCTATTTATTCATGTTTAAAACTTCATCTGAGAAGTTTTGATCATTTATGTTTTTTCATGAGAGCTCTGATGCTTCTCCAGTTGAGTGATGTGCCTCAGCTGTGCTTCTTGGGTGATGTGGCCCAAGGCCCTTAGTTTCTAGAGATTGTTGTGCAGGTCTATGTGAAGATATTGCAGCCAGTAACACATGCTTCCACCGTCCATTGAAGATCTACAGTCATTCGGGAAACAGGTTTCTCCAACAGTGATTGTCAAGCTAGTTTTGGTGAAGATCCATCCATTGAAGAAGATAGAACTTGGGAGTGCACCTAGGGGCTGAAAGAGAGTTGGTGCAGCCATTGTTGTAGACATTAGAGGTGTACAAGATCACTAACCAGCTTTAGATCAGATCCATACTTCTCTTCTCACTTGTTCTCCATTCACAGCTAAATCTAGAGGAATTTTCCTTGAAGGAGAGGGATGACTTAGTGAAAGCGCTCCAGACAAGTTCAGAAGCTCAGTAAGTAGTCATTTACAGTCATATGACCTGTAGATGACCTGATCCTATCTCCATAACAGAACCAAAATAATATTCTATTTCTTCTCTTCATACTCCATCAAATGTAATGAATATGTAGCCTGTGAGGCATTGTTGTTTTGGGAGACAGTTAAATCAATAAAAGAAGGATTCTGATATATTATTTTTGACTTGCATATGTTCAGTATGTTATATCAGATCATTATTTAAGGTCATAGCAGAGTTTATCATTTATTGGAGTAGTTTAAGAGATTAAAATGCAAGACTAGCTAGTTTGGTGCTTAATCTAGACTAGTTTAGATTTTGTATGGCCTATCAACCCTCCCTCAAAGAAGAAAGTTCACATCTTGGTTTGCACAGATTACATGACTAAATGGGTAGAAGCTGTAGCCTTGGTTAAGGTCAATGATTAGGCTGTGATTGATTTCCTATATGAAGATATTTTTACTTGGTTTGGAGTACCTAAGGAAATCATTACAGACGATGGACAACAGTTTGTGTCTCACAAGATGGAAGCACTATTACAGAAATTTCATATTCAACACAGAATAACCTCGCCATATCATCCACGAGCCAATGGACAAGTGGAGAGCACAAACAAGGTTATCGAGTCTATTCTGACAAAAACAGTGAAAAGCCATCGTAAAGATTGGGCTGAAAGGCTTCCAGAGGCACTATGGGCCTATCGTACTATGTGGCATAACACTGGTTTTTCCCCATATGAGTTAGTGTATGGTAATAATGTTGTTTTTCCAATTGCATTTGAAATCAGAACCTTGAAAATAGCTGTGGAAGCAAACCTGGATTTATCAGAGGCACAAAGGGATTGACTGAATCAACTCAATGAATTGAATGAGAAGTGCACAGTTGCAGTACATCATACAGCTTTAATCCAACAACAACGCTCTAAATGGCATGATCGATTTATAAAGAAGAAAGTCTTCCGAGAAGGAGACTAGGCTCTGTTATATGATTCATGGTTTAAGATGGACTTTAAAGGAAAATTACGTACCCATTGGTTGGGTCCCTATCAGTTAGATCGGGTATTTGATAATGGAACAGTCTGATTGATCACCATTGATGAAAACAAAGTACCATTATTCGCAAATGGTCATCAGCTGCGACTGTATCACAAGTTGATCTCAAGGGAAGCTTTTGTTTCTCATGTTACAGGTGATCCAGACTATCAGCTAATGCCTGGACATGGATTTTTCTCAACCCCTGTCAATTTTTAAGAACTGCAATATCCACATGATTTGTACATAAATAATTCATTTTCCTTTTTTTCATTCTGTATTTGATCTATTTTTTTCATTTTGCATTTGATCAGGTTTGTTTGAAGAATTCTGTGTAGGGAATTAATTGGAGGAATAACGGTCGTGACTATGCCAGACGACTACAGGCACCTTGCATTGTTCCTGGTCTAATAAATCTCTTTTTAAGAAGATGGATGATTCATTACCTTTCAACAGTCAACTGAAAATTTTCCTGTTACTTCATATCGCGTAGCTGTGACTCCACTATCCTTGACTATTCTTACTATTTCAACAACTCCGACTCCACTATCCTTGACTATTCTTACTATTTCAGTAGCTATGACTCTGCTATTCCTGACCAATCCACCAAATGCAGCAACTATGACTCCACTATTATTAATTATTCCTCTAAACCCAACAGCTGCGACTCCGCTATTTTTTACTCCATTTTTCGTCCCTTGTCAGCAGCTACGACTCTGCTATCCTTGACTATTCTTACTATTTCAATAGCCGTGACTCCGCTATCCTTGACTATTCTTACTATTTCAGCAGCTGCGGCTCCGCTATTCCTGACCAATCCGCCAAATGCAGCAGCTACAAATCCATTGTTCTTGACTATTCTACTAAATCCAGCAGCTGCGACTCCATTATTTCCACTTCATTTTCGCTCCTTTCGTACAGCTGCGACTCCACCATTTTTTCTTATTTTGCTAAGCTTAGCAGCTGTGACTCCACTAGTTTGTCTACTCTCCGATTGATGATGCCAATAATGATTCAATTAGGCGTCAGTTTTCTCCCTCGCTCCACAAGATCCAATCATAGTTTTCCACGAAGGAAAATTTTGGGTGTCTTGAGTAGCTGTCAACCCAGGTGGCGGTGGCCACATCACTTCAACACATGTGAATTCATACTCACAAGGATGAAGGCCGACTGTAATGATTGATCCATAGCTAAAACTCAAAAATGCAAAGGTACGAATCGCATCTTTTACATGATTTGGCAGAAAATTAAATACGGTAATAACAATTATGTACTATCATAGCCCTCGATTAGCGAACCCATACGAATTAACCTCTAGGGATTATGTCAGGAGCATGGTTGCATTTATTTCCCGTCACCTTACCCGATTTGTACCCGTTACCCCAATTCTGCCAACTTCCTCATTCCAACAGAATGTTCATACTGGCGCAGACTTGCCTAAAACCTAATTTTTGAACCCCAACGACCCTTTGCATGTTCGTAAAACTTCAACTTCCATGTCAAGACTAGAAATTATTTCATTCATTCTAAACTTTGAGGAGGGATTAAAATGGGAAACCCAGTCCGACATGAACCAGTAAATACAGAAGTTGTATGTGCCAATGCAGAGGTTCTTAATATCTTTACAGCAGCAGGTTGGATGGAATACTTTGAACGGTTTCCACACAGAAACCGCATTGCAATTTGCCCTCAACCTGACTGATACTCGCTTCGAGATCAGGGGACTGCATGTGGATGTTACAAAAGAAATCATAGCAGAGGGTACTTTCTTATCCCTGGTTGGAAAGAAGTTATTTGGATGGAAGGCACATAATGCAAATGCGATGAGAGAATTTTTGGCAGTTGGAGAGCAGGTTAGTCCAAAGCGCCATGGGATGGAACTGGCATCTTTAGCACCACCCTGGAATCAAGTGGAAATATTTGTGAAAAAATACATCTCTTGTGGAGGTAGGTACCAAATTGTTTCCTTCTTTGAACTTCCCTTATTGTCTCATTTATGCCATGGCAATTTGGTGAATATACCATTTTATCTTCTTTAAGCCCTACAAACCATGGTTGGATATGCAAGAACTGCCCAACACCCAGTTTCCTCCCTTACTAATCATGGCCTAATCAAATTACTAGTCTTAAGAGCCATTTCAAATCATAATTTAACCTGGGAACAATTTCTGGATGGAGATGCACCAATCATACAACCTGTATTAGAAATCGAGGGTGTTGGTGAAGATAGTGAGGACCAACATTCCTCAAATCTAGTTGGGGGGGAGGTTGGAGCATTAGAAAACTAGACCAGTGACGAAGAGGAAGTAAATAAGGGAGAAGAAACATCAACAGAAAACCCTATTGTTGAGGAAATTGTGATGGAAACCATGGCGCAGGAGGCAGAAAAATCTGAAGCTGTAAATGCAGTAGATACTCAAATGAAAGAAGCTGAAACTGGAGCAGCTGTTGAAGCTGCGATAGTAGAAGCTACAATTGCATAAACATGAATTCAGGAGGAATGATATCAGACAAGAATAGTAGGAGAAGGGACTGTGAAAATTTTGGAGGTTGTGTCCTCTCCGGAAATAAGGGGGACCATTATTGAAGAAGAAAAGACCTAGGAAAAGACCCCTGTTTCAAAGAAAAGAAGAGTAGGATCAGAAAACAGGGGTCAGACACCCACTACAGGAAAGAAATGGAAAATCAGAACTGTTAAAGCACCAGTAATAGTAGGAAGTGAGGAACACCTAGTGGGAATGGTGAGGAAAATAAGGACTCGATCGGCTGTAGCAGGAGAAGCAACTGTGACAGCAGTAGCAGTTGTGACAGTAGCAACAACAACATAAGTAGTTGTGACAGTAGCAACAGCAGAAGTAGTTGCAACAGGAGTAGAGGTAGCAAAGATAGTAGAAGAAGTAGAGACAATGGATGCAATTGGGGGTAATATTGAAGCACCCTTAGCAGAGACAACAGGAGAAGTAAGAGAAAATAGTGAGTCACCTATGGTAGAGAAAGCACCTGTAACAGGGGTAGATATAGAGATTCCCATTTTGAACCCCAATTCATCTGCTACTATGCAGGAACCTTCCATAGAAGAACCTCAAATCGAAAATCTCCTACATAAAAATGAATTGTTAAAGGAGGATGTGTAGATATTGCGAAATGAGCTAGAAATATGGAAGGGAGTGGTTGGAAAGCAAACAAAGAAGAATTTGAACACATTAGAAAATGCTGCAAACTTATTTCAAAATTCATCTTTTGCATTTGAAAATGAGAAGCATGGAGAGACTGTTTGTCCAGAGTGTGGAGATATATTTTTTTGCAGCATGACACAGAGTTGTTGTGTTGGGAGATGTATCACAAAGGCATGTATAGATAGAGGAGGTGGAAGAAGGAATTCCAGAAATCGAATTGATGGGGGAAAATGAGCCAAGAATTGAAGAGATCCCTGATTCAAATTTAGGAGATGAAACAGTACAGTCCCAGCCATCAGGGGATACCGAGCTTCTTCAGGACCAGTCTCATCAGTCAAATAAACTTGATATAATACGAATCGCATCGTTATTAATGATGGAAATTGACAGTATCAATGCTTTGTTACAGCTTATGTAAAATGGTAATTGTCCAACCCCAGGCTATGAGAGCCTTTGCATATTTATACATTGGAAGTACAGATCATGATGCACTAAACTCATGTAGCAATAAAGATCGATGATCTTCATGCTACGGAGTTATAGCTAGCTGTTACAGCCACATTAAATAGGGTTGTTACTCATGACGATGATGATGCTGATGCATCGATGATGATGATCCTGAGAAGAAGACTTGTCTAGCAGATCCGTGTCGAGAAATACCTTCCTAGTTAAGAGGGAGTGTTGATGTGTATGTAACTTCAGAATGTATTTCATCTATGTATTTCATATATATTTATTGTACCCTTATTAGAGATGTGTTATTCCTCTATAAGGAAGTGTCTTCATGTGGATTGACAAGTGTTGCAAGTGTGTGTACTTGCCGATGGGTTATTAGACCACCATGGGTGAGGTCGGCTCTAAAATATATATTATATTGTGGATGTACCTAGCTAGACAAGTCGGCCCCATAAGGTCACTGGGTAAATAGGTAAGTATAAATAGAGATCAAAAGATCTCTATTTAGATCATTCAGAAAGTCACACTTCTCTTGTCACGTCCCCTCCCATCATACCATCTAGACGGAGAGGATCGTGACGTTAAACCGGGTATCTAGCCCATGAACTTACTAAGTAAGCATTCAGGTAACATATGGAAATGTATAATACAAGAAAAACACAGCGGAAGTAATATTCATTTCACATTCATCATACATTCCAAATTTTCATGTCATTCCTCAATTAAGCAATATCAAATCATCAAATGAGAATACTTATCTTAAACCAGGTAATCCCTGAGCAACCAGCTATGCTTCTACAACGTTCCACCCAACTGTAGGCCAGTGTGCTCCTCGATCTCTTAGCACCACTGCCACCCCCGAGCTGGGCATGATCTCCACAAGGAAAAAGGGGAAAACAGGCTCTCACATAGCCAAAGATATACCAGAATCAGCCAAGCCAATCAGCAATTGGCTTTCTCAGGATGTTAAGAGATGGACAGAGGTGAATTACTAGCTAGTGGCTCACCCATTGAGTTATGGATACTTAATTGGGCTCATCAAGCCAAATCTGTCCTCTTCCACTCCTGAATATCCTGCTCATAGGTTCAAACCAAGGATGGGGTTTCTACCAGCTCAGAAAAATGTGGGAACACACAAAACGAAATGGGAAGATTGGGAAACAACCCAGGGAAACCAAATCCATTTTTAGAAAAACATCCTTGGACATTCGGGGGAAAAAACGACCTCCATACAGTCCCCAAATCGTGGCCCTTCTCTCCCAAGCTACTATATATGCAAAAACGAGTTACCAGCATGGGAAACTATAGGGAAATTGAGAAAAACGTGAAGGATAAAACCCCAACAAGCTCAGACTACATGAGGGGATGAATGCCATGGGTGAAGAATGGCTTTGGGCCAATTTCGTGGGGGTTTTCTTGCCTAGCAAGCCAAAACTTGATTTCCCAGGTTGTTGTCTTGCCCATACATGAAAATTGACAGGCATACCTCTCCCATCCCAAGGCATTAATTGTCTCAACCAATTCTTGGAAGAATTAAATGATTGGGTGCATGAGACCAAATGGGTATTTGAGAGTTCATGGGTTTCCTCAATGAAATGTCTTAACACCATGGCTCAAGGGTTTGGTTATTTTTCCTCCCTATTCCTTGTAAAGATCATGCCCCCATCTCTTTGTTGCATTGCGTAGCTGGTTGTGGGTTTTTCATTACAATTGCATATTTACTTGATGTCCGATTTTACATTGTGCACCGCTAGCACAAGAACTCTATGCATCTATTCTAATTGCCAATACATAGAACGATAAATCAATGGCGGGGCCTTGGCCTTGAGCTCCTCACCATGACTAAATAACAATATTTACATCATTTACAGTATTAATGCAATAGGGTCAAGCTGGGGACATTACATCTCTCACTCAGAAAGTGGCGCACTAGTGAGGAGGAGGATCATTTGCTACTAGGAGACTATCTCAAGTGTATTTTGGTTGTACTTTGGTTCAACCATTTCTCTCTCTATCTCTAAGGAAGTTGTGGGGTTTTTCACCTTAGGGTTTTCCCCATGAAAACTCTGTGTCTCTTGTCTCTCATGCTTTTGATTCTTGTGATGCTTGTGATGCTTATTGTGATTGTTATGCATTGATATATTGTATATGTTATTCTCTCAGCAAAGATCCAAGAGTATTGTGAATTAATGCTCAAAATTTAACATGGTATCAGAGCTAACCTGAGAAGAAGACATTTTGCAGTGACGAAAACTTGAGTTTCTTGTTTATTGGGTTTCTCTCCATAGATTTTGGAAAAGCAGTATAGTATATTGACTCTACTCATCAAGGAGAATCTATCTATCCAATCAGAATTCAATTCTGAGCATTTTTAGATTTGGCCCTAAAAATTAGGGTTTCCACAAAAATAGGCATTTCTGAAATCTAAAGACATAGCTGGAAGCTCCTTGCAAAAATCGAAGTTTAGAGATTTGGATCGAGATTTTTGGCTGGGTAGATCTCCGGGAAACTCAAACCCTAATTCAGGGCTCTTCCCAGTGAACCCGGGAGGACAAAATGGTAAATCTGAAGGGTAAAGCTTTGCCGATCTCAAATTCTGAATACACCAGGCTAATCAAATCATCCAGGCGCATCTTTCTATCCTTTCAGAAAGTTGAAATTGACATTTTGAATTTTTTAAGGTTTTTCTGACAAACCGTAATCCGAGACCAGATCCAGTTTTCAGCATTTCAAGTGGTAATACCTAAATCTTTTCTATTTCCATTTGAAGTATTCTTTGAGATGTCTCACCACACCAAGCTTGAGGTTAAGCTTGCAGGAGATGATAACTTCTGAGCTTGGAAGTATAGGATTGGGTTAATCCTAGAAGAGAATGAGTTGGACTCATATGTAAAAGAAGACATCCCTATCCGATAGGATGAAGAGGCTAAGGTATTGCATAAGAAAAACTTGGTCAAGGAAAAGAGAATCATTTCCAATTCTATCAAAGACCATCTCATACCCCATGTGTCTTCTGTAAAGACACCGAAGGAGATGTTTGACTCTTTGACCAAGCTATTTGAAGGGAGAACATAAATCGGAAGATGACCCTGTGGAACCAATTGAAAGGAGTAAAGTTTCAGAATGGAGAAACCATTCAATCTTATTTTTCAAGGGTCTCCCAGATCAAGGAACAACTAGAAGCAGTGGATGAAATGGTGGAGAATGGTGAAGTGGTGATGACCACTCTAAATGGCCTACCCAAGTCATGGGATTCCTTTATTCAAGGAATTTGTACAAGGAAGAAGTTGTTCTCCTTCAACAGATTACGGGAAGAATGCTCTCAAGAAGAAGCTAGGCTTGTGGCCCGAGAAGAAAATATGGAAAATGAAGATCAAGCTCTCACAACACATGTCAGGAAAGGCAAGTCTAAGAAGGAATAATCTCATAACAAGAGATTCTCACACCACCATTATCATAAGGATAAGAAAGATCTTAGATGCTTCAATTGCAATGAGAAGGGACACTTTGCTTCAGATTGTCCCAAGAAGAAGAAAGACAACAACAACAACTTCAACAACAAGAAGAAGAATAACAAAAGAAGATATAATGCTCATGCTGCCGAAGATGATGAACCCCTAGGGAAGAAGGTTAGGGAATAAAGTGATAGTGATGATGAGTCATCAAGTGAAGAAGAGTATGTTCTAATTTCTGCTCTCACGGGTACTATCTCCCATGGTTGTAATGTTTGGTTGATTGACAGTGGGGCTTCCAAACACATGACTGGGTTTAAGGAATCTTTTGTGAATCTATCGGAACATGAATCACCCCATAAGGTGAAACTTGGGGATGATTATCAATACCCAATCAAAGGAAGTGGTGATGCCTCCTACAACCTAGATTTTGGAAAATCCTTGAAGATGAAAGAAGCCCTTTATGTACCTGGGCTCAAGAAGAACTTACTCTCCATCTCTGCATTCGATGCAAAAGGTATGAGTGTTGCATTTTTGGATGGCCAAGTCCTAATGTGGCCAAAGGGAAAGACCATAGATGATTCAGTAGTGATTGGAGATCAAGAGGGAGGTTTGTATAAATTGAAGGGACAACCTGAACATGCCATGATACATGAATCCATGAAGCCAAGTGAACTTTGGCATAGAAGACTTGCTCATATGAACTATAGGGCACTTCCAATTGCAAGCAAGGCTGTAGAGGGTCTTCCTGAGATCAAGACCAAACATGAAGGTGTTTGCAAAGGATGTGCAAAAGGTAAGAACATTAAGAAGGCTTTCCCAAGCAGTGAAAGCAAGGCAAAAGACATCCTGGAAATCATCCACTCAGATATATGTGGTCCTATGTCATCCAGTTCTTTGAGTGGGTATGTTTACTATGTCTCATTTATTGATGAATTCTCCAGGAAGACTTGGGTATACTTCTTGAAGAACAAAGATGAGGTGTTTGATAAGTTCAAGGAATTCAAAACCTTGATGGAGAATCAAACTGACAAGAAGATCAAAACATTCAGATCCGAAAATGGTGTAGAATTCACCTCAGGTGACTTCAAGAAGCTTTGCAGTGATTCAAGGATTAAGAGGGAGTTGACTGCTCCTTATAATCCTCCACAGAATGGAGTTGCAGAAAGGAAGAACAGAACAATCATGGAAGTAGAAAGGGCAATGCTGCATTACTAGGATCTACCTATGCATCTATGGGCAGAAGCAGCTAGAACAGTCGTATATGTGCAGAACAAAACACCCCACAAGATATTGGACAACAAAACACCAAAAGAGGTCTTTTCTGGTAAGAAACCTGAAGTCAGCCATCTCAAAATATTCGGTTGTCCTGTATACACACATGTCCCAAAGGAAAAGAGGACCAAACTAGATCCTTCAGGAAAGAAGGGTATCTTTGTGGGTTAGAGTGAAAGCTCGAAGGCTTACAGAATATACTTTCCAGGGTTCAAGAAGATTGATGTCAGCAGGGATGTAGCATTTGATGAAAACTTAACATTCATGAAATCAAGGAAGGCACCTATCGAAATTTATGAAGAACCTAAGGAAGCTAGATTTCAAGACACTACCATGTCTGAAGCAATTCTAGAAGTTGTTCGTAAGTTTTAAGATCCGCAAGAACCTATAGATCCACTCCACGAAGATAACTCTCACAAGAGGAAACCTGCATGGGCTAGAGAGCTCATTCAAGATGTAGAAATATTTGAAATTCCAGAAGAAGAACACAGAGCAAAGAAGAGAACCAGATCACATACCAGCTACGTTGCTTTACCCTGTGACATTATGAACAAAGAACCTTCCAGTTATGACGATGATGATGACGATGATCCCGAGGAGAAGACTTGTCTAGCAGATCTGTGTCAAGAAATACCTTCCTAGTTAAGAGGGAGTGTTGATGTATATCTAACTTCGGAATGTATTTCATCTATGTATTTCATATATATTTATTGTACCCTTATTAGAGATGTGTTATTCCTCTATAAGGAAGTGTCGTCATGTGGATTGACAAGTGTCGCAAGTGTGTGTACTTGCCGATGGGTTATTAGACCACCATGTGTGAGGTCGGCCCTGAAATATATATTATATTGTGGATGTACTTAGCTAGACAAGTCGGCCCCATAAGGTCACTGGGAAAACAGGTAAGTATAAATAGAGATCGGGAGATCTCTATTTAGATCATTCAGAAAGTCACAGTTCTCTCACTCAGAAAGTGGCGCACTAGTGAGGAGGAGGATCATTTGCTACTAGGAGATTATCTCAAGTGTATTTTGGTTGTACTTTGGTTGAGCCATTGCTCTCTCTATCTCTGAGGAAGTTGTGGGGTTTTTAACCTTAGGGTTGTCCCCACGGAAACTCTGTGTCTCTTGTCTCTCATGCTTTCGATTCTTGTGATTCTTGTCATGCTTATTGTGATTGTTTTGCATTGATATACTGTATATGTTATTCTCTCAGCAAAGATCCAAGAGTATTGTGAATTAATGCTCAAAATTTAACACAACCATGTGTTAGACTAAGTCTAATTGAATGTAGGTAGGTGTAACTAATGCATGGAGCACTAATGTAGTGAAGAATAATCCAAGGAGGGTGCATGAGGAGCTGTCAGTAGTCATAATAGTCAAACTACTCTCTTTGAATGTCCATCAGAGTGTTTCAATCAGTTAACTAGTCAATCTGTCCTCAAATAAAGGAACAGATCCCCAAATAAAGCAACTAACTGAGTGTGTCATTGGTGGTAGGTGAGATAGGGTGCAGTTTGTCTCAGGAGATGAAAAAAGGTGCATCATGGACTAGGAGGGCTGGAACTGAACATAAACAAGCTCCCGGGGCTAGTAAACTAGGGACTAGGTGTTGGGAGTCTACCAAACTAATGACTGGATGCATGCATGCATGCAAACATAAAGATGATGGTGAGAATATCCTAACACCCCCCCACAAGCTATACTATGAGGTAAACAATAAAATATAGGGCCCTAGTTACTAAGACCAAAGGTCACCCCAACACAAAAAAAATCCAAAAATACTAGAAAAAATCTAAGTGAGGAAAGAGGGAAAACCCAATGGAAAGAAAGCCCCCCCTCAAGCTGAAAAATAAAGGATCTAATATGTCTCCACCATAGTAGAACTCACCCCCAATAGTGAATGGAGGTAAGAGAAATTCTTCTCAGTGAAGCTCTTGGTGAAGATGTCTGCAATTTGCTCTTCTGTAGGACAATATTGCAGTACAATGGTTCTGTCATACACAAGATCTTGGATGTAGTACATGTGGATCTTAATATGCTTGGTCCTCTGTCTCTGAACTAGATCCATCGAGATCTTGATAGCACTCTTATTGTCACAAAAAATGATAGTAGAAGTGGTGCTATCAAACTTTGCTAGAATACCCTGCAACCAAACTGCATGAGTGCAAACATTGACCGCTCCTCGATACTCTGTCTTTGCTGAAGATAAGGCAATGACAGCCTTCTTTTTGCTTGAACAACAAATAGGCCCTGTTACAATCATGAAAACATATCCGAAAGTGGACTTCCGATCAATGCTATCACCCGCCCAATCTAAATGAGTGAATCTCACTAAATCTAGCTTAGAATCTGCAGCATATTGTATGCCAAAGTGTCTAGTACCCTGCACATAGTGCAGGATTCTCTTGGCTTCCCTCCAATTAATTTCATGGGGCTGTGACATATATCTTGACATGGCACTCATGGCATAAGAAATATCAGGCCTATAATGTGTCAAGTATAGAAGAATTCCAATCAACTATCAATAAAGTGTCGAATCCACCAATGGTGTGGAATCACCATCCTCAAGTCTTATTCTCGAGAGGAATGGGAATGGTGTTGCCTTACAATTTGACATATTAAACTTGTTTATCAGGTATGAAGCATATTTTTTCTGATATATGGTTATCCCATCAAATTTTGGAGCAATCTCTAACCCAAGGAATTGCTTCAACAAGCCCAAATCACTCATGTCAAAAGCTAGATTTAAAGCAGTTTTTGTGTTGCTGATCGAAGCGAGATTGCTTCCAGTTATCAAAAGGTCATCAAAATAAAGGAAAATTATCATAAAATTACCTTCATGCTTCTGTAGGTACACATTTGGATTTGATTTGCACCTTGCAAAATTCTGTGACAGAAGCAAGGAATCCATCTTTGCATACCAAGCTCTTGGGGCCTGTTTTAAACCATACAATGATTTCTTCAGTCTACACACTAATGTCAGATTTGATATGTTGTCTTCAGGATGCTTCATGTAAATCTCTTCCTTTATATCTCCATGAAGGAATGCACTCTTCACATCCATATGGTGCACTTCCCAGTGCTTAGATGCGGAAATTGCCAAAACTAAGTGGATAGAATCCATTTTTGAAACTAATGCAAAGGTCTCGGTGTAGTCCACTCCTTGGACTTGGGAGAATCATTTTGAAACCAAAATAGATTTGTATTTGCAGGTTGATCCATCTACAACAAATTTAGTTCAGTAGACCCATTTTCATTGGACTAATTTCCTCTCAGGTGGAAGAGAAACTAGCTCCCATGTAGAGAACTGTACTCTTCATCCATGGAGGTTTTCCATCTCGGCTCTCGGTGGGCATGATAGTATGATTTAGGATATGAACCTATAATAATAATAAAAAAAATCAGACAGTGAAGGATCAGAATATGAAAGATCCATACTTTCTCTTTGAAAGTCTGCTCTAGTTCTTCTTGGATCAGTAGGATTTCGAATGTTTGAACCAACAGATTGGAGAGTATTTTGGGACCACTTTGGAAATTGTTGGGGCTCATCTGGATCTACATATGAACCTGATATTTCATGTTCATTGACATCTTCTAAAGTATCATAAATATCAGAACACAAACTATCATTATATTCTTCTGAATCTTCTTCTTGTAGAGGCGGCAATTCAACAATTTCTTCCTCGACTAGTTTTAGATCTTGAAGTGATTCTTCAAATCTTACACTTCGCTCGATGAATATATTTTTTGGATCTAATATCCATGAGTTTGTAGGATTTATATTCGTCAGCATATCCAATGAGGATGCACTCAGTACTTTGCAGATCCAAATATTTTCTCTTCTTAGTCGGAATTCTAGCCCATGCAGTGGAGCCAAAAACCCTAAGATTGGACACATCAAGATTGTGACCATTATAGACTTTGAAAGGAGTGAGTAGTACCTTTGATGGATGAGTGTGGAACTATGTTTTGAATTTATGCAGCAACATTCATGGCCTCAGCCCAAATATTTGTAGCCAACCCTTTTGACTCAAGCATACAAGTTGCCATCTCTTTCAGTGATCGGTTCTTCCTTTCCACTACACCGTTCTACTGAGTTGTGTAGGGAACAGTGTGATGGATTTGAATTCCATTTTATGCACATATTATTTGATATATTCACCTCCATTATCATATCTAAGAGCTTTGATCTTTATCTCAGTGGAAGTCTCAACAAAAACCTTGAAAATCTTGAATTTTTCTAGCACGTCCGACTTGTTTTTGAGAAAGTAGACCCATGTGAATCTAGAGAAGTCATCAATAAATTTCAGAACATATCTCGATCCATTCATGGAGGTATTTGGAAGAGGAACACTAATATCAGAATGGATCAGCACCAAAATACAAGAAGCTCTACTAGCTTTTCCTCGATCAAACTTGTGCTCGGGATGCTTCCCAATTATGCAACCCTTGCATATGCATTTCAAGTATTTGATGCTTGGAAGGAATTCAAACATGGAATTATTTTGTAGAAGTCGAAAATATTTATAATTTAGGTGTCTAAACCTCTCAACCCATAGTCTACTAACCTCATTTCCATGAGTCAGGAGGGCACTTGGCTTTGAATGTGGTAAAAAGGGAGAAAACTCATATGTTTTTGCAGCATGATTTGCCTTTCCTACTGCAATGAGATTTCCGGTGGAAATATCAGAAATTTCAACATTATTGGGGTTGAATACAACCTTCTTTGGTAAACTAGTTTGTTTAATTTGATACACAAAAAGCAGGTTTGTAGCTAGAGAAAGAACATTCTGAAAACTGCCATGCTCTAAATGAATAGTACATTTTCCCTTTGACGAAATTTTTGAGTCATCTCCCATGTGAATGGAGATGGTGTTGTTGGAGTCCAATGATTAAAAAGAATATTTGTTTGCAGACATGCGATTCAAAGCTCTTGAATGTATGAGAAGAGTGGTGGAATTCGAAACACTAGCCATGAGTGCATGACTTGTTTCTATATGATCATTGTTATCCTTCTTCCTTGCGCCATCAGGAAGAGTAATGTTGTTTTTCTCTAAGAGAAGAGCCATCTAATCTACGGTCTTCTTCATGCATGAGCTTTCAGGATGAAAGGCACTGCTGCAATAAGAACATTTAGTCTTCTCTTTTCCCTTCTGTTTTCCTTTTCTTGAACTGGATGGCTCATGTGATTGATTTGTCTTCTCCTTTTGCTTTGGATGATAAAGCTTTGGATTCTTTTTGTTTTGCTTTCCTTTTCCATTCGTAGCTTTGGATCCTCCAACAAAAAGGGATTGATCTTTGGAGGTTTTGATGGTCCCCATTTGAACAAGCTTATCATGCTCTTTTGTCAAGGATTCAATGAAGGAATTCAAGGTAGGCATCTTCCAATTAGGAATTGTGAGCTTTCCCGTATTGAAAGTGGAAAAAAAAAACTCAATAATATTTTCATAGCTTCGTAAGGATGGATAGAATCAATTGCCTATCTTCCTTTTCCACTCCACATTACTTCAATAGCATTACAAAGTGCTTAAACTTAGTGAAGAAGTCGTTGATGATCTCAAAATTCCCATGATTGAGTGCAATCAACTAATTCTCTAGCTGATAAGATCTCATTTCATCCTGCTTGCCAAAGAGCTTGGAAATTTGTTCCCACACCTCTTTCGGAGTAGTCAATCCACTAAGATGGAAAAGAAGATCCTTATAAATGTTGATACAAAGCAAACCATAGGCTTCATCAAGCTTATTGAAGTATTTTTCCTTCTCTACTATAGATGTAGCTTCAACTTATAGGCCCATGGTGACTTTGTAGAATCCCTTAGAGCGCAAAATATATCCATATTAGCCTTCCACTGATAATAGTTGAAGGGAGTGAGGATATTTGATGAAGAAGTGTCCATTTTCAAGAAGAGCGAATGCAATAGGAGGAAACGAGAACCTGCAAATCACAAAACAAACAAGAACCTTTAGGTCGAGAACCTACACTTTTCAAGTTGCATCACACCTGACATAGGAGATCAAGCAAGCTTGAAGATCCAATGATCAATATCTAAGAATTATGTGGAAACTCTCGGCTTCTGGTGTAGAGTTGGAATTTTGGAGAAATAACTGCAACTGGAGAAAGTGCTGTAACTACATAAAAATGTTGTAATGTGAGCAAAATTGCTCAATATTCATGAGTAATACCTGCATAAAAGTATTCTTGTCCCTTTCACAGCTCTGATACCATGTGAAATTCGAGCATAGCAGATCTATGGAACAAGAGAAACTGTTACAAGAGATGCATAAAGAATAATATGTGAAATTTGTGCAAAAGACTTGCGGTAGTGCTCTATTGATTTACTCAGAAGTAGAATACAATACAATAATGTCACAATGACCAAACAATTCGAATTAACCAAGGAGGTCATTTGAATAGCCTGCATGGTGTAGATGTTCTACACTAGGAATCCTCATCATTAGATCAGTGGTAGTGTCATCGATGCACAAGTAACGGTCAACCAGGTGTCAAACTATTTCTAACTGAATGTAGGTAGCTATAACTGATGCAAGGAGCACTAATGTAGTGAAAGAGAATCCAAGGAGGGTGCATGAGTAGATGTCAGTAGTCATAATAGTCAAACTAGTCTCTCTGGATGTCCATCAGAGTGTTTCAGTCAATTAAGTACTCAATATGTCCTCAAATCAAGGAACATATCCACAAATCAAGCAACTAACTGAGTGTGTCACTGGTGGTAGGTGAGAGAGGGTGCAGTTTTTCTATGGAGATGAAAACAAGGCACATCATGGAGTAGGAGGGCTCGAACTGAAGAGAAAGAAGCTACCAGGGCTAGTAAACTAGGGACTAGGTGTTGGGACTCTACCAAACTGATGACTCGATTAATGCAAATGCATGCATGCATGCAGAATGCATGAAAAATGCATGCAAACATAAAGATGACGGTGAGAATATGCTAACACCCTAATCATTGAGTGACATCATTGTTGGGTTATGAATCATATAGTTAAACACAATTATATATAAAGAAATGACACACAACAAATAAACAAAATACACACAAATTACCCTAGAAACCCCTCTTCTGGGGAAAACCAACAAATCAATGAGCTTTACCACTCATATATTAATCGACACTCTTAATAAATTATTATAACCATGATTTACTAAACAACAAATGACACTTCCTCTCATCATGCTATTTGCATAGACATTACATCTTATTTATAGATGTAATACATATACTAGCTCATGGTACCTAAAGTTCTTACAACCAATTGTTCATTAATAGAAATGCATAGCTTTCTAACCACTTTCAGTTATTATATTACAATTGAATTGAATATTTCAATCTTGGTTGATTGCTCATTGAGATTTTTGGTCATTCTATCAACCAGTCATTGTCTTCGACCAAACAACTATTCTGGTTGACCAGTCGACCAAACTTAAAACGTATGCTAACTTTAGACTCCAGTCGAATTATACCAATTGATTATTGACTTCGAACATCGAGCTCATGAAAATAATATAACATTCCCAACATTCTCCCACTTATCTTTTTCATGATAGAAATAGGAGATTTAAAAATTTAGTTCACTTAAGCAAAGATGACAAGCCCATCGATTCCCTACACTACAAAAAATTTTCAGTACTCACCAAATTGGTCAATGATTTTTCATTTTTATACATAGTGTCTACCTTCTCTATCAACACCTTCTAGTTTTGCGCCATTTCTCTCACAAAATGGTACTATATATCAATGTGCTTTGTCTTGAATGATATGATGGGTTATTTGCTAGGAAGATTGCACTATGACTTTCACAATTCAACCTAACAACATGTTGACCAAACAAAATTAGTGAAAACAAAAAACCTCCTTACATGCATGAGTAGCTTCCATATATTCATCTCGAGTAGTCAATAATGAAACTACTAATTATCTCCTACTCATCCAACTAACTACTCCACTTAATAAATTCAATGCATATCCACTAGTCGAGTTTTTGTGGTTATATCTCGAACTTAGTTGAAGTCATCAAAATCAACTACATTTATTTCCTTGTTGTCTTTGGTTACCCTTGATAGTATTATGCATAATCTATTGTGCCATGCAGGTACCTGAATACTCTATTGAATATGGTCCAATGCTCTTTTCTAGGTTTCATCATGTACCTACTCAATAATCCCACTACATGGGAAATATATGGTTGAGTACAAATCATATCGTACATCAAACTCCCTATAGAACTAACATAGGGCACATGAGATGTGTACTCTATTTCTTCCTACATTGTTTAGCATATAACTTAACTCCCATAGGAAAATGAACCTTGATCGATTTGCACTCTTGCATGTTGAATCATTTCAAATCCTCTCAACATATTTACTCTAATTCAACCAAAGCCATCCACATGCTTAATCTTTCTTTATTCCATTCCAAGAATAAAATTTGATGCTTTGAGATCCTTCATGTCGAACTTGGATGATAGTCATAGTTTTCCCTCCTTAATCATATTCATGTTATTTTTTACCAACAACATGTCGTTGACATACAAAACTAAATATACAAAGTGATCACTGACTTTCTTTCCATACACATAGTGATCATCCTAACTTCTCACAAACTACATTTGTTGGATGTACATATCAAAATTTTGATACCACATCTTGGGTGACTACTTTAAGCCGTAGAGATACTTCTTGAGTTTGCAGATCAGATCCTTTTCTCCTTACACTGTAAAACCTTCAGGTTGATTCATTAAAATTTCTTCTTCAATGTCATCATGAATAAATGTTGTATTTACAACCATTTATTCCATATAAATATCAAATTTTGTGGTTGAATACATTAGTAACCTAATGGAAGTTAACTTAGAATCAAGAGAGAAAATATCACCAAATTTGACTCCCTAGACTTCGAAATATTCTTTTGCTACCAATCGATCCTTGTACTTCTTGACTTGTCTTGCTACATTCAACTTTTTCTTGAACACCCACTTACTCTTGATGGGTTTCCTTCCATTTGGTAACACAACTAGACATTCTATTTAATTCTTTCTCAAGGATTCCATCTCTTCTTGCATGGCCCTTTTCCATAGTTTAGTGTCATTTGATCGCTTCCTTTACTGAACTAGGATCATCTTCTATAGTAGATAACACAAAAGAAAAGTGAAATTCGGGTGGAGTATATTTTTCTGGTTATTTCCTTGCTCGACTGGACCTCTTAACGGCTAGAGAATAATGTTCCACCTCTTTGTTGGATTCAGTCAACTCAACTAAATAAAGATTCTCATCATTCATTTCAAACTCTTACTTTTTTTGTTCCTTTTCTCTTCTAACCTCTTCATCCCAAGAAGTTCCTTCAACTTCCTTGAATATTACATATCTACTATAAATTGCTTTCCTTATGACAATATTCCACAGTTTATACCCTTTAACTCCATCTGTGTACTTGATGAAGATGTATTTTCCCAACTTACTATTGAGTTTGCTTTTTTCCTCTTATTTGAGATATGCACAAATGCATCACACCCAAAATATTGGGGATGTGTGAGAGGGATTTTTACCAGCCCACGCCTCATATGGATTCTTGTTGACTTGAGCCATCGACGACGACTTATTCACTAGGTAACATGCCAAGTTTATTTCCTTTGCCCATTATTCTCGTGGAATTCCTGCACCAATGAGCATGCTCCTAGATTTTTCCATCAGTGTTCTATTCATTCATTTAGAAAATCCATTTTGTTGGGGTTTCTATGGAGTTGTTTTTTGTAGAGTTATACCATGCTATCTATAGAACTGGTCGAAATCCTTCCCACAAAATTATCCTCCATTATCAAATCTTAGCACCTTGATCCTTTTACCAGTCTAATTTTCTACAAGAGCCTTGAATTCTTGGAACTTCTCAAAGACCTTAGATTTGCTCCTTAGAAAAAAAAAAAAAGAAAAAAAAAGAAAGAAAAAAAGAAAAAAAGAAAAAAAGAAAAAACCATGTCATTATGGAGAAATCATCTATGAAAGAGACATAATACTGTGATCCTCCTAGTACAGGGACCGGCACTGTTCCAAACACATCACTATGTATTAATTCCAGTATTTAGTTAGCCCTCATAGAACCATATTTGAAACTTACACAACTCTAATTACGATAAATGTAATGTTGAAAAAATTCAGATTCTTAATAACAGTTAGGGATACCTTTGACCATACCTTTATTGTGCATATAATGAATACCTTTCTCACCAATATTTCCCATAGACTAATGCCACAACATGGTCAAGTCGACTAGAGAAGAAGATATGCTATTGCATTCATGACATACTACATTTGCACATCCATCAATGTATGTTCTTCCCAATAGCTTGTACAAGGTTCTAGCTTGAACTCCTATGATCACTACCATCGTTCCTTGAACCATATTGCAAGTATCTTAGAGCCAAACTTGGGATATGAAAACCCCTCTAAGTGTTCCTATTCTTCCACCTTTCAGTTTCTATCAAACTTTACATTATTGGAATATCCTAGTCGGTGAATCAACTCCCAGAAAGACATCACCTCCATCAAACTTCTCATATTCACAAAACCATTCTTAGTGAGATATCATATGACATGACGCACCGAATTTGATTAGCCACGAGTAACGATCCAATAGTGTACTTGTGGAGGCCAAATAAACATCACATTTCTCTTCTTGCAAATACTTACCATCAGTCAAATATGATTCCTCAAACTTTTTTTTTCTCAACTTATATTAACTTACAGTTTTTTTTGTACTTCCTGACTTTACTGCGTTGCCAACATGTTCTCATCACCAAACTAGGATATTTAGATCTAGTCAGACCTACCACTCAACTTCGATATTCTACTGGAGGTTTTTCTTTTTTCTTCTGTTTGTCGGTCAACCTCTTACCATCAAGGAATTGCAGGTCAAATATTCCATGCTCTTTCATGTCATATCTTTCGACGATAAATATGAAACCGCATCGTCAATATTTAATGTGGTAATATTGCTTCTAATATCCATGACCAAGCTATCCCAAGAATTTGGAAAAGAACACAAAATACTGATAGATTTTTCCTCCTCAATTATTTTAATATCCATAGAAAAAATTGGCTAGTCATAGTATTGGACACATTTAGTTGCTCTGTAACTAAGTCAAATTCACTCATCCTCATAAACTATAACTTCTTTTGAAAAAACATCTTGTTAAACATAAATTTTGATTGGTACAACTTCTAGAACTTTTCCCATAGCTTCTTTGTAGTGTCTTCTTCTGAGACATTCAACAATAAAAAATACTCTAAACAAATTCATATTATACTCCTTTCCTTCTTTTCGATTTTCTTCCAATCTTCCTTCCACGTGCCTATTGAAGTCATTCCTTGGTCGACTGCAACCCATTGTTCTTGACCCACAAGATGATCTTCCATTTTAATCTTCCAAAGATAAAAAAATTTCAATTTCTATCATCGTATTATAAATTCTAACTATGAATCAATGTTTCTGGAAACTCCCATTGAAAAGGTATTCACTAGATCCAAGACCAATCCAAACGCTCAACAACAAAGGAATATCGTATAGTCAAATATATCTTTGATACCAACTATTGGGTTCCGATACCTATTTACAGTGGGTATGTATATGATTCATATAGTTAAACACAATTATACATAAAGCAGTGCCTCACAACACATCAACACAATACACATAAATTACCATGGAAACCCCTATAATGGGGAAAAACAACAAACTAGTGAGCTTTACCACTTATCTATTAATAAACACTATTAACTAGAGTTTACAACTATGATTTACTACTCAAAAAATCACACTTCATCTCATCCTCATATTTTCATAGACAATGCATCTTATTTATAGATGCAAATCATACACTAGGTCATGGTATCTAAGTTAGTTACAACCAACTCCTCATTAATGAAAACCCATAACTTCCTAACCACTTTCAATTATTTTCTTATAGTCAACTTGACTGGTTCAACCTTGGTTGATCACCCATTGAGCTTCTAGACATTCCATCAACTTCCCATCAACCAATCATTGTCTTCGACCAGGAAACTATTATGGTCAACCAGTTGACCATACTTTCACTATTTGTTAACTTCCGACTCCATTTTACTTATACCAATTAGTTATCCAATTCGACCATTGATTTCATGCAAAGAACATAACATTCCCAACAATCATCACGGATTGTTGACACAACGACTGTCAAGAGGGGTTCACTTCGCACTATCATGAACAAAACATCAATCAAAGTCCCTTACACATCGGCACAAAAAGGTTTTACCCTTTCCAACAACACCCACAGAGCGAGTGAAGTCTCACCCGAGATGCACAAGGGGGTTACAGAAACCAAGTTTCTGCAATGGATTTGAGGACATGCATTAAACACACATTTCACTCGTAGAAACTAGAGATTATATCTTTCGCACTATGCTAACAATTCATCATCTGCATATTCATCAATTGCACATATTAGACATTCGCATAAACATGATCTAACTACTCATTAGCATGAAAAACATTTATTAAAAATATCGTAAACATTCACATTCATCATCTAACAGAAACAAAGACAGAGATAAAACCATAATCGAACATCTTCATGCATTCATTAAAACTTGCAGAATGACCTTCACAAAAACAATCAATGAATCATATCGCGAATACAAACAGATCAACAACTAGATCCAAAATCACAAGGTCAATTGCTCTATTCATCATTGGATTTCTCTATGATTCCCTTAGGATTACAATCGTACTCCTATTTATACAAAACTACATGGTTACAAAATGA
This sequence comes from Larix kaempferi, assembly GCA_027924585.1. Classification (NCBI taxonomy): domain Eukaryota; kingdom Viridiplantae; phylum Streptophyta; class Pinopsida; order Pinales; family Pinaceae; genus Larix; species Larix kaempferi. The sequence continues at coordinate 1,142,417 of BSBM01000765.1, read as the reverse complement.
TCCACATGACCCTTATCTAATGAACTAACTATTTCCACGCCTCTGCATTCTCTGCGAATGACCCTTTCTTCCATGGATTATCCCTTTCCCACTATCGGCTTTTGCACTTCATGCGGACTAATCCCATGACAACAAGCCCCCAACACAAACATGTAGCTCTCCCTTGAGCCACCTCAGCCGGACACCTCTGGGGCATCTCGCCTATCATTGTGGTAACCTTCTAAAGATATTCTTGACGTCTAGAGCTCATTTTCATGTAATTATTGAACTCATCCTCCAGTCTCTTGAAACCTTGATCATCTACCTCTACTACGCTTGCTCAGGCGTTGCAGGATTTCAGCGATCTAGGGACAAGTTCATTGTTTTCACCAACTTGTGAAATGGGCCAGCTGCTCTGGCACATCTATTTCACACCTTTGGAAGTCCACTGCTAGAGCCAACAGGCCTTCGCCCCTGGTGTTCTGGTGGTCAGGGAAACCCCGACTCTTCTAACTCCTACTGCTCTCTTAGAGATCTTGGGTGAGACCTCATATCTATTCCTCCTGAGTTTCTGCGTCGCTTCCTTCGCTAATTGTTCATGCATAGTCGTCATTCTTTCTCTTAGCGCACCTGGAGTGATCCTGCTTGAAATGAAGTGCACCATTGCAACTATCTCACTACCCTTTTCCAAAAATTCCTTGGGATTGCCTACTCAACCCCCTAATTCTCTACATCTATCTTACAGACTCGCATAAACCAACTCACTCACCCTTCTCTTCGGACTCTCTTGATTTCGACTTGCGTTCTTGAATCCTCCTGCCGATATTTATGCTTGCTTGACACTAGATCATCATTTGCAAGATCTCATTTGAATCTGCTCTCATGCTTCTCCGTCATCTATTGTCAATGTTGATCCACAGTCTATCGTTAATGATGATCCACAGTCTATCATAAATGCTGATCCATAGTGATGATACTCAGAGTTGACTCTCGTGTGCGAGACATGTGAAACATTGACGAGCGACCTAACTGGCCATGATTTCCGCATGCTTTCCACATTTTTTCATCATTCGTTTTGTTTTTCTATTTTGTTTTTCTTGTTTTTTTGTTTTTTTAGAGCTCCTTAGCTGCCATGGCAATAATGCTTCAACTAATTCCCGTTGACTAGTTTTGGAAGCAACCTACCATCTAAACTCTTCAGCTGTACCGCTCCTCCGTTAGTAACGAAATATATGATGTAGGGACCCAACCAATGCATCTATAACTTACTTGGATGTTTTGCAAAATTATTGTCATATAGCAGAACTGTATCCCCATGATGAAAGTGCTTTTGTTTAACATGGCGATCATGCCAAGCCTTTTGTTTGTCCTTTTCTACCTTTTGATGAAACCATGCGATGAACCAGTCCTCATTGAGCTATACCAATTGAGCCATGCGTTCTTCCAGTGCTCCACAATCTCATTCCTGTAACAACTGCAATTCGTAGACTGGGGACAATATATTCCATCGACATTATGGTTTCCTGTTCTTAGACAAACTTTAATGGGTTCTGGTCAGTCAATCATTTGCATGTTGTGCGATATGCCCAAAGTATCGCAGGGGAACTTCAAATCCCAATCATCCCGATTTGTGTTGAGACCTTCATGAGCACATGCTCTAGGATTTTATTGAATGCCTCCACTGTTCTGTTTGCTTGCGGATGGTAAGGGGTGCTATTTCTGTGTTGTATTTTAAATTTCTCTGCCATTGCTACAATTATCTAGTTAACAATGTGAGTTCCTTGTTCACTCATTAGTATTTTTTGGCACCCGAACTTGGTGATCACATTGTCTAAGAGGAATCTCGCTGTCGTCGCAGCTCAACAATCCTTCATCGGCACTGCTTCCTCCCATCGTCTCAAGTAGTTAGTCGTAGTGATGATGTATTGCGACCCTGTTCTTTTTCTTGGTAGGTTAATGGGGCCCAGGAAGTCAACTACCCACTTGTTGAAATCCTGCAGTGTCAATTGAGGCCCTAGTGTCATTTCATCCCTTCGTGATGGCTTTCATGTTTGCTGACATACGTCGCAGTTCTTCGCGTAGTCCACTGCATCTCCATGCATTGTTGGCCACCATAGTCCTGCTTAGAGGATCTTCCTTGCAGTGGAACATCCTCCGTGTGTCCCCTAGCGATCTCGTCATGGGATTCCGCAAGAATCCTCTCCTGTTCATGTGGAAGGACGTATTGTCAAAGTATCTCATCTAGCCCATTTTATACAATTTCCTAGCAATTAATTGAAAATTTGCAGCTTTGATGACTAACTACTTTTTTTGATTGGTAGTGAAACTTTCCGGCACCTCCCCTATTGCCAAAAATGAAATGACTTGTTCGTAATGGTCATCGACCATGCCAACCCTGAACAATTGAGCATCTGAAAACCCTTCGTCAATTCTCCTTGGATCTTCCCCTGACACAATTTGTGACAAGTGGTTTGTTCGTGTGTTAAGTCATCCTGGCTTTACGATGATTTTGAAATCAAATTCCTGGAATAGTAACAGCCAGCGACAGATCTTCCCCACCAACACATGCTTGTTCACCAGGTATTTTAATGTTGAATTATCGATGAACATTTTGAAATTGCCCCCTAATAGGTAGTGCCAAAATTTCTGTAAGGCATAGACCATCGCCAACCCTTCCCTTTCTGCGGTCGTGTAATTATTTTCCATAGTAGACAAATTCCTACTTGCGAAGGCTATCGGATGGTCGATGTCACCTTCTCCTGGTTGGTTCAAGATGACTCCTAATGAGACTGATGACACACCAATGTGAACGTAAAAATCCTTCATCCAGTGTGTGAATGCGAATATAGGTGCAACAACCATCTTTTCTTTTAATATATCCAGACTCTTCTGGCACTCTTCATTCCACTCAAACTTGGCGTCTTTCTTCAACAACTTCTCCATTGGTGTTGTGATTGCTACATACCCTCTAATAAACTTCCTGTAGTATCCTATGTGGCCCACCATTTCTCTCAATTGTTTGACTATTGTTGGCAGTGGGAGGTCGACAATAATTGTGATCTTAACTGGGTCTCCTAGCATTCCTTCCCTGCAGACAATGTGCCCCAGCAAAATCCCGAACGGAGCACAAAAGATGCACTTTTTTAGGTTCAATGAAATCTGGTACTGTCGACATCATTCCAACATTAGCCTTAGGTTTTCTACGTGATATTTGACCAACCCATACACTATCCAATCGTCCATATAAAAGGTAAGAAATTTATGAATGTAGTCTTTAAACGCCGAAACCACTAATCTTGAAAAAATTGTTGGAGCATTCTTTAGTCCAAATGGCATCACTGTATACTAAAGCAACCCCATTCTTTGTCGAATGCAGTCTTATGTCGGTCTTCCTTCACGATTTTGATCTGGTGATAGCCTGAAAAGCCATCCGTAAAGGAGTAGATTTCCTGACCTCCTACTCCTTCAAGCACCTCATCCGTGAATGGTGTCAGGAACGGATCGTGTAAGCATGCATCGTTCAATTTTCGCAAGTCAACACAGATTTAGACTTTGCCAGTTTTCTTGTCCTGGACAACCATCAGTCTGATCCACACTGATTCCTCTATGATTTCTATGATGCCTACTTCCAGCATCCTTTCAATTTAGTCCTGCACTCTCTCCTTATGCCTTGGATTCAACCTATAGGGACATTGCTTAATTGGCTTCGCATCAGGTTTCAAGGGGATCTTCATTTTTCCTAAGTCCCCAAAAATTCCTTTCATATCGAAGAATTTTGTTGGGAACAGATCCTGAAACTCATGCAACATATTAGTCATCTTCACGATAGTTGAGTCATCCCAGTAGTCTCCAGTAATTGCGAACTTCAGATTCTCCTTTGACCTAATGTTTACTTTCCTGATCTTAAGCAGTTGCTAGAATTTGTCAGAAGGTATTTCTGGTGCTTTGACACTGTGACTTCCTTCCGAATCTAGTACATGCGTAGCCTTTAGATCATCCTCATCATCCAACTCTCCTATGATGTTATACACTCCATCGTTATTTCTGGTGTCGCAATCCATCAAAGTTCTAATGGTTTCTCTGTCGGTACTGCTTCAAATATCTTCTCGTGGATCACTTGTAGTGCAGTATGGATGAAGGGGTTCTCATATGAGAAACAAAATGTTTGGCTGAATCCAATTGTTAGTTGTTCCCAAGAATTCGTTTTGTGTCGCAGTTCTGCTGCGACATACCAATTTTGCAGTACTTCATCCAGTGTGTGAATGAATGCATGGACCCATTCCTCTTTCGCTCGTAATCCCCATTTGCTTTTGCACTCAGCCAAATGTGCCTTCGAGTCACTTCTTCCATGAAACTTCCATCCTCTATATCCTTCCGCATCACCAAACCTAATTGTCATTAGGTGGCAACATAGTGGCCAAGTAGTTATGGTGGACTTGTGTGCTTCCCACCATCGCGCTGGTGTAGCCTTTAGAGCTTCTTCCAAGGCCAAGAGATGCTGTGGTTCCTCTACCTTTTCCTCAAATTCAGTGACGAATGTAGCCAGATTAGGAAATCCCTCACATGTTGGTAGCATGCACTCCTCTGTGGCTACCCATCAAAGTGACTTTGTGATCCTTGCACACTGTCTAAATGAGAGTTCATGCATCCGATTTTTTGAATTTTAGAGCTCCTCATCCAAATCCAATGATGCCAAACTTACACTGCGCCATCCCAATTATCCATCTACAGTGGGATTAATGTAATCTTCGAATATGTTGTATATGTTATCCCATCCTTCTGTAAATTCATCTCTCGCTGGTTCGATGTATCGCTTCCCTTCCAAAGGATCCAGAGGTGAAATGACCCTCATCTCGTGATTATTGAACGACATAGTTCGCTTCCTAAAGTTGATAATAGCTAGATTATCGATTTCTTAGTCAATCCCTAGTAGCGCTAGGTAGGGGATGGTATTGTCCATGTTTTCAATTACATGAAAATATGCGTAAGTCTTGAGGGCCTCAATTTCAACTGGAAGTTGGTACACTCGACCAAGTGGAGTAACCTTACTCTGATTTGCTAGTTGCAAGTGTACCAGTGACTAGACCAACTATGATTTCCCCATTGTTTCCCATGTCTACTTGGTTAGAATATTGACGTCTAACCCCATGTCAAAGATAATTGAGTCGACATCAAATGCACCAATTTGTGCCGACATTCTCATTTCTCTCCTCGTCTTCCTTTTGTGTATGCAATTGACCTTTTTCTCCTAGCATGCACCCTCCCATCGATTTAGTAGGTTGGATATCTCTTCCAACACATCCTGATCCTTTTCCAACTCCAGGAAACTCTTCAAGAAGGATTTTAAAGTGTTAGCCTTCCCCGCGAATTTGTCACATCGAACATCGGTTGAATGTCATAGATAACTTCCTCCTAAAGAGGTAACTACCTCCTATATCTCATCACCTCCGAAAACATCCCTTTAGACCTCCGCATCATGTTGATGTATATGTAACTTCGGAATGTATTTCACATATATGTATATTGTATTCCTATAGAGATGGTATTATTCCTCTATAAGGAAGTGTCGTCATTTATATTGTAAGTGTCGTAACTTATACTTGATGGGTTATTAGACCACCTTGTTTGGGGTCGGCCCTGTATAAGTCATGTGGGTCAAAGGGTTATTAGACCACCCTATTGGGGGTCGGCCATGTGGTTCAAAGGGTTATTAGACCACCCTATTGGGGGTCGGCCCACTCAGCGTTATGTTATGTGGTTAAGTTAGAGCCGACATGAGTTAGGTAAAAAGGCAAGTCAAGTCAAGTATAAATAGAGTGCGGGAGGCACTCTATTTGCTCACTCACTTCTCACACATGCTCTCAAGGAGGAGAGGCGCACTTATGGAGGAGGAGGATTGCTGCTAGGTTATGGCTATCTCTATTGGTTGGTTGTATCATTGCTCTATCTATCTCTGAGGAAGTTATTGGGGTTTTTCACCTTTATGGTTTTCCCCAAGTAAATCTTTGTGTCTCTTGTGTGCTTGCATTATTGTCTCCATGATTGATATGCTGTAGATATGCTGTACATGTTGTTCTCTCAGTTAAGATCCTAGATCAGATTGAAGTAAATTCTGAAAATTTAACATGGTATCAGAGCTAGCCTGAAAGAAGGCATGATATGGCATGTATGACACTTGTTGCACTAACGATGCTAGGGCTTGATATAGAAAAAACCAGTCATCATAGCACTTTCGCTATAAATACGTTTTGGCGAAGTTTTCGGATCTGAAATTGTTACAAGCCGAAGCTAAGATCTCCAGGTATCTTGTGTCCAAAGGACAACCTCTAATTCGTTGTACTTTGTGATTTATGATCTGTACAATATAGGGTTTCTGCCTCTTCCAGATCTGAGTCAAAATCAGGTGACCTTGGGAAAAAGGTCATAACTTGGGCTAGGAATCTCCAAATGCAATTTCGTGAAAAGTGACAGGTAGTACACAGGCCGATCTATCGCAGAAAACTTTTTCAGAGGCCGAAGGTCAAACAGTGACATGTGGAACGCCGTACAAGTTCGCTCTCCTGTATTTTCCCAAAACAGGTCACGTTGCGACATTTGGCATAACTCTCTCTCAGAACATCCAATTGAGGTCAGACCTGTCAGGATGGAAAGATAACAGGTCAGGCTATCTCAGAAAACTTTTTCAGACCCTTTGGATCAAAAATTTCGGAGTTACACCAGAAACAATCAGGTACATATTTATGTCAAAACAGAATTATTTTTTTGTACCTTCATTCATGGCTTCCGGAATTTAGGGCTTTGAAGAAAGTTGGAATTTTTGTAATCGGAGACCACGGCTGGATGCTACTCATCAAAATATAAATTTAGAGACCAAGATCAGAATTTTTGGCTGGGTAGAAGGCCGGGTTTGATCAGACCCTAGTTCGGGACTTTGATCAGAAAAATGGAAAATTAGGGCTTCTGTAAAAATGGGAATTTTTGAAATCTGTGACCACGGCTGGAAGCTCCTCAGAAAAATAGAAGCTTAGAGATTTGGATCAAACATTTTGATTGGGTAGAAGAGTGGGCTTCATCAAACCCCAGTTCAGAGTCATGTCCAGTGAATCTGGTAGTTTCAAAGGCAAAATTGAGGAGTGAAACTTTGCAGTCTTCAAATTCTGAATATACCAGTTTGATCAGTTCATCAAGGCGCATATTCCTATCCTTTCGGAAGTTTGAAATTCAAAGTTTGAATTTTTGGGGTCTCTCTGACAAACCCATATCCAGCTCCAGGTCCAGTTCTTGCAAATCAAGTGGATTGGGTTGATCCTAGAAGAAGATGGATTGGTCACTTGCATAAGTGAAGAAGTTCCTATTTCAGAGGGAGATGAGGCTAAGGCCTTACATAAGAAGATTACAAGTGATCTCGACAGGTATGACTCATCGAGGTATGTTTTGAGATTTGTTCATAATTAAGTTTATGGTATGTTTGTCTTCATGTTATCACGGTTAGTACAATCTTGATTTTAGACTTATCATATCACCTTAATAAAATTATGAATGCATGATAGAAGTCATTCATTTATTAGGAGTATGAAACTTATGTTTGTACTAACACATTGTGATGTTGTATGAGTTTTATGTTGTCTACTAACATGAAGGGTACACCAAGAAGACAAATCATGTTCTGGTTCAAGAACAAAGATTCATCCATTGCCATGGATCTCATAAGAGATCCATTCTCGAGGTATGTATAACTTGGTTTTATAATGGTTAACTTATGAGACATGCAGGTTACTAGCACAAGTCACTAAAGAGAACCAGAAGACATTATGCGGGTATGTTAGACATAAATAGCTAGCATGCTAAATCCAGGTATGTTTTTCCTATATCAAGATAGAATCCTACCTTGGGATAGAATCTTATACTACTGTTGATAATGATTATTCATGAAGTCATAGGTTTGAATAATCATGGTTGTATGCATATTATGTTTCTTACCTTAATTGATGATATGACTAACCAGAAGAATCATGATGGTATAGGTTTGAATAATCACAGGTTTTATGCATTTTATATATCTTATCTTTATTGATGATTCAACTAATCTGAAGAGTCATATGGTTGAGTAATTACAGGTTTAGACATGTTATGTTTCTTATGATTCGACTAACCATAAGAATCCTACATAAACCTTGAATGCTAATGCTTATTATTTCTGTTTGAAATGATCATGACTATACATGCTTGAGATTATTGTGTTTTAATAGTATACTAATGAATGTATGATTTTATATAAGATCACAAGGATAACTCAATCATGATACTAATAAGCATGCATAGGGACCACGGATGAATATGAGTTCAAGAACAGGTAATTCAGGAAGCAAAGATCAAGAGGGAGCACACTCCAATTGCTCCTGCAAGAAAGCAAAGGAGCACACTCCAGTTGCTCCTGCAAGAAAGCAAAGGAGCACACTCCAGTTGTTCCTGCAAGAAAGCAAAGGAGCACACTGCAGTTGTTCCTGCAAGAAAGAAAAAGAGCACACTTCAATAGTTTCTGCAAGGATGCATATATTTAGAGGGAGTTGACCATCTTTCTACATTCCACAACAGAAAGGTGTAGAAGAAGCTACTTCAGATTAGGACTCCAACAGCTCCTGCAAGGAAGCAAAGACTCAGAGGGAGTCCACCCAACGAACAAAGAAAGATAAGTATTTTAATTTCTTGCATATTTGTTTGTTTAAGTAAAATTGTTTAATGATGTATATGCTCATGCTCCTAGACTTAGGATATGTATTGTGCATATTAGAATAGTTGCATTAATGAACAATATACTACTAATATATATGGGTAAGTGGCCTATGGCACTGTACAACATTCCATTGCTACTTATCTAGAATGAAACCTCTTTGATGACATGTTGGGAGTTGTGCACACTCTTAACAATGTTCTGGTAGAGATTGGAAGGCATCTAGAAAGTTACAGGATATGGATAAATGTTGTATTAAAGCATTGGCTAAGATAATTGCATGACTGTATGACATATTTCTTTATGTGTAAGAATTTGTTCTGAAAATTATGAGATGTTTCTAATCATGCAATTTAACCTATTTTGTAGGAAAGACCGTATATCTTCACCTACAAAAAGGACTACAACATTTGTTCTAGCAACAAAGATATCTATTGAAGATATTGAAGTTCCCAGGATCTGGGATGAAGAAATGGAATGCCATGATCCGTCGATCATGAAGAATGATGTTTGGGATGTGATCCCAAAAGTTGAAGGGAAGTCTGTTGTGACTTCCAATGGAACTATTAGATCAAGCATGTTGCAGATGGCAGCATAGAGAAATATAAAAGTAATGAAATAGAAGATACACCAGATGGATTCAAAACAGCTTCCTTGAATGGTGTAGTTGAAGAAGAAGTGTATGTGGAGCAGCCACTTGGTTCTGAGACACATGATAAGAAATCATATATGTGCAGAACTTGGTATGGTGAAGATAGATTGATTGCCGACATGCAGTGGAAGCTTACTACCGAGTTCGAGATGAAGAACTTGGGGATGATGCACTATTTGTTTTTGGCATGGAGGTGTGGCAGAGTGGTGGAATCTTCCTTGGACAAGGGAAGTATGCAATAGAGATCCTGAAGAGGTTCGGGATGATGGACTGCAAGGCTATGGCCACACCTATGGCATTGAATCTAAAGCTTCTTTGTGATACTTCATCTGAGCCAGTTGATGTTTCTATGTATCATCAGATTATTGGATCCTTGATGTACCTGACGAACACGAGACCAGATATTTGCTTTGCTGTGAACACATTGAGCCAGTTCCTGACGGATCCGAGGAGTGTTCACCTGGTTGCTGTAAAGCATGATCTGAGGTACCTGAAGGGTACAGTGGATTATGGGCTCAGATATGAGGTGAATCAAAAGTTTAACCTGTAGGGTTATGTTGATTCAGATTGGGCTGGCAGTGCTGCAGATAGGAAGAGCACATCTGGGTGTTGCTTCAGTATGGGATCAGGTGTGATCTCTTGGTTTAGCAGGAAGCAATCCTGCGTAGCACTGAGTACAGCTGAGGCAGAGTATGTTGCAGCCTGTTCAGCTAGTTGTGAGGCAGTATGGCTACGGAAGCTACTGTCTGAGTTATTTGATCTCCCGTTGGAAGCTACTGGTATTTTCTGTGATAACCAGAGTTGTGTGAAGCTGTTCGAGAACCCAGTGTTTCATGACAGGTCGAAACACATAGAGATCAAATACCACTATATCAGGGATATGGTGCAGAGAGGAGCTGTGAAGCTCCTGTATGTTGCGACAGACGAGCAGATTGCAGATGTGCTGACGAAGCCACTAGCCAGGGTGAAGTTCGAGTACTTCAGAGAGAGGCTTGGCGTTATTCAGATCGAGGACACTTCGAGGAAGAAGTGATGGACACATTTGTTGAAGCCATTCCAAGCATGTTGGAAGGAGGATCCTTCACATGGCTGTGGATGTAAGCGCTGGATGATGAACATCAGGATGATGTTCTAGTTTCTGCTGGATATGATCAGTTGGATCATTTTATGTATGTATGTACGCATCATGTTGGATGCTGGATATGATCAGTTGGATCATGTGTATGTATTTTATATGCATCATGTTGGATGCTTGGACCATGTATCTGTATATGTATCAGGTGGATACATTGTATGATCAGGTGGATCATGTATGATGATATGTATCAGGTAGATACTTGGTATGCAGCAGGATGTTGCATTGATGATCAGGAGGATCATGTATGATGATATGTATCATGTATTTGTATCAGGTGGATACATTGTATGATCAGGAGGATCATGTATGATGATATGTATCAGGTATAGACTTGGTATGCATCAGGTAGATGCATTGATGATCAGGATGATCATAGATGACGAGCTTCAGGATGTTGCTCCAGATGACATGCAGCAGGATGTTGCAGTGATGATCAGGATGATCATAGATGACGAGCTTCAGGATGTTTCTCCAGATGACATGCAGCAGGATGTTGCAGTGATGATGATCAGGATGATCATGGATACATCAGGATGATGTATGGTGAGTATCAGGTTGATACTCTGTGGCCGTGGATCAGGTTGTGCAGATGAGCATGTAATTCGGTGCCCTGGGAGATTTGCAGATGGTCTTTCGAGGTTTTGCCTATGGCATGTAATTCGGTGCCCTGGGACATCTGGCAAATGCTCTTTCGAGGTTTTGCTCTGGGAGGACATGTAATTCGGTGCCCTGGGAGATCTGCAGATAGTCTTTCGAGGTTTTTCCTATGGCATGTAATTCGGTTCCCTGGGATATCTGGCAGATGCTCTTTCGAGGTTTTGTCCTATGGCATGTAATTCGGTGCCCTGGGAGATCTGCAGATAGTCTTTCGAGGTTTTGCCTATGACATGTAATTCGGTTCCCTGGGATATCTGGCAGATGCTCTTGCGAGGTTTTGCCATGACCACATGTAATTCGGTGCCCTGGGAGATCTGCAGATAGTCTTTCGAGGTTTTGCCTATGGCATGTAATTCGGTTCCCTGGGATATCTGGCAGATGCTCTTGCGAGGTTTTGTGGTGAGGTCACATGTAATTCGGTGCCCTGGGAGATCCTATAGGTAGAGCTGTGTGCTCGTAACAGCCTGGGATGCTCTTTCGAGGTTTTGTGACGCACGTAAAAGTCCCGAGGATTCCACAGTATGGCCAGTGATGATGAAGACCTGCAGGTGGTGGGCCTACATCCAGTATGAAAAAGGACTGGCTCTGTAGAACTTCCTATGACGAGTAGATTCAGAGATTGATTGAGATAGCAACAGTAGTGACGATGATGATGACTCGATGACGATTATCTAGTGACGATGATCCAGAGAAGATGACTTGTGCTAGAAGAACTGTGCTGAGAAATACCTTCCTAGTTAAGAGGGAGTGTTGATGTATATGTAACTTCGGAATGTATTTCACATATATGTATATTGTATTCCTATAGAGATGGTATTATTCCTCTATAAGGAAGTGTCGTAACTTATACTTGATGGGTTATTAGACCACCTTGTTTGGGGTCGGCCCTGTATAAGTCATGTGGGTCAAAGGGTTATTAGACCACCCTATTGGGGGTCGGCCATGTGGGTCAAAGGGTTATTAGACCACCCTATTGGGGGTCGGCCCACTCAGCATTATGTTATGTGGTTAAGTTAGAGCCGACATGAGTTAGGTAAAAAGGCAAGTCAAGTCAAGTATAAATAGAGTGCGGGAGGCACTCTATTTGCTCACTCACTTCTCACACATGCTCTCAAGGAGGAGAGGCGCACTTATGGAGGAGGAGGATTGCTGCTAGGTTATGGCTATCTCTATTGGTTGGTTGTATCATTGCTCTATCTATCTCTGAGGAAGTTATTGGGGTTTTTCACCTTTATGGTTTTCCCCAAGTAAATCTTTGTGTCTCTTGTGTGCTTGCATTATTGTCTCCATGATTGATATGCTGTAGATATGCTGTACATGTTGTTCTCTCAGTTAAGATCCTAGATCAGATTGAAGTAAATTCTGAAAATTTAACACATCAAAGGTGACATGTTTCCATGCTGTTGGTCGGATAGTAGCCTATGACCTGTCAGTTCCTTTCACAGCTCATCCTCGTGTCACTACTCCCATAGTCGCATGGTGTCTTTGAGCCTCTATTGATACCATCTGTACAGCTGGTGGTGGATTTTGATATTGGTTCTGTGGAGATGGTGGCAGATTCTTGGTCTTCCTTTTTTCATTGAGCTGCACAAATTCTTCAACGCCATGATCCATAGCACTGCAATAGGTGCACTGTGGCATTGGATTTGGGTAATCCCTTTGGTAATTCCCCTGCTTCCCATAATTCTATGTTAAATTTTCAAAATTTACTTCAATCTGATCTAGGATCTTAACTGAGAGAATAACATGTACATCATATCTATAGCATATCAATCATGGAGACAATAATGCAAGCACACAAGAGACACAAAGATTTACTTGGGGAAAACCATAAAGGTGAAAAACCCCAATAACTTCCTCAGAGATAGATAGAGCAATGATACAACCCAAACATAAGAGATAGACATATCCTAGCAGCACATCCTCCTCCTCCATCAGTGCGCCACTCCTCCTTGAGTGCATGAGTGAGAAGTGAGTGAGTAAATAGAGTGCCTCCCGCACTCTATTTATACTTGACTTGACTTTCCTTTTACATAAATCATGTAGGCTCGAACTTAACCACATAACATAATCCTGACTGGGTCAACCCCCAATAGGGTGGTCTAATAACCCTTCGACCGACATGGCCAACCTCCAATAGGGTGGTCTAATAACCCTTCGACCCACATGAATTATACAGGGCCGACCCCAACAAGGTGGTCTAATAACCCATCAAGTATAAGTTACGACATTTACAATATAAATGATGACACTTCCATATAGAGGAATAATACCATCTCTATAGGAGTACATACAACATACATATGTGAAATACATTCTGAAGTTACATATACATCAACACTCCCTCTTAACTAGGAAGGTATTTCTCAGCACAGGTCTTCTAGCACAAGTCTTCTTTTCTAGATCATCGTCACTGGATAATTCTCATTGAGTCATAATCATCGTCACTACTACTGCTATCTCAATCAATCTCTAAATCTACTCGTCATAGGAAGTTCTACAGAGCCAGTCCTTTTTCATACTGGATGTAGGCCCACCACCTACAGGTATTCATCATCACTGTCCATACTATGGAATCCTTAGGACTTATTACGTGTGTCACAAAACCTGGCTATAGCATCTCAGGCTATTACGAGCACACAACTCTACCTGACGGATCTCCCAGGAGCACATTACATGTGACCCATCACAAAACCTGGCTGAAGCATCCCAGGCTGTTACGAGCACACGGCTCTACCTGTCGGATCTCCCAGGAGCACATTACATGTGATCTCACCACAAAACCTAGCTGAAGCATCCCAGGCTGTTACGAGCACACAGGTCTACCTGTCGGATCTCCCAGGAGAACATTACATGTGGTCCACCACAAAACCTAGCTAAAGCATCTGAGGCCTTTTTCATCCTGTCCAAATCTCCTAGGAGAAAATTACATGTGGTCATGGCAAAACCTGGCTAAAGCATCTGAGGCCTTTTTCATCCTGTCCAGATCTCCCAGGAGCAAATTACATGCCATAGGACAAAACCTCGAAAGAGCATCTGCCAAATATCCCAGGGAAACGAATTACATGCCATAGGAAAAACCTCGAAATACTATCTGCAGATCTCCCGGGGCACAAATTATATGTCCTCTCAAGCAAAACCTCGAAAGAGCATTTGCCATATGTCCCAGGGCACCGAAATACATGCCATAGGCAAAACCTCGAAAGACCATCTGCAAATCTCCCAAGGCACAAATTACATGCTTACCTACACAACCTGATCCATGGCCACAAAGTATCATCTGATACTCACCATACATCATCCTGATGTACACATGATCATCCTAATCATCATCACTGCAACATCCTGCTGCATGTCACCTGGAGAAGCTCGTCATCCACGATCACCCTGATCATACAATGCATCCATCTGATGCACACCAAGTATCTACCTGATACATATCATCATACATAGTGTATTCACCTGATACATAGATACATGATCCACACAATGTATCCATCAACATACATGATCTACCTGATCATACCTGATACATATCAATATACATAGTGTATCCACCTGATACATAGATACATGATCCACACAATGTATCCATCAACATACATGATCTACTTGATCATACAATGTATCCACCTGATACATATACAGATACATGGTCCAAGCATCCAACATGATGCATATACAAAAATACATACACATGATCCAACCTATCATATCCAGCATCCAACATGATGCATACATACATATAAATGATCCAACTGATCATATCTAGCATCCAACATGATGCATACATACATACATAAAAATGATCCAACTGATCATATCCAGCAGAAACCAGAACATCATCCTGATGCTCATCATCCAGCGCTTACATCCACAGCCATGTGAAGGATCCTCCTTCCAACATGCTTGGAATGGATTCAACAAATGTGTCCATCACTTCTTCCTCAAAGTGTCCTCAATCTGAAGAACGCCAAGCCTCTCTCTGAAGTACTTGAACTTCACCCTGGCTAGTGGTTTCGTCAGCACATCTGCAATCTGCTCGTCTGTCGCAACATACAGGAGATTCATAGCTCCTCTCTGCACCAAATCCCTGATATAGTGATATTTGATCTCTATGTGTTTCGGCCTTTCATGAAACACTGGATTCTCAGACAACTTCACACAACTCTGGTTATCACAGAAGATACCAGTAGCATCCAATGGGAGATCAAATAAATCAAACAGTAGCATCCAATGGGAGATCAAATAACTCAAACAGTAGCTTCCGTAGCCATACTGCCTCACAACTAGCTGAACACACTGCAACATACTCTGCCTCAGCTATACTCAGTGCTCCACAAGATTGCTTCCTGCTGAACCAAGAGATCACACCTGATCCCATACTGAAGCAACACCCATATGTGCTCTTCCTATCTGCAGCACTACCTACCCAATCTGAATCAACATAACCTTGCAGGTTAAACTTTTGATTCGCTTCATACTTGAGCCCATAATCCACTGTACCCTTCAGGTACCTCAGAACATGCTTTACAGCAACCAGGTGAACACTCCTTGGATCCGTCAGGAACTGGCTCAATGTGTTCACTGCAAAGCAAATATCTGGTCTCGTGTTTGTCAGGTACATCAAGGACCTAATCATCTGACGATGCATAGAGACATCAACCGGCTCAGATGAAGCATCACATAGAAGCTTCAGATTCGATGCCATAGGTGTGGCCATGGCCTTGCAATCCATCATCGTGAACCTCTTCAGGATCTCTACTGCATACTTCCCTTGTCCAAGGAAGATTCCATCTGCACTTTACCACACCTCCATGCCAAAAAAAAATAGTGCATCATCCCCAAGTTCTTCATATCGAACTCGACAGTAAGCTTCCGTTGTGTGTCGGCAATCAATCTATCTTCACCTATAACAAACAGGTTATCCGCATACAAAAGTAGTATCACTGGATTGCCTTCCTCAACCTTGTAGAAAAGGTTGGAACCCGCTTTACTCTTGGTAAAGACCAAACTAGATAGAAAGCTGCCTATCCTACCATACCAAGTTCTGCACATATATGATTTCCTGTCATGTGTCTCAGAACCAAGTGGTTTCTCCACACACACTTCTTCTTCAACTACACCATTCAAGAAAGCTGTCTTGAAATCCATCTGGTGTATCTTCTATTTCATCACTTTTATATTTCTCTATGCTACCGTCTGCAGCATGCTTGATCTTGATAGATCCATATGGAAGTCACAACAGACTTCCCTTCAGCTCTTGGGACTGCATCCCAAACATCGTTCTTCATGATCGAGGGATCATGGCATTCTTCCCGTATCCTGGGAACTTCAATATCTTCAATAGATAATTTTGTTGCTGAACAAATGTTGTAGTTCTTCTTTTGTAGGTGATGGCATACGATCTTTCCTACACAACAAGTTAAATTCCATGATTAGAAAACATCTCATAGTTTTCAGAACAAATTCTTACACATAAAGAAATATGTCATACAGTTATGCAATTGTCTTAGCCAATGCTTCAATACAACATTTATCCATATCCCGTAGCTTTCTAGATGCCTTCCAATATCTACCAGAACATTGTTAAGAGTGTGCACAACTCCCAACATGTCAGCAAAGAGGTTTCATTCTAGATAAGTAGCAATGGAATGTTGTAAAGTGCCATAGGCCACTTACCCATGTATATTAGTAGTATATTGTTCATCAATGCATTTATTCTAATATGCATAATACACAACCTAATTCTAGGAACATCAGTATAAGTATTATTTAAGAAATGACAATTCAACTACTTATCTTTGTTTGTTTGTTGGGCGGACTCCCTCTGAGTCTTTGCTTCCTTGCAGGAGCTACTAGAGTCCTAATCTAAAGTAGCTTCTTCTACACCTTTCTGTTGTGGAATGTAGAGAGATGGTCAACTCCCTCTGAATATCTACATCCTTGCAGACACCACTAGAGTGTACTCCCTCTCGATCTTTTCTTCCTGGATTACTTGTCCTTGAACTTATATTCATTTTCGATCCCTATGCATGCTTGTTAGTATCATCATTGTGTTATCCTCTAGGTCTCATACATAATCAAACATTCATTAGTATAATCTTAATATTATCAAAACACAATAATCTCAAGCATGTATAGTCAGGATCATTTCAAACACAGATAATAAACATTAGTATTCAAGGTTTCAAGGAAGTCTTCTTTTACTCATGCATATTCTTATTTGATCATAAAACTCTTCTAATTAGTTAAATCATCAATGCATAAACCCGTGATTACTCAAACCTATAACTTCATGATTCTTCTGGTTAGTCATATCATCAATTATGGTAAGAAACATAATATTCATACAGCCATGACTATTCAAACCTATGACTTCATGAATAATCATTATCAACAACACAACAGTATAAGATCCTAACACAAGGTAGGATTCTATCTTGATATAGGAAAAACATACCTGGATTGGCATGCTATCTAGTTATGTCTAACATACTCACATGATGTCTTCTTGTTCTTCTTCAATGACTTGTGCTAGTAACATGTATATCTCATAGGTTAACCATTATAAAACCAAGTTATACATACCTCGTAAATGGATCTTCTATGAGATCCATGACAATGGATGAATCTTTGTTCTCATGTCATCATGATCATATGTTCTTGAACCAGAACATGATTTGTCTTTCTTGGTGTACCTTTCATGTTAGTAGACAACATAAACCTCATACAACACCATAATGCATTAGTACAATCATAAGTGTCAACACCCTAATCAATGAATATTTTCTATCATGCATTCATAATTTTATTAAGGTGATATGACAAGTCTAAAATCAAGATTGTACTAACCATAATAACATGAAGACAAACATACCATAAAATTAATCATGAAAAAATATCAAAACATACCTCAATGAGTCATACTTGTGGAGATCGCTTGTAATCTTCTTATGCAAGGCCTTAGCCTCATCTCCCTCTGAAACAGGAACTTCTTCACTTATGCAGGTGACCAATCCATCTTCTTATAGGATTAACCCAATCCACTTGATTTGCAAGAACTAGATCTGGAGTTGGATTAGGGTTTGTCAGAGAAACCCCAAAAATTCAAACTTTGAATTTCAAACTTCTGAAGGGATAGAAATATGCGCCTTGATGAGTTGATCACACTGGTATGCTTAGTATTTGAAAACTGCAAAGTTTTACTCCTCAATTTTTCCTTTGAAACTTCCGGATTCACTAGACGTGACCCCAAACTGGGGTTTGATGAAGCCCACTCTTCTGCCCCATGAAAAGGTTTGATCCAAAGCTCTAAGCTTCTATTTTTATGAGGAGCTTCCAGCCGTGGTCACAGATTTCAAAAATTCCCATTTTTACAGAAGCCCTAATTTTCCACTTTTCTGATCAACGTCCCGAACTAGGGTCTGATCAAGCCCGGCCTTCTGCCAAACCAAAAATTCTGATATTGGTCACTAAATTTTTATTTTGATGAGTAGCATCCACCCGTGATCTCCGATTACAAAAATTCCAACTTTCTCCGAAGCCCTAAATTCCGGAAGCCATGAATGAAGGTACTAAAAATTAATTATGTTTTGACAGAAACATGTACCTGATTGTTTCTGGTGTACCTATGAACTTTTCGATCCACAGGGTCTGAAAACGTTTTTTGAGATAGCCCGACCTCTTATCTTTCCATCCTGATAGGTCTGACCTCAATTGGATTCTGTGAGAGAGAGTTATGCCAAGTGTCGCAACGTGACCTGTTTATGGGATAATACAGGAGAGGAAACTTGTACGTCATGCCACGTGTCACTGTTTCAACTTCGGCCTTTGAAATTTTTTTTTGAGATATCCCAACCTATTATCTTTCCATCCTGAAAGGTATGACCTCAATTGGACTCTCTGAGAGAGAGTTATGCCAAGTGTCGCAACATAACTTGTTTATGGGATAATACAGGAGAGCGAACTTGTACAGCGTCCCATGTGTCACTGGTTCAACTTCGGCCTCTGCAAAATTTTCTTGAGATAGTACAGTCTATGTACTACCTGTCACATTTTACGAAATTTCATTTGGAGCTTCCTAGCCAAAGTTATGACCTTTTTACCAAGGTCACCTGATTTTGACTCAGATCTCGAAGAGGCAGAAACCCTATATTGTACAGATCATAAATCACAAAGTACAACGAATTAGAGGTTTTCCTTTGGAAAAAAGGTACATGGGGATTTATGCTTCAACCTGTAAATATTTCAGATCCGAAAATGTCACCAAATCGGATTTATAAAGAAAGTGCTACGATGACTGGTTTTTTCTATATCAAGCCCTAGCATCATAAGTGCAACAAGTGTCATACATGCCATATCATGCCTTCTTTCAGGCTAGCTCTGATACCATGTTAAATTTTCAGAATTTACTTCAATCTAATCTAGGATATTAACTGAGAGAACAACATGTACAGCATATCTATAGCATATCAATCATGGAGATAATAATGCAAGCACACAAGAGACACACAGATTTACTTGGGGAAAACCATAAAGGTGAAAAAACCCAATAACTTCCTCAAAGATAGATAGAGCAATGATACAACCCAGACATAAGAGATAGACATATCCTAGCAGCATATCCTCCTCCTCCATAAGTGCGCCACTACTCCTTGAGTGCATGAGTGAGAAGTGAATGAGTAAATAGAGTGCCTCCCGCACTCTATTTATACTTGACTTGATTTGCCTTTTACATAAATCATGTAGACTCGAACTTAACCACATAACATAATGCTGACTGGGCCGACCCCCAATAGGGTGGTCTAATAACCCTTCGACCCACATGGCCGACCCTCAATAGGGTGGTATAATAACCCTTCGACCCACATGACTTATACAGGGCCGACCCCAACAAGGTGGTCTAATAACCCATCAAGTATAAGTTACGACATTTACAATATAAATGACGACACTTCCGTATAGAGGAATAATACCATCTCTATAGGAGTACATACAACATACATATACAAAATACATTCCGAAGTTACATATACATCAACATTCTACCATATAATCAGTCCTTGTCCTCTTCCAACAACTCCTCCTTATCCTGCGCCAGCCTCTCGACCTCTGCAAAATCCTCCTCTAGCACCTCCATGCAGTGGGCCATATGGTGGGTACTATGGTTTCCCATACTATGGCTATTACGGTTTCCCATATGGTGGGTACTGCGGTGCCGGATACTCTGGTTGACCATACTGCGGTTTCCCATAC
Source organism: Larix kaempferi (assembly GCA_027924585.1). NCBI lineage: Eukaryota > Viridiplantae > Streptophyta > Pinopsida > Pinales > Pinaceae > Larix > Larix kaempferi. The sequence goes on along the minus strand of BSBM01000765.1, from coordinate 1,122,002 downwards.
TGCTGCGGTGGGTGATTATACTAAGCCAACAGTTGATTATACCGCTGTTGTTGCTGACCCGGTACCTATTCTTCTCCTACCATGAATTAGTTGTAGTCCTCTTCTAGAGTAGGCCATAAGCTCTGCAGTTGTTTTCATCATGGCCAATTGATTTATAGAACTTGCAATACAATCTCTCTGGTTCCGACAGTATCTTCTGCAGATACACACACTCTTCTGGTCAATGGCCTCTTGTTTGGCAGGCACAACACCAAGGAAACCCTCCTTGACTGAGGGGATTTGGTGCACCGGATTGTAGCTATTATCGAAAGTCTAGGCACTGATCCTTGTGGTGTCCCTCTGTCCTGCACCTAGTGCACTAGACATCTTCGCAAGCCTCTTTTCTTTTCTTCATGTCTTGTATTTGGATCGTTAGGTTTTCCAACTATGCCTGTATTCGATCCATTCCCAACCCCATTTCATCGATTGGTGAAGCCTCCAACTTCATCGCAATCTCCAATGCTTCTGTTTGGGTCACAACTTTCTGTTGCATTAGTGGTCTGCAGATGTGTGGTACCAATCTCGCAATAAAACACTCCTTGTGTTGCATATCATTCATCCCAAAACTCACCTTTTCCATCAGTGTTTTGTATTGCTGGTTGAAGTCCCATATTGACTCATTGGGGAATTGTTTGATTTCATTGAGCTCAGTAATGTACTGTGACTTAGATTTTGGATTTATGAATTCATCGATCATCCTAGCTTTTATTTCTAGTAATGTATTTGGTTGACCTCCCATGGTACCTTAGTGAACTTCATGTACCAATCTAGCGCATGACCCTTGAGGGTCATATCTATGTATCCCTTCTTTGTATATTCATCCTAAACCTGCTTCATGGTCCATACTACTTCGCACACAAAGTAGTATTGTTAGGGATCCTCGGTCCCATTACCGTGGAAATTTGGCATCTTTGCTTTGTTTCCTACCATTCTTGTATTTCTACTATTAGTGTCTACTAATGCACTACTCTTACTACTATTTTGACACTTAGGGAAAATATGCGAATAACTTGTTTTTTCTTTTATCAAATTCTGAGTAGTGTGCAGAGTCGAATGTACGTTGTATCTTAGGGCCCGTCCTTCTCCTGCTTCAAGGGTAGCATGTTCACTTTCTTCTTCGCAATAAGGTTGATTCCTCCCTTGTGGTCCTGTTTCACAGTCTTTTGTTCCATTCCTCTTAGGACACTCTCTCTCAGTCCTCTTCTTCTCAAGACGTTGGAATATCACCCCACTCCTCAAGGTACCACACTCTTTGCCAGCTTCCCTTAAAAACTTGTAGTCGCTCATGTCCATCTACCCCGCATCTTTCTACCGGACCCGTATCTACGCGGTACCCAAAACTTCCGCACACTGGATCTTCTACTTGTTGGAGTTCATACTCAATATACCCTTTTTGCAGATGAGCATATTAATCCACAGTTTTAACGATAATAGGAACCTCCCCCTGGGTCCTTTGAAAATTTTCCTTTCCGTGTCGCTATATGATTTCATTTTGTCTACTACGAACTCAGTAATATATCCCTCTAGGATACTATCCACCTAGAATTTGATAGCTCTTGATACGGTGTTGTCGACACATTTCAGTTGTTGGATCAGTTCTGGTGTCCAATGGTAAGGATCAGTCTTTTGGAAATGGTGCTTCTTAAATGTTAGCTATGCTAACCACTCGTGCAATAGTACTAGGAATTTTCAGAAAAATATCTCATGGATATCCAAATAAATGTACTTCTACAACTAACTACTTACCGTATGTCTAGGGTTTTGCATGCTTTTCTCCTTATGCAGATTCTTTTGCTCTCTTGTCAAACCAATATTGGATTTATGGTTTCCTCAAGTGCCATAGCATATCATCTCTTTTCCTCTTCAAGGTCCTGGCAACGGAACCATTTTTTGACACAACGACTGTCGACAGGGGTATACTTCGCACTGTCGTCAACAAACCATTGATCAAACTCCCTTACGCACCATCCCAGAAAGGTTTTACCCTTTCCAACAACACCCACAAAGTGAGTGAAGTCTCACCTGAGATGCACAAGTGGCCTGCAGGAACCAATTTTCTGCAGTGGATTTGAGGACATCCATTAAACACACATTTCACTCGCAGAAACTAGAGATTATATCTTTCGCACTATGCTAACAAATCATCATTTTTATATTCATGAATGGCACATATTAGACATTCGCATAAACATGATATAACTACTCATTAGCATGAACACCCATTATTAAACATCTCGTAAACATTAGCATTCGTTATCTAATAGAAAAAAAGACAGAGATAGAACCATAATCGAACATCTTCATGCATTCATTAAAACCTGTGGAATGACCTTCACAGAAATAGTCAATGCATCATATCGTGGATACAAACAAATCAACAACTGGATCAAAACTCACAAGTTTGATTGCTCTATTCATCATTGGATTTCTCTATGATTCCCTTAGGATTACAATTGTACTCCTATTTATACAAAACTACATGGTTACAAAATGGTCCACATGACCCTTATCTAACAAACTAACTACTTCCGCTCCTCTGCATTCTCTACAAATGACGCTTTCTTCCACGGATTATCCCTTTCGCAACTGTCGGCTTCCGCACTTCATGTAGACTAATCTCGTTCCAACATGGATCGCCATTGCCACTCTACCACCCCCTTGACCCTTCATGCTCATCCTTATATGAAGGAACAAGTACCTCCTATTTGTATTCTCCTTCATCTCCCATTTTCATGGTCCCTCGTGTAGTATCACTATGTGTGGTGGTGATTCTACTAGATATGTATCCCCTCTATCCATCAACCCTTACTACATCCCATTCCCTAGGCCCCCTCCCACCCTTGCAGTGTAGCCACACCTTGCAACTCCCCTTTTTCCTTGTGGGCAAGTGTATGCTCAATAGAATATACCCACCTAACCTATGGAAAAAAATAAATTAGTGTAGTTCAACAAAATAACAAGAATAATATTGAAGAGAGGAACATAGGTAATTACCAACAATAGGAAGGTGGTGGTCAAACTTCGAACCCTCCTGCAGCACTGGAGTTAATATGAACCGCATAAAACTAGATCAAAATAAACATCTCAAGTAATATAAGAACCCTTAGTTACTAACTAACCATATACTCTTCTTCTGTCTTGATTACAGACACTACACTCATCACTTCCCACACCCTTATAAGGCACCACAACTAAGGGATAAGGCCAATAGACATGAAACATCCAGTTACCGCTAAGGGAAACCTAATTACACAGTTCATCATCTAGACCAATCAGAAATGATGGTGTTACAAAACCCCTTCTCATCCCAAGGTATAGTCACAACATAACCGATGATGCTTTAACCCTATCAATTCTTTATGTTAGCTTACACTAATGACCCCTCCTTCTAGAACATCAATAGGACCTCCATCGATATCAACTTGCAAAGTTGACATAACCAATATGTCCTTCCCAATGTAACCCTTAATACAAATAAGAACAAGAATCCTTCAGCACTAGAAGAACCATTACACACCCTGCATCCTAACTCAGACCTCATCCCCAATATCATTAAGATCCCTCTGTGTCATGTAACCTATAACCCCAATGCTAGAGCTTCCCCCATCTATAGCATTGTGGATGACTTATCATATTTCTCAACCACCATGTCTACCTTAGGGTTTCTCGAGAACTTGCCTACGTAGTGGAAATCCTTGTTGTCCATGTTAGGTGCCTAAAAGGGAAAATAGGCAATTAACCACAAAACAAATAAGATAGGACTAAAATCTCAGTAATTATCATTAATTAATGTAAATATATACAGTGAGAATGTCCCTTGGGTTCGTCTCCCATGTGGAATCTAGGTCTCTCGAATGACTTTTCCCATTCACCTTGGACTTTTGATTTTCTACTAGGGAGATAATCCAAACACCAAGGATTATGTTCCCAACAATTCCACCCTTAATCCAAAGGGTGTATATGAGTCCAAGAAAAATATGAAGAGAGATGAATAACTAGAAGTGGAAAGCTACCATCTACTGAACATTTCCATCTTGAAAATCATTTGCCAAGCAAGTTAGCTAGAAGCTTGCACTGTCTTCTGCTATATCAAATATTATCTCTGAAGAGGTGGTATTGGTTGACCACCAAAAAAGGGGACTAGTAGAATCTGGAATCTTCTACTATGTCTATATTTTAAGGCTGACCACAAACTATTGAACTTGGAGCGAAGGCTCAAAGGTTCTGTTTGGAACTTGGCATGAAGGCTCAGTGTTTCTTTGGAGTGCTGCTTTGGGGACCACCATCTGATGTATATAAAAAGATGAAGTCCTTTGCTAAATGGGTGTTTTAGGGCTAACAACCACCTGTGGAGCTCATTTGAACATGGTGGTTTAGACTCACTTGTTCCAAATTTATTGTTTCTGATGATCTTCATTTCCCCCTGTTAGGAACAATGTGAGGAGAGGAGAATTCCATGGTGTCAAAAATAGACACAAAACACATGGGTACTCTAGGGCATGGTTATCTTCTGTCTTCATGCTAGTACATGCATCTTAGAATATGGCATATCTGAATCTGCCATCCAAAAGTGGCGTGGCTCATGCTTGCGTGATCTGGTTTTCTTGTAGAAGACCATGACTTCTTGTTATCAAAAGAAGGCTTTGAAACTTGAATCTTGAAATCATGCCACCCTGTCATGTACAAAGTAAGAAGCAATACAATATTCTGCTACAAGTTTCACTCTTGTAGGTTTCTTCAGCTTCAAACACCGATCTAAGTTATGCTTCCTGCAATGAAGATCAAAACACTGATCTTTCATATGGCCAACTCTATCACAATGTTGGCATCTCAAACTTTGAATATGTTCTGACATGATTTCACTGTTTTGGTCATGTGATGACATCTTATAGGAATCATCTTCAAAGAGAGGATTGTTTTAAGCAAACACTAGTTCAAAATGTCGATTCCTATCATGTACATATTCCTCTTTGGATTTCAAATCCTTTAGTTTATTGATAACTAATTGGAGACTGTATTTTATTATTATGATTGAGTCATCTACAACATTAAATATTAGATTGTTCAACAAATCTAATGTTTGTTCAGTATGGTACATTGTGAGGACTATGTATGGCCACCTTGTACAGGAAGGACAAAGTACAACTAATTCAATCAAACTGAGGGCTTCTAACAATTTATCCCTTTAAAAATAAAATTTAGTATATTCACAACTCAAAAGGTGATGGGTGTCGGTCTCAGCAAAAATGCACCTAAACACAATATGTAAGTCACTATTTCATTTAATTTTTGGTATTGCAGAAAAACACACGTGCAAGTACCAAAAAACATGCACTAGAACATACAAATAAACCACAATTTGCAAGTTACACTTATGACTATTGAATTGAAGAATCTGCTAAACCTAAGTTTGTGTGATGACGATACGCTTCTGCAACTTATTTGTTTTGGATCAATTATTGAAAAAAGCTACAAAATTGCTTGGATCCTTCAAGTGGGACCACCAAACCAGTCCCAAATCTTCTTTGCAAACTTAGTACTATCAAATAGCTGCAATTTTCAAAATGCAAGTCTTTAATTGAAAGCAAAAAAATTCTATATTTTCAGAGTTGATGCAGGGGCATCAGGACCTAGGTGAAACAGTTGAAGTTGATCGAAAAAAGAGGGTCGACCAGGGGGATTTCTGAAGACCACTAGTGCAAGGAAGACTGGTAGCCGTAGAGACTAAGTGAAGCTGAAAATTTAAGTTAATTGGAGGACTGAGAAAGCACAGAATGGTCGACATGTCATAGAGGACTATGTTAAGATCGAAAACTATAGTAAAGTCAAAGTGGTGCAGAATTCAAGGAAACATACCTGCAACCATTGTGGGTTGTTGAGGAAGTTAATGGTAGTTAAGAAGGTGGTTGATAATAGGTCAGGTGTCACCATATGATGAGTTTGTGCAATACGGTCATGGGGCACTGACAACTGCAGGATCCATTGGACTAGAAGTCGACCGACAAACAAAGAAGGATGTCTTGGGGAAGCCAGTCGGAGTGGACCTTGGGATCAGCAACAGAGAAGAGTATAAGACTAGTTTGGATAAAAAAAGCAAGGGATCAATCATTATTTCGTTCAATAGAGGATCAGAAGAAGGAGAGGATCACACACAGAGCGACAAACACACCGATAAAATAGATGTTTACTTCTATATATTGTAACAGGATAAGGTTGACTTGTTTATTAGATTGCATGTAACTTTGTAATTGATTCAAGTAATAGAATCCAAGTTCTTGGAATTTCCAATTCACATCTAGTATTTCTGAGCACTTGTGTGTTTTTGTGTGTTATATTTAAGAAAAAGGGTCCAACTGACCTGCCCTTTCTTCAGGTGGTATCATAGCAGTAGAATCGTGTGAACAGGAAGAGCTTGGGAGTACGTGAACAACTCCAGCTGCAGTTGGGTAGAGTTCTGCGCGAGTGGTGAAAGTCCGGTTATGATTGGACGAGAGGAGATTTCAGCTGTGATTGAAAGAATGGCACAAATTGTAAATGTTTGTAGTGTAGGACAAAGAGCACGAGGTGCAGGAGTTATAGTTGATCGCAAAATGTTCGACAAGTGCATGCGAACGATGAGAAGTTTGACCAATGAGGTCACAGCGACCAAAAAAATGAAAAGGAGTGGATGCATTCTCTACGCCCTTTACCATAGCGATGAAGAAGTAGAGGAAGTGGAAGCTCAAGAAGCAGTGAGAAGAACCAGAAGATAAAATGATCAAGCTACTGACATAGATGATGGGTAAGACAAAGATGGATGTACATACCTACTCAGGAAGTTTGGATCCTGAGTACTTGATAGAATAATTCAAAGAGATGGAGAAACACTTCGACATAGAGTAGATAGAGGATCCTAAAAGGGTTAAAACTATGTGTCTAAGGTTGAACAATGAATAGGCAGAAAGAGACAAGAAAGGCAAGGAGAAAATCATGCCTTGGGATAGAATGGTTTCCAAGTTGAAAGGGAAATTCCTTCCTAGAGACTATGTGATTTCCTTGTTTAGGAAGTTACAAAAATTTTGATAGAAAGAGATGACTGTGAAGGAATACATAGAAGATTTCTATAGACTATCGATTAGAACCGGTCAAACCGATGAAGGTGAAGAAGTAGTCGCCAGATATTTTAACAGTTTGAAATATGTCATACAGGATGAGTTGCGCCTGTCGAGGTTCAGAGCGGTTGGTGAATCCTACCAATTCGCTTTGAAGGCAGAAGAGAAACTATCAAGAAAAACCGTATCGACAAGAGGCAGGATGATCGGTCGAGGTACAAAGACTATTTTCACGAATGGATAAAGTAGCAGAACCAGGAGACAAGTCATCTAAGACGAGTGATGTGCAGAAGGGATAGCTCCTAGAGATAAAGCACAGGGAAATCGACTGGAAGGACAAGATACCTGCGGTCAGGGTGCGTTTGGTTGAAATGGTCCAATAGAAAAGAAAGGAGTCGATAGGCCAGCTATAGTCTATTATAAGTGTCACGGAGTGGGACAAAAATCTTATGAATGCCCAGAGAATCTACACGTGGTAGAGGATTCGAAACCCAGACGTCAACGAGATGACTAGGGAAACGAGAAGATGGATTCGACATTTGATATTGGTGAATATGGTAGAGGAAAAGGTCAAAACATGAAGGCCAGGAGAATGTTGGTCTAGGAAAACCAACACGAAGAGAAGGAGTCAGCACAACAAAATGCCATTGTTCGGACCAAAGTGCTGATCAACGACAAATACTGCAAGAGCATTGTCAATGGTGGTAGTACAATGAATTTAGTGTTGATGGAGGTCATTGAAAAGTTGGTTTTGAGATATCAGAAAGGAAATCGTGTGAAGGTACCTAGACAATGCATGATGAACTTTAAAGTTGGAAAACTTGAATACAATGTACTGTGCGATGTAATCCCAATGGATGCTTGTCATTTGTTGTTAGGGAGGCCATGGAAATATGATCGTAATATTTTTCTATGATGGTTGATCCAACACAACCAAAGTGTGGAAAAATGGCATGCAGAGGATGCTAAAGCCAAAGTAGGAGGATCACACCGGCTGCAAGCAGGGCGAAAGAAAATATTGGGAGAAGCGAGCGCTGATGTGTTCAATGAAGGAATTTCTAGCAGAGGAGGAGAAACAGTCAGGATGTTTCGCCATCATTCCGAAAAAACCATGTGTCAAAAGGTTGACAATAGAGAGAGTTCCGAATCGAAGTCGAAGAAATGCTTAATGATTTTAAGAGCATAATGATTGATGAGACACCAACATGATTGCCACCAACGAGAAGCATATCCCATCAGATCGACTTGATTTCAAATTCAAGTTTTCCAAACAAGGCACCACATAGAATGACTCTAATAGAGGTTCAGGATCTCAATCAAAAAGTCCAGGAGTTGTTGGACAAAGGATTGATCAGAGAAATACTAAGCCTGTGTGCGGTACCAACTGTACTAGAACCAAAGAAGGGTGGAGAATGGAGGATGTGTGTAGACTCCAGAGATATCAGCAAGATCATGATCAAGTACAGGTTTCCATTTCCAAGGATGGATTACTTGAGTGGAGAAATATACTTCACCAAGATCGACCTGAAGAGTGGGTGTTACCAGATCAAGGTCAGAGAAGGCAACGAATGGAAGACATCCTTCAAGACGAAAGAAGGACTATATGAGTGGTCAGTCATGCCCTTTGGATTGACTAATGCACCCAGTGTGTTCATGCAGTTGATGAATGAATTATTGAATCCATTCTTGGGAAATTTCATCGTAGTCTACCTCGATGACATCTTGATATTCAGTCGAACCAAAGACGAACATTTGGAGCACATTCGAAAAGTGTTGCGGAAGGTACTGGAAGAGAAGCTTATGGTAAAGGGTTAGTGATGGACCCAGAAAAGGTGAAGTCTATATTGGAGTGGATAGAACCGACAAGGATGACAGGAGTGCAAAGTTTTCATGGAATTGCTAATTTCTACAGGAAGTTCATTAGAGGATTCAGTCCAATGTGCACACCATTGACAGAGTGCATGAAGAAAGGGGATTTCAAGTGGACGGGAGCTTCCCAGAAGGACTTCAACAAATTGAGGCAAAAGGTGATAGAGAGCCTAGTGTTAACTCTCCCATATTTTGACAAAGTTTTCCAAGTCGATTGCGATGTGAGTGGAATGGAAATTGGAATAGTGCTGAGCCAGGAGGGCCCACCAAATGCATTCTTCAGCGAAACATTGGATGAAGTGAAGCAGAAATATTCACTCTATGACCATGATTTCTATCCTATTATCCAAGCATTAAAAAGGTGGAGGCATTAGTTGCTTCCCAAGGAATTTGTGTTATACACACACCACCAAGAGTTGAGGTACTTGAATACTTAGTCAAAGTTGAATCAACGACACATGAAGTGGGTTGAAATTTTGCAGGGATATACCTTCATGTTTTGACATAAGTCCAGAAAGTTGAACAAGGTTTCCGACGCGCTAAGTCGAAGAGTTGCATTGTTGAACACAACAACATTTCAGGCGACATGAATAGAGTCAGTGAAGACAGAGTATGACACCGACGAGGATTTTGTGAAAGCATGGAAAGCTAGTCGCGAACCATGGAGTGTCGATAGAAATCCATACTTGGATTATTTTATCCAGGAAGGATGCATATTCAAGGGACAAAAAATATGTATTCCCAAACGTTATATAAGAGAGAACGTAATCCGATAACTTCATAGTGGCGGATTAGCAGGTCATTTTGGCATCGATAAGACCAAGGCATTGGTCGAAGAAAAGTATTTTTGGCCAGGAATGCCGACAGATGTCGGTAGGTGGGTATGATAGTGTCGAATTTTACAGTTGACTAAGGGGCGAAGTCAAAATACAGGGCTACATGCACCATTTCTAGTTGCAAATAACCCATGGGAGCACCTAAGCATGGATTTTATGTTGGGATTTCCGAAGACACCACAAGGTAACGACTCAATCTTTGTGGTAGTAAACATATTTTCAAAAATTGCACACTTTATTCTGTGTCAGAAGACAAGTGATACCACAAGCATTGTTGTACTATTCTTCAAGGATATAGTCAGATTGCATGGGTTTCCGAAGAGTATAACATCGGACAGAGATACCAATTTTATGGGTCATTTGTAGAGAACCCTATGGAAGAAGCTGGACACAAAGTTGTTTTTTATCTCGGCATATCATTCGTAGACTGATGGACAGACCAATGTGGTAAAAAAAAGTTTGGGAAACCTTCTAAGATGTTTGTCATTTGACAAACCCAAGTAATGGGAGAATCTGTTGGCGCAAGAGAAATTTTCATACAACAATTATGTGAATCGGTCGATAGGTATGAGCCCATTCTAGATTGTTCAAGGCCAAATCCCACATGGAGTGGTGGATTTAGTTGCTATACCAACATAGATCATAAAGAGTGTATATGCAGAAACATTTGCGGAGCATATGAAGATGTACGCAAGCACATTGAAAAGAGAAACGCGAAATACAAGTTGAGAACCGACATAAAGAAGAGGCTACAGTCGTTCAACGAGGGAGACTTAGTCTATGCACACTTGAGGAAAGATAGGTTCCCTACAGGAACATTCAACATGCTAAAGCTGAAGAATATTGGACCATGTAAGATCCTAAAGAATATTTCAGGAAATTCTTATGTGTTCAAGCTACCGAAGGACTTGAACATTTATCCTATGTGCAATGTCTCAGATATGTACAAGTATGAAGAAGGTTTAACAAGAAGCAACGTGGAAGTGTCGAATATCGACTGGACAAGACAAATTCCAGGTCGACACGAAGAGGATATTGCCGAAGTAGTGGATGAACACGAATTCGTATGCACAAGGAGTTCGTGGAAGAAAGAATATTTAGTCCAATGGAGGGATGTTGACTTGAATGAGGAGACATGGATTTTAGAAGAAGGATACGGGAGACTGATGGAGCACTCAAGTTCTTTTTCACCTAGGGAGACTAATGCATGGGCATTGGGACCTAGGCGAAACAGTCGAAGTTGATCGATAGAAGAGGGTTGAATAGGGATATTTCCGATGACCACTGGTATGAGGAAGATTGGCAGCCATCGATACTAAGTGAAGATGATAAGTTCAGCTAAGTCGAGGACTGAAAAAGCATAGAATGGTTGACATGTCATAGAGGACTGTGATAAGACCGATAACTCTAGAAAATTCATAGAGGTGAAAAATTCAAGGAAACATACTTGCAACTATTGTGGGTTGTTGAGGAAGTTAATGACAGTTAATAATGTTGTTGATACTAGGACAGGTGTCACCACAGGATGAGGTTTTGCAGGATGATCGGGGGGCATTTACAACTGCAGGATCCATTCAGTTATAAGTCGAGTGGCAGACAGAGAAGGATTTCTCGGGGAATCCAGTTGGAGTGGAACTCGGGAACAGTAACATAGCAGAGTAGAATACTAGTGCGGATGCACAAAGGAAGGGATCAATCATTATTTTGTTCAACAGAGGATCGGAAGAAGGAGAGGATCACACACAAAGAGAGAACACATTGAGAAAACAAATATTTACTTATGTATATTGTAACAAGCTAAGGCCGACTTGTTTATTAGATTGCATGTAACTTTGTAATTTATTCAAGTAATAGAAGCCAACTTATTGGCATTTCCATTTCACATCTAGTATTTGTTAGCGTTTGTGTGTTTGTTGTGTGTTATAGTTAAGAGAGAGGGTCTGAATGACCCACCCTTGTGCCAATGTTGCACCATACTACATTGCAATAGTCATCAGTATTGTTTGTGGAGGCAATATGTAGCACTGGAATGATTTCACCAGCTAGAATTTCAACCAACAATTTATGTCCAACACAATGCAGTCTTCTACGACAACGAATTCAAGGTGCAAGTCTTAAAGTCTCTTCCACATATTTCAATACAATATTTGCAAAATTTTAGCTACAACATAATAGTTATTATGGAAATCTAATACACTTTCTTCTCAATATGAAGAGAAAACAAATGTATTTGTAGAGATGATCCAAAACATTGTTGCAAGAATCCATGTCATTCACACCATTTGAATATGGTATGCCCCTCCAATATAGCTCAAAATCTACAACAATTTAAAAGTAATATAGCTCAGTAATTAGGGTTTTGACAATACAAGCCTTCAAGGCATCTGCAACAAATAATAAAATACCAATCCACTAATGATAACAGATCTCTCTCAAGAGTCTTCACAATGAATAAATCCTAGCAATATTCAATATGCATCTTAGTTCAACAAAAATCCACCCCACTCTCAGTATCCAATGCACATATTAGAGTTAAAAAAAAAACAACATTCTTCATAGTAGAGGTTGTGGATCCACTTCAATTTTTCCACTTCCAAGGTAGCTCAACGTTCATGGAGAGAGGTGAGAAGCTGTAGCTCAAAAAAGATTCAATACCAAAGCTTTCACAAGACATAGGTCATAGTTGCAGTATTAATAAAACACCTCTACTATGATAGAGTCCACACGTGCAAATGAATGACACCAATGACAAATGCAATATTTGAGTCGTAGCTTTTCAATTGGTCACAACCAAAAATGGATTTCTCTTCTTCTTTTTTCCAGAGTGGTCTCGTTCACCCAAAGAGAAAGGGTGCAACTTTTCACATTCTCACATTCAACGCATATCTTTAGAGAGAACATGCACCTCTACACAAGTCAAGAATGCAATATATACAATACAAGAGAAGTATATTGGGCTTTGACTTCAATGTGAACAATTAGGATTTTAGCATAACTTCAAGAGAGTAGTTCTAGGGTTTATTCCCTAGCTTCTTATCTCCTTTGTCTTCATGTTGATTTGATGACATTTGATATTGATTAAGAAGAGACTCTTAAGACTTATTTTTTCCATTTCAGATTTCAGTTGCCGTAAAAAACATTGTTATCCACCAATGCATCATTGATGAAGGCACCTCCACTTTTTCATGTCCACCCATTTCTCGAAGAAGCTTGGTTCACCCTAAATGACACCATCCCTAGTGACATTGTGCATGTATGATGTTCACACTACACAACTGCAAGATAATCTATACTATATAACAAAGGCCCTGACATAAAGGTACGATTACTCCATAATATTGGTAAGCAACAATCTCATTGACCTAATCATGGGGTTCTCAAGGAACCTGAGTAACCTACATCTAGCGACGCTATCCCTCACTAGAGGGTTGTTCTTGATGTCTTGTCTATTACCAGAGACATCTATATCCATATGGTTTATCCTCATATTGCATCACATTTTTTAATGCTAGTCAGTATTTTCCCCAAAAATTCAAACTGACCAAGTCACCCCTTTCACATGAAAAAGAGCGACATCAGTCACACCGAATTGAGAAAAAAGTATGGCCCAAGTGGTGCTTTTTCTTTAGCCAGAGATGACTAAGGTTTGATCCTCTTTCCCAACCTAGTGTAACGTATTCATACATGTTCAAAATTTTCATGTAACCAATGTCATAGGAAAAGCATTGAAAGGTGTGACTGGCAGCTGAACCCTCTTGGGTTCCCCACAAAGTTGTGGAGGCCAAAATGAACAAAATAAACAAAAAAATTGAATGGTAACATTATTTATGGAAATTTGATGTTTCATGTTACAACTTCATGAGCCCACCACTTCATCCCTATAAAAGTAACATTATTTTTCCACAATTCATCTACCTTCAATGAAATTCCCCTTAGTGTCCTACCCTTGGTTGCTTCCATATACTATCATTACATTCATTGATTCACTTGGTCATACATTAGACACTTATCTTCTTACATTCCCTCATTCTTTCTCTTAGGTTCCTATGTACTTGGGAAACCATTACAACAATGCTCTTTAACACACCTATAGATTGTATAGGATATTATTATTAGGATATGTGTCACCCATGGATTAGTACCCCTTGAGAATATATTCTCTATGAGTCAATATCAAGCCCTTCATATCTCCCTCTGTGAGTATCCCCATTGTAGTTATGTCCCTTAGTTACCCACCTTTGTGTCCCTTTGTTGATGTTATCACGAGTTTCACATATGCTTCCAGATCACCCATGCCTTTATCTTCTTAATAATTGAGTCCCCCACTTAATGAACCCCATATATTCATACTATCTTTGTTGGAGAATTTTCCAACCACACATCATTTATTTCATCCTCACATCTTAATTTGCCACTTATCCTAAGTATTTTGACTCAATCATGTGGTTACATCATCAGCAGATCACATTTTCAATAAACTCGGCCTCCTCCTACATTCTAGGAGCCAACTGGGCCATCAACTGTGCCTCCTCCACCATTCAGGGGGTGATTTTCATGACTAAGGCGCACTACTTAGTCCAACTAACTACATTTACTAGTTTATTCAACCAATTGGAGGCTAGAAGGCACCCTACTACACTGGTTGGATTCATCTGGTGATATTTTCACCTACTATTCAGTTAATTGCAGACATAAAGGTGCCCTCCCCTATTTGTGGGAAATCAGTTGAGTTCTGAATCAGTTAGACACAGTTAGACAGTTTCAGAGTCAGTTTGAGTTAGTCTTATGGTAGTTAAGTGGTTAACTAATGTGCCTAGTGGTGATAAATTCCAAGTAAGCCACTCTCATCCATTCAATTCGAATGACCACTTTGGAATTCAAATTGCTTGGATCATTGTATTCATTGTTACACATTGTAGTGTATCTTCTGAGTATATGACATTATTTGACTGTTGCAAACCTTCTACATAGTATTTTCATACAGTTTGTTGCATGCATCTCTAGTAACTATTGTGCTTGTTCCATAGATCTGTTGTGCTTGAATTTTACATGGTATCGGAGCCATGGTAGGGACAAGACAATTCTTCTAGAGAGATTTCATATGAATATTGAGAAACTTTGCTAAAAAACATTGCAGCAGTTTCCTACAGTAGCGACACTTTCTGCAGTTGCAGCTATTGCTCAAAAATTGCAATTATGCACTAGAAGCCAAAAATTATCCACATAATTCCTAGATATTGTTCTTGACTATTCATGCTTGCTTGATAGTCTATGCCTGGTGTGATGCAACTTGAAAAGTGAAGGTTTTCGACATAAAATTTTTTTGTTTGTATGTGATTGCAGGTTTCTCACTCCCTCCTATTGCATTCGCTATTGTAGAGATGGACTCTTATTCACAAAATATTTTCACTCCATTCAACTAACATCAATGGAAGGATGATGTTGATATTGTGTTGTGCTCTAAGGGCTTCTACAAAGTCACCATGGACCTAGAACCAAATTCTAATTCTGTAGTAGAGAAGTCCAAGTACTTCAATAATCTTGATGAAGCTTATGGTTTTCTTTGTATCAATATTTTGAAGGATCTTCTTTTCCATCTCAGTGGATTGACTACTCCAAAAGAAGTGTGGGAACAACTTGCCAAGATTTTTGGTAAGAAGGATGAGATGAGGGCTTATCGGCTAGAGAATGAACTGATTTCCCTAAATCCTAAGAATTTCGAAACCATCAATGAGTTTTTCACCAAGTTTAAGCATTTGGTACTACAATTGAAGTAATGTGGTGTTGAGAAGAAAGATGAATAGTTGATTTTTTCAATCCTTACGAAGCTAGGTTCATATTATTTAGTGTTTGTCTCTACTTTCCATTCGGGAAAACTCACCATTCCGAATTGGAAGATGCCTACCTTGAATGCATTCATTGAGTGCTTAACAAAAGAGCATGATAATATTGTTTAAATGGATTCCATGAAAACCTCCAAATATCAAACCCGTTTTGCTGGAGGACCCAAAGCTACGAATGGAAAAGGAAAGAAAAAGAAAGAGAAGGCCAAGTTTGGTCATCTGAAGCAAAAGGAGAAGACCAAGCAGTCATATGAGCCCTATGGTTCAACAAACGACAAGCAAAAGGAAAAAGAGGAGAGAAAGTGTTCTTACTATGGTAGGGGATTTCATCCTGAAAGCTCATGCATGAAGAAAACTATTGATAAGATGGCCCTTATCTTGGAGAAAAACAACATAACTCTTCCAGATGGCGCAAGGAAGAAGGACAATAATGATCATGTAGAAAGAGGTCATGCAATCATGGAAAGTGTTTCAAATTCTACAACTCTTATCATACATTCAGGAGCTTCAAATCACATGGTTGCAAGAAAAGACTCCTTCTCATGATTGGACTCTGACAACTGCATCTCCATTCACATGGTAGATGATTCACAAATTTCTTTGAAAGGGAAAGGTACTATTCATTTAGAACATGGCGGTTTTCAAAATGTTCTCTATGTTCCTTCTCTAGCTTTGAACATTCTTTCTATGTATCAGATGACACATGATGGTTTACCCAAGAAGGTTGTATTCAACCCTAATAATGTTTAAATTTCTAATATTTCCACCGAAAATCTCATTACAGTATGGAAGGAAAATCATGTTGCAAAAACATATGAGTTTTCCCACTATTTGTCCCATTCAAAGCCAAGCTCCCTTCTGAATCATGGAAATGAGGTTAGCCGGATATGGCATGAGATATTTGGCCACTTAAATTCTAAATATTTGCAGCTTTTGAAAAATAAATCTGTGCTTGAATGCCTTCCTAAAATCAAATCCTCGAAAGGGATATGCAAGGGTTGCATCATTGGGAAGCACCCCGAGCACAAGTTTGATCGAGGAAAAGCTAGCAAATATTTTCATATTTTGGCGCTTATTGACAGTGATATCAGTGGTCTTCTGTAAAATACGTCCATGAATGGATCAAGGTATGTTATGACATTTATTGATGATTTCTCCAGATTCATATGGGTCTACTTTCTCAAGAACAAATCAAAAGTGCTAGAAATATTCAAAACTTTCAAGGCTTCTGTTGAGACTCCTACTGAGATAAATATCAAAGTTCTTAGATATGACAATGGTGGAGAATATATCAAATCATATATGCTTCAAATTTGTGTGGAAAATGGAATCCAAATCCAACACACAATCCCCTACACACCTCAATAGAATGGTGTAGCGGAGAGGAAAAACCGAGCACTGAAAGAGATGGAAACTTGTATGCTTGAGTCGAAAGGTTTGGCTCCAAATATTTGGGATGAGGCCATGAATTTTGTTGCATAAATTCAAAAAATATTTCCACATCGATCCATCAAAGTTACTAATCCCTTCGAATCCTACACTGGTCACAAGCCTGATGTGTCAAATCTCAAGGTTTTTGGCTGCACTGCATGGGCTAGAATTCCGATTGAGAAGAGAAAATATTTGGAACCATAGAGTACTGAGTGCATACTCATTGGATATGTTGAATAATCAAAGGATACAAACTCATGTATATCAGATCCAAAAATATATTCATCGAGCGAAGTGTCAAATTTGAAGAACCGCTTCAAGATCTAAAACTAGTCGAGGAAGAAACTGTTGAATTGCCTCCTCTCCAAGAAGAAGATTCGAAAGAAGATGATGAAAGTTTGTGTTCTGATATTTGTGATATTTTATCAGACATTAATGAACATGAAATATCAAGTTCATATTAATATCTAGATGATCCCCCTCATTTTCCAAAGTGGGCATAAAAGACTCTCAATTATGTTGGTTCTAACATTGGAAATCTTGCCGATCCAAGAAGAACTCGATCAGACTTTAAAAGAGCAGGTATGGATATTTCATATTTTGAATCATTACTATCGGAGAATTTTTTTTTGATGATAGTTTCATATCCTAAATCATACTATCATTCCCCTTGAGATCCAAGATGGAAAACCACCATGGATGAAGAGTACAATCCTCTTCAGAAAAATGCTACATGGGAGCTAGTTTCTCTTCCACCTGGGAGGAAATTAGTTCAATGCAAATGGGTCTACCGAACCAAGGTTATTGCAGATGGATCAACCTGAAAATACAAATCTAGTTTGGTGGAAAAAGGATTCTCACAAGTTCATGGTGTGGAATACACAGAAACCTTTGCACCGATAGCAAAAATGGATTCAATCCGCCTAGTTTTGGCAATTTCCGCATCTAAGCACTAGGAGGTGGACCAGATGGATGTGAAGAGTGAATTTATTCATGGAGATATTCAGGAATAGATTTACATGAAGCATCCTTAAGGATACATATCATATCCGATAGTAGTGTGTAGAGTGAAGAAATCATTGTATGGTTTAAAACAGGCCCCAAGAGCTTGGTATGCAAAGATGGATTCAATCCTTCTATCACAAAATTTTGCAAGATGAAAATTAGATCCAAATGTGTACCTATAGAAACATGAAGGTAATTTTCTGATAATTTTCCTTTATTTTTATGACCTTTTGATTACAGGAAGCACTCTTGCTTCGATTGGCAATTAAAAAAACCCGACTACATCTAGCATTTGATATGAGTGATTTAGGCTTGTTGAAACAATTTCTTGGCTTTGAGATCATTTAGAATTTTGATGAGATCACCACATCTCAGTCAAAATATGATTCATACCTTCTAAACAAGTTTAATATGGAATATTGTAAAGTGGCACCATTCCCATTCCTCTCAAGAATCAGACTTGAGGATGGTTATTCCACACGATTGGTGGATTCTACACTTTATCGACAGTTGATTGGAAGTCTTCTATACTTGACACACTCAAGGACTGATATTTATTATGACATGATTGATATGTCAAGGCATATGTAGAATCCCATGAGATTCACTAGAAGGAAGCCAAAATAATCTTTCACTATGTGCAGGGTACTAGACATTTTGGCATTCACTATGCTGCGAATTTCGATCTAGATTTGGTTGGATTCACTAATTCAGATTGGGTGGGTGATAGAATTGATCGGAAGTCCACTTACATATATTTTTTCATGATTGGCACATGGCCTATTTTCTGGTCAATCAAAAATCAGGCTTTCATTTCCTTATATTCAGTAGAGGCAGAGTATCGAGGAGCAGTCAACGCTTGCATTCAAGCAGTTTGCTTGCAGGTATTCTAGCAGAGTTTGATATTGGTAGCACCGATTATACTGTCTTTTTTTGTGACAATCAAAATGCTATCAATATCTCTACAGATCTGGTTCAGAGACAAAGGACCAAGCATATCGATATCCACATGCACTACATCCAAGAGCTTGTGCATGACAAAACCATTGTACTGCAATATTTCCCTACAAAAGAGAAAATTACAAACATCTTGACCAAGAGCTTCACTGAGAAGAAGTTCTCTTACCTCTGTTCACTACTAGGGGTGAGTTCTACTATGGTGAGGATAGATTAGATCCTTCAGTGTTTAGTTTGAGGGGGGGTTTTCTTTCCCATTGGGGTTTTCCCTCTTTCCTCACTTAGATTTTTTTCTAGCATTTTTGGATTATTTCTGTACTGGGTGGCCTATGGCCTTTATTGCTAGGGCCCTTTTATTATTTTTTATACCTCCATGAAATTAGCTTAAGTGGGAGTGTTGGGGAATTTTCCAACCACACATCATTTATTTGAGCCTCACAGCTTAATTTTCCACTTATCCTAAGTATTTTGGCTCAATCATGTGCTTACTTCACCAGAAGATCATAGTTTCAGTAAACTGGGCCTTCTCCTACATTCTAGGAGCCAACTGGACCATCAACTGAGCCTCATCCACCATTCAACGGGTTATTTGCATGACTAATGCACACTACTTAGTCCAACTGACAACATTTACTATTTTACTCAGCCAACTATAGACTAGAAGGCACCCTACTACACTGCTTGACTTCATCTGGTGATATTTTCACCTACTATTTAGTTAACTGCAGTGTAATAACCCAATTTTGGACTTTGAACCCCTATTATATTTTTGCTAAGTATTATGTCAGTTTACTTAGTTGGTTTAGAAATCTGATAAATTGATTTATGATGACAATGTGGAACAACACATTAATGAGATGGGAGTCACAGTCCCCTATGGGTTGGAGGGGAAATGCCACTTAATAATAATAATAAGAAGAAATTATTATTGCAGAAAAATGGAAAACCCTAAAGAAAATATTTGAGAGACTAATGAATTAAAAGAATTCATAAAATGAGAAATTCCTCACCTAAGAGAATAAAAAATGAAACTCTTTGAGAACACTCATTCATTATCATTATTCATTACACAAATTATCAGGAGCTGAACACACAAGAGACATTGGGACTGGAAAAACACATAACCTGAGACAAATGAAGACTGGTGCATGAGGACATATTTGGGAGAACCAAACGGGTCCTGAAGCCAAGTGATTGAGCACAGATTTGGGAGAGCCAAACTGGTCCAGATTAAGAGGGCAAATTTGGGAGAACCAAACTGGCTCAGATTAAGAGAGATCATACAACTTGGTATGATCTTGGCCACTTAATTGTGTGTAGGTAGGAGAACTACCCCAAGCTTGTAGGAGTACTGCATTTACCTAAATAAGCTATGATTTATTGATTCTCTTAATGGATAAGGCTTAAAATCCCCTGGAGTATCCTGGAGCTCATGAGTACTGAGTTGGATGTTGGGTTTCCTACTGCCAATGACATATCCTGTAGAACTTGGGTTAAACAAGTTAAGGGTAAAGTAAAATCTATAATTTGACCTACGGGATTGTGAACTCAGCTCCGGGGTGACCTGAAAGCAAGGTGTACTTGTTGGTCAAAGGATGGGAGGTTTTTGCTTGGTTCCACTGGTCTACATATTTCAGATAAGTCTATCTGTTACCCTATTGGATAATTTCATGTACAGTACTAGAAAATTGTTTATACTTATTTCTAGACTGTTGTTGAATGATTTATTATTCAGATCTATTTATATGTCTTTGGTTAGGCATATTTATGAGTATAGATCTGCCATTAATTTCTATATCTCTGTAATATTATGCATTGTTATGATCTAAGTTAATTTCCTGAGAGATGCATGGTTTATATTTACTGTATGGAAGGGCATAGATCTAATGTTTTTTACTGATCAAAAATATTGTTTAATTAATGGGTTATCATCCTGAGAGAGGCATCATATAGTAGCCATTGTGTAAATGTTAACCTGCTGATTATGTCAATTCATTTTACACTGAATACTTTATTGCTATCTTATGGATAGAACTATGGTTATTTATATATCATTGTGCAAAGCATCCAAACATGTAAACCAAGGGTTTATAGGTAATGCCATAAAATTTTATGGAAAAGGAAATGTGAGCAGCATACCCTTTCCTATTTGAAGAAGTACATGACACAAACTTAATTTTCTTTATGCTATTTGTTGTCTTTGGAAAAAATGTTTAACACCAAGGACGGTGAAAACTTAAGGCGTGGGGGAATGTAATACCCCAATTTTGGACTTTGAACCCTTATTATATTTTTTCTAATTATTATTTAAGTTTACTTAGTTGGTTTAGAAATATGATAAATTGATTTCTCATGACCATGTGGACCAACACATTAATGAGATGGGAGTTAGAGCCCCCTAAGGGTTGGACAAAAAATGCCACATAATAATAATAACAATAATAATAATAATAAATTATTATTGGAGAAAAATGGCAAACCCTAAAGAAAATATTTGAAACACTAATGAATTAAAAGAATTCATAACATGAGAAATTCCTCACATAAAAGAATAAAAAGTGAAACTCTCTGAGAACACTCATTCATTATCATTATTCATTACACACATTCTCAGGAGTTGAGTACATAAGAGAAATGGGGACTGGAAAAACACATAACCTGAGACAAATGAAGACTAGTGAGGGAGGACAGATTTGGGAGAACAAAATTGGTCCTGAAGCCAAGTGATTGAGGATAGATTTTGGAGAACCAAACTGGTCCAGATTAAGAGGGAAGATTTGGGAGAACCAAACTGGCCCAGATTAAGAGGAATCATACATCTTGGTATGATCTTGGACACTTAATTGTGTCTAGGTAGTAGAACTACCCCAAGCTTGCAGGAGTACTACATTTACCTGAATAGATTGTGATTTATTGATTCTCTTAATGGATAAGGCTTAAAATCCCCTGGAGCATCCTGGAGCTTAGGAGTACTGAGTTGGATGTTGGGTTTCCTTCTGCCAATGACATATACTGCAAAAATTGGGGAAAACAAGTTAAGGGTAAATTAAAATCTATAATCTAACCTAGGGGACTGTGAACTCAGCTCGAGGGTGACCTGAAAGAAAGGAGTACTTATTGGTCAAAGGTTGGGAGGTTTGTGCTTGGTTCCACTAGTCTAGAGATTTCAGATAAGTCTATATATTACCCTATTGGATAATTTCATGCACAATATTGGAAAATTGTTTATACTTATTTCCATACTGCTGTTGAATGATTTATTATTCAGATCTATTTATATGTCTTTGGTTAGGATGATTTATGAGTATAGATATTCCATTAATTCCTAGATCTATATAATATTATGCAGTGTTATGATCTAAGTTAATTTCCTCAAAGATGCATGGTTTATATTTACTGTATGGAAGGGCATATATCTGATTTTTTTGACTGAACATAAATATTGTTTAATTAATGGGTTATCATCCTGAGAGAGGCATCATACACTAGCAATTGTGTAAATGCTAACCTGCGGATTATGTCAATGTATTTTACAAAAAATATTTTATTGCTATCTTATGGATGGAACTATGGTTATTTATATATCATTGTGCAAAGTAGGCAGACATGTAAACCAAGGGTTTACATGCCATGCCATAGAATTTTATAGATCATCCTTCTCATACTTTTAGATCAACCCATAATGGGGTTAATGGTGAACACGATATTCACCTGCTTGTTTTCAAAGAAGTATTGATTTTTGAATCTGCTTATTCATTTATATAAATATGCCTACAAAATACTTATATGACAGACTCGAGAACCCAGATTCAAATGATAAGTTATTTCTCTTGTATACAGTACATACAAGCTTCATCTTAATATTTCGAATAAGGTTTCCCTATTTTGCATACATAGTTATTACCTAACGGGTACCTATTACGTTTTGGATGCATGCTATTTCTGATAGATGCATTTCTCTTTACAACAGAGATATAATTATTTAAATGACTATGTTATCAACAGAATGAGAGTCGCAACATTCCTCTCCAAGTCGAATCATGGTCTCTGGTGGAGACCTCATTAATTTTTAACATCAATAAAATTAATATTTGTGCCTATATGCTTCAGAGTCAAGTGTTACGTATATGGATAAGGGTTTCACCCTACGCCTTTCATTTAAAATCATTTCATATTTATATGTTTACACAGCCTGCACTTTGATAGACAAACAGAGCAACTAACACCATAAAAGAAATCGAAATATATGTATGCATTTACGCAACCATTATTCACCAGATTATGCATTTTGGTTATGCCCATAAAGTAACATTTGGGGAAGCATTTATGTTCATATTACAGAACTACAGGATTATATAAATTTCCATATAATGATGTTTCGGTGAAACTAGATGGACTCACTTAACCATACGACTGTATATTTATAAATATGCATTGAAAATAGACGAGTTCATATGCATTTGAAATGCTATATAACAACATTTAACCATTGCAAACCCTGTAAACATTATACAGACATGTGGAGCAAAAACGATATAAGTATTATTCCTTTGCTGATTGGGAAATGACTGAACCCTTCATCCATTAAACAAGATGAATGCGAACCCATTCACAAGTTAACTCTATTCTTGTACATGAGGAAAATAGAGGCCGAGAGCAACATATATTTCCAGCATCATCCAAAAACAAGTTAATGCTTAAGTGTGCTCATATTTAAATGCATTCATTATTTAGAAAGGAAACCATGTT
Organism: Larix kaempferi; assembly: GCA_027924585.1. NCBI lineage: Eukaryota > Viridiplantae > Streptophyta > Pinopsida > Pinales > Pinaceae > Larix > Larix kaempferi. The sequence continues at coordinate 1,098,182 of BSBM01000765.1, read as the reverse complement.
TGCAGAGCGTAGTATTTCATTATAGCTCTGAGTCCCAATATGGGAAAACCGAATGCGAAACCAAGGTTGAGAATCGGCGACCCAAAGTATGTTTGACCCAAGCATTCGTAACAACAAAGCTCGCAACCTACATTACACATTATGATAAAAGCATGCCACTATCTACAGGTTGAGAAAGCCTTCATTATTTTCTAGCGTGGTTGCATGCATATGCGAGTATGAATAAGGGCGCAAAACTTTTCAATGTTACAAACCATTAACCAGAACCACATTTTAAGTAACCCCCTCAACACTCGGGTAGTTAACCCGAGAAACAAGGTGAGGATGGATTACCTGGGTAGCATTGAGAAAATTCTCCTTCGCCGAGGTCATGGTGCCACTTTGGAAGCGCCCAAAAAACCCTTATCAAATCCTACTCCATGTCACAACAAACCAACGTAACAACTTTGAGTTGAGTAGTAAGAAGTAAAACATAAAAACAACGTGGTAAAAGTGGTAGCTTGGTAATTGCTCACCTTTAGGGTTCGAGCTGGACGCAACATCCAAAATAGTGAAAACTCTACACCTGCACAGTGGAGACACGATGGCATAAGTGGGAAGCGTTGTATGTTACAACTGAAACCAACCAACAAAACTATTAACAGGATTAAGACGGATTTGTTTACCTGAGTTGTGTGGTCGTGCACCAATAAATCCTCATGGTTTCTTTTTCACCATACAAGGAGCACATTGCATTTTTTTAGACAGGCATGAGCCCTCTGCTTGGAGTAGAGGTTCTCTAGAACCCTCTACGCAGTGCCAAATGAACAAACGTAAGACTAAACTAGATTTTTGATGAGCTTGGGGGAACCAGACCAGCCATTGATGACCACTAAGCCCAGTAGGACTTTTCTTAATTGTGTGGTACACAGAACATTGGTGCCAACTTCCAAATAAAGACCAACGGTGACGATGAACCTTGTAGCACCCAAGAGATTAACCTGGATCACCATCTACAGTGGGAATCATTGTGACATTTAAGTGTACCGGTGGAACTTTAGTAGGATGAAGGTTGAGTTGGTGTCACTGTGTGTGAGCCAGCTTGGGCTAGTTGGTCATGTGTAGGCCTTACCATGCTGAGTGGCTTTCTTGACCTTTCTCCGAGAGTTGAGCTACCTACCACGAGGGCACACCTGGCAGGGTTCAAAACACTGGTTCACAAGTATTTTGTCTGCGTGGCATGCTTGAGTCAAGCATAGTTTTACATATGTTATGTTAACATATAGTTAGGACTAATTACATTTTAATAATAAATGCTTACATTAAATTACCTTAGGTTAATTTTGATGTATGTGGATATGAGAGATACCTAGGTTACAAGTTATTAGCCTAGCTATAACATGTGACCATGTTGATTGTTTTCATGTTGTAATTATTAGTTAGCTGAAGTCGATAAATTCTCATGTAGAAATATTAATAGTTCAAATGCAGTGAAGTATTAATGTCACTTGCAACTTCAAGTGTCACAATTGTTGTAGTATACAATATTTATGAGTGCTAGGACCTTGGGTATGAAGCAGGCCCTACACTTTCGTTTACATTTGAGTGCACCATCATAGCTATACGAGTATGTCAAGTAATGATAGGGGTGTATCTAGGAACAGAAGTTTTAGTGCAGCAGTATTCCTACATAATCAGTTAACTAATTAATTAGGTTGTAATGATAGCCTGTGTTTATTTTTTCCGCATTGTCTATTTTAGTAGTTTCATTGATAAAAAAAATCGTGTTGAAGAGACGTGACATGCATACATAAAGGCACCCTCCCTATTTTTGGGAAATCGGTTGAGTTATAAATCAGTTAGACACAGTTAGAAAGTTTCAGAGTCAGTTTGATTGAGTCTTATGGTAGTTAAGTGGTTAATTGATGTGCCGAGTGGTGTTAACTTCCATGTAAGCCACTCTCATGCATTTAATTCGAATGGCCAATGTGGAATTTGAATTGCTTGGCTCATTGTAGCCATTGCTACACATTGTAATGTATCTTATCAGTATATGACATTATTTTACTACTGCAAACCTTTTGCACATTGTTTCATACATTTTGTTGCATGCATCTCTAGTAACTGTTGTGCTTGTTCTATAGATCTGTTGTGCATGAATTTTATAGTCTTAGTCTCACTTCACTTTATTATCTAGTGATAACACTCATGCTACCAACAAGGAAACCTCAGTTTCTTATTGATAGCGATTCCCCCTTTGTCGACACCAACACCTCTATCCCATAGTATATACCTAGATTCACCTTGTACCTTGGCCCCATAACCGTCATCGATGGGTTCCCTTGGACGATGCAAGGGGAGACCATAGTTTCTCATCACCACTCCATTATTTGTAACATTGACATGATTATAGTGGTCCAAGTTGGTAGGTGATAGAGTCAGGCTTGCTTGAATATCCGATATATAAACCCAACAAAGAATACACTTCTTTGGTGCAACTGCAACAGGTCACAACAAATAATCCATATGAAAGAGTCAAAATAAACAATATGTGAGAGTAATATTTGGGAGAAAGAAGCTCTAGCATGTACAGTACATTCAATTTGTACATGTGGATTATCTTCCCACTATTCATCATGTCTATAAGAGGGTTTTTGTTCATTTCATCAATGATTGTGTGGATTTTTTGGGTTTAGAGTAAAGCATTTACCTTACGTCCTTGGTAGGTTTGAAGAAAGAGGATATAAATATAGAGGTGGAAGATGACATATTTATACAATAAGTGGTGAACACAAGAATGAACAAGAGAAAAATACCTACAAGTGGCATTGTATTGAGCATTCTCATGAGAAATTTATTTGGCATTTATGGCTACTGGAAAAACCCAAGGTGGAGGAGGTGAAGGTTATGATGTAAAACATAGCATTAATTGTGACGGTCCCCAAGCATCCTTAGACTAAACCTAACGTTATAGGTATTCAAATATCCATCTAATTGAAAAGGAAATGGTTGTATATGGTGTTCGCATACATAGGCTTACCCTTTATTTCGTTGTTGTCTCATTTTGAGTGTCTGGTTTTTAAAATAATAATAGTATCCTGGGAAGAATGAACATGCAATGTTGATGTAAATTTTTGGTGGCTCATAAATGTGTTGTCATAAAGTTGGAAGTAATTAAACACATGGATATTTGAGCCACCAAATTTTAATCGATTGTGTTGCATATGCTTTCTGTTGATGATGATTATGCAATTTCTCTGATTTTAAATTATCATACATTGTTTATTATATTGTTATCTATTTTGACTTTCTAGCAATTCTAATAATCTTAATCGATTTAGAAATTCTAATAATCTTAATGAGGTGGGTTGAGAATTGAGGACAATTTTTTTTATTAATGCAAAAGTTATCTTCCTATTTCATTGATTGTTATTCCTTTCTCTTGTAAAACACTTAGCATCCCTTAAGTTTCTCTAAATACATCAACACCCTCATCGTCTATATCTCTTAATCAAGTGAACAAAGGAATTACGATATATAGGACAAGATTAGCGAAATCAGTACATTTTTTCATACAATTTTTTTAGGAAGTTATAAATAATATGGATTTATGAAAGATGCACAAATCAACAAAAGTAATGTGCTTATTTATTTTAAAATACTGTGAAAAATTATATATATTAATATGAGTTGACCTATAGTTGTTGTGTCATGTTTGGAATTGTAACATACCCCTTTCCTGAAACATTTTATGTTTGAAGGAAACATTATCTTAACTTTTATTGTAAAGTTTTATATTTGATCAAGTGGCCAAGGATGACTGTAATTGCACAATATTATTATTTAATAAAATAAAATAGGAGACACTCACCCAAAGAGACTATTGAAAGAGTGTTTGCTGACCCACTAGGTGGAATGGAATCTGGGGTAGAAGGCAATGTACAAGTGGTAGCATCAAGAAGTCAGTAACTAGCCGTTGTTATGGGACAACTCCGTTGAATTGTGGTCAAAGTACCTTGAAACATGGGACTGGAGCTTGAGGCTCATTTATTTGGAAACTGACCACTAAAATACCTAAGCATCTTTATAAGCCATTGAATTTGAGCAGAGGCTCACACTTTTTCTGATGAGAAAATTTACCTTGTGGTTCTGCTGTATGCACACAAGAGATTCGATGAGGGGAAGCTATGTTTTGAGTAGTAGTGTAAGTCTGCTTCACTTCTGCTGAGTGTAGAGAGTTATTTTGAGGTGTACTACAAGTCTCCATTGATTGCTCGAAGTACAACCTGAGTGCCTTGCTTCTACACAGAGTCTTCTACCTAGTGGTTCAGTAAACAAGCTCAGGGGTCCTAAGGAGCAAGTGATATTGGATGCTTCTTCTAGAGAAGGTTGGGAGGAATAGGCCTCTTTGGGTGTTTGTCCACCCTATCTACATTTGTAGGTTCTACTGTTATTTCATTTCCTAAGTAGTTATAATTTATTTTCTTAAAGTTGTTTATCTAGAAATTATTAGTTGAATGTTGATAGTTATCATCATGTAGAAGTAAATGTTTGATTTTCTAAACTGATTATGATTCTGTAAATTGTTGAAGAAATTATATGAAATGATAGAATAGATTACTTCCATGTATTTTTCCACGCACTGTTCTTGTGTCGTACTGTAGTAAAGGGAATGGTGTTTAAAATAGATAAGAATAATGATATGCAATAGACAAAATGATTGAATAACTATCTTAGATAGAGCTCTGCCATGTTTTCCTGTAAATTTCTAATCTATCTACATTTTGTATTTAAGAATCTTATGTTGTTAATCATAGAAATACATGGCAATACTTATTCTTTGCAGACATTATAATATTTTTACATTCATAGCAATAGAAGTAAATGTTCCATATTTTTGCACAAAACCTAGGGTTTCAATTATAGGTTAACTATTCCTTACAGAAGGTAAATATTATACATTTTCTTATCATTTATTTTCATCCTATTAATACATCATAGTATCAAAACCTCACGGTAGATTTTCATCACCATTTATGAATTTAAAACAGCTGTAGAAAAGATTGGAAACAAACATATCTTTATTACAGAGCTACTAAGCACTTATTTTATCATTAATAACATATACCAAATGAGCACAGAAATAGCCTCTATTTCTGACGAATGTCCTGGGTATCAAACCCTTGGTATTTTCTAACATTCTAAGTTAACTTGTTCTCCTCAAATCAAAATAGAAAGACAAAGCACGTTTACTCTGAAACCTTGCAGGTACATGTTATTTTATCATTAAATACTCTTATACAGTAAGTAAAACAAATAAATAATCATGTTGGTTAGGGTTCCACAACCATTATAACCAAAACCCTTATTTAATACAAAAAATCATCTGGACAGTTTTTCCAACCAAGACATTATTCCTTGTATAACATATACTATACAAATAAAAAACTTAACGAATAAATCACATTTGACCAAGGGCTTAAAGCCATTTACATTTCCAAACAAACTTAAGATAATAACCTAGGATTTGATGAAATGCAAAAGAGACTAGGTCTCGGCATTCATAAAGAATGGACACACGGTTCCTTTGAAATTATTATCTTATGAATCAAGTACAGGTTTTCTGGAAAAAAAACAAAATTAGGCGTTAGCCAATATTGGCTCTCAGCCTTTAAACAATTACATCATCACATAAACATTTAGGAATGGGATTTCACCCTTAACCTTGTATTGTTGGAAGTACGGTTGCCATTACACCAACATCCGTAGGTGATTGGTAAACTCACCACCACCATATTTCAAGGATCCATGAAAGGCGATTAGTCCTTTGTCATGATACATCAGGGAGCACTGACTACTTGCAATTTCATGCAACAATCTCCCCCTTAGCATGAGCAGAGTGTGTATAGAACTCGTGACCTCTAGCTTTGATACCAATTGTTGGAAGTACGGTTGCCGTTACACCAAAACCCGTAGGTGATTGGTAAACTCACCACCACCATATTTCAAGGATCCATGAGAGGCGATTAGTCCCTTATCACGATACACCGGGGAGCATTGCCTACTTGCAATTTCATGCAACAATTCCTTGTTTTAGCGAACATATCTTTTGTAATCTTTCAAAATCACAACGAGAAGTATTGTCTCATTTCAAAAATGTCTCCATCTACTACTTTCAAGAGCTCTAAAAACTGTAACTGTCCATTACACAAAAACCTAGCAACATCTGGAACTTACAGTAACAACATGAGGTCGAAACCCTAACAGTTTTTCAAAAAAAAAACAACATCGAGTTTCAAATACCATAACAGTCAATATATTTTATTTCATCAAATGGCCAAGGGTCGAACCCTTCACACAGTTGTTTACACTTGACAACTTGTGATACAGTAAAACCTGGAAGAGCCCATGCAGAGGTAGGTCGAGGACCCTATCCTCCCTAACTATCTTCCTTATGTCTTAAAGAAAAGTTACAACACTGGTAAAACCAAGTTAAGAATCGAAACAAGGAACCGACACTCTTTCCATGATGCACCATAGGTAATCACCGAGTCTTACCGGTTTGAAATACCATCTTCTACCTTATTCCAACCATAGGAAGCCAAAGTCAAGGAGTAGCTATCAATCAAACATGCAGAGTGGTTAAAACAAAGGTATACAAAGCTCAAACTCTAACTACTTACAGCTACCATAATTCTAACTGTCATGAAAGGCATTAAAGATGCTACGACTTGCACTGCTTGAGTTAACCCATGCCTTTGAGCCGAACATTCTACATTTGAAAAGAACCAAGACCAAAAACACTGCTAAACAAGACTCAACAGAGACAAGGATCGGCTATAGAAGCTTACTGTAAACCAAATACAAGTCACGGGTTGAGGTATCGAACCCTGGGAAGGGTTTCTAAAAACACTTCTGCAAAACCCTAAGAAATCGCAGGCTGATCAGCCTCTCCAACCTCCCACTCCCAGCAAAATGAATGACTAGGTTACAAATTCGGTGGAGTAAACCCCAAAGCAGTTAGGGTCTCACTCTTTCCAAGAAACATCACGTGAAGACCTCCACGGTGGATGCACAAAGGAATTCCACTAGAACACACCTTTAATGCACTTTAAGAACTCTCAGCTACCATATTATGTGGAATACTGCCATGACAATCAACATTATGGACTTAGGAAGCTTCGATAATCCTTTAGTATAACATTACAACTATAATGAAGTTTGGTTACATGATTAGTTTCAAGGTCAACTCATTATTGTGTGAATATCCAATCTTTATGTAGAACCTTTTTAAATCAAAACCTTGGTTCCTAGCATATAGCACATATCAACATTATTGCATAGCTATTATCACAATGAACTTAGGAATATATATATTAATGTATTAGAGGTTAGATGCATATAGGATATAGTTTTAACCATCGGCATTTTCAAAATAGCCATACTAATGCTATCACATAGGTTATGCATATAATGCATAAATATCTTTGATTTGGAAGTATAATATTAACACACAAGTTTAGCTTATGATTCCTTTAGCATGGTATAGACAACAATTTTAGAAGTCTAATGCCTTTAGCCTTGAAGGACAGATTAATTATTCCTTTTTATAACATAGTACAATACATATGACTACAAATAATATAAATGCTGAGAAATGAAGTGAGATCATCTAAATTATTCAATATAGATTATAACTGGAGAAACAACCGGAATGGATCTCACCCTGACATGTGTGCAAGTTATTCTATTTTTTGCTTACCTATGATCTGTGACAAGAACGTTTAAATGCTTTAGCTAATAGCTAAGTAAGCCTCGAGGTGCCCATAGGACCCCTTCATCATCAATAATAAAAAAAACAGTTAGCACATATAAAAAATAACAAGTAAATCTATGAAGCATCGACATCAAACCTTAGTAATCATAAGTGATCTAGGATGTACGATTGAGGCAAGAAAACATCCAACAGCATCCTAGTGTAGACATAATTACATTACACGCACATCGTAAAACAATACACGTACATGATCAATAGAACATTTTATTTTAGTATGTTGTTTAAAAGAACAAATAAGCATTTATTATGTTTCCGCACAGTAAGTATAGCAATTAGTGCTACGCTGATTTTTTTTTAAAATTTTGTGATTTTTGGGATGTTACATGTGGTATCACAATGCAAGTTCAAACTCTAGGCCTAAAATAGGCTCACATGAGCAAAACAAAAAATGAAAATAGAAAATCTAGTTACTAAATTTTATTTAAATTTGTTTTTGTACAGAACATCTTGAGGTTTAATTTGCAGGTATGGACTTACCAAACGAATCCGCTAAGGACATATCTCCTCATAATGAACGTAGTAATAATGAACATGAGAATATTAATGAAGAAATCTACATAGAACATATTGATCAATCATTTGAATTATTATGTACTGTTAAGGATTTAAAAAGCTTAAATAAGAAGTGTTAAGGAAGAAAACGAAAGAATTTTAAGAGCATAGGAGGAATTAAATCATATTTTATTGGATAAGTACCATCAAGATGAAAAGGATAAGAGCACAGAAATAAAGACTGAATCTAGAACAATGTCCTACAAACACAGAGATAAGAAAGCAAAATACTATAAAACTGAAAGTAACTCTTCTTCTTCTGAATCTGATGATAAACCTTATCACAGAAAATATAATTATGATCAGGACACCAATGATAGTGACTATGGTCCTAAGAAAAGATGTAAAAATTATGAAATTTTTTTAGGAGAGTTTAGAAAGATAAAACCTCCAACTTTTAATGGCGAAAATGAAAAGGGAGAGGCAACTGAAGCATGGTTGTCCGGAATGAAGAAGTATTTTCAGATTTATAACTACTCATCTCAATTAAAAGCTAAGATGGCCATATACAATCTGAATGGGGGGAAGACATTTGGTGGAAAGATATCAAAAGAGTTAAAAATCTTAAGGACAAGAACATAAAATGGAGTATATTTAAGAAAATGTTTAAGAATTTGTTTTTATCCGAACAGTATTACGAAGATAAGTCAAAAGAATTTTATGATTTAAAGATGCGTTCTATGATTATGAAGGAGTTATGTAGCAAATTTCTCAGCCTGTTAAGGTATGTACCTTACCTAGCTGAAGAAAAACCTAAGATACAAAGATTTCTAAGCTGCTTACCCTTCCACATAAAGGACATAATTGAATATGATAATCCTTCAACTCTTGAAGAAGCCATGAGGAAGGCTAATTTCTGTTTTGAACAGAATGAGAGAAGAGAAGGTGTATCGAGTTGGAGGAATAATAAATCAAGTAATTATGAGCATAAGAAGAAGACATTTAATTTTAAGAATTCTGGAAATAATAAAAATTTCAATAACAGAAATTTTCAGAATAATAATAATTACAGAGGTAATGCACCATAGAATTTTACTGGTGCAAGGAATGTACCTAATAATAATAACAGTAGTAATAATAATAATAACACCAGAAATGCTGAATAGAGGCCACCTTTGAAGTGTTTTGACTGTAATGGGACACATAACAGAGCAAACTGTCCACTCAAAAGAAATACAGTCAACAACATTCACACCATACAAGCGGAGCCAATAGTTGGTGATGTAGCAAGAGAAATGCCCAGGATTAATGCAGCTTGGAAAATCGACAAGTAGACCAACAAACTTCTATGGTCGAGATTGAAGGTAAGATACAAATCAAATCTATTTCAATTTTAATAGATCCAGATGCAAGTTTGAGTTACATTTCACCTGATTTAGTGAAAAGTTGCAAGATAAAGGTAGAAAAATTTGATAATTCATGGTTAGATCAGCTAGCAATAGGCACTACAAGAAAACTTATAGAATTTGTCAAAAGTTGTGATTTACTTATGGGGCAGCTGAAAACACATGTTAAATTGAATGTTTTTCCATTAGGGTCATATGATGTACTAATTGGCATGGACTAGCTTGAACAGCATAGAGTAATACTTAATTGTTATGAAAAGTCTTTTACTTGTTTGAATAATGAAGGAAATATGAAAACAATAAAAGGAATTCCTAGGAAAAAATTTGTAAGACAAATTTATGCTTTACAAGTAAAGAAAGCTATAAGAAAGGGTTGTAAAATGTTTGTTGTGTTAATGACGAATGTTGATCTAAAGAAGCTAAGATAAAACTGGAAGATATACCCATCCTAAGGGACTTTTGCTGATGTATTCTAGGAAGAAATTCTAGGACTACCTCCAAAAACGGAACTTGATTTCACCATTGAGTTAGTATCGGGTGCAGTAACAAACTCAAAGGATCCCTACAGAATGAATATTATGGAATTAAATGAATTAAAATATCAGTTGAAAGAATTAATAGACAAGAACTACATAAGACCAAGTGTGTTTCCTTGGGGAGCACCGGTTATCTTTGTTAAAGAGAAGGACGGTACTTTGCGACTGTGCATAGACTATCGTCAACTTAATAAAATGACTATTAAAAATTGATATCCCTTTCCCTGCATTGACGATATATTCGATCAGGTACACGGAGCAAAGATATTCACTAAAATTGACTTAAGGTCTAGATATCATCAAGTTAGAATAAAGGATGAAGACATATTAAAAACTGCTTTCAGAACTCGTTATGGACACTACGAGTTGGTAGTTATGCCTTTTGGGCTAACTAACACACTGACAGTCTTCATGTGTTTAATGAATAACATTCTGCATAAGTACCTAGATAAGTTTGTAATTGTGTTCATTGATGATATTCTAATTTATTCAAAAACTAAAGAAGAGCTCGACGAACACTTAAGAATAATTCTGCAAGTTTTAAGAGAACATCAGCTTTATGTTAAGTTCAGTAAATGTGACTTTTATAAAGATAAAATATAGTATTTAGGTCACATAATATCTAAAGATGGAATTTCTGTCGACCCAGATAAAATAAAAGCAATTAAGGAGTGGTCAATCCCTAAAGATGTAACTGATCTACGCTCATTTATGTGGATAACAGGTTACTGTAGAAAGTTTATTGAAGGATTCTCTAGAATTGCGAATCCCATAACTTCGTTGTAGAAAAAGGGAAAGAAATTCATCTGGGATCAAAACTACGAAGACAGTTTTAAGAAGTTAAAAGAATTATTAACAATAACACATATATTAAAAATTGTTGATCCTAATAAGGACTTCATTGTATGAACTGATGCATGTAACGATGGAGTTGGTGGGGTCTTAACTCAGGAAGGTCATGCTATTTCTTATGAGTCTAGAAAGTTAAAAATCCATGAAAAGAACTACACAACTTATGATCTAGAGCTGGCAGCCGTGATACATGCACTAAAAATGTGGCGGCATCACTTTGTTGAAAGAAAGTTTACACTAATGACAGATAATAAACGCTTAAAATACTTATTAGATCAAACAAATATTAACGCAAGGCAAGCTAGGTGGCTAGCTTTCCTTAGTGAGTACGATTTCGAAATTCAACACATTAAGGGTAAAGAAAACAAAGTTGCTGCTACCTTGAGTAGAAATGACAAATTACATTTTGTGGCAACAATCAACACATTTAAAACAGATCTGGAAAATCAGATTGAAGGAGTTAAGCAGGATGAAAATTATCAGAAATTACATGGTAAAATTGCTGAAAATTTATCTGAAAATTTAATAACAGATTATAGCATTAATGGAAAGGGTTTAATGACATATAAAAACATATTTATATACCTAATGAGTCAAAAGTTAAACTGCTGATTTTGGATGAAGTTCATAAAAGTCCTTATTCGGGACACCCTAGTTATCAGAAAATGATAACTATGTTAAGAAATGATTACTTTTGCCCAATATGAAGAATGAAGTGGCTGAATACATATCTAGGTGTTTTGAATGTCAAACAATTAAGGCTGAACATCAACACCCAGCTGGGCTATTGCATCCATTGCCGATTCTGGAATGGAAGTGAAAAATTATAAGTATTGATTTCATAAGTAGTTTTTTTAAGAATCAGAAACAAAATGACTCAATAATGGTGGTTGTGGATAAACTTAGTAAATCTACTCATTTTATTCCTGTTAAAAATACTTTTAAGGCTACCAACATTGTAGATATATTTATGAAGCAAATATTTCGCTCGTACGACATTCCAAAGGTAATTATTTCTGATCGAGATTCCAAGTTTACTGGAAATTTCTGGACAACTTTATTTAAAGGTATAAATACTAAGTTAAATTTTAGTACTTCTTTCCATCCACAAACTGATGGGCAGACCGAAAGGGTTAATCATATTTTGGAAGACATGTTAAGAATGTATGTTAAAGATCAGCCAACTAACTGGGAAGAGTATTTGCATTTAGCGGAATTTGCTTACGATAATCATTATCAAGCATCTACTAGACTTAGTCCATTTGAAATTTTATATGGAAGGAAATGCAATACTACTATATCTTGGGATAACCATGTTGACAGATTAATGCTAGGACCATATTTTTTAAGAGAGATGGAGCTAATTGTGAAACAGGTATAAGACAATTTAAAATTTGCACAAGATAGATAAAAAAGTTATGCAGATTTGAGACGAACTGAAAGAGAATTTCAAGTTGGGGACCATGTCTTTGTAAAGGTAAAACCCAACAAAAGTTATTTTAAGCTTGGGAGTTGTGCTAAACTAGCACCAAGGTACTATGGACCATTCAAAGTCCTATCAAGGATTGGACCAGTTGCATATCAGTTGGCTCTACCATCTAATTTAAGAATCCATCATGTTTTCCACATTTATGTTTTAAAGAAGTATGTGCACGATGCTACTCATGTGCTGAATTGGAATGACATATAGGTGGAACGTGAAGGAGATTTTCAAGTGGAACTAGACTGTATTCTTGATAGGAGGGAAATTATGCTCCGAAATCGTACCATAGGGAAGGTAAAGGTGTAATGGAATCACCTTAGCCCTGATGAAGCTACCTGGGAACTAGAAAGTAACATGCGGGAAGCATATCCAGTTCTGATCTGGGGAGGCTCTGATGAAGAATAAGCAACATCGAGGACAATGTTGAGCTTAAGTGGGGGTGTTTATGTAACACACCCCTTTGCTAAAACATTTTATGTTTGAAGAAAACAGTATCTTAACTTTTATTGTAAAGTTTTATATTTGGCCAAGTGGCCAAGGATGACTGTGATTGCACAATATTATTATTTAATAAAATAAAATAGGAGACACTCACCCAAAGAGACTATTGAAAGAGTGTTTACTAACCCACTAGGTGGATTGGAATATGGGGTAGAAGGAAATGGACAAGTGGCAGCATTAGGAACTAAGTAACTAGATGTTGTTATGGGACAACTCCCTTGAATTGTGGTCAAAGTTCCTTGAAAGATGGGACTAGAGCTTGAGGCTCATTTATTTGGAAACTGACCACTAAAATACCTAGGCATCTTTATAAGCCATCGAATTTGAGTAGAGGCTCACACTTTTTCTGACAAGAAAATTTACCTTGTGGTTTTGCTGTATGCACATAAGAGACTCGATGAGGGGAAGCTATGTTTTGATTTGTAGTGTAAGTCTGCTTCACTTCTGCTAAATGCAGAGTTACTGCTAAGTGCAGAAAGTTATTTTGAGGTGTATTGCAAGTCTCCATTGATTGCTGGAAGTACAACCTGAGTGCCTTGCTTCTACATAGAGTCTTCTACCTAGTGGTTCAGTAAAAAGGCTCAGAGGCCCTAAGGAGCAAGTGATATTGGTTTCTTCTTCTGGAGAAGGTTGGGAGGAACGGGCCTCTTTGGGTGTTTTTCCACCCTATCTACAGTTTGCAGGTTCTACTATTATTTCATTTCCTAAGCAGTTATAATTTATTTTCTTAAAGCTCTTGATTTAGAAATTATTAGCTGAATGTTGATAGTTATCATCATTCATAAGTAAATGTTTGATTTTATGAACTGATTATCATTGCATAAATTGTTGAAGAAATTATATGAAATGATAGAATAGATTACTTCCCTGTATTTTTCCACGCACTGTTCTTGTGCCATACTCTAGTACAAGGAAGGGCATTTAAAATAGATAAGAATAATGATATGCATTATAAAAAATGATTGAATAACTATCTTAGATAGAGCTCTCCCATGTTTTCCTGTAAATTTCTAATCTATCTACATTCTTTATTTAAATATCTTATGTTGTTCAATCATACAAATACATGGCAATACTTATTCTTTGCAGACATTATAATATTTTTACATTCATATCAATAGAAGTAAATATTCCATATTTCTTCACAAAACCTAGGGTTTCAATTGTAGGTTAACTATTACTTACAGAATGTAAATAATATACATTTTCTTATCATTTCTTTTCATCCTATTAATAAATTATGTATCAAAAGCTCACGGTATATTTTCATCACCGTTTATGAATTTAAAACAACTGTAGAAAATATTGGATACAAACATATCTATATTACAGAGCTGCTACGCACTTATTTTATCATAAATAACATATACCAAATGAACACAGAAATAGCCTCTCTTTCGGACGAATGTCCTGGGTCTCAAACCCTTGGTATTTTCTAACATTCTAAGTTAACTTGTTCTCCTCAAATCAAAATAGAATGACAAAGCACAGTTCTCTGAAACCTTGCATGTACATATTTTATCATTCAATACTCTTATACAGTAAGTAAAACAAATAAATACTCATGTTGGTTAGGGTTCCAAAACCCTTATTTAATACAGAAATAGTTTGGACAAGTTTTTGAACCAAGACATTATTCCTTGTATAACATATATTATACAAATCAAACACTTAACGAAGAAATCACATTCAACCAGGGGCTTAAAGCCATCTATGCTTCTAAAACAAACTTAAGATAATAACCCAGCATTCGACGAAATGCAAAAGAGAATAGGTTTCGGCATTCATAAAGAATGGACACACAGTTCCTTTGAAATTATTATCTTACAAATCAAGTACAGGTTTCTGAAAAAGAACAAAACTAGGCATTAGCCAATATTGGCTCTCATCCCTTAAACAATTACATCATCACATAAACATTCAGGAATGGGATTTCACCCTTAACCTTGTTTTAGAAAACATATGTTTTGTAATCTTTCAAAAGCACAACGAGAAGTATTGTCTCATTTCCAAAATGTCTCCATCTACTACTGTCAAGAGCTCTAAAAACTGTAACCGTCCATTACACAAAAACCTAGCAACATCTGGAAATTACAGTAACAACACGAGGTCAAAACCCAAACAGTTTTTCAAAAACAAAAAACAACATCGATTTTCAAATACCGTAATAGTCAATATATTTTATTTCATCAAATAGCCAAGGGTCAAACCCTTCACATGGTTGTTTACACTTAACAACTTGTTATACAGTAAAACCTGGAAGAGCCCACGCAGAGGTAGGTTGAGGATCCTATCCTCCCTAACTATCTTCCTTATGTCTTAAAGAAAAGTTACAACACTGGTAAAACCAAGTTAAGAATCAAAACAAAGAACCAACACTCTTGCCAGGATGCACCACAGGTAATCACCGAGGGTTACCGGTTTCAAATCCCATCTTCTACCTTGTTCCAACCATAGGAATCCAAATCCGACGAGTACCTATCTGTCAAACACACAAAGTGGTTAAAACAAAGGTAGACGAAATTCAAACTCTAAATACCTGCAGCTACCATAATTCTAATTGTCATGAAAGGCATTAAAGATACTACAACTTACATTGTTTGAGTTAACCCATGCGTCTGAGCCAAACATTCTACATTTGACGAGAACCAAGACCAAAAACACTGCTAAACAAGACTTAGTAGAGACAAGGATCGGCTATAGAAGCTCACTGTAAACCAAATACAAGTCACGGGTTGAGGTATCGAACCCTGGGAAGGGTTTCTAAAAACACTTCTGCAAAAACCTAGGAAATCGCAGGTCGGTTGGCCTCTCCAACCTCCCACTCCCAGCAAAATGAATGACCAGGTTATACATTTGGTGGAGTAAACTCCAAAGCAGTTAGGGTCTCACTCTTTCCAAGAAGCAACACATGAAGAACTCCATGGTGGATGCCAACAGGCATTCCACTAGAACACACCTTTAATGCACTTTAAGAACTCTCAGCTACCATATTACGTGGAAGACTACCATGACAATCAACATTACGGAGTTAGGAAGCTTTGATCATCCTTTTACTCTAACATTACAACTATAACAAAGTTTGGTTACATGATTTGTTTCAAGGTCAACTCATTATTGTGTGAATATCCAATCTTTACGTAGAACCTTTTTAAATCAAAACCTTGGTTCATAGCATATAGTGCATATCAATATTATTGGATAGCTATTATCACAATGAACTTAGGAATATATATATTAATATATTAGAGGTTAGATGCATATAGGATATAGTTTTAACCATCGCCATTTTCAAAATAGCCATACTAATGCTATCACATAGGTTATGCATATAATGCATAAATATCTTGGATTTAGAAGTATAATATTAACACACAAGTTTAGGTTATGATTCCTTTAGCATGGTATAGACAACAATTTAAGAAGTCTAATGCCTTTAGCCTTGAAGGCCAAATTAATTATTCCTTTTTATAACTTAGTACAATACATATGAATAGAAATAATATAAATGCTCAGAAATGAAGTGAGATCATCTAAATTATTCAATACAGATTATAACTCGAGAAAAAACTAGAATGGATCTCACCTTGACATGTGTGCAAATTATTCTATTTTTCTCTTACCTGTGATCTGTCACAAGAATGTTCAAATGCTTTAGATACTAGCTAAGTAAGCCTTGGGGTCCCATAGTACCCCTTAATCATCAATAAGAAAAACAAAAAGTTATCACATATAAACAATAGCGAGTAAAGCTATGAAGCATTGACATCAGACCTTAGTAATCATAAGTGATCTAGGATGCACGATTGAGGCAAGAAAACATCCAACAACATCCTAGTGTAGACATAAATACATTTCATGCACATCATAAAACAATACACATACATGATCAATAGAACATTTTATTTTAGTATGTCGTTTACAAGGACAAATAAGCATTTATTATGTTTCCGCACAGTAAGTATAGCATTTAGTGCTACGCTGATTTTTTTTTAAATTTTGTGATTTTTGGGATTTTACAGGAATGATATATTATGCTCTGAATTTCAAATGAGGTTAGATATTGGGTGCCTAGTTTGACTTTGCATGATGGGGATGAAAAGTATGTTGTATCTGCATCACATGTTGAGGAGTGATGTAAGGGGATCAAGACTAACACTAATTCTATTGTGGTATTTGATGACGAACATTCCCTTTTGAGCTCTAGGGTTTCTCACGATTATCAAGAGGTTTTTGTGAGTGAAGGTGCTCAAGTTATTTTCTTTTCTGAGGTGAGAGAAGAAAAGAAGAGAAGTGTGGATAAGAAAAATAAGAAGGCGACCCATCTAATTCAGTTTGAGAAAGTGAATAAGGGAAGGCCAGTATGTGTTCTTGGTAAGGATATAACTTTTGATATGGTGGCTAGTGTCTCTCAGAGGGATCTTATTGGAAAATTTGAATATATTAATTTATCTAGGGAAGACGTCTTACAGTGGATTCGCATGAAATGGAAACCCCTAATTGATAATATCCCTAGGGTTCTTTCATTGGTCAATGGATGGATGATTTTACAGTTCTTCTCAGAGGATGATAGAAAGAAGGTCGAGGAGTGTTTTTGGGTGATCGGCGATGGCTTGTTTGTCTTATCCCGATGACACTCAAGGTTTAATCCTAGGAAGGGGAAGTTGGTGAAATGACACTTATGGGTGGTCCTTCTAGGTTTCCCCATCCAATGTTTGAATTTTAATGGTTTCATGGTGGTGGCCAACACAATAGGGTGCTTTATCCTTATGGAATATAAGTAGCTTCTTGGACCTGAGAGGAGATCCCCTAGGGTTTTAGTGGAGATTATTCTTGAAGGGGGTTTGCTAGGTCAAATTGAAATGATTAGGGAAGGAGGATAATTCATCCGACAACTTCAATATTGGTGAATCCATTTTCGTTGTTTCTCATGCCATGAAATTGGTCATTAGAAGTTTCAATGTGGTTCTATGAGAAAGGACATTTTGAGTTTTGAGGCCCTAGCTATAGTGGAATCAGATGCCATTAAGGATGGTATAAACCTTCTAATTTGTATGGACCTCCAGTCAGAAAGAATTTTTATGGGTAATTTCGCTCGATATTTACCCATTTTAATTAAATTTATTTTAGTTGAAGAATTGATTGGTTAGTTATCTTCTATGGGAGGTTCGGGTTGTGACCCAGATTCGGGTATTGGGTTTGATTTTTTCTCTACTGAGGATGATGAATTGGAGAGTCCTACTTTCAATGTGAATACTAAGATCTCATCTCCTGAGGGCTCTACACCTAGGGTTCCTGGTTTTTTCTTTGGTGTCTCTCAGACTCCCCCTTTCGAACTTGGGTCTAGATTTTGCCTTGATTCTGAAACTTATGACCCTCCTGTTAGTTTTTCAGAAATTTCAATCTGATCTAGGATCTTTAACTAAGAGAATAACATGTATAGCATATTAATCATTGACACAATAATGCAAGCACACAAGAGACATAGATTTTCACCGGGGAAAACCAAGAAGCTGAAAAACCCCGCAACTTCCTCAGAGATAGATAGAGCAATGATACAACCCAAGCATAAGAGATAGTCTCCTCCTAGAATCTACTCCTCCTTCTTCATATGTGCCCCACTCTCCAATGAGTGTTTGAGTGAATAATAGAATGATCAAATAGAGTGCCATGACTTGACTTGCCTAATAAACTTTACTAGGTCAGCCTCAACTTAACCACATAGCATAATGCTGACAGGGCCAAACCCCAATAGGGTGGTCTAATAACCCTTTAACCCACATGAATTATACAGGGCTGACACCAACAAGGTGGTCTAATAACCTATCAAGTATAAGTTAGGACACTTGCAATATAAATGATGG
The DNA here is from genome assembly GCA_027924585.1 of Larix kaempferi. NCBI lineage: Eukaryota > Viridiplantae > Streptophyta > Pinopsida > Pinales > Pinaceae > Larix > Larix kaempferi. The sequence goes on along the minus strand of BSBM01000765.1, from coordinate 1,079,232 downwards.
CACTTCCGTATAGAGGAATAATAACATCTCTATAGGAATACAAACATTTATGTATAGAGGAATAATAACATCAATATAGGAATACAATATACATATGTGAAATACATTCCGAAGTTACAATTTCATCAACACTCCCTCTTAACTAGGAAGGTATTTCTCGACACAGATCTGCTAGCACAAGTCTTCTTCTATGGATCATCATCACTGGATCATCGTCATCGAATCATCATCATCATCACTACTGCTGCTATCTCAATCAATCTTAGATATACTCGTCATAGGAATCTCTACAGATCCAGTCCTTTTGCATACTGGATGTAGGCCCACCACCTGTAGGTCTTCATCATCACTGGCCATACTGTGGAATCCTCAGGACTGATTACGTGTGTTAAGTCAAAACCTCGAAAGAGCATCGAAAGACTGATTACGAGCATACTGCTCAACCTATTGGATCTCCCAGGATCTTTTACATATAACTGCACAACCTGTCCATGGCCATGGAGTAGCATCTTGATACTCATGATCATATTGATCATCTCATCGTCTACGAAGCATAGTTCATATGCACACAATACAACACTTACACTCACCAGCATGGGAAGACACACTTCAACCATCCGTGAAAGGCTCAACACTCACATCAACGCACATGGGAGAACACATCTACCACCATGTTAGAAAGACTCTGCACTTACATCAAAGCACATGGGAGAACACATCTACCACCATGTCGGAAAGTCTCTGCACTTACATCAACGCACATGGGAGAACACATCTACCACCATGTCGGAAAGGCTCTGCACTTACATCATCCCACATGAGAGAAAAAATATACAACAATGTCTGAAAGGCTTTGCACCTACATCAACGCACATGGGAGAACACATATACCACCATGTCAGAAAGGCTATGCACTTACATCAACACACATGGGAGAACACATCTACCACCATGTCGGAAAGGCTCTACACTTACATCAATGCACATGGGAGAACACATCTACCACCATGTCGAAAAGGCTCTGCACTTACATCAACGCACATGGGAGAACACATCTACCACCATGTCGGAAAGGCTCTACACTGACATCAACACACATGGGAGAACACATCTACCACCATGTCAGAAAGGCTCTATGCATCTGTGTCTTCGGACTCATCGCTCATGATCCACCTGATCATGTAATGTATCCACCTGGTACATATCATCACATATGATCATTCTGATCATCATCATAGCATCATCCTGATGCATATCATCCAGAGTATCATCCTGATACTCATCACACATGATCGTCCTAATCATCGTCACTGCATCATCATGATGCATGTCATCCAGAGTATCGTCTTGATACTCAACATATATGATCATCCTGATCATCATCACTGCATCGTCTTGATGCATGTCATCCAAAGTATCGTCCTGATACTCAACATATATGATCATCCTTATCATCATCACTGCATCATCCTAATACATGTCATCTGGAGCAACATTGGGAAGCTCGTCATTTATGATCATCCTGATCATATAATGCATCCACCTTATGCATACCAAGTATCTACCTTATACATAAATACATGATCCAGCTGATCATACCAAGCATCCAACTGATGCATATACATATACATGATCCAACTGATCATACTGAGCAGTAACTGGAGCATCATCCTGATGCTCATCACACAACGCTCACATCCATAGCCATGGGAAGGATCCTCCTCCCACCATGCTTGGAATGGCTACTGCAAATGTGTCCATCACTTCTTCCTTGAAGTGTCGTCAATCTGAAGAACACCAAGCCTCTCTCTGAAGTACTCAAACTTCACTCTGGCTAGTGGTTTCGTCAACACATATGCAACCTTCTCATCCATTGCAACATATAAGAGATTCACTACTCCTCTCTGCACCATATCCCTAATATAGTGATATTTGATCTCAATGTGCTTTGACCTATCATGAAACAGTGGGTTCTCAGATAGCTTCACACAACTCTGGTTGTCACAATAGATACCAGTAGCATCCAACGAAAGATCAAATAACTCAGATAGTATCTTCCTCAGCCATACTACCTCACAACTAGCCAAACAAGCTGCAACATACTCTGCTTCGACTGTACTCAGTGCTACGTAGGACTACTTCCTTCTAAACCAAGAGATCACACATGATCCCATACTGAAGCAACACCCTGAAGTGCTCTTCCTATCTGCAGCACTGCCTACCCAATATGAATCAACATAACCCTCCAGGTTAAAATTTTGATTTGCATCATACTTGAGCCCATAATCAATTGTACCCTTCAGGTACCTCAAAATATGCTTTACAGCAACCAGGTGAACACCTATGGGATCCGTCAGGAACTGGCTCAATGTGTTCACCGCAAAGAAAATATCTGGTCTTATGTTTGTCAGGTACATCAAGGACCAGATCATCTAACGATACACAGTGACATCAACCGGATCACATGAATCATCACACAGAAGCTTCAAGTTCGATGCCATAGGTGTGGCCATGGTTTTGTATTCCATCATCCTGAACCTCTTTAGGAACTCTACTGCATACTTCCCTTGTCCAAGGAATATTCCATCTGCACTCTGCCACATCTCCATGCCTAGAAAATAGTGCATCATCCCCAAGTCCTTCATCTCGAACTCGGCTGCAAGCTTCCTCTTGGTATCAGCAATCAATCTATCCTCACCTGTAACAAACAGGTCATCCACATAAAAAAGTAGTATCACTGGATTGCCTTCCTCAACCTTGTAGTAAAGGTTGGAATCTTCTTTACTCTTGGTAAACCCCAAACTGGATAGAAAATTGTCCATCCTACCATACCAAGTCCTAGGAGCTTGCTTCAAGCCATACAAGGCTTTCTTCAATCTACACACATATGACTCCCTGTCATGTGTCTCAAAACCGAGTGGCTACTCCACATACACTTCCTCTTTAACTACACCATTCAAGAAAGTTGTCTTTACATCCATCTTGTGTATCTTCCATTTCATCATTGTAGCTAGAGAACGTACTGTTCTGATGGAAGTGTATTGGCTATAGGAGCAAAAGTCTCTTCATAGTCCATTCCCTCTTTCTGAGCAAAGCCACGAGCTACAAAACTTGCTTTGTATTTCTCCATGCTACCATCTGCAGCATGCTTGATCTCATAGATCCATTTGGAAGTCACAACAAACTTACCTTCAATTCTTGGGACCATATCCCAAACATGATCGATTGGTACTTCTCGATCATGGCATCATTTTACTGATTCTTCAAAATATTCAATAGATAGTTTGAACTTCGTCGCTGGAACAAATGTTGTATTCCTTCTTTTGTAGGTGATGGTATATGATATTTCCTACAAAACAAGTTAAATTGCATGATTAAAAGCATCTCATAGTTTTTATAACAAATTCTTACACATAAAGAAATATGTCATATAGTCATGCAATTATTTTCGCAAATGCTTCAATACAACATTTTTCCATATCCCATAACTTTCTAGATGCCTTCCAATCTCTACCAGAACATTGTTAAGAGTGTGTACAACTCCCAACATGTCAGCAAAGAGGTTTCATTCTAGATAAGTATCAATGGAATGTTGTACAGTGCCATGGGCCACTTACCCATCATATGCATATTAGTAGTATGCTATTCATTAATGCAATTATTCTAATATGCATAATACTCAACCTAAGTCTAGGGACATAAGTATATACATCATTGAACAGTATTATTTAAACAATCAAATATACAAGAAATGACAATTCAAATACTTATTTTTGTTTGTTTGTTGAGTGGACTCCCTCTCAATCTTTGCTTCCTTGTAGGAACTACTGGAGTGTGCTCCCTCTTGATCTGGATTATCTATCCTATCCATCTTGGACCACTATGCATGTTAAATGTGAACTGGTGTCATGATTGTGCCATCCTCAAGATCTCATGCATAATCATACATTCATTAGTATAATCACAATAATCTTAAACATGTATTGTCAAGATCATTTCATACACAGATAATTTATCACAATTCTTTTACTTATGCATATTCCTGTTTGACCATAGGATTTTTTTGGTTAGTCATATCATCAATCAAAGTAAGAAGCATAATATGCCTAAACCCATGATTACTAACTTCAAAGAATAATCATTATCAATCGTGCCATGTATACTTATATAAGAGATCCTAACACAAGGTAGGATTCTAACTTCATATAGGAAAAACATACATGGATTAGCATGCTAGCTAGTTATGTCTAACATACCCACATAATGTCTTCTTGATCTCTTCAATGACTTGTGCTAGCAACCTGCATATCTCATAGGTTAACCATTATAGAACCAAGTTATACATACCTCATAAGTAGATATTCTATGTGATCCATGACAATGGATGAATCTTTGTCTTCATGTCACCATAGTCATATGTTCTTGAACTAGAACATGATTTGTCTTTCTTGATGTACCTTTCATGTTAGCAGACAACATCAACCTCCTACAACACCACAATACATTAGTACAATCATAAGTGTCAAAACCCTAATCAATAAATATCTGCATTCATAATTTTATTAAGGTGTTACGACAAGTCTAAGGTTAATCAAGATTGTACTAACCTTAATGAAGACAAACATACCATAAACTTAATCAAGAACAGATTCTCGAAACATACTTGGATAAGTCATACCTGTCGAGATTGCTTGTAATATTCTTATGTAAGGCCTTCGCCTCATCTCCCTCTAAAACATGAATTTATTCACTTATGCAGGTGACCAATCCATTATCTTCTAGGATTAACCCAATCCACTTGATTTGTAGAAACTGGATCTGGAGCTAGATTAGGGTTTGTCAGGGAAACCCTAAAAATTCAAACTTTGAATTTCAAACTCCTTCAAGGATAAGAAGATGCACCTTGATAAGCTGATCAAGCTGGTATATTCAAAATTTGAAAACTGCAAAGTTTCACCCCTCAAAATTGCCTTTTAGATTTCCGGATTCACTAGGGAGGACCCTCAATTAGTGTTTCATTTTCCCGGAGCTTCACCCAACCAAAAGGTTTGATCCAAAGCTCTAAAATTTGATTTTCTTGAGGAGCTATTAAATTTTCAGAATTTACTTCAATCTGATCTAGGATCTTAACTAAGAGAACAACATGTACATCAAATCTACAACATATCAATCATGGACACAATAATGCAAACACACAAGAGACATAGAGTTTACTTGGGGAAAACCATAAAGGTGAAGAACCCCAATAACTTCCTCAGAGATAGATAGAGCAATGATACAACCAGAATACAAGAGATAGTCTTCTCCTAGCAGCAGATCCTCCTCCTCACAAGTGCGCCACTTTCTGAATGAGAGAAGTGTGTGAATGAATGATCAAATAGAGATCTCCCGATCTCTATTTATACTTGTTTTGTCCTGCCCAATAAACTAATGGGGCCTACATGTCTAGCTTAACCCATGGTTAACTTAATCCGGGCCGACCCCACACTTGGTGGTCTAATAACCCTTTGACCCACATGGGAGACCCCCAATAGGGTGGTCTAATAACCCTTCGACCCACATGACTTATACAGGGTCGACCCCAACAAGGTGGTCTAATAACCCATCAAGTATAAGTTACGACACTTACAATATAAATGACGACACTTTTGTATAGAGGAATAATAACATCTCTATAGGAATACAAACACTTCCGTATAGAGGAATAATGCCATCTATATAGGAGTACAAAATACATATATGAAATACATGGGTGAAATAGATTCCGAAGTTACATATACATCAACACTCCCTCTTAACTAGGAAGGTATTTCTCGACACAGGTCTGCTAGCACAAGTCTTCTTCTCTAGATCATCATCAGCGAATCATCATCCTCAAATCATTGTCATCGTCACTGCTGCTGCTATCTCAATTAATCTCTGAATCTACTCATCATAGGAAGTTCTATAGAGGCATTCCTTTTTCATACTGGATGTAGGCCCACCACCTGCATGTCTTCGTCATCACTGGCCATACTGTGGAATCCTCAAGACTTATTACATGCGTCACAAAACCTTGAAAGAGCATCCAGGCTATTACGAGCACACAGCTCTACCTATCGAATCTCCCAAGGACATATTATATGTTACTGTCACAAAACCTTAAAAGAGTCTCTTTACTAGCAAGAACCCTAAAGAGCATCTGAGGCCTTTTTCATCTTGTCCAGATCTCCAAGACTTATTACATGTGACACCTACCACAAAACCTTGCAAGAGCATCCCAGAACTAATTACGGGCACACAACCCAACCTATCGGATCTCCCAGGGCCATATTACATGTGGTCATGGAAAAACCTTGCAAGAGCATCCCAGGACTTATTACAAGCACACAGCCCAACCTATCGGATTTTCCAGGGTCGAATTATATGCCATAGGACAAAACCTCGAAAGAGCATCTACCAGATATCCCAGGGTCAAATTATATGCCATAGGAAAAACCTTGCAAGACTATCTATAGATCTCCTAGGGCCAAATTATATGTCCTCCCAAAACAAAACCTCGAAAGAGCATTTTCCAGATATCCTAAGGCCACATTACATGCCATAGGAGAAACCTTGCAAGACTATCTGCAAACCTCCCAGGGCCAAATTATATGCTTATCTGCACAACCTGTTCCACAGCCACAAAGTATCAACCTGATACTCACCATACATCATCCTGATGTATACATGATCATCCTGATCATCATCACTGCAACATCCTGCTGCAAGTCATCTGGAGCAACATCCTGAAGCTCGTCATCCATGATCATCCTGATCATATCATGCATCTACCTTATGCATACCAAGTATCTACCTGATACATATCATCATACATGATCCACCGGATCATACAATGTATCCACCTTATACAAATATAAATACATGATCCACCTGATCATACATGATACATATAAACATACATGATCTACCTGATCATACAATGTATCCACCTGATACATATACAGATACATTGTCCAAGCATCCAACATGATGCATATACAAAATACATACAAATGATCCAACCGATCATATCCAGCATCCAACATGATGCGTACATACATATACATATAAATGATCCAACTGATCATATCCAGCATCCTCCTGATGCATATAAAGAGCAGTAATTGGAGCATCGTCATGACGCTCATCATCCATGATCCTCCTGATCATCATAATATTGTCCTCTTCAGATCATCTCATCATCCACGAAGCACAGCCCAGATGCACATCATCCAGCACTTACACCACCGACATGGGAGAACAAATCTACCACCATTCGGGGAAGGCTCCAGCCCTTACTATTTCACCATGGGAGAACACATCTACCACCATGTGAAAAATGGCTTCAGCCCTTACATCCACACCATGGGAGAACACATCTACCACCATGTGAGAATGGCTCAGCAATTACATCACAACCATGGCAGAACACATCAACCATGTCAGAAAAGCTCATGCATCTGCATCTTCCGCACTCATCACTTCCCTTTTGAAGGAACCTCGATCTGAAGTGCACAAAGCCTCTCTCAGAAGTACTCAAACTGCACTCTGGCCAATGGCTTGGTCAATACATTTGCAACTTGCTCATCCATCGCAACATACTCTGCTTCGGCTGTACTCAGTGCTATGCAGGATTGCTTCTTGTTAAACCAAGAGATCATACCTGATCCCATACTGAAGCAGCACCCAAATGTTCTCTTCCTATCTGTAGCACTGCCTTCCCAATCTGAATCAACATAGCCCTACAGGTTAAAATTTTGATTCGCTTCATACTTGAGCCCATAATCAACTGTACCCTTTAGGTACCTCATAATATGCTTTGCAGCAACCAGGTGAACACTCCCTGGATCCGTTAAGAACTGGCTCAATGTGTTCACCGCAAAGCAAATATCCGGTCTCATGTTCATCAGGTACATCAAGGACCCAATCATCTGATGAAACACAGTGACATCAACCGGCTCAGATGAAGCATCACACAGAAGATTCATGTTCGATTCCATAGGTGTGGCCATAGCCTTGCAGTCCATCATCCCGAACCTCTTCAAGATCTCTACTGCATACTTCCCTTGTCTAAGGAATATTCCATCTGCACTCTGCCACACCTCCATACCTAGAAATTAGTGCATCATACCCAAGTTCTTAATCTCTAACTCGGCAGCAAGCTTCCGCTGCATGTCGGCAATCAATCTATCCTCACCTGTAACAAACAGGTCATCCACATACAAAAGTAGTATAACTAGATTGCCTTCCTCAAACTTGTAGTAAAGGTTGGAATTCGCTTTACTCTTGGTAAAGCCCAAACTAGATAGAAAGATGTCTATCCTACCATACCAAGTTATGCATGTATATGACTCCCTATCATGTGTCTCAGAACCAAGTGGCTACTCCACATACACTTCTTCTTCAACCACACCATTCAAGAAAGCTGTCTTGAAATCCATCTGGTGTATCTTCCACTTCATCACTGCAGCCAGAGAAAGTACTGATCTAATGGAAGTGAATCTGGCTACAGGAGAAAAAGTCTCTATGCTACTATCTACATCATACTTGATCTTGTATATCCTCTTGGAAGTCACTACAAACTCCCCTTCAGGTCTTGGGACTGCATCCGAAATATCTTCATGATCAACTAGTACTCCTCGATCATGGCATTCTTCCCAGAACCTGGGAACTTCAATATCTTCAATATTTTCAATAGATAACTTTGTTGTTGAACAAATGTTGTAGTCCTTCTTTTGTAGGTGATGGTATATGATCTTTCCTACACAACAAGTTAAATTACATGATTAGAAAACATCTCATATTTTTCAGAACAAATTCTTACACATAAAGAAATATGTCATACAGTCATGCAATTATCTTAGCCAATGCTTCAATACAACATTTATCCATATCCCGTAACTTTCTAGATGCCTTCCAATCTCTACCAGAACATTGTTAAGAGTGTGCACAACTCCCAACATGTTAGCAAAGAGGTTTCATTCTAGATAAGTAGCAATGGAATGTTGTACAGTGCCATAGGCCACTTACCCATGTATATTAGTAGTATATTGTTCATCAATGCAACTATTCTAATATGCATAATACACAACCTAATTCTAGGAACATTAGTATATGCATTATTGAACAGTATTATTTAAACAATAAAATATGCAAGTAATGACAATTCAAATACTTATCTTTGTTTGTTTTTTGGGGGGTTGACTCCCTCTCAGTGTTTGCTTCTTTTCTGCAACTCCATTCTGATGTGGATTGTGAGAAGTGGTCAACTCCATTCTGATGTGGATTGTGAGAAGTGGTCAACTCCCTCTGAATATCCGCATCCTTGCAGAAACTACTGAAGTGTGCTCCTTCTTGATCTTTGCTTCCTTGCAGGAACAACTAGAGTTCCCTCCCTCTTGATCTTTGCTTCCTAGATTTCCTGTCCTTGAACTTATATCCATCCTTAATCACTATGCATGCTTATTAGTATCATAATTGTGTTATCATTGAGGTCTCATACATAATCATACATTCATTATTATATTCTTAACACAATAATCTTAAGCATGTATAGTCAATTTAAAACAGAAATAATAATCATTTCAAGGTTTATATAGGACTCTTATGGTTAGTCATATCATAAATTAAAGTAAGAAACATAATATGCCTAAACCCGTGATTACTCAAACCTACACCTTCATGACTCTTCTGGTTAGTCATATCATCAATTATGGTAAGAAGCATAATATGCACACAACCATGACTATTCAAACCTATGACTTCATGAATAATCATTATCAACAACACAACAGTATAAGATCCTAACACAAGGTAGGATTTTAGCTTGATATAGGAAAAACATACCTGGATTAGCATGCTTAGCTAACATACCTGCATAATGTCTTTTGGTTCTCTTCAATGACTTGTGCTAGTAACTTGCATGTCTCATAAGTTATCCATTGTAGAACCAAGTTATACATACCTCGTAAGTAGATTTCCTAAGTGATCCATGACAATGGATGAATCTTTGTCTTCATGTCATCATGACCATATGTTCTTGAACTAGAACATGATTTTTCTTTCTTGGTGTACCTTTCATGTTAGCGGACAACATAAACCTCATACAACACCATAATGCATTAGTACAATCATAAGTGTCAACATCCTAATGCATGCATCCATAATTTTGTTAAAGTGATACGACAAGTCTAAAATCAAGATTGTTCTAACCGTAATAACATGAAGACAAACATATCATAAACTTAATCATGAACAAATCTCGAGACATACCTGGATGATTCATACCTATCGAGATTGCTTGTAATCTTCTTATGTAAGGCCTTGGCCTCATCTCCCTCTGAAATAGTAACTTCTTCACTTATGCAGGTGACCAATCCATATTCTTCTAGGATTAACCCAATCCACTTGATTTGTAAGAACTGGATCTAGAGCTGGATTAGGGTTTTCCAGAGAAACCCCAAAAATTCAAACTTCCGAAAGGATAGAAATATGCACCTCGATGAGCTGATCAAGCTAGTATATTCAGAATTTGAAAACTACAAAGTTTCATTCCTCAATTTTGCCTTTGAAACTTTCGGATTCACTAGACGTGACCCAAAACTAGGGTTTGATGAAACCCACTCTTATGCCCAATCAAAAGGTTTGATCCAAATATCTAAGATTCTATTTTTCTGAGGAGCTTCTAGCCATGGTCACAGATTTCAAAAATTCCCATTTTTGCAGAAGCCCTAATTTTCCACTTTTTCAATCAAAGTCCCGAACTAGGGTCTTATCAAGCCCAGTCTTCTGCCCAACCAAAAATTCTGAACTTGGTCTCTAAATTTCTATTTTGATGAGTGGAATTCAGCCGTAGTCTTCGATTACAAAATTTCCAACTTTCTCTGAAACCCTAAATTCCGGAAGCCATGAATGAAGGTGCTCAAAAATAATTATGTTATGACAGAAATATGTACCTAATTGTTTCTGGTGTAAATCTGAACTTTTTGATCCACAGAGTCTGAAATTTTTTTTTGAGATAGCCCGACCTGTCACCTTTCCATCCTGATAGGTATGACCTCAATTGGATTCTCTGAGAGTGATTTATGCCAAGTGTCGCAACATGAACTGTTTATGGGATACAACAAGAGGGTGAACTTGTACAGTGTTCTATGTGTTACTGGTTCAACTTCAGCCTCTGAAATATTTTCTTGCGATAGTACAGTCTGTGCACTACCTGTCACGTTTTATGAAATTTCATTTGGAGTTTCCTAGCCCAAGTTATGACCTTTTTTCCAAGGTCACCTGTTGTTTACTCAGATCTGGAAGAGGTAGAAACCTTATATTGTACAGATCATAAATCACAAAGTACAACGAATTAGAGGTTTTCCTTTGGACACAAGGTACATGGGGATCTGATCTTCGACCTGTAAATGTTTCAGATATGAAACCTTCTCCAAAATGGATTTATAGAGAAAGTGCTATGATGACTGGTTTTTTCTATATAAAGCCCTAGCATCATAAGTGCAACAAGTGTAATACATGACATATCATGCCTTCTTTCAGGCTAGCTCTGATACCATGTTAAATTTTCAGAATTTACTTCAATCTGATCTAGTATCTTAACTGAGAGAACAACATGTACAACAAATCTATAGCATATCAATCATGGACACAATAATGCAAGCACACAAGAGACACAGAGTTTACTTGGGGAAAACCATAAAGGTGAAAAACCCCAATAACTTCCTCAGAGATAGATAGAGCAATGATACAACTAGAATACAAGAGATAGTCTTCTCCTAGTAGCAGAGCCTCCTCCTCACAAGTGTGCCAGTTTCTGAATGAGAGAAGTGTGTGAATGAATGATCAAATAGAGATCTCCCGATCTCTATTTATACTTGTTTTGTCTTTCCCAATAAACTAATGGGGCCTACATGTCTAGCTTAACCCATTCTTAACTTAATCCGGGCCAACCCCACACTTGGTGGTCTAATAACCCTTTGACCCACATGGCCGACCCCCAATAGGGTGGTCTAATAACCCTTCGACCCACATGACTTATACAGGGCCAACCCCAACAAGGTGGTCTAATAACCCATCAAGTATAAGTTACGACACTTACAATATAAATGACGACACTTCTGTATAGAGGAATAATAACATCTCTATAGGAATATAAACACTTCCATATAGAGGAATAATTCCATCTCTATAGGAGTACAAAATACATATATGAAATACATAGGTGAAATACATTCTGAAGTTACATATACATCAACAGGAGCTTCTAGCCATGGTCTCAGAATTCAAAAATTTGAACTTTTGTAGAATCCCTAATTTTCCACTTTTTCGATCAGAGGCCCGAACTAGGGTTTGACCAAGCCCGACCTTCTATCCAACCAAAAAATTTGATCTTGGTCTCTAAATTTTTATTTTGATGAGGAGCATCCAGTCGTGGTCTTCGATAATAAAAATTCCAACATTCTCTGAAACCCTAAATTTCCAGAGCCCTGAATGAAGGTGCTCAAAATCGAATAATGTTTTCACAGAAATATGCACCTGATGGTTTCTAGTGTAACTCTGAAATTTCAGATCTACAGGGTCAAAAAATTCTTCCTATTGTAGCCTAACCTATTATCTTTCCAACCCCATAGGTCTGACCTCAAATGGACTCTCTAAGAGAGAGTTATGCCAAGTGTTGCAATGTGACCTGTTTATGGGATGAAACAGGAGAGAAAACTTGTATGGATCTCCACGTGCCACTGGTTCAATTCCAGCCTCTGACAGACAAACCTGTAAACGTACAGTCCATGCCCTCCATGCCACATTTTACGAAATTTCATTTGGAGCTTCCTAGCCCAAGTTGTGACCTTTTTTCCTAGGTCACCTGTTTATGACTGAGATCTAGAGGAGGCAGAAACCCTATATGGTGCAGATCATAAATCTGAAAGTACAACGAATTAGAGGCTCTCCTTCAGACACAAGGTACATGGGGATCTTATCTTCGACTTGTAATATTTTCAGATCCTGAAACCTTGCTGAAATGAATTTATAGAGAAAGTGCTACAATGACTGGTTTTTTCTATATCAAGCCCTAACTTTGCAAGTGCAACAAGTGTCATAAATGCCATACCATGCCTTCTTTCAGGCTAGCTCTGATACCATGTTAGTTTTTTAGAAATTTCAATCTGATTTAGGATGTTTAACTGAGAGAATAACATGTACAACATATCTACAACATATTAATCATGGACACAATAATGCAAGCACACAAGAGACACAGAGTTTCACCAGGGAAAACCAAGAAGGTGAAAAACCCCACAACTTCCTCAGAGATAGAGCAATGATACAACCCAATCATAAGAGATAGTCTTCTCCTAGCATCTACTCCTCCTTCCTCACATGTGCACCACTCTCCAATTAGTGTTTGAGTGAATAATAGAATGATCAAATAGAGTGCCTCCCGCACTCTATTTATACATGAATTGACTTGCCTAATAACCTTTACTAGGTCAGCCTCAACTTAACCACATAGCATAATGCTAACAGGGAAGACCCCCAATAGGGTGGTCTAATAACCCTTTAACCGACATGACTTATACAGGGCCGATCCCAACAAGGTGGTCTAATAACCCATCATCAAGTATAAGTTATGACACTTACAATATAAATGACGACACTTCCGTATAGAGAAATAATAACATCTCTATAGGAATACAAACACTTATGTATAGAGGAATAATAACATCTCTATAGGAATACAATATACATATGTGAAATACATTCCGAAGTTACAATTACATCAACACCTGCATTGGATCCTAACCCATTTCTTTGTTCCACTGAGTTTCCCCCACTTATGGTTAAGTATTCTACCGATATGGGGATTACTCTATATCCCTCTTCCTTAAGGGATTCCACATCAAATGACTTGAGGCATGCGACTCTGAATAAAATTCCTCTAAAAAATTATACCACATCTCCTCCTATAGACTCTGACATCTTCCTAGTTTCGTTGATATTCAATGGGAATGTTACGATTCTTAAACCAAAAAATAATTGTAAGGGAAAGGGACACTAGTACAAAATGAGAGATAAGTGACCAGGAGACCAAAAAAATTGGTCACCATAGTTTTTTCAAGGGATAAATGACAAAAATTGAGAAATTTCAAGTGAGCTAACTAAAAATGACCAAGATAAATGACCACTCTAGTCATGGGATAAGAACTAAACTAAAAATGACCAAGATAAATGACCAATTTGGTCACGCGATAATAACTAAACTAAAAATGACCACATAACAATTGGTTATTTATTTTGTTATTTTTAGTTGTATCACTCCGACAATGGAAGTTAATTACAATTTTGAAAATGAATTTGTACAATTTACTAAATTTTAACACTACAGATGGATTCAAAGACCCCCTTTTCTAGGAGTTATTATTATATGTATTTTGAGTTTTTATTTTTATTTTAAGGAAAGCATATTTATCTTTATATGAATTGTTGACTCAAACCCAGTGGACAGGGATTCCCATCGCTGTCGACTCCAACCCACCATGATCTCCCTAAGCACCGGCCCAGATAGGTTTTAGCCTACCCAGCAACACCTGTAGAGCAGATGAGGTCTCACTCGAGGCGATCAAGGGAGAGTGGACGGAACCATCTTTCCGCCGAATGAAGGAGGATGATTTGGCAACAATTACTCAACTTATTGCAGCATCCAAAGTAGATCTAGGCATTCAAGATTAACATCATTTGTATTCATAGCATTATTGAACAGAATCATTCATCGCAACAAAACGAATATAACATTAAAAGGATAACTGCAGCAAGAAATCATCACAATAAGCATTAACACGAAAGATACATAGGGAATTCCACTAAAACAGTTTCGTCATGTCATATTACTTTAGAAAAACCCTGATACAACACCTCTACAAAACTAGATCTTAGCAATATCTCTTGACCTCAGAACATACGCAACACCCGCGTATCCAAGATATTCTACGACCTACAACTTTCTGTCTATATATAGGCTTCCACCTTTACAATGCTTGTCCACTTACTAGTAACTTCCTAACTGACTCCTGGACAAATGACCCAAAATCTAACTGACACAGTCCAAATGACCCAAAAACCCGCCTACTGCGGTACAATTAGCTCAAAATTACATCTCATATGGTCCAATGACCCAAAAACCCGCATTCTTTGGTACAAACGACTCAAAAAATACATAAAATAATGCAGCCTTCTTCCTTCCGCGACCTCTTCTGACATGTCACAACATCGTCGATTCTGTGATTCTTCCTTACCAAATCGCCTACCAATAGGCCCCCAACACAATCTTGTGGCTCGCCCTCAAGCCATGTCAACTGGACATGGTGTATTCTATGGTTTTCACTTTACTATGGTTGAATTATAGTTCTGCAACTGTTCATGCTATATGGATCGCACGGTGTTGTCCTACTCCTTTTGCTACACTAATCATCTACTCATTGCCATGTACTTCTTTCCCAAAAGTGGACTTTTCCCAGCTTACTGTCATGGACCTTGCAAACTCATCCTCCAATCTCGAGAGACCGATTGTAGACGGAGAGGAATTGTTCGAGAAACACTAGGGTGTAAAATAGGCCAGTGGTTCTGGCACATCTGTTTCACACCAGTAAGCAGATGCTACGGGGATCCAGGGGCTACGAACCCCCCCTTTTGTGTGGCCACAGGGACCACAAGACTTCGAACCATCACCAACTACCTAGACATCATGGACAAGACTTCATGCTCGTAACCCTTGAGTGTGTGAGGCACGACTTGCTCCAACCGCTCATGTACACTCATTGTTCGGGCCCTCAGCGCACCTGGTGTGCTACCACATGAAATAAAATGGATCATTTCCACAACCTCCTTAGAATTCCTAACTTAGCTATATGTTTGATCCTCTCTTAACATAAACCCTCTTAATTAGAACAACCTCTGTGCTCTTACTATCCTCGGGTTCCTCTATTTATACATCGTTCTCAGTTGTTCGTCTGCCTTGGCACCACCTGCTCACGCTCCAAGGTAATCATAATATTCCGCTACTTCGTGTGAGTATGAACCAGACTTCTGAGGTGGGAGGAGCAAGCATACGTCCACCTATTTCCCTGTGTGCGAAGCATCATCCCCCAGACTCTTTGGACATGCTATCGTGGTACATGCCTCGTGCCAACCATGCAAACCATCACTCCAGGTGTCGTCGGCCATGCTGCCTTGGTGTATTCTTTATTCCAACCATGCATTCTTCTGGCACAATATGAATCGACTAACGATCATATCTGCCCAAAAGAGAAAAAGTCCCATCTGCATAATGATTTCTGATGTGACCCAGTCACAACATTTCCACTTGTCAGGGAGTGCTCCTAACTTGTGGCAGAAGCCTCCCTACTTCAGCATTCCATTCCTGTTGATGCACCACCCTGCCACTGATCAATCTACTCTGGTTTTTTTTTTTTCCTGATGTGACTCAGGCATCACATTTTTCCAAGCCCGACCGATAGGGATTCAACCTGCTACCATTAATCAAATTTGGGAGCATCACTCCATCCAACTGCTCCAACTGTACCGCTCCTCCCGAAGTGATGCTACTGATGCAATATGGACCAAGCCAATGCATCTACAATTTTCCTAGATGTTTCATGAACTTGTTGTCATACAACAACACCAAATTACCCTATTGAAACTATTTGTTCTTGATGTGGTGATCATGCCAAGCCTTCTGGCAATCCTTCTCTACACCCTGATGGAAACTGATGATAAAGTGAGCTTCCTCCAGCTGGACTAACTGCGCTAGACGTTCCTCTAATGCTGCCGCAGAATCCATTCCTGTCATTGTTGCAATGCACATACTTGGAACAATGTACTCCATGGGCATGATTGCTTCTTGTCCATACACCAGCTTAAATGGTGTCTGACCCATCAACCTTTTACATGTGGTGCAATAGGCCCACAATACAGCTGGTATTTTGAGATCCCAGTCATCATGGTTCGCATTACACACCTTTGTCAGAGCATGTTCCAATATCTTATTAAAAGCTTACACCATGCCATTTTCCAACGGATCATATGGCGTGGTCTTCTTATGTTGAATCTGCAGCTCCTATGTCAGTGTGCTGATGGTGTGATTGAGAAAGTGGCTGCCTTGATCACTCAACAGTATCTTGGGGAAGCTGAAACGAGTGATAATGTTATCAAACAGAAACCATGTAGCCATGGCTGCGGAACAATCAATAACTGGTGCAGCTTCTGCTCATCTGGTCAAATAGTCTATCACAGTGATGATATATCTGGCACCAGTGCGCTTACCTGGTGGATTGATTGGTCCCACAAAATCCACTACCCATTTGTTAAATGGATGTAGTATTAACTAAGGCATCAGCGCCATCGCGTCCCTCCTGGATGGATTCTTAGTTCTTTGACAGACGTCCCAGGACCGCGCATGGTCGGTTGCATCATTATGGAGCATGGGCCACCAGAGCCCCGCACAAAGCACCTTCTTGGCAGTTGTTCGACCGTCATAGTGTCCTCCAGCGACTCCTCCATGAGCTTCTGCCAATATCTGCGCTTTCTCATGTTGCAAGACACACCATTGTAATACCTCATCTGCACCCATCTTGTATAACTCTCATGCAATGAGCTGGAAGTCTACAGCTTTAACCACCAACTGCTTCTTCTAACTAGTGATGAGCTCTTCTGGTGCGGTACCTGTTGCCATAAACTGAATGATTTCTTCAAAATAGCCATCGGCTACTTCAACCCTAAATAGTTGCACATCAGGTAACCCGTCTTTAATATTATTCAGCTCCTCCCCTGTGTCAATCCATGATAAGTGATCAAGACTAGAGTTCAACCGCCCTGGCTTCACAATTACTTCAAAGTCAAACTCCTGAAAGAGAAGTAACCAATGGCATATCTTCCCCCCCAACACAGGCTTATTGACCAGGTACTTCAATGCTGAATGGTATATGAACATCTTAAAATGTTCGCCCAATAAGTAGTGTTGAAACTTTTGTAGTGCATAGACCATCATCAATCCTTCCCACTCAGTAGTAGTGTAGTTCCTTTCTGCGGATGAAAGCTTCCAACTAGTGAAAGCAATAGCATGATCAAGATCCCCTTCTTCTGGTTGCGCTAGCACCACACCAAGTGCAATTAATGATGCATCAACATGGAGATGGAATTCTTTACTCCAATCGGGGAATACTAGTATTGGTGCCGAAACCATCTTAGCCTTCAACTGCTCGAAACTATCCTGACATTCAGTGCTCCATTGAAATACTGTATCTTTCTTTAATAGCTTCTCCATAGGGGCGGTGATAGCTGCATATCCACTGATGAACTTGCAGTAATATCTAGTATGTCCTAAAGTCACCCTCAGCTGCTTCACAGCGGTTGGCGATGTCAAACTCAAAATAAGCACAATCTTTGTTGGATCGAACAACAACCCTTGTTTGCATACAATTTGGCCCAGCAATATCCCAAATGGGGCAAAACAATGCACTTCTTCAAATTTAGAGATATCTGGTGTTGGAAACAGCGTTCCAGCATCAACTGCAGATTGGCCAGATGATCACAGATCAAACCATAAACTGTCCAATCATCCATATATACTTGCAAGAACTTATGGATGAAATCCTTGAATGTAGCAACGACAACCCGCGAAAATATCGCAAGTGCATTCTTCAATCCGAACGGCATCATGGTATACTGAAAAAATCCCCATTCGGTCATGAAAGTCATCTTGTGGCGGTCTTCTTTAGCAATACGGATCTGATGATAGACTGAGAACCCATTCGTGAAAGAATGCATCTCCTATCCACCTACTCCCTCAAGTACTTCATCAGTAAATGGGGTCGAAAAGGGGTCATGCACGTAGGCATCATTCAACTTCCGTAGATCAACACAGATGCATACCTCGCCAGTCTTGTTGTCCTGCACCACCATGGGACTGATCCATTCAGACTCTTCAACTTGTTCAATGATACCAGCATCCAACATGTGATCAAGTTTTTCCTTGACCTTCTCCTTATGTCGCGGATTGAAGCGATATGGTCGCTTCCTGATCGGTTTCGCATCTGGTTTCAAGAGAATCTTCATTTCTCCTAGATCACCCAAAATTCCTTTCATTTTAGAGAACTTTGTTGGGAAAAGGTCTTGGAAATCATGTAACAAATCAGTGACCTTTCCCATAATCTCATCATCCCAATAATCTCCAACATTCGCGAACTTGGGAGTGACCTCCGTCCCAATATTGATCTTGTGAAGCTTCAAGGGCTGACTAAATGTATCACTTGGCACACCAAGTGGTACCACATCACGACTTCCTTCAGAATCCTGAATATTGACATTCCGCAGATCATCACTGTCTTCGGACCCACTCGTGATGTTGTAACATTCCATAATCGATTGCATCTGGCCGTGTGTATGTGGATCCGTCGGGTATGCTGCGGGAACAACCTTTACACCACATCGTGAATGATCTACAGAGCATTATGGACATCCGGATTAGAATCAACAAAACTGAATGTATGAGTAAAACAAATGGACAACTCCAACCAAATGGTCGCCAGGATTGTTCCGACCATCATACTTTCCTTCGTGGTAGACCTCGGTATCGACAAAGCGTACCGTCATCAATCTTTTGCATTTTGACCATCCATCAATTGATGCCTTGTGTGTCACCCACTAGTGTGCTGTAGCAGTCTTCAGTGCTTCGTCCAATGCCAACAATTGCAGTGGTTCTAAAACTCTTTCCTCAAAATCCATCAGAAATTCAGACAATTCAGGCAGTCCTTCATAGATTGGTACTATGACCTTTTCAGTCGCAACATGGCATAGCGACTGCGTGATCAATCCACACTTATGGAGAGGCACCTCATGGAAGTAGTTATGCCAGTGTTCTAGTGCATCATCAGAGTCAGAATACGCAGACCTGTCACTGCGCCATCCAAGCTCACCATTCTCAGTTGGATGAATGTAATCTTCTAAAATATTGAATGCATGGTCCCATCCGCTGGGATCTTCATCGTTCACTAGTTCAAGGTATCTACGTCCTTTAGTCGGATCCAATGGGGCAATAATTCTGAGATCGTGATTTTCAAAAGTCATTCGTCACTTGAAGTTGATTACCACTCCACTTTCGTTATCCCATCCAATCCCCATCAACGCGGGATAAGAGCTTCCTCCTTCAACCACTTCGATGACATCAAATTCAACATAGGTCTTCATGCCATCAATGTCCACTACTAACTGAGAGAGTTTCCCAATTGGTGTCACTTTAGAGTGATTAGCTAACCAGAACTAGACAGGGGACCAGATCAATGGGGGGCTCCCCATTTTCTGCCATGCCTGCTTGGTTAAGATGTTGACATCCAAACCAAGATCTAGAATAACCGAGTCGGCATCATAATCTCCAATTTGAATATTCATCCACATCTCCTTGCCAGTCTTCCTCCATTGTAAGGAATTCACCATGGATTCCTGGCATCCCCTTGGAAATCGCTGTAACAACCCCTCAATCTCGGAAAGCATAGTAGGATCCCTTGCCAACAACAAACAAATTTCCAAGAATATCTGCAAAGTTCCAAACCGTGCTGATGGACTAGTGTCTGATGTGTCATCAAAGACAGGGGGCATGTCACAGACCATAGCCTTGCCTTTGTCTAATGCTCGACATGCCTGCTGGAACATATCGCGCTTTGAATTAATGTCAAATGACACTTTCTTCGGCACGGTGAACTGGATCAGCGGATGTGAAGTGTCTTCTCCTATTTTTGCACCTCCCCAAGTGATCAACACAACAGCTGCATCATGTGGCCTGGGCTCTGCTGAGATTGTTGAAACATTCGCACCCTAATTCTGGTTCAGTAGTGGATTTCCCGGCTGGTTCACATTTTGATTAACATTCTGAATTGGTCATTGGTTCTAGTTCTACATGGGTTGATGTACCGGTTGCTGCACCTGATTCTGCAGGGGCTCTTGGGCCTAGTTTTGCAATTGCAAAATATTCCTTGCCTACCATTGTGCAATCAACTACGGGAAGTTCTCTACTGTATGGTCTGCAATGAAGCAAAATGTACACTGCGTCTGCAACAGTGGGAAATCTCGCTGATAGTGTATCCAGACCGCACAGTGATAGCATTGCACAGGTCCATGACCTCCTCGTCCTCCTTTGCGGCCAAATCCTCCACCACGTCCACCCCTAAATCCTCCACGAACTCCACCCTGCTGTTGGTATTGTTGTTGATTTTACTATGGCTACATCATGCCTTGCCCTTGTTGTGCATACTGCGGTTGTTGAACATACTGTGGCTGCTGTGGAGCCATTTGCACTTGAGTATATTGCGGCACAAACTACTACTGTTGTTGCTGTGGTACAAACTATACCTGCGGTTGAGGTAGCAACTGGGCTACCTGCTATTGCAGTGGTGGCTATTGTACGGCACACTGGTCATCCTTTACATAGAATGCCTCGTATGTTCTCTCATGAAGCAACCCATATGCTCAGAAATCTTTGTCATCATGTCCCACCAATTTCCAGAACATGCAATATCGATTCAATGGCTTGGTGACCATCTCCTGTATATATGGACATTCTTCATTATAGTGCCCAAATACCTGACAAACGCGACAATATGGCATGCCAACACCATTTAATGGGTTAGGCGCTCCTGAAACCAAATAGTTGCGGAAGTCTGGGCAATTTTCCTTTGTATGCCCTTCTCCTTGACATTGCGTACACCATACTTCTTCGCCCTCCTCCTTTCCCTTCTTCAAATCTTTCAGTTGTATGGTCAAGTTAGCTAGCTGTGTTTGAATTTGTGACATCCCAGTTGCATTTTCTCCAATCGGTGATGCCTCCAACCACATTCCAATCTCTAGAGCTTCACTAAGCATTGAGATGTTTTGTTGCATCAACGGTAGCCAAATATGTGGTAGCAGTGCCGCGATGAACCACTCTTTATGTTGGAGAATGCTCATATCAAAACTAACCCTTGCCATCAGCATCTTGAACTGCTGGTCGAAATCCCACATCGTCTCCTTGGGATACTACTTAATTTCTTTTAATTCCATAATATATTGAGCCTCAGACTCGGGATTTCTGAATTTTGTAATCAACCAATCCCATATCTCATCTAGTGACTTCTCTGGGGCTCCTGTAGGGACTAGAACACACTTCATAAACCAATATAATGCACGACCTTCCAGAGTTGTCGTTAACTGTCCTTTCTTAGCGGCATCATCAGTGATATGTTTTATTGTCCATACCACTGCACACAAAAACCAATACTATTTTGGATTGTTTGTCCCACTCCCATGGAACAATGGTAACTTAGCTTCATCGCCTGCCATCCTGGGCTTCCCTCATGTAGGTACTGAACTACTAGCGATCAAGTTTTGTTGACCTGGTGGGGTCGAAGTGGTGTTTCTCACTGGTTGACAGATAGTGAGCGGAGGTGTGGGTATGTTGCTGCGGGGTTTAGGTCATGCCTCTATCTTGGGCGTAGCCTATGCATTGTAGCAGGACCTTCTCCTATCCTTTTCCTCTTTTCCTATGGAAACCTCGCTCCTACCCTTGTAATACCACTCTCTTCCTCGGCTTCACTCACAGTCTCATCGTGACTCGCACCCATCTACCCTTGATCATTCCATGCACCATCCCCCCTGCTATTGTGATACCCATAGCCTCCGCCCACCAGGCCGCTTACTTATCTATATGCATCTTCAATATACCCTTTTCGCAAATAATCATCTTAATGGATAGTTGGAGCGACAGCAGGAACCTTCCCTTGGGTTCGCGGAAAAAATATCTCTCGGCCTCACTATAGGACTTTTGCTTATCGACCGTGAATTCAATAATATACCGCTCCAAGATGCTATCAAGCCATACTTCAATAGCCTGTGATGCTTTATTATCGACTTCCTGTAGTTCTTGGATCAACTAAGGGGTCCAAGTCATTGGCTCACCACCCTAGAAGTTCCTTCTGAAAGTTCAACTTTGCCAACCACTCAAACAACAGGACCGGAAACTCACAAAAGAACCATTCATGTGGACCATTGTGAATATATTTATCTACCCACTGATCTACTGTCAGTCGAGTGTTTTGGCTTTCTTCTTCAGCGAATTCCTGTAGCTTTCAATCAAACCATTCCTAGATCTCGGGTTTTGTCGAGTGCCACAACATATCTGTCATGTCCCCATATTTTGCTATGGTCAATGGGGTAATTTTGGACTAAGTCACCTAGGCAATAATTGTTTAATTAATGAGCAAGTATGGAAAATACCTTATGGAAGATGCCTAAGGTTGTATTTGGGAATTAAATGTCCAAGGTGGGCCCCCCATGTAGTTATTTACCCATGACTAAGTCTAAGTGATTAATTAAATGAGAATTTAATTAATGGGGAAGTTTTGAGGCAATTACTATAGTGGTTAGTTGATTATGAATTAATTAATTAAATTCTTAAGTCTGAATTAATTCTGAGAATTATAATATTTTAAATAATAAATATTGCTAATAAATATTAGCAAGTGGTGATGATATTCCTAGTAATTTCGAATTGGTAAGTGAGATAAACTTGCCCAAGTGATGGAGTCTCATAAAAGCTAACGAATCTCATGGAGACAAGTTGGCAAGTTGATCCAAGAAGGAAACTTACAAAACGATGGCAATTCAAATAAAAGCAGAAAAGAGGAAAGCAATAAAGAAGAAAGAAAACAAGAAAAGCTATAAGAAAAGATTTAGCAACATCTAGAAATATTCCTAAGGGCGCACTTGCTAATTTGAGTGAGGAAAGACAAAAAATGGCAAGTTTTTATAGTCAGAGGTTTCTATTTTCCACACGGAGGGCGCCCTTCCTCATCCACACATGTGGATGGCTTGGGTAACAAGCTACTTCAGCTATTTATTGATGTTTCCAACTTCATCTGAGAACTTTTGATCATTTATGTTTTCTCGTGAGAGCTCTGATGCTTCTCTAGTTGAGTGATGTGCCTCAGCTACGCTTCTTGGGTGATGTGCCCCAACACCCATAGTTTCTAGTGAGTGTTGTGCGGGTTCATATCAAGATATTGCAGCCAATAACATATGCTTCCAGTCTCCATTGAAGATCCTCAGTTATTTGGAGAATAGGATTCCTCCAGCAGTAATTCTACAGCTAGTTTTAGTGAAGATTCATCCGTTGAAGAAGATAGATCTTGGGAGTGCACCCAAGTGCTGAATGAGATTTGATACAGCCATTGTTGCAGACATCATAGGTTTTCAATATCAGTAACCAGCTTCAGATCAGATCCATACTTCTCTTCTCACTCATTCTCACATTCACTGCTAAATCTAGAGGAGTTTTCCCTTGTGGAGAGGGATGACTTAGTGAATGCGCCCCAATCAAGTTTAGAAGCTCAACAAGCAGAAAATTAAAGTCATATGACCTGTATATGACCTTATCCTAACTCCATAGCTGAGACACAGTAATATTCTAATTTTTCTCTCCATTCTCCATCAAATGTAATGTAATTTCTAGCTTGTAAGGAAAATTGTCTAGAGAAGAAAGCCTCTAGAATAAAATGATGGTTTTGTTACGATAAAATCAACATGTCACTGTTAATTTGAGTATATCAGAGCTGCATAATATTTCAGTGCAGATATTTTAATTCATTAAAGTCATTTTTCAGTAAAAAAGGCAAGACTAGCTCTTTGGATGGTTTTCCTAGACTAGTTTTAGTAGTTTCCTTGTAAAATGGAATCTGAGCAACCATTTGACCTCCCATATTTTGAAGTAGGTAAATAACTTGATATATTAACCATATCAGTCCACAAAACCAGAATTTAGATGCTTTAGACTCATTTTGGAAAGATAAGGAAATACTAGCTCAGCAATCCTCGGAGAGCCCAGAAATACCAGTTCTTCCCAAACTATCACAAGTCTGCAAAAATATCTTTCTGAACATAACCATCCATCAATTGAATGATATAAACTCTATCATCAACTTCCAATATCCCCCCCTTGTCCAGTATGCGTATGCCAGCTACCCAGGGAGCCTCGAAGTAGACATAGACTTGTTCTATGTTGAAAAGTGAATGGTACTGGTACCTTGTGCATAAGACAAATCTAATTTGACCTCCTTGACCTGATTCTGCACCTAACCTCATACATTTTCCATAATTAAACATTCATCCCACCATCCTCAATCTTTACCAAAGTACCCCTCACTTACCTCCTACCCGGTTCAAAGGAATTGACAGAAAATTTGACTAGTAAAGTTGTAAAAGTTTTTTAAAGTGGAGTTAATATCTGGGTCAGATCTTGCCCAAGATACTACAGTGTTATCATAGCTCTTTCCTCTACTTATGTGGAAAGAAGACTCTTAATTTAATGAATTTGCAGTCATGTCAATATTCAGTGAAGAAGACTCTTACTCAGATGATGTTTTTTATGAGCAATATGATGATGCAAATGTTGAACCATATGAAGAGGAGTCGATCCCTGTTGGAAATTTATGTTTGCAGAAAGTTGAATATGATTCCCTTGTTGAACAAATGTCTGAATAGGGCATAGAAAAAGACCTACCTATGGCTAACTGGGATTATGAAGGAATACTCAAAGGAGGGAACCCTAAGAAATTCTATGAGTACTTCATGGAGTACTCTACCTTGAAGAAGGAGGTTCAGAAGTCCCTGACCTTTAGAGACTATTGTGATTTAGAGATTCAAAGTTTATTCAAAGACCCCTACAATAGTGATAGCAGAAGAAGGATTGCACACATGGTTGATGGTGTGTGCAAGGAAATCGAGCCAAGATTTTTACCCCTAGGAGATAAGATGGATAGGAGAGATGAAGATGTGTCCTCACAGCCGGGAAAAACCAAGGGAGGAAACCAAGACCCACCTAGTTCTTCGGGTGGAGAAGAAGTAGGAAAAAATAAAAATGAAGTTGCAGCCCTACATATGGATCCATCCCAATCTTAGAAAAAAGGAATCAAGAAGGAAGTTTCATCAAGGCCATTGGCAAGGCCAAGCATTGCGAGACTGTTTGGTTTTCCTTCAAGAAGGAAGTCCACAGGTTGTCATCTGAGCACCACACAATGTGGAGAGACATCCAGTTTCTTGGAAAGAAATGACCAAGAAGACCTTGATGCTTCCCCATTACTCCAAGAAGTTAATGAAGAATGTCAAAGAACAACTGAAGGTCCAGCAGTCAAGCATTCAATTGTTGGCAATGTGGAGGGTGAAATCATTCCCAATTTCTTCTTGGGTGATTTCAAGATTGGTGCAGAAGAGATGGTGAAGATTGATGATGGTAGGAAGTCTTTTGTATCCTATCCAAAAGAAGAACATCAATCACATATGAAATCATCATTGGAACTTTGGGTTGAGGTGGAAGACAAGCCCGAATCAGCTGGGTGTGAACCTAGGAATTTGGCAAAGAAGAATGCTTCCATTAAAACACCACATGAGGAGTAAGTTTGGGCACAAAGGTATGGCTGAAATTCTGATTTTTTCATGCCTTTGTTGCAGCCCAATATGGCAGCCACTTCCAGTGAGAATGATGGATTAGAAAATCCTTCTAGTGTTAGAATTCAGAATTGGGAGAACGTTGAAATGCAAGAAGCAGAAGAGGAGGTTAACCAGTTGGAACTTCTTTCCCTGGTTGGACCATTGAAAATGAGTGAGAGAAAAATAAAAGACGCACTGAAAAACCTCCATGAACTTAATGCTTTGATCTCTCACTGCTATTGGAGAACTACATCAATGGATGAGCAACCCTCTGTCGAAAATGTTGTGCACATATGGGAAGCGGTAGGAAGCCTAAAAGCAAATTTTTCTCAGTTGCTTTCTGATAGAGATCACTTGCTGGAGCTTGTGAATGTGTACTATAATGCTACAATAAGGAATGATGAGGATATTAGAAAGCTCACTCATATGTTGGAAACCACCCAGGATACTCTGATTGGTACTCATGATGCTTGTCAAGAATCTAAGAATCAGATTGAGCAGCTTAATGAAAAGTTGCTAGAATCACTTTTTACCTTCTATCTTTCACAAAGTCACAATAACATGGAGGAATTATTTCTTGTTCCAAGGGAGGAACCTCATGAGTTAGTGGATCATGAGGAACAGTCTGTTTGGTATGTGCATAAGGAATATGTTGACATACTTGATAAAAAACAAGCACATGACCTTTTCCAGAATGAACTTGAGAGATTCATTGAAGAAAGTCACTCTTCCAAGGAAGAGTCAGATGAGGACACCATAGATGGATCAGACATCAATGGAGAGGATACATCCCCAACTTCAGTGGATGAAATGTTCAGAAGCAAGGATCACCATCCCTTATTCCCCACTTTACATTCAGCCACAAACTTTGGGAATGAAAATTGGGTAAAAGGATTCTATTTTTATGTGTCACATGATGAGCAGAAAGATCCTAAATTTGAGGCAAATGACATGTTCCTTAACCTATAGCAGTGGAGGCAGCCCATGCATGTGTGTGCAGCCACTTTTGACAAGGAGGAAATATATCCACACTTACTTTCAACATGTGGGTCATGTGATGGAGTTTGGCACCCTTGGAACAATGGCAGAGAGTTGAGCCATTGGATGAAGAGGGGAACACCTATGGAGTTCTGTAGAAATCATGAGTTATCTTTATCTAAAGAGGACAAACATATGGCTAATCACATTCCATATGATTCAGCAAATAAAGGTGTTTTTCCATCCATTGGTTGGATGGATAGAGGCATCACTGAAAGGGAAAACCTAGAAGGTAAGAATCTTATGTTTTGTTGCAAGAAAATTGTTTTCAACATTGCTGATTTTTATTTGATTTGCAAGCAGTAGAAAAGGCATAATTTGTATCCATCTGATGTCACTCATCCACATATGGATTGGGTGAAATATTACCTAACAGACATGAAATCTCCTTGCAAAAATGTTCCTGCATATGGGCAAGGGAAGGCAACTAAGCAGAAAAGTAGCCAAGATACATTAATGGAACATTTTACTGACAGAAGTTGGCATATGTGGAGGGAGTCCACATGTTTGGAGTTGATGATTTGGGATCCCGACATTCATTGGAGTGACAGATTGCCAAAGGTGGCAAAAAAATTTTGGTCCTTGCAGGAGAAACAGTGGGATCCAGGAATTCTAACCAAGTTATTTTAACTAGGTTGAAAATTTTGTTCATTGTTGGTTAATTGCAGATATAGATTACAGTGCAGTTTTCATTTTCCTTCCATAAGTCATTTTTTTTTAAGGCCAAATTTATTTTTCAGACTGTTCAGTGGATGGGGACAATCATAATCGGAGTGGTGCAATAGAATCTTGGTGGAATCGTGACATTGGTTGAGGATAAGCAATCTTAGGAAGGGAGGACTGTCATGTCCCCATATTTTTCTATGGTGTATGGGGTAATTTTGGCCTAACTCACCTAGGCAATAATTGTTTAATTAATGAGAAAGTATGGAAAATACCTTATGAAAGATGCCCAAGGTTGTATTTGGGAATTAATTGGACAACGTGGGCCCCCATGTAGTTATTAACCCATGACTAAGTCTAAGTTATTAATTAAATGAGAATTTAATTAATGGGGAAGTTTTCAGGCAATTACTATAGTGGTTAATTAATTCTTATCTAATTAATTAAATTATGAAGTCTGAATTAATTTTGAGAATGATAATATTTTAAATAATAAATGTTGCTAATAAATATTAGCAAGTGGTGATGATATTCCTAGTAATTTCGAATTGGTAAGTGAGATAAACATGTCGAAGTGATGGAGTCTCAGAAAAGCTAAGGAATCTCATAGAGACAAGTTTGCAAGTTAATCCAACAAGGAAACTTACAAAAAGATGGCAATTTAGAAAAAAATAGAACAGAGGAAAGCAATAAAGGAGAAAGAAAACAAGAAAAGCTATAAGAAAAGATTTAGCAACATCCATAAATATTCCTAAGGGCGCACTTGCTAATTTGAGTGAGGAAAGACAAAAAATGGCAAGTTTTTCTAGTCAGAAGTTTCTATTTTCCACAAGGAGGGCACCCTTCCTCATCCACACATGTGGATGGATTGGTTAACAAGCTACTTCAGCTATTTATTGATGTTTCCAACTTCATCTCAGAACTTTTGATCATTTAAGTTTTCTCATGAGAGCTCTGATGCTTCTCTAGTTGAGTGATGTGCCTCAGCTGTGCTTCTTGGGTGATATGCCCCAAGGCCCATAGTTTCTAGTGAGTGTTGTGCAAGTTCATATCAATATATTGCAGCCATTAACATATGCTTCCAGCCTCCATTGAAGATCCTCAGTTATTTGGAGGATAGGATTACTCCAGCAGTAATTCTACAACTAGTTTTGGTGAATATTCATCCGTTGAAGAAGATAGATCTTGGGAGTGCACCCAAGTGCTGAATGAGAGTTGATACAGCCATTTTTGCAGACATCATAGGTTTTCAATATCAGTAACCAGCTTCAGATCATATCCATACTTCTCTTCTCACTCATTCTCACATTCACAGCTAAATCTAGAGGAGTTTTCCTTGAAGGAGAGGGATGACTTAGTGAATGCACCCCAGTCAAGTTCAGAAGCTCAGTAAGAAGAAAATTAAAGTCATATGACCTGTATATGACCTGATACTAACTCCATGGCAGAGACACTGTAATATGCTAATTCTTCTCTCCATTCTCCATCAAATGTAATGTAATTTCTAGCCAGCAAGCCAAATTGTTTAGAGAAGAAAGCCTTCGGAATAAAATGATGGTTCTGTTATGATAAAATCAATGTGTCACTGATAATATGAGTATATAACAGTTTCATAATATTTCAGTGCAGATATTTTAATTCATTAAAGTCATTTTTCAGTTAAAAAGGCAAGACTAGATCTTTGGATGGTTTTCCTAGACTAGTTTTAGTGATTTCCTTGTAAAATGCAATCTGAGCACCCACTTGACCTCCCATCTTTTTTAGTAGGTAAATAAATTGATATATTAACCAGATCAGTCCACAAAACCAGAATTTAGATGATTTTAGACTTGTTTTGGAAAGATAAGGAAATACTAGCTCAGCAATCCCGGGAAAGCCCAGAAATAGCAGTTCTTCCCAAAATTTCACAAGTCTGCAAAAATATCTTTCTGAGCATAATCAGCCATCAATTGAATTATATAAAATCTTTCATCAAATTCCAGTATCCCCCCCTTGTCTAGTATGCATATGCTAGTTACCTAGGGAGCCTCGAAGTAGACATAGACTTGTTCTATGTTGAAAAGTGAATTGTACTAGTACCTTGTGCATAAGACAAATCTGATCTAACCTCCTTGACCTGTTGTTGCACCTAAACTCATACATTTTCCAGAATTAAACATTCATCCCACCATCCTCAATCCTTACCTCAGTACCCCTCACTTACCTCCTGCCCCGTTCGAAGGAATTGACAGAAAATTTGACTAGTAAAGTTGTAAAAGTTTTTAAAGTGGAGTTAATATCTGGGTTAGATCTTGCCCAGTATACTATAGTGGTATCAGAGCTCTTTCCTCTACTCCTATGGAAAGAAGACTCTTAATTTAATGAATTTTCACTCATGTCAATATTCAGTGAAGAAGACTCTTACTCGGATGATGTTTTTTATGAGCAATATGATGATGAAAATGTTGAACCATATGAAGAGGAGTCAACCCCTATTGGAAATTTCTATTTGCAGAAAGTTTAATATGATTCCCTTGTTGAACATATGTTTGAAGAGGGCATAGGAAAATACCTACCTATGGCTAACTGGGATTATGAAGGAATACTCAAAGGAGGGAACCCTAAGCAATCCCATGAGTACTTCATGGAGTACTCTGCCTTGAAGAAGGAGGTTTAGAAGTCCCTGACCTTTAGAGACTATTGCGATTTAGAGATTTGGGGTTTATTCAAAGACCCCTACAATAGTGATAGCAGAAGAAGGATTGCACACATGGTTGATGGTGTGTGCAAGGAAATCGAGCCAAGATTTTTACCTCTAGGAGCTAATATGGATAGGAGGGATAAAGATGTGTCCTCACAGCCGGGAAAAACCAAGGGAGGAAACCAAGAGCCACCTAGTTGTTCGGGTGGAGAAGAAATAGGAAAAAATAAAAATGTATTTGCAGCCCTACATATGG
This sequence comes from Larix kaempferi, assembly GCA_027924585.1. Classification (NCBI taxonomy): domain Eukaryota; kingdom Viridiplantae; phylum Streptophyta; class Pinopsida; order Pinales; family Pinaceae; genus Larix; species Larix kaempferi. The sequence continues at coordinate 1,048,066 of BSBM01000765.1, read as the reverse complement.
ATCCATCCCAATCTCAGAAAAAAGGAATCAAGAAGGAAGTTTCATCAAGGCCATTGGCAGGGCCAAGCATTGCGAGACTGTTTGGTTTTCCTTCAAGAAAGAAGTCCACAGGTTGTGATCTGAGCAGCACACAATGTGGAGAGACATCCAGTTTCTTGGAAAGAAATGACCAAGAAGACCTTGATGCTTCCCCATTACTCCAAGAAGTTAATGAAGAAGTTCAAAGCACAACTGAAGGTCCAGCAGTCAAGCATTCGATTGTTGGCAATGTGGAAGGTGAAATCACTCCCAATTTCTTCTTGGGTGATTTCAAGATCGGTGCAGAAGAGATGGTGAAGATTGATGATGGTAGGAAATATTTTGTATCCTATCCAAAAGAAGAACATCAATCAGATCTAAAATCATCATTGGAACTTTGGGTTGAGGTGGAAGACAAGCCTGAATCAGCTGGGTGTGAACCTAGGAATTTGGGAAAGAAGCATGCTGCCATTAAAACAACAGATGAGGAGAAACTTTCGGCACAAAGGTATGGTCTCAATTCTGATTTTTGCATGCCTTTGTTTCATCCCAATATGGAAGCCAGTTCCAATGAGGATGATGGATTAGAAAAGCCTTCTAGTGTCAGAATTAAGAATTGGGAGAAGTTTGAATTGCAAGAAGCAGAAGACGAGATTCACTAGTTGGAACTTCTTTCCCTGGTTGGAAAATTGAAAATGAGTGAGAGAAAAATAAAAGATGCATTGAAAAAACTCCATGAACTTAATGCTTTGATCTCTCACCGATGTTGGAGAACTGCATCAATGGAGGAGAAACCCTCTGTCGAAAGTTTTGTGCACATATGGGAAGCAGTATGAAGCCTAAAAGGAAAATTTTCGTAGTTGCTTTCTGATAGAGATCACTTGTTGGAGCTTGTGAATGTGTACTATAATGCTTCAATAAGGAATAATGAGGATATCAACGAGCTCACTCATATGTTGGAAACCAACCAGGATTCTCTGATTGGTACTCATGGTGCTTGTCAAGAATCTAAGAATCAGATTGAGCAGCTTAATGAAAAGTTGCCAGAATCACTTTTTACCTCCTATCTTTCACAAAGTCACAATAACATGGAGGAATTATTTCCTGTTCCAAGGGAGGAACCTCATGAGTTGGTGGATCATGAGGAACAGTCTGTTTGGTATGTGCATAAGGAAGATGTAGACATAGTTGATCAAAAACAAGCACATGACCTTTTCCAGAATGACCTTGAGAGGTTCATTGAAGAAAGTCACTCTTCCAAGGAAGAGTTAGATGAGCACACCATAGATGGATAAGCCATCAATGGAGAGGATACATCCCCAACTTCAGTGGATGAAATTTTCAGAAGCAAGGCTCACCATCCCTTATTCCCCACTTCACATTCAGCCACAAACTTTGGGAATTAAAATTGGGTAAACGGATTCTATTTTTTTGTGTCACATGATGAGCAGAAATATCCTAAATTTTAGGCAGATGACATGTTCCTTAATCTGCAACAGTGGAGGAAGCCCATGCATGTGTGTGTAGCCACTTTTGACAAGGAGGCATCATATCCACACTTACTTTCAACATGTGGGTCATGTGATGGAGTTTGGAACCCTTGGATCAATGGCAGAGAGTTGAGCCATTGGATGAAGAGGGGAACACCTATGGAGTTCTGTAGAAATCATGAGTTCTCTTTATCTAAAGGAGGACAGACATATGGCTGATCACATTCCATATGATTCAGCAAATAAAGGTTTTTTTCCATCCATTGGTTGGATGGATAGAGGCATCACTGAAAGGGAAAACCTAGAAGGTAAGAATCTTATGTTTTGTTGCAAGAAAATTGTTTTCAACATTGCTGATTTTTATATGATTTGCAAGTAGCAGAAAAGGCATAATTTGCATCCATCTGATGTCACTCATCCACATATGGATTGGGTGAAAGATTACCTAACAGACATGAAATCTCCTTGCAAAAATGTTCCTGCTTATGGGCAAGGGAAGGCAGCTAAGCAGGAAAGTAGCCAAGATACATTAATGGAACATTTTACTAACAGAAGTTGGCCTATGTGGAGGGAGTCCACATGCTTGGAGTTGATGCTTTGGGATCCCGACATTCATTGGAGTGATAGATTTCCAAAGGTGGCAGAAAAATTTTGGCCCTTGCAGGAGAAACAGTGGGATCTAGGAATTCTACTCAAGTTATTTTAACTAGGTTGAAAATTTTGTTCATTGTTGGTTAATTGCAGATATAGATTACAGTGCAGTTTTAATTGTCCTTCCATAAGTCATTTTTTTAAGGCCAAATTTAATTTTCAAACTGTTTAGTGGATGGGGACAATCGTAATCAGAGTGGTGCAGCATAAGCTTGGTGGAATCCTTACATTGGTTGAGGACAAGCAATCATAGGAAGGGAGGACTGTCATGTCCCCATATTTTGCTATGGTCCATGGGGTAATTTTGGCCTGAGTCACCTAGGTAATAATTGTTTAATTATCGAGCAAGTATGGAAAATACCTTATGGAAGATGCCTAAGGTTGTATTTGGGAATTAAATGGATAAGGTGGAGCCTCCATGTAGTTTTTAACCCATGACTAAGTCTAAGTGATTAATTAAATGAGAATTTAATTTATGGGGAAGTTTTGAGGCAATTACTATAGTGGTTAATTAATTAAATTTTGAAGTCTGAATTAATTCTGAGAATTATAATATTATAAATAATAAATGTTGCTAGTAAATATTAGCAAGTGGTGATGATATTCCTAGTAATTTTGAATTGGTAAGTGAGATAAACTTGCCCAAGTGATGGAGCCTCAAAAAAGCTAAGGAATCTCATAGAGACAAGTTGGCAAGTTGATCCAAGAAGGAAACTTACAAAAAGATGGCAATTCAGACAAAAGCAGAAAAGAGGAAAGCAATAAAGGAGAAACAAAACAAGAAATGATTTAGCAACATCCAGAAATATTCCTAAGGGTACACTTGCTAATTTGAGTGAGGAAAGACAAAAAATGGCAAGTTTTTCTAGTCAAAAGTTTCTATTTTCCACAAGGAGGGTGCCCTTCCTCATCCACACGTGTGGATTGCTTGGGTAACAAGGTACTTCATCTATTTATTGATATTTCCAACTTCATCTCAGAACTCTTGATCATTTATGTTTTCTCATGAGAGCTCTGATGCTTCTCTAGTTGAGTGATGTGCCTCAACTGTGCTTGTTGGGTGATGTACCCCAAGGGCCATAGTTTCCAGTGAGTGTTGTGTAGGTTCATATCAAGATATTGCAGCCATTAACATATGCTTCCAACCTCCATTGAAGATCCTCAGTTATTTGCAGAATAGGATTCCTCTAGCAGTAATTCTACAACTACTTTTGGTGAAGATTCATCCGTTGAAGAAGATAGATATTGGGAGTGCACCCAAGTGTTGAATGAGAGTTGTATACATCAGAGGTTTTCAAGATCAGTAACCAGCTTCAGATCATATCCATACTTCTCTTCTCACTCATTCTCACATTCACAGCTAAATCTAGAGGAGTTTTCCCTGAAGGAGTTGGATGACTTAGTGAATGCACCCCAGTCAAGTTCAGAAGGTCAGTAAGAAGAAAATTACAGTCATATGACCTGTATAGGACCTGATCCTAACTCCATATCAGAAACACAGTAATCTTCTAATTCTTCTCTCCATTCTCCATCAAATGTAATGTAATTTCTAGCCTATAAGGAAAATTGTTTAGAGAAGAAAGAATATGGAATAAAATGATGGTTTTGTTATGATAAAATCAATGTGTCAGTGTTAATATGAGTATATCAGAGCTGCATAATATTTTAATTCATTAAACTGATTTTTCAGTTAAAAAGGCAAGACTAGCTCTTTGGATGGTTTTCCTATACTAGTTTTAGTGATTTCCTTGTAAAATGCAATATGAGCACCCATTTGACCTCCCGTATTTTCCAGTAGGTAAATAACTTGATATGTTAACCATATCAGTCCACAAAACCATAATTTAGATGCTTTTAGACTTGTTTTGGAAAGATAAGGAAATACTAGCTCAACAATACCAGGAGAGCCCAGAAGTACCAGTTCTTCCCAAACTTTCACAAGTCTGCAAAAATATCTTTTTGAACATAAAAAACCATCAATTGAATGATATAAACTCTGTCATCAACTTCCAGTATCCCCCCCTTGTCCAGTATGCATATGCCAGCTACCTAGGGAGCCTCGAAGTAGACATAGACTTGTTCTCTGTTGAAAAGTGAATGGTATTGGTACCTTGTGCATAAGACAAATCTGATCTGACCTCATTGACCTGATGCTGCACCTAAACTCATACATTTTCCAGAATTAAACATTCATCCCACCATCCTCAATCCTTACCTCAGTACCCCTCACTTACCTCATGCCCGATTCGAAGGAATTGACATAAAATTTGACTAGTAAAGTTGTAAAAGTTTTTTAAAGTGGAGTTAATATCTGGGTCAGATCTTGCCTAGGATACTACAATATCCTCCTTTCACTTCACACACGGTCCCGGAAATAGAACCATTTGTTGAATCAAACCCATTCGACAGGGGTTCCCATCGTTGTTGACACCAACCCACCGCGATCTCCTTAAGCACTGGCCCAGACAGGTTTTAGCTTGCCCAACAACGCCTACAAAGCAGATGAGGTCTCACCCGAGGCGATCAATGGAGAGCGGATAGAACCATGTTTCCACCGAATGAAGGAGGATGATTGCGGCAACAATTACTCAACTTATCGCAGCATCCAAAATAGTTCTAGGAATTCAAGATTAACATCATTTGTATTCATAGCATTATTGAACAGATTCATTCATTGCAACAAAATGAATATAACATTAAAAGGTTAACTGCAGCAAGAAATCATCACAATATGCATTAACACGAAAGGTACACAGGGAATTCCACCAAAATAGTTATGTCATGTCATATTACTTCAGAAAAAACCTGATGCAACACCTCTGCAAAACTAGATCTCAGCAATATCATATATTCTACGACCTACAACTTTCTATCTATATATAGGCTTCCGCCTTTACAATGCTTTTCCACTTACTAACAACTTCCTAACTGACTCCTCGACAAATGACCCAAAATCTAACTGACACGGTCCAAATGACCCAAAAACCCGCCTACTACGGTACAATTAGCTCAAAATTACATCTCATATGGTCCAATGACCCAAAAACCCACATTATGTGGTACAAACGACTCAAAAAATACATAAAATAATGTAGCCTTCTTCAATGTTGTGATTCTTCCTTACCAAACCGCTTTCCAACATGAATTTTGAGTTTTTTCTAAGCTTTTTATTTGTTAGATTTGATGCCTAGTGATATAAGATATATTGTTGTTGTTCAACTTTGTTAGTTTTTTTAAACATGAACCATGTGACTTTGGCATTAACAACGTGCTTATAGGGAAATTTGGACATCAATTTACTATGAAGAACTAAGTTGTGCTTATAGGGAAATTTGGAAATCAATTTACCTTCAAGAGCTAAGTTGTTTTATAAGGTAAATATGTCCATGGCATCCTCTTACCATGAGTTTATTTTCATTTGCAAATTCATAATATTTTAAATGGAATGTTTTAAAATTTCAATAAGTATTCATAGCATATTCTCTACTGGAGGCGCACTCCTTGTTGACTCTTCTATATATGCAAGGAGGCTCACTACTTATGTAGGTTTTGACTTCGTCTAGTAAGCACCATTGTGGATGTGTCTAGATTCAATGTACTAGCCATTCTCCCAGTTTATAAATGAGTTAAAGAGCATACCAATGAAGGTGTGTGACTATTATTATTTGAGAGTCCAGACACTTTATGTTTTTCCAGTGCAAGAATAAACATAGTTGCAGATTTGAAACTCATATTTTCCAGAGTCTGTTTACTATGCATTGTTGTTAGTAATTTCCAACAACATATGTAGCAGAATATTTATTTCAGTTATAGTAGCTTTCATGGAAGGTTCAAGCTTTTATTTCCTAGGGTTAGGATTTGTATTTAAGTGTAGATATGATTATCATGTGCTAAGGAATTTTCACATGATATCAAAGCAGTGTACCTAAATTCCTCTAGAGTTTGTGTATGGAGAGATCAGCCTTGAAGGAAAAAGAGTTGTCAGAAGGTTTCAGTGGGCAATATGTTTTTAGAATTTAGTGACTAAATCAACGAGTACCAGTGCTCGACACGTGGACTTAAAAAGCGTTCGGGTGTGAAACCCTAGTTGATCCAATGAGTAGAGATTGAAGCTTGTTCAATGGAGTTGCAGTAATGGTCAATTCCAGTATGTGAAAGAATCACTTGTTGGTGGGTATTTCTGACTTTATGCCATGGAAGTGCATATTTGTAGAACCTTCTAGAAGTAGTGAAACTTTGGTACCTTGTGGAGGAGATCAAACCTTCTATAGATACCAAATACTTGGCAGTGTATAAGAATGTAGTGAAGAGAAAGCAAATCCGACTAGATTTGGTTAAGGATCATTTGATCTATCATATCTGTGAGGAACCTGCAACAATTAGTTAATGAAAATACACGAGATAGTAGTAATAACAGAACTCAGAATCGCTTTATTGATCACATTCCACTTTGAGGGGGAAACCTCCTTTGAGCAAGATAAATACAAATAACTTCATGGTACCTTCATTGGTCTCAACACAAACTTATATACTAAGTCTAGGCACCAATACCATGGGTCAATACCATGTGTCAATACAAACCATGGGCCAATACAAACTATGGATCAACAATTATTACGGGACAACGTACAAAGCATATGCATCCAACAACAATAATACAAACTATGGATCAATAAATACTACGGGACGACTTACAAAGGATATGCATCCAACAACAATGTAGTAACAAAGTAAATAGAAGGGTTGACATGGGTTCCTAACATCCCCTTTCCCTTAGAAAAAACTTTTTCCTCAAAGATTTAGATGTGGAAATTGATGCAAAATATGAAGGAGTGGTTCCCTTGTAGCATCCTCGGGTTGAATTTCGGGAAACTGACGTCGATTGAGTTTTAGGGACGGTTGCTTAGAAGGCTGTAGATAAAGAAGAACCATATCAACTGCGTGAAAAGTGCACTCAGAACGGTGCTGATCGATTTCTTGTTTCAGTTGAATTCTTGCCATGTGAAGATTTTTCTACAAAATGAGAAGAATCTGATCGCGGTTTCGAAGAATCGAGTCAATTTCCTAAACTGGGGAGCTACTGAGGGTGTATGGAAGAAGAACTGGTGGTGCCTATCCATAGACTGCTTCATATGGTGTCCTTTCATATGTGGTATTGTACCACTAGAGCGCTTATAGGAAATCCATAGAAATAGTTGTCCAAATATATGTAGGGATGGGAAAGGGTTCGAGCAGTTCTGAAAGGAGTGGCGTTTCACCCTTGTTGACCTGGAAAGTATCACAGTCAACCCCCATATGTTGAATTATAATTTTCAGTCCCTGCCAAAAGAAGTTACATTGTTCTCAGTCATATGTTTTGAGGATCCCAGAGTGCCCTACCGATGAAGAAGCATAAAGTTCATAGAAGAGATAGCCCTGTTGAACATATTGCAACCAATTTGGAACAAGAAGAGAAATAGCTGTAATAGGAACTAGGTCATGAAATGTGTGAGAAGGAACATTTGCCACCATATTGTCCTTACCCTTCTTGTAAGTGATCACATGGGCATAGCCCATGAGTTGGATAACCCATTTAAGGTGTGCTGGGGAGGAGACCGGTTGTTCCACAAAATTTTCCAGACTCTGGAGATCAGTCTTGATGCAGAAATAATTCCCTAAAAGGTATGGATGCAAATTTTGTACTGCATGTAAAATAGCCAACATTCCCTACTAATATGTAGATGCAGCTAAATTCTTACCGGAAAGGTCTCTTGAAGACGACAAGCCCACTGGTTCAGCACAGACACCTGCATATCTATCCAAAGAAGTAGGGGAGACCATTGATGAGTGCATCTGAATGGAATGGATTTGAGCGATGACACCATGTGAATTCGTCTTAAGGATATTTTACAGGTGATTTGAAATGATGATGCGGAGAGACCCTTGTTGTAAGCCCGTAAATTTGTGGTGTTTCCCATTGATTGAAAAATGCATCCAAAGTTCAGCAAAATCCTATAAGATGGGGCCAAGTGTGAGTAACCATTGAATGCCCAAAACCACATCACATCTTCCTAGGGAATCAGAAAATATGTCAGAGCGCAGGTTATAATATTCCAGAGAGATACACACATTATGACACTTCCCCTTGCAAGGTAAGGTGCTCCCATTGGCAACCATGACTTCAAAGTTGGATCAAGGATGGACAAAACAATCAACTTGTTTGGCGATCCGAGGGTTAATGAAGTTATGAGTGCTACTAGAATCAATGAGTATTGTAAGTGGAAGCTTCTTCAAGTAACCCCTAACCCACATTGTTTCGGGGGTGGTGACACCAGATAAAGCATGGAGAGATATCTCTGATTGGTCATCCTGAGATGGGGGGTCAATAGGCGGCTCCTGAATTTCGACCTGATCATCCATTGTATATGGAGCTTCTTCACCAATTTTAGAGGCAGGCAAAGAATCCATATCCAAGAGATAGAGCTTTTGTTGAACACATATATGTCCCCGAGTGAATTTATCATCACAATTATAACAAAGACCTTTTTCTCTGCATGCCTGCATCTTTGTTTCAGACAAATGCTTGATAGGATTTGGTTGAGGAGCTGGCAGGATGAGAGGTCGTTGAGAACCCATATTTTGGAAGGGAACAAAAGTGGTTTTGAAGCATTGTTGGGCTGCAATCTTGTCTTCTTCCAACTTAGCCAACCCCAGGGCTTCCATCATTGTGTTGGGACAGAACATGTTGACCTCCGAGTGGATTTCATCCTTAAGACCACTAATAAAACACTTCTTGTAGAATTCATCTGAAAATCCTTCTGTCTGATTGGCTAGTTTCTCAAATTATGTTTGATACTCTCTCACAGTGCCAATTTGACGAAGTTTAGTGAGTGCTCCGGTGAATTCATCAAAAGCATTAGGACCAAATCATTGCAAAAGAAGTTGGCAAAAATATGTCCATTTTGGCTTGTCATAAGCCTTGATGTACCAACAGTACCATTGAAGGGCTTCCTGTTCCAAATGAAAGGATGCAAGTGGAAATTTTTGGACATCAAAAGTATCATGCAGACTAAAATATTGTTTTGCACGATAGATCCATCCAGTCATATCAGTACCATTGAAGCAAGGAAATTCAAGCTTCATACCACAAAAATTGCTAGAAGAAGAGAATCCATTGTCTGTTGAAGACTCGGACTACCGTTTGTTGTTCATGGATGAATGCTCAAGATGGAGGCCAATAAATTTTCCATCTAGATCCTGGAATTTGGTTTGGATGGCCGCAAGTGCTTCCTCCATGGTTTTTTCTCCTGCATGGGTAAAAACCATAACAAGAGTTTTTTTTTTTGGAGGAATGGATAGAAAAACAGAAACATAAGCTTATTTAATAAAGAAAAATTTGGATTTGGGAAAAACTCGGGTGGGTAATTGGGGTTTCACTAGGTTTTGGACACTTTGGAATGGATAGGGAAACAGAAAATGAGGATTTCAGAAGCGGGGTGAAAGAATGGTAAAAAATTTCAGAGAGGGACAAAGAAGTAGAAATAGGGAATGGACACGGTGGCAAAATTTGAGGGCGATTGGGTGAAAATCAAAGGTGTTATGGAAAACCCTAAAAATAGATAAATGTGGGATTTCTAGATTTGGGAAGTGGAATTTGGGATAGGGTCCTTAAGAATGAAATATGAAGAATGGGATTGCAGGTGTGTTAGTGAAGTTTCATAGGAAACAGAGTTAAAACAAGGGAGATATGGTGAAAAAATAGAATGGTTTCGTTGCTGGGACCCTAAGGAAGAAGAGAAGAGGATATGTTGTGGCACTCGACAAAACTAGAGATCGAAGAGTGGTTCAACAAGAAGGCGGAGGAATTCACAGAAAGTGAGAAGCGAGATCCTAAACAGATAACGACCAGTTGGTTATAAAGATACTTTTATTCAGATATCCACCAAAATAATATTCTATGAACCACTGCCAGAAGATTGAACCTAATTGTTGGACCCTGGAGTTGGTGCAACAGCTGAAACAAGTCGATAACAAGGTATCGCGAGCTGTTGATTTTTGGGTAGACAGAATCCTCGAAGGGTACGTAACTAAGTTCGTAGTAGATACTGTCAAGTCATACAGTGATGCCGAAAGAAACTTCTTCAGGGGGCCAAGAGAAATATTCTTGTCATCATTAAAACTGTGGATTAAACTGCTTGTCTGTGAAAAAGGAATATTGAGGATGTCTTCTGATGAGTAGAAGAATCAGTGTGTAGAGGAGAAAGGTATTGCGTAGATGCGAGTCTGATGGAAATATGTGGTAGATGGATATGAGCGACGACAAGTTTCTAAGGGAATTTGACAAAGAGTGTGGTACCTTGAGGAGTGGAGCAATATTCCGGTGTCCTGAGAATAAGAGGAGGACTGAGAGAGAGTCTCTTGAGAGGACCGGAACAAAGAACTGGGAAACAGGACCACAAGGGAGGAAGCATCCTTATTGTGAAGGAGATGTCGACTAGGCTACCCCAGAGGCAGAAGAAGGTCATATTGTAAGTTAACACGTACCTTTGACCCCGCACACTACTCCGAATTTTATAGGAATAAATATAAACTTCTCGTGGAGTTGCCCTACATGCAGTGGTAAGAGTAGCACTTCAGTGAACAACAATACTAGCAATGTTAGGTTGGAAGACGAGGAAAAGATGCCCACATTTCAGGGGAACGGGACCGAGGATCCTAAACAATATTGGTTTATATGCGAAGCAGTATGGACCATGAAGCAGGTTCAGGACGACGCTATAAATATGGGACAGTTAACGATGACCCTTAGGGAACGGCGTTAGTCTGGTACATGAAGTTTTTAAAGGTTCCAGCGGGAACAGCAGCCAAGAAATTGGTGCATGTTAGAACGGCGATGATTGATGAATTTAGAAAACCAAAACCTGAGTCATAGTACATCACTAAGCTTAATGAGATTAAGCAATTCCCGAATGAGTCAGTGTGGGAATTTGATCAGTGGTACAAGACGGTGATAGCGAAAGTTGTTAAGATTTAATATGCTAAGACAGAAAATAGCAGCATTACATTCCATTTCACAATAATAGCATATACAGGATCACTGAAGAAACAACAAGCATAGCATAAACACAAGAGACAGAGATTTATCCTGGGAAACCCTCATGGGGTAGAAAACCCAGCAAAGCTTCCTCAATATAGATGACCAGAAATATACAAAGATGAAACCCTGAGACATGATCTCCTTCTCCACAATAGCAGACCTCTCCTCCACAAGTGCGCTATCCTCAAGTGAGTGAATGTGTCAAATGAGGAACACACCTCCTCTATTTATACACTACTCTGATATGTATTTTACACAAGTACATGTAGGCTCGTATTTAACCATTAGGTTAAATACCCCATTATAACTGACTGGGCCGACCCCCACATGGTGGGTCTAATAACCCTAGTTACCACACCCAAATCGGAGGAATAAACATCTCTGGATTTATATTATAATCACATCGGAGGTATGGAACATCTCCGGAATAAATAATATACAAATATAATATTCTTTGAAGTTACAATATTTCAACACTCCCCCTTAACGAGAAGGATATTATAACAGAATCTGCACGAGCAAGGAGTCATCAACATCATACATGATACATCTATAAATCATTGGAAGCTTTCTCAACATCATCAGTAACTCAAGCAGTTACTAGAACATCTTCAGTACTGAGTCTTTATCTTCTGCAGCACTCGAACAACTACAACAACATCAACATCTGGATCCTCACGATCATCAGTATCGTCATCTCATGATCATTAGTATCGTCATCACACGATCATCAGCATCGTCATCACACGATCATCAGCATCGTCATCACACGATCATCAGCATCGTCATCTCAGGATCATCAGCATCGTCATCACATGATTATCAGCATCGTCATCTCATGATCATCAGCATCGTCATCACACGATCATCAGCATCGTCATCACACGATCATCAGCATCGTCATCTCACGATCATCAACATCGTCATCACACGATCATCAGCATCGTCATCACACGATCATCAGTATCGTCATCACACGATCGTCAGCATCGTCATCAACACAGGTACTATCCATAACAATACAAGTATCCACATCATTAGTACAAGTATTCATGCCAATACAAGTATACATATCATCAATACAAGTATCCATACTGATACAAGTAATCATGTCATCAATACATGTATCCTACCGATACAAGTAACCACATCATCAATACAAGTATCCTACCGATACAAGTAACCACATCATCAATACAAGTATCCTACCGATACAAGTAACCACATCAAAAATCACTTTCTCGGAGACCATACGTCTATGGATCAATTCAGGGACCGAAGTCCGGGGATGATACAATCCCCACTTCTCGGAGACCATACGTCTACGGATCAATTCAGGGACCGCAGTCCGGGGATGATACAATCCCCACTTCTCGGAGACCTCACGTCTACGGATCAATTCAAGGACCTAAGTCCGGGGATGATACAATCCCCACTTCTCGGAGACCTCACGTCTACGGATCAATTCAGGGACCTAAGTCCGGGGATGATACAATCCCCACTTCTCGGAGACCTCACGTCTACGGATCAATTCAGGGACCTAAGTCCGGGGATGATACAATTCCCACTTCTTGGAGACCTCACGTCTATGGATCAATTCAGGGACCTAAGTCCGGGGATGATACAATCCCCACTTCTCGGAGACCTCACGTCTACGGATCAATTCAGGGACCTAAGTCCGGGGATGATACAATCCCCACTTCTCAGAGACCATACGTCTACGGATCAATTCAGGGACCGCAGTCCGGGGATGATACAATCCCCACTTCTCGGAGACCTCACGTCTACGGATCAATTCAGGGACCTAAGTCCGGGGATGATACAATCCCCACTTCTCAGAGACCTCACGTCTACGGATCAATTCAGGGACCTAAGTCCGGGGATGATACAATCCCCACTTTTCGGAGACCATACGTCTACAGCTCTCTTTAGGACTGAAAGTCTAGGGATGATCCAATCCCCTCAACTGTCCACTAAGGACTTCATTCTCGGAGACCTCACGTCTATGGCTCTCTTTAGGACTGAAAGTCCAGGGATGATCCAATCCCCTCAACTGTCCACTAAGGACTTCATTCTCGGAGACCTCACGTCTATGGCTCTCTTTAGGACTGAAAGTCCAGGGATAATCCAATCCCCTCAACTGTCCACTAAGGACTTCATTCTCGGAGACCTCACGTCTACGGCTCTCTTTAGGACTGAAAGTCCAGGGATGATCCAATCCCCTCAAATGTCCACTAAGGACTTCATTCTCGGAGACTTCACGTCTACGGCTCTCTTTAGGACTGAAAGTCCAGGGATGATCCAATCCCCTACCTGTCCACTAAGGACTTCATTCTCGGAGACCTCACGTCCATGGCTCTCTTTAGGACTGAAAGTCCAGGGATGATCCAATCCCCTACCTGTCCACTAAGGACTTCATTTTCGGAGACCATACGTCTACGGATCTATTCAGGGACCGAAGTCCAGGGATGATACAATCCCTACCTGTCCACTAAGGACTTCATTTTCGGAGACCATACGTCTACGGATCTATTCAAGGACCGAAGTCCAGGGATGATACAATCCCTACCTTTCCACTAAGGACTTCATTTTCGGAGACCATACGTCTACGGCTCACTTTAGAACATGTGTTCAAGGATGATACAATCCCCACATGTATTCTCATCAATACAAGTACAAGTATCCTCAACCATACACGTACATTAATCAATACATGTGTCATCAAAAGTATGTATTCTTACCAATACATCTTATCATCAAAAGCATGTATTCTCACCAATACATCTATCATCAAAAGCATGTATTCTTACTAATACATATAACATCAAAAGCATGTATGAGTAAAACTAAGTATTCTAAGTATACGAGTCCTAAATCTAAATATTTCTAAGTATCTAGGTGTAGAGAACAGGTTACCTCATCATCGACCTTGTTGTTCGATGAGACAATCTCATCATTAGTGACTATACTACTCCCCCTTTCGAGGAGGGTCCTTTTGAGCTACACCAAGCTTGTCTCGAAAGTATTCAAATTTCACTCAAGACAGAGGCTTGGTTAGTATGTTGGTAACTTCTTCACTCGAGGTAGAGGTTTGGTTAGTACATCGGTAACCTGTTACGAATTCAAACTTTATAGTTCCTTTCTATGTCATATCTTGTTAGATCCCTATGATCTTTGACTTATCATGGAACACTGGATTCTATGTCATCTTGATATAACTCTATTTGTCACATAGGATCACAGTTGGTTCTATCTCTAAGTCAAACAATCCTGAAGCCAAACTTCTTCACAACTAGCAGAGCAAATAGCCATATATTCTGCTTGTGCTGAGAGCCACACTAGAATGCTTCCAGCTAAACCACGAGATCATGGCTAATCCTAGACAATAACATCCTCTTGATGTGTTCTTCTTGTCTGATACACTTTCTACCCAATCAGCATCTGAGTAGCCATCTGAAGTCATGATCTCCAAGATAGCACAGATCAAAGTCTATCGTATCCTTTAGGTGCCTCATCACATGCTTTGCAACTATCAGGTGAAAACATCTAGTTTCCACTAGATACTGACTCAAGGTATTCACAACAAAGCATATATCTAATCTAGTATATGTTAGATACATCAATGACCCAATAATTTGACTGTATAGAGTTATATCCACTAACTCTGATGAGTTATCCCCTAACAGCTTCAAGTCGGAATCCATAAGAGTGGCCATTCCAACACCTCAAGTCATATTTCTCATCATACTTTCCCTAGTTGAGAAATATTCCTTCTGAGCCTTGCCATACTTCCAGACCTAGGAAGTAAAGCGTCAATTTGAGATCTTTCATTTTCATTTCTGCATTGAATGATCTTCTGCATATCTATCTGTTCCATCTCTCGTTAGATGGGTCTACTAATATGAGCCTTAATATCATTCGAACTCTGTGGTGAGTTCCTTCTTGCATCCATGTCATTTGTGTATAGAAATCATATTCAACCTTGTAGCAAAGGTTGAGATCCAAATCACCCATGGTGATCATTAAGCTTATCAATTTATTATCGATCCTAGGTACCTATACAGAACCTGATTCACACTTCTTCTTTAATTACACCATACTTGGAGCAAACATCTTGTCATGATTCTCTTCCCCTTTCTAAGAGAATCTTCTAGCCATGAGCCTTCTATATTTTGTTTGATTTGTAAATCTTCTTGTTTGAACATTCACCACTTGTACGGTGTCCATCATTATTCATGACCTTTCCTACAAATCAAAATTAAGTACATGATTAGTAATACTTCATAATCATCAAATCATATTGACATGATAACCTATTATGCATACAGATATCATTTACATATTTATGCAACTATCTTGTCCAATACTTTGGCACAACACTTTCCCATATCCTGTATGCATACAGTGGCTATCTAGATGCCTTCCATCTCCACCAGAACATACTATCGAGAGTGTGCACAACTCTCAGCATGTCAGCAAAGAGGTTTCATTCTAGACAAGCAACAATGGAATGTTTGTCCAACTTACCAATCATATGCATATTAGTAGTATACTGTTCAATGTTCTATGAATATTTACACTCAGCATGATACATTATAGGAATACAAATATGCATACAACCTATTACAGGCAATATCATTTACTATTTCAAATAACAACTCAAATACTTATCTTTTATGTTTGTGTGGTTGCCTCCCGCTTGATCTTCTGTATGTCTTTTGAACTTCTATTCATTCTGTACCACTGTGCATGTTCAAGTGTCATCCTCATGATCTCATACACAAACATACACCCATTAGTATGTTCTAAATGTTATCAAAACATTATAGTTCTAAATAATCTTGAAAATGTATAGTAATGATTATAGTTAATAAACATTAGTATTCAAGATTTCAGGGAAGTCTTATTTTACTCATGCATATCATCAATCAAGATAAAAGACATAATATGCATAATCCCTTGATTACTAACTTTATGAATAAGCAGAACCAATCATACCAAGTATACTTATATAAGGGATCCCAATACAAGGTAAGATTCTTAACATGACATAGGAAAACATACCTGGATTAGTATACCTGCTTAGTTATGTACAACATACCTAAACAATCTCTTCAATGATTTAGAGATCCTGAGCTAGAACCTGCATGTCTCATAGGTTAAGCATAATATAATAAAGTCATACATACCTTGTAAGTAGAACAAAGATTATGGATGAGTCTTTGTCTTCATGATGTCATGGTCATGGAACTTGATTTGTCTTTTGTGATGTACCTATATCTTGTTAGCAGACAGCATCAACCTCACACAACACCATAATGCATTAGTACAATCATATAGCCCTAATCAATGAATGTCTTTGATCATTCACATGCATTCATATTGTTACTAGGGTGATAACACAATTCTAACATTAATCAAGATTGTACTAGTAAATAATATGAAGACAAACACATCATGAACTTAATCAAGAATTAGATTTCAAGACATACCTGAACCTCCTTAAGTCATACCTGTCGAGACTTCTTGTAGTCTTCTTATGTAAGGCCTTAGCCTCAACTCCCCCTGAAACTTGATCTAGAGCTTAATTAGGGTTTTCTAGAGAAACCCTAAAGATTCAATCTTTGACTTTCACAGTTCTCAATGGATGAAAGAATATGTCTTGCAGAGCTGATCAAACTAGCATACTTCAATTTTGGAATTTCCAAAATTTGACCCCTCAAAATTGCCTTTGAAACTTCTGGATCTTCTGGACAGGAACCCGAACTAGGGTTTGATGAAGCCCACCCTTCTGCCCAAACAAAAGGTTCGATCCAAGGCTCTAAACTCTTATTTTTCTTAGGAGTTTCCAGCCGTGGTTACAGACTTCAAAAATTCCAACTTTTGCTGAAGCCCTAATTTTCCATCTTTCCGATCAAAATCCCGAACTGGGGTTTGATCAAGTCCGGTCTTCCACCCAACCAAAAAATTCGATCTTGGTCTCTAAATTTCGATTTTTCTGAGTAGCATTCAGCCGTGGACTCCGATTCCAAAAATTCTAACTTTCTTCGAAACCCTAAATTCTGGAAGCCATGAATAAAGGTGCTCCAAAAATAATTCTATTTTGACAGAAATATGCATCTGATTGTTTCTGCTATAACTCTTAAATTTTTGCTCCACAGGGTCTGAAACCTTTTTCCTGCAGTATCCGAACCTGTTATCTTTCCATCCTGATAGGTCTGACCTCAATTGGATTTTCTGAGAGAGAGTTATGCCAAGTGTCGCAACGTGACCTGTTTATGGGATAAAACAGGAGAGCGAACTTGTACGGCCTTCCATGTGTCACTGGTTCACCTTCGGCCTCTGAAAAATTTTCTTGAGATAGCTCGACCTGTTATCTTTCCATCCTGATAGGTATGACCTCAATTGGACTCTCGGAGAGAGAGTTATGCCAAGTGTCGCAACATGACCTGTTTATGGGATAAAACAGGAGAGAGAACTTGTACGGAGTGCCACGTGTCACTGGTTGAATTTCGGCCTCTGAAAAAATTTCTTGAGATATTACAGTCTGTGTACTACCTGTTACTTTTTACGAAATTTCATTTGGAGCTTCCTAGCCCAAGATATGACCTTTTTCCCAAGGTCACCTGATTTTGACTCAGATCTGGAAGAGGCAGAAACCCTATATTGTACAGATCCTAAATCACAAAGTACAACGAATTAGAGGTTTTCCTTTGGACACAAGGTGCCTGGAGATTTAATCTTCGTCTTGTAACAATTTCAGATCTGAAAACTTCGCCAAAATGGATTTATAGCGAAAGTGCTACGATGACTGGTTTTTTCTATGTAAAACCCTAACCTTCAAATTGTCGTAAGTAAAGCAAGTGTCTTTAGTGCCATGCCTTGTCTTCCTTCAGGTTAGCTCTGATACCATGTTAAGATTTAATATGCTAAGACAGAAAATAGCAGCATTACATTCCATTTCACAATAATAGCATATACAGGATCACTGAAGAAACAACAAGCACAGCATAAACACAAGAGACAGAGATTTATCCTGGGAAACCCTCATGGGGTAGAAAACCCAGCAAAGCTTCCTCAATATAGATGACCAGAAATATACAAAGATGAAACCCTGAGACATGATCTCCTTCTCCACAATAGCAGACCTCTCCTCCACAAGTGCGCTATCCTCAAGTGAGTGAATGTGTCAAATGAGGAACACACCTCCTCTATTTATACACTACTCTGATATGTATTTTACACAAGTACATGTAGGCTCGTATTTAGCCATTAGGTTAAATACCCCATTATAACTGACTGGGCCGACCCCCACATGGTGGGTCTAATAACCCTAGTTACCACACCCAAATCGGAGGAATAAACATCTCCGGATTTATAGTATAATCACATCGGAGGTATGGAACATCTCCGGAATAAATAATATACAAATATAATATTCTTTGAAGTTACAATATTTCAACAAAAGTGAGATTTATGATAAATGAGCTGCAACATAAAGAATGGTTCATTGCAAAACTGGTACTGCATATCTGAGGGCCACTAATGCAACAAAAAGTTGCAACACAGGTAGAAGCATTAGAGATTGAAATGAAGCTAGAGGCTTCACCAATTGGAGAAGTGGGGATGGGAATGGACAGAGTTCAGGCACAGCTGGACAACTTAACACTTCAATTGGAGGATATCAAGAAGGGCAAGGAAACCCACGGATACATATGGTGCATCAAATGCAGAAGTGAGGGGCACCATAAGGAAAATTGCCCAAAATTCTGTGAGTATTTGCAGTCAGGGGCACCAAACCCCCTTCATCAAGGAGGCATGCCATGGTGTGATGTCTTTCAGACCAGAGGGAATCAACCAGAGGAATGTGTATATCTGCAAAAGATGGTATCAAATCCAGCAAACTTATACTACAAGTTTTTCCAATCAGTTGGCCATGATGAGAAGGACTGCAGGGCCTATGACCTGCTACACAATCGAACAACTAACATGTATTTCATGAAGGGAGAAGAACTAGTGGTGGTGCAGCAAAAATCGTAGTATTGTCAACCGCAATCTAACCAACCGCATCAATACAAGTAGGGGCAATACGGGTAGCCACAGTATGGGAACCCACAATATCCACCACTGTCGTATGGCTAGCAACAGTATCAGCAGTCGCAATACGGGAAACTGCAGTATCAACAATATGAATCGCCATGCGGAGGTTTTAGGGGAGGATCCCGCGGAGGCCGAGGTGCAAGTATGGGACGTGGAGGAGCTACTGGATGGGGAAGAGGACCAATCATCTATTACAATTGCGGACAACATGGGCACTTCCAATGGAATTTTCCAAACCCTACACCGCAGTGTACATACTGTAGTGCTGTAGATCATAGTGTAAAGGACTGTCCTCATCTCATTGCAAAATGGCAAACTAAGCATCCACACTAGAACAAGAACCAAAATAATCAGAATGCACCATCGACTGGGCAGATGATTTCGATGGAAACCAGAGGTAACCACACAACGGTCAAGATAGTGACACAAGGAGGGGCGGTGATAGGTCACACACCAATGTTAGACCAACACAAACATAGCGAAAGCAGGTCACCTTCCATGTAGAGGAAAAAAGGGACTTTTTGAAGGCACGGGATGCAATGAGGAAAAGGAGGCAACCACCCCTTGAGGAAGAAATCTATGACATGCCACCGATTTTCGACTCTACGAAGCCACAAAGGAAGGAAAACACTTTGAAAGCCTTCTTGGAAAGTTTCCTGGACTTGGAAAAAGATCCAGATGCACTGGAAGAAATAGCTAGTCTACTACAACGACGGGGAGGTGCATGACTGGAATAGAGAGTTAATCGCATACATAAAAGGAAAACAGGTAGGGAGATGTAGATGTCAGCATAGATCAAAGAATTTGATGTCGACTCCAAAACTATGGATTTGGGTTCGGATGTGAAAATCCCGACTAAACAGGCGTGGGAGACAATGGGGAGCCGTGGATGATTTGGTCACGAGTACAGCTGCGACTGGTGAACTAGAGCAAGGTCACCCCACTCAGTCGAGTATGTCAACTTCTAGTTGATATTGAAGGGCTCAGAACATATGCTGATTTCGATGTCATCAAAATCGCGGATAACACCAGTCCCTATCCGATATTACTGCGGATCGGCCAGGCCATGGAGAATCAAGCAATCATCAACTTTAAGAAAAGGATAATGTCATTCAAGAATCAGGAAATGAGAGTCATCGCACCATTGGATCCTGCAGAAGGGTTGCACTATACGAAGACATCCAGAGATGAGTTTGCAGAAGGATGGGACAATTTGTATAACATTTCTTAAGATTATGTTAATCCCACTATGGATGGAGAATTAGGATGGCATAGCGCCAGTTCGGCATCCTCCGATTCAGACGAGGCCCTTGAGAATTGGCAGAACCAATTGCATGAAGTGACCTTTCGAAGATGTGCATGGATAACACAGTCCCTATGAAGGGTAGACATGGAGGATTATGTGTTACCTACCTATGAGGGATTTCCCAACTTGGGCACATTTCTCACAGAATTTGAGGAGAAAGTGGCAGAACCATAGCATCTCCTGGCCCTAGAGGGAGCCCCGAAGGCTACTCCTATGCAATGGTGAGAAGCGCATAAATCAAACATCACATATTAGGCACTATGTTGATATGATGGATAAGGAGACCCAAAGGCACATCTGAATGCCTGTCAACATCAATGGGGATCGAGAGTGCGACTGGAGTGGGTACATGCATTCGTACACATGTTGCATGAGGTACCGCGGAGCTAGTATGTCTCAGTAGAACTGCGATGTGGGATGACATATTGGGAACAACTTACCATTAGCTTCATATAATCATTCTCATTCTCAAACGAAAATCCATTAATCCACACCGCGCTTCAGGTGATCCGCGGAAAGATATTTGAAGCGGTATCAACCAGAAAACCAATGGCACTCTAATGGACTACGACACTAGAAATGCTGATAAAGTGTTACAACATCACTGGAGAGCTCGAAGATGAAAATTACCCCAGGGCTACATACATCCTAGAATTAGAGGGCAGTCGCAGTGTTGTGGCACCAAATATACCATCGAACAAATTTTAGCAACCATTGAAGATCAAGAAGGTGAATATTGGGTCGGAGAAAAACCCAAAGTTCGCAAGCATTGGTGACTGCTGGGATGAGTCAACCATTGCGAAGATGACTGACCTACTACACAGGTTTCAGGATTCATTTCCAACGAAATTCTCAAAGATGACAGGGATTTCCGTAGAATTAGAGGAAATGAAGATCCCCTTGAAACCTGATGCGTAGCTGGTCAAGCAGCGGCCACATAAACCAGGACTACGAAAAATGATCAAAGCAGAACCACTGACAAATGACATTAAGAAGTACACAACAGAGACCCGGTGAAACCAACAAATATTGGCCACAGCAGAGAAGCCAACGATATAACGACGTATCGACATAGCAAGTGTCGCTGTGTCGAGATAAAAAAAAAAAGTAAAAGAAAATAAAAATAAAAAAACTGCCACGATGCACGATGGTCCAATCCAGCGATAAAGGCCATAGTTATACCACACAGGACAACGGCAAAACCAAGAACACCAGGAGTTAATAACCAATGTATGTGATGGATTTGGCGGATCCCGACGAGATTTGGCAATTATGACCCATGATCGGATGGATACTACCGGCGAATATATAGGAGGTGAAGTGGAAACAAATTTAGCTACTTCAATATCCCAAGAGTTGAATGGAAGTGTATGTTTCTTGTGCCATCACTGAAAGACCGCAACCCACACCAATTGTGTAGGAGCAGATAGATGTTATGTCTAAAGTCCCACACAAGAAAAAGCGGAGCACGACTTAACCCCCCGACACTGGTGAGGAGAAAAATAAAGGCACCCAAGAATCTGCAAGTTTTACGAATGACGTTGCAAGCCCCTCATCTTTTGAAGCTATGCAAGATGGATATGATGGCCCCAATCTCTCATAGTATGTTCCACCACATCGGGCGGGGGTGCCCACGCTGCGAATCACGAAGAATGAAAAATACTCCAATGTGGTCGAACCGGTACCACCAGGGGTTACTGAAGTTAGAGATATTACAACCAAATTGCAGAGGTTACAGTACATTGACCATGACCTAGCCAAGTTTAAATAATATGCGGAGGATTATGAGGATGTCCCCCACGCAGGGGGCCTAACTACAAAGGAACCTAAGAAGTGGGAATTGGGATTGGCACTCTCAAGGTTGCTTGGTATCACCCTCCTACCGCATTTTGGGCGCCTGGCACAGGTCAACACATGTGTCAATCAACTCCTCACATGCTTCTATGACAGATCCCTCTAGGTGCAGCAAAGAATCCGAGTCACCATTGACATAATTGCCAGAATCACCGACCTACCTATTAACACCCAAAAAGTGCTCACTAGCTCATTCCCTTATTCACATGACCCATTTGGAGCCTCTAAAACCATCAAAAGGTCACCAAAAAGACCATAATACACCTTTTCCCCCTCAAAATATGTATTTTTCCTCAAAAAACCCTCAAAAGGGGTCTAAAATTCCTCAAAAATATTAAAAGGGAATAAAAATATAAAAAATATTCAAAAAAGGAAAAAGAGGGAAAAAGAGACCTAAACCATGTTGGTTAATACCATTGGTTTCCTTAAAACCATAATGGTATTTTGCATCACCAAAAACTATAAAAAGGTGATAGGGGCTCCTCACTTTTCATCCACATTCCATCCTATCCTTCTGCTGCAAAATTCTCTTTGAGAGCCATTGCCTCCCATTTCGAGTTTGAAGATCTCCATTGAAGCGTTGGAGAAGAAGAGACCATTGGACATTGGAGCTTCTCAACCTTAGAGTTGCTCAACACTTATCATCCTCACCATTTGAGATAATACAAAATCAAATATTTTTAAATTTCTTATTTTTCCCATAGATCTTATTGCTCATGTTCCTAAATTCAGTTTTTTATCTCTTTTGCACATGTTAATGTTAGATAAGGTTACATTAGTTTTTCCATACTTTTATTGAGACTGTTGCTACTAGTTAGCAGGTGCATCCTTGCACATGCTTGGTTGAAAAACCAAGAAACAGTTTTTGGTGACTACGATGGTTTTGGAACTTTAAATATTTGCTTTAGATCTTTATTTTAGTTTTTTTTCCCATTTAAACTGTAGATCTGCCATACTAGTCAGCTTCTTGGTAGCTGCCCTAGCCATTGGCCATTTCTGCATCCCAAAACAGCCCAAAATTTCACTTTTTGGGTTCGTTTTTCGTCAGTTGATTTCCGTCCGTGCATCGCGACTTTCTGCACCCACAGTCACGCGGTCCATCACGACTGTGCACCTTTTTTTCTGCGTAGTCCATCATGACTTTTCGGCATTTTTCTACGCAATCCATCGCTGCTGGGCGACCATTTCCCACGCGGTCCATCGTGACTTTTCACCATTTTTCCGCACGACGCATCATGACTTTTGCCATGTTTTCCACGCTACACATCGCGGCTTTTCACCTTTTTTCCCCACTGCACATCGCTGCAATTCACATCACAGCTTTTAGCCCAAAATCCGCGATATCGCGACTTTTAGCCTAATACCCGCGATGTAATTTTCAGGCAGCACGACGCAACTTTCAAACGGCCATATCTCCCTCTCCCGAACTCCGTTTGAGACGATTTGTTTTTTCAAATTAGGTATTTTCCAACAAGGGATCCAAATATCCTATTAGATTTAAGAAATTTTTCATAGACATTTCCCTAAAATTTTATTTTAGTGTTATTTATCATTTCAGTTCATCCTCTACCGATTGTAGTCCACCCTCTCGTACTTGATTTTATGCTCATAGCACTTTTGCTTAATTTTGACTTCTTGTAGCACTTGATAGACTTCTGTCTACATACATTGCTATCTCTTTCATCATATTTTTAGTAGGCTTATTTACTTGCACCCATTTTGCTAGCAACACTTTTCTGCTATTTGCTTTACAACATTATTTTCAAAATTTTCAGTTTATTGAAAGAGAATTTGTGAAGCATTTTTCCATTAGAAATCTCATGTTTTACAAGTTAAAATCATAATTTTAAATTGCTTCATATTTCATCCAAGCAGGACATTAGAGATTTACTCATTTTTATGATATTTGTTTTACCTCAAACATTTTGAAAAATCCATATTTTTTAAAAAAGTTATCAAAAACATTTACATTTAAATCATTTTCATATTTACATTGTTGTCATATTTTGCAAGTTGAAATCCTTATTTTGATTTGTGAATTTTTCGCCCAATCGAGGCATCTTTGTTTTAATATATAACCGCACCATCACAAAATCTGTCACAATAATTTCAAGTGAGCCTTAAAAATTACCTTAACTCAATCAACATTCTAATCCGATTTGGGGAACACAAAAAGAACATTGTAGTTAGGTAGGACTGAGGGGATAAGTATCCAAATAACACCCCTCACTCATTTTTCATGTTGAAACATAGTGGTTGACATTTAGGGTATCAAAATCCCTTATTATTTGTTGACAGAGTTTAAAACCAATTCATTGGGAAGGCCTCTCCCTGGGGAGGGTTGAAGTAGCCAAACTAGTTCCGGAAGCCTGAGTGGAATACTGCAATCCATTCAGTAACCGACGGATACCTTTTGTAGTTCTCATTGTACCACCCTCATGGGAGTATAGTGGTGATAGAACAAAAATGCAGATTCACCCAACCGAACATGTCATGAACGGGGTATCTTAGTGGCCAAACTTATAGGATTTTCTACCCGGTGTCCCTCCAGGTAAGGGGATATATAGCCTTTGATTCTACAATTTATATTGTCTGACTTGGATTTCATCACCTTGCAGAGGATATACCTAATTGAATCATAATAATTTTTAGTTAGGTGTTTGCATGTTCCATTACCTCCCTTTGGTCAGTGAGTACACCTTTTTCTATTTTTAGGGGTCGTTTGTATGTTGGTTTTCTGACCACATTTTTTTATTACTCCACTTACTATAGCACAATTGTTATAGTAAGTGTTTTGAGTTTGGTTGTTGGCCTAAGTGGCATTATTTTTTACGCTCCCCTCTTGCACACATGGTTGCATTAGGGATTTCGAGTTTTCCACTCATCACCACCTAGTAAATTTAATTCACAACTGTCACCATTGAGTCCCCGAGATGTTCTCGACGTTTCTGAGGTGAAACCCCACAGTACGATTCCCTTGACTCCACATGTCATGGGAAAAGAACCTTGTTATCCGATCTTGACGCACCTCATTTCACATCTGACTCTAAGGCAGAATCTGAAAATCCCACATACACAGCACCCACTAGCCCCATGGCTAATTTTTCTTCCAACCCTTTCAACACAGGGACTGTTGGTGGAACTTCTTCCACCATCTCGGCTACTACATTAGCTACCACCACCAAAACCAATCTTGGTATGCACAACCTGGGAAATTCTTCCACTCTAGGCATGCCTAATATGGGAACTACATCTACTCTAGGGATGCCCAACACGGGACCTACACCTTCTATAGGTATACCTTTGACTGGAACGACTTCCAGCATACCAAACTCTGGGTCTACTATACCCAATCCTAACCCATCTGTAAATCAAGCTACACTTCGGAACACATGATTCACCCATACACCTTTGATTGGGGGACATATACCCTTCACAAATCAGATACCCTTCGGGGGCAGTGGCCCACACCATAATGCTACCACTAGCACATATGCCCCAGCCACTACATCACACCCCTTGGCCAGTCTGCCGTTTATGGCAAGTATGAATTTTCCAGACTTGGAAATACTAACCAATGATCGTATTAGACATGACCCCACTTGGCCCCCCATGCCCAAAAAAATACCCTCAAACATACCAAAATTTTAAGGAAAAGTTGGGGAAGACCCCCAAAACCATATCATGTCGTTTCACCTATGGTGTTCCTCAAACTCCAAAGTAGATGATTCTATTCGACTCTGACTTTTACAAAGAAATTTCACTGGCTCTGCAGCCAAATGCTATATTGAGTAGCCACATGGGACACACCCCACATTTACATCCCTCACCTCAACTTTCCTTCAGTTCTTTCAACTACATGTACGCTATGATGCATGAGTGGAAATATTGTTGTCTTGTAGACAGAAGACTGTTACACACATCACCGATCACATCCATGAGTGGCGTAAACGTCGTAGTCTCTGCAAGATTAAGCTAGACAACCGTATCTTCCTAGATTGGTTCCTCAAATCACTCCTTCCTCTCATATCCAAAGACGTGGCTTCTGAACGAACCCAGTCGGAAGAAGAAGCCATTCTAAAAGCACAACAATTTGATTTGATCTACGCCCAGTGTGGCTACTTGTATACCTTTTTACCTGACGCTCCGCATGGAAATTCCTCCCGGACTAACGTGACGGGGGCATCCCATGCCACCGATGGCATCATTGGACAAGTTGCATCCCACAACCAACCCTTTTCCATTATGCACAATAATACCGGCCCCGATCTTTCGTGGGCCACATCTCACTCCAGAGCTACAACTTCGTATGCTCACATGTCCCACCCCCACCACACTCATGGACCCTCATGTCCACCATAGTGTTATGGTCATGCACCTTTAGCCTATCCACCTCTGATTGCATCCAATACGTATTACGATCAACAAGCCACACATGGTCTTGTCAACTCACAAGCCCCAACGGCTTATTACCCACCTCAGGTAGTGCTTGTTGCACCACAACCTCCAGTCGCTCAGACTTATACTCCAAACAACAACAATGCTTCCCCCACCAACCAAAACACTGATCGGCCAATGAAATAGGGTAAGAAGCCCAATTTACTAACAAACCACCCATGTTCCATATGCGGGGTCTACGGCCATTAAACACACACTTTCCCCCATTTGGAGCGAGCTCACCAACTGTGGACTGATGACGCCCAATGCCAAGGGAACGTGGAACAACTAGTGCCACCTCCTCAACCATAACCCATGGTACTGCAAAATCCTTTGCCCACACAAGGAGTGGCGAACACTCATCCGTTGGATCCTCCTCAAGGAACCATAGCATCACAACAACAAATCACATATGCTGGACACACAAACCAACCGATGGATTCAATTACTCATCAACTCCTTACAATGTCATCGACCGACATGAATCTCCAAACACGTTGAAACCAATACGCCCCCACTGCACCTAAAAATGTTCTCCCTATGATTGAACAACCCATTCAGAGTGCACCCACATCATTCACCTCCTCAATCGGACCCAAGATATATTCAGATACTTCCATGACCTCCACGTTCTAGTCTATCCCACCCCCTTTGCGAATAACTGAAATATCTGATTTATGCACCCTTTCGCACAACACACAACCACCAACTCAATAACCCCCATTACTGCTACAACCATCCATAGTGCCTAGTCACGTCGAGGTAACACCGATCCACACTATCCCCTTGTTATTTCCTTCTTTAGGAGGCATTATCTCACCAGTAATGTCCACGGTCAATCTCCCAGGATTAAATTTAGGACTACCTGTATGGTACCTACCTTCCCTGACTCCTCCCCCGACACCAAATGTCATTTTACAATCGGTGCAACCTATCAATACCTCCAATCACCCACCCCCTAGTGTCGCGAACTTCCAAAACCAGCCACCCCCAACTGTGGCCACCACATCAACATCTAGTTATACTCCTCCACCACTCTGAAATAATGGAGGCAGAGTCCCACAAACCTATACCACTGAACCCACAACCCGCACCACCCCATTGACTCCAAAGTTGGTGAAGAATCCCCCAACAATCCGTGCTCCCCCCAAGTGCTCTTTGTGCGACGATATAGGCCATGCTACCCATCAATGTCGACAATTACCAACACTTCAAGAACACATGTACATTTTGGATGATGACACTAACATCCAGGTTGCCAGACTAGAACTGCCCCCTCAGCCTCGTGATAAATCGTTGTGTACGAACCACCCTTGTACGATATGCGGCATTTACGGTGACTACTCACATCACTGCCCTGATCTCCCAGATTATAGAGCAACTCTATACGAACTGAATAATGCCAATCTAGAAACACCCACTCCTACCATTGAGGAAATTCATCCCCCGCCATCTTCCTCCTAGGAAGAAATTAACACCATTTACACAGTTTCCACTAGATACCCCTCTGTCCAATCGGCCCCTTCCATTGATCCCTTTGACACACATGTTCAACCCTTTCAAATCGAAGAGGAAACCACATGTCCACAACATGGGGATAGGACCAAAACCTTGCCTACTCATCCTCATCGTGATTCTCGTCGGAGATATTGGGGGCATCCACAATGAAAGAAGAATCCCCCATCATCATTTCATCACTTCAGTATGCCACCACATCCCACGGCCTCATGGTATACCCCCCCGACAGTAGTTGCTCAATTCCCTATTGATCCTTATCTAAGACAACATCTCCACCACATTGACACCTCTGAGTTAGGGGGCATAATAGATTACCTTGAACCTGGTATAGGGGGCATGATCAATCATTTTGAACCTTCCCTATCAAATCTATCTCAGTATTTCAATGACCTCATTGTTCAAACCAACACATATGTGATCCACAATCATAAACCCCATGCACATAGCATGGGGGCAGGTCATTAACCCTGCTCACATTTTCACATGCGTGATCTAAACCATTTTTTAGGTCACATATCACTTGTATATTTGATTTGATTTGATACACCTAGTATTCTTCCCCCGTGGGTCATCATTTCTCCCCACCACTGCATCCTTAGCTGGGTGGGCTCACCTTTATTTGTAGCCATTTTTTAACCTAGTTATTTCCTTCGACCATTCTGGGGTCCTTATGACCTCCGTTTTTTGCACCATTTGCACCACTGGATTCATATTTCCGTGCCTGTGATGATGCTTGATATCATTTCTTGCTCTCACCAAAAACTTTCGGGCATTTTTTCCATGCCCCATGCCACCTCAATTTGCCTGCCACATCGGTTGTTGTCAGTTTATTGGCATTCTTTATACCATCGGATTCAGTTTTCTGAAATTCTGATGATGCTTGAGATCATTTCTCATTCTCACCACCAGATTTTTCTAGCATTTTTTCACACATTGGTCGCCTCGGTTTGCATGCCACATCAGTCATTGCCCATTTTTCAGACGATCTTATATCACCGTATTCAGTTTTTCACGCTTGTGATGATGCTTGAGATCATTTCTCGCTTTCACCCCCATAATTTTTGGGCATTTTTTCAAAATGCCTCTCATTGCCTCGGTTTGCATGCCACATCATCTGCTAACCTTTTTAAACAAACATTTCTCACATTGCTAGATTCAGTTTTCCGTGCTCGTGACAATGCTCGTGATCATTTCTCACTCTCACCAATACCCTTTTTGTTTAGTTTAATTTTATCCCTTTTTCAGGCTGAGCAATTTCTTTATGAAAAAGGAACTTAGGGAGTTTCTGTTAAGCTCTTTTCTAACTCCTAAAAACAATGAAAAGATTGTCGAGCAATCTTACTTCCTTTCATGCTCATTAAAAGTATCTGAAAGGGTGTCTACCTAGTATAAGTTTACCCATTTTCCAGACCTCGTAGACTAATTACGAAAAATGAATACTCTAGTCACATCGGCTAGAAGAGTTCTCCATTTGCATCATTTTATGCTTTTTCGGGGCTTGGAGACTAACACATGAAAAAGAACACCAATGGTGTCTACTTACCACTTTCAGACTCTCTAACATTGAAAGCAACCACGAGCATGAATAGTCCCGGGCTTGCATAAATCCACAAGACAGTACCATTTCAAAGCACACTTTTATCCCTTCTTGGAGCTCATTAAAACTATGAAGAAGGACCCAATGGTGCTTTTCGGTGGCACAACAGATCATGTCTACTCATATGGCAGCTTCCCCACAATGGTCGCCTTTGTTCAGAGTATTCCGCAGTATGTCACCCTGAGAGCCTCCCAATAGCATCCATCAGCTTGTCCCCAGAGTCACTCTAGTCTACAATACATACCCCTGATCCCTTAAGCTATGATCCTCACACCTAAAAGTCAGTTCCCTATGCTGCCAGGTCAACCATGTCATCATGCTCTAAACAAATGAAGTTTGAGTCCACCCACTCTATGACCCCATTTATTCCACATCCCCAGAGTATGTCAGTCCTACCATCAGTACTATCACACTTCAGTTGTACACCTCGCACTCTTATTAAGGAAACATCATTGCCTTGGAAGTTTTCGGTCTCCCTCTGTCGACACCAACCAAATGTATTCCAGAGGATAGACCCAGAGGTCCCTGTGCCTTGGAATCATCACCATTATTGATGAGTGCTTATGGATCATTTTGAAAGGAGTCCTCAGTGCCTCTCCAAATGATTGTTTCTCACATGCTCGACATCAACACCTTGGTCGCATCATTGAGACTCGTGCAGGGTATCGATCCTTTCAGTTATTTGTTGAAGACCGCAGGTATCACCTGACTCTACCACATTTTAGATCCTAATTGAGGAAAAAAACAGTTACATTTTCCTATGGATATCTGGGTTGTGCTTGGCGACAATTTTCAGATGTACCGAGGTTTTATACTCCCTCGAGTATACAGTTACATATACTCCTCAGAAGTTGACTCAAGATCACTGACTCCCTACAGATGTTGGACACCTTCAGCTCCAGTAGTTCATCAACCCTTTTGAAACCTTATTCAGAATGGTTGTTTATCTTTTCCAATGTATTAGTTATTGAGATGAGTCATGATATGACCATGAGTATGTCCCATCATTGTGTCCCCTTTCGACCATTATGATGTACCAACAGATTTTTATGTATTATTCAAGTACCCCTTCTTGGGCCTAATTGTTATGTATATGTCTTGATACGAGCATGGGTATGCATGCCTCGTCCATTATTAGAGATTATTCCTCATTCATTTTGAGGCCATGTATTTTTTCAGTTTTTGCATCTTCCAAGGGGCCATTGTTCCAGTCTCCAATCAATATCTTCTCGTCTCCAACCACTAGGACAAATACAAAAGAACTATGATGTATATCGGTCGTACGATGAGCCCCTTCCCTCACACATCAGGGGGCAATCTGTTAACACCCAAAAAGTGCTCACTAGCTCATTCCCTTATTCACATGACCCATTTGTCTATGTTTCCCACCATTTGAGCCTCTAAAACCATCAAAAGGTCACCAAAAATACCATAATACACCTTTTTCCCCTCAAAATATGTATTTTTCCTCAAAAAACACAAAAAACCCTAAAAAATGGTCTAAAATTCCCCAAAAATATTAAAAGGGAATAAAAATATTAAACATATTAAAAAAAGGAAAAAGAGGGAAAAAGAGACCTAAACCATGTTGGTTAATACCATTGGTTTCCTTAAAACCATAATGGTATTCCCCATCACCAAAAACTATAAAAAGGTGATAGGGACTCCTCACTTTTCATCCGCATTTCATCCTATCCTTATGCTGCCAAATTCCCTTTGAGAGGCATTGCCTCCCATTTCGATTTTCAAGATCCCCATTGAAGCATTGGAGAAGAAGAGACCATTGGACATTGGAGCTTCTCAACCTTGGAGTTTCTCAACACTTATCATCCTCACCATATGACGTAATACAAAATCAAATATTTTTAAATTTCTTGTTTTTCCCACAAATCTTATTGCTTATATTCCTAAATTCAGTTTTTTATTTCTTTTGCACATGTTAATGTTAGATAAGGTTACATTAGTTTTTCCATACTTTTATTGAGACTGCTACTACTAGTTAGCAGGTGCATCCTTGCACATGCTTGGTTGAAAAAACAACCAACACTACCTCAAGAGCAAGCTGACCCTTCCCAGTTTTCCCAGTGTAAGGACAATGACAAGAAATTAGCCGAACAATTATCCGCAAAGTATGGCATAGAGAAAGATTCAAGGGGCTACTTGATTAACACAATTAACAACCAAGTAATCAGAGTAGGGGAAAAGATACTTGTGGTCAAAGTAACATGGAAAAACCGACCACTACAATGTAATTCAAGTGTCATCACAGCTGCGGAACAATGCACCACAGGGGAACAGATGAAGCGAGCTTAGTTCCTGCTCCACGAATTGACCGAGGACATGTATGATGCATAGGAATATGGGAGTCCATTCACATATTCATGGCAACTCCTCTTCGTTTCCTTAAAAGCATGGAGGGAACCAGATGACTATCAGGGGGTGGATCCCACAGAACCATGAGTATGTGATGGGGCGTCGTACCAGAACTTATGGGTGACCATTGACAAGGAATGACAGAAAGAAAATGTCATATAGTTTTATATATGGCTTGACATAATGCGGGTAGACGCACAGATGATACTGCGAATCACAGTGAAAGCTGCGATAAAGTACCACTCCATTGCTCAGATATCCGTCGAAGAACACACAATTTACCTCCAGGCCCGTGCAGATCTGACCAAACAATGGCTGAGGACACAGTACAAGCTCACTAAGGGCGAGCTCGACAACATCATCGCCTAATGGCTAGAGATATGGAAGGTTCCTGCAGATCCGAAGGACATCGAAAAGGGGCAGGCGATGGGACGACAAGACCCGTCCAGGGAAGACAAAGTTTCCTCCAACAAGAAGGAGAATGTAAATTAGGATACCTATGCGCAGGACCAGATAGTAGAGTCTGGCCGCAATGAGGTGTCCACAGCCAACACCCTAACAGATTCAAAACTAGACCTCCAACAAGAATAATGAAGGACAAAGAAGAGAATGGACCATGCCGGCAGTAGCACACAGGAAGGGCTGATTGCGTAGTAGGCCGACAGATTTCTGGATAGCATTACATAGATCATAGAGAGTAACCACCGAAAGGTTACTCTCTACGATCTGCCATTTAGCGGAGAAGTTTCAGTACATAGGGGAGTTGTTAAACACCGTGGTGAATACAATAATCAACATAAGAGTACCACATGGGGACATCCAACAAAACCTATAGACTCCCAAATTAAGTGTAGAAGTGGGAACCCAGCAATGCATAGTCCAATTCAAAACCCACGCCATTGGGATAGGAGATAATACCTTGGACCTCAAGATTCGGAAGGCCGACCTGGAAATGGTCGATTTCAACTTTCTTCCAATGTCGACACTACATCGAGTCCAAGCAGCAACAAGCCAAAAATTTGTGACCATAAGGCTTTGATGCATAACAAGATGGTCGAATACAAGAAGAAACTACAACATAGCGAGATGGTGCAACACGAAAATTGTTGGAAGAAGAGAACCCATTGTTTGATGAAGACTCGGACTGTCATTTGTTGTTCATGGTTGAATGCTCAAGATGGAGGCTGAGAAATTTTTCATCTAGATCTCGGAGTTTGGTTTGGATGGCTGCAAGTGCTTCCTCCATGGTTTTTTCTCCTGCACGGGTAACAACCATAACCAGGATTTTTTCTTTTTTTTTGGAGGAATGGATAGAAAAACACAAACATAAGCTTATTTAGTAAAGGGAAATTTGGATTTGGGAAAAACTTGGATGGGTAATTAGGGTTTCACTAGGTTTTGGACACTTTGGAATGGACAGGGAAGCAGAAAATGAGGATTTCAGATGCGGGGTGAAAGAATGGGAAAATTTGTCAAAGAGGGGAAAAGAAGTAGAAATAGGGGATGGACACGGTTAAAAAATTTGAGGGCGATTGGGTGAAAATCGAAGGAGTTATGGAAAACCCTAAAAATAGAAAAATGTGGAATTTCTAGATTTGGGAAGGGGAATTTGGGATAGGGTCCTCAGGAATGAAATATGCAGAATGCGATTGCAGGGGTGTCACTGAAGTTTCACGGGAAACGGAGTTAAAACAACGGAGATATGGAGAAAAAACCGAATGGTCACTACATTTTTGGCCTCTAGGGGGGGTTGTCTTCCAACCCCAAAAGTGACCTACGGGGGGGGTTTTGGCTTTGGGGGTGGTTTTGGAAAAACCGCCCCTAAAGTCACCGGTGTTAAAAGTTTTTCCCTTTAAGGGTGGTTTATGACAAGATTGGAACCACCCCTGAAAGAGAATTTTGGGGGCGGTTTGTGACCCCCCTCGTAGAGGTCTATGGAGGCAGTTTTAAACCCCCCTCCTAGACCCCTTCATAGAGACCTACGGGGGTGGTTTTGAACCTGCTTCATAGAGACCTATGAGGGTGATTATGAAGCCCCTCATACAAACCTACAGGGGCGGTTTGGAACCCCCCTCGTAGAGGACTATAGGGGAGGTTTCAAACCCCCCTCGTAGAGGCCTATAGGGGCAGTTGTGAACCCCCCTTGTATAGTTTTATAGGGGCAGTTTGGAACCCCCCTTATAGAGCCCTATAGGGGCAATTTAGAACCCCCCTCATAGAGGCTTATAGGGGCGGTTTTGAATCCCCCTCATAGAGGCCTATAGGGGCGGTTTGGAACCCTGCTTGTAGATGCCTATGAGGGCGGTTCAAAACTCCCCCTAAAATTCTTTATTACAAACCTTTGGGGGCAGTTACAAACCCCCCTCGTAGGTACCTGCAAGGGTCGTTCTAAACCCCCCTCATTGTAACATACAAGGGAAATTTTGAACCCCCTTCGTAGTGACATATGAAGGTGGATTAGAAACCCCCTCCCCCCTCATAGTGACATATGAAGGCAGTTTATAACCCCCCTCGTAGAAAAATACAAAGACGGCTTGAAACCCCTTCTATGGCCATAATAAATTATAATAAAATATATTTTATTAAAAATACTAATGTTGCAATATCAATAGGTCATAGAGGAACCTCTTGCTTGTAAGGCAGGCGCTCTTCCATTGAGCTAGAACCCTTTCAGAATTGGGGAGAGGAGAATATGAACACCCAGATTGCATCATTTGTAATTCTAAGAAAAGACAATAATATCCAATTACATTTAAGAATCTTGAAAGCCAAATTGTATGCACACCTAGGAGGGTAGTTTAGGTGATGGCCTTAGAAGCACAAAGTGCAAAGTAGGGATATTGGTTCCTCCTAGAAACTAATTCCCCAAATATCCTACTCTATGAATGCAAGATACCAAATGGAAGATGACCTCAAGTCTAAAGGGATGGACTTTGAACTCTACTTGAACAATGTGGCGGGAGACACTCCTTTTGCATTAGATGATGTGTCTTAGAAAGAAGGTTTGGATTCTCTCATTGCCCAGCCCAATCACTATGAAGTATAAGGTTGGACACCAGATCTCTAGATTGTAAAGGACCATGGGTTTGAAGATTGCATCCAAGAGGTGCATCTTGGACGAGACATACTAGCATAGATTTGGAAGCATTGGATGGCAAGGAATCCACATCTCTTGTTAAGTTGTCAATGGAGACCTTGTGCATGTTAAAACATGGCCACATGAACTAGACCTATAAGTAGAACATAGGCCATGGTGATCCCTTTGGAAGTAGAAATGAAATGTGGAGATAGTGCTCTTTGACAAGTTGAATATTATAATAGCCTTGGTTTTTGTCAATTATTGAAGGTTGTAGACTGTGGATAGGGCACTGATTTGTCTTTGTAAGAGGCCAAAAGAATTAAGAGGAGCAGAGATAGCAACACCTGGTCTACAAGACACTGACAAAGATGTGCTCCTTATTGAGAACTGATCACAAAAACATAGACTTGTTAAACACAAATATATTAAGAGAGACACTGAGAAGAGTTCACATGTCCAAAATCTCATCCTTTAATTAAAGTTGGAAATTTAAAACCTAAAAATAAAGGGAAAAAAAACTAACAGCTTCTGAAGAAGTGTAGCACAGAGAACACAAATTTTAAGGATTCAAGTTTAAAATTTTAAAATTCAAAAGAAAAGCAACTACCATCTTTTAAAGATTTAAAAACCCCAAAATCTTTGACAGACCTGAAAAATTATAACAATCACATTGAAAAACAAAAAGAAACTAACTGGGAGTAGCCATCCAATCAGCACCAGCAACTGCAGGCACAATACCAGGAGCTGCAGGAGTCTCAAATTCCAACTGAGCATCAACAACCTCTGTAGGCCATTGCTCTACTCCAAGGGGAAAGGTAGGAACATATTCAGCTTGAGAAACCTCCTCTTCTTCTCTTTTGGATTTTAAAATGTGGTTTTGTCTTTTAAAATGTGTCGAGCATTATATTGTCAAGATTACTTGATTGCATTTTACAATTAATTTTTGTTAAGGACTTTTTAGAGGAATCACTAAATTTTCTTCTTGGAATGGCCTGGAGCTGTAACAAATCTGGGTATAGACAACAATCAACTGGGAAAAATATACCCTAAATAAATTTGTTCTTAAAATGGATCTAGGATAGGTATATAGAATGAATATGTTTTTTTGTGAACCTTGTAATTTTAGTAAGTATGATTCCTTTCGGTATGAGAAACCATCGCTATAAAGTCTAATGCAAAAGCTAGAAAATAAATACAACTAAGCTGTAAACAAGAAGACAAATCCAATTTCAAAAAGAGAAGACAATTCCAATTTCAAAAAGATCAATCATTTGGCTGAGCATTAAATCCTACGATAGCCATAACAATATACATTTATTAGCATAGATAGAATCCTCTATGCAAAGCATAAAGGTGACTAAGGTATTATATCAAAAGTATACGTCTATGGATGAGCGGACTTAGAAGAGCTGGCATATCTTCAACATTTGAGGTCACTAGAGAACTTATGCATAATTTCCTAAAATATTTGAACATCATATAATGCATCATGATACAAAGTCAAATAATAGTCTCTTATCCTTAAGTGAAATTTCAAAAGTATAGAGTATAGCAAGGCACATAATGTAGGATTTTTATAGCTTTTAAAACCCCCTAATAACCGGAAATGAGGCATGGTTTTAGGTAAGGATCACTCATTGGCGATGAGCTTTTTTGAACCTATCCCTTTAGTCAGGCTGCTTCACAACCTTGTGAAATGCAAAAAACAATGGAGCAATCTCTCGACCTGAGTATGCATAGTTACCTGGTAAGGATGGAACAAATGCAGGTGGAAAACACTCTTTATATTATTCTGGTCCTCAATGAAACTAGTAATGGTATGGTTTCAAATTTAAAGCATTGATCCAATGATATTATAAGATGGAATTCTGGACCAATAGATTCCTATGTGGAAGACTGGTATGTATATCATCCTTCCACTTTTCCATACCTATCTTCCTCGACTTTGTTCTACTTGATCCAAACTCTAAATAAATGAATTGAATGCATACTTATAGAATTATTGTGGGTTAGGGAAAAAAAGGAAAGCAAATGGAACCCCTTACCATGCAAGAGGGAACCCAAAGGACCTTTAGTACAGCCAATGATTCACCTAGATATTAATTCTATTGTCCCCAAGATGCTTTTGGAGGTCCTCTTTTCTGGCATAACCATGCTCCATATCTCCATACTGTGCAAATATCATTGGCTTGGGGTATCTCTGCTTCTGAGCTTAAGACTCATTTAAGGTTTCTATGAATCCCCTTGGTCAATTTTCATTTATGCTACAGGATACTGGTGGCTCAAAATTAAATGATTTCACCAAAATATGCTTGAGGAGGCCTACAAGCCTTACACTACCACAACCCTTGATTGCTGCATTAGTTCTGTGCATAAAAATCATTTTATTTCCTACATCTTATTGCCTGGAGTTGTATCAACTATGGGTACAGATAGCAATCAACTGGGAAACATACCCTAAATAAATTTGTACCTAAAAATGGATATGGGATGGGTATGTAAAATGAATACGTTTTTTCGTCAACCTTGTAATTTTGTGAAGTATGATGCCTTTCGGTATCAGAAACCATCGCAATAAAGTTTGATGCAAAAGCCAGGAAATGAATACCATTAAGTTGTAAACAAGAAGACAAGTAATACAAGTAATACTGGATGACTACACATTAGGCTTTCAAAATGTGCCCAACATTATATTGTCAAGCTCACTTGATTACATTTTTCAATTAATTTTTGTTAAGGACTTTTCATAAGAGTCACTAAATTTTCTTTTTGGAATGGCCTGGAGATGTATCATCTCTGGGTACAAACAAAAATCAACTGGGAAACATACCCTGAATAAATTTGTCCCTAAAAATGGATCTAAGATGGGTATGTAGAATGAATACGTTTTTTTGCCAACCTTGTAATTTTGTGATGTATGATACCTTTCGGTATTAGAAACCATCGCTATAAAGTCTAATGCAAAAGCCAGGAAATGAATACCACTAAGCTATAAACAAGAAGACAAGTAATACAAGTAATACTAGACGACTACACATTAGGCTTTCAAAATGTGCCCAGCATTATATTGTCAAGCTCACTTGATTTCATTTTTCAATTAATTTTTGTTTAGGACTTTTCATAAGAGTCACTAAATTTTCTTCTTGGAATGGCCTGGAGCTGTATCAGCTTTGGGTACAGACAGTAATCAACTGGGAAACATACCCTAAATAAATTTGTCCCTAAAAATGGATCTGGGATGGGTATGTAGAATGAATATGTTTTTTTGTCAACCTTGTAATTTTGAGAAGTATGATGCCTTTTGGAATCAGAAATCACCGCTGTAAAGTCTAATGCAAAAGCCGGGAAATGAATAACCAGGAGTTCTTCATTTTTGTCTGGTTCTAAATAAGTGTTCTTCATTTTTTTCTGGAGTTCTAAATAAGCGAGTTTTAACTAGGGATAGGTTACAACAGAGGAACAAAATTGGACCCCGTATGTGCATTCTTTGTAGGTGTAATGAAGAAACAAATGACCATCTCTTTCTTTATTGCTCGTTCACTCAACAGGTCTAGTTAAAAGGTGAATGCCATCTTAATTTGAGAAACCTATGGGATAAAGATTCTCTGGAGGACTGCTTTCTGGGGTTCTTGAATCGTAGGGAACTAAAGATGTTCCAAGAAATTCCATATTTGATCAACTAGGACATTTGGCTGGCAAGGAATGAGAGACTATTTGAGGAGAAGTAGGTTCCTTCTTTCAGGGTCACTTCACAAACAATGGCATTCTTTTCTCACTACTCCCCAACCTACCTAACAAATCCTATTCAAATTCTTAGAGAGTTAACTATGAAAAAGGATTTTCCTTGGATATTTTCCAATGGGGCAACTTTCTAGGGGATTGGGAATACTTTTGGTTTAGGATTTCTCCTTTACCTTTCAGACGGTCACTATTTTATGGGTGCAGAGAAAAATAAAGTTGGTGAATTCAATGCATTTTTCTATCTATTGAAGTTTGTTTTACACATTTTTAGACTCCTTATCTAAAGAAGCATTATTATTAGAGGAGGTTAGCGGGTTATTTATTGATGAGTACAGTGAGGGACTTGTGGTCTCTTCGATGACCTGTGAACTAAATGAAACCTGATGGAAACAATATGTGATGAAATAATTTTGCAGGATCCTATCACCTGTATTGTTTAGATGCAGTTGATTAGTATTGTGTGTATGCTCATTTTGGTTGTCCCCTGGGGACACATTTTATAGTAGTTGGCTGATGAGGACTTATAACGATTAAAATTGAACAGTATCCAAAGATTCTACCTTGGCAGCTATGGATTGTATTTTTAGTTCTACTTGAATAGAAAATATGTTGTAACTTTCTTTACAACAGTTAAAAACTAAAACCCAACAAATGTTCTCATTCAAAAATTAATCATGTTAAACATGGTTGGGATCATCAATCACTGTCACAATATCCTGTAAACCTTGAAGTTCCAAAAAGGTGCCCTGTGTCGAGATAAAAAAAAAAAGTAAAAGGAAATAAAAATAAAAAAACTGCCACGATGCACGATGGTCCAATCCAGCGATAAAGGCCGTAGTTATACCACACAGGACAATGGCAAAACCAAGAACACCAGGAGTTAATAACCAATGTACGTGATGGATTTGGAGGATCCTGACGAGATTTGGCAATTATGACCGATGATCGGATGGATACTACCGGCGAATATATAGGAGGTGAAGTGGAAACAAATTTAGCTACTTCAATATCCCAAGAGCTGAATGGAAGTGTATGTTTCTTGTGCCAGCACTGAAAGACGAAAACCCACACCAATTGTGCAGGAGAAGCTAGAAGTTATGTCTAAAGTCCCACATAAGAAAAAGCGGAGCGCGACTTAACCCCCCGACACTAGTCAGGAGAAAAATAAAGGCACCCGAGCATCTGCAAGTTTTACAAATGACGTTGCAAGCCCCTCATCTTTTGAAGCTATGCAAGATGGATATGATGGCCCCAATCTCTCATAGTATGTTCCACCACATCAGGCGGGGGCGCCCACGCTGCGAATCACGAAGAATGAAAAATACTCCAATGTGGTCGAACCGGTACCACTAGGGGTTACTGAAGTTAGAGATATTACAACCAAATTGCAGAGGTTACAGTACATTGACCATGACCTAGCCAATTTTAACGAATACGCGGAGAATTATGAGGATATCCCCCACGCAGGAGGCCCGACTACGAAGGAACGTAAGAAGTGGGCATTGGGATTGGCACTCTCAAGGTTGCTTGGTATCACCCTCCTACCGCATTTTGGGTGCCTGACACAGGTCAACGCATGTGTCAATCAACTCCTCACATGCTTCCATGACAGATCCCTCTGGGTGCAGCGAAGAATTCGAGTCACAATTGACATAATTGCCAGAATCACCGACCTACCTGTTAACACCCAAAAAGTGCTCACTAGCTCATTCCCTTATTCACATGACCCATTTGTCCACTTTTCCCACCATTTGAGCCTCTAAAACCATCAAAAGGTCACCAAAAATACCATAATACACCTTTTCCCCCTCAAAATATG
This sequence comes from Larix kaempferi, assembly GCA_027924585.1. Taxonomy (NCBI): domain Eukaryota; kingdom Viridiplantae; phylum Streptophyta; class Pinopsida; order Pinales; family Pinaceae; genus Larix; species Larix kaempferi. The sequence continues at coordinate 1,007,007 of BSBM01000765.1, read as the reverse complement.
TATTTTTCCTCAAAAAACCCTCAAAAGGGGTCTAAAATTCCTCAAAAATATTAAAAGGGAATAAAAATATAAAAAATATTCAAAAAAGGAAAAAGAGGGAAAAAGAGACCTAAACCATGTTTGTTAATACCATTGGTTTCCTTAAAACCATAATGGTATTCTGCATCACCAAAAACTATAAAAAGGTGATAGGGGCTCCTCACTTTTCATCCACATTCCATCCTATCCTTATGCTGCGAAATTCTCTTTAAGAGCCATTTCCTCCCATTTCGAGTTTGAAGATCCCCATTGAAGCATTGGAGAAGAAGAGACCATTGGACATTGGAGCTTCTCAACCTTGGAGTTGCTCAACACTTATCATCCTCACCATTTGAGATAATACAAAATCAAATATTTTTAAATTTCTTATTTTTCCCATAGATCTTATTGCTTATGTTCCTAAATTCAGTTTTTTATCTCTTTTGCACATGTTAATGTTAGATAAGGTTACATTAGTATTTCCATACTTTTATTGAGACTGCTGCTACTAGTTAGCAGGTGCATCCTTGCACATGCTTGGTTGAAAAACCAAGAAATAGTTTTTGGTGACTCCGATGGTTTTGGAACTTTAAATATTTGCTTTAGATCTTTATTTTAGTTTTTTTTCCCATTTAAACTGTAGATCTGCCATACTAGTCAGCTTCTTGGTAGCTGCCCTAGCCATTGGCCCTTTCTGCATCCCAAAACAACCCAAAATTTCAATTTTTGGTTTCATTTTTCGTCAACTGATTTCCGTCCGTACATCACGACTTTCTGCACCCACAGTCACACGGTCCATCACGACTGTGCGCCTTTTTTTCTACGTGGTCCATCATGACTTTTCGGCATTTTTCTGCGCAATCCATCGTTGCTGGGCGACCATTTCCCGCGCGGTCCATCGTGACATTTCGCCATTTTTCCACACCGCGCATCATGACTTTTGCCCTGTTTTCCACGCTACACATCGCGGCTTTTCACCTTTTTTCCCCACTGCACATCGCCGCAATTCACATCACGGTGTTTAGCCTGAAACCTGCGATATCGCGACTTTTAGCCTGAAACCCGCGATGTAATTTTCAGGCAGCGCGACGCAACTTTCAAACGGCCATATCTCCCTCTCCCGAACTCCGTTTGAGACGATTTATTTTTTCAAATTGGGTATTTTCCAACAAGGGATCCAAATATCCTATTAGATTTAAGAATTTTTTCATACACATTTCCCTAAAATTTTATTTTAGTGTTATTTATCATTTCAGTTCATCCTCTACCCATTGTAGTCCACCCTCTCATACTTGATTTTATGCTCATAGCACTTTTGCTTAATTTTGGCTTGTTGTAGCACTTGATAGACTTCTGTCTGCATACATTGCTATCTCTTTCATCATATTTTTAGTAGGCTTATTTACTTGCACCCATTTTGCTAGCAACACTTTTCCGCTATTTGCTTTACAACATTATTTTCAAAATTTTCAGTTTATTGAAAGAGAATTTGTGAAGCATTTTTCCAATAGAAATCTCATGTTTTACAAGTTAAAATCATAATTTTAAATTGCTTCATATTTCATCCAAGCAGGACATTAGAGATTTACTCATTTTTATGATATTTGTTTTACCTCAAACATTTTGAAAAATCCATATTTTTTAAAAAAGTTATCAAAAACATTTACATTTAAATCATTTTCATATTTACATTGCTGTCATATTTTGCAAGTTGAAATCCTTATTTTGATTTGTGAATTTTTCGCCCAAGCGAGGCATCTTTGTTTTAATATATAACCGCACCATCACAAAATCTGTCACAATAATTTCAAGTGAGCCTTAAAAATTACCTTAACTCAACCAACATTCTAATCCGATTTGGGGAACACAAAAAGAACATTGTAGTTAGGTAGGACTGAGGGGATAAGTATCCAAATAACACCCCTCACTCATTTTTCATGTTGAGACATAGTGGTTGACATTTAGGGTATCAAAATCCCTTATTATTTGTTGACACAGTTTAAAACCAATTCATTAGGAAGGCCTCTCCCTGGGGAGGGTTGAAGTAGCCAAACTGGTTCCGGAAGCCTGAGTGGAATACTGCAATCCATTCAGTAACCGACGGATACCTTTTGTAGTTCTCATTGTACCACCCTCATGGGAGTACAGTGGTGATAGAACAAAACTGCAGATTCACCCAACCGAACATGTCATGAACGGGGTATCTTAGTGGCCAAACTTATAGGATTTTGTACCCGGTGTCCCTCTCGGTAAGGGGATATATAGCGTTTGATTGTACAATTTATATTGTCTGACTTGGATTTCATCACCTTGCAGAGGATATACCTAGTTGAGTCATAATAATTTTTAGTTAGGTGTTTGCATGTTCCATTACCTCCCTTTGGTCAGTGAGTACACCTTTTTCTATTTTTAGGGGTCGTTTGTATGTTGGTTTTCTGACCACATTTTTTTATTACTCCACTTACTATAGCACAATTTATATAGTAAGTGTTTTGATTTTGGTTGTTGGCCTAAGTGCCATTATTTTTTACGCTCCCCTCTTGCACACACGGTTGCATTAGGGATTTCAATTTTTCCACTCATCACCACCTAGTAAATTTAATTCACAACTGTCACCATTGAGTCCCCGAGATGTTCTCGATGTTTCTGAGGTGAACCCCCGCAGTACGATTCCCTTGACTCCACATGTCATGGGAAAAGAACCTTGTTATCCGATCTTGATGCACCTCATTTCACATCTGACTCTAAGGCAGAATCTGAAAATCCGACATACACAGCACCCACTAGCCCCATGGCTAATTTTTCTTCCAACCCTTTCAACACAGGGACTGTTGGTGGAACTTCTTCCACCATCTCGGATACTACATTAGCTACCACCACCAAAAACAATCTTGGTATGCACAAACTGGGAAATTCTTCCACTCTAGGCATGCCTAATATGGGAACTACATCTACTCTAGTGATGCCCAACACGGGACCTACACCTTTTATAGGTATACCTTTGACTGGAACCACTTCCAGCATACCAAACTCTGGGTCTACTATACCCAATCCAAACCCATCTGTAACTCAAGCTACACTTCGGAACACAGGCTTCACCCATACACCTTTGATTGGGGGACATATCCCCTTCACAAATCAGATACCCTTCGGGGGTAGTGGCCCACACCATAATGCTACCACTAGCACATATGCCCCAGCCACTACATCACACCCCTTGGCCAGTCTGCCGTTTATGGAAAGTATGAATTTTCCAGACTTGGAAATACTAACCAATGATCCTATTAGACATGACCCCACTTGGCCCCCCATGCCCACAAAAATCCCCTCAGACATCCCAAAATTTTAAGGAAAAGTTGGGGAAGACCCCCAAAACCATATCATGTCGTTTCACCTATGGTGTTTCTCAAACTCCAGAGTAGATGATTCTATCCGACTCTGACTTTTACAAATAAATTTCACTGCCTCTGCAGCCAAATGGTATATTGAGCAGCCACATGGGACACACCCCACATTTACATCCCTCACCTAAACTTTCCTTCAGTTCTTTCAACTACCTGTACGCTATGATGCATGAGTGGAAATATTGTTGTCTTGTAGACAGAAGACTGTTACACACATCACCGATCACATCCATGAGTGGCGTAAACGTCGTAGTCTCTGCAAGATTAAGCCAGACGACCATATTTTTCTAGATTGGTTCCTCAAATCGATCCTTCCTCTCATATCCAAAGACGTGCCTTCTGAACGAACCCAGTCGGAAGAAGAAGCTATTCTAAACGCACAACAATTTGATTTGATCTACGCCCAGTGTGACTACTTGTATACCTTTTTCCCTGACGCTCCCCATGGAAATTCCTCCTGGACTAACGTGATGGGGGCATCCCATGCCACCGATGGCATCATTGGACAAGTTGCATCCCACAACCAACCCTTTTCCATTATGCACAATAATACCGGCCCCGATCTTTCGTGGGCCACATCTCACTCCAGAGCTACAACTTCATATGCTCACATGTCCCACCCCCACCACACTCATGGACCCTCATGTCCACCATAGTGTTATGGTCACGTACCTTTAGCCTATCCACCTCTGATTGCACCCAATACGTATTACCATCAGCAGGCCACACATGCTCTTGTCAACTCACAAGCCCCAACGGCTTATTACCCACCTCAGGTAGTGCTTGTTGCACCACAACCTCCAGTCGCTCAGAATTATACTCCAAACAACAACAAAGCTTCCCCCACCAACCAAAACAATGATCAACCAATGAAATAGGGTAAGAACCCCAATTTACGAAAAAACCACCCATGTTCCATATGCGGGGTCTACGGCCATTAAACACACACTTTCCCCCATTTGGAGCGAGCGCACCAACTGTGGACTGATGACGCCCAATGCTAAGGGCACGTGGAACAACCAATGCCACCTCCTCAACCATAACCCATGGTACTGCAAAATCCTTTTCCCACACAAGGAGTGGCGAACACTCATCCGTTGGATCCTCCTCAAGGAACCATACCATCACAACAACAAATCACATATGCTGGACACACAAACCAACCGATGGATTCAATTACTCATCAACTCCTTACAATGTCATCGACCGACATGAATCTCCAAACACGTTGAAACCAATACGCCCCCGATGCACCTAAAAATGTTCTCCCTATGATTGAACAACCCGTTCATAGTGCACCCACATCATTCACCTCCTCAATCGGACCCGGAATATATTCAGATACTTCCATGACCTCCACGTTCTAGTCTATCCCACCCCCTTTGCGAATAACTGAAATATATGATTTATGCACCCTTTCGCACAACACACAACCACCAACTCAACAACCCCCATTACTGCTGCAACCACCCATAGTGCCTAGTCACGTCGAGGTAACACCGATCCACACTATCCCCTTCTTATTTCCTCCTTTAGGAGCCATCATCTCACCAGTAATGGCCACGCTCAATCTCCCAGGATTAACTTTAGGACTACCTGTATGGTACCTACCTTCCCTGACTCCTCCCCCGACACCAAATGTCATTTAACAATCGGTGCAACCTATCAATACCTCCAATCACCCACCCCCTAGTGTTGCGAACTTCCAAAACTGGCCACCCCCAACTGTGGCCACAACATCAACATCTAGTTATACTCCTCCACCACTCTGAAATAATGGAGGCAGAGTCCCACAAACCTATTCCACTGAACCCACAACCCGCACCACCCCATTGACTCCAAAGTTGGTGAAGAATCCCCCAACAATCCGTGCTCCCCCCAAGTGCTCTTTGTGCGACGATATAGGCCATGCTACCCATCAATGTCCATAATTACCAACACTTCAAGAACACATGCAAATTTTGGATGATGACACTAACATCCCAGTTGTCAAACTAGAACTGCCTCCTCAGCCTCGTGATAAATCGTTGTGTACCAACCACCCTTGTACGATATGCAGCATTTACGGCCACTACTCACATCACTGCCCTGATCTCCCAGATTATAGACCAACTCTATACGAACTGAATAATGCCAATCTAGAAACACCCACTCCTACCATTGGGGAAATTCATCCCCTACCATCTTCCTCCTAGGAAGAAATTAACACCATTTACATGGTTTCCACTGGATACCCCTCTGTCTGATCGGCCCCTTCCATTGATCCCTTTGACACACATGTTCAACCCTTTCAAATCGAAGAGGAAACCACATGTCCACAACATGGGGATAGGACCAAAACCTTTCCTACTCATCCTCATCGTGATTCGCGTCGGAGATATTGGGGGCATCCACAATGCAAGAGGAATCCCCCATCATCATTTCATCACTTCAGTATGCCTCCACATCCCACAGCCTCATGGTATACCCCCCCGGCAGTAGTTGCTCAATTCCCTATTGATCCTTATCTAAGACAACATCTCCACCACATTGACACCTCTGAGTTAGGGGGCATAATAGATTACCTTGAACCTGGGATAGGGGGCATGATCAATCATTTTGAACCTTCCCCATCAAATCTATCTCAGTATTTCAATGACCTCATTGTTCAAAACAACACATATGTGATCCACAATCATAAACCCCATGCACATAGCATGGGGGCAGGTCATTAACCCTGCTCACTTTTTCACATGCGTGATCTAAACCATTTTTTAGGTCACATATCACTTGTATATTTGATTTGATTTGATACACCTAGTATTCTTCCCCCATGGGTCATCATTTCTCCCCACCACTACATCCTTGGCTGGGTGGGCTCACCTTTATTTGTAGCCATTTTTTAACCTAGTTATTTCCTTCGACCATTCTGGAGTCCTTATGACCTCTGTTTTTCGCACCATTTGCACCACCGGATTCATATTTCCGTGCTTGTGATGATGCTTGAGATCATTTCTCGCTCTCACCAAAAACTTTCGGGCATTTTTTCCATGCCCCATGCCACCTCAATTTGCATGCCACATCGTTTGTTGTCAGTTTATTGGCATTTTTTATACCATCGGATTCAATTTTCCGAAATTGTGATGATGCTTGAGATCATTTCTCACTCTCACCACCAGATTTTTCTAGCATTTTTTCACACACTGGTCACCTCGGTTTGCATGCCACATCAGTCATTTCCCATTTTTCAGACGATCTTATATCACCGTATTCAGTTTTCCACGCTTGTGATGATGCTTGAGATCATTTCATGCTCTCACCCCCATAATTTTTGGGCATTTTTTCAAAATGCCTCTCATTGCCTCGGTTTGCATGCCACATCGGCTGCTAACCTTTTTGAACAAACATTTCTCACATCGCTGGATTCAGTTTTTCGTGCTCGTGACAATGCTCGTGATCATTTCTCACTCTCACCAATACCCTTTTTGTTCAGTATAATTTTATCCCTTTTTTAGGCTGAGCAATTTCTTTATGAAAAAGGAACTTAGGGAGTTTCTGTTAAGCTCTTTTCTAACTCCTAAAAACAATGAAAAGATTGTCGAGCAATCTTACTTCCTTTCATGCTCGTTAAAAGTATCTAAAAGGGTTTCTACCTAGTATAAGTTTACCCATTTTCCAGACCTCGTAGACTAATTACGAAAAATGAATACTCTAGTCACATCGGCTAGAAGAGTTCTCCATTTGCATCATTTTATGCTTTTTCGGGGCTTGGAGACTAACACATGAAAAAGAACACCAATGGTGTCTACGTACCACTTTTAGACTCTCTAAAATTGAAAGCAACCACGAGCATGAATAGTCCTGGGGTTGCATAAATCCACAGGACAGTACCATTTCAAAGCACACTTTTATCCCTTCTTGGAGCTCATTAAAACTACGAAGAAGGACCCAATGGTGCTTTTCGGTGGCACAACAGATCATGTCTACTCATATGGCAGCTTCCCCACAATGGTCGCCTTTGTTCAGAGTATTCTGCAATATGTCACCCTGAGAGCCTCCCAATAGCATTCATCAGCTTGTCCCCCAGAGTCACTCTAGTCTACAATACATACCCCTGATCCCTTAAGCTATGATCCTCACACCTAAAAGTCAGTTCCCTATGCTGCCAGGTCAACCATGTCATCATGCTCTAAACAAATGAAGTTTGAGTCCACCCACTCTATGAGCCCAGTTATTCCACATCCCTAGAGTATGTCAGTCCTACCATCAATACTATCACACTTCAGTTGTACACCTCGCACTCCTATTAAGGAAACATCATTGCCTTGGAAGTTTTCGGTCTCCCTCTATCGACACCAACCAAATCTATTCCAGAGGATAGACCAAGAGGTCCCTGTGCCTTGGACTCATCACCATTATTGATGAGTGCTTACGGATCATTTTGAAAGGAGTCCTCAGTGCCTCTCTAAATGATTGTTTCTCACATGCTCAACATCAACACCTTGGTCGCATCATTGAGACTCGTGCAGGGTATCGATCCTTTCAGTTATTTGTTGAAGACCGCAGGTATCACCTGACTCTACCACATTTTAGATCCTAATTGAGCAAAAAAACAGTTACATTTTCCTATGGATATCTGGGTTGCGCTTGGCGACAATTTTCAAATGTACCAAGGTTTTATACTCCCTCGAGTATATAGTTACATATACTCCTCAGAAGTTGACTCAAGATCACTGACTCCCTAAAGATGTTGGACACCTTCAGCTCCAGCAGTTCATCAACCCTTTTGAAACCTTATTCAGAATGGTTGTTTCTCTTTTCCAATGTATTAGTTATTGAGATCAGTCATGATATGACCATGAGTATGTCCCATCATTGTGTCTCCTTTGGACCATTATGATGTACCAACAGATTTTTATGTATTATTCAAGTCCCCCTTCTTGGGCCTAATTGTTATGTATATGTCTTGATACGAGCATGGGTATGCATGCCTCGTCCATTATCAGAGATTATTCCTCATTCATTTTGAGGCCATGTATTTTTTCAGTTTTTGCATCTTCCAAGGGGCCGTTGTTCCAGTCTCCAATCAATATCTTCTCGTCTCCAACCACTAGGAAAAATACAAAAGAACTATGATGTATATCGATCATACGATGAGCCCCTGCCCTCACACATCAGGGGGCAATCTGTTAACACCCAAAAAGTGCTCACTAGCTCATTCCCTTATTCACATGACCCATTTTTCTACGTTTCCCACCATTTGAGCCTCTAAAACCATCAAAAGGTCACCAAAAAGACCATAATACACCTTTTTCCCCTCAAAATATGTATTTTTCCTCAAAAAACACAAAAAACCCTAAAAAATGGTCTAAAATTCCCCAAAAATATTAAAAGGGAATAAAAATATTAAACATATTAAAAAAAGGAAAAAGAGGGAAAAAGAGACCTAAACCATGTTGGTTAATACCATTGGTTTCCTTAAAACCATAATGGTATTCCCCATCACCAAAAACTATAAAAAGGTGATAGGGACTCCTCACTTTTCATCCGCATTTCATCCTATCCTTATGCTGCCAAATTCCCTTTGAGAGGCATTGCCTCCCATTTCGATTTTCAAGATCCCCATTGAAGCATTGGAGAAGAAGAGACCATTGGACATTGGAGATTCTCAACCTTGGAGTTTCTCAACACTTATCATCCTCACCATATGAGGTAATACAAAATCAAATATTTTTAAATTTCTTGTTTTTCCCACAGATCTTATTGCTTATGTTCCTAAATTCAGTTTTTTATTTCTTTTGCACATGTTAATGTTAGATAAGGTTACATTAGTTTTTCCATACTTTTATTGAGACTACTGCTACTAGTTAGCAGGTGCATCCTTGCACATGCTTGGTTGAAAACCCAACCAACACTACCTCAAGAGCAAGATGACCCTTCCCAGTTTTCCTAGGGTAAGGACAAAGACAAGAAATTAGCCGAACAATTATCCGCAAAGTATGGCATAGAGAAAGATTCAAGGGGATACTTGATTAACACAATTAACAACCAAGTAATCAGAGTAGGGGAAAAGATACTTGCGGTCAAAGTAACACAGAAAAACCGACCACTGCAATGTAATTCAAGTGTCATCACAGCTGCGGAACAATGCGCCACAGGGGAACAAATGAACCGAGCTTAGTTCCTTCTCCACGAATTGACCGAGGACATGTATGATGCATAGGAATATGGGAGGCCATTCACATATTCATGGAAACTCCTCTTCGTTTCCTTAAAAGCATGGAGGGAACCAAATGTCTATCAGGGGGTGGATCCCACGGAACCATGAGTATGTGATGGGGCGTCGTACCAGAACTTATGGGTGACCATTGACAAGGAACGACAGAAAGAAAATGTCATATAGTTTTATATATGGCTTGACAGAATGCGGGTAGACGCACAGATGATACTGTGAATCACAGTGCAAGCTGCGATAAAGTACCACTCCATTGCTCAGATATCCGTCGAAGAACACACAATTTACCTCCAGGCCCGTGTAGATCCGACCAAACAATGGCTGAGGACATAGTACAAGCTCACTGAGGGCGAGCTCGACAACATCATCGCCTAATGGCTAGAGATATGGAAGGTTCCTGCAGATCCGAAGGACATCGAAAAGGGGCAGGAGACGGTACGACAAGACCCATTCAGGGAAGACAAAGCTTCCTCCAACAAGAAGGTGAATGTAGATTAGGAGACCTATGTGCAGGACCAGATAGTAGAGTCTGGCCGCAACGAGGTGTCCACAGCCAACACCCTAACAGATTCAAAACTAGACCTCCAACAAGAAGAATGAAGGACAAGGAAGAGAATGGACCATGTCAGCAGTAGCACACAGGAAGGGCTGACTACGCAGTAGGTCGACAGATTTCTGGATAGCATTACACATATCGTAGAGAGTAACCACCGAAATGTTACTCTCTACGATCTTCCATTTAGCGGAGAAGTTTCAGTACATAGGGGAGTTGTTAAACACCGTGGTGAATACAATAATCAACATAAGAGTACCACATGGGGACATCCAACAAAACCTATAGACTCCCAAATTCAAGGTAGAAGTGGGAACCCAGCAACGCATAATCCAATTCAAAACCCACGCCATTGAGACAGGAGATAATACCTTGGACCTCAAGATTCGGAAGGCCGACCTGGAAATGGTCGTTTTCAACTTTCTTCCAATGTCGACACTACATCGAGTCCAAGCAGCAACAAGCCAAAAATTTGTGACCGCGAGGCTTTGATGCATAACAAGATGGTCGAATACAAGAAGAAACTACAACACAACGAGATGGAGGCACAACACTTTCGAGATGGTGCAACACGAAAATTGTTGGAAGAAGAGAACCCATTGTTTGATGAAGACTCAGACTGTCATTTGTTGTTCATGGTTGAATGCTCAAGATGGAGGCCGAGAAATTTTTCATCTAGATCTCGGAGTTTGGTTTGGATGGCCGCAAGTGCTTCCTCCATGGTTTTTTCTCCTGCACGAGTAACAACCGTAACCAGGATTTTTTCTTTTTTTTTAGAGTAATGGATAGAAAAACACAAACATAAGCTTATTTAGTAAAGGGAAATTTGGATTTGGGAAAAACTCAGATGGGTAATTAGGGTTTCACTAGGTTTTGGACACTTTGGAATGGACATGGAAGCAGAAAATGAGGATTTCAGAAGCAGGGTGAAAGAATGGGAAAATTTGTCAAAGAGGGGAAAAGAAGCAGAAATAGGGAATGGACACGGTTAAAAAAATTGAGGGCGATTGGTTGAAAATCGAAGGAGTTGTGGAAAACCCTAAAAATAGAAAAATGTGGAATTTCTAGATTTGGGAAGTGGAATTTGGGATAGGGTCCTCGAGAATGAAATATGCAGAATGGGATTGCAGGGGTGTCACTGAATTTTCACGGGAAACGGAGTTAAAACAACAGAGATATGGAGAAAAAACCGAATGGTCACTACATTTTTGGCCTCTAGGGGGGGTTGTCTTCCACCCCCAAAAGTGACCTACGGGGGGGGGTTTGGCTTTGGGGCCGGTTTTGGAAAAACCGCATCTGAAGGCACCAATGTTAAAAGTTTTTCCCTTTAAGGGTGTTTTTTGACAAGATTGGAACCACCCCCGAAAGAGAATTTTGGGGGTGGTTTGTGACCCCCCTCGTAGAGGTCTACGGAGGCAGTTTTAAACCCACCTCCTAGACCCCTTAATAGAGACCTACGGGGGTGGTTTTGAACCCGCTTCATAGAGACCTATGAGGGTGATTGTGAAGCCCCTCATACAAACCTATAGGGGCGGTTTGGAACCCCCCTCGTAGAGGACTATAGGGGCGGTTTCAAACCCCCCTCGTAGAGGCCTATAGGGGCGGTTGTGAACCCCCCTTGTATAGTTTTAAGGGGCAGTTTGGAACCCCCCTTATAGATCCCTATAGGGGAAATTTAGAACCCCCCTCATAGAGGCTTATAGGGGCGGTTTTGAATCCCCCTCGTAGAGGCCTATAGGGGCGGTTTGGGACCCTGCTCGTAGATGCCTATGAGGGCGATTCAAAACTCCCCCTAAAATTCCTTATTACAAACCTTTTGGGGCAATTAAAAACCCCCCTCGTAGGTACCTGCAAGGGTCATTCTAAACCCCCCTCATTGTAACATACAAGGGAAATTTTGAACCCCCTTCGTAGTGACATATGAAGGTGGATTAGACCCCCCTCCCCCCTCATAGTGACATATGAAGGCAGTTTATAACCCCCCTCGTAGCAACATACAAAGACGGCTTGAAACCCCCTCTATGGCCATAATAAATTATAATAAAATATATTTTATTAAAAATACTAATATTGCAATATCAATAGGTCATAGAGGAACCTCTTGCTTGTAAGGCAGGCGCTCTTCCATTGAGCTAGAACCCTTTCAGAATTGGGGAGAGGAGAATATGAACACTCAGATTGCATCATTTGTAATTCTAAGAAAAGACTATAATATCCAATTACATTTAAGAATCTTGAAAGCCAAATTGTATGCACACCTAGGAGGGTAGTTGAGGTGATGGCCTTAGAAGCACAAAGTGCAAAATAGGGATATTGGTTCCTCCTAGAAACTAATTCCCCAAATATCCTACTCTATGAATGAAAGATACCAAATGGAAGATGACCTCAAGTCTAAAGGGATGGGCTTTGAAATCTACTTGAACAATGTGGCGGGAGACACTCCTTTTGCATTAGATGATGTGTCTTAGAAAGAAGGTTTGGATTCTCTCATTGCCAAGCCCAATCACTATGAAGTATAAGGTTGGACACCAGATCTCTGGATTGTAAAGGAACATGGGTTTGAAGATTGCATCCAAGAGGTGCATCTTGGACAAGACATACTAGCATAGATTTGGAAGCATTGGATGGCAAGGAATCCACATCTCTTGTTAAGTTGTCAATGGAGGCCTTGTGCATGTTAAAACATGGCCACATGAACTAGACCTATAAGTAGAACATAGGCCATGGTGATCCCTTTGGAAGTAGAAATGAAATGTGGAGAGAGTGCTCTTTGACAAGTTGAATATTATAGCATTGGTTTTTGTCAATTATTGAAGGTTATAGATGGTGGATAGGGAATTGATTTGTCTTTGTAAGAGGCCAAAAGAATTAAGAGGATTAGAGATAGCAACACCTGGTCTACAAGACACTGACAAAGATGTGCTCATTATTAAGAACTGATCACAAAAACATAGACTTGTTAAACACAATTATATTAAGAGAGACACTGGGAAGAGTTCACATGTCCAAAATCTCATCCTTTAATTAAAGTTGGAAATTTAAAACCTAAAAATAAAGGGAAAAAAAACTAACAGCTTCTGAAGAAGTGTAGCGCAGAGAACACAAATTTTAAGGATTCAAGTTTAAAATTTTAAAATTCAAAAGAAAAGCAACTACCAGTTTTTAAAGATTTAAAAACCCCAAAATCCTTGACAGACCTGGAAAATTATAACAATCACATTGAAAAACAAAAAGAAACTAACTGGGAGTAGCCATCCAATCAGCACCAGCAACTGCAGGCACAATACCAGGAGTTGGAGGAGTCTCAGATTCCATCTGAGCATCAACAACCTCTGTAGGCCATTGCTCTACTCCAAGGGGAAAGGTAGGAACATATTCAGCTTGAGAAACCTCCTCTTCTTCTCTTTTGGATTTTAAAATGTGGTTTTGTCTTTTAAAATGTGTCGAGCATTATATTGTCAAGATTACTTGATTGCATTTTACAATTAATTTTTGTTAAGGACTTTTTAGAGGAATCACTAAATTTTCTTCTTGGAATGGCCTGGAGCTGTAACAAATCTGGGTATAGACAACAATCAACTGGGAAAAATATACCCTAAATAAATTTGTTCTTAAAATGGATCTAGGATAGGTATATAGAATGAATATGTTTTTTTGTGAACCTTGTAATTTTAGTAAGTATGATGCCTTTCGGTATAGAAACCATCGCTATAAAGTCTAATGCAAAAGCTTGAAAATAAATACAACTAAGCTGTAAACAAGAAGACAAATCCAATTTCAAAAAGAGAAGACAATTCCAATTTCAAAAAGAGCAATCAGTTGGCTGAGCATTAAATCCTACGATAGCCATAACAATATACAGTTATTAGCATAGATAGAATCCTCTATGCAAAGCATAAAGGTGACTAAGGTATGATATCAAAAGTATACGTCTATGGATGAGCGGACTTAGAAGAGCTGGCATATCTTCAACATTTGAGGTCACTAGAGAACTTATGCATAATTTCCTAAAATATTTGAACATCATATAATGCATCATGATAGAAAGTCAAATAATAGTCTCTTATCCTTAAGTGACATTTCAAAAGTATAGAGTATAGCAAGGCGCATAATGTAGCATTTTTATAGATTTTAAAACCCCCTAATAATTGGAAATGAGGCATGGTTTTAGGTAAGGATCACTCATTGGCGATGAGCTTTTTTGAACCTATCCCTTTAGTCAGGCTGCTTCACAACCTTGTGAAATGCAAAAAACAATGGAGCAATCTCTCGACCTGAGTATGCATAGTTACCTGGTAAGGATGGAACAAATGTAGGTGGAAAACACTCTTTATATTATTCTGGTCCTCAATGAAACTAGTAATGGTATGGTTTCAAATTTAAAGCATTGATCCAATGATATTATAAGATGGAATTCTGGGCCAATAGATTCCTATGTGGAAGACTGGTATCTATATCATCCTTCCACTTTTCCATACCTATCTTCCTCGGCTTTGTTCTACTTGATCCAAACTCTAAATAAATGAATTGAATGCATACTTATAGAATTATTGTGGGTTAGGGAAAAAAAAGGAAAGCAAATGGAACCCCTTACCATGCAAGAGGGAACCCACAGGACCTTTAGTACATCCAGTGATTCACTTAGATATTAATTCTATTGTCCCCAAGATGCTTTTGGAGGTCCTCTTTTCTGGCATAACCATGCTCCATATCTCCATATTGTGCAAATATCATTGGCTTGGGATATCTCTGCTTCTGAGTTTAAGACTCATTTAAGGTTGCTATGAATCCCCTTGGTCAATTTTCATTTATGCTACAAGATACTGGTGGCTCAAAATTAAATGATTTCACCAAAATATGCTTGAGGAGGCCTACAAGCCTTACACTACCACAACCCTTGATTGCTACATTAGTTCTGTGCATAAAAATCATTTTATTTCCTACATCTTATTGCCTGGAGTTGTATCAACTCTGGGTACAGATAGCAATCAACTGGGAAACATACCCTAAATAAATTTGTCCCTAAAAATGGATATGGGATGGGTATGTAGAATGAATACGTTTTTTTGTCAACCTTGTAATTTTGTGAAGTATGATGCCTTTCGGTATCAGAAACCATCACAATAAAGTCTAATGCAAAAGCCAGGAAATGAATACCACTAAGTTGTAAACAAGAAGACAAGTAATACAAGTAATATTGGATGACTACACATTAGGATTTCAAAATGTGCCCAACATTATATTGTCAAGCTCACTTGATTACATTTTTCAATTAATTTTTGTTAAGGACTTTTCATAAGAGTCACTAAATTTTCTTTTTGGAATGGCCTGGAGATGTATCAGCTCTAGGTACAAACAACAATCAACTAGGAAACATACCCTAAATAAATTTGTCCCTAAAAATGGATCTAAGATGGGTATGTAGAATGAATACGTTTTTTTGCCAACCTTGTAATTTTGTGATGTATGATGCCTTTCGGTATCAGAAACCATCACTATAAAGTCTAATGCAAAATCGAGGAAATGAATACCACTAATCTATAAACAAGAAGACAAGTAATACAAGTAATACTAGACGACTACACATTAGGCTTTCAAAATGTGCCCAGTATTATATTGTCATGCTCACTTGATTTCATTTTTCAATTAATTTTTGTTTAGGACTTTTCATAAGAGTCACTAAATTTTCTTCTTGGAATGGCCTGGAGCTGTATCAGCTTTGGGTACAGACAGTAATCAACTGGGAAACATACCCTAAATAAATTTGTCCCTAAAAATGGATCTGGGATGGGTATGTAGAATGAATATGTTTTTTTGTCAACCTTGTAATTTTGAGAAGTATGATGCCTTTTGGAATCAGAAATCACCGCTGTAAAGTCTAATGCAAAAGCCGAGAAATGAATAACCAGGAGTTCTTCATTTTTGTCTGGTTCTAAATAAGTGTTCTTCATTTTTGTATGGAGTTCTAAATAAGCGAGTTTTAACTAGGGATAGGTTACAACAGAGGAACAAAATTGGACCCCCTATGTGCATTCTTTGTAGGTGTAATGAAGAAACAAATGACCATCTCTTTCTTTATTGCTCGTTCACTCAACAGGTCTAGTTAAAAGGTGAATGCCATCTCAATTTGAGAAACCTATGGGATAAAGATTCTCTGGAGGACTGCTTTCTGGGGTTCTTGAATCATAGGAAACTAAAGATGTTCCAAGAAATTCCATATTTGATCAACTAGAGCATTTGGCTGGCAAGGAATGAGAGACTATTTGAGGAGAAGCAAGTTCCTTCTTTCAAGGTCACTTCACAAACAATGGCATTCTTTTCTCACTACTCCCCAACCTACCTAACAAATCCTATTCAAATTCTTAGAGAGTTAACTATGAAAAAGGATTTTCCTTGGAGCTTTTCCAATGGGGCAACTTTCTAGGGGATTGGGAATACTTTTGGTTTAGGATTTCTCCTTTACCTTTCAGATGGTCACTATTTTATGGGTGCAGAGAAAAATAAAGTTGGTGAATTCAATGCATTTTTCTATCTATTGAAGTTTGTTTTACACATTTTTAGACTCCTTATCTAAAGAAGCATTATTATTAGAGGAGGTTAGCGGGTTATTTATTGATGAGTACAGTGAGGGACTTGTGGTCTCTTCGATGACCTGTGAACTAAATGAAACCTGATGGAAACAATATGTGATGAAATAATTTTGCAGGATCCTATCACCTGTCTCGTTTAGATGCAATTGATTAGTATTGTGTGTATGCTCATTTTGGTTGTCCCCTGGGGACACATTTTATAGTAGTTGGCTGATGAGGACTTATAACGATTAAAATTGAACAGTATCCAAAGATTCTGCCTTGGTAGCTATGGATTGTATTTTTAGTTCTACTTGAATAGAAAATATGTTGTAACTTTCTTTACAACAGTTAAAAACTAAAACCCAACAAATGTTCTCATTAAAAAATTAATCATGTTAAACATGGTTGGGATCATCAATCACTGTCACAATATCCTGTAAAACCTGAAGTTCCAAAAAGGTGCCCTATTGTTTTATTCCAAAGGTGCGTAGTGTGATTTGCCTCTACAATTTTTCCTCTTGAAAACAAAAGTTTGTCCATTAACTAACTCAAGTATTTGAAGGAATCTTTACAAATTGCAAGTTTTCTATAAGCCAAGCCTCCATAATAAGGCAAGGCTGAAGATGCTTGGTTTGTAGAAATTATGGAATGGCTTTCTTTTGGATTCCTTATGCGACACACAGATTTTGACTCAAACATCAAACAACAAGGGTTTCTTATGGATATGTTCTATGCATCCCTCTTCTGTCAGTTAATACTTCTTAAGGTCCACAACTCCACTCTTTAACAATAGAAACAACAATTGAACAAATTTGTACATGTCACCTCTAGTTGAACCAATTCCCTCGAGTCCTTAAGGATAATAAAAGGATCTCCACACAAACTCTCTTGGTTGGATTTTCAATCCATATAGCCTTATAAGGCTCAAAGCCCAATGTGCAATGAAACAATCCAAAAATAGCAATGAAAACTCCCCTTGTAAAAATATGTTGCTAGAATGCATTGATGAAGATAAGACAAGCACATATGCCCTATCTTTTGATCCTTCTCCATGAGAGGGAGATTTACCAAGAAGATAAGGATGGGAAATGGGGGATGATTCATCAAATAAATATTCCCTTGGATGAATTTCACAGTCATGCAGGATCACAAGATAAGGATCCTTTGATGACAACCATACCCATGGAGGAGCAGTTTTGGACTTGAAATCTGAATCAACCCATTGCTAATGACCAACCCTCTTCGCATCCATTCTATGAATATGATTTCCATGAGTGCTAGAATCTGATTTCCATGAGTGAAAGACCTTGAATCCATATTTTTCCATGCTTATGATGATATGATTAGTTATGTTTGTGTTCCCGGTAACATCAATAGTAGCATAAATGATTGTGTAGCTACCACAAGTGGTGAACAACATTTGAATATGATTGGGATAGCCATGGTTCCTTTGCTTAAAAATATTGATGTCTCTTATTATCATCCCACTTAGTGCCTTGATTTTGATAGGTGTTTAGATCCAGTTCAACATTGGATTTTGATGAAGGCTTCCACTTTGAGTTTCATTGTGGTGAAGGCTTTGCACCTTAAGTGAAGTTTGAGTAGTAACACCCACTACTATCCACAGGTGGGCTTAGTAAGAGCCTCGACTACCCACAAAGTGGCTGGCCCATGGCCACAACTAAATATTAGCCAAATATCTCAACATGGGTATGGTTAAAAGCTCATTTAAACCATCCTTTAGATGTTGACTCTTAGGTAGGATTCAAAAAACATGACAACATAACCGAATCTAAAAGCAAATGCACTCTACTTCTCGTAAAAATATAAGTCCAACAACAAATTCAAAACTAACAAAAGGTTGGTAAGCCCAATATGGTAATTGGATTCACAAATTGAGATACCCTACTATATGTGTATTCATAGTCAATATCCTTTTACTATGGGTGAACAGAATGTAAAGACAAATTCACTCTGCTTCTCTTAAAAATATAAATCTAGACACAAACTTAGAAAAATACTCATAGAGAAGAAGTGTGCATGTATGCATCAGGTGCCTTTAAAGATGCTGAACTAAAATATCCATCCTCCCATGAGGAAATTCTTGCCGTAAAGATGCATATAAAAATTTTCAGAATGATTTTAAAACTATTTCACATCACTATTAGGTATGAAATGTATGCTGCAAAATAAAAGGTTTCTTGAACAAGGTATAATAAAATTCTGCAATGGTCACTCTGGTTGGATGCATTTGGCTTCAACATTGAATATAAACTAGGTAAAATAAACTATCTAGTCAATCTCCTTACTAGAGAAGGGATCAAACTTGCAACACCTAATATCCTGAAACTACCAGATTTCAAAATGCTTAGGCCAAACAATTCTGCAATGCCAACATCAAGAACCAGAATGGTAGATGTTTGTCATAATTGTCGGTTTTGTTTTGATTGTCTTGTTGCTAGAATCAAATATTGCCTTGAGATCCATTTAATTCTTAGTAATTTGATCAACACAGGGAATGTTGTAAATAATTATGTTTAATTTGATCATTCTTACAAGTTTTATGTTGACATAATCACTAAACCTTGACCAACACCAGGACAGTCATATTTATGTTGCTTCAGTCCAGATTGGATATTTGAAGACTATGTATAGATTTTGGAACTAGTTAAGTATAGAAAGTATGTATGGAATGTGTAGCCATGGTTCCATTCCACTGGTATCCCTGGATCGCTTTTTTTTTTGGAGACATTGTGTCCCATAGATGTTTCATTGTTTGCATCTAAATACCACTTCATTGCTCATCTCCAGTCAGAAATGTTAGTAGGTCAATACTCAAACCTATGGTTTGGGTTTGAATTATTATTTTATGGATACCAGCTGAGCTTCTTGTATGAAGAAAAAGATACAAGAGAGAAACACTAGCAGGCTAGATCTAGATTCTTTGGATGCTCCTTTATTAGTGAATGTAATGTTCCTTCAAGCATGGCCAATTCACCTCTGATATATGATTTTAATCATATACCATCTATATTTT
Source organism: Larix kaempferi (assembly GCA_027924585.1). Lineage (NCBI taxonomy): Eukaryota > Viridiplantae > Streptophyta > Pinopsida > Pinales > Pinaceae > Larix > Larix kaempferi. The sequence goes on along the minus strand of BSBM01000765.1, from coordinate 987,209 downwards.
CAACTGCTCTAGAACATGTGGTTGTTATTATTTCATAAAGAAACCAGAGTATCTACCTTCCAATTCCAAGAATTCGAACATAGAATGAATTTTCCCATGAAATTTAAGACTAATAATATATTAAGGTTTATTCCATTATGTTAAGGCCTTGTAACTAGACTTTTGGGCACACTAATCTTATAAATTTACCAAAGAAGCTTTCCCTATCCATTGGAGAGATTTGTCATTTTCCTTCTTCACTTTCAGATATCTACCCTCTATAGTCAAGAAAGGAGGATGATTTATCCTAGATTGACTGAATTCTGTTGAGGGCGCATCATTTGGATCTTGTGGAGTCGGGAAAGAGAGGCGCACTGTATTTTGGGAGGCCGTGTACAGCTGTGGAGGCTGCATCCTCCTCCACTGTTGTTTGATGTTGTTGGTTACTGCTGAGAAAGGGGATATCAAAGAGTGCTAGGCGCATTTACTAGAGATTATCAACTGTACATGCCAAGTACCAGCAGTTGGAGAGCCAAGGAAGGTCGCGACCACTGTGAAGAGAGACAAATACTGAATCTGGGCACAACCAGGAGTTGCTACAACCATTAAGATCTGAGGGGTCTCTACTCTCACCTACAGCCAAGCCGTGGCATCCAAAGAGGGACAAATCATTGTACAAGATAGTTGTAGTATACAGTCACACTCATGTACATTGTAATTTGATTTTATCATCTATTTGTACTATTGATAATGTTGTTATAGCCAATAGACAAGACTGTGATTTGACTGTAACAGAGGTAACAGAGGTAACTGTTTCAGTGGAATTTCAGTGATTGCAAGTTCTTCTCAAACTTAGTAAAGGAAGGAGTTGTGTATATTTTGACACCAATTAGTTGACATGTATAAGTATAGTCATAGGTAAATGGTTAATGTGTGTTTTCCATGTCAATATCATGTGTTAACGTTGGAGGATGTGAATAGCCCAAGGGTCAGCTGCTTCAGAATATAGAATGAGTGAACTGGAAAAGTAAATTACAGAGATTGATAAATTAACAAGATGGAAAGGTCTAGGTGGAAATCCAAAAGAGGAAGGCAACTGTCAAACTAAGTAAAGACCATAATTTATCAGTAATAAACTAGCTTTTGACATTTTGCATAAAACGGGATCATCCCTACATTAATCTTGCAAATCAATTAGTACTACTAGTCATACTAAACAACCAGGTGAATGGTAAAATAGAAGCAGCATATGCATCATGAATCATCTATCCATCATCATAATAATCAAATAGTAACACTCCATCTGTAACATAAGTAGCCCAATTGGCAGAAATGGGCTGAAGAAGAGACTCTGAGTCTAAGCAAAAAGAAGTGCAACATGCCAGATACAGTATCTGGCATAACAGAGAGCACACAATTTAATGGGACTGGAAAAGTAACATACATAAATATGAATGTGGATACCTAGAAATGGCCTGCCACTCATTTATATAGGTAATATGAATGTGGATACCGAGAAGTGGCCTACCACTCGTTTATATAGGTGATAGAAAATTGAAGAGATTAATATTAAGAAATTTGATGGGACTGGAAAAGTAAGTAACATAAATCTGAATGTGGATACCTAGAAATGGCTTGCCACTCGTTTATATAGGTGATTGGGAGAAATGAGTTTTCATATTGCTTTTCCTTCAAACTATAATGGACTGCATATTCTTGTAATATAAAGGGTAAATAATTGCACAGTCATAGTTCAGTGTCTTCTTTGAGTAATAGCTTAGAATGGATGTTTGATGAATTAATCATTCCACAACTTCTCTCTATCTTTCAAAGTCTGGACAATGCTTAGTGAGACCTTTTCCTCTTGGAAATTGGAAATGCTAGTATAGTAGACTATAGTTGAAACCCCAATTTGGAGAATATTTTGGAAGAGACCTTCCCCAAAAGTATGTACAATGCTTTGGGTGAGACCCTCCCCTCTTGGGTATTTGAAATGCTAGCATGATAGATGACAACCAAAAACCTAGTTTGGACAAAGCTTTGAGTGAGGCCTTCCCCAAGAGTATGGGCAATGCTTTGGGCGATACCCTCCCCTCTTGGAGATTGTATATGCTAGCATGTTTTGTTGGACATATATGAGAGATTTGGGTGAGACCCTCCCCTCTTGGAGATTGGAAATGTTAGCATGATTTGTTGGACATCTCTGAGAACTTTGGGTGAGACATCTATGAAAACCAGTTGAGCTTCCCAAAATATGAATTAAGAATGGGATTTGAACCCTTTCGCTCTCATTTAAACTAGTACCTAAAACTGTCACCTTAGACCAACTCGGCTTACTTGACACAGCTAAGTTAAAATGTTTTAAATAATGAATATTATCTGTAATCTAAGTGAGGTGAGGTGGTCTATTATCTCAATTAAATTCAATGTCGCTTTCCTTCCATCGTTTGCAACCAAAGGAAAATAGACTTAATTTAATAGTATTAGAAATCTAGACTGATGTAAGAATGTTTGAACCTGATTCCTTACATATCCATTACTCTAGGTAGAATAACAAAGAGTAGTGTTGAAGTTATAGAAATATAATCAGTTCTAGTGAAATGAGTTATGCATTTGATAGGAGGGGTAATGTAGAGGTAAAGTTTGAAACATCACAACTCAAAAAACCTAGATGCCAGACCAAAAACCTATTCCCTAAACAACAAACCTCTGCAGTAAATGCTATGACTCTTTGTTTAAGGTCCAGTCTGCAATTTTTGGAATTATGGTTTTAGATCTCTTAGAATCCAAATCTAAATTTGAACATGAGGATACTCTCCCTGAACAACCAGATAATGAACCTGGGACACAAGCCCAATACACCCCACCATTATAAATAAGGGAGCCCTCAGCTTCCTTGTTGTATTGCTTGGATTAGGTAGTTTTGATACCTTCAAGATTTTTCCTACAATGCTTGGGATTCCACCTATATCCTTTTGAGAACTACCTCATCAACATCCCATCCCATAAATAGGTGTGGTACACCACATGGAACTAACAGTGGAAAATGATACCCTAAAGAAGGACTTCTATGAGAGACATTGAAGGAGTACTGATGTTCTCAATATTTGGTGGCTGTGTTCTATGTAGCACTAACCACAGGGAGAAATTTCTCCTTTTTCACTAAGATGTTCATTAATATATTGTCAAAGAATTTCTTATTACAACTATTGATGCTGTCAAATCCAAACGCATGGCCAAACTTCTGAAGGATCACACCTTGGGTTCATGACTTGCTTGCGGTGTACGGAGATAGCTCATTCTCAGCAAACTCATATTTTAGGATTCTTTGCTATGTTCTAGAAATATAAGGTAGTGTTTCAATAAATTCCCACTAAAATTCCAACTGATGGGTTTGGAATGTGTTATTGAGCTTGACCCTACTAAAGGCCCCACAATGATCCATCCCTATAAACAATATGGCCACTCTCAAAAGTCTCAATTAAATGTCTTGAATAACTCTTGGAAGATGGGACCATCAACCCTAGTAAGAAGCCATTATGTAGCTCCCATCTCCTTCACAATAAGAAAAGATAGTTCTAACAACCCTTTTATTGATTACAGAGAAATCAATCGAATCACTAAAAAACTCACTGCATGTCTTGAATGGATGATATGATGGATCCTCATGCACTGATCAATGATCAGATGGATGAACAACATGGTGCAACATTATTTTCTAATATTTACCTTTGTTCTAGCTATTATCAAATACCTATACAACAATATGATCAATATAAGACCACTTTCCTAACTCATCAGAACAATTGTCGAAACTTAGTGTCATTTGGCCTCTTCCCTGACAAAATATCAGGACTCAATGATATCTGCAAGTTTGTGTTGGTATTTTTAGTTGATATCATGATCAATAGTCACACTCACAGATCATTTGGAGCATCTGTAGTATGTACTACCTCTACAACAAGGAATCTAAGTTTGAATTTGCTAAGATTTCCCTAGAATACCCAAAACATATTATCTTTGTAGATGATGTCGTACTAAGCCTGGAAAGATTCAAATAATTCAACAATGGTCGATGCCTGCCACCCTTAATAAGTTGTGTGAGTTCTTGGATTTAGCAAGATTTTAAATCCTTGTAAGAAACTTTCCAACAAGAAGTCTGTGTTTGAATTGACCAAAGCTTCACTGGCATACATTGGTCATATTATCTTTGAATAGGGTGTTCATATTGATGTTGCAAAGATTCAAACCATCCAAGAATGGTTAGTGTCTAAGGCCTTTAAGAAGTTGTGTGGGTTCCTAGGTTACAAGGGCTTCTACAACAAGTTTGTGAGAAACTACTCCAGACTTCCTAGGAATAGCTTGAAGCCTTGAACATACTATCTCTGTAGAGGGTTTACATATACACCTTGTAAATATTCAAGCCATCCAAGAATGGCCAAAGTCTTGAGGCCATTAAGAAGTTATGTGTTCCCTTGGTTAAGGAGGTCATTTAGTTAGATACTTGGATCATTGTATTTATCTACTTTTGATATTAGTGTGGATATAGGAGTTTCTTTTGCACCTAATTTTGTGGTCATCCATTGGAAATTAATAAAATTATTTTATCTTATTTACTATTTCCCATCCATTGATCAACCTAACCAACAAGGATGCCTTTTACTACTCAAATGAGGCACAACAATCTGTTGAAACAAAAGGATGCATTTCCTTCAACCCCAAGGCTAGTTATTCCTAATTTCACTCGGCCCTTCAACATTGACTATGGTGTCTTTACTTTTGGACTTGATGCCTTTTGGAAAAGAGCCATAAATTCTTCTCCTTCAAAGAATAATGGGACTTTTCCATTATCAACAACAACACACCTGAATATTACCCAAAGTAGATGTTGTAGCAAGTATGTCCAAGGTTACAGACAATATTGAGAACAAGGTACATGTTGAGCCACACCGGATGCAGCAGATGTCTGAAGAAAAATTAAGAAGTATGCTTGATTTTAGAGGTGGTACCCAAGTTTGAAAATCAAATGAAACAATACTTAATATTTCTTACCAAGAACTGAAGTTTGTGATGAGTCGAGAACAAGGTCAGTTGGAAGGTTTATTTAGTAACACCATTTTTCCAGTACAAAGCAGTTGCATTCAAAGGAGTTAAGAAATGAATCTAACTCCAATCAATAAATGAGCCATATGGATAAACATGATTTAGGTAGTGTCTGTGGAAATGTTGTTGGAGTCAATCAAGTTTGCAGTGATCAAGATATATTGGGTCCTTGTGAAAAGTTGAATTTCCTTAGTGGTGAGTGCTATTAGTACTGCATAGCTTGTATATGGTTACTAATACGAAATTTAATTGTAATATGTACCCTATAATATGTGGCCATGATAATTTGTCCCTTATCCATTTGAGTATAATCATTCTAATTAAATAAAGATCCAAAATACCATATGGAGCCAAAAAATCATGTGCCCTCAAGAAAAGAATGCTTTCCATAAGTATTGAGTAGTGATAAGCATTGTTATCCTAGTAATAGCTCAATTCAATGGATAGACTTCATGATCATAGTTGTTTAAGACTTATAGTTCTTGGTGCAATCAATTCAATATCATTACCAAATTAATGGAGCTATCTAATAGTTTCTTAGCTGGGTTATTGACCAAATATTGAGTGTCTTGTTATCACTTGAAACTGGAAGGTTCCAAGGTAACTAGAAACAACACACCGTCACTATGTCCTATCTCCCTACACTTATGTTTAGTGCGCAATAAACATAGGGGTAATCCCTATATAAAGTTAGGGCTCAAACTACATATGCAAAAAACAATCAATAATACTCAATCAAAATTTTAGCTTATTGTCCTAAATATGAAGAAGAACATGCCGACACTGACCAAACAAATCAGAAAAATTCATGGAAAATGCTGCAGTAATTTATATTAAGTATGGGTGCTAGTCCCAATGCAAACTAAATGATTAAATCAGGCTATTGTAAGTGCATAAACTAAAATTACAAAGAGAAATTATGAGTGTCATAACAAATTAAATGTTGTTTTATATGATGTTCACGTGTCTTTTATATTTTTGCATTTTTCTAGAGTTGATAAAATGATTCAGTTACAAAAATGATATTGTACACTCAAATTGCAAGGAAAATAAATTTGTGCATTTTTCTAGAGTTGATAAAATGATTCAGTTACAAAAATGATATTGTACACTCAAATTGCAAGGAAAATAAATTCAAAGGAGACTATCACTGCCCATGATAGATACATTGACGTGAGATTGATGGACCTAGCAAGTATCAAAAGACGAAATAAGAATGACAGTATTTTCCCATCATACATCACCAATTGACAATCAAAAAAATTGGATCAAAGCATGTATTGGTTTTTGCACATACTCGATAATTCTTCCTTTGATGAGGAGTTAGAAGATTAGGCATGAACTTAGGAAAAATTCCTTGGGAATTTTTTCTTTATTTTTATAGGAAGAGAAGTATTTCCATTAATGCACTCCTTTGATGCATTGTGAGCCTGGCCCTTCTTAGAGTTTTTGGAACTCATTCCCTTGTATTTCCCTAGTACATTTTTAGGAAATGGCCCCCAATACTGGCCATTGGTCCATTCGTATTTTTAAAGGACTAATAAGCTCTTTAATTTCATGCATAAGTGGAGTGGAAATTGATATGCCAGGTTCAGAAGCTTGAACTACATTTTCAACCTCCAAAATATTTGGCAGTGGATTCATCCTTGAAACCGACACCTTTTCTGAGATATTTGGAGAGCATACATTTAAGATTTCTTACTCAAGTGACCCCACTCTTTGTGGCTTCTTACTAGTGTCTTCCTCACTTCCTTTTTTTATAGACTGTCATGTTTTTTTGTGTTTAAACTTTTAAAGTTTAAACCCTCATTGTGCAGTACCATGATAACAATACAAAGTGGGAGCCGAAAAATTAGCTCCTATAAAAAGCTAAAAAAAAACTCAAAACTAACCCTAACTCCATAAATCAAGAGCTTGTCTCAGAAAAAAATATAAAAAGAGAGATATGAAGAGAGTTGAACCAAGAGGTGGAGCTGAGTGCTATGAAGCAAAAATGGATAAACTGTCAGCATTGGAGACACTGGAAGCATTGGAAATACTGGAAACACTAAGAGTATCTCTCCTACCATCCAAGGATGACTAGAGGAAGCTCATAAGAGTAGTCTGTCTGGAGGAAGAACTAGAAGATGAACCGCAATGTGTACTGTGCTGTTTCCTACCAACCAACAACATCTCACACCTAAACCCCTTTAGAGATCAATGCCAATCATTAATGATTTTTATGTCTTTATGAAGAAGCAATGTGGAGTTTAGAGGTGGTGATATGGCCCTTTGCTCGGCATTGAGGGAAGGAAATTTTTAATCTTGTATTGTAATGAATTATCTCTATCACCCCTTGTTCAGCTCAAGGAGGGTGTTGGAATTATTGGTGTAATCTATGCATGTGGCCACAACCCATTCATAAGTATCATTGTGTACTTGTAATTATGGTTGTGGCCATATTTTATTATTTTATACTATACTAGGTACGGTTAAAGCCGACCTAGTCAAGCTTGATCTATAGGGAAAATAACACTCATGGGGTGTGAGCCCTTGTTTTGTGGGCCCATAACCCCCTCTACAATGGGTGCCTACCCCTCTTTAAGGGAAACTTCACTTGAAATGTGTATAAATACACAACTCAAATTCTCATTTGATTCATCTCCTCTTGTGATCTTCTTGATCTGAAATACCTAGTGTTATAAATGTAAGGGCACTCATTTTTGGCATTTTTTTCTTGCAACTAGCAATTTTCTCTTGGCCACACTTGTTTATCTCAAAATTTGGGTGAAATTTGGTTCCATTGAATATTTTGTTGACCCTTATTAATCTCAACATTTAAAGTTGTCTGAGTTCAAAAAAGAGGCCAGTAAAAGCATTTCATTTGTTTCAAGGTTCAAAAGACAAATAAAAGAAAGAACAAAATAAATAAATCACTAGCAAGAGTCTCAAGTAAAAAAGTGTCATAAGAATTTACAGTTGAGATTAAGAAAAGAACAACAATAAGATCCCATACAAATATACTAGGGATATCCATACCCAAGGGTGCACCATCATTCACATACCATATCCCTATCCATGTCTTGGTAAACTTTCACACTTAATTGTGGGTAGCTATAAAAGTGGATACCTGAATGCGAGTTCCCATGGCTATAGCATTTGATGCTTCATGGATAAGATCAACTGCATGCAAGCCCAAAATATGAACTTCAGGAATCTCTCTTATGTCTGGACGGTATATCAACTGTATAATTCATAGAATGTCATTAGAATATTATACTCCTTGTAATGCAGTTTAAGAATTAAGATTTTAGTCTCCTATGAAACTATTAGAGAAAACCAAACTTAGAAATAGAGAGAATAATTTTAATACCCATTTTTTATTCTCTTTTACTGCCTAAATGTCATCTGCACATGATTTCATGTGCAATAACTGAAAACAATTACAAACATGCTTCCATGTATTTTCATGCTTCCAAAAACATGTAACAAGTAATGAAGAATGCAATGATGTCTGTGCATGTGTATTACAATGAACATTAAGAAATAACATTAACATTCATTGATATTAATAGTTACCTTTGCAATACCCTCTCCTTCATTCTCAGCAAGAGCCTTTGTATTTGCTTTGAAGCTAGTTTTAGATACACTCACTTCGAAGTCTTCCTCTGCACCCTTTTTCCTTGCTTGTGGTTGACAAAAGGAGGACAATCAATGAGAAGCTCTACATAGACATCGGATATGACAAGATTCAATCAAAACAACAAAGGAAATAAGGACAGCATCCTTTTCACTTTCCCTTTTGCATGATAGTTAACTACCCTGCTAATACACCTCTAAGGTTTAAGCAGAATAAACATATGGGAATCATGAATATGAGGGATTCAATGGTGCTCCAAAGATGTTATTTTCCTATGGAGAATGCTGCATTTCATGAATCCATGACACGTAGCAGCATTTATCTATCACATTCAACTACTATTCAACACGAGGAGAGATAGAATTGAAGGAATCATGTATTTGGTTTTTTGCTCTTTGCAACAGGACCAATGTTGAGGAATCCTTGCACAAAAGAATATAACACAATATTTTCAAGATGTGCATAGTTCTCTAAATCGAAAATCATTTATGTTTGTCTACTGGAGAGGTAAGAAGGTATACATGGACAAGAAATTTTTCCTACATTAGTTTCATATTTGCTTCCTTTGGCCACTATCTTACAAACAAGAACTTGCAAGCATCTCACGTTCTTGGGAAACCGAATCCACTGCAAGTTTCTGACCTTGATGAGCTTTTGATTTTGTTGATATGTGATATGGAGCAAATTTTTCCCTCCATTCTAGTCTAGAGAATTTCAACATATAGTCTTCCAATATGCCCATAAAAGTGGCACTGAGAGCACCAAAGTGGGATCTTCATTGTCATGGGTTTGCCTATATTTCCACTTGCTAATCTCGATAGCAATCTCCTTCAGGAGATACATCAAAAATCTTACCACTCTACAGGTTGAGATCCTTAGAAAATGTTCATCCATATCCATGTTAGATCTCAATATATCCCCAATTTCTTTCAGGATTTTCCTTAACCATGGTTTCAATGGTAGTTGGTTATTGAACGCAGGTACAGGGGTAACTGGAACCGTGTCGATAACCACAGAAAACCCCTCCATACATTAAACATTGCTGAAAAAAGTAAAAACATCATGGTCTTGCTGCCTAGGTACACATGATAGAAACTAAATTCTGGCACAAGGGAATCTAATCAGCTTGGTAATGCAGCTAAACGTTAGACATCTGAGATAAAACAAAGAGAGTGGAGCCAAGAATGCATAAAAACAAGAGATCTCATACAAATGTATTATCAATTTATCCTAAAAATGAAATGGACAATCGATTTAAGGCATTCCATCACAAACCCAAAAGAAAACCGTAGATACCCTATTAGCAACCAATGGGTTTTCATTTATCGGTACGCTGGCTATCATAATCAACGACCTCCTTCTCTGTCACTGACCTGGAATGCTGCACACTAGAGCGGCTGATGGAATTGATCCACTCCTCCTTCTCCTTATTGAAGTCTACAATGAAGTTCATGGTCTCTCTACTTGTCAACAAGTCGAAGACGAATGGCTTGTTGAGGACGTCAAGCTGGTGCTAACCGGAACGAAACCACGAGGATTAGAACCCCCTGTGATGTAATTTTCTTTGAACCAAAAGATTTTTCCCTGCTTCAGAAAAAACCACCTATGGCTCCATGCTTTGATGTACTCTCCCTGCTTCATCAACCATCCCGAACGCTCCAGGCCATTCCAGAAGTCAATGACGTGGTCATCATTGCTCTTCATTCTCCAAAAGCTCACCATTTTGCTGGCATGGATATGGATCGATCTGTATTGATGGATGTAGAGTAGTTTGCGGGATCATTCTAGGGCTTTACTCAGTTCACCCTTTTTTTTCAGCGAAACTCAGTTCACCATTTTTGGAAGGTCTATTATAAAATAATCTATTTTTATTATTTATTTATTTCATCAATAGAATTTACAGCAAAATACTTCAATAAATTTTAGTGAAAAATGAAAACTGTAAAATAGAAGAAAGGACACGTTCAAAGAACAATTCGATGGCCCTATTGTATTAAAATTGTCTTCTTGCAATGTATCATAATGGCTATTTTTCTCAAGCGATCCAAAACTACCATAAGAGAGTTGTTACACTTAACAACAATCCATTAACTCCAAGGAAGTCCATTCAAACCAACTCCCATGGTCTACTTGAGACTAGAAGTAAAATGTACTAGCCCAACTTCCATTTTTTTTTGGCTTTGAGATGCTACAAAGGAGACAACTTCTTATAAACTTCACTATGTTTGCACAACTTTCAAAAATTTGCTTTCACTCTTCTCACTTTTACAATCATGTTGGATACACACACAACGAGACCCTAATGTCTTGGCGTCGATTGGAGAGTGTCAATCTCTCTTTTTTCTTTGGTTGCAAAACTAAACAAGGAAATTGTTCGAAGGCTTTAATCAATGTTTAATCTTCAATGGAGGAAACTAACACTAAGGGTGTTGGATAGTTCTACATTATCACTAAAGAGGCTCGATCATATTTAAAAAGATGACACTAGTTCTTGCACCATTGGTAGATTGCATCACAATCCCACATGTATGGATTTCCAAATACCACTCCACTCATCCAATGGAACTATATCAAATTCTAAGTTGATGAAAATCGTTGAGATAATGAACATGACATGACATTTGCACTAAACATGTAAATCCTTATTCTTGCTAAGCGTACAGTTAAATATTCATGACAATAGGTAGGTTGTTCTCCTTCACTGCTACTTCTAAAATCAAATCTCATTTTTTGCCAATTTTCCACTTGGATCCATCATCCATGTCAAAGTTACCCACTGCAATATACATTCCACAATAATGATTTTTATTTTACACTCCCATGCAGCAAGCAAATAGGTGTGCTCATACTTAGATGAATTCTTGGGATCATATATTTTGGAGCTAGCAAATGTTCTGTAGAAAAGGTCAAGGGACGTGAAGGATCCCTCTGGACATAGGAGCCTCTGGTGGCCTAGAAACCTTATGGTCATTTGATATCTTCCATTTGCACAGCTCCTACGTCACCCAACATTGGATCTACACCAAGCTTATTCACATTCAAAGCAGCAATTAGATTGCTCTCTTCAACATGTATGCTCCTAATCTTTATTCAGGAAAGAAGGATTGCTGTAACTTCCTTGAGGACTTCCTTGATGCGTATGCCCCACAAAATTTAATCCTAGCTGGAGATATGAATCTCACTCTATCCACAGCTGAAAAGAAAGGAGGTATCAATGGTAAGGATCTATTCAGATCTCAAGCATAAGATCTTATCCAAAGATGGGATCTGCTCGATATCAAACCCAAAAGAGGGATCTACACCTGGTCCAACAACCACCTAGGAAAAGGAAATATAATGGCCCGCCTTGACAAGTTCCTCATACAAAGAAGTCTCTTGGCAGATAGAAAAACCATCACTTCAAAAATTATGGCAAATATGGCCTCTGATCACAAGCCAATTCAGTTCCACTTCCAAGAAAGTGAAAATCTTGTCCCAATTCCCTTCAGATTCAGTCCCAATCGCTGAATCACGCTAGTTTCTGGGACATCCTAGATAAATCATGGAAGGTGCCTATCTCTAGTTCCCCTAGTTTTGTTTGGGAGCAGAAGCTCAAAACAACTTAAAAATATCTTAAAGAATGGGCCAAGTCCAACTGCTCGCCTCCTTCAAATATCAGGAAAAATGCAATGAAAGAGTTAGAAAACACCCAATTCCTACAGGATGATCGCCGAACGGACAACACCATGCTTCAGCAAGAATTCGAGCATTAAATGAAGGCATATAAAGCAATATTTAGAAACGAAGAGGAATTTTGGAGGCTCAAATACCGAATCACATGGCTCAAATCCGAGGATAGAAACACATCCTATTTCCATAATCAAACTAAATCTAGTCAACAAACGAACTTCATCTCCGAAATCAAAGATAGTGATGGCTCGACTGTCAAAGGTTATGAGAACATAAAGATAGTTGTGCATGATGACTTTGCTAAATTATACACAGAGGATGACTGCGTTGAGCTTGAGGGAGAGCAGATCCTCCTCGAACACATCCCCAACACCATCATGAAGGAGGACAACGCAGATCTGCTCAGCCCATTCAGCAAGCAAGAAGTCATACACACCATTTAGTCTTTCGATCCAGACAAAGCACTCAGCCTTGACGGTTATTCAATTCACTTCTACAAGGTTTGTTGGCATTATATCAAGATCGACTACATGAGAATGATCAAGAGTTTCCATTCAAAAGCGAAGATTGGTGGATGCACCAACTCCACATTCCTTGCGCTCATTCCGAAGGAGATGAACCCCATCTCCTTCAATAGATTTTTCCCTGTCTCATTATGCAATGCATCATACAAAATAATATCCAAGATGCTTACTAACATAATATTGAAGCCCATACTCAACAAACTCATATATGACAATCAAGGAGGATTTCTAGAAGGAAGACAAATACTCAACAGCGTAATCCTCATTCAATAATCCATCCACTCTAGCAAGAATCACAAGGAAAAATGTATGTTAATCAAACTCGACATGGCCAATGCATTTGAATGTGTCATATATTCATTCCTCCTCAAAGTCATGAAAAAGTTTGGATTTGATGAAACCTTTATTAGATGGATCTCAGCCTGCAGTAAGAGACCTTGGATTTTCCCCTTGGTCAACAGTCCCCCCACCTACTTCTTCTAGGTCACTCACGGAATCCGAAAAGGATGCCCCTTATCCTCCTTCCTCTATATTCTCATGGCCGACTCTCTTAGCTGTAAATTGAACTTTGAGCTCATCACTGGCTCCCTTCCTAGCCTCAATCTCGCCTTGGACTCCTTTCCCCTCAACCATACCCTTTTCACTTACGACTCTCTCTTACTAGGAGGATCCTCCTCCATCATTACTCAAAAGTTCAAGCGAAATCTGACCTAGTACTGCAATGCCTCTGGAGGCAAGATTAATCTTCGCAAAAGTGTTGTATACAGCTGGAATTTAAATAATAGTTCTATAGCAAACATTGGCACCATTATGGGAATCAAAGTCCACAAGCATTGGGACAAATTCATTCTGGGAATCAAAGTCCACAAACATTGGGACAAATTCATCTACTTAGGCCTCCCAATCACTCAAAGACACACAAAGTCTAGGATGTGGGATGAGACTATCAGCAAAATGAAGTCAAAAATAAGAAATCGGGGAGGTTACTGGCTCAACAAAGCTGGTAAAATGATATTAGTAAAAGTCATTCTATCAACCCTTCCAATCTGTCAATCCTCCCTCTTTCTAGCTCCCAAAGGAGTCTCTGAATAGATCAACAAACTCTTGAGAGACTTCTTGTGGATAGGAGGAAAAAACAACAGCAGCAAAACCCACTTAGTAAGTTGGAGCACCACCAAACTCTCAAAGTATTTGGGTGGCCTTCAAATTCAGTATCCACTTCATGCAAACTTAGCAATGGGTGGAAAAATTCTTTGGAAAATTCTACACGAAAAACAGAACCGAGTTAGTCATTTGCTAAGGAAAAAATATCTCGACAACAACAGCCTCAAATGCCTCGACAACAAGCCCACCTCCAAAGGTTCCTAGACTTGGACCTTGTGCAAAGCAGCTTGGGATTACTTCATACACGATCTTTATTGGGTTCCAGGTAATGGAACAAAAATCAGTTTATTCTCTAATAAAATCATGGGGAACGATCCACTTCAGAACACCTATGAGCTTCATGATATCGCTCTTTGGCTCCAACAACATGGAATCAACACATTGAATGACTTCAGCTTATGGAACTCCTATGGCGCTTGGCATAGATGCAAGAACCTCCCAACCCCTATCAACCTAGAAACTTCCAAGACCCTCCTCATTGAAAATCTAAACCGTTGTGAACCCACTCATCTCTTAGACAAAGATGAACGGGGATGGGGTTCAAAAGGTTTCTATACCACTAAATTAGGCTTCACTACTCTCCAAGCACATGAAGCTCCTCAGAAAAATATCTAGAAAATGGTTTGGAACCTCTTTGGGCTCCCCAAAATCAACTTCTTTATCTAGACTCTCATGCATTAGAAGATACTTTTAGAAGAAAATCTCACCAAAAGAGGAATAGTTGGGTCACATTGGTGTCCCCTTTGCCGCAAAAACTCCGAAACAATTGATCACCTCTTCATAGACTTCCATTTCTCGGTTAAAGTTTGGAACTACATGCTTCACAACTTGGATTTAACTCTTCCAAACTTCAGCACCACTACCTGCCTCTTAAAAAGTTGGAGGTCCTTCTATCCCTTTCCCCTCTCCAAGGCTTGGCTTCAAATCTGGGTAACCATCCCCAAAATCACCTGCTGGAAAATTTGGCTCGCTCGGAACAAAGTGATCTTTCAGGAAACTATTTCCTCCCCCATTCAAGTTGCTAAACAAGGCAAAGGCTTACTCCTTGAATGTTTGAACTCCAATTGCAAGATTGACTCAAATTTCAACGACAAAGAACTAAATTGGATTGGAAACATAGTCCCTGGCCCCAACAATGTGATTCAATGAGCTCATCACCGACCATCCTAGCAAATCAGGCTCCCTGATGTTGACTTTCAAGATTGGAGAAGAAAGAAAAACATTGACAACCTCCTTTTTTATGGTACTTCCAGAAGAAACGTTGGAGCAGCAGGAGCAGGAGGAACTCTGCTAAACAAGGAAGGATTACCAAGGATTAAATATAGATGGGGGCTTGGAAATTGCTCAAATAACTTAGTAGAGGCCCTAGGTTTTCTTAAAGGATGTCAAATATCCAAAGAAATGAGAATAGACAGAATACAGGTTTTCGGGGACTCCCGCATAATCATAAAAGCCTTAAACTCGGATATCAAGTTCAATAATCTGGCATTAAAAAGAATCGTTGATCGAATTCATTACATTGCAAAAACTTTTTAACACTTCAAATCTTTCCATATATTGCGTGAACTTAACTACGAGCCAAACATAGAAGCAAAATTTGGTTCAAGTCTAGACCTTGGAAGAATTGAATTCTCCAACGATGAGATCAGTCATCATAAAATACCTTAAGTTTCATGAATGCTCAGACACAGGGACATTGATTCAGACATGGTTTACATCACATCGCATTACATATATAAGAAAGTAAAAATTAAGGCTTTACACGCAAAGATTCAATGGACACATGCAACGCATGAAGGACCCTGTTTATGTAAAAAACACTCCTTTATTCAGCATCAAATGCTTGAAATCACTCTGTGTTATTGGAGTATTTTGCACGATGAGTGGAAACACCTGAAAGCAACACTCTATTATTTTGGGCGCTTCTCATTGTACATCACTCTGTATAACTCTGATTTATTTGAAAGCTCAAAGCTTCCTTACCACACGATGTAGTTTGGCATGCAGTCATTCAACATAATGATCAACTACAAGTGGTTCCTTACTCGATAGATGAAGATCTTCTCGAATCTCACTCGTATTGAAATTATGAAGCATCATATGCAAAGAAGCAGGTTTTGTGGCATTCTCATTTTGAAATCAACGATACAACATCATGCACCCGAGACTTTTTAAATGAGCAGCACTTTGACTCCTTTTTTATCCATCATGGAGTTTTATGTCACTATTACCAATGACCAGTAATTGAAATCTTGTGACTTTGATTTCTAAAATGTGTTATAGCAAGGAAGATTTATCATGTCAAGAGACTCCATATGTATGACTAAAATATCCCTTCAAATTCAACAACACTTTTGCATAAAAACAGTCATGCAACAACACTTTAAAGAGTCATATTTTTAGAGAGGGTTGATCCTAATCTACAAAAGAGGTCTTTGGTTCACCTACAGACAAGCATTGCCTTGTGGGAGAAATTAAAAATGTACAAATCAAATAAGGAATTGTCTAGGGATAGAAGTTAAGCTCTACATATCAATGCAGCTAAGAGGACAAAATAAAATTTCTATGTGTTACCTCTCAAACGCTCACTTCTTTAGATAAATTCCTAAAGCTCAAGTAGGACCTTGGAGGAAGTAGGAGGGATTGCCAATGTCACCTTACAAACCCTCTTCACACTTTAGGCCATCTCTCCTATGGCTCAAGGGGGGCTTCCCTGGAATAGGACTTACTAGAACTTAGGCAATGGAATTAAAAGTGAAATGAAGAGATATAAGTCTTAGCAAAAAAGTATGATAAGTTTAAAAAGAAAAATGGATGAGTGGACCGAAGACTAGTGTCTTATCCATTGGGAAAATGGGATCAAATCAAGGTTCAATGGGAGGCCATCTACCATCCTATTGAAGAAAATATATCAATTGAAACTAAAATGTACAAGCTACAATTATAGCAATGTGTTGAGGCTTCAACATGCCCATGTTAAATGATTTTGGGATTTGGCCTCCTCCTCCTCCTTTATCTGGATGCAAGCTGGCCTTTTTCAATGGGGCTTCTCAGGAACAAGCTGGTTGTTTTTTTGGTGTTGGGGATCTCATTATTTTAATGGAGCCAGATCGTCACTTTAATTTATGGTTAAATTGTGGTTGATCGGGCACCAATACGAGAGGAGAGCTATTGGCACTCTGGCATGTCCTCTTTTTTTCCAATTCTCAGCATCTTTCTTTACACTATATTATTGGTGGCTCTAAACTTATAGTTGATTGGGAGAAAGGTATGTGCTATTTAAAGGTGATGGAGCTCTCATCTTGGAGTACTCATGTTAAAATTCTTCTCAAGGCCTTTCCTGATGTCTCTATCATGCATATCTTCAGGGATTTCAATACACATGCAGATGCTTTATCTAGATGTGGTCTTGTGGTCTTAGAGGGGTTTATTCATTTTGAGGAGTGGTGCAGGGGTCTATTTTTTTCCATAGGCAGTTTTCCTATTTTTGGCTTATAGATGGAGACCTTTCTAGTTTCTATTTTTTGTACTTATCAGTTACATCCATCCACATTGTTAAAATTTAGTAAAATATTGTACAAATTCATTACCAAAATTGTAATTTTCCATTGTCAGTGTGACACAACTAAAAATGACTAACATAAACGATTAATTCACATTAATCATTGTTAGCTAGTCATATTTATATTCGTGTGACTAAATTAGTCATTTTTATTTATTCACTTGTTATCTAGTCATATATTTTATCCCGTGACTAAATTAGTCGTTTATCTTAGTCGTTTTTTGTTGGCTTAATTAAAATTGCTCAATTTTAGTTGTTTATCCCTTGAAAAAACAATGGTGGCTAATGTTTTTAGTCGCCTAGTCACTTATCTCTCATTTTGTACTAGTGTATGTAGTAGTCTCGGTTAACATGCATGGACCATCAACCCCATAGAAAATTAATATGGTATTAGGTCCTAAAATTAGTTTATAGGCCACGAGAACCATCGTCAATGTTACAAATATTGAAATGGCCACAATATCTCGCTTGTAAGGTAAAGTAATTATGTGTAAGGCCCTACACATGGGCCGTGAATCATATAGTAAATTTATTAACCATGGACCATTATTTAGGTTATGAGAACCACTATTGGTTTACATAACCTATAAATTTTAAACCATGGTTGGTTTATTGGTTTACATAACCATGCACAAACCAACAACAACAATGACATCGACGATGGTGACAATGATGATCATGACGATCTCACATGTAGGCTAGATATTCTTATGTGGTAATCTATGTTAACATGCATGTACCATCAACCCCATGGAAAATGAATATGGAATTAGACCCTAAATTTAGTTCACATGCCATAGTCCAGGCTAGGAGAACCATCCTTTGTGTTACAAATATTAAAACGGCCACCATAAATAATGCCACTAATTAGACACTGACCTAACACAACCAACCCATGTAAATGACTCATGCACTTGGAACACTTGATCCATGCAATGAATTCATGCACCTAGGAAGCTTCAACCTCTAACCCCCTCACCTCGTACCTAGCCTTAACATTTAGCCCCAAACCGAATAACATGATAACTTATCAACCACTTAACCACTAGTACCAACAAAACTAGAATTCCTTGCCCACTAACCCACTGATCCCTTAGGTGCCTCACTTCTAATCCAAAAACTCCCCAAATCCTACCACATTATGAAATTGTAGAAAATATCCCCTTAAGCCAGTGTCCCTCTAACCCTAACCCACTACCCCCTAACCCAACCACTAACATGCCTACTACACCAAATCATTAGACTAACACAATAAATTTTGACCTTGGATTATTTATAACCAAGGTTTTAGATCAAAGACTTTCACATCAAGGTTTGAATGATCATTGTATGGGATTTTATCAAACCAAAATTAGTGCAAAAATAAACACAAGAACTTACACTATAAACAAAATATTCCCTAGGGTATGTATGATGACTCAAGTCCCCATGCATGGCCCATGAGTCTCAAAATAATGTTTTATTGCCCAAGAACCTACATTTTGGCCCTAGACCATAACATAGTCTCCTAGAACCATCCACAACATGAAAATACTAAACAAAATGACAATGTGTTACTCAAAAGCTAAATATTCCTTGTCTATGGCCTATGTGGGGGTACAGAGAAATGCCCATAGGTCACAAGACCTTTAGGTAACGACAAGTCATTATAAACTAGATTTTGATCTAACACCATGGACACCATAGATTAGGCTTCAAGAACCATCCATGATGTTGTAAATATTGAAATGGCCACCATACCCACTTGCAAGCTAAATATTCCTTGTGTAGGAATCATGTGGTGATTAGGGCCCTACACATGGCCCATTAGCCGAAAAGGATAAAGTTATGGCACACAAGTTTGTATTTTGACCATGGATCAGGGAAAGTTGGAGTGTGAGAACCATCTTTGATGTGAAAAACCTAACATGATTGCCTTAATTGTAGAGTTCTAATGCGATATGGTGTTGAATGATGATGCACACCATTCCTAACACCACAATAGCTTTTGTGTGCTTAGCTCCAATGTTTTGATGAGATGCATTGTTGAACCCATGTGACACACCTAACCCCCTTCGAAAAAACCACCTCCAAGAGCTCAATTCTCATGACTTTTAAGGGGGGTGCCAAAAAACCGCCTCCAAAAGTTCAATTCTCATGAGTTTTAAGGGGGGTTCCAAAAAAAACCGCCTCCAAAAGTTCAATTCTCATGACTTTTAGTGCGGGTTTTGACAAAATGCCCCCAAAAGTTATGAGAATTGGGCTTTTAGGAGGGATTTTCAAACAACCACCTCCAAAAGTTCAATTCTCATGACTTTTAAGGGGGATTCCAAACAAACCGCCTCCCAAAGTTCAATTCTCATGACTTTTAGGGGGGGTTTTGACAAGCTGCCCCCAAAAGTTATGAGAATTGGGCTTTTAGGAGGGGTTTCAAACAACCACCTCCAAAAGTTCAATTCTCATGACTTTTAAGTGGGGTTCCAAAAAAGCCGCCTCCAAAAGTTCAATTCTCATGACTTTTAGGGGGGGGTTTGACAAGCCACCCCCAAAAGTTATGAGAATTGGGCTTTTAGGGGGGGGGGGGGGGTTCCCAAAACCCCTCCCAAAAGTCCAATTTCCATGACTTTTAGGGGCGGTTTTAAAAGACCACCTCCAAAGGTTTGAAAAAGCTTTTAGGGGGGTTTTACCAAGACCCCCGCAATCCAAAACCACCCCTAAAGGGCTATTTTGTTGTAGTGGGTTCCGTTGTTGGAAGAAGAGAACCCATTATCTGATGAAGACAATGGGTTCTCAACAAGAAGCAACTGCAACACGGAAATTGCTGGAAGAAGAGAACCCATTGTCTGATGAAGACTCGGACTGTCGTTTGTTGTTCATGGCTGACTGCTTAAGATGGAGGCCGAAAAGTTTTTCATCCAGATCCTGGAGTTTGGTTTGGATGGCTGTAAGTGCTTCCTCCATGGTTTTTTCTCTTGCACGGGTAAAAACCATAACTAGGAGTGTTTTTTTTGGAGGAATGGATAGAAAAACACAAACATAAGCTTATTTAGTAAAGGGAAATTTGGATTTGGGAAAAACTCGGATGGGTAATTTGGGTTTCAATAGGTTTTGGACACTTTGGAATGGATAGGGAAGAAGAAAATGAGGATTTCATAAGCAGGGTGAAAGAATAAGAAAATTTGTCAGAGAGGGACAAAGAAGCAGAAATAGGGAATAGACACAGTGGCAAAATTTGAGGGCGATTGGGTGAAAATCGAAGGAGTTATGGAAAACCCTAAAAATAGACAAATGTGGGATTTCTGGCTTTGGGAAGTGGAATTTGGGATAGGGTCCTCATGAATGAAATATGCAGAATGGGATTACAGGGGTGTCATTGAAGTTTCATGGGAAACAGAGTTAAAACAAGGGAGATATGGCGAAAAAACATATTTTTTTTCAGAAATTGATCTGCAACGGCGTGGAAGGGATCAACAACAGATGGATCTGAAATGACGCCTAAGTGATCATCAACACTTCAGCTGAAAAATAGATATGGACCATAGGTATGTTCAGCTTCCTAACAGTTCAGGGGTTTCAGTCAGCCACCAATGCTGTCTAACGGCTTGTGTATTGGGGCAATACCCCTCACTTCATGGCTCAAGTAAAACTAATAACTACTTTGCCACAAATGGCAGCTCTTGGTTTACCTCATGGGTGGGAACTAGTCAATCAGGTAGGGGTCGTTTTCCTTTTTGCTGGCAGGTCCTCTCAATGGGCCATCTACTTTGAGGTTCTTGTGGTACTCCTCACAATGAGTTTTAGGGCTTATGCCCAAGTACTTCCCATAGTTAAACAGATAGGGATTATTCCCAGATCTAATCTTGCAACAGATGCGAAAAAAAATAAAAAATTTCCACAAATTCCACCCAACGAGCCCAAGAAAGTGCTATGATACAAGATGTGAGGAACCTGCAACAATTAATTAATGAAAATACATGAGATAGAAGTAATAATAGAACTCGGAATCACTTTATCGATCACATGCTACTTCGAGGGGGAAACCTCCTTTGAGCAAGCTTAATACAAATAACTTCATAGTACCTTCATTGGTCTCAACACAAACTTATATACTAAGTCTGGGCGACAATACCATGGGTTAATACAGTGTGTCTACACAAACCATGGGCCAATCAAAACTATGGATCAACAATTATTACAAGATGACTTACAAAGCATATGCGTCCAACAACAATAATACAAACTATGGATCAACAAATACTACGGGATGACTTACAAAGCATATGCGCCCAACAATAATATACTAACAAAGTAAATAGAAGGGTTGACATGGGTTCCTAACAATATAACTAAGAAGAATACTGCCAAGGAGATGCATAATGCCTTGGGAACCATGTACCAAATTGTGAACATATCCTAAAATATGCTCCATAGGAACCAACTCAACACGACCTACAGGTGCAAGACAAATAAAAAATCAAGTTATCAAATGAACCTAGTAGAGCTAAGAAACTAGCTCGATGCAATTGGTGATGAAGTCAAATATAATGAGCTAGTTCGGATTGCTTTGAATGGCTTCAACTCATCTTTGCACAAATTTGTCTGGGTAATCCATAAACAAGGGACTTACATCCCACTCACTTCACCAACATGAACACTTTGTAGAGTGAGATTATGCTCTCTGTTCACAATGTCATAGAGATATTTGTTCTTCAAAATAGCTACAAGGACTTTGTTCTAGAGTATATGTAAAGGTGCAAACTTCCCTGCAACATTCTCTTTAATATGCCAATAAGCAAATACAAATACAATGTTTCTCAATTAAATTCAAATGCTTGTCGATTTACTCCTTCTGATGGTTTTCCAATCGCATGGGCTACCTATACCTTGTTCCTTATTCACTTGAGCTTACATTGCGATGCATCCAATGGGTATCTCTTTGTCCATAAAATATTCCAACAATCAGTATGGCCAACTATATCCTTGTATGTACTTCCAAAATCACTTTTCCAAGAAAAATTTCTAATGTACTGTAGTTCATAGCTCCAATTGTAAACATGTCCATCCAAACATCTCTAGTCACTTTCCCTCACATAGTTCTACTATGTGTTAAAATTCAATATGCTAAGACAGAAAATAGCAGCATTACATTCCATTTCACAATAATAGCATATACAGGATCACTAAAGAAACAACAAGCATAGCATAAACACAAGAGACAGAGATTTATCTTGGGAAACCCTCATGGGGTAGAAAACCCAGCAAAGCTTCCTCAATATAGATGACCAGCAATATACAAAGATGCAAACCCTGAGCATAAGCTCCTTCTCCTCCATAGCAGACCTCTCCTCCACAAATGCGCCTTTCTCAAGTGAGTGAGTGTGTATAATGAGGAACACACCTCCTCTATTTATACACTACTCTGATATGTATTTTACACAAGTACACGTAGGCTCGTATTTAACCAATAGGTTAAATACCCCACTACAACTAACTGGGCCGACCCCTCTAGGGTGGTCTAATAACCCTTTGACCCACATAACACATACAGGGCCGACCCCTACTAGGGAAGTCTAATAACCCGAGTTACCACATTCCGACGGAGGAATAAACATCTCCGGATATACAATAAGATCTTCACGGAGGAATGAAACATCTCCGGAATAATAAAGTACAAATATAATATTCTTTGAAGTTACAATATCTCAACACTCCCCCTTAACGAGAAGGATATTATAACAACATATGCACGAGCAAGGAGTCATCAACATCATACATGATACATCTATAAATCATTGGAAGCTTTCTTCAATTCATCATCATCAGTAACTTGACTAGTTACTGGAACATCAACATCGTCATCAGCATCGTCATACGATCATCAGCATCGTCATCACACGATCATCATCATCATCGTCACACGATCATCAACATCGTCATCACACGATCATAAGCATCGTCATCACACGATCATCAGCATCGTCATCATACGATCATCAGCATCGTCATCACACGATCATCATCATCGTCATCATACGATCATCAGCATCGTCATCACACGATCATCATCATCATCGTCACACGATCATCAACATCGTCATCATACGATCATCAGCATCGTCATCACACGATCAGCAGCATCGTCATCACACGATCAGCAGCATCGTCATCACACGATCAGCAGCATCGTCATCATACAATCAGCAGCATCGTCATTACACGATCAGCAGCATCGTCATCACACAATCAGATTTACAGGATGATCAATCCTGCTCTCTTTAGGACATGAGTCCATGGATGATGCAATCCAGATCAAGTTCCAGGATGATCAATCCCTATCACAACTACAGAGCCAGCCCTGTTTCATGCTGGATGTATCACAACTACAGAGCCAGCCCTGTTTCATGCTGGATGTATCACAACTACAGAGCCAGCCCTGTTTCATGCTGGATGTATCACAACTACAGAGCCAGCCCTGTTTCATGCTGGATGTATCACAACTACAGAGCCAGCCCTGTTTCATGCTGGATGTATCACAACTACAGAGCCAGCCCTGTTTCATGCTGGATGTATCACAACTACAGAGCCAGCCCTGTTTCATGCTGGATGTATCACAACTACAGAGCCAGCCCTGTTTCATGCTGGATGTATCACAACTACAGAGCCAGCCCTGTTTCATGCTGGATGTATCACAACTACAGAGCCAGCCCTGTTTCATGCTGGATGTATCACAACTACAGAGCCAGCCCTGTTTCATGCTGGATGTATCACAACTACAGAGCCAGCCCTGTTTCATGCTGGATGTATCACAACTACAGAGCCAGCCCTGTTTCATGCTGGATGTAACCTAGAGTAATTCTAGGATTTGTCACGTACATTTTGAACCGAGGTCCAGGGACGATTCAGTCCTGTCGTTCAGTTATCGGAGACCTCATGTCTACAGCTCTTCTTTAGGACTGAAGTCCGGGAATGATCCAATCCCCTCACATGTTCATCAAGAACTTCATTATCGAAGACATACGTCTACGGCTCTTCTTTCGGACTGAAGTCCATAAATGATCCAATCCCTTCATATGTTCATCAAGAACTTCATTATCGAAGACATACGTCTACGGCTCTTCTTTCGGACTGAAGTCCAGGAATGATCCAATCCCTTCACATGTTCATCAAGAACTTCATTATCGAAGACGTATCAGGAATGATCCAATCCCTTCATATGTTCATCAAGAACTTCATTATCGAAGACATACGTCTACGGCTCTTCTTTCGGACTGAAGTCCAGGAATGATCCAATCCCTTCACATGTTCATCAAGAACTTCATTATCGAAGACATACGTCTACGGCTCTTCTTTCGGACTGAAGTCCAGGAATGATCCAATCCCTTCACATGTTCATCAAGAACAGAACATGTATCCTCATCATCAAAACATGTATAACCACAACATGTATCATCATCATCAAAACATGTATAACCACAACATGTATCATCATCATCAAAACATGTATAACCACAACATGTATCATCATCATCAAAACATGTATCATCATCATCAAAACATGTATAACCACAACATGTATCATCATCATCAAAACATGTATAATCACAACATGTATCATCATCATCAAAACATGTATAACCACAACATGTATCATCATCATCAAAACATGTATAATCACAACATGTATCATCACAACTAGCATGTATTCTTACTAATACATCAAACATCAAAACATGTATACATCACAACTAGCATGTATTCTTACTAATACATCAAAACATGTATGCATCACACCAAAACATGTATACATCTAGCATGTATTCTCACCAATACATCTATCATCAAAAGCATGTATAAGTAAAGCTAAGTATTCTAAGTATAAGAGTCCTAAATCTAAATATTTCTAAGTAACTGGGTGTAGAGAACAGGTTACCTCATCAACGACCTTGTTGTTTGATGAGACAATCTCATCAGTAGTGACTATACTACTCCCCCTTTCGAGGAGGGTCCTTTTGAACTACACCAAGCTTGTCTCGGAAGTATTCAAACTTCACTCGAGACAGAGGTTTGGTTGGTAACTTCTTCACTTGACGTAGAGGCTTGGTTAGTACAATGGTAACCTGTTACAAATTCAAACTTTTAGAGTTCCTTTCTGTGTCATATCTTGTTAGTTCCCTATGTTCTTTGACTTATCATGGAACACTAGATTCTATGTCATCTTGATACAACTCTAAATATCACATAGGATCTCAGTTGGTTCTATCTCTAAGTCAAACAATCCTAAAGCCAAGCTTCTTCACAACTAGCAGAGCAAGCAGCCATATATTCCGCTTGTGCTGAGAGTCACACTAGACTGCTTCCAGCTAAACCACGAGATCATGGCTAATCCCAGACAATAACATCCTCTCGATGTGTTCTTCTTGTCTGATACACTTCCTGCCCAAACAGAATCTAAATAGCCATCTGAAGTCATGATCTTCAAGATAGCATAGATCAAATTCTATCGTGTCCTTTATGTGCCTCATCACATACTTTGCAACTATCAGGTAAACACATCTAGTTTCCACTAGATACTAACTCAAGGTGTTCATAACAAAGCATATATCTAACCTAGTATATGTTAGATATATCAAAGACCCAATAAATGACTGTACAGAGTTATATCCACTAACTCTGATGAGTTATCCCCTAACAGCTTCAAGTTGGAATCCATAAGAGTGGCCATTCCAACACCTCAAGTCATATTTCTCATCATACTTTCCCTGGTTGAGAAATATTCCTTCTGAGCCTTGCCATACTTCCAGACCTAGGAAGTAAAGCATCAAATTGAGATCTTTCATTTTTCATTTCTGCATTGAATGATCTTCTGCATATCTATCTGTGCCATCTCTCGTTAGATGGGTCTACTGATATGAGCCTCAATATCATTCGAACTCTGTGGTGAGTTCCTTCTTGCATCCATGTCATGTGTGTATCATATTCAACCTTGTGGCAAAGGGTTGAGATCCACATCACCCATGGTGAACATTAAGCTTATCAAATTATTATCGATCCTAGGTACCTATACAGAACCTGATTCATACTTCTTCTTTAATTACACCATACTTGGAGCAAACATCTTGTCGTGATTCTCTTCCCCTTTCTAAGAGAATCTTCTAGCCATGAGCCTTCTATATTTTGTTTGATTTGTAAATCTTCTTGTTTGAACATCCACCACTTGTACGATGTCCATCATTCTTCATGACCTTTCCTACAAATCAAAATTAAGTACATGATTAGTAATACTTCATAATCATCAAAAGATAACCCATTATGCATACAGATATCATTTACATAGTGATGCAACTATTTTGACCAATACTTTGGCACAACACTTTCCCATATCCTGTATGCATACAGTGGTTATCTAGATGCCTTCCATCTCTACCAGAACATACTATCGAGAGTGTGCACAACTCTCAGCATGTCAGCAAGGAGGTTTCATTCTAGACAAGCAACAATGGAATGTTTGTCCAAACATATGCACATTAGTTGTATACTGTTTAATGCTCTATGAATGCTTACACTCAGCATTATATATTCTAGGAATACAAATATGCATGCAGGCAATATCATTACTATTTCAAATAGCAACTCAAATACTTATCTTTTATGTTTGTGTGGCTTCCTCCCGCTTGATCTTCTGTATGTCTTTTGAACTTCTATTCATTCTGTACCACTGTGCATGCTCAAGAGTCATCCTCATGATCTCATACACAAACATACACTCATTAGTATATTCTAAATGCTATCAAAACTAAATAATCTTGAAAACGTATAGTCATGATTATAGTTAATAAACATTAGTATTCAAGATTTCAGGGAAGTCTTCTTTTACTCATGCATATCATTGATAAAAGATATAATATGCATAATCCCTTGATTACTAACTTTATGAATAAGCATAACCAATCATTCCAAGTATACTTATATAAGGGATCCTAACACAAGATAAGATTCATGGGAAACATACCTGGATTAGTATACCTACTTGGTTATGTACAACATACCTAAACAATCTCTTCAATGATTTAGAGATCCTGAGCTAGAACCTGCATGTCTCATAGGTTAAGCATAATATAACAAAGTCATACATACCTCGTAAGTAGAACAAAGATTATGGATGAGTCTTTGTCTTCATGTTTTCATGGTCATGGAGCCTGATTTGTCTTTTGTGATGTACCTGTATCTTGTTAGCAGACATCCTCAACCTCACACAACACCATAATGCATTAGTACAATCATAAGTGTCAACACCCTAACCAATGAATATCTTCTATCATGCATTCATAATTTTGTTAAGGTGATACAACAAATCTAAAATCAAGATTGTACTAACTGTAATAACATGAAGACAAACATACCATAAACTTAATCATGAACAAATCTCAAAACATACCTCGATGAGTCATACCTATCGAGATTGCTTGTAATCTCCTTATGTAAAGCCTTAGCCTCATCTCCCTCTGAAACATGAACTCCTTCACTTATGTAGGTGACCAATCCATCTTCTTCTAGGATTAACCCTATCCACTTGATTTGCAAGAACTGGACCTGGAGCTGGATATGGGTTTGTCAGAGAAACCCCAAAAATTTAAACTTTGAATTTCAAACTTCCGAAAGGATAGAGATATGCGCCTTGATGAGCTGATCAAACTGATATATTCAGAATTTGAAAACTGCAAAGTTTTACTCCTCAATTTTGCCTTTGAAACTTTCGGATTCACTAGACGTGACCCTGAACTGGGGTTTGATGAAGCCCACTCTTTTTCCCCATCAAAAGGTTTGATCCAAAGCTCTAAGATTCTATTTTTCTGAGGAGCTTCCAGCCGTGGTCACAGATTTCAAAAATTCCCATTTTTACAGAAGCCCTAATTTTCCGTTTTTCTGATCAAAGTCCCGAACTAGGGTCTAATCAAGCCCGGCCTTCTGCCCAACCAAAAATTCTGATCTTGGTCTCTAAATTTCTATTTTGATGAGTAGCATCCAGCCGTGGTCTCCGATTACAAAAATTCCAACTTTCTCCAAAGCCCTAAATTCCGGAAGTCATGAATGAAGGTACCAAAAAATAATTCTGTTTTGACAGAAATATGTACCTGATTGTTTCTGGTGTAACTCTGAAATTTTTGATCCACGGGGTCTGAAACAGTTTCCTGAGATAGCCTGACCTGTTATCTTTCCATCCTGACAGGTCTGACCTCAATTGGATTCTCTGAGAGAGAGTTATGCCAAATGTCGCAACGTGACCTGTTTTGGGAAAATACAGGAGAGCGAACTTGTACGGCGTGCCACGTGTCACTGTTTGACCTTCGGCCTCTGAAAAAGTTTTATGAGATAGCTAGGCCTGTTATATTTCCATCCTGACAGGTCTGACCTCAATTGGATTTTCTGAGAGAGAGTTATGCCAAGTGTCGCAACGTGACCTGTTTATGGGATAATACAGGAGAGCGCACTTGTACGGAGTTCCACGTGTCACTGGTTCAACTTCGGCCTCTGAAAAAGTTTTCTGAGATAGTGAAGACTGTGTACTACCTGTCACTTTTTACGAAATTTCATTTGGAGCTTCCTAGCCCAAGATATGACCTTTTTCCCAAGGTCACCTGATTTTGACTCAGATCTGGAAGAGGCAGAAACCCTATATTGTACAG
Source organism: Larix kaempferi (assembly GCA_027924585.1). Taxonomy (NCBI): domain Eukaryota; kingdom Viridiplantae; phylum Streptophyta; class Pinopsida; order Pinales; family Pinaceae; genus Larix; species Larix kaempferi. The sequence continues at coordinate 957,926 of BSBM01000765.1, read as the reverse complement.
ATCATAAATCACAAAGTACAACGAATTAGAGGTTGTCCTTTGGACACAAGGTACCTGGAGATTTTAGCTTCGTCCTGTAACAATTTCAGATCCGAAAACTTCGCCAAAACGGATTTATAGCGAAAGTGATACGATGACTGGTTTTTGCTATGTAAAACCCTAACCTTCAAATTGTCGTAAGTAAAGCAAGTGTCTTTAGTGCCATACCTTGTCTTCCTTCAGGTTAGCTCTGATACCATGTTAAAATTCAATATGCTAAGACAGAAAATAGCAGCATTACATTCCATTTCACAATAATAGCATATACAGGATCACTGAAGAAACAACAAGCATAGCATAAACACAAGAGACAGAGATTTATCCTGGGAAACCCTCATGGGGTAGAAAACCCAGCAAAGCTTCCTCAATATAGATGACCAGCAATATACAAAGATGCAAACCCTGAGCATAAGCTCCTTCTCCTCCATAGCAGACCTCTCCTCCACAAATGCGCCTTTCTCAAGTGAGTGAGTGTGTATAATGAGGAACACACCTCCTCTATTTATACACTACTCTGATATGTATTTTACACAAGTACACGTAGGCTCGTATTTAACCAATAGGTTAAATACCCCACTACAACTAACTGGGCCGACCCCTCTAGGGTGGTATAATAACCCTTTGACCCACATAACACATACAGGGCCGACCCCTACTAGGGAAGTCTAATAACCCGAGTTACCACATTCCGACGGAGGAATAAACATCTCCGGATATACAATAAGATCTTCACGGAGGAATGAAACATCTCCGGAATAATAAAGTACAAATATAATATTCTTTGAAGTTACAATATCTCAACACTATGTAGGCTTGGATGCAATATCTAACTCAACTCACTGAACCTTTGATTGCAATTACCATTAGTGTGCACTCAAATTTCAACTTAGTTTTCACTAGGAATGGTCACACAGCCTTAATTCACAAGATGCCAATGCGTTGAGGGAAAATCAATTGAAGAGTTCAGGTTCTGATTTAGTGGCATATAATACCACTCAACTCACTTCCCAAACATTAAGCTAGCATTGCAACATCTCAGACAACCAGAAATTGAATCATACGATCTCAAGGAATTAATTTAGCATGTTAGTACGGCTATACGACCCATGTACAACCCCAAGCCTCTTCCAGCATGCACATACAGTCTTCGAGGAAGTTGAAACACTATGTGTACAACCACGAGAAAGAAAGGAAATTGTTGTCCTCTCCCAATAGTCAGTAACCTTGAAAAAAAGAATTAGAATCCCTTTGCAATACTGCAACAACTCTATCCTGGAAACCATTGATTTCTAATTTCATAAGTGAATGAATAGTGGAGAATAGAGAGTTTTTGGGATTCTTTAAAGATAAGGAGAATGAAACTATCAAGTAAAGCATAAAGATAAAATAAAGAATGAATTATCATCTTTAACATAACCATGTGGCCATTAAAATACATAGTAGCTTCCATTAAAACTCACATAAAACACTAACAAAACATGGGAACACAATACTTACCTTAGGAACCCAATTGGAAAAACCAACATCTGAAAGGTTGCTAAAATGTTATTTTGACAACCTCTAGTTACAATTTAGCTCATGGATCTATGACATTCTCACCTCTTTGGCCAGGAAAAGAAAAATCCCAATAAGAGTCAAATTACAAGAAGATATTGGAGAGTTGGTGGGTAATGAAAAGGCCAGGAGTCTAACCTATCATTTCTCATTCCTCTATCTCCCTGCGAGTTTGTTGAATTAGCTGATGTCACCTTCGTTGCTTATTCTGTGTATTGCTTAATTATATACTTTCCTTCTTTGGAAATACCACTCGAATAAAGATTTTCCTTGCCGCAGATCAGAACTACTCCCCTTTAGCATTGTTGAAGCCTCGGTTATGTAGGTGCTGGAATGTTTTCCAAGGATAGCAACAGAGGGTGACAACCCAATCTGAAAGGCTTCAAACAACTCTGTGCAAGATAATTTCTATCCTCAGATTGTTTTGTATAGTTGACTCCCACGGATATAAGGCCTCTGCTGGCACTTATGTGGTTTGATCCTGAAAGGATCTGTCTTCCTGTGAGGGAAGATTAAAAGTGTTCTATCTCTAAAAGTGAGTAAAGTTTGCTTTAAAGAAAATCTAAACTGATTTAGATCTAAATTAAAGGAATGTGTTTTGGAGTGCAGGATAATATGATCTGGAAATTAATAAGTATTCTTCCAATGAAATGGATCTTTACTTATTAGCTTAAGACACAGTCAAAAAATGAAAATTGAATGATTACAGCTTAAGGGTGAAGCACATGCACGATTATCCTATTTTATCATGCTAATTTAAAAATTAACATCAATCTAATAGTATTTGTTTATCATTTGCAGAAATAGATAAATATTTTAAATAAATAAATTCATTTAAGACATAAGACACATAGATCATAAGCCAAGACAAATCTAAACTATAGATCCATGTATTAATTATGATTGCAAAATTAAAATAGTGTTCATTCAATGATTAAGATGAAAATCGGAAATAATCAATGAAATTTGACAAACGACAAAGAAGATGCCAAAAGAAACTAACTTTGTATCATCAGGTTTGCAAAAAATTACAATATCTTAGGCGAAACATCGTTTCTCCAGTCCTTCTCTAGCAATTTTCTTCTCTCTCCCCTATGAGATCTCTACCCATTTAATAATAATTACAATAAAGATACAAAGGATAGACTTCCCATAAAACATGGATTGCAAAATAAATCTAATCTAAGAATGGCCAAGGGCATCTTGCCACTTGGCCTAAACCTCTAACAACTCATCCACATTAGGATACTTTTCCAACTCGAGTCCCAGCTGGGCATCACACATGAAATATTCTATCTAATTCTTTCTCAATTTGTGCCAAGTACATAGAAAAATGTGGATCTTATTCTCCAGACTAACAGGTTGCTTGATGAATTTGTCAACTTCCAAAATCTGTATGTGCTCGAGCTGCTGAATATGTTCTTTGACCTGTGCACACTTACTATCCACCTACTCAATTATCATCTTTGGTGGACAAGCTTGCTCAATAAGGTCTTGTTGATGCCTCGAGGGTGCGAGGTAAGTGCAAAGTGCTGGAATGGGTTCCAAGGCACACAACAGGGGATGAAAACCCAACCAAAGGCTTCGAAAGACCCTACGCAAGGGCAATTCTATCCTTGAGTTGTTTGGGATGGTTAACACCCATGGATATTTGGCCTCCGGTGGCACTCTCTGAGTAAAAGTTTTTATCTTAAAAGATCAGTTTTCATATCAAGGAAAACTAAGTGTGAAAGCTTGTTACCAAACCTAACTTAACCTACCTAAGGGAAGAATCTATTCTAAGTCAGATCTAGCCTAAAAGGAAGAGTTGATGTTGTACAGATCAGATTTGAAGTGTGATGAACAAGTAGTTAAGTACCTTAAACAGAAAATTCCTTGGGTTCTTCACTTGTTAATTAAAGTCTTATCAGTTAATAAAAATTAAGTGACAATTCTTCAAAGTGTTTAAGCCTATTCAAATATCTAATCTGTAATCATTCTATTAATTGGAAAATTAACATTTGATTATACATATTTATTTGCATTGAATAATTTGCAGAAATATAAAAGTGAAAACGTTCAATTAAAGAAATTTAATAGAACAATTTTGAGCATAATCCAGACATACAAAGAAATCAATATGAGAGATCTTATGCATTAATGAATGCCCTGCAAAAGATTAAACACATAATCGATGACAAATTTGAAACATTAACTCAACAATTCTCAAAGAAATTTGAAGAACATTAGAAGGTGGATTAAAAGATAACTTTCCTGAATAGAGAAGTCTTGTAGAAAAATTACAATGACTCTAATAGCCAGAGTATCTTCAGTCCAATCTCCTGCTGAATTGCAATTCCAAAATTCCCAACCCCTTACTAAGGGAAACATTCCTCCTTATATACTAAATTTACATAAGAGTTCCAAAAGGAGAAATTCTACAAAATAGGGATTACAAAATCAGATCTAACCATCGATCCAAGAAATCTTGTTATTTTTAAGCTTAAAAGATTTTCTGCCACCTTTCACAAAACAAAGACTTGTTCTTTAATCAGATAAGGTCTCGTGGCACCATAAAAATTCAATCACATATTGTTCACTATAATCAATAGGTAGTGTGGCTTGCAGAGCATCCGTTGTAGGAAATTCGGGGTCGGGGAACCCACTGTCAAAAACAAAGAAATCCATTAGAGGATTTACTTCAAGAATGGTAGCCGACATGCCAGGTTCTTCATTGATTAAAAAGTCCTGTATAACATCAGTATCAAGATCAGTTGATTCCTCCAGAATTTCCTTCCTTTTCTCTTCGGGGTTTTTCATGTAGACAAACAAAGTTTCGAAGTCTTCTTCACTACTACTGCTGCTAAGATCAGGAACACCTGCATCAAATGGTGGTGACAACATTTCTTGATACAACAAGGGGTAGAGTTCTTCATTTTCAACCTGAACATTAGAAAATTAACCATCTGCATGAATATTACTCATTCTGAATGAGTCTTGGATAGTATGACGAAACAAATACCACACAGAGTCTTACATCTTCCAGAAGGCAAGGGATGAATTGGAGATTTCATGTTAATTGCTATTTAAAGTCCAACAAGCATGTCTAAGATAATTCGGTGGGGAAATATGCAATGATTAAACTTATCCAGTTAATTCATTGTAATTACTTCAATTGTAATGAAAAGAGCCGAGGTATGTTCCAGTTGGATCAAAGCTTGTGCGGAGTATGAGTTCAATTACTACTCGCATGATTTTGAATTGCCTTTACGATCACATTGTTACAAGCAATCTTCCATCAATAATTATGACTGGTAATTAATAATGGAGACGAAAGTTACGATGATAAAGTTTATCCGCAAAAAGTATCGACTAGGAGTTCCAGTACACGGGCTATAAACCCTTCGCACGTAACAAATTTGATCGATCTGACCCAACTTCCACGAGAATGATAAAAGCTTTCAGTTCGGAAATAAGTGAAAAGAAATGATATTTAAGAGGTGGAACAAAAACGACAAGATGTCAAAGCTCGAGTCCAGACATGGTGAACTTAAGGCGGAGAGATGGCGTCCATCCAAAATGAAGTAACTGATAGACTGGAATTAGTGTCTGCTATCATGGATTACACAAAAAAAGATAATTTGGCAGAAGCAGCTTTCAAAAGACAAAATGGAAAAGCCTGACTTAACTGACTACCCAAAATCAACATGACCGTGAGACCATAACAGACGGATGACTGAGATTAACCGAAGCAGGATGCGGAATCGGGTTCAAGTATTTTCATGAAGTTCTTATTCAAAGACCCCACAAGCCGAAACCCGAAAGTACGGATTTGCGGGTTGCGGGTTCACAAAAATGGAAGTAGGAAAAAGATTTTCGAAAGTCGAAAAGCCACTATCCGGGTGGTGGGCTTCGGAACGTTAAACTATGAAGAAAAAATAACCATCCCGAAATCCGCATCCTGAAATTACGGGTTGCGGATTTCAGGAGTACACACCAAATAAACAAAAAAATCACAATCTCGAAAGCCGAATGCCGCCATTGTGGGGTTCAGGTTTCGGGGTAATTATTTCTCAGTCTTATTACAGAATGATTCCGCAACCCGCAGCCATCGGGTTGCAGGTTTTGGAATTACCAAAACCAAAACTTAAAAAACAACAGTCCCACAACTCGCACCTGTCGGGTTGCGAGTTTCGGGTTCTCCAAATGTCGGGTTTCGGGATGATGATAACAATCAACAAAATACTCAAAAATTTTGGCTCTTTTCAGACTGAAACACTTTGGAAGAAATAATCAAACCCTTACAAACAAGTAGACCAAAAGCATGGGTGTAGAATTTTAGAGGTAAAATCAAAATCTAAAAATTTCAAGATAACTCACCCAAACACCTTTGTGTTTATTAAAATTGGGGGCTCCCATGCTTAGCTAAGCATGGGATCTGTTGTGGCTAGAACAAATGGCGACTGGCTGGGAAGAACCAGTTATCTCTGGAATCAAATCCATCTAAAGACAACATGTCGATCAACCAATTTCTTAAACTCAATTCAAAGAAGATACTCAAAAGATAAGAACCAACAAAAAATGAACATGAAAATGTATAGATCTCAACAGTGACCATTTTAAAGATAACACTCATTCAATAAGGATATTTAGAGAGTAATACCAAATCTTTACCATGATGTAGTCATTGAAAACCAGCTTGTGTTGAACCTGGCCATAGTCTTAGAAATCCTCATGGATATCCTAATTACAGATCCCCTTGGTTTATTAATTATATGTATATTCAATGATCTTCTATGGATTATATATATACTCCTTTATCTTTTCTTTTTTCTTTTCTTTCTCTTTTCTTTTTATATTTTGTCCCTTTTTTTTCTTTTTTTCTTTATTTTTATTTTTATTTTTATACATAAAACCTTGTTGATACGAGACCACTGCACTGACTTGGTGATCAGATGAAACAACGCCATTCACAGGCTTGATCCAAAAACTGGTCAAGCTAGCTCAATGACGAGACTCCTTGTCTTCTGGATGCAAGACCAAAAGAAATTATCATGGTTTGGTAACCATATTGTGATAACTCCAGTCCAAGATCAAACCCATGATCATAGTAGAGTTGGCTTGTGATAAGACCCCCATGTTCTTGTATACAACAAAAAATCCCATAATGAAAGACAAAGCAGTTTATTTTGGCATAGGCTACAAGGCATTACCATGGCTTGGTGACCATATAGTGATAATGTTACTCACCAGTGCTTTGCGGATCATGAATGGACCAACCTGTAATAGGATCTTCCACCTTCCAGCAGAACTGAAAGTCCTCTTCCAAGTGTGGTGGCTTGATGTGAAGATGTCATTCCACTTTAAACACCTATGAACCTAATGGGCTAGCTTGATAACAAGACCACCCACCTTGTAACTTATAATTTTAAACAAAATTCATATTCAAAGTGATTGTAAAAGGATCCATGAGCAATCGGAATTGGTCAGGTTATTATGATATGTCGTTCAACCATGAAACACCAGATAGAGAAATGATGACCATCCTCCATACCTCAATTACACAAATAAAGCATGGTGAAAAATAATGATCAAAGTGAAAAGTATCCAAAGGCACTACACTTATTTGACTATTTATTTTTCAGAGCAAATTCTAATCAAAAGCCAGAAAGTAAGATTGATAACATGCTGAAACTTCAGAAGCAATTGTTGCTAAGAAAAGTGATCATAAGCCATTACCACAAGTGTGAATCCTTATTCATGAAAACCAAAACAAAACAAGAAAACCAATCAAAATGTCAATTCAATAAAACAAATGATTGAAAAACAAACCACACCTATGTACAAGTGCACCAGATTGTTCAAACAAAATTCTTTTTGAGAAGAGACACATTCACTGGAAAGGTGTCTACAACTCCCTCTAGCGTTTGTAATCGAATAGTGCTGGGACCAATCTTTTCTGTAATAATGAAAGGTCCTAGCCAAAGGCACTGAAACTTGGTGTACTGATTCTTATCTTTATGTTGCTTATCCCACCTTAGAACCAAGTCACCAACAAACAATTCCCTATCAGATGAATATTTTTCATCAAACCATCTCTTCACCATCTGCTGAAGATGATACAACTTGTTCTTGGCTATTTCCCTGTCCTCCTCTAGCTTCAAGAGGGTGTCAATTCTTTGCTGGAGGGGAGAAGAATCATCTTCTTGGACAGACTGGGCAAATTGTAGAGAAGGAATGGTAAGATTAGTGGAAAGGATGGCTTCTTTTCCATAAACCAAACAATAGGGAGAATTTGCAATTGTTGCTTTTGGGGTAATTCGATCTGCCCATAATGCATTATACAACTGTGTGTGCCAATCTCTGTGATGAGAAGCTATAGTCTTCTTGAGAATGTTTATCAGGTTTTTATTAGATGACTCAGCCAAACCATTACCTTGAGGATAATAATTGGCAGAAAACTTAAGCTTAATCGCCATCTCAAAAGCATATTCAGTTATATTGATTGAAGAGAAGTAGGATGCATTATCGAAAACTAAGTACTCTGGAGTGCCAAAGCGTGTGACAATATGGCTATCAAGGAAAGAGATTATTTGGGTAGCGTTACATTGTTTAAGAGGAGCTACCTCCACCCATCTAGTGAAATAGTCTGTGGCTGTGAGGATATAATTATGTTGGAGGGATGAAGGAGGGTTTATAGGCCCAACAAAATCCAGTCCCCATTGTTGAAATGGAAACTGAATTGTAACCGGTTGTAGAGGAAATGCAGGTTTCCTAAACTTCCCTGTGCATTTCTGGCATGGCTCACACTTCCTCACATAAGTATAAGCATCTTTAAACAACGTGGGCCAATAATATCCAGCCCTAAGAATCTTGCGTGCTGTAGTCTCTCCTGAAAAATGGCCTCCAGCAGGACCTGCATGAAATTGAAACAGAATGTCATTAGTTTCATGTTTTTCCAAACATATGAGAAATACTCCATCATAATTTTTTTCTAAAAAGAACTTGATCAATGAATTGATAAGGAGCATATTTCATTCTTAAAGCCCTTCTTTTCTTAAAATCAACAGGACCTGCATGAAATTGAAACAGAATGTCATTAGTTTCATGTTTTTCCAAACATATGAGAAATACTCCATCATAATTTTTTTCTAAAAAGAACTTGATCAATGAATTGATAAGGAGCAGATTTCATTCTTAAAGCCCTTCTTTTCTTAAAATCAAGGGTTTCGGGAGCAAACCCATGGTTCAGGAAAAATATGATATCTTCATACCATTCCGATGTCGGGGCATCGATAACGTTAACAACACCTGGGGGGATTTCTTCCTCATGATCCCATTCGGACTGCTGTTGTGCAGGGTCATTGGATTGTGCAATTAGAAGACAAAGACCTTGTCCTTTGAAAATTTTAGCCGGCCTAATCTAAAGATCATATTCTTGTAGGGTAGTCATCCAATGGGCCCTCTTTTCCCCCAATTCTTTCTGGATGAGGACATTTCTGATAGTAGAATATGGAACAATGACTTTGGTTCGAGACTTCAGCAAGTAGGGTCTATAATGTTTGACGGATTTATAGACAGCATAAGCTTGCTTATCGATCTGCAAGTATTTAAGCTTTGCACCTTTGAATGTTGAGTTCATAAAAGATATCGGGATTTCAGTATCATTGTCATGGTTTTGAGTTAAGACAAATGCATAAGAAAAGTCAGTGGCAAATGTATAGAGAATGAAATCCTTATCAAAATATGGAGACATGAGAGTAGGGGCTTCTGCAATGGCCTTTCGAATTCAGATAAATGCATCTCTCTATTCCTGTGCCCAAGTAAACTGCACATCTTTCTTGACCAAAAGTTGTAGTGGTTTAACAATCTGGGCAAAATTTGGTACAAATCTACGCACAAAATTAATCTTACTTAAGAAGGATTGCATTGCTTTGCGCGAGCCTAGTAAACCAATCTTTGAAATAGCCTCTGTACATTCAAGATCGATAATCATACCTTCTTTCGAAACAATGAAGCCCAAAACTTTTCCTTTTGTTATTGCAAAAATAGATTTTTTCGGGTTGAGAGAAATACCGAATTTCCTGCAGCGATCAAAAACTTGTTTCAAAGCAAACACATGTTCATGTCATTTTTTAGAGTAAATAGTGATATCGTCAAGGTAAGCTATGACAGAATTATGCATTAACCCTCAGAAAGCTATATCTATAGCTCTCTGAAAAGTAGCTCCTACATTGATCAGCCCGAAAGGCATCTATCTATAGGAAAAAGTACCCCATGGGGTCCTGAAAGTTGTTTTCAATTGATCTTCCGGGGCAACCATGACCTGGTTATACCCCGAAAAACCAACTAGGAGGGAAAACATCTCTGACTTAGATACCTTTTGAAGAATATAGTCCATTGGTGGAATAGGATAGTTGTCTTTCTCAGAATCCCGATTTAGGTTCCTGAAATCGACACACAGTCGAATTTCCCCGCTTTTCTTACGGACGGGTACTAAGTTAGCGATCCATTGAGTGTGCCTGACCAGAAAGATAATTCGAGCAGTGAGCAGCTTCTCCAGCTCCTTTTTTACAGAAGGATCCAAACAAGGGTGCATCTTCTACAGCTTTTGTTGAAATGGCTTAACCTATGGTCTCATGGGTATATTATGAAACATGATGCTAGTGTCAAACGTTTTCAACTCATCATATGTCCAGGCGAAAACATCCTTATACTATTTACACAATGCAATAATGGCTCTGCGTTCTCCAGGGGTACAATCAACTCCCAAATTAATGAAACGAGGTTCCTGTTCGGTGCCTAGGTTGACCCACTCATAGTTCAAGGATGAGCTTTGAGTTTTACAATTAGTTTGAGATTTGAACTTGTCCTGTAAATCGTAAAACTTTTCTAGATTGATCACAGACTTCCGGATGACGTTTGAGGAATTAGTGAGAGACTTTTCATGTTCTGCTTCATTGATGGCCATGTCTTGAAACATATCCTGAGTAGTGAGGAAGTCAAGTATTTGTCGGTCATCATCAAACACTTTCCAATTAGTCACATTATCCGGAATGGATGGTCTGTACATCAATTTGATAGAAACAGTTTGAGGAGACAGACCTTCTGGCGGGATCTGTCTAGACGTTGTATTTGCTAACAGGTTTGCATAAAAATTTTGTGACCTGGAAACTGATTTAATATTGAATGCCAAAAATGAGTTGGTTAGATCCCTTACCAACTTTTGATAATTATCCAAACGCAGAGATAAGCAGTGTATTTTATTCCTGACTTGCTTGACTATAACTTCGGAGTCTCCATAGCATTCTATTGCTTGCACACCTAAATCAATGGCCTTCTTGAGCCCCTGCACAAGAGCTTCATATTTGGGTACATTATTAGTGAAATCAAATTCTAACTTGCAAGCAATCATGATTTTCATTCCTTTAGGATTGATAAGAACACAACCCACTCCAGCTCCCTCCTTGGACTTGGAGCCATCAAAAAATAAGGTTCGTGAGACAAGGTCTAATCTAAAATTCGTATTTACATTATATACATTATGCACAATCTCACTAGAAAAAGGTACAAAAGTGACCTGAGTGATATGTGATTCGTTTCGGATGCTTTCTTCTCGTGAGGCATCAGCTGTGAATTCACCGAAAAAGGTATCGAATGTATATTGCTCTGCACGAGAGGTGAGATAACTAGCAGGTTCACTTGAATCGTTAAGATCAGTAATTGCCTGTTTCATAAAAGCTTCTCTGCTGATATTAATTTTATTCAGTTGACCATTAGAAGGAAACCATAAATGGGACCAGTCGGTTGTAAAGTAACCTTTAAGTTGCTTTGACTAGTCCTTGCTTAACCACATCCCATAGGCTTCTGGAATGTCAACTATCACAATGTCAACTGTCTGATGGATCCTAGGATCAACTGACAACGTCAGTAGAACGTTTCTCAATTTTCCAACCACTTTGACTTTGGATCTGTCAAGTTGCACAATCTGGGTTGGATAGGGTTCCCACGTTGCATTCAATTTTCTGCAAACAAAGAGGGGAATCACATTTGATGATGCTCCCGAATCTATCATGCAGTTGTGTACATTCCGGTTGAAAATCTCAAAAGTAAGCAAGAAAGGAGTTCTCTTACTTGCTGGTTTTTTATCATCAGTTTTAGTGACAGAGTCTAGATTATTATTCTGTGACTCTCTAGGTTGTTTGACTATCATGTTTTTAGATAAAGAATCCCTCATAGAAGGAATTTTGAGTAGCTCAAACAGAGAGATGTTTTCTTTGACTCTTTTTAAGTCTTCAACCAGGCTGTAATCCATTTGAGGGAGGACTGTATCCTTCTGTGGGATAGTCTTGTTTCTTGTGGGAACCAGGGGAGAAGATGAAGGTTCTTGAGTTGGCTGTGGTGTTGAACTTGTATTATAAGGATGTTGTGTGTTAAACACTGGCTCAGGTTCTTCTTCTTCTTCACACATAGGAAGTTCCGAAAAGCAACCCACAACATCAACCTGTGGATCATCTTCTGCTTCTTCTTCAGGTAGTGGAGGATTCAGGGTAGTCTGATTGTTGGAAGTGTCAGGGGTGACTTGGGATTCTGCTGCCAATGCTCTAAAAATAGAAAACAGTTCATCATTTGTGAGTGCATCTGTCGGATTTGGTGGTGGTGTATTTTGTAGAGGCTGGTAAGGTCTCCTAAATGGTGGCCTTACAAAACCTCTATTCTGATTCTGATTATCATTAGTGTTCTTTTTCAAATCCACCATCTCATTTGACATCTTCTGAAGGAATTTTTTCATGCCAGTCATATCAAATGGATCCTTGTTCTGAGCTGTGGGTTTAGGGACATTCTCAATTTTCTTCCTGGAAGTGGAAGGTTGTCCTTCTGAAGCTTTAGGGATGTCTTCCAGACAAAATATGTCCTTCTCAACTTGGATTGCTTCATCAAATGCTTCCAGTAAAGTACCCTTCTGTTCCCTTTTGACCCATATTGCAATAGGGGGAGGTAGACCCTTTTCATAATAAGCCGCCAACAATTCTTCAGCAGGAAGAAGATTGGTAGGAATTATGTTTTTGAGATATGAGAGCCTTTGGATAAAGTCTTTTACCCTTTCTTTTCCTTTGATTTTCATGGAGGATAATTCTAAGACAAGATCTTGCGGTGTTTTGTCATCCCAGAATTTCTGGGTAAAATGTTTCTCGAATTCATCCCAAGAATTTATAGATTGGGTCGGTAAAGCAAAATACCAAGTTGCCGCTCTACCCTCAAACGTGTATGGAAAGAGGCTGCATACTATATCCTCATGTACCATGCTTCTAAGCCTGATTTCCTGCATGAAAGTTTCAATGTGATCCAACGCAGGTATCTTATCATCAGGGTTGTACTTAGGCTGCCATTTCTCAGGATTCTTTGGTAATCTATGTTGATCACCTAGTATGAAAACTACACCTTGGTCAAGCCAAGGTCTGTTTTGACCTTCTCTAGACATTGGAGGTTCTTGTTCTTCTTCTTCAGATGACGAACTAGAAGAATTCTCTTCGTCCAAGGAAGATGATGAAGATGAAGGAGGGAACAGCGGTGGACCACCGGCTCCAAGATTTGGTCGACCTTGTGTTCCTACGAGAGTGGCCTCACGGTTATATTAAGGAAAATTTGGTTAATTAACTAGGTCTTGGTTTTCAGATTGTTGATCCTCTATGTTAAAACTATTGGTATGCTGAACTTGTGGATCAGTGGTCTATGAGGTGGGAACTTGCTAATCTTCCCTACCGCTAGCCTACAATATACCTTCTAAGTTTAGAGCTGCCAGGCCATGTCTTCTTTGATCGGCAAGTTGTTGTTCTACTCTTAAAACCCTATCAGTAGATGTTTTCAATATCTGCTCTAGCGAGATGGGTCCCCTTGTAGGTGACGTGAAAATGATATCTCCTCTGTTCTCCTGTTGTATCACAGGTGTGATAGGTATAACCACAGGTTGTGTGGACGCGATAGGGAGAATCGTAGGTTGTGTACTAGTTGGTTGTTAAGATGTTGAAGCCCTAGTCTGGCTTCGGGTTTGAACTGTTGAAGTACTTGCCGGAGGAGGTTTATTAGTAGTCTGCTTAGGCATGTTTTACTAGTTACCCTCCTTCTAGCGCCATTTGTTGATGCCTCGGGGGTGCAGGGTAAGTGCAAAGTGCCGGAATGGGTTCCAAGGCACACAATAGGGGATGAAAACCCAGCGAAATGCTTTGAAATACCCTACGCAAGGGCAATTCTATCCTCATGTTGTTTGGGATGGTTAACACCTATGGATATTTGGCCTCCGCTAGCAATCTATGAGTAAAAGTTTTGATCTTAAAAGATCAGTTTTCCTATCAAGGAAAACTAAGTGTGAAAGCTTGTTACCAAACCTAACTTAACCTACCTAAGGGAAGAATCTATTCTAAGTCAAATCTAGCCTAAAAGGAAGAGTTGATGTTGTGCAGATCAGATTTGAAGTGTGATGAACAAGTAGTTAAGTACCTTAAACAAAAATGTCCTTGGGTTCATCACTTGTTAATTAAAGTCTTATCAGTTAATAAAAATTAAGTGACAATTCTTCAAAGTGTTTAAGCCTATTCAAATATCTGATCTATAATCATTCTGTTAATTGAAAAATTAACATTTGATTATACATATTTATTTGCATCAAATCATTTGCAGAAATATAAAAGTGAAAACGTTCAATTAAAGAAATTTAATAGAACAATTTTGAGCATAATCCAAACATACAGAAAAATCAAAATGAGAGATCTTATGCATTAATGAATGTCCTGCAAAAGATTAAACACATAACTGATGACAAATTTGAAACATTAACTCAGCAATTCTCAAAGAAATTTGAAGAACATTAGAAGGTGGATTAAAAGATAACTTTCCTTAATAGAGAAGTCTTGTAGAAAAATTACAATGACTCTGATAGCCAGAGTATCTTCGGTCCAATCTCTTGCTAAATTGCAATTCGAAAATTCCCAACCCCTTACTAAGGGAAACATTCCTCCTTATATACTAAATTTACATAAGAGTTCCAAAAGGAGAAATTCTACAAAATAGGGATTACAAAATCGGATCTAACCATCGATCCAAGAAATATTGCTATTTTTAAGCTTAAAATATTTTTCGCCACCTTTCACAAAAGAAAGACTTGTTCTTTAATCAGATAAGGTCTCATGGCATGATAAAAATTCAATCACAGATTGTTCACTATCATCAATAGGTGGGGTGGCTTGCAAAGCATCTGCTATAGGAAATTTAGGGTCGGGGGACCCACTGTAAAAAACAGAGAAATCCATTAGAGGATTTACTTTAGGAACGGTAGCCAGCATGCTAGGCTCTTCATTGATTAAAAAGTCCTGTATAACATCAGTATCGAGATGAGTTGATTCCTCCATAATTTCCTTCCTTTTCTCTTCAAGTTTTTGCATGTAGATAGACAAAGTTTCGAAGTCTTCTTCACTGCTACCGCTGCTAAGATCAGGAACACCTGCATCAAATGGTGGTGACAACATTTCTTGATAAAACAAGGGGTAGAGTTCTTCATTTTCAACCTGAACATTAGAAAATTCACCATCTGCATGAATATTACTCATTCTGAATGAGTCTTGGATAGTATGACGCAAAAAATACCACACAGAGTCTTCCATATCCGAGAAGGCAAGGGATGAACTGGAGATTTCATGTTAATTTCTATTTAAAGGCCAACAAGTAGGTAGAAGATAATCAGGTTGGGAAATATGCAATGATTAAACTTATCCAGTCAATTCATTGTAATTACTTCAATTGTAACGAAAAGAGCCGAGGTATGTGCCAGTTGGATCAAAGCTTGTGTGGAGTACGAGTTCAATTACTACTTGCATGATTTTAAATTTCCTTTACGATCACATCGTTACAAGCAATCTTCCATCAATAATTATGACTGGTAATTAATAACGAAGACGAAAGTTAGGATGATAAAGTTTATCCGCAAAAAGTCTTGACTAGGAGTTCTAGTACATGGGCTATCAACCCTTTGCACGTAACAAATTCGATCGATCTGACCCAACTTCCATGAGAATGATAAAATATTTATGGTCGGGAATAAGTGAAAAGAAACAATCATTAAGAGGTGGAACAAAAACGACAAGATGTGAAAGCTCGATTCCAAACATGGCGAACTTAAGGCAGAGAGATGGCGTCCATCCAAAATGAAGTAACTGATAGACTAGCATTAGTGTCCGCTGTCATGGATTACACAGAAAACGATAATTTGGTAGAACTAGCTTTTAAAAGACAAAATGGAAAATCCTGACTTAACTGACTACCCAAAATCAACATGACCGTGAGACGATAACAGACGGACGACTGAGATTAACCAGAGCAAGATGCGGAATCGGGTTCAACTATTTTCATGAAGTTCTTATTCAAATACCATGCAAGCCGAAACCCGAAAGTATGGATTTGTGGGTTGCGGGTTCACAAAAATGGAAGTAGAAAAAAGATTTCTGAAAGCCGAAAACCCACTATGCGGGTGGCAGGCTTCGGAACATTAAACTGTGAAGTAAAAATAACCATCCCAAAAGCTGCATCCTGAAATTACGGGTTGCGGATTTCGGGAGTACACACCAAATAAATAAAAAAATCACAATACCGAAAGCCGAATGCCGCCATTGCGGGGTTCGGGTTTCGGGGTAATTATTTCTTAGTCTTATTACAGAATGATTTTGGAACCCACAGCCATCAGGTTGCGGGTTTTGGAATTACCAAAACCAAAACTTAAAAAACAACAGTCCCGCAACCCGCACCTGTCAGGTTGCGGGTTTCGGGTTCTCCAAATGTCGGGTTTCAGGATGATGATAACAGTCAACAAAATACTCAAAATTTTGGCTCTTTTCAAACCAAAACACTTTGGAAGAAATAATAAAACCCTTACAAACAAGCAGACCAAAAGCATGGGTGAAGAATTTTAGAGGTAAAATCAAAATCTAAAAATTTCAAGATGACTCAACCAAACACCTTTGCGTTTATTAAAATTGGGGGCTCCCGTGCTTAGCTAAGCATGGGATCTGTTGTGGCTACAATAGGCCATAGTGGGAAACTGTACCAAGACCATGATGTTGTTTGTAGAAGACCATCTTCTTCCACAAATTGCTTGTGCTTTCTTAATTGCTTCTTCAACTATCTCACAAGCATGCAAAGAAGTTCTTATCCTCCTGAACTTGAAGCTATTTAAGACTGGGATATCCTCAAGTTTGTCCTTGATATATCTTTGCAAATCATAAATATCTTCAAGGGCCTTGGAATATTGATTCCTTTTATCGATTTGCTGCTCAAGAGTAGCAAAGAGTTTCTCAAAAACATTATAAGTTTCCTAAATATCATTCAGGGAACTAAATAACTCAGACAAGATTTTGTGATTCTCCTCATTAAATTCAAAGGAAAAATCCTTAAACTCTCCCTCAGAGAACATGGAAAATGAAGAAGTTGTTGCATTAGCAACTGCATCCTTCAGCTGTTGTTCTAGTACTACTATCTGTTAGAACATTTTTCCACCTATGTACATTAATCATTTATTAATGATGATTAATTAGCCCAAGTGATTAATGATTACATCCCTAAGTTGATTAGTTGGTAAATGGTCAAATTATCATGAACTGGTTAGCAATGTGAACAAGTGCTGAGTCAAACCAGCTTTGTGGAGCGCTCCCCAGGACAATTAATTCACTCAGCATGCCTAGAGCGCCCTCCTCAGGTCATTTATTGCACTCAGCATGCTTCTCTTCTACCTAGGGCGCATTTGCTCACTTTGTGGACAATCTTGCCTTGTTTTGTCATATTTTTGACCAATTTTAGACTCCAAACCTCTAACCAACCAGTTTCTTCACATGTGTGAGGTCACATGGGCCTGTCCAGTCATTCCCAGCATTCACACAGCAGATTCGAACCAGTTTGGGATGGTTTGGGATATTTTGGTCAACCTAGGGGGGTTTGAGCTTTTTCTAAGCTAGATCAGTGTGAACACTCCAGATGGATTCGAATTCTTCCAGATTTGTATATATGGGTGTTCTTAACCTTTGTTAAGGTTGGACAGTTAATAATATTGACATTATTCACCAATTCATGTGTATTGTTCTTCATTCATTTAAATTTTTTATGTTAATTCTTGCAAATGTTGTGCAATCTTTCACCAGTGAGGAATCCACAGTAGCTAGATTCAACTGTGCTTGAGATTTTACATGGTATCAGAGCTCTTGGAGCTAGAATTCGAACCAGCAGACTGTTGTAGTGGATTGCCAGAAACAGTGGAGAAACCACATAATTCCTGAGGCCATTGCCTTGAGCTTACTGGAGAAATCTAGTGGCTCCTCTCAGGTGTGATGCTCTCCCGAATGCACCCACTATCCATACAGGGTTCGAATCTGTGAGTGTAGATCCCTCCAGAGTGATTTGAGAGTTGTTTGCAAGTATTGGAGTTCAGCATTGTCAGCAAGTGCGAATTGCAGCAGAGGAGAATGGAGCCATCTCACCCAAACGTGCTCACACCCTTCAACTATTTCGATTGGAAGGCAGAAATGGTGATTTTGCTGAGATCCAAGGGTCTCTACAGAATCACGATGGGCACTGAGGTTGAGCCAAACTCAGCTGTGGAGAAATCCAAGTTTTTTAACAGAATGGATGAGGCATTTGGCCTCCTTTGTCTCAACATTTCGAGAGACCTCCTGTTTCATGTAGAAAGTCTAGCAACTCCAAATGAAGTGTGGCTCAAGCTTGAGACACTGTTTGGAAAGACTGATGAGATGAGAGGCCACCAGCTCGAAAATGAGCTTGTCTCACTGAGCCCAGGGAATTTCGATTCCATCCAGGACTTCTTCACCAAGTTCAAGAACTTGGTCTTGCAAATCAGACAATGTGGCATAGAAAAGAAAGAAGAACAGTTGGTGTTGTCCATTCTCTCCAAATTGGGTTCTGAATACTCAGTTTTTGTGTCTTCCTTCAACTCCACAAGGCTCACAGTTAGAGGTTGGAAGATGCCATCTTTGGCTGACTTCATGGAGATGCTAACTCAAGAGCAAGACAAGCTGGTCTTGATGGGCTCCATCAAGCAAAAAGACCAAGTTCTTGCAGCTGGAGATTCGAAATATGGAAGAGGCAAGCAAAAACCAAAGGGGCCGAAACCTCAAGAGAAGAAGATGAAGGAGAAGAAGCATTCAAGTGATGAAAGCTCAAGTTCAAGTGATGAAGATTCAAAAGTCAAGAAGATGAAGAGCAAGAAAGAGAATCCCAAATGTGGTTATTGCAGAGGTTCTCACAATGAAAAATCATGTTTCAGAAAGAAGATAGACATTCTAACCAAGCTACTTGAAGAACATAACATTGATGTTCCAGATTTTGCAAGAAGAGAAGAAGCCAAGCTCTCTTTGGAACAAGATCATTGCCTCTATGCCACATGCAAAGGTAAAAAGCTCTATGATTTGGGTGAAAGAGCCAAATATTTTTCTGATATCTCTGTTTCTGATTTACATTCTGATATATCAGATTCAGAAAAATTAGTCTCTTCCCTGAAAGAATCTCCATCCAGTTCACCGAAGCTTTCTCCCAATACTAGTAATTTTTCACTAGTTTTTGACATGCCTTCTGAAAGCTCTTTCCCACTTCAATCAGATCTTTCATATTCTGATATGGAAGATAATATGCAGGCTGATATACAGGTTATGACAGCCATCAAACCATTTCCCCAACCATCGGATGCCCAAAAGACCACACAAACCCCAAGTTCTACAGTTGGAAAATCTCACAATTTTATTGTTTCCAAAACTGTGTCACTGATCTATCTTGGTTTTATATCTTGCATATCATTCCTTGGTTGGACAGCCATGTCATTGGCTATCATGGGACTGCTGTTCCACATGTCTGGACCTGATCTTACCACCTATGGTTCAAAACTCAAGTCTCCAGACCCTTCAAGTTTGCTCAACTGTTAGTGTGATCCAGTTACACACACTTCTCTTACTGTAAAACCATTCGATCATGGAGACATTATACCTCTAGTTTTTGCTGCTCCATATGGCTCCTATTCTGATATATCAGAGCCACATGATCTCTATTACAGATTTGGGAAGGTGCTACATCAGTTCGGAAGGAAGATTCATGGTTTGATTTGCCATGTGGAAGCTCCTCAAAATGCAGATTTTGTTGAGATTTTTGATGTTCTTTGGGAAGGATTTTGCAGAGATATCTTTTCCATTATTGATCATGTATTCATATCAGAGTATGTATGCAGCAAGAAGCATTCTTATAATGCTCCCCCATCATCAAATGATGAGATTCAAGGAGCCTTCCAACATGTTTTTTTCCTACAAAACATTGAAGAATTGGTGCATGATCATGACATCCACAACATCTTCACCAAGTATTTCAGCAAGAAGTTGTTCATTCAACTCATTCAAGTGAAGAACAAGACCTGTTGAAGACCTTTTGATCATCTCTGTATCATGTCCATTCTTGAGGGAGGATTTTTCCCATGTGGTTTTGCCTCTTTCCTCATTTTACATGGACAAATAAATTTTATGATGTAAAAGGTGACTTGAGCCTAGTTGCCAAGGCCTTAATTTTTGATATTTCACTAAGTCTAGCTTAAGGGGGGGTGTTAGAACATTTTTCCACCTATGTACATTAATCATTTATTAATGATGATTAATTAGCCCAAGTGATTAATGATTACATCCCTAAGTTGATTAGTTGGTAAATGGTCAAATTATCATGAACTGGTTAGCAATGTGAACAAGTGCTGAGTCAAACCAGCTTTGTGGAGCGCTCCCCAGGACAATTAATGCACTCAGCATGCCTAGAGCGCCCTCCTCAGGTCATTTATTGCACTCAGCATGCTTCTCTTCTACCTAGGGCGCATTTGCTCACTTTGTGGACAATCTTGCCTTGTTTTGTCATATTTTTGACCAATTTTAGACTCCAAACCTCTAACCAACCAGTTTCTTCACATGTGTGAGGTCACATGGGCCTGTCCAGTCATTCCCAGCATTCACACAGCAGATTCGAACCAGTTTGGGATGGTTTGGGATATTTTGGTCAACCTAGGGGGGTTTGAGCTTTTTCTAAGCTAGATCAGTGTGAACACTCCAGATGGATTCGAATTCTTCCAAATTTGTATATATGGGTGTTCTTAACCTTTGTTAAGGTTGGACAGTTAATAATATTGACATTATTCACCAATTCATGTGTATTGTTCTTCATTCATTTAAATTTTTTATGCTAATTCTTGCAAATGTTGTGCAATCTTTCACCAGTGAGGAATCCACAGTAGCTAGATTCAACTGTGCTTGAGATTTTACACTATCTTCTCAACATTGGTAGTATTTAGGACCTCTGTCTTCTGCAGTTCAACCTGGAGAGAAGTGTTATGCTCCTAAAGTTCCTTGAGTTGAATTTCAAACTCATTTATCAATTCATGAATTTGAGATTTATGTTCTTCATTAAGTTTTACCAGTTGTTCCTCAAGCTTTTTCAATTCTTCTTTCTTGATATCAATTTATTTATTCAATGAAGTGACTAAATCAAAATTGGCCCTAACAAATGCCCCCATAGCTGCAATAGTGTTTAATGCTTCCTGTTGGATGGAATAAGACTATTTGGCCCAAATTATATGATTAGGAACAGGTGCTTGCAGCATAGTTGACTCCCTGCTTCTCTTATTGCCTCTTTTAACCACTTCCTTGGTTGATTTAATGTAAAAGTATTTCCCAAGGGAAACCACAATATCATCTTCAGAATCAACCATCAACTCAGTCGAAGATGTAGCAATATTACCTATGGAAACTAATGGATTTGTCTAGGTAATAGTGGAATTAGGTATAGACATGGTGATCTGGGAGGTAGATGGAGAATAAGGGGTGATTGCAGAAACTAATGGTAAAGAAGTTGGAGAAGTAGTTGAAGTGAGAACCTCAAAAAGAGAAGTAGGAGGAATGGTTGGTGAAGGTTGCAGAGAAACAGTTGGAAACTGGATCTCAACAACTATTGGTGGTAAAGTGGCATATGTGACTGGAAAGGTTGGGTGTGAAGTAGTGATGGAGGCTAATGCAACAAATAGTTGAGATATGTTGGATGGTGGAAGTGTAGCCTCAAAAACCGAGGTGGAAGGAATCTCAACATAATAGAGTGGGGGTGTGGAAGTTAATGCATAAAAAATAGTGGTTTCCTCATGAAAGTGATCATATGGAGTGGGATCATCTATCACTATGATGTCAAGCAAATCAACAACTTCCTAAGAACCTTCATTTACTTCTTGTATGACAAGCACAAGAGGAATTCTTTCATCTTTTGCATCACTATCCTCAATGTTCAATGTAGGTATTTTAGCTGCAGGGGTTTGAATCTTCTTCCTCTTTGCTGGAGTGCTTGCAACAACTACTTGAGTATCAAGTACTGAAGTCATTTGTGCCAATTTCTTCTTTAACTGTTCATATGTTTGAATCAACACATTTAATTCTGCAATAGGTTTCAGTTTTGGAGCATCCTCCATAAGTCCCTTACCCTTGCCTTCATCTGGATATGTTAACATCAATGGAGTACTTTCCTTATGTGCTTATTTTTCTTCTTTGTCCTTTCTGTCCTACTTTGCAAGTTGTAGCTCCATTTTCCTGTAACTCAAAACTTTAGTCTTGAGCTCCTACTGGTATTGAAGAATGAAACTTTGTTATTATTTGGTTTTATCCCTAACCAGGACTTCAGAAAATAGATTTTCTCCCTGGTAAATGGAATCATCAGGAGAAGTCTCATGAGCATAGGTGGTATTCATGTGTTCTTGGGAAAAGTGGGAAGCCAAGAATGCTTTAGGATCATGCATCCTTTTGGGAGCTTGTCCCAGCTTTAATGAAGCAGTCTGCTTTCACAATACTGAAGCATGTGTTGAGTTATTAATAAACAGAGGCCCAAGGTTCAAGGGAATTTTGGCCATCCTTTTCTTTTAGGCCCAGTTAGCTTGAGGAATACCCCATTTGTAACGGTTTGGAAAGCTATTTCTTCAAGAAACAGTTTTTCTAGGACTATCCTTGGCAGCAAATGCACTGTGCTACTTCCCCAAACTCTAATATAGGAGAAATATTCTCCCACCTACCAGTCACCAATTGTGGGGATGAGAGTTTTGGCTTTAGGAGAGAAGGAAGGTGCATCTTCCATGAATATCTAGTGATAAATAGTTCCAAATAAGTGGTCACAGATATCATATAGTAAAGGCACATAGTTTTTTTCCCACAATGCTGAACAATATATGTGAACTGGAGGAGATGACAAGGTCCAATTCCATCCCATGAAAGGGTACTGGAATTCTGAGCAAAACACATCAATGACATAGGATGAATAAAAGAAAGGAGGATTCCTTGAAGCTAGCATCTTCTGATAACGCTTAATGGTTGTATTTAACTCAACTGACAGAATTGAACCCTAATTGAATGACTCCCTAGTTGTGAGGACATGATGGGGCATAGGTTCCCATTCAGCTTTGAACACAAAATAGTTGGGTAGACTGTACAGCCTACAAAGCATGGCTGCTAGGAGGGAAAAGGGTTTCTTAAACCATGAGATAGGGTATGCATTATCGGCTCTGGGTATAAAGTTGGCGGGGTTGTTCATCCATGAATTTACCATCTCGTCAAAGTTAAACCTGGCCTTGACATAATCTAGGAAAGCGACATTAAGAAGTTGGGTATCTAGCTTAAGGGCATAAGCTCTAATGAAAACTTCAGGGTGAAAAGAGACCAATTGGGACCCTGCACTATTGTTAAAGGAATGATCCTTAGGGTTCGTGTGATCAATTATCCACTTGATTGCATCAGTGTATATGACGATGGCTGGTCTAGCGGCTATGGCATGTAACTGAGAATCCCTGATTTCATCATAGACGAACTAGTTTTCTTGGATCTCCGACAAGTCATCATTATAAAAAATGGCATATATTCGGGACCAGACTATTTGATAGGTTTCTGAGACTCTGTCACTGGTATCAGCCACAATGCCACTATTTGATAGCTTTTTGATTCATTTTAAAATGGGTAACTCTCGACATTGTGAAGGACTGGTAACTTCTGGTAAAATAAATTAGAACCAATAAAAAACAGTTTGAAATTAACGAAAATCCACAAACAACCAAGGAGATAAGACGGTAGGCCAACCTGTGCTGACGAAAATAGCAAGAAAACAAACCTGGTAAAACTACGCAGTGAAAATCCTTGACGCAGGTAATTATCGAAATTGAAAAATTGTAAAAGAAAATAGAAAATTTGACATATGTAACAATTTTGCCGGATGAAATCTGGACTATAGGATTAAAATGAATCAACGTCTAAGATCTAAACAATGATTGTGGAAAACGAGTTGTGGGATTTTATTTTATCAAATATGTACATACTTTCTGTAATCTGCAATGCATATTGCGGGTTGCAGAAACACAACTCTCAAATATTAATGAATCCTAAGTTTCCGCAATCCGCAATTGCAGGTTGCGGTTTGCGTGGACACAAACAACAAAAATAAAAGCAAGTTGTTTCCGCAATCCGCAATCCACATTGTGGGTTGTGGGTTTCGTAAACGCAAAGCACATATTTATTGTCAACACTTTCCGCAATTCGCAAGCTGCATTGCGGGTTGCAGAGACACAAAGTGCGAACTTTATTTTGGAACTCTTTCAGCAATCCGCATTTGCGGGTTGTGGGTTGCAGAAAAGAATAATCCACTTTATTTAAAGAAATCATTCCTCATTCCGCAATCCGCAATTGTGGGTTGCAGGTTGCGGAAAGAAAAAATTTCAAATCTGAAAACCAAGCTTCTACAATCCGCATTGCAGATTGCAGATTACGGGTTGTGGAAAGGATGAATTTTGAAGAAAATTCATGCTTTCCGCAACTCACAAAAACACACAAAAATCAATGAATTTTTTGAAGGAAAAATAATTAACTAAATCAAATCATGACAAAGAAATAAAATTCATGATCAATCCTGAAACCCTAAAAATGAATAATAAATTTAAACATTACCTTGGAAAATAGAAATTGGGGCTCCCATGTTTAATAAAACATGGGATCTATTATACCTACAACAAGGATCCAATCAATCAATGGATCAATCCAATCCTCAAGAGTTTTATTGTAATTATATATAAAATATAGCTGCAAACACCTTCCAGTTGCTTCTGACTAGCAGCAATAAGGTGCACCCATACCTTATGCATTTTGAATGAACTTATTTCATTCAATCGAAGAAGAATATTCAGATATTTCACGAAATCAGATAGAGTGACAGAATTCAAGAGCACCTACAGGAATCAAACTCACTCTACAAGTAGCATGATAAATGTCAAAATCCGCCCATGTATAATCTTCCAACATTGTATGTGAAGGAACATTGGATCTTGATGAGATCAACGAGTAGACGCGAAACGTCCACAAATCCACTTGAACCTGAGCTAAGTTCAGGAATGAAGAAGCTTTGTAAAGCTTGAGCTTTGTCAAAATTTCACGAATTAGATGGAAGTGGTATTTATTCTATCTATTGTTGGATTGATTACGA
Source organism: Larix kaempferi (assembly GCA_027924585.1). Classification (NCBI taxonomy): domain Eukaryota; kingdom Viridiplantae; phylum Streptophyta; class Pinopsida; order Pinales; family Pinaceae; genus Larix; species Larix kaempferi. The sequence goes on along the minus strand of BSBM01000765.1, from coordinate 932,786 downwards.
GTCAATTTTCTTGGATTGATTACGACTTCTATTGATAAAATATTAAATGATTGTTAAAATTAAGCTTCCAATGGAAAGAAAAAATGCTCTCAACATAATTATCCTCACAAACAAAAGACTTTGGATGACATGTTTTCTGGACAAAATCTTAGTCAATTTTGATGTTAAATGTTTTAATGTTAAAGTCAAGTAGCCCATCCCATACTAGGCCTTTTGGGCTAATCATTGTATTTGTTAATGGATTCCTTTGCATGCAGCTTTAAATCTCGAGATTGAATGTTAAAGGGTTCTGAGCTTCTAAAACTATTCACCTTGATCATGTGCCAAGGCTTAGAGTTGAGTACAGAGTATGGTTAAAGGTCCAAAGATTCTTCTTCAAATGACTAAAGCCTACTAAATAACAATAACTAGATATATGAATAGAAACAAAGAATAGGCTATGTATCAATGTTCACCCTTCAAACAGGTCTCTGAACAATACTTGAATATTAATAGAATTGTTTGTGCTGAAAATGGTCTCATGGTATAATCCACGCAACATTTTTCAGCTTTTAAATATTCCTTCCAGTCATAACAGCCAACACCCAAATTCTTGATGAATGAAAATAAAAAAAAAAACAAAATGCCTCAATTTCGTTAATACAAACAAGCATGGATTATTAAAAAATACATTGCAAACCAAAAAACACAGAATAATTAACTTCACATATGGAATTTACGAAGTTCCAATACACACATTCCACTACAATTTTATTCAAACTTTGCAAAATCCCTCATTTATTATTTGCTTGTTTCTGATAAATATAGTTCTGGCTTCATTGAGTTCTAGAAGAATAGGAACAAATCAGCCAAATTTAGACTCAAGATCAGGCTCCCAAACATTTCAAACAAATTTTTAACAAATCTAAGCACGTGGAGAATTTTAAACATTATTCCATCCAAATTACTAAACAAAATCCAAATTTTGAGGAACAAACTCCTCTCGTAAAGATTCTTTAGCCTTCTTCAGGTCAAAATGGAACTTCCAATGATGCCCCTACATCATATGTGTATCCTTTAATTTTGATCTGGTTCTTGAAACTTTCCAAAGATTAGAATTAGGCCAAAATAATTTTGGGATTGTTATTAGCGCATTTCAAATATAATTTGTGATCCTAGTGATATAAGTAATGAGATATTACCACGTGATCTGTATCTTTTTTAACATCATTTGACTCTTTTAGGTATAGAAGACTACTTCCATACTATTGTGGTTCATATAGAGAAGATTCAATGTGATACCGACATTTTATCCTGCAGGATAATGAATCTCTGATGAAACTGGACTGATAGATAACCCTTCTTGTACATTAACTCTTCCTTGGGATACTCATATTCATACCTATGCCTTGGTGGGAGTAGCCTTTGGAAATCAGAATTTGGCGGGACTAGCTCCATAAAAAAATATACTAGTTCAATTTACACCTTGTAGCGAGTTGTTGGGATGTGAGAATAAAGATAAAAAGAAAACCTTTTGTGTATAACTCCTCCTTTTGAGGATTTAATGCATTTTAAGTAAATTCTCATCATATTAGCTTGTCTTGTAACACAATGTGTTTTTATATAAACAATGATGGTTAGATACTAAGTAATCTGCTCCATCATTCTAGATAGAACTATACCCATCAAACTTGTACTCAGTAAATTATACGCAGTGACCTTTTTTAAGACCCCATGCCAAATTCAATGTGTTCACTTTTACGTGCCTAGGAGGTTAGGTTCTAGCAGTGTTGTAATGGTATCATAATTTTGGGAAAACCCCGCATGTCCCTTAGTCACAAGACCCTTAACATCTGTTATCTGGTCTTTTGGGAAATACAACGTAGTAAGTTACCTTGTTACCCCTAGTGGTAGTTTGTAGGCTCTTGTTGGATTGAAATAGACCCACTCCTTAGACAAGGAGTTATACCAGATGTTGCAGAAAGGGTTAAAATATCAATACAATGCACCTATCTCTACATATGTGGGCTATTTCAAATACTATAAAAAAACATTGACTGCATCCATGAGATCAGAAGTAAGCTCACTACCTATTTGAATACGTCAGGATCATATTCTTGGGTGCCTTGCGCCATCTATTTCCTATGGAGGGAACCCAAAATAAGGTACATAGTTCTTTGGTTTAAGAAAAATTATAGTCATCAGGTCCGATGGATCAATATGACTCGGACCTCTAGCAAGCCCTAAAGCATTATTCATGCACTGTCTGCCTACTGAAAGAGGGATTGAAGTCACTGATGGTGTTATATAGGGTACTAATTTCATTGTTTTCTGTCAGGTATAAAATTGCATGCATGTCCAAAATGCCATTATGTTGCATGCTCTTGAATGTTGACCAAGGTATGCAAGAGGATCTTTTTTATTATTGAAGAAAATTGCATGATAAAGGAAGAATTGGAAATGCATATTGGGTGTCTTGTACTTTACCTTGTATGGGTTTCATTTAAATGCATTTGATTTAAAATTCATCAAATGCATTTTGGGTTGATAGATTTTATTGAAAAATCCATTTTTTGTGTAATATTGTAAACTAGTATGTGATTCTCCTTCCCTCTAATTTGAGTAAGGATGCAATAAGGGTTCTTCTGACGATTTTAAAAATGTTCTTAGGTTGGATCAAGGCCTTGGAGAGACATTCTCATGTCCAACCTGTAGAAGCCCAATGTTCATGGGTATCTCGTGGACACCCGTAAATGCTCCTATTGGGCACCAATTGGTGGAAGGTGAAAAACTAGTGAGGCATATAAATGTAGGAGATGAATCATTGTCTCAAAATCAGTCAGAAAATATATTAACAACAAGTCCATTTACTACTCAACGATGGAATTCTGCTGGCATGGGCATGTTGAGTTTTGTGCTATTTTACCTTTCAAATCAAACTCCTTTTATCCTGGTCTGATTTGGGCATCTTATTATGTCTAAAAACAAGATTTTTGGGGTATCGATCTAGCTCAAATCACATTCTAATTTCATTGCATTATTACTTTAATGGTCATTTCTATCATGTTTTATACTAGAAATGCTCCAACTATGGACAAATACTAGAGAAGGTTCAAATTGGTACTGGTATGGTCATTAATTGATTTCACATCATTTTCTCTGTCAGTTCTTGTCCAACATTCCTTAGTTTGATCAGGTGAATAATAGAGTAGTTGATGGAGAATTATTGTATTCTCCATTCTACTCACAATTCAAAATGAACTTGGATCAACCTTTTAATAGGGTTTAAAGTTTACCCCCACACACTTTCATTTTAATGGGGTGATTTAAATCTACCATTCATGGTACATTACCATCTGAAAAATATGTTTCCAAGTGTTAATTTTACAAATTCAAGTACCTATCTCCAATGCATATATCTATGTTATAGTATCTAAATATTTATATATACAAAATGGCAGGTATTGATAATCAATACTTTTGATGATATTTTAATAGGCTTCTGTAAAATTTATAGTGATAACATTAACATGAAGTAATGTGAAATTTTATTGTTAATTAATGAATGGAATTCCTTCACTATCTGAAATAGTTCTTGCTTTGTATAAAGGGAAATGTATATTTTTATATTCAACATTTAATATATGGAAACAAAAATTCGGTTTGGTATTTCCAATGTAAGCTCACTCAAATACCTTTGTAGCATCATACCTCTATAGGTCTCATTTTGTTTGTGAATAACCTTGAGCAGTAGATTTTCTTAGATAATTTGTGTTTCTTTTTATCACATCCCCCTTGCCAGCCATGCCTCTTGGACTCCATTCATGCAACTAACCTCTTGTGTTTTCCATCATCTAACATTTTATGTTCATCTTTTATTCTTTAATCATTTTCATTAAATATTTCATTATTTACATGGTATTAATACAGAGATTTCATGCATGAAATTTAGTGTGTGATCTAACATTGAAAAGTTAATCTTTGTTCAGATTCTAGTTGTATCCAATTGAGATCGTGTCAAAGACAAACAAAGAAGCAAGAGTGCATTTGTTGTTAACTTAGAAAAAATTCATGTTGTTGAGGACCTCTTGAATGATCTCTCATCCCATCATGGTGTAGTATTTCAACAAGTTATATTTCCTTGAATGGTAAACCCAAATGGTCTTCCATCCTTAATATAAAACTAAAAGGATTTTAAGTGTTCTATCTGCTTCCAAGTTCAAAATATTTTGCAAAAAGAAACAAAGAATTTAGAGCTTCGGCATATTAAATAAGCTTTCCATAAGCTATATGGATGGATACCATTCAGTAATCGTTCCGCCTCTTGATTTTATTTTAACTGTCCTTCATATTGCTAAATATTTTTTACTAAAATCCAAATTTGGGTTCTGTTAGTGATTTTGATGTTTTTTTTTCATCTCATTTTGTTTGTGGATAAGACAAACGGTAGAGATATAAATTAAACTAGTGTAACTTGAAACTGGAAAGAAGGTAATGTTTATCATTAGTTTCTCACTGCAAAATAAAATGTCTTCATCTATAATGTATTATGAAGTTCTTTGTCTAGATAGAAGGATACAAATAGAAAGATACCATTGCCAAAGGATGCATATAGTGTCCGACATCTAGAAATGGTAAGGCATGTTTGAATATATGTGAATGTTTTATTTAATTATAGTTTGCATTAGGAAAACTCAGTGGAATTATAAGTCCATTTCTTATACAATAGCTCACATATTTGTTATTGTTGGTATTGTTTTTCCAAGTTAGGGCTATGCCTTAATTGAGTATGAAACCTTTAAGGAGGCTCATTTTGCAATAACAAATCTTAATGGAGCATAATTATTGATTTTTTCCATATCTGTTGATTGGTCCTTCAACAATGGTCCATTTCAACACAAAATTATTCATTGGAGGTTAGTGATCTTTCATTTCTTGACAGTTATTGATAAAGAAATTATCATTTGATTGAAGATATTAGTGTTTCTTAAATTTCAAGGTCACCGCATGGGGGTCATCGCTCAAGGAACTAGATGCGGTCCCCATGCATATTGATGGTATCTATGAATAAGGGTCCCTGCAAATGAATATGAAACCATATATAATATTTTACTAGCTCAATGGAAGATCTCATTAATGAGACTTCAATTTGGGTTCATAAAAAAACATTCATTTATGTTCACATTTGTGCAGGTGACAATGTTTTCTATGTACTGTGAAAGGAAGTTTGAGGTCGAGCCAGTTGAAGTCATAAACCTACATGAAAAATCAATCACATATCTAGATCTCTCAATTTAGAATTTGGATATTGATTTACCTTGCATCAATAGATCGATTGGTGTTCCTTTCAAAGAAGATGAGGTGATACTGTGAGAGTGGTTTTAATTATGATTTTTGATCTTTTCTTTTCATTCAAGACTGCTTTAGTTAAATATACTCAAGTATTATAGACTATTCAAATAAAATTTAAGATAAAATCCAGATTTGGAGGCAAGATTCAATTGCAATGCTTCTAGAAATCTATGTCATGGTTCTTAATAGATTACTGGACTTCAAGGGTACTAGCTCAATGGAAGAGCACCTGCCTTACATGTAATATATTGGTGGTTTGATTCCTCCATATCCTATCTACATAAATTAGTTAAAATGGCTAAAAAAGACTAAATTAGTGACCAAAAAATGAGAGATAAACGACAAAAAAAATGACCAAAATTCACATATAAATGACCAAATGACAATTTTGGTGGTTAATTTCCGGTCTCTTATCATGTGACAAAAAAATTGGTCACTTTTAGTTTGGTCAGTGATAGCTTGTCTGTGGTCATTAATTTGACCATATTTTTTGTCACTAATTTGGTCGTATATTTGGTAATTAATCGTGACAAACTATGACCAAAACTATGACCAAATTAATGACCACAAGAGAACCTATAAATGACCAAACTAAATATGACCACATTTTTGGTCGCATAATAAGAGATAAAAAATGAGCCACTAGTGATCGCCAAATCAAAAGTGGTCATTTTTTACTAGTGGGAGGAGGTTGTAAGGAAGGAGGATTATACCTGCGAATCCTTGGAATAAACATATTGTTTCGTCATTATTTAATGAGGGACTCACAAGAGAACCAAATCTGACATGTCTTTATTCTGAAGGGGCTCTTAGAGAAGATACGGCCATCTTGAGGTTTACAAATGAAGTTAGTTTCCTTCAACATTCAAGGTCTTGGAAGTGGCCAAAAAAGGACTTCCCTAAAATGTTTTTCGGAGAAAATTAAGCCATGTATTGTGTTCCTACAGGAGACTATGACATTTTCTAACCTAGCATGCAATTATTTCCTTAAAATCTATCCGTCTTGGAGGGTTTGTGCTACCAATTCTTCTGGGTTCTCAAGGGGGACCTTAGCTGCTTGGAACCAGGTGGAGGATAATTTGCAGTCTTTTGCCAATATTGCAGGTATTTTTCTAGAGGGAAAACTTAAGTGTTGAATATTGTAACTTCTAAGAATATTATATTTGTATATTATTTATTCCGGAGATGTTCCATACCTCCGATGTGATTATACTATGAATCCGGAGATGTTTATTCCTTCGAATTGGTTGTGGTAACTAGGGTTATTAGACCCACCATGTGGGGGTCATCCCAATCAATTATAATAGGGTATTTAACCTAATGGTTAAATACGAGCCTACATGTACTTGTGTAAAATACATGTCAGTGTAGTGTATAAATAGAGGAGGTATGTTCCTCATTTGACACTCTCACTCACTTGAGAGTGGTGCACTTGTGGAGGAGAGGTCTGCTATGATGGAGGAGGAGATCATGTCTTTGGTTTGCATATTTGTATATTGCTGGTCATCTATATTGAGGAAGCTTTACTGGGTTTTCTACCCCATGAGGGTTTCCCAGGATAAATTTGTGTCTCTTGTGTTTATGCTGTGCTTGTTGTTTCTTCAGTGATCCTGTATATTCTATTATTGTGAAATGGAATGTAATGCTGCTATTTTCTATCTTATCATATTAAATTCTAACATGGTATCAGAGCTAAACTGAAGGAAGGCAAGGTATGGCACTTACGACACTTGCTTTACTTACGACAATTTGAAGGTTAGGGTTTTATATAGCAAAAACCAGTCATCGTGGAACTTTCACTATAAATACATTTTGGAGAAGGTTCAGGATATGACACCTTTACAAGTCATAGCTAACATCTCCAGATATATTGTGTCCAAAGGGCACCCTCATATTCGTTGTACTTTGTAAGTTATGATCAGTACAAGTTAGGGTTTCTACCTCTTCCAGATCTCAGTCAAAATCAGGTGACCTAGGAAAAAAGGTCATAACTTGGGCTAGGAAGCTCCAAATGAAATTTAGTAAAAAGTGACAGGTATTACACAGACTGTACTATCTCAGGAAACATTTTCAGAGGCCGAAGCGGAACCAGTGACATGTGGCATGCCGTACAAGTTCGCTCTCTTGTATTATCTAAAAGCAGGTCACGTTGCGACATTTGGCATAACTCTCTCTCAGAAAATCCAATTGAGGTCAGACCTATCAGGATGGAAATATGACAGGTCAGGCTACTACAAAAAAAAATTTCAGACCCTGTGGAGCAAAAATTTAGGAGTTATAGCAGAAACAATCAAGTACATATTTCTGTCAAAACAGAATTATTTTTGGAGCACCTTTATTCATGGCTTCCGGAATTTAGGGTTTCGGAGAAAGTTAGAATTTTTGGAATCGGAATCCATGGCTGAATGATACTCAGGAAAACCGAAATTTAGAGACCAAGATCGTATTTTTTGGTTGGGTAGAAGATCGGGCTTGATCAAACCCTAGCTCGGGATTTTTGATCAGAAAGATGGAAAATTAGGGCTTCAACAAAAGTTGGAATTTTTGAAGTCTGTAACCACGGCTGGAAGCTCCTTAGAAAAATCAGAGTTTAGAGCCTTGGATCAAACCTTTTGATTGAGCAGAAGAGTGGGCTTCATCAAACCCTAGTTCGGGATCCTGTCTAGAAGATCCAGAAGTTTCGAAGGCAATTTTGAGGAGTCAAATTTTGGAATTGAAGTATGCTAGTTTGATCAGCTCAGTAAGACACATCCTTCCATTCATTCGGAAGTGTGAAAATAAAAGATTGAATTTTTAGGGTTTCTCTAGCAAACCCTAATCAAGCTCCAGATCAAGTTTCAGGGGGAGTTGAGGCTAAGGCCTTACGTAAGAAGACTACAAGAAGTCTCGATAGGTATGACTTAAGGAGGTTCAGGTATGTCTTGAAATCTGATTCTTGATTAAGTTCATGATGTGTTTGTCTTCATATTATTTACTAGTACAATCTTGATTAATGTTAGAATTGTCTTATCACCCTAGTAACAGTATGAATGCATGAAGACATTCATTGATTAGGGCTATATGATTGTACTAATGCATTATGGTGTTGTGTGAGGTTGATTTTGTCTACTAACAAGATACAGGTACATCACAAAAGACAATTCAAGTTCCATGACCATGACAACATGAAGACAGAGACTCACGAGGTATGTATGACTTTGTTATATTATGTTTAACCTATGAGACATGCAGGTTCTAGCTCAGGATCTCTAAATCATTGAAGAGATTGTTTAGGTATGTTTTACATAACTAAGCAGGTATACTAATCCAGGTATGTTTTCCTATGTCATGTTAGAATCTTACCTTGTGTTAGGATCCCTTATGTAAGTATACTTGGTATGATTGGTTAGTAATCAAGGGTTTATGCATATTATGTCTCTTATCTTGGTTGATGATTTAACTAACTAGATCAAACAAGAATATGCATGAGTAAAAGAAGACTTCCTTGAAACCCTGAATACTAATGATCATGACTGTACATATTCAAGATTATTTAGAATTAGAATGTTTTGATAATATTGAGAATATACTAATGAATGTATGTTTGTGTATGAGATCATGAGGATGACACTAGTGTACACTTGAGCATGCACAGTGGTACAGAATGAATAGAAGTTTAGGAGACATACAGAAGATCAAGCGGGAGGCAACCACACAAACATAAAAGATAAGTATTTGAGTTATTATTAGAAATAGTAAATGATATTGCTTGTATGCATATTTGTATTCCTAGAATATATCATGCTGAGTGTAAACATTCATAAAGCATTGAACAATATACTACTAATAAGCAAACATTCCATTGTTGCTTGTCTAGAATGAAACCTCTTTGCTGACATGCTGAGAGCTGTGCACACTCTCGATAGTATGTTCTGGTAGAGATGGAAGGAATCTAGATAGCTACTATATGCATACAGGATATGGGAAAGTGTTGTGCCAAAGTATTGGTCAAAATAGTTGCATAACTATGTAAATGATATCTGTATGCATAATAGGTTATCATGTCAATAAGATTTGATGATTATGAAGTATTACTAATCATGTACTTAATTTTGATTTGTAGGAAGAGAATCACGATGAGATGTTTTGCTCCAAGGGACTAGATAAGACCATTCTCTTAATGATGTAATTAAATAAGAAGTGTGAATCAGGTTCTGTATGGGTACCCAGGATCGGTAGTCAATTGATGAGCTTAATGATCATCATGGGTGATGTGGATCTCAACCTTTGCTACAAGGTTGAATATGGCTTCTATACACATATGACATGGATGCAAGAAGGAACTCACCACAGAGTTCGAATGATTTTGAGGCTCATATTAGTAGACCCATCTGACGAGAGATGGCACAGATAGATATGCAGAAGATCACTCAATGTAGAGTGTGAATAATGGACAATTGACAGCTTCATGACAAAGCTCGGGCTTTACCAAAAGTAAAGTTGTTCCTAACCTTTACCTTAAGGTTGTGGATGATAAACCTATCTTACCATTATTGTATGACAATGATCTCTTTCTGACAAGGAATGAGAAGCAGGTCATGAAAATGGCTGCAGAAATGAAAATGAAAGATCTCGGATTAATGCACTACTTCTTAGGTCTAGAAGTATGGCAAGATCCAAAAGGAATCTTTTAAATCAAGGTAAGTATGCTGTGAAGTTTCTAAAAAGATTTGATATGTTGGAGTATAAATCCATGGCCACTCCCATGGACTCCAACTTGAAGTTATTAGTTAATGACTCATCGTATTTAGTGGACCTAACCCTATATAGACAAATCATTGGGTCATTGATGTATTTAACAAATACTAGGCCAGATATATGCTTTGCTGTAAATACCCTAAGTCAGTATCTAGTAGAACCTAGAAAGGTTCACTTAATAGCTACAAAGCATGTAGTGAGGTACCTAAAAGGTACATTATATTTTTGGTCTATATTATCTTGGAGGTCATGAACTCCGTTTACATGGTTACTCAGATTCTAATTGGCCAGGAAGTGTCTCAGACAGAAAGAGTACATCAGGTGGATGTTATAGTCCTGAATCTGCCATGATCTCATGGTTCAATAAGAAACAATCTAGTGTGGCTCTCAGTACTGCTGAAGCAGAATATATGGTTGTCTTCTCTGCCAGTTGTGAATCAGTATGGCTTCAGAAGTTTTTATATGGAGTGTTTGACTTAGAAATGGATCCCACTATGATTATGTGTGACAATCAAAGCTGCATTAAGATGACTGAAAATCCTGTGTTCCACGATAAGTCAAAACACATAGAGATCCGATACTTCTATATAAGAGATATGGTGCAAAGGGGAGTTATCAAGCTCGAATATATAAGCGCTGAGGATCAGATTGCTGATATCTTGACTAAACCTCTGTCTCGAGTGAAGTTTGAATACTTTCGAGACAAGCTTGGTATAGTTCAAAAGAACTCTCCTCGAAAGGGGGAGTAGCATAGTATCTGATAACAAGTCTGCCTCATCAATGATGAGGTTACCTATTCACTACACTTAGTTACTTAGAATTATTTAGATTTAGGACTCTTATATTTTTACTTTTGATGATAGATGTATTAGTGAGAATACATGCTTTTGATGATAGATGTATTAGTGAGAATACATGTTTTGATGATGATATGCATGTTTCGATATACATATCTCGATGATGAGGATACATGTTTTGATATACATGTTTTGATGATGATATACATGTTTTGATATACATGTCTCGATGATGAGGATACATGTTTTGATATACATGTTTTGATGATGAGGTTACATGATGCCTTGATGTATTGATACGTGTTTATACTTGTATGGATGAAGATATTTGTACCCATAGTGATGTGGGGATTGGATCATCCCTGGACTTCAATCCTAAAGAGAGCCGTAGACGTATGTCTTCGAGAATGAAGTCCTTGGTGGACTTGAGGGGATTGGATCATCCCTGGACTTCAGTCCTAAAGAGAGCCGTAGACGTATGTCTTCGAGAATGAAGTCCTTGGTGGACTTGAGGGGATTGGATCATCCCTGGACTTCAGTCCTAAAGAGAGCCATAAACGTATGTCTTAGAGAATGAAGTCCTTGGTGGACTTGAGGGGATTGTAGCATCCCTGGACTTCAGTCCTAAAGAGAGTCGTAGATGTATGTCTCCGAGAACAAAATCCTGAATGAACGGGTAAGGGGATTGGATCATCCCCGGACTTTAGTCCTTTGAAGAGAGTCGTAGACATATGTCTCCGAGAACAAAATCCTGAATGAACAGGTAAGGGGATTGCATCATCCTCAGACTTTAGTCCTCTGAATTGACCCGTAGACATGATGTCTCCAAGAACTAAATCCTGAATGAACATGTAAGGGGATTGGATTGTCCTCGGACTATGGTCCTTTGAATTGAGTCGTAGACATGAGGTCTCCGAGAATTGAATGATAGGAATGGATCATCCCTGAACTTCGGTTCAAAAGGTACATGATAGGACTGGATCGTCCCTGGACTTCGGTTCAAAAGGTACATGACAGGACTGGATCGTCCCTGAACTTCGGTTCAAAAGGTACATGATAGTACTGGATCGTCCCTGGACTTTGGTTCAAAAGGTACATGATAGGACTGGATCGTCCCTGGACTTCGGTTCAAAAGGTACATGATAGGACTGGATCGTCCCTGGACTTCGGTTCAAAAGGTACATGATAGGACTGGATCGTCCCTAGACCTCGGTTCAAAATGTACGTGACAAATCCTAGAATTGTTCTAGGTTACATCCAGCATGAAACAGGGTTGGCTCTGTAGATGTGATACATCCAGCATGAAACAAGGCTGGCTCTGTAGATGTGATACATCCAGCATGAAACAGGGCTGGCTCTGTAGATGTGATACATCCAGCATGAAACAGGGCTGGCTCTGTAGATGTGATACATCCAGCATGAAACAGGGTTGGCTCTGTAGATGTGATACATCCAGCATGAAACAGGACTGGCTCTGTAGATGTGATACATCCAGCATGAAACAAGTCTGGCTCTGTAGATGTGATATATCCAGCATGAAACAGGGCTGGCTCTGTAGATTTGATACATCCAACATGAAACAGGGATGGCTCTGTAGATGTGATACATCCATGAAACAGGGCTGGCTCTGTAGATGTGATACATCCAGCATGAAACAGGGCTGGCTCTATAGACGTGACACATCCAGTATGAAAGAGGACTGGCTCTGTGGCGGTAAATCCTAGATCTAATCTAGGTCACATCCAGTATGAAAAAGGACTGGCACTGTGATTGGGATTAGATCGTCCCTAGACATGAGACTTGTCTTAAAGAGATAAGGATTGATCATCTTGGAACTTGATCTGGATTGTATCATCCATGGACCTATGTCTTAAAGAGAGCAGGATTGATCATCCTGTAATATGATCGTGTGATGACAATGTTGATGATCGATGCTGATGATCGTGTGATGACTATGTTGATTGCGTGATGACGATGCTGATGATTGATGCTGATGATCGTGTGATGACGATGCTGATCATGTGATGTCGATGCTGATGATCGTGTGATGACAATGTTGATCATGTGATGGCGATGCTGATGATCGTGTGATGATGATGCTGATGATCGTGTGCTAACGATGCTGATCGTGTGATGTCGATGCTGATGATCGTGTGATGACGATGTTGATCATGTAATGGCGATCGTGTGATGACGATGCTGATGATCGTGTGATGACGATGCTGATGATCGAGTGATGTCGATGTTCCAGTAACTAGTTGAGTTACTGATGATGATGAACTGAAGAAAGCTTCCGATGATATATAGATGTATCATGTATGATGTATGACTCGTTGCTCCTGGGGATGTTGTTATAATATCCTTCTCGTTAAGGGGGAGTCTTGAATATTGTAACTTCTAAGAATATTATATTTGTATATTATTTATTCCAGAGATGTTCCATACCTCCGATGTGATTATACTATGAATCCGGAGATGTTTATTCCTCCGAATTGGTTGTGGTAACTAGGGTTATTAGACCCACCATGTGGGGGTCGGCCCAGTCAGTTATAATAGGGTATTTAACCTAATGGTTAAATACGAGCCTACATGTACTTGTGTAAAATACATGTCAGTGTAGTGTATAAATAGAGGAGGTATGTTCCTCATTTGACACTCTCACTCACTTGAGAGTGGCGCACTTGTGGAGGAGAGGTCTGCTATGATGGAGGAGGAGGTCATGTCTTTGGTTTGCATCTTTGTATATTGCTGGTCATCTATATTGAGGAATATTTACTGGGTTTTCTACCCCATGAGGGTTTCCCAGGATAAATTTGTGTCTCTTGTGTTTATGTTGTGCTTGTTGTTTCTTCAATGATCCTGTATATGCTATTATTGTGAAATGGAATGTAATGCTGCTATTTTCTGTCTTAACATATTAAATTTTAACATTAAGGGTTTACAAAAATAGGTTAGGCTTTTGAACATTTACAAACCATACAACAACCAACGGCATTTATGGGACCGAGTCAATTCTTTGAGTATTTTAAATGATGAATCTCTCATTCTTGCTGGTGATTTAAAATTTACAGTGTCCTCTGATGATACTTGGGGCACTAGACATATTCCTGACCCCCTTTTTGAATATTTTATATCCTTGTTTGAATCTGCACGTCTGGTCGACATCTTCCATAATGTCCTAGTTTCGACATGGTCAAATGGGAGATGTGGGAATGCCGACATTGCTAAAAGACTTGATAGATACTACATGTTTGAATTTTTATGCAACTTTATTGGTCGTTATAGATCTTGGTCTTACTCGTTGGGGATTTCAGACCACAAAGTTATTATATTACTGTTGGACTTTGAAAAACAGTTTGTCCCATACCCCTTCAAGTTCAATTTAGTGTGGTTCAAGGCTCAATCCTTTTGTGATCTAATCCATAGTAAATGGGACAAATATCAATATTTGAACACCTCTCTCCCATATGTAGGCTATTAAAAAATGTATCTCTGCTTAGAAATGAGGTGATCTCATGGGAGAAAGTTTAAATGTGGATTTGGAGAGAACCCTAAATGAGATAGAAGCATCGATCCAACATTTATTTGTTCTTCTTGATGAGGATTATTTCTCACAAGAGAGAAAACATAAGCTTCTTCTGTTGGAGGCCAGGAAGTCTAAAATTATGAGACAAATTGAAGGACCTTGGTGACAAAATATTCGTGCAGTATAGTTGATGGCTGGTGATAACAACACAAAGTTTTTTCACAAATTTGCTAATCAGAGGAATTTAACCAATGCTATTTGGGATATTTGTGATGATCAAGGTAATATCATTAATAGTACCTCTCCACTTAAGCATGTTGTTGTAAAATAGTTTCAAGATATATATACCAGTAGGTATTCCTCTAATATTGAAAACCAGTTGAAAACTATCAAAAAATTCCCACTTTACTTTAGTAGGGAAGATTGTGAGGATGTTGGAAAGTCGATATCTCACGATAAGTTAGAAAAAGTTCTTTGAGGCTTTGCAAAGGATAAAATCATGGGCCAGGACAGTGGAAAGTTGAGTTTTACTTACATTTCTTCAATCTGCTAGGGAGATAATTTACTGAGGCTATTGATTTCTCCATACTTAGTGAGGCGCTACCTAGCAGCTTAAATTCCACCTATCTCGCACTTATTCCTCAAGGATAAGCCAGTAGAATTGAATGATTGCAGGCCTATATCACTTTGCCATCTCTTTTATAAGATCATCACGAAAACCATATTGGTTGGATTGGAACCCATTTTGGTTAAGTATATTTCAGAGGAGCAATTCGGTTTTTACCTAATCGTCAAATCTTGGGTGCGATAGGAGTCACTCAAGAATGTTTACGCTTGGTGAAGCAAAAATGCTATCTACACTCATCCTCAAGATGGAACTCATGAAATCATATGACAGGGTGGATTGGACCTATTTGAGGTTCATTCTATTACAGATTGGTTTAACGGTGGAAATTGCTAATTAGAAAATGGCGTGGATTACCTCGGCTAGATTGTGGTATTAATAAACGGATCTTCATTATCCTATTTCTGTGGCAACAGAGGAATCTGACAGGGATGTCCTTTTTCTCGGCATATGTTCATACTTTCTATTGAAGGTTTCAGTATTCTTATTAAGGAGGAAAAAAAGCAGAAGTTGATTTGAGGTATTAAGGTCTCTAACTCGTATATATTGCACATATTATATGTTGATGACGTACTTATTTTTGGTGATGGTTCCTTAGCCGAGTTGACACATTTTCATAGTATTATCTCTATATTTTGTGATTCCTCAAGGATGGCTGTCAATATGGAGAAATCTAATTTTATCCACTATTGTGTTGACGCCCACGCTATTATTCACATCAAATCATTCGTATGTTGGTATCTCGCACTCGTCTATGGCTACCGTTCGCAGTGACTGATTGATCCTTGCGCACCTCCTAAATGACACTTCATGCAGCCAGTTCTACCAATTCTCAAGTGCCTCATTTGAATATGATGATGCCAAACTGACACTGTGCCATCCCAATTCTCCATATGCAGTGGGATTAATGTAATCCCCGGATATGTTGTATACGCTATCCCATACCTCCGTAAATTCATCTCTTGCTGGATCAATGTATCACTTCCCTTATGCAGGATCAAGAGGTGCGACGATCCTCATTTCGCGATTTTCAAATGACATAGTCTGTTTCTTGAAGTTGATAATAGCTAGATTATCCATTGCCCAGTATATCCCTAGCAACGTTGGGTAGGGGATGGTATTGTCCATAAGTTCAATTACACCAAAATCTACATAAGTATTAAGGTCCTCAATCTAAACTGGAAGCTAGCACACCCGACCAAGTGGAGTAACCTTACTCTGATTTGCTAATCGCAGCTAGACCGATGATTAGGCCAGCTGTGGTTTCCCCATTGTCTTCCATGTCTGCTTGGTCAGAATGTTGACATCTGACCACAGGTCCAAAATAATTGAGTTGACATCAAATTCTCCAATTTGTGCCGACATTCGCATGTCTCTCCCTGTCTTCCTCTTGTGTATGCGATTGACCTTTTTCTCCTGGCGTGCACCCTCCCAACTATTCAATAGATTGGATATCTCTTCCAGTGCATCCCAATCATTTTCCTACTCCAGGAAAATCTCCAAGAAGGGTCATAAGGTGTTGGCCTTCCTCTGTGACTTCGTCGTGTCGAACGTCAATGGCATATCGTAGATAACTTCTGTCTGAAGAGGTAACTACCTCCTCTATCTCATCTCCTCCTATGATTTTAAGAAAACATCCCTTTCAACTTCCTCATCAAAGCTAACGTGCCTCCATGTTGTTGGTCGGATAGTAGCCTGTGACCTGTCGACTCCTGTCACAACTCCTCCCTGTTTCACTACTCCAACAGTCGCATGTTGTCTTCGAGCCTCCATTGATATCATCTGTATAGCCAGTGGTGTATTCTGATTTTGGTTTTGTGGAGTTGGTGGTAGATTCTTGGTTTGCCATATTGCGATGAGCTACGGACAATATTCAATGCCATGATCGACAACGCTGCAATTAGTGCACTGTGGTGATGGATTCAGGAAATCCCTTTGATAGTGCCCTTACTGCCCACAATCGTAACATATAATCGGTCCTCATGCTCTCCCAACGAATCCTAATCCTACGCCAACACCTCGAACTACATGGAATCCTCCTCTACCACCTCCATGTGGTGGCCCATATGGTGGATACTATAGTTTCCCATAATGTGTCTATTGCGGTGGCCCATATGTTGGGTACTATGGTGGCGGATACTATGGTGTCGGATACTGTTGCTGACCATATTGTGGTTTCCCATAATGCCCCTGAACATACTGCTGTGGTTGGTGATTATACTGGGTTGACGGTTGATTATACTGTTGTTTTTGCTAACCCGGCAGCTATTCTTCTCCCGTCATGAAGTATGTAGCCGCAGTCCTCTCCGGGAGTAGGCCATAAGCTCTGCAATTGTTCTCATCGTGGTCCATAGATTTACATAACTTGCAATACAAGTTCATTGGTTTCGACACTATCTTCTGTAGGTACACACACTCTTTTGGTCGATGCCCTCTCGTTTTGCAGACATGACACCAAGGAAACCCTTCCTGACTAAGGGGATTTGGTGCACCTGATTGAAAATATTCTCGAAAGTATGGGCACTGATACTTGTGGTGTCCTTTGGTCCTACACCTAGTGCACCAGACGCTTCATGGGCCTCTTTTCCTTTCTTCATGTCTTGTAGCTGGATCGTCAAGTTTTCCAACTGCACCTAGATTCGATCCATTCCTAAACCTGTTTCTCCGATTGGTGAATCCTCCAGCTTCATCACAATATCCAATGCTTCAGCTTGGGTTGCAACCTTCTGTTGCATTAGTGGTCCGCGGATGTGTGGTACCAATCCTGTGATAAACCACTCCTTGTGCTGCATATCATTTATGCCAAAAATTACCTTCACTATCAGTGTTTTGTACTGCTCATCAAATTCCCATACTAGCTGATTTGGGTATTGCTTGATTTCTTTGAGCTCAGTGACATACTGCGACTCTGATTTTGGATTTCTAAATTCATCGACCATTCCTGCTTTGATATGTGCCAATGACTTGGCTGGTGTTCCTGCTGGAACCCTTATAAGCTTCATAAACCAATCTAGTGCACAGCCCCTAAGGTTCATCGCTAGATGTCGCTTTTTAATATCTTCATTCTGGACCTTCTTCACAGTCCATATTGCTTCGCACAGAAACCAATACTGCTCGGTATCCTCAGTCTCGTTCCCCTAGAAAGTGGGAATTTTTGTGTCGTCTTCCATTCTAATGTTCCTACTATTATTGTTTACCGATACACTACTTCTACCGCTGCACGTTGGGAAACTTTGCGAATAGCTTATGTTTCTTCCTATGAAATTCTATGTCATGAGCGGGGTTGCAGGTATGTTGTAACTTACGATCTGTCCCTCTTCTGCTTCTGGGGTAGCCTGGTCATTGTCTTTGTCGCAATAAGGTTGCTTCCTCCCTTGTGGTCCTGTTTCATAGTCTTTCGTTCCAGTCCTCTTAGAAGAATCTCTCTCAGTCCTCCTCTTCTTCTTAAGACCCTGGAATATCACCCCACTCTTCACCAGCTTCCCTTAGAAACGTGTCCTCTCTCATGTCCATCTACCCAGCATCTTTCTATCAGATCCGCATTCATGCTATACCCACAACCTTTGCACACTAATCTTTCTACTCGTCGGAAGTCATCCTCAATATGCCCTTTTCGTAGACGAGCATTTTAATCCACAGTTTTAGCAATAGTAAGAACCTTCCCCTCAGTCCCTTGAAGAAATTCCTTTCCACATCGATGTACGATTTGATTGTGTCTACTGCGAAATCAGTAATATATCCCTCTAGGATACTATCCACCCAAAAAAAGACAACCCTTGATACTTTGTTGTCGACACATTTAAGTTGTCGAATCAGTTCTGGAGTCCAACGGTCAAGCTTAGTCCTTTGGAAATGGTTCTTCTGAAATGTTAGTTGCGCTAACCACTCGTGCAGTAGTACTAGGAATTTGCAGAAGAATATCTCGTGGATATCCAAACATATCCAGTTTCGTCGGGTGCCACAACATATCCTCTTCTTTTCCTCTTCAAGGTCCTGACAATGGAACCATTTGTTGACACAGTGACTGTCGATAGGGGTTCACTTCACACTGTCGTCAACAAACCATCAACATAACTCCCTTACGCACCGGCCCAGAAAGGTTTTACCGTTTCTAGCAACACTCGCAGAGCGATTGAAGTCTCACCCGAGATGAATTAGGGGGCTACAGGAACCAAGTTTTTGCAGTGGAGTTGAGGACATGCATCAAACACACATTGCACTCACAGAAACCATAGATTATACCTTTCACATTACACTAACAATTCATCATTCGTAGATTCAATACATAATGGACATTCGCATCAACATGATCAAACTACTCATTTGCATGAACAAAAATTACCCAATCACAGAATATTAAACATTTCTCAAACATTTGTATTCACCATCTAGAAAAAGCAAAGAAAAAATATAGAACCATAGTCGAACATCTTCATGCATTCATTAAAACCTGCGGAATGACCTTCGCAGAACAATCAATACATCATAACGCGGATAAACAATAGATCAAAACCTCAAAACATCGATGCTCTATTGATAGTTGGATTCCCTTAGGATTACAGTCATGCTCCTATATATATGACACCAAGTGGTTACAAAACAGTCCACATGACCAATTCTAACAACTTAAACTAATCTTTTTCTTCCTCATTCTTCATGAATGACCCTTCTTTCGCAGATTATCCCTTTTGCAGCTATCGGCTTCCGCACTTGATGCATACTAATCCCATGCCAACAGGGTGCTTTCCTAAACTTGATATTGTGAAGCCCTATGACCATTTATTTCTCATGGATTTGGGAAAGATATTTGTAGTTTAGGTGACCAAATATTTCATGCCATAATTTGCTTGACTCATTGGCATGGGTAAGTAGAATAGAAGGTGATGGGAAAGGCACAAAATGAGAGAATCTATATAGTTTTGAGCTATGGTCGGCAAAACCTAAGGAAACAATTCATCCTATTGACATTTCACAGATTTCAACATCATTAGGTGTGAAAATCACCTTTTTGGGAGATCCTATGTGAGTCATCTGTTATACTGAAAAAGAGGTTTGCAACAAGTCCTGGAACATACAACACATTAGTGAATGAACCAAAATACCGATCAATACTACCTTTACCTTTGCTTGAAGTTTTAGAATCATCACCCAACACACTGGTTGGACCACTAGAAGAATCAAGAGAGGAAAATCTCTCTCTTGTAGAAACCATGTTCCTTGAAGCTCTTGAATCTATGATGAAAGAGGTAGGATTGGATGTGCTTTCCATCAAAGCATGCACTCGCTCCTTGTCTTTGAAATTTTTTCCTCCATCCTTCCTTCTTGCGCTCTCAGAAAGAGGAATTTTTCTTTCTCCAGGAGTTGATCCATTTGGTCAATGGTCTTCTTCATGCAGGAGCTCTTAGGATGAAATCCCCTATTGCAATAGCCACGCTTTTCCTTCTCTTTCTTCTTATTTGGATTCCTCTTGAAGTTGGAGGAGTCTTCATGAATTTTCTGTTTTTCTTTCTTCTGATCAGTGGGTTTCTTGAAATTGTCCTTCTTCTTTCCTTTCGAACTCTTTGAATCTCTAGCAGTCAAACAATGATCTTTTGATGGATTTTTTATTCATCCCATCAAGACCAACTTGTCTTGTTCTTGTGTAAGAGATTCCATTAATTCTTACACACTAGGACTTTTCCAGTTTCGAACTACCTTCCTTGTGGCATGGAAGGTCGAAACAAAGACTAAGTAATCTAGGCCAAGCTTGGAGAGGATGTCCAAGATCAATTTCTCATCCTTTTTATCAATTCCACATTGCTTCAGTTGAAGGACAAGTAACTTGAACTTTGATAAGAATTCTTGAAGGTTCTCGAAATTATGTGGACTCAGTGAAACAAGTTCATTATCCAGTTGGTGGCCTCTTAATTCATTTTTCTTGCCAAAAAAATCTTGGATATTCTCTAGATAGAATAAAATATCCCTGGATGTGGTGAGTCACAGAATACCATAGGCTTCATCTCTTCTGTTGTGCCACTTTTCCTTCTTAGTTGCTGAGGTAGGCTCAGTTTCAGTTGCCATAGTCACCCTGCAGAGGCCTTTGCTCCTCAACATGATCTCCATCTGCACTTTCTAGTCAAAATAATTGAATGGATTGAGGATGATCTGATTTGAATGATCCATGGAAGCTCTAAAATAGATTTTGGAGTGGTTTGGGTGCACCCCTAGATGCTCAATTGCACCCTCTGGGTGATTGAATGTTCCCTGTAGATGACTGAATATGCTTTTCTTGAGACTAGTTGGATCCTGCAAGACAATAGAAGGAGAAAGGAATAGATTGATAGCCCTAATACCATGTGAATTTTAGTTCACACCAAGAACTGATCAAGAAACTTCATCCTCTCACAAGTTATCTCACACAGCTAGTCAAGAACACTGAAAAACAATCAAGTATGATGCAAACAGAAATACTCTCATGAATAATAATACATCAGCCAACCTTAGGAAAATAATAGGATGCAAATATATAACATTACATCATATATTCGAATGCAAAAGGTTTCCATTCGAATCCTCACAAAATTAGGCTTACTAAAAGCATGCAAAACTCCCCTAGGTGGAAAGTGTACTTTCCAAGTCATCTCTAAGGCTCATGAATTTATGAATTAGTGATCAGATCGTTATGTATGATGGAAATTCATGCTAAATCTAGAATTTGGAAGGAAGAAACATCATGGAGGATGAATTGGCCAAAAAATAGTTAAGACTAGTCAACTAGCTTTCACCTTTCACCCAAAAGTGGTAAAAATCAGTAAAAAGCAGTAAGGCGCCTTTCCATTCCAAAATTGGATAAGATTAGCCAGGATCAAATCAAATCTTATCTAGAATCTTTAGAAATGAGCCCAGGTGAGTCTAGGATGCTTGTGGTCCACACAATGTATAATTTAGCCAACTACCTATTCTAACACCTAGGAATTAATAAAAAATGATCAATAATGCTATCCCAAGGGTCTAAATATAAGGGTTTAAATATTCCAATATCTATGACTATATAAGGGTCTATAGGCTAGACTAGGTTCTATAGGGATAGATTAGGTCTCCAGGGCTAGGTTATGTCTCTAGGGATAGATCAGGGTATATAAGCTAGATTAGGTTCTATAGTGATAGATTAGGTCTCTGGGGCTAGGTTACGTCTCTAGGGATAGATAACTATTATAGACTAGGTCTCCAGGGTTGTAGGTCCACATTAGGATTTCTAGGGCTACATTTTTTTTTTCTGGTTTCTAGGGATAGATCAGGGTCATTAAGCTATATTAGGTTTTATTTCTTAGAAGGAACATGTAGATATAGCTTCCAACCCATATAGTGTGATTCTGAGATATTTCAATTTGTTAGTATTTCCTCTTGTGATCAGGGTGAATGTCAACATTATTGATCTAGTGGCTTAGGAGCATGTAGGGTTGATTGTACCACCCAAGATATTTATATGATTTGTTTCTTCCATCCATGAGACTCCCAATTATATAGTGGAGGAGAGGTGTGATGATGAGATTGACTTGATCCATGCATGTTCTACTTATTCATTAGAGAGGTGTGATGCCTTAATGGAGGACGTTGTTGAGGGTGATTCAAGAGTTGTAGATAATGTGAGTATTCCAAATTATAGAGCCATGGATTATCCTGCGAATGGTTTGAGATGGATTGTATCACAAGAGATGGTATGTCATGATTGATATGAAAACTTGTAATAACTTTCTCAAAGGATGTCAGATGTCAGATTGTCATTGGCTTAGCATTATTTCCTTTAGCAATTAAGATATATATCCTCAATGGCAAACACCTTGCATCGTGTCCACATGGAGTATTCACTTGGTGGGAGAATTGGAGGATTGGAGATGGATTGATGGGACATCCTTACATATGTACATATGTACTTTACAAGTGGAGCACTTAGCTAGTGCGTGCATCACTTATGTTTCTTCTTTGGAGTGATATCATCCGTTATATATATGCTATATAAGATGATTTTTCAATCTTGTTTATGCATGCAATTTTTTCCTAAAGGGATGGAAAATTGAATTGGAGTTATTGGTGTAAAACATTGTTGATGCCTCGAATATCGCAGCATCAAGCACAAAGGGATTCTCCTCGATAAACTATCCCAATTAGATTGTCCACCGTTTGGTATGGGGAATCCGTCCGGTTAGCAGTTCCGGCTACTGTTAGATTTGCTTTCTTTTACATTGGTTATGGCCTGATCCACCAATTTTTATTTTTATTATTATTATTATTATTTTATTGTTCAAATGATGTGCAAGTGCCTAAGTTAATTTAATCTAAATGCAGAGCTTGAACAAATCTGTATCTAAGACTGAAATAAATATAATCTATCCCTACAAGGAGCAAACTATAAATATGAGCAATGTGCTGAGGGAAATATCTAAAGATCAACAGATAGCCATTAAATCACAAAGATACATCCACAACGAGAGATTAAAGATATAAAAGATAGCTTTTAATCCATGTGAAAGCATTCTATTACTCATGTTAGGAGAAACATCACTGAACAAAAAATAAGCAAGTTCATTCAACACACAGAAATAATTCTGAATAGCAAAGAAATATCTCACTGCAAGATATGAACGCCACAAGAATAATCCAGCAAACATACAACATCCATTTCCAAGAAAAACGAATGTCTCCCTAAGGCTCTTTATTAGGCAAAACCGCTTCCACAGAGCTAATTACAAAATAGTTCGTACAAGCTGAGAAGCTTCTTTTCCATGCCAAAAAATCCCTCTCTATTCCCTCTAATATTCTATTTATAATCTTACAAAGCGCCTCTTGGGATGACAAGTGTACCCTAATTCTAAAACCTCCTCTCTTAGGCTTTCATTTCATCATTACAAGGCCTATGAATACGTGGAAGGTTTTACAAATAAGACAAAACTAGAGACCAGCTATCCTTTTAAAGAAATTACACAAAGGTGGAAATCCCACTTTTACTCCTGCTTAAAACAAAATAAGAATGATCTGTCTAATTTGCTGGGGCTTCTGCTGGCTAGCTCGAAGACACGCCTCCATCAACCAGCTCGCTTGAAATTACTGGGCCATCAACACTTTGAATGTATGAAGACCATTGGGCGATGTCCCTTACGAGGAGCTTGCTACGAGAAGATACTGTTGCGTGGGATGCTATTTCCTACTTACGAAGGTCTGACTTGATCAGCGCTTTTCCTTGCGTAGCCTCTTTTGCCATTGCTTCCAGGAAATAAATATTTAGTGTAGGATGGAAAATGAACCACTAAAATTTATCCTAAGTCATAAACTCTATCTTCTTTATACTAGCCAAGTCTTCGTCCAGCTTGTTCTGCAACTCGAACACTCGGTCTTTTTCTTTAGGGAAATCATAAATGGAGACGAGGATAACCAGATGACACTTGCTAAGCGATACCCTGAATGCGGAATAGATGGAACAACACTTGTGGACTGTCCTTTTGATTTCCACACTTAGTTTGGTGCAGCAGTCTCTGGCGAACTCAAGAATCCCTATATCTATATCCAATTCATCTCCTGTAGGGGCACGCAAGTGTGAAGGGAGATGAAATTTTCCCTTTTTCCACTCAGATTGCCGCTTCAACTCCTCTACATGATTTGCAAACCTTTCTTGAGTCTTTAGGGCTTTGGTTTCAATTGTTGTAATTTTCTTGATCATCTCTTTCATGCTCCAAATCTCTTCTGAGATCAGCATTAGTAGCTGATGGATTTTGATCCGCATATCACATGCTTGTTTGTGGAATGTGGACAAGTTTTGCTGGTCCTCTGCTGCCTCTTTGGGATGTCTTGCAAATTGTTCCTTCTCTTGGATCAGCCCTCCACATTCATGCCGGTGGAGCTGGATCTGTTGAGCCCTGCCTACTTCAAGCTCTTCTAGTTCTGCTATTCGAGCCTTTAGAGTCTCCATCTCACCTTCAGAGAAAGCCACCTGCACTTCTAAGGAGTTCTTATCATTTTCGAGCTGGAGAATTTTTTACTTAAACACCAAATGCTCTCCTAACATTTGATTGTATTTCTCCTTCAATTGTTTGCTTCCAATACCTCCCTTACTCTGTCATCTCTGATCTTAAGGCATTGCTCTCTGTAATGCTTTATCTTTTCTTTCAAGAAATCAATGTTGGCTTTAGTTTCCTTAGCCGATGCCATGGTACATTGGGCTTGAAATGTAGGGTCGATATCAGTTCCTTGGACCAATGTCTTCTCTGTTACCCATATCTCATATTATTTCTCCTCGGTTTCCATATTCATTGTTGTGCCTTCTCTCTTCTACACCCTCCTATCAATGATGGCCCTTTTCCTTGGACTAAAATATACAGTACCCAAGTCTACTACTTTGCACTGCTTCCTGGGGTTATATGGAGTCAGCGCTAAGCTTCCTGAATAGGAACCCTTTTCTTGTGTTCCCCCTAGGGTGCATATCAATGGTGGATCAATCTCCATATCTGTTAGAGTAGATGGCTCCACATCGAGAGACTTCTCAGTCTTCTCTTTATCTTTCTCTCCTACTGACTCTCCTTGCTGAGTCTAAAATCCATCTACTTTGCCAGATTCTCCTTGCTGAGTTAACAACCCATCTGCTTCTTCAAACTCTCCTTGTTGAGTCTATGATCCATCAACTTTCTCACCCAGGAGCCTTTGATCCTCCTCAGTTTGTTGCTTGGAAGCTTGCTCCTGAGGTACCTGATCTTTTTGTTACTTCTGGATCCCAGTGGTCTCTTCTAGATGCTCCAACTGGGAGGTTTGGTCCTAGTGTTTCCTTGCATCCTCCGCTTGTTGAAGCTTGGTATCTAGCTCACCTTGATTCTTTACTTGCTCTTGGTCCTGCTGCTGATTGAGAGCTTGCTTCTGGAGCACTCTGTCCTGCTCTTGGGATACCTTGTCCTGCTCTAACTCCAATGGTTCCCCTAATTGTGAGGTGGAGGCCTCCCTTTCTCTTTGGATCAAACTGATAGGCCTGGGGCTTGGGTCTTTCACAACCTTTGTATTGTAGCACTTTCCTAACTCAGTTAGGTTGCAGGTGCTTTTGAAGAATTCTTCTTCTCGGTCTGCTGCATGAGAATACTTAAAGGAAACCCTGAGGTCGAGGGAATTCCTGCTTACCGTGGCGCTAGGGTCATGCCTTCTGAAAGGGATAGAGCTGAAGTGGAATATTTCTAAGCCTTGAGCGCAATTTCCCCCATCTCTTTCTCTTGGGAGGTTGTAGGCTCCTATGGTAAATGGCATCGGAGGGTACATGCCCTTCCTCCTTTCTGTTAAGAACCTGCTTATGGCACCGGTACCGAAGAGTTGCCTCATGGCCTCCTTATGAATAATAAATTCTGTAACATACCGAGGGAGCATAAATGGTTCATGAGTCCCTCTACTCATCCTGATATATGCGCCTTCTGCATTATGATAATAGTCTCCAAATTGTTCAATGATAGGCATTGCATTCTCTGACATACAATCTATCTCTTGCACAAAAATGAGTTGGTACAATGGCATGATAAACCTTTCACAAATCATCTTGTAGTGGTTTGCATACTTACTCGCCCATGTGCACTGATAGGCTATGAAGAAAGCTGTTTCATTCGGCTTCCATGAACAACCCAAGTCCGGGAATGAATGCTTGCTTAACAGGTAGTCAATTAGGTATGAAGACATGAAGAAAACTACCTTCTTCTGGGTCAGTCCTCCTTGGGCTGCTGTTAACTATGAGGCCAAGCTATCTGAAATTATTTCATCCCAATTGAAGATGGTTCCTTTTGTGGCTATGTGAAACATCACTGGCACCCATCCAATCTTAAATATTTTTCCATTAGGCATGCTGAAGAGCCTACTTAACATCAAGACGATGAGCCTGTAATGGGTTTTTAGAAGATTGCTCTCATATTCATTATTTTGCCTCCTCCTGATTTGCCTGCCATTTATAGTCATCTTATGAGCAGTTTCTAACAAATCCATTTGATGCTTTTCCATCCATTCATCATCTAAAGAAGCCCCATGTGAAGGTAATCTGTAGGCAGCAGTGACATGATCGGGGGCGAAGGATGTTAGGACCAATCCATTTTTATGAGTCATAAGTCTTGTGTAGGTCTGAATGTTACGAATCAGCCATCCAACAACTTCAGAACAAGGGAATAGCTCTAGCCAAGTTGTTTCCTTATGCAAAAAGGACCTTCTGATGTTGGCATATACTAGAGAATCTTCTATAGGGGTCGTTGAATCATTTTGAGCCAAGATGAATCTGTATAGATCACCCCATTGAAATTCATGGGCGGCGCTCCCAAGGGAAACACCAGTGGTAGCTTGTGTGCCAGCAAACATTGTGACGAGAGTAGTGTCCAACAGAATCTCAACCTCTGAGTGTGAGGTCGCTTTCTGCGCTGCCTTTCTTTTGGCTGGCCTCCTTTGCATGGTAATCCTACGGCGAGGAAGGCAAAATCACAAAACTTTATTTTAGACCATTTCTAAACATCGACAACATTCTAAAACAAAGCCAGAACATGACACTCTTAGAAACTAGAGACTGTCTAAAACGAACATAATTATCTTTATTTCACATGTAAGCTTAATTAGACAATGTCCTTCATGCTAAAACAAAGACAACAAATCAGGATGAAGAGCGAGATCATTTTGGGTCGGTGCGATTCATTTTCGGTGTGTGGGCATCTTTAGGATTGTGAAACAAACACTTGCGCAAGTTCTGATGGAGATTTCTACATTGCCGCCCAAATTAAGTTTTGCGTCACGCTTGGGATAATGCACGCACTGAGATTGGTGACGTAGTGCGAGCTGGGTATCAGTTGGAATTCACACGCTAAGATTTAAACATTCCACTCGCTCGGGTGCCTAAACTTATTCGGGCGCCGAACGAAAAATATATTCCTGCGCTAAGACCTAAAATATGTTGCGTGCCAGGGATATAATTTCATTTGTGCGCCAAAGATAAAATCACTCTTGCACTTGCTTACACATTTTGCATGCGCTGCTTCCTATCCTTACTTTTGTGCTAGCGCTCAACATAATTCATGCGAAATTATCTATGCATCAATTTTTAACAATTCAAGAATCGGTAGCTTAGAGTGGAAGATATGCTAAAAAGGGATAAGTTTCGCAGCCGCAGGCTTTATCGGCTAAGGATCAAGTCATGACTTTGAGCTTCTAAATGGGATTAAATGATTGATTTAACACATCCCCCATGGCAGCTTCTCCCTATCAAATTGAAATTTTAGGCATTCACAACATGAAACTTTAATTGCCAGGAGCGAGAAGGTTTGGGCCTTACGCGCAGAGGATGGTTGGACAGGAGTTTTGCAAAAAAGGCATCGGAATGATGTGGGTTCTACGGTTCTGAGAGAAAACTATGAATCCACTAAAATAACTACTAGGACAACTCGACCTTATGACCGACGCATTTCATACTTTCAGAAAAACAACTCTACTCAAGGAAAAAGAAAACCCCAAAACTATTACGCAACTAAGAAAACACATAAGACTTTCAACATGTGGTCGTGGGGAGACGTAGGTTTCACTTGGTGAACGAAAACTCTGTGGGAAAAGCTAGGAAAGCCAAAAAATGCAATAGAGGGGAGAGACTAGTGTGCCTATGATATGGGGCCATCTTTTCCCTGGTCTGAAGGTGGTGGCTTCGTATCCTCAAAGGGAAAAGAACAACGGCTGCTCTACGTCCTTTCTAGCTTTCAAACCAAGTAAAACGATGCATGTTTGAGCTATTCAACTGTGCATGAATGGCTCTTTTAACCTACTAATCCAAAAGAGGGATTGGGAAAGAGCCTACCTATCAGTATGGCGGGCGCTCTGAGACCTCAACTGTTTGCAGCGAATGGCAACTTTGAATTTCGACGCAGATGGCGAGCGCTCCGAGAGCAAATGACTGAATAAAACCCAAAACGTCATTGCATGCGTTAAATAGGGGAGAGTTAAATGCTCACGTACGTTTAAAGTTGGCGGGGTTAAGAGCACGGGGCTCAAGGAATCAGTCATTAAGAGTGGCACATGGCTTTATTAAAAGCCTTACCAACTCTGTCAGTGCATAGGGATCGAGGATATTTTTTCGCACCGAGTATTGATTTCGGATTTGGCGCCAAGAGGGGAGTATAATGTTTCGTGCTATGTGGCAAGTGCACGTTCAGAGATAAGCTTTGCACTCAAGCAGTAATCCCAGCGTTAGGATTGCGCTCAGAAAAATCGCGCCAGAAATGAGTTATCCTAAAAGATGAGCGCGGATTTGCAAGCAGGAAGGATAAGCACATCTCTAGCGCTTGGGATTCGACTCTATCATCATAGCTGCGCTAGGGAGTGACATGCTAACTTTTAATTCTTTTAGTGAAGTGAAGTGCAGCTCCAAGGCAGGGAAGTAATGGTAAATATTGCACCGCACTCGACCGAGGAAACTTATCTCCTACGCTAACATTTTTGGCTTATTGCACCGGATAATAGACTTGGGACCTATCGAAAGGGCGGCTGAATTAGAGTCAAGGCCTACGCTCGATGGAGGACTTGTGGTTAAAGATGTGCCAAATTCGTGGCGGGCTTAAATCTAAATCTCGCGCTACAGTGGGGAAGATAAGACCAAAACCTGCGCTAAAGGGAAAGGATGACTTTGCCTCAGAGAAAATGAGAAACTCTTTTGGAAGCAGGCGATGGAAATCTGATTAGCTAGGGTAAACCTGAAAGATGACCTAAAAGAGCTTGCTACAAAAGTGTTAGAAGGAGGGGCCTCAAATAACTTCAAAAAAAAATTTGGGGAAGGGTGTTGCAGCAACAACAATTGGTGAATCACTGGCGAACATAGATCTCTGAAGACTATCTCGCTTATCGAAAGAATTCCTTTTAAAGGTTGTTCACCTTGTGTGCAGCAGTCAGCTTAAGTGTTCGAATCTCAGCACAATAAGAAGTCACTTAATCCATTGGTCATTGGGAGAAGGGAGCTTTGATGAAGACATCTTTAAAACTTTCCAAGGGCCAAGATATGGGGTTCATTTTTAGAAGATTCATCTTTCAGATGACCACTGCTATTGGACTCCACAGGATTGTGCAACAACATCTCATAGACATCATTGCTCTTGTTCCTCATCCCCATGCCGCCTGCATCTATTTAGATGTTCATATACTTAACAGCTTTGCTGTTTGAGCCTTCCGGAGATATTTTCTTTAAAATACGGTCTTTTATTTTGGCTCCTCAATCCATAATTCCCTTTTGTGTGAGTGAGATATTTTATTGTTTTATCAAGCCTCACGGACAGAGAGGAGCCTAGTTTGAGTTGAGTATTTTGGGCAGCTTTCTTGACCTGTATGCTTTGCTTCTATCCCAGCCGTGCTTTGATTGAGGCAAGAATCTCTGGAAAACAAACCCCTGACTATAATCCATTTTGGATTGCATATTTGCAGCATGGAGTCACTTCAATACCATATGCCTTCAACATATGCTACTCTTTCGTGGGTCCAACCACAGCGATCTTCTTGAGATACTTTTAAGTGTGATGGTGGATGGAGCCCAAAGATAGTGGTAAAGATAATCACAGATCGCTTCTATTTAAGCAAGGGTTAGCGTGACCAATAGAATAGGATATTCTTTGTTCTGGAGAACGATCAGTAAAGCTTCTAATGCATGGGTAAACTTTCTTTGTAGGATACATTTCCAGCTTCACGAGTTGTGCAATTCTCTTACGAGATCTGCCTTCATGGAAGGCCCAGTTGCAGGTGACCTAGGGAGACAAATTTTGTACAAAAGGCTCAAAAAACTAAGAGAGGAGAGCAATCTAGTTGAAACACGGGAAACAAAGACTAAAGAAAAATAAATAAAACTGTATTTATGTACAGAGAGTCTCATTGAGACTAAGTAAAGTATTGCTTCAAGGCGAGGCCATTGAGAGGAAGGGTTACTTCCTCTCCATGGAGGCCTGTTAGCTTATAAGTGGACGGGCCCAGCTTTGCGGAGATTTGTTAACGGCCTATCCATAAGTGTTGGAATTTAGTGTGCATCCGCTTTCCCTCATGATTATGGTCCCATTTCAGGACTAAATCCCCTACTTTGAAACTTCTTTTACCAGACTTCCTCTTATTGAACCATCTTTTGACTATGTCTTGTTTTTGATGGAATCGGTCTTTGGCTTTCTGTCGGGCTTCTTCAAGTCGAAGCAAGGTATCGATCATGGATTGTAAAACTTAACTACCAGAACCTCGAGAGGCTTGGGACAACTACAGAGATGGGAGCAAGATATTGGGAGATAGAATAGCTTCTTTTCCGTAGACAAGAGTGTAAGGAGAAGCCCCTAATGCATTCTTTGGAGTAACCTTATCTTCCCAAAAGGCATTTGGGAGAGCTATATGCCAACTCCGTTGGTTTTCTATCACAGTCTTCTTGAGAATTCGAATGAGATTTTTGTTTGAAAATTCAGCTAATCCATTTCCTTGAGGGTAATAATTAGCTGAATAATGCAGTGTAATTCCCCAATCATAAGCAAATTCATTTATTTTAAAAGACTAGAAATAGGTGGCATTATCAAATACTAGGGAAATTGGAACCCCAAACCTGGTTATGATGTTCTCCTTCAAAAACCTGATGACTGTATCTTCGTTGATCTTGCGCAATGGGATTGCCTCCGTCCATCTGGTGATGTAGTCGATGGCTATGAGGATGTATCGATGCTGAAGAGAAGAATTTGGCTTTATCTATCCTATGACATCTATACCCCATTGTTCGAAAGGTTCTGAGATAATAAACGGCTGCAAAGGTCCTGCTGCCTTAGGTAATTTCCCAGCACTTCTTTGGCATATATCACAGTTCCGGGCACAAGCATGAGCATCTCGGAATAAGGTGGGCCAATAATATCCAGCTCCGAGTATTTTGTGAGATGTCGTCTCTCCCGAATAATGTCTACCAGCGGGGCCATCATGCAATTCTTTGACAACTTTACTTGCATCTTCCTTTTCTAGACATCTAAGCAAAATTCCATCATAATTTTTTCTGAAAAGTATACCATCAATAATTTGATAAGCTGTTGATTTCAAACGGAGTGCCCTTCTTTGCTTAGAAATCCAATGCTCTGGTCGATATCCCTGCTGCAAATAATGCACTAGATCCCTATACCACGATTCAAGAGTTGTGAAAATGGGACAAACCTCAACTGAATTCAATTTGGCTTCATTCTTCCAGTGCAGCTCTTCATCAATTGGATGCTCTATAAGCAATTTACACAAGCCTTGTCCCTTGATGATGGCTAAATCATATTCTTGAAGAGCCATGACCCAGTTTCCTCTTCTTTCTCCCAATTCCTTTTGAACGAAAAGGGATCTGACCGCTGGGCGAGGAACTATAACTTTAGTTTTGCTCTTGAGAATATATGGTCTGAATTGTTTGACCGCTTTGAAGAAAGCATATGCATGTTTATCGACCACAGGATAATTCAGTTCAACACCTTGCAGACTAGTGCTCATAAATGAGATTGGATACTCATCTCCTAACTCTACCTTTTGCGTGAGCACCGCTGCAAGCGAGTCATCCAAAGAAAAGGCATATAGGATAAAATCTTTGTCAAAACCTAGGCTTCTTAAGGAAGGAGCTTTAGCTATAGCTTCCTTAATGTCTCTGAATGCATCCTTTTCTAAGTCTGTCCACTTGAACTGTATGCTTTGCTTCACCATTTGCTACAAAGGTTTAACAATTTGCGTGAAATCTGGAACAAACCTTTGGACAAAATTGATAGTGCCCATAAAGGACTGCATGGACTTCTTGTTATGAGGCATCGGAATTTTATTGATAGCTTGTACTCTTTCTTGATCTATTGATACTCCTCTTTTGGAAATAATATGGCCCAGCAGCTTACCTTCAGGGACAACAAACACACTTTTCTTGGGATTTAAAGAAATACCATATTTCCAGCAATGATAAAAAATGTGCTTCAAATGAACAACATGGTCTTCCCTCTTTTTTGAAAAAACGGTCACATCATCTAGATAGACAACCACATAGTGGCCACCCAATCCTCGGAAGGCGATGTACATTGCTTGCTGGAACATAGC
The DNA here is from genome assembly GCA_027924585.1 of Larix kaempferi. NCBI lineage: Eukaryota > Viridiplantae > Streptophyta > Pinopsida > Pinales > Pinaceae > Larix > Larix kaempferi. The sequence goes on along the minus strand of BSBM01000765.1, from coordinate 899,707 downwards.
TCCTGCGTTTATTAGGCCAAAGGGCATCCTTTGGTAGGTGAACGTTCCCCAGTTAGTGCGGAAAGTAGTCTTGAGATGGTCTTCTTCAGCTACTAACACTTGATTGTAACCAAAGAAGCCATCAAGAAGAGAGAATAGTTCAGACCCTGACACCATCTGGAGAATTTGTTCCATTGAAGGGACAGGATAGTTATATTTATCTGAAGCTATGTATAAATTTATGAAGTCAACACGTAATCTTATCTCTCCCGACTTCTTTCTCACGGGAACTAAGTTAGCAACCCACTCAGAATGCTGGACTTTAAAGATTATTTTAGCATCCAATAGCTTCTTCAATTCCTTTTGAATGAGAGGTTCAAGAGTAGGATGCATCCTTCTTAATTGCTGCTAAAATGGCTTGACACCTGCTTTCATTGGTATGACATGCTGAATAATGCGGATTTCGTATGTTTTCAGATCTTCATAAGTCCATGCAAAAACATCTTTATATTGTCGAAATAGCTTGATGAACTTATCTCTTTCCCCTGGTGAACAACATTTTCCAAGGTTAAGAAACTTTGGTTCAGCCTCGATGCCCAAATTAACCAATTCATGCTGCATTGATGAGCTATTGGTTTTGGTATTTGCTGGCCTTATAAACTTGCTCTGTAGATCAAACAGCATTTCAAGCAACCTCACCCCTTTGGGGATGAAATTTCCTTTAGCTGCATATTTCTTTTGTAAATCAGAATCGTGTTCTTCTTCATCTATCACAGCTTCTTGGAAGATGTCTTCGTTTGTTAGAAAAATGATAATATGTTTGTCATCATCGAAGACTCTGAAGTTTGTGATATTGTCAAGGACAGAAGGCCTAAAAATTAATTCAATTGAGCACTTATTATTAGTTGGCACCAATATGGAGGCGGATGTTGCTAACAAATCAGTTGCAGAATTTTGCAATCTAGGAATAGACTTTATATTGAAAGCATCAAAATGCATAATTAAATCCCATACCTCAGCCGGGTAACCTTTCAAATGAGGTGAGAGACAGTGAATGGTATCTCTTACCTGCCTCACAACTATTTTCGAGTCACCGAACACCTTCAGGAACTTAACATTTAAGCCGATGGCTTTCTTTAATCCGTGGACCAAAGCTTCATATTCAGCAGTATTGTTAGTACACTCAAATTCTAACCTACAGGACAAAAAATACTTATTTCTTTCTGGATCCATCATAACACAACTGGCTCCGGATCCTTCCAAAGTTTTAGAACCATCAAAGTATATTGTCCAAAAAAGATCGTTTGATTTAACTAAGTTAGTATCCTTATGATCTAAGTCAGTGACTAAACTAACTATATTACAATCAATATCATCAATCCGAGAAAAATGAAGGAGATTGGACAGTTCATCTGATTCATGGCTAATAGTTTTAGACTGATAATTACTCGGATCAATTTCCAGGAAATAATTTTCGAAAACTGAAGATGAAAATGCCACAGCTTCATTCTTTCATTGTAGTTGAGTTACGTTTTGTTTCATGTGTGGTTCTCTCAGAACCTTGATCTGATTCTGTCTATTTTGATATGGCAACCACAAATGGGACCAATCAGTTGCAAAGTAACCATTTAACTTTGTGGACCAGTCCCTGCTTAGGATTAAACCATAGGCTTCAGGAATGTCAACTACCATTATATCAATGAACTGGTAGACTCTAGAATCTGCTGATAACCTAATGAGGACATCTTTCATTTCCTCGATAACTTTGACAGTAGTCCTATCTAATTGAATAATCTACGCAGGAGATGGAATTGGATGACCGTTGAATTTTTTACAGATAGATAGTGGCATGACATTCGAAGATGCTCCAGAATCTACCAGACAATTGTGCACATTGTGATTGAATATTTCAAAAGTTAAAAGGAATGGCAATGTCTGAGATTTGGATTTCTCACCGATACTAACCTCATTAATTTTAGGGTCTTCTTAAGTATCTGTTAATCGAGTGTTGGGATGGGATTGAATAGCATGCAACAACTTGTCTCGTTGTTGGGGCAAACTGCACATATCGAATCGAATTTTGAAACATTTGCCTTTACTTTCTTTATATATTCAATAATGTCATATCCTATATCAGATTCTTTTAAATTCTAGTTGGATGGTCTGTCTTATTCAGTGTGACCTTCGGTTGTTGAACTATTGTTTCAATGCTTGGCTTCTTGGCAACTGTTCGGTTAGCTTAAGGCTATGGTGGAATGATTGTTATGTGTCTTCTAGGTAATTCTTTTGAAATTTTAGGCTTGGGAATAGTCGAACTTGGCACAGGATCTGTAATGGGACCTTTATTGCGAGTGTTAATATTTACAGCAGACACTGAGCTTTCCACGGGGTCATCTTCTACCAACTCTGTTAAAGGTACCCAATCCCATAGCACCATGGTAGTGTCTGGAGATGATTCCTTTGTCTTAGGGCTTGGTTCTTCTGGAGGATTGTCTTGATCTGGAATCTGTGAATCCAGCATTTGGTTCATGACTAAACTCATAGAGTTAATCCATTGTGGGAAGCTCTTTTCCGAGTGTGGCTCTTGATGAAATGTGCAAAATTTTTCCATCCCTATTTCATTCAGATTTAAAACAGGATAATTATTCATAGGTGGATGAGGCTGATCGTTGTCTTCTCTTTTCTTGTAGAATGGTTTGAACGGATTCCTAGAGGTACTAGCTACTTTATCTTTCTCCAGATCTACAATTTTATTGGACAATTTTTGCATCATCTTAACTACATTCTCCATGTCTAAGGATGACTCCTCTTTATTCCTGGTGAGCAGCAAGGTTTTTTTACTAGTTGTTAGTTTTGTCTCTGCATCTAAAGCACGTTTGGCAATGCTGTCTGCTTATTCTTCCACCTTTTTAGCTTCTTCAAAATTTTCTATCAGGGTGGTTTTCTTAGATCTTTTGACGAACATTGCTATTGTCCCTTCAAGAGCTGTCGTATAATATTCTACCAGAGATTCTTCTGCTGAAATTATTTAAGAGTGTTGTGAACCTTTGGTTGAAGTTCTGAACCTTTTCTTTTTTTTCCATTCTCATGGACAATAATTCTTTCATGAGTGTAGCTATAGTCTTTTGATTTCCATACTTCTTTAGGAAACATGTTTCAAATTCATCCCAGCTGGAAATTGAGCTGGCTTGTAAGCTAACATACCAGGAAGAAACTTTTGGCTCAAATGTGTATGGAAAAAGCCTACAAACGACATCTTCATGTTGTACATTTAAAAGATTCGGAGCTAAATAAAAGCTCTTGAGATGATCTTCAGTAGAGATGGCTTTTCCTGGGTCGAATTTAGGTAAGACTTTCTCTGGATTTTTAGGCATATTGTGGAATGGCCGAGCTACATTCAATGATCCCCTCGCTCTCCAAGCAGGCACAACCATGTTTCTACGTGGGGAATCAGGTGGAGAATTGTATGGTGAATTAGGTGGGGTGTTCTTTGGAGTAACAATCTCTCCATGATTTTCTGGATCTGAAAGATTTTCTGGGTTTTCAAGATCAGTTTCTCTCAGGGGTTCTATGATCTCTTCCAAGGTTAAGTTTACAAGCTCTTCTTAATTCTGCACAAGAATCGAATCACGAGTGTATTGTCTTTCTTTTCTGGGAGTACTTTTCCTAGGAAGGAAGGTTACAGCGCTTAAACCACCTAATTTCCTAACATAAGACTGTGTTTTTCTCCTTAAATCTTCTATTTCTACAAAAGGCACAGTATACAAGACTTTTTGTTGTTCAGAATCAGAGATGGAGTTTTCTTGATTTGTTACCTCAAGGTTTGCACTGTCTGAAATTCCTGTTTTAAGCGGGTTTTTAGTAACATTTTTGACAAAGGGAGGTTTTCCTTTATCAACCATGCACTTCAGGCCCTCCTTCTAGTGCCAAAAACTGTTGATGCATCAAAGATCGCAGCATCAAGCATAAAGGGATACTCCCCGGTAAATTATACGAATTAGATTGCCCACCGTTTGGTATGGGGAATATGTCCGGTTAGCGGTTCCGGCTACCGTCAGATTTGCTTTCTCTTACACCGGTTATGGCCCGATCCACCATTCTTTTTATTTTTATTTTTTATTTTATTGTTAAAATGATGTGCAAGTGCCTAAGTTAATTTAATCTAAATGCAGAGCTTGAAACAAATCTGTATGTAAGACTGAAATAAATCTAGTCTATCCCTACAAGGAGCAAATTGTAAATATGAGCAATGTGTTGAGGGAAATATCTAAAGATCAACAGATATCCATTAAATCACAAAGATACATCCACAACGAGAGATTAAAGATATAAAAGAAAGCTTTTAATCCATGTGAAAGCATTCTATTACTCATGTTAGGAGAAACATCACTGAACAAAAAATAAGCAAGTTCATTTAACACACAGAAATAATTTTGAATAGAAAAGAAAGATCTCACTGCAAGATATGAATGCCACAAGAATAATCCAGCAAACATCCAACATACATTTCCAGGAAAAAAGAATGTCTCCCTCGGGCTCTTTATTTGGAAAAACCGCTTCCACAGAGCTAATTACAAAATAGTTCATACAAGCTGAGAAGCTTCTTTTCCCTGCCAAAAAGTCCCTCTCTATTCCCTCTAATCTTCTATTTATAATATTACAAAGCGCCTCTTGGGCTGACAAGTGTACCCTAATTCTAAAACCTCCTCCCTTCGGCTTTCATCGCATCATTACAAGGCCTATGAATACATGGAAGGTTTTACAAATAAGACAAAACTAGAGACCAACTGTTCTTTTAAAGAAATTACACAAAGGTGGAAATCCCACTTTTCCGCCTACTTAAAACAGAATAAGAATGATCTATCTAATTTGCTGGGGCCTCTGCTGGCTGGCTCGAAGACACGCCTCCATCAACCAGCTCGTTTGAAATTACTGGGCCATCTACTATTTGAATGTATGAAGACCATTGGGTGATGTCCCTTATGAGGAGCTTGCTATGAGAAGATACTGTTCCCTAGGATGCTATTTCCTGCTTACGAAGGTCTGACTTGATCAACGCTTTTCCTTGCGTAGCCTCTTTTGCCATTGCTTCCAGGAAATAAATATGTATTGCAGGTTGGCAAATGAACCGCTGAAATTCATCTTGAGTCAAAAACTCTATCTTCTTTATACTAGCCAAGTCTTCGTCCAGCTCGTTCTGCAACTCGAACACTCGGTCTTCTTCTTTAGGGAAATCATAAATGGAGGCAAGGATAACTAGATGACACTTGCTAAGCGATTCCCTAAGTGTGGAATAGATGGAACAACACTTGTGGACTGTCCTTGTGATTTCCACACTTAGTTTGGTGCCATAGTCTCTTGCGATCTCAAGAATCCCTATATCTATATCCAATTCATCTCCTGTAGGGGTGCGCAAGTGTGAAGGGAGCTGAGATTTTCCCTTTTTCCACTCAGATTGCCACTTCAACTCCTCTACATGATTTTCAAACCTTTCTCGAGTCTTTAGGGCTTTTGTTTCAATTCTTGTCATTTTCTTGATCATCTCTTTCATGCTCCAAATCTCTTCCAAGATCAGCATTAGCAGCTGATGGATTTTGATACACATATCACATGCTTGTTTGTGGAATGTGGACAAGTTTTGATAGTCCTCTGCTGCTTCTTTGAGTTGTCTTGCCAGTTGTTCCTTAATTCTTGGATCAGCCCTTCACATTCATGTTGGTGGAGCTGGATCTGTTGAGCCCTGCCTACTTCGAGCTCTTCTAGTTCTGCTATCCGAGCCTTCAGAGTCTCCAACTCACCTTCAGAGAAATCCACCTGCACTTCTAAGGAGTTCTTATCATTTTCGAGCTGGAGAATTTCTGAATTAAACACCAGATGCTCTCCTAACAATTGATTGTATTTCTCCTTCAGCTTGTTTTCTTCCAATACCTCCGTTACTCTATCATCTCTGATCTTAGGGCATTGCTCTCTGTAATGCTTTATCTTTTATTTCAAGAAATCAATGTTGGCTTTAGTTTCCATAGCCGATGCCACGGTACATTGGGCTTGAAATGTAGGGTCAATATCAGTTCCCTGGACCAATGTCTTCTCTATTACCCATATCTCATATTCTTTCTCCTTGGTTTCCATATTCATTGTTGTGCCTTCTATCTTCTCTACCCTCCTATCAATGATGGCCCTTTTCCTTGGACTAAAATATACAGTATCCAAGTCTGCTACTTTGTGCTGCTTCCTGGGGTTATAGGGAGTCAGCGCTAAGCTTCCTGAATAGGCACCCTTTTCTTGCGTTCCCCCTAAGGTGCATATCAATGGTGGATCAATATCCATATTTGTCGGAGTAGATGGATTCGGGTCGAGAGACTTCTTAGTCTACTCTTTATCTTTCTCTCCTGCTGACTCTCCTTGCTGAGTCTGGAATCCATCTACTTTGCCAAATTCTCGTTGTTGAGTCAGCAACCCATCTACTTCTTCAGACTCTCCTTGTTGAGTCTGTGATCCATCAGCTTTCTCACCCAGGGGCCTTTGCTCCTCCTCAGTTTGCTGCTTGGAAGCTTGCTCCTGAGATACCTAATCTTCTTGTTCCTTCTGGATCCCAGCGGTCTCTTCTAGATGCTCCAACTGGGAGGTTTGGTCCTGGTGTTTCCTTGCATCCTCCGCTTGTTGAAGCTTGGTAGCTAGCTCACCTTGATTCTTTACTTACTCTTGGTCCTGCTGCTAATTGAGAGCCTGCTCCTGGAGCACTCTGTCCTACTCTTGGGATACCTTGTCCTACTCCAACTCCAATGGTTCCCCTGATTGTGAGGTGGAGGCCTCCCTTTCTCTTTGGATCAAACCGATAGGCCTGGGGCTTGGGTCTTTCACAACCTTTTTATTGTAGCGCTTTCCTAACTCAGTTAGGTTGCGGGCGCTTCTGAAGAATTCTTCTTCTCGGTCTACTGCATGAGTGTACTCAAAGGAAACACTGAGATCGAGGCAATGCCTGCTTACTACGGCGTTAGGGTCATGCCTTCTGAAAGGGACAGAGCCGAAGTGGAATATTTCTAAGCCTTGAGTGAAAATTTTCCCCATATCTTGCTCTTGGGAGGCTGTAGGATTCTATGGTAAATGGCATGGGAGGGTACATGCCCATCCTCCTTTCTATTAAGAACTTGCTTATGGCACCGGTGCCGAAGAGTTGCCTCACGGCCTCCTGATGAATAACGAAGTTTGTAACATACCGAGCGAGCATAAATGGTTCATGAGTCCCTCCGCTCATCCTAATATACGTGCCTTCTGTATTATGATAATAGTCTCCAAATTGTTCAATGACAGGCATTGCATTCTCTGACATACAATCTGGCTCTTGCACAAAAATGATCTGGTACAACGACATGATAATCCTTTCACAAATCATCTTGTAGTGGTTTGCATACTTACTCGCCCATGTGCACTGATAGGCTATGAACAGAGTTGTTTCATTCGGCTTCCATGAACAACCCAAGTCAGGGAATGAATGCTTGCTTAACAGGTAGTCAGTTAGGTATGAAGACATGAAGAAAACTACCTTCTTCTGGGTCAATCCTCCTTGGGTAGCTATTAACTGTGAGGCCAAGCTATCTGAAATTATTTCTACCCAATTAAAGATGGTGCCTTTTTTGGCTATGTGAAACATCACTGGCACCCATCCAATCTTAAAGATATTGCCATTAGGCATGCCGAAGAGCCTACTTAACATCAAGACGATGAGCCTAAAAGGGGTCTTTAGAATATTGCTCTCATATTCATTATTTTGCCTCCTCCTGATTTTCCTGCCATTTATAGTCATCTTACGGGTAGTTTCTAACAAATCCATTTGATGCTTTTCCATCCATTCATCCTCTAAAGAAGCCCTGTGTGAAGGTAATCTGTAGGCAGCAGTGACATGATCAGGGGCGAAGGAAGCCAGGACCAATCCATTTTTATCAGTCATAAGCCTTGTGTCTGTCTGAATGTTAGGAATCAGCCATCCAACAAATTCAGAACAAGGGAACAGCTCTGGCCGAGTTGTTGCCTTATGCAAAAATCACCTTCTGATGTTGGCATATATCAGAGCGTCTTCTATAGGAACCATCGAATCATTTTGAGCTAAGATGAATCTGTATAGATCACCCCATTGAAATTCAGGGGCGGCGCTCCCAGGGGAAACACCAGTGGTAGCTTGTGTGTCAGCAAACTTTGTGAGGAGAGCAGTGTTCGACAGAATCTCAACCACTGAGTCTGAGGTCGCTTTCTGCACTGCCTTTCATTTGGCTGACCTCCTTTGCATGGTAATCCTACGGCGAGCAAGGAAAAATCACAAAACTTTAGTTTAGACCATTTCTAAACATCGACAACATTCTAAAACAAATCCAGAACATGACACTCTTAGAAACTAGAGACTGTCTAAAATGAACATAATTATCTTTATTTCACATGTAAGCTTAATTAGACAATGTCCCTTCATTCTAAAACAAAGACAACAAATCAAGACGAAGAGCAAGATCATTTTGGGTCTGCACGATTCATTTTCCGTGTGCGGGCATCTTTAGGATTGTGAAACAAACACTTGTGCAAGTTCTGATGGAGATTTATGCGCTTGCACCCAAATTAAGTTTTGCATCACACTTGGGATAATGCGTGCGCTGAGATTGGCAACCTAGCGCACGTTGGGTATCAGCTGGAATTCACGCGCTCAGATTTAAACGTTCCACTCACGATGGCGCCTAAACTTATTCGGGCGCCGAGCGAAAAATATATTTCTACGCTAAGACCTAAAATATTTTCCGTGCCAGGGCTATAATTTCGTTTGTGTGCCAAAGCTAAAATCACTCACGCGCTAGCTTACACATTTTGCATGCACTACTTCCTATCCTTACTTTTGCGCTAGCGCTCAACATAATGCATGCGAAATTATCTATGCATCAATTTTTAACAATTCATGCATCGGTAGCTTAGAGTGGAAGCTATGCTAAAAAGGGATAAGTTCTGCAGCCGCAGGCTTTATCGGCTAAGGATAGAGTCATGACTTCGAGCTTCTAAATGGGATTAAATGATTGATTTAACACATCCCCCATGGCAGCTTCGGCCGAGCAAATTGAAATTTTATGCATTCACAACATGAAACTTTAATTGCCAGGAGCGAGAAGGTTTGGGCCTTACGTGCAGAGGATGGTTGGATAGGATTTTTGCAAATGAGGCGTCGGAATGATGTGGGTTCTATAGGTTTGAGCGAAAACTATGAATCCACTAAAAAAAACTACTGGGACGACTCGACCTTATGACTGAGGCACTTCATAGTTTCAGAAAAAATGACTCTACTCAAGGAAAAAGAAAACCCTTCAACTATTACGCAGCCAAGAAAACACATAAGACTTTCAACATGTGGTCATGGGGAGCCGCAGGTTTCGCTTGGTGAACAAAAACTCTATGGGAAAAGCTAGGAAAGCCGAAAATGAAATAGAGGGGAGAGACTAGTGTGCCTGTGAGATGGGGCCCTCTCTTCCCTGGTCTGAAGGTGGTGGCTTCGTATCCTCATAGGGAAAAGAACAGCGGCTGCTCTACGTCCTTTCTAGCTTTCAAACCAAGTAAAACGGAGGGCATTTGAGCTATTCAACTATGCATGAATGACTCTTTTAACCTACTGATCCAAAAGTAGGATTGGGAAAGAGATTACCTGTCAGTATGGTGGGCACTCCGAAACCTCAACTGTTTGCAGCGAATGGTAGCTTCGAATTTCAACGTAGATGGCGAGCGCTCCAAGAGCAAATGACTGAATAAAACCCGAAACGTCGTTGCATGCATTAAATAGGGGAGAGTTAAATGTTCACGTACATTTAAATTTGGCGAGGTTAAGAGCACGGGGCTCAAGGAATCAATCACTAAGAGTGGCACATGGATTTATTAAAAGCCTTACCAACTCTGCCGGTGCACAGGGATCAAGGAGATTTTTTTGCACCGAGTATTGATTTTGGCTTTGGTGCCAAGTGGGGAGCATAATGTTTCGCACTATGTGGCAAGCGCACGTTCAGAGATAAGCTTTGCGCTCAAGCGGTAATCCTAGCGTTAGGATTGCGCTCAGAAAAATCGTGCCATAAATGAGTTATCCTAAAAGACGAGCACGAATTTGCAAGCGGGAAGGATAAGCGCATCTCTAGCACTTGGGATTCGACTCTATCATCATAGTTTCACTAGGGAGTGACGTGCTAACTTATAATTCTTCCAGTGAAGTGAAGTGCAGCTCCAAGGCGGGGAAGTAATGGTAAATCTTACGCTGCACTCAACTGAGGAAACTTATCTTCTACACTAACAGTTTTGGCTTATTGTGCCAGATAACGGACTTGGGACTTGTTGAAAGGGTGGCTGAATTAGAGTCAAGGCCTACACTTAACGGAGGAAGGCCTACACTTAACGGAGGACTTGTGGTTAAAGATGCGCCAAAGTCATGGCGGTCTCAAATCTAAATCTCGCGCTACAGCAGGGAAGATAAGCCCAAAACCTACGCTAAAGGGAAAGGATGACTTTCCCTCAGAGAAAATGAGAAACTCTTTTGGAAGTAGGTGATGGAAATCTGATTAACTGGGGTAAACCTGAAAGATGACCTAAAAGAGCTTGCTACAAAAGTATTAGAAGGAGGGGCCTTAAATAACTTCAAAAACAAATTTGAGGAAGGGTGTTGCAGCAACAACAAACATATAATGGTGTAAATCATCAATGTATTGCAATATTAACTTAAACATAACTCAAACATAAAATAAACGATATAAGATAACATGATATGCAAGAAATAAACTATCTAACATGAATAACATTGGACATGCATGAATAAACAATCACACGGCTATTCTATGTACCTCAATCAATTAGGCCTTCTGGATTCTCTTTGTTTTTTATTGTCTCAAACAACCTCTCGTGATCTGCATGAGGTAGTAAGTAGCATAAATTTAATTATGACTTTGTTGACATTGTTTGTAGTTGTATTTTTGTACCAATGATCAAGTGAGTAAATTGATGCACCCGTGAACGTGGTCTATAATCCATGTATGTGTAGCCATTTCTCTTTGGTCCCTTTCCATCTACTGTAAAATATTCTCCTTGAAAAACCATCGATCCAGTCAGAAAGGTCATGCCTTCATTGTCGGTTAATGATGTGGGGAGGGTTTGCTTCCCCTAGATGCATCGTGCCAACTAATAATTCGTTCCAATTGCACTGTCTTTGGGAGCGACAAGTGCGTATATGTGTCCTGCAAAAATTCATTTTACGGTCATATTCCAAAAAGTAGTGGTTTGATAACTTTGATAATTAAAAAAACAAGGAGGGAACCGTGATATGAATGTAGAAATGTTTACCTAGCTATACATATCATGTATATGATCATATTCATTCGAAATAGAAGATTTTCCTTCCTCTAACTAGATTGTTTCAACAACTACACATGGGTCCACTGCAAGTGATACATGATCCCATTCATCAATCCAATCCGTTCATTCACACTCATCCCAATCACAACTGCTACAAGGCCCAAAAAATAAAGCAAGTTTCCGCGTTCATATTTCAAATAAGGGGTTGTTTGAGCTTCGAACCGAATAAAATCCACGAGTGCCTTGTACAGTACTACAACTATAAGAACGCAATCGATCTAATATCAACCACATGCCAGAATTTCTGACAACAAGCCCTCTACCTGTTGGTTTGTGCTACTCCGTGGTTTGATCTGAAATATTTGTAGAGGGTCAATCCATCAAGGTGTTTCATGATTTTTGGCAAGCGGAGTGGAAAAAATTTGTGCCGCGAACTCTCGATCGAGGTATTTTAAATCCCTCGATCGAGTTATTAAAATCTCGATCGAGGGTTTTAAAATACCTCGCTCGAGGGATTTAAAGTACCTCAATCGATAGTTTTGAAATTCCTCGATCGAGGGTTCACGGCACAAATTCACGGAAGCAATGAACCTCGATCGAGGGTTCGCAGCAGCAATTCGCGACAACAATGAACCTCGATCGAGGTTTTGCGACAGCAATGAAACTCGATCGAGGGATTTACAAGACCTCGATCAAGGTCTCTCTCAAACCCTTGATCAAGGTTATTTTTAGCCCTCGTTCGAGGATTTTTGAAAAACCTCGATCAAGGGCCTAAAAACAGGCCGAAATCCCTTTTCACTGCAAAAACAAAATTGGTATACCTTTCACAGGATTAAACTATGTCATTAAATGCACATTAATGGGCAGACTTGATATTGTTGGATTCGTCAATGAATCATCTATCCATATACATATATTTTACAAATTTTTATTTTCGTATGTCATTTTGTTTTTAATTTCTGCTAAAGCTTACCCTAAAAAATCCTATTAACAACTTCGAATGAGCTCAAAGATATATCAACAACACTAATAATACACATCCAAAAAAATTGAAAAAATATACAAGCACTACGTCAGTGCATCCTCTTCAAATGGTATTTTTAGTTTTGTAATTTATGTAAATAATCAAAATATTTTGCGCACACATGCACATGTGTGCAAAATGCGGCTGAAATATTCATTGGTCAGTTTCGAAAAATAATTATAATTATAATTTTTTGAGGAAAATTAAAAGAAAAATATGTACGCACTAGTGCATTTTGTCTAGATCATGTTCACATATTTCATTTTTTAAATGATTACTTTAACATTAAATTATTTTGCACACACACAAGCCACTTGTTAATTGCTCTTCAAATTTTTAAGGACACATGTTTCATTAAATGAAATTTTGACATGATTAATGACATTGGTATATTTTTAAAAAAATAGCATTAGAAATCCAACATAATTCACTACATTTTGTTTTTTAACTGCTTGTCGAAAGTCATATGGCAAATATGAGTTTTGAGGGCTTCAATTTAATATATGGGTAAAATTTCCATTTTTCATCGCCATATTTGGCAAAAAAGAGTTACCCATCTTCATGGAATCACCCTAGAGCACCATTGAACTATGGATTCTGAATCCCAAATATGAGGGTTTGTCATGCACCTCATCTCCTTCCTTCATAGGGAAGTTTTGAGACATGCTCCAACCCCATCATGCTCTCCCTTTACATGCCTGGTCTCAAAATAGTTCCATATATGCAGCACATCATAAGTCTTATGCAAAATAATCAACCACTGGAATACATGTGCATTTTTGAGCTAGCCAGCACATCCATCTGACCATATCCAATGTTGATCCATCTGTATACCTCTCTCCTTCAGTTGATCATAGAAAATTCTAAAGCAATGTTACACATAATGCAGGTCGTGGCACCTGACGTCATTGATCATGAAGTTGGTCTCTTTCAATATTATCCTCATTTCATTGCTTCTCTCTGACGCATGCCTATACGTGATATGGACGATTATGCTAACTTGGTATGAATGGTAGTATTGAATTTGAATCTCATTTTGTGGTTGCAAGGTGTAGTTTTCAGCAAAGTCCACAACTGACAATATTGTGCCACTGGAAACGATGTCCCTGCACTGTCTGTATTGTTCATCCTGCCATCATGCTACATGGACATCTTCTACATACTGCTCGGTCTTTTTGTAGAATTCCTTCATGAAATCGCAAATTTGTACCTAGTGCCACAAAACCAAGGGCATTAATACAACGTAATATTTTCAATCTAAATATAATATATGTATAAATTCAACATGTACAGTATGAAAGTATGCAAACTTAGATTACCTGTGACTTCACCAATGCAATGTTTTTTCTTTCCTTCGCACTATCTACTTGATATGTTATGTACTTGAATTTATTCATTTCTATTGACATCCTCTACAACGAATATCAAGTATAAATGTAATAATAATAATAAATAATAATTAGTACTAGGTTAAGGGGTGTGTCTCCTCATTCATGGCTTCCCATACCTTATATAAAGGTGGCTGCCAATTTTAATCATCATCTTCTATTTATAATATTATCATTTTATCATTCAATATGAGAGTCGGATTCCATTATTAACATCCAACCGGATATGGTTGCTGCATCCAACCAGATACAGTTGTTGCATTCAAACGCAGCAACCGTATCCAGTTGGCGAGTTAACCGTGTCCGGTTAAGGGTTAAGAAGCGAGACCGTCTTCCATATTTGAGATAAATGATAATAATATATTGAAGATGAAACATCTTCCTCCCTAGACCTAGATATAGGCTAGCTAAACCCGGATAGGGCTGGCATATTACACCGGATACAATTGTATTAAGATTCCAACCAGATATGGTTGCTACATTATGCAGCAACCGTATCCGGTTGGCGAGTTAACCGTGTCCAATTAAGGGTTAAGAAGCGAGACCATCTTCCATATTTGAGATAAATGATAATAATATATTGATTGATAAAATGATAATATTATAAATAGATGATGAATGATTACAATTGGCGGCCACCTTTATATAAGGTGTGTACAGCCATGAATGAGGAGACGCGCCCCTTAACCTAGTACTAATTATTATTTATTATTATTATTACATTTATACTTTATATTCATTGCATTGCCACCCCCTTTAAGGGCATCTTTGTCCTCAAAGCTGATTTTACTGATATCAACCTGATTCTGGATCGGCATTGAAGCGCTGAATGAGATGTATATTCTAGATTGGTTCCTTTTTTTGGATGTGAACCTAGATGTTCGTGTTGTAATCCTTTCTGTTTGAGTGGTGATTTTTTGAAACAATACACTTTGTAATTATTTGTTTTCCATATCACCTTTTGGATTCCATTTATGAACAATTGTGCACCTCTTATCACAATTGCTTTTGATTTGGACAACTTTTTGATCATACCATCATCAGTGGTGTCTTGAAAATAACATCTCACTTCTTTCAAAACGACTATTTTTAGCGCTAAAAGTCTATGTTCGTGCTCTTCTTATGTTGCATGTCTTCTCATGGGTTTTTCGGGGTTCTTGACTACCTTGCATGATGATTCACTTGACGAGCCTATGTCAAGCACCACTTTGTGTTTATAATTAGAAGCACTCGCATCATCTTGTGTTTGTTGTTGTTGGTCGTTGACATCAATGGAAAACTTTGCAACAGTTGATTTTAATAACATTTTTTATTCAATTGTTTCCAATCCTGAGAATGAAGTTTCTTCTTGCTCTTTATCATTTTTATGTTCTTTATCTGGTTTTACTTTCAGACTTTGAAAATCATATTTAGATTTAGTTTCAGAGTCCTTGTCTTCATAGGCCTTCGGGTTGCTTTGTTGGCTTGTTTTATTGAAGGTTTCATCAATAGCTTTTTGAGCAGCTCTTACAACTGATTGTTCCATCCGATCAAACATTTCATCCATTTTCCTATGAAATTCATTGGAGATCTGATCCAATTCTTCCCACATTGACTTCATGGCTAATTGTAAAGGTTTTCAAGAGAGAATCAATAATAGATCATAATAATTATTATTATTTAAAAATAATAATATTATACACATATATAGTTTTCAATAGTTTTTTTTTTTAATATAATAATAATTATAAATAAAAATTATTATAATATTTTTTGAAATCCCATGGAGGGAATTAGGGTTAAGAAGATAAAGTGGCCGACTGGAGTAGCTAAGGTGGAAGTATGGGTCGTGGAGCTGGGTCAGAATCGGATGGAGGGGAGAGGCTGGAGCGATGGAGGGGGGGGGGGGCTTTGCTGAACATGGCCGACAGAGGGAGAAAGAGGATGAGGTGGTGGTGGGAGGAGGCGCTGGAGGGGGCGGCTCAATGGTGGGTGGATGTGTGGACAGAGGGCGCAGTAGGATGGTGGAGCCACTGCATGGGGAAGAGTGTAGAGCGTGGGGCAGGCATGAGAAGGGCGCAGTAGGAGGCACGCCAGAGGGAAAGGATGGGTAGATGCAAGAGCGAGCGCAGGAGGGAGGGGGAGGTGTGAGCAGCAGCGAGTGGAGGGGGAGTGGAAGGACTGCGTGGGGGTAAGGGCGTACATGATAGGAGCTGTGCGCAGAGATGGGAGCGGTTGTGGTGGTGGCTAGAGGGAGCTACGGGAGGAGCAACGAAAGGGGGGAAGGTTGGCGGAAGTGGGAGAGAACTGGGGAAGGAGAGAGAAACACAGGATGGGAGGGAGGAGATGCATGGGATGGTGGAGAAATGTGTATAGGGATGAGTAGGCTGTGGAGATGACCAGGATGACGGGGAAGGGAGATGTGATGGCAATGGTGGGAATATGAAGCGTGGGTTGAGTGGAGAGAAAATGGAGGAAGGCGACGGTAGGGTGAAGGTGGAGGAGGGGGTTGCTGGCAGTGTAGGGTAATCTGCGGAAGCAAGGTGTTAGCTGATCAGGAGTGAAGGCATGGGTTGGCAGTGTGAAAGAACTAGCAATGCGGGGGAACTGTATATGTGGACTGGAGCGGAAGCATGTAGAGTGTAGAGTGGAGTTGAAATAATGTGAGCCGAAACTGAGTGTGTAGAGTGGAGTTGAAATAATGTGAGCCGAAACCATGCTTAGCAACCGTATCTGGTTGGAATTGAAGGGAGAGCCGAAACCAAGCTCTGATACCAAATGCAGCAACCATATCCAGTTGGCGAGTTAAACATGTCCAGTTAAGGGTTAAGAAGCGAGGCCGTCTTCCATATTTGAGATAAATGATAATAATATATTGATTGATAAAATGATAATATTATAAATAGATGATGAATGATTACAATTGGCGGCCACCTTTATATAAGGTGTGGGCAGCCATGAATGAGGAGACACATCCCTTAACCTAGTACTAATTATTATTTATTATTATTATTACATTTATACTTTATATTCATTGCATCCTCCCAAATTCGTGCTCCTCGATTTCATGGATGCAGCGGCTCAATAGTGAAATCCACTGCACCTGGAACATGTCCCATATAAACATGACCTTTTATAATATTTGTGTCCTTCAGTTCTTGGACACATTATGCTATATATAAATTCTCTGGATGCATTCGGTGGTTGTGACGATGGGAAGTCATGCACAATGTTAGTATGAAAATCACAAAATATATGTCTATATGTATCATAATAGTACTCAAATTCTACATGGTATATACAACAACATGTGTTGCAATCAGAGTGAATTCTAACATACGAGGGTTTGCATTTTTCAAAGGACCTTTGGCCCAAGTTCAATTGTGTGTGCTCATTCTTGAACCTCTCATAGAGTTCCTTTTTTGTCGTGTCAAGGAAGAGCTTGACATGGGGTTCACACCCCTTAACACCTTTTCTCAACTTTAACACATCTCTTTGATTCGATGACAATCTAGTGTTATCATGCCAAAAAATTTGTACTAGTTCTTTAACATCATCAATAAGCTTCATGTCTGCACAAGGTAACCTACAAACAAAGGCCCAACAATATTTTTGGCTCGGGGTCTCAAGTTTTTATCTAATTACGAAATAATTTTGAAGAGTTTGTCTATCTACTTTAAATATTTTACATGTGTGTGATAACAGATGATGTTGCATTGTGGATTTGTCTACAATCGATTCTGACAGTACACGATGAGCCACATTAAAATATTTTGTACGATAATTTTTTCCAATCAAATTAAATGCAGACTGTATATTTCTAACAACATGATTGTTTTCTTTTGGACTTCTAACTACCTTTATGGCTAAAATTATCCTAAAATGAGCTTGACAATATGATTTTAACAAAGCAAGAAACAATTGACATTTTCTTGCATTGATTTTGGATTCAAAAAATTTTTGATGATCCTGTTACAATGGAAATCAATAGTTCATTTGGGAAACTTACCTTCAAGTCATGAAAAGGAACTTTCATCCACATGAATACATATGGGAGTTCTTCATTGTACACTGGATAGTCGAGGCAAGGGAGTCAGAAAGGAAACACGAGTCTCGTCACTGGTTTGTTGTGGCCCTCCGTTCACAATTTGGTCTTGCAAGGGAGTGTGTTCGACATGTGTGTGCTCTTCTTGGGGAGGTTTCCAATTAACAACTTGTTCAACATCCATCCCTTCATAGTCGGCATCAACCAAGATTTGATTGACTTCAGCCACTTCATCATTGCTTGGTTATGGATCTAAGGGACTAACATTTTGATGTCTATGGTTGTCCATGGACAACCTGGCCTTTTCTCTTATCTCATGGGCCTTTTCAGGGGGAAACTCCTTCCTTCTAGACTTTATTTTATTATTACGTTTGTTTCCCATCTTCAATATTTTTTTTAACAAAACAAAAATATCACCCCTGCAAGAGTAAATAACAACTAAGATATTATTTTTCAATTATGAAATGAGAAAACTCGATGGGCATGATTATTAAAACACGATGTAGCAATTGATTATGTACAACAAAATCTAGTGAGAATGTTTTCTTAAAATCTTAAAAGTTATTGAGAATTCCCTAGATATAACAACAACGTCACCTATAGGACCTCAATTTGAGATGTTTTCTTCTCATCTTGAAACAATGTACAATGAGCCTCTTTTTGGTAGCTTGGCACTTGGCACATGGTTTTTTGAAAATAGTTTGTGTTAGTATATGGTATTGGATGGTGGTATGGGATGTTAGTAGGAGCACATTTCCTACAAAAGGAGAAGCTCCTACTCACTTCATTTTCATGTTTTGGATGAGGAAAAATCGCCCCTAAAGATTAAGAATCTGATTGTTTTGGTGTTTGTGTGAGTTGTTGTAGTGAAATCATTAGGAATTCAACAAATGTTTGTGTATTGGATGGAGTTATGTGATTATGAAAGGTTATTGGTGATGATGCAAGTAAGTTTTTTTTATATCTTTCTGAAAGGTTGAAAGCATTGCTTATTATCTTTATGAAAGGTTGAAAGCATTGCTTATCTTTATGGAGTTATGTGATTATGAAAGGTTATTGGTGGTGATGCAAGTAAGCTTTTTTTATTATCTTTATGAAAGGTTGAAAGCATTGCTTGGTGCATGTTGTAGTTTTTTGTGGTAAGATGCTTTTATTGTCTATGTTGAATATTAAGAAGACTAAAATACATTTATCATACAATTCATGAGGAAAAACTAAAATACATACAATTAAAACAAAGTGAATGAAAACTAAAATACATTTCATAAGAAAAAATTGTCACCGTACCTCAAGGATTGCTCTTTGCTTGAAATGTAAAATGGTCTTTTGATGTATCCACTATATGTAAGAAGAGTTCAAGTGTGTCCAAGCATCATTAGAATTCAATCCAAAGAGCCAAATAGAGTCCAATTGTTGTGCATCCAATCCATAGAGCCAAATAGAATCCAACTATTGTGTATTCAATCCAAAGGGCCAAATAGAGTCCAACTGGTGTGTATTCAATCCAAAGATCCAAATAGAGTCTAACGGATCCGTATTCAATCCAAATTGTCAAAGAAACACCAAAAGGTGTGTGAATTCAATCCAAAATGCAATTGATTTTTGAATTGTCCGTGAAAATAATGAAAAATATGCGATACATGAGAGGAAAAATGCGGGAGAAGCACGCGGGTTATTTGCAAAATTATATGTTCAGCAGAGGCGCGCACGGGCTAGGAGCACGCACGCGCTCCTAGCGTGAGCGTTCCTCTATTGAACATTTCTTTGTTTGGTGGGTAACATTTAGTTCATTTATTTCCCAATAAATCTCTATATGTTGGTTTATTCCTAGAGCCCCTCCCCCATAAAGTCCTTTAGGCCCTCTTCTAAACCATAATCCCTAAGTTCATAAGTGTTTCTAGGTGTTTAGGGGTTAGGGTTATAAGGATTATATGATTAAAATTTCAAGATATACATTTTGTGTATATATTTAGATAGATTGATGCTTTTATTTCATATTTGGGGTGGAATACAACCTATATTTTTTGTAGATTACACGAGGATGACACAAATGTATTGAAATTGATTTTATGGCAGTTGTTCCAAATTCAAAATAAATAATTGAGTCGATAGGAGTTTATATCATCCATTTTGGGATTTGGGCTTCGAAGAGAAGATCATCAATGACACTAAAAACTTTACAAACTCGATTCAATAGATGGTCGTCGTATTTAGTAATGGTTAACATTTAAGCATTATTCATTGTCCTCCCATTAACTAATGGTGTAACAAACTCTTAAAAATCCACGCAATGTTGTAATGACGGCTGTAGTAACAAACTCTTAATAACCATGACGGCTGTAGTAACCAGTGTTGTGAGTAATGTTGTGTGTAGTTCGGTACTGTGTGTGGCTGCCAGTGTAGGGCGTGTGGCGGGATAGCTCAGCCGTGGCATCTTTCATCATTTTGATTTCAACCTTATATAACCCTCCCAAAAGGTGCATTGAGTTTTACCATTGAGAGTGCGGAGTCGAAGAGCCGAAGTCTGACTGCCAGATCCCGAGTGCAAAAGAACAATCCTGACTACTTCCTGCTAACATTCATGGTCATTTTTTTAACTTTCAAGGTTTCATTGCGCTGAGCGTCTTGGTTTTTCGTCAAGGGTTTTCGCATCGGATCCTTTGCATTAAAGACTATAAACAGGAAATCTCATTCTGGTATTTGGAGAAGAATTTCAACGAGGGTTTTTAAGGATTTTCATTCCACTAAGATTTCATCGATTATTTTCGCACCAAATCATCTTCATTAAAGATGGTAAAAATGAAATCTCGTTCTTGTCGTTTTTGAGTATTTTCTACTTAAATTTGTTGGTTCGGTATTTCTTAATTTCTTGTTTTCATTTCACATCGTTTATGATATTATACGCAATGAATGTTGAAATTGTAGAAAAACCATGGCTTATGGGAATTTAACTTATTATGGCGGCCCTCTGAGCAGGAAATGAGGAAGAAACTAGGGGGTTGTTGGTATGGGGTTTGTCTCAAACACAGCTATGGCCACTAAAGTATTAATAAATAATAAATAAATGAGATTTAACCTTGTTCAAAGACACATATATAGATTCAGATTATGATATAAAATACATCATATACACACTAAGCATGAGATCGATATGGGTCTTTCAGCAGGCCGAAGGTAAGGCGTTTGGGGAAAACCAAAGTTTGATGAATATTACTTTTCCATATTTATATATTATTCTTAAGTTTGAGGCTTGGATATTCCTTCCACTATGGATATATGCATTCCACTGCTTTTGAGAAAACTTTTTCCTTTATATTTGGATTGTTTGTATCGGTTCTCTATGATAATGACATGGTATATTGATCACTTAAAAATGCATCAAAATGTCACAGCATTCAAATATAGTCATAGCATTCAAAAGCAAATCCCATATTTTATATATCTCATAGAATTGATAACTTGGCACCACTCATGGTAATGTTAACTCACCTCTTTTAAACACGTTAGTTAATATTAAATATGTTAAAGAAACATTCCATTGCTTCAATAATTTGGAAAAAAAGGTAATATATAAACATACAAATCCATGAAGCAAAAACTGTTAGAATAATTTTTGTAATTAATCTATAATTTGGGCCACACATGTAAATAATTAAAATGTGTGTGCTATCATTTAATTAAGCCTAAATATAGTGATCTAATTAATTGATTAATTGGCTTAAGGGTATAATTGTCATGAGATTATTGTGTAGATACCATTAGATAATTATTATTTCTATGAGGGGCGGAAATATAATTATGATAAAATTAAAACTACCCTAGCGGTTATTGTGAACTACCCTAGCCGTTTATAAATAAGGTTATGGTCCCCATTCTACCACGACGCATTCCAATTTCTGAAAATCCTCTCAAGAGAAGTTGACGCAGAATCTAGTGGCTAGAATTGGAAGATCATCTCAAAGGGTTCTCTTCCTGTAAGGTTTCTCCTTGTTTTAATCAGAAGATTCCAGTATATATTAACAAGTGGTATCAGAGCTTACTTCTTGATTAATTCTTTGAGTTATTAATTTAATATTTATATATTTGTCAATGGATTCTCTTCAGAAATTTTTTTTTTAGAGTCTCGGAGAAAGTAAAATATTATTAGTGTTTTGAATAGCGATCCATTTTTTATTAAATATATCTGCACAGCAACTGTATTTGCATCTCCTGCAAGACCAAATCTGAGACATCTGAATCCATTTTATAGAATTATCTGGGCCTCCATCCAAACGTTTTTTCTCCCATGCTAAAAGATGCCCAATTCATTCTAAAAACATGTTCAGTGCTGGGCGTCCCATTATAAACCTGCCAAATGTCGAGGGAAGCATGGCATGGATCAACCCCGAGACATATTGGTTTCATTGATCCCTTAAGAAACCTGGTTTGGCGGCTAAAGATTCAATGGATGTTTCTTTAACCTAAAAGCTAAGAACTGGGATCCATCGTAGTTGGAATATTGCAGATGTTCGCATATGTTCGTCGGTGTGACTCTCGTTTTCCTGAGAATTCAATCCCTGGTCTCCTATCTCGGAAGGCAACAATGACATTGTGAATAATCTATGTGTATTCCTCTGGAGGTTCTGGGGGCTGTTGTTATTATTATACATTGGTTTATTGTATTCCCGTGGCAGAGATTTCATTGCTGGTCATTTATTTATTGTGTCCGGCTATGCATTTGTTCCTGACAGCAAACTCCATAAAGCCATAGCCCATAAAGCCATAGCCCGAGATTTTCTTAATCCGGCCAGATCAGAATTGATACCTATCGGGGTTTTCATCTGCAGATCATGTGCTATATGTACTTTCAAAACTTTGTTTGATTGATTTCAACCTAAATTCAAATTAACAGAATCTGCTGTCGTGGCCTGCTATGTGCATGTGCAACGACATGTAGTGCTGCTTAAATCTGACTCTAATCTTATTTGATGCTTCATGTCTCTGGAACCAATCGACTGACGTCTTTACTATATATATAAAATGCCCTTCTCCTCTTGGCTTGGCTGGGCATGTCGCAAGTCACGCACTCCCTAGATTAACATTTCCTCCCCGCTATTCTTTCTGTCGACCATGCTTTGGTTGCGATCCTCGTGCTCCCTGATCTGGATGGATGTGTGAAATTGAGTTGTATTAATATACCTCTTGCATGTTCCGTAGAGAGGCAAGAAACTACAATCGAAGTCACATAAAGAGAGATCATACGCAGGTCCTGATCGTGAGAGGGAGGAAGCGATTGAACATTGATCGCAATCATGAGTTCTGCCCTCATTTCTCTTGGAACGGCTTTGCATTCACATCTATATTGTATCATGCATTAGAACTCTAGTTCAGGGGAGATTGTTTGTTCAGAGACTGATTTAATTGAAGTTAACTTAGTTAGATGGGGTAAGTACTGGGAAAGTGATCCTTTCTTGGCAGAAACTCGCGATCTTTTCTTGAACCCCATGACAGTTAGAATTCAAGGAGTTTAGAGATCCAACCCAACTATCGATTCCAGCATATTCAACAGTCAATCCCTCTGTCGTTGCTGTCAGCAGTGTCGATGAACTGCTTGAATGCCCAGTCTGCGCAAACTCTATGTATCCTAACTTTTCTTGGTCATTTAGCTTCCAAGCATTTTCCATATCTCCTCTGCACAAATGAGCGAGCTCCCTTGGACAGGAACAAAGCAGTCCGATTGTACATCTCTATGAACAGTACAATCGTACCATGTGCCATGTAACACGAGTAGAGCAATCCATTCGTACATCTATATTAGGGGTAGCGTTATAGAAACATTTTGTACCAAGATTTCCGATGTTAAATCACACAGACATTAAATGCATGGTGAGTAATTCTATTTGGTGCATATAAATACATTTTCAGTCAGCTTATGGACATAATATGTAATGTTGGTCATTTGTGTTATGTTATTTAGAGTTGTCACCATATTTTACTGGAAAACTATTGCAAGAGATAAGTGCCTGGAAGTGCTTGTAGGTGAATTTACAATGATAGTGGCAGAAATTATTTCGCCATCTACATTTTCCTGGAATTTCATGTTCCGCATTATCTATTTGATTCAGGGAATTTCATGTTTCGCATGACCTATTTGCTCCGCAATTTTTTTTCGCATTTCTTATGTGGATATAATGTGAGAGATCTAGCATAAGTAATTTGAAATTTAATAGCATTTTATGATATTAATATTTAAGTTATTGATCTAGCATTTTAAATAAGCTAATTAAAGCGGAAAATCACCAAAGTGACATCTTTCGTGTAGATTAGTCTGTTCAAGGTGTTAGATTTTTTTTTTGTGTGTATGTGATTCATGCGGGTATTGACTGGCCCAAAGGAAAGTTAATATTTGGTCAAATTGCATACATACCTGTGGTGATAAATATGTGATGATTATAAAGGTAACTTAATGTGAATAATAACTCAATCCAAAGATAGATTTATTATTTGACATAACTTATCATCAATGTTTGATCACTACAACAAGAGTACCACTTACAGTTAATATTACTGTCCAAAGACTTGATATTAATGTTGTGCCAGGTATCTTGAAATGTCATAATTTGTTTTTAAATTTAAAGATTATGTGTTTAATTGCTTATTTTATGTGAACATGATGGTTTATTTGATTCATTTTATTTTGTTCTCTATTTCAGCTTTTATATCAATTACTTCTATATCTGCC
This sequence comes from Larix kaempferi, assembly GCA_027924585.1. Classification (NCBI taxonomy): domain Eukaryota; kingdom Viridiplantae; phylum Streptophyta; class Pinopsida; order Pinales; family Pinaceae; genus Larix; species Larix kaempferi. The sequence goes on along the minus strand of BSBM01000765.1, from coordinate 875,216 downwards.
AACATCAATAATGTCCCTATGTTAAATGGGACTAATTTTAAGGACTGGAAAGAGAATATGATGATTCTCTTAGGTTGCATGGATATAGATTTAGCCTTGAGAATGCCCAAACCCGATGAACTCAATGAGGATAGTACTCAAGAGGGTGAGGTTTATTGGGATAAGTGGGAACGTTCAAATAGGCTAAGTCTTATGATCATGAAGCGCGGCATTCCAGAAGCTTTCATAGGTGCGGTAACCAATGAGGTGAAGCACTCAAAACGGCAGCTTATATCCTAAATCGAGTGCCAACTAAAGCAGCTGCTAAAACGCCTTATGAGCTTTGGACGGGTCGAAAGCCCAGTTTAAAGCATTTTCATATTTGGGGATGTCCAGCTGAAGCGAGACCTTATAAGCCTCATGAAAAGAAACTGGACTCTAAAACAGTTAGCAGCTACTTTATTGGCTATGCAGAGCGATCAAGGGGTTTTAAATTTTATGATCCTGCTATTAGGTCAATTTTTGAGACGGGAACTGCAACATTTTTTGAGGATGTTGAGTTTGGGGGGAGAAATCAGGCTAGGAATATTGTCCTTGAGGAGGAAGAGGGATCTACTATTGCTTTTGATAATGTACAGGTTTCACTACCTATCATTGATCAAGAAGTAAACTTGGATCCTCAACCAACAGACAATATTGTTCAACCCTTAATTGTTCAACCCATTGCAAATAAGGACATTGCTCCTGAAGAACAAACTCAACAACCTCAAGAAAATATGCCATTAAGGAGATCCACTAGAGAGAGGAGAAGTGCAATTTCGGACGATTATATCGTATATCTCCAGGAACGTGAGGTAGAAAGTGGAATGATGGAAGATGATCCAATCAACTTCCAGCAAGCCTTGAAAAGTTCCAAATGGATTGAAGCCATGAATGAAGAGTACAAATCTATGCAAGACAATAAAGTTTGGGAACTTGTCCCATTACCAGTTGGTACGAAGCCATTGGTTATAAATGGATATTTAAAACCAAGCAGGATTCAAATGGTAATGTAGAAAGATATAAAGCACGTCTTGTAGCTAAAGGCTTTACTCAAAAAGAAGGAATTGACTTTAAAGAGACCTTCTCTCCAGTTTCTACGAAGGACTCTTTCAGGATAATCATGGCACTAGTTGCACATTATGATCTTGAGTTACATCAAATGGATGTTAAAACAGCGTTTCTCAATGGTGACATTGATGAAACAATTTATATGGTACAACCAGAAAATTTTGTGTCCGAAGATTCAAAGAATATGGTTTGTAAATTAACTAAATCCATTTATGGGCTCAAGCAAGCTTCTCGTCAGTGGTACTTCAAGTTTCATCAAATTATTGTCTCATGTGGTTTTGAGGCAAATCTTATGGATGAATATGTGTATCACAAATTCAGTGGGAGTAAGTATATTTTCCTGGTTTTATATGTCGATGACATATTGCTAGCCACAAATGATAGTAGCATATTGCACGACACCAAGAGATTTTTATCAAAACATTTTGAGATGAAAGATCTTGGTGATGCCTCCTTTGTCTTAGGAATCCAGATACTCCGAGATCGTTCTAGGGGTATTTTAGGATTGTCACAAAGGACCTATATTGATAAAGTTCTCAAAAGGTATGGCATGCAAACTAGCAAACCAGGTGATACCCCTGTCGCTAAAGGAGACAAATTCAGTCTTAATCAATGCCCTAAAAATAGTTTAGAAAGTCAAGAAATGCAGAAGATTCCTTACGCTTCGGCTGTGGGGAGTCTAATGTATGCTCAGGTATGTACACGTCCGGATATTGCATACATTGTTGGCATGTTAGGCAGATATCTAAGTAACCCTGGAATGGATCATTGGAGAGCAGCCAAGAGGGTTATGAGATACTTACAGAGAACAAAAGAGTACATGCTTACATATAGGAGATCGGATCAGTTAGAGATCATTGGGTATTCCGACTCCGACTTTGCTGGATGCCAAAACAGCAGAAGATCCACATCAGGCTATATTTATCTGTTGGATGGTGGAGCAATTTCATGGAGGTCTGCCAAACAGACACTCATAACTTCATCCACCATGGAAGCAGAGTTTGTAGCATGTTATGGGGCATCCAATCAAGGAATATGGCTACGAAATTTTGTCACTGGGCTGCGTGTTCTGGATGGTATTGAAAGACCACTGAAGATATTTTGTGACAATAAATCAGCAGTTTTATATTCCAATAACAACAGGAGTTCTACAAAATCAAAATACATTGATATCAAGTTCCTAGTTGTAAAAGAAAAAGTACAGAGTGGACAGATATCCATAGAGCATATTGGAACAAACTCCATGATAGCGGATCCGCTTACAAAGGGATTACCACCCAAGGTCTTTCATGAGCACACTGCTCATATGGGTGTTGTCTCATTTGAGGATATTCAGATTTAGTGGGAGTTTATATTATTCATTGTATATTGCTCTATGTTATGTTTTATCTATACATTTGGATTGTGTTCTGCAGAAATAAAGTATTCATTTTATTGCACTCTGTTAAATTATGATAAAAAAATTTGATCTTAATAAAGTTAAGTAGGACCAGTTGGAAATAGGCATGAATAGATCACATTGCATGTAATTTCCATGCTATGCACTCATGATTGATCTATGTCATTTAGCTATGCAGATATATGTGACCATTGATTGGTCTAGTAACGATTGATGTAACAAAGGCCACCTTGATCCTATATCAGTATAGTTAATGGACCAGATTGTTCGGATATACCCTAAGGACATGATAGCAAATTTTGAGCTCATAAGGTTAAGCACATTTATTTGATTACATATGCATGTGGCCCAGTGGGAGATTGTTAGAATAATTTTTGTAATTAATCTATAATTTGGGCCACACATGTAAATAATTAAAATGTGTGTGCTATCATTTAATTAAGCCTAAATATAGTGATCTAATTAATTGATTAATTGGCTTAAGGGTATAATTGTCATGAGATTATTGTGTAGATACCATTAGATAATTATTATTTCTATGAGGGGCGGAAATATAATTATGATAAAATTAAAACTACCCTAGCGGTTATTGTGAACTACCCTAGCGGTTTATAAATAAGGTTATGGTCCCCATTCTACCACGACGCATTCCAATTTCTGAAAATCCTCTCAAGAGAAGTTGACGCAGAATCTAGTGGCTAGAATTGGAAGATCATCTCAAAGGGTTCTCTTCCTGTAAGGTTTCTCCTTCAATGGATTCAGGTATGCTTCCGCTATTAATTTTCTACTCATTGTTTTAATCAGAAGATTCCAGTATATATTAACAAAAACCTGTAATCTTCTGTCGGCAAGAATATATTCGGCAAGGATATATTGTAAATGTTTTTGAATCAACATACTTTGGGTTGTGAAGTTAGGAAAGAAATAAGAATTTTGAAAAATAATTTTTTATTTATAAAAAACCTTAACTTAGTCTGAAACAAATCTGAATTGTGCCCCATTTCGGGGGGGGGGGGGGGGAATAACTATTTTATGGATTTTAATATTGATATTACGAATATTAAATTCTAGGATGCGTGAAAAGACTAAATTAAGTTCTTTCCTGACAAAATGAAAATTTGAGACAAGCAGCGATTAAAGCTAACCAAAGTATGAAAACATTAGTATCTTTGGAGAAGAGGATGCATGGTATCTTAATGAAAAAAATTAATTATTTTTTCATACATCATGTTATCTCTTTGCTAAAACCCTTGGCTATGGAAGGAAGAGGTCAGAGGTAACTATTTCAAACCTACTTGCAGACTGGAAACTAGCCTTTCCAATCCAGATAGGGCTCTCTCTTACAACTCAATTTTCAAATGCTATCTTTCAATGGTTTGTTGTGTAATCAAGGAAATGGCTAGGTATTATGTGGATATATTAGGGTTTTAGGTGTTTTGAAAGTGGCGGGATCAGGAGAAAATCCCCATTGGGCATGGAGTCAACATGATGGTTAATCAATCATAAGGGTGATCATTGACTGGTTGTAGAATGCTCAAGGCAACAAAGGAAATAAAGCCAATATCTCCTAGTCAAATCAGATTGTTGAGGAATGGGGGAATACTTGAGGCAAACAATGCATTTAAAGCAGAGAATCAATGATGAATTCTACCTAAACTTTGTAGGAAATAATAACATAATATTGTTTGAAAATACTGAAACATAGCATCACGCTAGGGATGAATTATGAATACAATAATTTCATTCAAACATGAAGATAACACATAAAATGGAAAAACTAGGAAAGATACACATTCACGAAAGGATAACATAGACTAAGAAATATTGACACATGAATCTCTGGTAAAAGCATTCAATACTTATGCATTGATATATTTCATTAACTTAGAAAGCCAAACAAAAATACAATATTCAAGAGTTTTTCTCTCCAAAATCCTAACCCTTGGATCTTCTAAAAACTTGTCATATATAGGCTTACAATTGTTTGCATTGAAAAAAAAAAAAACTAAAACCTTTCGGTTGTTATTAAAAATAGTAAATGGATACAAAATTTCCATGTGTGCAAATTAACTAAAGTCCAAAGTATGACTCACGAACTATTGTCTAGTTAACTGATGATGAAGCTGAGAAGAGTTGTTTTCCAACTGACTGATAATGAAACTGAGAAACAAGGAAACTATCTCCTCCTCTCATTCAAATTGTCTTAGTGTAGATTAGACTCCTATGAGATGCACAAAATATAGGGGTTAAACTGATAATGTCCAGCTAAACAACTCTTGCATTGCACTCCAGCCATTTTCAAGAATCTGCTTTGCAGAAGTTAATTTCAGAACTCTCGCAGCAAACTCCAATCATTTTCCACAACACGCATTGTAGAAGTTAATTTCCAGAAATATCGCAGCAAACTCCAGTCATTTTCCACAATGCGTGCTACAAAATTTAATTTCTTGAACTCTCACAGTGAACTCTAGTCATTCCCCACATAATGTGTTGCAGAAGTTTATTTCCAGAACTCTCGCAATGTCCCTCTCTGATTTTGGTGCACAAATGCTACGGGAGTTCTTCAAAATGCTGAAATTCCATGGTTTCACACCATAACATTTAAGTTCCTTTCTGGGGGCTAAAAGAACTGTTATTTTCCTTCTCCCATGTCTGATGTTCATCCATGCATGTGTCCATAACATTCCATCTTTTCAAACCATAAAAAAAATATTGAAAACCCTAATGTTGGAGCTTTGCATGAGTAGTGTCCTGGTGGCATATTACCTTTGTTGAGCAAACCTCTTCATTATTGTTGACCATGCTCCTCTTCCTTTGATTAATACTTCAGTTCTTTGAGTACTCTCCTTTCCCAAGTAGTAGGTACCAATTTCACAAAATTAGGACTTATCTTTAGGAAACCCTAGCTATCCAAAATGTAAAACTTTCGAGGCCTATCTGTACTCAATCAAACTTGTGGTTAGGATGTGAGAGAGGTATCATCCCCCCTGAGAATCCACTTCAAGCGGGAGCCTTAGGTTTCTCTCTAGTGTTTCTCCTCTTTTGAAAAAGATGCAATTCTTCTCTAAGTGCCTTGCTTTCTGCTTGCAATAATATGTTCCTTTTCTATAGGTTTTTTAACTATTGTCTGAGGGGAAATACTCTTTTCAATCTCTTTTTATTGTTATATAACATGGATTATATAACACATAGCTCCTTTGTTAACTTCCCCCTGTATTTCCTTCTTTCTTCCTTGATTTGCATATTTATTGCTTTTTCCTCTTGTAGCTAGGATTTCAAAGGGTTAATCTCGGACTCTGCATAATTTCTCTGTGTATAGTGATGGGTTTTAGTCGTTTGTTCATCATCTAGATGAATGGGGTATTCAAGGAGAGTGTGAGGGGGGAGCTTCAAGGATAGATGCAATATTTTCTTTACCTGTGGGAACCATATTTCTAGCTACCAACCTGGTCAAGAGTTTTCTGGGAATGATTTTCTCATTCACCTCTGGTGTAAATTCCAGTTTATTTCCTTCCAACTATTCCTTCTCCTTCTGAGTGTTTGGACACTTAGTAAACTTGGATGGCCTCTCATCTGCTCGGATAGGTATTTCCTCTTTTGTCTCCTTCCTCTTCCCCTTGTCAGGGATGTTTATCTTAAGCGGTGTTGATTTCATGGCTTCAGGGTCATACCCATCCAAGAAGAGGAAAGTATTCCATTCTCTCCCTAACCCCTTCAATTCTTCCAGTACCAACAACTTTACAAGGCTAAAATGGAAAATGTAATGGGCAATTTGCTAGATTTGTGACTATACTTTATCTATCATCTTTTCTAGGATCTTGAAGAGGTAATAGGGAACGTCTAGAGGTCGCTTACTAGTGAAATGAAGAAGTAATCTGAAGTGGTATTGGTATGTTGTGTTGTACCTCCCTTCACAAGTAAAAAACCTCTAGATAGTTAGAAAGAGATATCTGTACTTCCTAATAAGCCAAGCCCTGGGAACCCCATAGATTAAATATGCTCCTTTATGCTCATCCTTTATAAAATGGTCACACGATTTCATCTGGAACTTGGTTACCTTAAACCACTCCTCTCCTTTCCTGGGTATCTTCGTTGCAAATGCTATGGATTTTGTAGTGACCTCCATCTCCAAGGGTTCGACTTTGGTCTTCCTGTCATCAAAATTTAGTACAAAATCATGGGCCACCTTCCTATGATACCCCTACAATTTATCACAGAACCTTAGGTAACCTACGCAGTGGAAGAGATGTCAGGAAGTAGGGTTCACATTCACCCTTTTTGTGTGAGGTTCAAAACGTACCAGGGCCCCACTCTTCTTGCTCTTCTTCTTAACAGCTACTAACTCCATGTCACTGTTCGACCTTTTCGGTGGTGGATGGTATTTGACACTTGTTTATACTTGGACAACTACCAGACTTCTCAATGTGTTAAACAATTCCCACTCCAACGATCACTTTAAATGTTGATAAGGGGGGGGGGGGACTGACCTTTTAGTATCGCAGAGACCAACTTTTGGGTGACAACCGATGGATGTGACACAACCCCATCTAGACTAACAAGCTTAGCACTCAATTGGCGGGTGTGACACGACCCCATCCCAACTGACAATCTTGCCAACTTAAATGGTGGGTGTGACGTGAACGAATCTCAACTGATAGGTCTAACAACTCATGATTTCACTTTTACAAAATCCTACAATGATCGTGGTTTGGAAATGTGCTTTGATGCTGTGGGACTTTTGAAACTTTTGTAGCACCCTTAGTTTAATTTTTCTTTTTGATGTTGTGGGACTTTCTTGAAACTTTCATAGCACCCTTAGTTAATTTTTTTTTTCAGCGCTACGAGAGTGAGTATTTCATATCATCACCTTTTGGGGAGGAGTAGGCATAAGCTACAAGTTTTGATTCTGGACTTATATGACCATAGGAAGTACCTTGAACTCTTTATAGGATTTTAACTAGAGAAGACTAAGACCTTCAATTCCTTAACTAAAAATCACCCCATTTTGCAATATGGAGGACACTTGACTTTCAAATAAAAAGAGAAACCTAACCTAGACTCACCAAGGGAGTTAATGATGACTATGAAGTAGGAGAACATACCATTGTGCATGCTCAAGTGTTAACTCATCCCTCATCCCTTGTGTGCATGGTTTGACATCGATCCACTGTTATATTAAGCATAAATTTCAAAATTAATTTTGACATAAATCATTTATATTAAAGAAAATGTTTAGCAAACAATATATATAAAGAAGTGAAGAAAAGGTTTTGCGAAAGTATATGACTAGAATTCAAAAATGCTTAACAAATAGTCCCATTGTTAGTGATGAATGTTTTTTTTTTTTTATGAGATAGGTGTAATCTTGCTTCTAATATTTTTAATTTATGATATAAAATGAAGATCGATAAGGTATTGTAGTAAATGTATTTACTACATTAAAATTATAATTAGAATAGGATATATATATATATATATATATATATATATATATATAAGAGACTATAAATAGTTCCATTAATGGTTTTTTTTTTTAATATAAAATATATGCAATCTTATTTATAATATTTTTCATTTGTAATATAAAATAAAGATCGATAAATTAATGTATTTACTACATTAAAATTAGATATATATATATATATATATATATATATATATAATAAAATTGTAATGAATTTATTGGGATGGATTTCTTATAAGAGAGGGAGGAAAAGTTCTAACAAAATCTCAAAATTACAAAAGATGCTTTTATAATTTCTATCGAGACAAATAATTTAGTTTCAAATTTAATTGTTAATTGTTTCCTTTCATAATAAGGAGTGGGTTTGTTTTTTATGAGATAGGTGTAATCTTACTTTTAATACTTTAACATATGATATAAAATGAAGATGGATAAGCTATTGTAGTAAATTTATTTACTACATTAGAATTAGAATTATATATATAATTTGAAGAGGCTTTACAAATAGTTTCCTTAATGGTTTGTCTTATTTTATAAGATAGATGTAATCTTAATTATAATATTTTTCACTTATGATATAAAATAATAAAAATTATTAAGGTAATGTATTTACTACATTAGAATTATATATATATATAGATATATATAGATATATATATAATTAATTATTGATGGATTTCACAATGTTTATTTATGTTGACTTGGTACATTCTTTGAGATTTTTGTCATATTGTGATATTCATCAGGGGTTATGTTGGATTATAATGTTCATCAAAGGTTACTATCACATTATGACATTCATCGAGGGTTATGTTGAATTGTGATGTTTATGTTAAATGTAATGCAACCTATGGTTACTAAATTCAAACATCATCACACATGCTCAAACATGGCCAACCATGGTTAGCCATTGTGACTAAATTAAAAATTGCTTACCCAAACTCAACCATGGTTCATGAAATTCAACTACATGGTCAAACAATATTCATCATGGTGACCATCATTCGACACCCATCGTTAACTATTTTCAATGTCGGTCAAACATAGTTAACCATACCTAGCCAGTGTTAACGATAGTCAAGTATGGTTCACTAAAGTCAACCATGGCTAACTAAAGTGAAATATGCTTCATTAAATTCAACCATTGTTCATTAAAATCATCCATGGTTCACTAAACTCAACGATGGTTTAACTATGATGAAACTAAATTCAACCATGGTTAACCAAATTCAAACATGGTTCGTTAAAGTAAACCATGGTAAGTAAATAGTCAACCATGATTTAAATTTAGCTAACTAATGAACCATTGTCAAGTATGCTTCACTAAAGTCAACCATGGTTTTGTCGAAATGCGACGTCCATCAAGGGTTATTATCGCATTGTGACATTAATCGAAGGTTATGTCACATTGTGATGTTTATGTCGACAATGCAATGTGACATTAATTCATGAATGTTAGATGTTGTCATTCATTTAGGGTTATGTCGCATTGTGAAATTCATCAAGGGTTTTGTCGCATTATGACATTCATCGACGGTTATGTTGCATTGTAACATTCATAAAGGGTTATGTCACATGTAATACCCCATTTTGACCCTTATGGTATATTGGCTTTTAATGTAACTATTGTATATATGCGATGTATGTTTCCCTAGCGTGGAGCTCAATGCCAAGGCCCCGTTAGTATATGCTCGGATTTTATTTAGAAAGGCAAGTATTTGATATTTTACTACCCATGTGCTATTAATCCATGAAATATTGTAATTTGATGTAAATATTAATATTGCAATAAAATACCAAAACTGGCTATGGAAGCAACTAATGAGAAGGTGCCATGTGTATTCCACTAAGGAGTGGTGAGGGGGTTAGGGGATTGAACCATAGGCTTCCAAATGCCATCTTGTGAACCCATTTGACTTTCCTTGTTGACAATTAATTCAGTTGTAAGAAAGTTGTTGAGAAATAAGTCCATGGCTTCAATGGAGCATGGGAAGCCTAAAAATTTGTATGGTAGGTATGGGCTCTATTTTACTTGACCCACAAGTCACCCTACCTCATGGGAATTCATTTTATCCTCATTCCCATTCCATTGTGGAGGATGGAAGCTTAAGTTTTCATCCATTACACATGCCCAGCAATGAGAAAAACCAGAAATCGCAATTGTAAATTAACCAACGTTTTGAAGTGCCATAAAAGCCCAGAATTTGGTATTGACAGTGAAATCCAATGGGGGATCCATAGATATAAACCTTGGGGAGAAATTGACAGTATTAGATACCCCGAAATCCATTGCAAAACCCAGTTTTTATGGTCCAGAAATCCAATTACGGGATTGAGTTATTTGGTCACCGAATTATGAAAATCCAAGTGTGAATGTTTGAACAAAGGATTGGATGGCTTGATAAACCCAGTGAAGGCTATAATCTCAAGAAATTAGCAGCTGGAACTTTATATGCCCACTTGGAAGAGAATTGGAGGGAAGGGACACCTGAGGGACTGTGCAGCAGAGAAGGGGACCTTCCTTGTGTTGGGTGTGGTTGGTAATGTGGGTGCCATGACTGTTTGAGTTTAGTTGACATGTTTGTATCTCTGTGGTTGAGCTCACTAGATTAGCATCATCCTCATTTGTCTCTTTCATGATTGATAAACCCAACCGTGTGTTGGTTTAGCATGACTGTGTGTGTGAGATCATGGCTGTGAGTGAGCTTGTCTAGTTCCTCCTTAGTGGATATACAACCCAGCTCGAGGGTGGTCTCTCAGCTGAAAGAATACAGGTTGGACAAAGACCTACGGTTGGGTGGAATGTTGCTCTCACATAGCTAGTTGTTTGGACAGTTACATTTCAAGATAAGTATTCTTTGTGGTTGAGTTATGTTAATTTTGTGCTCTGCAGTGTTTTAATTAATGGTTGTTGTTTATATGTTGAATGCATAAAGAAACTGTGTGTATATATAGTGTTTAATTCCACTGTGGTTGTTGAGTATGAATATGTATACATAAGTTTTTATTTATCCATGAATTTCTTAGTAATGTATGGGGTTGAGATTGTCGAATAAGCCCGGTATGTTTTGTCATGTTTCCTCCCTTGCAATGGATTGATGGAAGGGGACGTGACATCACATTGTGATGATGTCTCTTGAAGATGAAATTCATGAAGGGTTTTATCACTTTGTGACATTCATTAATGGTTATGTCACATTTCTATGTTTATCTTGATAATACAATGCAACATAAATTTATTAAAAAATGATTCATTAAAGTCAACCGTGGTTGACTTTAACTCAACGATGGTTTAACTATGTTGAAACTAAAGTCAACCATGCCTAACCAAAGTCAAACATGGTTCATTAAAGTCAACCATGGTTAAAAAATAGTCAACCATGACTTAAATTTAGCTAACCAATGTCAAACATTGTCAACTATAATTCATTATAGTCAACCATGGTTTTGTCACATTGTGATGTTCATCAAGGTTTATGTTGGATTAAAACGTTCATCAAGGCTTATGTTAGATTGTGACATTCGTCCATGGTTATTATCACATTATGAATATCACATTGCGACGTTTATCAAAGAGTATGTCACCTTTCGGCATAATATGGTTTTGTCGCATTGTGACATTCATAAGGATTATGATGGATTACAACATTCATCAAGGCTTAGATTGGATTGTGACATTCCTCCATGGTACATTCCTTACTAGTTTTGTCACATTGCAACATACATCAAGGCTATTGGATTGTGACATTCCTCCATGGTACATTCTTTAATGGTTTTGTCGCATTGCGACATCCATCGATGATTATGTATCACGGGTTATGTTGCATTACAATGCTCATCAAGGGTTATGCCACATTTCGACATTGATCAAGGGTTGTGTTTCATTGCGACAATGGCCAAGATGTGACACATTAAAGTTAACCATCGTCAAATAAGATACAAAAAATGCATAAGTAAAAACGTCAACCATGGTAAATAAAATCAAATATCGTTAAGCATAGACAAATATGGTTCATTAAATTCAACCATGGTTAACCAAAGTCAACCATGGTTCGCTGAAGTGTCTAATATGTGTAGACAAAACCCAAGATGTGAGACATTAATAATGTGACATTCGACTTCATCAAGGGTTATGTGGCATTGTGATATTTAGCAAGAGTTATGTTGCATTACAATGTTCATCAAGGATTATGTCACATTGGGACATTGATTAACAATTAACTTTTCTCAAAATAAATTCAACCATGGTTCACATTAAAGTCAACCATGGTTGACTATGGCCAAACTAAAATTAGAAATGGTTACCCAAAGTCAGCGATGGCTTGCTTAAGTCAAGCATGGTAAATATAATCAACCATGGCTAACTAAAGTGAAACATGATTCACTAAAGTCAACCATGGTAAATAAAGTTAACTATGGTTAATTAAATTCGAACATGGTTCACTAAAATTGAAACCATGGTTAACTACAGTCAAACTAAAGCTGACCATGGCTAACCAAGTCAACCATGGTTAACTAAATTCAACTATGGTTAACATTGGAAAATGTTGCAATCAACATAATAACCATTATATGATATTATTTTTATTTATAGTATTGAAATAAAAATATAATATAATAATATGAATATTAACTAAATACTAATATTTTATTAATACATTGGTTATAATAATTTATTTAAATACCATATTCATATAATAGTGCATCATTTTTTAATATATAGTTATAATATATAATTATAATATCATAATTAAACATACTGAATGTCAATCATTAGTTAATGTTTTCTATGGATCAAAAAAAAGAGGTGGTAGGAACTATGGAGAACTAGGGTTTCTGTATTGTGCAAGATTGGGTTGATTCCAAGTGGAAGGCAGTTGTGGGATTAGCACCTTAGGAGTCGGAAAAGAAGAAGGCATGGGAGAAGCCACGGATGGTGGGGTGGTGCTCCCCTCCCAACAGAATGACAACGGGAAAGGAGTAGACAATGGGCCAAAGACAGACCTCCAATCCGGGAAGGGAGGAAAAGAGACTAGTGGAACCATCAATTCAGTTATGATAACTGGAGAAACAAGGAAACAAGGGTAGTGTGTGCCAAGAACAAAAAGATCCCTAAACTACAGATTAACTCACAAAGAGTTAGAGATGATATACAGTATATGAAAGACCATGCGCCCATAGGAAAATTTGTGGGAATTTGGCCATCGGAGAAGGCTCTTGTCTGGTGGATTAACACAACCTGGAAACCCCAGGGCCACTATGATCTACAACTTGGAGCTAAAGGTTTTTTCATGGTAATATGTTTTAATGAGTCCAACAGAACTCGTATCTTTGACAATGGGTCGTACTTCTTTAACTTTGCAAGGCTTTACTTGCGCCCTTGGAAGGAATGCTTCAACCCGGACAAAGAGAACTTGAGGATTGCCCCTATGTGGATCCGTCTATATTATTTACCTATAGAGTACTAGAAGGAGGAAATTCAGACTAAAATAGGAAACACTCTAGGAGTGTTCGTGAAGGTTTCTGATCAAACCAAGAAAATGAGGTACACTTCATATGCACTCATATGCCTCTATATGGATATCTCCCAAGACCTTCCAAAAGGAATAGAACTAACCTGGGAAGATGAGGATTGGTTCCACGCGATTGATTATGAACAAATCCCATTTCGATGTCGGTGATTCCACAAGCATGGACACCTTTTTAGGGACTTCTCACAAAACAAACATCCAAGAGTCACCTCCAATGGGGATGGAAAATATTCGGAAGGTTTCACCAAAGCGAAAAGCAAGAAACGTCCATCCAAACGTCGAAATGGGCCTGACATCCACAAAAAAACCATGACACATAACCCATTTGAAATCTTGCAGAAAACAGGGGAGACTGCGATCACTGAGGATGGCCAATCCAAAGAAACAATGGCTAAGGAGACCACCCCTACAGGAGATAAGCTCACCCATGAAGCAGTAGTGGGGGAGGACGTATCCATGAATGGGGAGGAAGGAGAAGAGATGTAACTGGGAGAACTCGATCTGGAAGGGTTAGAGGAAGCATGCACAAACAAGGCTTCATCCTCCATACCCCCGTAGTAGGTCTCTTTACTAGAGAAAGCTATAATCAAAACCAAAGCACTCAAGCATTTTGGCATAACCTTTGAATCGCATAAGGAAAATGAAGGGAAAACAAAATGCAGAGGGGAGAAGCGAGGAAGACAGAGTAACATTCAAAGAATCCAAACAATTGGGGAGAAGCGATGAAGACAGAGTAACATTCAAAGAATCCAAACAATTGGGGAGAAGCTGGTAGCCTCAAGCCAATATCCCACAATCATTGTAGCACTAGCCTCCTCCTCATCTAAATTGTTATAAGATGTGGATCATATCCTGGAACATTAGAGGGTGCAACAGTCCTCTTAAAACCCGTCTTTTGAGACAAAATATTTGATATAGAAAGGCCATCAATAGTTTTCCTTCAAGAGATGAAGTGTTCAGAAGCAGAACTTCAAGTCTTCAGGAAGCGAGCCTAGAAACACTGTGAGGTTATAGCTATTGACGCTACGGGAGTGGCTGGGGGGATTGGAATTCTTTGGAACCACAGGGAGGTAAATCTATTAGATTAGATGGCTTCCAAATTCATCCTATCAGCTTCCTTTCACGTGCTAGGAACTAGTATTAGAGGCTTCATATCTAGCGCCATTGATCCCCAACAGATAACCAGAAGAACACCTTTGTGTACTCTTTGCTCAAATTAAAGAAGGAATCCGATACACGCCCATGGATCATGGGAGGAGACTTCAACCTGATTCAGAGGCTTGAGGAGAAGCAGGGAGGAATTCAGCGCTTACACCCCATTAATGATCAATTCAATGCAACAATTGAAGCTTTGGACCTAGTTGATGTCAGAACCTCTAACAACTTGTACACATGGAATAACAAAAGGGATGGGGACAGAAGCATAGCTTCTCAATTAGACTGATTTCTAGTATCAGAATCAATCATGATGGCGGGGAGAGAATTTGTTGTCGTGGTACTCCACTCTACGGGATCTGATCACTATCCAATCAATTTGGAATGGAAAAGGATAGGAGAGAACCTCCACAGACCCTTCAGATTTGAGCAATTCTGGATCCTACACCCAGACTTTCTGGATCAACTATGTCAGTGGTGGCAGGATGCGACTCCTATCTCGGGAACACTAATGTACCGATTCCAACACAAACTCAAGTACCTAAAAGGTAAAATCAAGAACTAGAATGCGGAAACCTTTGGAAACATCTTCCAAGGGAAATAACAGTTAGACTAGAAACTAAAATAGGTTCAACACGTCATAATGTCCTAGGGCTATTCGACGGAGTTAATTGAACAAGAACAGACTCTTCTAAAATATCTCAAACTCAAGGAACAACAGGAAGAGATTCTCTAGAAACAAAAATCCAGGAATCAGTGGCTAAAAGAAGGAGAGTGGAATACCAAAATTTTCCATGAAGCAACCATTCAACATCAATAAGGTAATAGAGTGGTACGTCTAAAGAAAAGAGATGGAAGCTATGCATAAATACAAACCAAGATGGAACATACCCTGAACAATTTTTTTGTCGATTTGTTGGAGGAACCCAATATCAACAGGAACGCTGCTCGGGAGGAAGTTCTCTAGCATGTCCTGATGGTCATTACGGAAGACCACAACATTGTGCTAATGCAACCAATCAGTATGGAAGAATTGGATGAGGTTGTTAAGAAAATGAAAACAAATAAAGCCCCAAGACCAGATGGGTTCACCACTAAATTCTTCCACTCTTGCTGATATTGGTTGAGAGAAGAAGTTTTGGAACTGGTCGAAGATTCAAGACGCACTAGAATTATTCTTAAGGCCCTCAATGCGACCTTCTTGATGCTTATCCCCAAGGAAACAGGCACTGAAGACCCAGGCAAGTTCAAGCCTATTTCCCTATGCAATGTTCTATACAAGATTATAACTAACGTCATTGCAAATCGATTGCGTCCTCTCCTCCCCATGCTCATTTCACCCGAGCAAGCTGACTTTGTCGAAGGATGGAAAATCCTAGACAAGATAATCCTGGTCCATAAAACTATACATTCCTTGAAGACTGAAAAGATTCCAAGTATTCTTATAAAACTGGATCTTTCTAAAGCTTATGATAAGCTGGACTGGACCTTCCTGGCAGCAATGCTTACAACCTTTGGTTTCAATGAGCTTTGGATTAATTGGGTAATGAGTCTGGTCTCTTCGGCCTTTTTCTCGATTTTGATCAATGGATCACCATCGCATCCCTTCCCGGCCGCACGAGGGATCAAGCAGGGGGACCCTCTATCCCCATTTCTTTTCATTGTTATTGTCGAGGGGCTCGGTAGAATGATCAAAGCCCAGCAACAAAGAAACGACATATGTCGTCTCACCCTCTCTGCAGGTATGAATCCCCAAACCCATCAACAATTTGTCAATGATACTATGCTAATGGGTCCTCCCTCTATTAAGGAAGCCAAAGGTATCAAATTAATCCTCTACACCTTCCTCAAAGCTAGTGGTATTGAGATCAATAAAGAGAAAGCCCAAGTGTATTTCTTCAATATCCCAAAAATCATCCACGGGAATATCATATGTATCCTAGAATTTACTGAAGGACAAATCCCTTCCAAATACCTAGGATCCCCTCTCGCCGATTCCACAATCCGTCAAATCTCTTGGAAGGACCTTCTAGATAAGCTTAAAAGAGAGCTGTAACTCTGGACATATAGAGCCCTAAACTTTCCAAGCCATCTCATTTTTGTCAAATTGGTGCTTCAAGCTATGCCTATCTAACTATTCTCCATTATGGCTACCCCCAAAGTTGTTCTGAAACAAATATGCACCATCCAAAGGAGTTTTCTCTGGGGAGGAAACCAAGAACAACGAAAATGGGCCCTGGTAAATTGGGAAACCCTTTGCACCCTAAAAGAGGCAAGAGGCTTGGGTCTGAGAGACCCGATAAGTGTCAACAAGGTCATGGGAGCCAAAATTTGGTGGCGATGGGTGACATACAGTGAGGAACCGTAGGCACTGCTGTGGCATCAAAAGTATGCCCCCCACTGGCCCAAGCTTAATTTGATTAGATTCAGATAAGACAAACCAGGTTCACATATTTGGAAGGCGGCTCAATTAAAAAAGGGTCTTGTCTAGAAACATAGTTTCTAGGAAATTAAAGATGGAGCTTTTACCTCCTTTCTTTGTGACACCTGGCAACAAGCCTCCAAACTAGAAGAAAGGCAGGACATACATGACTTAAAGATACAACTTCAGAGTATCCCTATGGAAAGGGTTCAAGACTTTTGGGAACATACTACGGGGGGAACAACAATTCAGGAAATGGAAGCTGAAGCACTTGTGGAAAACCTACGCACCGGATGAGAACATAGATAACTTCTATGACAAACTCTGTTCCCGTTAGATCCTAACGATTGAAGGACCGAATAAATTTCGTTGGGGTTATATCAAAACTAGTAATTTTAACATTATTGAGGCGGTGAATTTGCTTGAGGAAGTTGAGAGGATACCAAGGGGGGAGAAATGGAAAAAGGTTTGGTTCGAGAACCTCTGGCCAAAAGTTGCAACCTTGAGTTGGCTTCTCATCCATAGGCACATCCTAACCTAGGAAAATCTCCTGAAATGGGGCATGAAAGGGCCCTCCCGATACTGCATGTGTTTGAAAGATACGGAAACTATCAATCATCTCCTGGATGAATTCCTTCTGGCTTATTTGGTATGGGACAAAGGTGAGGATAGATTCAGGCAAAACGAAAGAATTCAAGGTAGGCCAGATCTTACACTGGTTGCATGGCCTCCAAAACCCTTCAAAAATGAAATTCTTAACAGAATTTGGGAATTATTCTCGGAATTCGTTGTCTAGGAAGTGTGGAAAGAAATAAATCGATGTATATTCGAGGGAAAGGAGCAGAATGTCGAGGCAATTTGGATGCTAATAGAAATAGACCTAAAGGAAACACTCAATATTAACAAATGGACTTCTGAAGCAATGAAAGCAGACCCTGCGGAAAGACAAATTCTAAATGAATGGGGCATATTCAACTTACCGGTGAGTATTGACAGCTTTCAGGGGAGGAAGATGTAGCCCCAAAGCCCTGACTTCTGGAATTACCCACCGACTAGCACCTTCAAGCTCAACTTTGACGACGTTGCGAAGGGGAATCCTGGACCAGCAAGTTTTGGGAGTGTTATCCGCAGTGATGAAGGAAGAGTACTCAGTGTCTTCTATGGAGAAATGGGTGAATCAACCAACAACGCAGCGGAATTAGAAGGCCTTGTTAGCGTATTGAGATGGGAATTATAGCAGAATTGTTTACCCTTAACAGTAGATGGCGATTCTATGATCATGATCGCCATTGTTGAGTGTATACAACGAGGTTCATCCATCTCTAAGATCTCCCACAGCTGGAAATGGGAAAGCAAACTATCTTAGCTGCAATGACTCCTGCTCACCGCCCCATCTGTCAACTTCAAGCATGTTCGATGCAAAGGAAATAAGGTGGCGGATGAGTTAGCAAATAAAGCGGTTAGAGCACATGTCTCATTCAAGGATGGCCCTTTAGATGACACCTGCGACCATGATCTTAGATGGCGGTGTTTAGAACTCATTGCCACTAACATAGCCCAGTTGGAAAGGATCTCCAAATGAAATAATGATACGCCACTTGAGGCAGAAGACACACGGTCTCACATGGGGCAGAGGTCCCTTCTCATTAATTACCAAACAATCCACTTAGCCACTAACCCCGATGGCATTATTCAGTTAAGTGGCAACGGGGAGGATAAGACAGATGCAATCACTAGCACGAGGCTCACCATTTAATAGTTCATATGTCATCCCAGGGTTTCTCTTCCACGAGATGGAGGTTCTTCTGCCCGGGCATAAAAGGTTGGGCTGCTCCATTACAGCAATAATGTCCGGACGAGACACAACATGTGGGATCATTCCCACCTTCACTAGAGATGAGATGGTAATTATTTTTGGGCATGGACAAACCCATGGAAGGGACGATAATGCAATTATTCCAGAGTGTGGAAAATTAATAACAAGTACCATGGTCAATTCGAGAAGCAGGCCTCGAGATTTAAAGGCCGTAAATCCTGGAGGCACTATGACAAATCGAACTGTTATATTTGGTTGCCTCATTCAAAAGGGTGGCATGTTACTTCTGCTCCAATTTGAGAATCGATGAGTGCAGTTGGTGGGTGGCATCTCCCTCACGTCTGGCACGATATTTCTGTATATCATGGCTCCCTGCAAGCGAATGTGAAGCCTCAAAGGCTCTCTGCATAGCACCAGGGGAAGGAATCGGCATACAAGGGAAGGTACATCCAACCAAGATAGCAATGAGCCTTAGGAAGCTCACTCTTTGGCTTTTGATTAGGCTACCCATTACCTGACAGATATCTCTGGCATCAATGAGACGCACATTACAAACATGGATATTTCCCTTCAGTAGGAGTATGAATCGTGCGAGGAAAGACCAATAGTTACAAATCTGTTCTGGGCTGGGCGAATTTTGTTGGCTCATAAGCTGCAGGATCAGGACTAGATGATTAGAAAGCTTAGTAGCATGGTCGAGAAAATCAAGTGGCACCGACAGAGAGGCCAGGTTGAACTTTGCTCGCTGGAGGAAGTCATAGAAGGATTAAGCACTCCACTTCCCCTGAAGACAAGGAATCGGTCTACCAAGAAAACGAATGACACTGCAACTTAGTAGCTCTCGGCGCTTAGGTTCTCGGGTCGTCTTAGTCTTGCCCTGTTTTGTTTCTATTTCGAGCTTCTCCTTCAGCTCCTTTTGATTTTGATCTGTTTTAGCAGTAAGCTCTGTTAGCATGTATTCTTATGGTTAGCAGGATGTTAAGAACAATTCGGTTTATCAATTTTGAAACTCTGGATACCCTGTTTTCCCATCTTAGGAGGGGTTTTTGTGGCTTAAAGCCTCCTTTCTGTAAGTTTTGTACCATTATGTTCTATATAATAAAAGGTTCTTCTAATGCTTACTTACCAAAAACAAATCATAATTAAACTATAATATTTATAATTAAATTATAATTTTTTTAATATTTCTACACATAAATATAATCTTTTTATAATATACCATAATATTATAATTAAATAATAATATTTTATTATATAATTTAATTAAATATCATATTTAATTATTATATATTAATTAATTAAGTAATATTATTTTATTAATACTTTTATTTAATACTTCATCTTGTGATATCCTATTTATCACCAACATAATTTTTTTAGTTAAATTATAATATTTAATATTAAAATTTAATGAAATTATCTTTAATTAATATTAAATTATAATCAATTTAAAAATATTTTGTATTAAATTATACTATTTTTTAAATTTTTATGTATCATGAATATAATATTTTTTTATAACATTTTGTAATGTTATAATTAAATCATAGTGTTTTAAATTAAATAATATTTATTTATTAATATTTTGGAGATATGTTTATGCCCCAATCTTATTACTAACAATCATATTAATAATATTAATATGTATGAATATGTTTATAGGTATAAATTTGGTACATATTATAGGGAAAATAATTACAATGTGTCACATTTAGTTCATCAATATATTTGGACACATTAATATTATTAATGTGGTTGTTGCTAATTATAAAAAAAATATAAAAAATGAATAATAGTTATGTATGAATAACTAATAACTGTAATTATTACTAATTATAAAAAATAAAAAAATAAATGATAACGATATATGAATAACTAATAACTCATACATAAATAAATAACAATTGATGTAACTGCTATGGACAACACCTAATAACAAACCATTACTAATAAAACCATTGAAAATTATAAAATTTATTCCAGCAACGGTTCCAAACTAGTGCGGAAAGTTGCCTCAGCAGATTTACAAATGCTGGCAAGCATTTTATCTTAATCTTCCAAATTTGCGATATTAGTATTAACCGCAATTGAGTTATTTCATATATAACGTATAAAGACAGCACCAAATGCCACGAATTGCAACTTATACGTAAGATGATTTGTCAGTCAAAGTTGACGACTGATCTGTACGTGGCATTCGTTTGCCAATTCTGGGGAATGACATCGGTTGCAGTAAGAGTTTTTCCAGTAGAAAGAGTAGACAATCGAATCGAAAATGGAGCCTGCAGTGGGACCCCGCTAGTCAAAGCCCAGTTTACACCCCATATTTGCTGCATTGCTTGCCATGAATCAGAAGTTGCCTGCGCACAACAAGAAATATGCATGCAGCAACGGTGATATATCCATTTAATATGCATGCAGGAACGGTAATATATACATTTAAGGTGATAAATATCCATCTAGACCAGGAAGACTTCTACCTGTTTTAGATAGACTGCTCCAAGATCGCCATCTCCATCTTCGTATACAATAAAGATTGCAAACCATGAATTACTGGCGCCTTCGGCAACCTGGAACGCAATATTCATCCCCGGAAACTCGCAAGGCACCCTGTGTGTCCATAAGACGATGTGTTGAATTATAAAATATTTGAATAATTGTTTCAAACTTCTTTTACTGCCTCCTTGGCTGAGTAAATAAATACTTACCGTCTGAACAAAAGAGACACTGTTCCAGCATTGCGCAGATCCCCAGCTCCAGTAGGATCAAATGCCATGTCACCAAAGGCAGTACCACTGAGATCGAAGTGTGTTTCGCCAGGGCTTTGGTCAGTAATCACCACACTCACCCCTGTTTCTGAACACAAACTATTATCTGTGCACTTCACCTGCTTAGTCAAACATAGACAACATATGAGCAATTTTTATTATTTATTAATATAGCGGAGTCTCCCAATTATATCTAATAATCGTATCATAAAATATATACTTGATAGCACGCTCCGCAGCCTTTTCCTGCTTTGAAGAGGTCTGAACTCGCTGCGGCTACTTTTGATTGGAAAGGCATCTGTTTCACTAGGCTGCGATATCCACAAGCACCTCCTGTAATCACAAAGCAAAAGCGTGAATATTAGTTAATTCCCGTCAAACATCCATATAATATCCTAATTAATTCCATGACCATGACCTGCAAGCTTAGAATAATTTATATCTTCCTTACCCTCGCTTCCATCTCCATTTGGATCGCCGTACCATGTGCCCGTGGCTGGTTGCCAATCCGCGTCTGCTTGTGTTGTGAATTTTATGGGCCTTTTTAGAGAGACATTATCTGGAGGAGCAGGTTCAGCTAGAGAGCATAACATTAACCATGAAGTTCTAATGGCTACCAAATAAGCCAAAAGAAATAGTCTCAACATCCTCATATTTTGTAGTCTTGAAGCAGATGCAGGTATTGAAGTTCACACCAGTTGAAATAAAGAATAGACCTATTTTATAACGACTCACGGCCGTAACCAACTGGTTGGTGCATGGTTTCAACGTGAAAACCAGCTGTGTTTCTGGGAAAAGGAAACGTATAAGAAAGCCGATCAACAATCCTTTTATCAAGGGAACGTCATCATGAATAGGGTCACGACAAAAGCCTGATGATGGTTATGTTCGTTCGGAATTTTGACAGTTTTACTCGTGTATGCAGGGAAATTACAATCCTTGGGAGCTGAAATAAAAAGTAAGCCGCAGTTTTAAGGAGTAATTTATGCAGAAAAAGGGTGAGAACAGGCCATTGTTCAATTTCAAGCTATAAAAACGATTTTTTCATGAATTTATACAGGGTAGTGCCATTGATAAGCTCGTGCAATTGAAGCATAGTACTACGCTACAATAATTAATTCAGGACTCGTGACTCTTAAAATAATTATATGCAAACGTAACGTATCTATCTTGTAAAAAAGGAACGAACGTTCCTTCCTAGCATCTCATCATCATCTGTCATAGCCGTTTCACATACAGTGGCTTCTCCTTATTTTTACAACTCGAAATATCTCGATGTAGTTCACGTCTGCCATTGCTTCACCACTTCATTTACAGTGGCTACTTCGTATTTATACAAACTCAAATATATTGTAAGAGTTTACTGTTCAGCTTATTTCTATAAGCTTAGTGTTGAAGGTACCCCTGTCGTTTATAATGGATAGTAGGATCATAACTTTCCATGTAAACCATAAGGGCTTTACTTGAAAATGATTAAGATGGTACAATGGAAATGTAAAGTTCTTTGTAAAGTTTTGATTTCTTTTGCTGTCTGATAGATCTCTTTTTAAAATAGATTTAGGTTCATACATAAAAGTTTTTATTATTACAGTAAAAAAACTATATTTAGTACTACATTGCATGACCAAATTCAATGCTTATTAGATGTTTGAAAGGTTAAATACACATCAAATAAAAGTTCTATATCATGGAGTATACATTATATTTTTGATCAAGTGTCACTTGAATGTCGCTTAAGCGATGATAGAGAGAATATATTTTCAACCTCGAATCGACGTGATGATATTTTCTTGTAACATTCAAACCTAGACCTCAAAATTAAGCAAAGGAAAAAAAATTATCTTAAGCGATGGCTAACTAATGTTTAAGTGATAGAAAAGACATCTCTTAAGTGACCTCGTGTCAACGTCTATTAATTTCTAGGTTTGATTTTCATACTACAATAACGAGGTCTAAGTGGCATCTCGCTTAGGTGATACATAGTGGCTACAAACGGAAACAAACAACTTTTGATTGGTACTAAAAATTGGTATGGGTGGTGATTAAATATGAATCACACAGCATATCAGATAACATTTGTAACATATATACATTTATATATTATATTTAATATTATTTATATATATTAGATATAAGAGGAACACTATCCTTAACAAGGATAGGACATATTGCAAGTTGGTTACGATCTAAAGAGTACGTAGGTTGACTAAACTTTTTTAATGAACATTATTATAAGGTTATTAACCTTTAGGATAACAAAACGAGTGCAAATATTATGTGTAGAATTACTCTCTTGCAATAAAATAATCTATTAATGTTAATGAAGATTAAATGTTAATGCATATAATGTACTATCACAAAATAATTTATTAATGTTAATGAAGATTGTGTTAATGTATATAATGTAGTATCGATTATGTAATGCAAGCAAGAAATCTAAGATAAAGAAGATATTTGAAACAAAATGGAAAAGAGGTGTGTGGTATCTATTCTTATGATTGATGAGTGATATGAGCCTTTATATATGTCATTTCCCAATTGTTGGTGTGTTTTCATCACTGAAGCATAATGTAGACTACACCATCTACTCAAGTGTGAGTTGTAGGGCCACATGATGAGAAAGAACATATTTTGTGGATAAGACCATGTTAAAGGGGAGGAGGTCAACACTAACTAGGAAGCACCAACAAAACGAATTCACTTATATTAGTGAATGGGTTTACCTCCATTGTTGGATTTTATTGAAGGGACCAAAGAGTTCCTATGAGTGACACACAAATTTGAACAAATGTTCGTTCTCTTTGATTATTACTATTTGTAAAAGGGACATTGAGTACATACATCAATAATTACGCCAATAAGCATATTCTCTCCACTTCTGCCCTAGATGGAAGATGATCTAGAGAATCCCAAAAAACCAAGCAGATTCATTGTTGTCGACTAGCACAGTCTTAACGAATGTGGTTAACCCAACGCAATTAGGGTAAGGCACTCTAGTGAGCCTATGCGGGGTCGATGGGCGTATGCTGACTATTGAAGGTAGTTGATACCATTGCACGGAGTCTCGACCACATGGAGACGATTAACTGTTTACCATGGCTATCCTTCTAGCATGTGGCAACATCAATAACGCTTCTTTCTTAGCCCTTATATCAAGAAGTCGTGCACAAGAGAGCACTGGTAGCTTGTGAAGTGAATTTGAAGTGGTGAATTGTAGAAGCCATGCAGAGGGAGGTTTGAATAATGAGGCAAGTATGTTTTTTCCATATTGTATGTTTTACAATTATTCTTTTTATTTTTCTCTAATGGGATCTGTCTTTAATTAGAAATAATCGTAGTATTTAAGATTCAATATCAAACCATGTTTTTTAAAGCATAGGACCTTATATATTCATCAAACTAAAATATGTAGAGAGCAAGAAAACTAGCGCAACCACATTTTTAAAAGTGGTTGATATACATCGATCAGTGTATATCAACTATGGCCAAACACTTAAAAGTGGTTGCAATCGGGGTGGGCGCACAAAGTTGCTCCCCGAAAGTGTTGCAACGAGTCCATGCTAACGGGGAGAAAATGATCACACCCGTGCACTTAAGGCAGCACGCACACACTGCTAGGTTCAGTACCGAACCGAGGCGATGTGCTTTGCTACCCATGCACGTTTCTTGTGCGTACGTGCTCAAATGCGTGCACGCACTCTTGGTTAAATTATAAAAAAAACAAGGCAGATTCTTTGTAATTCTACCCTTTGCAGCCAAGCGGGACTCCCCCTTCATGTGCAAATTGTTACAAACCACCAAAATCACCATTTCCACTCCAAAACGATATCAATCCATCCACCAACTCATCATCAAGTGAATTGGAAGGGTGAATTCCATTTTTTTTGTCATTTTATTCATTGTTTTTATTATTGTATTCATTGTTTTTTGTTTATTAAATTTGTAATAATTCCCAAATTATTAAAATAATAGAGAAATTTTCAATTGTAGAGTGTAAACCCACACAATGAATGAAAAAAATGTTAACATGGAGTCCAGTGGAACACAAGAAAACACTAATCTTGGAACCAATGAAAACCCTCAACAAAATACAAATGCCCAAGAAAATAAAACCCCCAATCAAATGTTGACCAAGATGAATTGAATCATTATGTAAATGAAATGAGAGTGCACACTCAAGATCTAAGAAACATAGGGGAACAATCTCGAGTGTCCCTTGCCACCTCAATTGAGAGTTCAATTGACTCCCTCATCCATGCACATCGCCAATTGACTGACATGACTGAATATAGAGCTAGGATGTGGGAGTATTATTCCATGGGAATTTCCAAGGAGGAAATAAAAGATTTTAATATTACAAAGGCCCAATTGTATAGTATCTTCACCGATCCAAGAACACAACAACCACCGGAGATTAGAAAGCCACTTGTCTGCATGGATTGGTGTCATTTCCAACCATGGAGGGACAATTGGATGCATAGGTGGTTCATGGTTTATGATAAACCTCCCTGCAATAATAGGGAGGTTTCACAGTACTTCCTTCAAAAATGTGGGTTGAGTTTATGCTCGGTTTACATGTCAACTATTTTGACATAACTGAGTTCCAGGGTGTTGGGCGTGGCTCTGCCCAAGATGGACCTGCTGTTAGGAGGAACCCACTGAGAGGGCCACCAGCTCCTAGGTGCAAGCCCAACCCCTCTCGCCAGCCACCTCAGTTACCCCACAAACTTGATCAAATCGAGGGCACGATAGGAGTGTTGCACGGGGACTGCTTAGACATACTGCCTTTGCAGCAGTTAGTACAGTGGAGAGACAGGATGACCCTAATAGAGATGCAGGTGCAGGGCCTTCATGACAGAGTTAGGATAGACCTATCACCAGTGGTATCCATATCGGGCCTTCTAGTTTGATGGGGACAATGCCACATATTTGTCCGCATTGCGGGCACACTTTCCCTAGCTCGATCGAGGGATGCTATATGGAGCAGGTTAGCACTTTTTTTAATGTGTTTTCAATCATCACTTGATAATTTGTAAAGTAATTTTAAAGTATTTGTGCTTGACTTAAACTATTATTACAATGTACAACTATTTAGAGCTAAGATGTTGTCATGGGAGAACACAACATCTATGGCAGCTGCAATGGAAATCGGGGCACCTCACACAGAGGTATTTTCAGTACCCCACACAATATTGTTATTACTTATGGCATTTCTATTTTTATGTATTTATATTTATGACATACATGATGATAGTTCATACAACATTTTTTAATATTTTGATTGACTAAATAATTACTTGTTTAACATGTTTATAACAAGCATGCATTTTGCTATCCACAGGTATGCACAGACTACGATGATCAGCCATCTCCTCCAGGGGTCGGTAGATCACCATATACATAGGTACAATGTGTGGCTAAAAGCACGCTTTTAATTTGAAATGTTATGACATACTATGGTTTAATTTGATTTTTGTTTACTAAACTATGATATTACAAATTTGTATGCAGGGGCCGCCAATAGCTGTAGGCCACTTTAGCCCCATGTTTCCACCCTCTCCCATGAGTCTCCCCCCTCGCTTCCATCCACCCTCCTCTCTTTGTCCATAATCCCCCCTATGTCCATCCTCCCCGATTCATCCATGCCCCCCCATCTATACATCGTCCCCCATTCATCCATGCCCCCCGTCTATCCATCCTCCCCCATTCGTCCACACCCCCCCTTCCATCTAGCTTCCTCCCTTCGTCCAAAAAATCCCTTCTATCCATCCTCATCCCTCTATCCTAGACTTCCCTCCCATTCACCATAATTCAACATCCCCCCTAGCCCTTCTGGTTCGATACCCCCTATTGTATAGCCGGTAGAGGTTCATCATCCACGATGCCCTCCTCCACCCCATACCACCATGTCCTCTTCCACCATATCATCTCCAGTTCCCACCACTATTGTGGCAACTACTATTCCATTATATTCCCATGTGTCTACAGTGGTTGCACCCATAGTTGTTGCATCTACATCTGTGCCTCTGCCCCCATGACTGCATCAAAGCAGGTTGTCCAGCCAACTGCTCCACCTGCTAGCCTAGAAGCCTAGCCATGTCCATTGTATGAGGTGTTCACGGTGAGAATCAATTTAATTTATGAAAATGTTTTGATGCATTAACCAAAATTAATTTAAGCAATTATTATTTTTCAATGAAATGATTGTCGTAAATGTTGTAGGGTGGAATTGCTAAGAGGATCAGCAGATCAAGGAAACCTGCTTCTTGTCTCTCACTCACATCAGCAGTGAGTTATTTAAGATTTGAATTTTACATTCATTTTATAAGTGTGGTAAATGTTACAAATGATGGTATCTTATATCATATGTTTCAATGCGTGGAGAGACAGTCTAATCCTAGATGAAAGAAGACCCAAGATACCACTAGCTCCAAGAAGAGGAAGATCAATTTTGGAGATGCACGTGGGAGTGACCGAGGTGGTCACAATGCTTGACACACCATGTTATGTACATTAGTCACGCTGTGGCACCTTTGGGCACCAGTTTCCATGTACTTTGTATCTATTGCACGAGTTTCCAAGTATTTTGGATCTACGACACAAGTTGTTTGATTTTCTATAGGGCATGAGTTGCAATGTATTTTGGATCTAAGATACAAGTTGTCGTATTTTGTATAGGGAACGAGTTGCCATCATATGTACATTGGGAACCATGCTCTACCATTTGCCTAAAAATTTATATATTTGTTCAAGTTTTGTTCTAGATATGTGTATAATGATTTGCATTCAAATGTTCCACTCTCATGGATTTATATATAGTTTTGTTCGAGTTTTTTTTCTACATATGTGTATAATGATTTGGATTCAAATGTATGCACATGAATTTATATGTACAATGAAAATGATTTACTTTTTATATGCATTATAATTTAGGTAAGGGATTAGGCTACATAATAGGGTTTCATTGTGATTAGAATACAAGCTAGGGTTTACACTACCAACTAGGGTTTTTAGGATACGATCTCGTGTTTCTAGGATAGGCTCCAAGCTCTAGGGTTACCAGCTTAATGTTGAACTCCACTATCATGACAACATTGTCACCAACACCATGCCCACTACCACAATCGCCATCAAGCCTCATCATCCTCTTGCTCGTGGTGCCACCATTCTCATCCCCATCAATCATCCGTCATCCACCATCAACCTAATGCACTTTGTCTCATTGTCACCATCACCATATCTATTCTCATGCCCATTATCACCATCGTCATCATTGTACTCATTGTCACCATTGTCGCCATCATTCTCATTGGACTCTAGGCCATTTGGCCTCTTTGTTTATGTATTTTGGGTCAGATATGGATTGCACTTGATTTGGTTTTAGTTGTATGCACCCTTTCTATATACATGTTAGAAACTTTGCATATAATTGTTTCATTATTTGGATTCAAAACTAGGGTTTTTAGGATAAGCATTGGGTTTCTAGGGTTTTCCCATAGACACTTGAAAGAGACACTTTCAACTAGGAGTGTCTCTATCAAGTGTCTATGGGAAAACCCTAGAACAGATGTGGAGTTGGGAAAAAGGAGTCGATCTAGGTCGAGAAATTATGGAGCTCCCCTCTATGTGTAGACTCAGTGAGACAACGTGGGGTTCTTTTTTGTATTTGAACTTGCCAAGATGGTAGGCACGGGGTAATCCCCATATATATAAGTAATAAAATATAAATTAAATAGTAATACTAATATCTAATTTTTGTTAATATTTGGTCTTGTGAAGGCAAGGAAATGGACCAAGATTGCAAACCAAACTAGAATAGGGACAAAGACTTTTGAACTTATCCTCATTAAATAGAATTTTGAACTCAACCTTAAAATACTAATTGAAGATATAATTAAATTTGAATTCCACAATAAGCATCCATGTTCATGAAAAATATGGGCCATAAATTGATTGCTTATGGATCTATTATTGTCTTAAAAAGATGAAAGTTCTAAAGAAATATCGCATTTCTTTTGCACCCTCGCATGAGTGGAGGGACCCTTTAGGTGCAATCATGCATTTGCAAAACACGCTAGAATTTAACAAATTGAAAACGCGTGCGCGTTTCTTAGAACTACGCATGGGCGAACTCTGACCCTGCCACGTCAATTAACATGTAGTATAGGATTCCAAAATGCGTGCGCGTTATAGTGATATATGTACATTGACATACATGTACACACTGTTGTACTTAGGGATACATGTACATTGACAGGCCATTTGAGGGATGACTACTTTGCCATATTTTGTATTACAAACATTCGGCTATCAATGCATGATACAATATATTCCATATTTTCTCTTGAGTTTCCACTTGTGCGTGTGATGATTTATCTCTTCCACAAATTGATAAATTATGCTATTGAAATTTATATAATTACATTTTAAGCAATATTTATTCTCTTACATTTATTGCATGGATCAAGTAACATCTCACCATTGTTTTATGAAAACATTATCTTAATGGAAAAAACTAATAATATCTTTCAACAGTTCAATGAACTTAGCACATGCATGCTAATTTGATATCTAATTTAAAACTTTGTTTTTGTCAACTCCAAGGGTTCATACCCATTGATCATGATTATGGTTGCAAGGAAAATATGTTTCAAGGAAAAAACAAAAGTTAACAAAATAAGTCAAAATATGTTTGAATAACCTCTACCATAATAGTAACATGCTACGCATATCATCAATGTAAGCCTATGACATTTTCACACACTAAGAGGAAGTCTAATAGATGCTACACATTTCATCAATGCTATTGTATAAGTTTCATCAAACGATACGTACATGAACATCTATGAAGTTCAGTTGAAGTGTGCCTACTCTAGCATGCTAAAAACAATGGCAAAGTATCAAGTACAATGACAAGCAATGCATAACTAAAGTGTAATAAAATTCATTGGGCCTTCATGTACATATGGGAAAATATATGTAACAAATATACCCTAGTTTGTTCCAATATGCTAACCAATAGCTGGTCATGAATTCACTCTCATAAAATCGTTGAAGATATAAACCCTATCCTTACTAAACCCTAGTATGTAATACCATGGTTTGTTGTTTACCTCTTTCATATGTCCATTCTCCACTTGTCATAATACAAAATTAATCATACAGAATCCATGGAAAATGAAATACCTAACTAGTTTAATGATATTCCTCGATAATGTTGTTTTGATGAAGGAAAAGAAGATGTTCATGGTCCTATGTTTGTAAAAAGGATGGATTATCCTCATATGAAAATGTATTTAAAATTGAATGTTCTTGATTGATACAAACGATGATGTAATGGTTGTTCATTGTGATTTGGAAAGTATTCCCCCATAACTTGATGGAAAAGTTTCATGGTGACTTTGATCTAACAAAGCTAGCAAGGATCAGAGGGATATCATCGATGAAACATTGCCTCCATTTTTTATTTGGAACTTTGAATTCTTAAAAAAGACATTAATTACTCAAAATCCAATCATAGTGGAACACTAAGGAGTTGTTAAATGACGTGGCACACTAAGGACATAGAAATCTACCAAGGGTGCAATATGGTAGGTTTGATTTCCACTCTTTCAATGTCTAGTTCTAGAATCAAAATAAAAAAATTTCAAAGCTGACCCCCATGTGCAAAACTACACACTCCCTTATTGAGAAAAACCCTAGTTTCCAAAATTGACCTAAAAGTTGACATCTAGGCCATGGGATTGGAGGAGAGGGGCACCTCTAGCACTACCCCAATGTCCTGAATCCAACAAAGTCAATGGTTTCTCGATCTGAGCCATGATCATCATTCTATGGCTCATTCCATCTTGCATCCAAAAGGCCTTCACGGACACCTGTTGGATACCTACCAGGGCAATAGAATTCCAATCGTGCTACAAAATCGGGTTCCAGGCAGTCCGAAAAGTGTGTCTAGGAAGGTTCCATCTGGGAACGCTATCCATAAGTCCTCGATTGATGATTTTTCAAAGTTGACCCCCATGTGCAAAAATTGCACACTCCCTTACTGAGCAAAACCCTAGTTTCCAAAATGGACCTACAAATGACACCTGGGCCATGGGATCGGAGGAGAGGGGCACCCCTAGAACTACCCCAATGTCTTGAATCTAATAGAGTCGACGGTTTTTTTTATCTAAGCCAAGGTCGTCATTCTATGGCTCGTTGCATCTCACATCCAAAAGGCCTTCAGGGACACCTGTTGGATACCTACCGGGGCATAGAATTCCAACCGTGCAACAAAACCATGTTTCGAGGAGTTTGACAAGTCCGTCTAGGAAGGTTCCAGCTCGGAACGCTATCCATAAGTCCCCGGTGGATTATTTTGCAAAGTTGAACCCCATGTGCAAAAATCACACACTCCCTTACCGAGCAAAACCCTAGTTTCCAAAATGGACCTACAAGTGACAGCTGGGCCATGGGACCGGAGGGGAGGGGCACCCCTAGCACTATCCCGATGTCCTAAATCCAACAAAGATGACATTTTTTTTATCTGATCCAGAGTCATCATTCTATGGCTCGTTCCATCTCGCATCCAAAAGGCCTTCAAGGACACCTGTTGGATAATTACCAAGGCCATAGAATTCCAACCGTGCAACAAAACTGGTTTCCGGGGAGTCTTGCAAGTGTGTCTAGGAAGGTTCTAGCTGGGAACTCTAGCCATAAGTCCCCAGTCAATGATTTTTCCAATTTGACCCCATGTGCGAAAATTGCACACTCCCTTACCAAGCAAAACCCTAGTTTCCAAAATGGACCTACAAGTGACACCTGGGCCATGGGACCAGAGGCAAGGGGCACCCCTAGCACTATCCCAATGCCTTGAATCCAACGAAGTTGACGGTTTGCTAATCTGATCCACGTTCATCATTCTATGGCTCGTTACATCTTGCATCCAAAAGGCCTTCAGGGACACCTATTGGATACCTACCAGGGCCATAGAATTCTAACCATGCAACAAAATCGGGTTTCGGGGAGTCCCACATGTGTGTCTAGAAATTTTCTAGTTGGGAACGCTAGCCATAAGTCCCCGGTCAATGATTTTGCAAAGTTGACCCCCATGTGCAAAAATTGCACACTCCCTTATCGAGCAAAACCCTAGTTTCCAAAATGGATCTACAAGTGACACCTGGGCCATGGGACTGAAGGAGAGGGGCACCCCTAGCACTATCCTGATCCCTTGAATACAACGGAGTTGACGTTTTTTCAATCCAAGCCACGTTGGTCATTCTATGGTCCGTTCCATCTCGCATCCATAAGCATGAGTGGTAGGTTTTTATTCTAGACTTATATGACAACGGGGAGTATCTTGACCTCTTTATAGGATTTTAACTAGAGAATACTAAGACCTTCAATTCCTTAACTAAAATTCACATCATTTTTCAATATGGATGACACTTGACTTTCAAACAAAAAGAGAAACCTAACCTAGACTAACCAAGGGAGCTGATGATGACTATGAGTTAGGAGATCATACCCTTGTGCATGATCAAGTGCTAACACATTCCATGCGTACATGGTTTGACATCGATCCACTATTATATTAACCATACGTTTCACAATTAATTTTGTCATGGATCATTTATATTAAGCAAAATGTTTTGCAAATAATATATATAAAGAAGTGAAGAAAAGGTTTTGCAAAAGTATATGACTAGAATTCAAAAAGGCTTGAAAAATAGTCCCATTGTTAGTGATGAATGGTTTTGTTTTTTTATGAGATAGGTGTAATCTTGCTTTTAATATTTTTAATTTATGATATAAAATGAGGATCGATAAGGTATTGTAGTAAATGTATTTACTACATTAAAATTAAAATTAGAATAGGATATATATATATATCAGACTACAAATAGTTTGATAATGGTTTTTTTTTTAATATTTTTCACTTATAATATAAAATAAAGATGGATAAATTAATTTATTTACTACATTAAAATTAAAATTAAAATTATATATATATATATATATATATATATATATAATTTATTAAATTGTAATGAACTTATTGGGATGGATTTCTAAGAGAAAGGAAAAGTTCTAACAAAATCTCAAAATTACAAAAGATGCTATATAATTTTAGTTTCAAAATTAATATTATTTAATTGTTAATTGTTTCCTTTCATAGTAAGGAATGGTTTTGTTTTTTATGAGACAGGTGTAATCTTACTTCTAATATTTTAACTTAGGATATAAAATGAAGATGAATAAGGTATTGTGGTAAATGTATTTACTACAATAGAATTAGAATTAGAATTAGAAATAAAAATAGAAATAGAATTATATATATATATATATTTTGAAGAGGCTTTACAAATAGTCTCCTTAATGGTTTCTCTTCTTTTATAGGATAGATGTAATCTTAATTATAACATTTTTCACTTATGATAAAAAATAATAAAATTTAATAAGGTAATATATTTATTACATTAGAATTTTATAGTTAACTATTTTTAATGGCGGTCAAACATAGTTAACCATACCTGACCAATGTCAATGCAAGCCAAGTATGGTTCACTAAAGGGTGTGTGAAAGAAGATGAGGGTCACTTTAGATGCAATCCTACTTTTTCAAAACTCGTTTCTGATACATAAAAACATAACGTGTTTCTGATACTTAGCACTTGGTATGGTAAAACCCGAGCCTGACATGTCACTAGACATGTAGGATAGGTAACCATAATGCGTACGCGTTATAGAACTACAAAATGCGTACACATTATGTAGTTACAAAACACATACGCATTATGCAAATCTAAAATCAATTTAAAAACACAGTCCCGACCACCCCTGACCACCCGCGACGCTCTTCACACATTAGAAACGTGAATTTGAGGTTGGACAAGGATGGTTTGTGTGCCCTGGAGTATTGGTGGAGCTTGATTTAGTTGCAGGGGAGGCAAATTCACCGGTGGATTGTCATCTAATCATGTAATTCATTCACCCATACCATTTTTTTGTCATTTCTTAACCGAAATTACCATTTTTTTATTGTTTAAAACAACCTAGTTTTGTAATATTTATAAAATTGGGAATAACCCAATCTCTAATTAAATTCACATCTCCCTCAGCCAAGATGAGTGAATAATTAAAATGAATCCCTTTTTAAAAACTCAAAAATTCCTAATTCAAACAAAAATTGAAAAAAATAGAACTCCTCCCTTTCCACAATGTATCCATCCACATGAAACCCAAATTTCCAACCCTCAAAGGCCATTTCCCATGATAGTAATTAAATAATGTTCCTTGGAAATGGCATTAACAAGATGAAATGCGTGCACAAGCGTGAATAGAAAAAATGCATAAAAAATTAGTAACTTGGTTGCTCAAAATTTCATCACAATTATTTGTCCATGAACATAATCAAAATTTCATCACAAGTGTATGTAGCTATACATTGCCTCTTAGTTAAGCACCCTTGACTAAATGCCAAAACACATTAACAAAGTGCCTCTCGAGCCTGCCCTATCCACACCCTCAATCAATCTACTCAACGCTCAGGGACCGTCGATTCAACTCAAAGACTTCATATAGAAAATCACTATGTTTTTTATTAATTTTTTGAACGTGTCGTACAATGTAGAGATCGATTTTGCAGAGAGAAATTGTCTCTGTTTTGAGAAGTTGACATTGTTGTTATTGTCATTCTAGTCACAATATTTAGTTGATTATTCAACCTCTTAATCATTAATAGTCATCTGAAGTACATATGTAATCATATTGGCAAGAAAAACCCATACATATCCATTTCATTCCATGTGACTTTGTCCTCCCCTCCAACCACAAGGTGTAATGTGTTGAAATCAATAAATTTAATGTTAGCTTATGAAGTTGATAGAAATATTGTTTTCTGCAAGGGACGTAAAGGCCAAAACATGTCAAAATAACACTCCTAAATTATAAGAATTTTAAACCCAAGTTTGCATGGAAAAGTCACCAATGAGGGTTAAGAAGTGCCTTAACTTCTAGAAAGAAGTTGAACGAAACTTACTTTTTAATTGTTAAATGTTTAATTTTAAGTTTTAAATGTATGTAAGTGAATGCCATTAAATTGCTTACTTGAGTTTGATTTAATACATTTTCAATTCTGAAGAGATGTCATTATATACCGTGTATATGTTTCTAATGATTTTCGTATTGATTTTTTATTGCAGTTGCGGCTATGGACACAAATGTCGAGATACTGATTGAACTTTCCCGCTTGAGGGGCATTAGTGCAGCTTTTAGTGGTGGTGACAGGATTCGCCGCTCACTTGCATCAACCTTGGATGCAATTGTTGACACCATTTCAGAGTCTAGCAATGTACTATATGATATTACATCATATAGAGAAAGAAAAAGACAAGAATATGTTGATGGGATAGACTACAATGCAATAAAAAAGTTGAAAATATCTAAAGAGCTCATATTTGCATTGTTTAGGGACCCTCGGACAGGGGAAATTCCAAATGAAAACAAGCCTCATATCTCCATTGAGTGGTGCACATTTAAACCATTTGTTGATAACTGGATGGACAGATGGTACATGGTTTTTGATATGCCACCACATAACAATAGGGAAATTCCCTTGTATTTCCTTCGAAAGATGTACGCAGAGTTCGTGTTACATAAACACGTAAACTATTTTGACATCTTGCAGTTTCAGGGGATCGGTGGGGGGATGCCCCAAAATTGACCCAATGCGAGGCTTCAAGACCAAGATCGCCTTATCCCTAGAACTCGCAGGCAGTTGCTTGGGCTAGATGTCCCACCTACACATCATGTTATTCCACAGACACGTGATGCATTTTTGAGTTTGGCACGGGTGGTTGTTCACCATGGCACTATGGTTCAACATATGGGTGAGCAAGGGACATCTATCCCTGGTGTGGTACATACACTAGGTTGTCACCATGCAGGACCATCGTTTATTGTAGGACCATCCACTAGTGCAAGACCATCCACTAGTGCAGAACCATCGGGACATCCCCAGCCTAGTATTGAGCCTCACGAGTGCACATCGTGTGGTCGTCCCTGCTAAGATCTTGTCTCAGATGTTTCCTTCAGTGGGGTTTTGACTGAGGTATGTAGATGGTTAATTGTAATAAATTCTTCATTTATTTTCGTCTTTGTACACATATATATACCTTGAGCTAATATATTAATTTTGTGAACTTGCAGTTGATGCTTTATGTCGGTAGCGATGCCCCAGAGTCAGATGTTCCAGACTCTATAGGGGGTCATGATGCTACCCATTTGGTAGGCCCATCTTATATACCACCCATTGCTATATCTCACACCGAGGTAAACATTTTAAAATTTCAATTTTTTAGTACTTGTTAATTTGTTAATGTCCACATACTTTACATTTTAGTTCACTAATGCTATCTTTTGTCTAATATTTACAATTATTAAACTTTCAGATGGCAGATCCTTCACGGGGGAAGGCTAATGTGGAGGTAGCACCCATGGTCGTATCGTCTGAGGAAACATCTGGGCTCCAGGTAAACAATTAAAAATGTCATTTTCTAAATACATGTTTGTTTGTTGAATCATGCATGTCTAACTACATGAACACTTGCTGACTGTAGGCACCATCCGAGACATTTGGACCAGTGCTTGGATTTGTTTCTCCCGCTAGTCCTTTCGTGAACAAAGGTCGTGTGTATGTTAGGAGGCCTACTCCTAGCAAGACTCCAGCTACCCACGACCATGGGATTACTCATACCATGGTAATGTATATCCTTCGATGATATGTGTTCTTTAACATGAAATCCAGTGCATAAATCATTTTTGTTAATGTTTGAATTGCATGTTTACTACATCAAGAACCCAAGTTGTCTACTCAAAACCTTGCATCGATGGTTGATGTAGCAATTAGTGCTGCATCTGCAATGGCAACTGATCACACACAGGTATGTAACTATTTCAACATGATCTTTACATAGTTTATTATTGTTGTCTATTGTTTATTCATGCATGTCTAACTATTTCAACATTTTGTGATTTTAGCCACCACTAGCAGGAGCAGTTCCTGGCCCCCCTGGTTCAACCATCCTGGATGTTCAACCAATGGCTCCATCTACTACACAAGCAACGCAATCCCCTTTTTCAGTTGAGGTGAGACGTCCTTCAGTGACCAAGTGTTTCATGCACTTTCCATGCACAAGTTGATAATTATTGAGTTATTTGTTGAGCTAATGTATTAGTACATAGTTAGTTGAATTTAACAATTGATATTTAATTTGTAGGATCCAGAGACACACACTGATCCTAGAGATGTGCCTAGAGGATCAACGTCAGGAAAGAACAAGAGGAAGCTTGAGTTTTGATGTGTCTTATGGGATATATGTACATTTGGATACATGTACATGTGGCTTGGATAGTTTTGGACACATGTGCTTTTGGATACTTTTGGATATATATGTGCTTTTCGATACATTCACTTTTGGAGACAAGTACATTGACTTCATTGTGCATGTACTTTTGGAGACATGTACATTTACTTCATTGGATACATGTACTTTTGGATACTTTTGGATATATATGTACTTTTGGAGACATGTACATTGACATTTCACTTATAAATGAATGATACATTTCACTTTGTATTTGTTCTTCGGTTTCCATGTGTTCTTGTGTCAATCTAATGTGTTGATTTGTGTGGATTATCTATTACTCATGAATGCTCTATGTCAAAAGAACAAACTATTATATTTAAAGGTTTCAACGAACTCACTACATGCGTGCAATAATTGGTATCTAATTAAAATTTGTGATTTTGGATGATCATTACAAGTTAAGTCAAAGTTCTTGCTCATGTAATTTAATCAAACTAAGTGCAATACAATGTTTTTCAATGTTTCAACGAACTCACTCATGCACACTAATTGGATAGGTCTAGTTAAAATTTGTGAGTTTGGATGATTAAATTACAAGTTAAGTCAATGTTCAAGTATAGTTTAATAAAACTAAGTGCAATACATGCTACACATTCATCAACGCCCAATATTTGATTGTACAATTAGATTCAACACTACATATGAGTAACTACATACAAGTGCTCAAAGAAACATTGGTGAAAGGAACAAACGTTACCTCGGGATTCAAGAAATAAAGTGTCGTCTATTGTTGGTTGGGAAGGATATGCTTGGATATCCTTATGGCTTGGAGGTCATCTTGATGTAGATAACTACTCTTGTTGTCATGTGTCATTAAGGTTTTTTCATGTGCTAAAACCCTTCAAGGTTAGGGTTTGTTCATGGTTTCATTGTACTTGATTTCTAAACATATAATTATTCTAAGAAAGGTTGTTGGTTTTCTTCCCCATGAGGGTTTCCCGGTATAAAATGTTGTGTCTCTTGTGCATTGTTATTCTTAACTAGATCCTACATGTTAAATTCTTTATTTAAATGTTTACATGGTTAAATTTATGCATTGAACTAATGGTTATAATTGGTATAAAGCATTTATCTAGATCAAGTATAAAAAATTTAACATGGTATAAGAGTTGAGTTGTCAAGAAGGAAATTATACAAGCCTTAAAAAACATAAACCCTAGGAGGACGGAAAGTCACCAAGTGTCCCTGAACAACATTTTCATGTGACTTGCAGCTCTACATAGCCTGGAAACCGGAGGTCGAACCGACAAACTATCGACTCCGTTGGTATCCTGGCGTGCGATTACCTCTAGGGGGGCCTATCGCTCGTCTTCTCATGGCCCAGTGGCTTCATTGTGCATTCATTTCATAAACTAGGGCTTTGCTCAGTTTCATTGCATGCAATCTTGCATTGGTGGGTCAACTCTGCAAAACCCTCCCTCGAGCTAGTGTTGGCAGTGTTCCCACGTCGGCATTTCCCACACACACTTGCAGGAGCCAACGGCACACAATCTTGCTGCTTTATTTGCTTTTTGGCTCCTGGACCGAAAGTCACCAAGTGTCCCTAAACAACATTTTCATGCGACTTGTAGATCGACATAGCTTGGAAAGTGGACGTCGGACCGACGAACCGTTGACTCCATTGGTCTCCTGGCGTACGATTACCTATAGAAGGCCCTCTCCCTGGTCTTCTCATGGCCCAATGGCTTCATTGTGCATTCATTTCGTAAAGTAGGGTTTTGCTCAATTTCATCACATGCATTCTCGCATTGGTGGGTCAACTCTGCAAAACCCTCCCCCGAGCCAGTGTTGGCAGTGTTCCCAAGTCGGCATTTCCCACACACACTTGTAGGAGCCAACGACACACAATCTTGCTACTCCGTTTGCTTTTTGGCTCCCGGACCGAAAGTCACCAAGTGTCCCTAAACGACATTTTCATGCGACTTGCAATTCGACATAGCTCAGAAAATGAAGGTCGAACTGACGAACTGTCAACTCCGTTGGTCTCTTGGCGTGCGATTACCTCTAGGGGCCCCTCTCCCTTGTATTTTCATGGCCCAGTGGCTTCATTGTGCATTCATTTCGTAAACTAGGGTTTTGCTCAGTTTCATTGCATGCAATCTCTCATTGGTGGCTCAACTCTGCAAAACCCTCCCCGAGCTAGTGTTGGCAGTGTTCCCACATCGTCATTTCCTAAACAAACTTCCAGGAGCCAATGGCACACAATCTTGCTACTCTGTTTGCCTTTTGGCTCCCGGACCGAAAGACACAAAGTGTCCTTGAACGACATTTTCATGCGACTTGCAACTCGACATAACTTGGAAACCAAATATAGGACTGATGAACCATCAACTCCATTGGTCTCCTGGTGTGTGATTACCTCTAGGGGGGCCTCTCCCTCATCTTCTCATGGACCAGTGGCTTCATTGTGCATTCATTTCGTAAACTAGGGTTTTGCTCAGTTTCATTGCATGCAATCTTGCATTGGTTGGTCAACTCTGCGAAACCCTCCTCCAAGCCAATGTTGGCAGTGTTCCCATGTAGAAATTTCCCACACACACTTATAGGAGCTAACAGCACGCAATCTTGCTGCTCCGTTTGCTTTTTGGCTCCTAGACCTAAAGTCACCAAGTGTCCCTGAACGACATTTTCATGCAACTTGCAACTCGACATAGCTTGGAAACCAGAAGTCACACCGACGAACCATTGACTCCATTGGTCTCCTGGTGTGCGATTACCTCTAGGGGGCCCTCTCCCTCATCTTCTCATGTCCCAGTGGCTTCATTGTGAATTCATTTCGTAAACTAGGGTTTTGCTCAGTTTCGTTGCATACAATCTCGCATTGGTGGTTCAACTCTGCAAAACCCTCCCCTGACCCAGTGTTCCCACATCGGCATTTCCCACACACACTCGCACAAGCCAATGGCACACAATCTTGCTGCTCTGTTTGCTTTTTGGCTCCTGGACCGAAAGTCACCAAGTGTCCCTGAACGACATTTTCATGCGACTTGCAACTCGACATAACTCAGAAACCGGAGGTCGGATCGACAAACCGTTGACTCCGTTGGTCTCCTGGCATGTGATTACCTCTAGGGGGCCCTCTCCCTCGTCTTCTCATGGCTTCATTGTGAATTTATTTCATAAACTAGGGTTTTGCTCAGTTTCATTGCATGCAATCTCGCATTGGTGGGTCAACTCTGCAAAACCCTCCCTCGAGCCAATGTTGGCAGTGTTCCCATGTCGGCATTGCCCATACACACTTGCAGGAGCCAACGGCACACAATCTTGTTGCTCAATTTTCGTTTTGGCTCCCGGATCGAAAGTCACCAAGTGTCCCTGAACGACATTTTCATGCGACTTGCAACTCAACATAAATTGGAAACCGGAGGTCGGATCGATGAACTATCAACTACATTGGTCTCCTGGCATGCGATTACCTCTAGGAAGCCCTCTCCCCCATCTTCTCATGGCCCAGTGGCTTCATAGTGAATTCATTTCATAAACTAGGGTTTTGCTCAATTTCATTGCATGCAATCTCGCATTGGTGGGTCAACTTTGCAAAACCCTCCCCCGAGCCAGTGTTGGCAGTGTTCCCATGTCAAAATTGCCCACACATACTTGCAGGAGCCGACGACATACAATCTTGGTGCTCCGTTTGCTTTTTGGCTCCCAGACCGAAAGTCACCAAGTGTCCGTGAACGACATTTTCATGCGACTTGCAACTCGACATAACTCAAAAACTGGAGGTCGGATCAACGAACCGTTGACTCTGTTGGTCTCCTGACATGCGATTAACTCTAGGGGGCCCTCTCCCTCGTCTTTTCATGGCCCAGTAGCTTCATTGTGAATTCATTTTTTAAACTAAGTTTTTGCTCAGTTTCATTGCATGAAATCTCGCATTGGTGGGTCAACTCTACAAAACCCTCCCCCGAGCAAGTGTTGGCAATGTTCCCATGTCGGCATTGCCCATACACACTTGCAGGAGCCAACAACACGCAAAGATCCTTCACAAGATGGTAGTGTAAGGTAACCTTTAGAAAGTGTTGAAAAGCCCATGGTAGTCCAAGGATTCCTCGTAGATGCAGGCTGGAGAAAATTCAGAGAGCCTCATACCCTAATGATTTTTCCACCTTCATCTACTAGGGGAATATTCTTGCAAAGACTGGTAAGATCTTTGGGTTATGGCAACATTTGATACACTAGCCAAATCTATGTTGTTGGAAGAACTTACATATTTCAACAAAGGAGCATTTTGCAGGTGACTTGAAAATCCCTTCCAATTTTCAGCAATAAAACAAAGAAGTTCAATGTACAGATTTTCAGGCAAGCTTGTCAACTAATCAAAAAACCAAATATAGGGAGATAACCACGCCCAAAAAACTCAAGCTATCATAAAAATCTTATTTATCAAGATAAGGATGGACTATGTGTACATTACGAGAATATAGATGAATGAAGTCGCTTTGATGAACTTGTCCTCTCGCTTTGAGGCTGCCAATATGATCTCAATTTACGAGAATCTTCCACGTAGCAATAATTTATACTCTGTATAAAGTGAATATTATTACTTGTTTTAAAATTTGTTTCCCTCCCTTATCCCTGTTTTGTAGATTTGTGCTGGCCATTGTTTGGAGGGAGTTATCCCACCCAATTCCGTGGCCATGTTCTGTTAGATTGTGTGAAAAAATACAGCATTTACTGTCCTCAACCTAGCTCATTTTACCTTTTCGTATTTCAAAGGTTTTTCTCTACATTAGCGTTCCTGGCTGGAATTTTAATCATTCATGTCACATCCAATTGAAGTCTAATGGGTCCAATTGAATTTTAATGGAGTCTGTGTTCCCATGCTCTTGTCAAATTAGTCCCATCATTAAATGAAATGAAGCTAGCTAAGGTTTTGAATTTAAATAATTCATGTCATGTCGAATTGAATTTAAATGGAGTTACTGAAGCTATCTAATGCAATAGTTGCCGGTTAATCTATGAAACTAGGGTTTTGCTCAATGAAGGAGTGTGCAATTTTTGCACACGGGGGCCAACTTTGCAAAATCCTCCACCAGGCACTTATGGCTAGTGTTCCCATCTGGATCCTCCCTAGACACACTTGCAGGACTCCCCGAAACCAAATTTTCCTGCACGGTTGGAATTCTATGACCTCGGTAGGTATCCAGTCGGTGTCCCTGAAGGCCTTTTGGATGCGAGATGGAATGAGCCATAGTATGACAACTGTGGCTCCGATCGAATAACCATTGAATCCATTGGATTTAGGATGTCTGAATAGTGATAGGGATGCCCCTCTCCTCTGGTCCTGTGGCCCAGGTGTCACCTTGTAGGTCCATCTTGGAAACTAGGGTTTTACTCAGTGAGCGAGTGTGCAATTTTTGCACATGGGGGTGAACTTTGCAAAATCCTCCATCGGGCACTTACGGCTAGAATTCCCAGGTGGAACCTCCCTATACACACTTGCAAGACTCCCCAGAACCAGGTTTTGCTGCATGGTTGGAATTCTATGCCCCCTGTAGGTATCCAGTAGGTGTCCCTGAAGGATTTTTGGATGCGAGATGGAACGAGCCATTAAATGACAATCGTGGCTCTGATCGACAAACCGTCGACTCCGTTGGATTCAGGACGTTCGGATAGTGCTAGGGTTTCCCCTCTCCTCCGGTCTCATGGCCCAGGTGTCACCTTCCAGGTCCATCTTG
Source organism: Larix kaempferi (assembly GCA_027924585.1). Taxonomy (NCBI): domain Eukaryota; kingdom Viridiplantae; phylum Streptophyta; class Pinopsida; order Pinales; family Pinaceae; genus Larix; species Larix kaempferi. The sequence goes on along the minus strand of BSBM01000765.1, from coordinate 831,480 downwards.
GAAACTAGGGTTTTGCTTAGTGAGGGAGTGTGCAATTTTTGCACATGGGGGTGAACTTTGCAAAATCCTCTACCGGGAACTTACGTCTAGTGTTCCCAACTGGAACGTCCCTAGACACACTTGCAGGACTCCCTGAAACCAATTTTTGCTACACGGTTGGAATTCTATGCCCCCGACAGGTATCCAGCAGGTATCCCTGAAGGCCTTTTGGATGCAAGATGGAACGAGCCATAGAATGACGACCGTGGCTCTGATCGATGAACCGTTGACTCCGTTGGATTCAGGACATCCAGATAGTGCTAGGGGTGCCCCTCTCCTCCAGTCCTGTGACCCAGGTGTCACCTTGCAGGTCCATCTTGGAAACTAGGGTTTGCTTAGTGAGGGAGTGTGCAATTTTTTCACACGGGGGTCAACTTTGCAAAATCCTCCACCAGGCACTTACGACTAGCATTGATGAGGAGATGTTGATGAGGAAGGGGAGATGACAATGCTGATGAAGATTTTGATGATGATGATGATGGTGATGATGAAGATGTTGATGATGATGGTGATGGTGATGAAGATGATGATGAAGATGATGAGGATGAAGAAGATGATGATGATGGAGATGTTGATGAGGAAGGGGGAGATGACAATGATGATGCAGATGTTGATGATGATGATGATGATGGAGATGATGAAGATGTTGATGATGGTGATGGTGGTGAAGATGATGATGATGATGATGATGATGATGAAGAAGAAGATGATGATGGAGATGTTGATGATGAACCTAGAGATGACAATGATATTGGAGGAAGTATCTAAACGGTACATAGGGTTTAGTGGTAGGGTTTGGTTGAGGGTTAGGGTTAGAGTTATAGAAGGAAACCAAATAGCTAATTCATTATGAAATATTTAACAAGACATGAATTAAATTTAATATAAGTGTATTGTTAAATATAGTGAGGATTGAGCATGGGAAACCAAATCTATGAATATGTGTATTGTTAAATATAAATTTTGTTGGGTGAAGCCAATAACCAACATAATCAACATAATATAATCTTAGGGTTTATTGATCACATGTAAAAAATAGCATATTCATAAACTTGACATACAAGAGAACTTTTGGCATATTTATAAACAACGTAAACATAAATTTGGCATATAAAGAACACAAAATTGACATATTCATAAACAACATACATGAGAAAATTGAGCATAGATCAATATTCAATTACAAATAGTATAAATAGTATAGTATTAAAAGTATGTAACATACCTCATCATGCTAGATCCCACCTACTATCATACAACCAAACCCTCTGGATCATCTCTTATATTGATGGTCTCCATTAGTCTCTCGTGCTCTGTATCCGGTAAGAAGTAGCGTGCCTTCGATGTATTTCGGTTGGGCATTGTTCATAACTGGAGGTTTGTACTAGTGATTAAGTTGGTAAAGTGATACACACTTGCACCTGGTTTGTAATACCTGTAAACATATCCACCCTTCGTTCTTGCATTGTTGTCCTTTGTCAAGTATTTACCTTTAACAACCATAGACCCGGTTGGGTAGTGGTTGTTTTCATCGCTAGTCATGGACATAATGAGGGTTTGCTTTCCATCTATACATCATGCCAACTAGTAATCACCACCCCATTCACTATCTTTTGAGGCAACCACTGCATATATGTGCCTTGCATAATATGATTGTAGGTATATGATCAAAATATTTTTCGTGCGATACAAGCCCATTAATGTGCATTTGAAGACTACGTAAATAAACAAATAAATGTTAAGGAAATACATCATACCAGGTTGTACAAGGTCTGAGACATGATCAAAATATGCAGAAATAAATGATTGGTCTTCTTCCAACGGAGTTAACTCAACAATTGCACGCTAATCAAGTGGAAGTGATATGCGATCCCATCCATCAACCCAATCCGATGATTCACACCCATCCCAGTCACCATCACAACAAGGCGGGCAAAAACAAGCGAGTTTTCTGGTCCAAATTTCAAATACTAGGTTATCAGAGCTTCGAACCAAATGAAAGCCATGAGTCCTAGGTACAGTCTTGTATTCCCATGCATGTGAATGATCTATGTATACCACCTCCCAAAAACATCTCTCCACATGTCTCTTTCTTTTGGATTCTACTCGCATAGTTGATTCCTCTCCCATTACTGACATGCACCACCTGACTATAGATTAACCATTTTGAATAGTATATTTTGTAGATACTTTCAATTCCTCTCTTCGTAGAGTTGTTTTGACACATGCTCCGGCTCCATCATACTCTCCTTTACCATGCCCAGTCTCAAAATAGTTCCACATATGTGGCACTTTGTAGTTTTTATGCAATGAACACAACCATTGAAATATGCCTGCATTTTTGAACTGACCAGCACATCCATCAGACCAAATCTAGTGTCGATCCATCTGTATGTTCCTTCCCTTCAAGTGATCATAGAACATGATGAAGCAATGGCATACATAGTGGAAGTCGTGGAACCTATCATTACTTATGTAGAAGTGATATTCCTTCAAAATTTCTCTTTGCTCTTCAGAGCTATTTGGGCCATGCCTATATGTGATATGGACCATCAAGAAAACCTGCTCAGAGTGATAATACTGACTTTGGATCTCATTTTGAGGTTGCAGAGTGTAGTTCTCAGCAAAATCAACAACTGAAAGTATAGTACCACGGGGATGTGTATCTATGCATATTCTAAACTGTTCATCCTGCCATCGTGCCAAGTGGACATGATGAACATAATCATGTGTCTTTTCAATAAATTCCTTGACGAAGTCACTAACTGGTACCTGGTGACACAAAATGATCTTAATGTGAGTTTTTTTGTAAGCAAGGATTGAAATGTAACTGTTCAAACATAATTTTATAGATATAAATGCATACCTAAGATGTCACCAATTGTATTTTTGTGCTTTCTTTCCCTCGGACTATTTCATAGCTGATATATTTGAAACTTTTCATGTCTACAACCATTTTCCCAAATTCGCTGTCTCCACTCTCGTGCATACATTGGCTCAATAATTGCATTCCAGCACAGTTGGGGCATGTTCCATCCAAACAAGATTTTGCATAGTATGTTTTCCCCTCAGGCCTATTGCACATGATGCTATGAATGAATTCTCTTGATGAAGTCGGTGGTCTTGTCAGGGAGCAATCCTGCACATGGTTAGTATGCAACACACGACGAATGTACAAAAATGTTTCATAGTAATATTCATATTCTACATGGTATCTACAACAAAAAGAGTTACGAAGAGTATTTATTCTAACATACCATGGCTTACATTTCTCAAAAGATCTTTGCCCCAAGTTCAATTGTCTATGTTCATTCCTAAATTTCTCGAAGAGTTTTGTCTGTGTTATATCAAGAAGATGCTTAGTATGTGGTTCACGATCCTTTGAACCCCTTCTCAGTTTTAGTACATCCTTTCGGTTTGAAGAAGGCCTTGCGTGATCATGCCAAAAAATCTGCACTACTCCCTTTACTGCATCAACTAGCTTCATGTCACGACGTGGAAACTGACCAATAAAGGCCCAAAAATCTGTCTAATCAGTTGTGTCAAGATGTTCTCTTCTAATAAAATACATATGGAGGGTTTTTACATTCAAATTAACTAGTTCAGATGTAGGCCTGAGAATACAAAGGACCTTGGTGTTCTTATTTGCAATTGCTTATGACAACACATGACGAGCCGCATTGCGGTCCTTTGAACGTGTGTTCTTACCAATTTTACCAAATGCATATACTAAGCTTTTAACTATATGAGAACTTGGTTTAAAATCCGTTATCATCTGTATCCCTAACTTTTTCCTAACAACATTCATGATCCTAGATTTTAACAATGATAAAAATAATCTACATTTATCTCCATCACATTAGAAACAAAATATTTATCAAGTATCTGTTGAGTTTCATAACCAATACTACGTTTAGATAGCATACCTTCAATGGAATTGATGAGACTCTCATCAACTTGTATACGCTTCGGATTTCTTCGACGTGTGCTTGCTAATGGAGGTAAGGGGGTTGGAATTATACCATGTAGCGCATCACCAAGACACTCTGGCGTTTCAGTAGTAGCTTGGTGTCCTTCATTCTCATCCTGGTAGTTGGATGGTGGAATTCCAACATCCTCGTCGATGGTCTATGGAAGTCCAACATCCTCTTGCCGAATTCCAACATCCTCATCAATGGTCCGGATAATATTTTCTTCTTCAACAGTAGGCAACATGTCCAACACCTCTCTGACTTCATCACTTGTATAACCACATCCGGATAACAAATTTTGTGTTTCTTCATGAGCTTCTTGATTACTTCCATGGGGTGCTTGTTCAACAACTATTGTGGAAATTGAAGGTCCCTCTTGTCGTGGATTAATAGGATGAACCGTGGTATCCTCTACAATTGGATTTGCATTAGTTTCCAAAGAAATCCTTCGATTCATCATGTGTATTCTTTTCTTTTCTTTCTCTTCTTCAATGACTTCTTGAGGTCTCTTCTTCCTTTTTGATTTTCTTCCTCGGTTACATGGATTCCCCATCACCACAATGATCAATTCAATATAGTTTGTTTTTGTTGCTCCTCAATTACAAGCTTTCAAACCTTTAGTGCTTTCTAGAACTATAGATCCTTCAAGGTGCTTCAATCTTTCTTCTCAAATGTTCATCTTTCCCATTAAAACAATTATGAATGAGAAAATTTACCTTTGGTGCTCTTCAATAATAAGCAAATGAAAGTTAAATCATAAATTGTTTGGGCTCTTTGATTCTCTTGTACAATTGTGTATATCTACCATCACCATGAAATGGTCTTCAAGCTTGATATCTTATCTTGTGTGCTCCTCAAATATAGGCAAAATGAATCTTTCAAAGACCTTATCTTTGGTGTTATTCAATTGGAGATTCTTCAAGCTTGCTGATTCTCTTCTTCAAATATGGCCATATAACCCAACACCACACTGAGCAACCATGAAAGATGTCCTCAATGCTGCACTTGCATAACAAAAATAATGATGGAGATGGTGTAGAGTGTGAGTATTTCCAATGGCGGGCTCGTGCTATTCGAAAAAATTGCGAGATTTGTTGTTTTTGCTTAGACAGAGTTAAGTTTCTCTCGGACAGGGACAGTCCACTGTTTATGCAGTTACAAAACGCACACGCATTATGTAAAGATAAAACGCGCATGCTATATGAAGAATCAAAATGCGTACGCGATATGGTTAAGCAAAATAAATAGGTTAGGTGCATGGCTAGGGAAACGAATAAAATCAAAAGAAATCACATGTTTTGTATGGTTACATACAAAATAAATGTTTTTAGTTTGGGACAAATGTTTTGTATGGTTTATTACCCCCCTAGATCTCTCCCAATAATCCCTAGATACCCCCTATCTCTTTCTAAATATCTAACCCTCATTCTCTCTACATCCCTCCCTACATGTTTCTTTCATGTTTCTTTCTCTCCCTTACTCCAGCCATGTCCCTACCACCCCACTCTCCATCTCTCCACCTTCTCTTTATCTTCGTCATTATCCCTCCCTAATGACAATGAAGATGATCACGGTGTAGACGAAGATGATAGAGATGATGATGTTGATGAAGATGATGGTGATGACGATGAAGATGTTGAATATGATGATGAGGGTGATGAGGATGATGATGATGGTGATGAAGAAGATGACGATGATGGAGATGTTGATGGGGAAGGGGGAGTTGTCAATGATGATGAAGAGGAGGATATAAGATGATGATGATGATGATGGTGGTGGAGATGTTGATGGTGATGAAGTTGTTGTTGATGATGATGATGATGAAGAAGATGATGATGATGGAGATGTTGATCTGATGATGATGAAGATGATGATGATGGTGATGATGATGAAGATGTCGATGATGATGATGATGGTGATGAAGACGATGATGATGATGATGATGACATGATGATGATGATAATAATTTTGATGATGATGGTGATGAGGATGATGATGGTGATGAGGATGATGATGATGGTGATGAAGAAGATGACGATGATGGAGATGTTGATGGGGAAGGGGGAGTTGGCAATGATGATAAAGAGGAGGATATAAGATGATGATGATGATGGTGGTGGTGGAGATGTTGATGGTGATGAAGTTGTTGTTGATGATGATGATGATGAAGAAGATGATGATGATGAAGAAGATGATGATGATGGAGATGTTGATCTGATGATGATGAAGATGATGATGATAGTGATGATGATGAAGATGTTGATGATGATGATGATGGTGATGAAGATGATGATGATGATGATGATGATGACATGATGATGATGACGATAATTTTGATGATGATGGTGATGATGATGATGATGATGGTGATGATGATGGAGATGTTGATGATGATGATGATGAAGATGATGATGATGGAGATGTTGATGAGGAACCTAGAGATGGCAATGATGATGAAGATGTTGATGGTGATGGTGATGGTGATGGTGATGGTGATGGTGATGATGATGATGATGGTGATGGTGATGATGATGGTGATGGTGATTTTTAGATGAGGACGATGAAGATGAGGAAGATGATGATGATGATGGTGATGATGATGAATATGTTGACAATGATGATGATGGTGATGATGATGAAGATGTTGATCTGATGATTATGACGAAGATGATGATGATGTTGATGATGACGAAGATGATGATGATGTTGATGATGATGAAGATGATGATGACGATGGAGATGGAGATGTTGATTTGATGATGATGAAGAAGATGATGATGGTGATGATGATGAAGATGTTGATGATGGAGATGACAATGATGATGGAGATGTTGATGATGATGGTTAAGGTGATGACGATGAAGATGTTGATGATGATGGTGACGGTGATGATGATGATGATGGAGATCTTGATCTGATGATTATGAAGATGATGATGATGGTGATGATGATGAATATGTTGACGATGGTGATGAAGACAATGATGATGATGAAGATGATGATGATGGAATGTTGATGCGAAAAATAGAGATGCCAATGATCATGAAGATGTTGATGATGATGATGATGATGATGGTGATGGTAATGATGATGAAGATGTTGATGATGATGGTGATGGTGATGTTCAGATGATGACGATGATGATGAAGATGTTGATGATGATGGTGATGGTGATGTTCAGATGATGATGATGATGATGAAGAAGAAGATGATGGTGACATGATGGAGATGTTGATCTGATGAGGAAGATGATGATGATGATGGTGATGATGATGAAGATGTTGATCATGATGATGATGGTGATGAAGATGATGATGATGAAGATGATGATGATGATGATGATGATGATGATGATGGAGATGTTGATGAGGAAGGGGGAGATGACAATGATGATGAATATGTTTATGGTGATGATGATGGTGATGATGATGGTGATGATGAAGATGTTGATGATGATGGTGATGGTGATGAAGATTATGATGAAGATGATGAGGATGAAGAAGATGATGATGAAGATGATGAGGATGAAGAAGATGATGATGATGGAGATGTTGATGACGAACCTAGAGATGACAATGATGATGAATATGTTGATGATGATGATGATGATGATGATGGTGATGATGATGAAGATGTTGATGATGATGGTGATGGTGATGAAGATGATGACGAGGAGGGTATCCACCTTATATATATATTTGCAATTATCCAAGTCCCTATAGAAATATCTCCCTTCGTTCGCCCTTAATCACTAACCCTATGTGCCTTTATCCCTCCCCCCTGCCCTCTCTATCTTACCTTGTATCCCTCCCTCCCTATCTCTTTATATATATATGTCCCTAGATATGTCCCTCACTCCCTCTATGTCGCTTTCTCTACCTTACACCATCTTCATCCCTACCACCCCACTAATTCCTCCTTCCATATCACACACACACACACACACACAACCTCCCACTTTCTTTGTCACTCACACCTCCATCTAGTATCTCTCTCCCCAACCGTCATTCTCTCTCTCTCTCTCTCAAACAAACACACATACACGCACACACATTATGTCCCTTTCCATTCTCAAATCCATTCCCCCTCCATCCATATCTATCTCCACCTTTCTCCCTCCATCCCTCACCCTACCTTCTCTCCCTCCCTCTCTCATCGTCTCTCTCTCTCTCACCTTCTATCCCTCCCTCATGTTATCTTTATCTCAACCTATCCCAATCTCTCCATCAATCCCTCTCTCTCTCTCACTTTATGTTCCTTCCCCCTCCTCTCTCTCTCTCTCTCTCTCTCTCTCGCCACCACTCCCTGCATGTCTCCCACCAACACTTTCTGTCCCTCCCTTCCTATCTCTTTATTTCATTCTATCCCCATCTATCTCTCACTTCCTCTAAAGCCATTCCTCCCCATTGTCCCTTTCCCTCCCTCGCTCTATGTCTATCCCACCCTTGTATTCTTTATTTCTCTCTCACATCCCCCTTGCCTCCATCCATTCCCCCTTGTCACTCAAGTCTCATGTTCAACTTCTAACCCGATACCTCTTCTGAACCTCTTCTACTTTTAATAGTGCTCTCAAGATCCACTTCCCTTCACCCCCTGTAGCCCATCATGTTCTCATTCCCTTCATCTCTCCCCACTCAAGCTTCCAACATCCTTCTAAGCCCTTCTAACCCCTTGACCCTTTCCCATCCCTATTAAATATTAACCATAGATTCCCTTGACCCTTCCCCACCCCTTCTCAAATATTAACCAAAAATTCCCTTGAGTCTTCCACACCCCCTATCTCTCAAGTATTAAACATATATTTTGTGATTTACATAATGCGAGTGCGTTTTTGCACTACATAACGCGTACGCATTAGGCAGTTATATAACGTGTGTGTGTTATGCAGTTATACAATGCGTGTGCATTCTTGAATTCTAAAAGCGCAGAAATATTTTTGAATTTAAACAGAACGCGCTCGTGTTTTGTAGAGCATAAACCAAGCCAACTCACTTGCTCGCATGTCAACAATAATCCTATGTGTATGCTTTGGAGTTTGCTTCGGTAATTCCAAACCTGTGTTATGTTAATGATAAACCAAAGCTAATTGGGTATTTTTTTCAGTTTTTGGAGAAGCCTATGCTTAGCCACTTGTTACAGTATTCTACACACAGTCATTTTTTACGACATCTTAGACACAAATAGCATTTTTTCTGCAGATTCCAAATATGTAACTTTTATTTTGAAATATTAATTTTTCCTATTTTCTTTCAATTTCTTTTGTGTCCTACCTCCTTAACTCGTGAAACACATTGTTAGTGTTTCTTCCATACATTAGAGGAAATTTGGGTAAAAAATGGGCCTCCTAAGGAAAATAATAAATAATAGTAGAGAGAGAGTAAAAAAACTACTTTTTGGGATCGTATTTTCAACTTATCTCCTTGTAGGTTTAGTCAAATTTCAAGCAGGAGGACTCGTTGGATGTATAATTTAATTATGCATCCAACAAGTACCCATATTGCATACTTTTAACAATATCCACACCATGAAAAATTGAAAATACATTAAAAAACGTGTTTCTAGTGAGAGAAAAACACGTTTTTAAATGTATTTTCGATTTTTCATGGTGTGGATGTTGTTAAAAGTATGAAACATGGGTACTCGTTGGATGCATAATTTAATTATGCATCCAACGAGTCCTCCTGCTTGAAATTTGAGTAAACCTACAGGGAGATAAGTTGAAAATACAATCCAAAAAAGTAGTTTTTATTTTTTCCCTCCAATTTTTTTAGGTGCTCCCTTTTTTAATTTTAAAGCATTTTGATTGGTTAATACATGATGACATGGAATTTGTATTATTTTTGGAAGGCCCATTTTAAATTGAAATTTCCTCTAATGACTTTTTCAATTCTTGATCATTTAAAAAAAAATTGTATGGTGCACAAGAGGACACTAACCTCCACGTTCTATGAAGAACCCATTTCAAGATTTTTGCATTAAGACCTTCAAAGGATGCACCCACAAAAGAGGTACTATTTTCGAGGTTTGATCACTTAGACAATTATAAAAAAATTTATAAAATTACTAATTTAATTTTCAAAAAATAATGGCGCACAAGTGCTATGTGTTATCAAAAACATATACCTTATCATTTGCTTGAAAAATAAAAAGTGTCTGTTAGGAAAAATGAAACTTGACATAGCTATGCAAATTTTCAATACATAAAAGTTAAATATTCGGAAATGTGATTCAATTTCCTACATTTCATCTTTTTTACTCAATGCAAGATATTTTGCGTAAGTATCTCAAAAAATCCAAGTAGTTGAGGGATGCCTAATTTTTCAGTTTTCTATTGCATCTAACGCGCCAAAAGTGACCCTTATTAGCTTGCACTGACCCTAAATTCAACCATGGATAACTAAAGTGAAATATGCTTCATTAAAAAAACCATTGTTCATTAAAGTCATCCATGGTTCACTAAACTCAATGATGGTTTAACTATGATGAAACTAAAGTCAATCATGGTTAACCAAACTCAAACATGGTTCATTAAAGTAAACCATGGTAAAGAAATAGTCAACCGTGACTTAAATTTAGCTAACTAATGTCAACCATTGTCAAGTATGGTTCACTAAAGTCAACCATGAGTTTGTCGCAATGCGACGTCCATCAAGGGTTATTGTCGCATGTGACATTAATCGAGGTTTATGTCACATTGTGATGTTTGTTTCAACAATGCAATGTGACATTAATGTTAGATGTTTTCATTCATTTAGGGTTATGTCGCATTGTGAAATTCATTAAGGGTTTTGTCGCATTATGACATTCATCGACGGTTATGTTGCATTGTGACACTCATCAAGGCTTATGGCACATTGCGATGTTGTCTCTTGAAGATGAAACTCATGAAGGGTTTTATCACTTTGTGACATTCATCAAGGGTTATGTCACATTGCTATGTTTATCTTGATAATGTAATGCGACATAAATTTATTAAAAAATGCTTCATTAAAGTCAACCATGGTTTAATTTAACTCAAGGATGGTTTAAAACTATGCTGAAAATAAAGTAAACCATGCTTAACCAAAGTCAAACATGGTTCATTAAAGTCAACCATGGTTTAAAAATAGTCAACCGTGACTTAACTTTAGCTAACCAATGTCAAACATTGTCAACTATAGTTCACTTTAGTCAACCATGGTTTTGTCACATTGTGATGTTCATCAAGGTTTATGTTGGATTACAACGTTCATCAAGGGTTATTGTCACATTATGAATATCACATTGCGACTTTTATCAAAGAGTATGTCACCTTTCGGCATAATATGGTTTTTTCGTATTGTGACGTTCATAAGGCTTATGACGGATTACAACATTCATCGAGGCTTAGATTGGATTGTGGCATTCCTCCATGGTACATTTCTTACCGGTTTTGTCGCATTGCGACATACATCAAAGCTGTTGGATTGTGACATCCCTCCATGGTACATTCCTTAATGGTTTTGTCGCATTGTGACATCCATCAATGATTATGTATCATGGGTTATGTTGCATTGCAATTTTCATCAAGGGTTATGCCACATTTCAAAATTGATCAAGGTTTTGTTGCATTGCCACAATGGCTAAGATGCACAACACATTAAAGTTAACCATCGTCAAATAAGATACAAAAGATGCATAAGTAAAAAATTCAACCATGGTAAATAAAGTCAAATATCGTTAAGCATAAACAAATATGGTTCATTAAATTCAACCATGGTTAACCAAAATCAAACATGGTTAACCAAAGTCAGCCATGGTTCGTTGAGTGTCCTGTATGTGTAGAAAAAACCCAAGATACGACACATTAACAATGTGACATTCGATGTTCATCAAGGGTTATGTGGCATTGTGATGTTTAGCAAGAGGTATGTTGCATTGTAATGTTCATCAAGGATTATGTCACATTGGGACATTGATTAACAATTAACTTTTTTCAAAATAAAGTCAACCATGGCCAACCAAAATCAACCATGGTTTACTAAAGTCAAATGTATGGTTCACATTAAAGTCAACCATGATTGACTATGGTCAAACTAAAATTAGAAATTGTTACCCAAAGTCAACCATGGCTCGCTTAAGTCAAGCATGGTAAATATAATCAACCATGGTTAACTAAAATGAAACATGGTTCAATAAAATCAACCACGGCAAATAAAGATAACTATGGTTAACTAAATTCAAACATGGTTCACTAAAGTTGAAACCATAATTAACTATGGTCAAACTAAAGTTGACCATGGATAACAAAGTCAACCATGGTTAACTAAATTCAACCATGGTTAACATTGAAAAATGCTACAATCAACATAATAACCATTTAATGATATTATTTTTATTTATAATATTGAAATAGAAATACAATATAATAATATGAATATTAACTAAATATAAATATTTTATTATTACATTGGTTATAATAAAATATTTAAATGCTTCATCATTTTTTTAATATATAGTTATAATATATAATTACGCCGTAGGCGTTTCACCATGGAGGTCCATAACCTACATGTCGGCTAGATTCCTTGCTCATGGAGCGAATGGAATCCTGCCATGTGGATGGTTATGCATCCATAGCAGAATATGTTTCGCTCGCATCTGCCCATTTGATTTTTTCCACTTTCTTTCCGAATTGGATCCTCTTGGCCGACAAAACGCTGTCCAAATATTTCTGCATGAGGGCTGCAAGATCTGCAAAGAAATTTGTGCTTTCATCAAGACAAGTTTTATTTCTATATGAAACAGAAAGCTGAATCTACATATATCAACAATTACAGGCTTCACAAAGAAGCTTTGAAAATGAATAAATAGCAATAAAACTAAGTAAAAATGAAGTGAAGTTCCTTTGGAGGAAAAAATTGGCCGTTGATTAATTATAGTAGGATGGACCGCACACAATTCTTTTGGCTCCAATGCTTGTATTCTTCAGAAATTAAAGTACCCATGAGAAGCCTTTGCTGAAACATATAGAACATTAGGTGATTTTCAATCATTTAGCTTATTTTCAACGATCAGTGATTTTAGCTTATTTCGGGAGAGTTATGTTAAGACTGTCGACCGTTTCAGCGGAGTTATGTTAAGTCTGTCGATCGTTTCGGCAAAAGTGGTTGCGTTACCCCGACCATTTCACGTGGACTGTTTTCGCGGAAATCTCTGAGTTCCCCATCTACCCTTTTGTGGAAGAGTTGATCGGAAATGTCATCAAAAAAGTCGTTGCAGTAGACTTACGCGAGTTTCTCCGCCGTTGCGGAGGACTTTAATTAAAACCTTCCGCGATTTCGGAGACATTTAATCTATTTCCTCCGACAAAGTGGACAGAATGTCTTAAACCTTGCTTAGATCCTTGAGTTTTACTTAAAGAAATCCTTCTCGACTTTCAATTTCGCCAGCGTTTGCAAATACAACTTTAGGTTCCCGTCGGGCTCCAGTCTGATATACCGGAATCCTTCCCTCGAATCATCGGAGACGCCAATGGAGAACCCATATGGATTGCCTCCAGTTGCTCTGATGCACTCTTGTGTTGCATTTCCATCTTGCCGGTACTCGAGCAACATTCCGTCGTCAGAGAAGGCGATAATAGTGTGATTACAGCTAGAATTGTAAAAGCTTATAAACGCCTATCGGGATGATTCCCTGAGCGTGTTGAACTCCAGAATACCATCAGGGTAAAACAGCAGTGCCATGGCGAAAAAGCCACCCCCTCCGGGCAACACCCCGGCCATATAAATGCTCTCCAAGGTATTCGAAGCAAAAACGTTGGACACCAGCAAAAATGCCCGCCCTCACCTGTTGTATCAGTGGGATGCTCGAAACTTTGCCAGAGAATCCCGTCGCTTCCATTGTATATCAAGAGATTGCCCTTGGGACTGAACACCATGCGCAAAGCGCCTGTAACGTTTGCATACCAAACCAAGAATCCATCTCCATATCCATCTTTCAGCACCAAATTTCTATCTTTGCTGACAATTAGCTTCGCATTTCTTCACACTGGTCTGTTCCTATTGGCAGACCAGACGATTGTTTCATCGTAGCGAAGATAAACTATCGCGAACAGGAAGAAAACTTCATCCAGTGAACGGAATTTAAGGCCGGATTCGCCTCCCTTGCTCTCGAGGATCGATTGAGATGCATTACTGGCTGCAACCGCTATGGGATTTGCAGAGAATGAGAGACTGATCTCATGGCCATTTGCAGCTGAGACATTGCAGAGTAAAGTAGAGCAGACTAGAAACAGTAGGGTGTTGCTGCTAAAATTAGCCATTAATGATTTGTTTGATGCAGTAAATGCATTATAAACAATGTATATATAACCAGAACAATACAATTCATGTCATGCAACCTTACCCACACGGGAATTTGCTCGCCGGAACAGTAATCTTCGTAGTTGACTCATTTGTCGGTAGCAAAGATTGCAGAGCGTATTGACATGTCGATCCGTGTGAGAATGCAAGGAGACGCCTGATAATACTTGGCGTTTTAAAGTTTTAGTGCAAGTGGACTCCGTGGCCATAAAGGGACAAAATATTGACGAGCGCTCTACTCTTTTTTCATAAAGCTCCAATAATGAAAAGAAAATTAGTCTGCCACTATGCCAAGTTGTCATAGAATTTTGAGTTGTGTATGATAGTTTTCTTATGGTCTAAAATTCTGTAATTTTAGTTAATTTAAAATGGAGTGGGTAATGAAAGGCTACATTGATAAATAAAGTGAAATAAGTTAATATGGTGTAAAGAAGATAATCAATTTTGTAATTTTAATTAAATTTAAAATGAGAATAAATAATGAAGAACTTTATTCGCAAATGAAGTGAAATAAAATAATATGTTATAAAGAATATAATAACATCCCCACTGATATATGCAATTTTCTTATTAAAAAACCTCAAAATCTTTAAAAAATTAGAATTTAAATTAATCTTTAATACAAATTCAAAATATTTTATTAAATAATATTTTATTAAAATTAGAATTTAAATTAATCTTTAATACAAATTCAAAATATTTTATTAAATAATTAACTTATATAAAATTTTATTGTTTCGAAGATTAAAAATAGTTAATGGAATTTTTGTCTTAAGAATTCATTTAATTTAATACTACATTGTTTTTCTGTAAATTTATTATTAAATTTAATAAAGTTTATTTAATAAATAAATGATTTTAGTTAAAAGTTTGTCTTTTTAATTAGATTTAGTATTTCAAAAAATATAATTATACTTCAATTAAAAATTATACCATTTTTTAAATGCTTCCAAATTGACTCATCTTGCACATGTGATAATGTGTTTTTGTGATAGTTAGGGTATGCTACGAGTTTATGCCAACTTCACTTTTTCTACCCACATAAAATGGAGTTTTTTTAAACTTCTTTACGTGATACACACACTTCAATTAAAAAATAAGGACATAAGAAAACATTTTCAGTGAAAAAGAAAACAAATTAAAAATTGACAACTAAATATATTTATATTAAAAGAAAAAAAATCTACATTTCAAAGGTGTCGCTAAGAACATAAAAACCATCTTCATGAAATTGTAAACATCAATTCAAATAGATGAATGATATCTCATTCATTTGTTCATTAAAATTGAAGCTAAGTTATATACAGGTTTAAAATCTTGCAATGACCAAGAAAGCAATAGAGAGTTTTTTTCTCCATTCAATTATATTTTTCACATTTGAGTGTGCAATCTCCCTAAACTTGAGAAGTTAGCCCTATCACACAATCAATTGAAAGGGCCAAGACCAGCTCAACTGTACAACTTGTCAACTTCTTTGAAGCAAGTGGACCTTTGATATCACAAATTTCTTTTAGGGTAGGTATATTATAGCATTGATTTTCATATATTTAAAGTAGATTGATGTCGATCAAGGTATGTAAAATATGGGATGGTTTTGTATAATGAATATGTTTTTTTTGAACCAGGTTGGTTTGGCAAGTGGACATCAGAAGGGTCAAGAGCGTTTACAAGTTGCTCAAGGTAGCTCCAACTTCTGGGTTTAGATACCCGCACAATGGACCTTAGCCACGCCAATAATGCTTATATACTCCTTTAAGAACATATAAAATTTGACCCACTGAAATTCCTCCCAAACACTATGGCCGTGGTGGTAGGGGCCCTGGAGGTTTTTCGTACTGAGATGAATGTCCATCTTACTAGTATTTTAAAATCTGGTAAGATCCCTCAGCGCATGGGAAAGCTAGGATGAGTGAAGTATGATGTCTTTCGGTATAAGAAACCATCACTAAAAATCCTAATGCAAAAGCCAAAAAATGAATACCACCAAGTTGTTTAACAAGAAGACAAATCCAATTTCAAAAAGAGCAATCAGTTGGTTGAGCATTAAATCCTATGATAGCCATAACAATCTAGGGTTATTAACGTAGATAGAAGCCTATATGCAAAGTAGAAAGGTGACTAAGATATTATATCAAAACACACTTATTGTAACTGTCAGGGAAAAATATTTTTTTGAAAGGAAACATCAATATTTTTTAATAACCAGCAAACACTCGCAAACATGCAACTAGCCTAAATGCCAAAAAAATTATATAAATTGTACATCCACTACTATACAATATTTTTTAAACAAAACCAGGAACTAAAATTATCCCGAGAAAAGCTTCAATTCACAAGGAGCATCTAAACTAAAATTGGCATAAACAACATACAGTTATAACTTCAAAGATCCAATCACCCATCCCTTTCATTTACCTGTTGACCAAAAAGGTATCCAAGAGAAGAAGCACCACCCGGAGCAACATGGAATTTGGTTGATGGTTGATCATGTTAAAATTAACATCAATTCAAGCATAAAAATTGAAAACATAAAAATGCAACTTTGACTACACTAAACACAACAAAACTAAGGTTAAGGAAATGTTTAATTAAATTGCAGAATGAACCAATGCAAATGACAAAACTAAAGCAAAAGGACCATAAACCAATGAATTTACATCCTTACTGTTATAAAGTTTCCATAGTTATGTCCTTCAACACGAAAATAGTTATTAGTATTTGACCCATGCATACTTGTAGGGCCTTTACTTCCTTTCGATTATTTACCAATAATCCTTTTCCAATCAAAACTCTAAGAAGAAAACAAAATCCAAAGACATTGCAATCAACAAGGCATCAATCATGCATGTCAAATAATGTAACAAATTGGGAATGAAAAGATGAATTTCCTTAACATGCCTACCTCATGCAAAACTTGGTTCCGGTGAGAAGAGTTTTGCTTCTCTAAATTCTTGACCATGGACAACTTTGTTGCTGTTCTAGCAGGATCTGCCTCAGCTCTTGCTTCTTCGGCAATCCGTAGTGCAACTACAGCACGTGCTGCATCCAATCCAACAGCTACGTCTTCAACATCCGATCGTTTCACGCCGACAGTCGACCGTTCCGCAGCGTTTTGGCGAGTTCACGCTGATCGATTTCGTTGTTTTCGAATGGAAAACTTCAACTTTCGCTGCCCCTTTCATGCCGAACGCCGGTCATTTCGCAGCTTTCTGGCGAGTTCACACCGACCAACCATTTTGCCGCCTTTTGGCGACTTTACGCCGATCAGCCACTTTCGCTGACGTCAGCATAAATGGCCAAATGTCATCGACCCTTTCACTGGAACTGTTACAGTC
The DNA here is from genome assembly GCA_027924585.1 of Larix kaempferi. Lineage (NCBI taxonomy): Eukaryota > Viridiplantae > Streptophyta > Pinopsida > Pinales > Pinaceae > Larix > Larix kaempferi. The sequence goes on along the minus strand of BSBM01000765.1, from coordinate 813,813 downwards.
ACGCCAAAACGGTCGGTGGCAAGAGTTTTTAGTGGAAATGCCCCGACCCTTTCATAAGTTACAAGTAAAATTTCTTCAAATTAGAGGAAAAAAGATAGAGCATACTCCCTATGGAAAATAAAAACTAAGGGTGTTAATGTTGCTTGGATAAAGCGTGCAGCTGATAGTAAAATCGATAGGCAATCAACCCTTTTTGTATATAAGAAGTCTGTTCATAAGATGGCCGGAGATATCTCCAGTGAGGCATCAAAGAAGGGCGAGTTTTGTAGTCATAAAACAACTGGTAATTCTGCAAACATGTACACTAGGAGAAAATTTGACAAAGAAAGAGTTAAGAGTAATGTCGATGGTCTATTTCCATCTGCTCACGTAGTAAAGAAGTCGGACCTGAGGATGACCAGCGGTGATGCTATTGAAAAATTGAAACAGGGTATCGTATTAAAGCACACTGCAAAAGGATATTCGACAAAGAGTGGTAGTCCTATTAGATGCGAGAGAAAGAAATCAAAACATAAGCCGACATCTTCAGCATTGGACAACAACATTAAGATCAGAAGCCTGCTACATGAAAAGAAAAACAGTAGTGTTGCCCTGTCAGTGGAATCAGAGAGGAAATCACTGGGGCATAATAGCTTTGGCAGGATTGAGTTAGATGTCCGTCAAAAGAAGAATGCCACTTTTTCAATCCCGAAAAGAGATAGTTTGACAATAACATACAACAATTGATAATAACATACAACAATTGATACAACTGTCAAGGCAAAAATTTGTGTGTTTGTATCGATAGACAAATATTATATAATTTGTTTTTTTACAAATGGTTAACATTAATTTAATACTCTTTCAATTTTATTAAAAAAATATCAAAAAATCAATTTCTTTCTTTATATTCTATTTAATATTTTAAAAAATAAACCTGTTATTAAATAATTTTTCAATTATAAAATATGTATTTTAAATTATAAAATTGGCATTATACAATTACCAAAATCTATAAATCTATAATAAATAAAATACAAATATTATATAAATAGTTAACATTAATTTAAGACTCTTTTAATTTTGTTAAAAAATAACAAAATAAAAATTTATTTTTTAATATTCTATTAAATATTTAAAAAATTAAAATTGTTGGTTAATGATTTTTTTAATTACAAAATACCAATCATAATAAAGCTTGCTATTTCATTCTCTTTTAAACAATTAAAACAAGAAACAATATTTGCTTTACACTATAAACCAATGAAACTTCAATTTATCAATCATTGGAGTTGCTTTAAAGTTTATTTAAATACTAAGAAAAGCAAACAAAGCTACATTGTGAATAAAATATGTACAAAAGAAACGACTTTGTACCATCACAAACAAAAATTAAATAATAAACCGTGCAAATCTTATAGATAATTACGCCCTAAGGGTTTCACCACGAAGGTGCATAACCTCCACGTCAACTAGATTCCTCACTCATGGAGCGAATGGAATCATGCCACGTGGATGCATATGCTGCTGCCGTGAGCTCGCCATCGTCGGCTGCTGCCTCCTCCTGCTACCTCCTCCTCTCCAATGTTGAGCCAATGTAGACATGAGCAAATTTGGGTGTTGCATGCTCAAAAATATCATCCACTTATAGGAGATGTCTAACCTTGTCATCTTCTGCCTATAGGGTCTCATCATGTGGAGAGAATTGAAAAGTCCGATACAATTCTTTTAGCTCTTCTTAGAACAACCTTGTAGGACTTCCACCTCACTAAGGCTATGTGTTTTCCATAACCACACATGAAGACTATGACTCGATTGATTACATCATTCCACCATGACATCTACTTAACATATCCCCTTTCCCTAGGTAGCAAGTTCCAATTACTATTAATGGATTAGACACAAGTTAGGTGCTTTGGATGAGATACATTAACAAGATATATTGTTTTTGCATTCTCGTCTAACCATTTTCCCATGAAAGAAAGAACATAATGGATTGATGGTGGAAGAGATATTGTTTTTGTATTCTCATCTAACCATTTTCCCATGAAAGAAAGAACATAATAGATTGATGATTGAATAGGGTAAAATCCTGAAACATTTGCACTACTAGTATACTCCTTTTGCAATAAAAGCAAAAAGAATTTTGGTCTAATAACATGGCTATGTCTAAAATTTTCAAAATTTTGTCTTTTCCTTTTCGAAACTTTGACCAAGTGAATCACAAAACAATAGACTCATGCCTTGCATCAACATATTTGAATAAGGCTCACTCCTTATTTCTCTTAGGACTACACATTATTAAAATCCCCACATATTATCCACTCAACTTCTAGAGTGTTTTCTGCCAACCCACTCTAGAAACTTGCCTTCTCATCGATATCATTTGAAATGTAAATGTTGGCTAGGAAAAGCTCCTGGCTATCCATATTGAGCAACAACCACACCACATGATGTGTTTGGACATACCCATGATCAATTACAGGGGCAACAAACCTTTTTAAGAAAATATTAGCCACTTTGTATCTACCCTATGCAACACGCAAAATGTTCCTGAACAAGAAATCAACACCTATGTCTTTCTGTAGTCAACCTTACCTTATCAACCCTTGTAAAACAAGGAAAAGCACATGGGATCCGCAAAAAATCATAGTGAAGATCATCTTGGAGAACCATCCAATTGCGTTATGTTCCAAACACATCACATGGTTGGATTCTATAAGAGATATCCATGATAGATAAGGGAACAATGCTACAGAGGTATAGCACAGGGTTGCTCAATATCTCCCATACTCTTGAACATGTCCATAGCTTTGACATGAAGACCAAATATCTTGCTATTGAGTTATCCGCTAATCTGATAATAAAGATAATAATAATAAAATAAATCAATAAAATTTCAAATTTAATCGTTAAACCATGAAATAGTTGAATAGTGTTTGAATATACTAAATTTCTAAACTAAGTGTTAAGAGAAAATCGATTAGCATTGATCCTAACAAATAAAATTCCCACCAAATGAAAATCACTAGTCAACTTAGGTGAAATGTTGAGGACATTGCCATCTTGTGGCTCTTGTTTTACTCGCAAAGAAGTTTATTTTTTTAATTTGTAAATGGTTAAATATTTTCATGACATTCAAGTGGCATTGGATATCTAAATGACATAGCACTAACTATGTAATTATGTTTTTAATATTATATTGCTTTTATTATTTTGAAATGTAATTACGCCATAGGCGTTTCACCAACGAGAAGCATAACCATCCACGTCGGCTAGATTCCTCGCTCATAGAGCGAATGGAATGTTTCCACGTGGATGGTGCCAATCGTGAAGGTTTTCTCTCCATCAACTGCTCCCTCGTTGCTCTGTTACCACCCTCGATCGTGTTGATGTATATGTAACTTCGGAATGTATTTCATATATGTATATTGTATTCCTATAGAGATGTTATTATTTCTCTATACGGAAGTGTCGTCATTTATATTGTAAATGTCGTAATTTATACTTGATGGGTTATTAGACCACCTTGTTGGGGTCGGCCCTGTATAAGTCATGTGGGTCAAAGGGTTATTAGACCACCCTATTGGGGGTCAGCCATGTGGGTCAAAGGGTTATTAGACCACCCTATTAGGGGTCGACCCAGTCAGCATTATGTTATGTGGTTAAGTTCGAGCCTACATGATTTATGTAAAAGGCAAGTCAAGTCAAGTATAAATAGAGTGCGAGAGGCACTCTATTTGTTCACTCACTTCTCACTCATGCACTCAAGGAGGAGTGGCGCACTTATGGAGGAGGAGGATCTGCTACTAGGTTATGTCTATCTCTCATGTTTGGGTTGTATCATTGCTCTATCTATCTCTGAGGAAGTTATTGGGGTTTTTCACCTTTATGGTTTTCCCCAAGTAAAACTTTGTGTCTCTTGTGTGCTTGCATTATTGTCTCCATGATTGATATCCTATATATATGCTGTACATGTTGTTCTCTCAGTTAAGATACTAGATCAGATTGAAGTAAATTCTGAAAATTTAACATGGTATCAGATCTAGCCTGAGAGAAGGCATGATATGGCATGTATGACACTTGTTGCACTTACGATGCTAGGGCTTGATATAGCAAAAACCAGTCATCGTAGCACTTTCCCTATAAATCCGTTTTGGCGAAGTTTTCGGATCTGAAATCTTTACAGGTCGAAGTTTAAATCACCATGTACCTTGTGTCCAAAGGAAAACCTCTAATTCGTTGTACTTTGTGATTTATGATCTGTACAATATAGGGTTTCTGCCTCTTCCAGATCTGAGTCAAAATCATGTGACCTTGGGAAAAAGGTCATAACTTGGGCTAGGAATCTCCAATTGAAATTTCGTAAAAAGAGACAGGTAGTACACAGACTGTACTATCTCAGAAACATTTTTTAGAGGATGAAGTTGAACCAATGACATGTGGCACGCCGTACAAGCTCGCTCTCCTGTATTATCCCATAAACAGGTCATGTTGCGACACTTGGCATAAATCTCTCTTAGAGAGTCCAATCGAGGTCAGACCTATCAGGATGGAAAGATAACAGGCCGAGCTATCTCAGGAAAAGTTTTCAGAGGCCGAAGTTGAAACAGTGACACATGGAATGTCGTACAAGTTCGCTCTCCTGTATTATCCTAGAACAGGTCATGTTGCGACATTTGGCATAACTCTCTCTCAGAGAATCCAATTGAGGTCAGACCTGTCAGGATGGAAATATAACAGGTTAGTCTATCTCAGGAAACTTTTTCAGACCCTGTGGATCAAAACGTTCGTAGTTACACCAGAAACAATCAGGTACATATTTCTGTCAAAACAGAATTATTTTTGAGTACCTTCATTCATGGCTTCCGGAATTTAGGGCTTTGGAGAAAGTTAGAATTTTTGTAATCGGAGACCACGGCTGGATGATACTCATCAAAATAGAAATTTAGAGACCAAGATCATAATTTTTGGTTGGGCAGAAGGCCGGGCTTGATCAAACCCTAGTTCGGGACTTTGATCAGAAAAGTGGAAAATTAGGGCTTCTGTAAAAATGAGAATTTTTGAAATCTGTGACCACGGCTGGAAGCTCCTCAGAAAAATAGAAGATTAGAGCTTTGGATCAAACCTTTTGATTGGGTAGAAGAGTGGGCTTCATCAAACCCCAGTTCAGGGTCACGTCCACTGAATCCGGAAGTTTCAAAGGCAAAATTGAGGAGTGAAACTTTGCAGTTTTCAAATTCTGAATATACCAGCTTGATCAGCTCATCAAGGCGCATATTTCTATCCTTTCAGAAGTTTGAAATTCAAAGCTTGAATTTTTGGGGTTTCTCTGACAAACCCATATCCAGCTCTAGTTCCATCTCTTGTAAATCAAGTGGATTGGGTTAATCCTAAAAGAAGATGGATTGGTCACCTGCATAAGTGAAGAAGTTTTTGTTTCAGAGGGAGATGAGGCTAAGGCCTTACATAAGAAGATTACAAGCGATCTCGACACGTATGACTCATCGAGGTATGTTTCGATATTTGTTCATGATTAAGTTTATGGTATGTTTGTCTTCATGTTATTACGGTTAGTACAATCTTGATTTTAGATTTGTCGTATCACCTTAACAAAATTATGAATGCATGATAGAAGATATTCATTGGTTAGGGTGTTGACACTTATGATTGTACTAATGCATTATGGTGTTGTATGAGGTTTATGTTGTCTGCTAACATGAAAGGTACACCAAGAAAGACAAATCATGTTCTACTTCAAGAACGTATGATCATGGTGACATGAAGACAAGGATTCATCCATTGTCATGGATCACATAGAAGATCTACTTTTGAGGTATGTATAACTTGTTTCTACAATGGTTAACTTATGAGAAATGCAGGTTACTAGCACAAGTCACCGAAGAGAACCAAAAGACATTATACGGGTATGTTAGACATAAATAGCTAGCATGCTAATCCAGGTATTTTTTTCCTATATCAAGCTAGAATCCTACCTTGCGTTAGGATCTTATACTGTTGTTGATAATGATTATTCATGAAGTCATAGGTTTGAATAATCATGGTTGTATGCATATTATGTTTCTTACCATAATTGATGATATGACTAACCAGAAGAATCATGAAGGTATAGGTTTGAATAATCACAGGTTTTATGCATATTATATCTCTTATCTTGATTGATGATTCAACTAACCCGAAGAGTCATAGATTTGAGTAATTACAGGTTTAGACATGTTATGATTCTTATGATTTGACTAACCATAAGAATCCTACATAAACCTTGAATGCTAATGCTTATTATTTCTGTTTGAAATGATCATGACTATACATGCTTGAGATTATTGTGTTTTAATAGTATACTAATGAATGTATGATTTTATATGAGTTCACAAGGATAACACAATCATGATACTAATAAGCATGCATAGGGACCAAGGATGAATATGAGTTCAAGAACAGGTAATTCAGGAAGCAAATATCAAGAGGGAGTACACTCCAGTGGTTTATGCAAGGATGCAGATATTCAGAGGGAGTTGACCATCTCTCTACATTACACAACAGAAAGGTGTAGAAGAAGCTACTTCAGATCAGGACTCCAGCAACTCCTGCAAGGAAGCAAAGACTCAAAGGGAGTCCACCCAACGAACAAAGAAAGATAAGTATTTTAATCATCATTTCTTGCATATTTGTTTGTTTAAATAAAATTGTTCAATGATGTATATGCTCATGTTCCTAGGCTTAGGATATGTATTGTGCATAGTAGAATAGTTGCATTAATGAATAGTATACTACTAATATACATGGGTAAGTGGCCTATGGCACTGTACAACATTCCATTGCTACTTATCTAGAATGAAACCTCTTTGCTGACATGTTGGGAGTTGTGCACACTCTTAACAATGTTCTGGTAGAGATTGGAAGGCATCTAGAAAGTTACGGGATATGGATAAATGTTGTATTGAAGCATTGGCTAAGATAATTGCATGACTGTATGACATATTTCTTTATGTGTAAGAATTTGTTCTGAAAACTGTGAGATGTTTTCTAATCATGCAATTTAATTTGTTGTGTAGGAAAGATCGTATGCCATCTCCTACAAAAGAAGAACTACAACATTTGTTCAGCAACAAAATTATCTATTGAAGATATTGAAATTCCCAGGATACGGGAAGAATGCCATGATCCGTCGATCATGAAGAATGATGTTTGGGATGCGGTCCCAAGAGCTAAAGGGAGTCTGTTGTGACTTCCAAATGGAACTATCAGATCAAGCATGTTGCAGATGGCAGCATTGAGAAATATAAAAGTGATGAAATAGAAGATGCACCAGATGGATTTCAAGACAGCATGGTGTAGTCATATATGTGTGCAGAACTTGGTATGGTAGGATACACAGCTTTCTATCCAGTTTGGGCTTTACCAAGAATAAAGTGGATTCCAACCTTTTCTACAAGGTTGAGGAAGGCAATCCAGTGATACTACTTTTGTATGCGCATAACCTGTTTGTTACAGGTGATGATAGATTGATTGCCGACACGTAGCAGAAGCTTGCTGTTGAGTTCGAGTTGAAGAACTTGGGGATGATGCACTATTTGTTTTTGGCATGGAGGTGTGGCAGAGTGCAGATGGAATCTTCCTTGGACAAGGGAAGTATGCAGTAGAGATCCTGAAGAGGTTCGGGAAGATGGACTGCAAGGATATGGCCACACCTATGGCATCGAACCTGAAGCTTCTATGTGATGCTTCATCTGATCTGGTTGATGTCATGATGTATCGTCAGATGATTGGGTCCTCTATGTAACTGACGAACACGAGACCATATATTTGCTTTGCGGTGAACACATTGAGCCAGTTCCTGACGGATCCGAGGAGTGTTCACCTAGTTGCTGTAAAGCATGTTCTGAGGTACCTGGAGGGTACCGTGGATTATGGGCTCAAGTATGAAGCGAATCAAAAGTTTAACCTGCAGGGTTATGTTGATTCAGATAGGGCTGGCAGTGTTGTAGATAGGAAGAGCACATCTGGATGCTGCTTCAATATGGGATCAGGTGTGATCTCTTGGTTTAGTAGGAAGCAATCCTGCGTAACACTGAGTACAGCTGAGGCAGAGTATGTTGCAGCCTATTCAGCTAGTTGTGAGGTAGTATGGCTACGGAATCTACTGTCTGAGTTATTTGATCTCCCGTTGGATGCTACTGGTATCTTATGTGATAACCAGAGTTGTGTGAAGCTGTCCGAGAATCCGGTGTTTCATGACAAGTCAAAACACATAGAGATCAAATACCACTATATCAGGGATATGGTGCAGAGAGGAGCTGTGAAGCTCCTGTATGTTGCGATGGACGAGCAAATTGTAGATGTGCTGACGAAGCCACTAGCCAGGGTGAAGTTCGAGTACTTCAGAGAGAGGCTTGGCATTCTTCAGATCGAGGACACTTCGAGGAAGAAGTGATGGACACATTTGCTGAAGCCATTCCAAGCATGTTGGAAGGAGGATCCTTCACATGGCTGGGGATGTAAGCACTGGATGATGAGCATCAGGATGATGTTCTGGTTTCTGCTTGGATATGATCAGTTGGATCATTTATATGTATGTACGCATCATGTTGGATGTTGGATATGATCAGTTGGATCATTTATATGTATGTACGTATCATGTTGGATGCTAGATATGATCGGTTGGATCATGTGTATGAATTTTTTTATATGCATCATGTTGGATGCTTGGACCATGTATCTGTATATGTATCAGGTGGATACATTGTATGATCAGGTGGATCATGTATGGTGATATGTATCATGTATTTGTATTTGTATCAGGTGGATACATTGTATGATCAGGTGGATCATGTATGATGATATGTATCAGGTAGATACTTGGTATGCATCACGTAGATGCATTATATGATCAGGATGATCATGGATGACGAGCTTCAGGATGTTGCTCCAAGATGACATGCAGCAGGATGTTGTAGTGATGATGATCAGGATGATCATGTGTACATCAGGATGATGTATGGTGAGTATCAGGTTGATACTCTATGGTCGTGGATCAGGTTGTGCAGATGAGCATGTAATTCGGTGCCCTGGGAGATTTGCAGATAGTCTTTCGAGGTTTTTCCTATGGCATGTAATTCGGTTCCCTGGGATATCTGGCAAATGCTCTTTCTAGGTTTTGCTCTGGGAGGACATGTAATTCGGTGCCCTGGGAGATCTGCAGATAGTCTTTTGAGGTTTTTCCTATGGCATGTAATTCGGTTCCCTGGGATATCTGGCAGATGCTCTTTCAAGGTTTTGTCCTACGACATGTAATTTGGTTACCTGGGAGATCCGATAGGTTGGGATGTGTGCCCGTAATCAGTCCTGGGATGCTCTTGCGAGGTTTTGCCATAACCACACATAATTCGGTGCCCTGGGAGATCCTATAGGTAGAGATGCGTGCTCGTAACATCCTGGGATGCTCTTGCGAGGTTTTGTGGTAGGGGTCACATGTAATACGCCCTGGAGATCTGGACAGGATGAAAAAGGCCTCATATGCTCTTTAGAGTTCTTGCTAGTCAAGAGACTCTTTTAAGGTTTTGTGACGCACGTAATCAACCCTGAGGATTCCACAGTATGGCCAGTGATGACGAAGACCTGCAGGTGGTGGGCCTACATCCAGTATGAAAACGAACTGGCTCTGTAGAACTTCCTATGACGAGTAGATTCAGAGATTGATTGAGATAGCAGCAGCAGTGACAATGATGATGTCTTGATGACGAATATCCAGTGACGATGATTCAGAGAAGAAGACTTGTGCTAGAAGACCTGTGCTGAGAAATACCTTCCTAGTTAAGAGGGAGTGTTGATGTATATGTAACTTCGGAATGTATTTCATATATGTATTTTGTATTCCTATAGAGATGTTATTATTCCTCTATACGAAAGTGTCGTCATTTATATTGTAAATGTCGTAACTTATACTTGATGGGTTATTAGACCACCTTGTTGGGGTCGGCCCTGTATAAGTCATGTGGGTCAAAGGGTTATTAGACCACCCTATTGGGGGTCGGCCATGTGGGTCAAAGGGTTATTAGACCACCCTATTAGGGGTCGGCCCAGTCAGCATTATGTTATGTGGTTAAGTTCGAGCCTACATGATTTATGTAAAAGGCAAGTCAAGTCAAGTATAAATAGAGTGCAGGAGGCACTCTATTTTTTCACTCACTTCTCACTCATGCACTCAAGGAGGAGTGGCGCACTTATGGAGGAGGAGGATCTACTGCTAGGTTATGTCTATCTCTCATGTTTGGGTTGTATCATTGCTCTATCTATCTTTGAGGAAGTTATTGGGGTTTTTCACCTTTATGGTTTTCCCCAAGTAAATCTTTGTGTCTCTTGTGTGCTTGCATTATTGTCTCCATGATTGATATGCTATAGATATGTTGTACATGTTGTTCTCTCAGTTAAGATCCTAGATCAGATTGAAGTAAATTCTGAAAATTTAATAGATCACGGCCCTCCATCCATGTGACTTTCTTCCCACAGACTGGCTTTCCCATTCGTAGCCCTTCCTTCTCCTTCGCATCTCCTTCCCTGATCCTGCTTTCCACTACCATCCACAACCTCCACTTGTGAGGTCCCTTTCCCTTAGTAGCTCCCATTCCTTCACTACTCCATTAATCCGTAGCCTCTCTGCTTCCATGTCCCGTCCCTTCCGCCCAAGCGTTGTTTTCTCTTTCCATCACACGGCCTCCCTTTACACCCTCGGCCTCATCTTTCTTACAACTCGGTCCCTCCTCTCCTTCCTTGTAAAACCCTCGCAGCATGCTCCATATTCCTACCTCACTCCACAGCCTTTCGTGCTCCCCAAACACCGAGCCCTGCTTCCTCCGTCTTTGCTCCTCTTCCAACCCACTCTAAGACCTATACACAGGTCTACAATCAAAGATTGCATACCCTACATATCTCATTTTTTTTTCATTCACCTGCCACACAATAAACAAAATCTCCTCCCTTTTTGAAACGTGATTTCAATCCCCGTGGATTCTCGGCAGCATGCTAATAAACTCTACCTAAGCTTTGGCAAGTGAAATCAAAGCTTCTGCAACAGCCTTATCTTCTTCATCTCGCACTCAACAACGGGTTTTATGACTTCTTTTCTGCGCAGTCCTCTTTTACTAAACCTCCACAACTTCATCTGCAATCATTGTAATTTGGCAGACTTAGGATGGCTTTTATTTTATGAAGTCGCATTGGTTATATATTTCCTCATTTATCAAAGTCTAACAATCAAGTGTGATTTGATTGCAGCAGTTTGGTAGTAAACAAAGTAACTATGGCAGAATCGTTTTTCAACCGTGCCTAGATCAATGAACTTATGACAGATCTTTTTTAGAATTGAAACTAAAAATGTTTAGTGGAATTGACATGATCTTCTTTAGGTGGTTATCTTTTCTTTAACCTCTTGAGACTTAGTGTAACTCTTCTGGATTGATGGTGATAATTATTCCTTTTGTTGAGACTGGAAAACTGATATTCTCACTTTCGCAATGAGTTAGTTTACATGTATATAATAATCATCGAAAAAAAGTATCAAAAGCACATTAAACCATATTTATAAATTTCAAATGTTATTACTGCATTCGATAAGGCTTCCCTTTGTTAAATTGTAATGAGTTGACAAATGAGTGTTATAATAATCATTTGAAGTTATGAATTACGTACACCATCAATATGTAGAAGTCAAATTTAATAATCTCCAAATTCATACAAAATCATGATTTTAATAAAAGGCCATGGAAAACCATGTAAATGATAATTTTGTATTCTTTGACGTTTGTACAAATTGAGAGTTATAAAATTGCTTCAATTACAATTAAGCATTTTTTTTCATATTCAAAAGGATATTTATTTATTCACAAATTCAAATGCATAGATATTTTCATTTCATTTAAATAATCGAGGGTCAAACCACTTAAAAGGGTCAAACTTACCTAAGGCTGCAAAGCCACAACAAAGGTTAACTGTTCAACCAAAATCACCCAAGATTTACACTTAGCACCAACAATACTGCCAAGAATAAGGGACCTCCCCTAACTAACAAGCCATCATCCTCACCATTGAACAAACAACCTATTGACTCTTTTTCAAAACATTTTGGATGCTACTAAGGATCAAAGCCAAGATTTTGTGTGTGTCACATTATGAATTCTCGGGTAAATCACCCAAGATTTATAGTTGGCACCAAGAATACTGCCAGGGATAAGGGACCTCCCCGAACTAACAAGCCATCATCCTCAACATTGAACAAACAACCTATTGACTCTTTTTCAAAACATTTTGGATGCTACTAAGGATCGAAGCCAAGATTTTGTGTGTGTCACATTATGAATTCTCGGGTCATTAACTACTAGATTAAGAGCTTCATGGTCATTGAATGAACGACCACAAAGACCAATCTATGGTTGAAATGAGTGAGCCGGCGAACCGAGTGAGCCACGGGCCGTGAGACGGGTCGGCGTCAAATGAGTAAAAGATGGCGAAACAGTCGGCGATAAATGGCTAAAAAGCTGCAACTAGTTTTGGCCAAAATGATCAAAAAGTTGAGAACCGGGTCAACATGTTTATACCTTCATAAAATTGTATTGACTGTAGATGTTGACTTTAATAAATACTTAAAGTCAATATTATATTGTTTATACCCAAAAGTTATATGAAAGAGTTTGATTTTTCTATTCGGCGTTCCTTTTGCCCCTCCAAAGGCAAATGCTAATTATAATATTATAATTAAACTAGAATATTTTGAATTAAATTATAATTTTTTTTAATATTTCTTAACATGAATATAATTTTTTTATAATATACCATAATATTATAATTAAATAATAATATTGTATTATATAATTTAGTTAAATATTATATTTAATTTTTATACATTAATTAATTAAACAATATTATTTTATTAATACTTTTATTTAAAACTTCATCTTGTGATATCCAATTTATCATCAACATAATGTGCGAGTTGTTTTAGTTAAATTAAAATATTTAATATTAAAATTTAATAAAATTAATTTTAATTAATTTAAAAATATTTTTTAAATATTTAATAAAATTATACTATTTTTAAGATTCACTCTTATTATCAACAACCATATTAATAATATTAATGTGTATGAATATGCATATAAGTATAAATTTGGTACATAATATAGAGAAAAGAATTACAATATATCACATTTAATCCATTTGTGTATTTGGACACATTAACATTATTAATGTAGTTGTTTTTTTTTTTTGTAACTAGGGGAATCAGCAAGTGGAGACTCCCGCAACTGAATCGCCAATGAGCCACACCCCTGCGGGCACATTATTAATGTAATTGTTGTTATTTATAAAAAAAATATAAAAAATAAATGGTAGCTATATATAGATAACTAATAACTCATACATAGATAAATGACAATTAGTATAACTACCATAAAAAACTAGCTAAAAATAACCATTAATATAACTACCATATAAAAACTAGCTCATACATACTAGCTCATACATAGATAAATGACAATTACAATTGGTGTAACTACCATAGAAAACAACCGCTAATAACAAACCATTACTAGTAATGTAAACGCATTGAAAATTATAGAATTTATTCCTGTAACATTGTCAAATTAGTCTGGAAAGTACAGTGCAGCAGCGGATTTACAAATGCTGGCAAGCATTTTATTTTATTCTTCCAAATTTGCGATATTAGTATTAAACCACAATTGAGTTATTTCATATAACGTATAAAGACGGCACCAAATGCCACGAATTGCAACTTATACGTAAGATGATTCGTTAGTCAAAGTTGACGACTGATCTGTACGTGGCATTCAGTTGCCAATTCTGGGGAATGACATCGGTTGCAGTAACAGTTTTTCCAGTAGAAAGAGTAGACAATCGAATCGAAAATGGAGCCTGCAGTGGGACCCCGCTAGTCAAAGCCCAGTTTACACCCCATATTTGCTGCATTGCTTGCCATGAATCAGAGTTTGCCTGCGCACAACAAGAAATATGCATGCAGCAAAGGTAATATACCCATTTAATATGCATGCAGCAACGGTAATAAATACATTTAAGGTGATAAATATGCATCTAGATCAGGAAGACTTCTACCTGTTTTAGATAGACTGCTCCAAGATCGCCATCTCCATCTTCGTATACAATAAAGACTGCAAACCATTCATTACTGGCGCCTCCGTCAATCTGGAACGCAATATTCATCCCCGGAAACTCGCAAGGCACCCTGTGTGTCCATAAGACGATGTGTTGAATTATAAATTATTTGAATAATTGTTTCAAACTTCTTTTACTGCCTCCTTGGCTGAGTAAATAAATACGTTACCGTCTGAACAAAAGAGACACTGTTCCAGCATTACGCAGATCCCCGGCTCTAGTAGGATCAAATGCCATGTCACCAAAGGCAGTACCACTGAGATCAAAGTGTGTTTCGCCAGGGCTTTGGTCAGTAATCACCACACTCACCCCTGTTTCTGAACACAAACTATTATCTGTACACTTCACCTGCTTAGTCAAACATAGACAACATATGAGCAATTTTTATTTATTAATATAGCGGAGTCTCCCAATTATGTCTATTAATGGTTTCAAAAAATATATACTTGATAGCACTCTCCGCAGCCTTTTCCTGCTTTGAAGAGGTCTGAACTCGCTGCGGCTACTTTTGATTGGAAAGGCATCAGTTTCACTAGGCTGCGATATCCGCAAGCACCTCCTGTAATCACAAAGCAAAGCGTGAAACATCCATATAATATCCTTAATTCCCTAAGCTACAAGCTTAGAATAATTTAGATCGTCCTTACCCTCGCTTCCATCTCCAGTTGCATCGCCGTACCATGTGCCCGTGGCTGGTTGCCAATCTGTGTCTGCTTGCGTTGTGAATTTTATGGGCTTTTTGAGAGAGACATTATCTGGAGGAGCAGGTTCAGCTAGAGAGCATAACATTAACCATGAAGTTCTAATGGCTACCAAATAAGCCAAAAGAAATAGTCTCAACATCCTCATATTTTGTAGTCTTGAAGCAGATGCAGGTACTGAAGTTCACACCAGTTGAAATAACGAATAGACCTATTTTATAACGACTCACGACCGTAACAAACTGGTTGGTGCATGGTTTTCAACGTGAAAACCAGCTGTGTTTCAGGGAAAAAGAAACGTATAAGAAAGACGAACAATCCTTTTATCAAGGGAACGCCATCATGAATAGGGTCACGACAAAAGCCTGATGATGGTTATGTTCGTTCGGATTTTTGACAGTTTTACTCGTGTATGCAGGGAACTTATAATCCTTGGGAGCTGAAATAAAAAATAAGCCGCAGTTTTAAGGAGTAATTTATGCAGAAAAAAGGTGAGAACAGGCTATTGTTGAATTTCAAGCTATAAAACGATTTTTTCATGAATTTACACAGGGTAGTGCCATTGATAAGCTCGTGCAATTGAAGCATAGTATTACGCTACAATAATTAATTCAGGGAAGGATCGTGACTCTTAACATAACTATATGCAATTCGAACATACGGCAAACGTAACGTATCTATCTTGTAAAAAACGAACGTTCCTTCCTAGTATCTCATCATCATCTGTCATAGCCGTTTCACATACAGTGGCTTCTCCTTATTTTTACAACTATAAATATCTCGATGTAGTTCAAGTCTGCCATTTCTTCACTACTTCATTTACAGTGGCTTCTTCGTATTTATACAAACTCAAATTATATATTGTAAGAGTTTACGGTTCAGCTTATTTCTATAAGCTTGGCGTTGAAGGTACCCTTGTCGTTTATAATGGATACTAATTTATAAAACTCTAAATATACATCTAGTAAACGTTGATGAGGGAAGCACGTTTTAAAATTAGCGTGTCTGTTGTGTTTGTATTGTTTTGTATTGACATGCACCTTTATCGGATAGTAGGATCATAAGTTGAATTAAAAGCCTGGAAATACTATGCCATAGGCCATGTGATCTATGAAAAGGGTGCATTTAGTAGATGCGTCCCACTGGTTATTATTATGATATCGATGGCGATCAAACCACATTTTATGTTTCACAATAATAATGATCACACTTAACTATTTAACACGAAGTAATGACCTCGCCAATTTTGAGGGGCATTGGAATATCGGACTTGTCAAAATATTTACCAACTCGTCTAGTAAAGATTTGCAGTTTACAGGAAGGGACAACTCTGGGTGATTTATTCTTTCGCTCGTTTAGATGGTGGAAAACTAGGTAGGCATTTCAAAGTATCAAACCTAATGTATAGCAAAATATCTATTACCAATATATTAAAACCCTTGGGAGATTGGAACAAGTGATCTTCCATTTGTTAAATAATAACAATAACAAAACAAATTATCATGAACCTATTTAATCCTAGATCTACTAAACCCCAAAGTTTATATTATCTATTTAATCCTAGATCTACTAAACCCCAAAGTTTATAAAGGTAGATCACATATTAGAAAACCACGTTACAATAAATCTTAAATGATTCTAGTTTGACTTTGTATATTTTAGAAAATTGAGTTATATGCTCCAAAATAATACTTAAGATAGTTTTAGGAAGCAAATTGAATGACGTGAACTCAGTTTTTGAAATCTTGAATATTACTCTAAATATTGAAAATTCACATTAAAATAAATATAAAATCAATAACTAGCACAACCATTTAACTTGTGGCTCGTGAACACCAATAGGTTACAAGTTAAGTGCCATGAACAACTTATATGCTACTTGCTCGCCATGTTTTGTTTTAATCACTTGTTTTCCATGCCTCAACTACCTATTACCTTCTTTAGTTAAATGGGTTGTTTGTCACTTGCCACTACGTGTTATCCATGCATGACCTATGAGTTATCCATGCATCAATTACCATTTTTTTTATTTCTTTTTTACACCGATACTTGTTTATATCTTAGAATTTGGGGTGGGCTAGCATCTATGTTTTTTCTAGATTAAAGGAGGATGGGACAAGTGTATTGTCTAGATTGATTTTATGGGTGTTGTTCAAAATTCAAAATAATCAATTATAAAAATAATAAAATAAATATTAGTTGATGCATGGATAACTCATAGCTCATGCATGGAAAACAAGTAGTGATAAACCCATTTAACTTAACATAGACATTGACATGTAATTACAATTAAGTATGTAATTAGGTATGGAGAACAAGTAACATATAATTTGTTAATGGCACTTAACTTTTGACCTATCACTGTTCACTCGCCACAAGTTAAGTGGTTGTGCTAGTTTTGCGATTATTTATTTTGAATTTTGAAAGATGACTATAAAATCAACACTAGTCCCATCCTCCTTCAATCCCTATTTAATGATATTTTTATTGATATAAATTTACATGATGTTGATCAAATAGTTAAAACGATAATTTATATATTTACTTTTTATATTATCTTTGAACTTATAAAACCAGTTTAACCTTTTATTTTATTTTATCAAATATTTTTATATGATTAAAATTTCAACATATACTTTTTGTGTATATCTTTACATAGATTGATGTTTTTATTTGATAGTTGGTGTAAAATAGAGCCTATATTTTTTTTAGATTACATGAGGATGAGACAAATGTATTGAAATTGATTTTATGAAAGTTGTTCCAAATTCAAAATAAATAATCAGGCGGATAGGCATTTATATCTTCCATTTTGGGCTTTGGGCTTCAAATAGTGGATCATCAAGATTAACGGGACACTAACAACTATATAGCCTCGATTTAAAATATAGTCATCGTATTTAATAATTGTTAACACCTAAAAAGTACTCACCAGCTCATCCCTTTGGACATACACCTCTCTTGACCAAATTTCCTACCAGAAAACTCAAATGGGTACCAAAATACCCAAAATTCCCTCAAAAACATACAAAAACCCCAAAAGAGGGTCAAAATAAAAATAATAGGGAATAAAACTAAAAAGAAAAAAAAAAAGAGAAAAGAGGGCAAAACCCCTAAAACCCTAATCTAAGTCTATAAAAGGGGTGGAGGCCCCTCATTTCAAATATCTCTCAACTACTCTTAGCCACCACCAAAAGCATTGAGGAGGAGAGTACGTAACCAAAGGAGCTCCAGAACACACTGTCAGAGCTTCACCAGCCTCATTTCTAAGGTAAATCTTTTGCAAGCCCTTGCTTGCCCATAATACAAAAAGTTAAAGATTCATTGCTATATTGTTTTGAAAATCAATTATTTATTTCTTTAAAATTGTTTTTAGTCTCATGCAAATGTTAGATCAGATTGTTTGTTGTTTTATGATTAGTTTAGTTTTGATCACTTCCTTGTAAACTTGCTACTAAGGGTCCTTTCCCTTAGTAGGTGCCCTTTTGTACAAGCAAGAGTGCAAACCCCAGCTACAGATTGGTGACTCCACTATTTGAACCCTTCTCTGAGAATTTTTAGCTTTCATTGTTACTTATTTAAAAGTTCTGATTTTTTGTTTTGTTTTTTTTTTTCGTTTTATTTGCTTAGTTACAGGCCTGGGATTTTTTCTATGCGGGTGCAACCAGTTTGCATAGTTTTCCATGTAGAAAACCGCTTTTTTTTTCTAATAGCTGTGGCCTGCACCGTGGCTGTTCACCATTTTTGCGCAGTCTGCATCTCGGCTCCTTAGCCCTTTGCTACGGTCCAAAGCGTAGCTTTCCTGCGTCTTTCCACAAGGCACACCGCAACTTTCCAGCACCTACACGTGGTTCTAAACATCAGCTTACCCATTTCCCCTCGCAGTCCATACCGCGGTCTGCACGAGCCTACCCGCGGTCCGAGCTCTGCACACGGGCGGCGCCACTCACCACACCACCACCTGTGCGGTCCCCGCCACTCCCCACCCTCCCATTTATGTGGTCTCGACCATAGAGAACCCACCGCACTGCGCGCTGCACACTGCGCCATCCACCCCCTATCTTTCGATGCACACTGCGCGATCCTCCCCGGAACTCATGCTGCAAACCACACATCTCGGTGCGCTGCTATGGCGCTGCCCACCGCACAGCCTGGCGCGCTACTGCCACGCTACACACTGCACTTCATGGTGCACTCCTGCCGCGTTGCACACTACACACACAAGCCCGAAACGTGTGTTGTACACTGCAATTCATGGCATGCTACCTCTGTGCTGCACACCGCAAGTACTGGCCCGAAACCCAGGCTGCACACCACACAGATTCAACCCATAGCCGCGCCTTGATTTTCAAATTTTCACTATTTTTATTATTTAAAAAAAAAATCAGTTGTTGTTAAGCATTCATCTTCCGGCATTGTTTCCATTTTTATAGTATTTAAATGCCATCTTTTTTACTTGCTAGTTAGCTGCCAACATCATCATTGCACACACACTGTCACCTAACTCAAGTGAGCCCTAAAAACTACTTAACTCAACCAACTTTTAACCCCACTTGGGGACCACAGAAGAATTTTGTAGCTAGGTAGAACAAGGGGGTTAGGTATCCAAATAACACCCCTTTGTTGCTTACACTTGAGACATAGTCGTTGTCATCTAGGGTGCCAAAATCCCTTAGTATTTTTTGACACGGCTACGACCAATTTGTTAGAAAGGCCTCTCCCTTAGGAGGGCTGAAGTGGCGAGACTGGTTCCAGAGGCCTGAGTGGAATACTACAATCCATTCAGTCACTGAAGGCTACCTACTCGTTCTCTGCGTGTGGTGATTCCTTTTAGGCCCACACGGTGATAGGACTGGAGCCGTAGATTCACCTTTCTGGATGTGTCATGAACGGGGTATCTTAGTTTCCTTTCTTCTAGGATTGTCTACCTAGTGTCCCTCCTGGTAGGGGGATATCATTGGCCTTTGGTTCTACCTTTCGTATCGTTTGATTGGGATTTCATCACCCTACAGAGGATACGTCTAGTTCGAACTAGCATACCTTTTAGTTAGGCGTTTGCATGCTCCCTTACCTCCCCCGAGTCTAGTGAGTACACCCTTTTTTCACTTTTTAGGAGCCTTTGTCTGTTGCTATTCTGACCATTTTTATGGCCGCTCCGTTTGATTGTAGCACAAATTTTACAACACACGTTTTGAGCATTGTTGTTGGCCTGAGTGCCGTATTTTTTACGCTCTCCTTGTGGACGATCGATTGCACTAGGATTTTTTGAGCTTTTCATTCACCATACCTCACCAGGAATACCCTCATCGTCATCATTGAGTCCCAAAGACAGTCCCGGCGTCAACAGGGCCAACCCCCATAGCACGGTTTACTTGGCTCTCCTCACCACAGACGTAGAGCCTCGTCACCTGATCCAGACGCTCCTTATAGCACATCCGACTCGGAACCAGAGTAAAACACATACACTGCTCCATCTAGCCCTTTAGATGGTATGATGTCCAATGCCTTTTTTGGCGGGATGGTCGGTGGAGGACCCACCACTGACCCAGATACCACAACAACATCTATCCCCGTCATGTCATCTATAGGCCCTACACCTAACATCCCTGCCACCACATCCATTCCTATAGGGACTGGATTGGTCACCAATACAAATCCATTAGTGACTAGTAACATACCCGGGGGAAGCAGCCCCACCATTGCCGCTATGGCCCACACTGTTGCCCCACACATTGGGAGCAGCGGCTCCACCATTTCTGCCATGGCCCACACCGTTTCCCTAGACATTGGGGGCAGCAGCCCCACCATTTACGCCATGTCCCATACCATTTCCCCACACATTAAGGGAAGCATCCCCACCATTGCCACTATGACCCATACTGTTGCTCCACACATTGGGGGGCAGTGGCCACACCATCACCGCCATGACAAACACACCCCCCCGACACATCTCCCCGCTAGTTTTCCATTCATGGCCAGTCTTAACCTCCATGACTTGGCTAGGTTGACTAATGACCCTATAAGACATGATCCTACGTGGCCTCCTATTCCCACCAATCCTACATTGCCTCCCATTCCTACCAAACTCCCTTCAGACATACCCAAGTTCGAAGGTAAAGGAGGAGAAGACCCCCGAAATCATATCATGTCTTTCCACTTATGGTGTTCCTCTAACTCCATTGTGGATGACTCCATTCGCCTCTGATTACAACAACAAACCCTCATTAGAATGACAACTAAGTGGTATATTGACCAGCCTCATGGGACCCACCATACATTCACATCCCTTGCCTCAAATTTCCTGCAATTCTTCCAGCTACCCGTTCGTTACGATGCCGGTGTAGAGATCCTCTTATCTTGTAGACATAATACTATCACCCACATCACGGACCACATCCATGAGTGGCGTAAATGGCGTACTTTATGTAAGATCAATTTGGAGGATCGTATTTTCTTAAACTGGTTCCTGAAGTCTCTCATACCAACCATCACGAAGGATGTGGCCTCCGAGTGACCTCAGTCTGAGGAAGAAGCCATCCTCAAAGCCCAACAATTTGATCTTATCTACGCCCAATCTGGCTACCTATACTCTATCCTACTAGATGCCCCTCATGTCGATGCCTCCGGGAGCAATCACCTGGGAGCATCCCATGCCGCTGATGGCATCATCGAGCATGTTGCATCACGCACCCAACCATACATGGCTATGGCCACTCCTTCTAGCCCTGATCTTTCGCATGCCACGTTCCATTATGGAATGACTACATCATACGCCTGGGTCATTCGACCTCCTCATACTCATGGACCATCATGCCCACAACATTGTTATGGCCATGTACACTCACCCTATAATCCTCCTGCGGGCCAATCCACCTTTTATCAACACCCGCCTCATCCAGCACATTCACACTCCCAAGTTCAGCCGGCTTACTACCCTCCGCAAGCCCCACTTACGCAATCAAAAGCTCCTCGAGTTTATCACCCACCGCCAACTTGACCAGCACTGGTCCAACCTCAAGCGCATTCCAATTACTACCCCCAGCAGGCACCTCCACCACCTGCTCAGCCACAGAATCCTCCCAGCCCCCAAGGGCAAGTTTACACCCAACAACACCCACAACAAAACCAGCCTGCTCAACGCAACCGGCAAGGCCAACAAAACAAGGGGAGAGGATGGAACTGTAAGGTAGTCAACAACCAAACCCCCCCAATAACAACAGCATCGCCCCACAGGACCAAAAACCTCACAGACCACCTCGTCAGGGAAAGAATCCCAATCTACGAATGAATCATCCTTGTTCCATATGTGGGGTCTACGACCACTATACACATAATTTTCCGCATTTAGATCGTGCCCATCAACTTTGGACGGACGACGCCCAATGCCAAGGATAGGTCGTTCCTCCTGCACAACCCAACCCCCAACCACCTCCCATGGTGCTGCAAAATCCCTTTCCCACTCAAGGAGTAGTAAACACCCAACAACTAACTCCTCCTCAAGGAACCGCACAACCACCTCAGCAAATCACATATGCTACACAGATAAACAAACTGACGGATTCGGGTACCCACCATCTCCTCATGATGTCATCAACAGATGTCAATTTTCAAATGCGTCGAAATCAATATGGACCCAACCCCGAAACCACCCCCATCGACACTACCACTAATGCTCTTCCTACAGATCATCCCTTATGCATACCCCCGCCACACGGTGATGGGCCCCCTAAAGCCCCTCGCTTCCCACTACAACCGATCAACAACAATCCTAACGCTCATGCCGCATCAAATTATAATATTCTAGAAGATCTAGCACAGTCCCCTGTCGCTATGTCTACCTTGGAATTCCTAAAGAACTGTCCTGCACATAGGAAATTGTTGTTATCCGCCATCGGTGCGATAGACCCTAATGACTCATGATTGATGGCATTCGAATTAGACCAAGCCGAACCACGTTTTCCTTCGACACTAGCTTTTTAGGTTTCTGTATTACTTTAGAACCTCGTCATCCATCAATGCATCATCGATGAAGGTACCTCCACTTGCGTTATGTCGACGTTTGTTTGGAAGAAGCTGGGATCTCCCACTATAAAGCCATCAACAACTGCATTAAGAGCTTACGATGGCCGCGTAGCTGTAATGTCCCTAAAAATAACAAAATTTAAAAAACAAAATTCGACACTAGAATAAACTGGAAAAGATATGATGAATACTAACTTCGGCACTGACAAGTAGTTATTGTACTGATATTTGATTTTTACTCTTTGAAATGTCTTAGATTCATAAGTATCATGGTTTGCTGATTATAAGGTTCTACAGCTTTGCGGAAGTATTTCTAAAATGGTTTAGATGTGTAAACTATCGCATGTGTACCAATTTGTGAATGCAATAACATGAATCTCCTTCTTATGGCTGTAAAGGTTTGAATGCATATGTATTAAAGTTTCACTGGTAATTCAGGTGGAATGGATCCTTTATTGGTGGCGATTAGTGCTCATGATGAGATACTTGGTCTTTTGAAATGGCAAGGTACCCTGATAGGCCTGTCGAGAGGTACAGGTAAGAAATGGAGACTCCGGACTTACTTAGCATTATTACTAATGCATCTACTTGTTTTGGGTTTGCATGTGTACTTATGAGGCATCTATTGAGAATGCCTACTCCACCCTTCTAGCAACTATTTTAAGTCTCAAGTGAGATAGCTTTGGAGGTTGACACTTTTTTCTTAGCCTCATTGGGGTTTGTGATACTTGTGAAACATCACTACTAGTTTGACCTTGTAATTATCTAATGGCACTATAAAGAGTTTGGGGTCATTGGAATGTTTGAATGTATTTTACAATGTTGTGAATATTGAATGATCCTAATACTATAGAGTGTTTGGGTCAATCTTGAATTAATGGTAGTTGGTAGCAGCATTGAATGTATCTCTATGAATGCACATGGCCACGTTGTTAGGTATGGTGGGGGTTTACTCTAGGGTCCTACACCAACAAAGAACATTTTCGTGGTTCACTTCTCTTGTCTGCTGTGGGTGCATTGAGGGTTTCGCTTATGACGTGATTTGTTGCTCATGGTCAACATACCCTATGGAAATAGCGATGGCGACTGCAAATCTTTGAAGGTAGTTCCTCTCAGGTTTAAGTTCTACACTCCTGCTATTGCATGTTATATGTTTTGTGATATAAAATTCAGAGCCCTCACTTTGTATGTCGTGATTGGAATTCAGGTGTTGACTGGTGTTTCTCTTCTGTGTGGTCAATACTCAACAGTGACGATGTTGGACAATGGTAAGTCCCAAATTTACCATCTCTTAGCTCCTCCTTGTTAAATTTTCAGAATTTACTTCAAACTGATCTAGGATCTTAACTGAGAGAACAACATGTACAACATATCTATAGCATATTAATCATGGACACAATAGTGCAAGCACACAAGAGACACAGAGTTTACTTGGGGAAAACCATAAAGTTGAAAAACCCCAATAACTTCCTCAAAGATAGATAGAGATCTCCCGATCTCTATTTATACTAGACTTGACTTTCCTAATAACCTTTACTAGGTCGGCCTTAACTTAACCAAATAACACAATGCTGACTGGGCCCACACCCAATATGGTGGTCTAATAACCCTTTGACCCACATGGCCAACCCCCACTAGGGTGGTCTAATAAACCTTCGACCCACATGACTTATACAGGGCCGACCCCAACGTGGTCTAATAACCCATCAAGTATAAGTTACGACACTTACAATATAAATGACGACACTTCCGTATAGAGGAATAATAACATCTCTATAGGAATACAACCACTTATGTATAGAGGAATAATAACATCTCTATAGGAATACAATATACATATATGTGAAATACATTCTGAAGTTACATATACATCAACACTCCCTCTTAACTAGGAAGGTATTTCTCAACACAGCTCTTCTAGCACAAGTCATCTTCTCTAGATCATCGTCACTGGATAATCATCATCGAGTCATCATCATCGTCACTACTGCTGCTATCTCAATCAATCTCTGAATCTACTCATCATAGGAAGTTCTACAGAGCCAATCCTTTTTCATACTGGATGTAGGCCCACCACCTGTAGGTCTTCATCATCACTGGCCATACTGTGGAATCCTTAGGACTTATTACGTGCGTCACAAAACCTTGCAAGAGCATCCCAGGACTTATTATGGGCACACAGCCCAACCTATCGGATCTCCCAGGGAGCTATTACATGTGACCCTACAACAAAACCTCGAAAGAGAATCCCAGGACTGATTACGAGCACACAGCTCAACCTGTCGGATCTCCCAGGGTGCTATTATATGTGGTCACCACAAAACCTTGCAAGAGCATCCCAGGACTTATTACGGGAACACATCCCAACCTATCAGATCTCCCAGGGCGATATTACATGTGGTTATGGCAAAACCTTGCAAGAGCATCCCATGACTTATTACGAGCACATAGCTCAACCTATTGGATCTCCCAGGGCGCTATTATATACCATAGGACAAAACCTCGAAAGAGCATCTGCCAGATATCCCAGGGAGCTATTATATGCCAGCGGAAAAACTTTGCAAGACTATATGCAGATCTCCCAGGGCACTATTATATGTCCTCCCAAAGAAAAACCTCGAAAGAGCATTTGCCAAATCTCCCAGGGAGCTATTATATGCCAGCGGCAAAACCTAGCAAGAGAATCTGCAAACCACCCAGGGCACTATTATATGCTTATCTGCACAACCTGATCCATGACCATAGAGTATCAACCTGATACTCACCATACATCAACCTGATGTATACATGATCATCCTAATCATCATCACTGTAACATACTGCTACATGTCATCTGGAGCAACATCCTGAAGCTCGTCATCCATGATCATCCTGATCATATAATGCATCTACCTGATGCATACCAAGTATCTACCTGATACATATCATCATACATGATCCACCTGATCATACAATGTATCCACCTGATACAAATACAAAAACATGATCCACCTGATCATACCTGATACATATCAACATACATGATCTACCTGATCGTACACAGTATCCACTTGATACATATACAAATACATGGTCCAAGCATCCAACATGATGCATATACATACAAATGATCCAACTGATCATATCCAGCATCCAACATGATGCATACATACATAAATGATCCAACTGATCATATCCAGCATCCAACATGATGCATACATACAAATGATCCAACTGATCATATAGAGCAGAAACTAGAACATCATCCTGATGCTCATCATCCAGCGCTTACATCCACAGCCATGTGAAGGATCCTCCTTCCAACAAGCTTGGAATTGCTTCAGCAAATGTCTCCATCACTTCTTCCTCGAAGTGTCGTCGATCTGAATAGCACCAAGCCTCTCCCTGAAGTACTTGAACTTCACCTTGGCTAGTGGCTTCGTCAGTACATCTGCAATCTACTCATTCGTTGCAACATACAAGAGCTTCACTGCTCCTCTCTGCACCATATCCCTGATATAGTGATATTTGATCTCTATGTGTTTCGACCTGTCATGAAACACTGGGTTCTCAGACAGCTTCACACAACTCTGGTTATCATAGAAGATACCAGTAGCATCCAACGGGAGATCAAATAACTCAGACAGTAGCTTCCGAAGCCATACTGCCTCACAACTAGCTGAACAGGATGCAACATACTCTACCTCAGTTGTACTCAGTGCTACACAGGACTGCTTCCTGCTAAACCAAGAGATCACACCTGATCCCATACTGAAGCAGCACCCAGATGTGCTCTTCCTATCTGCAGCACTGCCTTCCCAATCTGAATCAACATAACCCTATAGGTTAAACTTTTGATTCGCATCATACTTGAGCCCATAATCAACTGTACCCTTCAGGTACCTCAGAATATGCTTTACAGCAACCAGGTGAACAATCCTTGGATCCATTAGGAATTGGCTCAATGTGTTCACCGCAAAGAAAATATCTGGTCTCGTGTTCATCAGGTACATCAAGGACCCAATCATCTAATGATACATAGTGATATCAACCGGCTCAGATGAAGCATCACACAGAAGCTTTAGGTTCGATGCCATATGTGTGGCCATGGCCTTGTAGTCCATCATCCCGAAACTCTTCAGGATCTCTACTACATACTTCCCTTGTCCAAGGAAGATTCCATCTGCACTCTGCCACACCTCCATATCTAGAAAGTGGTGCATCATACCCAAGTTCTTCATCTCGAACTTGGCAGCAAGCTTCCACTATGTGTCGGCAATCAATCTATCTTCACCTATGACAAACAGGTCATCCACATAGTAGTATCACTGGATTGCCTTCCTCAACCTTGTAGTAAAGGTTGGAATCCGCTTTACTCTTGGTAAAGCCCAAACTGGATAGAAAGCTGTCTATCCTACCATACCAAATTCTGCACATATATGACTCCCTGTCATGTGTCTCAAAACCAAGTGGCTACTCCACATACACTTCTTCTTCAACTACACCATTCAAGAAGGCTGTCTTGAAATCCATCTGGTGTATCTTCCACTTCATCATTGTAGCCAAAGCAAGTACTGATATGATGGAAGTGTATATGGCTACAGGAGCAAAAGTCTCTATGCTACCACCTGCAGCATGCTTGATCTTGTAGATCCTCTTGGAAGTCACTACAGACTACCTTTCAGGTCTTGGGACTGCATCCCAAACATCTTCATGATCGAATTGTACTCCTCGATCATGGCATTCTTCCCAGATCCTAGGAACTTCAATATCTTCAATATTTTCAATAGATAACTTTATTGCTGAACAAATGTTGTAGTCCTTCTTTTGTAGGTGATGGTATACGATCTTTCCTACACAACAAGTTAAATTGCATGATTAGAAAACATCTCATAGTTTTCAGAAAAAATTCTTACGCATAAAGAAATATGTCATACAATCATGCAATTATCTTAGCCAATGTTTCAAGACAACATTTATCCATATCCCATAACTTTCTAGATGCCTTCCAATCTCTACTAGAACATTGTTAAGAGTGTGCACAACTCCTAAAATGTCAGCAAAGAGGTTTCATTCTAGATAAGTAGCAATGGAATGTTGTACAATGCCATAGGAGACTTACCCATGTATATTAGTAGTATACTGTTCATCAATGCAACTATTCTAATATGCATAATACACAACCTAATTCTAGGAACATAAGCATATCAATCATTGAATAACATTATGTAAGAAATGACAATTCAAATACTTATCTTTGCTTGGTTGCTGGGTGGACTCCCTCTGAATCTTTGTGAATCTGTTCTGATGTGGATTGTGAGAAGTGGTCAACTCCCTCTGAATATCTGCATCCTTGCAGAAACCACTGAAGTGTGCTCCTTTGCTTTCTTGCAGGAACAACTGGAGTGTGCTCCCTCTTGATATTTGCTTCCTGGATTACTTGTCTTTGAACTTATATCCATCCTTAACCACTATGCATGCTTATTAGTATCATCATTGTGTTATCCTTGAGGTCTCATACATAATCACACATTTATTAGTATAATCTTAATACTTATCAAAACACAATAATATTAAACATGTATATTCATGATCATTCATAGATAATAAACATTAGTATTCAAGGTTTCAGGGAAGTCTTCTTTTACTCACGCATATTCTTATTTGATCATAGGACTTTTCTGATTAGTTAAATCATCAATGCATAAACCCGTGATTACTCAAACCTATAACTTCATGATTCTTCTGGTTAGTCATATCATCAATTAAGGTAAGAAACATAATATGTATACAACCATAACTATTCAAACCTATGACTTCATGAAAAATCATTATCAACAACACAACAATATAAGATCCTAACACAAGGTAGGATTCTAGCTTGATATAGGAAAAACATACCTGGATTAGCATGCTAGCTAGTTATGTCTAACATACCCGCATAACGTCTTCTGGTTCTCTTCAATGACTTGTGCTAGTAACCTGCATGTCTCATAAGTTAACCATTGTAGAACCAAGTTATACATACCTCGTAAGTAGATCTTCTAAGAGATCCATGACAATGGATGAATCTTTGTCCTCATGTCCTCATGATCATATGTTCTTGAACCAGAACATGATTTGTCTTTCTTGGTGTACCTTTCATGTTAGCAGACAACATAAACCTCATACAACACCATAATGCATTAGTACAATCATAAGTGTCAACACCCTAATCAATGAATATCTTCTATCGTGCATTCTTAATTTTATTAAGGTGATAGGACAAGTCTAGATTTAATCAAGATTGTACTAACCATAATAATATGAAGACAAATATACCATAAACTTAATCATGAACAAATATCGAAACATACCTGTAATCCATACCTATCAAGATTGCTTGTAATCTTCTTATGGAAGGCCTTTGCCTCATCTCCCTCTGAGACAGGAACTTCTTCACTTATGCAGGTGACCAATCCATCTTCTTCTAGGATAAACCCAATCCACTTGATTTGCAAGAACTGGACCTGAAGCTGGATTAGGGTTTGTCAGAGAAACCTCAAAAATTCAAACTTTGAATTTCAAACTTCCGAAAGGATAGAAATATGCGCCTTGATGAGATGATCAAACTGGTATGTTCAAAATTTGAAAATTGCAAAGTTTCACTCCTCAATTTTGCCTTTGAAACTTCCGGATTCACTAGTCGTGACCCTAAACTGGGGTTTGATGAAGCCCACTCTTCTGCCCAATCAAAAGGTTTGATCCAAATCCCTAAGCTTCTATTTTTTTAAGGAGCTTCCAACCATGGTCACAGATTTCAAAAATTCCCATTTTTACAGAACCCCTAATTTTCCACTTTTCTGATCAAAGTCCCGAACTAGGGTCTGATCAATCCCTACCTTTTTCCCAACCAAAAATTATGATCTTGGTCTCTAAATTTTGATTTTGATGAGTAGCATTCATCCGTGGTCTCTGATTACAATAATTCCAACTTTCTCTGAAACCCTAAATTCCGGAAGCCATGAATGAAGGTGCTCAAAAATAATTCTGTTATGACAGAAATATGTACTTGATTGTTTCTAGTGTAACTCCGAACGTTTTGATCCAAGGGGTATGAACAATTTTTCTAAGATATCCCGGCCTGTCATCTTTCCATCCTGAGAGGTATGACCTCAATTGGATTCTCTGAGAGAGAGTTATGCCAAGTGTCGCAACGTGACTTGTTTATGGGATAAAACAAGAGAGTGAACTTGTACGGTGTGCCACGTGTCACTGGTTCAACTTCGGCCTCTGAAAACTTTTCCTGAGATAGTGCAGTCTATGTACTACCTGTTTCTTTTTAGGAAATTGCATTTGGAGCTTCCTAGCCTGAGTTATGACCTTTTTTCCAAGGTCACCTGTTTTTGACTCAGATCTGGAAGAGGCAGAAACCCTATATTGTACAGATCATAAATCACAAAGTACAATGAATTAGAGGTTTTCCTTTGGACACAAGGTACATGGGGATCTTATATTCGACCTGTAAAAGTTTTAGATCCGAAAACTTCACCAAAATGGATTTATAGCGAAAGTTCTACGATGACTGGTTTTTGCTATATCAAGCCCTGACATCGTAAGAGCAACAAGTGTCATACATGCCATATCATGCCTTCTTTCAGGCTAGCTCTGATTCCATGATAAATTTTTAGAATTTACTTCAATCTGATCTAGGAACTTAACTAAGGGAACATGTACAACATATCTACAGTATATTAATCATGGACACAATAATGCAAGCACACAAGAGACACAGAGTTTACTTGGGGAAAACCATAAAGGTGAAAAACCCCAATAAATTCCTCAAAGATAGATAGAGCAATGATACAACCAGAATACAAGAGATAGTATTCTCATAGTAGCAGAGCCTCCTCCTCCACAAGTGCGCCACTCTCCAAAGTGTGAGTGAGTGAATAGAATGATGAAATAGAGATCTCCCGATCTCTATTTATACTAGACTTGACTTGCTTAATAGCCTTTAGTAGGTCGGCCTTAACTTAACCACATAACACAATGCTGACTAAGACGACACCCAATATGGTGGTCTAATAACCCTTTGACCCACATGGCCGACCCCCACTAGGGTGGTCTAATAACCCTTCGACCCACATGACTTATACAAGGCCAACCCCAACAAGGTGGTCTAATAACCCATCAAGTATACGTTACGACACTTACAATATAAATGACGACACTTCCGTATAGAGGAATAATAACATCTCTATAGGAATACAACCACTTATGTATAGAGGAATAATAACATCTCTATAGGAATACAATATACATATATGTGAAATACATTCCGAAGTTACATATACATCAACACTCCTTTCTCCTCTGTGGGGTTTACTGTTTTGCTTATGAAGAACCCTGTGAGCCCGGTTGGGTTCCCTATCATAAATTGTTGGGTTCTTTGGGGTCATTGTTGGTTGGACTACTGCGAAATGCGAATTTTGTTTTCTATGACACAAGAGGGTTTTGGTCATTCAGTTCAATGTTGAGCTTGGTAGATGTTGAAATTGTAATAATTCTCCATATCATATTGGCGTTTTAAATAAAGAGTACCTGGACCCGTGGAACAGAGTAATGGTATTTTGGATATTACTATAGTTTGATTTGTGTAATGTCTGGTCTCTTCGTTTCTTTATAGCAGGCGTAGTTTTACTGTCCTTGTTGCTATCGTCGCCTCAACTCTGAAATCTGATGGTTGAGTACTTTGTAAAAATGAGATATCATGGTCTCATCATGGTTTGGTTTTAATATGAGTTTCTATTGTCTCTGTCGTAATTTGGTCTCTGCGTGGGCTTTCTAGGGGGTGTTTGGACCTGGAACTAATCTCTGCATCTTTTCTCTATTTGAAATGATATTTGGGAATTTTCCTTTCAAATGGCTAATCATGGCCCTGTAGGTTGAAAAGATTTGGATTTCTCATCTTTTATAATTGCTGCTAAATGTTGATATATGGGTCTGAATCCTTGCCTGGAACTTCTTATATGTATGCCGATTACTCTTACTGCATTTTCTGGTAGTTTGACTTTAAATGGCAAAAATAGGGATTCGATCCCTGGCTTGTATTTTAGGTCGAAGGTGTTGTCTAAAGGTAGTGAAAATGCTTGGGTGAGAAATGTGAAAGTTCCTATGTGAAACTTTACACTGTCTACTACTATTTTAAATGGATACGACTTTCATGAGACTTGAACTTGTGACCACTTCTTTGATTGTTTTGGTAGTGGGACTCGATTTATGTGGAAAATATCTGTGGTTTGAAAATGATGTAATGTTTATCTATTTCGTTGAAATCATGGAGTTATTGATGATGTGGGATTAATACCCTAGTTTTGAAAGAACAACTATATTGATTTACTATTTAAAGTTTAAATTCGTGGATGAATGTATAGCATGGTTAAGAGAATCGATGTCTAACATACTACTGTTATTGTTCTACTTGATACTTCCTAAGCATAAAAGGATTAATAAATGAATTAAAAATTGAACAGGAAATTAAACCCTATGCTACCAATTGATACAGAGATCAAATTTACTTTTAAAAGAAAGACTAATGATCTTATCCTAGAAGCTAGTATAGGTTGTCTAGCAAAGGCTAGCTTAGCTAGGCCTGCTAGACTCTCCACTGGGTTCTGGGAAGAACCTCTAATCTACTAAAATAGGTAATGAAAACAATGTTTCAATATTTACTCTAATTTCTAATTACTAACTTTATTATAACAGGAATTTGAAACATTAAATACCCCATACTTGGCTGCTTGAGTACTTGGTCCCTTCCTGTTGAAACCTAGCTGCTTGGAACTTGCCTTCTTCCTATAGAAACCTGCACACTCAATATTAGATAATGCAGAGCCTATTGTATCTTGCTAACTTGTTAGTATGATTTCCTTAGGCTTGATAATTTTGGGTCTACCGTGTTCCTCCCAACCATGATCCTACAACCATTCCTAGTTTTGTATGGATCCCCTCGAGCTGGATTCCAACATGTAAAAGAGATAGAGGACCTAGAGTTGTTGCTGGTTCAGTTTCTTGGAGAAGATGCCTTCCCTTTGATTACCATAGGAAGTGATAATAAAAGATAGGTCCCCAACTTGGGATCTTCCCTCTTTAAATATGATTGTTGGAATAATTTGTTTCTTTAAATTCAATAATTAATAATTAAAAGATATTTCTTTTATTAAATATCTAGTCCTCTTGAACTAGGACTTTTCCAACTGTTTGAGTATAAGTCATTTTGATTTATGCTCTTAATAATAATTATAATAACAACAATTATACTAATAATTATTCTAATATTAAATACATTTCACTTAATTAATAATACACCATTTATAATATTAAATAATGCATAAATCAGATATATTAATTGTATTCCATAATTAAATAATAACACCATTATTATTAAATCTCCTAATAATAATAATAGCTTGGAGGCCTTTATTTAGGTTTAGTCATAAAAGACTCCTTGTAATTATCTTTTATTTAGTTATGTGTCATCACATGACACTCTTTTCTCTTTAACTTTTAGGGACATGGTCCACTTCTTTTTTACGATATTGGTCAGCTTGGTTAGGTACTTCTAGTCTCTCTCTTTGCATGTCGGATTCCCTCATTTAACATGGTAGTTCCCACAGTAGGTGATGATGGATAAAAAGATGAATCATTTAAGCAATTTAAACAAATGTGATAAAAGTGCTCTTTAGATTTTTTCCGACTCAACACTTTGAAACTCTGTAACCTCGAGTGCTCTTCAGAGCCATTTAAATCAACACTCTCACATGGGCATTACTCTAGTGCAATTCCAGAGTCCCTGCTCAACACTCGTGCTAGAATGTGGTTGTGAGGCACATCTAGAATATTTAAGCTGCCTCAGATCCAATATTCGTTTATCAAGCTTGGAGTGCTAAAGGGATTATGACCAACACTCAATGTACATCAGGGCTTACTCCAAGTACATCATATTTCCTCTAGGTACATCGGGGATTTTGTCCAGTACGTAGGTAATCTGTGTGTTTCTGAGTCCACGCTCAACACACCATATAAATCAATTATGTCATTCACATCACTACACAGTATGTAAGAAAAGGTTATCTCAGTATACTAGGGTTTTGTACCCACATCATATGGTAAAAACATAAATCAGAACATTGGGGCTTCCTTTCCCAGTATATAATCAAATAAGGAAATTCAGTCAGGGTCCATGCCCAATATGTCAGTCTACAAAAGAATAAATCATATGCAATAGGGATCATGCCTAATAATCATAATAAATCATATGTGCTGGGGCCGTGGCCCAATATAACATCATAAAATAGTCAGTCCAAAATTTGGGATATTACATCCCTCCCCGCTTAGAACAACATCGTCCTAGTGTTCCTAGGGACTAGAAATGAGGTCATGAAACAAGGTGGGGTATGCCTCTTTCATGGTGGCCTCATTCTCCCAAGTAGCCTCATCTGGTCCAAAGTACCTCCATTGCACTTTCAGCTGAGTAATGGTCCTCCGCCTAAGCTGGACCTCTCTCTTGTCTAGAATGTGGAGTAGTTCTCGCATGAACTCCCATTCAGGCTCCACCTATAATAAGGACGAATCAATAACATGTTTAATATCGTATACATATTTCTTTAATAATGAAGCATGGAAAACATTATGAACTTTTATATGCACTGGTAAGGCCAACTCATAAGCTACTGAGCCCTTCTTGGCCAGTATTTCGAAAGGTCCACAAAATCTTGGGGCTAGTTTCCCGCAACGTTCCAAGCTCAACGAGCTTTGTTTTGCTTTTATTTTTAGAAACACATGTTCGCTGACTTGATAGTCCTTATCTTTTCTTTTCTTTTCCGCATAACTCTTTTGGCGGTCTTGTGCTTATTTTAGGTTTAGTTGTACCTTGGAGACTAGCTATTCCAAGTCCTTTAATAGGTCGGGTCCTAACATAAGTCTGTCTACTGAACTGTCCCAAGTCATGGGGGTCCGACGTTTCCTGTCGTAGAGTACATCGAAAGGACTCATTTTGGATGAGGTTTGATAACCGTTGTTGTATGTGAACTCTGCTAGGTGCAAATAATCTTACCACTTGGTGGGGTTATTCATGACATACATCCTCAACATGTCCTCGAGGATCTGGTTTACTCGTTCTATTTGTTTGTCGGTCTGGGGGTGGTACGCGGTACTTAATTGTAACTGGGTTTCCAGACTAGAGAATAATGCTCTCCATAAGTTGCTAGTGAACTTCATGTCTTTATCGGAAATGATTGCTTTGGGTATCCCATGCAATCAAAAGATCTCTTTTAAGAATATTTCTGTGATGTGAACTACTTTGTAGGTAGATTTCACCGATATAAAGTGGGTTGCTTTAGACAGCTTTTCTACCACTACAAAGATGGAGTCGTTCAGTTTCTTACTCTTGGGTAAGCCTGTAATGATGTCCATACTTATTACCTCCCATTTCCATTCTGGGATGGGTAAAGGTTGAAGTAATCCGGATGGGTGTTGGTGTTCTGCTTTGACCAATTGGCATTCCTCACATTTTGCGATGAACATTGCAATGTCAACTTTTAGCTTAGGACAAAAGTAATGTTTCTTTACGGCCAATATCATCTTTTGATATCCGGGGTGTCCTGAATAAGGTTTCTGGTGAAACTTGGTTAGAATGTTTGATCTAAGGTCTCCACTCTCTGGGACGTAAAGTCGGTCTTTCGACCACAGTAGTCCCGTTTCATCTATCTTATATTCTTTATGTTGTTGGAAAAGTTTGTCTTCCTGGATCTTTGCGAGGATTTTTGTATAATAATGGTCACTCTTACATGTCGTTCGAATTCTGTGGTGTAAGTCGTAGTCGGTTTGGCTTACTGTGACCTCATAAAGCATATGTGATCGACGGATTAAGGCATCCGCAATCTTGTTTTCCTTTCCCTTTATATGCTTTAGTTAGAAATGGTATTCACTAAGGAAGGCTAGCCACCTGGCCTGCCTAGCATTTAGGTCGGGTTGGTCAAAAAGGTATTTCAAGTTCATGTTATCAGTCATCAATAGAAATTTCTTTCCCATGAGATAATGTCGCCACATCTTCAGAGCATGGATGATGGTGGCTAGTTTGAGGTCATGAGTAGGGTAGTTCTTCCCATGCTCTTTTAGTTTCCTCGATTCATAGCATATGGAAAAATTGTCTTGCATAAGGACTCCCCCGAGTCCTTCCTTGCTTGCATCTGTGCAAACGATGAAGTCCCCATTGGGATCCGCAATACACAGAATTTGTGCACTAATCAGTAGTTGCTTAAGCTTTTGAAATATTTCTTCTCACTTATCTGTCTAGATAAACTTGTTTGCCTTTTTCTACAAGGTGGTCATGGGACATGCAATCCGTGAAAAGTTCTCAATGAACTTTTGGTAGTATCCGGCTAGTCCTAAGAACGACCTTATGTCGAATACGCAAGTAGTTGTGGGCCATTCTTCGATAGCTTTGACCTTTTCGAGGTCGATGGCTATTCCCTTCTCGGAAATGATATGTCCTAAGTATTGAATCTGGGGTCTCTAGAAATCGCACTTACTAAACTTGGCGTAAAGCTCGTGTTCTCTTAGTATCTGTAAAACAATTCGGAGGTGCTCCTCATGTTCTACTTCGTTCTTGGAGTAGATTAGAATATCGTCAATAAAGACTAGAATGAATTTATCGAGGTATTTACTAAAGATACTGTTCATCATGCACATAAAGTTGGCCATTGCATTCATCAACCCAAAGGGCATCACTACAAACTTGTAGTGGCCATAACGGGTTTGAAATGCGGTCTTGTTGATATCCTCATCACGGATCCTCACTTGATGGTATCCAGATCATAAGTTGACCTTCAAGAAAATCTTTGCCCCTCCAACTTGGTCAAACAAGTCCTCGATCCTAGGGAGTGGGTAGCGGTTCTTAATGGTCATCTTGTTGAGTTGGCGGTAATCCATGCACATCCGTATTGTGCCATATTTCTTCTTGACGAAGAGTATTGGTGCGCCCCAAGGGGACACACTAGGTAGGATGTACCCTTTGTCAATTAGTTCTTGTAGCTGAAGTTTGAGCTCCATCGATCTAGTGTGCTCATGCGGTACGGGGCTTTAGAAGCTGGTACTAACCCGGGTGTCAGTTCGATGGAAAATTCTAAGTCTCGTTTAGGTGGTAATCCTAGTATTTATTTGAGAAATACATCCTTGAATTTTACGAGAACTAGAAAGTCTTCAATCTTCTATTCCTTATCAATTTCTATATTTTGGATATTGACGACAAAGAGTTTGCAACCCTTTCTGATACATTTCTTTGCTTGTAAGGCGGAGATATGTCTTACCGACACTTTCTTAGGGATACCCTAAATTGTCTTCTGAATCCCTTGGTCATCCCTACAAAGTAAGGATTTGTTTAAGCAGTCTAGGAGGACATGGTGCTCTTCCAACCAATCCATGCCGATGAGTACATCGTACGACCCTAGGGGTAGAATGTTTAAATCTAACCTAGTTTGAAATCCGTTTAAGTTTATCTAATAAGTTTTAACTAAATCGGAGATATTTCGTTTGGTACTGGTGGCTAGTTGTACCAGACACAGTTTCTCGTGAGGTTCTTGGTTCAACTTACAAGTGTCCACTAACTTAGGGGAGATATAACTTCGGTAAGCACCGAGATCTATTAAAACTGAAACTATAGTGTTAGAGATATTACCCTCTAATTACACCATGGTGGCCTGGTGATCTTCCTGTCGACCGTTAAGAGCGGCATAGATCCTTGGTGTCTTTGCCATGTTTCCTACAGTAGTCTCTGTTTGTATGTTGTGTAAAACTCCATCCGTTTTGTTAGGGCAG
This sequence comes from Larix kaempferi, assembly GCA_027924585.1. Lineage (NCBI taxonomy): Eukaryota > Viridiplantae > Streptophyta > Pinopsida > Pinales > Pinaceae > Larix > Larix kaempferi. The sequence goes on along the minus strand of BSBM01000765.1, from coordinate 776,068 downwards.
TATCTGTAGTAGTGGGGCCCTTGGCATTTCCAGCAAGAAACGGTTGGTGGGATAGCTTTGGTCCCTTTGTTGAATGTTTCCATTTTGACAGGTGGTGGGGGTGCACTTGGTCATGCTTGGGGTCAGTTGAAGCCTCTATTGGGTGGAAAACTATTGTTATGTTTCCGATAAGGTGGGGGCCTAAAACCCAGCCTGCGGTTGTCTGAGAAGGTTCTGAACCTATCTCTATTTCTGTTGATGTTGTCATTCCTTGGCTATCCATGTTCATAACACAACCTTGCTTTATGTAAGGTTATATCAAGGGTTTTGGGCATGTCGAACTCTATATTTTCTCTAAAGTTTGGTGGCAGCCCTCCCAAGAACTGTTGAATCTTTACCTTCTCGTTTTTAATATAAGGCACATAGTGCATAAAGTCTAAGAATCGGTTTATGAATGCTTCCATAGTCAGGGAGCCCATTTTTAACTCATGAGATTCCTTTATTTTCTTGTCAAAGAATCTTTTAGACATATACTTGTCATGGAATATTCTGCTAAAAGTATCCCAGGTTATGTCTCTCAGCTCTTGTCCTTTGGTGTGTTTCAAGTCCCACCACCATCTGGCAGCTTTACCGTTTAGGTTGTATATGGCTAGTCAGGCTTGCATTCACTAGAGTAATTGTGAACTTTAAAGTATTTATTCATCCCTAGCAGCCACTCCTCAGCTTTTTCCCCAGATTTAATCTCTCCATCATAGGTTGGGGATTTTATCTTTATGAATTCCCCTTGCAGACTGTCGTCACTTTTCCTCCTTTTCTTGCAAGGAGATGGTGAACCTTTATCGCTGGAAGAGATCTTAAATCTCTTTCCATTGAATTTGGTATGCGTTCTCCCTGCTCTTCTCCCTTAGGGCTAACAATCCTTTTTGTGTGACTGTTTCCCTTTTTGGGGGTGTTGACTAAGAGTGTGGGCTATCCGAGAGGGTTAGCCTTTGTTAAGGTCTGAAGTAGTGTCTCATTTATGGCTTGATGTTCTCTTCTTTCTTGCATGTTTTCATCTCGGAAGCTTTGGAACTCTGCCTGCAGGTTTTGCATAGACTGTCTCCAACCCGAGTTTAGTTCGACCACCACCTCCTTCTCTCGGGGTGGTGAGTCCAGATTCCCGTGAATGCTGCTGCCCTATTCTGCATTCATTTTTCAGACAGTGTTTGTACCTGAAAGGTTATATAAGTATAGAGAGCAAAAAATCATGTTAGTTTATTCTCACATAAAACAAAATAAAATGTAAATGTATGTTTATGTTTATTGTGTATTTGCAGCGGATGTTTGTAATGAGCCCAATAGGTCACTTAGTTTTGTAACTGAGCTCTGATACCACATGTAATGTCCCTAAATATAGCAAAAATTTAAAAACATTTCCGACACTAGAATAAACTGGAAAAGATATGATGAATACTAACTTCGGCACTGACAAGTACTTATTTTACCGATATTTGATTTTTACTCTTTGAAATGTCTTATCTTCATAAGTATCATGGTTTGCTGATTATAAGGTTCTACGGCTTTGTGGAAGTATTTCTAAAATGGTTTAGATGTATAAAATATCGCATGTGTACCAATTTGTGAATGCAATAATATGAATCTCCTTCTTACGGCTGTAAAGGTTTGAATGCATATGTATTAAAGTTTCACTGGTAATTCAAGTGGAATGGATCCTTTATTGGTGGCGATTGATGCTCATGATGAGATACTTGGTCTTTTGAAATGGAAAGGTACCCCGATAGGGCTACCTAGAGGTAGGGGTAAGAAATGGAGACTCCGGACTTACTTAGCATTATTGCTAATGCATCTACTTGTTTTGGGTTTGCAGGTGTACTTATGAGGCATCTATCGAGAATGCCTACTCCACCCCTCTAGCAACTATTTTAAGTCTCAAGTGAGATAGCTTTGGAGGTTGACACTTTTTTTTTAGCCTCATTGCGGTTTGTGATACTTGTGAAACATCACTACTGGTTTGACCTTGTAATTATTTAATGGCACTATGAAGAGTTTGGGGTCATTGTAATGTTTGATTGTATTTTACAATGTTGTGAATATCGAATGATCCTAATACTATAGAGTGTTTGGGTCAATCTTGAATTAATGGTAGTTGGTGGCAGCATTGAATGTATCTCTGCGAATGAACATGGCCACGCTGCCAGTTGTGGTGGGGGTTTACTCTAGGGTGCTACACCAACGAAGAACATTTTCGTGGTTCACTTCTCTTGTTTGTTGTGGGTGCATTGAGGGTTTTGCTTTTGACCTGAGTTGTGGTTCATGGTCAGCATATCCTATGGAAATAGTGATGGCGATTGCAAATCTTTGAAGGTAATTCCTCTTAGGTTTAAGTTCTACACTCTGCTATTGCATGTTAGATTTTTTGTGATATAAAATTCAGAGCCCTGACTTTGTATCTGGTGATTCGAATACAGGTGTTGACCAGCATTTCTCTTATGCGTGATCAATACTCAACAGTGGCGATGTTGGAAAATGGTAAGTCCAGAATTTTCCATCTCTTAGCTCCTCCTTTCGCCTCTATCGGGGTTTACTGTTTTGCTTATGAAGAACCTTGTGAGCCCAGTTGGGTTCCTTGTCATAAATTGTTGGGTTCTTTGGGGTCTTCGTTGGCTGGACCACTGCGAAATGTGTCTTTTTTTTTCTATGAAACTGGAGGGTTTTGGTCATTCAGTTCAATGTTGAGCTTGGTAGATGTTGAAATTGTAATAATGCTCCATATCAGACTCGGGTTTTAAATGAAGAGTCCCTGGACCCGTGGAACAGAGTAATGGTCTTTTGCATATTAATATAGTTTGATTTGTGTAATGTCTGGTCTCTGCATTTCTTTATAGCAGGCGTAGTTTTACTATCCTTGTTGCTATCATCGCCTCAGCTCTGAAATTTGATGGTTGAGTACTTTGTAAAAATGAGATATCATGGTCTCATCATGGTTTGCTTTTAATATGAGTTGTTATTTCCTATGTCGTAATTTGGTCTCTGCGTGAGCTTTCTAGGGGGCGTTTGGACCTGGAACTAATCTCTGCATCTTTTCTCTATTTGAAATGATATTTGGGCGTTTTCCTTTCAAGTGGCTAATCATGGCCCTATAGGTTGAAAAGATTTGGATTTCTCAGCTTTTATAATTGCTTTAAAAGTTGATAGATGGGTCTGAATCCTTGCCTGAAACTTCTTATATGTATGTCGGTTACTCTTACTGCATTTTCTGGTAGTTTGACTTTAAATGGAAAAAAGAGGGATTCAATCCCTGGCATGTATTTTAGGTCGAAGGTGTTGTGTAAAGGTAGTGAAAACGCTTGGGTAAGAAATGTGAATGTTCCTATGTGAAACTCTACACTATCTACTACTGTTTTAAATGGATACGACTTTCGTGAGATTTGAACTTGTGACCACTTCTTTGATTGTTTTGGTAGTGGGACTCGATTTATGTGGAAAATATCTGTGGTTTGAAAACGATGTAATGTTGATCTATTTCATTGAAATCGTGGAGTTATTGATGATGTGGGATTGATACCCTAGTTTTGAAAGAACATCTATATTAATTTACGGTTTAAATTTTAAATCCATGGATGAATGTATAGCATGGTTAAGAGGATCGATGTCTAACATACTACTGTTATCGTTCTACTTGATACTTCCTAAGCATAAAAGGGATAATAAAAGAATTAAAAATCGAATAGGAAATTAAACCCTACGCTACCAATTCATACAGAGATGAAATTTACTTTTAAAAGAAAGAGTAATGATCTTCTCCTAGAAGTTAGTATAGGTTGTCTAGCAAAGGCTAGCTAAGCTAGGCCTACTAGACTCTCCACTGGGTTCTGGGCAGAACCTCGAATCTGCTAAAATAGGTAATGAAAAAAATGCTGCAATATTTACTCTAATTTCTAATGACTAACTTTATTATAACAAGAATTTGAAACATTAGATACCCCATACTTGGCTGCTTGAGTACTTGGTCCCTTCCTGTAGAAACCTAGCTGCTTGGCACTTGCTTTCTTCCTGTAGAAACCTACACACTCAATATTAGATAATGCAGATCCTATTGTATCTTGCTAACCTATTAGTATGATTTCCTTAGGCTGGATAACTTTGGGGCTACCATGTTCCTCCCAACCATGATCCTACAACCGTTCCTGGTTCTATATGGATCCCCCTGAGTTGGATTCCAACATGCAAAAGAGATAGAGGACCTAGAGTTGTTGTTGGTTCAGTTTCTTGGAGCAGATGCCTTCCCTTTGATTACCATAGGAAGTGATAATAAAAGATAGGTCCCCAACTTGGGATCCACCCTCTTTAAATAAGGGATTCTTTAATTATGACTGTTGGAAGAATTTGTTTCTTTAAATTCAATAATTAATAATTAAAAGATATTTCTTTTATTAAATATCTAGACCTCTTGAACTAGGACTTTTCCAACTATTTGACTATAAGTCATTTTGATCTATGCTCTTAATAAAAATTATAATAACAACAATTATACTAATAATTATTCTAATATTAAATACATTTCACTTAACTAATAATACACCATTTATAATATTAAATAATGCATAAATCAGATATAATAATTGTATTCCATAATTAAATAATAACACCATTATTATTAAAGCTCCTAATAATAATAATAACTCAGAGGCCTTTATTTAGGTTTAGTCATAAAAGACTACTAGTAATTATCTTTTATTTAGTTATGTGTCATCACATGATACTCTTTTCTCTTTAACGTTTAGGGACATGGTCCACTTCTTTTGGATAGTCTTGGTCAGCTGGGTTAGGTACCTCTAGTCTCTCTCTTTGGATGTCGGATTCCCTCGTTTAACATGGTAGTTCTTGCAGTAGGTGATGATGGATAAAATGATGAATCATTTAAGAAATTTAAACAAATGTGATAAAAGTGCTCTTCAGAGTCTTTCCGACTCTACACTTTGAAACTCCGTAACCCTGATTTCTCTTCAGAGCCATTTAACTCAACACTCTCACATGGGCGTTACTCTAGTGCAATTCCAGAGTCCCTGCTCAACACTAGTGCTAGAATGCGGTTGTGAGGCACATCTAGAAAATTTAAGTTTTCTCGGATCAAATATTCATTTATCAAGCTTGGAGTGCTCCAGGGCTTATGTCCAACACTCAATGTACATCACGGCTTACTCCCAGTACATCATATTTCCTCTAGGTACATCGGGGCTTTTGCCCAATAAATAGGTAATCTGTGTGTTTCTGCGTCCATGTTCAACACACCATATAAGTCAATTATGTGATTCACATCACTGCACAGTATGTAAGAAAAGGTCATCTCAGTATTCTAAGGTTTTTTACCAACATCATATGGTAAAAACATAAATCAGAACATTGGGGCTTCCTTGCCCAGTATATAATCAAATAAGTAAATTCAGTCAGGGTCCATGCCCAATATGTTAGTCTACAAAAGAATAAATCATATGCACTAGGGATCATGCCCAATAATCAAAATAAATCATATGTGTTGGGGTCGTGGCCCAATATAACATCATAAAATAGTCAGTCCAAAATTCAGGATATTACAGCAGCTCAACCTCAATGCCTTTTGGACAATGTTCCCGTTCAGCTAGGGGGGGAAATGTTCCTAATCAATATAGAGGTTATCAATGCACAGCTTGATTACAACCTCTTGCTTGGTTGTAGTGACATATATGATATGAAGGCTGTCGCTTCGTCTGTCTTCCGCATCATGATGTTCCCCCATGAGGGACGTGTGGTCAAAATAGACCAAATAACATACTATGATCCCAATGCCCCCGCTGCTCCTGAGAATGTTCTTCCCATGATTGAACAACCCGTGCATAATGCTCCTACATAGTTAGTCTCCACAGTCGGACTCGGGTTATACTTGGAATCACCAATGACCTCCACGTTCCAATCCATTTTGCTCCCTGTAAAGATAACCGAGATATTTGATCTTTTCACAATTTCCTCCAACCATAGAGTGCCCAACCAACAAATTCCCTTACACTGCAACCACCGTCGGTACCAAGTTACGTTGGGGAAACACCCATCCATACGATCCCATTTTTATTCCCACCATCTAGAGTTATAAGTACCCCCATGATGGCCATGTTTAACCTCCCTCGTTTAACCCTAGGTCTACCCGTGTGGTATTTACCAGCCCCTACTCCTCCACCAACACCACAAGTCATCCTTCAACCAATTCAACCTATTAACACTTCCCACCACCCATCCCCAGAAGTTGTAATCATGCCCAACTGTCCTCCTTCCGGTGCAGCATCCACATCTGCTGCAAACCACCCCCCCCACCACCTAAACACGCTGGGGATAGAGGCCCACAAAACTATATCGCCGCTCCGGTGAGAAAACCGATGGCACCCTAACAACCCCCACGAGAACCCCCTAAGTTCTCCTTGTGTGATGATATCCACCACGCCACCCAAAACTATCCTTAGTTTCCAGATCTCCAAAAACACATGTAGACCTTGGATGATGATCCCAACATCCCCGTAGTCGTACTCAACCCCCCAGGCCATTAGCGCAACAAGGCGTTGCGTACTAACCACGCTTGCGCTATCTGTGGAATATATGTTCACTACTCACACCACCTCCGCGACATCTCGGATTACAGATCAGCCCTCTATGAGTTGAATAATGTCGACCTATAGACATTCCCTCCTACCATTGAAGAAATTTACCCTCCAACATCTTCCTCTTCGGAAGAAATTAATACCATATACATGATCTCTACAGTCGATAGGCACGACTCACCTCCAACATCTACCCTTCGCTCGTATGACTTGACAACTTAGTACTTCCGTAGTGATGAGGAAATCATCGAAGCCCTTATAGAACCTGACTACCCATGGGATGACATGCACCATCAGTCATGTTTCATCCCTGGTGAGTCCACCCCTATCGTAGCCAACCAACTCGCCATTGAAACAAAACACTTTCTCCTAGAGAAGTTCGACTGGTTTAAGAACCCTATTCCCACCCCCGAAGCCTTCGAGGAAGGCAAGATGGCCAATATATCACCAACCATACAAGTTGATATTTCTGTCACACCTAGTGCACCCAAACTCATCACAATAAGTGCCGCTTTTACGGAATACAAAATCGGGGAATCCAAAAAGCTCTTTAAGGAATTTTGCGATGTCTTTTCTTGGTCTTGTACCAAGATGCTCGACTTGGACCCTACCATCATTGAACACCACATTGATACATGGGCGGAGGTCCCACCGATCTGCTAGAAGCAAAAACCAATTCACTCCTCCAAACTTCCTGCAATCAAAATTGAAATTGAGAAGCTATGGAAAGATGGATTTATCTATCCTATTGCTTACACCACCTGGGTGTCCAACCCCGTACCTATCAATAAAAAGCAGGACACTCTCCGTGTTTGCATAGATTTTCGAGATCTCAATCATGCATGTCCCAAAGACAATTTTCCCACACCTTTCATCGACCAGCTCGTTGACGCTTGTGCCATACATGAAGTCCTCTCCTTTATGGATGGATTTTCTAGATATAACCAAATACACATTTGGAAAGAAGACCAATATAAAAATGTGATTACTACCCCATGGGGCACCTTTTCCTACCGGGTCATGCCATTTGGTCTAAAGAACGCGGGCACTACTTCCCAATGAGCCATGACATACTGCTTCCATAGCCTAACTCATATCATCCTGGTTTACCTATATGACCTCACCGCTCGCTCCAAAGAATGATCTAATCACCTAAATGACCTTCGGCCATTCTTCCTGCATTGCCGCAAATACAGAATCTACTTGAACCCTCTCAAGTGTGTCTTTTTCATTCTTGTAGGATGGTTGTTAGGATTCATCATTTCACAGAAAGGGATAATTGTTGACCCATTAAAAGGTCAAGCCATCTTGGACCTACCTCCCCCTCGTACCATACGTTAGTTACAGAGTCTAAAAGGAAGAGCCAACTTTCTCCATCGCTTTGTTCCCGAATATGCCACGACGGTTCACGGCTTTCTCCGCTTACTCCGCACCTGCAGCCCATTTGCTTGGGATGAGCAAGCTCAAGCAGCCTTTACAACCCTTAAAACAGTCTTAACTAATTCCCCTTTGATATCCCCCCCTGGATTTCTCAAAGGATTTTATCCTGTATGTTTCGGCATCAGAACACGCCGTCTCCGGGGTGCTCGTTCAAGAAGATAGTGCATGGAAAGAGCACGTAATCTACTACGTGAGGCAGACCTTGTCTGGCCCATAGTTGCGTTAACCCCCAGAAGAGAAGTTGTAACTAGCTGTTGTCTTCTCTGTACAAAAGCTTCGTCACTATATATTGTTGAGACCGACTACTGTTGTGTCCGACTCTAATCCTATGGTTTACCTTTTGAGTCGTCGCCTCCTACAAGGCCGTGTGGCTAAGTGGGTCATTATTCTCCAAGAGTATGATCTCACATTTACAACACCAAAGAGCATCAAAGCCCTTTTGTTGGCACAACTAATGAAAAATTTGCCGTCATCATCCAGTTCAACTCCCATCAATACTAGTCTCCCCGATGATCATTTATTTATCATCTCCTCAGATGACCCTTGGTACGGCAATATTTTGGTGTACCTTTGCACTCAGAAATTTCAACCTGATCTTGACCACGATGGGCGTCGACGCATACGTCACCATGCTTCATGTTACCTTCTCTTAGGACATGTGTTATACCATCGCGGTATCGACACCATTCTATGTCGCTGCCTCACCCACGATGACGCTGAATAAGTCCTTAATGATTGCCATAGCGTAGCTTGTGGAAGACACTTTTCAGGCATGGCCACCACCCAAAAATTTATCCATGCCGGATATTTTTGGCCCTCCCTCTTTACCGACTGCATCACTGCCATTAAGCATTGTCACAACTGCTAGCTCTTTGCACCAAAGGAAAGGACCCCACCCACCCCCCTTCACCCACTCGTCACTGTTGACCCTTTCTGCAAATGGGCCATTGACTTCATGGAGTGCAACCCTCCATCAGAAGGTGGCCATAAATATATCATGGTAGCTATAGATTATTTCACCAAGAGGGCAAAGGCCGTGCCCATGTTCAACTGCAAAGCTGACACCGTAGCTCGTTTCTTCTTCAATCATGTCATTACTCATTTTGGTTTCCCCCAACAGCTTGTGTCTGACCACGAAAGACACTTCGAGGACTCCATCTGGAAGGAACTATCTATCCTTCTGAAATTCAAGCATCAATACTCTTCTACCTATTACCCTCAAGGGAATGCCTAGGTAGAGGCCATCAATAAAATACTGAAGACCATTATTCAGCGCACCGTAGATCATCATAAGTCCAACTGGCATCACATGCTATTCCCAACACTATGGGCTTATCGCACATTCACGAAGCCTGCCACAGGGTTTACCCCTTTCCACTTAGTACATGGTGTCGAATTAGTCCTCCCCATTGAATTCCCAATTCGCTCCCTCCACATCGTTGTCAAACTCCTACCTGATACCTCCCCACTTGAACAACACCTCATCCTCCTAGAACAAGCCAATGAGGATCGTCGAATAGCCCTCCAAACTATTGAGGCTACTAAAAACCGCTCCAAAGCAGGTTATGATAAACACGTTCACCCACGCAATTTCAGGGAGGGAGACCTTGTCATAGTCTATGACCAAGAACATGATATGACCGAGAAAGGAAAATTCGAATCGATGTGGCAAGGCCCATATATCATATGTACCTGTTTGGGACATGGTGTTGATGTATATGTAACTTCGGAATGTATTTCATTTATATTTTTATTGTACTCCTATAGAGATGTATTATTCCTCTATACAGAAGTGTCGTCATTTGTATTGACAAGTTTCGCAAGTGTGTTAACTTGCCGATGGGTTATTAGACCACCTTGTAAGAGGTCGGCCTGGATTAATGTAATATGAAGTTATTGTACCTAGCTAGACAAGTCGGCCCCATAAGGTTATTGTTAACACCTAAAAAGTGCTCACTAGCTCATTCCCTTACTCACATGACCCATTTGTCCACTTTTCCACCATCTGAGCCTCTGAAACCAACAAAAGGTCACCAAAAGACCTTAGTACACCCCTTTTTCCATTAAAAAAAAGATTATTTTTCCAAGAAAATCATAAAAAACCCTAAAAAAGGGTCCAAATTCCCAAAAATATTAAAAAGGGAATTAAAATATTATTTTTATTCAAAAAAGGAAAAAGGAGGGAAAAGTACCTAAACCATGTTGGTCAATACCATTTGGTTTCCACAAAACCACAAATGGTATTTCCCACCACCAAAACCTATAAAAAGGTGGTAGGGGCTCCTCATTTCACATCCATCCATTATCTCATCCTTATGCTGCTGAAATCTCCCCTGAGCATTTTAGCCATTGCAAACCACATTGGAGAAGAGACCATTGGAGATTGGAGTTGCTCATCCTTGGAGCCATTCAACCTCACCATTAGAGGTATTGATTCCGCAAGCACTTGCTTGCCCCATTCTTTCAATACAAATTTATTATTCTTATATGTTCTTGTTCTTGATTTTAAATTATCTTTGTTATTTGCTTAATATCTTTGCTTAGATCCATGAATAGTCTTGTTTAATTAGTTTATTGTTATTTATTTCCATTGAAACTGCTGCTACTAGTTAGCAGGTGCCCATAGCACTAAGCCTAGTTGCAAAACCGGGCCAACAGTTTTTGGCGACTCCGCTGGGGTTTGAACTATAGATCTCTAGTTTTGCCTTTAATCTTAGTTTTTTATGAGATTTTAACCTTTAGATCCATAGATCTGCCATCTTAGACAGCAGATCCATTGCTGCTCTAAGTTTTGGCCCCATAAACAACCCAAAATTTTCAATTTTCGGGTTCGTTTCTCGGTTTCCGTGCATGGCTTCCGCATCGCGGCTTTTTGCCAGACAGTCGCGCGGTCCATCGCGACTTTTCTGCGTTTTTCCGCGCGGTCCATCGCGGCTTTTTGCCAGACAGTCACGCGGTCCATCGCGACCTTTCTGCGTTTTTCCGTGCTGCACACTGCGGCTTCGCGGCCAATTTCCGCGCTGCCCATCACGACTGTGCGGCTAAAACCCGCGCGGTCCATCGCGACTGTGCGGCCAAAACCCGTGTGGTCCATCGCGACTGTGCAACCAAAACCCGCGCGGCTGAATTTTTCATTCGGCCATCCCGATTTTGAAAAAAAAAAATTTACTGTACTTTCTGCCCATAGCACATTTTTTACAGTATTAAATTCTGCATATTTGACAGCTTTGAAAAAAATTTTACTATTTAAAGTGCATATCTAGAAATCTTTTTAAAAATTTTCAAGAAAGTGAAAGAAAGACTCATTTTGCATATTCATCTAGATTCAAATTTTTTCCTGTTTACTTCTTTAAAAATCTTGCCCTTAGCAATTTTTTCTTGAAATGAAGAAATCCATTTATTTCTTTTAAAAATAAGTCTATTATTTGCTTTCATAAATCCAAGAAATCCTTTGTTTTTTGAGCTATTTTTTGAAAGGCATTTAAATTCCTTTTAGTGAAAAAATCATAAATATTTGCTTTTTATTTTCGAAAAATCCTTTATTTTTTGAAAATTTCCTGTAAAGCATTTAATTTTTTCAAGTTCAGTTTACAACACCTCACGTGCACTCACACGATCACTTAATTGAACTAAGCCTTAAAACGTACCCTAATTTGAACACACTTTTAACCCCACTTGGGGAACACTAAAAGAATTCTTGTAGCTAGGAAGTATTGGGGGGATAGGTGTTCCAATAACACCCCTCAGTTCTTACATCTGAGACATAGAAGTTGTCCAATTAGGGAGCTAAAATCTCTTAGTACTTTTTGGCGCGGTCACAACCGGTTTGTGGGAAGGCCTCTCCCTTAGGAGGGTTGAAGTCGCGAGGATGGTTCCGGAAGCCTGAGTGGAATACCGAAATCCATTCAGTAACCGAAGGGCTACCATTCGCAGTTCTCGGGATATCCCTGTATTGGGATATTGCGATCAAAGGACCAAACGGCAGATTTACCTTTTCTCGACGCGTCATGAACGGAGTATCCTAGTAGCCTGTCTTTAGGATTGATTACCCAGTGTCCCTCCCGGTAGGGGGATATCTAGCCGTTGTCTCAACATTCATATTGTCTGACTTGGATTTCATCACCTTGCAGAGGATATCGTCTCTTTGAGTCACAATACTTTTAGATTAGGTGTTTGCATGATTTCAACCTACCTGTGGTCTAGTTACACCTATTTTTTCTAGGAGCCGCTTGCATGTTGGTATTCTGACCAGTTGTTGCATTCCTCCACTTATTGTAGCACAGCTACTAGAATAAGTGCCTTTTTTGAGGATTGATTTTTGGCCTGAGAGCCTTCTTTTTTCACTCCCCTTCTTGCACCCTTGGTTGCATTAGGGTTTTGAGTCTTTTATATATATCACCACCTGATACTTAAATAAATTTTTTACCCAAACACATATTCTCACCATTGAGAATTTTAGACGCTCTCGTCGTCTACAGGGAGAACTCCCAGAGTTTAGTCCACTTGGCTCTCCACGTCACGGACGCAGAGCCTTATCCCTTGATTCGACACATCGTCAATCAATTAGGCAGTCATCCGATTCTGACACACCTCACTTCACCTTTGATTTGGAGGTAGAATCCGAAAACCCCACAGAGTTACCACCAACCACCATTATGTCTGGAACACCATTTGATCCACTATTTACAACTACCATAGGTCAGACATCCGCAGACCCTTCTGCTGTAGTACCATCCACGGCAACAACCACCCCTCTGGGTATGCCCAATACCGGTAACACTCCACATTTAGGAATGCCTAACACAGGGCCACCACCTGTCATGGGTATACCCAACATGGGGGTCATACCCCCTTTGGTTTCCACAAACCCCATCCCAGGAATCCCTAGTACGATTCCCAACCCAAGTGCAACCCATGTTGCACTTGGAAGTGCTATCCCAGGAATCCCTAGTGCGATTCCTAACCCAAGTGTAACCCAAGTTGCACTTGGAGGCGCTGGCCCATACCAGACTATACCTATTGGAGGGAATATACCCTCCATACCTAGCATACCTTTAGGCTCTACTGGACCCCTACACCATACCACTATGGCCAGGCATGTCCCAGTTCCAGTCACCACATCTGCTAGTCTACCATACATGGCAAGTCTGAACCTGCCAGATTTAGCTAGGCTCACAAATGACCCCATCAGACATGATCCGGCGTGGCCTCAAATGCCCACCAAACTACCCTCTGACATCCCTAAGTTTGAGGGTAAGGCAGGAGAGGACCCCCAAAACCACATCATGTCCTTCCATTTATGGTGTTCCTCAAACTCCATAGTGGACGACTCAATCCGCCTCCGGCTTTTACAATGCACCTTCACTGGCTCTGCAGCCAAATGGTATATCGAGCAACCCCATGGGATGCATTCCACATTTACCTCCCTTGCCTCGACCTTCCTACATTTCTTTCAGTTACCTGTCTGTTATGATGCGGGCGTCGAGATCCTACTGTCTTGCAGACAAAACACGGCCACGCATATCACTGACCATATTCATGATTGGCGTCGGCGCCGAAGCCTATGCAAAATCAAATTAGACGACCGAATCTTCCTAGATTGGTTTCTAAAATCCCTCCTTCCTCTCATTGCGAAGGATGTAGCATATGAAAGACCCCAGTCCGAAGAAGAGGCCATCCTCAAAGCCCAACAGTTTGATCTCATCTACGCCTAGTCGGGTTACCTATACATGATCATACCGGACGCCCCACGAGGCGAATCTGCACACGGTGACACACCGGGGGCATCACATGCCGCTGATGGCATTATAGGCCAAATTACACTGCAAGCAAAACCTTTTAGTATGGTGAGCACCATGCCCGCCCCAGACCTCTCTAGGGCTACATCTAGTTCCGGAGCGACAACTTCTTATGCTCCAACTAACCAGACCCATCACATTCATGGACCCTCTTGTCCACAACATTGTTATGGACAAGCGCCATCAGCATATGTACCTCCTACATACTATGCTCAACCTACCGTACAGACCCCCATGCAGTTCCCACAACAGCACATGCATTACCCACAACCGGTTGCACCAGCTAACCTCACACCTTCACCAACTCAGGGGTACCAACAACCCCAACAGGCAACTGGACCACCTCCAGTTCCATCTGCATACTATCCACCGCAACCTGCTCCCGCACCTGCGGCTCCTCAGAATCCCCCCAATGCTCAAGGGCATGTGTACGCACAACAACATCAGCCCCAATACCAAAATAACCAACGCAACCAGGGTGGGCAACCAAACCGCGGAAGAGGACGTAACCGTGGAAACAATCAAAACCGTAACCAAGCTCCACAACCTACCCATCCTCCGCAAAACAATAACGCGGCGCCTGCTCATCAGAATCCTGATCGACCACCTAAGCAAGCCAAAAATGCTAATTTACGAACAAACCATCCTTGTTCCATTTGCGGTGTCTATGGTCACTATACCCACGCTTGCCCACATCTGGAGCGAGCTCGACAACTATGGACAAATGATGCCCATCGTCAAGGGCAGGCAGCTCCTCAGCCGCCACCCAACCCCCCACCACCTCCACAACAACCTTTGGTACTACAAAACCCTTTTCCAACACAAGGAGTGGTGAACACTCAGCCGTTAGCCCCCCCACAGGGCAACGTGCAACCACAACAAATTACTTACGCAGCTCCGGACCAACCCATGTTTGATTCAGGCACCCACCATTTATTGATGATGTCCACTGCCGACGTCAATATCCAAACCCGTCGGAATCAATATGGACCGACTTCTGAATCCCCCCCCGCCGAAAAGGATACTAATGCTCATCCCACTGATCAGACATTGCGTATACCTCAGGTTCCACTCGATGACGCTTCTAAAGCACCTCGCTTCCCCCTTCTCCGAATCAACAACAACCCCAATGCACGGGCTGCGTCCAATTACAACATCGTAGATGACTTAGCTCAATCTCCCGCAGCCATGTCTGCGTTAGAAGTATTAAAAAACTGTCCTACTCAGCGCAAGACTTTACTCTCCGCCATTGGGGCGATTGACCCAAATGATTCGAAATTGATGACCTTTGATTTAGACCAGTCTGAACCACCGCTGCCTTCCACCATAGCAGTCCAAGTTTCCGTTTCTATTCGGAATCTTGTCATCCATCGATGTATCATCGACGAGGGTGCCTCCACATGCGTCATGTCCACATTTGTTTGGCAGAAGTTGGGATCCCCTACTCTCCAGCAATCCACCACTGCATTGCGGGCCTACGACGGCCGCTCAGCTCAACCTCAAGGTTTACTACCCAAAGTGCCCGTCCAATTAGGTGGGAAAACTGTGCTCATCGACATAGAGGTCATTAACGCCCAGCTCGATTATAACCTTTTACATGGCCGCAGTTACATGTACGCCATGAAAGCAGTTGCCTCATCCGTTTTTCGTACCATGATGTTCCCCCATGAGGTACGCGTGGTCAAAATCGACCAACTCACATACTATGATCCCAATGCCCCTGCAGCACCCGAAAACGTTCTTCCCATGATTGAACAACCAACTTCTAGTGCAATTACCTCCTTAGTTTCTTCTGTGTGACCCGGACTTTACTCAGATACACCAATGACCTCTACATTCCAGGCCATTCCACCACCGTCACCGGAGACCCATGTCGCAAACCTCTGTACTCTTTCACAGAATACACAAACACCCAATAGTCAACCACCATTGGTACCAAGTCACATCGGTGTTACACCCATCCACACCATCCCCTTTCTATTTCCTCCTTCGGGTGTAGTAAGCGCCCCGGTTATGGCTACCCTTAGTCTACCCGGGTTAACATTGGGATTACCCGTGTGGTATATTCCGCCTCCTGTTCGACCGCCGACACCAAACGTCATCCTCCAACCGGTACAACCTATTGTTACCACAAATCAACCTCCTCCTGGTGTCGCAATCCCTTCGTCGTCAACGAAACCTCCTCCTAACCTCAATATCCCTTCGTCGTCAACAAATCCTCCCCCTCCTATCAAGCCCACTGGGGGCAGAGTTCCACAACCATACACTGCTATACCACCTCCTAAGGCAGTTAAACCCCCACCGGTGTTTCGAGCCCCCCCTAAATGCTCGTTGTACGATGAGATAGGCCATCCAACTCATCAATGCCCACACTTACCGGCACTCCAAGAGCATATGAATATGTTGGACGATGACATCAACATCCCAGTAGTCAGATTAGAGCCACCTCTACAGCCTCGAGACAAATCACTGTGCACCAACCATCCTTATGCTATATGCAGTGTTTACGGCCACTACTCTCACCATTGTCCTGATCTACCTGACTACAGAGCAGCGTTGTATGAGTTAAACAACGTCGACTTAGAGATATCTCCTCCCCTCATCGAGGAGATCCACCCCCTGCCATCATCCTCGTCGGAAGAAGTCAATACAATATATATGATTTCAACAACTTTCAAACCAGAACCCCTTGATTTATGGTCTAACTACTTCAATACTGATGAGCAAATTTTGGAGACACTCACTGCACCCGACTACCCTTGGGATGATATGCATCATCACTCGTACTTCCTCCCGGAAGCATCTACATCCTCCGAATCCGACCAGCTGTCGGTCGAATCGAAAGATTTCATACCCACTAAGGTCGATTGGTTAAAGGACCCCATCCCAGCACCGGATGCCTTTGAAGAAGGGAACATGTCCAACATTTCCCCCACTATACAGATAGACATTTCCACAACACCAGGGAAACCTGAGCTCATCTCGCTGGGCGCATCTTGCACTCAAGCAGAAACTCAAGCGTACAAAAAGCTCTTTCAAGAGTTTCGTGATGTCTTTGCCTGATCCTATACTGAGATGCCTGGTCTCGACCCCGCCATTATTGAACACCACATTGATACATGGCCTGAAGTACCCCCTGTTCGTCAGAAACAGCGACCCATTCACCCTTCCAAGCTCCCCGCTGTTAAAGCTGAGGTCGAAAAACTTCGCAAAGCAGGATTCATTTATCCTATTCCGTACACCACCTGGGTGTCGAACCCCGTTCCTGTCAACAAAAAGCAAGGCACCCTTAGAGTATGCACTGACTTCCGCGATTTAAACCACGCTTGTCCAAAAGACAATTTCCCCACGCCATTCATTGACCAACTCATTGATGAGTGTGCGGGCCATGAAGTCCTATCCTTCATGGACGGGTTTTCCGGATATAACCAGATTCACATCCGCAAAGAGGATCAGTACAAGACTTCCTTCACCACCCCCTGGGGCACTTTTGCCTATCGCGTCATGCCATTTGGCCTTAAAAATGCTGGTGCCACTTTCCAGCGAGCCATGACCTATTGCTTTCACGACTTGGTCCATATCCTGCGAGTCTATCTTGACGACCTCACAGCTCATTCCCGAAAACGATCAGACCACCTTAACGACCTCCGGCAAGTTTTCCTGCGTTGTCGCAAATGTAACATCCGCTTGAACCCACACAAGTGTGTCTTTTGCGTCCCGGCGGGCCGGTTGTTGGGTTTTATTGTTTTCCAAGACGGAATCACTGTCGATCCCCTGAAAGTCAAAGCCATCTTAGAACTTCCCCCTCCTCGCACGCTTCGACAGCTTCAGAGCTTGCAAGGGCGGTCCAATTTCCTTAGGCGCTTTGTTCCTGACTATGCAACCAAAGTTCACGGTTTCTTACGCTTACTCCGTACCCACATACCCTTTGTTTGGGATGAGCAAGCAGACACGGCATTCGAAGACCTCAAGAAAGCTCTCACAAAAGCCCCCCTTGATATCCCCACCGGATTTCTCTCAAGACTTCACCCTTTATGTCTCGGCATCCGAACATGCTGTGTCCGGAGTTTTGGTCCAAGAAGATGCCTCACACCGAGAGCATGTGATTTATTACGTCAGCCAGACCTTGTCTGGCCCACCTCTGCATTACCCATACGAGGAAAGATTAGCCCTAGCTGTAGTCTTTTCCGTACAAAAATTGCGACACTACATCCTACTCAGTCATACCACGGTCGTGGCCGACTCCAACCCCATGGTCTATCTCCTCAGCCGACGGCTCCTTCAGGGTCGTGTCGCTAAATGGGTCATTATCCTCCAGGAATATGACCTTACTTTCAAGACTCCTAAGAGCACCAAAGCCCTTGCACTTGCTCACCTCATCACCGACCTCCCGTCCTCTTCATCAGCACCCATTATCCAAATGGATCTGATTGACGATCAAATCTTCATCATTTCGTCTGACGACCCTTGGTATGGAGACATTTTGACTTACCTTCGTGCGCAAAAATTTCGACCACACATCGACCGTGATGGACGCCGTCGCATACGACACCACGCCCCCCGATACCTTTTGATAGGGGATGTACTTTACCGACGCGGCGTTGATACCATCTTACGCCGCTGCCTATCCCATAGTGAGGCAGAACAAGTCCTTAATGATTGTCATAGCGGTGCCTGCGGAGGCCATTTCTCCGGCATGGCCACCGCCCAAAAAATCATTCGGGCCGGTTATTTTTGGCCATCATTGTTTACTGATTGCATCACCGCAGTCAAGCATTGCCAGAACTGCCAATTATTTGCCCCCAAAGCAAGAACCCCCCCCCGCCCCCCTTCATCCAGTCATCACTGTTGGACCATTCTGCAAATGGACCATCGACTTCCTCGATTGCAACCCCCCGTCAGCCGGCGGTCACAAACACATCATTGTGGCTGTAGATTATTTCACCAAGTGGGCAGAAGCCATGCCGACATACAATTGCAAAGACGACACTGCAGCACGGTTTTTCTTCAACCATGTTATCACTCGTTTCGGAGTGCCCAAGCAACTAGTCTCTGACCACGGCTCTCACTTTGAAGATGCCGTCTGGAAGGAATTATCAACCATGTTGAAATTTGAACACCATTTCTCTTCCGCTTACTATCCCCAAGGAAACGGCCAAGTAGAAGTGATCAATAAAATCTTGAAGACCATTCTCCAACGTACTGTAGACAAGCACAAATCCAATTGGCACCACATGCTTTTCCCGGCACTATGGGCCTACCGCACCTCGACCAAAACCGCCACCGGTTTTACCCCTTTCCATTTAGTTCACGGTGTCGAATCTGTCCTCCCTATTGAGTGCCAGATCCCAGCCTTACATATCGTCGTTGAACTCCTACCGGACACTTCCCCGATCGAGCAACGTTTACTACTCCTAGAACAGGCCGACGAAGATCGGCGCATAGCCATTCAAAACATGGAAGCAGCTAAACAACGATCGAAACTAAGTTACGACAAGCACGTCCACCCGAGAACCTTTTCTGAGGGAGACCTTGTCCTTGCTTACGATCAAGCTCATGATAAAACCGGAAAGGGAAAGTTCGTGTCTATGTGGCAAGGCCCCTACATCATACACACCTGCCTCGGGCAGGGGGCATACATTCTGACCGATTCAGAAGGCAATCCCCTGTGCAACCCACGCAACGGGTTGTACCTTAAACGATTTTACCCATAGAAAATCTGATGGACACCATCGTCCATTTTAGTATAGGAACACTTTCTTTGTTCACAAAAAATTTCAAAAAACCTAAATATTTGTTTTTCTCTGCATGACCACAGATGGAGCCTCTTCCACTATGCCATGTCGGTTTCGCTGATGGTGCAAGCCGTTGGTCTCCCAATCTCACCTCCGCAGCTTGGGTAATATACTCCCCTTCACATGAGTTAATTCACATTGACGGAGTATGTTTAGGTGCCGCTACCAATAATCAAGCTGAATACGATGCCGTGACCGGTCTCCTGGCCACTGCTCTCCAAATGAGCATCCGTCACCTCAACGTTTTCTTGGACTCACAGCTCCTAGTTTCCCAGCTCAACAATGATTACCAGGTACGCGATCCCTGTCTTTTCAGAAAATTCCTGTGCACTAAACAAATGGTTAGACAGTTTGAATCCATTACATTCACACATGTCCCAAGACACCTCAATAGTGTAGCAGATAATATGGCCAACAGTGTCCTCGACTGGCACACCAATCACATCATGTCATATCCATAAACAAAAAATGCATCCATGTGCATAACATGTGCCTCCACGGGCATATACAAAAAACCAATATTGCATCCACGTGCATAACATGTGCCTCCACAGGCATACATAAATCAACAAACATACTGCATCCACGTGCATAACAGGTGCCTCCACGGGCATATACAAAAGACAAAATACATCCACGTGCATACACAACACTATATCCAAATATATATCCACATATATATATAAGCCAAATAGTCAACATGTCATAGGTGCCATCAGCACCCAATATACAAAAAAATACATCTGTCATACAAAAAATACTTCCCCATATGCTCATCAGCATTTGGGGGCAGATACAGTATCATCTACTCATCTGGATCCCTAGGATCCTCTGGCTCCTCCTCCGGATCCTCCTCCGCTGGCCCCGCCGGCCCCGCCGGGTCAGGACGAACCCGAACTCTCCGCTCTGCTGGCCCCACTGGATTGTCCCGCTGACGTATCCTCCCCTGAGCCGGCCCTGCCGGAGCATCCCGATCCCTGTGCCTTGCCACAAACACCGCTGCCCTCAATAAGAGCGACTGCCACTCGGGCGGCGCACCAAAACAACCCTGCAAAATATCCCGATCCAGGTCTCTCCAACCATCCTCGGGGAGCCCAGCTAAGATCCGGGCAAAGGTCCGTCGGACACCATCTATGGCGTCATCATGAGGGCCAACCCCTCGCCCACGAGCTGCATATCCTCCACCACGCGGAGGAGGTACAGGTACAGGTGGACGGGCGACCACCATCGCCCGCCCCTGCCGAGCCACATAGTCAGGTGGTGGCACTGGACCCACATCTGCACGAAGCAAGTAAGCCATAAGATACTATAAAAAAAAAAATCATCAATGATAAATCAAAACAACACATGATATAATATCAAATAAAACACAAACATACCGTCTAAACTCCAGGCCTGTCCTGGAGCACGAGGCATCTCTGGGTCACCTCGGTAGTCCATGCCGGCGTAGGGGTAGTCCTCAATCACCAAAGGCATCTGCTCCCACTGCTGATAGAAATCCTCCGTGAAGTAGCCGCGGACACCACCGCCGACACGGGGCATCATCTGCCCCCACCTCATCATACGAGGCTCACTCGGAAGACCAGCACGAACAGGTACCCGTGGCCGCAAGGTCTGCACCCGCTCGAAGAAAAAACAGCATAAAAACGAGGCATAACAAAACTCGCCTCCCTCTCTAATGGCCTTGTCCAGATCTCTCCGGACACAAGCCAGGAACATCTGCGCCCAGGCATAATAAGTACCCTGTAGAACGGAATCCACCATCATCGTCTGCCCCCCAGACATACGATGTGGTGCAGCAGCACCCAATATCCTCAGAACGCAGGCACCAACAGCTCGCATATCCCACTCACGTAGGAATCTCAGACTAATAGAGCTGTTTACCAAAACAGCATCATCCACACAGAAAGTCTGTAAGAGGTCCTCCATATCTACACTCGGAGGCAACCTCGGCGAGATATCACCCACCTCACCCAAGCGAGGCAACCCAGTCAAAAAATATACATCCGTGAGAGTGATCTCTAACCTCTCACCACCAATAATGAAGGCACCCTCTGCCGGCACCCACCACTGCACAAGCTTGTTCAGGAGCCATCTCACTGAACGTATAGGCGGGATCTGAGCGAACTTCAAAAGTCCGCTCATAGCCAGGGTCTGTCTCACCCCTGCATCAGTCTCAATCCTCAGCATGAGATCACCATCGATCTCCCTCTCTCGCCACAAGGACTAAGCTCTCCGCAACATCCTGCCAGGAAAACAGAAGAAATTTTTAGCCCCAGCATAAAAAAATTTAAAAAAATCCCATCGCGGCTTTTACACAAAAAGCCGCGATGCCCATCGCGGCTTTTCCACAAAAAGCCGCAATGACCATCGCGGGATCCATATAAAAACCCGCGATGAACATCGCGGGTTTTGGCCAGACAGTCGCGATGAACATCGCGACTATCCCCCATGAACTTGCGATGAACATCGCGGGTTCCGACCTCACAGGCGCGATGAACATCGCAACTGTGAGCCTAGAACCCGCGCGGTTCATCGCGGGTTCAGCCCCGAAACCCGTGCGGTTCCACGTTGGAGAGTCAATGTGGAATTTCGCGGCCTTCGGGGGCCCGCCGCCAAACAAAAAAGACATAATTGAAAAGGCTAAGGCGAATAGAGTTACCTGCAACTCGCTAAATCAAAAACCAACGGTGAAATCTCCCGGAAATCAAGAAATAGCTCTGACAGCTCTATCAAACTCGCACGTAACAATGACAAGTCATTTGGGCCCCACATCCTATTTATAGAAAATCTACCAATTTTCCAACAACCATTGTGGTATCATACGAAGTCCATTTCTCAAACTGTTGGTACCGTTGGGATCAGCACAGCGAGAACTTCATACAGGTTCCTTCCTTTTCCCATTTTCACGGGGTCCATTTTTTGACCATTTTTTAGCCTCTCTCATGGCCTCGGTTTGCGTGCCACATCGGTCGTTCTCCGTTTTCGACGTTCCTTATATAGCCGGATTCAGTTTTCTGCACTCGTGATGATGCTTGAGATCATTTCTCGCTCTCACCTTTAGATTTTTCGGGCATTTTTTCCCATGCCCCCTTCGTCGCCTCGGTTTGCGTGCCACATCGGCCGTTCTCCATTTTCGACGTGCCTTATATAGCCAGATTCAGTTTTCCGCGCTCATGATGATGCTTGAGATCATTTCTCACTCTCACCTTTAGATTTTTCAGGCATTTTTTCCACGCCCCCTCGTCACCTCGGTTTGCGTGCCACATCGGCCGTCCTCCGTTTCCAACAATCCTTATGTCACCGGATCCAGTTTTCCGCAAGGATGACGATGCTTGAGACCTTTCCTCGCCCTCATCAATCCATTTTTGTTCGGTATAATTTTACCCCTTTTTCGGGCCGAGCAACCCCTTTTTACGAAAAAGGCACTTAGGGAGTTTCTGTTAAGCTCTTTTCTGACTCCTAAAACAATGAAAAGATCGCCGAGTAATCTTGCTTCCTTTCATGCTCGATAAACGTATCTGAAAGTGCGTCTACCTGGTATAAGTTTACCCATTTTCCGGACCTCGTAGACTAATTACGAAAAAGGCATACTCTAGTCACATCGGCTAGAAGAGTTCTCCATCCGCATCATTTTATGCTTTTTCGGGCCTTGGAGACTAAACTACGAAAAAGAACACCAATAGAGCCCACTTACCGCTTTCAGACTCTCTAAACGTGAAAGCAACCATGAGCACGAGCCGTCCTGGGCTCACAAAATCCACAGGACTGTACCATTTCAGAGCACACTTTTTATCCCTTCTTGGAGCTCATTAAAACTACGAAGAAGGAATCAATGGTGCCTCTTGGCGCCATGACAGATCACATCTACTCATTAGGCAGCTTCCCCATTTTGGTCTCCTTTGTTCAGAGTATTCTGTAGTATGTCACCTTGATAATCCCTCGCCAGCACCTATCAGCTCGTCCTCCCCCCCCAGAGTTAATATATACCATTCAGTCAAAGCAATGATCCCCACACCTACAGGTCAGTTCCCTACGCTGCCAGGTCAACCATGTCATCATGCTCTGAACAAAGGAAGTTTGAGTCTACCCATTTTTGACCCATTTATTTCCCGTTCCCACAAGTATGTCAGTCCTACCATCAGTACTACAACACTTCAGTTTTACACCTCGTGCTCCTATCAAGGAAACATCATTGCCTTGTTAGTTGCTGGTCTCCCTCTGTCGACGACAACCACATTTATTCCAGAGGATAGACCTAGAGGTCCCTGTGTCTTGGACTCATTACCATTTATGATGAGTGCCTATGAATCATTTCGAGAGGAATCCTCAGTGCCTCTTCGAATGGTTGTTTCTCACATGCTCGACTTCAACACCTTGATCGCATCGTTGAGACTCGCACAGGGCATTCGTCCGCTCAGTTATTAGTCGAAGACCCCGGATACCACCTGACTCCTCCACATTTGAGAGTCTACCTATGGATACAACCAGTTACATTTTTTCTATAGATATCCGGGTTGCGTATGGCGACAGTATTCAGATGTACCCCAGTTTTATACTCCCTCGAGTATACAGATACAATACTTCCCAGAGATGGCTCACAGTCATTAAGTTCATACAGATGTTGAACACCTTCAGTTTCAGCAGTTCAACAGTTATTCCAGTGTATCAGTTATTGAGATCAGCCATGATCATGAGTATATCCCACAATAATGTCCCCTCTGGACCATTATGATGTACCAGTATATTTCTTTACGTATTAGATCCCCCTTCTTGGGACTAATTGTTTTGTATATGTCTTGATACGAGCATGGGAATGCCCGCCTCGTCCTTCATCAGAGATTATACCTCATTCATATTGAGGCCATGTAATATTTTTTATTTTTCCAGCTTCCAAGGGCCGTGGCTCCAGTCTCCAACCGGTCTCTTCTCTCCCCTAAACCCCAGAAAAAAGGACAGAAGAACTATGATGTCTATCGGCCATACGATGAGCTCCTGCCCTCACACATCAGGGGGCAATCTGTTAACACCTAAAAAGTGCTCACTAGCTCATTCCCTTACTCACATGACCCATTTGTCCACTTTTCCACCATCTGAGCCTCTGAAACCAACAAAAGGTCACCAAAAGACCTTAGTACACCCCTTTTTCCATTAAAAAAAAGATTATTTTTCCAAGAAAATCATAAAAAACCCTCAAAAAGGGTCCAAATTCCCAAAAGTATTAAAAAGGGAATTAAAATATTATTTTTATTCAAAAAAGGAAAAAGGAGGGAAAAGTACCTAAACCATGTTGGTCAATACCATTTGGTTTCCACAAAACCACAAATGGTATTTCCCACCACCAAAACCTATAAAAAGGTGGTAGGGGCTCCTCATTTCACATCCATCCATTATCTCATCCTTATGCTGCTGAAATCTCCCCTGAGCATTTTAGCCATTGCAAACCACATTGGAGAAGAGACCATTGGAGATTGGAGTTGCTCATCCTTGGAGCCATTCAACCTCACCATTAGAGGTATTGATTCCGCAAGCACTTGCTTGCCCCATTCTTTCAATACAAATTTATTATTCTTATATGTTCTTGTTCTTGATTTTAAATTATCTTTGTTATTTGCTTAATATCTTTGCTTAGATCCATGAATAGTCTTGTTTAATTAGTTTATTGTTATTTATTTCCATTGAAACTGCTGCTACTAGTTAGCAGGTGCCCATAGCACTAAGCCTGGTTGCAAAACCGGGCCAACAGTTATTGGGAAAACAGGACAAGTATAAATAGAGATCGGGAGATCTCTATTTGGATCACTCAAAACTCACATTTCCTTCACTCGAAAAGTGGGGCACATGTGAGGAGGAGGATCAGCTACTAAGAGGAGTCTATCTCTTTTACTTTAGTTGTACTTTGGTTGTGCTATTGCTATATCTATCTCTGAGGAAGTTGTGGGGTTTTTCACCTTAGGGTTTTCCCCACGAAAACTCTGTATGTCTATTGTCTCTCATGCTTTTGATTCTTGTGATGATTGGCATGCTTGTTCCGATTGATATGCATTGATATACTGTACATGTTTTTCTCTCAGTAAAGATCCTATAGTTTATTGAATTAATGCTAAAAATTTAACATGGAGTCAGAGATAACCTGAGAAGAAGACATTGTGCAGTGACGAAAACTAGGGTTTCTTGTTTATTGGGTTTCTCTCTACAGATTTTGGAAAAGTAGTGTAGTAGATTGACTCTACTCATCAAGTAGAATCTATCTGTCCAATCAGAATTCAATTCTTAGCATTTTTAGATTCGACCCTAAAAATTAGGGTTTCCAAAAAAATAGGAATTTCTGAAATCTGAAGACATAGCTGGAAGCGCCTTGGAAAAATCGAAGTTTAGAGCTTTGGATCTAGATTTTGGCTGAGTAAATCTCCGGGAAACACAAACCCTAATTTAGGGTCTTCCCTAGTGAACTTGGGAAGACTAAAAGGCATTTTTGAAGGGTGAAACTTTGTAGATCTCAAATTTTGAATACACTAAGTTGATCAACTCATCAAGGTGCATCTTTCTATCCTTTCAGAAAGTTGAAATTCACTTTTTGAATTTTTAGGGTTTTTTGACAAACCCTAATCCGGGACCAGATCCAGTTTTCAGCAAAGCAAGTCGTAAGACCTAAATCATTTCTATTTCCATTTGAAGTACTCTTTAAGATGTCTCACCACACCAAGCTTGAGGATAAGCTTGAAGGGGCTGATAACTTCCGAGCCTGGAAGTATAGGACTGGGTTAATCCTGGAAGAAAATGAATTGGACTCCTACATTAGCTCTGAGGTCCCTATCCCAGAGGATGAAGAGGCTAAGGTATTGCATAAGAAGAAATTGGTCAAAGGAAAGAGAATCATTGTTGATTCTATCAAAGACCATCTCATACCACATGTGTCATCTCTAAAGACACCCAAGGAGATGTTTGACTCCCTGACCAAGTTATTTGAAGGGAAGAACATAAATCAGAAGATGACTCTGCGGAATCAATTGAAAGGGGTCAAGATGTTGAATCGAGAGACTATTCAATATTACTTCTCCAAGGTCTCTCAGGTCAAGGAACAACTTGAAGCTGTGGATGAAGTAGTGGACAATGGTGAAGTTGTTATGACCACTCTGAATGGCCTACCTAGGTCATGGGACTCCTTTATTCAAGGAATCTGTGCAAGAAAGAAATTGATCTCTTTCAGTAGGCTGTGGGAGGAATGCTCTCAAGAAGAAGCTAGGATTGTGGCCCGAGAAGAAAAGATGGGAAATGAATATCAAGCACTCACAGCACATGCCAGGAAAGTAAAGTCCAAGAAGGAATCATCTCATAACAGGAAATTATCACACCACCATTTTCATAAAGATAAGAAAGATTTCAGATGCTTCAATTGCAATGAGAAGGGACACTTTGCTTCAGACTGTCCCAAGAAGAAGAAAGACAACAACAACAACTTCAACAAGAAGAAAAAGAAAAACAAAAGAGGATATCATGCTCATGCTGCTGACGATGATGAACCTCCAAAGAAGAAGGCCAGAGTAGAAAGTGATGATGATGACTCATCAATCAAAGAAGAGTATGTTCTAATCTCTGCTCTCACAAGTACTATCTCTCAAGGTTGCAATGATTGGTTAATTGACAGTGGGGCTTCCAAACACATGACTGGGTTTAAAGAATCTTTTGTAAACTTATCTGAACAGGAATCACCCCATAAGGTGAAACTTGGGGATGATTATCAATACCCTATCAAAGGAAGTGGTAAATCCTCCTACAACCTAGACTCTAGAAAGTCTTTGAAGATAAAAAAATTTCTTTATGTACCTAGGCTCAAGAAGAATCTACTCTCCATCTCTGCATTGGATGCAAAAAGAATGAGGGTTGCATTTGTAGATGGCCAAGTCCTAATGTGGCCAAAGGGTAAAACTATTGATGATGCAGTGGTGATTGGAGAGCAAGAGGGAGGATTGTATAAATTGAAGGGACAACCTGAACATGCCATGGTACATGATTCCATGGAGACAAGTGAACTTTGGCATAGAAGACTTGCACATATGCACTACAGAGCATTACCAATTGCAAGTAAGGCTGTAGAAGGTCTTCCTGAAATCAAGACCAAGCATGAAGGTGTTTGCAAAGGATGTGCAAAAGGAAAGAACATAAAGAAGGCATTCCCAAGCAGTGGAAGCAAGGCAAAAGGTATCTTGGAAATTATCCACTCCGATGTATGCGGTCCGATGTCATCCAGTTCTCTAAGTGGGCATGTTTACTATGTCTCTTTCATTGATGACTTCTCCAGAAAGACTTGGGTTTACTTCTTGAAGAACAGAGATGAAGTATTTGATAAGTTCAAGGAATTCAAAACCTTGATGAAGAACCAAACTGATAAGAAGATCAAAACATTCAGATCCGACAATGTTGGACAATTCACCTTAGGTGACTTCAAGAAGCTATGCAGTGATTCAAGGATTAAGAGGGAGTTGACTGCTCCTTATAATCCACAACAGAATGGAGTTTCAGAAAGAAAGAACAGAACAATCATGGAAGTAGCAAGGGCAATGCTACATGACCAGGATATACCTATGCATCTATGGGCAGAAGCAACGAGGACAGTTGTATATGTGCAGAACAGAACACCCCACAAGATATTGGACAGCAAGACACCAGAAGAGGTCTTCTCTGGTAAGAAACCTGAAGTTAGCCATCTCAGAATATTTGGTTGTCCAGTATACACTCATTTCCCAAAGGAAAAGAGGACCAAGCTAGATCCTTCAGGAAAGAAGAGTATCTTTGCAGGTTACAGTGAAAGCTCAAAAGCTTGCAGAATATACTTTCCAGGGTTCAAGAAGATTGATGTCAGCAGGGATGTGACATTTGATGAAAACTCAGCATTCATCAAATCAAGAAAGACACCTGTTGAAGATTATGAAGAACCTAAGGAAACTAGATTTTAAGACACTGCTATGACTGAAGCAATTCCAGAAGCAGATCGTGAAATTGAAGATCCGCAAGAACCTGTAGATCCACCCCGTGAGAATATCTCTCACAATAGGAAACCTGGATGGGCTAGAGAGCTCATTCAAGATGCAGAAAGATATGGCATTCCAGAAGAAGAACACAGATCAAAGAAGAGAACTAGATCACATACCAACTATGTTGCTTTACTCTATGATATCATGAACAAAGAACCTTCCAGTTATGAAGAAGTAGCGGAAAAGAAAGAATGGAAGGATGCCATGGTCAAGGAATACCAATCAATAATGAAGAATGATGTTTGGGTTGTTGTCCCAACACCTAAAGGGAAGTCTGTTGTGACTTCCAAATGGATCTATAAGATCAAGCATGCTGCAGATGGCAGCATAGAGAAATACAAGGCAAGGTTCGTAGCTCGTGGCTTCTCCCAGAAAGAGGGAATAGATTATGAAGAAGATTTTGCTCCTATATCCAGGTACACTTTCATCAGAACAGTACTTGCTCTGGCTGCAGTAATGAAATGGAAGATACACCAGATGGATGTCAAGACTGCCTTCTTGAATGGTGTAGTTGAAGAGGAAGTGTATGTGGAGTAGCCACTCAGTTTTGAAACACATGACAGGGATTCATATGTGTGCAGATTGAAGAAAGCCTTGTATGGCTTGAAGCAAGCTCCTAGGACTTGGTATGGTAGGATGGACGGTTTCCTATCTAGTTTGGGCTTTACCAAGAGTAAAGCGGATTCCAACCTTTACTTCAAGGTTGAGGAAGGAAATCCTGTGATACTTCTCCTATATGTGGATGACCTATTTGTAACAGGAGATGATAGACTGATGGCCTATACAAAGAGGAAGCTTACTGTCGAGTTCGATATGAAGGACTTGGGGATGATGCACTATTTCCTAGATATGGAGGTGTGGCAGACTATAGATGGGATCTTCCTTGGACAAGGGAAGTATACAGTAGATATCCTGAAGAGGTTCAAGATGATCAATTATAAGGCCATGGCTACACTTATGGCATCAAACCTGAAGCTTCTGTGTGATGATTCATCTGAGCTGGTTGATGTGTCTATGTATCATCAGATGATTGGGTCCTTGATGTACCTGACGAATACGGGACCATATATTTTCTTTGGGGCGAATACATTGATCCAGTTCCTGACGGATCCGAGGAGTGTTCACCTGGTTGCTGTAAAGCATATTCTGAGGTACCTGAAGGGTACAGTTGACTATGGGCTCAAGTATGATGCGAATCAAAAGTTTAACCTGCAGGGTTATGTTGATTTGGACTGGGAAGGCAGTGCTGCAGATAGGAAGAGCACATCTAGGTGTTGCTTCAGTATGGGATCAGGTGTGATCTCTTGGTTTAGCAAGAAGAAATCCTATGTAGCACTGAGTATAGCCGAGGCAGAGTATGTTGTAGCCTGTTTGGCTAGTTGTGAGGCAGTATGGCTTCGAAAGATACTATCTGAGCTATTTGATCTCCCGCTGAAGACTACTGGTATCTTTTGTGACAACCAGAGCTGTGTGAAGCT
Organism: Larix kaempferi; assembly: GCA_027924585.1. Taxonomy (NCBI): domain Eukaryota; kingdom Viridiplantae; phylum Streptophyta; class Pinopsida; order Pinales; family Pinaceae; genus Larix; species Larix kaempferi. Next base: position 745,917 of record BSBM01000765.1, on the reverse strand, counting down.
GTCTGAGAACCCGGTGTTCCATGACAGGTCGAAACACATAGAGATCAAATATCACTATATCAGGGATATGGTGCAGAAAGGAGCAGTGAAGCTGCTGTATGTTGCGACAAACGAGCAGATTGCAGATGTGTTGACGAAACCACTAGCTAGAGTGAAGTTCAAGTACTTCAGAGAGAGGCTTGGTGTTCTTCAGATTGATGACACTTCGAGGAAGAAGTGATGGACACATTTGCAGGAGCCATTCCGAGCATGGTGACAGGGGGATCCTTCCATGGCTGTGGATGTAAGCGCAGGATGATGAGCATGAGTACGATGTTCACGTTTCTGCTTTATATGATCAGTTGGATCATTTATGCATGTACGCATCATGTTGATGCTGGATATGATTAGTTGGATCATTTATGTATGTACTCATCATGTTGATGCTAGATATGATCAGTTGGATCATTTATGTAAGTACGCATCATGTTGATGTTGGATATGATCAGTTGGATCACTTATGTATGTATGCATCATGTTGGATGCTCGATATGATCAGTTAGATCATTTATATATGCATCATGTTGGATGTTGGATATGATCAGTTGGATCATTTGTATGTATTTTATATATGCATCATGTTGGATGCCTGGACCATGTGTCTATATATGTATTAGGTGGATACATTGTATGATCAGGTAGATCATGTATGATGATATGTATCAGGCAGATACTGTGTATGCATCAGGTGGATGCATTGTATGATCAGGATGATCATGGATGATGAGCTTCAGGATGTTGCTCCAGATGACATGCATCAGGACAATGCAGTGATGATGATCGGGATGATCATGTGTACATCAGGATAATGTATGGTGAGTATCAGGTTGATACTCTGTGGCCATGGAATAGGTTGTGCAGATAAGCATATAATTTGTACCCTGGGATATTTGGAAAATGCTCTTTCGAGGTTTTGCTTGGGAGGACATATAATTTGTGCCCTGGGAGATTTGCAGATAATCTTTCGAGGTTTTTCCTATGGCATGTAATTTGTGCCCTAGGATATCTGGCAAATGCTCTTTCAAGGTTTTGTCCTATGGCATGTAATTTGTGCCCTGGGAGATCCGATAGGTTGAGACGTGTGCTCGTAATCAATCCTGGGATGCTCTTTTGAGGTTTTTCCATGACCACATGTAATTTGTGCCCTGGGAGATCCGATAGGTTGAGCCGTGTGCTTGTAATCAGTCCTGGGATGCTATTTCGAGGTTTCGTGGTGACCACATGTAATTTGTGCCCTAGGAGATCCGATAGGTTGAGCTGTGTGCTCGTAATCAGTCCTGGGTTTCTCTTTTGAGGTTTTGTGGTGGAGTCACATGTAATCAGTCCTGGAGATATGGACAGGATGAAAAAGGCCTCAGATGATCTTTAGTGTTCTTTCTAGTCAAGAGACTCTTTTACGGTTTTGTGACACACATAATAAGTCCTGAGATTTCCACAGTATGGCCAGTGATGATGAAGACCTGTAGGTGGTGGGCCTACATCTAGTATGAAAAAGAACTAACTCTGTATAACTTCCTATGACGAGTAGATTTAGAGATTGATCGAGATAGCAGTAGCAGTGATGATGATGATGATTCGTTGATGATGATCCAGAGAAGAAGACTTGTGCTAGATGGTTTGTGTCGAGAAATACCTTCCTAGGTAAGAGGGAGTGTTGATGTATATGTAACTTTAGAATGTATTTCATTTATATATTTATTGTACTCCTATAGAGATGTATTATTCCTCTATACGGAAGTGTCATCATTTGTATTGACAAGTTTCGCAAGTGTGTTAACTTGCCAATGGGTTATTAGACCACCTTGTAAGGGGTCGACCCGGATTAATGTAATATGAAGTTATTGTACCTAGCTAGATAAGTCGGCCCCATAAGGTTATTGGGAAAACATGACAACTATAAATAGCGATCGGGAGATCTCTATTTGGATCACTCAGAACTCACACTTACTTCACTCGGAAAGTGGCGCACATGTGAGGAGGAGGATCAGCTGCTAAGAGGAGTCTATCTCTTGTACATTGGTTGTGCTATTGCTCTATCTATCTCTGAGGAAGTTGTGGGGTTTTTCACCTTAGGGTTTTCCCCACATAAACTCTGTGTGTCTATTGTCTCTCATGCTTTTGATTCTTGTGATGATTGACATGCTTGTTATGATTGATATGCATTGATATACTGTACATGTTGTTCTCTCAGTAAATATCCTAGAGTATATTGAATTAATGCTCAAAATTTAACACATGGGGAATACATCCTCACCTATTCTGAAGGAACCCCCCTACAAAACCCTCTAAATGGGTTGTACCTTAAACATTTCTACCCGTAACACCTCTTTGGGGACCCAATAGTCCCTTTTGTATAGTTTCATTCCTTTTCGTTTCCCACCTTTTTTTTATCTAAGACCTTACATTTTGTTTACCTTGCATGATCGCAGATGGGCTCCCTCCCACCACAATACGTCGGTTTTGCTGATGGTACAAGTCGTTGGTCCCCAAACCTCTCCTCTGTAGCTTGGGTCCTGTATTCCCCCTCACATGAGCTAATCCACCTTGACGGCGTGTGCATAGGTGCTGCTACCAATAACCAGGCCGAGTACAATGCTATGGCCGGTCTACTGACCACCGCCCTCCATATGGGCGTATGTCACCTTCATGTGTTTCTTGAATCCCAACTGCTTGTCACTCAACTCAACAACCGTTACCAGGTACAAGATCCCTACCTTTTTAAAAAGTTCCTGTGCACTAAACAAATGATCAGACAGTTTGAATCCATTACATTCACTCACGTCCCACGAAACCAAACTAGTGTAGCAGACCAAATGGCTAACAATATTCTAGACTGGCATACAAATCACCATATGTAGGGAATCAAACATACATAGATAACCATACCACCCGCATGTACATAATAATATCATTTAGGCCTTAGAAAACCACAAAAAAAAAAAAAAAATCATCACCATATTTGCATCCATGTGCATCATCATATTTGCATCCACGTGAATCATCATAAAAACATCCACGTGCATACAATACAAACATCATCATATGTGCATCCACGTGCATAAAACATAAGAATCATCACAAAAGGAATCCACATGCCATAAATATATATATATATATATATATATCATGAAAATGTCATAAGTATCCACTGTACCCAAATATACATATAAACATAGTGAGGAGCCCCAATAACATCCTCGGTAAATATCATAATCCATATATACAAAAATCCCACATGCTCATCATAGTGGGGGAAACCCTGTTAATTGCCTAGTCAGACTCCTCTCGGTAGTCCTCATCATCATCATCCCCCTCTGACTCCCTTGCCTCGCCGGCAGCTATTGCAACTGCCTGTGCTTCCAGCTCATCCTCCTCCTACTCCTCCTCTGGCATATCCTCCTCAAGATCCTCCTTTAAGGAACCTCCTCCTCGGGTTCATCCTCCTAAGGATCATCCTCATCATCCTCCCCAAGATAGGGTACATCCCCTCAAGCAAAATCTCTCACTATCTATGCAGCCATCGCAATGCACCGCATAATAGGCCTCCACTCCTGTGGAACATCATAACATATATCTATCAGCTCCTGATCCAAATGCTGCCATCCATCGCTCTCGATCCCCTCCAGGAGTCGATCAATCCCTTGTCGCAAAACATCCAAAGTAACTGCGGCACTCCGACGACACCCCTGTCCATGAACTACTGGGTCTATCCCCTCCACATGGCCTCTCCATGCCCGATACCCCAATGGCAGTCAAGGTCCGACATCTACAAAGCGAAACATCAAAACATCAATAAATACCTACTGGACACAACATAATACTATGCATAAAACCAAACAAAACAAAAATAGACATACCATCTAGTCCCCAAGCCTGACTAGGAGGCCTCGGCATATCTAGGTCCCCTTGAAAGTCCATCCAGGCATATGGGTAATCCTCAATGGATACCGGTATTTGCATCTACTGTAAAAACAGCTCCTTCGTGAAGAAACATCCCACTAGCCCTCCACCCCTATGAGTCATCATCTCGCTCCATCGTCGCATCCGCGGCTCAGTCAATGGTGCCTCTCGCAGGACTCTGTGAGGCAGCAGTGTCTAGACCTGCTCAAAGAAAAATGCACATAAAAAGGATGGGTAAGAGAATTCCCTCCCCATATGCCTAACCTTGCTCATCTCTCACCGAACAACTGTCAAGTACATCTGTCCCAATGCATAATACGTCCCATTAAGGACTCTCTCTATCAGTAACATCTTCCCTCCCGAGATCCGGTTAGGGCCATGAGAACCCAAAACTCGTACCACCATCGCCGCAATTGCCTGGGTGGTCGGAATCTCCAAATCACAAAACATAAGTGAAGAGCCGCTCACCTCCGCCACCAGCAGATAGTGCCTATCCAATAAAGTCTGCATCGACACATTCCCCGACCTCCTCGGCTGGGTATCACCAACCATGCCCAACCTGGGAAGTCCAGTCAAGAAATACACATCGGTCAGGGTCAGATCTAGTTGCTCACCCTGAATCATAAAAGCCTCTATGTCCAAATCCTAGAACTCAACTAACCTGTTCAGCAACAGAGGTGCTGGATGCATATATGGGATCTCTGCAAACTTCAGGAGCGCACTATCAGCTAGTGCCTCCCGAACCACCATGTCTGTCCGAATACTCCTCCATATGTTGGGAGGAACCTCCTGCTCTCTCCATGCAACCTCTGGCATCGTGCCAATCACAACAATAAAGACCATCAAATCCATATCCCAACACAAAATCTGGGCTTTCAAATTCCCTCTGGAGCGCACTTTCTCCCTTGAAACGTGCGCTGCAGAATGCACTTGATAAGCCTCTCCCCGCAATGTACACCACGCTTTCCTTTCAGAATACTGCGCTGCACACCGCATCCACACCAGCCTGTAGTTGCACTTTCAAATGCTCTTTCCCCTCTGAAAGCCGCACTCCAGAGCGCAACTAGGCTGAGCAAACCTGCAGGGCACACCATGTTTTTTGGATGCCCTAGTGCGCCCTGAACCACGCACTTTAGCGAGATACCCGTGCTTTGCAACGCATCTACCTCCACCATTGCCACATCCCAGAGTGCATCAGACCTTCCCAAACCCGCGCTAGGCCACGTAGGCACCCATTAATGACTAGTGCGCCTCCCTAGAGGCCCAAAGCCTAATGAAAATGCCTAAATGACAAAGCTAAGGACATGAGCTCTTACCTGCAACTCCCAAAATGCAAATCCACTGGTAAAATCTCCCACAATCTCAATTTTCACCTCTTCCCTCCTCTAATCTCTTGTCAAACTCACCACTCACAAATGACACCTATAATGAGGGACCACTTACTATTTATAGGCATTGGCCTTATTCTCCTTTCGCTATTACGGGATCATCTGATGCCCATTTCTCAAACCATTGATACTAATAAACTCAGCACATCTAGAACTTCGCAATGGTTGAGTCAGTTTCCAATTTTCACTGGCACCTTTTTTGGGCATTTTTTAGTGCCCCCTGTCACCTCGATTTACGTGCCACATCGACCATTGTCCGTTTTTGACATTCTTTACGTCGCCAGATTCAGTTTTTCGCGCTCGTAATGATGCTTAAGATCATTTCTCGCTCTCACCTCTATATTTTTTGGATATTTTTTAGTGCCCTCTTTGCCTCGATTTGCATGCCACATCAACCGCTATCACATTTTACCAATCCATGCATCACAACCTATCCCTGAGCCTTCCACTCCACCCATACTGCAATTATGGCATTATTTTGCTATCATTCATCGACCCTCAAGGAGGCCCCATCAGTGTTCCCCCCTATCACTTTGCTTGATCCCCATACTCGTCCTTTGATTGAACACTTCCTCCTTGCCTCACCATTACTTTTGTTTGGTATAATTTTACCCCTTTTTCGGGCCGATCAATTCCTTTACGAAAAAGGCACTTATGGAGTTTCTGTTAAGCTCTTTTCTGACTCCTAAAACAATGAAAAGATCATCGAGCAATCTTGATTTCTTTCATTCTTGCTAAAAGTATCTGAAAGGGCGTCTACCTAGTATAGTTTTACCCATTTTCCGGACCTTGTAGACTAAATATGAAAAATGAATACTCTAGCCACACCGGCTAGAAGAGTTCTTCATTGCATCCTTGTATGCTTTTTCAAGATTTGGAGACTAACACACGAAAAAGAACCCCTCTGAGTTCTCTTACTGCTTCTAGACTCTTTAAAAGCGAAAGAAACCACGAGCAATCGCCATCCTGGGCTCGTAAAAAATCCACAAGACAGTACCTTTCCACCATTTCAGAGTCTTGTTATCACTTTCAAACTCCTTATAAGTGAAAGCACTTACAAGCATTAACTGTCCTGGGCTCGCACAAATCCACACGACAGTACCATTTTTTTAGCACACTTTTATCCCTTCTTCGAGCTCCTTAAACCATGAAGAAGGTCACAACGGTGCCTCTCATCACCACACCAAAGCATATATAACCACACTATTATGGCAGCTGCCCCAGGTTGGTTGTCTTTGTTCAAAGTATTCTGCAATATGCCACCTTGAGAGTCTCCTGATATGATCCATAAGTTTGTCCCCTTGAGTCTTTCACACTACAGTACTTATCCCTGATCCCTTAAGCTATGATCCCCGTACCCAAAGTTAGTTTCATATGCTGCTAGGTCATCCATGTCATCATGCTCTGAACAAAGAAAGTTTGAGTCCACCCACTCTATGACCCCAGTTATTCCCATCTCCATAGTATGTGAGTCCCACCATCAGTACTATCACACTTCGGTTGTACACCTCGCGCTTGTATCAAGGAAACATCATTGCCTTGGTAGTTGCAATGTCTCCCTCTGTCGACACCAACCAATCTATTCCAGAGGATGGACCCAGAGGTCCCTGTGCCTTGGACTCATCACCATCAGTGGTGAGTGCCTACAGACCATTGTTTGAGGAGTCCTTAGTGCCTATCTGAAAGGTTGTTTCTCAAATGCTCAACTTCAACACCTTGATCGCACCATTAAGATTCGTGTAGGGTATTGGTCCCTTCAGTTATCAATCGAAGACCTTGGATGTCCCCCGAATTTAGGATATTGATGATTCAATTCAAAACACCCAATTATATATTCCTATGGATATCCTGGCTACGTTTGGCGATTATGAGGACACCCTTATGTCCATACATCAGTTCTCCAGATCAACCATGGTCAGACCATGGGTATGTCCCAGATGTGGGTCCCCTCTGGATTAATATGATATACACAATAGTTTTTCATGTATTGTTCTAGCCCCCTTTTTTTGGACCTCATTATTATATTTTAACAACGAGCATGGGTATGCCCGCCTCGTCCATATGTTGAGATACTCCTCAGTGAGACATGTATTTTTAGTTCTTCATAGTCAGTACAGACCTTGTGTTCCGGTCTCCAACAAGTTCATGTTCTCCTCCATCCCAATTCTTATCACCCAGGAAAATCACAGTACTTATGATGTCTATCGGCCATATGATGAGCTCCTGCCCTCACACATCAAGGGGTAATCTGTTAACACCTAAAAAGTACTCACCAGCTCATCCCTTTGGACATACACCTCTGTTGACTAAATTTCCTACCAACCTAGCTTCCTAAACCCCTAAAAACCCAAATGGGTACCAAAATACCCAAAATTCCCTAAAAAACATACCAAAACCCCAAAAGAGGGTCAAAATCAAACTAATAGGGAATAAAACTCAAAAGAAAAAAAGAAAAGACGGCAAAAATCCTAAAAAATCCTAAAAAACCCTAAAACCCTAATCTAAGTCTATAAAAGGGGTGGAGGCCCCTCATTTCAAATATCCATCAACTACTTTACCCTTATGCTGTTAAAATTTTGTCAAGCCTTAGCCATCCATCTTTGGTGCTTTGGCCTCCCTTGAGAAGATAGAAATCTTAGCCGCCATCAAAAGCATTGAGAAGGAGAGTACGGAACCAAAGGAGCTCCGAAACACACTATCAGAGCTTCACTAGCCTCATTTATGAGGTAAATCTTTTGCAAGCCCTTGCTTGCCCATAATACAAAAAGTTAAAGATTCTTTGCTATATTGTTTTGAAAATCAATTATTTATTTCTTTAAAGTTGTTTTTGGTCTCATGCAAATGTTAGATCAGATTGTTTGTTGTTTTATTATTAGTTTAGTTTTGATCACTTCCCTGTAAGCCTGCTATTAAGGGTCATTTCCCTTAGTAGGTGCCATTTTGCACAAGCAGAGATGAAAACCCCAGCTACAATAATGGTCAACATTTAAGCATTATTCATTGCCCCCATTACTAATGGTGTAACAAACTGTTAAAAATCCACACAATGTTGTAATGGAGGCTGCAGTGACGAACTCTTAACGACCACGGTGGTTGTGGTAACTAGTGTTGTGAGGAATGTTATGTGTAGTTCGGTACTGTGCGTGGCTGGCAGTGTAGGGCATGTGGCGAGATAGTTCAACCGTGGCATCTTTTTCAATTTTGAAATTTTCAGCCTTATAACACCCTCCCAAAATGTGCATTGAGTTTTACCATTGAGAGTGCAGAATCGAAGAGGCGAAGTCTGACTACCAGAGCCCGAGTGCGAAATAACAATCCTGACTACCACCTGCTAAATTTTAGGGTCATGTTTTAACTTTCAAGGTTTCGTTGCACGGAGCGTTTGGGTTTTCGTTGGGGGTTTTAGCATTGGAGCCTTTGCATTAAAGACTATAAACAGACAATCTCATTCTGGTATTTGGAGAAGAATTTCAACAAGGGTTTTTCGAGTTTCATTCCACTAAGCTTTAGTTGAGAATTTTCGCACCAAATCCTTTCCATCAAAGATGGTAAAAAAGCAATCTCTTTATTGTCGTTTTTGAGTATTTTCTACTTAAATTTGTTGGTTCGGCCTTTCTTAATTTCTTTTTTTCGTTTCACATCATTTATGATATTATACACCATGAATGTTGAAATCGTAGAAAAACCATGGTTTATGGGCATTTAACTTATTATGGTGGTCGTGTGAGCAAGAAATGAGGAAGAAACTAGGGGGTTGTTGGTACGGGTTTTGTCTCAAACATAGCTATAGCTATGGCCACTAAAGTATTAATAAATAATAAATAAACGAATTTTAACCTTGTTCAAAGACACATATATAGAATTAGATTATGATATAAAATACATCATATACACACTAAGCGTGAGATCAATATGTTTTTTTTTAGAAGGCCGGAGGTAAGGCGTTTGAGGAAAACCAAAGTTTGATGAATATTACTTTTCAATCTTTATATATTATTCTTAAGTTTGAGGCTTGGAGCTTCCTTCCAATGTGGATATCTTCATTCCACTGCTTTTGAGAAAACTTTTGCCTTTCATTTTAGATTGTTTGTATCGGTTCTCTATGATAATGATAGGGTATATTGATCACTTAAAAATGCGTCAAAATGTCACAACATTCAAAGATATTCATAGCATTCAAAAGCAAATCTCATATTTTATATATCTCATAGAATTGACAACTTGGAACCACTCATGGTAACGTTAACTCACCTCTTATAAACACGTTAGTTAATATTAAATATGTTAAAGAAATATTTCATTGTTTCAATAATTTGTAAAAAAAGATAATATATATACAAACAAATCCATGAAGCAAAAACCTGTCATCTTCTGTCGGAAAGAATATATTCGGGAAGGATATATTGTAAATGTTTGTCAATCAACATACTTGTGGTTGTGAAGTTCTGAATGAAAAAGAATTTTGAAAATAAAAACTTTTTTATAAAAAACTTTGACTCAGTCTCAAAGGAATCTGAAATATGCCCCATATTTTTTTTTGGGGGGAAAAGACCTATTTTATGTATTTTAATATCGATATTACGAATATTAAATTCTATGATGTGTCAAAATACTAAATTAAGTTCTTTCCCGAAAAAATGAAAAGTTGAGATAAGCAGCAATTCAAGCTAACCAAAGTATGAAAACATTGGTATCTTTGGAGAAGAGGATGCGGGGTATCTTAATGCAAACTGCTGAAAGTCCAGGGTTTCACACCGTAACATTTAAGTTCCTTTCTGGGAACTCAAAAAACTATTACTTTCCTTCTCTTATGTTTGATGTTCATCCATGCATGTGTCCATAAATTTCCACCTTTTCAAACCATCGAAAAAAATTGAAAACCCTAATGCTAGAGCTTTGCATGAGTAGGGTCTTGATGGCATATTACCTTTGTTGAGCAGACCTCTTCCTTCTTTTTTATTATGATCCTCTTCCTTTGAGTAATACTTGAGTGCCTTGAGTACTCGCCTTTCCCAAGTAGTAGGTACCAATTTCTCAAAATTAGGGATTGTCTTTAGGAAACCCTAGCTATCCAAAATAGTAAACCTTTTGAGGCCTATCTGTATTCAATCAAAATTGTGGCTAGGATGTGAGAGAGGCGTCATTCCCACTAAGAAGCCACTTCATCGAGGAGCCTTAGGTTTCTCCCTGGCGTTTCTTCTCTTTTGAAAAAGCTGCAATTCTTCTCTAAGTGCCTTGCTTTCTGCTTGCAATAATATATTCCTTTTGTATAGGTTTGGTACATTTTGTCTGAGGGGAAATATTTTTTTCAATCTCCTTTTAGTGTTATATAACATTCCTTCTATCACATATAGCTCCTTTGTTAACTTCCCCCTATATTTCCTTCTTTCTTCCTTGATTTGCATATTTATTTCTCTTACCTTTTGTAGATGGGATTTCAACTGGTTAATATCACACTCTGCATCATCTCTCTATGTATAGTGTTGGGTTTTAGGCATTTCTTCATTGTCTAGCTAAATGGGATATTCAAGGAGAGTGTGGAGGGGAGCTTCAAGGATAGATGCGAAAGTTTCTTTACCTATGGGAACCATATCTCTAGCTACCGACCTGGTCAATATTTTTCTAGGAATTATTTTCTCAGTCACCTCTTGTGTAAATTCCAATTTATTCCCTTCCAAATTTTCCTTCTCCTTCTGAGTGTTTGGAACCTTAGTAACCTTGGATGGCTTCTCATCTGCTCAGATAGGTGTTTCCTCTTCTGTCTCCTTCCTCTTCCCCCTGTCAGGGATGTTTATCTTAAGTGGTCTTGATTTCATGGCTTCAAGGTCATACCCAACCAAGAAGAGGAAATTATTCCATTCTATCCCTAACCTCTTCAATTCTTCCAGTACCAGCAGCTTTATGAGGCTAAAATGGAAAATGTAATCGTCAATTTGTTGGATATGTGACTGTGCTTTATCTATCATCTTTTATAGGCTCCTGAAGAGGTAATAGGGCATGTCGAGAGGTCACTTCCCTCTGAAATGAAGCAATAATCTGAAGTGGTAATGGTATGTTGTGCTATACCTCCTTTTACAAGTAAAATACCTCTATATAATTAGCAAGAGATCTCCATACTGCCTAGTAAGCCAAACCATGGGAACCCCATAGGATAAATATTCTCCTTTATGCTCATCCTTCAGAAAATGGTCAAATGTTGTCATCTGGAACTTGGTTACCTTAAACCACTCCTCACCTTGCCTTGGTATCTTTGTTGCAGTTTCTATGGAGTCTACAGTGACCTCCATCTCCAAGGGTCTGATTTTGGTCTTCGTGGCATCAAAATTTAGTACAAAATCACAGGCCACCTGCCTATCATACCCTTGCAATTTCTCAAAGATCCTCAAAAAACCTACGCAGTGGAAGCAATGTCGGGCAGTAGGTTTCACATTCATCCATTCTGTGCCAGGCTCAAAATGTACTTAGGCCCCACTCTTCTTACTATTCTTCTTAACGACTACTAACGTTGTGTCACTATTCGGCCTTTTCTGTGGTGGCTGGTCTTTGAAACCTGTTTATACTTGGACAACTACCAGACTTCTCAATGTGTTAAACAATTTCCACTCCAACGAGCACTTTAACTATTGATAACGCGGGGGGGGGGGGGGGGGGGGGGGGACCTTTTAGTCTGGTAGAGACCAACTTTGGGGTGACAACCGACGGATGTGACACAACCCCATCCATACTGACAAACTTAGCACTCAATTGGCGGGTGTGACACGACCCCATCCCAAGTGACAGGATTTCCAACTTAATTGGCATGTGTGACACGACCACATCTCGACTGACAGGTCTAACAACTCATGATTGCACTTTTACAAACTCCTGCAGGGACCGTGGTTTGGAAATGTGCTTTGATGCCGTGGGACTTTTGAAACTTTCGTAGCACCCTTAGCTTAATTTTTCTTTTTGATGTTGTGGGAATTTTTTGAAACTTTCATAGCACCCTTAGTTAATTTTTTGTTCGACACTACGGGAGTGGGTATTTCATATCATCACCTTTTAGAGAGGAGTAGGCATAAGCGGTAGGTTTTGATTGTAGACTTATATTACCACGAGCAGTATCTTAACCTCTTTATAGGATTTTAACTAGAGAATACTAAGACCTTGAATTCATTAACTAAAAATCACCCCATTTTACAATATAGATCACAGTTGACTTTCAAACAAAAAGAAAAACATAACCTAGACTGAAAAAGGGAGTTCAAGATGACTATGAGTTAGGAGATCATACCCTTGTGCATTCTCAAGTGCTAACACATCCCATGCGTTCATGGTTTGACATCGATCCACTATTATATGAAGCATACATTTCACAATTAATTTTTACATAGATCGTTTATATTAAGCAAAATGTTTTGCAAATAATATATAAAGAAGTGAAGAAAAGGTTTTGCAAAAGTATATGACTATAATTCAAATAGGTTTAACAAATAGTCCCATGGTTAGTGATGAATGATTTTTTTTTATGAGATAGGTGTAATCTTGCTTCTAATATTTTTAATTTATGATATAAAATCAAAATCGATAAGATATTGTAGTAAATGTATTTACTGTAAAAAAAATTATAATTATATAATTATATATATATATATATATATATATATATATATATATAAAAGAGACTATAAATAGTTCTAATAATGGTTTTTTTAATATAAGATACATGTAATCTTATTTATAATATTTTTCACTGATGATATAAAAAAAGGTGGATAAATTAATGTATTTACTACATTAAAATTAATTATATATATATATATAATTGTAATGAGTTTATTAGGATGGATTTTTAAGAGAGGAAGGAAAAGTTTTAACAAAATCTCAAAATTACAAAAGATGCTTTATAATTTTTATTGAGAGAAACAATTTAGTTTCAAAATTAAAATTATTTAATTGTTAATTGCTTCCTTTTTAGAATAAGGAATGGTTTTGTTTTTTTATAATATAGGTGTCATCTTACTTCTAATATTTTAACTTATGATATAAAATGAAGATGGATAAGTTATTGTAGTAAATGTATTTACTACATTAGAATTAGAATTAGAATTAGAATTAGAATTAGAATTAGAATTAGAATAAGAATTATATATATATATATATATATATAATTTGAAGAAGCTTTACATGGATTTATATATATATATAATTTGAAGAAGCTTTACAGGGATTCAGTTTATGAAGTAGAAAGAGCTTCGGGTCAATGGAAATTAAAGAAATTAATTCTGTAGTAGATGAAAATAAAGTTTCCTTAATGGTTTCTCTTCTTTTATAAGATAGATATAATCTTACTTATAATATTTTTTACTTATAATGTAAAATAATAAAAATTGATAACGTAATGTATTTACTACATTAGAATTATATATATATAATTAATTATTGATGAATGCCACAATGTTTATTTATGTTGACCTAGTACATTCTTTGAGAGTTTTGTCGCATTGTGACATTCATCAAGGGTTATGTTGGATTATAACATTCATCAAGGGTTACTATCACATTATGACATTCATCAAGGATTATCTTCGATTGTGATGTTTATGTTGAATGTAATGCAACCTATGGTTATTAAATTCAAACATCATCACATATGCTCAAATATGGCCAACCATGGTTAGCCATTATGACTAAATTCAAAAATGGTTACCCAAACTCAACCATGTTTCATGAAAGTCAACTACATGGTCAAACAATATTCATCATGGTGACTATCATTCGACACCCATTGTTAACTGTTTTCAATGGCGGTCAAATATAGTTAACCATACCTAACCAATGTCAACGATAGTCAAGTATGGTTTACTAAAGTCAACCATGGCTAACTAAAGTGAAATATGCTTCATTAAATTCAACCATTGTTCATTAAAATTATCCATGGTTCATTAAACTCGACGATGGTTAAACTATGATGAAACTAAAGTCAACCATGGTTAACCAAACTCAAACATGGTTCATTAAAGTAAACCATGGTAAATAAATAGTCAACCATTTCTTAACTTTAACTAACTAATGTCAACCATTGTCAAGCATGGTTCACTAAATTCAACCATGGTTTGGTCGCAATGTGACATCCATCAAGGGTTATCGTTGCTTGTGACATTAATCGAAGGTTATGTCACATTGTGATGTTTATGTCGACAATGCAATGTGACATTAATTCATTAATGTTAGATGTTGTCATTCATTTAGGGTTATGTCACATTATGAAATTCATCAAGGGTTTTGTCGCATTATGACATTCATTGACGGTTATGTTGCATTGTGGCATTCATCAAGGGTTATGTCACATTGCGATGATGTCTATTGAATATGAAATTCATGACGGGTTTAATCATTTTGTGACATTCATCAAGGGTTATGTCACATTGCTATGTTTACCTTGATAATGCAATGCAACATAAATTTATTAAAAAATGCTTCATTAAAGTCAACCATGGTTGACTTTAAGTCAACGATGGTTTAACTATGCTGAAACTAAAGTCAACCATGCTTAATCAATGTCAAACATGGTTCATTAAAGTCAACCATGGTTAAAAAATAATCAACCATGACTTAACTTAAATAGCTAACCAATGTCAAACATTGTCAACTATAGTTAACCATGGTTTTGTAACATTGTGTTGTTCATCAAGGTTTATGTTGGATTACAATGTTCATCAAAGCTTATGTTGGATTGTGACATTCATCAAGGGTTATTGTCACATTATGAATATCACATTGCGACGTTTATAAAAGAGTATGTCACATTTCGGCATAATATGGTTTTGTCGCATTGTGACGTTCATAAAGCTTATGATGGATTACAACATTCAATTCATCGAGGCTTATATTGGATTGTGAAATTCCTCCATGGTACATTCCATACTAATTTTGTCGCATTGCGCCATATATCAAGGCTATTGGATTATGACATTCCTCCATTGTACATTCCTTAATGGTTTTGTTGCATTGTGACATCCATTGATGATTATGTATCACGGGTAATGTTGCATTGCAATGTTCATCAAGGGTTATGTCACATTCGACATTGATCGAGGGTTGTGTTGCATTGTGACAATGGCCAAGATGTGACACATTAAAGTTAACCATCGTCAAATAAGATACAAAACATGTATAAGTAAAAACATCAACCATGGTAAATAAAGTCAAATACTGTTAAGCATAGACAAATATGGTTCATTAAATTCAACCATGGTTAACCAAAGTCAAACATGGTCAAACAAAGTCAGCCATGGTTTGCTAAAGTGTTCAGTATGTGTAGACAAAACCCAAGATGCGACACATTAACAATGTGACATTTGACGTTCATCAAGGGTTATGTGGCATTGTGATGTTTAACAAGAGTTATGTTGCATTGAAATGTTCATCTAGGATTATGTCACATTGGGACATTGATTAACGATTAACTTTTGTCAAAATAAAGTCAACCATGGTTAGTAAAGTCAAACATGGTTCACATTAAAGTCAACCATAGTTGACTATGGTCAAACTAAAATTATAAATTGTTACCCAAAGTCAGCCATGGCTTGCTTAAGCCAAGCATGGTAAATACAATTAGCCATGGTAACTAAAGTGAAACATGGTTTACTAAAGTCAACCATGGTTAACTACGGTCAAACTAAAGTCGACCATGAATAATCAAGTTAACCATGGCTAACTAAATTCAACTATGATTAACATTGAAAAATATTGCAATCAACAAAATATAATATTATTTTTATTTATAATATTGAAATAGAAATACAATATAATAATATGAATATTAACTAAATATTAATATTTTATTAATACATTGGTTATAATAATTTATTTAAATACCATATTCTTATAATAATTCATTTTTTTAATATATATCTTTTTTAATATATAGTTATAATATTATAATTAAACTATAATATTTTTAATTAAATTATAATTTTTTTTAATATTTCTTAACATGAATATAATTTTTTATAATATACCATAATATTATAATTAAATAATAATATTTTATTATATAAAATTAACTTCAATATTATATTTAATCATTATATATTAATTATTTAAACAATATTATTTTATTTGTATTTTTATTTAATACTTCATCTTGTGATATCCTATTTATCATCATTATAATATTTAATATTAAAATTTAGTGAAAATATTTTTAATTAATATTATAATATAATCAATTTACAAATATTTTGTATTAATACTTTCTAAATATTTAATCAAATTATATTATTTTTAACATTTTTATCTATCATGAATATAATTTTTTTTATAACATAGTATAATATTATAATTAAATCATAATGTTTTAAATTAAATAATATTCATTTATTAATATTTTGGAGATATGTTTATGCTTTATTTTTATTATCAACAACCACATTAATAATATTAATGTGTATGAATATGCTTATGGGTATAAATTTGGTACATATTATAGGGAAAAGAATTACAATGTGTCATATTTAGTCCATCGAATATATTTGGACAGATTAATCTGTTGCTAGTTATAAAAAATATAAAAAATAAATGGTAACTATCCATGAATAACTAGTAGCTCATGCATAAATAACTAACAATTAATACAACTACCATGAAACACAATCCTAATAGCAAACCATTACTAATAAACGCATTTTACAAATGCTGGCAAGTTCCGCAGTGGATTTACATATGCTGGCAAGCATTTTATTTTATTCTTCCAAATTTGCGATATTAGTATTAACCGCAATTGAGTTATTTCATATAACGTATAAAGACGGCAGCAAATGCCACGAATTGCAACTTTTACATAAGATGATTCGTTAGTCAAAGTAAGAACTGATCTGTACGTAGCATTCGCTTACCAATTCTGGGGAATGACATCTGTTGCACTAAGAGTGTTTCTAGTAGAAACAATAGACAATCGAATCGAAAATGGAGCCTGCAGTGGGACCCCGCTAGTCAAAGCCCAGTTTACACCCCATATTTGCTGCATTGCTTGCCATGAATCAGAAGTTGCAGTAGGGGAGAGCTGTCTATTGTTGAATAGGGACTAGTAGTTGACATAGTACTGGTCCCACATAACCACCATATCTTGACACAAATAAACCCATAAATTAAAAATACACATTCCATATTAAGTGCAGAAAATATTTAAATTATGTCCAAAAATTGCCCATTAACTGACTGGGCCAATAGCTGTCAATAAATAGTCTTTATATGACAAACTGTACAAAACATCTTGTCCCAACAAAGTACAGATCTGCTCAAATATCCAGAAGTACATAAACAGCTAAATAACCCAACTCGTTTTTGCCACCTACTGCAAGGTACCTATCAAAGGAGGACCCACGAATATCTAATGGAGCCTAAATATCCCAGCATTCATTGAAACCTGTTCAAACATTCATTGATACATGTTCAAGCATTAGAAAAGACAGTGTCAGCCATAACTGCAAGATTGTTCAACATTCCAACCCTCTGTATTCAATAAATGACACCTACCCATTAAATGCACCCATTAAACAGATGGAAGCACACAGATCATGAAATAGATGAAGGCACAGGGATCCACAATGACAAGCTCCCAACCATTGGATCACTTTCAAATCAATCCACAACACACATTGAAATTTGAGAGATTGCAATCCATGTGCAACCTTCTTACCAACCCAATTCAATAGCAAACAACTATAAATGAACCACAACCCTTATGGAGATGCATTTCATAAATTCGACCTGCAGAGTGTGTGCATAGTTGCATTTCAGAAATTTGAACAACAGAGTGTGTGCACAGTGGAGGCATACCATCAGAAGTGTGTGCACAGTGGAGGCATACCAGCAGAACTGTGTGCACAGTAGATTCAGGTTACTGTTACTGTGATTTATGTTTTTGTTTATGTTATTTCCAGTTATGTTATTCATGTTAATTATGTTAATTATGTTTCTGTTATTCATATTATTTATGTTATTTATGTTTCCAGTTATGTTATTTATGTTTCTGTTTCTGTTATTTACATTTCTGTTATAATCAACTTCTAGTTTCTTCTACATAACCAGCCTCCCTTCTAAATGTGCAGGTTGTTGTAGGCATGGCAAGAGTCAGCAATGCAAGGAGAACAAGTCGTCGACTGAGTAGGGGTGCCCAGCTATGTTGCACCTCATCGGATGAGGAGAGGCCCAATGATACAAATGCCAACAATGCTCCCAGCAATGTTGTTGAGAATGACAATGTGGTGGAAGAGGACATTGTTGTCCCACCACCAACCACACAGTCACTTCTAACCACAGTTCAAGGAACAAGTTCAATCACCAAAATCAGTGCAATAAGAGGTTGGACAAAAGAAGACATGCTAGCTGCTATTGATGATATAGAGTTCAATGGATATTCCATTCGTGCTGCTGCTAAAAAACATGGAGTTGCTACCTCTTCAGTACATTATTGGATAAATGGAATCAC
Organism: Larix kaempferi; assembly: GCA_027924585.1. NCBI lineage: Eukaryota > Viridiplantae > Streptophyta > Pinopsida > Pinales > Pinaceae > Larix > Larix kaempferi. The sequence goes on along the minus strand of BSBM01000765.1, from coordinate 727,116 downwards.
ACATACAAAGCGCAGAGGGCCTGTTACAGTTATGAGTGAAGAGGAGGAAGCCGAGGTGGTTCAGTGGTGTAAGGAGATAGCTGAAATGGGACATGGGCTAGAGCTGATATAGCTAAAATCCACAGTAGCTCAAATCTGTCAAGGGAGGCCAAACCCCTTCAAAGATGGGTTTCCTGGTAAGTCATGGTGGTTTCGGTTTAAAAAAATGCATCCATACCTTGTGTTGCGTACAGCTGAGGGCCTAGATAGAGACAGGGCTCTAAATCTACGCCCTGCAATTCTGACTAAGTTCTATGCCACCCTTTCTAGTGCATATGAGAACCATGGGTATGCTCCAGACCATATATGGAACTGTGATGAAACAGGTTTACAGGCAGGAAGGAACTGTGGCATGCATGTAATTGCCAAGAGAGGGAGTCGTAATGTGCCAAATATTTTTCCTAGGAGCAGGGAGTGGATCACTATTCTATGCTGTGTCAATGCAATTGGTGCTTCAATCCCAGGATTTTATCTATTTAAAGGTAGAACTCAACTCAAAAACTATATACAGAATTGTGAACCAGGTGCATGCATGGCTGCACATCCCCATGCTTGGATGACCAAAGAACTCTTTTTGAATTGGCTTACTCACTTTGCTGCATCTATACTAGGCGGTGTCTCACCTGTAAATAGACACATGCTGGTTTTAGATGGTCATGGAAGCCACATTGCTGTGCAAACAATCGAGGAGGCTAACAATTTGGGCATCGACCTGTTGACACTGCCTGCTCATACCACTCACAGATTGCAACCCCTAGATGTCAGTGTGTTTGGGCCTTTCAAGAACTATTTCAGGGGTGAGCGAGCTTCGTGGATGGCATAGAATCCAGGGGTGGAGGTAAAAAGGTTTGAGATAGCCGAGCTTGCAAGTAAAGCCTTTAAAAGGGCTCTCACACCTTCGAATATCAAGGCTAGGTTTAGGAGGACTGGAATATGGCCACTGAATTCTGAGGCTCTCATGCATGATACTAGTTGTAGCCTGGGATTTGATCTGAATGGTCAGGAAGAAGGGGATGTCCAAGCACATGTTGCTGGCCAAGAAGATGTGGAGGTAGAGGAAGACGTTGTTGTTGCTGATCATATGATATCCCTCTCTCAAGGAGAACCATACTGTGGTGATGAAGAAGAACAAGTAAGTGAAACACAATATAACAATGAACCAATTGACAGTAACATGGAGGTACATACACCAACTGAGACAACTACAAATTCTGATTCTAATCTTCTTAATGTCTCTATGCAAGAAACAGTTGCAACTTCTGCTTCTGTTCATGTCAATGAAAACGTTGACCATGCACCAGGAAGCAGCAATGGAGTATTGACTTTGCCAAGCCAGGTTACCCCACAATCATGGCTGGTAGAAGCCATGATGAATTTGGACAAAAATATTGTGTCAAGGACAAATGAAGAAAGCATGAACATGCCTTCATAGCCCAGAGAATTGGAAGAAGAAATTGTTCATTATTTTGTGGACAATGGAAACCTGGTAGAAGATAGTGTCCACAATGAGGTTCCAGCTGAAGAGGACAATATGGTTCAGATAGAGCAGGAGAACATTGACCCAAATATTGAGAGGCAAGTGTCAAGCAAGGAGCAGCAAGTGTCAAAGAAGAGCTAGTTGCTTGGTCAGTTTCTAAAGCTACCGGTAGAGAGAGTGTCAGCAAAAAGAAGGCAATTTACAGCAGACAATCTTCGTCTATGCCGAAGTTCACAGTTACTCACCTCAGAGGACTATATAAAACTATTGGTTGAGTCTGAGCATAGGAAACTTGAACTCCAGGATTTAAAGCAGAAAAAGAGGGACTTAGCTAAAGAAAAGAAGGCTGCAAGGATTGCTACAGTAGAAATTCGAGCACAGGAGAGGCTTGACAGAGAGAAAGAAAGACAAGAAAAGGCTCATCAAAAACAAATGGCAAGGCATGAAAAGGAATTGAGAAAGGCTCAACAATTACTTCAAAAAGAACAAGGGGTTGCAAAAAGTTCTGCCATTGATGCAAACATAGTGGAGGGGAATAGGATGATGCCAAACACATTGGAACATCTTGCAGATAATACTCCATGTTTCCAAGACCTCCTAAACATCCAAGTCCCCCGATATCAACAAGTGCGCATGCCCACTTTATTCCCTCCTACCAGTGCAGGTGTTAGACAGATGTATGATTATCGGGGGGCTCAACCCAATGCAGGGGTTAGTAGCACAAGTGTGCACTGTGGCTACTCAATTCCTCCATGGCTACAAGAAGCAAATTGGATATCATATGGAGGCAACCAGCCACAACCTAATCAGCCATTGTTAGGTATGCCAACCAACCTGGCTCAAGCAGGAAACTCAACAATATTGGGAAGTGAAGATCTTGGACGACATCAAGCATAGGAGTGTCATATAGGGATGCCAAAGTTTTTGTTGTGACCACATTGCATTGTGGATTTTGTAATCACTGGGTCTAACTACTGCAACATGGCCATTTTGTATACAATCCTATACATTTTTGGGTACAATCCTAGGTCATATCGTTCCCTGATGTTTGCGGCATTGTAATCAGGGGTTTATCATAAGGTTTAATATACAATTTCATCATTTCAAGAGCAAGCTGTAATGTACTCTGATTAAACATTTCATTAACATTTTTTAGGGATTATGAATTTAGTTTGTTGTTGGTTTATGTTGCAATTTATGTTTGGGCTGAATTATTGAAGGTTCTAGGGTTTATGCACCTACAACCCAAAAAACTTATTGTCATCACTACCATTATGAAAGACCAACACATACACACCAAAATGATTAATCATCATTATTGATGGAATCAAAATATCTTCTACAACCAAACAAACATTGTTGTATCTCTATATAAGGGAGGGATGCCAGTTGTTGGACACCCCACGTGGCTCCCTCCCCCATGCCACGCTGGAGAGTTGACACGAACGCAGCCAATGCCCAGATGGCACCGCCACCTGTCTTGGTGGGTGGTATAATTAAAGCGGCCTCTATGGCACACTTTTTCCCTCTTTTTCGGCGCTTTTCCGGTGACCTCTCCTTCCTCCCGTGTATTGTTGCTTGGGCCCTGTCTGTGAACGCTCCGCCACCCCACTTCCTGTTCACGCCCGCTCTGGTTCTGCACCACCCCCGCTCTGGTTCTGCACCATGGGCGCTCTCGTTCTGTCGGTATCCGGCTGAATTATTGAAGGTTCTAGGGTTTATGCTGCAGCAGGGTCCATGGCTTATGTTGCAGTAGTATGGGATTACAACCATATGCCCAACCATTGCAATCATAGTTTGTTGCTGGTTTATGTTGCAATCATAGTTTGGCCTGAATTATCTATCTTCTATGGTGTATGTTGCAGCCGGGTTTGTAATTTTTTTAGGGTTTATGAATTTATTTTGTTGTTTGTTAATGTTGCAATCATAGTTTTAGCCGAATTCTTGAAGGCTCTATGGTTAATGTTGCAGCAGCGTTTATAAAACCCTAAACACAAAACCTTAATTACAAAGGGTAGTGTTTAATTTTTTTTAGGGTGTATGAATTAGGGTTTTGTAATCAAGGTTCTGTGGTTAATGTGGCAGGGTCCTTGACCCCTATATTTTCCTTAAACTAGCATCTAGGAATGGGGTTGAACCATTGCATGGGTGTGATACCCATCCATTCGATGCTAACTGTACTACAACATGGTGCCTATTTCTCTCCTATTATTAATAATGCTTCTATAAGGAATGTTCCATGGAGGGCTCTCATGCATGACTTATTACAACTTAATACAGTATCATACTAATCAACATAACAGGCCTAAATTAGATCCAGTGTATGTACATTCCTCTAAACAAATTCAATATCCTTTTGAAGGCTAGAACAACAGACAACAATAATCAAGCACACAAACTGTTTAATAAAACTATGTCTATATAAATGCCCATAATGCAACAACTAAATTAACTTCTTCTATTTTGCCCAAAATTTCAAGTTAATAGGTAAAAGTAAAAACTGCATCATACAACAGCAGATAAGATGCAGTAGATCACTTTATGTTAATAGCTAAAAGTAAAAACTGCATCATACACTTATAATTTAACAATAGCATGCAACTTGTAAACTGCATTAACAACAGCAGATGATAAGGTGGAGTAGATCGCTTGTAAAATGCATCAACAATAGCCAATTTGGCAAACTTGCTGATATCAAAAACTGAATTATATGATGCAGTTTTGCCTTTTAACTATTACCATTCCACTGCGACAAAAACCAACAACAAACTAAATTCATAAACCAGATAAAATTTAGGGACACTGCTGCAACATAAACCAACAACAAACCAAAATCATAAACCATAGAGCCTTCAATAATTCATCCCAAACCATGATGCAACATTAACAGACAACAAACTAAATTCATAAACACTAAAAAAATTACAAACCCGACTGCAACATAAACCATAGAAGATAGATAATTCAAGCCAAACTATGATTGCAACATAAACCGGCAACAAACTAAAATCATAAACCCCAAAAAAATTACAAACCCTGCTACAACATAAGGCAGCATAGACCATAGAACCTTCAATATTTCAGCCCAAACTATGATTGCAACATAAACCAGCAACAAACGAAATTCAGAAACCCCAATAAAATTATAAACACTGCTGCAACATTAATCATAGAGCCTTCATTAATTCGGCAGAAACTATGATTGCAACATTAACAACACAACAAACTAAATTCATAAACCCTAAAACAATTACAAACCCGACTGCAACATAAACCATAGAAGATAGAAAATTTAGGCCAAACTATGATTGCAACATAAACCAGCAACAAACTAAAATCATAAACCCCAAAAAAATTACAAACCCTATTACAACATAAGGCAACATAAACCAGCAACAAACGAAATTCAAAAACCCAAATAAAATTATAAACACTGCTGCAACATTAACCATAGAGCCTTCAATAATTCAGCCGAAACAAATACATAAACCCTAAACAATTTGCAAACCCTGCTGCAACACAGACCATAGAACCTGCTGCAACACAAACCATAGAACCTGCAATAATTCTGCCCAAACTATGATTGCAACATAAACCCTAGAAAAAATTTAAACGTAGCTTCAACATTAACCACAGAACCTTAATTACAAAACCCTAATTCATACACCCTAAAAAAATTTAAACGCAGCTTCAACATTAACCACAGAACCTTAATTACAAAACCCTAATTCATACACCCTAAAAAAAATTTAAACGCAGCTTCAACATTAACCACATAACCTTAATTACAAAACCCTAATTCATACACCCTAAAAAAATTTAAACGCAGCTTCAACATTAACCACAGAACCTTAATTACAAAACCCTAATTCATACACCGTAAAAAAAATTTAAACGCAGCTTCAACATTAACCATAGAACCTTAATTACAAAACCCTAATTCATACACCCTAAAAAAATTTAAACGCAGCTTCAACATTAACCACAGAACCTTAATTACAAAACCCTAATTCATACACCCTAAAAAAAATTTAAACGCAACTTCAACATTAACCATAGAACCTTAATTACAAAACCCTAATTCATACACCCTAAACAAATTCACCTCCAAATTCACCTAACAAATTCACCTTCAGTAATTCAGCCGAAACAAATTCACCTCCAACCTAATAAATGAATAAACACTAAAACATTCATAAACCCTACTACATTCATAAACCCTACTGCATCATAAACCATTCATAAACCCTACTGCATTATAAACCATTCATAAACCCTGCTACAGCATAAACGAAATGGATTTCACCATTGCCACAAACGCAACGTAAACCCACCATACACAATTCAAAGTGCGAGCAGGAGGGCACCAAACCAATTCACCAACAGAAATGCACAAATTCACAACCCAGAAAACCAGAATTTAACCTTTAAAAGCAGCAGAAATGGTCCACGAAATCCCCAGAAGGTTGAGAGTGTTGACAAACACTGCAGGGAATGGCTGGTAGGAAACCTACCACCGAAACCGAAGAAGCGTGAAGGGACGAGCCATTGCCGTGAGCAGGAACAGCCAACGCCACCGCCGTGAGCAGGAACAGCCAACGCAGGAACAGCCAACGCCACCGCCGTGAGCAGGAACAGCCAAAGCCACCGCCGTGAGCAGGAACAGCCTGATGGAAGCCACCATCGCCACCAGCGAAACCAACCGAGCGGCAACCCAACAACACTACCACCGAACCGATGAAAACCTTCAACGGGGTCCGTTGCAGACAACTTCGAGGGCCTGTGGTGCGCTATGGCCATGGAGCGAGGGTCAACGTCGGGAGAGCTAGCGGACAGAACACACAGCAGCGGCGAACGCCATCCGTCGGGGGGTAAGGCAACAAGCGTCCACCATATAACAGTAGCACGTGACGATATCAGCAGAACGAGAGCGCCCATGGTGCAGAACCAGAGCGGGGGTGGTGCAGAACCAGACCGGGCGTGAACAGGAAGTGGGGTGGCGGAGCATTCACAGACAGGGCCCGAGCAACAATACACGGGAGGATGGAGAGTGTGTGGGAAAAGCACCGAAAAAGCGAGAAAAAGCGTGCCATAATGGCCGCTTTAATTATACCACCCACCACGACAGGTGGCGGTGCCATGTGGGCCCGGGCTGTGTTCGTGTCGACTCTCCAGCGTGGCATGGGGGAGGGAGCCACGTGGGGTGTCCAACAACTGGCATCCCTCCCCTAAGAGTTTTTCCAGTAGAAAGAGTAGACAATTGAATCGAAAATGGAGCCTGCAGTGGGACCCCGCTAGTCAAAGCCCAATTGACACCCCATATTTGCTGCATTGCTTGCCATGAATCAGAGTTTGCCTGTGCACAACAAGAAATATGCATGCAACAACGGTAATATATCCATTTAATATGCATCCAGCAACGGTAATATATCCATTTAAGGTGATAAATATGCAAGACATTACCTGTTTTAGATAGACTGCTCCAAGATGGCTGAGCTTAACTAGCATGTACGTTCATGTTGGTTCAGCCACCTGGCTATGGGACCCACTGCCTTCTCTCGCCTGAGCTCCCGTTGCTGAGTCTTTGATTTCCGGTTGCACGGATCGCCCTGCAAGTTCAGCTCAGTTCGAAGGGATGGGATATGGGCAAACTAAAATGCCCCAGTTTTCTCCTGGCCATATTTCCAGAAAACCGCTCACTCCCTTGTCCCATCAGCGGCTGTCGCAGTGGCAATCAACATGCACCCTGGGGCCCGCAGCAGTCAGACTGCCACTGCTGCAAGGGCCGCTTTGACATACCATCGGGTCTGCCTCCCTGCGCAGCGATGACGTTCCAGCAAATATATCGTCCATCCACCCGATCAGTTATCCAAACAGATCCATGCTTATCATGCATGTTATGCATACCTATGCCATGGCCTCCGAAGGGTCTCATCCGCCAGTTGGGACTCAATTTGAATTTTGAAATTCTCGGGTTCCATGACCCGCCTTTTGCCCTGTTACAAATACCCTTTTCATTTTGCCGCTCATCACTCAGCCAGTGCGGAGAACAGGCTTCCGGGCAGAAAATTTACTAGTTCTGGTTCTGCGAGCGAATGTGTGGATCAATTCAATCTACCCTTCTTCGTAAGTTAATGCCTTCTTCATAAGCTAAGGTAAATACCAATTATACCTGCCTATACCACCATAGTCCGAGTTTACCTATAAGTAGCGGGAACATTTTACCAAATGAAAGCTCAAGATCCGAATCCTCTAGTTTGAGATCGAGACACAAATACAGAGCCAGCACCTCGTACAGTGCTAGCAGTTTCGCTATCATATCGAGATATAATCCCAGCAGCAGTTGGTTCTGTTGGTTCCACAGCTTATTCAGGTAGTTCTGGTTCTGCTAGTGTTAATGTGTGGTGGCCGTAGAAATTTAGTCCGGCACTTATTTGTTTGGACCAAATTTATTATTACAATATCTTCAAATTTCTTCTTAAAAGAGCGAGAGATATAGCTGGAACTCATTGCTCATAGAGATCGAGATTGATTGATCAAGTACGCTGGGTTGTATATCTACAGTCTGTGATTCCATAAGAACCATGATAAGATCAAAATGGGATTTTGCATATCCTCTGGAGAGATTTCACAAGGAAGATCTTCAGCCATTCTTTTATTTTATTGGTGGACGGCAACTATTACAAATTTTACTATCCTATTAAGGCCCAACAGATCTTGCTATAAAGCCCGGACCATTTTGTTTGCAACTCGACCAAATAAAGCCCGGACCATTTTGTTTGCAACTGGGATGATTACACCTCGACCAAAAATGTTTTCCAGTTCCGCAAAGGAAGCTACAGTTTCTGGTTTCTGCGTTGGACATGACTTGCCTACTTTCCAAAGCGAATACTGCACTGAATCAGAGCATTGAATCAGAGCTCAGCTACTTTCCCAGGCGAATACTGCCAGTGCCAAATATTAGGTTGGAGATTATATCGAGCTCAGCTTCTACACACACCCACAAAGAGACAAACCAAAAGAAGAAGACTTGAAACTGAGATCAGATCAGTTGTATTCATCATCTTTCTGTCAAAATGCCTCAAACTCTGCACGGTAACCTCTAGGGTCTTCCACGTTAACCATTAGGGTCTTCCAAAAAATGCTAGACAATGGATCTAGATATAATTATCTAAGCTGTTTAATTCGTCTCATATTGAATTTATACCTCCTTCCCTATGTAGCAAAGTAGAAGAGCTCTGCTCCAAATGCAGGTTTCCAACAATAGTTTGATTTGATCTGCATTGTACATGCCACATTATATTAAAAATAATCCGCTCCGTTTTCTTTTTTATCTTTATTTATTTATGTTAACATATCAAACTATCTATAAATTTTTTGTTTCCGTATCTTGGTCCACAGAATCCGAACCGGCTTCTTCTCATTTTTAATTTTTAATGCAAGGAAAATGAAATTCAAAGGAGACAAACTAACGTTCAGGGATTCAAAAATTATACTCATGAAAGTGAAAAGTGGCATGTATCTAAACCAGAGTGCTATCTACATAATTTTTTAATTTTTTAATGAAGATATATTAAATTTGCTTGGTGTATCATTTTACATTTTTTCTTCAATTTTTCTTTTCTTTTCTTATTTTTAGATATTTTGAATTTGTTTAAACATTTTTATATTAAGTTATCTTGAATTGAAAATTTTAAAATAATATTTTTATTGATTTTAACATATTAAAAATATTTTAAACTTCTAGATAATTATGATTTATTTAATTTTTTCATATCTTTTTATTAATCTTTAATGAGTTAATCATATTTTATAAAATAAAAACAAAAGACTACTTAAAAACAATGGAGACTTATCTTAATTTTTATAATCTCTTAACATTATCAGAATATTTAAAATTAAAATTATCTAAATAAAAAAACAAAAATAATTTTTAACTTTGTAAAAAATAATCAAAAATAGTTTTTAACTTTGTAAAAAATAACCAAAAATAGTTTTTAACTTTGTAAAAAATCATAATCATATATAAAGAGAAATTGCTATGTATATATGAATGAGAGAATTTGTTTCTATTAAATGTTTTAAGAAATAATTTCTAAAATCTTCATAAAATTTATTAAATTATTTTTTTAAATAATCTTTATTTTTTCACAATTATAAAATAAATATTTGAAATATATCTTTTAGATTTTATAATTATTTATGTTTTTTTCTTTCTTATATATATATATATATATATATATATATATATAAATCTAGGTTGGGTTAGCAATAATGTTGGATGGAAAAAATGATTTATTTAACCAAAAATTGTCACCATATTTTCAAGTGTGTCCACCATATTTATATGAGGTATTGAGGTTCCAACTTAGCACCAACTTAGACTTGTTTTATGATAGCAATAAGGACCTATCCATTTTTTAATACATATTACAAATATATAATTAAAGTATTTTAAACACTATTATTACCAACTATATCATTTATATATTACTAAACAATTGTAGATTAATGTACATTACTAACTTAGATTGAAAAACATTCTAAAAGTACCTATTAATATTTAATGTCAAATTATTGTGTAATTATTTGTCTTACTAACATTTTTTTCAAAACAAACTATTTCATTTTACAATTGTAAACACTTCAAAACTTGTGATACCTTTGAAATTACCTTTATATATTTCATTTGTGAAATCTTGCCACAATTACTTCATTTTATTTTTTAAACTGTTGGAGCTAGAGTCTCTTTGTTTTAACTTATTTTAATATATTTTGTAAGGAATTGTAATTTTAATAAGATAATGAGTTACAAAAAAGTTGTAATGTTTTTACTAACTTATATTAAAAAAATTAAAGACACTAAATGCCAATTTATTGTAAAATAATTTACCCTTACTCACATTTAAAAAAAAAAAATATTTTATTTAAATTTAAAAAATACTTCAAATGTATTTCTAAATTTAATTATTTTTATATATCATAAAATAACAATCCCAAAATAATGAATATTTTCAAAACATCATAATAAAAATCATTATTAAAAATGTTGTTTTTAATTATAAAGACTAAATTTATTATTTATATAAATTTCATCATTTAAATGTACATCTAAATAAACCTTTAAATTATAACAATAAAAACAAAAATATTAAAAAAAAAATACAAATTATATAAAACATATAGAATAAAATAAATATATGGAAGAAAGATTATCGAAAGCTTTCTATAATTTTAATAATTCAAAGTCTATATATAAAGTATAAAATAGTATAACAGCTTGATAAGAAGTAAGGAAAGTTGTTTGGTCTCTTCACCCGAACAAAGCCCCAGGGCCAGATGGTTTTTCTATCCACTTCTACAGAAAGTGTTGGTGCTGGTTAAAACAATATCTCATAAGAATTCTCAACTGGACCAAGAAAAGAGAAAGAATTGGAGGAGCTACTAACTCAACCTTTATAGCCTTAATTCCCAAGGAAAAGAACCCTTTCTCCATAGGGAGATATCGGCCAATTTCTCTTTGCAACTCGTCCTATAATATCCTCACCAAAGTCATTGCAAACCGAGTTAAAAGCCTCCTCCCCAACATAATCTCTGCAAATCAAGGTGGCTTCATAGTTGGAAGACAAATCTATGACAACATTCTCCTTGTTCAAGAGGATATCCATTCAAGTATGCAAAACAAAGATCGGGTATGGCCATCAAACTCGATATGGAAAATGCATTTGACAAGGTCAAACATGACTATATTTGCATTGTTATGGAAAGATTCGGGTTTGTTAAGGACTTCATCAATTGGATAAAATATTGCATTGGATATCCCTGGATTGCTCCCTTGGTTAACGGAAGACCCACCACCTTCTTTCTTCTGTCTCGTGGCCTCAGATAAGGATTTCCCCTCTCCCCTTTCCTCTATATCCTAATGGCCAACTCTCTCAGCAGAAAACTCAATAGCCTGCTTTCTAATGGGTCTTTACTTGGGCTCATCATTTCCAGGGGGATACCTCCAATCAACCATGCCCAATTCGTTGATAATACAATTTTACTGAGTAGCGCCTCAACTTTGATAGCCACCAGATTCAAGTCCATTCTAGATCTCTACCTCAGAGCCTCGAGAGGGAAAATCAATAACAACAAAATCTACAGCTGGAATTACAGGCCCATCACCCTGAGAAACCTAGCAGCAGCCCTTGATTTCAATCTAAGTCTAGATTGGACCTCCTTCAAATACCTGGGCATCCCGATTACTCTAAAAAAAGCGTCCTCTTCCCTGTTTAATCCAATAATCCAAAAAATCAAAAGCAAAATGAACTCTTGGGGAACGCGGTGGCTAAACTTAGCTGGAAAAGTCACTCTAATAAAAGCAGTCCTTTCTTCTTACCCTATGTTCACTGGAGCCATCCTCACGTCTCCCAAAAATGTCATGAACAACATAAGCATGGAAATAAAGAAGTTCCTTTAGCAAGGAGGGAAAACCCAAAACAAGAAGTTCCACCTAGTCAATTGGAGAATCATAAAAGAAAAACGTAGGAAAGGAGGTCTGGGAATTTGGGAGCTAGCCTTAATGAACAAATCCTTGGGAGCCAAAATCGCTTGGAGGTAATTAGTCTCTGGGAAAAAATAATGGTGGAGAGAGGTCATCAGTAAAAAGTACACAAGAAGCTCTCACTTGAGGTGCTTAGACAACCTTGCAGAGAAAAAAGGCACAACCATTTGGGATCTTACCTACTCCTCTGCTGGTCTAATACAAGACAAAATCTATTGGATTCCATGCAATGGAAAAATAATAAGCATTTGGACCGATAGCTTAAATGGAGCTCATCCTCTTTGCACCATTCCAAGTCTCTCGGAAATCATACAGTGGATGCAAAGCAAAGGCATTCATAAAATTAAAGACCTCGCAACTTGGAAGAACTCTAGAGCTTGGGAAGGCTGGAAACAACTTGATCCTCCTGAAAACCTAAAGCATGGCTACCTTCTTTTCCTTAAGTCCTTACACGGAAAGGCTCCTTCAAAACTTCGAGCAAAAGACTGTAGAGGTTGGGGGAAAGCCAACAACTACACAGTTAAAGAAAGTTATGAAAAATTAGCCTCCAATGACAGCCCCATGCAAAAGATGTGGACAAACGTTTGGAACCTAGTCTATATCCCAAAAATCAGTTACTTCTTCTGATTACTTGCTCACAATAAATTGTTAACTGCTGACAACTTAAGGATCAAAGGTATTGAAGGCCCCTCTAGGTGAAACTTATGCAGAAATTTTGAAGAGAACGCTCAACATCTTTTCTTAGACTGTGATTTTGCTTAGCATGTTTGGAGAATTGTCCTCAAATCCCAATGGAAAGAGTCTATAGTCCCGAAGAAAATTACAACCATGATTGAGAATTGGAGAAACTCTCTTTTGGGAACTTCAAAATCCAAACCTACCATGGCTTGTATCTTGAAGCTCATCCTAATGAACATCTGCTAGCAGATTTGGCTAGAAAGAAATAAAAGTGTTTTTGAACATCTCTAATTTTGATGTGGTGATACCCATTCATCAAGTCAATATTATAAAAGCATATTGCTCCACTCAAATAGTGCATAAGATCATTCATTCTTGGTAATATTACGTACTTGATAGTTATCTTATTTATAGCTTTAGATTCAGTACACATTCTCCATTCTTTACCCTTCTTTCAATATAGTATATAGTTGATACACAAGGACTCAAAATTTCCCTTGGTAGGCCTTCGGCTGGCAACTCTTGGACCTATCTATTAACCTCTTCACTTTTTGTTGAGTTCATCCTATACAAAACTTTGTTAGGAAATATTGATCCATATATGAAGTCAATCTAATATCAAAAGTCTCTAAATGAAGGTACTCCCATTGGCATATCATCTATGATGATCTCCTTGTACATATTGAACAACTCTTCAATTTTTGTTGGCACTTTTTTCTCTTGTTCTTTTCAAACCATCTTTGGAAACTTTTCAAGAAAACAATTTGAGCTCTTCATTCCTTCCAAAAATTATTTGATAAAACAAAGCATAATTTGTTGTTGTTGTTCTCTCCAACACTCTCTTCTATCATTGGATACAATTTGAAATGTGTTCGCTCTTTCTCAAATTTGTAAGTATTCTTCATCCCATCAATAAATACACTCCTATAATATAACCAAGGTCTATCAAACAATACATTACAAGTGTCCATTTCAGCAACATCCTATTACACTTGGTCTTCATGCTCTCTTATTTGAAAATTTTGTAGGAACTATTGAGAAACAACAACTTGATTTCCTTATTGTAACTATGAAATTTTGTATGCACTAGGATGGGGTATACATTTCAAGTTCAAATTTTGTATCAATTTTATAGATACCAATTTTTCAATGCTTCCTTTGTCAATAATCACATTACAACATCCCTGGTATTTTAGATTGTGTCTTAAATATGTTCTTACTATGTTCTAGCTTTTCAACAATTTTCTTTTTTTTCTTTAGCAACACCTTTTTTATCATGAGGTTTTTGTATGCCATTGATATCACACTTGTAACCTGTAAGAAAATATCTTCCTCCTCCACCTTTGCCAAAACCTTTTATTCTACCAATACCATTCCTCATTTGTATTCTTCACCACCATTGCTTTCTTCATATTTATTTTTTTGCATTTGTTTAACTTCTTCCAAAGCTTTCTCTACCTTTTCATTGGCCTCCTCTTCCTTTAACATTTTGTTGTCTTCTACTCATTTTGTCTTAAATTTTAAGAGCAATTTGGTATGCTTCATCTACAATAAGAAAGTAATGGTTTCTTATTTCAATTTGAATGTGAAATCTTAGGCCATTGACATATTGTGCAACCTTTTGGATTTTTGGCTTCTATTTGATTCACAATATAAAAAACTGTATTCTCTAGTCTCGCATTGATGTCTCCCTTTGCCTCAAATTCTAGGCATATATATGCAAAATTTATTAATAATTTCTATATATAATTCTCTTTCATTTTACTTTCCATTTTCTTCCAGGTCTTAATTTTTTCCTTGTGATTATATATTCCATATTTTTGTAAAAAATATCGCCGTAAATCTACATTCTTTTTCAACTTCATGGCAACAAACTTCACAATATTGGGCACTTTCACATTCTCATATTGAAAATACATTTTTACTTCTCATATCCAATCAATTAAATTTTCATTTTTAGGTCACCATCATAATTTCAAATTTAAACTCTAACATTATTTCTTTCTTTCAAAAATTTGATCAATTGTACATTAGAGTCTCTCTCTTAACCATCTTTTCTTTCTTTTGCTTAAGTTTTGAATTTAATTATTATCTAGTATCTTTATTATCATTTCCAATCCTTCAATTCTCCTTTTCATATCTTCAAGTTCTTGAATATTTTGATTTCTCATATCTTAGATGCCCACATAGTTGAGAGCTATATGTGGTATTTTCTTCAACAAAGAATAGTGTACAAGTATTTGTATTACTACCATAACCTCCACAATAAAAACCCATTCACAATAGGCATAAATATTTCTCATAAATCAAAATATCAAGTCTTTCTCCACTCCTTAGAATCTCATGTAAGCTTGCTTGATACCACTTATGTAGTATGGTACACTACAAACAAATTCATATAGTAGAATATAATAAATAAACGCACGAACCTCATCCACCCATTATCTTGATGTCTTTCATTCAATGGAAATGCATCAACTCATTCAAAGAACCATTATGGTCTAGACTCTACAAAAAGCTACTATACAAAACCAATCTAGCATAGATTTATATAAAATTTGTTTTTGGTCATGTGCAAACCTCATATAATATACTTAAATTTGTGGTATTTTAAACTACATTACAATAAAATCTTTTTATTCAAAAATACACATGATAACTTAGTTAACCTTATTCAAAAATACACATGATAACTTAGTTAACCAAAACTACTAGTGCTTTATAAATTTTACATAAAAATTCATTCAAATTTGATGATTTGTTATATTTTAATAACAATATTATTTAAAGATTCTTCAAAAGCAATTTCCCATTTTTAATTTCATTTAAAGTCCAAGTTCATCTCCTATTTAATTTTATTAAAAAATGATTTACCTTATCATTAAAATCTTCAAACTTAGCATTTTTTTTAATTTTATTTAAAATCCAAGATCATGGCCACATTATAGAATTCCATACCAACTGGTTAACTTTGTTCAGCGTAGAGTTCAAGGAAAATTGTCTATATATGGTCTTATAAGTTCCATTTGGAAATCCATCCAAACTTGGAAATTTCCCTTTTATTCCAAGTAAAACAATCCTTCGTTTCATCTTTAGAAAATGTCAAGCATTATATACTTTTCAAAAATTCGAATGAAAAATAATAAATCCATTCATCTTTAAAAGTACTCAAAGTACTTTGGACTTTTCAAAAGTTGTCCCAAAAAATATAACATTCAGGAAATTATATTTAGAAACAGAAAATGGGAAAACTAAACTTCCAGAGGACACTATTCATGTTAAATAGGCGAGCTGAGTGGAGACCCAATACAACATAGATTCTGATATAAGTGCAGACTAACAACACTCTCCACAATGTCTGTATTATTCTGTTCAACATCCCAAATAAAATTTGTTTTACATAACAAAAAATACTCACGAACTTGGGTGAAATTGTACACTAGTTGCAACATAAAAATAACATGTGTCATGAATAAAGCAGAAATTGGTGGTTTGGTACTTGCATATTCACATATTCACAGCCGCTTTCGGATTGATCAGTTGACAATGCGGCAATTTTTCCTGATCTCTCCCTGGGACCCTGTTAGCACATCTATTTCTCCCATCTTCACCATTGCAAATCTTCCAAAAAAGTTTATCCAAATAGACGGATATTTGGAGTTTATCTTCACCAATATGGAAGTGGATGGATTCGACATCAACGATTGATCAGTCAACACTCCACGTTTTACTTGAAGATCCACGTAATATTTCTCATCTAAACGCGCGGGTGTCAATGAATCCAAAGGTACGGTGGGATTAGAGTTAGAATTTTGTATTGGGCATTTGGCTTTCAGCGACAAAACGAATCGAGTGTACATACTACGGTCCTAATGACCTGTTCCACTGAAATTGTAAAGCCTGTTACTGCTGAAGGAAGAACAATGTGAAAACCCGATAGAGTGAGCCCTTGAAAAAATATTAAAGCATGATTGATGATGGGATGCCATCCGTTCAATTCAACTCCCATGAATATGGATGCTCATTGTAAGCTACCTGATAGAGTGACCACCTCTTCTTGTGACAAATGTTTTGCAGCAAAACTTTGGGTGAGTTGCGAAAGCAAGGATGCCCGCACATGAGACTACATTCGGGCATTTCGCTTCCAAAACCGACTTCGCTTAGTCAATTACTTCGAACCCACGAAGGCTCGGATTGTTTGCCGGCGAGTCTTTCTCCGCTTGATTTCCAGGTGCTGACTCTGTATTTGTGTCTCGATCTCAAACTAGAGGATTCGGATCTTGAGCTTTCATTTGGTAAAATGTTCCCGCTACTTATGGATAAATTCGGCCGATGGTGGTATAGGCAGGTATAATTGGTATTTACCTTAGCTTATGAAGAAGGCATTAGCTTATGAAGGAGGGTAGATTGAATTGATCCACACATTCACTCCCAAAACCAGAACTAGTAAATTTTCTGCCCGGAAGCCTGTTCTCCGCACTGGCCGAGTGATGAGCGGCAAAATGATAAGGGTATATGTAACAGGGCAAAAGACGGGTCATGGAACCCAGAATTTCAAAATTCAAATTGAGTCCCAACTGGCGGATGAGACCCTTCTGAGGCGATGGCATAGGTATGCATAACATGCATGATAAGCATGGATCTGTTTGGATAACTGATCGGGTGGATGGGCGATATATTTGCTGGAACATCGTCGCTGCGCAGGGAGGTAGACCCGATGGTACGTCAAAGCGCCCCTTGCAGCAGTCGCAGTCTGACTGCTGCGGGCCCCGGGGTGCATATTGATTGCCACTGCGACAGCCGCTGATGGGACAAGGGAGTGAGGGAGTGAGCGGTTTTCTGGAAATACGGCCATTTGAAAACCGGGGTGTTTTAGTTTTCCCATATCGTACCCGTTCGAACTGAGCTGAACCTGCAGGGCGATCCGTGCAACCGGAAATCAAAGACTTGGCAACGGGAGCTCAGGCGAGGGGCAAGGGAAGGCAGTGGGTCCCATAGCCAGGTGGCTTAACCAGCATGAACGTACATGCTGGTTAAGCTCAGCCCTCCAAGATCGCCATCTCCATCTTCGTATACAATAAAGACTGCAAACCATTCATTACTGGCGCCTTAGGCAACCTGGAACGCAATATTCATCCCCGGAAACTCGCAAGGCACCCTGTGTGTCCATAAGACGATGTGTTGAATTATAAAATATTTGAATAAACTTCTTTTACTGCCTCCCTGGCTGAGTAAATAAATACTTACCGTCTGAACAAAAGAGACACTGTTCCAGCATTGCGCAGATCCACAGCTCTAGTAGGATCAAATGCCATGTCACCAAAGGCAGTTCCACTGAGATCGAAGTGTGTTTCGCCAGGGCTTTGGTCAGTAATCACCACACTCACCCCTGTTTCTAAACACAAACTATTATCTGTGCACTTCACCTGCTTAGTCAAACATAGACAACATATGAGCAATTTTTATTATTTATTAATATAGCGGAGTCTCCCAATTATCTCTATTAATCGTTTCAAAAAATATATACTTGATAGCACTCTCCGTAGCCTTTTCCTACATTGAAGAGGTCTGAACTCGCTGCGGCTACTTTTGATTGGAAAGGCACCAGTTTCACTATGCTGCGATATCCGCAAGCACCTCCTGTAATCACAAAGCAAAGCGTGAAACATCCATATAATATCCTTAATTCCCTAAGCTACAAGCTTACAATAACTTATATCGTCCTTACCCTCGCTTCCTTCTCCATTTGCATCGCCGTACCATGTGCCCGTGGCTGGTTGCCAATCCATATCTGCTTGTGTTGTGAATTTTATGGGCCTTTTTAGAGAGACATTATCTGGAGGAGCAGGTTCAACTAGAGAGCATAACATTAACAATGAAGTTCTAATGGCTACCAAATAAGCCAAAAGAAATAGTTTCCACATCCTCATATTTTGTAGTCTTGAATCAGATGCAGGTATTGAAGTTCACACCAGTTGAAATAAAGAATAGACCTATTTTATAACGACTCACGACCGTAACCAATTGGTTGGTGCATGGTTTTCAACGTGAAAACCAGCTGTGTTTCAGGGAAAAGGAAACGTATAAGAAAGCCCAACAATCCTTTTATCAAGGGAACGCCATCATGAATACGGTCACGACAAAATCCCGATGATGGTTATGTTTGTTCGGATTTTTTACAGTTTTACTCGTGTATGCAGGGAACTTATAATCCTTGGGAGCTGAAATAAAAAATAAGCCGCAGTTTTAAGGAGTAATTTATGCAGGAAAAGGGTGAGGAAAAGGGTGAGAATAGGCTATTGTTGAATTTCAAGCTATAAAAACGATTTTTCCATGAATTTACATATGGTAGTGCCATTGATAAGCTCGTGCAATTGAAGCATAGTATTACGATACAATAATTAATTTAGGAGAGGATCGTGACTCTTAAAATAATTATATGCAATTCGAACATAAGGCAAACTTAACGTATCTATCTTGTAAAAAACGAACGTTCCTTCCTAGTATCTCATCATCATCTGTCATAGCCGTTTCACATACAGTGGATTCCCCTTATTTTGACAACTCTAAATTTATCGATGTAGTTCAAGTCTACCATTTCTTCATCACTTCATTTACAGTGGCTTCTTCGTATTTATACAAACTCGAATATATTGTAAGAGTTTATGGTTCAGCTTATTTCTATAAGCTTAGCGTTGAAGATACCCTAGTTGTCGTTTATAATGGATAAGAACGTTGAAGGTACCCTAGTTGTCGTTTATAATGGATAAGAACATATTTTGTGGAGAAGACCATGTGAAAGGGGAGGAGGTCATGACTAGCTAAGAAGCACCAACAAATTCAAAGGACCAAACAGTTCCTACGAGTCACACACAAATTTGAATAAATGTTAGTGTTCTTTGATTATTTGAATAAATGTTAGTGCTCCTTGATTATTACTATTTGTAAAAGGGACATTGAGTACATACATCAATGATTACGCCGATAGGCGTATTCTCTCCACTCGCCCCTAGATGGAAGATGATCTAGAGAATCCCCAATAACTGAGGAGATTCATTGTCGTCGACTAACACAGTCTTAACGAATGTGGTTAACCCAATGTAATTAGGGTAAGGCACTATAATGAGCCTACGTGGGGACTAAGGGCATACATTGACTATTGCAGGTAGTTGATACCATTGCACGCAGTCTCGACCGTGTGGATTCGATTAACTGTTTACACATGGCCATCCTTCTAACCTGTGGCAGCATCAATAACCCTTCTTTCTTAGCCCTTATATCGAAAAGTCGTGCACAAGAGAGCACTGGTAGCTTGCGAAGTGAAGTTGAAGTGGTGGTGAATTGTAGAAGCCATGCTCAGGGAAGTTTGAATAATGAGGCAAAGTATGTTTTTACCATATTATATGTTATGTTTTAAAATTGTTCTATTTTTATCTAATAGGAGTTATCTTTAATTAGAAATAATCTTAGTATTTAAGATTTAATATCAAACTATGTTTTTTTAAAGCATAGGACCTTATACATTTATCAAATTAAAATATGTATATAGGAAGAAAACTAGTGCAACCACATTTTTAAAAGTGGTTGATATACATCAATTTGTGTATATCAATTATGGCCAAACATTTAAAAGTGATTGCAATCGGCCTATATCAACCACTTTTAAAAATGTGGTTGTGCTAGTTCACGATTGGACTGTAGGGAATGATTGATAAGTTACCTCAAAATCTAGAGCACAAAGGGAAGCCAAATATTTCTACAGGTTAACCCACCAACCTTGATTGCGAGGCCTAATCCAGTGGGGACATCGAGTGAGGCCCTCATACAATCTATACATATATTATTATAAAAAATAAAATAATTTATTATAACATTATAAATAAATAAATTATTTATAATAATAATAATAATAATAATAAAATTAGGGAATAATAAATATAGAAATAAAAAATCAATATTGACTAGATTTAGATAAACCAGCAAAATAAAAAAACAGGGTAGAATGCGTTCTATTTTCTTCCAATTAGCTAAGCCTCACTTACTTGATGCGTACGCGGAGTAAGATACCATTACACTCACTTATTGCACTAAAAAAACCCTCAATCCATCCACTGAGTGATCATCAATTGCATTGGATAGGTAAGATCATTGTTTTTTGTCATTTTATTGATTTTTTTTGTTTATTAAATTTTTAATAATTCCCAAGTTAGTAAAATAATATAATTTTTTTCAATTGTAGAGTCTAAACCTATACAATGAATGAACAAAATGTTAACATAGATTCTGATGGAACACAAGAAAACACAAATCTTGGAACCAATGAAAACCCTCAAGAAAATCAAAATGCCCAAGAAAATAAAAACCCCCAACAAAATTTCGACCAAGACGACTTGAACCATTACGCAAATGAAATGAGAGTGCACACTCGAGAACTAAGAAACACAGGGGAACCATATCGAGTGTCCATTGCCACCTTAATTGAGAGCTCAATTGACTCCCTCATCCATGAACATCGCCAATTGATTAACATGACCGAATATATAGCTAGGATGCGAGAGTATTATTCCATAGGGATTTCCAAGGAGGAAATAAAGCATCGAATATTACAAAGGTCCAATTATATAGTATGTTCACCCATCCAAGAACACAACAACCACCGGACATTAGAAAGCCACATGTCTGCATGGATTGGTGTCATTTCTAACCATGGAGAGACAATTGGATGCATAGGTGGTTAATGTTTTACGATAAACCTCCATGCAATAATAGGGAGGTTCCACAATACTTCCTTTGGCAACTGTGGGCTGAATTTGCGCTCGGTTTACATGTCAACTATTTTGACATAACCGAGTTCCAGGGTGTTGGGATTGGATCTGCCCAAGATCGACCTACTTCCAAGAGGAACCCATTGAGAGGGCTACCAGCTCCTAGGCGTGATCCCAAACCCTCTCCCTAGACACCTCAGTTACCCCACAAAATTGATCAGATCAAGGGGACGATGAGGAGTGTTGCACATGTAATCCTTAGAAACAACGCCTTTGTAGCGGTGATTATAGTGGAGAGACAGGTTGACCCTGATAGAGACTCAAGTGCAGGGCCTTCATGAAATATTCATGATAGACCCGTGACTAGTGGTATCCATGTTGGGCCTTCTAGTTCGATGGGGACAATGCCACATCTTTGTCCCTATTGCAAGAACACTTTCCCTGGATCGATCGAGGGCTTCTATATGGAGCAGGTTAGCACTTTTTTTAATGAGTTTTCAATCATCACTTGAGAAATTGTAAAGTAATTTTAAAGCTGTTATGTATCACTTAAGCTATTATTTCAATGTATAGTTATTTAGAGTGGAGATGCATACATGGGAGAACGTAGGATCTCCCAACCTGGAAGCAGCAATGACAAGTGCGACTAAAATTGCAGCACCTCACACGGAGTTATTTTCAGTACCTTACATAATATTGTTATTACTTATGGAATTTCTATTATTTATGTATTTATATTTATGACATATATGATGATAGTTCGTACAATATTTTTGAATGTTTTGATTTCCTAAATAATTACTTGTTTAATATGTTCACAACGTGTATGCATTTTGGTGTCCACGGGTATGCCCATAATACGATGACCATCCATCTCCTCCAGGGATCGACAGGTCACCATATACACATGTACAATGTGCAGTTAAAAGCACGCTTTTAATTTGAATTGTTATGACTTACTATGGTTTAATTTGATTTTTGTATACTAAACTATGATATTCAAAATGTATATGTAGGGGTCACCAATAGATGTAGGTGACACTGTTCCATGTCCCCACTTTAGTCCCATGATTCCACCCTCTCCCATGAGTCTCCCCCCCTGCTTCCATCGAGACCCCTCCCTCCGTCCACCCCATCCATTCCATCCATCCTTCCCTCTCCATCCACACTCCCCCCTCTGTCCATCCTCCCCTCTAAATCCATCCTCCCCCATTCATCCCTACCCCCTCGTCTATACATCCTCCCCCATACATCCACACCCCCCTATCTATCCATCCTCCCCCATTCTTCCACGCCCCCCATTCCATCCAGCTTCCCCCCTTCATCCACAACCTCCCTTGTATTCATCCTCCTCCCTCTATCCAGGTCTACCCTCCCATTCACCATCCTTCAACATCCCCCTAGCTCTTTTGGGTTGGTACCCCCTATTGTACAACTGGTAGGGGTTCATGGTCCATGACGTCCTCCTCTCCCCCATACCACCATGCCCTCTTCCACCATATCTTCTATAGTTCTAGCCAATATTGTGGAAACTACTCTTCCAGTATTCATCGATGTATCTACAGTGGTTGCACCCATAGTTGTTGCAACTACATCTGCGCCCCCCCCCATGATTGCATCCTTGTAGGTTATCCATCCAACTGCTCCACCTACTAGCCCTGAAGCTTAGTCATTTCCATTGTTGGAGGTGTTCACGGTGAGAATCAAGTTAATTTATGAAAATATTTTGATGCATTAACGCAAAATTAATTTAAGCAATTATTATTTTTCAATGAAATGATTGTCGTAAATGTTGTAGGGTGGCATTGCCGAGAGGATCAGTAGATCGAGGACACCTACCTCATGTCTCCCACTCCCATCAGCAGTGAGTTATTTCAGATTTGAATTCTACATTCATTTTATCAATGTGGTAAATGTTACAAATGCTTGAAAATTATGGTATCTTATATCATTTGTTTCAGAGACTAGAGAGACGGTCTACTCCTAGATAGAAGAAGGCCCAAGATACCTCTAGCTCCAAGAAGAGGAAGATTGATTTCGGAGATGCTCTTGGGACTGATGGGGGTGAGCACAATGCTTGGCATACCATCTTATGTACATTAGCCACGATGTGGCACTTTTGGGCACCAGTTTCCATGTACTTAGTATCTACAGAACGATTTTCCATGTATTTTGGATTTACGGCACGAGTTGTCGGATTTTGTATAGCGCATGAGTTTCCATCGTATGTACATTGGGAACCATGTTCCACTATTTTCCAAAAAAATTATATGTTTGGACGAGTTGTGTAGATTTGATGTAATGGATTTTCAGTTATGTGATTTATATCCATGTTGTCTATATTTGTATCTTGTTGTCTCATGTTCTGTGTAGTTTCCTAATAAACAACATCACGCTTTTAAAACAAATGGTTGAGTTTGAATAGCTTTTGATATGATTTCCTTCGTTTAGGTTTAAGTGTGACTTTAGATTTAGAATTGACATAATGAATATTATTTCAATTGGTTTATATTATGAAATGTATTTTGATCGTAAAATGCCATTCTAATAAGATACAACTAGTTTGTATACATCAAAATGCAAGGATTAAAGTTCGATGGTAAAAATCAACACATTGAGTAGTTATTGAAGAAATTTTATGGGGCCCTTGATATGATGACTAGGGAGATACTTGACCTTTTCTTATACCTTATTATTTTGACAAGTTTTACTAAAGTGTTGTCATTGCATATGAAATTATTGTGTAAGTGATGAATGATAATGGTGATCTTCCCGAATACCAAAAGGTTCCTTATGTTTGTTGAAAATGTGATCTCGGTCTCTTGACGGAGAGCATTTAGAGTCTATACTTTATTGTTTGAATCATTCCCTAGACCCCATGATATTTTGATTTATTGATTTCTCTCTGGATCAATGAAGGAGACCCCTTGTGTACCTACCACCCCTAGACACCCCCCTTGTGTACCTACCACCCCTAGTCATCTACACACAAACACACACAATTTAGATGCACATAATTATATTTGCACACATATTAAAGATGTATAGATACATATATATTTACACTACAAAAACCTACACACATACAAATATTTATACTTAAAAATAAAATAAAAAATACATGCACATAGGCAAATATCTATGCACACATACAATGAATTTACAAAAAATTGCACAAAGAAAACCTTTCAAATATTAGTATAAAATAACAAACAAAATCATCTTGTTAAACACAATTACACACCTAAATATCACATTCAAATATTTTTAATTTTTAATTATGCATTAGGCTATAAAGGCACCTTCTAGGGACCAAGGTTCATGAATGATGCCCCGAAGCATTACAATGACCCATCAAATTAATCATTTGTCCTAAGTCATAAATATATATTTCTAGCCTTGAGATGTTGGTCTCCCTCCTTGAATCATGTTTATGGATTTGAGGTCCACCCATAAAGGTAAAAACCTACTAATGGTGTCCATACTGGCATTCAAATATTTAAGTTATACTAGACCAATATTATGTGTTTGGTTAAGGATTCACATTTTCCCTATCATTGGAAACTTTCTTTAGAGCCTAAGGTCAATGTTTCATCATTTGATAATGTTTAGTTCCATAAAAATAATACTGAGTGCTAAAATAATCCTAGTTGCACCCATATCATTTATTGGAGGCTAAACATATCCTTGCCATTTGAATCCTCTTTCATGGTTGTGAATCTATGTAATTAATACACTTGTAAGGTTGAAACCTCGGGTTTCCCTTCCCTTAGAAGCTTTATTTTTATTAAGGTTTGCAGTCCTCCTCCCAACAATGTACAAGGCCTTAATATCCATAAATGGTTCTCAAAATCTCCTAATGAAGTATGTATCAACACTTTGGAGCCAAAGAACCCTAAGACATGTCCTATATGGTAGTTTGAAATCTCCTTTATTTCCCTTGATCGCTAAGTTTTTGCATTTAGGGAATAACTCCTAAGTTTCCTACATTTACCATGTATCGATTCATGACTTGTATATGGGGCTCAATAATTCCCATTGGTTAACCTAATCCTCTTATATTCCCACATAGAGAAAAAATGCACCTAGTAGATGCCAAGTGTTATGGTCCAAGACCTTGCGCATGGTCATCAAGCCCTAGAAGCTTCTCTTAGGACCTATGGGCTACGTTTCATCCTTTGAAAACTTCCATATCCTAAGAACAAATTGTGGTGTTCAAAACCTCCAATTAGTGTCCATATCCTCAACAATAAGATAAATATTCATAGCCATATCTAGGCCCTCAACAACCAACACTTGATGTTCATAACCTCCTAATCATATTTGAATATGTTCATGTGGAGACCAAATATCCCTTGATCCTAGATGTGTTGTGATTTGATGCATCATTCTTGGTCCTAAATGCATAGAAGTTGTGTTTAGGGAATAAGGCATATGTTTCCTTCATTGAACATGTTCATGGTCCCAAGACCCATACCTAATGTCCACAACCTACTTATTGCATCTAGGTCAACAACCAAAGGCAAATGATACCCTTCATAGGTCAAATGTTATTCTTTAAGGCATTATCCATGGATCAGGATGCTTAGAATCAATTCTTACAACCTAAGGCTCAAATTTTCTACCTTAATCATGTCCAAAGAACTCACATACAAACTTAGTGGTTAAAAAATCCTAATGGCTCACACTTCCCCCTTGAAAATAATTATAACCTATGGAGTTAATGTGGTTGCAAGGATTTTACCTACCATAAAAACTAATTAATGCCATATATGTTGTCATAAGATGTGTGCACCTTTGTTATTTGTCTATTGTGTTTATAATGCATAAAAATTCTTCTAACAATAAAAAAAGGGAAACCAACCTTATTTTATGCAGACCAAAACTTACTTGTCTCTTATAGAATCATCTCGTATAAACACTATGGCTCCAATACAATTTTTCTAACGTTTTTGACAATTGTCTCTTCATGTTTTGTTGAGTTCTTATTGCATTTGGTCCTTCTAAAGATGTTTAATTGATGCAATCAAGCACAAAATTTTGCCCGTGTCAATTTGTACATAAAAATAAATTGCACATATACAAATATCTACACATACATACACACATAAGATCATGCACATACACAATAAATAAACCCTAGCTTGCAGAAGGCCATACCAATATTGCTCAAGGGGGTCATTTATGATCCCAAGGATCCTAGGTGATCGTTTCCATCCTGAACACATCCATAATGGCCATACGATAGTGTGGGAGATGACAGAACCCCGTTCCACTCACTGGTTTGGGTTTTGTGCCCCTGGAGCAAATCCTTAAAGTGTCCCTGAAGGGCCACAGGGTTCTTGGAAAAACTGCCCATAGCACCAAAACCATGACTCCGGGAGCGAATCCATTGATTCCAATGGATTCAGAACCTCGGGTTTCAACTAGGAGACCCCCCACACCGTGCCTCGAACGGTCAGAAATGATGCTATTGTGCCATCTCAGGAACTAGGGTTTTGCTCAGTGAAGGCCATGCCAATCTTGCTCAAGGGGGTCATTTATGATCCGAAGGCTCCAGGGAAAGTATGGCCATCCTGAACACATCCAAAATGTCCATATGCATGTGTGGGAGATGATGGAAACCAAGTCCGCTTGCCAATTTGGGTTCTGTGCCCATGAAGCAAATCCTCAAAGTGTCCTTGAATGGCCACAGGGTGCCTGGAAAAATTCCCGTAGCACCAAACCATGACTCCAATTGTGAAGCTGTTGATTCTAATGGATTCAAGATGCCAGGTTTCATTTTGCGGATCCCCCACACCGTTCCTCAAATACTCGAAAACAGTGCTATTTTGCCATATCATGAACTAGGGTTTTGCTCAAAGAAGGCCATGCCAATATTTCTCAAGGGGGTCATTTATGATCTGAAGGATCCCGAACGAGCATGGAAATCATGAACACCTCCAAAATGGCCATATGCACTTGTGGGAGTTGACGGAACGCAATTTCGCTTGACGGTTTGAGTTCTGTGTCCCTAGAGGAAATGTTCAAAGTGTCCATGAATGACCACAAGGTGCTTAGCAAAAATTCCCGTAGCACCAAAACTGTGACTCCGATCATGAAGCCGTCAATTTTGGTGGATTTGGGATGTCGATTTTCAGGTGGGGTACCCCCACACCATGCCTTAAATGCTCAAAAACAGTGCTATTGTGTCATCTCATGAACTAGGATTTTGCTTAGTGAAGGTCATGCCAATCTTTCTCAACGGGGTCATTTCTCATCACAACGCTCCCAAGCGAGTGTGGCCATCCTAAAAACATACACAATGTCCATATGCACGTGTGGGAGCTGACGGAACCCAATTCTGCTCGTTGGTTTTGGTTCCATGCCCCCGGAGCAAATCCTCAAAATGTCCTTGAATGGCCACGGGGTGCTTGACCAAAATTCCCATAACACCAAAACTATGACTCTGATCGTGAAGCCGTCAATTCTGGTGGATTCGGGATGTCGGGTTTCATTTGCAGGATGTCACGCAACTCAATTCTGTTGCCCAATTCGAACTCTATGCCCCCGACAGGGATTTGTCATGTGTTCCTGAAAGCTTCTGAGAGGCATTAGGGGATTTTTCAGGTAAAAAATGGGCCTCAAAACAAATAATGTACCATAAAAATACACTCTATAAGAACCAATAGGATTCAAGATCATGTTGTCAACCATAAGGGTATAATTTGTAAAACAAATTAGAGGGAAAAAGAAAAAACTATTTTTTTCTTATAGTATTTTTGACATATCTCCTTAACGGTTTACCCAAATTTCAAGCTTGGGAACTCGTTGGATGCGGATTTTAATTCCGCATCCAACCCATACCCACACTGGATACTTTTGAGGAACCCACAACATGAAAAAATTGAAAATTTAAATTAAAATATGTATTTTAATATTAAAATATGTATTTTAATATTAAAATATGTTTTTTATTGAAATTTTCATTTTTTTATGTCGTGGGTGCCTCAAAAGTATGCAGTGTGGGTATGGGATGGATGCGGAATTAAAATCCACATCCAACGAGTGCCCAAGCTTGAAATTTGGGTAAACCATTAAGAAGATATGTCAAAAATACGATAAGAAAAAAGTAGTTTTTATTTTTCTTCTCTAAAATTTAAAACTCTTATTTTATTATTAAAAACTCTTATTTTATTATTTCCCTTAGGAGGCCCATTTTAGACGTCAAAACTCCCCTAATGCGATTTTATATGGGCCATAAAATAATCACCGTGGATTGGATTGATGAACCATCAACTTTGTTGGAATCAGGACATCAGATTAATGCTAAATGCTAGGAGTGCCTCTGTACTCTAATCCTATTGCCTAAATCTCGTCTTGCTTGACAATTTGAAAACTAGGGTTTCCCTTAGTAAGAGACATTGATTTTTTTGCACAAAGTAATTTCTTGCATAAATTTTGCATATTGATGATGATGGTGGTGGTGTTGGTGGCAGTCGTGATGATGATGGAGGCAATGATGATGATTAGGAAGACTCTAGTGGCCACCATGTTAGTGATGATGATGGTAATGTAGACCACAATAGGCACCATGGAGATGAAAAAAAACATTAAACTTTTTTTGCCAAGATATCAACATCATTATGATGTTTTGTACACAACATACAGATCTTAAGGACCTCAATCATAGTTGATGAGGAGCACCAACAAATCAAGGCACAGATGATGTTGTCATGGCTCCTCGGACATGTGTAGGATATTAATTCACCACATAGGCCCTATAAAGGAAATATTTGACTCATTAATTTAATATCGGAAACATTATGAGTTTTCTCATACCAAAGACATGTGTCATTTCCAATACCATGTTTTGGTGATGAAAAAAAAAAGCTCAAGTCCCAAAACATTCTTTTAGGGTTCTTTAGCCATGCACATGGTTTATAAAGGGAATATTTGGATGATTAATGTAATATTAACATCATTATGAGTATTTAGGAACCATATATGGGTATTGGGCCCACCTATATTGGGTAAGGTGGAACACCAACATCTTAAAGCTGAAAGAATCCAAGTCCGCTCGCCTAAGGTGGAACACGTGTGGGAGCTGAAATAATCCAAGTCCGCTCACTTAAGGTGGAACACGTGTGGGAGCTGAAAGAATCCAAGTCCGCTCGTCAGTTTGGGTTCTGTTCCCCGGAGAAAATACTCAAAGTGTCCCTGAATGGCCTCAGGTGTTGAGATATTGTAACTTCTAAGAATATTATATTTGTACTTTATTACTCCAAAGATGTTTCATTCCTCCGTAGAGATATTATTGTATATTCGGAGATGTTTATTCCTCTGTCGGAATGTGGTAACTTGGGTTATTAGACTTCCCTAGTGGGGTCGGCCTAGAGTCAGTTGTATGGGGTGTTTAAGTCCCCTAGTGGGGTCGGCCTAACTAGCATTATGTTGAGTTGTTAATTTGGGGCTGACCTAGCTAAGGTTAAAAGACAAGTGAAGTAGTGTATAAATAGAGGAGGTGTGTTCCTCATTTAACACACACACTCACTTGTGATTGGCGCATAGGCGAGAGAGAGACAGAGAGAAAGAGAGATTCTATGGAGGAGAAGGAGCTCATGTTTGGGGATTACATCTTTGTATTTGTTGGTCATCTATATTGAGGAAGCTTTTCTGGGTTTTCTACCCCATGAGGGTTTCCGAGGATAAATCTCTGTCTCTTGTGTTTATGCTGTGCTTGTTGTTCTTTCAGTGATCCTGTATATGGCATTGTTGTTAAATGGAATGTAATACTGATGTTATATATCTTATCATATTGAATATTAACATGGTATCAGAGATAGCCTAAAGGAAGGCAATGTATGGCACTTACAACACTTGCTTCACTTGCGACAATTTGAAAGTTGGGGTTTTGTATAGCAAAAACCAGTCATCATGGCACTTTCACTATAACTCAGTGTTGGAGAAGGTTCAGGCTCTGAAAATTTTAAACGCCAAAGATAACATCCCCCTATACCTTTTTCCGAAGCTCAGCCTCAGATTCGTTGTACTTTGTGATTTATGATCCGTACAAGTTAGGGTTTCTGCCTCTTCCAGAATGCAGTCCTAAACAGGTGACCTAGGGAAAAAGGTCATATATCGGGCTAGGAAGCTCCAAATGAATTTTTGTAAAAAGTGGCAGTTAGGGCATGGACTTTAGTTTGGCAGGTCTGCTTTTCAGAGGCCAAATTTGAAACAGAAACATGTGGCACTCCATACAAGTTCGCTATGCTCTTTCATCCCATAAATAGGTCATGTTGCGACACCTAGCATAACTCTCTCTCAGAGAATCCATTAAATATTAGACCTGTGGGTTTTGAAATATGATATGTCAGGATACCACAGGATGAATTTTCAGACCCTTCAGATCCGAAATTTCAAAGATGCACCAAAAACAATATGGCACATCTAAAATGGCTCAACGGAGGAAATCTAAGAAGAAGAGGAAGAAGCTCTCACTTAGGGTTTTCAGTTTTTAGGTTTGGAAGGACCTGATACAACATTGGAAGCTTTGATAATGGATTTTAAATCCATTCATCATAGATATTGATCCTCCATCAAAATGTTGTGGGAGGAAGGAGATTGAAGATTAGGGTTTCCAAGTAAGAAGAAACCCTAGCTAAGTTGGGAGACTCATAGGGCAGCGATGAAGAAGGTTTAAATGGCACTGATATTCTAACATCCTAGCACCATGAACATATATAAGATGTTTACAAGTGATCTACCTTGGATGGTTAGGATTTGACCCTTATAGAGAAGACTACTCGACAGGTATGACTTGAGAAGATACATGTATGGTTTGAAATTTGTTTCATGACTAAGTTTATAATATGTTTGTCTTAATATTATTGAGGCTAGTACAATCATGATTAGTTTTAGATTATCTGATCACCTTAGTAAAATTATGAATGCATGTGAATGATAGAAGACATTCATTGATTAGGGTCATGACACTTATGATTGTACTAATGCACCTGTGGTGTTGTATGAGGATGATGTTGTCTGCTAACAAGACAAAGGTACATCAAGAAAGACAAATAAAGTCTATGACTATGATGACATGAAGACAAATGCTCATTCATAGTCTTTGACCACATAGAATATCTACTTATGAGGTATGTATGACTTTGTTCTACTATGCTTAAATTATGAGATATGTAGGTTCTAGCACAAGGTCTCTAAATCATTGAAGAGAACAAAGAAGATATTGTTTGGGTATAACCAAGCATGATAATCCAGGTATGTTTTCCTATATCAAGTTAGAATCCTACTTTGTGTTAGGATCTTAAGTAAGTATACCTATGTATGAAATGATCATGACCATACATACTTAATATTATCTAGACTCATAATGTTTTGATAGTATTGAGATTATACTAATGAATGTATGATTATGTATGAGATCATTAGGATGACACTAGTGCACACTTAAGCATGCATAGTGGTACATAATGAATAGAGGTTCAAAGACATATAATGATGCTATCATAAAATAGAGATCAAGCGGGAGGAAACTACACAAACATAAAAGATAAGTATTTGAGTTGTTATTTGAATCTCTAAAATAGTCAATGATATTGCTCGCAATAGTTATATACATATGATGGGTAAGTTGGACAAACATTCCATTGTTGTTTATCTAGAATAAAATCTCTTTGCTGACATGCTGAGAGTTGTGCACGCTCTTGATAGTATGTTCTGGTAGAGATGGAAGGCATATAGATAACCACTATATGCATACACGATATGGAAAAGTGTTGTGCCAAAGTATTGGTCAAGATAGTTGCATAACTATGTGAATCATATATGTATGCATTATAAGTTATCATGTCAACATGATTTCATGATTATGAAGTATTACTAATCATGTAATTAAATTTGATTTGTAGGAAAGATCATGTGGTATGATCTACAAAAGAAGGATGATGAAAACCGAACAAGTGATGGATGTTCAACAAAAAGACTTTCAAATAAAACGTAATATAGAAGGCTCATGGCTAGAAGATTCTCTTAGAAAGAGGAAGAGGATCATGACGAGATGTTTGCTCCAAGTGGCTAGATAAGACCATTCTCTTAATGGTGTAATTGAAGAAGAAGTATGAATCGAGAAAACTCCAAGGGTTCAATTGAAGAAAGCTCTGTACGGGTACCCATGATTGATAATCATTTGATGAGCTTAATGATCACCACGAGTGATGCGGATTTCAACCTTTGCTACAAGGTTGAAGATGGTGTCTATAAATAGATGACATTCTTCTCTTAGATGAATGCAAGAAGGAGCTCACCACAGAGTTCAAATGATCTTGAGGCTCATATCAGTAGACCCATCTGATGGGAGATGGCAAGGATAGATATGCAGAAGATCACTCAATGCAGAGTGTGAATGATGTTTGGTCACAGAGGGAGAATTGATAGCTTCTTGACAAGCTTGGGATTTACCAAAAGAAAGCTGATCCCAACCTTTACCTTAAGGTTATGGATGATGAACCTATCATACTATTACTGTATGTGGATGATCTCTTTCTGACAGGGAATGATAAACAGATCATGGAAAGCAAGAAGAAGCTAGATACAAAATTTGAGATGAAAGATCTTGAATTGATGCATTACTTCTTAGGTATGGAAATATAGCAAGGTCCAGAAGGAATCTTTCTCAACCAAGGAAAGTATTTGATATGTTGGAATGCAAATCCATGGCCACTCCCATAAATTACAACTTGAAGCTGTTAGTTGATGACTCATCAGAGTTACTGGATGTGACTCTGTACAGATAGATTATTGGGTCATTGATGGATCTGACAAATACTAGGCCAGATATATGCTTTGTTGTGAACACCTTGAGTTAGTATCTAGTAGAACCTAGGTGTGTTCACCTAAGGGCTACAAAGCATGTTATGAGGTACCTAAAGGGTACGATAGACTTTGATCTATGTTATCTCGGATATCATGACTTCAGATTGTATGGCTACATAGATGTTGATTGGGCAGGAAGTGTATCAGTCATGAAGAGCACATCGGGCATATGTTATTGTTTGGGATCTTTCATGATCTCATGGTTTAGCAGGAAGCATTCTAGTGTGGCTCTCAGCACAGCTGAAGTGGAATATATAGCTGCTTGCTCTGGTAGTTGTGAAGCGATATGGATTCAGAAGTTGTTATCAAGATTGTTTGATTTAGAGATGGACCCCATTGTGATCCTATGTGAGAACCAAAGTTGTATCAAGATGACAGAGAATCCAGTGTTCCATGATAAGTCAAAGCACATAGAGATCCAATAGTTTTATATACGGGATATGGTGCAGAAAGGAGCTATCAAGCTCAAGTTTGTGAGCAATAATGAACAAGTTGCTGATGTATTGACCAAACCTCTATTTCGAGTAAAGTTTGAGTATTTTAGAGAAAAGCTTGGTGCAGTTAAGAAGGACCCTCCTCGAAAGGTACACTTCATATGCACGCATATTCCTTTATATGGATATCTCCCAAGACCTTCCAAAAGGAATAGAACTAACCTGGGAAGATGAGGACTTGTTCCAGGCGATTGATTATGAACAAATCCCATTTCAATGTCAGTGATGCCACGAGCATGGACACCTTTTTAGGGACTTCCCACAAAATAAGCAGCCAAGAGTCACCTCCAATGGGGATGGAAAATATTCTGAAGGTTTCACCAAAGCGAAAAGCAAGAAACGTCCATCCAAACATCGAAATGGGCCTGAGATCAACAAAAAAACCCAGACGCACATCCGATTTGAAATCTTGCAGACATCAGGGGAGACTGCGATCACTGAGGATGGCCAATCTAAAGAAACAGCGGCCAAGGAGACCACCCCTACAGGGGATAAGCTCACCCATGAAGCAGAAGTGGGGGAGGACATATCCATGAATGGGGAGGAAGGAGAAGAGACAGAACTGGGAGAACTCGATCTGGAAGGGTTAGAGGCAGCATGCAGAAACAAGGCTTCAGCCTCCATACCCCCGCAGTAGGTCTCTTTACTAGAGAAAGCTATAATAAAAACCAAAGCACTCAAGCATTTGGGCATAACCTCTGAATCTTATAAGGAAAATGAAGGGAAAAATAAAGGTAGAGGGGAGAAGCGAGGAAGATAGAGTAACATTCAAAGAATCCAAATAGTTGGGGAGAAGCTGGTAGCCTCAGGCCAATATCCCATAATTATTGCAGCACTAGCCTCCTCCTCACCTAAATTGTTATAATATGTGGATCATATCCTGGAACATTAGAGGGTGCAATAATCCTCTTAAAACCCGTCTTCTGAGACAGAATATTGATATAGAAAGGCCATCAATAGTTTTCCTTCAAGAAACGAAGTGTTCGAAAGCATAACTTCAAGTCTTCGGGAAGCGATCCTAGAAACACTGTGAGGTTATAGCTATTGACGCTATGGGAGCGGCTGGGGGGATTGGCATTCTTTGGAACCCCAGGGAGGTAAATCTATCAGATTGGATGGCTTCCAAATTAATCCTATTGGCTTCCTTTCATGTGCTAGGAACTAGTATCAGAGGCTTCATATCTAACGTCTATGGACCCCCAACAGCTAACCAGAAGAACGCCTTTGTGGACTCTCTGCTCAAATTAAATAAGGAAGCCGGTACACGCCCATGGGTCATGGGAGGAGACTTCAACCTGATTCAGAGGCTTGAGGAGAAGCGGGGGGAATTCGGCACTTACACCCCATTAATGATCAATTCAATGCAACAATTGAAGCTCTGGACCTAGTTGATGTCATAACTTCTAACAGCTTGTACACATGGAATAACAGAAGGGTTGGGGATATAATCATAGCTTCTCGGTTAGACCGATTTCTAGTATCGAAATTAATCATGATAGAGGGGGAGAATTGGCTGCCGTGGTACTCCCATCTGTGGGCTCTGATCACTGACCGATCAGTCTGGAATGGAAAAGGATAGGGGAGAACCTCCGCAGACCCTTCAGATTTGAGCAATTCTAGCTCCTACACCCGAACTTTCCGGATCAACTACATCAGTGGTGGCAGGATGCAAATCCTATCTCAGGAACACTGATGTACCAATTCCAACACAAACTCGAGTACCTAAAAGGTAAAATCAAGCACTGGAATGCATAAACCTTTGGAAACATCTTCCAAGGCAAATAACAGTTAGACCAGAAACTGAAATAGGTTCAACATGTCGTAATGTCCCAGGGCTATTTGGAAGAGTTAATTGAACAAGAACATACTCTTCTAAAATATCTCAACCTCAAGGAACAATAGGAAGAGATTCTCTAGAAACAAAAATCCTGAAATCAGTGGCTAAAAGAAGGAGAGTCGAATACCAAATTTTTCCATAAAGAAACCATTCATCGCCAGGGTAACAGAGTGGTACGTCTGAAGAAAAGCGATGGAAGTTATGCAGAAACACAAACTGAGTTGGAACAGACCCTAAATAATTTTTTTGTAGATCTGTTGGAGGAACCCAATACCAACAGGAACGCTGCTTGGGAGAAAGTTCTCCAACATATCCCGATGGTCATTATGGAAGGCCACAACATTATGTTAATGAAACCAATCAGTATGGAATAATTGGATGAGGCTTTTAAGAAAATGGCAGCAAATAAATCCCCAAGACCATATGGGTTCACCACTAACTTCTTCCACTCCTGTTGAGATTGGTAGAGAGAAGAAGTTTTGGAATTGGTCGAAGATTCAAGACGCACTGGAAGTATTCTTAAGGCCCTCAATGCGACCTTCTTGACGCTTATACCCAAGGAAACAGGCAGTGAAGACCCAGGCAAGTTCAAGCCTATTGCCCTATGCAATGTTATATACAAGATTATAACTAAGGTCATTGCAAATTGATTGCGTCCTCTCCTCCCCATGCTCATTTCGCCCGAGCATGTTGGCTTTGTCGAAGAACGACAAATCCTAGATGGGATAATCCTGGTCCATGAAACTATACATTCCTTGAAGATTGACAAGCTTCCATGTATGCTTATGAAAATGGATCTTTCTAAAGCTTGTGATAAGCTGAACTGGACCTTCCTGGAAGCAATGCTTAGAACCCTTGGTTTCAACGAGCTTTGGATTAATTGGGTAATGAGTTTGGTCTCCTCAGCCTTTTTCTCGATTTTGATCAATGGATCACCATCGCATCCCTTCCTGGCCTCACGAGGGATCAGGAAGGGGGAACCTCTATTCCCATTTCTTTTCATTGTTATTGCCGAGGGGCTCGGTAGAATGCTCAAATCCCAGCATCAAACAAACAACATCTGTGGTCTCACCCTCTCTGCAGGTATGAATCCCCAAACCCATCAACAATTTTTTAATGGTACTATGTTAATGGGTCCTCCCTCTGTTCAGGAAGCCAAAGGTATCAAATTAATACTCTACACCTTCCTCAAAGTTAGTGGTATTGAGATCAAT
Organism: Larix kaempferi; assembly: GCA_027924585.1. Classification (NCBI taxonomy): domain Eukaryota; kingdom Viridiplantae; phylum Streptophyta; class Pinopsida; order Pinales; family Pinaceae; genus Larix; species Larix kaempferi. The sequence goes on along the minus strand of BSBM01000765.1, from coordinate 690,192 downwards.
AAAGAGAAATCCCAAGTTTATTTCTTCAATACCCCGAAAATCACCTGCAAGAATATCATCTGTATCCTAGAATTTACTAAAGGACAACTCCCTTCCAAATACCTAGGATCCCGTCTAGCTGATTCCACAATCTGTCAAATCTCTTGGAAGGACCTTCTAGATAAGATTAAAATAAAGCTGTAACTCTGGACGTATAGAGCCATCAACTTTCCAAGCCATATCATTTTGGTCAAATCAATGCTTCAAGCTATGCCTATCTAACTATTCTCCGTTCTGGCTGCCCCCAAAGCTGTTCTGACACAAATCCGGACCATCCAAAGGAATTTTCTCTAAGGAGGAAACCAAGAACACCAGAAATGGGCCCTCGTAAAATGGGAAACCCTTTACACCCCAAAAGCGGCAGGAGGCTTGGGTTTGAGAGACCCGATAAGTGTCAACAAGGTCATGGGAGCTAGAATTTGGTAGCGATGGGTGACATACAATGAGGAACCTTGGGCACTGTTGTGGCATCAAAAGTATGCCCCCCACTGGCCCAAGCAAAATTTGATCAGATTCGAGAGAAGACAAACCAGGTTCACATATTTGGAAGGTGGCTCAATTAAATAGGGGTCTTGTCTAGAAACATAGTTTCCAGGAACTAAGAGATGGAGATTCTACCTCCTTTCTCCATGACACCTGGCAACAAGCCTCCAAACTGGCAGAAAGGTAGGACATACATGACTTAAAGCGACAACTTCATAGTATCCCTATGGAAAGGGTTCAGGACTTTTGGGAACATACTTCGGAGGAACAACAATTCAGGAAATGGAAGCTGAAGCACTGGTGGAAATCCTACGCCTCGAATGAGAACCTAGATAACTTCTATGACGAACTTTGTTCCCGTCAGATCCCGACGGTTGAAGGACCAGATAAATTTCATTGGGGTTATACCAAAACTGGGAATTTTAACATTACCGAGGCGGTGAATTTGCTTGAGGAAGTCGAGAGGCTACCAAGGGAAGAGAAATGGAAAAAGGTTTGGTCCGGGAACCTCTGGCAGAAAGTTTCAACCTTCAGTTGGCTTCTCATCCATATGCGCATCATAACCTGGGAAAATATCTTGAAACAGGGCATGAAAGGGCCCTCCCGCTGTTGCGTGTGTTTGAAAGATACAGAAACCATCAATCATATCCTGGATGAATTCCCTTTGGCTTCTTTGGTATGGGACAAAGGTGAGGCTAAATTCAGGAAAAATGAAAGAATTCAAGGTAGGCCAGATCTTACACTAGTTGCATGGCCTCCACAACCCTTCAAAAATGAAATTCTTAACAGAATTTGGGAATGATTCCCAGGATTCATCGTCTGGGAAGTGTGGAAAGAAAGAAATCAGCGTATATTCGAGGGAAAGGAGCAGAATGTCGAGGAAGTTTGGATGCTAATAGAAATACACCTGAAGGAAACACTCAATATTAATAAATGGGCTTCCAAAGCAATGAAAGCAGACCCTACGAAAAGAAAATTTTTGAATGAATGGGGCATATTCAACTTACCGGCGAGTATTGACAGCTTTCAGGGGAGGAAGATGTAGCCCCAAAGCCTTGACTTCTGTAATTACCCACCAACTGGCACCTTCAAGCTCAACTTTGACGGTGCTGCGAAGGGGAATCCTGGACCAACAGGTTTTTGGGGTGTTATCCGCAATGACGAAGGAAGAGTACTCAGTGTCTTCTAGGGAGATATGGGTGAATCTGTCACATACCCAAACTCTAGAGATTTTATGTTATGCAGAAAACATTATGTTTTATTTTTATTGTAAATTTTTATGACTATTGACCAAGTGGGGTCAAGGATGACTGTAATTAATTACTTTGAATATTTTATTATAAATAAATAAAAGTGGAGACAAACATCCAAAGGAGACTGTTGAATGAGTGTTCACTAACCCACTAGGAGGAATGGACTGTGGTGGAGAGCAAATTGATACTTGGCAGCATCCTCAACTCACTTCTAACTGTTGCAGGGGGAAACTTCCCTCCTTTTATGGTCATGTTCCCCAATAAAGTGAAACTGAGTAGGTGGCTCATTTACTAAATAAACTGACCAAAGACCTGGGCATGCTACTTATCGACCCATCGAATTCAGCAGGAGGCTGTTCATTCTTACCTTGTGATATTTTTTGAGCACAAGAGATTCGATGAGGGGAAGGCTAGAAGTGATTGATTGAACTAAGACTGCATTATGAACTAGTGCAGCCACATTGATGAGTTCAATATTGCTAAAAGAAGGAAATACTACTGCTAAGTGCTACTACTAAGTTGTAAAGGAATTTATTCCATTATTCCACACAACATCTTTGTCTTGGTGGTTCAGTGAATAGGCTTGGGGGTCCTAAGGCAAGTAACTTGGCTGTATTTAGGAGTAGGTTGGGTGGAACGGGATCGTTTGGCTGTTTGTTTCTTCTTCTATAGTTACCAGGTTCAGATTGTGTTATCTTATTTACTTCTGTCAAGTTAATAAAATAAATCTAAATGTTTTATGTTATCAGTTTTCCAATTAAATCTTAGTTATTTTGTATTGTTAATAAATATTTTTACTTCTGTAATTTATAATTGTTATGATTAAATGCATTTTGGATGATGTAGTTAAATGATAGAATGATTGAATAATAATGCTTCCCTATATATTTCCACACACTTGTTATAGTGTCGTACTCTAGTACGGGGAAGGGTATTTAGAATAGATCAGAATGATGTCATAATGTGAATAGACTTGATGACTTATTTCCAAAATAAATCTACATTATCTCAGTATTGTAATATTGTCTTATTTCAATAGACATCTTAGAATTTAAATAGGAAACATAGATATTTCATTATATATGCTTAACAACAAAATCCTAACTTTTTATTTATAACAACATATTATTCTAAGTATTTCCTTTCAAACTGTAGCAGATATAGTCATTCGAACCAAATAATTTATATAGAGATTCTTTTGAATTATAAACTCACTATATAAACATTAACAAATTACTTGCATCAATTTGTACAATACAAAGATCATGTCAAGGTTAAACGACTATATAAAAACCTATCTTCATCAAAACTTATGGTGCAAGTATCTTATAACAAAATGAAGTTAATACTATAACATAGGAATATAAATTTATATTCATAAACTGTATTATACACTTCCAACATTAATACATTTTATCACTATACGCTTCATTTCGAATTTAAATATCTAGTACAGGGTAAATAATATCTATTTAAATCTATGTGATTGCCCAAGGTTCAAACCCTAAGCGTAAGCTTCTCTTAGCTTTTCAAGTATTTAGACCATTCATATACAAAAAAACAAGGAGTGTAACATGACCAGGGTTCGAAACCCTTATCAAAAATTTTAAAAACAGTAAAGTTTCTTACAGTAGGGTTTACAACCCAACCATTACGGCTTTGTTTGTAAAAAAAAAACCTAAACGTTAAAATCCTTCAAAGAACAGTAACGGGCTCTACCCTAAACTTTTATCTAACCACTAGGCTTTGCAATTGACATTGAAATGCCGAAATATTACTCTACGACTGTCTACTTTTATTTCTTACAAAACCGTATTCACACTTTTGCTTTTAAAAAAAAAATAATGAAAGTTATGGTCAAGGGTTCAACCCTCCTACATTACTTCACAAAATCATAATCGGTTTCCAAAACCATTCTTCAAGAATTCTTAACAAACAACTTAATCATCGCCGAATAAGTAGATTTGGACAGTGGACCAAACTTTCAATTTCGAAACAGTCTTTTTATTTTAAATTCTCAAAACAAACAACATACGGTAACAAAGGCAGTACATCGTGAAACCAATGAGAGCTATGGCTCAAAGATTGAAAATATTAGAAACAAAATGCCTTATGGCTTAAAATTTTGTCTTTAAAACCAACTGTAAGACCAAGTATGGACACCCTTGAATCCTGAAGAAACCTAAGTATAAACAAACCAACTCTTTGCTAAACAAGTGAAAACTTGCATTGTGCCAAGATCTTCGTAGTTTTATGGATACCCTGGAAGGATGTCACCGAGGCTTATCAGGACATCAAAGCATCCATCTCTTTTCAGGCCAACCCCAACACCTTGTCGAGGGTAGAACCTGCCATGGAAAGCAAGTACGAAAATGGTTAAACATGGAAACCGAAATAAAGTAAACAGAAGACATTGTCATAAGCCAACCACTAAAACTTAAGTGCATTTAAATACTTCACCTAAATTGATTCTAAAAGCACAACTGAGAATCCCGGATTCTTAAACACATACAACATATGTATGAAGTTTCCACATCAATCTCCAAGAAGAGCCAAAACCCTGTTAGTTTGCAAATGCTGAAGCACACCTGTACCTTCAAACTCCACCAACGCTTATGGTATAGAATAAGGACTCACCATCGAACCTCAAGAGAGAGTTGAGACCTGTACAGAATGCGAACTATCCTGATACATTGCTTACAGTAAGGTCAAGGTATCAAAACCCCAAGAGGCACCTTCACACATTGTCACAAACCCTGAAGGGTAGGGAGCCCGTCGGCCTCACCCTCACAAATCACAAAATGAACAAAGTGTTGAGTAGGTTGGCATACCAATGCCAGGGTTAGGGTTTAACTCAAAACCCGAGACTGAACCTGAGATCAACGGTGCAGATCTAATCACAGAGGTAAGTCTTTTCACGATCCCAAAACTCATTTAATAGCATTTACAGTTACAACCTACAACGTATAGTTTTCTACCAACATGAAGATCCACCTAGGATATTCTCATAACAATCCTTGCACAACTCGGCGAGTTGTTACATTGCACAGTAAGGTTTGCCACCTTGTTCTAAGTTCCATCCATGTGAAGATTCCCACGAGAGCTGCCAACAAGCAATCCACCATATTGCATTTATTGAACTATAAATACTTAGTACTGGTTCGAAGTGTATGCCAACACATTTTTTTCCACTATCATACTATTACCATAATGAAATAGTTTTGCAACGTGCATATAGTTATGCATATAGGTCCAACCATATAGTTTATGCTTATAGTCATCGTGCATATTAGTCTTGTAATAAGTCTATGCATATAAATTATGCTTTTGCTTCTTAAACATAACATATAGTTTTGTAGAAAGTATATTATTGCATGACATAGGTAATATATGTATAGTCGATGTAATTAAAAGATATTACAATGAATTTTCTCCATAGTTCGGATTTAGTAGCGTGCAATGCGAATACAAATCCTTTCACCTTCAAATTGGATAGAGTAGATTAACAATTGTATGTTTCCATAAATAAATCTAGGAAAGATAGATGAATACAAAATCTATGGAGATAACCAAATACTTTTACACAAGTATACTTGAACTTGATCGCAAGATAGATATTTTCTCTAAGCACTCGTATTTAAATTAAAAAGGGATAACATTGTACTGCAAGATTTATCTGAAAGGCATTCATATACTTCAGTTGAAACATCTCTGTCTTACCTGCACTCTGCATTAGAATTCATGAGCATTAGCTAGAAATAGTTAAGTAAGCCTCGGGGCATACACAAGGACCCTTTCATTACAGTAAAATGATCAATTAGTCCCTAGAATCAAAATGCAGAACATAGAATGAAAGTGATGATATACATGCTAAGAATAAAGTACTTAATGCAAGCATTGAAATATTCAACATCCTGACATTGGTTTGACGATATTTGACCTTACGACTTTATAAGACACTAATTAAGTTAACCGCTGTTAAGACAATTTTTGTGATTCATAAGTAATTTAAACTCTTAGTCATTAATGACAAATTTTAGGATTTGTTATCATTAAGCACTTTGTTTATCGTTTAGTTTTGTTTAAGTTAACACTTTTCACATAGAAAACACAAGCAATTATTGCTACTTGCAAAATTTTAAATTTTAGTGAATTTTTTAGGATGTTACAGAATCAACCAACAACGCATCGAAATTAGAAGGCCTTGTTAGTGGATTGAGATGGGCATTACAGTAGAATTTCTAATGCCTTAACAGTAGAGGGCAATTCTATGATCATGATCGCCATTGCTGAGCGTATACAACGAGGTTCAACCATCTCTAAGATCTCCCGCAACTGGAAATGGGAAAGCAGACTATCTCAATTGCAACGAGTCCTGCTCACCACCCTAGCTGTCAACTTCATGCATGTTCGACACAAAGGAAATAAGGTGGCAGATAAGTTAGCAAATAAAGGGGTTAGAGCACATGTCTCATTCAAGGCCGGCTCTCCAGACGACACCTACAACCATGATCTTAGACGACGATGTCTAGAACTCGTTGCCACTGACATAGCCCACTTGGTAGGGATGTCCAGACAAAATAATGATACGCCACTTGAGGCAAAAGAAACATGGTCTCACATGGGATAGAGGTCCCTTCCCATTAATTACCAAATGATCCACTTAGCCACTAACCCCGATGGCATTATGAAGTTAAGTGGTGATGGGGAAGATAAGATAGATGCAATCACTAGCACGAGGCTCACCATTTAATAGTTCATATGTCATCCCAAGGTTTCTCTTCCACGAGATGGAGGTTCTTCTGCCCGGGCATAAAAGGTTGGGCTGCTCTAGTACAACAATAATGTCCGGACGAGACACAACATGTGGGATCATTGCCATCTTCACCAGAGATTAGATGGTAATTATTTTTGGGCATGGACGAACCCATGGAAGGGATGATAATGCAATTATTCCAGAGTGTGGAAAATTAATAACAAGTACCATGGTGAATTCGAGAAGCAGGCCTCGAGATTTAAAGGCCGTAAATCCTGGAGGCACTATGACAAATTGAACTATTATATTTGGTTGCCTCATTCTAAAGGGTGGCATGTTACTTCTGCTTGAATTTGAGAATTGGTGAGTGCAGTTGATGGGTGGCATCTCCCTCATGTCTGGCACTATATTTCTATGTATCATGGCTCCCCGCACACGAAAGCGAAGCCTCAGAGGTTGTCTGCATAGCACCAGGGGAAGGAATCGGAATACAAGGGAAGGTACATCCAACCAAAATAACAATGAGCCTTAGGAAGCTCACCCTTTGGATTTTGATTGGGCTACCCATTACCTGACAGATACCTCTGGCATCACTGAGACGCGCATTGCAAACATGGAGATTTCCCTTCAGCAGGAGTATGAATCGCGCGAGGAAAGACCAATAGCTACAAATATGTTCTGGACTAAGTGATTTTTGTTGGCTTGTGAGCTCCAGGATCAGGACCAGATGATTAGAAAGCTAAGAAGTGTGGTCGAGAAAATCATGTGGCACCATGAGAGAGGTCGGGTTGAACTTTGCTCACTCGAGGAATTCATAGAAGGATTGAGCGCTCCACTCCCCCCGGAGACAAGGAATCGGTCTACCAGGAACACGAATGACACTGCAGCTCAGTAGCTCTCGGTGCTTAGGTTCTCGGATCGTCTTAGTCTTGCCATGTTTTGTTTCTGTTTCAAGCTTCTCCTTCAGCTGCTTTTGCTTTTGATTTGTTTTAGCAGTAAGTTCTGTTAGCATGTATTCCTACGGTTAGCAGGATGTTAAGAACAATTCGGTTTATCAGTTTTGAAACTCTGAATACCCTCTTTTCCCATCTTGGGAGGGGTTTTTGTAGCTTAAAGCCTCATTTTCGGTAACTTTTGTACCATTATGTACTCTATAATAAAAGGTTCTTCTGATGCTTACTTACAAAAAAAATCATAATTAAACTATAATATTTATAATTAAATTATAATTTTTTTAATATTTCTACACATGAATATAACGTTTTTATAATATACCATAATATTATAATTAAAGAATAATATTTTATTATATAATTTAATTAAATATCATATTTAATTATTATATAAATTAATTAATTAAACAATTTATTTTATTAATACTTATATTTAATACTTCATCTTGTGATATCCTATTTATCACCAACATAATGTGATTGTTGTTTTAGTTAAATTATAATATTTAATATTAAAATTTAATGAAGTTATTTTTAATTAATATTATATTTTAATCAATTTAAAAATATTTTGTATTAATATTTTTTAAATATTTAATGAAATTATTCTATTTTTAAGATTTCTGTGTGCCATAAATATACTATTTTTTTTAACATAGTATAATATTATAATTAAATCATAACATTTAAAATTAAATACTATTCATTTATTAATATTTTGGAGTAGAGAAAATTTCAGTGGCGAAATTTAGTCAATGGGTTATTTTTGGTTTTTTTTTCAAAAAATAAATTCGCTATTTGGTAATTTTTCGTCTCTAAAATCGCCTATATTTACATAAAATATGTTTTTTGATCATAATATTCGCCAAAGTAGTAAATTGTATGTTTCATATTTAATATTCGCCTACCTATCTATATATATGTTTTTTTCAATCCAAAATAATTGCCTATAATACTATACTTAAGCTTAATATTAGAATCCTTAAAATATACCTTGTTTTGGAGATATATTTATGCCGCACTCTTATTACCAACAACCACATTAATAATATTAATGTGTATGAATATGTTTATAGGTATAAATTTGATACATACTATAGGAAAAAGAATTACAATGTGCTACATTTAGTGCATCGATGTATTTGGACATTAATATGCTTATAGGTATAAATTTGGCACATACCATATGGCAAAAAATCACAATGTGCCACATTTAGTCCATCGATGTGCCACATCCATGTACCATATTATTAATGTGGTTGTTACTAGTTATAAAAAAATATAAAAAATAAATGGTAGCTATACATGGATAACTAATAACTCATGCATAAATAAATAACAATTGATACACATACCATGGAAAACAAGTAACTTATTAGTAAGTTAAGTAAACTCAATGATAATTATAAAATTTATTGTAGTAACATTGTCAAACTAGTCTGAAAGACAGTGCAACAACGGTTTTAGAAATGCTGGCAAGCATTTTATGGTATTATTTCAAATTTGCGATATTAGTATTAACCGCAATTGCATTATTTCATATAACGTATAAAGACGGCACCAAATGCCACGAATTGCAACTTATACGTAAGATGATTCGTTAGTCAAAGTTGACGACTGATTGATGAGTGTGTGGGGTATCTATTCTTATGATTGATGAGTGATATGAGCCTTTATATAGGTCATTTCCCAATTGTTAGTGTGTTTTCATCACTGAAGCATAATGTAGACTACACCATCTACTCAAGTGTGAGTTGTAGGGCCACATGATGAGAAAGAACATATTTTTTGGATAAGACCATGTTAAAGATGAGGAGGTCAAGACCAACTAAGAAGCACCAACAAAACAAATTCACTTATATTAGTGAATGGGTTTACCTCCATTGTTGGATTTTTATTGAAGGGACCAAAGAGTTCCTATGAGTCACACACAAATTTGAACAAAATTTAGTGCTCTTTGATTATTACTATTTGTAAAAGGGACATTGAGTACATACATCAATTATTATGCCAATAAGCATATTCTCTCCACTTCCCCCTATATGGAAGACGATCTAGAGAATCCCAAAAAACTGAGGAGATTCATTGTTGTCGACTAACACAGTCTTAACGAATGTGGTTAACCCAACACAATTAGGGTAAGGCACTATAGTGAGCCTATGTGGGGTCGATGGGTGTATCCTGACTATTGAAGGTAGTTGATACCATTGCACGTAGTCTCGACCACATGGAGACGATTAACTGTTTACACATGGCTATCCTTCTAACATGTGACAACGTTAATAACCCTTCTTTCTTAGCCCTTACATCGAGAAGTCATGCACAAGAGAGCACTGGTAGCTTGTGAAGTGAATTTGAAGTGGTGAATTGTAGAAGCCATGAAGAGGGAGGTATGAATAACGAGACAAGTATGTTTTTTCCATATTGTATGTTTTAAAATTATTCTTTTTATTTTTCTCTATTGGGATCTCTCTTTAATTATAAATAATCGTAGTATTTAAGATTCAATATCAAACCATGTTTTTTATCAATATCAAACCATGTTTTTTAAAGCATAGGATCTTATATATTCATCAAACTAAAACATGTACAGAGAAAGATAACTAGCACAACCACATTTTTAAAAGTGGTTGATATACATCGATCAGTGTATATCAACTATGGCTAAACACTTACAAGTGGTTGCAATCGGGGTGGGCACACAAATTTTCTCCCCAAAAGTGTTCCAATGGGTCTGCGCTAGCGGGGAGAAAATGATCACGTGCACGCACCTAAGTCAGCGTGCACGTGCTGCTAGGTTCGGTACCGAACCGAGGTGCGTGTGCACTGCTACCCGTGCGCATTTCTTGTGTGTACGTGCTCCTGTTAAAATTATAAAAAAAAACAAGGCAGAGTCTTTGTAATTCTACCCTTTGCAGCCGAGTGTGACTCCCTCTTCACATGCGCATCGTTACAAGCCACCAAACTCACCATTTCCACTCCAAAACGATCTCAATCCATCCACCAACTCATCATCAAGTGAATTGGAAGGGTAAATTCCATTTTTTTGTCATTTTATTCAAAGTTTTTTGTTTATTAAATTTGTAATAATTCACAAATTATTAAAATAATAGAGAAATTTTCAATTGGAGAGTGTAAACCCACACAATGAATGAACAAAATGTTAACATGGAGTCCAGTGGAACACAAGAAAACACTAATCTTCGAACCAATGAAAACCCTTAACAAAATCCAAATGCCCAAGAAAATCAAAACCCCCAACCAAATGTTGACGAAGATGAAATGAATCATTATGTAAATGAAATGAAAGTGCACACTCGAGATCTAAGAAACATAAGGGAACCATCTCGAGTGTCCCTTGCCACCTCAATTGGGAGCTCAATTGACTCCCTCATCCATGCACATCGCCAATTGACTGACATTACTAAATATAGAGCTAGGATGTGGGAGTATTATTTCACAAGCATTTCCAAGAAGGAAATACAAGATTTGAATATTACAAAGGCCCAATTGTACAGTATTTTCACCGATCCAAGAACACAACAACCATTGGAGATTAGAAAGCCACGTGTCTACATGGATTGGTGTCATTTCCAACCATGGAGGGACAATTGGATGCATAGGTGGTTCATGGTTTATGATAAACCTCCCTGCAATAATAGGGAGGTTTCACAGTACTTCCTTCGGAAAATGTGGGCTGAGTTTGTGCTTGGTTTACATGTCAACTATTTTGACATAACCGAGTTCCAAGGTGTTGGGTGTGGCTCTACCCAAGATGGACCTGGCACTAGGAGGAACCCACTGAGAGGGCCACCAGCTCCTAGGCGCGAGCCCAACCCCTCTCCCCAGCTGCCTCAGTTACCCCACAAACTTGATCAGATCGAGGGCACGATGAGGAGTGTTGCACGGGGACTGCTTAGACATACTGCCTTTGTAGCAACTACTACAGTGGAGAGACAGGCTAACCCTAATAGAGACGCAGGTGCAGGGCCTTCATTACAGAGTTAGGATAGACCTATCACCAGTGGTAGCCATGTTGGGCCTTCTAGTTCGATAGGGACAATGCCACATATTTGTCCCCATTGCAGGCACACTTTCCCTAGCCTAATCGAGGGCTGTTATATGGAGCAAGTTAGTACTTTTTGTAATGTGTTTTCAATCATCACTTGACACTATTACATATGGGTGGATTGTTCCATGAAATATTTCCACGTTTTCAACATTCGTGGGTTAAAAAAATGAATTTTTATATTTTTTGTTTTTCAGGGTGGAAAAATCATGGCAATATCCACGATTTGTAATGTTCCATGAACTTTCGTTGATATAGGGATGAAATTTTGAGGTTTCACTTTTCGTTGCAATATAGATGAAGGTTGAGCTAATTCCCTTTTGACACCTTAACTATACAATATGTATTATTTGAATGACTTTTGTTTCCTTTTATAGTATTGCTAATTCCTTTTTCACATTTATAAAGTTGATGAATAAAGTGCTAAATGTATGTATTGACTTATTTATAATCATGTATATGGAAAACACAATTGTTTAGTTAGTTACCTAGGATTATTACTTGCATCATTTGAACCAATTATTTGCATCCTTCTAAGGAGATAAATTGTAGTTAAGTTGAATAAGTGTATAAATTTGTGTATGCGATTCCACAAGAACGATTGATGATATGACCATTGTTTCAATAAAGATTCCGTTATGTTATTTGGTGGTATGAGCATTAATTCAATAAAGAATTTAATTAGCGTCAATTGTTGATCAATAAAGAGCATTCATGACTTATAGAATTTCATGAAAATGGAAAACTATATTAAGAAATTTATTGCATAGTTTTGAAACCATAATGTTTTCACTCTTAATGTACTAAATTTCAATATATTTTAGTTTGTGTAGGAAGCCATGCAACAAGAAGTATTTTAAGAGACAAAGTATGAGTTGCACAACTACTCCCTTTTTTTTTTCTTTGGTGTTATTCAACAAGCCTTCAAGATCATGGTGGATCTTATAGATACACCATGGGAATAGTTTTGATGCAACATCAAATACTTATTGCATGCCACCCTAACTGCTTTTTAGACATTACTTTGAATTACTTAGTGTGTGATCGAAAAATGTACACACTAGTTCAAGTTTGGAAGCATCAATGATATTTATTGGTTAGAAAGTATTCTAGAATTTATATTTTTCATTAAGATTTCTCTTTCCAAATCTTGATTGAGGATTAGTAGCCTTAACATGGCCAATGGTGAAGTAAATTTGAGCATTCATTTGCACCATTCTTCATGTGAAAAAAATCAAATTTGATTGGGTGGATGAATGTTATCTTAGAATGAATGATTGTTATTTTTCAAATAGTATAATGGATACCTTTATGTGCAAGTTTCTTGTAATCAATGATCTTGTTTATTAGTCTTGTGTGATAAGAGTTTTATGGACAAATAGAAATGATACAAGATCATTGCAGAGGAAAGAAGAGATTAATGTGAACCCTATTTATTGAGTTAACTATGTTGGAGGTCACATGATGGAAAGTGGAATTATGAGGATGTCATGACATACTTAGTAGTGGGTTTGAATGTTAAATAAGAGGTTATTACCATGGAAATGTCTTTAGGACCTAGTTATGTTCATTTCAAAAGTTCATTTTTTTATTAGCAATGAAATGTTTTATTTTGGAACATATTGGAAGTCAATTATTAGAATTGAACAATTATAACGTGACATCCAACAATGTATATAGAGATAGTGTGAGGGTCATGACATCATACACCTGTTTCCTTTAAAATTATCATGTGAGAGAATCATGTTTTGTTATTCATTCCCGTGGAATTCTATCATGCATATTACTTGGGTTATTTGATAGGTAAACCTCTCTTAAATATGATATGAATGTTGAAACTTGAAAATAGTGATAAACATGGAGTATTAGAGCCTTTGGGTATGGAAGACTTAACTAGAGTTAAGAATGGATATTCATTTCCTTGAAAAAGTAAACCAAATTATGTGATTTCTTGGCATAATGATATAAGATTATTTTGAGGCATCTATAAATAGTTGTATATGAAATTTTTCCTGCAATGTTGCTCGAAGTTTTAATAGGCTAATATCATAAATTATAATTGTTGATATTTAGGTGGCCGATTGAAAGTCACTTCTTGAACTAAGATAAATATGAAGATTGATTTATAGTTGAGTATGCAAAGAGTGTAATGAATCTCTTTGTATCATGGATTTACCCTTCTTGCTAGTTTCCTTATGACAAAAAGACATACCTCAATCATTCCTTTGAATTCTATCATGGAACTGCTTGTGAATTATATAGGGTAATGTGATCATTTTGAATATTATTTTCAAATGAATTATAAATCACTCTTCATAATGAATTTCTATCATATGAACATATAGCTTAAAATGTCGATGTGATTTGATTGGCATTATAAAAAACATCCCTCCTTTGAAAATGCATTATATTTTTTTTATCATATGAACATATAGCTTAAAATGTTGATGTGATATGATTGGTAGTATAAAACACATCCTTCCTTTGAAACGGGCATCAACCTGACAGCATTAGCTATTTATAATCTAAAACGGGAAGTTGGAGAATCTCTCGAATAGGTCAAAGATATTTTGTAGACAAAGCTTACTGAGGCTCAAATCTTTGGGTACTATGTTAAAAATGAATGACAGTGGCTTGTCAAAACCCACATAGACATCCACATGCATCAGAATAGATGCGTGGTACTGAGGTCTGTTATTCAAAGGCATGGGTTGTTGAATCCAATGTCTTTCGAGAATTATATGGTCCCCCATACTTCGATGACTTGTAAATATCTCAAAAGTATTTGGCTATGAGTGGGGCCTGTCCATTCAAATTGTCATAAAGATTGAAAAGAAAGTCATAAAAACTTTTAGACCTTACTTTTGAAAGCCATAAAAACTTTTAGATGCTTTCCAGAATGGTTAGTTACTTTTATGTTGTCATCAGTGACAATCCTATTCATCATGAGACTATGAACATGGATTTCATTTCTTCTTTGTATGCATGGTGTTTTCGAATTTTCAAAATTGTCTTATTGCACATTAGATTATTAGCTATCATTGTAGTCATGGTTTGGTTGTTTCCAACACTTATATCTCTTGTTGATTTCACCTAATTTAAGGCTTAAATTGTCAAGGATTTGAATGTTTGCATCAAGCACATGTGGTGTATAAGGGTTGTCTTAGGTTCTTACATAACATTCCCCACACATCTAATTGAAACTAACACATTGGTCCCGAATGTTGTTATTTAATTATTTATCCTAATGGTACACTGAATTCAAAGTCCTCAATAGATGATGTTATCCAGTTCTATATCATGAAACAGTTCCAAAACCCCAAATTCATCCCACTAGTCAGCTAGCAAGAGATGATGCCCACGTAGCTGACTTGTGATTATTAGGGTCACTTGTGCTAAAAGTTTGTATTGGAAGGCATGATGCCCAATTACTGCATATTGTGGGAGCTTGTTGTAGCCAGAGCAAATCCGATGAAAAGGTTCATACTTATCCAAACTCCACTCAACACACCCATGATTTCTTCTCTTAGCCTTTCCATACCTCAAATTTTGCAATCGTCTCATGTTGTAAGAAGGCATGGATAGTCTTAATTTGCGCCCAAAACTACCTCACATCCACAAAACTGGCCCATAACTAAATGATGAGGTTGCTAGAAGGTGAAACGTGTCTACTAATGTTCAAAACATTACCCATATATGTTTGATTACTGTGTTCTGAGTCATGTTCTTTCCTCCCTAGGTCTATTTTTCATTTTTAAGCCTTTTTTCCTTTTGTTTATTCCAACCTTTGCTTTTCCCATTTTCTTAAGGTTTGAATTGTTTTATATATTTAATGCATATTGTTTAACCTAAGCTCCTGAAGTCTAGTTAATGTCTTTTCATTATATGACAAATGTGCTAGAGTTGAATTATATAGTCTTGATTTATTAACCCAAGTTGGCAGCACATATCATTATTCAAATACATGCACGCTACCAGCTTGCTATTGATTAGGTTTTTGAGTACAGGGTGCAATTATGAGAGTGATCAGGCCTCGAAGATGCTTCATGAAGCAAGTATCAGATTTGGGGGCTCGTACCCCTCCATATCTCTGAATCATTTCAAGCCCGATAGATCACTAATTATATCAGTGTTGATAGACAAAATGGAGTTCGAGCTTCAAAGAGGGTTTTCAGTATATTCTCCCCAAAGTTTGCGTTAAAGTATTGCTTCTATAGTCATGAATTCAGTCATGGAGATAGACAAGAAATCACGCCCAAGTTGTCATGTGCTCAGGATTGAGCCCCAAAATGTTGAATGGATGAAGAAATTTCCATCTATTGTTGAAAAGGTGAAATCAGTTGGCTGGTTTACCATGTTCGAAAAGATGGGAGAGTTTCACATAGGGGTTACAAAATCATTTTGTGAAAACCTAGAGGGTTCAATGGTGAAAATGAATGGCCTTAAATTCTCGGTAACAGAAGAAACCATTTCACAGGCTGTTGGGGTTACTTCTGAGGGTGAAAAATGGTATAAGAGGCAATTAATAGATGAATATTTCATCCAATTCCTCCTTCTGGCACACCAAGATCTTGATTGGATCCAAGGCATTCAGAATACTTTCCTAATCAAGGAATGGTAGGATGTTCTGGAAATTATCCAAAGGTATATAACATGTGAAGGAAGGTTCTCCACTGTATATCGTTCATATGCGTCTGTTACAACATGTTTCAGGTACAAAGAAATTAAACTTACCCTATTACTTGCAGAACAGTTTAAGTAAAATGGCATCTAGGGTTAAGAATCAGTCTGATACTCCAAATAACAGTATGTTTCACCATGGCCTGATAAAATTGTTAATTTCTAAAGAAGTAGAAAAGCAGGGTAGAACTTGGTCTCATTTTTTATATTGGTCGGGATTTAAAGTGGAATTTAAGGAAGAGAAGAAGGGGAAAAGAAAACAAAATCCTTCTAGAAAAGAGGTCATTTCCAATTGTACAAAGACAAAGATCTTGTTTGAAAATGAAGAATGCCGCCACGAAGAAGAGTTACTTGAAAAAGAGACACATATACAGACACCTACAAAGATGAAATAGAAAAAGCCTGAAGAGTTTAATTGTAGTCCTGTTATACAGCCTAATGATGAAATAGAAGACGATGAAAAAACTTCGCCAGAAGTAAAGCAAGACCCCGCCTCTTCTCATAACAAACCCTTAGAATCCTCAGAGTTTTCATCTGAACCACTCATAGCATATTTTCAGGCCAAGGACAAGACCTGGAAATAAGTTTAGGATGAATATGGAAGCCACATTGAATGTTGAACTCAAAAAGGATAAAATTGTAAGCATACAGGATTCAGCAAGTGATGATGAGGAAGACATGAAAGCAAAATTTTTAGAATCGGCTTTAAAATAGATTCTTGAGGGTATTGATCAAAGTCTCAAAAAAATCCCAGATATAACTCCTAAGAATTTTCCCGATGATAACAATGGAAGTATGGAAGATAATGGAGTATTAGTGACTTCAAAGGGAAAAGAGAAAGTAATAATTTAAGTGGTTGAATCCTCCAAAGAGCAAGCAAGTTTTAAAAATATAATTTCTGATGAAAAATATGAAGATCCAGATGATGAAATGGAAGAACTTGAAAAAGAAAAGCAAAAAAAGGAACTTGATCATTTCAGAAGCTAGAATGAACATATGAGACAAATTAATGATAGTTTGATGAAAGCCAACAGTATGCTGAAGCAAGACCTCCAGGAAGTGAACAAAAACTTTGCAGAAGTGACATAGGTAGCTGATGAAGATGTAAAAAGAGGAAGAGCGGTCCAAGAACAGAATTTTCAGCTCGAGAAAGATAAAGAGGAACTTAAGAGACAACTTATCCAAATGAAGAAAGACATCATCACATTACAAGCAAAGGCAAAGGCATTAGATGGGTTAGCTGTTTTGGCTCAAGCAACCACGAGACTTTGATTAGGTTTTTAAGTTTAATATAGTTTTGACACTCGTCAAGATTAGTTAGACTAAATCTTTTAGTTATACATTTTTTCTATATTTAGAAGTCAAATCCTTGAAAAGTGGATCCTAAAACAAACTCTAGATCTAAACTTTTCCGATATATTGTAAAGCTTTTGGTTTGAAAAGGGAGACACACATGGGAGTCGATCTGCTAGAAGATTGTGCAGTCATGCAATGGTTATCTGTGTAAACAAATTACATCTCGAGGACCAACTTCAGCAGAGGGAGCACACAGGAGTGTTGAAGTTGATAGATATCAAAATTATGTTATAAAATCTTTTACTGTTTCTTTAGCACTAGTCAAAAAATTTGATGGTAATTGTGAGGAAATTTTGCTTTTGTAGACCATATTGCTAAATTGAAAGGTAACATAGGTGGCTTTTATTTTCTGTAGTACAAGGTACTATTTTTGTACCCACACTTCAGATCTGATTTTTGGTTTAATGTTGATGTGGAGATCTTCAACTATACCTCTCTTATTGTTATTTGATCAATATGTTTATTTCACTACCTTTTACTGAAAGAGATGAAAATTATGTTATAATATGTTTTATTGTTGCTTTAGCACTATTCAAATATAGTACTGTTTTATAATGCAGCTTTAGAATTGTTATGTTATTGTAACTTTCTTTCATCTGTGTGCTTAATTGTTGTAGTATGTGGACTGTGTTAACCTGTTTGAGGTATGTACTTAACTTTTCCTCTCTCTCAAGGTACTTTCACGTTCCCTTGGTGACTTGTCCCTTGAAAGGAAGCCTAATCAATTTTTATTCTCTTTTTTCATTGCTTATTTACTGCTGCTGCATATGTTATAATTTGATTACTACCCATTACATCATGAGGACCACCTTCATCACAGGGACCACAGAGGAGTGTTGAAGTTGATAGAGATCAAATTTATATTATAAAATCTTTTACTGTTGCTTAGCACTAGTCAGAAATTTGGATGGTAATTGTGATGAAATTTTGCTTTTGTAGACCATATTCCTAAATTGAAAGGTAACACATGTGGCTTTTATTTTCTATAGTACAAGGTACTTATCTGTGATGTGATGCTATCAGTATTGCATAGAGAGAAATGAGGGATATTTTTATTTGGCTTCCCACCACCCTTCCTTATACTGTGATGATGAACTTTCAGGTTATATTGGACGGCTGTACATTTGAGAGAGATATGACTAGTTGTACCTTCCCCACCTTGATTGAGCTATGATTGGTCTTGTGGTACCTTATCTTTCACTTGTGTTTAATGGGGTCATTTACCCTCCTTGAGTAACTTTTTTAAAACCACCTTGTTGAATTTTTGCTCTTATAGAGTACTATGGTTGTTTGGCCACATTTCGAGCATACCCTTGGTTCTAAGGGTCATGGGTCTTCTACTACCCACATGTATGTTATGACCATTGTTTATATTTTCTTATTTTATGACAATTGTTTATATTTGTACCCACACTTCATATTTGATTTTTGGTTTAATGTTGACGTGGAGATCTTCAACTATACCTCTCTTATTGTTATATGATCAATATGTTTATTTTATTACCTATTGTTGATTGAGTTATTAAATACTTGTTGTACTTATTAAATTTGACCATTCGGGTTTAGAGGTTATGGTTTATTGGTGATAATGATTACATTTAAAGGGATTACGGGTTATAGGATTTTATGCTCATAGGTTTTATAGGATATAATGATTACTAGTTAAGAGTGTTAGTGTTTACATGCTATAGTGGTTAGTTGCTATAGTTAGGTGTTTTAAGGGTTTTAATACTTAGGTTTTATAGCGATCAAAGGTAAAGGTTGATAATTATTAATTAATATGGTAGGGGTTAAGGGTTATAATACTTAGATTTCAAGGCTTATTCAAGCTAGGGATTACAAAGGATTACAAGTGACAAGGATTAAGGGTTAAAATTATTAAAGGTTGATCCTTGAGAGGGATTAGGGTTGATAGGGTAAGGAGTTAGTAATTGTATGGGTTGGTGGTTATTATTGTTTGGGTCGTAGAAATGAAAGTATAGGTGTTCAAGTTGATGAGGATTAAAGGGTAATTTTAATAAGGGTTACTAGTTAGGGGTGATAGTTCTTATAAATGAATTCTTAGAAGTTTTGAAGTAATAATAATTAGGGTTTATATGTGATGTAGTTTATGGGTTAAACGGGTTCAAAGATAATGGATTATGGGTTATAAGGGTTATTAGTTAAATTTTATAAGGGTTATTAGTTAAATCTATAGGGGTTAGTCATTATCATTTTTAGTGGTTAGAAATTATGCTTGTGGTTTATAGTCCTTGTGGATAATGTGTGATATGTAAATAAGGTCAATGGATGTAAGGGATTTAATAGGGGTAACATGTTATAGGTATTTGGAGTCGGGGTTTTAATAGCTATAGTTTTGAAGTGATATTGATTATAGGTGATATGGATTAACGGTTTACAATTTGTATTAGTTATGAGATATAGGTTATAATTATTATAGATTATAAGCATAAGGGATTATGGGATAATTATATAGGGTAAAAACTGAGAGGTTTTATGTGACATGGGTAAGAGTTAGGGGTTATCTATTTTAAGGGTTAGGTATTAGAGGGTTTAGGGGTTAAGGATTAGAGGATACATGGAAGAGGTTATATAGGTCTAGGTTTAAGGGTTATATTCACTATTACATATGGTTAGATTGTTCCACAAAATATTTCCACGTTTTCAACATTCGTGGGTTAAAAAAATGAATTTTTATATTTTTTGTTTTTCACGTTGATAAAGACTTCACCTGAGACCTATGTCTAGTCCCAAGGCTACCACCTTCAGGCTTGAAGTTCAGCTGACAATGGAAGACACAAGTGTAGTTTATTACCACCATGCAAATTTAATTTGACCTTTCAATTCCCATCGCCATTTCCTCTCATACGACGTCCCACAACCATTTCTCTTGACACCCACTCTTCATTCATTCTGTATGCATTTCACTATGCAACTGTCTTAGATTCTCACTACATTTTCCCTCAATTAGTTTATCAATTCAGTATGACCCACGCCTGCCATCCGAGTAGTGTTTCTAGCAGTCTTGATTTTTAGCCTGGCAGCGGTGACGATTCATGGTATTATGTTTCCCTTCAGCTGCAATATGGCAAACTCAAAGTTCACTATGAAGGTTTGTCTGACAAATTAGATGGTTTGGGTTCCGTAACCCCTATTCCATTCAGGGACACTTTGAGGAATTGCTCTTGGGGCATGGAACCCAAACCATCACATTTGTCAGACAAACCTTCGTAGTGAACTATGAGTTTTCCATATTGCAGTCAAAGGGATTAAACATAATACCATGAATCGTCACCATTGCCAGGATGAAACTCAAGACCGCTGGAAACACTCCTCGGATGGCAGGTGTGGGTCATACTGAATTGATAAACTAATTGAGGGAAAACGTAGTGAGAATCTGAGACAGTTGCATAGTGAAATGCATACAGAATGAATGAAGAGTGGGTGTTAAGAGAAATGGTTGTGGGACGTCATATGAGAGGAAATGGCGATGCAAATTGAAAGGTCAAATTAAATTTGCATGGTGGTAATAAACTACACTTGTGTCTTCCATTATCAGCTGCACTTCAAGCCTGAAGGTTGTAGCCTTGGGACTAGAGATAGGTCGCAGGTGAAGTCCTTATCAATGTGATTGTAAGGCACTCTTTGAAGGTGAAGTCCACAATTTTAAGTCTTTTTCCTCATTTTCATGCTTTTTTGTAAGACAATAAGGAGGGTAGTGGCATCAACATTGAAAATGGTTTCCATCCAAACCTATCAAGTGTACTTTTAGGTCAGCAGTATTCTTGACTCCGAACTGTAGTAACTGTTTGGCTATTTTGACCTTGTAAATCCTTCGATTTACAGGGTGAAAATTGCCAAACAGCTTCTATAGTTCGGAGAAAGGAATACTGCTGACCTAAAAGTACACTTGATAGGTTTGGATGGAATAGATTACCATGGACATCTATGCTGTTGGATTTTTGGTTTAATGTTGACGTGGAGATCTTCAACTATACCTCTCTTATTGTTATATGATCAATATGTTTATTTTATTACCTATTACTGATTGAGTTATTAAATACTTGTTGTACCTTCACCACCTTGATTGAGTTATTATTGGAATTGTGGTACCTTGTCATTAACTTGTGGTTAATGCGTACATTTACCCTCCATTTTTTTTATACCTCCTTGTTGAATTTTTGGTCTTATAGAGTACTTGAGTTTGATCACCTGTGATCAGTTGTGGTGTGCTGATAATCACTTCTCTTCTACTGAGACTTGGTTGAAGTTTATAATTTTTGTGACTTTATTTATGTTGAGTTATGTACTGTGCTTGGCTGTCATTGACCTAATCAACTCCAGTCATTTCTCTCTCTCTGGTTTGTACACACCCTCTTGTAGGGTCAGTTGGTTCCTAGAGAAGACTGGCCTCTCTGAGGCACAAATAGTCTTTTCTGAAAGTAACACTTCTGAGTATATTTTCAAGAATAGTTTCACACCCAGGTTGGTATCTTCAATTTTATCTCTCTTTTTGTTATATGATATATATGTTTATTTTATTACATGTTACTGAATATTAGTTTATCGTTTTAGTTTGCTTCTCAGTGTAACTCATTATAATCTGTTGATATGGCAGTTTTGAATATACCAAAGAGCTCGTGTTAAGAACTTATGGGTTGTACATTTGGATTTATTGGTTACAAGAGGTAAGTATGCATGTGAAACAACTTGGGTGTCATTTGGGGTGTCAGGTGATTAACCATATATCCCTTATTTGTTAGTATCCTGATCTTATGATTCCTGTGTAAACACAGGTATCGATTACCATATTACACTGTTTAAGATGTTGATTTCCTTAAGTTGTAAGAATATGAGAAAGAAAATAAATATGATGGGTCAGCTTAAGTAATTAAGTATTGATTTCATGGGATAGAGTCTTCTTTTTTAACTCAAGGGAAATACTGTAATTTTCCTGCAACTTAGAACAAAAACTGTATTTTTCTGCACTTAGATTTTGATGTGTTTTGAAGAGTCTTACCCATATTTTATATCCATGCATTATCTTTTTATGCATTCATATATTTGGGAGCAGGACACATTATTAAGTGTCTAGGATTTTTCTATTAGATAGGAGTGTTATACACATTGTGTGGTTGATTGACAAATATATGCATCCACACATGTCCTCGCACGCTCTTGAGAGAAACACCCTTCAACTAAGGGTTTCCTAATGTTTTTTTGTTTATATTTGGTTTTTTATTTGTATCCTAGAGGAGGATCACTCCCATTGTACATATCTTAAGGGTGTTCCATCATTATGATTTTATGAGTAGCTTTACTTGGTCATAATGCCCAAATTGGGGTTTAATGCACATTCTTTGAGGGAATCCTTGTTTTAAGGGTTTGTTTTAACATCCATTTCCCACTTTGCACACATATATATGCAGATCCAATCAATATGGGATTGATTATCATGATTACAGGACTGCTCACATTCTGTCAGCGCACATGTTGAGGTCCTCCTATTTTCAGGAGTTGTTATAAAAAGTAGTGTATTTTTTTGGCATATATATCCATGATATATTGATTTTAGGGGCACATAATGGATATCCTTCACGAGGATAGTACAATCCTATAGGTATTCAAAACCCTAGATACGGAAAACCAAGAAAACTCTAGATATAGAAAACCAAGAAAACCCTATCTCACACCAAGGATCTCCAACAATCATTCATCACACAAGCATGTCCTCCAAGGAATATGCCTCCTTTTATTCTTCTCTCATTCAAGTACAGCATAGAGATTCATCCCTTCTACAAAAATTCTCCAACTTTTCAAGTCCTATCTACCTCTTGATTAAGTCAACATTTTCTTGCAACGCTTGCATCTCACCAAAATGTAGCTTCACATCTGGGGCCATGGCCTTAATAATAAGTTTTTCATACTTTTTGAATCTCAATAAATACATGCACAATTTAATAATTATCTTAAATTCAACAAGTTGTCCAATATAAATTTCCTTCAAAGAAGTTGATATGTCTTGTTTGTGAGAAAAAGGTCAGCTTCCCTTATCATAATTTTCTTGGAGAATCTTCAAGCATTCTTCTTTCCAACCTTCAGACTTTTCTGCAACATAGAGTAATCCTATCATTGGATTTGAAACATACAGCTCAAACCATGTTGAGACACTCCAAATGGAAGGTCAAGGTTGTGAGGGAGAATGAGCTACATAAAACACTCTTAATAAAGATATGAAACACAATCCAGAGTTGTGTAAGGGTGATGAATTTGCTAATGAAAATTGCACCAAATTTTTAGACTGTGGAAGGTTTGTCTGTCTGTTGGTTCTCAAATATTCAGAAGACACCTGCATTTGGCTCTTATGCACATCTTTTCAAACATTGTACTCCGAGTATAAACAATCCTCACAACAACAGAAACCAAAAGTGTTTGACAAGATTATTGCCGAAAATTTAAATGACCAAAACACATCCATATTCTTAAAAAAATTTAGAGGTTCTGAGTCTCGACTGACAATAGAGATTAAATGAACTTTGAATGTTTACAAGACAAGTGATATTGTCTTTATATTTATACAATATATATTTCTTGTGTTGTATTGTTTTCACTATATGACATATGAGTTATTTTCCTATTAATTTTTTTATGTTTTAGTCTTTGAGAAAGTGATGTATGTAATTTGAATCTTTGGCATTTTCTTTCTTATTATCCAATAGGAAATATTTTACCATAAACATGGAGAAGAAACCTTGGTGCTTCAAATTCTAGCCTTGTGAGTCAAAATCTACTCAAACGGTAATGCATGAATAGATTTCCAAGTTATATGTGTAGGTGTATAGTTTAACATATGGATGGATGTTAGTCTCACCCATTGTTTAATTTCCATTTGCAGTGTGAAGTATTCCCAGTTGAATGTGGACGAGTCAGAAACACACTTTGTGCGTCTATTAGATGATTAGACATTTGAAACTATTTCATCATATCAGCTTGATGCTTATGAAAATGGGTGTTCCATCCTCAGTTATTTGTTTTCTGATGACAACAATGCCTATTATTGCGTTGGGATATAATATGTCTTTCCTGAGGAGAACGAAGCTAACAAGGAAAGCTCTAAAACTTATGTTTCTTCTTTTATAAAATCACCCATGCTTGCTCTTCTAATTCTCTCATTTTTTATAGGGTTTTATTACAATTTTATGAGAATAGTAAATACAACAAAGGTTCATGCTAGATGGATGTCTTGTACTTGCCATGGAACAGTCTCTTTCACTTTTTAAAATCTCGGTCAATTTTTTTATTTTCATTTGTTTTTGTTAATAGGGAAAAATTTTAGTAATTTCTGTTGAAGATGGTAAACTGCAACTTGTTACTGAGAAGGAGACAAAGGGATCTGTTTATAATATGAATGCATTTAATGGAAAGTTGCTTGCTGGCATCAATCAAAAGATTCAGTTATACAAGTGGGTACTCCGTGATGATGGTTCAAGAGAGTTGCAGTCTGAATGTGGCCATCATGGTCATGTTGTTGCACTCTATGTTCAATCTCATGGAGATTTTATTGTTGTTGGTGATTTGATGAAATCAGTCTCTTTATTGATATACAAGGTATGTCTTTTTCTTGATTCTTGTGAAGAAATTTTGTTTGTAATCTAATGACTCTAATTGGCGGATATTATAACCAGACTTTATCAATTTGATGTGATGATATCTTCATTGAATTACTAATATGAGTAGAACCTAGTACACCAACAAAACTCCATACTTTGATTGTGCAATCACTCAAAGCCAAAGCTAATATAAAACTGAGAAGGAGAGGCGTAATGATTTTCAAACCAAAGCATTAATTTATGTTGTGAAAAGGTCAATGGAATCCACTCTTTCTCCCCAAACACGCAACAATACCTTTCTTTCTCGTGGGCCTCTTTTTAGGATGCCTTGAATGCTTGAGCTAGTATTAATCAAGCCACTTGTTTAGGGTTTCCTTCCACTTAACAAGT
Organism: Larix kaempferi; assembly: GCA_027924585.1. Classification (NCBI taxonomy): domain Eukaryota; kingdom Viridiplantae; phylum Streptophyta; class Pinopsida; order Pinales; family Pinaceae; genus Larix; species Larix kaempferi. The sequence goes on along the minus strand of BSBM01000765.1, from coordinate 664,603 downwards.
TTTGGAAATTTGACTTGCATTGTAAACATTCTAGACAAATATGAATGTTAACAAGTACCATTCGGTTAGGTTTCCAATTGGAAATTCATGCTAGTTATCTTGCTAATTTTACTAAAGAAAAACCCTAACTCGACATCTCAACGTCATAAGCAACCATATTTAAGGATGGGATGACTTGTTTTGATACTTTTTGTAGAGATGGCCTATCTCTTATAAATTATGTTTGGGTCAAACTTGGTTGATGGGTGACAAAAGTTATTATTTATATATCCTCCTATTGCACCCTTTCAATATCTGACACAAATATTTTCAGTGCATTCGTAAGAGGGACATCAATAGGACGATAGTTAGAAGGGATATATTTGTGAGAATTTATTTGGACATATCAAATTACTTATGATTACCAACAATACATCAAAGGGTGGAAGTAATAGGGAGAGATGATTTCCATAACTCAAGGAATTAAAATTTTACAACAATAAATTCATCAAAATTTCTGAAGATTATGAGAAAGGATGATATGCACCGACAACCCTTTGGACCAATACTATTTGAGGGTAATTCACATATGGAGAGTGCTCAAACAAAAGGAAAGTATATGGATGCCAAGAAAAAATTAGATACTGATCCAAGGACAACAATATATTGGGTACGATGTTTGTCAAAAAACATTACTGAACACATCCAGGAGCAACTTTGAAGGGTCTTTTGTGCACAACTCTCATTACTTGGGATAGCCTTGGGCCTGAAATACCTCATGAATGAGTGATGAGGTGAGAAATTATAGTTTGAAAAACTCCTTGTAGCATTGATTGTTGCTCAAAACATATTGTCTCACCCTTGTTTCGCTGACAAGTGCCACAAGCTATGACAAATTTTTGGATGTCTATTTTCATGTCTTCCCAAAATAAGTGCTTAATTCTCTCATAGGTTTTATGAAAACCCAAGTGACCTGCATTGGGGGATGAATGTAACTCTAAGAAGTAGTGCTTCAAGGATGAATTGGGTGCTAGAAAAATGCACTCATTATTGTTAATGATAGTGTAGTTGTGATAGCCCTGCACAATGATTTACAAACAAGTAATCAACAAGGAGGGAGCATGCCCACCAGAATTTGAACTCTTGTACCCATAGTGGGATAAAGAGCATAGAATTTTAATTTTAATTTTTAAAATGGGAACATTACAAAATTAGAAAGTTGTATTAATTTTCACATAAGTTAAAGGATTTAGATTTTGATATAAAACCTTATTTAGGAAGTATAAACTGACTATTTTTATCAATTGTGTCTTCCCGAGCCAGAATTCTATAAATATCGACTCATGCATGTACTACAGGACTTTTACTGCTATTGTTAATACAAGGAGCTGAAGGACTTGACCATTCCATTGTGGATTTTTCTTCAATTCTCATCGTTAACTTTATTGCGTTGCATTTAGTTTTAAACAATGTCTTTCTAATGCAGCAGTAAGTACTGAACATTGAATGAATGGTAGTTTTTTTAGGGTGAATCCTGGACAAACTGTCAATAGGAATATTGCATGTGGAATGTCATGTAGTTTTCCCATTGACTATTCCTGCTTTCATGCTTTGTAGTTAGTGCTCACCCATAGTAGGCCAGAATATGTGCATTCAAATTCATTTCTTTTTAAGACTTCCAAGTATTGTCGATATATCGACGAACATTAGTGAAGGCCATAGAAACTCTTTCCACATAGGTGATAAACCTACCAAGAAAGTTTGTGAATCGATGCGTGGATACTACGATGATGATTTGTGGAAATATAAAATTGTTTTGACGCAGGTGCTGAACCTGCCAGGAAACTTTGTGAATCAGTGCATGGATACTGAGACGATGGTTCGTGGAAATGTAAAATTGTTTCGACACAGGTGCTAAACCTGCCACGAAAGTTTGTGGATCTCTGTGTGGATATTGAGACGATGATTCGTGGAACTATAAACATGTTTCCATGCACATTCGTGCAACTTGTAGAAGCAGAACGTCGATATAGAGATGAAACTTCGTGGTAGGATTCATCTTCCATATATCTGAGAATTGTTATGTGGTTAACATGTGCCCACCAAGATGTGTTGATATTTCCACGACGGGGAATTGTCGTCCTTATATCCACGAATGTCATTCCATGAAAACACGAAACCCTAATCGTTGCAACAGGGACGAAAATTCATGGCAATTAGAACAAAAAATCACGGCAAGTTTGACCATATGTGCTAGTGTGATAATTTGTAAAGTAATTTTAAAGTATTTGTGCTTGAGTTAAACTATTATTTCAATGTACAACTATTTAGAGCTAAGACGTCATCACGGGAGAACGCAACATCTCCCAACCTGGATGCAACAATGGTAGCTGCAACTGAAATTGTGGCGCCTCACACGGAGTAATTTTTAGTACCCCATACAATATTGATATTACTTATGGCATTTCTATTTTTATGTATTTATATTTATGACATACATGATGATAGTTCATACAATTTTTTTTAATATTTTGATTAACTAAATAATTACTTGTTTAATATGTTTATAACGTGCATGCGTTTTGGTGTCCACATCTATGCACAGACTACGATGATCAACCATCTCCTCCACGGGTTGGAAGATCACCATATACGCAGGTACAATGTGTAGCTAAAATCACTCATTTAATTTGAAATGTTATGAAATAATATGGTTTAATTTGATTTTTGTTTACTAAACTATGATATTACAAATTTGTATGCAGGGGCCGCCAACAGCTGCAAACCACTTTAGTCCCATGTTTCCACCCTCTCCCATGAGTCGCCCCCCTTGATTCCATCCACCCTCCCCTCTCTTTTCACTTCCATTTACCCTCCCCTCTCTTTCCATACTCCCCCCTCCATCCATCCTCCTCGATTCGTCCGTACCCCCCCATCTATACATCCTCCCCCATTCATCCACGCCCCTCGTCTATCCATCCTCCCCCATTCATCCATGCCACCCCTTCCATCCAGCTTCCCCCCTTCATCCACAAACTCCCCTCTATCCATCCTCCTCCCTCTATCATGGACCACCCTCCCATTCACCATACTTCAACATCCCCCATATCTCTTCTGGGTCGATACCCCCTATTGTATAGCCGGTAGGGGTTCATCGTCCATGACGTCCTTCTCCACCCCATACCACCATGTCCTCTTCCACCATATCATCTCAGTTCCTGTCACTATTGTGGAAACTACTATTCCATTATCTGTCCATGTATCTACAGTGGTTGCACCCATAGTTGTTGCATCTACATCTGCGCCCCCCCCATGACTGCATCGAAGCATGTCGTCCAACCAACTGCTCCACCTGCTAGCCCAGAAGCCCAGCCATGTCCATTGTTGGAGGTGTTCATGGTGAGAATCAATTTAATTTATGAAAATGTTTTGATGCATTAATCAAAATTAATTTAAGGAATTATTCTTTTTCAATGAAATGATTGTCGTAAATGTTGTAGGGTGGAATTGTTGAGAGGATCAGCAAATCCAGGACACCTGCTTCTCATCTCCCACTCGCATTAGCGGTGAGTTATTTAAGATTTGAATTGTACATTCATGTTATAAATGTGGTTAATGTTACAAATGATCGAAAATGATGGTATCTTATATCATTTGTTTCAGAGCGTGGAGAGGCAGTCTACTCCTAGACGAAAGAAGACCCAAGATACCACTAGCTCCAAGAAGAGGAAGATCAATTTTGGAGATGCACCTGGGAGTGACCGGGGTGGTCACAATGCTTGACACACCATGTTATGTACATTAGCCACGATGTGGCACCTTTGGGAACCAATTTCCATGTAGTTTGTATCTACTGTACGGGTTTCCATGTATTTTGGATCTAGGGCACAAGTTGTTTGATTTTGTATAAGGCACGAGTTGCCATGTATTTTGGATCTACGACACGAATGGCCGGATTTTGTATAGGGCACGATTTGCCATCATATGTACATTGGGAACCATGTTCCACTATTTTCCTGAAAATTTATATATTTGTTCAAGTTTTGTTCTACATATGTGTATAATGATTTGGATTCAAATGCATGCACATGAATATATATGTAAAATCAAAATGATTTATTTTTTATATGCATTATAATTTAGGCAAGGGATTAGGCTACATAATAGGGTTTCATTGTGATTAGAAAACAAGATAGGGTTTACACTACCAAATAGGGTTTTTAGGATAGGATCTAGTGTTTATAGGATAGGCTCCAAGCTTTAGGGTTACCAGCTTAATGTTGAACTCCACTATCATGAAAACATTGTCACCAACACCATGCCCACTACCACAATCACCATCAAGCCTCATCATCCTCTTTCTCGTGGTGCGACCATTCTCGTCCCCATCAATCATCTGTCATCCACCATCAACCTAATGCACTTTGTTTCATTGTCACCATCACCATATCTATCCTCATGCCCATTATCACCATCATCATCATTGTACTCATTGTCACCGTTGTTGCCATCATTCTCATTGGATTCTAGGCCATTTGGCCTATTTTTTTTATGTATTTTGGGTCAGATATGGATTGCACTTGATTTGGTTTTAGTTATATGCACCCTTGCTATATACATGTAAGAAACTTTGCATATAAGTGTTTAATTATTTGGATTCAAAACTAGGGTTTTTAGGATAGGATTTGGGTTTCTAGGGTTTTCCCATAGACACTTGATAGAGACACTTTCAACTAGGAGTGTCTCTATCAAGTGTCTATGGGAAAACCCTAGAACAGACGTGGAGTTGGGAAAAAGGAGTCGATCTGGGTCGAGAACTTATGGAGTTCCCCTCTATGTGTAGACTCAATGAGACAACGTGGGGTTCTTTTTTGCATTTGAACTTGCCAAGATGGTAGGCACAAGGTAATCCCCATATATATAAGAAATAAAATATAAATTAAATAGTAATACTAATATCTAATTTTTGTTGATATTTGGTCTTGTGAAGGCAAGGAAACGGACCAAGATTGCAAACCAAACTAGAATAGGGACAAGGAGTTTTGAACTTAGCCTCATTAAATAGAATTTTGAACTCAACATTAAAAGACTAATTGAAGATATAATTAAATTTGAATTCCACAATAAGCATCCATGTTGATGAAAGAGATGGGCCATAAATTGATTGCTTATGGATCTATTATTGTCTTAAAAAGATGAAAGTTCTAAATAAATCTCGCATTGCTTTTGGGCCCTCACACGAAGTTGAGGTACCCTTTAGGTGCAATCATGCATTCCCAAAACATGCTAGAATTTAGAAAATTGAAAACACGTGCGCATTTCTTAGAACTAGGCATGGGCGGACTTCGACCCTGCCATGTCTATTAACATGTAGGATAGGATTCCAAAACGCGCGCGCTTTATAATGATATATGTATATTGACATACATGTTCACGTTGTTGTACTTAGGGATACATGTACATTGACAGGCCATTTGAGGACTGACTACTTTGACATATTTTGTATTACAAACATTCGACTATCAATGCATGATACAATATATTCCATATTTTCTCTTCAGTTTCCACTTGTGCTTGTTATGATTTATCTCTTCCACAAATTGATAAATTATGCCATTCAAATTTATATAATTACATTTTAAGCAATATTTATTCTCTTACATTTATTGCATTGATCAAGTAACACCTCACCATTGTGTTATGAAAACATTATCTTAATGGAAAAAATCTTTCAATAGTTCAATGAACTTAGCACATGCATGCTAATTTGATATCTAATTTAAAATTGTGTTTTTTGTCAACTCCAAGGGATCATACCCATTGATCAGGATTATGGTTGCAAGGAAAATATGTTTCAAGGAAAAAACAAAAGTTAACAAAATAAGTCAAAACATGTTTGAATAACCTCTGTCATAATAGTAACATGTGTTAGAACATTTTTCCACCTATGTACATTAATCATTTATTAATGATGATTAATTAGCCCAAGTGATTAATGATTACATCCCTAAGTTGATTAGTTGGTAAATGGTCAAATTATCATGAACTGGTTAGCAATGTGAACAAGTGCTGAGTCAAACCAGCTTTGTGGAGCGCTCCCCAGGACAATTAATGCACTCAGCATGCCTAGAGCGCCCTCCTCAGGTCATTTAATGCACTCAGCATGCTTCTCTTCTACCTAGGGCGCATTTGCTCACTTTGTGGACAATCTTGCCTTGTTTTGTCATATTTTTGACCAATTTTAGACTCCAAACCTCTAACCAACCAGTTTCTTCACATGTGTGAGGTCACATGGGCCTATCCAGTCATTCCCAGCATTCACACAGCAGATTCGAACCAGTTTGGGATGGTTTGGGATATTTTGGTCAACCTAGGGGGGTTTGAGCTATTTCTAAGCTAGATCAGTGTGAACACTCCAGATGGATTCGAATTCTTCCAGATTTGTATATATGGGTGTTCTTAACCTTTGTTAAGGAAGGGACAGTTAATAATATTGACATTATTCACCAATTCATGAGTATTGTTCTTCATTCATTTAAATTTTTTATGCTAATTCTTGCAAATGTTGTGCAATCTTTCACCAGTGAGGAATCCACAGTAGCTAGATTCAACTGTGCTTGAGATTTTACATGGTATCAGAGCTCTTGGAGCTAGAATTCGAACCAGTAGACTGTTGTAGTGGATTGCCAGAAACAGTGGAGAAACCACATAATTCCTGAGGCCATTGCCTTGAGCTTACTGGAGAAATCTAGTGGCTCCTCTCAGGTGTGATGCTCTCCCGAATGCACCCACTATCCATACAGGGTTCGAATCTGTGAGTGTAGATCCCTCCAGAGTGATTTGAGAGTTGTTTGCAGGTATTGGAGTTCAGCATTGTCAGCAAGTGCGAATTGCAGCAGAGGAGAATGGAGCCATCTCACCCAAACGTGCTCACTCCCTTCAACTATTTCGATTGGAAGGCAGAAATGGTGATTTTGCTGAGATCCAAGGGTCTCTACAGAATCACGATGGGCACTGAGGTTGAGCCAAACTCAGCTATGGAGAAATCCAAGTTTTTTAACAGAATGGATGAGGCATTTGGCCTCCTTTGTCTCAGCATTTCGAGAGACCTCCTGTTTCATGTAGAAAGTCTAGCAACTCCAAATGAAGTGTGGCTCAAGCTTGAGACACTGTTTGGAAAGACTGATGAGATGAGAGGCCACCAGCTCGAAAATGAGTTTGTCTCACTGAGCCCAGGGAATTTCGATTCCATCCAGGACTTCTTCACCAAGTTCAAGAACTTGGTCTTGCAGATCAGACAATGTGGCATAGAAAAGAAAGAAGAACAGTTGGTGTTGTCCATTCTCTCCAAATTGGGTTCTGAATACTCAGTTTTTGTGTCTTCCTTCAACTCCACAAGGCTCACAGTTAGAGGTTGGAAGATGCCATCTTTGGCTGACTTCATGGAGATGCTAACTCAAGAGCAAGACAAGCTGGTCTTGATGGGCTCCATCAAGCAAAAAGACCAAGTTCTTGCAGCTGGAGATTCGAAATATGGAAGAGGCAAGCAAAAACCAAAGGGGCCGAAACCTCAAGAGAAGAAGATGAAGGAGAAGAAGCATTCAAGTGATGAAAGCTCAAGTTCAAGTGATGAAGATTCAAAAGTCAAGAAGATGAAGAGCAAGAAAGAGAAGCCCAAATGTGGTTATTGCAGAGGTTCTCACAATGAAAAATCATGTTTCAGAAAGAAGATAGACATTCTAACCAAGCTACTTGAAGAACATAACATTGATGTTCCAGATTTTGCAAGAAGAGAAGAAGCCAAGCTCTCTTTGGAACAAGATCATTGCCTCTATGCCACATGCAAAGGTAAAAAGCTCTATGATTTGGGTGAAAGAGCCAAATATTTTTCTGATATCTCTGTTTCTGATTTACATTCTGATATATCAGATTCAGAAAAATTAGTCTCTTCCCTGAAAGAATCTCCATCCAGTTCACCGAAGCTTTCTCCCAATACTAGTAATTTTTCACTAGTTTTTGACATGCCTTCTGAAAGCTCTTTCCCACTTCAATCAGATCTTTCATATTCTGATATGGAAGATAATATGCAGGCTGATATACAGGTTATGACAGCCATCAAACCATTTCCCCAACCATCGGATGCCCAAAAGACCACACAAACCCCAAGTTCTACAGTTGGAAAATCTCACAATTTTATTGTTTCCAAAACTGTGTCACTGATCTATCTTGGTTTTATGTCTTGCATATCATTCCTTGGTTGGACAGCCATGTCATTGGCTATCATGGGACTGCTGTTCCACATGTCTGGACCTGATCTTACCACCTATGGTTCAAAACTCAAGTCTCCAGACCCTTCAAGTTTGCTCAACTGTCAGTGTGATCCAGTTACACACACTTCTCTTACTGTAAAACCATTCGATCATGGAGACATTATACCTCTAGTTTTTGCTGCTCCATATGGCTCCTATTCTGATATATCAGAGCCACATGATCTCTATTACAGATTTGGGAAGGTGCTACATCAGTTCGGAAGGAAGATTCATGGTTTGATTTGCCATGTGGAAGCTCCTCAAAATGCAGATTTTGTTGAGATTTTTGATGTTCTTTGGGAAGGATTTTGCAGAGATATCTTTTCCATTATTGATCATGTATTCATATCAGAGTATGTATGCAGCAAGAAGCATTCTTATAATGCTCCCCCATCATCAAATGATGAGATTCAAGGAGCCTTCCAACATGTTTTTTTCCTACAAAACATTGAAGAATTGGTGCATGATCATGACATCCACAACATCTTCACCAAGTATTTCAGCAAGAAGTTGTTCATTCAACTCATTCAAGTGAAGAACAAGACCTGTTGAAGACCTTTTGATCATCTCTGTATCATGTCCATTCTTGAGGGAGGATTTTTCCCATGTGGTTTTGCCTCTTTCCTCATTTTACATGGACAAATAAATTTTATGATGTAAAAGGTGACTTGAGCCTAGTTGCCAAGGCCTTAATTTTTGATATTTCACTAAGTCTAGCTTAAGGGGGGGTGTTAGAACATTTTTCCACCTATGTACATTAATCATTTATTAATGATGATTAATTAGCCCAAGTGATTAATGATTACATCCCTAAGTTGATTAGTTGGTAAATGGTCAAATTATCATGAACTGGTTAGCAATGTGAACAAGTGCTGAGTCAAACCAGCTTTGTGGAGCGCTCCCCAGGACAATTAATGCACTCAGCATGCCTAGAGCGCCCTCCTCAGGTCATTTAATGCACTCAGCATGCTTCTCTTCTACCTAGGGCGCATTTGCTCACTTTGTGGACAATCTTGCCTTGTTTTGTCATATTTTTGACCAATTTTAGACTCCAAACCTCTAACCAACCAGTTTCTTCACATGTGTGAGGTCACATGGGCCTATCCAGTCATTCCCAGCATTCACACAGCAGATTCGAACCAGTTTGGGATGGTTTGGGATATTTTGGTCAACCTAGGGGGGTTTGAGCTATTTCTAAGCTAGATCAGTGTGAACACTCCAGATGGATTCGAATTCTTCCAGATTTGTATATATGGGTGTTCTTAACCTTTGTTAAGGAAGGGACAGTTAATAATATTGACATTATTCACCAATTCATGAGTATTTTTCTTCATTCATTTAAATTTTTTATGCTAATTCTTGCAAATGTTGTGCAATCTTTCACCAGTGAGGAATCCACAGTAGCTAGATTCAACTGTGCTTGAGATTTTACAACATGCTACGCATATCATCAATGTAATCCTATGACATTTTCACAAACTAAGAGGAATTCTAATAGATGCTACACATTTCATCAATGCTACTGTATTTCATCAAACGATATGTACATGAACATCTATGAAGTTCGGTTGAAGTGTGCCTACTCTAGCATGATAAAAACAATGGAAAAGTATCAAGTACAATGATAAGCAATGCATAACTAAAGTGTAATAAAATTCATTGGGCCTTCATGTACATATGGGAAAATATATGTAACAAATATACCCTAGTTTGTTCCAATATGCTAACCAATAGCTGGTCATGAATTTGTTGGCAATATGGCAGTTGTAGGGAAGCAAAGATATATGACAGACTGTTGTCATTGATGGCAATCATAAATGGCAAGAGGCAGATAACCATGACAAGAGCAATAAATGAAGCAATGATGCACACCAAGGAAGGATTTGTGTAAGGCTAGATCATGTAGACCGTGGATCATTTCAGAAATGCATGCCAGAGGTTTGAAATCTCAGGAAAAGAGGATAGAGTTTGAAGACAGAAATTTAAAGATGTTGAAAGCTTGAAAGCTCATAAGAAGGGAATTAGAAGGGCAACTATGAACACATTTGGATACATTGCAAAAGCAATTGGGCCACAGGATGTGATTGCTACTTTATTGAACAACTTGAAGGTTCAAAGATTGCTAGAACCATGTCTGTACAAACTGTAGCTATTTCTATTGTTGCAGAGACTTATTCTCTCTTAACTATGCTGCCAGCCCTTATGATTGAATATATGAGTGAGATGGGAAAGGACTGCATATATGCAGTGACACCATTACTTGAAGATGCACTCATGGATCAAGATTCTGTGCATACACAAACAACAGCTTCAGCAATGAAATACATGGATTTAGGTGTCATAGGACTTGGATGTAAGGATGCTTTGTTCCATTTGATGAATTATGTATGGCCTAATATATTTGAGACCCGAGAGAATATTTCTAATTTCAAATCTCTAGCCCTAAACTAAGTATATTTTTAAGATTGTTGCATTTACAAAGAAAGGGGAATTAGGGCACACATTGAGTGTAGATGCTTTACCAAAAGTGAGAATGAAAATCACTTGAATGTTGAATCAAGAAGAATTACAGGGGAACTCAGGACACCTGGAAAGTTGGGTTCTGAAAACTTCAGCTCAATCAGTATAGAATAAGAGATTTTACCCCATGATGATGTCTGCAATTTCAAATTTGAGACATTGACAATATTATGCGTATTGCTTGGGGGCAAGAACAGGGTTCTAATGTCACATCTGAATATGCTAACAACGATCGACCCATTTATCACAATCCTAAATACGGTTTTAAGCATTTTTGCTCAACATGACTGATACATCAATGTGAATCAATCCAGTTGGTGTATCTGATATAATGTGGGAAGAAACCATGAATAAACTCGAGGGTATCGAGAGTGCAGACCGAGAAAGCCTGTGGCCAGAACTGGTTCAAGATTTCAAATATCTTTCATGTTGTTTTTAATTCCAAGATGAGGCAATAGCTGCTGATGTTCAGAGACTATAGACAACACAAACCAAAGTTAAATCATTGAATGGAGGAAAGTTGTTGAGAACATTGAGCAACTTCGAAAAATGCAGATTAAGTTTGACATGAAAAAGGATCGTCAGTGTTCTTGAAGTCAATTACATACAGCCCACTCACAATTAGCTAGATTTCGAGAGAACCGATGTCTTTGTGCGCTTTGAAGATAAATTGAAAATGAAATCGGCATGAGGTAGTGACAGCATATTGGCATTGTAACTGAGATGGAGGATGAGAAAATGAAATCCATGGAAGGCAAAGCTTCCGGGGGCGATGAGAATGAGAATCCAGGAAATGTAGAATGCGTGGGGATTTTGATGAATTTGTCAGTAGGAATGCTTGACGTTGAATGTAATGCAATGATGAGTAGGCCTAAATTAAGGTTCTATCATGAAAGAGAAAGGAAAAACCCCAGTGGCCAGGTGCTTGTTGTAAGTAGCAGTGGTGGAGAAGAAAAAGCAAGTCACGCTACAATATTTCAAGGGAGCTAGAGGATGATCTTGGGAAATGTTTATACGAGCAATGAAAAATGCCATAAGTGAGACTCAGGCACCATCCGATTGAAAGATCAATGGTTGTGATTAAAAAACTTCATTGGAATGATTCCACATTCATGGTGAAGACATTGTTATATGTGTTTATATACATAGTTCAATGCTAATCCTATTGACGCGTAGTGCAAAGGATAGGTGGGGGTGCTGGGTGTTTGGACTCCACGAGAAGATCACCAGCTCGATGCCCGGGACGACCTGTCAGCCCCCCTATCCTTTTGGTACATGTGGCGTCCAGGATAGGTACACATGGCATCGATGTGGATAGGGTACACGTGGCATCCAAGATAGGTACACATGGCATCTATGTGGCGGATGAGTTATCTTACGTGGCTGAGAAATTATAGAAGAGACAAGTTTTGGAATAATTAAAAGAAATATATAGTTTTATTAATGAAAATCATTTTATTGTAAAATCATTTTTTGGGGTTAATTAAAATATAAAATAAAAAACATATATAGTTATAAAATAAAAAAATAATAATAAAAATAAAAAATGATTTTAAAATGTAATTTTTTTTTTTTTGGGTTGTATTGTTTTGAAAAGGTGTGACATTTCAAAATGCACATGAACTTTGGAGAAGTATATATTGAAAAGACAAAAAAAATTGTAGAGTGTGTCTCTCGATTCTTCATCTCAGTACTTGAAGAAGAAGTAAGGCCAAAGGAAGCGATGCAGTCCTAGAAGCATGTGGAGACTTAATATCTTAAGGGCGACAGGGTGGTGCTAGAGTAGGTCGGTGCCTGCGAAAGGGAGTTGTTGCTTCCTTGTCAGTCGTTGCTGACTAAATAGGGTGTCATAGCCTCCTACCAGTTGGTGCTAGTGAATTTAGGGTGTGGGTGCATCCTGATTGGTTGGTGTCGATCGAATTCTATTGTAACGTGTAAACACCAATTTTGCAGATAATAGAAAAGCTTCAAATTGGTGGTTTACCCATTTGGGGTTCCACGATAAATTCTGTGTTTTTTTGTTTCCATTTTTTTAAGTGGTTAAAAAGAAAAAATTATCAATACTGATTTACTCCCCGCTCTCAGTATTGACCAATATTCCATCAATTGGTATCAGAGCGAGGTCCTTTCACCATGGTTTAACCACCAGAAGGAAGATCTTATCCAAAGATCACTATGGATCAACAAAATGGGTTAGCCACTAACAAACCCCCACTCTTTATAGGAGAAAATTATGCATACTAAAGTGTGAGGATGAGGTGCCATCTGAAGTCCCTTGGATGGAAGGTGTGGGTAGCAACTCAAGAGGTGTATAAGATAGGAGACCAAGCACCTACAGATCCAAAGGAACTAAGCGAATATGAGAGTAATGCCAAAGCCCTAAATACAATCTTGAGTGGATTGACTAACACTGTTTTTACAAAAGTTATGAGATGCAAGACTGCCAAGCAAGCCTGGGATAAGTTAAATATTATCTATGAAGGTGAATCTAAAGTCAAAGAATCCAAGCTTCAGACATATAGGGGACAGTTTGAGAGTCTTAAAATGAAGGAGGAAGAGAATATTGGGGAATACTTTCTAAGAATAGATGAGGTAGTCAATGCTATTAGAGGACTTGGAGGAAAACTAAAAGAAAAAGAAGTAGTTAAAAAGGTGCTAAGAACACTGCCCATGAAGTATGACTCAAAAATATCCACCTTAGAGGAACGAGATGATCTTGATCTCTTGACAATGGATCAACTACATGGAATTCTCAGTGCATATGAGATGAGAACGGGATAAAATAATACTTCAAAAGGAGAAGCATCCTTTAAAGTGACCAAGAAAATAAAGAATCAAAAGAAAAACACTCAGATCGACCACAATGAAGAACATGATGTGGAAGAAGCCAATTTTATCAAGAAACTTGAGAAGGGGTCATGAAAGTATAAAGGCAAGCTTCCCTTCAAATGTTTTAACTGTGGCAAAATTGGGCACTTTAAATCCAAGTGTCCTTATCCCAAGAAAGACTATGAGGATGAAGATGACAAGAGTAAACAATACAAGAAAAAAGGAAAATTCGACTATAAGAAAAAGTACAAAAAGAACTACTATTCAAAAGAAGAAGAAGAAGACAACAATTCATATGAGGCGAGTGACAATGATGATGAGGTTCTCTTTCTAGGTATTGAAGAATCTAGTGACCTAGAAGAAAGTAAGCATGAGAAAGAGTCAGAAGATGAAACAGAAGTTAACATGGAAAAAGAACTATTCAGAGCTTTGAATGGAATGAAAAGATACAAAAATAAATATAGACAGTTGAAAAGGGTTATAGTTGAACAGTAGGAAGAGCATGAACAGAAAGAAAAGGAGATGAAGAAAATCATGAGCAATCTAAAACAGAAAATTCAAGAAGCAAATAGGATAGAAGAGAAGCTAGATGAATCTCTTAGAGAAAAGCAAATTAATCTGTGAAAAAATGGAAGCAAAATTAATTCACTTAAGGAAAGAACTCGATACAAAATTTGTTCAAAACAAATATGAAAACAGTTCTAAAATATTAGATGAAATTATAACTGCACAAAGAAATCTGAGTAACAAAAATGGATTAGGTTATTCAAGAAGGGAAAATCAAGTTGGACCAAAATCTTATGTAGTAGCTCTTTGTAGAATAGTCAAGAAGGAAGAATAAGAAAAGATAAGGAATGCTCATAACTCCAGAAGACCACTTCCATTCATCAAGAAAGAACTCAAGACAACTCCAAAGAAGATTTATCAAACCAAATATCCTTATATTTTCCTTGGACACTGTTTTGCATGCTCCAACTTTGGACACAAAGTTATGAACTGTAGAGCATATGAGAAGAAAAGATTGAAGGGTAAAAATTATAACTTCAAAAGAAATCAAACAGTTAGTCAAGTAAAGAGCAAGAATTATAACTCATTTACACCTCTACATGAAAAATATTTAGAATGCTTCAATTGTCATAACTATGGGCATAAAGCAAACAATTGTAGATTAATGTAAATCTCAGAAAGGCCAAAGGACATTAAAGAGCAAAAGAAACTTTGGAGAGAAAAAACATCAGAAGAGAAATGTCTTATTGCCTTAAAAGTCCAAGATAAAGGAGATCCCTAGTATGTTGACAGTGGGTGTTCAAAGCACATGACAAGAGATACGGACAAGTTTTTGAACTTAAAGAAACATAAGGGTAGAGTTAAATTTGGTGACAATGCTTCAGGTAATATTCTTGGGAAAGGCACTGTGAATGTGGGAAATGCCAAAGCCAAGAATGTATTGTTGGTTGAAAATCTGAAACCTAGCTTACTAAGTGTCAACCAAACCTGTGATCAGGGACACATTTGTATCTTCGATTCCAACAAATGTGAGATTATGATAAAGGACTCTGGAAAATTGGTTGGTACTGCATCTAGAACTCCTGAGAATGTATACATACTAAATACAAAACTGGATGAAGAATGTCATATGAATTTAGTGGATGAAAGATGGCTATGGAATAGGAGGTTGGGACACATTAACTTTGACAATTTAGTAAAAGTCAGTAACCTTGGGGCAGTAAGAAACTTGCCAAAGATTACAAAACCTTCAAATCCCATATGTAGACATTGTCAACTAGGGAAACAAACTAGAATAAGGTTTAGGACAAAAGAATATTCAACCTCAAAACCTTTAGATATGGTTCACATTGACCTCTATGGACCTACAAGAACCAGAAGTTTGCAAGGAGAGTCCTACTTTATGCTATTCATTGATGATTTTACTAGAATGGCTTGGGTATTTTTTCTCAAGGAAAAATCAGAAGCACTTAACAAGTTCAAAGTTTTTAAAAATCTTGTTGAAAATGAAACAGAGGCAAAAATCAAATGTCTTAGATCAGACAATGGTGGTGAGTTCACCTCTAAAGAGTTTGATCTCTTCTGTGAAAATCATGGAATTAAGAGACAATTCTCAGTTGCCAGAACACCTCAGCAAAATGGGATTGCTGAGAGAAGGAATCGAACAGTCTAGGAGGCTGCAAGAACTATGCTAAATGAAGAAAAGTTGTCTGATGGGTATTGGAGAGAAGCTGTAAGCACAACAGTACACATTTTAAATAGAGGACAGCTCAAGACCAATAGTAATAAGACTCCTTATGAATTATGGTTTGGGAGAGTTCCTTCTGTAAAGTACTTCAAGGTTTTTGGTAGTAAATGTTACATCAAAAGACTCGATGAAGATCTTGGAAAATTTGATGCTAGATCTGATGAAGGTATCTTCCTTGGATATGCTTCTACCAAGAAAGCATACAGATGCTATAATCTTAGATTACATAAGATTATAGAGAGTGTTGATGTTACGGTAGATGATTTAAAAACAAAGAAGTTTAAACATCAAGAAAGTATACTCGATGATGAAAGCGAGGATAATGAGGAGCCAGTCGATACACAAACAGATGTAGAAGAAAAAGAAAACATACAAGAAGATGAAATAGATACTCAACAAGAAAAAGAAGAATCCCCTAGAAGAGACACCGAGACACCCTCCAGAATAATTCAAAAGAATCATCCTGAAGACCAAATCATTGGAGATAAAGATGCAGTAGTACAAACAAGAAGAAAATTTGTGTATCAAATAGAGATAGCACTACTATCATGTATTGAGCCCATCTCAATTAAAGAGGCATGCAAAGATGAGAATTGGGTCAAAGCTACGAATGAAGAATTGAACCAAATTGAAAAAAATCAAACTTGGGAATTGGTTCCAAGACCAAAAAATAAGAATGTTATTGGAACTAAATGGGTGTTTAAAAACAAAGTAAATGAAGATGGGCAAGTAATCAGGAACAAAGGCAGATTAGTATGCAAAGGATATGCTCAGGTTGAAGGAGTAGATTTTGAAGAAATCTTTGCACCTGTGGCCAGATTAGAGGCAATTAGAATGTTCTTAGCCTTTGCCAATTACAAAAAATTTAAGGTATATTAGATGGATGTCAAATTAGCTTTTCTCAATGGAAACTTAGAAGAAGAAGTGTATATAGAGCAGCTAGAAGGATTTCAATTATCTGATAAAGAAGACTATGTATGTAAACTAAAGAAAGCACTATATGGGTTAAAACAAGCACCCAGAGCATGGTATGCAAGGCTAGACTCATATCTGCAAACACAAGGCTTCAAAGGAGGATCAACAGATTGTAATCTCTATTGTAAAATTATTAATGATATCCTGATCATTGTAGAAGTGTATGTTGATGATATTATATTTGGGAGCGATGATGAAAAGTTAAGTGAGGATTTTGCTAAAAGGATGCAACAAGAATTTGAAATGCCTTTGCTTGGTGAAATGAATTTCTTTCTAGGATTGCAAATAGTACAATGCAAAAAGGAATCTTTATTCATCAGTCCAAATATATTAAAGATATGTTGAAAAGATTTCAGCTAGAGGATTGCAATCCTATTTGTAAACCTATGACAGTAGGCTGCAAATTAAGCAAAGAAGATGAATCCAAGGATGTAGATCCAAAACATTATAGATCCATGATTGGGAGTCTACTATATGTAACAACCTCTAGACCAGATGTCAAGAAAGTTGTTGGAATGGTGGCTAGATTTCAAGCTGCACCAAAAGAAAGCCATGTTCAAGCTGTAAAAAGAATCTTTAGGTATTTAAAAGGAACCATAAATCTTGGATTATGGTATCCTAGCAAAAATACATTCTCCCTAAAAGCCTATTCAGATGTAGATTGGGCAAGTAGTGTAGATGACAGAAAAAGCACAAGTGGAGGGGCCTTCTTCTTGGGAGAATCTCTTATCTCTTTGATAAGTAAAAAACAGACCTCAATCTCCCTATCCACCACTGAAGCAGATTACATTTCAGTAGTAGAGTGCTGCACACAGCTCGAATGGATGAAACAAACCATACAAGATATTAAGGTTGTGTTTGAAGAACCCACTATCATCCATTGTGACAACACAAGTGCCATAAGCTTGTCCAAAAACCCTGTCCAACACTCCAAGGAAAAACATATTCCTATAAAATATCACTATTTGAGAGAGCAAGCTGCAAGCAAGAATATCGGACTTGAATATATTCCGACACATGAACAAGTGGCAGACATATTTACTAAGCCTTTGAACAGGGATTTGTTTGAGCATCTCAGGAAAAAGATGGGTGTAATTCCCTCTCCAAATTAAAACAAAAAAAATGTGATGCATCTGGATAGGGGGAGACAGTGATTGCTGTCAGGGAGATCTTATTAGCCCTTTGTCTTGATGTCAAAGGGGGAGAAATGGAAGTGATATTGCCATCAATGCCAAAGGGGGAGATGTTGGCAATATGGCAGTGGTAGGGTAGCAAAGATATATGACAGACTGTTGTCATTGATGGCAATCATAAATGGGTAGATAACCATGACAAGAGAAATAAATGAAGTAGTGATGCACACCAAGAAAGGATTTGTGTAAGGATGGATCATGTAGACCGTGGATCATTTCATAAATGCATGCCAGAGGTATGACATCTCAGGAAAAGAGGACAGAGTTTGAAGATAGAAATTTAAAGATGTCGAAAGCTTGAAAGCTCATAAGAAGAAAATTAGAAGGGAAACTATGAACACATTTGGATACATTGCAAAAGCAATTGGGCCACAGGATGTGCTTGCTACTTTACTGAACAACTTGAAGGTTCAAAGAACGCTAGAACTGTGTCTGTACAAACTGTAGCTATTTCTATTGTTGCAGAGACTTATTCTCTCTTCACTGTGCTACCAACCCTTATGATTGAATATATAAGTGAGATGGGAAAGGAATGCATATATGCAGTGACACCATTACTTGAAGATGCACTCATGGATGAAGATTCTGTGCATAAGCAAACAACAGCTTCAGCAATGAAATACATGGCTTTAGGTGTTGCAGAACTTGGATGTAAGGATGCTTTGGTCCATTTGATGAATTATGTATGGCCTAATATATTTGAGACCCGAGTGAAGATTTCTAATTTCAAATTTCCATCCCTCGACTGATTATATTTTAAATATTGTTGCATTTATAAAGAAAGGGGAATTGGGGCACACATTGAGTGTAGATGCTTTACCAAAAGTGAGAATGAAAATCATTTGAATGTTGAATCAAGAAGAATTACAGGGGAACTTAGGACACTTGGAAAGTTGGGTTCTGAAAACTTCAGCTCAATCGGTATAGAAGAAGAGATTTTACCCCATGACGATGTCTGCAATTTCAAATTTGAGACATTGACAATATTATGCGTACTGCTTGGGCGCAAGAACAGGGTTCTAATGGCACATCTGAATATTCCAACAACGATCGGCCCATATATCACAATCCTAAATACGGTTTTAAGGATTTTTGCTCAGTGTGACTGATCCATCAATGTGAATCAAGCCAGTTGGTGTATCTGATATAATGTGGGCAGAAGCCATGAATAAACTGGAGGGCATTGAGAGTGCAGACCGAAAATGTAGATTAAGTTTGACATGAAAAAGGATCGTCGGTGTTCTTGAAGTCAATTACATACAGCCCACTCACAATTAGCTAGATTTCGAGAGAACCGATGTCTTTGTGCGCTTAGAAGATAAATTGAAAATAAAATTGGTATGAGGCAGTGACAGCATATTGGCATTGTAACTGATATGGAGGATGAGGAAATGAAATCCATGGCAGGAGAAGCTTCCGGGGGCAGTGAGAATGAGAAGCCAGGAAATGTTGAATGCATGGAGATTTCGATGAATTTGTCAACAGGAATGCCTAACGCGGAATGTAATGCAGTGATGAGTAGACCTAAATCAAGGTTCTATCATGAAAGAAAAAGGAAAAACCCCAGTGGCCAGGTACTTGCTGCAAGTAGCAGTGGTGGAGAAGAAAAGGAAAGCCACGTTACAATTAGTTCGATGGAGCTAGAGGACGATCTCTGGGAAATGTTTACAGGAGAAATGAAAAATTCCATCAGTGAGACTTAGGAACTGTCCGATCAAAAGATGAACGGTTGTAATTAAAACCCTTCATTGGAATTATCCCACATTCATGGTGAAGATGTTGTTATATGTGTTTATATACACAATTCAATGCTAATCCTATTGATGTGTAGTGCAAATAATAGGTGGGGGCGCTGGATGTTTGGACTCCACGAGAAGATCACCAGCTCGGTGCCCGGGATGACCTGTCAGGCCCCGTATCCTTTTGGTACATGTGGTGTCCAGGATAGGTACACATGGCATCGATGTGGATAGGGTACACGTGGCGTCCAAGATAGGTGCACATGGCATCTATGTGGCAGATGAGTTATCTGACGTGGCTGAGAAATTATAGAAGAGACAAGTTTTGGAATAATTAAAAGAAATATATAGTTTTATTAATGAAAAATCATTTTATTGTAAAATCATTTTTTGGGGTTAATTAAAATATAAAATAAAAACATATATAGTTATAAAATAATAATAATAATAAAATGATTTTAAAATGTAAAATTTATTTATTTTGGGTTGTATTATTTTGAAAAGGTGTGACATTTCAAAATGCACATGAACTTTGGAGAAGTATATATTGAAAAGACAAAACCATTTGTAGAGTGTGTCTGTCGATTCTTCATCTCAGTATTTGAAGAAGAAGTAAGGCCAAAGGAAGCAATGCAGTCCTAGAAGTGTGTGGAAACTTAATATCTTAAGGGCGGCAGGGTGGTGCTAGGGAAGGTCGGTGCCTGCGAAAGGGAGTTGTTGCTTCCTTGTCAGTCATCGCTGACTAAACAGGGGGTCGTAGCCTCCTACCAGTTGGTGCTGGTGAATTAAGGGTGTGGGTGCATCCTGATTGGTTGGTGCCGATCGAATTCTATTGTAACATGTAAAAAGCAATTTTGCAGATAATAGAAAAGCTTTGGTGGTTTACCCATTTGGGGTTCCACGATAAATTCCGTGTTTTGTTGTTTCCATTTTTTTAAGTGGTTAAAAAGAAAAAATTATCAATACTAATTCACCCCCCCTCCAGTATTGACCAATATTCCATCAGAATTCACTCTCATAAAATTGTTGAAGATATAAACCCTATCCTTACCTAAACCCTAGTATGTAAGACCACCTCTTTCATATGTCAATTCTCCACTTGTCACAATGCAAAAGTAATCATACAGAATCCATGGAAAATGAAATACCTAACTAGTTTAATGATATTCCTCGATAATGTTTTTTTGATGAAGGGAAATAAGATGTTCGGCATGGTCCTATGTTTGTAAAAAGGATGGATTATCCTCAGATTAAAATGTATTTAAAATTGAATGTTCTTGATTGATACAAACGATGATGTAATGGTTGTTCATTGTGATTTGGAAAGTATTCTCCCATAACTTGATGTCAAAGTTTCATGGTGAATTTGATCTAACAAAGCTAGCAAGGATCGAAGAGATATCATCGATGAAACATTGCCTCCATTTTTTGTTTGGAACTTTGAATTCTTAAAAATGGCATTAATTACTCAAAATCCAACTATAGTGGAACACTAAGGAGTTGTTAAATGATGTGGCACACTAAGGACATAGAAATATACCAAGTGTATAGAGTGGTAGGTTTGATTGCCACTCTTTGAATGTCTAGTTCTAGAATCAAAATAAAAAAATTCAAAGTTGACCCCCATGTGCAAAATTGCACACTCCCTTACTGAGCAAAACCCTACTTTCCAAAATTGACATAAAAGTTGACACATAGGCCATGGGACTAGAGGAGAGGGGCACCCCTAGCAATACCCCAATGTCCTGAATCTAACGGAGTCGACGGTTTCTCGATCCGAGCCACGATCGTCATTCTATGGCTTATTCCATCTCGCATCCAAAAGGCCTTCAAGGACACCTGTTGGATACCTACCGGGGCAATAGAATTCCAATCATGCAACAAAACCAGGTTTCGGGGAGTCCAGAAAGTGTGTCTAGGAAGGTTCCAGCTGGGAATGCTATCCATAAGTCCCCGATTGATGTTTTTTCAAAGTTGACCCCATGTGTAAAAATTGCACACTCCCTTATTGAGCAAAACCCTAGTTTCCAAAATGGACCTACAAGTGACACCTGGGCCATGGGACCAGAGGAGAGGGGCACCCCTAGAACTATCTCGATTATTGAATCCAATAGAGATGACAATTTGTTGATCCGAGCCAGGTTCGTCATTATATGGCTCATTCCATCTTGCATCCAAAAGGCCTTCAGAGACACCTGTTGGATACCTACCGGGGCCATAGAATTCCAACCGTGCAACAAAATTGGGTTTCGAGGAGTCTAAAAAGTGTGTCTAGGAAGTTTCTATATGGGAACGCTAGCCATAAGGCCTCGGTGGATTATTTTGCAAAGTTGACCCCCATGTGCAAAAATGGCACACTCCCTTACCGAGCAAAACCCTAGTTTCCAAAATGGACCTACAGGTGACACCCGAGACATGGGACCGAAGGAGAGGGGCACCCCTAGCACTATCCCAATGTCCTGAATCTAACGGATCAACTTTTTGTTAATCCGAGCCACAGTCATCATTCTATGCCTCGTTCCATCTCGCATCCAAAAGGCCTTCTGGGACACCTGTTGGATAACTACCAGGGCCATAGAATTCCTACCGTGCAGTAAAACTAGTTTCCGGGGAGTCTCGCAAGTGTGTCTAGGAATTTTCTAGCTAGGAACTCTAGCCATAAGTGCCTGGTCAATGATTTTGCAAATTTGACCCTCATGTGCGAAAACTACACACTCCCTTACCGAGCAAAACCCTAGTTTCAAAAATGGACCTACAAGTGACACCTGGGCCATGGGGCCAGAGGCGAGGGGCACCCCTAGTACTATCCCGATGTCCTGCATCCAACGGATTCGATGGTTTGTTGATATGAGCCACGTTCGTCATTCTATGGCTCGTTCCATCTCGCATCCAAAAGGCCTTCAAGGACACATGTTGTATTCCTACCGGGGACATAGAATTCCAACCATGCAACAAAACCGGGTTCTGGGGAGTCCCGCAAGTGTGTCTAGGAAGGTTATAGCTGGTAATGCTAGCCATAAGTCCCTGGTCGATGATTTTTCAAAGTTGACCCCCATGTGCAAAAATTGCACACTCCCTTACCGAGCAAAACCCTAGTTTCCAAAATGGACCTACAAGTGACACCTGGGCCATGGGACTGGAGGAGAGGGGCACCCCTAGCACTATCTCAATGTCCCGAATCCAACGAAGATGATGGTTTTTCAATCCAATCCATGTTCATCATTTCATGGCTCGTTCCATCTCGCATCCATAGGCATAAGAGATAGGTTTTTATTCTAGACTGATATGACAACATACAGTATCTTGACCTCTTTATAGGATTTTAACTAGAGAATACTAAAACCTTCAATTCCTTAACTAAAATTCACACGATTTTGTAATATGGATGACACTTTAATTTCAAATAAAAAGAAAAACCTAACCTCTACTAACCAAGGGAGCTGATGATGACTATGAGTTAGGAGATCATACCCTTGTGCATGATTAAGTGCTAACACATTCCACGCGTGCATGGTTTGACATTGATCCACTATTATATTAACTATACGTTTCACAATTAATTTTTTCATAGATCATTTCTATTAAGCAAAATGTTTTGCGAATAATATATATAAAGAAGTGAAGAAAAGCTTTTGCAAAAGTATATGACTAGAATTCAAAATGGCTTGACAAGTAGTCCCATTGTTAGTGATGAATGGTTCTGTTTTTTTATGAGATAGGTGTAATCTTGCTTCTAATATTTTTAATTTATGATATAAAATGAAGATCGATAAGGTATTGTAGTAAATGTATTTACTACATTAGAATTAAAATTAAAATTAGAATAGGATATATATATATGTTAATTTTAGCCTAATTTCACAAGCAAGATCACTGAAAGAAACACAATCACAAGATAGACAAAGATTTACCCTAAGAAACCCTCATGGGGTAGAAAACCCAACAAAGATTTCCTCAATATAGATAATCAACCAATACAAAGATGTAGTCCCAAACAAGAGCTCTTTATCCTCCTATGCAGATCTCTCTCTCTCTCCTATGCGCCAATCACAAGTGAGTGAATGAATGAGATAAATGAGGAACACACCTCCTCTATTTATACTCAACTCCTAACTGACTTTTCACCCTAACAGGGCCGACTTCTCCTAGGAGAGTCTAATAACCCCTAAACAATTAACTTAGGGCCAGCCCCACAAGGGAGATCTAATAACCCTAGTTACCACACTCTCTCAGAGGAATAAACATCTCCGGATATACAATAGGGTCTCTAAGGAGGAATGAAACATCTCCGAAATAATAAAGTACAAATATAATATTCTTAGAAGTTACAATATTTCAACACTCCCCCTTAATGAGAAGGATATTATAACAACATCTGTAGGAGCAAGGAGTCATCAACTACATAATACATGATACATTATAAATCATTGGAAGCTTTCTTCATACATCATCAATAACTCAAACATTTACCGAAACATCTTCAAGATCTTCAATACTAGAACATCAAAATCTTCAGTATTGAGTCTTTATCTTCTGTAACACTAGAACAACTACAGTAATATCATCATCTGGATCCTCTCGATCAACAGTATCATCATCTGGATCCTCTTGATCAAAAGTATCATCATCTAGATCCTCTCGATCAATAATATCATCATCTGGATCCTCTCGATCAACAACATCGTAGCAGCATACCCTGCAACACACATGATCCATTTACGAGATGATCAATTCCTATCCATTTAAGATAGCATATCATGTCTAGGGATGATGCATTCCACTCGTCAAATTAGACAAAGTATAAGGACCCCTTTTTTGAAGACATATGTCTACGGATCAATTCAGGGACCGAAATACGGGGATGATACAATCCTCTCTCGTCCATTAAGGATGACTTCTTGGAGACATCTCTTTACAGATCAATTGAAGGACCAAATTCCAAGGATGATACAATCCTCTCGTCCACTAGGTACCACTTCTCGGAGACATCTGTCTACAGATCTATTCAGGGACCAAAGTACAGGGATGATACAATCCTCTCGTCCACTAGGGACCACTTCTCGGAGACATCTGTCTATGGATCTATTGAGGTACCAAAGTCTAGGGATGATACAATCCTCTCATCCACTAGGGACCACTTCTCGTAAACATCTGTCTATAGATCTATTTAGGGACCAAAGTCCAAGAATGATACAATCCTCTCATCCACTAGGGACCACTTCTTGGAGACATATGTCTACAGATCTATTGAGGGACCAAAGTCCAGGGATGATACAATCGTCTCATCCACTAGGGACCACTTCTCGGAGACATCTGTCTACGGATCTATTCAGGCACCAAAGTCCAGGGATGATACAATCCCTCCTCGTCCACTTAGACAAATTATAAGGACCATGCATCAACCTCGTCGTCATAACTGGAAACCTCATCATCGACCTCATCGTCAGAATAGGTAACCTCATCATTGACACTAGTATCCTCATCATCGATACAAGTATCCTCATCATCGATACAGTATCCTCATCATCAATACAGTATCCTCATCAATACAGGTATCCTCATCATCGACCTTACCGTCAACATAGTAAATCTCATCATCGATACAGGTATCCACATCGATACCAGTATCCAAATATCATTATCGACCATATCACTCCACCTTTCGAGGAGGGTCCTTTTGAACTACACCAAGCTTGTCTCGGAAATACTCAAACTTTACTCGAGACAAAGGTTTGGTCAACACATAAACAACTTGTTCGTCAGTGCTCACATACTCGAGCTTGATAGCTCCTTTCTGTACCATATCTCGTATATAGAAATATCGGATCTCTATGTGCTTTGACTTATCATGGAAAATTGGATTCTCTATCATCTTGATACAAATCTAGTTGTCGCACGAGATCATAGTGGGGTCCATCTCTAAGTCAAACAATCCTGATAACAACTTCAGAAGCCATATCTCTTCACAACTAGCAGAGCAAGCAGCTATATATTCTGCTTCAGCTGTGCCGAGAGCCACACTAGACTGCTTCCTGCTAAACCACGAGATCATGGTAGATCCTAGACAATAACATCCACCCAATGTGCTCTTTCTGTATGATACACTTCCTTCCCAATCAGCATCTGTGGATCCATACAATCTAAAGTCATAATCTCCAAGATAATATAGACCAAAATCTATTGTACCCTTTAGGTACCTCATCACATGCTTTGTAGATATCAAGTGAACTCATCTAGGTTCCACTAGATACTGACTCAAGGTGTTCACCGCAAAGCATATATCTAGTATTCGTCAGCTACATTAATGACCCAATAATCTGTCTGTACATAGTTACATCCACTAACTCTGAAACTACGGGAGTGGCCATGGCTTTACATTCCAACATATCAAATCTTTTCAAGATTTCCACAGCATACATTTTCTGGTTGAGAAAGATTCCTTCTGGGCCTTGCCATACTTCCAGACCTAGGAAGTAATGCATCAATCTGAGATCTTTCATCTCAAACTATGAAGAGAGCTTCTTCTTGCACTCGACAATCTGTTCCTCATTTCCAGTCAAAAATAGATCATCCACATATAGCAACACTATGATAGGTTCATCATCCATAACCTTGAGATAAAGATTAGGATCAGCTTTACTTTTGGTAAAGCCCAAGCTTGTCAAGAAACTGTCAATTCTTCCATACCAAGCTCTGGGAGCTTGCTTCAACCCATACAAATCCTTCTTCGGTTTGCATACGTGGTTTCTTCTATATTCAACCTCAAATCGTTGTGGTTGTTCTATGTACACTTCTTCTTCAATCACACCATTTAGGAAGGTTGTCTTCACATCCATCTAGTGTAATTCCCACTTCATCATGGATGCAACTGCCATGATGGTTCTAATGGAAGTGTACCTTGCAACTGGTGCAAATGTCTCTTCATAGTCAATTCCCTCTTTCTGAGAGAATCCTCTGGCCACAAATCTTGCCTTATACTTTTCAATGCTACCATCCGCAGCATGCTTTATCATGTATATCCATTTGTAGGATACCAAACTCTTGTCCTTTGGTTTGGGAACTACATTCCAAACATCATTGTTCATTATTGACTGGTATTCCTCCGTCATTGCCTCTACCCACTCTTTCTTATGAACTGCCTCTTCATAACTAGTAGGTTCTTGTTCTACAAGATCACACATCAAAGCCACATAGTTGGAGAATGGATTTGGTTTCTTGCTCACTCTAGTGGAGCCTTCAGGAGCGCCAATATACTTTTCTGCTCCTAGTATAATGTCTCTTGCCCATGGTTGCTTTCTCTTTCTTGATATGTTTATGGTAGGGGGTTCTTTTGGTTCAATCATGTCATGGTATTTAGGTGTTACATCTTCAGGGGTGGGTACAGCCTCTGCAATTCTAGGAGGTGTATCTTCTTCATATACTTCTTCATACTGGCACTTCCTATATTTCTTGAGAGTTGCCTCTTCATCAAATGTCGCATCCCTACTAATATCCATATGGTGGAATATTGGGATGTATATTCTGAATGCTTTGGATGCTTCACAATATCCAACAAATATTCCCTTCTTCCCAGAAGGATCTAGATTGGTTCTCTTTTCTTGTGGAACATGAATATATATTGGGCATCCAAATATCTTGAGATGAGTTACCTCAGTCTTCTTCCCTATGAACACTTCTTCTGGGGCCTTGAATTCAAGAGCATTATGAGATAGTCTATTATGCACATAGACTGTTGTCATGGTTGCTTTATCCCATAGATACATAGGTATGTCTTGATCATGTATCATTGTCTTTACTGCTTCCATAATGGTTCTATTCTTTCTCTCTGCAACACCATTTTGTTGAGGATTGTAGGGAGTGTTTAGTTTTCTCTTGATTCCAACTTCTTTACAAAAGACTTCAAAATCCTTTGAAGTATATTCTCCACCATTATCTGTCCTAAGTATTTTGATCTTCTTTTCTGAATTATTTTCTATCAAGTCTTTGAACTCCTTGAACTTTCCAAAGACTTCATTCTTTCCTTCTAGGAAGTATATCCAAGTCTTTCTTGAATAGTCATCAATAAATGTAAGGTAGTATTCATATCCACTCAAGGATGTGGAGGGCATTGGTCCACATACATCTGAATGAATCAATTCCAAATTACTTTTAGTCTTTGTTTCACTCTTTGGAAATGGGTTCTTGATATTCTTCCCTTTTGCACATCCTTTGCATGTGCCATCATGATCAATATTCAAATCTGGTAGTCCTATGACTACTTTGCTCACATGCGATAGTGCTTTGTAGTTAATGTGAGCAAGCCTCCTATGCCATAGCTCACTTGGGCTAGTGTCTTCATGAACAAGGGAAGCTTTTTGATGTCCCTTGAGTTTGGATAGACCTCCTTCCTCTTCACCAATAACAATTGCATCCTCAATTGATTTTCCTTTGGACCACATGACTACTTTTCCATCTATGAATGCAACCCTATAACCTTTCTCATCTAAAGCTAAGATAGAAAGTAAATTCTTCTTCAAACTTGGTACATATAATATTTCCTTCATCTTCAATGGAGTTCCAGAATCAAGCTTGTAGCTTGCTTCACCAATTCCCTTGATGGGATATTGATAGTCATCTCCTAAAGATACTTTCTGTGGAGAAGTCTTCTCTTCAATTTTTGAAAGAGTTTTCTTTTGACCTATCATGTGCTTTGAAGCAACACTATCAATAAGCCATGTATCTTCTCTAGGTTTTACAGACCCAGAGAGTGCAAAGAATAGAACATACTCTTCTGCATCTTCTTCTTATATTCTAGCTCTTTTATTTTGAGGCCTTTCCTCTTCTTCTTCTTCTTCACTATCATATTCTGCTAGATGTGCTTGATGTCTTATATGGTGGAAACCCTTATTCTTCTTCTTTGAAGGACAATCTCTAGCAAGGTGTCCTATTGTATGACAATTGAGGCATTGGAATGAGGAGTAATCTCTTCCTTGATTAGTTCCTATTTTCTTCTGAAATATTTGTGGAGGTTGAGACTCCTTGTGACTATCTTTCTTGAAGTAGGATTGATTCCTTATTCTCTTGGTGTGGGTGGCCAATGCTTGATTATATTCTTTAAGCAAGGCTTCTCTATTGGATACCCTAGATTTTTCTTGAATGCAATCCTCCCATACAACATCAAACTTCATACTTTCTTTGACGACACACATAGTTTGGATGAATGACTCCCAAGGTCTACTGAGACCATTTAGAGCTGTCATGACTAGTTCATCTTCATCAAGGGTATCTCCAATGGCATCTATTTGTTCCTTGAATTGGGAAACCCTTGAGAAATAATCTTGAATAGATTCTCCTTGATTCATCTTAGTGCTCTTCAATTGAGCTCTCAGGTTCATCTTCCTATTGATGTTCTTTCCTTCATACATTTTGGAAAGGGAATCATACATTTCCTTTGGGGTCTTCTTGGATGCCACTTGGGGAATCAAGTGGTCTTTGATAGAATCAACAATGATTCTCTTTTCCCTAATCAAGTCCTTCTTATACTTCTCTTTGGCTTCATCTTCCGCAGGTTCTGCAACCTCATCTTTGATATATTGGGCAAGATCATTCTCCTCAAGAATGAGACCAATTCTATATTTCCATGCCTGGAAATTCTCTATACCCTCTAGCTTGTCTTTAAGCTTAGTGCTTGGATCCATCTTATCCAGGAGGTTACAGAAATTGAAGCTTCTCAAAAGATAGAATAATACTTACCAGGAGATGTGCATGATTGAATTGAGATTACTGGTGTACTCTATTTCTGGAAACTTCAACTTTTCATCTTTCAGATATGACCAACAACTTTAGGATCTGTAACAGAATTTTTGGTTTTCTGGTTCTCACTTTTCTGGTTTACTGGTGCACAGGTTCATAGCTTTTCTGGTTCACTAGTGCACAGGTGTGTAGTTTTTCTGGTTCACTGGTTTTCTGGTCTAGAAGTCAAACTAGGGTTTGACAAAGCCCGGGGTTCTACCCACTCAAAAAGTTTGATCTAGGGCTCAAAATTTTGATTTTGAGGAGGGCTACCGAGCCATGCAATCAGATTCCAAAAATTCCAACTTTTGTAGAAACCCTAATTTTCACCAGAGGAGGAGAGAGGTATTTTCACCTTGTGAAAGATGTCCTATTCAGGCTAGCTCTGATACCATGTTAAGTTTAGCCTAATTTCACAAGCAATATCACTGAAAGAAACACAATCACAAGATAGACAATGATTTACCCCGGGAAACCCTCATGGGGTAGAAAACCCAGCAAAGCTTTCCTCAATATAGATAATCAACCAATACAAAGATGTAGTTCCAAACAAGAGCTCTTTCTCCTCCTATGCATCTCTCTCTCTCTCTCCTAGGCACCAATCACAAGTGACTGAATAAATGAGATAAATGAGGAACACACGTCCTCTATTTATACTCAACTCCTAACTGATTTTTCACCATAACAGGGCTGACTTCTCCTAGGAGAGTCTAATAACCCCTAAACAACTAACTCAGGGCCAACCCCACAAGGGAGATCTAATAACCCTAGTTACCACACTGGTACCCGCATGAAGTTGGTTCTCAAAAAGACCGCAACAACAACGCGTGAGCGGAAAAAAAAGTGACGCACATGCGCATCCAAATGCGTGCACATGTCGCTGCTTCAGCAATGCTGAACGTCCACGTGGTTCATCCCATGTGGACAAAAAGGGGCGCACATGCCCCTTTGACCCGTACGCACAAAATGGTGTGCACGCATCAATGGTGCATGCACGCCTCTGTTTTTTTATATAAAAAAAATAGAGCTCACGGGTTTGTCATTTTCGACATACCCGTGAGCCCACTATGCAACCCGCGAGCGCACTGTGCAACCCCGTGAACGTGTCTTCGAGAAACCAAATCCTATTCAACACCAAGGAATTTCCCCTACACCATGGTGCCATCCATTTCTCCAAGTAGGTGCTCCTCAAAGCACAAATTTGTGTTTATTTTTGGGTGAAAACGCGAAGTTGGGAAACAATTCCATGACAAACCACTTTTTTTTTGTTATAATTTCCAGTTTCTCGCCCGAGAAAAAGGTCAACATATTTTCTCTGGCGATATTTTTACTACTTCTCGGGCAAGACATTAACCACAGTTAGATATCTCTCGTCCGTGAGTTTTTCCATAGTTAGAAAATTGTTTGCTCGAGAGTTTTTAGTTTCTTGTTCGAGAGTATAACCATTTTTTTATATTGAACTCTCAGACAGGTTTCTCGGTCGAGAGTTCAGATTCCTTTTAACGTCTCGGCCAAGAAATGTTTAACTATATAAACACAAAAATATTTCCCTGCCACATGCATTATCATTTTCAATGCTATTATTTTCTGTTTTCACTCAAACCTGCACTGTGCTGAAACAGCGAAGGGAAGGAAGACCACCCACTGCAACTCTGTTCAACTCTATTTGCTGAAACACCGAAGGGAAGGGAAGACCGCCCACGGAAATGAAGTGAACGGCCATGAGAAGAGGATTGCCACCGCCAGTTTGATCCATTCAACCAGACGACTATACCATCAAACGACCACACACGGGTAGGTTTCTCTTTTTCCACAGGCATCTCTCTAAAACCCAACCGAATTCAGTTTCAAATTTGCCTACCGTTCCTTGGAACTAATCTAATTTCAATCAATTCACCCTTAGGGTTAGGGTTAGAGGCCAAATTCCTCTTGTGATGCTCTAAGCTCTATACTAGAAGCCCACTGAGTGTTAAGTACAACTTAGTGACTCTTCCCCCATTGAGTAAGGGAAATATACTGCATCAAGAAACCTCAAGCACAAACACAGAGCCCCTATTAGCCTTGCTCTAGCACACCAAAATATTGTGATGATAATACTTCTCTACCTATGTGTTGTAGCCCGAGAACAACTAGAAACACAAATGTAGAGAAAAAGATCCCTGCAGAGATAGATAGACAAACCTAAGGGACAATATTAATAAATAGAGATATCACCTATCAAGTTAATAGCCAAGATAACTTCCGTCACTGGGTTGGGGATTTCTACTTCATTGAGCAACCTTAAGTGTAAACAAAGAATCCATGTCAATTTGGCCCTAGTGCATTGGGATATTTCACTGTTTTGAAACCATTTTGAGAATGATAGAAGGCCTCTACCTTGATAAACCTGCATCCTGAGGCTCACCACGATGCACAATGATTTCCTTTCCTCATTCATTATGGAAACAACATTCAAATTCACTGACATAAATATCGAAAGTACCATTTGGTGTCCACGAAGTACTCTCTCCAAGCCACATATACATTCCCCCATACTTCCTACCTATTTCCAACCTCCCCTCATTTGTTTTCCTACCATCTGCTTGTCCCTACACTAGTTGTTTGGCGATGCAGTCACCTTGTGGATTCGTGGAGGAGCACCCTTGTGTCCCTATCACCCCATCCAAGGATTCATTGTCTATGTTGTATAATTGTATACAACAATACACCAAATCCTTCTGGTCCAAGATTTCCCTTTGACACTTTGTCAAAATTTATATATTTTTAAGCTTGTTATGGGAGGGTTCCATTTGTCTATACATGAGGCTATTGTTGCATGTGGAACCGGTGTTATTGTCTTTAGTTCTAAATCCCTAGGATTGCATGTTGCTGATCTCATTTTGTTGACACTTCCAATAATGTTCACTCCATTGGTTTATCGTAGGGTCTCTGCATTTTCATGCTTGGTTTTAATATAGATGTGATTATTGTTCATTTACCTATCCTTAAATATTTTGCTATTGCACCCTTTCAAGGTTTACCTTAGAAGAAATTATAGTAGGAGCTTCCATGCCCAATTGAGGATGGGGTTTTTAAATGCCTCTATTTTCTAGAATTCACTAGTCATTCTTATACTATCCCTGTGTCTACTGGTTTTCAGAAAGAGGGTTTCACTTATATCAAATATATTTGACACAAAAATTCATTGGTTCAACAGATGTTCCATGGATTCCTCTTTTATCCTACAAAGGTAACACCACGAGGGGCCTTCAAATCCTTTGATTATTATTTGATCCCATGTTAGGATTTTCCTCCTTTCCACTAGCTAGAGGAAGGTGGATATATTATGCCACAACCTCCATTTCCAAATCTAATCCCCTATTTTATGCTATTGTTCAATGTTGTTCCCTGCTACTAATAGATAAGCTACCATTATATTGAATGTACCATTGATATTGTATCCCCATTTGATTTTGTCAAGGCCAATTTTGATTCCAATCCTTGTTTGTTGTAACTTTGACCATATCCACTCCCAATGAGAGTTGTCCTTGAGTGTGGCCATCGCTCTTTGGGAAACTAGGTTCTCCATCTTGAGTTTTTATGAATAGTTGTCCAATATTGGTTTACTTGGGTTATGCCTTGGGTTTGTAGAGTTGTATGAAATTTTTAGAGTTCTAGTTGTTTCAAAAACCTAGGCAGTTGATTCCAGAAAGTCTACCATAAAATAGATCTCTTCCCATCTCTAATATTCTAGAAGCAGTGTTCTTGTATGAGATTGCTATTTTTGCAAGAACTGTTCCAAATTATGGATCCTTTCCTTTCACCGTCCATTCATATCAGTTGTGAGTCTTGTATTCCGAGGGGTACTTGATCTTCCAGAGCTTTCTGCATCGTTCATTTTGGCTATTGATCCACCACCACTCGATTTATCCCCAAGAGAATGGATTTCAATGGTTGGATAACTTAAGCCTAACCTTCCCACCAAATTTGGTAGGAAGACATTTTCCTAGGCCACCTTGGCCCATTTGTGTTAAATTTTTGTGCCACCACGCAAAAATGATCGCTATAGGTTATAGATGGATTTGAGAATCGACTTGGGGAAACTAAGAAGGAGAAAAGATAAAGGGTCATGGATTAAAGCACATAATTGGAGAGGGTTAGATGAATGGCTAGATTAAGGGATCAAAATGTCCAATTGGAGAGCCTTTTCTCCATTTTGGAAAATATATATTCCCAAGATATATTTATGAGTTCATTACATATTAGAATGGCACTGAGGTATCTAGATGAAAGGGAGCTTCTATGAAATCCTAAAATCCCGATGATATTAAATTGAATCATGGGGGGGTATTAAAGAAAAAAATTGTGACTTTTTGAGGTTGGGAGAGGTGTCTGAAGGATCCATCAATAGATTGAGGGAATTCTTTAAGGCTTGAGTTTCCATGACAGAAGGGGCCCCATGAGAATGGTATCATCAACAAATTGGAGGTGGCAATAATATGGATCTTCTTCATGTAATGAGGCATACGATATTCCCAACATAAACAATTGCTTTGATTCTCAATCCTATCCCCTCGACCATCAATATAAAGAAGAAAGGAGAAAGGGGATCACATTACCACATGCCTCTCAAAGGAGAGAAGGTAGAGGAGGGATATCCATTAATCAGAATAAGAAAAAACAAAAGAAGTTAGGATATTGTAATCCAGTTAGTCCAAGAAACATAGAAACCAACAGGAAGCTGAATATTTTGGATGTACTACTAGGCCAACTTGTCATAGGATTTTTTCATATCTAATTTCAAAGGCATACCTGGATTTTTGGTTCTCTTGAGTGAGTGGATGAATTCATGAGATGTGATGACGCCTTCTAATATTTCTTGTTCTTCAACATATAATGTTTGATTCGATGAGGTTAAGTCATGTTTTTTTCCTCCATAGTGTCTCTTCCTTCCTTTCTTTGTACCCAACTATAGTTGTAGGTAATTTTCCTCTTTGATAAGGGATGCTAATAGTCATTCAAAAATCATCCATTGCTACAATTGTCCCATACTTACCTTTGATTCTTTTTTGTTACAAAGATATTCCCAAATACTTCTTGATTCCATTATTTCATCTTGCTTTTTAGATTTTCTAGTATCTGCTGAAATCTATACTTCAACGAACTGCCTTTTGTTTGTTATTTCCACCTCTTTCCACCATGGGGCTAAGGTGTCATTGAAGTCAAGATGATCCAACCAAAATTGTTTGAACATATAATGCTGATTCTTTGGCACTTCCCTCAAGTTTAACTTGAAGTGCATTGGCCAGTGGTCTAATCCAACACAAGGAATAATAGATTCATCCATGATAATCCCATGATCTCCATCATGTTTTCTGAGAGGAGTCTGTCAAGATGGGAGGCCACTTGCTAAGTGCCACCTATTTGATTATTCCAGCTATAGATTCCTTTCATTGTCTCAAAGTTGACCAATTTTAAGGTTTGAATGGTTTCCTTCAAGAGGGTGTTGTCTCTTTCAAGCCTTCGTATGCCAACATTTTTGTCTTCTATTGTTACTACATGATGTTGAAGTCGCCACTAATGATCTTAGCATATTTTATATCTATGTTTACTTTTATTGGTTATAGGGATACTCTATTTTTCTGCCATCATCAATTCCTTCTATCAATACATAACCATAGCTATAATCCACCTTAGGAAACATAAATACATTGTAATGTGATCCTAATATTATAATCAAACACTTAAAATTCAAATCTAGGGAGTGATTTTCGTTAGTTGTAGGGTTTACAACATTGTAGATCTGATAGATTTTGAAGCTTTCCTTTTGCATAGATTTTTATGTTAAAGCATTCTCATGTTTACTTCCGTCATTAAATTTTGTCTCTTTTGCACCTCTTTAGGTATACCTAGAAATTGACAATTGATTTTTAGTATCTCTACCTTTTTCTTTGCATAAGAATACTTAGTCTTGATTGCTTCATTTCTAGTATTAGAATCTATTTCTTATAGGTTTAGACATTTGATCCTCTCGAGTCCATTGGCATTAGAACATCGTATTATATATATGCATTATAACACTTTTGATTATAGAAGATTTCTAAGAGATTAGTTGTTTGAAAGTCATTTCCAGATTTCCTTTTCTTTCATTTTGTATTTTGATTTAGTAGCTTAGTCAACCTCTACCAGAATAAGACATCAAAGATCAAGATCTAACAGGGGAGATATGATCTTGTGGTCCAATTCTAAGCTAATCCTGTGGTGTTAGTTTACCTCGTTGTTTGATTTGGTTTTATTACATTTTGAAGTGTGCTTGCTAGCATTAATTTAGGCTAGAATAGGTTCTAATCTTGCATTTCATGTGCCTACATCTCTAAGTTTATGATTAACCTAGTTTATTTCTCATTTTGTATTAACAAGGACACATGGATCGTCCAGAGACATCTACCATCACTGCTAGACGAAGACATGTGATGCAGTCAGGTATATTCGATTGTTAATCTGAAATATATTTATCTTGTTTGACACATTTTGACATGTTTATTAATCTATGGAAAATTCTTATCATGCATAGCTTCACAGCTTTAGGGTGAAGCAAACTTGACTTCTATGCAACAACACTCCATGAGGTCATTGTAAGGTAAATTCAAATGTTATTCAATTTATGCTCAAGTTTATATAAACATAAATATTTTTTTACACATCTTTCTAATATCTCGTTGTGCATAGGTGGTGTCTCTCACAATGACATACGTCTGTCTGAGGGGTCTACAGGTGCTGGTGGACAAACTCAAAGGACACGCTTAGTGTCTTATACGCCATCGCCAGGTAGAGATTGTTTACATACATTTTGACTAGAATTCTTGTTTGACATGTTTTTTAATATGTGGAAAATTCTTATCAGGCACAGGTTCACAGCTTCAGGGTGAAGAAAACTTGACTTCTATGCAACAACACTCCGTGAGGTCATCGTCAAGTAAATTCAATTGTTATTCAATTTATGCTCAAGTCTATATAAACATAAATATTTTTTTATACATCTTTCTAAGATCTTGTTTTGAACAGGTGGTTTCTCTCACAATGATAGATGTCTGTCTGAGGGGTCTACAGGTGTCGGTGGACAAACTCAGAGGACACACTTAGTGTCTTATACGCCATCGCTAGGTAGAGATTGTTTACATACATTTTGACTAGGAAAATTCTTATTAGGCACAGGTTCACAGCTTTAAGGTAAAGCAATCTTGGCTAGTATGCAGCTTCACTCCCTGAGGTCATCATCAGGTAAATTCAATTGTCATTCAATTCACGCTCAAGTCTATATAAACATAAAACTTCTTTTACACAGATCTGTCTAAGATCTTGTTGTGCATAGGTGGTGGCTCTCAAAATGACAGACGTCTGTTTGAGGGTGGGTCTACAGGGGCCGTTGGACAACCACAGATGACACCCTTAGTGTCTTATTCTTCAGATACACCATCTCCAGGTAGAGATTGTTTACATACATTTTGACTAGAATTTTTGTTTGACATGACTGTTTTATTTGTGAAAAATTACATGATTTTTCATGTAAACTTACATGTGATTGCCAATATTTGGTTTCCTAGAGGGTCTTCAGGACATTCTAACAATAATGATGGTTTAGAAGACTTTATTTCTATTTCTCACCATGTTCATGATAATGCAGAGGTTCCATCAGGTATTTATAATGAACACATTTTATTTAAATGTTTATAATTTGATTGACAAATTATATATATAGTTTTTAATACTTGCACATGCATTTTGCTTCTTACAGGGTTTGCTGCTCCTGATCCTAATCCACCTCCCCAGACAAGGAGAGGTCATCGGGTGCATCAGTATGCTCACAATGAAAGATATGATCCTCTTTACAGTCATCCTAGAGATGTTCCCGAGGAGACTCCTTGGGAAGACAACATCACTATGTTGATTGTGGAAGAGATGAAGGAGCATTCATCGAGATTGCAGGAAGAACTTGACACTTCAAATATCTCTTTTGGTTCTCAATAGTGTCTCCAGATTGTTTTGCACAATCTGAATAGTTTGATCGAGACATATATTGGGGTTGGACCATCAAACCATATTTTTCATGTCATGATGCATAGGAGGCGGTTGTCAGTGATGGGTTGCCACAAGTTTGAAGAAATAAAAAAGGTTGTGACAAAAGAAATGATCTTTTCATGTTTTGACTTGCGTCTTGAAGACAAAAAATGTCTAAAGATCGCAAGATTCAATGATCCACTGATTGCACCCCATATTTATTCCAGGTTCCTGTGTGCATATGGGAATTTCACTAATAATGACGAGGTTCCTCAGTATTTGATTAAGATGCTGATTGTAGAGTTCTGATTTCACATGGACCCCGACTATACAGATACGGGATCCAGTTTCTATGGTACTGGCAAAGGTCGTACATATGAACAACCTGATGCATGACGAGATGTTCAGTATAGGTGTCCGATGCCTTGGTTAGTATAGCCACATCCTAGAGTCTTTCCTTTACCAGAGGAGTTGGAAATGACATCCCAAATAGCAAGAGGGGTGAGGGAGGAGATAAAAGAGTGTGTTGGGTCTGCATTGGCAGGGGTGTAAATCGGTAAATACTTTGTCATCTTCAACCAGTATGGATGAAATCCCATTTGATGATTATTCTGATGATCGCTTGAAAAGCATGACTCAATTAGAGCTTCAGCAGTATGAAACGTACTGTAGAGATAATTATAAGCGAGTCATCGTTGGACAAAATCAAAACAGAGGCATGGTACGTAAGTATGCAATAATATTTTTCAATTTATTATATGAAATCTAATTTTTTTATTCTCCAAATCTAATGTCTATAAATTATATGGAGTTTATGCAGTATACCAGATTCATGAATGATGACAACTTTGATGATACGGATTTTATTGGCTGGGAAGAAACAGAGGCTAGTGGCATGAATATGCATGTTGAGGAAATTCTAGTTTCACAATTTCCACAGGGGACACAGGTATGGATATTCCTGTATCATGTCTTCTAATCACTGGTCTTAGGTTTAGATTAAAAGGTTTACCTCCTGGTTTTAGGGGTATTCAGTGTTATATACATAATACTCAATTTATATTCATGGTATTCTGGGTATTCTGTGCATTTTTTACTGTTAAAAATGGTTGTTTGTGCTCAGATTCTGAGATTAGGGTTTTTTCATGCCTAGAAGACTAGCCAAAATAGCTCCCAATGTGCACATAAATCAGAATTAAGAGGTTTATTACTATTACGATCCATAAAACTATCCAAAACAAGCTTAGAACTGCCCAAAATTAATGTAACTGCTTGTTTGATGGCTGGTATATGTCTATAGGCATTTTCATCCATCCAGAGACGTGTTATTTGAATGGTGTACACATTACTTAACTGCCAACAACAATAAATTTAAGATTGATATCATATACCTTGCCAAAAATGAGGCTTTAGGGTTGTTTTGTGGATACAAGAAAACTCTAGTACTTTGAGGCTATCCTTGCTTGGAATATATGAAATTCAATTTTTTTAGGTCAGCTCTGTTGCCACCAAATTTCTAGTGAAATTTTGAACTTTTGTTTTGACGTCATAGAGCAGGTGACAAAGGTTGGATGGGATAAATAATTATCTAGGTATTCAGTCATAGATGAGTCCTTCATGCCTTGGATGAGGATGGTAATCTACATTGTTTTATCATACTTATTACTGTTTGAAGATAGTCATTACGCAGGATCAGTATGAGTGAAGAAGGAGTTGCGTTAGTTAATTTGGCATCTATGAGGGTTCTCCTTATAATACGATGATGGTAAACTCATGGTACATTCAACTTGTTGTCCTTTTTTATCATACCACTAACATTAGCCATTGATAGTAGGTCCAAGATTAAAGGATGTAAGGGGTATATTTTATGACTATGGTCCCATACTTATTTTTCAAAGGACACATAAACATCAGACATAGATACATGCTTTTCCATATCTCATAGAAACTTGCAAAGTAATCAATAAGTTAGTTGTATCTATAAGGAAATAATGGTGTATCAAAAGAAGAGAGTATGATCAAAAGTTGCACCCACCCTATGAATATTGACCTCATAGACACACGAAATTACCAAAGCAGCCTACTGAATCTTATGGTGTTCAATCCTAAAAGTGTTTTGAAGTTAAGAGATCCATCTACAGATATTGTTAATGATGATGAATCTATAAATATAAGCGAAAGGGACTCTACTACATATTTTGATAAGGATGAGGGATTTGCAGCCATAA
The DNA here is from genome assembly GCA_027924585.1 of Larix kaempferi. Lineage (NCBI taxonomy): Eukaryota > Viridiplantae > Streptophyta > Pinopsida > Pinales > Pinaceae > Larix > Larix kaempferi. The sequence continues at coordinate 624,769 of BSBM01000765.1, read as the reverse complement.
ACTCAAAAAAACCTGGGCATGCATGTTGATTACCTTGTTCTATATCTCAAGGCTATCTATCACCCAAATGATAGGCATTTTCTCAATAGGTGAAGTGATATCCATTGATGCTCAAGCAGTCGGGTACATGAGTATGAATATACCTTACATAGATAATATGTTTGCTAGACTCAAATACAATCGAGGTAGGGAAGAAATCCCCCCCTGTCCTTGTATTTGGAAGAAATTATCCTCTTGGAATCAAAAAATGATTTCTTCCTTCACCCAGATACTAGGACTAGAATCAGGCGAAGAATTCAATGAAGGAATGGTTTCCCTAGTAGATGCATATAATTATCATGATGCCCCCCAATATAACTGTACATAGGCCATATATTTAGGAATAAAGGCACATTTAGTAGAGTTTGGTATTGAGAAATTAGATATTGAGAAGCTGTCCAACAAAGATAGATTTAAAGTGGTTTAGAGGATAATTAAGGGGGACGTAGATCCCAACAAAGTGACAGGCTATGCATTTCCTAACCCTACTCCTACTATATCAAATGATCCATCCTATTTTACATTTTATAAACCAAGGGGGGCTATGATAACCAGAGAAGAAATGAAATTTGCATCTCCTACACAATAGATATATGAGGATCATAACCAACACCATACTAGCAGACAAATATATAAGAGGATCATGGTGGAGGATGCATAAGTATCTTGGAAAAGAATCCTTCCCTTAAGTCAGCATTCCTGGAGATATGTAGCTGGATAGGATATATGTGGAAGTGCACATCAATGATGATGAACATGTTCTTATAATGCAGTCAATTGCAGTCAATGTAGTGCATCATATTCATGTCGCAATTCTACTCTCTCACTTTGGGCCTCTAGAATTTGGTCTTCCAAAATCCCAATCTTGCTATGTGCCTTGTCTAAATGGTCATTTAACTATTGTGCGTTAAACTCGGTAGCCATGGAAATTGCATCATTTGCTGAGGCTATCAGCAGGTGCTTGATCCATGCTTTTGATTATTGGTGTTTTGAGAGTTAACTCCATTTCTGTTTCTATGGACAACTTCAATTTCTTATAAGTTCTCTGCACAATTTTTCTATTCAGTTTATCAAAAATAAAGGAGCTTAGTTTGTCCATGGAACCCTCCTTAGAGGGTGTGTACAGGATTATCCTACAGGATTATAGTTTGTCCCCAAACTTGTATACATACATATATATATATATATATAAACTTTTCATTTTGACTTTGCAGCCCACAGAAAACCAGGAGCCATTGGTGTTCCAGTCCGAAGATTGAGATTGATCTACTCTAGTTGTAAATCAATTGTCACCATTTTTTGCGATAGTAAGAAATGACCAATGGCATGACGATCATTTTTGGTTACTTGAACGATCATTTTTGTTTACTTGAACATAGTTTCCTTGTGGTTGAGCTTCTGGTGATCAAATTATTTTGTTATGGGAGGTATTGGAATACCATTTTTTTTGTTTGTCATGTATGGTTTGAAACTATGTGGTTGCTCGAATATCTGATCATCTTATTCCTTCCTCTTGCAACATCTCGAGTGAATCCTGGTCATCTGTCCTATTTCAAGTTTTGCGGCCGTGTTATGGTATTATGGAAGCTGTTATGCTATTTTTCACCCTGGATGATTATCAATGTCAGTTTTGATATGCTTTTCCATGTGTCAATATCATCCTACTGCAGCAACAGATGAGGTTTATCAGCTGTCATTTCCTCTTTTTTTTCATGCTTGTACTCTACCATGCTAGTTAATTATGTTTCATTTTTTTTGGTTATGTTTTTCTAACATGAAACAGAATTAATGCAGTATGTAGGTACAACTTGGGATGAACTCAAGCATATCAGACAAGCAGTAGGATTTCTTGTAAGTAGAGTCCCCACCACAAAAATATTAATCCTAGTTCTTTTTACATCAAATTTTAATGTATTTGAAATTATGTAAATTGAAATTCAACTCTAGTAGTTGCATACAATGTTAACATGTTCTTTTGCACTCTTTTATGTGGAGCAGGTCATACATCAAAAGCCAAAGAAATCCTTGGATGAAATTACATATGATATGTGCCCAGTGAGTGATATATGTTATTAGTAATATACTCCAAAATGTAGGGGTTGTCTCCTTTAGGTGTCTTCATTAACTAATATTGGTATTCTTATTTTGGCTGTTTTCAGGTTTTGAGTATACAACAACTATACCAGATCAACACCATGTATTGGGATAATAAATATGCCACCCATAGTGTGTCTCCAGATGTAAGTTAGAAGTTTTCATACATAGAGGGCTATTTTCTTGAATATACACTTGTTTAGGATGTCCTTGGCTATCATGCAAAGATGTGTTTTAAGTCTCTTGTTGCCAATTTCCTCCTCCAGGTTATTGTCAATATGAGAGTATTGATGATAGAAGACTCTAACAATGCTTTGAGCAATTATTTCCTATTGGATGATGACTCCAGGTACACTTCATGTCTCAGTGTTCTAGAATTATTTCCTGTTGGATGATGAGTTAGAGCATTGTATGATGTTCAGGTATTTATGTGTATGTAATCTCAAACTAATGGGAGGGGCCATTGAACTCCCTAGATTGTAATATTTCCATACTTGAGTACAAATTTGAAAGAAGGCACTTGCTCTTTCCTTTGTTGTACATAATGAAGAATGAGTTCATTATTTTGTGCATTAACTTTGGTAATTGACATTCTGTGAACTGGTTGTTCACTAGGAGCCATTTTGTGTATATATTTAAAACCTAAAATTTTCAAGTTATGAAGCTTATAATTATAATTATAATTCAAATGTATTCATATGTATCTGGCAATTCCTAGTCATTTTGTACTTTTCTCACCTATATGATGATGCTTGGATCTTTTTTAGCAAGTGATGATCATGGTATTTTTCTGTCAATTTCAAAGGACGATATTTTTCCCATCAACCACAGGTCAGATATCCGAGGATAGTTTTCTGATACACTTGGATAAATCATATAGCCCTTGTTTATAGACCAAAAGTGGAATGTGAGAATGCCAGCGATATTTCTTCCTGATTTGGTGTGTACATGTTTGTAGGTTTTTGCAAGAGTTTCCCCTGAGGAGAAAGAACTCATATTGACAACTCTAAAGATAGTGGGAAGAATGAAATTGATGTGTGGTGATGGTACAAATGATGTCGGTGCTCTCAAACAAGTAGGGAATGGTGACCTTTTTCTTCTGCATCAATAAATTTGGTATGCAAAATAGAGCTGATTGTTTTTTCACCGATGACTCATTCAAAATTTTGAAAAATTGCAGGCTCATTTTGGTGTAGCCCTTTTAAATGCAATCCCACCTACCCAATCATCCTGAAACTTTACGTTGGCACAATCATCAAATTATGGGGGTAAAATAATAAATCCGGATTGAAGATTGAAGAGTGGAGCACCTGATTCTGGAAATGCTAATGCAACTAATGGAGGACAAGCAAGAAATACATCCATTAATCAACCAATTTGAACTTTGGCATTGCCTGTTGGATCTCAAGCATCTCATGGTTCAACTAGCAATCGTTAACTTACTCCTGCTGAGAGACAAAGGCTAAAATTGAAAAATATTATGGATGAGATGGGAGAGGAGGGAGATGGTAGAACTCTTCCCACTGTGAGCCTTGGGGATGCATCAATGGCCTCTCTTTTCACTGCCAAGCATGCATCAGTAAGGCTGGAAACATATATTATTCAGTAGGGACGCAACACACTTGTTACAACTTTGTAGATGTTTAAGATCCCGGGGAAGTGTATATGCTCCTGCATATTGTTTTGCATGACATAATCAAACCGTTTGTGACTCATATTTGAATCGTGATTATTCTATATGCCAAGTCTGTGGATTTTTATAGACCATTAGAAAAAAATAATGATACTCTTGTAGTTTGAAATTTTGGGTGTGTAAGCTACAAATATTGTTTAGTAAATTGGTATTTAATCGAAATTTTGAAGCAAAAACCAATCATAGATAGTTGTGTGAAAAGAACTTTGATTTCTACCAAAAGAACTCATTCTTAATGACTAAAAATGTATGTCCTGTATAGTTTGTATATATTTTCAGGACCTAGTTGGTTTCCTCTTTGATTTCATTGAACTCCTGAGACGTTCCATTGCCAAGTTTGATTTCCTTTACATTATTTTTGTGGGTTCTATCCTTTACATGTCGGTGGAAAAAGGACATATTTTATCTCTCATTTTAAGACAAAGACTTATTGAGTTTAGCCACCACATTTATTCCGCAACTCTGATAACTTTTGGAGTTTGAGACAGATTTCTTTCATCAATCTGGATCTAGTTTGTAATTTCATGAGTTTCCATTACTTTGATGTACATTTTTTCCATTCACATCTATAATGACCAAGGTTGAATAGTTTTTCTAGACATGGAATTAATGCCAATCCTCTAAGTGGGATAAATATCACTCTTTTCAATAAAATAGGCACTAATGTCAAAAGTTTATACAAAATCATTACACTACTTCATGCAAGTTGTAATTGTTTAAAAATCAAGTACATTTGCAATAGCTTTTGACTTATAATTTATTTTATATAACTTATGTACGAGTTTCCCACTTAGATGACATTGAAATGACTAAAGTTGAATAATGTAACATTGGAGATAACATTGTAACATTGGTAAACATTGAATAATTTAAAGGTGAATAATATAACATTGGTAAACCTTATTGGAGATAACATAATTCAATCAATGTGACATTGTCACACCATTGCCACAAACAAACCAAGATGGGTGTCAATTCATATAAGAACATGAAAGACAATAAGTAGCCCCATTGTCCTCAAGGGACCAAGTTTATATATCAAGATAAGTGAAAAGTTGCTCCAGAAATATTAATCAATATCTTTAATATCTAACAATATCTTTAATATATATCAATGTAATGAAGGGAATATTATATTGTATCAATCAATATCCTTGCCCAATGCACTTAAGTGAAAATGATAGTGTCTCCAAGTGAGACAATAACATAACGGTAATTAAGATACTAGACATAAAATAATATAATAGTGAAAATAAAATTTTGTCTCAAATGAGACAACCACCTAACTATCCTTAAGGGACATACACTTATGTCAATTTAGACCAAAAACAAAATATATAACTATCCTTAAGGGACAAAATCTTATGTTAGAAAAAATAACATATTGATATAGTCATTTACAAATTATTTGAGATGAGATGTATGGTAATCTTCTTTGGAATTACAATATTTTTGGATATATTTTTATTTTTAATTATTATTTTTAAGTAAGAAAAAGTTTATAATATTTAAAGTTATTAGTTTAGTTTTTGTCAATATGATTTTAAGATTTGATGTGCAGTTATAAGAGGATAAACTTTCGCTCATATCAAATCTATATAGATCTTGGTTTATTAACATATTTTCTTATGTTTCAAAAAGATTAGCTCTTAATAAATTAAAATCAATTTTAAGTTATACTTGAAGACCATAAAGTGATTTCAACCTAAATAATATCCACAAAAAAGTTAATGTTTTTTATTGTCATTGTTGATGTTACACCATTAAAATAATTTGCTTTCAAGTAGCATCTAACCTTAATCTATATATAAAACCAAATAATACTCATATTTATTATACCCAAAATCAATTAAAAAATGATACATTATTAACTCTTTGTTCTCTCACCAATTAAAAGATAAATTTATATTTAATTTTTATTACTACATTGACTTATATTTTGGAATGATTGCATATGTAAAACATAGTTTTTGTATCAAGTGAGAAATCTTGATTGGGTTTGGTGCTCCTACAATGGAGACAAAACCTTTTGAGTAGGAAATTATGGATTTGGTTTGCAAAGGTCATTGTTGAAAATGATTTAGCTTAAAAGCATTACTTAAGGATAAGGGTGGAAAATGTGTAAGGGAGGATGTAGGGATTAGTGGTGATGATATACTTATGGATGAGTGTGAGAAGCATGTTTCTATGGAAGCGTTTATGAATTGACCATGATCATAGTTTTTATTTAATTTCTATATCTATGAGTGCATGTAGAGGGTTTTTCTTGTACTCATCACATCAACGATGTGGTGTGATGTATTTTTCGACAAGTAATTATTTCTTTATTTAAGTATGGATGAGAGATATTGGAGTAGATGGTATTAAAGTAACTAGCATCAAGGACAATTCAACTTGAAATTGATATATGTTCCTATTGATTGGAGATCATTGACATATAATGGTGAAGTTGCCCATTCAATATGAGCCTTGAGTTATCATTGGATATGTTGTTAAAAAGAGATTCTCTTAGTTTTGAGAATTATAAATATTCTCTATTGATGAAGCCAACCATGTGAAGGTGGAAGCTCATTTGGCCCCACCCACCCACCCACCCCAGAATCAAAGAAAAAATTCGTCAACCTTGATGTGTTCTTGAATCATATGAAATGTGCCAATGGCACATTTTCAAGAATGGCATTATGATCTTCTATCGACAATTTCCATTGAGGATGCTTGGAATTTTTCCTACTCTTCACTGCCTTCAAGTGCAATTGGGCTGCTATGACCAAATGACTGTATTGAGCACATATAACATCTAACTCGTAGTATTGAAAAATAATATGGTCTTTACATTTCCTTACTTCTACAAAGAAATGTCCCATTAAAACCATTGAACCCATTGCATACATATAATTTGATGGGTCTTTAAATTCTTGCATCAATGTGCTTTTCGACCTAGTGCATCTCAATAAATAATAATGCACATTTTCTAGATTATCTGCCGGTGCAATGACTGCAAATACATCGCCTTCTCTAACCAAATCAGAAACATGATCATAGTCTTTGTCAATCACACCTGCTTCATTGTTGCACTCTACATCTGTTAAAATTTAATATGCTAAGATAGAAAATAGCAGCATTACATTCCATTTCACAATAATAGCATATACATGATCACTAAAGAAACAACAAGCACAGCATAAACACAAGAGACACAAATTTATCCTGGGAAACCCTCATGGGGTAGAAAACCCAGTAAAGCTTCCTCAATATAGATGACCAGCAATATACAAAGATGCAAACCAAATACATGATCTCCTTCTCCACCATAGCATACCTCTCCTCCACAAGTGCGCCTCTCTCAAGTGAGTGAGTGTGTCAAATGAGGAACATACCTCCTCTATTTATACACCACACTGACATGTATTTTACACAAGTACATGTAGGCTCGTATTTAACCATTAGGTTAAATATCCTATTATAACTGACTGGGCCGACCCCCACATGGTGGGTCTAATAACCCTAGTTACCACAACCAATTCGGAGGAATAAACATCTCCGGATTCATAGTATAATCACATCGGAGGTATGGAACATCTCCAGAATAAATAATAGACAAATATAATATTCTTAGAAGTTACAATATTCAACACTCCCCCTTAACGAGAAGGATATTATAACATCCGTAGGAGCAACGAGTCATACATCATACATGATACATCTATATATCATCAGATGCTTTCTTCAGTTCATCATCATCAGTAACTCAACTAGTTACTGGAACATCGACATCACTCGATCATCAGCATCGTCATCACACGATCATCAACATTGTCATCACACGATCATCAGCATCGCCATCACATGATCAACATCGTCATCACACGATCATCAGCATCGACATCACACGATCAGCATCGTCATCACATGATCATCAGCATCGTCATCACACGATCATCAACATTGATCATCAGCATCGTCATCACATGATCAACATCGTCATCACACGATCAGCATCAATCATCAGCATCGTCATCACACAATCATATTACAGGATGATCAATCCTGCTCTCTTTAGGACATAGGTCCATGGATGATACAATCCAGATCAAGTTCTAGGATGATCAATCCTTATCTCTTTAAGACAATTCTCATGTCTAGGGATGATCTAATCCCAACCACAGTGCCAGTCCTTTTTCATACTGGATGTGACCTAGATCAGATCTAGGATTTACCGCCACAGAGCCAGTCCTCTTTCATACTGGATGTGTCATGTCTACAGAGCCATCCCTGTTTCATGCTGGATGTATCACATCTACAGAGCCAGCCCTGTTTCATGCTGGATGTATCACATCTACAGAGCCAGCCCTGTTTCATGCTGGATGTATCACATCTACAGAGCCAGCCCTGTTTCATACTGGATGTATCACATCTACAGAGCCAGCCCTGTTTCATGCTGGATGTATCACATCTACAGAGCCAGCCCTATTTCATGCTGGATGTATCACATCTACAGAGCCAGCCCTGTTTCATGCTGGATGTATCACATCTACAGAGCCAGCCCTGTTTCATGCTGGATGTAACCTAGAACAATTCTAGGATTTGTCACATACATTTTGAACCGAGGTCTAGGGATGATCTAGTCCTATCATGTACCTTTTGAACCGAAGTCCAGGGACGATCCAGTCCTATTATGTACATTTTGAATCGAAGTCCAGGGACGATCCAGTCCTATCATGTACCTTTTGAACCAAAGTCCAGGGATGATCCAGTCCTATCATGTACCTTTTGAACTGAAGTTCAGGGACGATCCAGTCCTATCATTAAATTCTCGGAGACCTCATGTCTACGGCTCAATTCAAAGGACCATAGTCCGAGGACGATCCAATCCCCTTACCTATTCATTCAGGATTTAGTTCTCGGACACATCATGTCTATGGCTCAATTCAAAGGACTAGTAGTCCGAGGACGATCCAATCCCCTTACCTGTTCATTCAGGATTTTGTTCTCGGAGACATACGTCTACAGCTCTCTTTATGATTGAAGTTCAGGGATGATCCAATCCCCTCAAGTCCACCAAGGACTTCATTATCGAAGACATACGTCTACGGCTCTCTTTAGGACTGAAGTCCAGGGATGATCCAATCCCCTCAAGTCCACCAAGGACTTCATTCTCGAAGACATACGTCTACGGCTCTCTTTAGGACTGAAGTCCAGGGATGATCCAATCCCCTCAAGTCCACCAAGGACTTCATTCTCGAAGACATACGTCTACGGCTCTCTTTAGGACTGAAGTCCAGGGATGATCCAATCCCCTCAAGTCCACCAAGGACTTCATTCTCGAAGACATATGTTTACGGATCTCTTTAGGACCGAAGTCCAGGGATGATCCAATCCCCTCAAGTCCACCAAGGACTTCATTCTCGAAGACATACGTCTACGGCTCTCTTTAGGACTGAAGTCCAGGGATGATCCAATCCCCTCAAGTCCACCAAGGACTTCATTCTCAAAGACATACGTCTACGGCTCTCTTTAGGACTGAAGTCCAGGGATGATCCAATCCCCTCAAGTCCACCAAGGACTTCATTCTCGAAGACATGCGTCTATGGCTCTCTTTAGGACTGAAGTCCAGGGATGATCCAATCCCCACATCACTATGGGTACAAGTATCTTCATCCATACAAGTACAAACACGTATCAATACATCAAGGCATCATGTAACCTCATCATCAAAATATGTATATCATCATCAAAACATGTATATCAAAACATGTATCCTCATCATCGAGACATGTATATCAAAATATGTATATCATCATCAAAACATGTATATCACTAATACATCTATCATCAAAAGCATGTATTCTCACTAATACATCTATCATCAAAAGTAAAAATATAAGAGTCCTAAATCTAAATAATTCTAGGTAACTAAGTGTAGTGAATAGGTAACCTCATCATTGATGAGGCAGACTTGTTATCAGATACTATGCTACTCCCCCTTTCGAGGAGAGTTCTTTTGAACTATACCAAGCTTGTCTCGAAAGTATTCAAACTTCACTCGAGACAGAGGTTTAGTCAAGATATCATCAATCTGATCCTCAGCGCTTATATATTCAAGCTTGATAACTCCTCTTTGCACCATATCTAGTATATAGAAGTATCGGATCTCTATGTGTTTTAACTTATCGTGGAACACCGGATTTTCAGTCATCTTAATGCAGCTTTGATTGTCACACATAATCACAGTGGGATCCATTTCTAAGTCAAACACTCCATATAAAAACTTCTGAAGCCATACTGCTTCACAGCTGGCAGAGCAGATAGCCATATATTCTACTTCAGCAGTACTGAGAGCCACACTAGATTGTTTCTTGCTGAACCATGAGATCATGGCAGATTTAGGACTATAACATCCCCCTGATGTACTCTTTCTGTCTGAGACACTTCCTGCCCAATCAGAATCTGAGTAACCATGTAAACGGAGTTCATGACCTCCAAGATAATATAGACCAAAAATCTAATGTACCTTTTAGGCACCTCACTACATGCTTTGTAGCTATTAAGTGAACCTTTCTAGGTTCTACTAGATACTGACTTAGGGTATTTACAACAAAGCATATATCTGGCCTAGTATTTGTTAAATACATCAATGACCCAATGATTTGTCTATATAGGGTTAGGTCCACTAAATACGATGAGTCATTAACTAATAACTTCAAGTTGGAGTCCATGGGAGTGGGCATGGCTTTATACTCCAACATATCAAATCTTTTTAGAAGCTTCACAGCATACTTACCTTGATTTAAAAGATTCCTTTTGGATCTTGCCATACTTCTAGACCTAAGAAGTAGTGCATTAATCCGAGATCTTTCATTTTCATTTCTGCATCCATTTTCATGACCTGTTTCTCATTCCTTGTCAGAAAGAGATCATCGTCATACAATAATGGTATGATAGGTTCATCATCCACAACCTTAAGGTAAAGTTTAGGAACAACTTTACTTCTGGTAAAGCCCGAGCTTTGTCATGAAGCTGTCAATTGTCCATTATTCACACTCTGCATTGAGTGATCTTCTGCATATCTATCTGTGCCATCTCTCGTCAGATGGGTCTACTAATATGAGCCTCAAAATCATTCGAACTCTATGGTGAGTTCCTTCTTGCATCCATGTCATATGTGTATAGAATCCATATTCAACCTTGTAGCAAAGGTTGAGATCCACATCACCCATGATGATCATTAAGCTTATCAATTGACTACCGATCCTGGGTACCCATACAGAACTTGATTCACACTTCTTCTTTAATTACATCATTAAGAGAATGGTCTTATCTAGTCCCTTGGAGAAAAACATCTCATCATGATTCTCTTCCTACAAATAAAAATTAAGTACATGATTAGTAATACTTCATAATCATCAAATCTTATTGACATGATAACCTATTATGCATACAGATATCATTTACATAGTTATGCAACTAGTTTGACCAATACTTTGGCACAACACTTTCCCATATCCTGTATGCATTAAGTATCTATCTAGATGCCTTCCATCTTTACCAGAACATACTATCGAGAGTGTGCACAGCTCTCAGCATGTCAACAAAGAGGTTTCATTCTAGACAAGCAACAATGGAATGTTTGTCCAACTTACCAATCATATGCATATTAGTAATATACTGTTCAATGCTTTATGAATGTTTACACTCAACATGATATATTCTAGGAATACAAATATGCATACAAGCAATATCATTTACTATTTCTAATAACAACTCAAATACTTATCTTTTATGTTTGTGTGGTTGCCTCCCGCTTGATCTTCTGTATATCTCCTGAACTTCTATTCATTCTGCACCACTGTGCATGCTCAAGTGTACACTAGTGTCATCCTCATGGTCTCATACACAAACATACATTCATTAGTATATTCTCAATATTATCAAAACATTCTAATTCTAAATAATCTTGAATATGTACAGTCATGATCATTAGTATTCAGGGTTTCAAGGAAGTCTTCTTTTACTCATGCATATTCTTGTTTGATCTAGTTAGTTAAATCATCAACCAAGATAAGAGACATAATATGCATAAACCCTTGATTACTAACCAATCATACCAAGTATACTTACATAAGGGATCCTAACACAAGGTAAGATTCTAACATGACATAGGAAAACATACCTAGATTAGTATACCTGCTTAGTTATGTACAACATACCTAAACAATCTCTTCAATGATTTAGAGATCCTGAGCTAGAACCTGCATGTCTCATAATATAACAAAGTCATACATACCTCATGAGTCTTTGTCTTCATGTTGTCATGGTCATGGAACTTGAATTGTCTTTTGTGATGTACCTGTATCTTGTTAGCAGACAACATCAACCTCACACAACACCATAATGCATTAGTACAATCATATAGCCCTAATAAATGAATGTCTTCATGCATTCATACTGTTACTAGGGTGATAAGACAATTCTAACATTAATCAAGATTGTACTAATAAATAATATGAAGACAAACACATCATGAACTTAATCAAGAATAAGATTTCAAGACATACCTGAACCTCCTTAAGTCATACCTGTTGAGACTTCTTGTAGTCTTCTTATGTAAGGCCTTAGCCTCAACTCCCCCTGAAACTTGATCTGGAGCTTGATTAGGGTTTGCTAGAGAAACCCTACAAATTCAATCTTTGACTTTCACACTTCCGAATGAATGGAAGGATGTGTCTTGCTGAGCTGATCAAACTAGCATACTTCAATTCCAAAATTTGACCCCTCAAAATTGCCTTTGAAACTTCTGGATCTTGTGGACAGGATCTCGAACTAGGGTTTGATGAAGCCCACTCTTCTGATCAATCAAAAGGTTTGATCCAAGGCTCTAAACCCTTATTTTTCTGAGGAGCTTCCAGCCGTGGTTACAGACATCAAAAATTCCAACTTTTGCTGTAGCCCTAATTTTCCATCTTTCCGATCAAAATCCCGAGCTAGGGTTTGATCAAGCCCGGGCTTCTACCCAACCAAAAAATTCGATCTTGGTCTCTAAATTTTGATTTTCCTGAGTAGCATTCATGTTCGGATATCCATCATCTATTTCGGGATACATATCTATTTCAGGATCATCTATTTCGGGGTACATATCTACTTCAGGATCTTGCATGATCTATTTCAGGATATGCAGTCCAGTCACCAGTTTGATGCCTCCAGCACCTTATCCACCTTCTTCTAGCACCCGGGAGCCACTTTCCACAGAGTTTTAGCCCTCCTAAGCTGAAAGGCGCCCTCTTCTCACCTACTGACAGAGAAGGGCGCACTTGTTCACCTACCACTGCAGATTCACTCCAGTTACATTCAGTTAGCTCCGATTCTGATTGATTTCACTCCGATTTCACTCCTGACTGACTGTTTCACCTCCGATTGACCTCCAGTTCGATTAGGTGACTTGCTCTGACTCCAGTTATCCTCCCATGCGCCCCCACTGAGCCTCCAGATCCTATATCAGTGCTACACACTTCAGTTACATTTATTATGATCAGTTAGACTCAGCTTGACACCTGGATGACTGTTTGTTGTGATTGATGAGCAACACCGATGATTGATGAGGACTCCTAGATTGAGTCAAGCTACTCCATTCAGTGATTCGAATGACCTCCTTAGGAAATTCGAATTGCTCTGTTCATTGTAACAGTTTGTATTGTAATTCATTCACCCTTTCTGGGATAGAGAGCACTGCTGCATGTTTTGCACAGTTTTGCACCATATCTTCTATGTTCATCTGTTGTGACTGATTTATTTGTTCATTAGATCTGCTGTGACTAACTTTACAATTCAGCCGTGGATTCCGATTCCAAAAATTCTAACTTTCTCTGAAACCCTAAATTCCGGAAGCCATGAATAAAGGTGCTCCAAAAATAATTCTGTTTTGACAGAAATATGTACCTGATTGTTTCTGCTATAAATCCAAAATTTTCGCTCCACAGGGTCTGAAATTTTTTTTTGCAGTAGCCTGACCTGTCATATTTCCATCCTGACAGGTCTGACCTCAATTGGATTTTCTGAGAGAGAGTTATGCCAAATGTCGCAATGTGACCTGTTTTGGGATAATACAGGAGAGCGAACTTGTACGGTGTGCCACGTGTCACTGTTTGAACTTCTGCCTCTAAAAACTTTTCCTGAGATAGCTCGCCCTATTATACTTCCATCCTAACAGGTCTGACCTCAATTGGACTCTCTGAGAGAGAGTTATGCCAAGTGTCGCAATGTTACCTGTTTATGGGATTAAATAGGAGAGCGAACTTGTATAGCATGCCACGTGTCACTGGTTCAGCTTCGGCCTCTGAAAACGTTTCTTGACATAGTACAGTCTGTGTACTACCTGTCACTTTTTACGAAATTGCATTTGGAGCTTCCCAGCCCAAGTTATGACCTTTTTTCCTAGGTCACCTGATTTTGACTGAGATCTAGAAGAAGCAGAAACCCTAACTTGTACTTATCATAACTTACAAAGTACAACGAATCTGAAGGTGCCCTTTGGACACAAGATACCTGGAGATGTTATCTACGACTTGTAAAGGTTTCAGATCCTGAACCTTCGCCAAAATGGATTTATAGATAAAGTTCCACGATGACTGGGTTTTTCTATATAAAACCCTAACCTTCAAATTGTCGTAAGTAAAGCAAGTGTCGTAAGTGCCATACCTTGCCTTCCTTCAGTTTAGCTCTGATACCATGTTAGAATTTAATATGCTAAGACAGAAAATAGCAGCATTACATTCCATTTCACAATAATAGCATATACAGCATCACTGAAGAAACAACAAGCACAACATAAACACAAGAGACACAAATTTATCCTGGGAAACCCTCATGGGGTAGAAAACCCAGTAAAGATTCCTCAATATAGATGACCAGCAATATACAAAGATGAAAACCAAATACATGATCTCCTTCTCCACCATAGCATACCTCTCCTCCACAAGTGCGCCTCTCTCAAGTGAGTGAGTGTGTCAAATGAGGAACATACCTCCTCTATTGATACACCACACTGACATGTATTTTACACAAGTACATGTAGGCTCGTATTTAACCATTAGGTTAAATACCCTATTATAACTGACTGGGCCGACCCCCACATGGTGGGTCTAATAACCCTAGTTACCACAACCAATTCGGAGGAATAAACATCTCCGGATTCATAGTATAATCACATCGGAGGTATGGAACATCTCCGGAATAAATAATATACAAATATAATATTCTTAGAAGTTACAATATTCAACAACATCGCTGATATTTCCAAATGGGGGAAATGGTGTCAATTCTTGGTGTCTCCATGGTTTCACAAAATTTTTAGTTTGGTTTTGACACTCATCCAAAGACTCTACATCATCAATATATGCAAGACAAAAGCAATAGTACTTCCGTTTCTCGATTGCATGTATATTTTTCATTTTCTTACTCCTAATGGAGTGTAAGCCCCTTGTTTTCGAGATTGTAGTACAATTATGTGGCATTGATCTGTCAACATCACCCATTGCAATATTCCAGAAAAACCTTCTCACATTACCCATCCTTTCATTGAATTCATGGCTCAAATTTTGTTTGCACCAATTAACAACATCGTTTGAATTTGCAAGGCGAGAAGCAGAGTGATTCATTTGATATCTCCTAAGTGCACGTTTCATGCAGGCCCCAGCACCATCATGTTCTCCTTTTCCATGTCCCGTTTCAAAAAATCTCCATGTGTGGCGAATATCCATGTTTCTATGAAGGCGAGACAACCATAAGAATGATCGTGCCGATTTAAATTGACCAGCACAACCATCTGACCACACCCAATGTTCTTTAAAAGTGACCCTTCTTCTTTCTAATTCTTGAAAAAGCATACGAAAACAATGCTAGACAAAACATGTATCATGTGTACGATCATCATTGATGTAGAAATGATACTCCTTAATCACTTCATGATTATTTTCATTGCTATCAAAACCATCGACATCAAGCTCTGCATGTCTATACATAATATGCACAAGTATAGATACCTAATCTGAATGATAATACTCACTCTGTATCTCCTTTTGCGGAGTGAAAGTGTAATTTTCTGCAAAATCAACAATGAATAATATTGTCCCTTTTGGAAATACATCTCGTGATTGCTTGAACTGTAAGTCCTGCCATCGTGCTGAGTGAGAGTGCTTGATATATTTATATATTTGATCCCTAAACAAATTCATAAAATCTGTCAAAGAGATATCACTTTCAACCAAATTAAGCTTTCTTGATGTTGTCGTTGAATCTGTAACTGCAGTATAGTCAACATAAACATGTCTCTTGCATTTGACAATGCAATTTGACAATTGAGGATCATTTGCATCAATGGGGTAGTTAGCATTAAAAAGGGCCAAATCAGAACATTCCTCACATTTTTTACCTCCGACGCATTGTTTCTTATAGAATACTTGATGATTCTCTTGCGCACATAATATTTTAGATACAAATTCACGAACACTCGAAGGAGGGGGGTTATTTGGCCAACACTGCATGCCAAAAGTTAGAAATGTCTCATAATATAATTTGAATTCTACATGGTATTGACAACAACATGTGTCACGAACAACGATGGGCCTGACATACCATGGTTTAAGCTTCACAAATGTGCTAAGGGAAATCTTCACATCAACATTACTCTCCATAAAAGTTTTGAACATTTTCGCTTGAGTGATCGCTGTTATGTGTTTGGCATGAGTTTCATGGTTTCCTTTCGATATACGACATCGCACATCATCCTTTTCATTTGGTAAGACACGCGAGTTTACATCCCAAAACTCTTTCACCATGTCCCTCACATTATCTGGAAGTCTATCTTGATAAGGTTGCCTACAGATAACACCCCAACATGCAACTTCATCATCCTCATCTAACTGAACCCGAAGATTTTTATGCTTCCATAAACTTTTTCTTGATGTTTTTAACGTTCTTGCAGTCGCAGACAACAAATGACTGGTTGCAGTGTTTTTTTCCACAACCCCTGTTAGAATTGCTTTACGAGCAACCATGAAATTGTGAGATCATTTTTTTGCAAGTGATGCAAGGACCGAAGTCAGATTTTTTGATACAAACTGATTTGACTTAGCCTCTTTGGCACTTTGAATGCCCAATGACGTAATTGCATCTCTTAGACATTTTCACTTTAACAATTTATGCAACAATTGAGCTTGTTGTATGACAGAAATACCTTCAAAATATTTTTTGACTATCTTATATGCTCTATAACGAGCTGTACAATCAGACATCTGCAGTCCCATTTCTTCAATTTTACTTGAATCCGAATTCTCCAAAAAAATATCATCATTGACGATATTGTTGTAGCTTCCAATTAATCTCTGTAAATTGCTAAATGTGGTAGGATGGTGTATGCTAGATGTCAACCCTGCATAAAAATAAATATAAATTTACAAGATTTTATTCACTTTCAAATCAGATATATATAT
Organism: Larix kaempferi; assembly: GCA_027924585.1. NCBI lineage: Eukaryota > Viridiplantae > Streptophyta > Pinopsida > Pinales > Pinaceae > Larix > Larix kaempferi. The sequence continues at coordinate 607,459 of BSBM01000765.1, read as the reverse complement.
ATATATATATATATACTAAAGTATTATAAAGTAAATGATAAACATATAAAAAAATTATTTACTCACCAATAGTTTGCTCCAAATTTGTCATTTCCTCGTCACCTCCATGTTCCTCATTTCTTTCATCAACATGATCCTCGACTATTTGCATTCCTTCATCACCACCATGTGCATTCACATTTTGCATTTCTTCATCACCGCCATGTGCATTCACACTTTCAATTTCTTCGTCACCGCCACGTGCCTCCACATTTCTTTCCCTTTCTCTTTTTTTCTCTTAAATTTCTCATAGAAACACGGGACCTCTCTTTCCTTGCCTCTTCATCAGCTCTGGTGCGATCATATTTTTTTTTATGTTTCTTTAGGTTTCCCATGTTGAAAGAATTAAAAACCTAAAATCGAATGCATGAAAATATATGAGAATTCATTAGTAACAATGGTATTTCCCTTTAGAGGATCAATACATTCATATTTCCTAGCTCTTCCAAAATTTTCCACAATACTTACAATGACGCACAATATTCTAACTACATTTATGACGATTCACAATTTATTTCCACAACTTCTATAATGACTAATATCATTTCAACAACATTATAATAACTCCTATGAACTTCACATGAACTTTGCATGTTCTTGCATGAAAAGAGTAAAGATCATGCAAACTCTCGACTTACAAGTAACTCTCAGCTGAAAAAACACTCTCAAAACAAAACAAGACTAAATTTCAATTCCATTATTGTTTTCATTTTGTCTCTTTTCATTCTAATTGACCACAACACACATATGTTTAAATCTTATATACAATTCCACTTTGTCTATATAATGAAATCAAAGTCATCAGTGCATTGGATAACCCTGACATTCCAAGTTGCAAAGTGCTTAAATATACCCATCCTTGGGTCGTGACCCCATCCTCTAATGCTAAAAAATTGTAATGTTTATTACATCATTTATGATTTTACTAATTTTTTTTTAACAAAGAAAATAACATTTATTTTCGATGCATTTACCCTTTATGGTTACTTTTTATGCTCTCATTTTGATCTCTAGTTTCCAAAGTGGAAAATGACAAGGTACTTACACACCAATTTTGCATGTGGTAAGTGCTAATCATGTATGGGAGTTTGCATCTATCTCAAAATTTTGAGGTTGGGTGGTTGAATAAGATTCCACCATCACATCCAAAGACCAATTTCAAATCCCTTATAATGAATGTAAACTCCAAAAATACTTAACACTAACATCTTTGTGTCCACTTTAATAAACCGACCAAATTCTTTGTTAAGAATTAAGGCTAAAACAAAACATCTTTAAAAGGTGTAATTGTTCATTTCCAAATGCTAAATGTCCTCATGGCCAATTGTACAAGGTCAATAAAATCCACTAGCATCCATACAACCCTACCTTCGAGTAGAAATCCACAACAATATATCCATGCACTGAAAACAGAGGTTATGAACACATAATAGGATAAGGTATAACTAGGCTTAAATTATGAGAGAGACAACAAGTGTCTAACACCTCATAAACAGTCATCAATAACCCATAAATAATAAATAGTATTTAGATCAACGCTAACCTATCCAAACAATAATACAAAGTATGTTACTTGCTATATAAAAATGTGAAATGCTCGGCTGAAAAAACCCTCGGCTGAAAACATAAGCTCGGGTGAAAACAGAAGCTCGGCTGCAAATAGAAGTTTGGTTGCAAACAAAAGCTCTCAGCCTAGAAACTATATAATTTGGAAAACTATCTCGGCCGAGAGATTATATATAGACCTCTCGGCCGAGAAACACAGGCATCCCGTTCGAATATTAAGGGAATATCACGGTAATTAAATATTTAATGTGTCGGCCCCAAAAAGATTCTCGGGGTATTATGTAACAAAACTCTCGAGCGAGAAGTGTTATAAACTCTAGGACGAGAGTTAAAAGTATCTTTGAACCGAGAGTTTTCGTTAACTCTGGGTTAATTTTAGAGCAGAAAAAATTCTCGCTTGAGAAATTTTAAATCTCTTACCCGAGATATTTTCTGGGCCGAGAGTTTTTGGTCAACAATTTCAGCACCATTTCTGCAGAATTCAAAAATGCATCACTTTAACAAGGTCAGACCACTGCAAAACATGAGAATTACATGTCGGAGTTTATACCAGTAGATTCATCATTCAATCTACTTTCTAGTAATATAATTTTTTTTTGATTTCATTTAGGATTACTATTTTTTTACTAACATTTATCATTAAAAAATTAATTGACTGAAAAATCAGTCACAATGAAAATTTAATATCATCACAATGACAAAGCCAATTTTTTTAAAAAAATACAAGGATGTTCCTTGAAGTGTCCTCTTAAATGGGTTGGTTTTAGTTTTTTTGATAAGAGTCACATTTGAAAGAAAATGCGAAGATAAAAACATGTGTCAATAATGCACAGTTTTCTGAACATATGTTGTTTCGATAAATAATAAAAAATAGTTCCCAAGTCTTAAAAAACTCAAAATATAGTCTAGCATCTAGTGTAGTGTGTGTAGATTATTATCCTACAATTTTTTTTGCTAAAATGAATAACCATCTATAAAAAAAACCGTCGTCAACACAGGTCACTCACTATCCATACCTAAAATTTTCAAGTATATGTCGTGTGTTGACAACAAATTTGTCCCACGATATGTCCATAAAAAAAATTAAAAAAACTATGAGTAGAAAGATAATTCAATTATCTAAAACCTTTGTGTTTACTTCAAGTTGAAATTCCTAAGGGAGATATGGGTTTGAAGAGGTCGAAGTTGGAAAACATAAAATCTAGCAGTTTTGTTTGTTAAAAACAAGCCAAAATTGTTTCCCAACTTCATGTTTTCACCCTTTTGATTTTTTTTTGTTTTCCATTTGAATTTTAATTTAAAAAAAAAATTACAATTCATTAAAAAACCAAGGAAATTTAATTACAGGCCATCTACACCTAACAAGATGTCAGACACACCTGAACCATCCAATGAAACCAATGAAACCCGACTTCTAGAAGACAATATGGGAACCGATAATGAACCAAAGGAAAACCCTGAAGATCAATTACACCAAGACTTAAATCAATTGAGGGCACTAAGTAATGAATTGAATAGTACAAAGGAACCCTCTTGGGTTTCCTTCGCTTCATCACTTCAAAACATTATTAAATCAATCAATATTCCACACAGTGAGATAACAAATTTGAGCCAATACAGGGCTCAAATGAGGGAACACTACTCCACTGGGTTGTCCAAAGAGTAGATAAAAGACCTCAACATCACCAAATCCCAGTTGTATATCAAGTTCATAGTTCCCTCGATGGGACAGCCTCCAGCTGTGATGAGGGCTCGGGTTTGCATGGACTGGTGCATTTACCAGCCATGGAGAGATAACTAGAGAAAGAGGTGGTTCATGGTGTTTGACAGGGCCCCGTGCAACAATTTGGAGGTCCCACAGTATTTCCTTCAAAAATTGTGGGTTGAGTTTGAGCTAGGGTACCATGTCAACTATTTTGACATCATTGAGTTTTAAGGTGTTGGTCTTGGCTCTGCCCAAGATCGACCTCGGGCACACCGCAACCCACTTAGAGGACCTCCTGCACACAAGAGAGAGCCAAACCCCCCTCCTCAGCCACCTAGGTTTGGTAGCAGCCTAGATGGGATTCATGACTCCGTCAGACGTGCCACACATTACTTGCTTAGACATACCAAATTTGTGGACATGCCTTCCCAGAGCTGGGAGGACATCGATGAGACACATACAACTGCACAGTCTATGGGTGGTGGTTGGGACATGTCGAGTACAGGTGGAACACAAGAAGGGCCTTCTAGTTCTACTGGAACAACGACACATCGTTGTTCTCACTGGGGTCATTCTTTCCATGGTGATACACAACAGCATGCCACGGGGATCTTCATGGATCAGGTTTGCTATTCTTTTATTTAGTGTTCAAGTATTTGTTGTATTTTATTTGATATCGTATTGTTTAATATATTTAACTTTCAATTACACATTGTTGACTTTATTTGTTTTAATGTACAGTTATTTGGGGTCGGGTCTCCATCCCCCAAGTGGGAGGACGTCAGTTCCTTTGATCTCGATGGAGCCATGGAGGCAGCAGAGGAGATCGTGGCACCATACACATAGGTAACTTCTTTACTTTGAATAATTAGATCCAGTTACGAGTAATTTGTGTTCAGTAATTACAAATTAGTTAGCACTAAGTAATTACCATATTATCATTGTATTTTACAATTGTGTTTATAATATTATCTAATTTATTTGAGATTTATAAATTCGTATAATCCCACCAAAAAAAAATGAAACCTTATAAAACATGAAAACCTAAGAAAAATAGAAACATTTGTCCATGTTCACTTTAGGAATCCTAGACCTCTGATGATTATACAAATGGGAGAGAAATTTCCAAAATCTATCATTCTTACTTGACCAATGATGAGCCCGCAACTGGAGTTTCGGTGATGCCCGCAGTGTCCTTCATCCTTAGACTACCATCCAATGCTTGCTTGTTCTTCCTGTGCTTGACCAGTGCCATGTGCGTTATTGTTGCTTTGCCATTTGTCACCATGTCATCCAAGTTATCTTTGCCATGTACTCTCCTTGTCCAAATCATCTTCAAATGACCACAGTATGGGTCATTTGACTCTTGGCTCAATAGGTGTGCCAATGGCTCCAATGCCCATCACTTTGTCCATCAAATCAACCTTTGCTGTCATGCCCTTATGCCATGTGTTATTCAAGCTTAAACTTTGAGAATATATTACCATGGTAATTATCACTTTCCCCCGTATTCTACTAATAGGTTCTTTTAATGGTAAAGGTGGTCAAATCACTTCTATGCTTCTGCTAACTTTGTTGCATCAATTGAGTTCATTGAGATGTTGTACTTGTCACTTTTTCATCCACTGAGACCAATAGGAAAACTATTTATTGCTATCAATTTTCACTACATTGTGCAAAACTCTAAGGAAAAAGAGAATCATAATGGCCAAGCTTCTATAAATTCAAGAACCCGATGTTTCTCATGTCCTTATTACCCTAGTTTATTATCACGAGATTTCCAATTTATTCTAATACTTGAGACTGAAAGTAATCATACTACTACTCCTAGAACATGCTCTTAGGAAAGACATATAAACAACGTAAAACAACTTATCACATGTATTGTCACTAAAGTTTTTGAAAATTATGTAAGGCCCATAAGGAAGAGCGATAATCTTACAAATATGGTCTACGAGGCCTTGCTATTATCTTGATTCAAATACAACTTGGTAAAACATTTGGCATCAAGAATAATCATTTAACTCATTTCACTCAAGAATTCTTTGATTTCAATCAAGTGATATCATTCTGACAACATAGCTATTCAATTAATAACACATAATTACTCATTCAATGCAAAAGAACATGGCACATTCAAGCTTGTAAGTAAGTTAATCATGAAAAATATTTCTCTTTCTTCCTTTTTCTAATGATTAACACTCTAAAGTGTATTAAATAACATGCACACTAACTTAACTACTATTTAGCAACTCTTTACAAATTGAAACAATGAGATGCCATTTTATTTGATGATGTAAATGTTATGGAAATAAAGGGACTCAAGATCCTCACTCTAGGGATACAAATACTTTTCCACTGGGTGAATCAAGCTTGTAGGAAACTACAAATCTATAAGAAGACATCAAAACCTAGGAACTCTTCATCAAGAACCCAAACACATTACATAGGTTTCCAATTCAAATTTGTAAATGGACATGAATTCCATTCGCTTATGAAGCACTGCACATCTCTCTAGAGCCAAAGGAAAAGCTCACCTACTCATGGGGATAACTCTAGAAAAGGAAAAGCTCACCATGTCACCTTCTATTCCCTATCACCTTATTTAATTTTAATTTCATGCCATGCCACCTTCTATCCTTTCAGAATATTGAGTATCATCTAACTTGAATATAAATTAATTGCAGTGATGTTTTTTAAGTACCATCGTTGTCATTCTCATTTGCATTGTGTTTAATATTGTTAATATTGTTTTTATAAATTCAATCTAAAAATTGTAGTGTTCGCATAGGTGTCCGTGGGCTCTAGCGACCAGCCACCACCACCAGGGACCAACAGTTCTCCACATGCGTAGGTATCGTGTGTATTAAAGCATAAATTTAATTTCAAATACGATGACTTGTCCGTGTATATTTATTTTTTTGTATATTAAACTATGAGGTTATAAATGTGTATGTAGGTGCGAGCACCTCGGCCTGCTAGTGCCATTATTCCTCCCTCCCCGACCTTTCAGCCACCCTATATTCCAGTTGTATCCCTTGGCATACATACCCCATTCCCCAACCCCTTCCATCCATCCCCCCCTACTATATAGCACCACAGTTCCGTCCAGCTCCCCCTTACGTATCATATCCAGCTCCACCTCCGTATCAGTTTCCCATGTTCCCACCCTCCCCCATCCGACCACAGCACACGATCCATCCATAGTCACCCATCCATCTACCACAACACAGACCTCTCCCCCCCTCCCACATTCCCCCACCACACTCACTTCCCCTTCTAGGGTGCCCTGATCCATACTACAGCCAGTTGGGGTTTATAGCCCTAGATGTCCATCTCCACTTCACCCACCCCAGTCCATGCCTCCTCCTGCCACCCCTCTTCTTCCACTGTTACCCCTAGTGGTGTAGCCACTATAGAAGTGGTTACATCCTCCCCTTTACCGTCCACCCTAGCATCGGAGCAGGCTATCCAGCCGACTGGTCCATCCGCCAGCCCCGAAGACCAGTCGATTTTGTTCACGGTGAGATTGACTAGTTTATGAAAATCTCGTTCAATTTTAATGGAAATTACTATATGCATCTAGTTTCAACATTGATCTGATTGTTCTAAATGTTGTAGGGTGGCATTACCGAGAGACTAGGATTACGGAGGAGGGAGACCCCCTCACGACTTACAGTCTCGCATGTGGTGAGTTATCCAATATTTGAAAACTATTTTTATTTTGAAATTATGTTTTATACTTGTATAATTTCGAGGAAAAATTGACAAATTATTGTTGTCGTTTCAGGGCTCAGGAGGATGTGCTCAAAGACGTCGGAAGGACCCAGCTTCCTTTAGCACGAAGAAGAGGAAGATCGATTTCGGAGATGCACCTGGGAGCTCCAAGGGTGGGCAAGAGGATTGAGAGACCCTCCTATGTACACTAGCCATGATGTGGCATTTTCGGCACGAGCTGCCATATTTTGTATAGGGCACCATGGGCCATATTTTGTATAGGGAACGAGTTTCCTTTTTTTGTATGGGGCACCAGTTGCCATTATATAGATGCTGGGAATGATGTTCCATATTTCCAAAAATTGTACATGATTGGATCATTTTTGCATATTAATAGATGGATCTGCACTTGTGTATATGAGTTTGTCTTTGATTACATTTTTGCATACATGATTTTGTCTTCGATAAGAATGTTATGGAAAAGTTCTCACATACATATAGATGTTATTTCTAGACACCAAGTGACCTCAATATGAGTCCCTTGTATTTGAATGGGTCTTGCATCTTTTCCTTTCAGCAACAACATACCTAACCAAGCAAACTAAGACGTGATATTTACATTACAAAGTGTTGTGACTTTAGGGCTACAAAAAAATATATATCATAAGCAAAATCATCTCCCACTTCCAATCATGGGCCAAAATATTCCTCAAAATCCTCTTGATATATGAAAAGAAACCCTATGTAACTTGTAGTTGATATAAATAAATTAGGAATGTACCCAATCCTAAGAGCCCATCTTTCCTATAACTACACCCTTAGAGACAACTCCCACACCTTTTTACCATGAAATCTTCCAACAAGAGCATGGAAATCCATTCCCATCACCTCATGCATTTTGATATCCTTTCCTAGGACTAGCCTCATAAGAGAGATTTTATGTTTTACGCACTTCTTCCTCTTCATTTTGACACTACCAACGTCATTTACCTGCATCCCTTTGTTGGATTCACCTTTATCATTATCAACATGCTTTAAATAATTGTCTCCTCCATCTCTAACCTTCAACCAACTACCATCCTTTTCCAAAACAACCCTTCCATCCTCTAGATCTATAGGATTCACCCTTGGACTTACTAGGTCCATAACCACTTCATATACAACAACTAAAATAATTTGATTATCCTAAATTAATCCATTTGAAATAGGACCCTTGCCGCATATGTAATGACTAGTCTATCATGATCCACAACTCTCATCTATGGATCATAGTGTTAATTGCATGTTATTTGAATGGTTATTATTTCACAAATTTTTCATAAGCAATTACACACAACATATCCTAAATGTTTATGGTTTATTGAATGAATGTTTACAATCATCTAATCATTTAAATTCTAGAAGTTACCAAACTTGCGCAAGTGGTTTACTGATTTTATTTCCGGCACATCTTTTTATATTTATATGCTCATGGATCATATGGCAAAACATTTAATTAATTAAGTTTGTGAAGATAAAATTTCAGCCATCTTTATTCAAGTGATTCAAATCACTACAAGTTAGTTGGACCTTTAATAGATTGGGCAACACCCTTTTGCAAAGATTTTACTCTCTCCAAGAGGGTCTCATTCAATAATCACTCGTAAACTAATAACTATAACCTTGGCATTATTATATAATATCATTTGTGGATGATTTTGGGAAATAAGCCAACATGTTTTAATGTGAATTTTGATTCTACAACATTATGGTTCATTGTTGATTTAAGTTTTGTGAATATCTTTATTTATCCATGAATGATCTTTCATTTTACACATGAGCAAATATTTATTTATGAAAGGTGTCTATTTGATTAATTCACTTGCAACTTTCTGAATTAATCACTTACATGGGACTTTAACTCAATGGAAAACACATCTTAATCTTCAAACAAGTTTGAAATCGTAAGACCTTTTCTCCAACCTTGATCTAGAAGCCTCCCTTGGCCTTTAAAGTTGGCCTAAAACTTGGGAAAATATTTGCTAAGGTGACAGTGGCTATCATCTTCGGAAGTCACACTTGTAGCATTAGAGGATTAGTAATTTACCACTTGGGTGTGAAAACAAGATGTAACAGCATGCACTAGCATTTATGGATGAGATATATAGGGAGTGCATGCATGCGCCATCCTCCATTAATTTCCAGTTTAGATATTTTTCCTAAATTAGTAGTTCAGTTCTAATTCTGCATTTTTTGCTTTATTTAGTTTTGCATGCAAAGTCACAGAGTGCAGTTCCCAAGGCACTCATACATGAGATTTATAGTCTACATTAAGGGGAGCATATCTCTAGGAGGATACATGCTTGCATGCCTTAGAGAATCCCAGTATAGGTGCAATTAGTTGGCCCATTTATACATGCAAACAAGGAACTCTAGAGTTAGAGTCTTACACTCTTAGGATACCCAAACCCTAGCACTAAACCATCTTCTTCATCCTCACCATCACCATCACCATCACCATCAACGTCTTCATCATCACCACCATCTTCATCATCATCATTAACTCTAACTCTAACCCTAAGTCAATTTCCTTCTATAACTCTAGCCCTAACCCTCACCCAAACCCTAGAACTAAGCCATCTTCTTAATCCTCACCATCACCATCAACATCAACATCTTCATCATCACCACCATCTTCATCATCATCATTATCTCTAACTCTAACCCTAATTCAATTTCCTTATAAAAGTCAAGCCGTAACCCTCACCCAAACCCTAGCACTAAACCATCTTCTTCATCCTCACCATCACCATCACCATCATTATCAATTTCTTCATCATCACCACCATCTTCATCATCATCATCATCATTAACTCTAACTCTAACCCTAGTTCAATTTCCTTTTATAACTCTAGCCCTAACCCTCACCCAAACCTTAGCACTAAGCCATCTTCTTCATCCTCACCATCGCCATCACCATCACCATCGCCATCATCATCATTTCTTCATCATTAGCACCATCTTCATCATCATTGTTAACTCTAACTCTAACCCTAATTCAAGTTCCTTGTAAAACTCTAGCCCTAACCCTCACCCAAACCCTAGCACTAAACCATCTTCTTCACCATCACCATCACCATCACCATCACCATCAACATCAACATCTTCATCATCACCACCATCTTCATCATCATCATTAACTCTAACTCTAACCCTAATTCAATTTTCTTCTATAACTCTAGCCCCAACCCTCACCCAAACCCTAGCACTAAGCCATCTTTTTCATCATCGCCATCACCATCACCATCACCATCAACGTCTTCATCATAACCACCATCTTCATCATCATCATTAACTCTAACTCTAAACCTAATTCAATTTTCTTCTATAACTCTATCCCTAACCCTCACCCAAACCCTAGCACTAAACCATCTTCTTCATCCTCACCATCACCATCACCATCACCATCACCATCACCATCACCATCATCATCACGTCTTCATCATCATCACCATCTTCATCATCATTTTTAACTCTAACTCTAACCCTAATTCAATTTCCTTCTATAACTCTATCCCTAACCCTCACCCAAACCCTAGCACTAAACCATCTTCTTCATCCTTACCATCGCCATCACCATCATCATCAACGTCTTCATCATCACCACCATCTTCATCATCATCATTAACTCTAACTCTAACCCTAATTCAATTTCCTTCTATAACTCTTGCCCTAACCCTCACCCAAACCTTAGCACTAAGCCATCTTCTTCATCCTCACCGTCACCATCACCATCATCATCATGTCTTCATCATAAGCACCATATTCGTCATCATTGTTAACTCTAACTCTAACCCTAATTCAAGTTCCTTCTATAACTCTATCCCTAACCCTCATCCAAACCCTAGCACTAAACCATCTTCTTCACCATCACCATGAACGTCTTCATCATCACCACCATCTTCATCATCATCATTAACTCTAACTCTAACCTTAATTCAGTTTCCTTCTATAACTCTAGCCCCAACCCTCACCCAAACCCTAGCACTAAGCCATCATCTTCATCATCGCCATCACCATCACCATCACCATCAACGTCTTCATCATCAACACCATCTTCATCATCATCATTATTAACTCTAACTCTAACACTAATTCAATTTCCTTCTATAACTCTAGCCCTAACCCTCACCCAAACCTTATCTCTAAGCCATCTTCTTCATCCTCACCATCGCCATCACCATCACCATCACCATCACCATCACCATCATCATCATGTCATCATCATCATCATCATCATCTTCATCATCATTGTTAACTCTAACTCTAACCCTAATTCAATTTCCTTCTATAACTCTAGCCCTAACCCTCACCCAAACCCTAGCACTAAACAATCTTCTTCATCCTCACCATCACCATCACCATCACCATCACCATCAACGTCTTCATCATCACCACCATCTTCATCATCATCATTAACTCTAACTCTAACCCTAATTCAATTTTCTTCTATAACTCTAGCCCTAACCCTCACCCAAACCCTAGCACTAAACCACCTTCTTCATCATCACCATCACCAGCACCATCACCATCACCATCACCATCATCATCAACGTCTTCATCATCACCACCATCTCCATCATCATCATTAACTCTAACTCTAACCGTAACTCTAAGTCTAAGTCTAAGTCTAACTTTAGGTTCCTCATCAACATCTCCATCATCATCATCTTCTCCATCGTCATCATCTTCATCACCATCACCATCACCATCACCATCACCATCACCGTCATCATCAACATCTTCATCATCATCACCATCATCATACGTGCCCGACAGACGATTTTGCAGAGTTGACCCCCGTGTGCAAAAATTGCACACTCCCCCATTGAGCAAAACCCTAGTTTCCAAGATGGACATACAAGATGACACCGGGGCCACGGGACTGGAGGAGAGGGGCACCCCTGGCACTATCCCGGCATCCTAAATCCAACGGAGACAACGGTTCGTCGATTGAAGCCATGGTCCTCATTCTATGGCTTGTTCTGTCTCGCATCCAAAAGTCCTTCACGGACACCTACTGGATACCTGCCGGGGGCATAGAACTCCAACCATGCAGCAAAACCTGGTTCTGGCGAGTCCTGCAGGTTTGTCTAGGCAGGTTCTGGCTAGGAATGCTTGCCATAATTGCTCAGCGGACGATTTTGCAAAGTTGACCCCCGTGTGCAAAAATTACACACTCCCTTACTCAGCAAAACCCTAGTTTCCAAGATGGACGTACAAGATGACACCAGCACCACGGGATCGGAGGAGAGGGGCACCCTTGGCACTATATCGGCGTCTTCAATCCAACGGAGTCGACGGTTTGTCGATTGGAGCCACGATCGTCATTCTGTTAGGAACCTATGTCAACGCTTCTCTTTACTATGTTAGTATATTGTTGTTGGACGCATATGCTTTGTAAGTCGTCCCGTAGTATTTGTTGATCCGTAGTTTATATTAGCCCATAGTATTGACCCATGGTATTGGACGCATATGCTTTGTAAGTCGTCCCGTAGTATTATATGTCCCATGGTTTTGACTCATAGTATTGGGCATAGACTTAGTATATAAGTGTGTGTTGAGGTCATTGAAGGCACCGTGAAGTTAATTGTATTGAGCTTGCTCAAAGGAGGTTGCCCCCTCGAAGTGGCCCGTGATCAATATAAAAGCGATTCTGTTCTATTATTTCTGATATCTCGTGTATTTGCATTAATTAATTATTGCAGGTACATCACATCTGGTATCAGAGCACTTTCCTTGGCACAAGTGGAATTTTTTTTTCTTTTTTTGGGCGGCGACTTTCAGATCAATTTCTGAAACTTTCTGCACAAAATCAGAAGAAACTGATTGCATATCTGAATTCCTCTTTCAAAAATACGCAGTTTCAAAAAAAAAATCATCTCATTTGGAGTTCTAAAAGTGGAGATATCGCGGATTTAAAATCAGCAATTTTTCAGAATTTCGGTGACGGCCGCGAAAATTGCGGCGAGAAAATCTTTTGATCGAGTGCCCAGATTTTTATTCCGCTTTCACGAGTAGCAGCAGAGTGGTTGTTCCAGTTCCGGAAACATGCTATAATAGCGATTCTGAGCAATATAGATCCGGTTTTTGAACATTGGGTGGAATTTCTGCCCAAATTTTTTTCTGTTGCACGTTCGGATCTGGGAATACTCCCTATCCGCTTAACTGTGGGAAGTACTTGGGCATAAGCCCTAAAACTCATTGTGAGGAGTACCACAGGAACCCCGAAGTAGCTGGCCATTGAGAGGACCTGCCAAGCGAAAAGGGCAACGACCCCTACCTGATTGACTAGTTTCCACCCGTGAGGTAAACCAAGAGCTGTCGTTTGTGGCAAAGCGGTTATCAGTTTTACCTGAGCCGTGGAGTGAGGGGTACTGCCCCAATACGCAAGCCGTCAGACAGCATTGGTGGCCGAGTGAAACCCTTGAACTGTTAGGAAGCCGCACATACCTGGGGTCCATATCTACTTTCAGCTGAACTATTGTCGATCACTACTGCGCCATTTCAGCTCCATTTTGCAAGCCGTTCCAGATCCAGCCATTTTCAATACATTCGGCATTGTTCCAGCTTCCTTCCGAGTCGTAGCTGCTCCAGTCTGAAAAAAAAAAAAAAAAAAAAAAAAAAAAAAAAAAAAAAAAAAAAAAAAAAAAAAAAAAAAAAAAAAAAAAAAAAAAAAAAAAAAAAAAAAAAAAAAAAAAAAAAAAAAAAAAAAAAAAAACCAGATTCCTTTGCATATTTCATTCCTGAGGACCCTATCCCCAATTCCCCTTCCCAAACCCAGATTCCTTTGCATATTTCATTCCTGAGGACCCTATCCCCAATTCCCCTTCCGAAATCCCACATTTGTCTATTTTTAGGGTTTGCCATAACTTCCTCAGATTTCACCCAATCATCTTCAAATTTTACCACAGAGTTCCTTTCTGAATTCTGCTTCTTTGTCCCTCTCTGCCAAATTTTCTCATTCTATTACTCCGCTTCTGAAATCCCCCTTTTTGCTTTCTTGTCCTTTCGACAGTATCCAACATCTAGTCAAACCCCAATTACCCATCAGATTGTTTCCCCAATCCAAATTTCCCTTTACTGACTCAACTTTTGTTTATGTTTTTCTACCCATTCCACAAAAAAAAAAAAAAAAACCCTGGTTATGGTTGTCACCCGTGCAGGAGCACACACCATGGAGGAAGCACTTGCAGCCATCCAAACCAAACTCCAAGATCTAGATGAAAAATTTCTCAGCCTCCATCTTCAGCATTCAGCCATGAACAATACCAGACAGCCAAAATCTTTTGCAGCCACCGGGTTCTCTGCTTCTAGCAATTTTCATGGGCCGAAGCTTGATTTTCCTCGCTTCAATGGTACTGATCCGACTGGATGGATATACCGAGCAGAACAATATTTCAGTCTGCATAATACTTTTGATGTTCAGAAAGTTCCACTTGCATCCTTTCATTTGGAACAGGAAGCCCTTCAATGGTACCGTTGGTACATCAAAGCTCATCCCGAGCCAAACTGGACAGATTTTTGCCAACTCATTTTGCCACGATTTGGTCCTAGTGCTTTTGATGACTTCACAGGAGCACTCACTAAACTTCACCAAACTGGCACAGTGAGAGAGTATCAGATGGAATTTGAGAAACTAGCCAATCACACAGAAGGATTGTCTGATGAATTCTACAGGAGTTGTTTTATCAGTGGTCTCAAGGATGAAATCCGCTCAGAGGTCAAAATGTTTTGTCCCAACACAATGATGGAAGTTCTAGGGTTGGCTAAGTTGGCTGAGGACAAGATCGCAGCTCAACAACGCTCCAAGCCCACCCTTGTTCCCTTCAGAAATATGGGTTCCCAACGACCTCCCATCACGCCTGCTCCTCAACCAACTCCTATCAAGCATTTGTCTGAAATAGAAATGCAGGCACGCCGAGAAAAAGGGCTTTGCTATAATTGTGATGAGAAATTCACTCGGGGACATAGATGTGTTCAACAAAAGCTCTATCTCTTGGACGTGGATTCTTCGCCTGCCTTAGAACTTGGTGAAGAAGCTACAGATACAGTAGATGATCCGGTCGACATGCAACACCCGCCTGTTGACACCCCATCTCCGGACGACCCACCCGAGATCTCTCTCCATGCTGTAACCGGCGTCACCACCCCACAAACAATGTGGGTCAGGGGATACTTCAAGAAGCTCCCTCTTACCATACTCATTGATTCTGGTAGCACTCATAACTTCATTGAACCTCGGATTGCCAAACAGGCTGATTGTTTTGTCCATCCTTGCTCCAACTTTGAAGTCATGGTTGCCAATGGGGGCACCTTACCTTGCAAGGGGAAGTGTCACAATGTGCGTATCTCTATGGAAGATTATAACCTACACTCTGACACGTTTTCCTTGTCCTTACGCGGATGTGATGTGGTTTTGGGCGTTCAATGGTTACGCACACTTGGCCCCATCTTATGGGATTTTGCTGAACTTTGGATGCAGTTTAAAGTCAATGGGGCACAACACAAATTTATGGGCTTACAACCAGGGTCTCTCTGCATCATCAGTTCACATCGCCTGGAAAAAATCCTTAAGAAGAATTCACATGGTGTCATCGCTCAGCTCAATTCCATTCAGATGCACCCATCACCAGTATCCATTACTTCCTTGGATAGATATGCAGGTATCTTTGCTGAACCAATGCGCTTGCTGCCTTCAAGAGACCTTTCCGATAAGAATGTAGCCACTTCTACCTCTCAGCAGGAAATGATGGCTATTTTGCATGCAGTACAGAAGTGGCAGCCATCCCTATTAGGGAATTATTTCTGCATCAAGACTGATCTCCCGAGTCTGGAAAATTTTCTGGAACAATGGGTCTCCTCCCCAACACTCCTGCAATGGGTTACCCAAATCATGGGTTATCCCTATGTGATCACTTACAAGAAGGGTAAGGACAATATGGTGAAAGATGCTCCTTCTCGCACAATTGATGACCCAGTTTCTCTTACAACTCTGCTTGTTCCAAATTGGTTGCAATATGTTCAACAGGGCTATCTTTTCTATGAACTCCATGCTTCTCCATCAACAGGGCACTCTGGGTTCTGCAAAATGTATGACCGGGAACAAGGTAACTTCTTTTGGCCGGGACTAAAAATGACAATTCAACAGATGGTGGCTGACGATGATACTTTCCAAGTCAACAAGGGGGAAACAACATTCCTTTCGGGATTGCTAAAACCCTTGCCCATCCCTACACAGCTTTGGCCAACTATTTCTATGGATTTCCTAGCAGCGCTCTGGTGGTACAATACCACATCTCAAAGGACACCATATGAAGCAGTATATGGAAAAACACCACCAGTTCTTCTTCCATACAGCCTTAGCAGCTCCCCAGTTCAGGAAATTGACTCAGTTCTTCGACACCGCGATCAGATTCTTCTCATTTTGCAGGACAATCTTCACATGGCCAGAATTCGCCTGAAACAACAAGCCGATCAGCACCGTTCTGAGCGCCTTTTCCACGCAGCTGACAGAGTTCTTCTTCATCTACAACCTTCCAAGCAATCCTCCTTGACACTCCAAAGGCGTCAGTGGCCCGACATGCAAACCGAGGATGCTACCGGGGAACCACTCCTTCAGATTCTGCAGCAATTTCTCCAACCAAAGCTTTGAGGACAAAGCTTTTTTCTAAGGGGGAGGGGATGTTAGGAACCTATGTCAACGCTTCTCTTTACTATGTTAGTATATTGTTGTTGGACGCATATGCTTTGTAAGTCGTCCCGTAGTATTTGTTGATCCGTAGTTTATATTAGCCCATAGTATTGACCCATGGTATTGGACGCATATGCTTTGTAAGTCGTCCCGTAGTATTATATGTCCCATGGTTTTGACTCATAGTATTGGGCATAGACTTAGTATATAAGTGTGTGTTGAGGTCATTGAAGGCACCGTGAAGTTAATTGTATTGAGCTTGCTCAAAGGAGGTTGCCCCCTCGAAGTGGCCCGTGATCAATATAAAAGCGATTCTGTTCTATTATTTCTGATATCTCGTGTATTTGCATTAATTAATTATTGCAGGTACATCACACATTCTATGGCTCGTTGCATCTCGCATACAAAAGGCCTTTAGGGACACCTACTGGATTCTTGCCGGGGGCATAGAACTCCAACCATGCAGCAAAACTTGGTTCCGGGGAGTCCTGCAGGTGTGTCTAGGCAGGTTCTAGCTGGGAACGCTCACCATAAGTGCTCGGTGGACGATTTTGCAGAGTTGACCCCTGTGTGCAAAAATTGCACACTCCCTCACTGAGCAAAACCCTAGTTTCCAAGATGGACATACAAGATGACACCGGATCCATGGGAGCAGAGGAGAGGGGCACCACTGGCACTATCCCGATGTTCGAAATCCAACTGAGTCAATGGTTCGTCAATCAGAGCCACGGTCGTCATTCTATGGCTCGTTCCATCTCACATCCAAAAGGCCTTCAAGGACACCTGCTGGATACTTACCAGGGGCATAGAACTCCAACCGTGCAGCAAAACCTAGTTGTGAGGAGTCCTATAGAGGTGTTTAGGCAGGTTTTGGCTGGGAACGCTCACCATAAGTGCTTGGTGGACAATTTTGCAGAGTTGACTCCGTGTGCAAAAATTGCACACTCCCTCACTGAGAAAATCCCTAGTTTCCAAGATGGATGTACAAGATGACACTGGGGCCATGGGACCGGAGGAGATGGGCACCCCTAGCACTATCCCAGCGTCCTGAATCCAACGGAGTCGACGGCTCGTCGATCCGAGCCACGGTCGTCATTCTATGGCTCGTTTTGTCTCGCATCCAAAACGTCTTCAGGGACACTTGCTGGATACCTACCGGAGGCATAGAAGTCCAACCGTGCAGCAAAACCTGGTTCTGGGGAGTCCTGCAGGTTTGTCTAGGAAAGTTCCGGTTGGGAACGCTTGCCATACCTGCCCGATCGATGATTTTCTAAAGTTGACTCCCGTGTGCAAAAAATGCACACTCCCTTACTAAGCAAAACCCTAGTTTAGAAGATGGACTTACAAGATGACATCGAGGCGACGAGACCGGAGGAGAGGGGCACCACTGGCACTATCCCAACATCTTGAATCCAACGGATTCGACGGTTCGTCGATCAGATCCATGGTTGTCATTTTATGGCTCGTTCCATCTCACATCCAAAAGGCCTTCAAGGACACCTACTGGATACCTGCCAGGGGCATAGAACTCCAACCTTATAGCAAAACCTAGTTCTGGGGAGTCCTGCAGGTGTGTCTACGTAGGTTCTGGCTAGGAATGCTCACCATACCTTCCTGATCGACGATTTCTTCCAATCTTTTCATTTTGTTGAATTATTTTCATAATTTTGTTTTTTTTAGGTTTTTGACTTCTTTCGTTTTAAATTTTTGATTTATTTTTATAAGTTTGATCTAGCTCCTATAGTTGAAGTTTCATTTCAAATTATGACTAAGTCAGTTTCCTTATGAAATGACTGATGTGATGCTTTAAGGAATAATACAAGCTGGCAATAGGTGTAAATTTTTGTATATGTATATGTGTTGCTAGATTGTCCAATCATATTTTTGCAGGTTTCAAAACAAATCATAGCAAGAAAATTTGATGGCAGAGCATGAATTATGTTTGACGACACTTGGCTCAAATCAGTTACAGAGGACTAGAGGCCCCGGGGCAAATCCTTCAAGTGTCCCTGAACAGCCCCGGGGTGCACGACAAGAATGCTCGTAGCACCCAAATTGTGGGTTGGTTCACGAATCCGTCGATTCCGGTGGGTCCGGGACACCAGGTTTCAGCTAAGGGGCCCCCCCACAGTGTCCCCTGAAGACCCGGAAGCAGTGCCAACGAGCCATCTACGGAGCTAGGGTTTTGCTTAGTGAGGGCCATTCCAAATTCGCTAAAGGGGTGCATTTCTCGTCCAGAGGCCCCCTGGCATGCGTGGCCACCGTGGACAAGTCCACAATGGCCACGTGGACCTGTAGGAGGCCACAAAATCCAATTTCGCTCGTCGGTTTGGGTTTCGTGGCCCCGGGGAAAACCCTCCAAGTGTCCCTGAACAACCCCGGGGTGCCTGAATAGAATTCCCATAGCACCCGAACCATGGCTCGGTTCATAAATCCATTGATTCCGGTGGGTCTGGGACACCAGGTTTTAGCTAGACGACCCCCCACAGCGTCCCTCGAAGACCCGAAAGCAGTGCGAATGAGCCATCTCTGGAGCTAGGGTTTTGCTCAGTGAGGGCCATTCCAAATTCACTAAAGGGGTGTATTTATCATCCGGAGGCCCCCAAGAGTGCATGGACACCGTGACCAGGTCCACAATGGCCACGTGGACCTGTGGGAGGTGACAAAATCCAAGTCTGCTCGCTGGTTTGGGTTTCGTGGCCCAAGGGCAAATCCTCCAAGTGTCCCTGAACGGCCCCGAGGTGCTCGACTAGAATTCCCATAGCACCCGAACCATGGCTCGGTTCATGAATCCATCGATTCCGGTGGGTCTGGGATGCTTGGTTTCAGTTAGGGGACCCCCCACAATGTCCCCCAAAGACCCAGAAGCGGTGCCAACAAGCCATCTCTGGAGCTACGGTTTTTCTTAGTTAGGGCCATTCCAAATTCGCTAAAGGGGTGTATTTATTGTTTGGAGGCCCCCGGGCATGCATGGCCACATGGACTTGTGGGAGGGGACGGAATCCAAGTCCGCTTGCCGGTTTGGGTTCCGTGGCCTCGGAGCAAATCCTCCAAGTGTCCCTGAACGACCCTGGGGTGCCCAACTAGAATGCCCGTAGCACCCAAACCGTGGCTCCGTTGGTGAATCCATCAATTCCTGGACGCCGAGTTTTAGCTAGGGGACCCCCCACAGCATGCCTCAAATACCCAGAAGCAGTGCCAATGGGCCATCTCCGGAGCTAGGGTTCTGCTCAGTGATGGCCATTTAGGGACACTTGGAGGATTTGCCCTGGGGCCACGGAACCCAAACCGACGAGTGCACTTGGATTCCGTTGGCTCCCACAGGTCCACGTGGCCACTGTGGACCTGTCCATGGTGGCCATGCACGCCCGGGGGCCTCCGGACAAGAAATTCACCTTTTTAGCGAATTTGGAATGGCCCTCACTGAGTAAAACCCTATCTTCAAAGATGGCTCATTGGAACCACTTCCAGGTCTTCGGGGGATGTTGTGGGAGCTCCCCTAGCTGAAAACCGGCGTCCTGAACCCACCAGAATTGACGGATTCACAAACCAATCCATGGTTTGGGTTCTACGGGAATTCTAGTTGGGCACTTAGGGGTCATTTAGAGACACTTGGAGGATTTGCTCCGGGCCCACGGAACCCAAATGAGCGAGCGCAATTGGATTCCGTCGGCTTCCACAGGTCCACATGGCCACTGTGGACCTATCCACAGTGTCCACGCATGCCCGGGGGCCTCTAGATGAGAAATGCACCGCTTTAGCAAATTTGGAATGGCCCTCACTGAGCAAAACCCTAGCTCCGGAGATGGCTCGTTGGCACTGCTTCCGGGTCTTCGAGGGATGCTATGGGGGGGGGGCCTAGCAGAAAACTGGCATCCCGGACCCACCAAAATCGATATATTCACGAACCAAGCCATGTTTCGGGTGCTACAGGCATTCTAGTCAGGCACCCCGGGGCCGTTCAGAGACACTTGGAGGATTTTCCCCAAGGCCATGAAACCCAAATCGGTGAGCAGAATTGGATTCCGTCTCCTCCCACAGGTCCACGTGGCCATTGTGGACCTATCCACGGTGGCCACGCATGCTCGGGGGCCTCCAGATGAAAAATGCACCCCTTTAGCGAATTTGGAATGGCCCTCACTTAGCAAAACCCTAGATCCGGAGATGGCTTGCTGGCACCGCTTCCGAGTCTTCGGGGGATGGTATGGGGCGTTCCCTAGCTCTAGAGATGGCTCATTGGCACCGCTTTCGGGTCTTCGGGGGACGTTGTAGGGGGGCCCCTAGCTGAAACCCAACGTCTTGGACCCACCAGAATCGACGGATTCACGAACCAAGCCATGGTTGGGGTGCTATGGGTATTCTAGTTGGGCTGGGGCCGTTCAGGGACACCTTGGCCCAATTAACTTGGCCCATTAAATTGGCCCAATTACTCATGGATGCAGGCTGGAGAAACTTCAAAGAGTCTCGTACCCTAATGATGTTTCCACCTTCATCTTCTAGGGAAATATTCTTGCAAAGACTGGTAAGCTCTTCGGGCCAGACATAATTATTTGCAGATGAATAGTGCAAAAAATGTGCAGTGGTGATAACAAGTTTACTGTTTGTTGAGTCTAATACTACATCCAGGAGCCGCTCAACAAACGTTGAGATAGAAAGCTCTGTAATTTTAGGATACTGATTCAACCACTCATACAGTTTCTCACCTTCTTGAGGATCTAAATTTATAATTTCCTTCTGGGTAGATTTAGGCATTCTCGAGGATCTAAATTTATAATTGCCTTCTGAGTAGATTCAGGCATTCTCGAGGATCTAAATTTATAATTTCCTTCTGGGTAGATTCAGGCATGGAATAATATTTGGTGGCACTTCCAAGCTCCCTAGACTATTTGGTCAGCCACAATTTGTGCGACTCCTTTGAGGAAAGATAAATTCTGGTGTGGATGACAGGATTTGATACACTAGCCAAATCAATGTTGTTGGAAGAACTTACATATTTCAACAAAGGAGCATTTTGCAAGTGACTTGAAAATCCCTTCCAATTTTTAGCATTAAAACAAAGAAGTTCAACGTACAAATTTTCAAGCAAGCTTGTCAGCCAATCAGACAATCGAATATAGGGAGATAACCACGCCCAAAAAATTCAAGCTATTATAAAACTCTTGTTTATCAAGATAAGGATGGACTATGTGTGCATTACAAGGAATATGAAAGGGAAGGTACCTACAGACCCAAGTTTTTGATGATAGAGCTAAATTACCACTTACCAGAGCACGAAATGCTGAACAAAAGGCTAATGGAACACAACGAAGGATTCCCTGGTTCCACTTGTTATTGAAAATGATACTTTCTCTTGACGAAACCAGTAAAAAATATGCCTATATTATAAATGGAAATCCTGTTAGAATTTTGGTCGAAAGAAAAGCATAGATACCTACAACCACCATATTTCCTTTTGTAAGCCACTCGCCCATCAGAAAAGCTAATGTAATATCCCATTTCCCAACATATTTCCATGGGAAATCGCTGCCTCCACATGTAATAACTACATTGTTTTGTTGAAAATTGATCTTCTTCTGCTAACAAATGCAAAATGAATGATTCATTGTCATTGCTACGAGAAGTTCTAAGGTCAGTTTCTCGTAAAAGAGAGATTGTATAAATCTTGTTAAGATCAATATGTTCCAGCTCATGAACTAAGAGCTTCTTTATCTTAGACATAAACAAAAGAGCTTCAGGATGAATACTAGAGACCTGTTGCTTTACAGCTTTAACCTTCTCAGAACGTAGGGGTATAAAATGAGCCATCGAATGACGACTGTGGCTCGGATCGATGAACCATTGACTCCGTTGGATTCGGGACTTCCGGATAGTGCTAGGGGTGCCCCTTCCCTCTAGTCTAATGGCCCCGGTGTCACCTTGTAGGTCCATCTTGGAAACTGGGGTTTTGCTTAGTAAGGGAGTGTGCAATTTTGCACACGAGGGTCAACTTTGGAAAAAAATCCACCGGGCACTTATGGCTAGCATTCCTAGATAGAACCTACCTAGACACACTTGCAAGACTCCCCAGAACCAGGTTTTGTTGCATTGTTTGACTTCTATGCGTCGGGAAGGTATTCAGTAGGTGTCCTTGAAGGCCTTTTGGATAAAAGACGGAACGAGCCATAGAATGAAAACCGTGGCTCCGATCGATGAACCGTCAACTCTGTTGGATTCAGGATGCCGGGATAGTGCTAGGGGTGCCCCTCTCCTCCGGTCCCATGGCCTGGATGCCATCTTGTATGTCCATCTTGGAAACTAGGGTTTTGCTTAGTGAGGGAGTGTGCAATTTTTGCACACGAGGGTCAACTCTGCAAAATCTTCTGCTGGGAACTTACGTCTAGCATTCCCAACTAGAACCTTCCTAGAAACACCTGCAGGACTCCCCAGAACCCATTTTTGCTGCATGGTTGGACTTCTATGCCCTCGGCAGGTATCCAGCAGGTGTCCCTGAAGGCTTTTGGATGCGAGACGGAACACGCCATAGAATGACGACTATGGCTCCGATCGATGAATCGTCGACTCCGTTGGATTCAGGACGTCGGGATAGTGCTAGGGGTACCCCTTTCCTCTTGTTTCGTGGCCTCGGTGTCATCTTGTATGTCCATCTTGGAAACTAGGGTTTTTCTCAGTGAGGGAGTGTGCATTTTTTGTACACGGAGGTCAACTCTACAAAATCGTCCGCCGAGCACGTATGATGATGATTATGGTGATGATGATGAAGATGTTTATGATGATGGTGATGGTGATGGTGATGGTGATGGTGATGAAGATGATGACAATGGAGAATATGATGATGATGGATGTTAGCACTCGGATTTTCCTTGGGCTGTGTCAAAGAAACCCGAGGTAACCTATTTCAAACCAATCTTTAGACTGAAAGTTGGCCTCCTTCAGCCAGAGAGGGCTCTCTCGGCAAATCTGCCATCCAATGTCACCACGACAGCAGTTTGACAATGAAACTCAAGGGCCAATTTGTAAAATGAATAAAAACTTAAGGATTTTTAATGAGGTGGCTAGATCAACATGAACAGGATACCATTGGGCAATGGAGTCGAGAAAACAGAAAAATATAGACCAGCAGTTAAACAAATATTTTCATACAAAGGCAAGATAGCTGTCTTATTACAGTCAATAAGATTTTTGCAGGTGATAGGGAAAGAAATAAAGACAGTCCATTAACAACGGGCATCAATTTTTAGATGAATCCACTGCTAATTTTAGAGAAATAAATGGATGCTCAGAAGCGAATAAATCGAGGCATAGAAACATGAATCTCAATCTATTATGAACGTTCATCTAAGCATAGAAGAAAACGACAGAATGAAAGGAATAACGCAGAAAGTAAACTTGCACGAGTAGAGAAAGGAAATGGTACAGACTGCAATTTTAAACAACACATGAATCTTTGAAGAAAAATCTGTTCAATCCTGAGATCTTTATTAACTTCTGAAACCCTTCAAAATACCCAGAATGGGTCTCTCCTTACAGAAAATCCAACCCTTTTACATTGCAAAAAATGCAAAATTTATACAAAATTTTTCCCTATGAGCAAACCCTAACTGTATTTTTTTTCTAAAAATAAACCACCGATACTAAAATAATGATTAAATAACTAATCACTACTTTACAAAATTAGTTTTTAAACAGTAAATGACGGAAAATCTGGAGTATCGTTCGCTTCGAGCTGCCAGCTGCCTCTATTTTTTCACTTCTTCCACCGATATTTAATATTCTGCCACTTGTTGATATTCTGCCTGGAATTTCCGGGCTTTCGAGGTATTCTATTCCTTTACTCCCTTACTCTCGTCCACTTCATCTTTGACCATTGGATGATAAAAAATCCAGCTGACAAGGTGTGTATCGTCTTCTCGGGGTTTACATGTTCTTTTGATTTTGTTTCAACACTGCTGTTCTGTTGCAATATCCAAGCTCATGTAAATAAACACAAATGTTTCTGCCAAAGATGAAATTAATTCAAAAATCCAGCTGTAAAAGTCTGAGAATTTTCTGGCAAATTTGAGAAAGTGTAATGCTTCATCACAATACCACAGAACAGTATCGAAACAATCCCAGAGAGACCAAGGCTTTCAGCTAACACGTATGATAAATAAGGAAAGAGCACAAATAAGCAGCACTCCAGATTCTGAAGATTGTCCATCCCAAGTCCCGTACACTTGAAGAGTAAAGCAGAATTCAACGCCACTGCAACTCCTGTGGACATGGAACCAAAGAAAGTTTCAATAAACCTCCACAATGCAATAAACAAGCTCTGATTGGTTGCTGGATGCTGACGGACTGATAACATTGTCCTAAATCTGGATGGAGCGAGTCCCCTCAGTCCGCATTCGAGAGGGCTTTCACCCAAATGGCAATATTCCACGTGCTGTGTCGAGACCTCTCAATAAAGCCCGCTTTTACAACCTCTTAAAGAACATAATCCAGAAAGCCTGCATCATCAAAACTTTTAACGGGCTTGGGAATGTCTCGACTATCAACGGTAATTTCACGTCTGTGACGATATTCCCTGATCTCATCTTCAGTCATGGAAGCGATGCCCGGTGTCTCCACGTAGAAATTCTTCTCAAAGGGTGTCAGGTTTTCGAAATCCTGCTTCGGCAGAGAGATACCTAAAATGGGTGCCATGGACGTGGGGAAAAGAAACCATCTCGTCGATCCTCTGCTACAGAGAATAGCAACAACATCAGCCCTGGATGCCAATCTCATCGAATCCTCCATGAAGAGTTTGACTGCTGTATGGCCATTTGGCATGCGTGAATTTGCATTCCGCGTTCTCCAACCTCCATCAAATATCTCCCACACCAGAACCAAAACTTTTTCTCATCTCATTCAACATTAGGGTTTGGTGCTCCGTTTCAAGTGATAAGACGCCAAAAGAAGAGACTACCTACGCTTTTATACTCCCGCCAATGGTTGGTATCGCGCGAGGGTTGAGTGGTTTTCAATACCACGTTTCTCATACGCGGACGTATACAAAATTAACACGTTGAATAGTGGTTTTCTCACCGCGCCAGCTTCATTTCCTATCCACCGAGCATGTTGCAAATGCGGTGTCATGTGGACCGTTGATCCATTTTGAAATTTCTCCATTGGATCTCGTTACGTGTCAGCATGGGAATTACGGATTTGAAAACACAGCCTGTCATTATTTAGTGAGTGAATGATATCATGGTCAAATATATGTTGGATTGTCTCGACGAAGCTAACAAAAATTGGTGGAGGATTTGCAAATTTTTCTTCCTTTGATTGCAATAATACACACAATCACAACGACCTCTCTTCTACATAGCTTTTACATTTCGAAGAAAAACCTGGGCGCGCCAAATACATTTTATGCATGTCTTCAGTCCCGACCTTTATCCCATATGTAATAAAGATAAATTCTTCTTTTCCTTTATATATCCCATTGCTTCACATATACACTAGGTAACAAGAGAGAGAGAGAGGGAGACTCTCGTTCATAGCACTTGAAATGTGGAGGTTATGTTGGTCCTTAGCTCGGCTCTAGTCATTTGACAAGCCCTCGGTGCTGAGCATTGTATATTTTGTTCCAATTTTTATTCGAAGCTTTGACCCAATATAGAGAATACAACAAACCCTCTTTCTTAGTGATTTTTGGCCTTAGGTTTTTCATGAAAACATAAAGCTTTTCCTTCTTTTGTATGCCCGAGGACAAAGATATTTTTCTTGACCAAGTTTGAAACCTCCCTTATGCAAACTGATCTATTTTTGCACCATCAATGTCGTCAGAAGATAATTCATCAAGAATTTTATTGAGTGTCAACAACTGGCTCCTACTGGGGATGCTGTCCTCCCGGCGAGGCAGCAAAGAACACCGTAGACCATGTGCCTGACCTGGGCGGCTCCCAACCTTGACAACTGCAACCTGTAACCTGTATCCTGTATCCTGTAAACCAGTCCTCCATCCAAAACTGTAACCGAAAACCATTTAACTGATCCTTCATCCAAAAAATGAAGCTGAAAACCGATAACTGCTGAAAACCGAAAACATACATGCTGGAGCTATACTGGAAACAACGCTGTACATACTGAAAAAAAAAAAATGTTTGCTGGGCAAACTTATTCCTCCTACCTACCCTACTCTGTTGAAACGTGACTGCCAAATCAAATGACACAAAAGTGCCAATGAAGCCAATCTAATAACTGACCATCTGCTCGACTATGGCTTGCATTCCTTTTGAGTGAGTAAAGAAAACATAAAACAAACCACTCCAAACATTCTCTGATAATGAGTTCATGTCCCACAAATGTTAGAAAATTCATTTTCTCCTTAGACTGTAGTAAATTAGCATAAGGATCTTCAACAGTTGGAAATATTATCATGTCTTGAGATTCAGCAAGAATGTGAATCTCTCTTTCAAGTTGATCTACAAGACTATTCAACTGTGGATTGATGAAAGTGCATAGGGGGGCATGATATTCTAATACCTGAGTGTTGACTGCATCCTCCTCAAGCATGAGCGGCTCTGTTTCCCTTTTTGGTATGCTATCTATCCCATTTTTATACTTATCCACATCATTATCCAAAACATCTTCAAACAACAAACATCCTTCAAGATCATTAATCATGTCAACCCTATCTTCTTGATGGAAATAAATGGTGTCTAACAGCTGATCCCCTGGCGGAGAATCATCATCATAAATGGGTTCCTTCAAAGGATCGTCATAACTGTCAATGTTTAAATTTAGATTTACATGCTTGAAAATGGAAGAAGTCTTACTTACATACCCTGGACTGTGTGAACAATGCAGATCTGACATTACAGGAGTTGTAATATGACCTTTCAGGAGTTGATCTATTTCATCTTCAGATAGAGGAGAAATTTTGGAAATATTATGGAGGCGTCCACCTTTCTTGTTTAAGGAAAAATCAGCAGCATCACCTGAGGCCTGTTCTGTCTTTTGTATTCCAAGAGACGTATTGATTTGTCGTTTTTTAAGTGAATCAAATAAGACAGAATCCTCTACACCCACAGCTTCTGAAATAGTGTCACATGGAGAGAGGCTTACCTGACCTTCTTCTGAATTAGAGGACCACTGACAAGACTGAAGAAAATTCTTATCCGACTCGGGAGAAAAGATATAAAAGCCATCACCAATTTCATTCGAAAATTTAGAATTTAAAACTTGCCCTTCTTCATCAAAAACAGCAAAACCATCATTAAATTCTTCAATGACATCAAGTGCAATAGACTCTTCTTGATACAAAATTTCTGAATGCGAAATAGAGACCTGATTTTCTGTTTGGTACTTATCTTCCCTATGGAAAACCTCTGCTTCTTGAGAATGATGACAGACTTGTTCTTCTTCTTCTTTAATTCCATTTTCAAAAAAGTTTATGGAGTTCTCCATCATAGATTTCTGTTTTTGATTAGAAGCCTTAATTTTTTGTTTTATCAGTTCGAATGAAGCATAACAGAGGGGTAGATAATCACTTTCAGCATTTTGATTTTCAGATGTTTGATCATGGATAGTGATCAAATTTTCTTCACTAACTGCCTTGGGACTTATAAAGTTTTCAGCCGGAGCCATATTCAAACAATCTTCTTCATAATTATCAAACTTAGGTGGACTGAAATTTTCTTTGAAACCATCATTAACAGAAATTTCAGCCGGCTGATTGTAATTGACATAAAACAAGTTAGAGTTACCTTTTTCTGTCACATCACCCAGCTGATCATCTCTATGTTTGTTACGGGAACTACTGGAATGCCAAGCCATTTCTCCTTGTCCATACTTCTCTTCGAACCCACATTCTTCTTCAATCCTCTCATCATTTTCTTTGCTCGATAAGTTCTTGGACATTCTAATATTATCTTCAACTTCTAAAGCTTCAATGAACATATGTTGTAAACTGGAGGGCTTTCTTTCCAAGAGAAGAAAAGAGAAATCAGAATGAAAAATAGATACATAATGTAACTTGGCAGCATTCTCTAGGGGCTGAATTTCTTTCGGCATATCATAATAGGCGCTGGCAAACCTCCTGTTGAAACTGGATAAGGATTCCCCTTCCTGCACTCTCATAGAGTAAAATTCTAAAAGGACTAGGTCCCATGACCTCCTCTTACCCCAAAAATTCAAGAAGATATCAGAAAACCCCTGCCATGTGTCTATAGACTCTGGCTGTAAATGGCGAAACCATTTCTTCACATCTCCCTGGAAAGTTTGAGCAAAAATCCTCATACAAACATCATCCTGATCTACTTCAAACAGATCCAGAAAATTTTCAAAACCTTGAAGATGTTTCTCAGCAGTAAGGCCTTTGATTTCTCCATCGAATTTAGGAAGGTATTTATGGTATTTAGGAGGATAATCATGGAGAACATGAGGTAGGTGAAGTGGCTTATATCGGTTTTGGATATTGGAAGAAACTGAACTATGTAAAGAGGATGTATTATCAGCTTTAGTATCATGAGGTTTATAAGGCTGATCCTTATTGTCATGCGGTTCAAGTAAAAGATCTTGATCAAAATCATATGTACAGAATGAAGACACATTTTCAGTTTCTAAAGAAGGGTATACAGGAGTAAATCTATGGTCTTTTTTCGAATATAGCAAACAATGAGAAATTCTTTTGCCAAGCTTAGGAAAAGACAGGAAAAGATTTACAAGAAAGGATAAGATGTCTTGCAGAAAACTGAAACTTGAGTACCTTGTCTTTTCATCATGCCTTTCCATGTCTTCACAATGACCTCATTTCCCAGCGGAGTCTGTCGGTTCTCTTTAAAAGCTTGATTCTGGATCATGCCACCAATGGAGTCACTGTAATTTGGATTCTTGAGGATGGAGTCGCCAGGTGAAAGATGTACAGCCTTACTGATGTTTGACCGTTGTTCACCATCAACAATCAAAACTGAAAACTTTGTCGTTCATACCCAGGGAAAATGAAACCCTCGTTCCCCGGCAACGGCGCCAAAATGTTAGCACTCGGATTTTCCTTGGGCTGTGTCAAAGAAACCCGAGGTAACCTATTTCAAACCAATCTTTAGACTGAAAGTTGGCCTCCTTCAGCCAGAGAGGGCTCTCTCGGCAAATCTGCCATCCAATGTCACCACGACAGCAGTTTGACAATGAAACTCAAGGGCCAATTTGTAAAATGAATAAAAACTTAAGGATTTTTAATGAGGTGGCTAGATCAACATGAACAGGATACCATTGGGCAATGGAGTCGAGAAAACAGAAAAATATAGACCAGCAGTTAAACAAATATTTTCATACAAAGGCAAGATAGCTGTCTTATTACAGTCAATAAGATTTTTGCAGGTGATAGGGAAAGAAATAAAGACAGTCCATTAACAACGGGCATCAATTTTTAGATGAATCCACTGCTAATTTTAGAGAAATAAATGGATGCTCAGAAGCGAATAAATCGAGGCATAGAAACATGAATCTCAATCTATTATGAACGTTCATCTAAGCATAGAAGAAAACGACAGAATGAAAGGAATAACGCAGAAAGTAAACTTGCACGAGTAGAGAAAGGAAATGGTACAGACTGCAATTTTAAACAACACATGAATCTTTGAAGAAAAATCTGTTCAATCCTGAGATCTTTATTAACTTCTGAAACCCTTCAAAATACCCAGAATGGGTCTCTCCTTACAGAAAATCCAACCCTTTTACATTGCAAAAAATGCAAAATTTATACAAAATTTTTCCCTATGAGCAAACCC
This sequence comes from Larix kaempferi, assembly GCA_027924585.1. NCBI lineage: Eukaryota > Viridiplantae > Streptophyta > Pinopsida > Pinales > Pinaceae > Larix > Larix kaempferi. Next base: position 576,948 of record BSBM01000765.1, on the reverse strand, counting down.
TAACTGTATTTTTTTTCTGAAAATAAACCACCGATACTAAAATAATGATTAAATAACTAATCACTACTTTACAAAATTAGTTTTTAAACAGTAAATGACGGAAAATCTGGAGTATCGTTCGCTTCGAGCTGCCAGCTGCCTCTATTTTTTCACTTCTTCCACCGATATTTAATATTCTGCCACTTGTTGATATTCTGCCTGGAATTTCCGGGCTTTCGAGGTATTCTATTCCTTTACTCCCTTACTCTCGTCCACTTCATCTTTGACCATTGGATGATAAAAAATCCAGCTGACAAGGTGTGTATCGTCTTCTCGGGGTTTACATGTTCTTTTGATTTTGTTTCAACACTGCTGTTCTGTTGCAATATCCAAGCTCATGTAAATAAACACAAATGTTTCTGCCAAAGATGAAATTAATTCAAAAATCCAGCTGTAAAAGTCTGAGAATTTTCTGGCAAATTTGAGAAAGTGTAATGCTTCATCACAATACCACAGAACAGTATCGAAACAATCCCAGAGAGACCAAGGCTTTCAGCTAACACGTATGATAAATAAGGAAAGAGCACAAATAAGCAGCACTCCAGATTCTGAAGATTGTCCATCCCAAGTCCCGTACACTTGAAGAGTAAAGCAGAATTCAACGCCACTGCAACTCCTGTGGACATGGAACCAAAGAAAGTTTCAATAAACCTCCACAATGCAATAAACAAGCTCTGATTGGTTGCTGGATGCTGACGGACTGATAACATTGTCCTAAATCTGGATGGAGCGAGTCCCCTCAGTCCGCATTCGAGAGGGCTTTCACCCAAATGGCAATATTCCACGTGCTGTGTCGAGACCTCTCAATAAAGCCCGCTTTTACAACCTCTTAAAGAACATAATCCAGAAAGCCTGCGTCATCAAAACTTTTAACGGGCTTGGGAATGTCTCGACTATCAACGGTAATTTCACGTCTGTGACGATATTCCCTGATCTCATCTTCAGTCATGGAAGCGATGCCCGGTGTCTCCACGTAGAAATTCTTCTCAAAGGGTGTCAGGTTTTCGAAATCCTGCTTCGGCAGAGAGATACCTAAAATGGGTGCCATGGACGTGGGGAAAAGAAACCATCTCGTCGATCCTCTGCTACAGAGAATAGCAACAACATCAGCCCTGGATGCCAATCTCATCGAATCCTCCATGAAGAGTTTGACTGCTGTATGGCCATTTGGCATGCGTGAATTTGCATTCCGCGTTCTCCAACCTCCATCAAATATCTCCCACACCAGAACCAAAACTTTTTCTCATCTCATTCAACATTAGGGTTTGGTGCTCCGTTTCAAGTGATAAGACGCCAAAAGAAGAGACTACCTACGCTTTTATACTCCCGCCAATGGTTGGTATCGCGCGAGGGTTGAGTGGTTTTCAATACCACGTTTCTCATACGCGGACGTATACAAAATTAACACGTTGAATAGTGGTTTTCTCACCGCGCCAGCTTCATTTCCTATCCACCGAGCATGTTGCAAATGCGGTGTCATGTGGACCGTTGATCCATTTTGAAATTTCTCCATTGGATCTCGTTACGTGTCAGCATGGGAATTACGGATTTGAAAACACAGCCTGTCATTATTTAGTGAGTGAATGATATCATGGTCAAATATATGTTGGATTGTCTCGACGAAGCTAACAAAAATTGGTGGAGGATTTGCAAATTTTTCTTCCTTTGATTGCAATAATACACACAATCACAACGACCTCTCTTCTACATAGCTTTTACATTTCGAAGAAAAACCTGGGCGCGCCAAATACATTTTATGCATGTCTTCAGTCCCGACCTTTATCCCATATGTAATAAAGATAAATTCTTCTTTTCCTTTATATATCCCATTGCTTCACATATACACTAGGTAACAAGAGAGAGAGAGAGGGAGACTCTCGTTCATAGCACTTGAAATGTGGAGGTTATGTTGGTCCTTAGCTCGGCTCTAGTCATTTGACAAGCCCTCGGTGCTGAGCATTGTATATTTTGTTCCAATTTTTATTCGAAGCTTTGACCCAATATAGAGAATACAACAAACCCTCTTTCTTAGTGATTTTTGGCCTTAGGTTTTTCATGAAAACATAAAGCTTTTCCTTCTTTTGTATGCCCGAGGACAAAGATATTTTTCTTGACCAAGTTTGAAACCTCCCTTATGCAAACTGATCTATTTTTGCACCATCAATGTCGTCAGAAGATAATTCATCAAGAATTTTATTGAGTGTCAACAATGGAGATGTTGGTGAGGAACCTAGAGTCAGAGTTAGAGTTAGAGTAGATTTAGGGTTTGGGTGAGGGTTGGGGCTAGAGTTATAGAAGGAAATTGAATTAGGGTTAGAGTTAGAGTTAATGATGATGATGAAGATGGTGGTGATGATGAAGACATTGATGGTGATGGTGATGGTGATGGTGATGAAGATGATGATGATGATGATGATGATGGAAATGTGGGGTGGGAGGTCGACCTCCAAAAAATCAAGCACTGACATGGGTGAGGTAGGTCTAAAGCCTCCCTCAAGATAATTTCCAACCATTTGGTGACAATGATGAACATGTTAGTGCTACTCAATTAGATGATGAAGATGGTGATGATGATGAAGACATTGATGATGATGGTGATGGTGATGAAGATGATGATGGTGAAGAAGATGATGATGATGGAGATGTTGACGAGGAGCCTAGAGATGATGTCGATGATGATGATGACAAGTCCCTCTAAGTGGTTATCTATAGTCATAAAGCATCAATCTCCAACCATAAATGAGCATGTTTTAAAATATATTAGTGGAAACCCTAGGTTGATGACACAATGCTTGGATAAGGGAAAAAACCCAAAATCTATCTAGATTTGGGTGAGCATTGAGCATGGGGAACCAACCCTAAACCAACATAAGCATCATAATATAATATTTTTTGGGGTTGGGGATATACCTCAAGGTACCCAAAGCATGAAAAAAGTTTGGGTGGACACAAAACTAAAGAGATATTTGATCGATAAGGAATTTCACAGTTTCCTAATGCTTTTCTCAAGTATAGATCTCAAAAATACCACCCTTGAAACTTTATGATAACTCCCTACCCCAAGTGGAAGACCCTTCTATCCATACATGGATTCCTAGAAGGTTTCATCTACCAAGTTAGTTTTTCAAGACCATTGTAATAGATTATGTACTTCAAAAAATTTCCTAAAACCTAGGTAATTCTAATCTTGAGAACCTATCAAAACCACTATCTTCAAATGCTACAAACATAAATAGATATATTTAAGAAAATACTAACTCAAATTACTCAAATTTGATCCAAATCACATCACCATTTTATTCAACATAAAAGAGAAGCATGGAACAGTTTAAAACATATAGGAAAATTAAAAAACATAGGCAAAGACATGTATGTATGTATGTATCAACAAAAAATGCATGTACCAACGAAATAACATAAAACTACACATACCTCAATGTAGAACATAACATTCTTTGATGCAATTCTTTCTCTTATGTAAAGTTGACTAGCCTCATTCAATAAATCCATCTGGATCCTCTCTGTTGCTAATTGTCTCCATCAATCTCTCATGCTCTGAATGAGGCAGGTAGTAGCGTACCTTGGTTGAGCTCTTGCTTGACATTGTCTGAAGATGGATGTTTGTGCCAACGATCAAGTTTGTGAATTGATACACCACTGAACCTAGTCTGTAATCCATGAATACATGCCCACTAGTCTTCCTTGACTTCCCATCTAGTGTAAGATATTCCCCCTTAACCACCATCGAGCCAATAGGAAATTCAATGCCTTCATCATCGATCAATGATGCATATAGGGTTTTCTTACCTTGGATGTACCGTGCCAACGAATAATTTGTTCCCCATTCATTGCCTTTCGGGGAAACAACTACGTATATGTGTCCTAGTTGTACAAGATATGAGATATGGTCGTAGTCTATCGAAATCGTTGACTGACCCTCCTCTAACCAGGTTGTTTCAACAAATGCACATTGGTCTACTGCAAGTGACACATGATCCCATTCATCAACCAAGTCCATGCATTAGCATTCATCCCATTCACCACTGCTGCAAGGGCTACAAAAGCATGCAAGCTTTTGCGTCCATATTTCAAATATGGGGTTGTTTGAGCTTTGAACTGAATGAAATCCATGTGTTCCTTGTACTGTGCTGCAACTATAGGAACGTGATCGGTCTATGTCAACCACCCACCAAAAATTTCTTACCACACGTCTTGCCGCTGATGATGTTTGTTGATCTCTTGCTCGATCTGAAAATGTTGTAGAGCACCATTAAACTATGGATTCTGCATCTTGGATATGAGGTTCCCTGTCAAACCTCATCTCTTCCCTTCGTAGTGTGGTCTTGATGCATGCACTGGCCCCATCATGCTCGCCTTTGCTATGCCCGGTCTCAAAATAGTTCCAGATATGCGAAACATTATAAGTCTTATGCAAAGTACTCATCCAATGGAAAACTAGGGCATTTTTGAACTGACCCGCACAACCACCAACCATATCCAATGCTGATCCATCTGTATATCTCTCTCCTTAAACTGATCATATAAAATTTGAAAGCAATGTTACACATAATGCATAGCATGGGTTCTATCATCACTTATGTAAAAGTTTGTCTCCTTCAGTATTATCCTCTTATCATTGCTGCTCTTTGGCCCATGCCTATACATAATATGTACCATGATGTTGACTTGGTCTGAATGTAGTATTGACTATGGATTTCATTTTGTGGCTGGAGGGTGTAATTTTATGCAAAATCCACAATTGACACTATGGTTCCAACGGGAAATGTGTCCCTGCATTTTTTGTACTGCTCATCTTGCCATCGTGCTACATGCACATGTTGAACATAATGCTCTGTTTTCTCGTAGAACTCCATCAAGAAGTCACATACCGGTACCTGTTACCATGGAAACAAGGGAAATATTACAATGTGGCCTTTGAAAAAATGTATATGCCATAAATTGAACATCTAATATGAAAAATATGCAATATTCATTTGTACCTGTGACTGCACCAATGCAATCTTTTTACTTTCTTTGACATTGTCTAATTGATAGGTCATGTACTTGAAGCTCTACATCTCCATGCCCATCATGCCAAATTCATGCTCCTTGCTTTCATGAATGCAACAGTTCGAAAGAGAAAACCCACTGCACCTAGAACATGTCCCATATAGACACGATTTTTCATAATACTTTTGTCCTTCGGGCCTTGGACACATGATGTTGTGGATAAATTCTCTTGATGCATTCAGTTGTAGTATGGATTCATTGTAGCCCTGCACAATGTTAGTATGCAAATCACAAAAGATATTTTGATATGTGTCATAATAAAATTCATATTCTACGTGGTATCTACAACAACAAGTGTTCCGATCAATGCATATAGGAACGTACCATGGTTTGCATTTCTCAAAGGACCTTTGGCCCAGGTTCAATTATGTGTGCTCGTTCCTAAATCTCTCATAGAGTTCAGTCTATTTGGTGTCAAGGAAGTGTTTAACATGGGGCTCACGTTCAGTAGAACCTTTTCTCAGTTTTAGCACGTCTCTTTGGTTTGATGAAGGTCTAGTATGATCATGCCAAAATGTTTGTACTAACTCCTTAACAGCATCAAATAGCTTCCTATATGCATGAGGCAACCTACCAACAAAAGCCCAACAATCGTTTCCACCTGGAGTGTCAAGATTTTCTCTTATAACATAGTACTTTTTAATAGTTTTTCTATTTAATTTGAGTATGTGAGAAGTGTGTGATAGCAGGCAACATTGCCTTGTGGACTTGCTTACAATTGATTCCGCTAAAACATGATGAGTTGCACAAAGATCTTTTGTACGAGACGTCTTCCCAATTACATTAAATGCAGATTGGAGATTTCTAACAATATGACTATTGACCTATGAAATTTTAACCATCTTTATGCCCAAAATTCTCCTAACAACAGTTAAAGAATGTGACTTTAACAAACATAGCAATATTCTTTGACAATTTTGTTGCATTGCCATTCAATAGTGCATTTTGGCAACTTGCCTTCAAGCCCCGACATAGCACTCTCATCCACATGAATACATCTAGGAGTTCTTCTTCTTGCACTGGAAAGTCAAGGTAGGGAGCGTGGACATGAGACATGAATATTGAAGCTTGTTTGTTGTGGTGCTTCGTTCATAGATTGGGCCATAATGGGAGTGTGATCGACAGGGTTGTGGTCTTCTTGGGGAGATTGAAAATTAAGCAAGGCTTGTATTTCCATCTCTACACATGCAGCATCTTCCAAAATTCTTGTGTCGTGAGGAACTTCAGAATGACTCGTTGATGGATTGTTGGTTGGAGATTGTGTTGATGTTGGAATTTGAGTTGGGCCTGTTGGACGCGGCCGCTTTACCCGTGGTTCTGAACAAGAGTTTGTTGTGTCAACAACTGTGTTAGGATCAGTGGAAGGATCTAGGGCAATGATAGGACTATGTATCAGTCTTTCCATTCCCAACCTGGCCTTTTCTCTTAAGTCATTGACCTTTTCAATGGGCAGATTCCTTCTATTTTTTTTGTGTTTCGTGAGTTTCCCATCTCCAAAAGTCTCTTTAACACAACTATCAGGCCTACCCCTACAAAAGAAAGAGCAAATAAGATATTAGTGCCAGTATACAATGAACTTGACACATTCCAACATAGCTTACCACTTTACAAATTAACATATACAACTACAGACTATGTTGATTTATTTGTGTTCGAATAAACATCATTATCCCTTACAATTTCAATCAATATAGATGATGGTTGGTCAAGTGTAGAGAGGAGAAACTAGTGTCTTGCCTAGCCATGAATTCATAAAAATTATGTTAGTAACACCCTACAACAGAGATGGCTAGAGATGCCTTGGGAATAGTTTGATAGTTTTTCTACATCAAATAAGGTAACCTTAATTAGTTGCATTTTTTGCTTTCTCCCTTAATGTTATCAATTCTAAAATTTGCACCTAGTTTAATTGCTTTGTCTTCATAGTGGAATGGTATATCCTTCCATTCGAGGCAATGTCCTTTACCATCGTAAATTACTAGGTTATATAACACCTTAAGGAGTTGAAGACAACAACAAACTATTTGCTTATCTATAAACCTTGAGATGATAGAATGTGATTTTGAGTTTAAAATACCCATGGTTGAATTCAACAATGCATCACAATAGAATGAATGTATACCTTGTTTTATGCAAAACCTTAAGGAGGATGCAAAGGTTTCTAACAAGGATCATGGTCTTGGGAAGAGTGATTAGGGGGAATATAATTTGACCTTTCAATGTGCAATATCTAGGGTGGGAGGTGTTGGAGAGTCGGGAACTAGAGACTATACCAACAATCATCATGTTGAATAGAGCATGAAGTGGGAAAGTCTTGGTTTTTGGAAAAACAAATCATTATTAAAGGTGAGGGGATATTGTAAGGATGGTAAATATGGATTACTATTATCATATTTGGATTCTTATAGAAAGGAAAGGTGCATATACTTACAGATATCCTCATTCCATACAATGGTATTGAATAAGAGATGAGAGAGTTGAGGTTTTGTGTATGACTTGAAGTGATATTTTTAGTTATGTTTAGTGAGTGTGTAGTATTTTTTGCTAACATAATATGAGGTGAAAAGAAAAAAATTAACTTGGGAACTAATTACACAATGAGGAGGTTGCATGTACTTCATCTTGTCTAGTGTTCATATGAATTTTTTTAGATGTGAACTTGGGAAATCTTCTTGTCAAATTCATTGTTATCTATGCATGTATATTATTGTGGGCATATGATAAAAACAAAAAGCCATGGGCTCATCTCAAATCTTGTGAATGAAAAGACTTATTTACAATTCACCATACCTCTATAGAAATGATCTCCACTTGCAATGGAAACTGGTGGCTTGAATGAATCCACTAGATTCCAAGACCACTGAAGATGTTTGTTAGATTCCAAGGGTGATTTTGTGTCCAATAGATCAAAGAGTGTCCAAAATATCAATGAGTTTGAGCCAATAAGAAATTTGTGAGAGCTTGAAACCCGTGAAAGAAGTGAAACCCGTGTTTTTGGTGGAATTCCTAGGAAACAGAGAACTCTGCTTTTTTTAAACTAGTAACAAGGCCATGCATGCATGCTTAAATGTGCACACGTGTGTTTTTCATGCATACACGTCAGGAGCGCACATGTGACCAAACTCACGCACGTGCCCCTGTATAACGTTTACACCATTTATTCCCCAACGTTTACACCATTTATTCCCCAACGTTTACACCATTTAATGCCAAAAATTCCCCCGCTTCGAAAATATTTGTATAAATTGGACTCGGTGATGAAGTTTGAGGGGTGGATCTTAATTTTTATTGGAAGGGCTTACTCTTTGACACATTTGATAATTTATGGTTGTCTATGCGCCTTGACCCAATTGACATTGTAAGGTGAGGATGTGCATGCATAATAATCCTTATTTATGACTATGCGATGAGGATTTAAATGGAAGAGGATGTAAATATGTGTTATTTTTATACGTATTTTGATGGCGAGTGTCGAAGAGAAACTTGGTGATAAACCACAATTCCTGAGCCAAAATTTGTTTTTTTTAATTTTATTAATAAGCATTGTGGTACTTTGGTCCAAATGTTTTTTCTAACTCATTGTTTCTCCATATTGTGTGCCTACTGCTACCTCTATATATCAATGCATAAAATCAACCTCTGCTTTGTTTGTGGTTATAGTTGCATGCCATTGAGTGTTGTTTAGAGTTTTCGTGAGTATGTGACATTCATGCAATAAATGAAGTCTTGTAGAGGAGGATTCATCAAAGAGGCAATTTGAATTTCATTTTGACAAAAAAAATATTTTGTAAAGATCAAATGCCATGAATGCATCCTCAGCCTACCATGCAAGACCGTGGATATGTTGAAAAGCATTGAACATCATCGAAGAATGAAAATAGGTTCCTCGAGATCTTATTGAAGCATATTGAGCTCAATTGAATTCCACCTGGGCCTTAATTGAAAATTCTAGACCTCACGCGTCATCAATAACACATAGAATCCATGACACTATCCCTCTACAAGGAGCCTCCTCCTCCTCCTCCTCCTCCTCCTCCTCCTCCTCATCATCTTCATCATCATTAGAATCATCATCATCATCCTCGTCATCGTCATCATCCTCGTCATCATCATCATCTCCATCATCATCATCATCGTCATCACCCACTTCCTCATCATCATCCTCATCCTCCTCATCCTCATCATCATCATCTTAGTCATCATCTTCATCATCATCTTCATCATCAACATCGTCATCATCGGCATCATCATCATCCATCATCTTCATCATCATCTTCGTTAGCATCATCATCATCATTATCAATGATGATGATGAAGAAGATGATGATGATGACGAAGATGATGATGAAGATGATGGATGATGATGCAGATGAGTACGAAGATGAAGATGATGATGATGATGATGACGAATATGATGATGATCATCGTCATCATCGTTATAACCCACTTGCTCATCCTCATCCTCATCCTCATCCTCATCCCAATCATCATCATCGCCATCATCATCATCATCATCATCTTGGTCATCATATTCATTATCAACATCATCATCATCGTCATCATCATCATCATCATCATCATCATCATCATCTCCATCATCATCGTCGTCATCACCCTATTCCTCATCATCATCAACATCATTGTCATTGTCATCATCATCATCATCTGTTAGGAACCTATGTCAACCCTTCTCTTTACTATGTTAGTATATTGTTGTTGGACACATATGCTTTGTAAGTCATCCCGTAGTATTTGTTGACCCGTAGTTTATATTATCCCATAGTATTGGACGCATATGCTTTGTAAGTCGTCCCGTAGTATTATATGTCCCATGGTTTTGACTCATAGTATTGGGCATAGACTTTGTATATAAGTGTGTGTTGAGGTCATTGAAGGACTATGAAGTTAATTGCATTGAGCTTGCTCAAAGGAGGTTGCCCCCTCAAAGTGGCACGTGATCAATATAAAAGTGATTCTGAATTCTATTATTTCTGATATCTTGTGTATTTGCATTAATTAATTATTGCAGGTTCTTCACATCTAGTATCAAAGCACTTTCTTGGGCTCGTTGGGTGGAACTTCTGCCAAATCTTTTGCAGCCACTGGGTTCTCTTCTTCAAGCAATTTTCGTGGGCCAAAGCTTGATTTTCCTCGCTTCAATGGTACTGATTCGACTGGATGGATATATTGAGCAGAACAATATTTCAGTCTGCATAATACCTCTAATGCCCAGAAAGTTCCACTTGCATCCTTTAATTTGGAACAGGAAGCCCTTCAATGGTACCATTGGTACATCAAAGCTCATCCCGAGCTAAACTGGACATATTTTTTCCAACTCATTTTGCCACGATTTGGTCCTAGTACTTTTGATGATTTCACAGGAGCACTCACTAAACTTCACCAAATTGGCACAGTGAGAGAGTATCAGACAGAATTTGAGAAATTGGCCAATCACATAGAAGGATTGTCTGATGAATTCTACAGGAATTGTTTTATCAGTGGTCTCAAGGATGAAATCCGCTCAGAGGTCAAAATGTTTTGTCCCAACACAATGATGGAATTCCTAGGGTTGGCTAAGTTGGCCGAGGACAAGATCGCAGCTCAACAACGCTCCAAACCCACCTTTGTTCCCTTCAGAAATATGGGTTCCCAACGACCTCCCATCATGCTTGCTCCTCAATCAACTCCTATCAAGCATTTGTCTAAAATAGAAATGCAGGCATGCCGAGAAAAAGGGATTTGCTATAGTTGTGATGAGAAATTCACTCGAGGACATAGATGTGTTCAACAAAAGCTCTATCTCTTGGATGTGGATTCTCCGCCTGCCTTAGAACTTAGTGAAGAAGCTACAGATACAGTAGATGATCAGGTTGACATTCAACACCTTCCTGTTGACACCCTATCTCAGGACAACCCACCCGAGATCTCTCTCCATGCTGTAACCGACATCACCACCCCACAAACAATGCGGGTCAGGGGATACTTCAAGAAGCTCCTTCTTACCATACTCATTGATTTTGGTAGCACTCATAATTTCATTGACCCTCAGATTGCGAAACAAGCTAATTGTTTTGTCCATCCTTGCTCCAACTTTGAAGTCATGGTTGCCAATGGGGGCACCCCACCTTGCAAGGGGAAGTGTCACAATGTGCGTATCTCTATGGAAGATTATAACCTACGTTCTGACATGTTTTCCTTGTCCTTAGGTGGATGTGATGTGGTTTTGGGTGTTCAATGGTTACACACACTTGGCCCCATCTTATGGGATTTTGCTGAACTTTGGATGCAGTTTAAAGTCAATGGGGCACAACACAAATTTATGGGCTTACAACCAAGGTCTATCTGCATCATCAGTTCACATCGCCTGGAAAAAATCCTTAAGAAGAATTCACATGGTGTCATCGCTCAGCTCAATTCCATTCAGATTCACCCATCAACAGTCTCCACTACTTCCTTGGATAGATATGCAGGTATCTTTGCTGAACCAATGCACTTGCTGCCTTCAAGAGACCTTTCCAATAAGAATTTAGCCACATCTACCTCTCAGCAGGAAATGATGGCTATTTTGCATGCAGTACAGAAGTGGCAGCCATACCTATTAGGGAATTATTTTTGCATCAAGACTGATCTCCAGAGTCGGGAAAATTTTCTGGAACAATGGGTCTCGTCCCCAACACACCTGAAATGGGTTATTCAACTCATGGGTTATCCCTATGTGATCACTTACAAGAAGGGTAAGGAAAATATGGTGGAAGATGCTCCTTCTCGCACAATTGATGACTCAGTTTCTCTTACATCTCTTTCTCTGCTTGTTCCAAATTGGTTGCAATATGTTCAACAGGGCTATCTCTTCTATGAACTCAATGCTTCTTCATCAACAGGGCACTTTGGGTTCTACAAAATGTATGACCGGGAACAATGTAACTTCTTTTGGCAGGGACTCAAAATGACAATTCAACAGATGGTGGTTGACGATGATACTTTCCAAGTCAACAAGGGTGAAACGACACTCCTTTCAGGATTGCTCAAACCCTTGCCCATCCCTACACACCTTTGGCCAACTATTTCTATGGATTTCCTAGCAGCGCCTTGGTGGTACAATACCACATCTAAAAGGACACCATATGAAATAGTCTATGGAAAAACACCACCAGTTCTTCTTCCATACACCCTTCGCAGCTCCCCAATTCAGGAAATTGACTCGGTTCTTCAAAACCGCGATCAGATTCTTCTCATTCTGCAGGACAATCTTCACATGGCTTGAATTCGCCTGAAACAACAAGCCGATTAGCACCATTCTGAGCACATTTTCCACGCAGCTGACAGGGTTCTTCTTCATCTATAGCCTTCCAAGCAATCTTCCTTGACACTCCAAAGGCGTCAGTGGCCTGAAATGCAAACCGAGGATGCTACCAGGGAACCACTCCTTCAGATTCTGCAACAATTTCTCCAACCAAAGTTTTGAGGACAAAGCTTTTTCTAAGGGAGAGGGGATGTTAGGAACCTATGTCAACCCTTCTCTTTACTATGTTAGTATATTGTTGTTGGACGCATATGCTTTGTAAGTCGTCCCATAGTATTTGTTGACCTGTAGTTTGTATTAGCCCATAGTATTGGATGCATATGCTTTGTAAGTCATCCCATAGTATTATATGTCCCATGGTTTTGACTCATAGTATTGGGCATAGACTTTGTATATAAGTGTGTGTTGAGGTCATTGAAGGACTATGAAGTTAATTGTATTGAGCTTGCTCAAAGGAGGTTGCCCCCTCGAAGTGGCCCGTGATCAATATAAAAGTGATTCTAAGTTCTATTATTTCTGATATCTTGTGTATTTGCATTAATTAATTATTGCAGGTTCTTCACATCATCATCATCATCATCATCTTCTTATTCTTCTTCTTCATCATCATCATCATTTTCAATCATCAACATCATCATCATATTCGTCATCATCATCTTCTTCATCAACATCATTGATCATGATGATGATGACGAAGATGATGATGATGACGAAGATGATGGATGATGATGAAGATGAGTACGAAGATGAAGATGATGATGCTGATGATGACGAATATGATCATCATCATCATCCTTAGCATCATCATCATCATCATCATCATCATCATCATCTGCGTCATCATCATCTTCATCATCATCATCATCCACATCATCTTCATCATCTCACCCACTTCCTCATCATCATCCCCATCCTCATCATCATCTTCATCATCATCTTGGCCATCATCTTCATCATCAACATCATCATCATCGTCATCATCATCAACAACGTCATCATCATCATCCATCATATTCGTCATCATCATCATCATCATCATCATCATCTTGTCATCATCATCATTATCAATGATGACATCATCATCATCATCTTCGTCATCATCATCATCAATGATGATGATGATGAAGATGATGGATGATGATGCAGATGAGTACGAAGATGAAGATGATGATGATGCTGATGATGAATATGATGATGATCATCATCATCATCATTATCACCCACTTGCTCATCATCATCCTCATCCTCATCCTCATCCCCATCATCATCATTGTTATCATCATCATCATCTTGGTCATCGTCTTCATGATCAACATAATCATCATCGTCATCACGTCATCATCATCATCTTCATCATCATCCATCATCTTCATCATCATCATCATTATCATTTTCGTCATCATCATCATTATCAATGATGATGATGATGAAGATGATGGATGATGATGCAGATGAGTATGAATATGAAGATGATGACGTTGATGATGACGAATATGATGATGATGATCATCATCATCGTTATCACCCAATTCCTCATCCTCATCCTTGTAATGTCCCTTGTTAGGAATTTTATTAAAATTGCAATTTTTCACTTTTTTCCTTAGTTCGACCTTTGACTAGTTTCGATCTCTAGGTCCCAAATTTGCCCCAAATGATCCCGAATCTTCTGAGAAGGTATATGAATGATATTAGAAAATAAATATGTGTTTCAAGTATGCCTTTGTACCTTTAAAACACTTCTGCAAATACTCTTTCAATTCTGGTCAATGTAGGTAACTTTACTAGTGATTTCCCTTTGACTAGTATTGGTCTCTAAGTCTCAAATTGACTCCAAATGCCTTCAAATATTCAAGGAAGGTGTATGAATGATATTAGGGATTGAATATGATGTTCAGGGATAACATATGGCCACCAAAAGACCTCTGCAAACTCTCTTAAGATTCTGGACCAAGTATGCAATTTTACTAGTAATTTGAGGTTCAAATCCCCCTAAGGTAAGCACTGAAAATGGCTTCCCAAATGCCTCCAAACCCACTCAAATTTATGAACAGAGGTATGTAATGTGTTAAATATGTTATTAAGGTCTCATATGCACCATTAATGGTTTATTACAACTTTTCTCACCCTCTCCCATTCAACTGCAAAAATCACCAATTCGACCCTTGGGGAAATGGCACTATTTCTTCTCCCAATGCAATTAAACTGAGTAAAAATACTTCAAATGCTCGAGTACGGTACATGAAACTTGTAAAATACATCCATGGCAGTCCATTAATCACAAATGCATCATAGAATCATCCATTCATTCGAAATCATCATCAATACATTGGTTCACAACAAGGTAGTGGGGAAATGGCATTGTTCTTCCATTAAAAATGAGATTTATACATTTCTACTTGGAATTTCGACCTGAAACTTTCTGGAGATGAAGAACAGCGTATTTAATTCATATTACAAAATAAATGGTGCATTAGAAGCTCCCCCAAAGAGTACAATAGCTCACCAAAAACGCCCTCCCTCAAGGATCAAGAATATGCCATCAAAACTGGAAATGGTTGAAGGAGCGAGCTGCAATAGAAGAAACCATGAGCTGCCTTGTAGCTTACACCTGCAAATAAATACTCCATTAAATCTCCAAATGAAAGGTCTGAATGGCCTTTCCAATTGCCAACTTGGATGGGAATCTTTCACCCTCGAAATTGGCTAAGGCAAGAAACTAGTCATCCACTAGCTCTCCCTCTTCACAAATGCAATTGCAAATTCTACAAATGATCAAAATCCATTCTCATACTTCATTTCTACATTTTATAACCAACATTATCCTTCTAAGGGTCGAAATCCTCTCAATAGATTCAATAGATTTTCATTTAGGAAATATTCCACATTTGCCACTTGTCTCCTAGTTCCAACCTTCCATCTTCTCCCAAATTCGATTTTGAGTCTCTTTGGCTTCTCCAACTCCCAAATTCGCCTTCTTTGAGCCTAGTTTTGGGGCTGACATGTCATAGTGGTCAGATGTCATAGGTCAGGTCTGCAATTTGTCATAGTTGTCATAGATGCTCCATCATTGGTGTCATAGGGGCTAGGGAATCTAGCCCAAGTGTCCACAAACTTCCACTTTGACTCTTTATCTTCCATGGAGGTTACCAATCCTTCCAAATTCGACCTAAGATGCTCAATGAAATGTGTTATGACTTACCAACTCACCCAAGAGTGTTCACATTCCCATTAATTCGAATTTGCAAAAGAGAGATACCATGTATTATGAAAAATCAAGCTAGTGTGGGTCCCACATCCTCCATATGTCTCCAAAACCATTTGTCAATTAGGATTTCTCTTGAATTTCTTTATTCACTCTATTTATTAAATACTTGAACCTTTCTAATGTCTAAACATCATTTATTATCCCCTTTATTCCAAATCCCAAAGCTTCCACCCCAAACCTAGGAAACTAGTAATTTTCCTCCTTGGCAATTATTTGACCCTTAACATCAATTTTAAAAACTCTAATGAATATGGCTAATGTGATTAGGCCATTGTGACCCAATTCCAAATTTGGGACATGAAAAATCCTCCCTTCCCAATATTGCTTGTCCTCAAGCAATTTCAAATATGGGTGTTGAAGAACCTGCTTTCTGTATAATTCTTTGAAGTTGCCATTGAATTGCCAAACCTTGAGTCTTTGAGTTTCCATGAATATTTTAGAGAGGAACCACCATGCTTGCTGCTGCACTAATATTATTAAAATAACTTTATTAAGTGGGGAATCCATCTCCCATGCTGCTTGCTTCCCCAAAAAAATGAAACCAATGAGACAAAAATTATTCCAGGGTCCCATTGCTTGTATTGCACCCCAACAATTAAGAGTGCTCTCCAACCTACACCATTAGATAAGAGGATTCCTGGATCCCATTTTCTTGTATGCATTCTTCCAAACATCATGAGTACCAAATATATATCATCAAAGTACATAACAACATAATGAAAATGTACATCAAGGATATGCTTCATCAAAGAGTCATGAAAGTGCTTATACCTCCAAGCAAGTAGACCACCATTTTCCAAGTGCATACAAGCTTCAAGTGACCAATCAAATCTGCTCCAATGACATAGGTGAGGATCCCATGTCCTATAATGCTGCTCCAAAAGGATGTGATATGCATAAAAATATTCAGCCATGTATTCTTTCATCCAAGAAGTGAATGAAGAATCTCCACTAGAATCTGAACCAAATAATGAGCAGAAAAAACAAGGAGACTTCAAATGACTCAAAAAAGTCTCACCCATACATCCATGAATGTGAGAATCATAAATATGTAACAAAGTATGTGGCTGCCAACAAAAATGTTCTTCCATCATAAATCTATTCATCCAAGTGTTGGATGAAGTTCCTCTAACATCAAATGAACCCAGTGTTGAGCAAGAAAAACCATGAGTATTCAAGTGACTCAAATCCATATCATAGGTGCATCCATGTAGATGTGAATCATCATAAAGTGACAAATTATGCTGCTGCAAATGTGAATAAGAATGTGCTCCAACCATGTCATCATAAAAGTTAAATCTAGGAGTTCCATACTCCTCATGTGGCACCATCAAAAAGAACCCTTTCACCCATACTTCATTGAGACTAATACTGCAAAACATGGAATTGTAGGATGTAGGAGAATGTACTAACTCACCCAAATGATCAAAAAGTTCAGGAGTTTCATCATGGGAAGGATCCATGTGGGTAGTATCATGCAGCTCCTTCAAAAGTGTGAACTCTTTGTCATAGTTTGGTTCCAATGTAGAGGAATCATGCTCTTCTTTAAAAATTGCATAACCTTCATCAAGAGGCAATTCAAATTCCTCTTCCACCACATCAAGTGTTTGGATCTCTTCAAGTTCATCTTCAAACACATCAAGAACATTCAAATTTTTACATTTCTCATGATCCACCATGTCATGAGAATCCTCCAAACAATCTACCATTTGACAATCTGAAACATAGGAGGAAAAACAAGTATCTTGCAACTTTTCAAGAAGTTGCTCATTTTGAATTGTGAGCTTATGAATATCCTCATTATTCTTCAAGTATGCATCATGTAACAATTCATTAAGCTCAAACAAATGGTTTCTATCAAAAAGAAAAGACATGAAATTACCTTTGATGTGGCACATTGCTCTTTGAATCTTCTCCATGTCTTCAAGGAAGGATGTTTCCTCCAATGAAGTAGCTCTCCAACAAGAATTTGACACCAATGCTTGAGTGTCATGGAGAATGCTGAGGGACTCTTGGATCTTATTTTCATTCATCTTTAAGGACCCTTCAAGAAAATGAGGCTCTTGCAAATGAACCTCCTCATCTTCTTCAATTTTGCTTGGACCAACTTCATGAAGCTCAAGTGGTGATGGGGAAGTTGATCTTGGTTCTTCTTCAACTGCTACAAGGTCTTCATTATCATGCTTAATGAAACTTGTACTTGTAGAAACATTTTCAAAAGTGATCTCTATGTCACCAACATAGAGGTGTGAGCACCCATCAGTAGGTACTCCTTCATAGTTTAAGCATCCATCAGTAGATGCTCTTTGGTTCATGTCTAAGCTAGAAGGTGTCTCGAAATGATCTTCCATATTTTCAATAGAATCTTCTTCATGCTCTTGTGATGTCTCTTCCATTTGCTCCTTAAAGCAAGATGATGCATTTTGCCCCTTGTTTTCCTTAGGATCAATATATTTGGAATCTCTTCTTGAATAAATCTCAAAAGCTCTCCTCAAGGAGGACATCATTTCATGCACACATATATGATACTCGCTCCAAGGGTTTTTACAAGAAGGGCATAAACCTTTCTTCACTAACTCCACATCTTCATTTTTGGGCCTATTTTCAAAAACATGTTCAGCATAGTACTCAAAAGACATGGCATTTTGTGTATTTTTGCTAAAAGCAAGATATTTTTGATATTTTTGATATTGTTGGGGCAAGGTTTTATATTTTGCTCTCCATCTTTGGAACTCACTCATAGAATTATCCTTGGTTGGTGTGACACACTCATATTCATCAGATTTAAAGTCATAAAAATAATCTTCATTTCTCTTGAAATTGTAAGAAGTGTTGCATGATGGCACCTCTTCCTCATACCATTCACATTTTGCTTCATATTGCCCATAAGCATCTGCATATTCCTCATAAGAATTGTACTCATAGGATTCATCATAATAGTAAGACATGGCTGCCAATTATTCTTGAATGTATGTACCTAATACACAGGTGCAAGGACCATGCTCTGATACCACTGTAATGTCCCTTGTTAGGAATTTTATTAAAATTGCAATTTTTCACATTTTTCCTTAGTTCGACCTTTGACTAGTTTCGATCTCTAGGTCCCAAATTTGCCCCAAATGATCCCGAATCTTCTGAGAAGGTATATGAATGATATTAGAAAATAAATATGCGTTTCAAGGATGCCTTTGTACCTTTAAAACACTTCTGCAAATAATCTTTCAATTCTGGTCAATGTAGGTAACTTTACTAGTGATTTCCCTTTGACTAGTATTGGTCTCTAAGTCTCAAATTGACTCCAAATGCCTTCAAATATTCAAGGAAGGTGTATGAATGATATTAGGGATTGAATATGATGTTCAGGGATAACATATGGCCACCAAAAGACCTCTGCAAACTCTCTTAAGATTCTGGACCAAGTATGCAATTTTACTAGTAATTTGAGGTTCAAATCCCCCTAAGGTAAGCACTGAAAATGGCTTCCCAAATGCCTCCAAACCCACTCAAATTTATGAACAGAGGTATGTAATGTGTTAAATATGTTATTAAGGTCTCATATGCACCATTAATGGTTTATTACAACTTTTCTCACCCTCTCCCATTCAACTGCAAAAATCACCAATTCGACCCTTGGGGAAATGGCACTATTTCTTCTCCCAATGCAATTAAACTGAGTAAAAATACTTCAAATGCTCGAGTACAGTACATGAAACTTGTAAAATACATCCATGGCAGTCCATTAATCACAAATGCATCATAGAATCATCCATTCATTCGAAATCATCATCAATACATTGGTTCACAACAAGGTAGTGGGGAAATGGCATTGTTCTTCCATTAAAAATGAGATTTATACATTTCTACTTGGAATTTCGACCTGAAACTTTCTGGAGATGAAGAACAGCATATTTAATTCATATTACAAAATAAATGGTGCATTAGAAGCTCCCCCAAAGAGTACAATAGCTCACCAAAAACGCCCTCCCTCAAGGATCAAGAATATGCCATCAAAAATGGAAATGGTTGAAGGAGCGAGCTGCAATAGAAGAAACCATGAGCTGCCCTGTAGCTTACACCTGCAAATAAATACTCCATTAAAGCTCCAAATGAAAGGTCTGAATGGCCTTTCCAATTGCCAACTTGGATGGGAATCTTTCACCCTCGAAATTGGCTAAGGCAAGAAACTAGTCATCCACTAGCTCTCCCTCTTCACAAATGCAATTGCAAATTCTACAAATGATCAAAATCCATTCTCATACTTCATTTCTACATTTTATAACCAACATTATCCTTCTAAGGGTCGAAATCCTCTCAATAGATTCAATAGATTTTCATTTAGGAAATATTCCACATTTGCCACTTGTCTCCTAGTTCCAACCTTCCATCTTCTCCCAAATTCGATTTTGAGTCTCTTTGGCTTCTCCAACTCCCAAATTCGCCTTCTTTGAGCCTAGTTTTGGGGCTGACATGTCATAGTGGTCAGATGTCATAGGTCAGGTCTGCAATTTGTCATAGTTGTCATAGATGCTCCATCATTGGTGTCATAGGGGCTAGGGAATCTAGCCCAAGTGTCCACAAACTTCCACTTTGACTCTTTATCTTCCATGGAGGTTACCAATCCTTCCAAATTCGACCTAAGATGCTCAATGAAATGTGTTATGACTTACCAACTCACCCAAGAGTGTTCACATTCCCATTAATTCGAATTTGCAAAAGAGAGATACCATGTATTATGAAAAATCAAGCTAGTGTGGGTCCCACATCCTCCATATGTCTCCAAAACCATTTGTCAATTAGGATTTCTCTTGAATTTCTTTATTCACTCTATTTATTAAATACTTGAACCTTTCTAATGTCTAAACATCATTTATTATCCCCTTTATTCCAAATCCCAAAGCTTCCACCCCAAACCTAGGAAACTAGTAATTTTCCTCCTTGGCAATTATTTGACCCTTAACATCAATTTTAAAAACTCTAATGAATATGGCTAATGTGATTAGGCCATTGTGAACCAATTCCAAATTTGGGACATGAGAATCCTCATCCCCATCATCATCATCATCATCATCATCATCATCCTCATCATCATCATCATCATCTTGGTCATCATCATCATCATCATCATCATCTTCTTCGCCATCATCATCATTTTCAATCGTCATCATCATCGTCAACATCATCATTATCATCTTCGTCATCGTCATCTTCTTCATCATCATCATTGATAATGATGATGATGACGAAGATGATGATGATGATGATGATGAAGATGATGGATGATGATGGAGATGAGTATGAAGATGAAGATGATGATACTGATGATGATGATGATCATCATTATCATAATCATCTTCATCATCATCAACATCATCATCATCATCCTCATCCTCCTCCTCCTCCTCATCATCATATAAATTTAATTTAATTCAATTTAAAACATTACTAATTATTAAAAATTATATAATTTATAAAATTATTTAATCACTATGGCAAATTTCAAACTTTATTAAAATCAACGCACATGCATCGTTGTGCGCGCACACACCATTGTGCGCGTACGCGCCATTGTGCGCGTACGCACTATTTAAATACACGTGCATGCGCCAGTTTAATTTTTAAATTTTGGAGGGTAATTTGTTTCCCACCAATCTGGTGGATGACTTGGCTGCTATGGTTTTAGGTTCGGGTTGCCAAAATACATATAATAATATAAAAAGATACATCTTATAACAAAATACATCTTATTCTATAACTTATTCTGTTTCGAGCATAATTCTGCGTATGCTACACTTGTCCATTGTTAATGAAATTGCACACACTTGTAGAACTATGTGTGCAGATTCTAAATATGTAATTTTTTTATTAAATCTATTATTTGTTCCTATTTTTTAGTTAATTTCAATTGCACTAATGTCAATCTTACACAAAAAGTAGGTTATTTCTTCCATCTATAACTTTTTATTAGCTCACCTATTTTGAAAACGGAAAAGAACCCGCACAAGTACACACAAAAACCTACTTCCTAAAAAAAAAATGTTGATTGATTATATTAAGACCATGATATCAGGGTCTAACACTTGGCCTAGTCATTTTAGGGATGGGATGACTTCCTTAATTAAAAAAAAAAAAAATTAATATAAATAAATATGGAAAAATAATGCCGCATTAGAACGACGTGTTATTTACGACTATATATAATGTTTTTAACAAAAATTCACCATTTGAATACCGAACCAGGTGGCTAATGCAAACATATTCGTTATGTTTTCTTAAAAAATTAACATACCAACCTTAGGAGAACCCCATTTTTTTGGAGTTATACTTAATTTCCCATAAATAATATTTATATATTCCGGAAGGTAATCCGATTGTCTACGTTTGATATTGTTGCGCAATATTCCAAAAAGTTGTGTATGTAGCTCTAATATTGTTTTTTGACGTTCAAATTTCTATTTTTCTAGAAGACCATTGCGACTAATGCGTCATGAGTGGCCAGCATCAGCTTGCACTAGCCCACACTCGGAGGAATAAACATCTCTGGAATAATAAAGTACAAATATAATATTCTTAGAAGTTACAATATTTCAACTATATATATATATATATATATATATAAGACTACAAATAGTTCGATCAATGGTTTCTCTTTTTAATATAAGATACATGTAATCTTATTTATAATATTTTTCACATATGATATAAATTAAAGATGGATAAATTAATGTATTCACTACATTAAAATTAAAATTAAAATTAAAATTATATATATATATATATATATATAATTTATTAAATTGTAATGAACTTATTGGGATGGATTTCTAGGAGGAAGGAAAAGTTCTAACAAAATCTCTAAATTACAAAAGATGTTTTATAATTTCTATTGAGATAAACACTTTAGTTTCAAAATTAAAAATATTTAATTGTTAATTGTTTCCTTTCATAGTAAGGAATGGTTTTGTTTTTATGAGACAGGTGTAATCTTACTTCTAATATTTTAACTTAGGATATAAAATGAAGATGAATAAGGTATTGTAGTAAATGTATTTACTATATTAGAATTAGAATTAGAATTAGAATTAGAATTATATATATATATATATAATGTGAAGAAGCTTTGCAAATAGCTTCCTTAATGGTTTCTCTTATTTTATAAGATAGATGTAATCTTTATTATAATATTTTTCACTTATGATTATAAAAAAAAAATTAATAAGGTAATGTATTTATTACATTAGAATTATATATATATATATATTGATGAATGCCGTAATGTTTATTTATGTTGACCTGGTATATTCTTGGAGAGTTTTGTCGCATTGTGATATTCATCAAGGGTTATGTTGGATTATAAGTTCATCAAGGGTTACTATCACATTATGACTTTCATCGAGGGTTATGTTGGATTGTGATGTTTATATTGAATGTAATGCAACCTATGGTTACTAAATTCAAACATCATCATGCATGCTCAAACATGGCCAACCATGGTTCTCCATTGTGACTAAATTCAAAAATGGCTACCCACACTCAACCATGGTTCATGAAATTCAACTACATGGCCAAACAATATTCATCATGGTGACCATCATTTGACACACATCATTAACTATTTTCAATGACGGTCAAACATAGTTAACCATACATAACC
The DNA here is from genome assembly GCA_027924585.1 of Larix kaempferi. Taxonomy (NCBI): domain Eukaryota; kingdom Viridiplantae; phylum Streptophyta; class Pinopsida; order Pinales; family Pinaceae; genus Larix; species Larix kaempferi. The sequence goes on along the minus strand of BSBM01000765.1, from coordinate 553,620 downwards.
AATGTCAATGATAGTCAAGTATGTCTCACTAAAGTCAACCATGGCTAACTAAAGTTAAATATTCTTCATTGAAGTCAACCATTGTTTATTAAAATCATTCATGGTTCACTAAACTCAACGATGGTTTAACTATGATGAAACTAAAGTCAACCATGGTTAACCAAACTCTAGCATGGTTCATTAAAGTAAACCATGGTAAAGAAATAGTCAACCATGACTTAAATTTAGCTAACTAATGTCAACCATTGTCAAGTATGGTTCACTAAAGTCAACCATGAGTTTGTCGCAATGTGATGTCCATCAAGGGTTATTGTCGCATGTGACATTAATCGAAGGTTATGTCACATTGTGATGTTTATGTCAACAATGCAATGTGACATTAATTCATTAATGTTAGATGTTTTCATTCATTTAGGGTTATGTCGCATTGTGAAATTCATTAAGGTTTTTATCGCATTATGACATTCATCGATGGTTATGTTGCATTATGGCATTCATCAAGGGTTATGGCACATTGTGATGTTGTCTCTTAAAGATGAAACTCATGAAGGGTTTTATCACTTTGTGACATTCACCAAGGGTTATGTCACATTGCTATGTTTATGTTGATAATGTAATGCAACATAAATTTATCAAAAAATGCTTCATTAAAGTCAACCATGGTTTAATTTAACTCAAAGATGGTTTAAAACTATGCTGAAAATAAAGTAAACCATGCTTAACCAAAGTTAAACATGGTTCATTAAAGTCAACCATAGTTAAAAAATAGTCAACCGTGACTTAACTTTAGCTAAACAATGTCAAACACTGCCAACTATAGTTCACTTTAGTCAACCATGGTTTTGTCACATTGTGATGTTCATCAAGGTTTATGTTGTATTGCAACGTTCATCAACGGTTGTTGTAACATTATGAATATCACATTGCGACTTTTATCAAAGGGTATGTCACCTTTCGGCATAATATGGTTTTTCTACATTGTGACGTTCATAAGGCTTATGACAGATTACAACATTCATCGAGGCTTAGATTGGATTGTGGCATTCCTCCATGGTACATTCCTTACCGGTTTTGTCGCATTGTGACATACATCAAGGTTGTTGATTGTGACATCCCTCCATGGTACATTCCTCAATGGTTTTGTTGCATTGTGACATCCATCGATGATTATGTATCACGAGATATGTTGCATTGCAATGTTCATCAAGGGTTATGCCACATTTCAAAATTGATCAAGGTTTTGTTACATTGCGACAATGGTTAAGATGTGACAAATTAAAGTTAACCATCGTTAAATAAGATACAAAACAAGCATAAGTAAAAAATTCAACCATGGTAACTAAAGTCAAATATCGTTAAGCATAAACAAATATGGTTCATTAAATTCAACCATGGTTAACCAAAGTCAAACATGGTTAACCAAATTCAGCCATGGTTCGTTGAAGTGTCTGGTATGTGTAGAAAAAACCCAAGATACGACACATTAACAATGTGACATTCGACGTTCATCAAGGGTTATGTGGCATTGTGATGTTTAGCAAGAGTTATGTTGCATTACAATGTCCATCAAGGATTATGTCAGATTGGGACATTGATTAACAATTAACTTTTGTCAAAATAAAGTCAGCCATGGTCAAGCAAAGTCAACCATGGTATACTAAATTCAAATGTATGGTTTACATTAAAGTCAACCATGATTGACTATGGTCAAACTAAAATTAGAAATTGCTACCCAAAGTCAACCATGGCTCACTTAAGTCAATCATGGTAAATATAATCAACCATGGCTAACTAAAGTGAAACATGGTTCTCCAAAGTCAACTATGGTAAATAAAGTTAAGTATGGTTAACTAAATTTGAACATGGTTCACTAAAATTGAAACCATGACTAACTACGGTCAAACTAAAGTCAACCGTACTTAGCTAAATTCAACTTTAATTAACATTAAAAAATGTTGCAATCAACATAATAACCATTATATGATATTATTTTTATTCATAATATTGAAATAGAAATACAATATAATAATATGAATATTAACTAAATATAAATATTTTATTAATACATGGGTTATAATAAAATATTTAAATACCATAGAATTATAATATTTAAATACCATATTCTAGTTCATCATTTTTTTAATATATAGTTATAATATATAATTATACTATTATAATTAAACTATAATATTTTGAATTAAATTATAAATTTTTTAATATTTCTTAACATTAATATAATTCTTTTATAATATACCATAATATTATAATTAAATAATAATATTGTATTATATAATTTAATTAAATATCATATTTAATTATTATATATTAATTAATTAAACAATATTATTTTATTAATACTTTTATTTATTACTTCATCTTGTGATATCCTATTTATCATTGCTTGTTGTTTTAGTTAAATTATAATATTTAATATTAAAATTTAATGAAATTATTTTTAATTAATATTATATTATAATCAATTTAAAAATATTTTGTATTAATATTTTTGAAATATTTAGTAAAATTATATTATTTTTAAGATTTCTATGTACTATGAATATAATATTTTTTTATAACATAGTATAATATTATAATTAAATGTAATGTTTTAAATTAAATAATATTCATTTATTAATATTTTGGAGAAATGTTTATGCCGCACATTTATTACCAATATCACATTAATAATATTAATGTGTATGAATATGCTTATAGGTATAAATTTGGCACATATTATAGGGAAATGAATTACAGTGTGCCACATTTAGTCCATTAGTATATTTGGACACATTAATATTATTAATATGGTTATTGCTAGTTATAAAAAATATAAAATATAAATTGTAGCTATGTATAAATAACTAATAGTTGATGTATAACTAATAGTTAATGCATAGATAAATGGCAATTGATGCAACTACCATGAAAAACAATGGCTAATAACAAACCATTACTAGTAAAAGCATTGAAAATTATAGACTTTATTCCAGTAACATTGCCAAACTAGTCTAAAATGGAAAGTACAGTGCAGCAGCGGATTTACAAATGCTGGCAAGCATTTTTTGTTCAGAAGAGAAAGCTGGCAAGCATTTTATTTCATTCTTCCAAATTTGGAATATTAGTATTAACCGCAATTGAGTTATTTCATATAACGTATAAAGACGGCACCAAATACCACGAATTGCAACTTATGCGTAAGATGATTCGTTAGTCAAAGTTGACGACTGATCTGTACGTAGCATTCGCTTGCCAATTCTGGGGAATGACATTGGTTGCAGTAAGAGTTTTTCCAGTAGAAAGAGTAGACAATCGAATCGAGAATGGAGCCTGCAGCGGGACCCCGCTAGTCAGAGCCCAGTTTACACCCCATATTTGCTGCATTGCTTGCCATGAATCAGAGTTTGCCTGCGCACAACAAGAAATATGCATGCAGCAAAGGTAATATATCCATTTAATATGTATGCAGCAACGGTAATATATACATTTAAGGTGATAAGTATGCATCTAGACCAGGAAGACTTCTACCTGTTTTAGATAGACTGCTCCAAGATCGCCATCTCCATCTTCGTATACAATAAAGACTGCAAACCATTCATTACTGGCACCTCCGTCAACTTGGAACGCAATATTCATCCCCGGAAACTCGCAAGGCACCCTGTGTGTCCATAAGACGATGTGTTGAATTATAAAATATTTGAATAATTGTTTCAAACTTATTTCACTGCCTCCTTGGCTGAGTAAATAAATACGTTACCGTCTGAACAAAAGAGACATTTTTCCAGCATTGCGCAGATCCACAGCTCTAGTAGGATCAGATGCCATGTCACCAAAGGCAATGCCACTGAGATCAAAGTGTGTTTCGCCAGGGCTTTGGTGAGTAATCACCACACTCACCCCTGTTTCTGAACACAAACTGTGATCTGTGCACTTCACCTGCTTAGTCAAACATAGACAACATATGAGCAATTTTTATTTATTAATATAACGGAGTCTCCCAATTATGTCTATTAATCGTTTCATAAAACATATACTTGATAGCACGCTCCGCAGCCTTTTCCTGCTTTGAAGAGGTCTGAACTCGCTGCGGCTACTTTTGATTGGAAAGGCATCTGTTTCACTAAGCTGTGATATCCGCAAGCACCTCCTGTAATCACAAAGCAAAGCGTGAAACATCCAAATAATATCCTTAATTCCGTAAGCTACAAGCTTAGAATAATTTATATCGTCCTTACCCTCGCTTCCATCTCCAATTGGATCGCCGTACCATGTGCCCGTGGCTAGTTGCCAATCCGTGTCTGCTTGTGTTGTGAATTTTATGGGCCTTTTTAGAGAGACATTATCTGGAGGAGCAGGTTCAGCTAGAGAGCATAACATTAACGATGAAGTTCTAATGGCTACCAAATAAGCCAAAAGAAATAGCCTCAACATCCTCATATTTTGTAGTCTTGGAGCAGATGCAGGTATTGAAGTTCACACCAGTTGAAATAAAGAATAGACCTATTTTATAACGACTCACGACCGTAACCAACTGGTTGGTGCATGGTTTTCAACGTGAAAACCAGCTGTGTTTCAGGGAAAAGGAAACGTATAAGAAAGCCGAACAATCCTTTTATCAAGGGAACGCCATCATGAATACGGTCACGACAAAAGCCTGATGATGGTTATGTTCGTTCGGATTTTTGACAGTTTTACTAGTGTATGGAGGGAACTTATAATCCTTGGGAGCTGAAATTCGGAAATAAGCCGCAGTTTTAATGAGTAATTTATGCAGAAAAAGGGTGAGAACAGGCTATGGTTGAATTTCAAGCTATAAAAACGATTTTTTCATGAATTTACACAGGGTAGTGTCATTGATAAGCTCGTGCAATTGAAGCATAGTATTACGCTACAATAATTAATTCAGGAAAGGATCGTGACTCTTAAAATAATTATATGCAATTCGAACATGAGGGAAACGTAACGTATCTATCTTGTAAAAAACGAACGTTCCTTCCTAGTATCTCATCATCATCTGTCATAGCCGTTTCACATACAGTGGCTTCTCCTTATTTTTACAACTCTAAATATCTCGATGTATAAGTTCAAGTCTGTCATTGCTTCACCACTTCATTTACAGTGGCTTCTTCCTATTTATATGTAAACTCAAATATATTGTAAGAGTTTACGGTGAAGCTTATTTCTATAAGCTTAGCATTGAAGGTACCCTAGTTGTCGTTTATAATGGATACTTATTTATAAAACTCTAAATATACATCGTGGAAACGTTTATGAGGAAGCATGTTTTAAAATTAGCGCGTCTGTTGTGTTTCGTATTGACCTGCACCTTTATCGGATAGCAGGATCATAAATTTCCATGTAAACCATAAGGGCTTTACTTGAAAATGATTAGAAATTATTAAGGTACAATGGGAATGCAAAGCTCCATGTAAACTAGAACGCTTATAATTTGAAAATAATCTGTGTGAAGGTGGATAAGAATGAGTTTAACAAGTATGAATCAATTAAAGTTTAAAAAGTATGAATCAATTAAATATTGTATACATTTATTGGATAATATCTCATTGATGATCTTGGATGACTAATTGGTTTGGTTTTAGGTTAAGACACTTCACTGAGAGGAAATGCACAGAAGAGGAGGACGTATGTTTTAATAAGGATGATTATGTTTTTTTAGTGTTAAAAGGTTATTGGAAAGTGAAAAAAAAATAATTGTTTTTTATTGTGTGTTTTTTAATTTTTTAATATTTTTTTAGTATTTAAAATAAATAAATTAATAATTTATTTATTTTAAAAAAAAATTGTATGTAGATTTTTTTAATTTTTAAGGTCTTTTGAAAACATTCTATATTTTTAAGATATATTATTTTTTTATGTGATTAGAAAAAAATCAATTTATAAGTTTCTAAAAATTTGTAATTTTGTGATGTGCTACAAGTAACAACATTTTTCAATTTTGGATAAAAATAGTTACTAAATACACTTTATAAAAATCTAACTATTTAAAATTCTCATCCAGTTATATAATGTGTTAAAGTTTAACCTTTTTAAATAATAATTACATATTTAAGTTTTAACCTTATCTACTTATTTTTAAATTAAAAACTTTCTTAATAATAATTATATATTAAAGTTATAATTTTTATATTTTTTTTAAAATAAAATATAATCGACCATTTTTAATTATTGGAAAATTTAACTTTTTAAATAATAATTACATATTTTTATTTTTATTTTTATTTACCTATTTTTTAAAATAAAATATGTAGACAGTTTTTAATTATTAGAAAATTTAAAAAAAAAATTGAAAATTTTAAAAGTTAAAAAAAGCAATTTTGTATAAACATTCTAAATCTTATTCAAAAAATACTCTATAACAATAAACATAAAATTTAAAATAATATATTATTATTAAAATAAGGAATGTGTCCACTAAGAACGAGATCAAACCCTATTTGATCATGCGATCTCCATGTATGATGGTTACCTTCAAAATAAATGAAGTAATAAATTGTGGGATGCTAGTTATGTCCCCAACGTCGGGTATTAGTTTGCTTCCTATAATATATATATATATATATATATATATATATATATAAATTTTAATATATAATTTGATTTTTTATATATTAAAGTATTAATTTGATGTTTGATTGATTCAATGGGCTCCACAGCCCAGGGCTGGCGGCATAAAGATGTCAGCGTCTGTGTTAAAAATTATTCTAATTTTTGAATGAAATGTTTTTTTAGAACTCAACGAGTAAAAAAGATATGTTCTTTCTTTATTATTGATTGGCTATGTTGGCCAGTGATTTTCCATAATATTAGGTGCATGTTGTTGTACATGATGGATTTATATTAATGTATGGAAGGTTGGTCGTTATTTCAGGCTTTGAAATCAAGAAAATAACTTTGGTCATGACAATTGCTTTGGAAAAAGTTCCAAATGTGGTGGTATGCAGGTAAATTGCAACATTTCCTTGAAATTATCATTATGTTAGAATTATCATTATGTTTGTAAAAGCCATAAAATAGATGTGGCCTAAGTGTGTGAACTTGGGCTCTTGTAGTAAGATTCCAATGATATATAAATTTCTTGTGAACAACTTGGGAGATTATGGAAATTCATATATGTGCAAGTTGTATACATATATTATTTTTTCATTCCTACCTCTGGCCAAAGAATGGCGAACAAAATTGGTGACTATTTGGTTGGAAATGGATTTATCTTGAAAGGAGTGGTGCAGAATAAACCCAACATATAACTTGGAGAAGCAAGTAGTTTTAGTTGAACATGGACATACTAAAGTACATACTTATGATTGGATAGATGGGTCAAACTTATCACCTGGTTTAGTTTGAACACGAGGGACGATATCGGTGCACACATGTACAATTCGGTCGATTGACAAAAGTAAGTAGTGAATGGTTGGTTCATGCGTTAGTATCTGCAAAAGTAAGCTAACACGATATGGGAGTGCAGTTGTTTTGTTACGTCTTTGAATGGGAACATATAGAAATCGTGGAGTTGCATTAGTTTGCCTACACGGAGTTAAATTTTTTTGAATTTGCAATGTTTTTATAATGTTTGGAATATCATATATTAAAAAAAAGTTATTTATCTAAGTTTTGATTGGCTAGAGGTTGCTAACATCTACCTTGTTTTTCTCTCCGGGCAGGGTCAGCGGGCAGACATCGGTTGCTATCCATCCACCGCTATCAATCATTAAATGTGTACTTTGCTTTGCTTTGTCTATTGATATCGAGACTTATGATAAAAGAGTTGTATAATGGCACTCCTTTCGAACAACCTATCGAGAAATGGATGGAAAATTAGTAAAATCCCAATTAATTCATGTTTCCTTCGGCAATGATTCTAGAATGTGATCAAGGTATGGGTTGGACACTTGTCACATTCCAACAAGAGCCATCTCAGAGACCGTACATGTTGATTTAAATGCAAGCATACATGTATAGTATGTATAATCGACATTGCTAGCAATAAGCATCGGTAAATCACAAGGATAAAATGGTCATCGTAAAAATTATCTCAGACGATGAAATCTATTCCAATTCATCTTTTACCCATAAATCTAATACCAGATAGCGCATTGTATTTCTTGATGTTATTTACATGAGATACTTGATGGCAGTATTGTACTTAATCTTGATAACATATCTCATTAACCATTTAATAATTTTTAATTTTTGTCTCTATTTTAAAAAAAAAAATTGAAGGGACGGGCACCAATCAACATTTAGATAAATACATTTAGAAATTAAAAAAATAAAAATAAATATTTTTCACCACTTTTAAATTAAATGTTGGCAAAAATGAAAAATTAACTTGTACCCCACAAAGATTAATGGGGAAAAATAATAGTCACCTCCCCACGAAGGGACTAAGAAGCTAATAATAATGGATTATTTGTTGGATACGGCCATAAAAATACTATGATGGATTATTTCTTGGATACTAGAGCAATACATTGTTGAAAAGTGTTTTAACTAGAGAAGGGTAAATGGTTTGCACCAACACTATATCTATCAACCATAGTCATAAGTGAAGTGCTTCCCTCTTCTCGCTACAACCAATACCAAGGTAAATGGTTTGCACAAACGCTATATCTATCAACCACAGTAATAAGTGAAGTCAAACCGTTATATTTATCTGCCTAGAACCTTTCTTCTATAGCTTCCCTCTTCTCGCTATAGCCAATACCAATGTCGGGGACATCGCCACCTTGGGGATCTTGTTTGTAATAGATGCTATAGCAGTATTTTATAGACTATAATTTAAGTATAAAATTTGAAACATTTATTTCAGTTATACTTGCCTAATTGCATAAGTTTTATTTATTTGACTTTTTTTGGGGGGGAAATAATTTAATCTATTTAAGTTTAACCAAAACAAAATTATTTATTTGACTAACCATCGATTTCTATAATAGGTAAATTTAAATAATATTTTTTTCACAATTCACATTATTATTTAATATTAATTAGAAGACTAGCTTGCAATTTTGCAATTACTAAACTTACCATTGTGGGTATTAATGGAATCTACGCAACGGAGGCTCCTTGTGCTGATATTTCAACTTTCCACCACAAAAGATGAACTTCAAAAATAGCCGTAAATAGTTAAATACTTACTCTAGTATCTCCTTTAAACTCTGTTACTAGAAACAGGACGACAATTCACGTTTTTAAGAAAAAAACAAAGTAGAAATGGAGATGTGACAGGAACGAGCATTTTCTACGGTTGTTTAAGTTTCTAGAATTGAAAAACCATTTCTTAGGAAACATATTGTTTCTCAAGATTGTTTTCCCAAAAGAAGCTATTAGTTTCTCATGGAACTGATCATGTCTCATCTCATTTAAGGGTCACTTTTTACCTCTGGTAAGTAATGAATGGTGGTAGGTAGGTAGCTTCTACAACACTTAAACCATAAGTTGGTAGATGAAGAATTTAATGATTTTGAATGCATAAGTGCCTGTCTACTTTGCATTGAACCTCAAATTTCAAAGCACTTCTTTGGCTGAGTTGTAAGGTTTTGTTTGAGTGAACTGAAGAATTGCAGTCGGAAAGCTGGAGTTTGATCTCGAGGCCTAACAAGGTGCATAAGTCATATTTGAATGAAGGGAATAATCGTTGGTTAAATACTAGAGTTCGAGTTCTATTATTGAAATCTGTAATTTTCTCTGTAAGTTGTCGATATATGTTATCATTATCGCCTACCCTTCCGTTAGCGGTAGATGGATTAACCTTGAAATACACCTTAAACTTACCTTCTGGAAATTTTAGATATAAAACAAGACACATATATAAAATTGCTTACGCTAAAATATGCCTGGAAAAATGCCTAAATTTTCTGGGATATTAACCTAGGCAAGGTAGGAATGAGCTGGGTGAAAGTACTACTTTATTTTGGTTACTCCAATCAGATTTCTAAATAATATTTATAATAGGATACTACATACATAATAGGGAATTAATTAAAGACGGTAAGCAACTAGATGGGTGGCCATCCTTTGATATGCTCAAGCAGGTAAGACTTTTATAGGACCCCTAATTCTTTGACTAGGTAAGGTTATCTCCTTCAAGCTCAGCCAGCTAAGTGATGAGAGTACCTATATACGCTCTGAATAACCTAGGTTGAAAACAAAAAGAACAAATCTCAAAAGAACTAGAATAAGGTTATATTTACCTTAATCGAGTGAACTAAAATCATCTTTCACCCAAAGTTGATGAGAGGCCACTCGGAACTAACCTAAGGGGACCTTGAACCATGCATCCAATGTTGTGGAAAGTGTTTTGAACCTTTCATTTTCATGTGATTATTTCATTTTTAGAATTTTCAATTATTGATTCAAAGGAACATATAGACATAGATATGTGTTCCTTTCAAATTTAATTTAGTTCACCCTTTTTGACAAAAGAGACGGAAATTACTTTAGGTCCTGAACACGGATTTAGTTATTAGTGATTTATTTATAGTAGAACATTTTGGAATTCATGATTGAAGTGTCTTGGAACCTTGTTAGATTAAAATTTCTACTTCATTATGTTTTATTGTCATTTTGTCATTTTTACTATACTCGAATTCTCTCCTTTCCACAAATTGGCATTGGTTTGCACCCCTATTAAAATAATGCTATCCTTGAGAGTCAGTTTGATGTATTATGTGTCTCGTTATCTAGATTGAACCTAATCATTTCTAAAGAAACATGATTGTGTTGTTTTGCAAGTGGCAACCTCCTAGATCAAAAAATTTGTATTAATAAAGTTTGCAATTTACGTTGAGAAACAGATTTCATGATCAAACAAATTAATATAATAAAAAAAATTTACTTTTTCATTTATTATAAGATGACAGAATGTTGTTCATTAACAAAATGGGAATTTTTTATAAATCTTTCAAATATTAAACATGTTCCCTTACTTTCAACCATCTCAATCTTGACGTTTATCCTTTTTTTTAACTACTTCTTATGCTCACAAAAACAATTTAAATACAAAAATGCAAAGTGTGGAATTTAAATACAAAAATGCAAAGTGTGGAATGGTATATACACTTCCCGTCATAACCTCTTCTTGAGACTAACTAAATTAGAAATAAAATCAGATATAGTACGAGCCAAAGTTCTGGAATCCTTAATCGACAATACTCCCTTAGCCAATAGTTGGTGACGTATCTCATCTTTCCATAAAGCAATAAATGAAAACAATAAACCCAACCATATGATATGCCAACTCTAATTGTAGCATTTAATGATGACTTCTAGATGTCATGTCCGCTCAATAGTGATCATTGGATTAAGTTCCTAACTTAACTAGTCCCTTGGGTTGAGGAGACAAATTCATTTACTATGGGGTTAATTTTGAATTTTGGGCATTTAATTAATTAGGAGTGTGAATTTTTTTTGTTTAAAGTTTATTCTGCACTTGAAATAATTATTTTTCATGCATTTAAGAATTTTATCATAAATAAATGAGGATAATGCTCCACAAGTGCGCCTTAGTGGATGAGGTTAACTTGGAGATGACTTGAAGAAGAAGTTAAGAAGAAAGCATCCAAATCTAGAAAATTAGGAAAAAGGAAAGAAAGATAATGGACTTAGGAAAAATAGCATAAAGCAAAAAGCAGGATAAATCAGAAAAGCAGGAAAGTCCAGAAAATCGGGATAAATCAGAAAATCTAGAAAAAACAGAAAAAAATGAAATCAAAAAGCAGAAAAGGAAAAAGGAGGAAAACAAATAAAAAATGAAAAGGGAAGGAAAGATAGCTTTCCTTATCCCCTCATGAGGGCGCATTAGTCAACGAGAATTTATCCTCAAGTCATCCTCCATCTATAAATAAAGGAGTGCACACCCTCTTCACATCTTTTGCCAGTTTGATTTTTGGTATGAGAGTAATTGTGCCTCAGAGACATGGGATATGTTCCCCTAGTCCAAGTTGGGTGATGTGCCCCCGCTTCCTATGAGAGGATAATGGAATTCATCTATTATAATTGAATTTTATTATAGGTCATGTAGATGATACAAGTCTGGTTTGAATATCAGAAGAAGTTCACTGAAGTTTGTGACTCGAATCTTCAAGCTTCATGTTGATTTATAGTGCTAGATTGTTGTGTAGAGAGGAGGAAGGTTATTGTGTTATTCTAAGAAGCCTCTTGGATTCCATATGATTTAATTACAACCATTATTATCCTCTGATATCAATCATCAAGTTTAATATTTCATATGTATGAAATATTCTGAGTTTTCCACACCCCTTCTAGATTTGCATAGAATTTGACAAGTTTCCATATTGTCTTTAATAAATGAATCAATATAGATCAAAATGATTTGATTTATGTTCATGATGTTATTTAATATGTTAAATGACTCAATCCATTTCTGATATACAAAATTACCGATCCTTCATTGATTGTTTGGGAGTTCTTGAAATTAACTAGTTGTGCAATCATGGAATGTCATTTTGCTTGTATCCTCGTGAATCTTTCTCAGAACTTCCTCAAACTTGATGGATCAAACCATGAATGTATATTGACTTATATTTCATTTATATTATCCCTCCTCATTCAAAAACCTTATAGCTTCCAGTCCTTGTATAGTTGACGTATTAGTTTGCATATGTTGGGGTGCCCAGGAGAATTGTAGTAGATTTAATCCTTTTTTATTTAGAACTATCAATGGTCCTAGTTCTTTGTGCAAAGGTACTATCAGCCATCAAAGTCTTCCTTCTATCCAGAGTATTGATATTTCCAATCTCTAGTAAAATTAGCTTTTGAATTCATTGTTTTTAACTGAGTTTGGTAGGAGTTGGATTTAGTGTATCATCAGTCCTTGTTTGTACATTACAGTGGTATCATAGAATGGTCCTCTGGACATTCTCTTAAATTATTTCTATAAGTCCAAGAAGATACTCAGATTCTAAGAAGAAGGATCCTTTGTCAAAAAGAGAAAAGGTAGAAGAAATAAATTCTACTGACGGGAAACTACAAGGAGAATCATACATGTCTCACAATGAAGACAAAGATGAGTTCAAACTCTTTGTTCAAATCATGATGAAAGGTTTGCAAGACATCTCTCGCAATATTGTTCAATTCGGGAAAGAAACCAGAGGATTCTTAGCTCAGTAGCTAGGAAGCAAGAATGGAGAGGGGAGCAACAATGGTACGCCACATGGTGAAAGGAAGATCAATAGTGGCCATATTTTCTCAATAAATGGGCCTCACAATCGCCCTAATTAATTCAAGATGGAATCTCAAGGTCACTCCAAGCCTACTATGCCCAAGTTTACTAAAGAACAAAGAGAGGAACCTGAGGTTCGAAATGGAGGTCTTGCTCCTTGGGACGACAAATATGTTAAGTACCTTACATTGAATGAAGAGTGCAGAAGTGCTTTACCATTCAAAGACTTTTATGATCTACAATACAAGACCAACCCAAGAGGAGGATTTCAGATGCAAAATCAGAACTATGAGCTAAGAAATTCTATTGGTAAGATTTATTTACCTTATTTTGATGGTTCATAGAAATGTATTGCTAACTCTTGGATTCAAAATCTTGATACATATTTTTAGTTGAATCCAATGGTTGAGAGAGATGCCATCAAGATGGCTACTCTACACTTAAATGGAGAAGTAAATGATTGGTGGTTTCGTGGCCTAAAAAATCTTAGGCATGATTAAGTGGCCACTTATGAAGAGTTCACAAGAAGGTTGGCTGAATGATTCGAAAGAAGAGATCCTGAGATCACCTTAAGGGCACTAACGCATGTGAAGCAGATTGGAACTCCTGAAGCCTACATCTCTGAGTTTCGAAAACTAGTTGTGATGGTATCTTATATTTCATAAGCTATATTGATCTTATTGTTCATTGAAGGGCTATCAGAACCTTTGAAAGGTTTGGTGAAGGCTTACAGACCCTCTACCTTGCAAGATGCACTAATTCGAACCAAAGACTTGCAAGACTCTATTCCAAGGACCCAATTTTCTCCTAGGACCGTTGGTCCTAATCAATTCAAGAATCAAAGGCCACCCATGAATATTCCTTCTAGAAACTTTCGAAAGGATAACTATTCAAAGGATCGAGATAAATTGAGAAGAAGGAAGTTGTGCTTCACCTGTTAGGATCCATGGGTTCCAGGACACATATGTTCTAAAGGAAACACACCCTACATTGAATTTTACTCAGAGAGTGAAGCTGAGAAAGAAGAAGAAGAGGCCCTAGTAGATGAAGAAGTGGCCTATGAGACTGCAGAAGAAGAACCTACCCCCGAGGTGAGCAAGATTGCAGTACTTTCAGGGGTGCCTCGCTTCCATACACTCATATTCAAAGGAGTGGTTCAAGGACAATCAGTCACTGTGTTAGTGGATGGAGGAGCAACACATAACTTCATTGATTCAACTCTGGTTGAAAGGAGGAAGCTACCTACTGAAAATTTTGGAGGCTTCACTGTTATCATTCCAGGTAATCATTCTATGAACTGTTGTAGATGGATTCCTAAATTACAGATTTCTATAGGAGAACACATTAGAGGAAATTTGGGGTCTAAAATAGGTCTTATAAAAAATTGAGCCATGGATGACTTGGATTTCTCAAACCGATAGAATTTCAATAACTTTGGTCAACCATTATGGTTGAGTTGGACATATAGAAGTCAAAGATGCTTATGTGTCATAATTTTATTTTGCAATAGCTAACTTCATATAAACCTCACATTGGTTAAGATTTTGAAAAGTTAATCTTGAAATATGATAAATATACTTGAAATAATAACTATAGAGTATTTTATATTATCACTACTTCTAAGTTCTTCAAAATATAAATCTCACATTAATTAAGATGATAGTGGAGCAATTTTGAAATAATAAATATAGAGTATCTTATGTTATCACTACTTATAAGTTCCTTAAAACATAAATATTGCATTAATTAAGATGATAGTGGAGTAATTTTGAAATAATAAAAACATTTAGATAATTAATCTCTTAAAAATAAAAATAAATAATATCTAAAAAAATGTCATGAATAAAACAAATAGAAGAGATAAAATAATATTTCACTATTTTTTATAACTTTCTCTTTCAAATTCGGAATTTGACTTTTTTGGTAGCATTGGAAAGTTCTCAACGAGAGCTACAAATTTTGTGTTTTGAGTTTTACAAGATTCCCCACCAATGTTTCGGGGCAGACATTTTAGTACCCTGGTACTAAAATGTCCTCCCCGAAAAATTGGTGGGGATTCTCGAAAAACTCAAAACAAGAAAGTTGTAGCTCTTGTTGAGAAATTTCCAATGCCACCGAAAACGTCAAATTCCAAGTTCGAGGGAGAAACTTATTGCAAAAATAGCAAAATCTTATTTTATCTCTCTCCTATTTTTTATGATACAGTTTTTAAATTTATTTATTTTTATTTATAAGAAAATAATTATATAAATGCTTTTATTATTTCAAAATTACTCCACTATCATCTTAATTAAGGTGATATTTATATTTTAAAGGACTAGGAAGTAGTGATAATGTAAAATAAAATAAAAATAGTGATTGTTTATATTTAGTATTATTGTAATTATATTTTTTCATTGTAATTTTAGTTCTTTTTAAGTTTTAGATTTTATTAAATATATAAAAAGTAGTGGTACATTTATTAAAATATTAAATAAATTATAATATAAATTTAAAAAATTTACCACTATATAATTTATTGTGTATGCACAAGAACCTAAACCTTTCATTATTATTTTCAACCATCATCTCTTAACTCTACACTAACTCAACATACTTGTCAACTACCATTAATGAGATATTATAGGTTGACCTTTACTAGATAACACCTTTAACTTAGTGTGACATGGCATGTTTGCAATGTGATGTGGATTTTTTTATTATTTTCCTTAGAAGGCCCATTTTAGACCTCAAATTTCATCTAATGTACCATTACATATAGATTTTATGTTGTGGATGTGGCTGATATTAACATGGTTTTGGGAGTACAATGGTGGTATTCCATTGGGAAGCATTCAATAGACTACCAAGTTCTTGAGATGATCCTCAAGGGAGAAGATGGAAAGGAGGTAGTGTTGAAAGGGATCAACACCTACCCAAAACAAGTGGTAAGTGCACATAGTATGAGATCCATACTAAGGCATGGAGACATTGAATGGGTTGCAGAATGCCTAATCACCACAAAGGGTACCTCACTGGAAGTATCCCAATA
This sequence comes from Larix kaempferi, assembly GCA_027924585.1. Taxonomy (NCBI): domain Eukaryota; kingdom Viridiplantae; phylum Streptophyta; class Pinopsida; order Pinales; family Pinaceae; genus Larix; species Larix kaempferi. The sequence goes on along the minus strand of BSBM01000765.1, from coordinate 537,394 downwards.
TCCAAAAGAAATTTAGAAGTTGCTCCAAAAGAATAAGAAGGTGTTTGGGGACCTTCCTCTTCGTAGGCCACCTAATAGAGGAGTGGAGCATAGAATTGAATTGGAGATAGGCACCACACCTATCAAAGTACATCCCTACAAGCACCCAAAAAGATTCAAGGATAAGATAGAGCGAACCCTCAAGGAACTTCTTGAGTTGGGATTCATTAGACCGAGTTCAATCCTTTTGCCTCATATGTAGTCCTTGTGAAGAATAAAGATGGGACCATGCAGATGGTGCATAGACTACAAAGCACTCAACAAGAATACTATCAAGAACATATATGCTATTCCAAGGATTGATGAGATTATGGATGAGATCCATGGGGCCAAGTACTTCTCAAAGATTGATATTCGATCTGGTTACCATTAAATTAGCATGCGGGAAGAAGACATCCTTCTGGTGTCACCATGGGCACTTTGAGTTTCTGCTTATGCCTTTTGTCCTAACCAATGCACCTGCAACTTTTCAATCTTGCATGAACATAGTGTTTAGCAGGAAGATTCGTAAGTTTGTACTTGTTTTCTTTGATGATATTTTGATCTATAGTAGAACTTGGGAGGAGCATTTGCATCATTTGGATATTGTACTAACAATCTTGGCAGATCAATATTTCTATGCAAATCTATCCAAGAGTGAGTTCGGAATGATTGATATTTTGTATCTTGGTCATGTGATTGGGAAAGATGTAGTTAAGGTTCACATGGAAAATATCCAAGCTATTTTATATTGGCCAAGTCCTAAAAATCTCACCGAACTGAGAGGTTTTATTGGGCTATGTACCTACTATCGGAAGTTTGTCAAAGTATTTCCCAAGTTGACATCTCATTTGACAGACCTCACTAAGAATGGAGCTTTCCATTGTTCAGAATAATCTGAGCAAGCATTCAATAGAATGAAGGAGGTAATGAGCATTTGTCATGTTCTTGCGCTTCCATATTTTCCCAACCTTTTGTTCTTGAGTGTGATGCTTCAGGGAATGGAATTGGGTAAGTCTTGATGAAAAATAAGCACCCCTTGGCATTTGAGAGCACAAAGTTGCATCCCCATGAAATATTATATTTAGTCTATGACAAGGAGATGATAGCCATCATGCATGCGCTAGTCAAGTTCAGATAGTATTTAGTAGGTGGTAAGTTCATTATCAAGATTGATCACAACAATTCGAGATACTTCTTAACCCAAATGGAGTTGAATGATAGGAAACATAAGTGGGTAAGCAAGGTCCAAGCATTTGAATTTGATATTGAATGTAAGAAGGGTAAGATGAACATTGTAGTTGATGCTCTTTCTAGAAAACCAACATTTGCATTGCTCAAATTTTATGATGATTGGAATGTACAGCTTGGGGTAGAGTACAAAAAGAACCAGTTTGTTTGTGATTTGTTTGATGGATTAATTCATGATGATGCTTACAAGATTCTCAATGATATTATCTATTATAAGGAGGATATTTTTAGTTCCATAATCCATATTAAAAAAGAAAACCCTTGAGGTTTCCCATGATGTGCCTCTAGCATCTCATCTGGGGTTTGTGAAGACTTACAAGAAAGTGAATGAAAGTTTCACTTGGAATGGATTGAAGAAGGAGGTGATGGAGTATGTTAGATCATGTGTGGCATGTCAGAAAAATAAAGTAGAGAACACTCATCCACCAGGGTTCTTACAACCACTTCCTATTCCTGAACAGAAATGGGAATGTGTATCGATGGATTTCATCACCGGGCTCCCAAAAAGCCAAGGTAAAGACAATATTTTTGTTGTGGTTGATAAATTGACTAAATATGAAAATTTCTTTGCTTTCACAACTAATATTGCAGCCATACAAGTGGCTGAACTTTTAATCAAAGAAGTCTTCGAAATTCATGGCATACCCAAGTCCATCATCAGTGACATAGATAGCAAGTTCATAAGCATTTTTTGGCAAGAATTGTTCAAGTTAGTGGGGACAAGTTTGGACATGAGTAACAGCTACCATCCATAGACTGATGGCCAAAAATAAAGAGTGAACCATTCGATGGAAGGGTATTTAAGAAACTATATTACAAGCCAGCAAAATTCATGGACTACTTGGCTCCATTTGGGAGAGTTTTGTTACAAGATTACTTTTCATCTCTCGATTGGTATGTCTCCCTTCAAAGCTCTATATGGATATGATGCACTCACTTTTGATGATTTGATATTTGGTGATTGTAATACACAAAAGGAAAATGTTTGTCTCGAAGAGTGTCAAGACATACTCATAACTCTCAAGGACAACTTGCAGGTAGCACAGAATAGGAAAAAGGTGCATTCATACAAGCATAGAATTGAGCGATCTTTCCAAGTAGGAGATCTAGTATATTTGAGGTTGCATCCCTATAGACAGTCCTCATTAAAGTCTAATGGGAATGAGAATTTCTAGCCAAGGTTATATGGTCCCTACCAAGTCTTGAGGAGGATCGGGGAAGTGGCTTATGAGCTAGAGTTGCCTCCAGGTAGCCAAATTCACAATGTTTTCCATGTGTCCTATTTGAAGAAGGAAATAGGGAAGCAAGTCAAGGTTTCACAAGACTTTCCACCCCTTGATGATGAAGGACATTTGGTTTTGACCCCTGAGAATATTTTGGAGATCCGAGAGAAGAAGCTAAGGAACAGAATCCTTAAGGAAGTTTTGGTGCAATGGGAAGGACTGCTTAGTGAGGATGCTACTTTGGAAGGAGAACACATTTTACAACATCCCAGTTTGAAATTGCTTGAGGAAAAACAATCTTGGGTGGGGAGAACTGTCATGTCCCCTCAACAATGATCATTGGATCAAGTTCCTAACCCAACCAATCCCTTGGGTTGAGGAGACAACTTCATTTACTATGGGGTTAATTTTGAATTCCAGGCATTTAATTAATTAGGAGTGTGAATTAATTTTTGTCTAAATTTTATTATGCACTTGAAATAATTATTTTTCATGCATTTAATAATTTTATCATAAATAAATGAGGATATTGCTCCACAAGTGCTCCTTAGTGGATGGGGTTAACTTGGAGATGAATTGAAGAAGAAGTTAGAAAGAAAGCATCCAAATGTAGAAAATCGGGAAAAAGGAAAGAAAACTGGTGCAAATAAAAAAAAGTAACAAAAACTCAGGAAAATCAGAAAGCAGGATATATCAGAAAAAGCAAGAAAGTCCAGAAAAGTAGGATAAATAAAAAAAGAAGGGAAGTCCAGAAAAGCAAGATAAATCAGAAAAGCCAGAAAAAACCAAAAAAAGAAAAAAGAAAAAGATAAAGCAGAAAGTAGAAAAGAAAGGAGAAAAGGAAAAAGGAGGAAAGCAAAGCAAAAGGGAAAAATGAAGGAAATCTAGCTTTTCTTAGCCACTAATGAGGGCACATTAGTCAAGGAGACTTGCTCCTCAAGTCATCTTGCATCTATAAATAAATGAGTGTGCACCAGGGATGATTTTAGAGTGAATTATAGCCCATGGGCGAAATTAGAGGGGTTTCAAAAATTTGGTGGGCGAATTTTGTATATTAAAAAACATTGGAAAAAAAAAACATCATCCACTATTTATTAACAAAATAACATTTTAAAAGAAAATAGCCTTCCCGTCTAACAACCCTCTCTCCCAAAACATGGAAATCACCCCCGAAATTTGCTAAAACATCTCACAAAATCTGGAAATCGCCCCCCGAAATTTGCTAAAAATATGGCATTTTCCCTCCATTTCGGGTTAGATGAGTAAAAAACATGTCATTTGCCCTCATTTCTAGTTTGATCGGTCAAAAATATGGCATTTTCCCCTGATATACACTCATTGCTAGGTTTATGGCTATTTCGCCCCCCGATAACCAGTCATGGCGGCTTGAAACAACTCTTTCGTCCCTCGATATTCAGTTGGGGTGGCTTCAAACAACTATTTCGCCCGCCCCATGTGCCTATAAAATCCCTGGAATGCCTATAAAATTCCATGTGTCCTCCTTATGCATTATGCAATGTCCACTGGATTTTGTTGTTTCCCCGCAGTTTATGCTCCCGGCAGACTCTATGAGTCATCGTCATCAACTCTGGATCATTATCATGCTCACATTAAGGACGCAATAAATAAATTGTAGATGGAAATAAACCCAATTCAGATTAGGAATTAAAATCCAAACCTAGGGTTTGTGTTGTTTGTGTGCAGATAACGGCGTGAAACTGAAGACCATCCAGGGTTTGGCCCAATGTACAAAGATTTGGAAGCTAAGTTTTAATGGGTGTTGTGTGTTCGAAGAGCTCCCAAGCATGGAAAATTTGGTATATTTGGAGGAGTTGCAGGAAGACAAATGTGTGAAGCTAGAGAACGTATAGGGATTGGCAGTGTAAAGATCTTCGAAAGCTAAATGTTAATGTGTGCTATGAGCTAGAAGAGCTTCCAAGCATGGAAACATTGGTATCTCTGGAGGGTTTGTGGGAAAACGATTGTACTAAGCTGAAGAGGATACTAGGGTTGGCTCACTATACAAAGCTTTGGATGCCAGGTGTTGTTACGTGGTCCAAGTTAGAAGAGCTTTCAAGCATGGAAACGCTGGTATCTTTAGAGGAGTTGTGGGAAAACCAATGTATCGAGCTAAAGAGAATACCGAGGTTGGCGCAATGTACAAAGATTTAGATGCTAAATGTTGGGGGGTGCTCTGATTTAGAAGAGCTACCAAGCATGGAAACATTGGTATATTCACATAAGTTGGACACAAACAATTGTGTGAAGATGAAGAGCTTACAGGGGTTGGCATAGTGTACAAAGCTTCAGACCCTAACTGTTCGTGGGTGGTCATGGATGGGTGAAAATAGACTAAATAATTTTTAATCTACATTTAAAACATATGTTCATTTGATATTCCTTTGCTTGCCGAAACCTATTCCTGAACCATTTTAGTGATTTAAATTAGATATGTTCCGAATTTTTTAACAACCATGCTCTTGATAAACCAAGATAAAAGTTGAATGAGATAAAAAGAATAAAGGTAGGTCTACTGCATCTTAAATTGTAGGTTTCTCAGAGAATAACTTAGATGGACAGATTGCTATATCATTTTCCTCCTCCCCTGTGAAGGAAAATGTATATTATGTTTAATTGTTTCTGTTTTTTATTACTTTAGTTGGGAGATAAAATTAACAAATGCAATCTTGGTATAATTACAATTGCACTGAAACTGTGCCATCAATTTCTTGTCTGCTACTTTTAAGTCCCATCATTCTTTTAAGTTTTGATTATTTGGTGATCCTCTAGTGTTGAAACATGAAGGTCATATTTCAAACTATTTCAAAATTCTCTATTATTGTGAGCGGCATTTATTAACTTTCAAGATGGTGAGTATAGTAGTATATTTTTTTTGTAAAATGACAAAAGATGTCTAAATGAATTTCACTGTTACGTGACACTGATTCTTATGTTGTGGACTTTGATGTTTTAGAAAGAGCTCATACATTACCATTTCAAATATCTGAGGAGTTGTACTATTGGTTTGGCTATTGCTCTCTTGCAAGATGATTTCTAAATCCAAATGTGGTTTTAATGTGTAGATCATTATGTTGAATACTACTATCAGAGGCTTATCAGTACCAATCAAATTCATTTTTAAGAGAGTTTGCAATGGAAGAACCAATTCTATGGTTCACTTATGTGATTGCTGGCATCCTTTTGTGTAAGATTGTATTTTTTTGTGCCAATGATATGCACATTGTTCATTTTTAATTTAATTTCTCCTTTGCATTTCTGTAATGAATGCCATTTTAAGTCTTTTACCAATCTATAACATATTTAATTTTCCATCTTTTCTATTAGACCTATCAATTGTTCCATGAATCTAAACATTATTAATTATTGTGATTTTTCTTAGTGGTATGTTGTGCCTCTTTTTAGGGCCATCTGATTCCAATACATGACTGTAAAGTATGTTGAAGAATATTGAGTCTTTACTTTTGGAGATGATGTAAATATGGATATCTACTTAATCAAGCACATTGAAGCTCCATCCTTTCGGAGTGTTCTACAGAAAGAAGAGTTAATTCCATCATTATATGTAGGCAATAGTGTAGTAGGAAAGATGCAAAGTTTTAGTGGTTATGGGAATTTCTGTTATTGTGGTAGTCATTCATTTTAAAAACCTACAGAACCATGCCATTCTCTTGCACACATATCATTACTATGTTTAATATGGGCTATACATGAGATTTGGATAGCTATATACGATGTGACATCCTCATTTTCAATTACCTCCAACAAAAGCATCCATTGGTAATGGAACTGTTATCCATTTTTTATGACTGCCTACATTATTGTTCCCATTTCCATGGGATTTGTTTATCAAGGGGACTCTATATCGTAGTATTGTATAAGATGCACTACCATTTGCAAATGGTGAACTAGTAAGCTAACTTTTGACATGACTGATATTGTTGTAGCAATGTCAGTGGATTGAAACATTGCTCCGTTAGGACCTTCTTTAGGTGATACTAGGATTGTGTACAAATATGTGTTTATTTTTTTTTTTGAATTAGTACTTCTTATATTATACAGAACCAATTAGGTACAAAGGACAGTGAAAACAACTACCTTATTGCAGTCTGAATGGAAATAAGGTCAGAATAAGCAGAGTCAGACAATTGTTTCATTCTTTACCAACAAATACCCCTTGGACCTAGTTCCAGCAGCTAATCCATCATAGTCATTCTTTTGAAAGGGTTCGAGAGCTCATATTTGACCATCAAAGATACACTTCATTAAAGTTTTCATATTTTATATTATAGTGAAGCATAGAAGTGATTGAGGACAAGCATTTGTAGTCCCTTGCAAAGTTGCATGCCAGTGTATAACTCCTTGTAAAACCGCTGCAAATATGATATGGGGTTTTTTCCAGCACTGTCTTGCAAACATGCATCCCGAAAAGATGTGTTTAATTATTTTTGGTTTCCCACAATGGAGGCACTTCTCATCGGTTAGACTAGAGTTGGCCAATCTTTCTTTGGATGGAAATCCTTGATACACAGCCAACCACATGAACACCTTGAGTTTGTAGGATACTTTGTGTGACCATACACTACTGAGTCTAGTGGCCAACAAAGATCACTATCTAGTGCCCTATATTTTGATCAAAATGGGTGCTACTTGATTCCTCCCATGCATAGGCATGTATAACTTCTTGGAGTCATAGTAAAAAATTACTGCCATATTTCCAGACTCAATCCCTTCAGATAGGGTCTTGCAGAAAACCATTTTTTTCTTGGCTAAATCCCTCAAAAAAATAAGTGATTGCAACTTCCTAATGATGATTCTGCAGTAGTGAAGGGTGTTGATGTTTCTCCATGGATTGCAGCATCGAGCAACGTTCTGCAGACATTCTCCTAGATAGGTTACATGAGGTGGTCAATGGATAGTGGAGGATGGCACTGAGTTAGCCTTTATTAGTCACATGAGGTGGCTATGTGTATATAAGGCTCGAGATGCTTAGCCTCGCTTAATCATGTGAGATGGCTAAGTATGATTGGGGCTAGTGGTCACATGCATCACTCCGTGAGGGAGTGCTCCATGATGGGAGTGATCTTATCTAATTAGAGTGAGTTGACTTGTATTAATATAGGGAATTTCATCCCCTTGTGAATACACAAAGTCTAATCTAATGTTGGATTTGACATTGGCTCTAAGAAGTGTTTGGGACTTCTTAGAGTATGGTCAAATCAACATTAGAGCTCTATGTGTGAATTTGATCTGCATGTGAGGAGATGGAAATCAACAATGATAACTTTTCTATGATGAAGAAATATTCAAGAATTTAATACAAACTATTGAAGAAGTCCTAGATAGCATTGAAGAAGTTCCAACAAAAATGAAGACAAGAAGACAAGTCGGCTTGAAGATAAATAAAATATGGAGAGCAAAATTACAAGTTGGCCCTAGTGGAGAAAAGACAAGTCGGCCCCAATTAAGGAAAGTTCGTGTTCTCACACTTTATTTTCACACTCAGTTATCACACATTCTTTTCTCTCCACTTGTGCACACCTCCTACGAAGGCCTAGCAAAGGAAATAAGAAATATTTTGTCCCTTGGGGCTCCTATTCTCTCTTGGAATATTTGCTACCCTTTCTAGGGTTTCTTGTGAAGGAGGGCGAACCTCTCTTGTGCTAGGGTTCAACTTCATGATTGGTATTGTATTTGTATTGAATTGATTTCTTCTGAGAAAATTTTGTTGGGTTTTGTCCCTATGGGGTTTCCCAGGATAAATCTTTGTGTCTCTTGTGCATGGTTATCTTTCAGTGATCCTTGTTTTTATTTCCGCTACAAATGAATGGTGATAATTCTTTCAAGCATAATTGTGGGATGAAATGAATTATGAAATAAATTTGAAAGAGATGAAAATTATACTACTAAGTTAAAAATTCAACAAAGGGCTCAAAGCATGAATACAACTAACATTGAACTTAAAGGATATATGGTGATCACATAGGATTTTAAGGGAGAAGTTGTGTCAAAGTAGGGCCAAATATTGCTTTTCGTGGGATCTATGAAGATCAAATATTGGTTGGAAGACCTTGTCAATATTGCACGAGAGGTAAGAAAATCCCTAAGTGCCAGTGGGTAAGAAACAATAGTGGTACATGCTCAAATAAATGAGGGATGCTAGTAGTGCAACACAAGTGAAGGGGTTAAAGCGTGATGACTGTTGACTCTGAACTGAATGGATGCGCTGTGAACATGCTGGATTTTGGGGTAGAAGTGGTGTTAGAGTAAGCCCAAATACCACCTCTGATTCTATCTACTAAGTTCAACTTCTAGTAGGAATACCTTGTCTATATTTCACGAGAGAATAAAAAGCCTCGAGAGTCAATGGGTAAGACACAATAGGGGCACAAGTCAGTGTTAGTGAGCCTGTAAATGAACCATTTGTCCACTGCCATATGGCGATAGGGGCCCACCTCCTGAATAATGCTCATGAATTCCTTATTTTCAATGAAGATTCCAATAATTGGAGTGGGTTGAGGTTCGATACCCCATGAAGTAAAATATGTTTACAACATACGAAATAAGAACCAAGATAACAATCTCAGATTCTCCCAAACTTGGGTGATCAATGAAATAACCTCAATCATTATGTTCTTAAAAAAAGTAAGATCCTTCAATTGCCAATATTTTATTGTTGTTCTAGAGATTGTATTTCTCATACAATCTGTAGATGGAACAACCCATGGATCTCATAGGGAAATAAACACATATATGGGAAGACTTTTGATGCAGCTGAGAAATTGTCTAAGGAATGCACCAAAATTAATGAAATGTTCACCTTTATTTTTAGAGAAGCAATCATATGTCAGAAGGTACTTCAAAGATAGGAAACTATACCAGTTTTTGGGTATTAGTTTCAAGGTCTATATAGACATTCATATCTCTCATACTATCTTCTACGACTTGATCTCTCCTAGAGGCAGGAGGAATATTATTTATGTAAGAACTATTGTACTTTTTGACTCTGTTGTTTAATAGAAGGCTCCCAATCTTACTAACAAAAAAGAAGGTCCATGGGTTTAATTCATATACACAAGCAATGAGTAATCAAGAAATTGTGATGGATCAAAGTTCAAACTACCTCCGATTTTCCATAGAGAATTAAACACACATGTAAGTGGCATTGAATATCTCCAATGCCTACTGAAAATTGTTTGCAGGATTGAGATGATGGATTGCATTGGAATGATAAATTGAAAATTGTCCAATGTTCCTTGAAAGACAGGTAAGGTTTGGAAAGGGTTTGATGAAGGTCATTTCTCCCTAGAAAGTTGGTGAATACACATTAATGTGAATAACTATCTCTACCAATTGGTCAAGTTTCCTTATAACCTATTTATATAGATATGTTCGATGAAGAAAGAGTTCAACCTCCTTTGTGTTGGTGACTCTGGTCGTGGCCCTATGTTATTGGTTACCGATGCTTTGAAAGTCTTCTTATCTCCCTCTTTCTTTTTTGCATCTTGGACTTGCTATTGAATACTGCAATTAGGGATTCCAAGAAAGTACTGTTGGCTACATTTTGCTCGTGAATTGTATCCCCAAAAGATATAACTGGGAGGAGAAATTGATGTAGTGATCCTTTTGTTGATCCCCTAATGTTTCTTGTAAACTTGAACGATTGATGGTTAATTGCTCATACTATCTTGGAACTAAGCAGTGTTGTTTAATGAATCTATTTGTTGTTTTGTTTGCTAGATTTCTCTATCAGTCTATAGTCTTTAGTTGTTAATGAATGGTCATTTATCTTTCAATGCCTTCATTGATGTCTTAAATAGTAATTTGAAAGATCCATTCTCATAGTATTCATTAAAATCATGGTGCCCTGTTAGGTTTCTCTATTCCCACTTGGGATCCTTGGTCATGAATATTTTGACTTGATAACCTAGTGGTTGTTGCCATAGTTAATTGTGAGTAAGACCTTACAAAGGTCTCCTTTGGTGTTTCATCATTTCACTTTCCACCACATTAGCTTGTGAGATCCATTGAGAAATTTGGAGTACGGGAGCTTCAAGATAAATTTGATTATTGTTATGGACATGCCTCTTGGATTGGAAAATTACCAGAGCTAAAGCGAGAGAGGCGTTGGTGAGGTGATAGTGGGCACTGCCTTTCGGAGGCCTGCTTAGAATTTTGTCTTTTAAGTTTAATATCCCAGGGTTGAGCCCAATGGAAAACAACCAAAATGGTGTTGTTGTCGATGATTGAAGTGTAGTTTCGTGGAATCTGTGGCTGTTGACTATATGAAATTTTAGTGAGCAAAATTTCTTTGAAAATTACAAAGCCCACGTGGCGAGTCCATTGAGGATAGAATTATTTCTCTTGTTTAGTTAAAGCATGTTATTTGATTGTTCATGCCATCATGGCGAGTATGAGTAGTAGTATTTGAGCCATAATATCATCTAGAAAATCCACTTTGAAAGAATTAAGTAATCTGGACTTATCAAGAAGATCTTCTCGTCTAGATTTTGAGAAAAAGGTTCTTGCCATTTGAAGACCCAAAATACGAATTCTAGAAGGTGTGATACAAAAGCACTGAACAATTTCTAGAAACTTCAGGGGAGCATAATATTGACATCCCTTGTTTTGATTTTGATTTGTTGCATGATATAGAAGAGGAAGACTAAATAACATCTACCCCATTGATCTCCATTTTTTACTTAATTGCATTGGAAAAACCTCTACTCCTTGATACTTCCTTGCATCAATTTTTTTTCCCTATAGTTGCATCCTCTATCCAGGCGATATCAATCTCTTCTATTATTGTTTTTGTATCGATATTAGTTCCCATTCCTTATCCTAAACCCCTTTCTATCTTAGACCGGTTCCTACTCCTTATCCTAAACCCCTTGCTATCTTAGACCGAACACCTCCAGGATGATTACTTCATTCTTTCCAATGATCAAATTAGGAAGAGGCACCAAAAGAAAGACAGATAGTAGCACTTCTTAAGACATTATATTTGTTAGGACTAGCGAGACCATATAGTCTTAGCCAGGGAGTACCTTATGGAGGTGTTGTGTTAGATCCCGAGATAGTTCACAGAACACAAGTAAACATGGGGCTTATTCCAGATCTCGACATAGGGCTACGCAAAGAAGCATTTTGCAGCCTCATATGTTAGCAATGGGAGCATTTGGGGTGGTTGATCAACGTCCCTCACTCAATACATCATCTCCTCCCCCCTTACTGGAGGAGTTATTCTTGGATTCTATTCAGTACTTGCATATTTTTGCATCACCGCTATTTTTGTACTAGACTACAAAATCTTGTCTAGTATAGCATAGAATATATTTGCTTTTACTTTGCTGCTTTATATACATTTTATAGTAGTGGCCTTTGCGCTTCTAGTTTGTATTCCACACTATTGTACTTAGTTGTCCCTTTGAACTATTTGTGGTCATCTTGTTGGACATTAATAAAATTATATTATCTTATCTTACCTACTATTTGATTGGAAAATTAGGTTGTTGATCGATGTTCTTCATTAGAATTCACTACCATACAAGGATATCTCCAAACCTTTCCCAATGGATATTGTAAAAACCTCACTAAGTTCCAATGGAATAATATCATTACCGTAGAAGACCGCTTGAAAGCCTATGACTGTGATGTTGAACATGAAGATGTGGTCATGATGCTATTTGTTCAAACCTTCGAAGAAGATCTTAGAGAATGGTATAAGCACTTGGATATTGGATAAATAGCCACTTGAGACGCCTTTGATCAAGCATTTAGAGGAGACTGGAGTGAGAATAAAGATGACAAAATTCTACTAGTTGAGTTGGCTAGAATTACAAAGAAGAAAGACAAAAGTGTGAAGGAATTTAACCATAGATTCTTCAAAACATACACCAAGTTTCCTCGAGATATTAAACCAACAGATGCCACAACTCTAGTGGGGATTTTGATTCAAATTTTAGCTTCCAAGGGAAAATAAATTGATTTGTGGATGGATTATGCCACTGCAATAAACTTGGAGAATAATATGATAGCTGCAGGAAATGCAAAGCATCTTGAGTGGCCTAAGTCTTCTGAACCTCTAGTTGATAAAAGGAATAAGTCACATGTAGACCTTGATGAAGCTGACCTTTTCTTTAATAATTTTGATGACATTGGTGATAGATGGTGTTGATAGATGACTGCTCTGTTTCAGAATATCAACAGTGAAAATATCAAAAACGGTCAACATTCATTTCCTCCTCAACAAATTTCCCTAGCCATAGTGGTAATTGGCAGCAGATGTAATACCTTATTTTTGATCTCTAGGTCATATATATATCAACAATGAAATCACAAAGCTAAAAAAGGGTCAACATTCATTTCCTCAACAAATTTCCCCAGCTAATGTAATATTAGCAGCAGATGTAATACCCTAGTTTTGATTTCTAGATCATTGGTATATATATAATATATATAATGAATGGCTTTAAGCTGGACATATGGGATTCTAATTTGTTAATAGAATAATATAATTACATCACAAGCTACAAAATAAGGACAACGAATAGGGTATCAGGGGCTATGACTCCACGAGAGGGGAAAGAGAAGGGGCTTCCTTGCTATCTTAAGCTCCTTAACCTTAATTTCTCATGCCTTTTATTTTGCCGAGAAAAAAAGATGAAAGAATATTATTTTATTTATACATCTTTGACCTTAGCTTTATGATTATTATTAATCCTTGGGATTAGTTGTCAAAGGGAGATATGAGTCTAGGTCAAGAAGCTTTTTCCTTGGCTCTTTCCCTTGTGTTTTTGTGTTCCGTGGATCTTTCTCTGTTGTACTTTCCAATATCTCTGTATGTGTAGTCGCCAAGATTTATCAATGCTGGCATCTTTTCAGATTTAGAGACTTGGAAACTTTGTAGAACCTATTGGAAATCTTTGTTGCTGATATAGTCCATGAGTCCCTGTTATTGTCTTTATTGGGCTAAAATATGTTTCTTGGACCTGGACTAAAGTTGTTTGGGCAATTTTTACTTTTTGAAAACTGTTCAAATTTTGTGATGCACACTGTGAATCAGAATATTAATATTTAATAAAGCTCACTGTTTCTAAGATATATGTATATTGGCTATTGCTGCTTCTGGTTCAATTTATTCAGTGAGTGCTACTAGTGAATGAAACTATATGTAGATGCTATATACAATTTTTCTTTTTCCAATTGTTACAAATATGAATGTGCTTTCCTTCCATGTTAGGTGCATTTTGTTTTTTCTTTCTTTGTGGATATAAGAAAAATTGATGATGCTATAATCACATTTTAAAAGAATAACCCTTTATAAACAAAAAATGTCTTTCCTTTCTTTATCATTTTGTTCTCATTCTCAGAGACCAAATAAGGGAACTGCTCTCATTAAGCAGCAGAAGTTTTCCACTTTCCTTTGTGTATCCTGCTCCCTTGGATTATTGGGCTGGAGTGACATTGTTAGAAAGTTCAAGACAACAGTGTTAACGGGAAAGAACAACGAAAGGGAAAATGAAACTGTCAAGTAAATAGAAAAGACTACTTAGGTGTTTTTAATGAAATCAATGATGAATCGCAATGTGGATAGTAGAAATGTCAACTTTTTAGTTCATGCACCGGTCCATTACCATTATATGTGTGGCCATGTTTTGGTATTATAGCTTTTGTTAAAAAATAGAGAATCCTGAAACTCAAAAACTTTCAGGTACTAACACTGGTAGGAGATCAATTGGATTATGGTGATAATGTTTGTGGTATTGTGTTAAGTGTTCGCTTTGGGGAGGACATTCTCAGTGTTTGGAATGGGAATGCTTCTGATGGCCAGGTGATTAGTGTCGGTTCCTAGTGTCGTAGGTATGCATATTGTTATTGATCAACAGTTCTAGATGAGGTAAACTAGATATTCTTTACTTAACTGGTACTTAGATGGGGAGTGCCTTGATAGTGGGTAGACCATGTAGAGTGGATACTAGAAATTGTGTGATTGGTTTGTTTGTTGCTTTTGATGTAGATCTTTACATGAAAATGCCAAATTGAGTATTTGTGCTGTTGATGTGGGTTTTGGTTGTATTTTATATACATGCAGTAATGGTATTAAGAGATTCAATCAAGAAACATCTTCACCTTCCTGCTAGCTACCTGATGGAGTACAAGCCACATGATGCAGTATTACGAGATAATTCATCTTACAGAAATACTTGGTCGAGGGGATGATTCAGGTGTTCAGCATGCTATTAAATATTGCTATTCTAAATCATCGATTTTGTAGCCATTTCAGTTTTTCAGAAGTTTAGGGGAGTATTTGGGTTCTCCTCAAATCTGCTTCATGTTGATGGATAATCTTTCAGAGCAGCACATTTTTCTTTGTATCACATCAATCGTATTCGCTAGCTTACTGCCAAACTCTGGATCACACTGTTTGAATTACTCACTATTCATTTTTATAACCGTCTAGTATCTAATTACTGGTCCATGTGGCACTATAGCTTTAGTCATGAAGTCAACTTGTGATTCAGAGGTTCAAACTCAGTTGTGTTTTCCTCTGAAGACATATTTACTATTACTAGGAAAGTAAAAGCAAAGACCATGGACAATGATAGGCACAGTGGCCTTTCAAATCTGAACTAAAACTACTAGATTTTAAACTAGTAACTAAGTGGACATTAATCTCGGTTCTATTTTGAAATTGAATTTCCTAAATTGTTGGAGCATATCTTATGTCACTATGCCTATGCAGGTGAATGACCTTCCCTCTTCAAAATTGAGTGTGGAAGTGTACAAAATTTAGGCATACACAAAAAGAGTTTCAGTGAAAATCTAACATTATCTATTCAACTATCTATGCATATATATATTATAAATTTCCATTCAGTGTCCATATCAAAAACCATATTCTCCACATCATTTACTCAATTGAACATATCAAAAATCAATACTGACTAGCAGTTCATGTGGAAAAAAAAATGTGAGCATTTTAAGACACACATACACAACCAATTGGCCAGCTCCACCCAGGAAATCATCTAAGCAATAATAGTATTTTTAGCTATCATGTCACCACCATTAGGTCATTTATTGTAGCAAAGTGGGCATCAACCTCTACAAGGGAGTAGTGTTTGCATTGTGTAATATGGGTAAATGTAGGGCTGGTCTCCAATGTGTGGAATCACTTTCTAGAGTAGGCAAAGTTTTGAATGAAAAGAGATGAAATAACATTTAATGAAATGAAGATCAATGAGAAAAATAACATTTAATTAAATTGAAGATCAATGAGAAAAAATACCATTTAATCAAAATGAAGATTTGGACTTGTAATAATCCCTATAGACATTTTCTCTATTGCAATCTATCCTTTGAGATTTCATTATTTTATCTAATTGAATTTTGTCACTGCTCAATGCTTTATTTTGGTGAGTTTCAAAATTCACTCAAGAGGGCAATCATTTTCCTCAGTATATTGGGGCAAGAGTTGCTTGACTTTTTTTTAAACAAGTTTTACATATGAGTGCACTTGGATATCTCAATACCAAATTACAAAAGGTATCCTCCCACATTGAAGCCATTAGGTTCATTAGGAGATTCATTCTTGTTATTAGTTTCATCCATAGCATCTTAACTTGATTACACTCTACGAACATATGGTTCATGGTTTATTCCCGTTCTTAGCTCTCATGCATTTTTAGGATTTTTTTTGTATGGATTACACTTTTATTTAACCCATTTTGTAGCACATTTAGGTAGCAGTTGCTTCAGGCACGCTTTTTGTTGATATTTCGTGCAAATTACTAGGAGTCCTGTTCACATATTTTGGTCATATGTGGACATTATTATAATGTCATTTCCTTCTTTCTAGCAATAAATATGTTGTCGTCTCCAAGGGAGGAAGCAAAGATGTTTTCAAAATGATCTTGGAAAATGCTTTATCTCCCTAAATTACTCTGCATCATTCCTTCTCGAACTGTAAGAAAATTGCATATTTCCTTTTATCAAATCCAAAAACTATCTTGGAGGATAATGCCCTACTTGATAGATATGATTAGAAGTAAATAGGATATTCTATCAAAATATTTGAGCAAGTTTTATGTTTTTATGTAGTGACTGTGGTTCTATGTCCTATCAGGAAGGCTTCTTTTGTGCCTCCCCCAACTGTGGGAGCCATAAACCCTGTCTTGGCATCCACTAAAGGGTGTCTTCCTAGCTTCATCATATGTTTAATTGTTATCATTCTTTTAGGTCCAGTTAATCTAATTAAGATTCAGAATTAAACTTTAAAATTATCGTAACCTACTTGTCATCCAATCTCTCTGCTTATGAGCAATTTTCTTCCACTTGTATCTATGTTCTTCTACAACTATAATATTTTTGGCTCATCTGTTCATCTAGCTATCATATCTATCTATCTACACACACTACATGGACGGACTCACTAGCTACCATGATGCATTCAACAAATATACATAGTGATGCCATCTTCCATTGATGCTTCATGGCTTATAACATGCTCTTTATTGTAACATAATTGCTGGCAACAAAGCTAGTTATTCGTTGTATGTATGGCAAAGTAGGAAACATTGATATACCTATATGAAGATGTTGACCCTTATAGTGGCTATGATATGAGAGGGTCATTTCTCTAGCAAGTTAGCAACGTTTAGAACTTTCACCATATAATTATTGAAGGTGAATTTTGAAGTGCATGGGGTGTTTTTCTTGCCAATGGGTGAATTTTGAAGTGCATGGGGCGTTTTTCTCATCACTGGGTGAATTTAGAAGTGCATGGGGTTGCTTTTTATCAATGTAAGGATGCTTTTATAGTGTTGGGATGTTTTAAAACAATGATGGAAAAAGTTATCACATGCCGAGGCCAATTTGGGTGTATTGGGGCATTTTTGTGATTGCTTGGGTGATTATATCATTGTCAGGTGTTTTTCTCCATTGCCTAGGGCAAGTATTGAAGTGCCTAAAGAATCTTTATCATCATTGGATGAATTTTGAAGTGTCTAGGGCATGTAATGAAGTGCCTGGGAAAACATGGAAGTGGACGAGGGTGTTTTTATCATCGTTGCGAGAATTTTCAAGTGCTTGGGGAAATATTGAAGTGTATGGATGTTTTTATCATCCTTGGGAGAATTTTGAAGTGGTCGAGGCAAGTATTGAAGTGCATGGGGTGTTTCTACCAGCATTGGGTCAATTTAGAAGTGCATGGGGCAAGTATTGAAGTGCCTGGGGGCAATTTTGAAGTGCTTGGGGAAAATATTGAAGTGCTTAGGACATTTTTATATCTTTCAGAGAATTTTGAAGTGCCCGGGGCAAGTATTGAAGTGCTTGGGCCGTTTTTCTTGTCAATGGATGAATTTTGAAGTGCATGGGGTGTTTGTCTTGTCAATGGGTGAATTTTGAAGTGCATGGGGTGTTTTTATCATCACTAGGTGAATTTAGAAGTGCATGGGGTTGTTTATTAATGTAAGGATGATTTTATAGTGTTGGGACGTTTTAAAACAATGATGGCCAAATTTATCAGATGCTAAGGCAAATTTGTGTGTACTGGGGCATTTTTTTGATTGCCTAGGTGATTATATCATTGTTGGGTGTTTTTCTACCTTACCTAGGGAAAGTATTGAAGTTCCTAGGGCATCTTTATCATCATTGGATGAATTTTGAAGTGTCTAGGGCAAGTAATGAAGTGCCTGCGCAAATATGGAAGTGGACGGGGGTGTTTTTATCTTTGTTACGAGAATTTTGAAGTGCTTGGGGAAAATATTGAAGTGTTTGGGCATTTTTATCATCGTTGGAATAATTTTGAAGTAGTCGAGGCAAGTATTGAGTTCATGTGGCATTTCTATCATCATTAGGTCAATTTAGAAGTGCATGGGGAAAGTATTGAAGTGCCTGGGGGCAATTATTAAGTGCTTGGGGAAAATATTGAAGTACATGGGGAGTTTGATCATCCTTGGGAGAATTTAGAAGTGCCTCGAAAAATATTGAAGTGCTTAGGGCATTTTTATCATCTTTCGGAGAATTTTGAAGTGCTTGGGGGAAGTATTGAAGTGCTTGGGGCATTTTTATTGTCAATGGGTGAATTTTAAAGTGCATGGGTCGTTTTTCTTGTCAATGGGTGAATTTTGAAGTGCATGAGGTGTGTTTCTCATCACTGGGTGAGTTTAGAAGTGCATGGGGCATTTCTATCATCAATAGGTCAATTTATAAGTGAATGTGACAAGTATTGAGGTGACTTGGGGGAGTTTTGAAGTGCTTTGGAAAATATTGAAGTGCATGGGGAGTTTTTATCATCATTGGGAGAATTTAGAAGTGCCTGGGAAAATATTGAATTTTTTAGGGCAATTTTATTATCTTTCAGAAAATTGGCATGCCTGGGGCATTTTCCTCATCACTGGGTGAATTTAGAAGTGCATGGGGCATTTTTCTCATCACCAGGTGAATTTAGAAGTGCATGGGTCATTTTTCTCCTCATTGCGTGAATTTATAAGTGCTTGAGGTTGTTATTGATCAATGTATGAATGCTTTTATAGTGTTGGGATGTTTTAAAACAGTGATGGGAAAAGTTATCACTTGCCGGGGAAAATTTGTGTGCATTGAGGCATTTTTGTGATTACCTAGGTGATTATATCATTGTCGGCTATTTTTCTCCCTTGCCTAGGGAAACTATTGAAGTGCATAGGGCATCTTTATCATCATTGGACGAATTTTGAAGTGTCTGGGGCAAGTAATGAAGTGCCTGGGAAATCATGGAAGTGGATGGGATGTTTTTATCTTTGTTGGGAGAAATTTGAAGCGTCTGGGGAAAATATTGAAGTGCCTGGGTGTTTTTATCATGGTTGGGAGAATTTTGAAGTGGTTGAGGAAAGTATTGAAGTACATGGTGTGTTTCTATCATCACTAGGTCAATTTAGAAGTGCATGGGGTAAGTATTAAAGTGCCTCGAGGGAATTTTGAAGTGCTTGGGGAAAATATTGAAGTGCATGGGGAGTTTTTATCATCCTTGGGAGAATTTGGAAGTGCCTGGGAAAATATTGAAGTGCTTAGGGAATTTTTATCATCTTTGGGAGAATTTTCAAGTGCCCGAGGCAAGTATTGAAGTGTCTGGGGCGTTTTTCTCATGATTGGGTGAATTTGGAAGTGCATGGGGTGTTATTCACATCACTGGGTGAATTTAGAAGTGCATGGGGTTGTTATTTATCAATTTATGGATGTTTTTATGGTGTTGGGACATTTTAAAATAGTGATGGGCGAATTTATCACTTGTTGAGGAAAATTTGTGTGGATTGAGCCATTTTAAGTATTCACTGACAAATATGCAACTCTCCTACCATTCGACATCAAAGAGAAGAAATTTTGGTGAGAATATTGGTTGGAAGCTTGGAATTGGTCCACTAACTATCTCTCTATGTAAAGGAAGTGGCCCACTACTAGGATATTCACTTAATTATATTAATTTGTTAGCATGCCAAGATTCATGACCCCACATGTCCATTGGACCATTAAGGGACGAGATAACAAGTAGAGTCCCTACTTGCCCTTAATCTAGTTAGTGCAGTCGTGTTTCATCGACACCTTCTAGTTGTGAGTGATCAAATACTGCTTGTGAAATGTATAAATAAATCCATCCTCTCCTCATTCATACACTTGTTCATTCAAGAGTCTAGTAGTTGAGAGAGTCCAGAGTTCAGCTCCAGTATATGTTCTTCTATTGCACTACCTTAGTAATCTACATAATCAAAATCTTGAGTCTTATTGGAAAACGATTTGCCAAATTTTTACTATATTTTAAATCAGTGAAAGATTCGCCAAGTTTTTACAATGTTTTATAATTAAGTGAAATATTCACCAAGATTTTACAATATCTTATAATTTAGTGAAAGATTCGCCAAAAAAAATATATACGTATTATATTATTGATAAAATCGCGTTCAAGTTTTCCTATATATAGGGGAGATTCGACCAATTTTTATACATATAAATTTTGGGGGGGTTCTTAAAATCATCCCTGGTGTGCACCCCCTTCACAAATTTTGTTAGTTTGAGTTTTGGTATGAGAGAAAGTGTGCCTCGGAGACTTGGGAGATGCGCCCCTGCTTCCTTGTAGTGTCCCTTTTTAATAATTTGCAATAACTAGGAAAAATTTCCAATTTTGACCAATTCGACCCTTAGACTAGTCTTGACTCAACTGCTTCCAAATGGCTCCAAATGGTTCTAAATTGGGTCTGAATGAGTTTGGAAAGTATTCAGACATGTAAATGAGGCTTATGGATACTTGGATACTCGCAAAACACTTTTTCAACATCCATTTATAATTAGGGAAAAATGGTGAACCTTACTAGTCCAATCGAGGTTCACAATCGCCAAGGGTAGGGGACAAAGATGGCTTCCCAGACACTATAAAACCTTCCCAAATTTCAAAAAATAGACATGGTACTGATAAAGGACTTTAATGGGCTCCCCAATTCACCATTAATAAGTTTCTATAAGCTTCTACAACTCCCATAAATCAGATGTTTGTATACTAGCTTTGACATAGGGGGAAATGATAATAAATCTTCACAAATTGTTATGAAACTTAAGAATATTGCTCCAAATTATTGTCTAATGAATATGAAACTTCTTCATCATATTAATGGAACTCCATACAACATTAATATATCATATATTGACTGAACCATTCGAATTTGATACCACTTCAAGTGCAAATAACAAGGTATTGGGGAAATGACACCATTTATTCATAGTTTAGCATTTTTACATCAAATCTCTTGGATTTTTGACCTGAAAGTATTCTGAGTAGTAAAAAAAAAGTATACATATCATATTACAAATATATGGGGCCTCAATATCTATCCCAAAGAGTTCATCATCTCAACAAGTGCGCCTCTCCTCAAGGAGTAAGAATATGCCAAGAAATGGAAGAATGGTTGTAGAAGCAAGCTGAAAGAAATGTGACCATGATCTACCATGTAGCTTCAACCTATAACAAAATAATCCATTGTATCTCCAAATGACAAATATGAATGGCCTCTCCAATTTCCAATTATGATGGGAATCTTTCACCCTCGAAATTGGTGTTAAGGCAAGTAGAATAACACTCTACTAGCTCTCCTATCCAAATGCAAGATATCAAATGATCAAAAGCTGGTCTTCTTCTTTGTTCATGAATTTTATAAACTTACTAAGGCTTCCCCAATTCGAATTCCATCCATGAGCTTCATGCCAACTCAATCTGGGAAGAGATTCCCAAGTATGACACTTGTCCTTCCAATTCTAGCCTCCTCCTTCACCAAATTCGAATTGGTGTCTCTTTGGCTACCCTAACTCACTTGGGAACCTTCTTGGAGGCTATGTTTAGCCCTGACATGTCATGTATGTCAGATGTCAGCAATCAGGTCTGATTTTTCAGAAATGTCATAGGCATCTTCATCATTGGTGTCATAGAAGCTAGGGAATCTAGCCCAAGTGTCCCACTAGCTCTAAAATGCCTCTTTCTCTCCCATGGGAGTTACTCTTCCTCTATATTTTGAACTCATTGAGTCATTCCAAGTAATATTCCCTTCCATCTACCCCAATGTTATAGGTCATATCTGCACCTCTCCGTCTGTGATCACCTTGAGCTGTTGATCACACAAAAGGACAACTTGGATGGAGGAGCATGATGACCTTAGATGACACCTTGACCTAATCCACCTCCTTGAAAACTGGAAAAACCCTAAAAAATATCATTTTTAGACATGGGCACTACTCTATCTCAATACACTAGCGCCTGTGCTCTACTCCAGTGTGCAATAGTAGCGCTGAACTCCTCATGGGCGCTACTCCTATACAACAGACTAGCGCACAACATCTAAAAAGTAGTGAACGCTTGTTGTAAAACACTATAGTGGTTCCCTGAACGCTACTCCATTGTAAAATAGTAGCGCACACCTTAACATATGATTACAAAATAATTAATTTGATGAATGGGGATTGGTTGCAGTTGGTTTCCCAACTTCCCCAATCCCCTACAACCACCTCTCGACTTGAACTGCCTTCCTTGTCCTATAAATTCAAGGAGGATTGAAGAGAGGGGTTAGAGACATGAGAGCTATAGAAAGACTCTTTCATAAGAGAATCTTGTATTGGAGGAGGTTATGTTGGAATATTTCCAAGCCAGAGAAGAGCAGGAGCCTAGGATCAAGTTGCATGAGCATGCTGCAAAGTCAGGTATACTTTGTATCATTCATTTGTTTTTGACAATAAAAGGTTGAAGCATCTTTCTCGTCCCAAATTAAGTACTTATTGGAATATGTGTTTATTTGGATCATGTTGTTTAATGCTTGATGTTTGAATCATTGTACATTTCATCATTTTTATATTGGCCAAGATACGTTGAGAAAGGTACTTGTGTTGCAGGTTCATCGAATGGGAGATTGACTTGAGGATCGAGCGCAAGATTGGACAAGAGCTAGGATCAAACTTCATTCAAAAGGTATGTCCTCAAGATCTATAATCTATTTCCATTCATAAACATCTCTGTAATGTAATTAGTATGTTTACCTTTCACCCCCTTAAGTTGATAATGTTCGTTTCCTCATTATAGGGTAGCATTTCCCGCCAACAGACTGGCGACTCCCACTGGGGAAGGTTGTTTTTCTGCTCTAGGAAACCTTTCTTGTTTGTCTTTCCAAAACCTCTTAACCCTTTTAATCTTCTGAGAAGCCCTGTAGGTATCCCCTGCTTGCTTCTCTCTGCTTGACTCAGTCCTGTTACACCTATGCAAAGTTATTTCTTAACTCTTTAAGACCTGTGCGCTACTCTATTATACATACAGTAGTGCCCAGGTGCTAGTCTGTCTCTATACAGTAGCGCCCACCCCTCTAGGAACGCTAGTTTCCCTACTGCACAGTAGGGCACATTCTTGTAGCCTTCTGTTGGTTGTTTGGTTGAGTTTTCTGCCTTTTTGGGTAGGTTTCTGACTTTGTTTTAAGCCTTCTTGACTGGTCTTTGAGGCCTGTAACTCTTCTTTGAGTCTCAGTACCGTTCTTTGAGTATTTTTGGTCATGTTTAGGTCACTTGTTTAATTTTGAAGTGTTTGGGTCATTTGTAACTCTTTTTGGAGACTAGGCCTTTGTTCCTTAGTGAACACAGTTGCTTATCTTTACCCCGATGGTGTGTTGCTGACCTACAAACATGTATGCTTTGCATTTGCTGTTTGTGGCAACACTTGTTTGCTCTTTAGCCATCTTATCCTTTGTTTTAGGGTTTGATCCATTTTGGAGTCTTTAGGGTGTCTTCCAAACTTTTTTGAGTTCCAACATTTCTTGACTTCATTGTCTTTTATAGTATCAAGTGAGATTGGAGTACTTTAGTTTGCTTCATCTTTCGATCTTTGTTTCAGTAGGGTGGTTGTTAGTTCGCTTGCCTACCGATTGCTTGGCTTAGTGGTTTTGTTAGGGTTTGGTGCTTTGGGACATTCCTCTTGAGTTTGATTTCCAGTTTGGAGCATCTTTCCTCTTTGTTTTCTTTCCGCTTCGCTTCCAAGTGTGAGGGCTTTTTCTTTTGAAAAAACTTGTAGGACAAGTCTTTGTCGAACCATTGTTTTGACAGCTGTGAGCTTAGGAGCCATTTTTCCATACTTGCACATATTGTATAAGTCTTATTTGATTCCTACTGAAAACTTCTTTTTCGTTCATAATAATAGAAAAAAGCAAAAATTTGGTAGCTTAAGAATAGTAAGGCTTATATCTTTTGCAAAATAGCATAGTTTATTTTGTTCATAATTTTAAAAGAAAAAAAAAAGAAAATTTGCTTAGATTTTCTTCAGTTCTTAATTTGGAAAGAACATTAAATGAAAAAATAAAAAGTTTTGTTGTCGAAAGTTATATTTATGCACTTTGTTTTCTGTTGCAACCACACCACACAAACGCACTACCTTTTGAGTAAAAAGTAACCCTAAAATTTTTTAATAAAATTAAATAGCAACAATTTTCTTTTTTAGGGATACACAACACCAACTACTCTTGGTTAGGATCTTGGGTTTAAATCACCTTAAACCACCCAAGATCACACATTACGCAAAAATCGTAGTTCGACTATCACAGGTAAACCCACTTCATTCAAAGCTTGCCTGGGATCTATGCAGTAGGTCTTGTGAGATCAGATTGTTGGGAATACTCCTCCTGCTTTCTGTTTCGAGCATATACCAAGATTGGATCGTGTTTGGGGACTCTTTTGAGTTTCGTGCTCAGTTACCCTGCCCACGCCTTCTGATTCGACCTGAGACTGCTCCCCCTGGAGTTTTCGGTAAGGTGGTATCCTTAGTATTTGACCATAGGTTCATACACACGTGACAGTGGAGGGTATATCTGCTATGCCTAGGACAGACGTGGGAGGAAATCCCTTGCAGGTCTTTAGGAGGGCGGTTAGGTGATTCCATCGCCTGCACCCTTAGTCATTGTATTGTGGACCCCGGGTAACTGTTCTTCATCCTTCATTGATCTGTTCTGGGCCCTCATCATCCCAGACTCTTCTCCAGAAGGCATCTTGTTTGCTTGGTTTGCATACTTAGGACTTTTTAGTTGGCGTGCTATTTTCCCCCTAGTCTTAGTGGCCACTAGGTTTTTCTAGTTTTATTTTTATATATAATCGTGGAAGACCAAGAACTTTGTAGGTCGAGAAGGTTGCAAAACCTTCCCCCACTTAGAACGGAACCACTACCGCTAGCTAGACGACAGAGGGTAGACTCCAGTGTTCCTTTGGAAACCACTGGTGAAATAGAAATTCCTGAGGAACTACAACCTGAGATAGAGTTTCCTGAAGAACTACAACCTACAGCAGAAAGCCCTGAAATAGAGATTCCTGAGGAACCACAACTGGGGACTCGACATCAGCAACATTTTAGTACAATTGAGATTGAGGATCTCACTTCTGGTGAGTTCAGTACTCCGTTTAATCCTCCTCTGACTAATCTTAGAAAGATGCCATTGATACCTGTTGGTTTCCAGTAACCAGATTATAGTGCATATCATTTCACACCTGAGTATTTTATGACTAACTTGGGAGGCGAACTGGGAGTTCCACAGACTCCCACCATAGGTATGAACACAAATACTGTAAATCCTCTTCCTACTGCTACACCGAGTTCGGCACAGACAACCTCTGTGTCAACCCCATCCTTCAACTTTAATGCTGGCACGTTAGGCATGCTGAGTTCAACAACTATGGCATCTACCTCTACACCCACTTTTGGACCTAGCGGTACAGTGAATTTAGTTCCACCTCGTGTAACTCAACCATTGTATCACATACCCAGCACTTGGATTTCCACACCCACTGTAGGGCCAAATGCTTCTGCAACTGTGCTTGTAATGAGTACCATGACTGCACCGTCCACATCAGCTACTATTGGTTTTAATACCTTTGCAGGTCCCAACTTGAATCAAGGTAATATACCTGCAGGAAACATCCCTTTCTCTTTATTCTCGGGAGGAGGGGGTAACATTTTTAACCAGCAATATGGTGGGGCTAATACCCAACCACAGTGGACGAACCCACAGAGCACTAACCCACTTTCATATGGGTGGGGGAATTTCAATAATACTTTCGCACAACAACAGATGACTGGGGGAAACCCCTACCAGCAGTTGGTTGGGGGAAACCCCTACCAGCAGATGGTTGGGGGAAACCCCTACCAACAGATGGCCGGGGGAAACCCCTACCAGCAGTTTATGGGTTAGACTATGGGTGGTTCCCCCTTTATGACCCCAACATATCAAATGCTGTCTTACAAACCTCGTTTACCATTTCTAGCAACTCTAAACTTTCCAGACCTTTCCAAGTTGACAAACGATCCAGTGTATCACAATGCCACATGGCCACCAGTTCCTACCAAGTTACCTTCAGACATTCCAAAATTCGAAGGAAAAACTGGTGAGGACCTTGGTGATCATGTCACTACTTTCCATTTATGGTGTTCCTCGAACTCATTAAATGAAGATTCCATTAGGTTGAAACTGTTCCAAAGGACCTTAACTAGTGCTGCAGCCAAATGGTACATTGAGTTACCTGTAGCTACATTCTTCAATTTTGGGGATCTCACGACTGTCTTTTTGAATCACTTCCAGCTTCCTGTTCGGTATGATGCCGGAACAGACCTTTTGTCTACATTTAG
Source organism: Larix kaempferi (assembly GCA_027924585.1). Taxonomy (NCBI): domain Eukaryota; kingdom Viridiplantae; phylum Streptophyta; class Pinopsida; order Pinales; family Pinaceae; genus Larix; species Larix kaempferi. The sequence continues at coordinate 510,721 of BSBM01000765.1, read as the reverse complement.
ACAAAATAAAGCCACTCACTTATCTGATCACATCCAAGAGTGACGAAGACAGAAGAGGCTCATTAAAGCCAACATACCTCCAGAATTCCTTCTTGAGTGGTATTTGAAATCACTCCTTCCTTACATTTCTAAGGAAGTAGCTACTTCTGGAATGTCTACAGAGGAAGAAGCCATCTTACGGACCCAGCAGTTAGACCTTGTTTATGCACAATCTGGGTTACTTTATGAAATCATACCTAATGCACCGCGATCAAATACTGATCTAAGTAAACCTAAACCTAGATCGCATGCTGACAGCATAGTAGGTTCAGTTAACTCTGTAGCTTTCAAAGCATTGACCAAACAGGTTCATGCCTTATCTGTCAAACAATCGACTGCAGAAGTTACTCCCATCACAACCTCTCCTTCTACTTCTGAATCTATTAACCAGGTTTAAAACAATCAAAAGGCCCTCAGCAACCCAACAACAAAAAGAAGGGCAAGAAAGGAGAGGGGAACAATCAAAAGACCAAAAAATAGAATACCGAGGAGGGTAACAAAGAGAAGAAGAAGGTTAAGTTCCCTTGTAAGCTTTGCAAGCAGGACCACCTCAATCACCAATACCCTCTACTTGAAGAAGCCCAGAAGCTACTTCAAGAAAAGAAACCTACTGTACTTAAAGATCCATTCCCTAAGGGGCAGGGTTCAGCTTCTGGCACCACACATGCTTCGGTTGATCAAACTTTTATTAACATGGTTGACTTGGATGCACTCTTACAAACAAGAGCCAAGAATTACACCCCGGATGCATAGAAGAAGGATAAGGAGATTCCATAATGGGGATTAGTTGCGGTTGGTTTCTCAACTTCCCCAACTTCCCCTACAACCACCTCTCGACTTGAACTACCTTCCTTGTCCTATAAATTCAAGGAGGATTGAAGAGAGGGGTTAGAGACATGAGAGCTATAGAAAGACTCTTTCATAAGAGAAGCTTGTATTGGAGGAGGTTATGCTGGAAGATTTCCAAGCCAGAGAAGAGCAAGAGCCCAGGATCAGGTTGCATGAGCATGCTGCAAAGTCAGGTATACTTTGTATCATTCATTTGTTTTTTACAATAAAAGGTTGAAGCATCTTTCTCATCCCAAATTAAGTACTTATTGGATTATGTGTTTATTTGGATCATGTTGGTTAATGCTTGATGTTTGAATCATTGTTCAATTTCATCATTTTTATATTGGCCAAAATATACTGAGAAAGGTACTTGTGTTGCAGGTTCATCGAATGGGAGATTGACTTGAGGATCGAGCACAAGATTGGACAAGATCTAGGATCAAACTTCATTCAAAAGGTATGTCCTCAAGATCTATAATCTATTTCCATAAATAAACATCTCTGTAATGCAATTAGTATGCTTACTTGTCACCCCCTTGAGTTGATAATGTTCGTTTCCTCATTATAGGATATCATTTCTTGCCAACACCCAATAATAGTGGACTCCACCTTGGATTCGAATGGGTGAGAGTGGAATGCCATGTGGCATGGGGAATCTAGATTTTTTGGGGGTCCCACGCCACCAATGTGTCTCCATGACCAAGTGCCATCTTATTTTCTCACCATAAATATTTATTTTTTCCATATTAATATATTTATTCCCAATCCAAAGTCCATTTGGGTTTATTAGTCTCCTTATTCCAATTTTAATGTCTCCACCCCAACCTAGGAAACTAGTAGGTTGGTGGAATTTTTCCTACTTGATATTTATTTGAATGGGGATATTACATTCCTGTGAGAGGATGATGGAATTCAACCATTATCATTGAGTTTTATTGTAGGTCTTGTAGCTGATCCAAGTCTGGTTTGAATATTAGAAGAAGTGCCTTGAAGTTTGTGATTCTAATCTTCAAGCTTCTTGTTGATTTCCACTGCTAGATTGTTGTGTAGAGAGGAGGAAGGTGATTATGCTATTATGAGAATACTCTTTGATTCAATATGATGTAATTACAGTCATTATGATCCTCTAATATTAGTAATCAAGTTTAATATTGCAGAAGTCTGAAATATTCTGAGTTTTCCACACCCCTTCTAGATTTGCATAGAATTTGACTAGTTTCCATATTGTCTTTAATAAACAAATGAGTATAGATCTAGATGAGTTTATTTTTGTTCCTGATGTTATTTAATATTTTAAATGAATCAATCCTTGTCTGAGATAAGAAATTCGTGATCCTCCATTGATTGTTTGGGAGTGTTAGGAACCCATGTCTTTACTTTGTTAGTATATTATTGTTGGACGCATATGCTTTGTAAGGCGTCCCGTAGTATTTATTGATCCACAGTTTGTGTTATTGTTGTTGGGCATATATGCTTTGTAAGTCACCCGTAGTATTTTTTGAACCATAGTTTGTATTGGACCATGGTTTTGACCCATAGTATTAGCACCTAGACTTCGTATATAAGTGTGTGTTGAGGCCAATGAAGGACCGTAAAGTTATTTGTATTGAGCTTTCTCAAAGAAGGTTGCCCCCTCGAAGTGGCCTGTGATCAATAAAGTGATTCCGAGTTTTGTTATTACTGTTATCTCGTGTATTTTCATTAATTAATTGTTGCATTTTCTTCACATCTGGTATCAAAGCACTTTCTTAGGCTCATTGGGTTAAATTTATGCCAAAAAAAAATTTTCACATCTGTTGCAGGTTCTAATCTGGGAATAATCCCTATCTATTTAACTATGGGAAGTACTTGGGCATAAGCCCTAAAACTCATTGTGAGGAGTACCATAGGAACACCAAAGTAGCTGGCCCATTGAGAGGACCTGCTAGCGAAAAAGGCAATGACCCCTACTTGATTGACTAGTTGTGAAGAACCTGCAACAATTAATTAATAAAAATACACGAGATAACAGAAATAATAGAACTCAGAATCGCTTTTATTGATCGCAGGCCACTTCAAGGGGGCAACCTCCTTTGAGCAAGCTTAATACAAATAACTTCACAGTACCTTCATTGGCCTCAACACACACTTATATACTCAGTCTATGCCCAATACTATGGGTCAATACCATGGGACATATAATACTACGGGACGACTTACAAAGCATATGCATCCAATACTATGGGTCAATACCATGGGAAAATACAAACTATGGATCAACAAATACTACGGGATGACTTACAAAGCATATGCCTCCAACAACAATATACTAACAAAGTAAAGAGAAGGGTTGACATGGGTTTCTAACATCCCATCTACCTTAGAGAAAGCTTTATCCTCAAAACTTTAGATGTGGAAATTGATGCGAAATCTGAGGGAGTGGCTCCCTTGGACCATCCTTGGGTTGCATTTTGTGCCACTAAATGAATACTTATGTGATAGATTGAGAGAGAAGCTAATGCCTTCTGAGTTTTAGGGAGGATTGCATGTAAGGATGTAGATGAAGAAGAACCATATAAGCCACGTGAAAAATGCGTTTAGAACGGTGTTGATTGGCTTGTTGTTTCAGTCGAATTCATGCCATGTGAAGATTGTCTTGCAGAATGAGAAGAATATGATCGCGGTTTTGAAGAAACGAGTCAATTTCCAGAACTGGGGAACTGCTGAGGGTGTATGGAAAAAGAACTAGGGGTGCCTATCCATACACTACTTCATATGGTGTCATTTTAGATGTGGTATTGTACCAGCGTAGCACTTCAAGTAAATCCAAAGAAAAAGTTGTCCAAATCTATGTAGGGATAGGAAAGGGTTCGAGTAGTCCCGAAAGGAGTGTCGGTTCACTCTTGTTGACCTAGCAAGTATGACAGTCAACCACCATCTGTTGAATTGTCATTTTTAGTCCCTAGAAAAGGAAGTTACATTGGTCCCAATCATACGTTTTGAGGAACCCAGAGTGCCATGCCGATGGAGAAGCATGGAGTTCATAGAAGAGATAGCCCTGCTGAACAGATTGCAACCAATTTGGAACAAGTAGAGAAAGAGTTGTAAGAGAAACTGGGTCATCCAATGTGAGAGAAGGAACATCTGCCACCAGATTGTCCTTACCCTTCTTGTAAGTGATCGCATAGGCATAACCCAGGAGTTGGATAACCCATTTCAGGTGTGCTAGGGAGGAGACCCGTTGTTCCAGGAAATTTTTCAGTCTTTGGTGATCAGTCTTGATGCAGAAATAATTTCCGAATAGGTATGGCTTCCACTTCTGTACTGCATGCAAAATAGCCATCATTTCCTTCTAAGATGTAGATGCGGCTAAATTCTTACTGGAAAGGTCTCTTGAAGGAGACAAACCCACAGGTTCAGCAAAGACACCTGCATATCTATCCAAGGAAGTAGTGGAGACCATTGTTGGGTGCATCTGAATGGAGTGGAGCTGAGCGATGAAACCATGTGAATTATTCTTAAGGATATTTTCCAAGCAATGTGAACTGATGATGCAGAGAGACCCTAGTTGTAAGCCCATAAATTTGTGTTGTTTCCCATTGACCGAAAACTACATCCAAAGTTCAGCAAAATCCCATAATATGGGGCCAAAAGTGTGTAACCATTGAACGCCCAAAACCGCATCACATCCTCTTAAGGACAAGGCAAACATGTCAGAGCACAGAGTATATTCTTCCAGAGAGATATGCACATTGTGACACTTCCCCTTGCAAGGTAAGGTGCCCCCATTGGAAACCATGACTTCAAACATGGAGCAAGGAGGGACAAAACAATCATCCTATTTCGTGATACAAGGGAAAATGAAGTTATGAGTGCTACCAGAATCAATGAGTATTGTAAGATGAAGCTTCTTGAAATAACCCCTGAACCGCATTGTTTGGGGGGTGGTGATTCTGGCTAAAGCATGGAGAGATATCTCTGGGTGGTCTTCCTGAGACGGAGGGTCAATAAGCAGCTCATGAATGTTGACCTGATCATCCATTGTATCTAGAGTTTCTTCACCAAGAGATAGATCTTTTGTTGAACACATCTATGTCCCTGAGTGAATTTCTCATTACAATTATAACAAAGCCCTTTTTCTCTACGTGCCTACATCTCTGTTTCAGACAAATGCTTGATAGGAGTTGGTCGAGGAGCTGGCGGGTTGGGAGGTCATTGAGAACCCATATTTTGGAAGCGAACAAAAGTGGGTTTGGAGCATTGTTGGGCTGCAAACTTGTCTTCTGCCAACTTAGCCAACCCTAGGGCTTCCTTCATTATGTTGGGACAAAACATTTTAACCTCTGAGCGGATTTCATCCTTAAGACCACTGATAAAACAACTCCTGTAGAATTCATCAGACAATCCTTCTGTGTGTTTGGCTAGTTTCTCAAATTCTATCTGATACTCTCTCACAGTGCCAATTTGGCAAAGTATAGTGAGGGATCCTGTGAAGTCATCAAAAGCACTAGGACCAAATCGTTGCAAAAGGAGCTGGAAAAAATATGGCCATTTTTTCCATGAGTGTTGATGTACCAACGGTACCATTGAAGAGCTTCCTGTTCCAAATGAAAGGATGCAAGTGGAACTTTGGTGACATCAAAAGTATTATGCAGCCTAAAATACTGTTCTACACAATAGATCCATCTAGTCGGATCAGTACCATTTGAGCAAGGAAAAACAAGCTTGGAACCACGGAAATTGTTAGAAAAAGAGAACGCATTGTCTGATGAAAACTCGAATTGTCGTTTGAGGTGTTCATGGCTGAATGCTCAAGATGGAGGCCGAGAAATTTTTCATCAAGATCCTGGAGTTTGGTTTGGATGGTTGCAAGTGCTTCCTCCACGGTTTTTGCTCATGCGCGGATGACAACCATAACCAGGAGTTTTTTTTTTTTTTTGAATGGGTAGAAAACCACAAACAGAAGCTTATTTAGTAAAGGGAAATTTGGATTTGGGAAAAAATCTGATGGATAATTGGGGTTTGACTAGGTTTTGGACACTTTCGAATGGACAAGGAAGTAGAAAATGAGGATTTGAGAAGCAGAGTGAAAGAATGGGAATTTTTTTTAGAGAGGGACAAAGAAGCAGAAATAGGGAATGAACACGGTGGCAAAATTTGAAGGCGATTGGGTGAAAATTAAAGAAGTTATGGCAAACCCTAAAAATAGACAAATGTGGGATTTCTGGCTTTGGGAAGTGGAATTTGGGATAGGGTCCTTGGGAATGAAAGATGCAGAATGGGATGACAAGGGTGTTAGGGAAGTTTAAAGGGAAACATAGTGAATACAAGTGAGATATGGTGAAAAAAAAAATTGTATACTCTGCAACGACACAGAAGGGATCAGAAACAAATATATCTGCAACGACGTGAAAGCGTTCGGAAACAGATGTATCTGCAATGGCGTGGAAGTGACTGGCAATAGATGGATCTAAAATGGTGCAGAAGGGATTGAAAAAAAATGGATCTGAAATGACACGAAAGGGATTGGCAACAGATAGATCTAAAATGGCACAGAAGTGATCGGCAACAGATAGATCTGAAACGACACAGAAGTTATTGACAGCAGATAGATCTGAAATGGCACGGAAGTGATCGAAAATAGTTATGGACAGAGGAAATCTGTGATTTATTAGTTGAAAATAGATATGGACCCCATATGCTCGTCTTCCTAATTGTTCAGGGGATTCACTTGACCATGAATGTTGTTTGACGGCTTGCGTATTGGGGAAATACCCCTCACTCCACGGCTCAGGTAAAACTGACAACCGCTTCATCACAAACGATAGCTCTTGGTTTACCTCATAGGTGGGGACTAGTCAATCAGGTAGGGGTTGTTTCCCTTTTCACTGCCAGGTCCTCTCAATGGGCTAGCTACTTTGGGGTTCCTATGGTACTCCTCACAATGAGTGTTAGGGGTTATGCCCAAGTACTTCCCACAGTTAAGCAGATTGGGATTATTCCCAGATCCGAACCTGCAACATAAGCAAAAAAAAAAAATTGGTAGAAATTTCACCCAATGAGCCCAAGAAATTGCTCTGATATCAGATGTGAAGAACCTACAACAATTAATTAATGAAAATACACGAGATAGCAGAAATAATAGAACTCAGAATTGCTTTTATTGATTGTAGGCCACTTCGAGGGGGCAACCTCCTTTGAGCAAGCTCAATACAAATAACTTCATGGTACCTTCATTGGCCTCAACACACACTTATATACTAAGTCTATGCCCAATACTATGGGTCAATACCATGGGACATATAATACTATGGGACGACTTACAAAGCATATGCATCGAATACTATGGGTCAATACCATGGGCTAATACAAACTATGGATCAAACAATACTACGGGAAGACTTACCAAGCATATGCGTCCAACAACAATATACTAACAAAGTAAAGAGAAGGGTTGACATGGGTTCCTAACACTAGTCCCCACCCGTGAGGTAAACCAAGAGCTGTCGTTTGTGGCCAAGCGGTTATCAGTTTTACCTGAGTCGTGGAGTGAGGGGTATTGCCCCAATACGCAAGTTGTCAGACAACATTGGTGGCCTAGTGAATCCCCTAAACCATTAGGAAGCCGAGCATATGGGGTCCATATCTATTTTCAGTTGATAAATTGCAGATTTTCTTTGTCCAGAACTGTTTCCTATCACTTCCGCTCCATTCCAAATCTATCTGTTGTCGATCCCTTCCATGTTGTTTTAGATCCATCTATTGTCTATCCCTTCTGTGTCGTTGTAGATCCAGCTATTTCCAATCCCTTTTGCGCTGTAGCAGATCCATTGAATGCCCAAAACCACATCACATCCTCCTAAGGACAAGGCAAACATGTTAGAGTGCAGGGTATAATCTTCCAGAGAGATACACACATTGTGACACTTCCCCTTGCAAGTTAAGGTTCCCCCATTGGCAACCATGACTTCAAAGTTGGAGCAAGGATGGAAAAAACAATCAGTCTATTTGGCAATATGAGTGTCAATGAAGTTATGATTGCTACCATAATCAATGAGTATTGTAAGAGGAAGCTTCTTGAAGTAACCCCTAACCCGCATTATTTGGGGGTGGTGATTCTGGCTAAAGCATGCAGAGATATCTGTGGGTGGTCTTCCTAAGACGGAGGGTCAATAGGTGGCTTGTGAATGTCGACTTGATCATCCATTGTATCTAGAGCTTCTTCACCAATTTCAGAGGCAGGCGGAGAATCCACATCCAAGAGATAGAGCTTTTGCTGAACACATCTATGTCCCCGAGTGAATTTCTCATCACAATTATAACAAAGCCCTTTTTCTCTGTGTGCCCGCATCTCTATTTCACACAAATGCTTGATAGGAGTTAGTCGAAGAGCTGGCGGGTTGGGAGGTCGTTGAGGACCCATATTTCGAAAGGGAACAAAAGTGGGTTTGGAGCACTGTTGGGATGCAATCTTGTCTTCTTCCAACTTAGCCAACCCCAGGGATTCCATCATTGCGTTGAGACAGAATATTTTAACCTCTGAGCGGATTTCATCCTTAAGATCACTGATAGAACAACTCCTATAGAATTCATCAGACATTCCTTCTGTGTGATTGGCTAGTTTCTCAAATTCTATCTGATACTCTCTCAAAGTGTCAATTTGGAGAAGTTTAGTGAGGGCTCCTCTGAATTTATGAAAATCACTAGGACCAAATTGTTGCAAAAGGAGCTGGCAAAAATCTGGCCATTTTGGCTCTTCATGAGCATTGATGTACCAATGGTACCATTGAAGAGATTCATGTTCCAAATGAAAGGATTCAACTGGAACTTTGGTGACATTAAAAGTATTATGCAACTGAAATACTGTTCTGCATGATAGATCCAGCTAGTTGGATCAGTACCATTGAAGCAAGGAAAATCAAGCTTTGGACCATGGAAATTCCTGGAAGAAGAGAACCCATTGTCTGATGAAGACTCGAACTATCGTTTGTTGTTCATGGCTAAATGCTCAAGATGGAGGCCGAGAAATTTTTCATCCAAATCCTGGAGTTTGGTTTGGATGGCTGCAAGTGCTACCTCCACAGTTTTTTCTCCTGCGCGGGTGACAACCATAACCAAGAGTTTTTATTTTTTTTGAGTGGATAGAAAAACACAAATAGAAGCTTATTTAGTAAAGGGAAATTTGGATTTGGGAAAAACTCTGATGGGTAATTGGGGTTTGACTAGGTTTTGGACACTTTCAAATGGATAGGGAAGCAGAAAATGAGGATTTCAGAAGGGGGGTGAAAGAATGGAACAAAATTTCAGAGAGGGACAAAGAAGCAGAAATAGGGAATGAACACGGTGGCAAAATTTGAAGGCGATTGGGTGAAAATTAAAGAAGTTATGGAAAACCCTAAAAATAGACAAATGTGGGATTTCTGGCTTTGGGAAGTAGAATTTGGGATAGGGTCCTCATAAATGAAAGATGCAGAATGGGATGACAGGAAAGTCTCATGGGAAACAGAGTGAAAACAAGGGAGATATGGAGAAAAAATAGAATTTTAAACTCTCCAACAATGCAGAAGGGATCAGAAACAGATAGATCTGCAACGACGTGAAAGTGTTCAGAAAAGGAAGGATCTGCAACGGCGCGGAAGTGACCGGCAACAGATGGATCTGAAACGGCGCAGAAGGGATCGAAAACAGATGGATCTGAAACAATGCGGAAGGGATCGACAATAGATAGATCTGAAACGACGCAGAAGTGATTGCCAACATATAGATCTAAAACGGCGTGGAAGTGATTGGCAACAGATAGATCTGAAATGGCATGAAACTGATCGACAACAGTTATGAACAGAGGAAATCTATGATTTATCAGCTAAAAATAGATATGGACCCCGTATGCTCAGCTTCCTAATGGTTCCGGAGATTAACTCGGCCACCAATGCTGTCTAACAGCTTGTGTATTGGGGTAGTACTCCTCACTCCATGGATTAGGTAAAACTGATAATCGCTTCGCCACAAACGACAGCTCTTGGTTTACCTCACGGGTAGGGACTAGTCAATCAGGAGGGGGTTGTTTCCCCTTTTGCTTCCAGGTCCTCTCAATGGGATAGCTACTTTAGGGTTCCTGTGGTACTCTTCATAATGAGTTTTAGGGGTTATGCCCAAGTACTTCCCATAGTTAAGTGGATAGGGATCATTCCCAGATCCAAACCTGCAACAGATGTGAAAAAACAATTTGGCATAAATTTCACCCAACGAGCCCAAGAAAGTGCTCTGATACCAGATGTGAAGAACCTGCAACAATTAATTAATGAAAATACACGAGATAGCAGAAATAATAGAACTCAGAATCGCTATTATTGATCGCAGGCCACTTCGATGGGGCAACCTCCTTTGAGCAAGCTCAATACAAATAACTTCACGATACCTTCATTGGCGTCAACACACACTTATATACTAAGTCTATGCCCAATACTATGGGTCAATACCATGGGACATATAATACTACGGGACTACTTACAAAGCATATGCGTCCAATACTATGGGTCAATACCATGGGCTAATACAAACTATGGATCAACAAATACTACAGGACAACTTACAAAGCATATGCGTTGAACAACAATATACTAACAAAGTAAAGAGAAGGGTTGACACGGGTTCCTAACACTAGTTCCCACCCGTGAGGTAAACCAAGAGTTGTCGTTTGTGGCTAAGCGGTTATCAGCTTCACCTGATCCATGGAGTGAGGGGTAATTCCCAAATACGCAAGCCGTCAGACAGCATTGGTGGCCGAGTGAATCCCCTGAACCGTTAGGAAGCCGAGCATACGGGGTCCATATCTATTTTTAGCTGATAAATCATAGATTTCCTCTGTCCAAAACTATTGCCGATCACTTCTGCGTCGTTTTAGATCTATCTGTTGTCGATCCGTTCTGCGCCGTTTCAAATCCATATGTTGTCGATCCCTTCCGCGCCATTGCAGATCCATCTGTTTCCGATCCCTTCTGTGCCGTAGCAGATCCATTGCTAAAAATTATGTTTTTTCGCCATATCTCCCTTTTTTTCACTCCGTTTCCTTTGAAACTTCCCTAAAACCCCTGTAATCCCACTCTATATCTTTTATTCCTGAGGACCCTATCCCAAATTCCACTTAACAAATCCAGAAATCCCACATTGTCTATTTTCAGGGTTTTCCATAACTTCTTTATTTTTCAACCAATCACCTTCAAATTTTGCCACCATGTTCATTCCATATTTCTGCTTCTTTGTCCCTCTCTGACAAATTTTCTCATTCTTTCACCCCGCTTCTGAAATCCTCATTTTTCGCTTCCCTGTCCCTTCGAAAGTGTCCAAAGCCTAGTCAAACCCCAATTACCCATCCGAGTTTTTCCCACATCCAAATTTCCCTTTACTAAATAAGTTTATGTTTGTGTTTTTCTACCCATTCAAAAAAAAAACTCCTAGTTATGGTTGTCACCTGCACAGGAGCAAAAACAATGGAGGAAGCACTTGCAGCCTTTCAAGCCAAACTCCAGGATCTAGATGAAAAATTTCTCGTCCTCCAGCTTGAGCATTCAACCATGAACAACAAACAACAGTCCGAGTCTTCATCAAACAATGCGTTCTCTTCTTCAAGCAATTTCTGTGGTCCGAAGCTTGATTTTCCCTGCTTCAATGGTACTGATCCGACTGGCTAGATCTATTGTGCAAAATAGTATTTCAGTCTGCACAACACTTTTGATGTCAACAAAGTTCCACTTTCATCCTTTCATTTGGAACAGGAAGCTCTTCAATGGTACCATTGGTACATCAAGGCTCATGAAGAGCCAAAATGGTCAGATTTTTGCCAACTCCTTTTGTAATGATTTGGTCCTAGTGCTTTTGATGACTTCCCAGGAGCCCTCACTAAACTTTGCCAAATTGGCATTGTGAGAAAGTATCAGACAGAATTTGAGGAACTAGCCAATCACACAGAAGGATTGCCTGATGAATTCTACAGGAGTTGTTTTATCAATGGTCTTAAGGATGAAATCTGCTCAGAGGTTAAGATGTTCTGTCACAACATAATGATGGAAGCCCTGGGGTTGGATAAGTTGGTAGAAGACAAGATTACAGCCAAATAGCACTCCAAACCCACTTTTTTTCCCTTCCAAAATATGGTTTCTCAACGACCTCCCATCCCGTTAGCTCCTCGACCCACTCCTATCAAGCATTTGTCTGAAACAGAGATGCAGGCACATAGAGAAAAAGGGCTCTGCTATAATTGTGATGAGAAATTCACTCGAGGACATAGATGTGTTCAGCAAAATCTCTATCTCTTAGATGTGGATTCTTCACCTGCCTCTAAAATTGGTGAAGGAGCTCCAGATACAATGGATGATCAGGTCAACATTCAGGAGTCGCCTATTGACCCCCCGTCTCAAGAAGACCACCCAGAGATATCTCTTCATGCTTTATCTAGAATCAACACCCCCCAAACAATGTGGGTCAGGGGTTACTTCAAGAAGCTCCCTCTAACAATACTCATTGATTCTGGTAGCAGTCATAACTTCATTGACCCTCGGATCGCCAAACAGGATGATTGTTTGGTCCATCCTTGCTCCAACTTTGAAGTCATGGTTGCCAATGGGGTCACCTTACCTTGCAAGGGGAAGTGTCACAATGTGCGTATCTCTCTGGAAGATTATAACCTACGCTCTAACATGTTTGCCTTGGCCTTAGGAGGATGTGATTTCGTTTTGGGTATTCAATGGTTATGCACACTTGGACCCATCTTATGGGATTTTACTGAACTTTGGATGCATTTTTCAGTCAATGGAAAAAAACACAAATTTACAAGCTTACAATTACAACCAGGGTCTCTCCACATCATCAGTTTACATCGCCTGAAAAAAATCCTTAAGAAGAATTCACATGGTGTCATCGCTCAGCTCCATTCCATTCAGATGCACCCATCAATGGTCTCCACTACTCCCTTGGATCTCCAACCAAATTTGGATAGATATGTCGGTGCCTTTACTGAACCAGTGGGATTTTTGCCTTCACGAGACCTTTCCGGTATGAATTTATCCGCCTATACATCTGCAAAGGAAATGATGGCTAATTTGCATGCAATACAGACGTGGCAGCCATACCTATTCGGGAATTCTTTATGCATCAAGACTGCTCACCAAAGTCTGAAATATTTCTTGGCACAATGGGTCCCCTCACCCACACAACTGAAATGGATTTTACAACTCCTCGGTTATGCCAATGGGATCACTTACATGAAGGGTCAAGACAATTTGGTAGAAGATGCTCCTTCTCGCACAATTTATGCCCCAGTTTCTCTTTCATCTATTTCTCTGCTTGCTCCAAATTGGTTGCAATCTGTTCAACAGGGCTATGTCTTCTCTAAACTACATGCGTATCCATTGGCCAGGCACTCTCGATTCCTCCAAATGTATGAGAACGCACAACATACCTTCTTTTGGCAGGGAATGAAAAGGACAATTCAATAGATGGTGGCTGCATACGATACCTTCCAGCTCCTTTCGGGATTGCTAGAACCCGTACCCATCCTTCCACAGATCTGGACAGATATGTCTCTGGAATTCATTGAAGGGCTTCCTAAATCTGGAGGGCAGGCTGACATTACCCATAAATGTTTGAAAACTTATCTTCGTTACTTCACCTCCGAACAACAACCTCTGTGGGCGAAGTGGCTCCCTCTTGCTGAATGGTGGTACCCTACTGCATCTAAAATTACTCCATATGAACCAATCTATGGTCAGGCACCACTATTTCTTCTTCCATACACCCTCAACAATGCACCAATTCAGGAAATTGACACGGTTCTTTGAAACTGTGATCAGATTCTTTGCATTTTGAAGGACACTCTTCACATGGCCAGAATTCGAATGAAACTACAAGCCAATTAGCATCGTTCTAAGCGCACTTTTCAAACAATTGATATGGTTTTTGTTTGTCTACAGCCTTCTAAGAAATCCTCCATGACACTCAAAGGGCGTCCACTTATCTCTTGCTCTATCATAGAGGTATTCATTCAATGGCACGACATGCAACCATAGGCTACTACATGGGCACCACTCCTTCAGATTCAACATCAATTTCCATATCTAAAGCTTTTAGGACAAAGCTTTTTCTAAGGGAGAGGGGATTTTAGGATCCCATGTCTTTACTTTATTAGTATATTGTTGTTGGATGCATATGCCTTGTACGACGTCATGTAATATTTGTTGATCCATAGTTTGTGTTATTGTTGTTGGGTGCATATGCTTTATAAGTCGTCCGTAGTATTTGTTGACCCATAGTTTGTATTGGCCCATGGTTTTGACCCATAGTATTGGTGCCTAGACTTAGTATATAAGTGTGTGTTGAGGCCAATGAAGGACCTTGAAGTTATTTGTATTGAGCTTTCTCAAAGGAGGTTTCCCCCTCGAAGTGGCTTGTGATCAATAAAGTAATTTCGAGTTCTGTCATTACTGCTATATCGTGTATTTTCATTAATTAATTGTTGCAGGTTCTTCACAGGGAGTTCCTGAAATTCACTAGTTGTGCAATCCTGGAATGTCATTTTGCTTATGTCTTTGTGAATCTTTCTCAGAACTTCCTCTGTCACCTACCCAAATTTTGAAAATATTATTTTATTTGCAAAATACTTTATGTTAAATTTTAATTTCAAAGTTTTGAAATTAAGACCAATTTTGGTCAAGGATAAATGTAATTACTGATTATTATTATTTAAATAAATTAAGTAGGAGACAGACACCCAAGGGAACTGTTAAATGAGTGTTCACTGACCCACTAGGAGGAATGGAAGCTGTTAGAAGGCATGGGACAGATGGTAGCAATTGCACTTCACCACTAGCTGTTGGTTATGGGACAACTACCCCTAATAATGTGGCATTATCCCCCAGGTGGTGGGAGTGGGCAGGAAGCTCATTTAATGACCAAGTAACAACTGAAAAGGCCTAGTCAGCCTACATAAGGAAAATTCGAAGTGAGCAGGCAATTCTTACACACTATTTTCTGCAGAAATATTCCTCATGTGCATCAAGTGATCGCTGAGAGATTCGAATAAGGAAGCTAGTTGTGAGTGCAATCATAAGTTTGCAAACTATTTTGATAAGGAGAACCAGAGGAGTTGGTGCAAGTCCTTTGGACTGCTAGTTCTTGAAGATTTTACAATTATTTCTACTGCAAGTAGAGATCCTAAATTCCTAAGTTTCTTCCTCCTGGTGGTTCAATGAATAGGCTCGGGGGTCCTAAGGCAAGTACTTGGCTGTCTTCAGGAATTGGTTGGGTGGAACAATCTTCTTAGGCTGTTTCTTTTCCTACAAAATTAATCCAGGTTTTACTGTTTCCTAATTTATCTCAGTTAATAGTTCTGTTTAGTAAAAATTAGTAATCTCTGTTTTGAAAAAGAATTGATTCTGATTTTGTTTTAGTCTAAATTGATAAATCCATCTCTACATTTTTCCACATGCTGTTATTTGCATCGTACTCTAGTATAGAGAAGCAAATTAAATGAAGCAAATTAAATGAAGATGAAAGATAGGCAGATTGCCATTGATTGGATAGATAAGTATAGTAATTGAAATGATTTTCACTTTCTGTCCTGTAGCTAAATGTAGTAAAGATTTACTGCATAGTATCTAAATGATACAGGATATTTTATTATTTCATGAAAAACAAATATTGTTTAACTTCTGCACAATACATATTTGTTTTCTTATCTGTATTATTTACATAGTAAATAAATTCAATTCAAGACTCTCATTTATCACATCTTCAATTAAATAGCATTGCTACTGTTTATTATAAGCTATAAGTAATAAAAAATATACAATATTCATGTTTCACACACACACTTTATTTCTTCACAAAATCTCTATTTCATCAATTATTCAGTATTATCAGAAACTGAAAACAAAAGAAATGTAAACCCTATCTTGTTTACAACCATCGTATTTTCAAAGCTTGGTTTTGTATCATATATAAAACCCTAGATTAGTAATTCTAAGTTTTAATCATCGTTTTCAACAATCAAACAAAACATGATCTACATTCATGTTTAAATTATAGTACAAAAATTCTCGTATTTGCTCGAAGATTTTCTAGAGCTTTTCATACGAAAACATCTTTCCAAAATCAAAGAAAAACTAGAGTTTGGGTGTAGCCCCTTTTTCATTTTCTTTTACAGTAAAAAACAAACTACTTCATCCTTTTCTAATACACAGAGTTTATTAACTAAGAAAATGGATACAGTTGTTCATAGTTTGACAGTCATTATCTTTTACACAGAACTCAAACAAATAGCTTAAAACGAATAGTTTAAAACAACACTTCGCATTGCCAAGAATAAAACGTAGCATACAGAGTGTAACGAGCTTTGGCTCTAAATTCTATTTCATTAAAACTTAACCCAAAACATTTCAGAGTTCAAGTTTCGAACCCAACACAAGTTACAGCGTTACAAAGGAATCATCATTGTACCGGATCGACATTACAATTACAACGAAAATCACATAGGGTTTATCCCCACCCTCTAAGCTTTTAAAACAAGTTTTCAAAATTCACAACATTGACGAACTAAGTATCTATTAAGCCATATAAAATTTAAACAGACGAGGGTCATTTTCCTTGTACAATATTCTTTTCAAACATAAAAGTTCTTCAAAGAAACTCAACTAATAGACAACGCCGAAAACATGCTGGAAATCCTTGTTACACAGTATGTGAAAACCTTATCAACCAAGTCCGAATGGGCACCTACGAGGGTTTGAGACCCGGAGCTTACCAGGAATGGAGGGTTGCCAACCTTTTCCAAACCCTTTCCCAAGTTGACATTCGAATCCTGTACCTATCATAAAACTGTCGAGGGGTTAGACATTGATTAAAAACGAGCTGTAAGTTAAACTTTTCAGACATATCTAAGTCTTATAAAAGAAAATAAACTCACCTTTAGCAACAACGATCGAGCTCCACGTTTTTCACCAGCAAACAATGAAATCCATGAATGGACCGAGACCAGGACATTTTTCTCTCTTCATAGAAGTGTTTTGCTTCCACTCAAACTTAGAAACGAAACTATATCTATCAACTCGACAACAATGCAAACCAAAGACACAAGATTTTATCACAACGCCATGACAGCAGAATGAAACCTGCAACTATCAACTTAAACCTATAGGTCTCGAGGTCAAATCCCCTCACATTTCTTCTAACCCTAACATCCAGCAGCCTGTCAACCTTGCTGCTTGAAACAATAGTGAACAATGAAATTCATTAACTCTCTTTCAATCAACATAATGACAAAATGCTAGGGTTACATCCAACGTTCCAAATTAATCTTAATCAACGATCACGGGTGAGCCAGCAAGGTTACATTGGGCCAAACAACAACTGTATTTATTGCTCCATCATTTCACAAGCACAGCCTTGCCACCTTGGCTCACAATGGATCCTTTACATCTAGCTCAGAGGAGTTTCAAACATAGAGACATTACACAGTGGCTTCCGCATTCATCGTTGTATTATTATTGCATTACATAGAAGTGCTAACAATCCTCATCACCATGGAGTATGGGTCAAGCAATTAATGCAGGATCGATACACTATCTCCATGCCAGCTCGAAGCACATGCCGAGGTTTAATACTTTTCAACCTGTCCATTCATTATTAAATACATGTCAGTATCATATATATCAAACGATATAGTTCTAAGTTTATGATCACAAATTCGATTTTACTGATATGTTATATTGATATTAAAGTTTTATATGTTATTTATTAGTCATGTTCATAGTCATAGTATTAAGTTCCAACTATAGGAGAGTTTAACATTGTGGACATTATTTTATTATAAGGCACGAGGCTTTTAGATATTGTGAATAGTTAAACGTTGTCAAATTATTGCATAGGTTAATCATTCATAAGAATTATAATGTTAACATTGTAATTTTGATTATTATCTATACTTCTTCATAGTTCTCAATGTTGCTAATATTAAAAAGATAGAGTTTGCATTTTGGTATTTCAAACTAATTCAATGATTAAATATTAGCATTAAAACCATGTTAATACTATACACTTCATACCCAAACTTCTTAATGCAAGCATTTAATGGTTTAGCGATACAATTACTACGTTAGTAATATGAAAGTATTAATTATCTTAAGACGACGACAAAGCCAGCTACAACAACGACGTTGGTCACAACAACGAACCTAATAGTTTGATGATTTTAATAGACAACTTTGTTTTTAAACATTGTTGAGTTGTAAGACAGTATTTGAAACTAGTAAACATAACCATGTAATTCATACCTACATGCTTGTTGGGAGTCACAACAGATTTCATAACATTCTATTTATTTACGACGTTGAATTGAACTATACACATACATTGAATTTATGCAGTTATGAAACTTCTACTTGTCATCTGCACATAGAAACATTTCAAATGCTTTAGCATTGCTGCTAAGTAAACTCCAGGGTACCTCGTAGGACACCCTTGGACATCAAAAAGAAAACTATCAGTGTCTTGTCAAAATAAAAGTACCGCATCATATTTCTGACCTACCAGTACATTTATTACAATAATCATGTTGTCAAAAGTGTGTCAAGTTGTCGTTATCAAATGTTGCTAACTAAGAAATTAAATTATGACTAGTACGAAACGACTTTTTAATAGATGTTGTCGTAATAAACCATTTATTATTTTCCGCAGCTATATTTATCTTATTTAATGCCATTTTTAAAAGTTTTAAATTTTTATGAAATTTTGGGATGTTAGATGTGGTATCAGAGCTCATGTTCGAACTCTAGGCTTGAAAAAGGTCCAAGAACACGCAGTAGAAAATTTTATACAGTAGAAAATTTTACTAATTTGAAATTTTAATTATGATGTTATACATAAATTATTTTAAGTTACAGGTATGGAGAACTCAGCTGAACAGTTAGAAGACAGATTTCAACCAAACAGCCATAGCACAGGACAACACTATGCAGAAGAAGGCCATGGTGAATTGAATGACAATTCGTCAGAATTGTTACGTGCGTTTCACGAGTTAAAAGGAAAAATTAGATCGGTGAAACAAGACAATGAAAGAATTATGAAAACGCAAGAGGAGTTAAATCAAGTGTTGTTTGAACAGTGCCCAACTGAGGAGCAAGAGAGAGATAATGAAGATATCTCCAAAGTTGAGGATCTTCCTCATGCTAATAAAAGTAAGAAAATGAAAACCAGTGATGTGAACAACAGTTCAACCTCATTGGGAGATGCTATTGAAGTGCGTAAAAAGAAACATAACTACACAAGTGATAGAAGCGAAGGAGATTTCAAACCCAGAAGGAAAAATCATAAGGAGTATGAGCAGATTTCTGGGGAATTCAAAAAGATCAAACCTCCAATGTTTAATGAAGAAACTGAGAAGGGCGAGATAGCTGAAGCATGGTTGTCTGGTATGAAGAAATATTTTCATATTTATAACTATTCAGAATACTTGAAAGCAAAAATGGCTATATATAACTTGATCGAAAAAGCAGATATCTGGTGGCAGGACATCAAAAGAGTTAAGGGCATCAAAGATAAAGATGTAAACTGGAGTACTTTTAAAAGATATTTCAAGAAGAAATTTTTATCTAAACAATACTATCAAGAAAAATCCAAAGAGTTCTATGATTTGAAACTGGGAGGTATGAATATGAAGGAAATGAAGAGTAAATTTCTGAATTTACTGAGATATGTACCATACCTCATAGAAGAAAAACCGAAGATTCAAAGGTACTTGAGATGTCTACCTTTCAATATTAAGGACAGAATCGAGTATGACAGTCCTAAGACCTTGGAGGAGGCTATGAGAAAGGCAGTTTTCTGTTATGACACAAATCGGAAAAGAGAAGGAATGTCAAACTGGAAAAGTCATAAGCCCAACAATTTTGAGCTGAAAAAGAAAAATTTCAGGTTCAGTGGAAATTCCGGTTTCCAAAAGAAAAAATTTCAGAATCGGAATTATCAAGGAAATAATTCCATAAACAATCAACAACAAAATTCTACAGTACCAAGAAATGCTCCTAATAATACCAGGACCAATGAGCAAAAGGCACCCATCAAGTGTTTCGAGTGTCAAGGTCCCCATTATGCATCAGAATGTCCCTTGAGGAAGCAGAAAGCTAACAACATTCACTCCATTCATACTGAACCTACTATCGGAGACGTAGCAAGGGAGATGCCCCGAATCAATGCAGCACTCGAGAACAGGCAAGCAGATCATCAAATCTCTATGGTAGAGATTGAAGGTATGCTACAAAATCATCTTGTTACTGTTTTAATTGATCCAGGTGCTAGCTTAAGTTATATATCAGTAGATATAGTGGAAAGTCTTAAGTTAAAAACATAAAAGTTCAGTAAATCTTGGTTAGTTAGACTAGCAACTGGAACAAAGAGGAAAGTATCAGATTTTATAGAAAGTTGTGCGTTATCCATGAATCAATTACAGACACAAATCAAGTTGAATATTTTACCTTTAGGATCTTATGATATTATAATCGGGATGGACTGGTTAGAAGCCCATCATGTCATTCTGAACTATTACGGAAAAAGCTTTACATGTTTAAATGATGAAGGAAAAACTGTAGAAATAAAAGGTATCCCGAGAAAGGTAACCCTTAGACAGATTTCAGCCATGCAAGTTAAGAGGGCAGTTAGGAAAGGATGTCAGTTGTTTGCAGTAAATGTAGTAAACGATGAGTTTATCTGTAAAGAGGACAAACTGAAATTTGAAGACATACCTATCCTAAAGGATTTTAAGGATGTATTTCCTAAGGAGATTCCAAGATTACCTCCTAAAACAGATTTAGATTTTACCATCGAGTTAATACCAGGAGCAGTACCAAATTCTAAAGCCCCATACAGAATGAATATACTGGAATTAAACGAATTGAAATCACAGTTGAAGGAACTGATTGATAAGAATTATATAAGACCCAGCATGTCTCCTTGGGGAGCACCTCTCATCTTTGTTAAGAAGAAAGATGGAACCCTAAGACTGTGCATAGATTATCGTCAGCTTAATAAGATGACAATCAAGAATCAGTATCCGTTGCCCCGCATAGACGATCTATTTGATCAACTGCATGGAGCAATGATATTTTCAAATATTGATCTAAGATCAGGATATCATCAAGTACGGGTTAAGGATGAAGATATTTTCAAGACAGCTTTCAGAACTCGGTATGGACATTACAAGTTCGTAGTCATGCCATTTGGCTTGACTAATGCCCCGGTTGTATTTATGTGTTTGATGAATAATATTCTGCACAAATACTTAGACAAGTTTGCTGTTGTGTTTATAGATGAAATTTCAGTGTATTTCAAAAGTAGAAAAGAGCATGATGAACATCTACAGATTATCTTACAAGTTCTGAGAGACCATCAACTATACGCTAAGTTTAGTAAGTGTGACTTCCACAAGGACAAAATTCAGTATCTAGGACACATACTTTCTAAAGAAGGAATCTTGGTTGACCTCGATAAGATAAGGGCCATTAATGACTGGCCGATTCCTAAGGATGTGTCGGAAGTAAGGTCATTTATGGGCATTACTGGATATTACAGAAAATTTATAGAGGATTTTTCAAGGATTTCCAACCCCATAACTTCCTTGCAGAAGAAAGGGAAGAAATTTGTGTGGGATCAGAAATGTTCTGACAGTTTCAAGAAGTTAAAGGAATTATTGACTTCATCACCTATCTTTAGGATAGCAGATCCTAACAAGGATTTTATAGTTTGTATAGACGCATGCAATGACGGACTCGGTGGAGTCCTAACACGGGAACGGCATGTTGTGGCATATGAATCTAGAAAGCTGAAAATACATGAGAAGAACTACTCTACTTATGATTTAGAGTTATTGGTAGTAATTCATGTCTTAAAAATGTGGCGTCATCACCTTATTGGCATAAAATTCACATTGTTGACAGACAACATGGGTCTGAAATATTTATTTGATCAGACAAATCTGAATGCTAGACAAGCTAGATGGTTAACTTTCTTAAGTGAGTATAACTTCAAAATTCAGCATATTAAAGGGAAGGAGAACAAGGTTGCAAATGCTTTGAGTTGTAAGGCAAAACTAAATTTTATTTCAGCCATCAGTACTTATTCAACAGATTTGGAAAATTAGATTCTTGAAAAGAGTGAAACAGATGAAGAATACATAAAAATAAAGGAAAAGACAGCAAACAACAGTTCTGAAAATCTTATGGCAGATTACAGCATGAAGGAAAATGGGTTATTGATGTATAAAAACAGATTGTATGTACCCGACATACCAGAATTAAAAATTCTGATTTTAAACGAGATGCATAAAAGTCATTATTCTGGTCATCCAGGTTATCAAAAGACCATTACTACGCTAAGGAAGGAGTATTATTGGCCCAGAATGAAGGATGAAGTAGCAGAGTACATAGCTAAATGTTTGGATTGTCAAAAAGTGAAAATTGAACACTAACATCCTACCGGATTGTTGCAACCATTACCTATACTGAGTTGGAAATGGGAAGTGATAAGCATAGACTTTATTACTGGATTACCCAAAAACCAGAAACAAAATGACTCTATCATGGTGGTAGTGGACAAACTTAGCAAAGCAACACATTTTATACCTGTAAAGACTACTCATAAGGCTCCAGACATTGCAGAAATCTTCATGAAGCATATTTTTCGACCACATGGTATACCAAAGGTGATAATTTCAGATCGTGACTCTAAGTTTACTGGAAAATTTTGGAGGTCATTGTTTAAAGGGTTGAATACAACCTTAAATTTCAGCACCGCATTTCATCCACAAATGGATGGACAGACAGAAAGGGTAAATCAAGTTTTGGAAGACTTACTGAGAATGTATGTTAAGGATCAGCCTGGTAAGTGGGAAGACTACTTACACTTAGCAGAATTTGCATATAATAACCATTATCATACTTCATCCAAACTTAGCCCATTTGAAATTCTTTATGGTAGGAAATGTGGTACACCTGTTTCTTGGAATGACCCAATAAATAGAGTTGTTTTAGGACCTGAATTTTTGCAGGAGTTAGAATTAATTGTGAAACAGGTACAAGGAAATTTAAAAGCTGCTCAAGATAGGAAAAAGAGTCAAGCAGATTTAAAAAGGACTCATAAAGAGTTCCAGGTTGGTGAACATGTATTCCTCAAGGTAAGACCGAAAAAGAGTTCATTAAAATTGGGAAGCTATGCCAAGTTGGCACCTAGGTATTGTGGTCCTTTTGAAATATTGTCCAAGGTTGGACCAGTGGCATACCAATTGGCCTTGCCACCAAATTTAAAAATACATAATGTTTTTCATATATCATTTTTAAATAAGTATGTACATGATGCTACTCATGTTGTAAACTAGAATGATGTACAGGTGGGACAAGACGTAGATTTTCAAGTGGAACCGGACTGTATCCTCGAAAGGAGGGAAACTCTACTTCAGAATCGCACCATTGGGCAAGTAAAGGTGCAAAGGAAACACCTTAGCCCAGAAGAGGAAACCTGGGAGTTGGAGAGTAGTATGCAGGTAGCATACCCAACTCTATTTCAGGAACACTCAAGGAGTGATTAACGAACATCGAGGATGATGTTGAGACTTAAGGGGGGGTGTATGTCATCTACCCAAATTCTGAAAATATTATTTTATTTACAAAATACTTTATGTTAAATTTTAATTTCAAAGTTTTGAAATTATGACGAAGTTTGGTCAAGGATAAATGTAATTACTGATTATTATTATTTAAATAAATTAAGTAGGAGACAAACACCTAAGGGAACTGTTAAATGAGTGTTCACTGACCCACTAGGAGGAATGGAAGCTATTAGAAGGCATGGGACAGATGGCAGCAATTGCACTTCACCACTAGCTGTTGGTTATGGGACAACTACCCCTAATAATGTGGCATTATCCCCTAGGTGGTGGGAGTGGGCAGGCAGCTCATTTAATGACCAAGTAACAACTGGAAAGGCCTCGGCAGCCTACATAAGGCAAATTCGAATTGAGCAGGAAACTCTTACACAATATGTTTTGTAGAAATATTCCTCATGTGCATCAGGTGATCACTGAGAGATTCGAATAGGGAGGCTAGTTGTGAGTGCAATCATAAGTATGCAAACTATTTTGATAAGGAGAACCAGAGGAGCTGGTGTAGGTCCTTTGGACTGCTAGTTCTTGAAGATTTGACAATTATTGCTACTGCAAGTAGAGATCCTAAATTCCTAAGTTTCTTCCTCCTGGTGGTTTAGTGAACAGGCTCGGGGGTCCTAAGGTAAGTACTTGGCTGTCTTCAGGAATTGGTTGGGTGGAACAGTCTTCCTGGGCTGTTTTTTTCCCTATAAAATTAATCAAGGTTTTACTGTTTCCTAATTTATTTCAGTTAATAGTTTTGTTTAGTAAAAATTAGTAATCTCTGTTTTGAAAAAGAATTGATTCTGATTTTGTTTAAGTCTAAATTGATAAATTCATCTCTACATTTTTCCACATGTTGTTATTTGCATCGTACTCTAGTATAGAGAAGCAAATTAAATGAAGATGAAACATAGGCAGATTGCCATTGATTGGATAGATAAGCATAGTAATTGAAATGATTTTCACTTTTTGTCCTATAGCTAAATGTAGTAAAGATTTACTGCATAGTATCTGAATGATACAGGATATTTTATTATTTCATGAAAAACAAATATTGTTTAACTTCTGCACAATACATATTTGTTTTCTTATCTCTATTATTTACATAGTAAATAAATTCAATTCAAGACTTTCATTTATCACATCTTCAATTAAATAGCATTGCTACTATTTATTATAAGCTGTAAGTAATAACAAATATACAGTATTCATGTTTCACGCACTCACTTTATTTCTTCACAAAATCTCTGTTTCATCAATTATTCAGTATTATTAGAAACTGAAAACAAAAGAAATGTAAACCCTATCTTGTTTACAACCATCGCATTTTCCATCTACATCGCAAACTATGTTTATTATTCAAAGCTTGGTTTCATATCATATATAAAACCCTAGATTAGTAATTCTAAGTTTTCATCATCGTTTTCAACAATCAAACAAAACATGATCTACATTCATGTTTAAATTACAATACAAAAAAACTAGTATTTGCTCAAAGATTTTCTAGAGTTTTTCATACGAAAACATCTTTACCAAATCAAAGAAAAACTAGAGTCTGGGCATAGCCCCTTTTTCATTTTCTTTTACAGTAAAAAACAAACTACTTCGTCGTTTTCTAATACACAGAATTTATTAACTAAGAAAATGCTTACAGTTGAGCATAGTTCGACAGTCATTATCTTTTACACATAACTCAAACGAATAGGTTAAAATGAATAGTTTAAAACAACACTTCCCATTACCAAGAATAAAACGTAGCATAGAGAGTGTAATGAGCTTCGACTCTAAATTCTATTTCATTAAAACTTAACCCAAAACATTTCGGATTTCAAGTTTTGAACCCAACACAGGTTACAACGTTACAAAGGAATCATCATTATACCGGATCGACATTACAATTACAACGAAAATCACACAGGGTTTATCCCCACCCTCTAAGCTTTTAAAACGAGTTTTCAAAATTCACAACATTGATGAACTAAGTATCTATTAAGCCATATAACATTTAAACTGATGAGGGTCATTTTCCCTGTACAATATTCTTTTCAAGCATAAAAGTTCTTCAAAGAAACTCGATTTATAGACAACGCCGAAAACATGGTTGAAATCCTTGTTACACAGTACGTGAAAACCTTATCAACCAAGTCCGAATGGGAACCTACGAGGGTTTGAGACCCGGAGCTTACCAGGAATGGAGGGTTGCCAACCTTTTCCAAACCCTTGCCCAAGTCGACATTCAAATCCTATACCTATCATAAAACTGTCGAAGGGTTAGACATTGATTAAAAATGAGCTGTAATTTAAACTTTTTAGACATCTCTAAGTCTTATAAAAAAAATAAACTAACCTTTAGCAACAGTCACCGAGCTCCACGTTTTTCACCAGCAAACAATGAACTCCATGAATGGATTGAGACCAGGACATTTTTCTCTCTTCACAGAAGTGTTCTGCTTCCACTCAAACTTAGAAATGAAACTTTATCTATCAACTCGACAACAATGCAAACCAAAGACACAAGATTTTATCACAATGCCATGACAGCAGAACGAAACCTGCAACTATCAACTTAAACCTACAGGTCTCGAGGTCGAATCCCCTCACATTTCTTCTAACCCTAACATCCAGCAACATGTCGGCCTCGCTTCCCGAAACAATAGTGAACAATGAAAGTCATTAACTCTCTTTCAGTCAACACAACGACGAAATACTAGGGTTACATCCAACGTTCCAAATTCATCATAATCAACGATCACGGGTGAGCCAACAAGGTTACATTGGGCCAAACAACAACTGTATTTATTGCTCCATCATTTCACAAGCACGGCTTTGCCACCTTGGCTCACGATGGATCGTTTACATCCAGCTCGGAGGAGTTTCAAACATAGAAACATTACACATTGGCTTCCGCATTCACCATTGTATTATTATTGCATTACATAGAAGTATGGGTCGAGCAATTAATGCAAGATCGATATACTATCTCCACGCCAGCTCGAAGCACATGCCGAACTTTAAGACTTGTCAACCTGTCCATTCGTTATTAAATACATGTCAGTATCATATATATCAAACAATATAGTTCTAAGTTTATGATCACGAATTCGATTTTAGTGATATGTTATATTGATATTAAAGTTTTATATGTTATTTATTAGTCATGTTCATAGTCATAGTATTAAGTTCCAACTATAGGAGAGTTTAACATTGTGGACATTATTTTATTATAAGGCACAAGGATTTTATATATTGTGAATAGTTAAACGTTGTCAAATTATTGCATAGGTTAATAATTCATAAAAATTATAATGTTAACATTGTAATTTTGATTATTATCTATACTTCTTCATAGTTCTCAATGTTGCTAATATTAAAAACATAGAGTTTGCATTTCGGTATTTCAAACTAATTCAATGATTAAATATTAGCATAAAAACCATGTTAATACTATACACTTCATACCCAAACTTCTTAATGCAAGCATTTAATGGTTTAGCGATACAATTACTACGTTAGTACTATGCAAGTATTAATTATCTTAAGACGACGACAAAGCCAGCTACACCTGTTGATGGATATGTAACTTCGGAATGTATTTCACATATATGTATGTTGTATTCCTATAGAGATGTTATTATTCCTCTATACGGAAGTGTCGTCATTTATATTGTAAGTGTAGTAACTTATACTTAATGGGTTATTCGACCACCTTGTTGGGGTCGGCCCTGTATAAGTCATGTGGGTCAAAGGGTTATTAGACCACCCTATTAGGGGGTCAGCCATGTGGGTCAAAGGGTTATTAGACCACCCTAGTGGTGGTTGGCCCAGTCAGCATTATGTTAAGTGGTTAAGTTGAGGCCGACCCAGTTGAGTAAAGGTCAAGTCAAGTTAGTGTATAAATAGAGAGTGTGTCTCTCTCATTTTACACATTCTATTCTCTCACTCACACTTTGGAGAGTGGCGCACTTGTGGAGGAGGAGGCTCTGCTGCTAGGAGAAGACTATCTCTTGTATTCTGGTTGTATCATTTCTCTATCTATCTCTGAGGAAATTATTGGGGTTTTTCACCATTATGGTTTTCCCCAAGTAAACTTTGTGTCTCTTGTGTGCTTGCATTATTGTGTCCATGATTGATATGTCGTAGATTTGTTGTACATGTTGTTCTCTCAGTTAATATCCTAGATCAGATTGAAGTAAATTCTGAAAATTTAACATGGTATCAGAGCTAGCCTGAAAGAAGGCATGATATGGCATGACACTTGTTTCACTTACGATGTTAGGGCTTGATATAGCAAAAACGAGTCATCGTAGCACTTTCGCTATAAATCCATTTTGACAAACGTTTCGGATCAAAACAATTTACAGGTCGAAGATCAGATCCCCATGTACCTTGTGTCCAAAGGACAACTTCTAATTCATTTTACTTTGTGATTTATGATCTGTACAATATAGGGTTTCTGCCTCTTCCAGATCTCAGTCATAAACAGGTGACCTTGGAAAAAAGGTCATAACTTGGGATAGGAAGCTCCAAATGAAATTTAGTAAAAAGTGACAGGTATTACACAGACTGTAATATCTCAAGAAACTTTTTCAGAGGCTGAAGTTGAACCAGTGACATGTGGTACGCCGTACAAGTTCACTCTCCTGTTTTATCCCATAAACAGGTCACGTTGCGACACTTGGAATAACTCTCTCTTAGAGAATCCAATTGAGGTCAAACCTATCGGGATGGAAAGATGACAGGTCGGTCTATGTCAAGAAATGTTTTCAGACCCTGTGGATCGAAAAATACGGAGTTACACTAGAAACAATCAGGTACATATTTCTGTCAAAACAGAATTATTTTTTAGCACCTTCATTCATGGCTTTCGGAATTTAGGGTTTCAGAGAAAGTTGGAATTCTTGTAATCAGAGACCATGGCTGAATGATACTCATCAAAATAGAAATTTAGAGACCAAGATCAGAATTTTTGGTTGGGCAGAAGGTCGGGCTTGATCATACCCTAGTTTAGGACTTTGAACAGAAAAGTGGAAAATTAGGGCTTCTATAAAAATGGGAATTTTTTAAATCTGTGACCACAGCTAAAAGCTACTCAGAAAAATAGAAGCTTAGAGATTTGGATCAAACATTTTGATTGGGAAGAAGAGTGGGCTTCATCAAACCCCAGTTCAGGGTCACGTCCAGTGAATCCGAAAGTTTCAAAGGAAAAATTGAGGAGTGAAACTTTGCAGTTTTCAAATTCTGAATATACCAGCTTGATCAGCTCATCAAGGCACATATTTCTATCCTTTCAGAAGTTTGAAATTCAAAGTTTGAATTTTTGGGGTTTCTCTGACAAACCCTAATCCATCTCCAGGTCCAGTTCTTGCAAATCAAGTGGATTGGTTTAATCCTAGAAGAGGATGGATTGGTCACCTGCATAAGTGAAGAAGTTCCTATTTTAGAGGGAGATGAGGCTAAGGCCTTCCATAAGAAGATTACAAGTAATCTTGACAGGTATGGCTTACAGGTATGTTTCGAATTCTGTTCATGGTTGAGTTTATGATATTTTTGTCTTCATATCATTACAGTACAATCTTGATTAATTACTAGACTTGTCGTATTACCTTAATAGAAGATATTCATTGATTGAGGTTTCAACACTTATGATTGTACTAATGCATTGTGATGTTGTATGAGGTTTATGTTGTTTGCTAACATAAAAGGTACACCAAGAAAGAAAAATCATGTTCTACTTCAAGAACATATGATCATGGTGACATGAAGACAAAGATTCATCCATTGTCATGGATCACATAGAAGATCTACTTACGAGCTTTGTATAACCTGGTTATACAATGGTTAACTTATGAGACATGCAGGTTACTAGCATAAGCCATTGAAGAGAACCAGAAAACATTATGCAGGTATGTTAGACATAACTAGCTAGCATGCTAATCCAGGTAATCCAGGTATGTTTTTCCTATATCAAGCTAGAATCCTACCTTGTGTTAGGATCTTATAGTGTTGTGTTGTTGATAATGATTATTCATGAAGTCATAGGTTTGAATAGTCATGGTTGTGTGCATATTATGCTTCTTACCATAATTGATGATATGACTAACCAAAAGAATCATGGAGGTATAGGTTTGAGTAATCACGGGTTTATGCATTGATGATTTAACTAATCAGAAGAGTCCTATGATCAAATAAGAATATGCATGAGTAAAAGAAGACTTCCCTGAAACCTTGAATACTAATGTTTATTATCTGTGAATGATCATGACTATACATGTTTAAGATTATTGTGTTTTGATAGTATTAAGATTATACTAATAAATGTGTGATTATGTATGAGACCTCAAGGATAACACACTGATGATACTAATAAGAATGCATAGTGGTTAAGGATGGATATAAGTTCAAGGACAGGTAATCCAGGAAGCAAAGATCAAGAGGGAGCACACTTTAGTTGTTCCTGCAAGAAAGCAAAGGAGCACACTTTAGTTGTTCCTACAAGAAAGCAAAGGAGCACACTTCAGTAGGTTCTGCAAGGATGCAGATATTCAGAGGGAGTTGACCACTTCTCACAATCCACATCAGAATGGAGTTGCAAATTTTCAGAGGGAGTCCACCTAGCAACCAAACAAAGATAAGTATTTGAATTATCATTTCTTACATAATGTTATTCAATGATGTATATGCTTATGTTCCTAGAATTAGGTTGTGTATTATGCATATTAGAATCATTGCATTGATGAACAGTATACTACTAATATACATGGGTAAGTGGCCTATGGCACTGTACAACATTCCATTGCTACTTATCTAGAATGAAAACTCTTTGTTGACATGTTAGGAGTTGTGCACACTCTTAACAATGTTCTGGTAGAGATTGGAATGTATCTAGAAAGTTACGGGATCTGGATAAATGTTGTATTGAAGCATTGGATAAGATAATTGCATGACTGTATGACATATTTATTTATGTGTAAGAATTTGTTCTGAAAACTATGAGATGTTTTCTAATCACACAATTTAACTTGTTGTGTAGGAAAGATCGTATACCATCACCTACAAAAGAAGGACTACAACATTTGTTCAGCAACAAAGTTATCTATTGAAAATATTGAAGATATTGAAGTTCCCAAGATCTGGGAAGAATGCCACGATCGAGGATTACCAGTCGATCATGAAGATGTTTGGGATGCAGTCCCAAGACCTGAAGGGGAGTCTGTAGTGACTTCCAAGAGGATCTACAAGATCAAGCATGCTACAGTGATGAAGAGGAAGATACACTTTCTTGAATGGTGTAGTTGAAGAAGAAGTGTATGTGGTGCAGCCATTTGGTTCTGAGACACATGACAGGGAGTCATATATGTGCAGAAATTGGTATGGTAGGATAGACAACTTTCTATCCAGTTTGGGCTTTACCAAGAATAAAGCGGATTCCAAACTTTACTACAAGGTTGAGGAAGGCAATCCAGTCATACTACTATGTGGATGACTTTTTTGTAACAGGTGAGGATAGATTGATTGCCGACATGCAGTGGAAGCTTGCTGCCGAGTTCGAGTTGAAGAACTTGGGGATGATGCACTATTTTTTTTTGGCATGGAGGTGTGGCAGAGTGCAGATGGAATCTTCCTTGGAAAAGGGAAGTATGCAGTAGAGATCCTGCAGAGGTTCGGGATGATGGACTGCAAGGCTATGGCCACACCTATGGCATCGAACCTGAAGCTTTTGTGTGATGCTTCATCTGATCCGGTTGATATCACTATGTATCATCAGATGATTGGGTCCTTGATGTACTTGACGAACACAAGACCAGATATTTGCTTTGCAGTGAACACATTGAGCCAGTTCCTGACGGATCCGAGGAGTGTTCACCTGGTTGTTGTAAAGCATATTATGAGGTACCTAAAGGGTACAGATGATTATGGGATCAAGTATGATGCGAATCAAAAGTTTAACCTACAGGGTTGTGTTGATTCAGATTGGGCAGGCAGTGCTGCAGATAGGGATCAGGTGTGATCTCTTGGTTTAGCAGGAAGCTTAGTATGTTGCGACGGATGAGTAGGTTGCAGATGTATTGACCAAGCCATTGGCCAGAGTGCAGTTTGAGTACTTCAGAGAGAGGCTTGGTGCCCTTCAGATCGAGGTTCCTTCCAAAGGGAAGTGATGAGTCCGAAAGATGCAGATGCACATGAGCTTTTCTGACATGGTTGATGTGTTCTCCCTTGGTTGTGATGTAATTGCTGAGCCATTTTTCACATGGTGGTAGATGTGTTCTCCCATGTTGGTGGTGTAAGTGCTGGATGATGTGCATCTGGGCTATACTTCATGGACGATGAGATGATCTGAAGAGGATGATGCTATGATGATCAGGAGGATCATGGATGATGAGCATCAGGATGATGCTCCAGTTACTACTCTGTATATGTATATGCATCATGTTGGATGCTTGTTATGATCAGTTGGATCATTTATATATATATGCATCATGTTGGATGCTGGATATGATCAGTTGAATCATTTATGTATGATAAAGGCCTCAGATGATTTAGCCAGGTTTTGCCATGACCACATGTAATTTTCTCCTGGGAGATCTGGATAGGATTAAAAAGGCCTCAGATGCTTCAGCCAGGTTTTATGGTGGACCACATGTAATGTGCTCCTGGGAGATCTGACAGGTAGAGCTGTGTGCTCGTAACAACCTGGGATGCTTCAGCCAGGTTTTGTGGTGAGATCACATGTAATGTGCTCCTGGGAGATCCGACAGGTAGAGCTGTGTGCTCGTAACAGCCTGGGATTCTTCAGCCAGGTTTTGTGATGGGTCACATGTAATGTGCTCTTGGGAGATCTGACAGGTAGAGTTGTGTGCTCGTAATAGCCTGGGATGCTGCAGCCAGGTTTTGTGATGCACATAATAAGTCCTGAGGATTCCATAGTATGGCCAGTGATGATGAAGACATGCAGGTGGTGGGATTACATCCAGTATGAAAAAGGACTGGCTCTGTAGAACTTCCTATGACGAGTAGATTCAGAGATTGATTGAGATAGCAGCAGCAGTGACGATGACGATGACTCAATGACGATTATCCAGTGACGATGATCCAGAGAAGAAGACTTGTGCTAGAAGACCTGTGTCGAGAAATACCTTCCTAGTTAAGAGGGAGTGTTGATGTATATGTAACTTCAGAATGTATTTCACATATATGTATGTTGTATTCCTATAGAGATGTTATTATTCCTCTATACAGAAGTGTCGTCATTTATATTGTAAGTGCAGTAACTTATACTTGATGGGTTATTAGACCACCTTGTTGGGGTCGGCCCTGTATAAGTCATGTGGGTCAAAGGGTTATTAGACCACCCTATTGGGGGGTCGGCCATATGGGTCAAAGGGTTATTAGACCACCCAAGTGGGGGTCGGCCCAGTCAGCATTATGTTAAGTGGTTAAGTTGAGGCTGACCCAGTTGAGTAAAGGTCAAGTCAAGTTAGTGTATAAATAGAGAGTGTGTCTCTCTCATTTTACACATTCTATTCTCTCACTCACACTTTGGAGAGTGGCACACTTGTGGAGGAGGAGGCTCTGTTGCTAGGAGAAGACTATCTCTTGTATTCTGGTTGTATCATTGCTCTATCTATCTCTGAGGAAGTTATTGGGGTTTTTCACCTTTATGGTTTTCCCCAAGTAAACTCTGTGTCTCTTGTGTGCTTGCATTATTGTGTCCATGATTGATATTCTGTAGATTTGCTGTACATGTTTTTCTCTCAGTTAAGATCCTAGATCAGATTGAAATAAATTCTGAAAATTTAACAACAACAACAACATTGGTCACAACAACAAACCTAACAATTTGATGATTTTAATAGATGACTTTGTTTTTAAACATTGTTGAGTTGTAAGACAGCATTTGAAACCAGTAAACATAACCATGTAATTCATACATGCATGCTTGTTGGGAGTCGCAATAGATTTCATAACATTCTATTTATTTACGACGTTGAATTGAACTATAGACATACTTTGAATTTATGCAGTTATGAAACTTCTACCTATCGTCTGCACATAGAAACATTTCAAATTCTTTAGTGTTGTAGCTAAGTAAACTCCAGGGTACCTCATAGGTCACCCTTGGACATCAAAAAGAAAACTGTCAGTGTCTTGTCAAAATAAAAGTACCGCATCATATTTCTGACTTGTCAGTACATTTATTACAATAATCATGTTGTCAAAAGTGTGTTAAGTTGTCGTTATCAAATGTTGCTAACTCAGAAATTAAATTATGATTAGTATGAAACGACTTTTTAATAGATGTTATCGTAATCCAACATTTATTATTTTCCGTAGCTATTTATCTTATTTAATGCCATTTTTTAAAGTTTTAAATTTTTATGAAATTTTGGGATGTTACATCCTCAAACTTCCTGGAGCGAACCATGACTATATATTGATTGATATTTCATGTTTATTACCCCCCCTGAGTAAAAAAATTCATCCATAGCTTCCACTCCTTGTCTAGTTGAAGTACTAGTTTGCATATGTTGGGGTTCCTAGGAGCATTGTAGTAGATTTCAGCCTTGCTTATTTCGAACCATCAATTGTCCCATTTCTTTGTGAAAAGGTACTATCACCCACCAAATTCTTCCTTCCATCCAGAGTATTGATCTTGCCAATCTCCAATAAAACTAGATTTTGAATTCATTGTTTTTATCTAAGTCTGGTAGGAGTTGGAGTTAGTGTATCATCAACCCTTGTTGGTACATTACACTAGAATTTTCCATGCTTGAAAATCTAATAAACGTTATCTGTACTAACAAATATTTTCTAAAAAACTTAACACCCTTTTTCATTAAAAAGCATTCATATTTTAAACATTTCTTGAGCGTAAGGGAGACAAAACAGATTTATATCTACTCATGTTAGTAGATGCAGAAAGCTATTAAGTTTATTACTAAGTTGGTATACTTTGTTTTCTTGTTTGGCATACCACCCTATTACAATTACAAGTTGAGCCTCTTCTCCCTCTGCTTATTGTGTGATCTTAAAGATTTAGTCTACATTATTTCTTTGTTGCATAGTTTGTGGGCTCATATTTGTCATAGTTTCTCGACCCTATCTTTTCACTCATAGATTCGTGGTAGCCTCAACCACTGATGTATGAAAGTGTTTTATTAAAAAGGCCACAACAGTGTGACCCTTTCTCTATCTACCTAAAGAGTATCCATCAAAATGGGAGTACATGTTGTTTACTTCCTATGAAATGTTAATTTGAATTTGTATGTTTGTTTGTTTTTAAAATATTACAATATTGCATTTTAGTTATAAACACAATATTGCATTTGAAAATTTGTTTGTTTTGCGATCAGTTCTAATGTTGTCAAGGTAAACTTTACCTTAGGTACTAGCAGCTTCATAGATAAATTTGTTAGTCTCTCTATGAAGTGAACTCAAACTTTGTCCTCAATGTACCGGCAAAGAAAATATTTTTTTTTTCATTACTAATTCATTATGACCGAATTTGTTCACTGCAATTTCACCTATCTCACCTATCTGATAAATGTTGATGATGAATACTTTTTTTTAATTAAATTTTCAAAGAAATAAAAAATGCCACGCCAAAGGGAACTATAATGCAATCTAACGCTATATTTATTAAGTACTCATATGATCAATTGTAAGAACACTTCATATAAAGGAATCTACTTAGGTCGCTTTAGCGAGAAGCATGCAGGCATGTATAGTGATTCAATTTTACAAGTGAATGGATATTGATATTAGATATTTAACATAATTGTGTTTAAAATAGGGCAATCACACTACAATTAGTCAATTTTTTTAGTTAAACCATTCATCAATGAGGCCGATATATGTTGGCAAATATGAAATACATTGAATAGTATCATAGTTGATTTGTACTTTGAGATTATATGTTGAAATTGATATATACTTTTTGGTTAGGATGGAAATACATTGGAATAATAAGAAACAAATATAACTTACTTTTAAGTTTCTATGATATTAGTATTTTCTTTACCTTCACAAAGAGATGAAGTTGCAACTTTAGTTATGATAGGTGGGTGGTGTAAATATATTTGTCGCATTTGTTTAATTTACTATAATTTAATTTTTGGGACTTGGGGGTGAAAACTAATGTTATGGATAAATTTGTAGAAAGTAAAAAAATGATAAATAAAATCGAATTTAACATTGAAATCAACTGATCCAGGCTAAGAAATCATGGTGAGATCTACAAGGCGTAGAAGGAGGAGGGAATCCTTACCTCCACCTTCTCAAGTTGATAATGTGTTGAAAATTACCTTCAATGAAGTAATGGATATAATGATGTTCTTTTGAAGGATGTCAGAAGATCTTAGAATAGAAGGGAATCCCTTAATCCCCGACTCTTTATCACCAACAAAAAGGTAATAAGTTCCATCCAATGAAGGTGTGCACGAAGAAATGGAAAAAGATAATTCAAATATCGCTAAAGGAGCTACCACAAGAGAGGTGGCAACAACTAATTGGTTGGAAAACGTGCATCATTGTTTTGAGTTGTGGAGCCATTCTAGTAACCTTGAGGTCAAGTTGGTTGCATACTAGCTTAAGGAGAGTGCATTACTATGGTGGAGAAATTTGGAATCCCGATTGGGATATTCTATCTCTACTTTGACCAAGGAACAATTTGAAGCTAAATTTCACCATAAAATTCCTCTTGCGGAATACATGGAATGAAAATTAAATGAGTTCCATGATCTTAGACAAGTCTTTATGACTATAATGGAATATGAGGCTCGATTCAAGAAGTCACTCAAATATTGTACATATTTGAATATTGAAGGATTGATGACAAATAATTGTTTGTATGAGTTGAATAAGGTTCATACTTATAAGAACCATAAACATTAGCTTGAGAAACAAGCTCAACAAGGTAGTGTCATACCCAAGCATCTGTTATGGGTTCAATGCAGTCACCTAATAAGGTCAAGTGATAGGAAATTCTTATATTTAAGGATGTTGGAGTTATGGAGGACCACATTATGAACAAAATTGCCCTAAAAATAATAGTATCTTTTGGGATAAAATCTCTTATAAGATAGAATATAGTTTTTATTTAATATATTTTTTTTTGTTTGCTTGAATCTCCCTGACTTGCAAGAGTGGAATTTGGTCTAGGAAATCATGACCTGGGGACATCTAAGTTGTCAAAATCACCAAGGGATCGCACCTATCCTGGGTCACGCTGACCCTCAACTGGTTGGATTTTGGGTGTCTCCTTCCAACTAGCTCACCCCTAAGGGGAATTGAACCCAGGTCGCATTGTTGATGAGACACACACCTTAACTAAATGAGCTAACAGGATTTGAAAACCATTTAATTGTAACAATGTAACTTTTGTGACATTCCTGAAAATTTCCTTGAAATAACTATAACTCCCTGCACAGATTGGAACTTGGGCTTCCATCGGATCAGCCATAAGGCCGGCCACCACTGGCTCACATCCTCACAACCAAGTTTTATTTAATATTTAGTGATAGACCTGATATTAATAATAAATTGGTTTCAATATCTTGTGAATGAGTACTTATGATATTTTGAAGGACAAATTGTTGACAGTGAGATACCATTGAATGATCCATTATAGCAGCTAAGATGAATATATAGTATATGAAATTCCAAGTTTATAAATTTGATTAAAATACAAGAGATACTTAGAATAATGTGTGCACACACACACGCGTGTGCATACACACACATATACATATATAAACAAATAATAAGAATAAATATACAAAATAATAATTCACAAATAATGAAGTAGTTGATTCTAGACTAGTAACCATATTAATATTTTATACATACTAGGAGCCCTTAATGACAACATAAGACTAAATGAGAAGCCAACTATGGAAATTGGTGACAAATCTATCTTTAAGTTATATATCCAAACAATAGGTAACTTCGATGTCGTATTTTGGAATTCAAGAACAACTTATACACATGGACATAAGATGCCATTAAAAGTAATCATGACCTAAACCTACATTGGATTACTGAAGGGTCATAGGTAATGAACATGGTTCCCAAATCTTACAATGATGTCAATGATTAAACCTTTAGGCAAGATAGACATATATATATATATATATATATATATATATATATATATATGGACAAAAATAACTTGATCAACCTAGGAACCCACATTATGTTAATGAAATTCTATAGGTATGGTTCAGGAATAAGGGGCATGTGATCTTGTTATGTCAATCCATGGAATGATTAGGATAGGCGATTATAACATGTATTATTCTATTTTATGATGGAAGGTCGTGACATGATATTAATGAGAATGCATGTGATACCTTATTATTTGATACTTGATGTGAAAGGAAACATAGTTATGAGATACTTATATTGATACTTAGTAGGATTTTGTTATGTTATAGATTATATTTATGACACATAGTTATGAGATGTTTCTATCTCATGATGATACTCAATATTGCCTTGTTATTCAACTTTATATTAGTGGTGTGTGACACACAACTATGAGATGTTGTGACTTTATGTTGATATATAGTTTGGAACTTGTTACTTCATGATTGCCAAAACATTGAACATACATGATATCTTGATATTATATCTAAATCAATGTAATACTTAATTGGTTCATCATAATATGTTGCATATAATTATGATATGATGAATCAACATTATGTATAGTGATCGATGATAGATGGCTCTATGAGAATGGAATTTTGTAATAAATGTGAATACATGATGGGTATTAATGACATGTCAATTTAATGCTTTGAATGATCAAAATGTTGCATCATGAGTTATTATTTGATGAGAATATGTTTGGAAAAAATATTATATTATATTTTTGATCTACAAGGATGAGTACGAATTACTATTCTTGGTGGTGAGTGAAAGTATGCTTTAGGAAACTTACTCAAAGGCCTTTAGATGCCTATCTTTCTATGATTTCATAGGGGCCCATAACCATGAATGATAATGGTGATACTACATACTTTTATGGTTTTGGGGACAACCCAACACATAATTCTATGCCAATTGTAGTTCTGCAGAAGTCCACGACTTTGAGTATATCATCCATAGGGGGGTATATGTAGAAAGACTTCTGAAGCCTCGGGTTGGTTACCTTAAGGAGGATAGGGAGGAGGTCAAGGCCAACCTTTAGAGATTCCTAGTGTTATAGGTCAAATCTGCACTTCTCCGTCCGTGATCACATTGCTCTGTCGATCACACAAAAGGACACCATGGATTGAAGAGCTAGGTTGACCTAGATGACTTACTACTGGAACTACACTCTTCAGCTGAAAATCTTACTATGTCTACTGATTTCATGACATGTGCCCTACTCTTTGCATAGTAAACCAACGTTTTTCACCAACATGTGCACTTCTTTACTCAAGGGAAACCAGCGCACACCTTAAAAAATGTTGCAAACGCTTGTTGCAAAGTACAAGAGTTGCATACTGTGCGCTACTCTGGTTGTATGAAACCCGCGCACATCTTAAGATGAAGTCAAAAAATATATTAAGTTTACAAATTGGGATTAGTTGAAGTTGGTTCTGCAACTTCCCCAACCTCCCAATTCAACCACCTCTCAATTCCAACTACCTACTTTGTCCCATAAATACAAGGAGGATCCATGAGAGAGGGACCTAAAAGGAATGCTTTAACTGATGTTACGCTGGAGGAATTCCTAAGTCATTGTGAAGAGCAGGAGCCTTGGACTCGGTTGCAGAAGCATCTTGACCGATCAGGTATATTTGTACTGATTTATGTTTCTTTGACAATAAAAAGGTGGAAATACCCTGCTTGTCCCAAATCGAATGTCTATTGGATGGTATGTTAATTTGGTTTAATATCTGATTGTAGTTGATGTTTAATTGCTTTCAATTTCATCATATTTATTGCATTCAAGATACACTGAGGAAGGTTTACTTTGTTTTGCAGGTTCATCATAGCAGAGGATCAAGCGAAAGCTAGGACCAACCATCGATAAAAAGGTACTTCTTTTGATATCTTGATCTCTTTCCATTTGTAGTAACTAAATGCAATACAATGAATGTATTTACGAATCACCCCACCCAAGTTGGTAGTGTCTTCTCCTCACTGTAAGGTATTTTTCCTCGACAACAGACTGGCGACTCCGCTGGGGACTAACTGATTTTTTTCTGCTCTAGGAGACCTTGTTAGGTTTTTCTTCTAGTATATTTCAGTCTATTCATTCTCTGAGAGGTCTTATAGGTCATTGTTTCCTATTCTTATTGTCTAGACTCATCTCAGTCCACTGCTGCAAAGATTTTTTGTTTTCTTCTGAGCCTTGTGCGCTGGTTTACCCTACTTACAGTAGTGCATTTTACCTGATGAACGCTGCTTTGTCCACTGGAGAGTAGCACATCTTTCCTAGTGTGCACTGGTTTCTGTACTACACAGCAATGCATTTTCCTGTAACTTTCAGTTCTCTGTTAGGGTTTGATTTCTAGTTGTTTGGGTCCACTTCCAACCTTTTGATTTGCTTCCCTGACTGGCCCATGAGACTTGTATGTCTCTTTTGAGTCTTTTTTGTGTCTCTCAAGTCCTTTACTTTGTCTTTATTTGCTTGAGTACTTGTTTAAGGTGTCTTTACTGTTTGTAACCCTTTTGAAGGCTATGCACTATTCTCTGTTAGACATAGCTGCACTTTTTCTTTCCCTAGATGCTTATTGCAGTCATACTGACCTGCGTTCTTAACGTTTGTTGTCTGTGGCAACATTAGCATGCTTTTACAATGTCTTGTCCTTTTGTTTAGGGTTTGCTTCCAGTTTGAGTCCTTAGGGTGGCTTTGAAAGTTTGTTTGGTCTAGATACCTTCTAATTATTTTTTCAGTTCAACCCAAGTGAGTTAAAGCTTTCTAGCTTGCTTTTATTTTGAGTCCATGTGTTGGTAAGGTCACTTTTTGGTTTGCTTACCTACTCCTTTGTTTGGAGAGTGTTTTTTTAGGTTTTTGGTGCTTTGGAGCAACCTTTTAGGTTTGTATTTCTGTGGGATCTCTTTTCCTTGCTTCTTTTACACTTTGTTCCAAGCTTAGATTTTTTTACTTTGGAAACAACTCAATAGGTGGAGTCTTTCTCAAGTCTTTGATTTGATGGTTTTGAGCCATTAGGTTGTTTGTCTTACTCACACTTTATGTTAGGTCTTACTTGCTCCTTTCCAAGTTCTTTTTCTTTTGCAATTATCAGAAAAGACAAAAAGTGAATTTGGTAGCTTAGTAGTAAGATTTATCATTGTTTTGAAGTAGCATAGTTTGCTTTGCTTTGAAATTTAAAATAAAATTAAAAAGAAATTTGATTTAGGATTACCCAGTTTCAGTTTTGAAAGAATATAAACGAAAAGAAAAGAGTCTTTTGTGAATTTGAATGCATTATTTCTTTACGCACTTTGCTTTCTGTCGAAACCATTCCAGACACCGCACTGCCCTTATTGAGTAAAAAGTAGCCCTTAAAAAGATATCGTAATAAAATTAACTAGCAACATTTTTCTTTTTAGGTATACACATCATCAACTAGCTTAGGATAGTATTTCGGGTTTAAATCACCTTAAACCACCTGAAATCGGCTTCATTACTCAACAATCATAGTACAACTATCTATTAGGTAAATCCACCTCTATCAAATTGTCCTGGGATGCTCTACTCAAACTAGAGTTAAGCACGAGGCCGTGGGCAATTGGAATTGTTGAGGATACCCCCTCACTTTCCCATCAACCATAAACCAGAGTTGAATCGCGTACGGGGGTCCACTAGTTCTTTTTAAAGTGCTTTTGGATTCCGGGATTTACTACCTTGCCCATGCGTTTCGACGAGGCTAATGACTGTCCCCCTATGCTATTTCGTATTCGTGGTATCCTTAGTATCATAACCCTAGGGCTCTACACAGGTAGAGTGGAAGGATATTCCCACTCCACCTCGGACAGACACAGAAGGTAACCCTTTGGCAGTAATCCCGAGAAGGCGGTTTGGTGATTCAAACACTTGCACCCAGAGGACCTCCATTGGATGCCAGGTAACTGACCATTGATACTCTATTAGTTTGTTCTGGGCCCTAATCATCCTAGACTTACTTCTGAGAGTATTTTCCATTGTTTGCCTGGTTTGATCACTTAGGAATTTTTTAGTGGTATGTTGTTTGCTCCTTAGTTGTAGTGGCCACTAGGTTTCAACTTAGTATATTTTTATAGTTATGGAGGACCAACATCTTCGTAGGTCTCGGAGGTTGCAAAACCTTCCCCCAATCATAGTGGAGCCTCCACCGCTACCACGACGCCGAAGGACGGATTCCTATGGTTCTTTTGAAATTATGAGCGAAATAGAGGTTCTTGGAGAACCACAACCCCGAACCCTAGATTGACAAGTCTTTGATACTGTCGAGGTTGAGGACCTAAGTTTTAGAGACTTTAGTACTCCTTTCAACCCTCCTCTTATTGGACCCAACGATCCACTTCTAGTACTTGTATGCTTTCAACAACCTGAGTACAGTGCGTACTTGTTTACACCTGGTTACACCATGACTAACTTAGGAGACGATCAGGGAGTTCCTCAAACTCCCA
Source organism: Larix kaempferi (assembly GCA_027924585.1). Lineage (NCBI taxonomy): Eukaryota > Viridiplantae > Streptophyta > Pinopsida > Pinales > Pinaceae > Larix > Larix kaempferi. The sequence continues at coordinate 468,582 of BSBM01000765.1, read as the reverse complement.
CAACTTCTATGACTACAAGGATTGTTAATCCTTCTTTCACAAACACTGCCACACTGAGTTTGTTGCAGGTTGCTTTTGATTTGACTCTGTCCTTTAGTTTTAATGCTGGTACTCTAGCCATCCCAAGCTCATTAGCTTCGACATCTGCCTCAGTTTCCACCCCTACTTTTGGACCAAATAATGTCCCTTTGACAGGGATACCTGTAGTGAATTTCACTCAACCTCTTGTTACACAACAATTCCAGGGTGTGACTCAAGTTATTGCTTCCACTTCCTTTGTAAAATCGATCCCTTTTGAATCTATACCTGTTATGGGTACGATGAAGGCACCGTCTGTTACTACTACGCCTAGCTTTAACCCCTATGCAGTTTACAATGTTAATCCATCAAATATACCTGCAGGGAGTATCCCTTTCTCTTTGTTTGTTGGAGGAGGGGGTAATTTTATTAATCCACAATACAGTGGGATTGACACCCAGCCGCAATGGACCACTGCCCCAGGAGGTAATCCGCTTTCTTTTGGGTGGAGCAATTTTAATCCATTCACTTCACAACCGATGGCTGGGGGAAACCCCAACCAATAGTAGATGAATCAGGTAGTGGGAAATACCCAATATCAAGTTTCAGTCTATCAAATGCGATCGGCATGACCACGTTTACCATTTTTGGCAACTTTAAACTTTCCAGATATTTCAAAACTCACAAACGATCCCGTGTGCCATGATCCTACATGGCCACATCTTCCCACTAAGTTTCCCTCAGACATCTCGAAGTTTGAAGGTAAGACTGGTGAAGACCCCAGTGACCATGTCACAACTTTTAATCTTTGGTGCTCTTCGAATTTGTTAAATGATTACTCCATCAGGTTGAGGTTATTTCAAAGAACCTTGACAAGTGTCGCAGCCAAATGGTATATTGAACTATCGGCAACTGCTTATGGAACCTTTTGGGATCTAGCTACTATTTCCACTTTCAACTTCATGTCCGGTACGATGCTGGCATAGACCTTCTGTCAACCTTTCGACAAAACAAAGCTACTCATCTATCTGATCACATTCAGGAGTGGCGAAGGCGAAAGAGGCTCATTAAAGCCGACATCCCTCCAGCATTTTTATTAGAGTGGTATCTTAGATCACTCCTTCCTTATATTTCTAAGGAAGTTGCAACTTTAGGGGTGTCCTCTGAAGAGGAAGCCATTTTGAGAACCTAACAGCTTGACTTGGTATATGTTGAGTCTGGACTCTTATACGACATTATTCCTGATGCGTTGAGGTCTGACATTTACTTAGGTAAACCTAAACCTGGACCACATGCTGATGGCATAGTGGGTTCAGTAGACTCTGCAGCGTTTGATTCCTTAACAAAGTAGGTTCATTCCTTGTCAGTCAAATAGTCTGCTGCAGAAGCAACTTCTGTTGCATCCTCCCCTTCAACAACTAAATCTGTACAACAAGTGTAGACAAACCAAAAGGGCCCTCGGCATCCCAACAACAAAAGAAAGGGAAAGAAAGGGGAGGGAAATCAACAAAATCCCAAGAACACGCAAAATTCCGAGGAGGGTAAAAAGGAAAAAGGGAAGGTGAATTTCCCTTGCAAGCTATGTCAAGAGGACCACCTTACCCATCAATGCCCTCTAATGGAAGAATCCCAGAAGCTGATCCATGAAAAGAAACATGTTGTCTTATAAGACCCTTTCCCTCACGGACAGAGTTCATCTTCTGGCAGCTCTGGTGCTGGGGACACTACTCGTGCCAACTCAACTGATCAGTCATTCATTAATATGGTTAATTTAGATGCTTGTTTGCAAACTCGAGCTAGAAATTATACCCCAGACCCACAACAAAAGGATGTTCCTGAATCTTCTACCCCTCTCCACATCGAGAGACCGGTGGATCCACTGCTGAAGATTCCGAAAGGTATCTTCAAACGGGTTGTGCACAACCCCAATGCGAGGGATGCCTCCAACTACAATGTAGTGGAGGATTTAGCCCAAACCCCCTGCTCCATGTCCACTTTGGAGGTACTGCAAAGTTGTCCATTACAACACAGTGCACTCCTCATAGCGATTGGAAGTGTAGATTCATCCAACATGCTTTCCCATTTTGATATGAAAGATATCAAGTTTCGGTTGTCGTACCACATTGCTCTCCAGATAGAGGTCATCCATGGTCCCATGACCATTAGATGAGCTGTTGTAGATGAGGGCGCGTCCATGTGTGTAATGTCCATTTCTTGCTGGAAGGATTTAGGTGAACCTGAGTTATCCCCCTCGAATACGGTACTTACCTCCTTTGATGGAATATATTTCCGTCCACATGGAGTCTTACCATCATTTGATGTTGAACTTGCGGAAAAACTAGTATCGGTAGAGGTTGAAGTTCTGGATGCTTCGCTTGATTATAACTTGTTATTGGGTAGGAGCTAGACATATGCCATGCAGGAGGTACCGTCAGCTGTTTTCCGGATAATAATGTTCCCTCACAAAGGCAAGATCGTCACAGTCGATCAACTTTCGTTTTCCCAGAAGACCAACCAGACTTATTCGAATTCCACAATCCCATTGGTTGATCAGTCCTGCCTAGTTACTGAGAGTTTGGGAGTAGGTCTCTATGGGTCATTAATAGGAACTTTTGACGTACCTTCTCTTGTTCATTTAATTGGTTCTGAAGAATGTTCTTCGTCTGATATTTTCACGGTCATTCCAACGACAGATCCCTAGATTCTCCCAACTGAATCAGAACTAGTTGTGCCTTTATCTATTGCAGAGGTGGCTTACCTAGATTCACATCATGCTGCAACTGAACATATCGTGACTCCATTGGTCTATACTGAGTCAGATATGGACTATGCTCCTGCATGGTCAGTGGACTCTATCCACTCTTTGGATTGTCTAGACACTATTTTACCCTCTGATGAGGTGATCTTGGAAGCTATGACAGGCCTGTACCACCCTTGGGAACACATGCACCACAGGTCCTATTTTCTTCCCAAACTAGACAGGATAGAGAGAGGTGAGTTTTCTATGAGACCTAGTGGAAGTGTTGATTTGTCTGCTATTCCTTCTACTTCGAAAGTTGTTTATGCTAAAGGGAATATGGAAAATATATCGAAGACCATTCTGATCAACATTTCCATCAAACCCGGGGTTGTGGAAAATATTTTCATTGGAGCAAACTATTCGTCTAAAGAGATCATTCTGTATACCAATCTCTTAAAAGAATTATGCGACGTCTTTGCCTCATCATACGAGGAGATGCCAGGAATTGACCTCGCCATTGTTGAGCATGTCATCACAACGTACCCCAATGCTAAACCTGTGAGACAGAAGCTCCGTCCAGTTAACCCTCGAAAAGCTGTTGCCATCAAGGCAGAGGTAGAAAAGTTGCTCAAAGCTGGATTTATCTATCCGATAGCTATGACGGAATGGGTTTCAAATCTTATTCCAGTAGACAAGAAGCAAGGTACCATTAGAGTCTTTACTGACTTCCAGGACCTAAATAAAGCTTGTCCAAAAGACAATTACCCCACGATATTCATAGACTAGATCATTGACGCGTGTGTGGGCCATGAGATGTTCTCATTCATGGATGGGTTTTCAGGATATAATCAAATACAGATCAAACCTGAATACCAACACAAGACAGCTTTTATTTGTCCCTGGGGCACCTTTTCCTACCGGAAGATGCCTTTCGGTTTGAAAAATGCTAGAGCTACCTTCCAACAAGCAATGAATTTTGCTTTTCATGACATCAAGCATGTGGTCGAACCTTACCTTGATGATCTCCCAGTGCGATATCGTAAGAGACGGGAGCATCCTGATTATTTAAGACTCGTATTTGAAAGGTGTAGATACTACAAGATTCGATTGAATCCCAACATATGTGTATTCTGCGTTGAATCTAGACGATTACTGGGTTTCATAGTATCCAGTCGTGGCATAATGATGGATCCATTGAAAGTTGAGGCGATTGTAAATCTGCCTCCTCCTTGAACCCTGAGACAACTTCAAAGTCTGTAGGGCATGTCCAACTTCTTGAGACGCTTTATCATTAACTATGCCAAAATTACAAAAGGTTTCATGAGACTGCTTAAACAAGACACCTACTTTTTGTGGGATGAGGCTGCTCAAGCATCATTTGAGGCCTTGAAAAAGGCATTATTGTCAGCCCCCTTGTTAAGCCTGCCAGACTACATGAAGGATTTCCTCTTGTATCTGGCTGCATCAGTATACACAATAGGCATAGTATTGGTTCAGGAGGATGGCATGCTCTAGGAGCATATCATTTATGTTAGATTTTCATCATTTAATTCAAAAGATATAGGATCTTAACTTAAATAACAACATGTACAACATATCAAGCATAAGAGACAAGAGACAAGAGACACAAAACATTTCACCAGGAAAAACCAATAAGGTGAAAAACCCCACAACTTCCTCAGAGATAGAATAAGCATCAATACAAATATCACCATGATAAAACCCAAGAGGTATATATCTTTAGCAGCATGCTCCTCCTCCACTTGTGTGCACCCTCCTCTTCTCTCACTAATTCGAAGTGAGTGAATAATAGAATGTGTAAAATGAGAGAGACACACTCTCTATTTATACACTAACTTTCACTTGACCTTTACTCAAATAGGTCGGCCTCAACTTAACCACTTAACATAATGTTGACTGGGCCGACCCCTACTAGGGTGGTCTAATAACCCTTTGACCCACATGACTCATATAGGGCCAACCCCATCAAGGTGGTCTAATAACCCATCAAGTATAAGTTACGACACTTACAATATAACTTGCGACACATGCAAGTACAACTGACGACACTTCCAATCGGAGGAATAATACATATCTGTTGGGGATACAATAAAGTACAAATACAATATACAAGTGAATATTTTCCGAAGTTACAAATACATCAACACTCCCTCTTAACTAGGAAGGTATTCTCTTGACATAAGTCATCAATACATATAGGCACAAGTCTTCAATTCTGGAGCTGGATCATCATCATTGGATCACGAAGCATCATCATCATCACTGCTGCTGTACTCAACATCTCAATCACTGGGCTGTCTCATAATTCTTCTCGTCATAGAAAATTCTACAGAGCCAACCCGTTTTCATGCTGGATGTAGGCCCACCTCCTGTAGGTCTTCATCAACACTGGCCATAATGTGGAATCCTTAGGACTTATTATGTGCTTCACAATGTCTTGAAAGAGTATCCCAGGATCCTTTATGTGCTGAAGCATGACTGGAAAGATCTCCCAGGTCTACTTACATGTGACTATCACAAAACCTTAAAAGAGTGTCTTGCCTTGCAAGATCTCTAAAGAGCATACGAGGCCTTTTACGTGACTAGCACAACCTGTTCGGATCTCCACGACGTATTCCATGTGACCCCCACCACAATGCCTTGAAAGAGTATCCTAGGACTGATTACGAGCATACTGCTCAACCTATCGGATCTCCCAGGTCTAATTACATGTGGTCATGGAAAAGCCTTGAAAGAGCATCCCAGGATTGATTAAGAGCGTACTGCTCAACCTATCGTATCTCCTAGGTCTAGTTACATGCCATAGGACAAAGCCTCGAAAGAGCATCCCAGGACTGATTATGAGTGTACTTCTTAACCTATCGGATCTCGCAGTTCTAGTTACATGTCCTCCCAAAGCAATGCCTCTAAAGAGTATCCCAGGATCCTTTATGTGCTACAGCACGACCGGTAAGATCTCCCAGGTCAACTTACATGCTCATCTGTACAACCTATCCATGGCCACAGAGTATCAACCTGATACTCACCATACATCATCCTGATCATCATCATAGCATTGTCCTGACGCATATCATCCTAATACTCATCATACATGATCATCCTGATTATCGTCACTACATCGTCCTGATGCATGTCATCTAGAGCATCGTCCTGATACTCATCACACATGATCATCCTCATCATTATCACTGCATCATCCTGATGCATGTCATATAGAGCATCGTCCTGATACTCATCACACATGATCATCCTAATCATCACCACTATATTGTCCTGATGCATGTCATCTAGAGCATCATCCTGATACTCATCACACATGATCATCCTGATCATCGTCACTGCATCGTCCTAATGCATGTCATCCAAAGCATCATCCTGATACTCATCACACATGATCCAACTAATCATAGAAAGCATCCAACTGATGCATATCCAAAGCAGTAACTGGAGCATCATCCTGATGCCCATCACACAATGCTTACATCCACAGCCATGGGAAGGATCCTCCTCTCACCATGCTTGGAATGGCTCTTGCAAATGTGTCCCATCACTTCTTCCTTGAAGTATCTTCAATCTGAAGAACACCAAGCCTCTCTCTGAAGTACTCAAACTTTACTTTGACTAGCAGTTTCCTCAACACATCTCCAACCTACTCATCCATTGCAACATATAGGAGCTTCACTGCTCCTCTCTGCACCATATACCTGATATAGTGATATTTTATCTCAATGTGCTTCTACTTGTCATGGAACACTGGGTTCTCTGACAACTTCACACAACTATGGTTGTCACAATAGATACAGGTAGCATCCAACAGGAGATCAAATAACTTAGATCATAGCTTCCTCAGGTATACTTCCTCACAACTAGCTGAACAAGCTGCGACATACTCTGCTTCGGCTATACTCAGTGCTACGCAGGACTGCTTCTTGCTAAACCAAGAGATAACACCTGATCCCATACTGAAGCAGCACCCAGAAGTGCTCTTCCTATCTACAGCACTTCCTGCCCAAACTGAATCAACATAATCCTACATGTTAAACATTTGATTCGCATCATACTTGAGCTCGTAATCAACCGTACCCTTCAGGTACCTCAGAATATGCTTTACAGCAACCAGGTGAACACCTCTCGGATCCGTCAGGAACTGGCTCAATGTGTTCACCGCAAAGCAAATATCTGCTCTCATGTTCGTTAGGTACATTAAGAACCCAATCATCTGACGATACACTATGACATCAATCAGCTCATATGAAGCATCACACAATAGATTCAGGTTCGATGCCATAGGTGTGGCCATGGCCTTGTAGTCCATCATCCGGAACCACTTCAGGATCTCTACTACATACTTCTCTTGTCCAAGGAAGATCCCATCTACACTCTGCCATACCTCCATGCCTAGAAAGTAATGCATCATCCCCAAGTCCTTCATCTCGATCTCGGTAGCAAGCTTCCTCTTCATGTCGATAATCAATCTATCCTCACCTGTAACAAACAGGTCATCCACATACAACAATAGTATCACTGGATTTCCTTCCTCAACCTTGTAGTAAAGGTTGGAATCCTCCTTACTCTTGGTAAAGTCCAAACTGGATAGAAAGCTGTCTATCCTACCATACCAAGTCCTAGGATCTTGCTTCAAGCCAAGCAAGGATTTCTTCAACCTTCACACATATGACTCCCTAACATGTGTCTCAAAACCGAGTGGCTGCTCCACATACACTTCCTCTTCGACTACACCATTCAGGAAAGTTGTCTTGACATCCATCTGGTGTATCTTCCACTTCATCACTGCATCCATAGCAAGTATTGTTCTAATGGAAGTGTATTTGGCTACAGGAGCAAAAGTCTCTTCATAATCTATTCCCTCTTTTTGGGAGAATTCATGAGCTACAAACCTCGTTTTATATTTCTCCATGCTACCATCTACATCATGCTTGATCTTATAGATCCACTTGGAAGTAACAACAGACTTCCCTTCTGGTCTTGGGACCACATCCCAGACATCATTCTTCATGATCGACTGGTACTCCTCGATCATGGAATCTTTTCATTACTTCATCCCGGATCCTAGGAACTTCAGATTCTTCAATATCTTCAATAGATAGTTTTCTTGAACTTCATTGCTGGAACAAATGGTGTTGTCCTTGTAGGTGTTTGTACACGATCTTTCCTACAAGTCAGATTCAATTGCATGATTAGAAACTTCTCATAATTTTTCAAAAACACATTCATATGCATAAATAGCTATGTCATATAGTCATGCAATTAACTTAGCCAATGCTTCAATACAACATTTATCCACATCCCGTATTCACACGGTAACTTTCTAGATGCCTTCCATCTCTACCAGAACATTTGTTAAGAGTGTGCACAACTCCCAACATGTTAGCAAAGAGGTTTCATTCTAGATAAGTAGCAATGGAATGTTGTATAGTACCATACGCCACTTACCCCTTACTTGCATATTAGTAGTATCTTGGTCATTAATGCAACTTTTCTAATATGCATAATACACAACCTAAATCTAGGAACATAAGTATGTACATGAATGAACAACATCATTTAAGTAATAAGAAATGATCATTCAAATACTTATCTTTGTTTAGTTGTAGGGTGGACTCCCTCTTAATCTTTGCTTCCTCGCAGTAACTACTGGAGTGTGCTCCCTCTTGATCATTGCTTCATGGATTACCTATCCTTGAACTTATATTCATCCTGGGCCACTATGCATGCTTAAGTGTGCACTAATGTCATCCTCAAGATCTCATACATGATCATACATCCATTAGTATAATTTCAATACTATCAAAACATTATGATCCTAAATAAACTTAACATGTATGGTCATGATTATTCCACATACAGGTAATTTATCACAAGCATTAGTATTCAAGGTTTTAGGGAATACCTCTTTTATTCATGCATAATCTTATTTGACCATAGGACTCTTCTGGTTAGTCATATCATCAATCAAAGTAAGAAACATAATATGCATAAACCCTTGATTACTTAAACTTCTAACTTTCATTATCATTCATAAAAAAGTATAATATCCTAACGCAAGGTAGGATTCTAACTTGATATAGGAAAAACATACCTGGAATATCATGTTAGATAGTTATGTCTAACATACCCAAACAATGTCTTCTTGTTCTCTTCAATGACTTGTGCTTAGTAACTTGCATAACTCATAAGTTAACCAATGTAGAACCAAATTATAAATACCTCATAGAGCTTTTATGTGATCCATGAGTCTTTGTCTTCATGTCATCATGGTCATATCTTCTTGATCTAGAACTTGATTTGAACCTTTCATGTTAGCGGACAACATCATCCTCATACAATACCACAGTGCATTAGTACAATCATAAGTGTCATAACCCTAATCAATGAATGTCTTCTATCATTCACATGCATTCATACTTTTACTAGGGTGATAAGACAAGTCTAAAATTAATCAATATTGTACTAACCTCAATAATATGAGGACAAACATATCATAACCTTAATCATGAACAGATTTCAAAAAACATACATGTATCTCTTCAAGTCATACCTGTCGGGATTGCTTGTAGTCTTCTTGTGCAATGCCTTAGCCTTATCTCCCTTAATCATAACCTTAATCATGAACAGATTTAAAAAAAATACCTATATCTCTTGAAGTCATACCTGTCAGGATTGCTTGTAGTATTCTTATGTAATTCCTTAGCCTTATCTCCATCTAGAACTGGAACTTCTTCACTTATGTAGGTGTCTAATTCATTCTCTTCTAGGATTAACCCAATCCACTTTGATTTGTTGAAAACTGGATCTAGAGCTGGATTAGGATTTGTTAGAGAAACCCTAAAGATTCAAAATTTGAATTTCAAACTTTTGAATGGATGGAAAGATGTGCCTTGCTGAGCTGATCAAGCTGGTATACTTCAATTTTTAAAAATGCAAAATTTGACCCCTCAAAATTGCGTTTGAAACTTCTGGATCTTCTCGACAGGATCCTGAACTAGGATTTGATAAAGCCTGATCTTCTGCCCATCCAAAAAATTTGATCTTGGTCTCTAAATTTCAATTTTGATGAGGAGCATTCAGCCATGGACTTCGATTCCAAAAATTCCAACCTTCTCGGAAGCCCTAAATTCTTGTAGCAGTGACAAGCCAAGAATGAAGGTGCTCAAAATCCAATTCTGTTTTGACAGAAATATGCACCTGATTGTTTCTGGTACATATCTAAAATTATGAATCCATAAGGTCTGAAACTTTGGCCTGTGGTATCTTGACCTATCATCTTTCGAACCCCATAGGTCTTATCTCAATTGGATTCTCTTAGAGAGAGTTATGCCAAGTGTCGCAACGTGACCTGTTTATGGGATAAAACATTAGATCTAACGTGTACGGCGTGCCACGTGTCACTGGTTCAACTTCGGCATCTGAAAAAATTACCTAAGAAACTACAATCCGTGCTCTTACTGTCACTTTTTATAGAATCTAATTTGGATCTTCCTATCCCAAGTTTTGACCTTTTTTCCTAGGTCACCTGTTTATGACTAAGATCTGGAAGAGGTAGAAACCCTAGATTGTACGGATCATATCTCACAAAGTACAATGAATCCGATGTTGTCCTTTGGACACAAGGTATATGGGGATGTTACCTTCGACCTGTAAAAGTTTCATATCCTGAACCTTTTCCAAAATTTATTTATAGAGAAAGTGTTATGATAACTGGTTTTTGCTATATCATGCCCTAGCTTCCAATTTGTCGCAAGTGCAACAAGTCTCATAAATGCCATAGCATGCCTTCCTTCAGGATAGATCTGATACCATGTTATATTTTCATCATTTAATTCAATAGATCTAGGATCTTAATTGAAAGAACAACATGTACAGCATATCAAGCATAAGAGACAAGAGACAAGAGACACAAAACATTTCACCGGGGAAAACCAAGAAGGTGAAAAACCCCGCAACTTCCTCAGAGATAGAATAAGCATCAATACAAATATCACCATGATAAAACTGAAGAGATATATATCTTCAGTAGCTTTCTCCTCCTCCAGTTGTGCGCACCCTCCTCTTCTCTCACTAATGCGAAGTGAGTGAATAATAGAATGTCTAAAATGGGAGAGACACACTCTCTATTTATACACTAATTTTCACTTGACCTTTACTCAACTAGGTCAGCCTCAACTTAACCACTTAACATAATGCTGACTAGGCCAACCCCTACTAGGGTGGTATAATAACCCTTTGACCCACATGACTCATATAGGGCCGACCCCATCAAGGTGGTCTAATAACCCATCAAGTATAAGTTACGACACTTACAATATAACTTGCGACACATGCAAGTACAACTGACGACACTTCCAATCGGAGGAATAATACATCTCTGTTGGGGACACAATAAAGTACAAATACAATATACAAGTGAATATCTTTCGAAGTTACAAATACATCAACAATTTATTATTTTTCCTGCGCTTTGATAGCTCCTGAGATCAAGTATTCTCACGTAGAGAAGTTGGCATTGGATGTTGTCTATGCGGTCCAGAGGCTACGTCACTACATATTATTGCGTACTACCACTATGGTTGCGGAGGTCAATCCTTTCCAATATGTTCTCACACGACGAATAATCAAGGGGAAATTTAACAAATGGATTGTCATCTTGCAAGAATTTGACATGGTTTTTCAGCCCGCTAAGTCAAAGAAATCACTGGTGTTCGCCAAACTGATTTCAGAATTTCCTAGTGACATAGTGCATGTTGAGGAAGAATCATCATTCCCAGATGAACATATCTTTCTCATTGCATCCTCGGACCCATGGTATGGGGATATCCTAGTATATCTCCAGACTTTGAGGTGTCCCACCACTTTCTCTAAGGATGAACGACGCAAGCTTAAGAGCCATGCGAAGAATTACCTCATCATTTCTGACAATTTGTACATACATGGGGTAGATTCCATCTTACGCCATTGTTTAACCCTAGAGGAAGCATCATCAGTATTGAATGATGCCCACAGTGGAGCTTGTGGGGTTATCTTTCTGGGTTGGAAACAACCTAGAAAATATTGTGTGCAGGTTATTTTTGGCCCACAATCTTCAAAGATTGTGTGGAAGCTGAGAAACGCTGCCAGAGATGTCAGTCTTTCACCAGGAAGATGTGAGCACACCCATCTCCTCTCCATCATGTAATAACAGCAGGCCCCTTCACCAAATGGGGGGTTTATTTTATGAATTGTAATCCAGTTTTAGCTGGAGGCCATCATGCTATAATTGTTGCCGTCAACTACTTCACCAAGTGGGCCGAGGCAATGGCTACTATTAACGTGGATGGGGAAATGACCGCTTATTTCATTTTCAACCAAATCATTGCAAGATTTGGTATACCCAAAGAGATCGTGACTGATCATGATCGTCAGTTTCATAACAACATGATGACCGATCTATACACTATGTTAGGTTTTCGGCAGGAGTATTCGTCTTTGTTTTACCTGCAGGTGAATGGTCAGGTCGAAGCAGTCAATAAAATTTTGAAGACCATCTTACAAAGGACTGTTAATGCCAGTAGAACTAACTGGCACATTATGCCGTATCCTACTCTTTGGGCCTACCGAGCCAATGTAAAGACTGCTATCGGGTTGTCTCCTTTCCAACTGGTACATGGGATAGAGGCAGCCATTCCGGTTGAGTGCGATATTCCTTCATTGAAGTTGGATATCCAACTTTTACCTGACACTTCAGTCTTGGAAGAACATTTGCTGCATTTCAAACATCTGGATGAGTAGTGCCGCGATGCACTCACAGCAAACAAAGCGCATAAGAACCGAGTCAAGGGACAGTACGATAAGTCTGTTAGACCTAGGGTATTTCTCGAAGGAGACCTTGTTATGCTCTGGGATCAGGATAAGGAACCTTTAGGGGCTGGCAAGTTTAAGTCCATGTGGCTCGGTCCCTACATAGTTTCTAAGGTGCTGAAGAAAGGTGCATACGAGTTAACAGACTAGGAAGTTAATAAGTTGTCGAAGCCTAGAAATGGGCTCTACCTAAAGAAGTACTACGCTTAGGCATTTGTGCTTTTTCATGTATTATAGCTGTAAATTTTTGTAGCGTTAGTTTGGTTTATGGTTGTAGTTATGTCTTATGCATCTATTGCTTTGTGTTTCAAATGTCGATTGAACACTTTATAGGGTTTGTTGATGGCGCTAGCCGCCACACCCTTTAGTTGGCTGCAGCTACTTAGGTTATTTACTCACCAACTGGCCAACTGGTGTCTTTAGGAGGGGCTTTTTTACGTCCCACAACGAACAATGTGGCTAAATATAGTGTAGTCATAGAGCTACTCCGAGATGCTCTGTTCCATGGGATTTCACATTTGGAGGTACGGCTCGAATCGTAGTTAGTTGTTTTTCAGTTAATGGGTGTTTATCAGGTTAGAGATCCTACTTTGCAGGAGCCCATGACTCGGTTGCAGAAGCATCTTGACCGATCATGTATATTTGTACTGATTTATGTTTCTTTGACAATAAAAAGGTGGAAATACCCTTCCTGTCCCAAATCGAATGTCTATTGCATTGTATGTTCATTTGGTTTAATATCTAATTGTAGTTGATGTTTAATTGCTTTCAATTTCATCATATTTATTGCAGTCAAGATATGGCGAGGAAGGTTTAATTTGTGTTGCAGGTTCATCATAGTGGAGGAGGCAAGCAAAAGCTAGGACTAGCCGTCGATAAAAAGGTACTTCTTTCGATATCTCGATCTCTTTCCATTTGTAGTAACTAAATGCAATACAATGAATGTATTTACCTGTCACCCCACCTAAGTTGGTAGTGTCTTCTCCTCACTATAAGGTATTTTTCCTACACAACACCTGGGGCACACTGGGGGTAGTGTACTAGGAACCAGACGTCTGGGTAACCAGTAGTCACTGGGTCACTAGATGAGATCCATATTCTAGAAAAGGCCCATAAGGTCACAATAGATACCAAAAGTAGGGAACGGTTTAGAATTGAGGCTAACCATGAAGACTTCCAATGCATACTATATGATCCATAAACATGTTACAGTAGGGGGCATGTAACGTGGTGAGAGAAACCATTTGGAGTATGGCATGTAGGGTTATGGAGGTTGATCATATGGTATGATTCTAAGGGAGAGGTTGAGTGAGGAATTCAAGGGATTTTGGAGTATTGTGCTTTAAGACTTTCTGTTTTGAATTTGTCTATTTTGAAATAACCAGTAGTCGCTGGGTCACTAGATGAGATCCATATTCTAGAAAAGGCCCATAAGGTCACAATAGATACCAAAAGTAGGGAACGGTTTAGAATTGAGGCTAACCATGAAGACTTCCAATGCATACTATATGATCCATAAACATGTTACAGTAGGGGGCATGTAACGTGGTGAGAGAAACCATTTGGAGTATGGCATGTAGGGTTATGGAGGTTGATCATATGGTATGATTCTAAGGGAGAGGTTGAGTGAGGAATTCAAGGGATTTTGGAGTATTGTGCTTTAAGACTTTCTGTTTTGAATTTGTCTATTTTGAAATATATTTCATTTTACTGTTTTATGACATGATTGGAGCATGAAGTATGTGATGAGATTGATGCATAACTTGTATTAATGGTTGTATATTAGATCCTAGGAAATTAATCATGATCATGTCCTAAACTAGGGTGTTTGATTTTATTAGTGCAGGAGGAAAAAAATTCCATGCTGGCCACATGCATGAATTTTCATCTTCATGATATCATTAAATATCTACTAAACTAATTAAGTCGTGTATTGTGTTGTGATATATAGCAATTTACATTTTAATATTAGTTTAAGTTAAAACTTGTTTGTTGTTGTGGGGAGTATAACTTTAGGGTGATGTTTCCTTAAGGGGGGCAATATTTAACAGCCCAAAGATTAATTAGGAATAATTAGATTATTATAAGCGTAGTTAGCTCTTATGAGTGCATTAATACATTAGATATTTATTAAATTAGAGAAAAGAAGGGAAAAGTTAAACAACATCATTAAGAATTAAAGCATTATTAAGTTAATAAAGTGTAATTAGGAGAATTAAGTGTGTGGAGGCCACTTGGAACCCATGAAAAATTATGCTAAATTAATTAATAATATTAATTATTTGCATAAAAGAGGGATTTAAGGAAAGAATTGAAGGCATGTGTGGTTTAGGAGTTTGATTCTGGTGGTAGGGGTATGGTTTTTCTAGTTGAGTCTATTGTTGTTATTGGTTTATTAGGTGTTTGTGAGTGGTATACCTGAGTGGTGAACTATCCTCTCTTGGTTTTCTTGATTGAACTTTTGTTTGGTGAGTTGTTGTAAGGATTTCTAAGGGAAGTGGCATTAAGGAGATTTAGTTGGCATAGTATTATATGTTGGGGGCCTCAACTATAAACTGAGGGTTTGTTGGGTGGAGATATTTTTCCCCAAAATCTATTGTCGAGGGGGGTGTTGGATACTAGTGGACAAGGGAGGATATGCAACTAGGGACTCTTCTACTCCAGGTAAGTGACATTTCTCAGGTTAATCACTTAAATTGATCAATTAGATAAGTGGTTGGTTAATTTATTTCTGGAAATAAAATTATGTTATGTTATAAATGCATTGTAAATTTTATAATAAATAATTTCCCTTTCTTCTCTTACATTGAAATATATTTTAATTTCTATGAAAGCAATCTTATTGCTTCGTGTTAGTAAATTTAAATTCCCAAATTTAATTACATGTAAATTAGAGATGTTTAATGGTTATTTCTTTTAAAATTCCCAAACTAATGGAACATTAGAGTTAGTTCTCTCTCTCTCTCTCTCTCTCTCTCTCTCTCTCTCTCATATATATATATATATATATATATATAGATAGATAACATTTCCAAAATTCTAACAGACTGTAATCCAGAAGCAAGCATCACAATATTAAAAATGTTTTTTCCTTTATATATATAAGTATGATGTACTGTTATTTGGTATTAAATATGTGGATGAATGGAAGTGTTATATGGAGATTATCAATGCATTTTATAATGCCTCAGGTATGCAAGTGAGTATGAAGAAGTCATCCTTCTTTCATCACAAAGTAGAAGAGGTCTCTTTGGAAAGCATTATGTCAATCCTTCCTTTCAAGGTCAACAAATTGGATGAGGGGTTCAAGTACTTAGGCTACTTTCTGAAGCCTAATGGGTACAAAATTCAGGATTGGACTTGGATGGTTTAAAAACTTGAAAGGAAAATTAAGCATTGGACCTACAGGATGCTTTCAATTGGTGGAAGGCTTACTTTGGTCCAAGTTGTACTTGTTAGCATCCCAATATATTGGTTTTCACTATTACAGGTTCCCTCATCTATTATTAACTCTACAAGGAAGACTATTTTCGATTTTCTTTGGACTGGGGGAACTGGAAGAGGCAAAATTATTATGGCTACCTGGGAAAATATATATATGCCAAAGGAGTAGGGTGGATAGGGAATAAAAAATCTAAACCGGTTCAGTACCTCCTTAAGGCTAAAAATTTTTTGGCGTGGAATTTTTGGTCAAAATCTATGGACAACTGTGCTACATGCTAAGTACATTAAACTAAACCTAACCTCTTGGATCAGAAATCCAAAGCAAAAAATTAATAATGCATCTCCTGTTTGGAAGGGTTTCCTTAAAACTTATCAGTGGCTCGAGAAATATCTCACTTTGAAAGTGGGTAATGGAAAAGAAGTTATGGTTGGAATTGATCCAATCCTTAGCTTTAGTGGAAATTGTCAGTTGTCTCCATGTCTATTGGAATATCTAGCTAAGATGGGATATAACACACTTGAACATATTAGGAAGCCTAATGGGATCAACCAGGGTAATTATTATTGGTATAATGCTAAAGAAATGGGTATCAGTGGTGTTTTGGCTAATGAATGGGAGTTGTTAGCACTTGATTTCTACAGCATGAGAGTGGAGATGGAATAAGGGGGTATCTCGAACCTTTCCCTGAAGAAATCCTACGTTCCCTTCATTTTTCATGGCCAGGTGCTAAAGTATAAGAAAGGTTGATAGGGGGTGTTAAATATAAGAAAGAGAAAAGACATGGCAAAGGAAAATATTAAAACACGACCAAAATGAGTAAAAATGGCCCAAAAACTATAGTCCGAAGGCCAAATATTTCAAGGGATAACTATCACGCACGTCTCTGCCATTGATCGAACGTGGGTAGAAGATCCACAGTCCATAGTTGAAGTCGCATGGCCAAGTTGCACGGGAGGATACTGGTGGTAAGTGGTTGTGATGGATATTACCGACGGACATGTGTCGGACTGAGAACGCGTTGCATGGAGGGGTAGGAGGTAAGCAAAACCATATCAAGAGCATGTGATACCACTAAGGCCAAAAGGTGAATGGCTGGCCACGTGGATAGCCAAGGCGAGTCAAGGAGGATCATGTGGATAAGGAGTAAGGGTTCCAAAGTGCAAGTGCAATGTGACAAAAGAAACGTCTTATATTTCCCTACGAGGATCGACGATCCTTGATGATCATTGCATCGAGAAGTAGCAGGATGGATAGAGACGAATGGTGGTTGCAATGGGAGAAACCATGTGCCAGATGTCAGCACCAGGGCTCGTCGCGTGGGAGGTGAGTGGTAATGTAAATCCGGCTTGTGGAAATGTGACACCGGTCTGTTGGTGTATGGTACTAACGAATGGACGATGTCGATCATAGCACAAGGATGATCTGATGGTGTATGTAAGGGCTTGTCAAATCCGTTAAAGGGGATCAGATCTAAATGGTCGATATCGGTGCAAGGGAGATCAACGGATGGGAAAGGTAGACATCTGGAAAAGAAGACCAAGGTTTAAACAAAAGGGGGTTATATATCTATAAAGACGCATGTAAAGGTTGACATTTGTGTCTTGGACTTGTCAGGGCCGGAAGCCTTCGAGCGTGTGGAAAATGAAGAAAGTGATAGGAGAAGTCGTTCTCAGAGCTTCTCCATGACAGGTAGGACCCCATAACCGCAGTTATTTGCAAATTTAAGCCTATTTATAGCATAGGATGGGGGAAGAATCAGTTTCTGGAAGGGTTAGGGTTAAAACTGCTCAGGAAAGTAGGGTCCTGAGGCATTTGATGCAGAGATTCAGTTGCGTATACCTGAAGTTAAGAGAAGAATGAGGGTTTGGATTTGCATGGAGGGTTTCTTCCACCTCCTGCCCTTTATCGCGTTGGCCATATTATGTTTTTCCCCAAGTCCGAGGGTTTGTCCCGAGGAAGTCCGTCATTGCTGCATAAGGGCATTTTTTCTCCTTGGGAACCGCCAGAACTTTTCAGTCGCCTATAGTAAACCTGAGACAGAAGGTTAAAGATGCCAGTCGCTAAACTTGTAGAGGCAATGGGATTGCAAAATTGGAGGTGCTGTAAGCACTAGTACGGAATCAATGGCCCATTTAGTAGATATGACGGGGGTAGAAGATCCAGAACGATAGGTGATAAAGTGCAGGGCAGCGAATAAATCACTTGTGCAGGCTATCAGCTGGCCTAAAATATGCGAGAATGATGTGACCCATGCCCTTCGGTAGTTAAGATGAAAATGAGGTGAATATTTATGATGTAGATAAGGCTAGGTGGATAGGCGGCTTAAAGACATCTCTATTGCCATCGACATGATTGCTGAAGGGCGGGAGGACACCTCAACACCATCATATAGTTCTCCATCTATCTGGGAGCCCTTATCAAGCGTGTTTCATGTCAGCGTGAGCCTCGGGAATCATTGTTGCTCGACTGGGAGGTTCAGTCAGGTCATCACGGCGAGTGTGACCACACGTAGCTGCTGTCATCATCACGGCAGTTATGGATATGGTCCTGGCATCCCCTATTCGAGAGCAGCGTATGGAAAGGGTGGTGCACCTAGCGGCTCAGATAGTTTTCTATTAGAGACCAGTCATGGAGAAGGAGTAGGAATCCGAAGTGGTTTATATGCCCGAACAGGCGTGGTCTGAGGTGGAAGAAGAACACACACCCTCATCCCCTGTAGTGTTCGATCACATGGACACTAGCAGCACCGATGAAGAGGAAGAGTCCGAAGGGCAACAGGTGTCCAAAAAGGTCTGACACCGGAGAAAGAAAGAGACCCCAAAAGAGGAGTGGGATGTCCATCAAGACATGGAAATTGTCCAGGATTTTGTAATCCCCACTAAGGAGGCGACACCTCCCCCTTCGGCTAAAGAATCGTAGGCGGACGACTCTTTGAAGGTGGAAGACTTCTTTGGTTTGCAAGGCCAATTAAAGACACCAGAGTAGGGTGGCGTCCTGCTCATGGTATTTTTGTTCCCCGTCTTAATCAGTCTATTTTGAACTTGACACATGGGTAATATTTCCCAATTTTTGGGGCTGTCGAGGTGCCAACATAATTTTGTTTGTTTCCTAAGGACCAATTCAAGTCTGGAGGCCTATTAAAGCATTGTAATAGAATAATTAAGGGTTGGAAAATCATTTGGCTAAGGGCTGGGGATAGAGCTCTATTTGAAACTCTTTTAATATAATGTGCAGTGCCTATGGAAGACCATTTTGCAGGGATTCATGTGTCACTTTTACTTGTAGTCTGTCTTTTCTCTCTTCTTTATGTGCTCGCACTTCCTATTATGCATTTACATTATGTTTTCCCTTTCATATCTCAGATTAGTGTATAATAGCTTAGAATTCTTGGAAACAAGTTCTGGTTATTATCTCAGGTGTTCACTAAATATTGCTACTAAATTTTATATTGAATTCGTCTTTGATGGATGCTCATATCAATGGTCTGTTCTTACTTTCTTATTTTACCAATAGAAAATAGCATTACGACGGCAAGAGGATGGCTACCTTGCCTCTGTTTTAATAGGCCGTACTACGACACTGCTATCTAATCTTCACATTGTATCCTGACTCCATCGCCCAATTTTTTCTCTTATTATTATCCCGCAAACTTTAAACAAACTGTTCCAACAAAAATATGACCTTCTATGTATGCTTTCAATGTATATCTTGATTATGAAGAGAGACTGCTTGTTTATGCTTGTTTATGTTTTCAGTCTCCTATTAATATTGAGAGAGCCCTCTCTGTTTGTGCTGGATCAGTAGCACAAGCTAAAGTGGTTAGTGGTTACCCCGATTTTGCCTCCCCACAACCATGGGGGTACGTTTTGGGTGTTAACAAATTGGCGCCATTGCCGAGGAGAATGGAAAAGTTTCAGATCTGACCATTGATGGTGGACACCAGTCAAACATCCAGAAGGGTTTCATATTATCCACCTGGCGACTCCACTCATTATTCGAGTTTAAATATGCAGGATCCAATGGAGGACGAGCTCAGCCGCCTTATACATGGAAGAACTAAGGTCTAGGTATCAAAGTGTAAATCTCTTCAAAGAGGTCTTGTTCTTCTGTTTCGGTCTCCTCTTGCCCGTATGGATATATATATCAAACAATTCTTGTCTCACTGAAGAGCTCTAAGTCATGAGAGGGACTCTTTTGTATATCCTTCACTAGATTTTGAAAATGTACATCCCCCTTTCACCCCTAGAGTTGATCCCATCCCTTCTTCTGAGCCATGTAGGATCTATGACCAGCCTTGCGAATCCCATGAGAGTGAGGCTGAGGATATTCTCCCTGTACATACTTCCTTGCCTTCCAAACCTCAGCAAAGATATAGCCCTTTAAGGATACCCCCTGTTCTTCATGATTTACCTCCTAAGTACCATAAATACCTTCTCATTTTTGATGGAGGATCCGAAAGTCTTACTGCTGAGAAACACCTTCAAGGCTTTGAGCACTTCCTAGACCTTTTTGAAATAGGACATGATGATGTTTGTATGAGAGATTTTCCCCAATCCCTCCAAGGAGATTTGAAAAGGTGGTTTAAGCATTTGCAGCCTGGGTCTATCGATACATAGGGAAAATTGTCTGAGGTATTTATGGACTTTTGGGGCAAGAGAAGGCCATGGGACCTAGTCCTTTCAGAGTTTTACTCTATGAGAAGGAAAGAAGATGAGACCATGTCTAGATTGAATAGGAGGTTTGCAAGCTTCT
Source organism: Larix kaempferi (assembly GCA_027924585.1). Taxonomy (NCBI): domain Eukaryota; kingdom Viridiplantae; phylum Streptophyta; class Pinopsida; order Pinales; family Pinaceae; genus Larix; species Larix kaempferi. Next base: position 447,751 of record BSBM01000765.1, on the reverse strand, counting down.
ATTATGACATGCCCAAGGAAATTCAGCCCCTAGAGAATGCTGCTAAATTACACTACGCATCTGTTTTTCCTCCTGATTTATATTTCCATCTTTTGGAGAGAAGGTCTTCAAATTTGCAGCTTATGTTCACTGATGCATTGGAGGTTGAAGACAATCTAAGGATGTCTGGAAAGTTATCAAACCAGGATAATGATGAAAGGATTGAAGAAGAAACGGGATTTGAAGAAGGACATGAACAAGGGGAACTCTCCTTACACTCCAATCTTCCCCATAATGAGCAGGAAATTGATCGACCCAGTGGTGTGCCAGAAGAAGGTAATTCTGGTTTGTTCTCTATGAGTTGTAATCGGCCAGTTGAAGTTTCTGTTACCGATGATTTGAATGGGGATTTCAGTCCACCTGAGTATGATGAATATGAAGGGGACTGTTTGGAGAACATCATAAGATTCTTTGAAATAGAGGGAATTCCTAGGAGGAAGGAAGAGCTAGCAGTCAAAGGACTCCTAGGGATTCCCAACCTGTGGAAGTCTCCTCTCGGACTGAAGTTGAAAGAGAGTACAGAGTCCTTGAAGAGGAGTATAGGACCCTTGAGGAAGAATATGTGATACTCGAGGAAAAATATGAAATTCTTGAAGGAAGTCTTGGGTCCGGTGTGTATCTTCGACAGGTTGGTCAGACTGCTGAGAGCCTAGCAGATTACCAGGGCGACCCACGTGATTCTTATATGGAATCTGCTTTGGGGGATGAAGATGATTATGGCATCCTTGAAGAAGTTTTCGGGCTTGGCCAATATCTCCAGCCATCTGACACGATAATTCAAGTGCCCGAGGGAAACAGGGCTAGGCAGCATGCGTTTCGTGCATATTTTTCAAACTGGGAGTCCAGGTTCCAAGAAGAATGACATTTTCTAGACCTTTTTGGGGGACAGGGTGAATTTTCTTTTGAAGTTCCAGAGCAGAACCGGGTTTTCAACCCAGGGATCACCCCTGGCTCAAGAGGAGAGGTTGTAGACAGCTTGTGTACGGGAGCAACTTCTCAAGTTACAAAGCAACGAATACGTCGTAGAGGTTTCAATACGCATGATTTTCGGGTTTTGGTTGGAGCTTGTCAAAGGTACCAAATCCTTAGGCCTGGCATGAACACCTAGGGAAGTGAATGGCCTACTTACAGCTTTTCCGAGAGAAAATATGCTAAGATGCAATAGGAGTGTAGCGCTTACTTAGTTTTATATGATCTAGCGACAGAGTATATGGAAGATTTCATCAGTCGAGGTGAATTTTTTGTTTTCACTCGAGAGTTCCTTGCCCATCGCCATCGCCCAATGCCATTGACCCTAGCTATTCTGAAGCTAGTCGGGCATGATGAGGAGATCCACCTAAGATGTCGGTTACTGGACTGGTTACACTGGCATTTTTGTATAACCTAGAGTCACGGCCTCTCGAGAAGAGTAGTCTATATATAAATAAGCTTGACATGGCAAGCATCTCTTTTTGCATTTTTCAAGTTTGTTTTCAAAATGTACAGTTTCAGTTTTGGGTTTGGATTTCAAGAAGTTTCCAGTCTGCAGTATAACAGAGCCTTTTTGGGTAAAGGTCGCCACAGGATACACCTCACAGAAAAATCCCTCATAAGTTTGCCATGAGTGCTTTTAGGCAAACCCTCCAAGCGTTCTATCGGGAAGATTTTCTTGCAAGATCCGCCCAATGGATCAGTCACCCGGTCTATGAGGTTCTTTGCTACCTCACATGGAGGATAGCATCCCCAGTTGGAGCTAGTTGTTAGCACCTAATTTCTATAGCATGAGTGTGGAGATGGAATAAGAAGGTATCTCGAACATTTACCCAAAGAAATCCTAAGTTCCCTTCATTTTTCATGGCCAGGTGCTAAAGTATAAGAAAGGTTGATAGGGAGTGTTAAATATAAGAAAGAGCAAAGACATGGAAAAGGAAAATATTAAAACGCAACCAAAACTAGTTAAAATGGCCCAAAAACTATAGTCTGAAGGCCAAATATTTCAAGGGATAACTATTGTGCAGGTCTCCGCCATTGATCGAGTGCGGGTAGAAGATCCATGGTCTATAGTTGAAGTCGCATGCCCAAGTTGCGGGGAAGGATACTGGTGGTAAGTGGTCGCGATGGATATTACCAGTGGATAGGTGTCGGGATGAGAACGTGTCGCATGGCGGGGTAGGTAGTAAGAAAAACCATATCAGGAGCATGCAATACTGCCAAGGCAGAAAGGTGAATGGCTACCCACGTGGACGGCCAAGGTGAGTCAAGGAGGATCATGCGGATAAGGCATAAGGGTTCCAAAGTACAAGTGCAATGTGACAAAAGAAACGGTTTAGATTTCCCTAGGAGGATTGACGGTCCTTGATGATCATCACATCAAGTAGTATCAGGATGGATAGAGACAAATGGTGGTTGCGATGGGTGAAACCATGTTCCAGATGTCTGCACCAGGGATCGTCGCATGGGAGGTGAGCGGTAATGTAAATCCAGCTTGTGGAAATGCGACACCGGTCTGTTAGTGTATGGTACTAACGAATGGACGGTGTAGATCATAGCACAGTGACGATCCGACGGTGTATGTAAGGGGTTGTCAAATCAGCTAAAGGGGATCAGATATGGACGGTCGAGATTGGTGCACGGGAGATCAATGGATGGGAAAGGTAGACAGCCGACAAAGAAGACCAAGGTTTAAAGAAAAGGGGGTTATATATATAAAAATGCACGCAAAGGTTGACATTTGTGTCTTGGACCTGTCGGAGCCGGAAGCCTCCGGGCATGTGGAAAATGAAGAAAGCAACAGGAGAAGTCATTCCAAGAGCTTCTTAGTGACAAGTAGGACCCCATAACTGCAGTTCTTTGCAAATTTAAGCCTGTTTATAGCATAGGATGGGGGAAGAACCAGTTTCTGGAAGGGTTAGGGTTAAAAATGCTCAAGAAAGCAGGGTCCCAAGGCGTTTGATGCAGAGCTTCAGTTCCCTATACCTAAATTTAAGAGAAGAATGAGGGTTTGGATGTGCATGGAGGGTTTCTGCCACCTCCAGCCGTTTATCGCGTTGGCCATATTATGTTTTTCCCCAAGTCTGAGGGTTTGTCCCGAGGAAGTCCGTCATTGTTGCATAAGGGTGGGTTTACTCCTTGGGAACCGCCAGAACTTTTCGGTTTCATGTAGTAAACTTGAGACAAGAGGTTAAAGATGCCAATTTCTAAACTTGTAGAGGCGATGGGATTGCAAAGTTGGAGGCGCTATAAGCGCTAGTACGGTGTCAGCGGCCCATTTATTAGATACGGCGGGGGTAGAAGATTCAGAATGGCAGGTGATAAAGTGTAGGGAAGAGAATAAATCACTTGTGCAGGCTATCAGCTGGCATAAAAGTTGTGAGCATGATGTGACCCGCGCCCTTTGGCGGTTAAGATGAAATTGAGGTGAAGATTTATGATGTAGATAAGGCTAGGTGGATAGGTGGCTTAAAGACATCTCTACTACCATCGAAATGATTTTCGAGGGGCTAGAGGCCACCTCAGCGTCGCCATATACTTCTCCATCTATCTGGGAGCCCTTGTCAAGCGTGTTTCACGTCAACGTGAGCCTCGAGCATCATTGTTGCTCAAATGGGAGGTTCAGTCAGGTCATCATGGCGAGTGTGACCACACATAGTTGTTGTCATCATCACGGCAGTTATGGATTTGGTCCTGGCATCCCCTGTTCAAGAGCAGCGTATGGAAAGGGTGGTGCACCTGGCGGCTTGGATAGTTTTCTATTAGAGACTGGTCATGGAGAAGGAGCAGGAATCCGAAGTGGTTTTTATACCCGAACAGGCGTGGCCTGAGGTGGAAGAAGAACACACACCCTCATCCCCTGTAGTGTTCAATCATGTGGACACTAACAACACCGATGAAGAGGAAGAGTCTTAAGGGCTACAGGTGTCCAAAAAGGTCTGACATCGGAGAAAGAAACAGACCCCAAAAGAGGAGCGGGATGTCCATCAAGACATGGAAATTGTCCAGGATTTTGTAATCCCCACTGAGGAGGCGACACCTCCCCCTCCGGCTGAAGAATCGCAGGCGAACGACTCTTTGAAGGTGGAAGACTTATTTGGTTCATAAGGCCAATTAAAGACACCAGAGTAGGGTGGCGTCCTGCTCATGGTATTTCTGTTCCCCGTCTTAATCAGTTTGTTTTGAACTTGACACGTGGGTAATATTTCCCAATTTTTAGGGTTGTCGAGGTGGCAACATAATTTTGTTTGATTCATAAGGGCCAATTCAAGGCTGGAGGCCTATAAAAGAATTGTAATAGAATAATTAAGGGTTGGAAAATCATTTGGCTAAGGCCTAGGGATAGATCTCTATTTGAAACTCTTTTAATATAATGTGCAGTGCCTATGGAAGACCATTTTGCAGGGATTCATGTGTCGCTTTTACTTGTAGTCTGTCTTTTCTCTCTTCTTTATGTGCTCGTACTTCATGTTATGCATTTACATTATGTTTTCCCTTTCATATCTAAGATCAGTGTATAATACCTTAGAATTCTTGGAAACAAGCTCTGGTTATTATCTCAGGTGTTCACTAAATATTGCTACTAAAGTTGATATTGAATTCGTCTTTGTTGGATGCTCATATCAATGGTCTGTTCTTACTTTCTTCTTTTACCACCAGAAAAATAGCATTACGACGGCAAGAGGGTGGCTACCTTGCCTCTATTTTAAGAGTCTGTACTACGGCACTGCTGTCTGATCTTCACATTGTATCCTAACTCCATCGCCCAACATTTTCTCTTATGATTATACTGCCAACTTTAAACAAACCGTTCCAACAAAAATCTGACCTTCTATGTATGCTTTGAATGTATATCTTGATTATGAAGAGAGACTGCTTGTTTATGCTTGTTTATGTTTTCAGTCTCCTATTAATATTGAGAGAGCCCTCTCTGTTTGTGTTGGGTCAATAGCACAAGCTAAAGTGGTTAGTGGTTACCCCGATTTTGCCTCCCCACAACCTTGGGGGTACGTTTTGGGTGTTAACAGGAGGATTATATTACAATACTTAAATTATCAGGTTGTAGATTGACTGAGATGAAAGACACACTTATTTGGCTCTTTAATACTGTGTTTGGTACTATCACTGCAAAATCTATCTACCAAGATATTGTTCAGGAAAATATTACAACTGTACAAAATTGGTGGTACAAGGTGCTATGGAAATGGCAATTCCCTTTAAAATTTAAGTGTTTCATGTGGTTTGCTCTACAAAACTATATGAAAAATTGGGAAAATTTAATAAAAAGGGGTTGGTATGGCCCTAGCATTTTTTCACTCTGTAAATCAGATTCGAAGACTCTTGAATACATCTTGGTCAGCTGCAACTATACTTCTAAAATCTGGAGCAAGGTATGTTCATCTCTTAATATTGTTCAGGGTTGGGGTACTTCCACATTTTAGTAGAATTGTTTTTTGTGGCATAAAAATTGTAAGGACTACAAAACTCTTCCAGCTTTCATTTCATGGAAAATTTGGAGAGCTAGGAATAACAGTGTATTTGAGGAATATCTATGGGATTTTGATGTACTCTGCTTTCAAATATTAAATATGGTCAGAGAATATAATACAGGGGGTAAAAAGAATGCAATCTGAGGATTCATAAATTCATTCAACATTTTAGTGGAGCAATTGGATTTTTTGATGGTGCAGCAAAAGATGGACTCTCCGTGGTTGGAGCAGTGATTCAACTTAATATCTCACATAGGTATAAATTTAAATTATAGTGTTGTTCTGGTACTAATATGAAGGCTGAGATGCTTGCTTTATGGTGACTATGTAAAATGGCATCAATATTTGGTATTGTCACACTTCTGGTTTATGGTGATTCGAGAGTGACCATAAAATGGGCAAAAGGAGACTAAAAACTCAATGTATTGGATTAAATCCTTCGTGTAACAAAATTCAAGAACTCCTAAAGACCTTCACAAAAATCAAGCTCAATCATGTTTTCAAAGAGCAGGATATGGAGGCAGATAGACTATCAAAGCTTGCACTAGTAGGAAAGGAAGGGATCTTCACGTGGGAGGAAATTATGGAAAATTGTAAGATTGATGGTGGTTCTATTTATATTTTTTCTATATAGTCACAAACATATGGTTTTAATGTTTATGCAGTTACTAGTTGAACAGATCAACTTTTGATAACTAAGGGAATTATGTAGTGGATTCTTCATTGCCTAGCAGTTTTCTAAACTAGATAGAATGATATCATACTATATTTTGAACAACTATGTACTTATTTATATCATAATGACAGTAATTAGACTGCTTCATGAACAACTATGTACTTTTTTATTCTAATATGAATAACAGAAGTACGATTTTTTTCTAGTAAAAAAAATGTAAATGGAGTTTTTTTCCTTACAATTCATATCTCACGCATAATACATTTAATGTTTGTGCTTGTATGTAATGCAATGTATCGTAATTGAAAGAATCCAATGTAAATGTAAGTTGTTGGTTATATTGTCTCTTAAAAGGGAATAACGTATGCTAATTACATTATAATTGGTGGAATTTAATGAATTAAAAATATATATATATATATATTAAATGTTGTTGGAAGTATGCTAATTACATCATAATAGGTGGGAATAAAGTATGCTAATTACATTATAATTGGTGGAATTTAATGAATTAAAAAAAATATATATTTTAAATGTTGTTGGAAGTATGCTAATTACATCATAATAGGTGGGAGTTAATGAATTACATTATAACTGGTAATATGTGGAAGTTAATAAATAAAAAATAATAATATAATAATGAGAGGGATATAAATATAAATATAATGAGACTATGGAAGAAGGGTTCCTATTGGGAGGAATTCTAGGAAAATTCTTCTGTTTTTTTATGTAAGCAATATAAAGAAATTATATTAAAGTACAAAAAATATTACAATCATATGAGAATCAATAGGTTCAAGAGTTTTCTGAAACTTCTCATGGAGAAAAAAAAACCAGAAAGAACATCTGTAGACCTTCCCATTTATGGGCTGAGTAACAGTGACATAAATATAGTTGACCAGTAAAAACATAGACTGAACTAGACCAAAGAGATAAGCTAGAGTCTAACAGTAAACCATTAGCTAACACAAAGAAAACAAGTAAATGCTAACTGCAAAAAGAGAATAGATGGGCTCACTCAGAGCGGCTCTAGGTGCTGGCTTCTGCATTCTGGGAACAAGGTTTGTCTTCAATGATTGGGAAGCTGCCAAAGGAAACTTCATCCCAATTCTGGGTCGGGAGTTTGATAGGCAGAGGCTCTATCTTGCCTAGAGTGACAACTTCTTCCCCGGTCTTCCTTACCCGTTTGTAGTGTAGGGAATCAATCGTTGAGGGTGTGGGGAAGGATGTCCCAGCGGGAGGAGCCCCCTGTAACACAGCTGCAGTAGGAGAACTCGGGCCTGAGTTGGGGCCCCAAACCGGAGCCAAACCATCCGTAGTAGTAACACTGAAGGATTCATGCAGAGAAATGTTAGTAGCTTGGGCGTCAGCTGCAATAACAGCGCCATCCACCTGAACATTCATATTGCCAGCCATTCCCTCAGTAGGGCCAGAATTACGGGGAGGAGAGGAATGGCGAAAGAGAGAGTATCTTCGACCAGTCAAATTGGCTTCCAGAGCAGCCAGAATGCCATCCAAATGGGTCATGTTAGCCCTGGTATCCATTATCGCCACCTTGGCCATGTTCCAGTTGGTTAACATTTCTTCGACCAAAGTTCCTAGCATATTCTTCATTAACCGGTAGTAATTGACCTAGTTACCATGGTTGCCAAAGGCCAAAATCTCAGCTACACTACATGATTCCCAGTCATCCACCAATATGCGAATAGGGATAGAGACATTGTCCTCATAGCCACTATTGGCTTTCTTCTCCTTCTCACCAAGAGTTGCAGACTTTCCGGCGCCATGAACAACTCCACGCTTGGAAGTGCCTCACGTACAAGTCATGGCACTATCATAGGAGAACGGAGAAGGAGTGAAGCTTTCTGCAGTGGAAGCATACAGAGAATAATAGAGGCAGGTGATGACCACAAGGGCATGGAGGGGGAGCCTCATATCAATGAATTCACAGCTGGTGCATCCAAACTTCGCACAGGAGAACATAAATCCTCGACTAAACCGGTTAAGGAGATGGGACATAGACGCCTGCGCCAACTTGAATGCCAACCATCGGGCCATGGGGGTAGTAAATTCAAACTCGCGCGAGGAGGGGAGATGGTCCTGTGCAGGACAGTCCATTAATGTCGAAGCCATGGGGGAGGCACTGGCAGAGGACAGTCGCCAGGTGGGGGATCCTCGCTGCCAGGTGGGCAGGTGGCATCTCCTTCCTCGACAATGTCACTCATGGCACCCGCATCTGGGGAGGAAAATTCTCTTGTTGGAATGGGTTCTTATAATCTTTATAGTACGTAATGGTAGACTTTTAGAGTAAATGGGGCCAATGTTTGTCATTGTATCTTTTTAAAGAGGTAGTGTAAACTGATAGACTATACCTGATAATTTTTTGTATATGATAGAAGGTTTATAAAATATTACAAGATCAATTCATGTACTTTTTTATTCAACTTTTTGAATAACAAAAATACGTTTTTTTTTTCCACTGGAAAAAAATAATGAAACCATGGAAAAGTACAAATACATATAATTATGTAATTGAAGGGATGCTTAAAGATATATTATGTTTCTTTTAATCTATATAATCAAAATGAATATGTACTCTATGAGGTATCCATCAAATGCCATGTAGTGCTTTTTCATTATCTACATTTCCCATTATTTAAGGGAATATGCTATGTAAGTTATAATAAATAGCATTTATAAAATATGGTATGTTCAAAAATTTTATATATTAATATTATGAAACAAAAATCCTCCTTTTGGATATAAAATAAGATCTAAAAATTAAGAACTTATCTCAATCCTTTTTGCATTTTGCATATGGAATATAACTTAAAACAACTTATTAACTAAGAGCTTATTGAGCTTATCTTCTTTAAAGATTAAAAAACAGCTCAAAAACTTAATCCGTAAAATTCATCAATAAGTTTTGTTTTTATTGTACTAAGTGTAATGAGGTGCTTACAACTCAGTATGGGGGAGATGTTGTAACGTTTGTCATATTTTTCAAGTTTGACACTTACAATCTAGTATGGGGGAGATGTTGTAACGTTTGTCACATTTGTCACGTTTGTATGGGGGAGATGTTGTAACATTTGTCACATTTGTCACGTTTGACACTTACATCCTAGTATGGGGGAGATGTTGTAACGTTTGTCACATTTGTCACATTTGTCACGTTATGTTTTCATGTCGACCCATAACTTATAAACCAGCCTAGATCCAAATCCTAGGCTCTATCAAGCGCTGAGAGGGATCAAAGATCAAATTTCCTGAGGTGCAAACACTCTAAAGTCTCATATTTAATTTTTATTTTGTATTAAAAAAAAAGTAAAGTGTCGAGTTTAAGTCTCATATTTACTTTTTACTTTGTATTATTATTTTTTGTTTATGGCGGATATAATATTTACCACCTAATCCTAAGTTCTAAAGTCTCTAGTTTAAGTCTCATATTTACTTTTTACTTTGTATTATTCTTTTTTTTCACTTCAATTATTCTTTTTTGTTTATGGCCGACACAATATTTATTACTTTTTACTTTGTATTATATTTTTTTGTTTACTTTGTATTATTTTGTTACTTGACAACAAACACCCGACAAACTCAACAAACACTCACATGTTACAAGATCTCCCTCATACTAGGCTGTAGAGCGCCTTTCGACGCAAAAATAAAAAGTAATTAAAATTTTCATGTTCGCTCATAACTTATCAAAACTAAAAATAATAATTAAAAAATTAAAAGAGAGGGATCCAATTTCTTAAGGGGTAATTATTTTCTTAATGTGTAAAAAATTTAAAATAAAACAAAAAAAATTACACCTCAAGAAATTAGATCCCTTTTAGTGCTTAATAAATCCGGGTTTAAAATGGATCTATGCTAGTTTAAAGAAATTCCCACTGCAACTATAACACATCTTCGCCATCATAGAAAGCTTGAAAAAATTTCAAAGGTAGAAATATGAAGTGCTCATGTTATACCCTTGAAACTTTTTGGATACCCATTGCCATTGGTTGCAAGCGATCAACCTGTGCCTACTTTCTTATGTTGGTTTTGTATGTTTCATAATCCCAAAATGCTAAAAGTTGCAGAGCATAAAACTTCAAGCAGCGGGAATGGCGACGCTGCGATCATTAAAATAAAATCATCCCGCCAAGAACAAGACGATTAAGATGGTGACTTCGTCTGTTAATCAAAAGATTCATCTACGGCACAGAGCTTCCACGAATGTTGCACTGAAAACGCAACCCGGTGCGAAAAACAGCAACTCAGAAAACATTTTAACGCTATGCAAGCAGGGCCGATTGAAAGAAGCACTCCATGCATTCCATGTACAGGATTGCCCATTTGACTCTTATACATACATTTCTCTCCTGCAGGGATGCATTAAAAAGAAGGCCTTGGCACAGGGAAAGCTTATCCACGCTCACATGAAGGAGAACGGATATCTGCCCGACATATCTGTACAGAACACGGTCGTGAACATGTATGCCAAATGCGCAAGTTTAGAGGACGCACGCAGAGCTTTCAATCAGATATCTCACCCGGATGCATTTTCATGGACGGTGATAATTGCAGGGTATGCTAAACGCGGTTATGCCGAGGAGGCATTGGCACTGTTTCGCCAAATGCAGCGAACGGGAATCCGGCCCGATGCATATGTTTTTGCCAGTGTACTCCCAGCGTGTTCAAACTTGGAAACCATCAAGGAAATTCATGAAGAAATTAATAGATGTGGGTTTCAGTCGGATGCTTTTGTGGGTTCTGCGCTTGTTGATTTATATGCAAAATTTGGGAGTATAGAGAATGTGCGCGAAATATTTGACAAAATACCGCAGAGAGACTCGGTATTGTGGAATGCCATGATTTCAGCTTATTCCAAGCAAGGGCTTTCTGACGAGGCATTGAGGGTATTTTACAAAATGCGGATTTCTGGTATCCTCCCCAATGAATTCTGTCTCGCTAGTGTTCTTCAGGCCTGCGCGAACTCGGGAGCTCTGGAACAGGGTATGAAGATGCATGGAGAAATAGTCAGAAGTGGATACATGGGTGATCTGTTTATAGGGAATAGTCTTATAGATATGTATGTAAAATGCGGGAGCATAGACAATGCACGCAGTGTGTTTGATATAATGTGTCACCGAGACGAGGTATCCTGGACAGTTATTATTGCAGGATATGCAAAGAATGGATGTAATGAGGAGGCGATCAAGCTTTTTGCACAAATGCGACAGGAAGGTTTGAGGCCAACCTTAAATACCTTTGTCTCTGTTCTTCCGGCATATGCCAACTTGGAGGCTCTGGGACAGGGTATGGAAATCCATGAAGAAATAATTAAGTCTGGATTGCAGTCCAATGTCTTTGTTGGGAGCGCCCTCGTAGACATGTATGCAAAATGTGGGAGCCTAGAGAAGGCACGCGATGTATTTGACAAGATGGTTCACAGAAATGCTGTGACTTGGACGGCAATGATCGCAGGATATGTGCAGAATGGGTTTGCAGAGGAGTCGTTGAAGCTGTTTCATCTGATGAAACAATCAGGCATCCAACCAAATCAGTTTACCTTCTCCAGTGTTTTCAGAGCATGTGCCAATTTAGGATTGCTGGAACTGGGTATGGAGATCCACGATGAAATAATTAGAACTGGATTTCAGCCGGATGCATTCGTGGAGAGTGCCCTTGTAGACATGTATGCAAAATGTGGAAATTTAGAGAAGGCACGCAATATTTTTGACAAAATGTGCAGAAGAGATGTGGTATCCTGGACAGTGATGGTTTCAGGGTATGCACAGCATGGGTATGTTGATGAGGCTTTGAAGCTTTTTCAGAAAATGCCTGAACGAAGCATAATCTCGTGGAATGCCATGATTGCAGGATATGTGCAGAATGGACGTGGTGTAGAGGCTCTAGAACTTTTTAAACAAATACCATTTTCTGGTCTGAAGCAAGACTCTACAACCTTCACCAGTGTCCTTCCAGCATGTGCCAACATGGTAGCCCTTGGACAGGGTGTGCAGATCCATGAAGAAATTATTAAAAATGGATTTGACTACATTGTCTCTGTAGCTAATGCCCTGATAGATATGTATGCCAAATGTGGTAACATACAAAAGGCGCATGAATTATTTGACAAAATGCATGAACGAGATGTTGTTTCCTGGACAACAATGATTGCAGGATATGCCATGCATGGCCATGGCGAGGAGGCCATCAAATTGTTTCAAGAAATGGAACAGTCTGCCATGAGTCCAAACCATGTTACCTTACTTTCTGTTTTGTCTGCATGCTGCCATTCAGGTCTAGTGAAGGAGGGCCTTCATTATTTCTATTGCATGAATAAAGACTATAAAATCAGACCATCAATGGAGCACTATGGTTGCATAGTTGACCTACTTGGCCGTACTGGGCTCCTAGATGAGGCGCTAGACTTTATCCACAAAATGCCAATAAAACCTGCTTCTTCTGTGTGGATATCGCTGCTCTCTGCCTGCAGGACACATAACGATATAAATCTAGGTCAACACATAGCAGAACAGCTTTTTGAGTTGGACCCTAACAATACTGCACCTTATGTACTTTTGTCAAACATCTACGCTGCAGCTGGTAGGTGGAGTGAAATTGAGAGGGTACGAAAATTGATGATGAACAGAGGGGTAAGAAAGATGCCCGGATGCAGTTGGATTGAGGTCCATAAACATGTACATACTTTCCTTTCAGGAGATAGATCACACCCACAGATGCAGGAAATCTATGCAGAGTTGGAGAGATTGTCTAGGGAAATGAGAGCAGCAGGGTATGTTGCTGAGACAAAATTTGTGCTGAATGATGCCGAAGATGAGAATTATGATCAAATTCTTTGCCCACACATTGAGAAGTTGGAATTGCCTGTGGATTATTAAACACATCTTTTGGAACCAGTCTTGGAATTATCAAGTATGTTGCTGAGACAGGATTTGTGCTGAATGATGCCGAAGATGAGAATTATGAACAAATTCTTTGCCCACACAGTGAGAAGTTGGAATTGCCTGTGGGTTATTAAACACATCTTTTGGAACCAGTCTTGGAATTATCAAGTATGTTGCTGAGACAGGATTTGTGCTGAATGATGCCTAAGATGAGAATTATGAACAATTTCTTTGCCCACACAGTGAGAAGTTGGAATTGCCTGTGGGTTATTAAACACGTCTTTTGGAACCAGTCTTGGAATTATCAAGTATGTTGCTGAGACAGGAGTTGTGCTGAATGATGCCGAAGATGAGAATTATGAACAAATTCTTTGCCCAGACAGTGAGAAGTTGGAATTGCCTGTGGGTTATTAAACACGTCTTTTGGAACCAGTCTTGGAATTATCAAGTATGTTGCTGAGACAGGATTTGTGCTGAATGATGCCGAAGATGAAAATAATGAACAAATTCTTTGCCCACACAGCGAGAAGTTGGAATTGCCTGTGGGTTATTAAACACATCTTTTGGAACCAGTCTTGGAATTATCAAGTATGTTGCTGAGACAGGATTTGTGCTGAATGATGCCGAAGATGAGAATTATGAACAAATTCTTTGCCCACACAATGAGAAGTTGGAATTGCCTGTGGGTTATTAAACATATCTTTTGGAACCAGTCTTGGAATTATAAAAAACCTCAAGAGTCTGCGCTGATTAGCACTATGCAACTAAGTTAATCTCGAAGATTGTTAAACGAGAAATTTATCGTGCAGGATGCCAGTCGTTACCATCACTTCGAAAATGGATTGTGTTCTTGAAGAGACTTTCGGTGATTCAAACTTAAACGAGATACAAGCAATGGCTACCATCATAACAACCATGGGCATATTGTAAAATTTTTGCGTTGGTAACAAGAGACTAGTTACGTTTTGTTACTTTCTAATAAAGTGACTGAGATATCGTATATGCTTTTGAAGTTGACAATGATAGTCAACAGGGGAGCGGTGCTACATGCCAAGTCAACGTTAAGATATGTGTATGAGCTATATCTTAGATACCTACGTGCATGGTGATTCCCCAAAAGGAAAAAGGAAACAATGCTGATACCAAAGACAATTTGAAGCATTTTTTTAAGAATGCCTAAAAGGGAATAGATATTTACTTTTTATTTTCATTGCCCTATTTCATTTCTTTCATTGGTCAAGGGACAAGCAAATGGGCCCAATCACATGTTAGTGGTGTGCTTGAAGGTGTGCTCTCGTCAAGGTAGCAATTTGCAGCATACCTGAAGTTACCAACACTGTTATGTTATATGGTTAATTAGAATCTTCTAAGCCACAAAATGAGAATGTGGTATTTCAATAAGGACTGAGTGAGGGTAACATTGTATCTTGTCAACTCCATATTAGAAAACCTCGGATTATTTTACCAATCATTAGAGAACACATATATGTTTATTTATTTATGTTAAAAGCATTCCAAATATAAAAAAAACCTTGTTAAACCCGGTTTATTTTATATATTTGTGTCCTTGATTATAAAAGAAAAATGTGATACTTATGTGTTTATAGTTAAAAGAAAAATATGCTACTCATGTGTTTAAACAAACAGTATTTAATTGAAAAGAAGAAAATGAATATCAAGAATTAGTATAATGAATATCAAGAATTAGTATGTTATTTTTATGATTGCAAAATAAAACTAGTGATAATTTTATCATTGTAAAATATATTATTTTTATGATTGCAAAATTAAATTATGTTAGCATGTTAGTTTTATGATTACAAAATTGAATGATACATTATGAAGTTCTCAATTATAAAAGAAAAATAATGGGCTATCATACTTTGACAAAACACTTAATTATTAGAACATAAATGTAAGTTATTCAAATCACAATGAGATAATCTTACTAAAAGAATGTAAATGTAAGTTATGCAAGTACAATGAGGTTGAAGACAAATTTCTACTATAGTGGTGAGCATATTATTTATAGGTAAAGAGAATTATGCAACCCAAAACATGTCAAACAAACCAATTATAACAGAAAAAAATAACGATTTAAGAAATCTTATGCTAAAAGATCACTTCAATTACTTTATTATTCGGTAATAAGGATTACAAAATTCAAAATTATAAAATCAAACGAGTTTTGGTTCATTTTTGTGATATGGGAGTTAAGCCACTACACTACACTATAAGCCATATATTGAACTTATTATTTTTATATAGCATTAGTGCAACTAGTAAGTTTCTCACTGCTAAGGGTTGTTTCTCTTCTGAGTGTGATTTTCCTTATTTCCTCATCAATTTGTCTACTATATTTTATGGTATTTGATGTGTGATTCTAATTTTGGAGTCTACATTTAGTATAAAATACTTTGGATTGGTTACTTTGTATTTGGACATTTGTGAGTGTCTTATTTTCATGTTTGTGCATAACTAGAAGCATTGGTACATGGAGACTCTAAACTTTAATTGCAAATGGCATTCGATATTCCAATGATGGACTCAGTAGAAGAAATCTACAAATTGCAACAACCACACTAAATAAGTTGAAGATCATTAACTATATAATCTTAATAGTTAAGCTACTACACTAAATGAGGAGAAGATCATTAAATATAGAACTTTAACATTGAACTTTCAATATAGCATTAGTTAGACTAGTCTATTTTCCCACTGTCAAGGGTTGCTTCTCTTTTAAGTGTGGTTTTCCTTATTGTCTCATCAATTTCTCTACTATCTTTGATGATATTTGATGTGTCATTCTTATTTTCGAGTCTACATTTAGTGCATAGCACTGTTGGCTGGCTACTTTGAATTGGACATTTGTGGTGCCTTCTTTTCAAGTTTATGCTTAGCTACAAGAATTTGTATATAAAGAATCAGAATATTATTTGTAAATGGCCTTGGATATGCAAATGATTGGCTCAACATAGCAGTTCTACACACTACAATGACTATACTAAAACGATGCTCAACTCTGCGACTATAATTTTGTCTTTTGAACATTTCAAACATCAAAATAAAATACACCAACCATATTCTTTAAATTATAAGACATCAAATAGAATTATTTTAGCAAGGATACACATTGGACACAAACTTTAGCTTGGGAATGAAATATGAGAAGATCAAAAAGGAATGAAGGACTGAATTTTATATTACAAAGATTACAAAGTTGCCCAAGCTTACCATAAAGCTTTGAGACACTATGGTCTTCTGCTATCCTTCGTATTATGCTTTTGTCTCTTTGTTTTATTAGTATCCCCTCCATGCTCATGCTCATGCTATGCAACAATTGATGGTTGATACAAAAGTGAGCCCTTCTCCCTCCTACTAGGTTTTTGATAGCGAACAATAAGGTTAGGTTTGATGCTTTGAAACCCCTCAAAACCTCCATAGTGATTATACAAGTATATAGTGGATTCTTATATGTTACTAACTTTTAATATTCAGATTATGGTGCACTAACATGTTTGCTACCTAAACTTGTGGGGAATATTATTGAGCTTTGGTTGTCATTGATGTCAACTAATGTCAAAGAGGATGTCAATTGATTCGGTTTGAGTCATTGATGTCAACTGAGGTCAAAGTGGATACAACATTCTTATGCCAACTTAAAGAAGTATATGGAAGCCACTTTGAAAAAGTATATGCGCAAGATAGATGAAGGATATGGATGCCAGTCTAAAGAAGCATATCTAGAAGTTGCAGTCAGTCTGAAGATGTGTGTCCAAGGATACATCCCGCAGATCCAATTTGAAGAAGCACACAAGGAAATTACATCATGCAAATCAAGTATGAAGAAGTACATAAGAAAGGATACACCATACATGATCAGTATGAAGAAGCACATTAGGAAGGTACATCATGTAGGTTCAGTTCAAAGAAGTACATAATTAATGTATCCTACTACATGTGGTACCTGCGCAAAGATCAAGTCCACCAAGTCACATCCTCTCAAGGTAGAGCCAAAGAATTGGATGGACAAAGGTACATGTGCATAAGCAGCCAAGGAGTTGACCAAGCAAAGGTACAAGTGTGCAGGCATGTCAAGAGAAGATTCTGGAATGCACACGCAAGCCTAAACATTGTATGGTCAAAGATCGGGAGTGCACAAGCAACAAGTAACGGCTTATGGTTAAACAAACCTGAAAGCACACAAGTCTCACCAATTAGAAGATGCTTTCAATTATTGAAGCGCGCACAAGTTACAAGAACGATGCAGTGGTCGAAGTTAGTATATGTGCAAATTTCACAGCTAAAGACTCAGCAAGTGTGCAAGTCCCACAAGTGATGATACCACAAGGGTTAAAGTCCAACTAAGTCAAGGACTGAGTATGAGCAAGTTCTACAAGAGATGGGATGACAAAAACACAAGATAAGGTCAAAGTCCCACCAAGTCGAGGACCATGGTTGCACAAATTCTACAAAATATGGTACATCGAGAGTGCAAGACTACAACATTGAGGTGAAATTTCCACTAAGTCGTGGACCATGGATGTGCAATATCCACAAAGGATGACACTTCAACAACGCAGGACATGACATGTGGAGTAGGAATAATCTGTGAATAAAGGAAGAAGGATTGCCACAACCAACTTGTGGACATATAATCCATACAAGATATGTATAAATAGAGATGCAAGTTGGATATTTGAAGTAAGCTTGATGTCAAGGATATAGATATTCAAGTGGAAGATATAGATTTATTTTTCTAGGCATCAAGGGCTCAAGGATAGAACAACATGATCTAGTAAGGAGCTGAGTGCAAACATGCGGCATTATGATTTAATTATGGTGTGCAAAATGATGCTGTAGATCTGTGATAGATGCACATATACTGAAAGGAAGAACCATAGAAGTATGCACAAGTGTGTGAGGACCTAATGAAAATATCGCTAGAAGCACGTAGATAGTCACAGATGATGTAAGAGAGAAGTGCAGAGACAAAAGCTAAGTATATCAGAAGATGCACAAAAGTTTGGATGATGCATGAATGAGTGAAATGAAGTGTGCGAATTAAAGAAGTCTATCAGATGCACAATGACAAAAGAACAACATAATCTTGTAGGTGCATCATGATGAGGATGATCTGGGGCAAGTGCGTTAAACTGAAAGGATGAATCATAAGATTCACAACATGTCATGGATTTTTTGAAGGACTATGACACTTAAACAGAACGTACATATCCAAGTAAGTGCGCACTTCCACCTGATACTGATGCATAATATCAAAACAAAAAACTATCAATTGAAAGCACAGTATTAGTTGGTAAGTGCACTTGTGCAGTAGTGGAAACATAGAGTGAACCTTGGCGCAAATTGCAAGATCAGAAGCACACAATACGTAAAGCAAGTCATCAACATAAGTGAAGAGTTGAGTGGAATGAGAAGTCAAGTGATGTATGCAGCACAATGATAGTGAATCATCTGCATACGAAGGTGGCGCACAACAGAACGAACTACAGAAGATTAGAAGTGTGCGTGAGTTAAAATATCAGTAAGACAAAATATTATTTTGGATATCTGGGTAGCAGGACGGGGCATGGAGAAGGATGTTATATCCTCCTTCCAATTGGTGTTGGAGAACAGAGGGAGTTGGTGCTTCCTTAAGGTTGGTGCCTCCTTCTAGTTGGTGTTGGTAAACATAGGAAGTCAATGCTTCCTTGAATGTATTATTTTCATTACAAAAGAGAATTTCATGTTTTTCTCCCATTTGGGTTTCCACATCAAAATCATGTTTGTTCTGTGTTCTTTGTCTTGGTGCATATGTGGATGAATGTTTTATTTATGATGGATGCATAATTAAAGAACAAGATTAAGTTAAAGAATAATCTGTTAAAGAAGGTAAACATTGCTAATAACTGCACTATATTGATTCACCCCCCTCTCAGTATTAAACCGATTCCAACAATTGCTATCAGGGCGGGTGTCTTCAGTAACAACTTAACATCTAGAAGACAGGTCCCTGCACATAACTCAATAGACATGGATTCAAAATATGAATAGATGGTTGAAGTAGATTTTGAAGGGGATTTGATCAGTTCTTTGGATGAATTGAAGAAGTCAACGAAGAAAAATAATCTCCTACATGAATCTCTTCTGATATTAGAGCTAGACACCACCAGATAGTTGAAGTTGAAAGGGACACATCAATTTCGACAATCTAGTCAGAATCAACATAAAACAAGCAGTAAGGGACATTCCAAGAATCACTGAGCCATCAAACTCATTATGCAAACATTGCGTACATGGGAAACAAGCAAGGATTAAGTTAAAAAAATGAATAAACTACCTCAAAACCCTTGGAAATGGTTCATTCATATATTTTCAGTCCAATGAGAACCATAGGAATGAATGGTGAGTCTTAATTTTTTCTTTTTATTGATTAATACACCTGAAAGACTTGGGTGTTCTTCCGTAAAGAAAAATCAGAAATGTTCGAATGTTTGAAAACTTTTAAGGAAGTGGTTGAAAACGAAACCGATTTAAGAATAAAGTGTTGAGATATGACAATGGAGGAGAATATACCTCAAATAAGTTTGAAAATTGCCATGACAAACAAGGAATTAGAAGATAGTTTTCAGTAGCCAGGAGGACTCCACAGCAAAATGGGGTGGCAGAAAGGAAAAACAAAACTATTCAAGAGATGGCTAGGACAATGTTAACCGAATCAATGCTTTCATATATGTTTTGGACACTTGCCATTCATACAATTGTCCACATTCCCAATAGATGTTTGATCAGAAAAATAGTTGTTCAACACCGTATGAACTATGGAAAGGAAACCAACTATAGTTAAGCATTTCAAAATATTTGGAAGCAAATGCTACATAAAAAAAATGATGAAAATCTTGGAAAATTTAATTCCATATCAGATGAAGGGATTTTCCTTGGTTATTCCTCCATAAGCAAAGCCTACAAGTGTTATAATTTGCGACTCAAAAAAATGGTTGAAAGTACATTTAAGTGAGAGTTGATGAAGTACTGACTCATAGGAGAATGGAAGAAGATGATGATTTACCCATGCTAGAACAACCATATGAAGAGCTACCATAAAATCAAGAAACATAAGTTCCACAAGAGGAGATATATCAGTGCGGATTAGAAGAAGGAAGACAGGATACAATGGATCCCTCCATATATGTCCAAAAGAATCATTCAGAAAATTTGATTATCAGAGACAAAGATGATGGTGTAAGAACTAGAAGAAGTCTAATAAATCCAACTGAGGAAGTACATTTTTAGCTCTTGTCTCAAATAGAACTAGAAGGAGTTGAAGAAGCCAAAGCTAATAAAGGTTGGATAAAGGCCATGAATGAGGATTTAGTTCAAATTGAAAGGACCAAAACTTGGAAACTTGTTCCAATACCTAAGAATAATAATTTCATTGGAACAAAGTGGGTATTTAGGAATAAACTAAACGAGGAAGGACAAGTTCTCAGAAACAAGGCGAGACTGGTATGCAAGGGATAAGCGTAGATCGAAGGAATAGAATTTGAATAAATTGTTGCAGTCATGGCTTGAATGGAGGAAATTCAAGGTCTATCAAATGGATGTAAAATTGACATTTCTAAATGGAGATCTTGAAGAAGAAGTATACATTGAAAAACCATATGATTTTTCACTTTCAAGCAACAAAGATTATGTTTTCAAATTGAAGAAAGATTTGTATGGAATTAAACATGCTTCTAGGGCCTGATATTCAAGTTTAGATAAGTATCTGCAAAAATAAGGATTCAAAAGGGGCGGTGTAGACAACAACCTTTATATAAAGATTGAGAATGAAAAAATTATAGTTGTGGAAGTGTATGTTGATGAAATTGTTTTTGGAAGCAATGGCTACAGACTGAGTCAGCAATTTTCCAAAGATATGCAAAAGGAATTTGAAATGTCCATGCTTGGAGAATTATCCCTTTTCCTTGAATTATAGATATCCCAATTGGATGAGGGAATCTTCATATCACAATCCAAGAATGTGAAGGAGATGTTGAAGAAATTCAACATGGAAGACTGCAAGCCACTTTGTACACCCATGGTTACTAGATGCAAGTTAAGTAAAGAAGATTAGGCTAAGGAAGTTGATCAGAGGCTTTACAGATCCATGATTGGCATCCTATTGTACGTAACTTCCTCAAGCCAAGATATCATGCAAGCCTTGGACTTGTCGCAAGATTT
Organism: Larix kaempferi; assembly: GCA_027924585.1. NCBI lineage: Eukaryota > Viridiplantae > Streptophyta > Pinopsida > Pinales > Pinaceae > Larix > Larix kaempferi. The sequence continues at coordinate 426,452 of BSBM01000765.1, read as the reverse complement.
CAGGCAACACCCAAGGAAACACATGTTCAAGCAGTCAAGAGAATTTTCAGGTATTTGAAAGGGACCATATTAAACCTTGGCTTATGGTATCCATCAAGAAAAAAACTAGACTTGGTAGCATACACTGATGCAGACTGGACAAGAAGTATAGATAAAAGAAGAAGTACTAGTGGAGCTACATTTTTCCTAGGAAATTTTATTGTGTCATGGATCAGCAAAAAAGAACCATCAATCGCATTATCCATAGCAAAAGCTGAATATATTGCTTATTTCTCACAAGTTTTATGGATGAAACAAACTCTGAAGGATATGCAAGTAAATATAAATCAACCAATACAAATTCTATGCAATAACACAAGCACAGTCAACATCTCTAAAAATCATGTTATGCATTGCAAAACTAAGCACATCCCTATCAAGTATTTCATTCTGAGAGAGCAAGTTGTTGATAATGTTATCAAACTAGAATATGTTGATACCAAGGAACTAATTGTGGATATATTTATGAAACCTCTTCCATGAAGTACATTTGAATATCTCATGGAAAAACTGGGCATGGTTCTCAACCCGTAGCATAATGAGAACTCAAATAAAGAGGCATGAATTCTGATTGATTTTGGCACTGTGCAGTTGCCACGGAATGAGGAAGACTTGAACCACTACGCAAAGGATGATGAATTGTTGTGATAGGAATAGTAGTTCAAGATAGAACCCATACAGGAAAGGAAACCAAAGATAATTGTGAAAGCAATATGCAAATTGCAGGATACCAGTGCAGAATTACAACAAAGAAATGAGGCATGAAGACAAGGGAAGCCATCCTTGAACAGTTGAGGTGGAGGCCTACGCAAAAAAAAAAAACAAATTGAACCAGTAGTTGTGCATGTAATGGCACCTCTTTGCCATTGATTTAAAAGATGGAGAAGATGCATGAAGTTGAGAAGAACTAAACCAACATAGGAGAAAATGTGCATGAGCAGACGTGAAAGAGCGTGAAGCAAATTAATACAGTGTAGCATGAAGATGCAACAGACGTGAAAGAGTGTGAATTAGATCATTTGTATGTGCATAAGTAATAGAAACCATAATAAGTATCGACACTAGCGTGCATAGAATACAAAATCCCAAAGAACTCAGGGGGAGCATATACACAGGGGGATCACTACGATAAGTAGAGATGAAGCATACAATTCAAGAAAATTATACACAACTTCATAAGGTGTTGACATCAATTCAAAAGGGGGATATTATTGAGCTTTGGTTGTCATTGATGTCAACTAATGTCAAATAGGATGTCAATTGATTCAATTTGAGTCATTGATGTCAACTAAGGACAAAGTGGATACAACATTCTTATGAGAACTTAAAGAATTATATGGAAGTCACTTTGAAGAAGTGATATGCGCAAAATAGATGAAAGATATGGATGTCGGTGTGAAGAAGTATATATAGAAGTTGCATCTAGTGTGAAGATGTGTGTCCAAGGATACATCATGCAAATCCATTTTTAGGAAGCACACAAGGAAGTTACATCATGCAGATCCAATATGAAGAATTACGTAAGCAAGGATACACCATGCATGATTAGTATAAAAGAAACACATTAGGAAGGTACATCATGCAAGTACAATTCAAAGAAGTACATAAGTAATGTATCCTCCTACATGTGGTACCATCGCAGATATTAAGTCCATCAAGTCATATTCGCTCAAGGTAGCAGCCAAAGAATTGGATGGACAAAGGTACATGTGCACAGGTAGCCAATGATCATTTCACCAATCAAAGGTACAAGTGTGCAAGCATGTTGAGAGAATATTCTGAAATGCACAAGAAATCCTAAACATTGTATGGTCAAAGATCCGGAGTGCTCAAGAAACAAGTAATGACTTATGGTTAAACATCCCTGAAAGCATGCAAGTCTTACCAATCAAAAGATGCTTTCAATTATTGAAGCACGCACAAGTTCGAAGAAGGATGCAGCGATTGAAGTTAGTATATGCGAAAATTCCACAACTAAAGACTCAACAAGTGCACAAGTCCCCCAAGTGATGATATCGCAAGAGTTGAAGTCCCACTAAGTCAACGACCGAGTATGCACAAGTTCTACAAGAGATGGGATGAAAAAAGCACAAGATGAGGTTAAAGTCCCACCAAGTCGAGGACCATGGTTGTGCAAATTTACAAAACATGGTACATCGAGAGCACAAGACTACAATGCTGAGGTGAAAGTTCCACTAATTCGTGGACCATGGATGCGCAAGATCCACAAAGGAAGACACATCAACAACAAAAAACATGACATATGGCATAGGAATAATCCATGAAGAAAGGAAGAAGGATTGCCACAACCAACTTGTGGAAATACAATCCATGCAGGACATGTATAAATAGAGATGCAAGTTGAAGATTTTAAGTAAGCTTGATGGAAAGGCTATAGAGATTCAAGTGGAAGATACAGATTTATTTTTCAAGGCATTAAGGGCTCAAGGACATAACAACATGATCTAGTGAGAATCCAAGTGCACACATTCAACATAATGATTTATTGATGGTGCAGAAAATGATGACATATGTCTGTGATGGATGCACATATAATGAAAGGCAAAATCATATAAGTATGCGCCGCAAGTGCGTGAGGACCGAATGACAGTATCACTAGCAGCACACAGATAGTCATAGATGATTTAAGAGAGAAGCGTAGAGACATAACTGAAGTATATCAGAAGATGCGCAAAATTTTGGTTGATGCATGAATGAGTGAAGTGAAGTGTGCGGAGTAAATAATTCCATCATATGCGCAACAACATAATAACATCATAATCTTGTAGGCACGTCATGATGAGGATGATTTGAGGCAAGTGCATTAAATCGAAAGGACAAATCATAATATGCACAATATGTCGCAGATTCTTTAAAGGATCGTGGCACTTAAAAAGAATGGACACATCCAAGTAAGTGCGCAGTTCCATCTGATACTGATGCATAATATTAGAACAACAAACTATCGATTGAAAGCACATTATTAGTTGGTAAGTGCAGTTGTGTAGTAGCAGAAAGACAAAGTGAACCTTGGCATAGACTGCAGGATCAGAAGCACACAATACGTGAAGCAAATCATCAACAAAAGTAAAGAATTCAGTGGAATGAGAAGTCAAGTGATGTATGCAACATAGTGACAATGAATCGTCTCCATATGAAGGTGGCACACAACAAAACGAACTACAAAATATCATAGGTGTGCTTGAGTTAAAATATCAATAAGACAAAATATTATTTTGGATATCTGGGCGACAGGATGGGGCAAGGAGAAGGATGTTGTATCCTCCTTCCAGTTGGTGCTGGAGAACATAGGGAGTTGGTGCTTCCTCCAGGTTGGTGCTTATAAGACCAGTGGGTTGGTGCCTCCTTCTAGTTGGTGTTGGTAAGCTCAAGAATTCAGTGCTTCTTTGAATGTATTCTTTTCATTACAAAATACAATTTCGTGGTTTTCTTCCAATTGGGTTTGCATGTCAAAATCCCGTGTGTTCTGTGTTCTTTGTCTTGGTGCATATGTTGATGAATGTTTTATTTATGATGGATTCATAATTAAAGTATAAGATTAAGTTAAAGACTAATATGTTAAATAAGGTAAAAATTGTTGATAACTGTGTTAATACTCATTCATCCCCCTCTCAGTATTAAACCTATTCCAACAAATATTTGGACCACGACCTTGTCATGGCCATAATTTGGATATGAACTTTTCTTTGTGAAAAAATGAAACTATTCAAAAGATACGTACCCATGGAATGAATAAAAATCCTAGGTTTTTGGTATTCAGAATTTTAAAACTCCTCTCCCCCCCCTCAATTGGAGGATTATTGTCTTAGTCCATAAGTAAATATTTTAGTTTCTAACTCAAACCCATCGCAAAAAAAAATTCCCTTCCTTAAAGAATCAATGAATTCATATAATATGTAGGTCCATTTTGGATCAACCCTCCCCATTTTTGGAGGCTTTTGGTCTTTAAAATATTTTGTATTGAAAGAGACGAGGAAACATTTTCTTAGCATTCTCTTTGGAGTACCATGTAACCTTGGCTAGTTGTTTACCTTATTTAAGGTCATATGAGGTAAGTATGCATATAAGGTGGAACACCATATTTGTATGCATTGTTGCATACCTTATCCTATATTTATGAAGGTCCATATCTTAGGAATTTAATTTTATTCTCAATCGATGTAACATTTCCTTATTAAGATGTGACCAAACACAGTCTCTTACTTGAAATCTTTTCTCAATCTTCTGTTGATTATGTATGGGCTTTTATTTCTCTTAATGCTTCTTTAGTCTTTCCTAAATTTGTAAGTGCATTTTTTTTACACTATCTATGGACTTTTATGCATCCAATGCATAAATTGAGGTTGTTTCCCCTACTTCAATAAATCCATATATAATATCCAATTGCGATGGTAAAAAATATCTAAAATAAATTTCAAATGGGGACTTGGTGGTGGAAAAATGGAATATGTTAGTTGTACTCAAAAAGTGTTTTTACTTCACTAGAGCGCTAGGTATTTTAGTCCCTTTTTGATGTCTAATAGACATCGGGTTTAGTTTCAGTGGGTGATTGACCTTGGAAAAAGGTAATACACTCACCTAGGAGGTTGTGACCATATGTGGCATGATCACTGTTAACCCCTAAAAGTCGCACACATGGGACATTTTGACAATTCATCCAGTAAGGTGACAACAACATAAAGAATACATCTCACCCCAGGCATCCTCAAAATATCCAAAAAACAACATGAGTCCATATGTGCCAAGAAACAGTCAAAAGAAAGGGCAGCGCAGGTAATACACAGTTAACTCGCGCTATAGCGCATGTTATCTGAAAAATTCCCATGCTACACCCATTTAGATCTACCTTCGATAGCCACACTACTATTAAAACGACGATAACACTAATTCCTAGCAGCGCATTGAAGTCTCAATCCTCTCCAAGGATCCAAATTCGGCTCCTCACGCACTTGGTGGCATTAATCATCCCCCCTTGTGTACCTTGGAACTAGTTCATGGAGGAGGAGAGTTTAGATTTGGATATAGTTTTTGGTTGGCCATTTCTTGGCCTATTAAATAAAGCCACTGACATGCATTTTGTAGAGACAAATCAAAGGAAGGTTATGCTCTCCCTTTCCACCTTCCTCCAAGCGGCAAGTGTTTCTCTCTATTGTTCTACCATCTACTTAACATTTAGTTTGGACAAGAAAGGCCTCCCTAAGGGAGATTGTTGGATTCCATTGAATCCCACACCTCCTAGGTGTTGTACAACTATTTTATTGGGAAATACATGAGTGGTTTAGCATATCTATGATTGTTATTGGAGTTTGCATTCTCCCCCCATCTCTTTCATTTTGTTTTTATCCTTATTTCTTTCTTTGAATGTGAATTACACTAACAATCTCTTGTAGGATCACTTGGAGGAATACCAAACCAACAAAAGGGGATCCAAGGACTAAGGTGTTGCTGCAACCTACAAGGCTTATCCCTTCACTAAGTGGAAGAGTGCACTTGTGCAATTGTTTTCACAATAGTTCTAATGTTGACCATACTTATTTTTGTTCATTTCTCATTAAACTAGGTTGTTTTATGCTAAGTAACTAATTTTGGGTATTTGTCACTTGCAAGAGATCAGGTATTCCACCTCTTGCTTCCAGAATTCGGCCCCAATTTATTTTTACATAGTAGCGCGGATCTCAGCCTCTTGGCCACACTACTAGTGTGGAAACGACTCCGAGAGTTGCACGGTCAGCGCAGTTAATTTGTTCAAGACCCATGATACCCCATTAAGGTGATATGCGTGGATGGTTAATGTACCACTCGTGCTGTTCAACGCACCTATTTTGAATTTACCCTCACGGTTTGTGCAACAGAGTATGATTTAGTCACGCTACCCTTGTTTATTTTCTTTTTATCTGCATAGTTTAATTTGGCAGTCCAAACACTGCTTACTAGTGAACTTAAATTAAGGATAATTTACATAATTACTTAATTTTTTTATTAATTAGTTCACCTAGACCAAGATTAGGCAGTAAAGAGTTCATGTCTCTTTAAAATTACCTATGTAAACAACTTTGAGGCTTTAAACGGGCCCCATTGTTGTCACTAGTATTCGAGACCATTTATTGTTTATGCACAATTGACATGTTTTTAGTATCAATGGTAGTGTAGAATACACCTTTTGCACACAAGCAAGGACTAAAGACTCTTGTTTCCCTAAGTATGCTCTTCACCTCACACTTCATGTGAGCTTGGTGAATCAGAAAAGGGTAAGAAGTGTGAAATGCCTCCATTGCACACTTGTCTATTAGTTAGCATTTTTTTATTTGCAAAAGCACCATGAGTATCTCTTAGAGTTAAAAGTACGTATTAATTGATATACTCTTCTAGTTAATTTTTCGATAATCAATTTGATTTCATCACATGTGTTTGCACCACTAGCACACACTAAGAGACCTAAAGACTCTCCCAATCCTAGTATACTCTTCATCTCACAGTTCATGTGAGCTTGGTGAATAAGAAAGGTAGGGATTGTGAAATACCTATCTTACACTCTATAAGTGAAGATCAAACCCCTTAAAATCAACTTTGTAATTGTCTAAACCAACAAAAATCCTCCATGGGAGGTCACAAAACAATATTTTAGTTAGGTAGGATTTTTTGGGATAGGAATCCATTAATGCCCACTAATCTAGTTTCATTAGTGATATTTTGAAACATAACATTGCTGTCTTATAGGGTACTTAAAAAATCCTTCTATAAGCAAGTGCTAAAAGAAAACCCAGATCAGAAGTGCGTTGTGACCAAGGAGGTGAAATCCTAGGTATAGTTTCCATGCTCTCCCCTACAAGCAAGTCAACTTGTCGTAGGGAGACGACATTATACCGTGCAGGACGAACCACTGATCCACACTTGATGCAAGGTATCTTAGTGGCCCAATTTAGGATATCACCAAGGATCAATTATGAGTGAAATTGACTCTTGAAGTTAGCTATTTTCTTTCGGAGGTGTTTCCAAGTCTTCTTGATTGGAATATTAGCCCCATCATCGATAGGACTAGATCTTTGTTATCTCCACTAGTCAATTGGTGAGTGGATACCATTATCACCATCAATTTTGTTTTTGGGAGGCCCAATTACATTTGAGAGGAAGGACGTTATGTCTTGTTAGGGAATTTACATTTATTTTCTTTTTAACTACAAGTTCACTAAATTTGTAATAAAAACAACCTGCATGTGGCAACTCATGCACTAAAACCGACATTGCACATATCACTCACTTATCGCACCATTTTGCATTTGTTCAATTGTGTTTAAATTCCACTATCACTCTCATCTGACACAAATACTTCACCATTGAGGAAAAAAACAACATCCTGAGACAGTCTCGTGGACTGCAAGGCCTATCCCCTCTCTCGAGGGGTGTTTTTACATCTTCTTCCCGTGGTTCACAAGGAAGGTACCCTAGTCGGGGACATTCCCAGGCTAAATTGATAGGATCATCTGGTCGAGGTGAAGCCTTGCTAGGTGCATTATCTCCTCTCGGATAAACTATTAATTACACCACTTTACCCCCATTGGAGGAGGTATCCCACTGGATTCTCCCCTTGGAGACCCCTCGGTTCCCTTTAAGCCATCCTCTCTTGCAGGAGGTCAATCGTTTTTTACAACACTGCCCGGGTGTCCCCTTCGTAAAAATCACATACCACACACAATGGAAATACCATTGGTCCCTACCTTACCATTCATGGATAGTTTAAATATACCTTATTTGGACAAACTGATTAATGATCCCATAGCTCATGATCATGCATAGCTGGCTATGCCAAATAAAATTCTCTCTGATATCCCTAAATTCGAAGGAAAGCAAGAAGACGATACCGCCAACCATGTAATGCCTTTTCACTTATGGTGTTCATCTAACAACATAGTATGTTCATCTAACAACATAGTAGATGATCTTGTGAGGCTTCACCTCTTTCAACGTACTCTCACAGGAAAGAAAACCAAATGGTATGTCAATTTAGCAAGTGCGACCCATGCCACATTCACAACATTGGAAATTGCGTTTCTTGCTTCTAGCTCTCGATTCGAAACGACCTTGGCCTCAAAATTCTCACCAAGTTTCGGCAAAATACTTCCACCCACATCATGGACCACATCCATGAGTGGAAAAGACACTTCACATTATTCAAGATCGAAATACAACCTCTTTTTCTGCATCATGGACCACATCCATGAGTGGAAAAGACACTTCACATTATTCAAGATCAAAATACAACCTCTTTTTTTGTTGGATTGGTTTATCAAATCTCTCGAACCCACAATAGATGTCTCCACCTGATGCTGCAAAGCGAGGAAGAGGATAATTTGAAAGCGCAAAAATTTGACCTCCTATATGCACAATCCAAATACCTTTATACTATCCTCCCCGATTCCCCTCGGCATCGGTCGTTGGATCCTACACCTTTGGGATCGTCACATTCTACGGATGGGATTATCAGGTCAATTTCCCATTTAGGAAAGGTTCCTCCTAGGATGTCGGCACCATTTAATATGGTTCTGTATTACCCATCCATTCCAACTGCGTCAGTACCCCCTACATAGGTACCAACTCCACTAGTTGGTATATACCAGTATGGACCGTATAGTCCTATGTACCCAAACGTTAGCCAAGCAATGACGGTTCCTACACCACCAATGGCACAAGCCATTCATATTTCCACATCTTATGGAATGCAAACCGCATTTATCCCACCCCCGGGGTACAACCCTTATTATCCTTTCCCATGCCCAACTGGTTAGCAAGCTTCCCCCCACATGGGGGTCAACCTAGTTCAACCTTCTTACATCCAACAAGCTTAGTAATTTGAGCAATTGAATGCGATAAACTCCCAAAATCCACAGACTTAGAGAAGAATAAATGGAAGAACAAACCGAATCAATAGTCGGGGAAAGGGGGCAACCTCCCTCCCCAGGAAAATAAGAATACGGGTAACCAAAATGAAGGGACAGATGATCCCCCAAACAAGGTAAGAATCCCACCCTAAGAACCAATTAATACTACTCCATTTGCGACGATTATGGTCACTACACGCATCATTGTCCTCTTATCCATGACTACCAACAATTACTAGAATCCAAAAAGAAGACGGTGATGAATCCTCCTTAGGATGTGAAACCTCCCCAACCACAAACTGTCATGTTACAACAACTCTTTGTGAATCAAGGGGTAGTACACAACAACAAATCACTCACCCACCTGGCGATGGCTCTTTTAAAAATATATATACATTGGATCTAAACCTTCAAACACGAGCCATGGGTTATGATGGGCCTTCCATCCCCGAAGTGGAAGACGTTCCTATCCCCTCGGGGGGCCCTCTATAGATTCCATGCCTAAATATTGAACAAATCCCATGGATTCCAAAAGTTCCACTTCGACGTACCCCTAATAACCCTCACATGAAAGCCGCTCATAATTACAGTATTGTGGATGAATTGGATCAATCCCCTACAACTATGTCCACATTAGAAGTGTTATAGTATTTCACCACACAGAGAAAGGAATTACTCAATGCACTTAGTGTCGTCGATCCTTCCAACTCACACCTCATGAACTTTGATCTTGACAAAGGTAATCCGCGAATACCATCATCAGTCACATTTAAGTTCCATTTATGGTCAAGAATGTCATGATTCATCACTATATTATTGATGAAGGCTCATCCACTTATGTTATGTCTTCCAAATTCTGGAAACGATTAGTGTCTCCTGAGTTGGTTGCCTTGTCTATCGCTCTTTGTGCATATGATAGGAGACCATCCCAACCAAGAGGCTTGTACCAAAATGTCCCCATAGAGTTGGGGGGGAATATGGTTATGATCGATATCGAAGTAGTCAACACAAAACTTGTCTACAACAACGTCTTGGCACATAGTTATATGTACACCATGAAAGTGGTCTCCTCCTTAGCCTTCTGTATCATGATGCTTCCCTTAAACGGGAAAGTATTTACTCTCGACCAACTTAACTATCATGACCCCAACACCACAAGCAATCCTGACAATGTGTTATCGACTATACTTGGAAATGATCAACCATATGTTGACATTGCTCCCAACATGTACAAGGAATCCAATTTCTTAGAAGTGTATTCAAAACCACCACCTAATATCCCTACATCAACTGATGGCTTAATGTGCACAATTTTCACTGCTGAAAATTGTACTGCCTCTACCTCAACACCATAATCAACACCCTCGCTGAGTCATGGCATTGAACAAATGTTGATCCCATCAATCCCACCAATTTTTCAAATCCCATTCTTGTATCCCCCCACAAGTGTACAAGGGACACCGGTTATGGCTCAATCAACTCTACCTGGGATAACTTTGGAATACTGGTATGGTACCTCATACCAACCTATACATATATGGCTTCCAAACCTATCGCCCATTATGGGTTTGTCCATGTTTTAGTTACTACGTCTACAAGTCCCGTAACACATTCAGTTACGACAGCTCAACCTATGACATCCGCAACTAAACAACAATCGGTTGTCGCTAAGACTTCCAATCGGGGCACCAATCAACTTAAGTTTAAATGTCTCTTATTACCTAATCTGACATCTAATTCAATTGAAACCATTAAGTCTAAACACGAAGGAATCAACCAACAGGATTTAAACTCACTCGTTATGACCAATACTCCAAATCAAAGGGTTACACCATTGTGTTTTCTTTGTGGGAAGCGAGGCCATGGAAAAAACCTATGTCCTACTCTACTGTAGGTAAGGGATTTTCTCAACAACCCCGTTAGTATCACCCACCCTCCACCAATGGTGAAAGGGGGCACACCTCCCTCACCCACATCTAAGTCCAAAACATTGCGTACAAATCACGCATGTTCCATATGCATTCAATATGGACAATATATGCACCATTGCACCGAACTCCCTCAATACCGAGAGGCGTTGGCAACTGTTTGTCTCACTGAAGTAATAATTGAGGAAACCCCCTTCTTAAACCAGGAATTAACATCCATTAATGTGGTCACCACATCAGCGACATCGTTAGTGGACCCTCCCACAGAATTTGCACCAACTACATAAACTGTGATAGAGCCCATACCTTCACAAGAACTGTCTAATCTTACGAAAACACCACCACACGATGAATGCTCTTCCTATGGGAATTCCACACATATACTCCCTCCTAGTGCCATCGCATCCATCATGGAGAAAATGAACACTCAGGAATACAAAGAATGCTTCCGTCCATGCATACCAAGACCTTTCCTATCTTGTGGAGAGACCGCCCACTTCTCCTTTCAATGCCCCATTTTACGTGCCGAACGACAAGATCATATCGAAATAATGAGAATGTAAGGTCAATTCAAACCCCTCTGCATAACCCCACAAAGGTCACCAACCAAGGAAGTAACACCGACCTTACTAGATACCATCGATGTTGAATCTCCTTTAGTCGATGTACTCACTTGTAGTGATTCCTCGTCTTCCAACAAAGACACACACCACCTGCAAGAATTCCCCAAAAATTAACAAATCAACAGGTGGTTTTACCCCCACAACACAAACAAGCCATCCAAAACCAACCGCTAATATTCTTATTTGTGTCCAAAAAGTTGCTTTCATTTCACATTATCTTGAACTAGAAAGTAATACTACCTCTCTTCTTAAATGCAGATGGCCTCCCAATCGGACATCTACATAGGATATGCGGAAGGAGCCAATCAATGGTCCAAACATCTAGCATCCGTTGCCTGGGTTATATATTCCCCCTCCCATACACTCCACCACACCGACGGGGTTTTCTTGGTGTCCCATACAAACAACCAAGCAGAGTACGATGTCGTGATAGGTCTATTAAGTGATGCCATGCACCTGGGCATTCACCATCTACAAGTACACCTCAACTCACAGCTTGCCGTATCGCAATTGAATAATGCATTTTGTGTCCACAAATCGCTCCTCTTCCAAAATTTTCTGTGTGTGCTCTTTCTAATTAGACATTTTGAAACCATAACTTTCACACATATACCGAGAAATGCCAATTTATTCGCCAACTTCATTGCCAATGAGGTATTGAATTGGCACCTAATATATAACCCGACTGCATAACCCTACATATCAAACATCCATAAATACATTTATGTTTTTCAACTACGAATACATGTACATGTATATCATCGTCATAAGTACTAAAGTTGATAATACATGCCCAAAAAAAATATGTCAGTATCAACTAAAACATAGGCATCACATCAACACGTAGGCAACATAAAGAAAAATACACATACATCACATACATAAAGAGATGCATACATCATGTGCTACAAAAATTGTATATATATATATATATCATAAAAAATATGTTTCATATAGAAAAATGGCCCTCCTGGGCATATACATAGTGGCCTTACGGGGGATACATAAAAAAAATGCCTCCCATAGGCTCCTCAAAAAATATGTATATACAAAACTGGGGCTCATATCCCTATACAAAAAATCAAGCTGCCTCACCAGCTAGTAAATATCAGGGTCCCAAAATGGCCAGTGGCCATACATCCCTCCCTCAGGCTGGCTCCTGTCCCTGCCACAGCCTTTGTCATGGAGGAGGGGTCACCCCTCCATGCACCTCTTGTGCCACATGGCATGCTACTGCTACCCACCGCATGATGTGCCTCCAAGATGACCCACACTCAGTTGATAGATGAAGTGTTAGGTCCATGTCATCATCCTCAAGATCAACCCAAACCTGGTCATCAAACCTAGTAGACAACCCACCGAACCGCCGCTCCAAGTCTACCATAACAACTGCTATCATGTCCTCGGCAGCATCCCCCCTGCCACAGCTCCTCCAACCTCGGCTCCTCCCAATCTAGATACACCCACTCCTCCGATGGCCTACCCATCCCCAATGGCTAGATGATCTCTCCTCGGTCTCTTCCTCTGAGGTGGCCTCATAGGACATACATATCCATCATAGAGGGGGAAACCATCATCAATACCCGATATACATGTATATTATAAATGTGTAGAAATAAAAGTATGTACAAATGTATATGTGAAAAGTACAAACCATAAAACATACCTGAAGCATCAAAAACTCCATCATGAATGGGAAGCTCCAGATTACCTCGGTAGTCCATGCCGCTCCAGGGATACCTCTCCACCCAGCCAATGAAACCCTCCAAGAGATCCAACAACTTGGGTGTATAATAGGCTTCCATGAGACCACCACCAACACGATGCATAATGCACCTCGAAAACTCCATCTGAGGCTCATGTGGTCCCCTTGGTGGAACTAATACCTGGGGCCTTAGCAAAGGGTAATACTTGAAGGAATAGGAGAAAAACACACTGCGATAGCAGAAGGTGCTCCGAGCCCCACCCCGATGGAGATCTGACATCTACAACATCATGGACTATAGAAACAACAAACTCCACGCCATGGTCCGACAAAGCATAACTCTCTCAAGAAGCTAGAGATGGCCTCCTATAATCCAGTTGGGGGACACAGACCCCAATACACGCACCAGGCCTCTCGCAACAGCCTGGATGGGAAGAGCCTAGAGATGGCTCACCAACACTCCACCAGAGTTCACAAAACTCTGGTCACCACCGCAATATAGATCCACTAGACTGTGGATCATCTCTCCCACCATTTATGGAGGGAAGGGATCTCTCACACCTCGGTGATTCAAACCCATAAAAAAAAATGTCCTGATTCATGATACTCAGGTTCTCCTCCCTAACTCTGAAAACCCCTTGGTCTAAGACCCACATATCGAGTAACCTCCACAAAATATAGTCTTTCGATCGCATCAAATGCACTTCAAGAACTTTGAAGAGCCCAACATCGCGCAAAGCCTTTGTCATCGACTGGTAAGCCAACACCAAGACACATAGAGCATCATAATCCCTCTCTCTCCACTCAACTATACCTATATGATCCAGAAGAACAATATGCACAAGGACAATACCCACTCATTAGGTAAATACATCCATAAAATAGGAGTAGCACGGTCTTTCCAAAAAAGGTCCACGCATAGTGCAACTATTCCCAAGATAGTCACACGTAGTGTAGCCGAACCACAGTTCATACACGTGGAACCAACGCGCGGGATTTATACCACTTAGTGGCGTGAGTATCGCGGATAACCATGTAACAGTCACACTAAACCATCGCGCGATCGAACAATTACTGTTTTGCGCATAACGCAAAACAATACATTTTACCCATGCTATCAGGGTGCGTGGAACCACGTGCAATTTTTGGAAAATATCATGCATAGTAGCACATGATTTCCCAAAACTCATGTGCTACCATGTGAGATTTTCTCAAAATCCTATGCAGTCGCCATAAAATACCTAAAAAGGCCACCTAAACCTAAATCTACCTTGACAAATTTAAAAAGGGCAAGGTCAAGGAATACCTGGATCTCACGGCTCGTTTATAGGAACCCTGGATCTCCCATAATCTCTCAAAATGCGCTCTAGGAGGTCGGTGGAAAAAAGTACAACTGATTTCGAAAAGTGGGCCCCACCCCTATTTATAGTCATTCGACCCAAAATTCCAATTGACACCACGGACAAATTGTAACTCTGTTTCCCAAACTATTCACACCGCCACGATCAACGCATTGAGTTCTTAAACATGGATCCAACCAATCTGGATTTCCACTAGTACCTTCAGGACACTATTTCTCTTTGGTAACCCACAGGTACAAGATGTTTTGGTTCTATGATTGTTGCATTGTCAATACCTTGGTTATGTTCTTTACTACACTTGGGTATGTGCAAGATCTCAATCAGGACAATGTGGAACTTCTTATCAGAATAATTCTGCAAGCTCTAACAACAGGGGTCACACAGCCTACCTCAAGTATCACCCCGAAACTGACATATAGACACTATTTACCCTCCATTTATAATGCATCTCCCAGTATTCTCGCAGAGGACCATAGGACCACCATTCATGGCCTTGATGTTCCATCAACATCATTACCATGAATAGCATGTTCCCCCATGGGTATGTGCACCATTTCCATCCTAGTCATCAATTGACACCCGTGATTTCAACCCTCCACAAGTCCGAGGAATCTGACCCAACTTGAAAAGACTCTCACTTAGAGTATCATTTCATAATTACGCATTTAATCCACCAAGTAGACACTCGCCAGATCCCTTGACACATGATACAAGAATTATTCACAAAGCCCCCTCATGCCTCCATGAGTACTTTACCCTTCGTAATCCCCCTTGTATCATCACCCCTGCAAAGACACTATGGGGGTCCCACGCTCAGAAGAAACCCGTTCTATTCAGTTATCCCACAGGTATACAATGCATGGCATCGTTTCATGGGGCACCTGTCTTTGTGTTTGCAAGTTAGTCCTCACTCCATCATTGGAAAGTATCCCCCAACCCACTCAAAACTATGGGGAATCCTCCCATCATCAAATTGGTCCCCTGACACACCCAAAGCTGTGGGGACCCCACCAATATTCTTTCTTTACAGACAAGTTCCCTTGTCACCTCACATTGAGGGAACACCATATTATTCTGGCAGTAACCCATGGTTGCCTTTGATCAATGTATTTGAGTCTATATGTTTAGCAATATTTATTTTGTAGGTCACCATTACCCTTTGTTTTGCGTATCCATCAAAGCCCTTTCACTTGCACTTTGTCTCTGCCTGTTTCAATCAGTTTCGTTCCGAAATAAAAGTTGTCATCCCCACTCCCCATGTTTTCATCGATCAAAGGAAGTTATGAGTCACATGCTTATCAAGTAGTCTTATGTTAGGTCTTTTCGGCCACTAGTTGGTTACAATATGATCTCAGTTCTCAAGATAAGACTCTCGTCTTATCATGTACTTTAGATCCCATCGACGTCACAACACTACATTCTGAGAGTTGCAGGAGTTGCAGTTGTACCTTGGGATCCATTTCAATCAATATAAGGGATCACCTCAAACTTAGTAGGGAGAGTCATTAGTGCTCCCTAACTAAGTGGTTTCCCCTATGCTTGACATCAACACATCATTGCATCAGGGGGGAACGTACTTTTGAAGGTAGTAGTGTTCACGTTTGGAAATCATGGTAGTAGTCTATTTGGTCTTGTGAAGCTCTCAGGAAGATCTACATACCAGTTTGGTCCCCCACCCCAGTGGTATTATCATGGTCACTAGCAGTTCCACTTATTCAAATATTCTGCAACAGTTCTTGGGGTATTTACTCAAACATGGATTGAAGCCACCTTCATCCATGTCCTAGCAGTATAGTAGAGTTGACACCTTGGTCCTCTCTTATTGTAATCACTTTGACAACATTTCATGAGCATGGTTATGCCTTCCTCATTTGTATAAAAACTATTATTTACTACAGCTCCAACGGTTGTCACCAACAATTCCCCCCCATGGGAGAAACCTATTTTTTCCACATATGCTTCGTCCTATATAACATGAGAGAAATAACACAAAACATGATGCATTATCACCTTTATAGTACCCTCCAAGCCTCATACATCAGGGGGCATCTGTTAATGCCCAAAAGTCACACACATGCGACATTTCAGTAATTCATCTAGTAAGGCATCATCAACATAAATAATGCATCTAACCACAAGCATCCTCAGCAGATCTAAAACACAACATGAGTCCATAAGTGCCAATAAATAGTCAAAGGAAAGGGTATCACGGGTAATACAAAGTTAACTCGTGCTATAGCATGGGTTATTTGAACAATTCCTGCGCTACACCTGTGCAGGTTTTCCTTCAATAGCCGCGCTACTGTCAAAATGGTGGGACCACTAATTCCCAGTGGCACATTGAAGGCTCAATCCTCTCCAAGGATCCAAATTCGACTCCTCACACACTTGGTGGCATTAATTAGCCCCCCTTGTGTAACTTGGAACTAGTTAATGGAGGAGGAGAGTTCACATTTGGATCTAGGTTTTTGTTGGACACTTCTTGGACTATAAAAGAAAGCCATTGGCATGCATTTTGTAGAGAGAAATTAGAGCAAGGTTATGCTACTGGATTTGAGTTGTAGATTCCTCATAGCCCACCATTTCCTACCATTGTTAGCATTCCCAAGCTCCATTGCAACCTTCCTTCAAGGGGAAAGTGTTTCTCTCCATTGTTCTACCATCTACTTAGCATTTAGTTTGGACAAGAAAGGCCTCCCTAAGGGATATTTTTGGATTCCCTTGAATCCCACACCTCCTAGGTGTTGTACAACTCTTCTATCTGGCAATGCAAGAGTGGTTTAGCATATCTATGATTGCTATTGGAGTTTTCATTCTCCCCCCATCTCTTTCATTTTTTTATTATCCTTACTTCTTTCTTTGAATGTGAATTACACTAAAAATCTCTTTCAAGGTCACTTGGAGGAATACCAAACCAACAAAAGGGTCTCCAAGGACTGAGGCCTTGCTGCAACCTACAAGGCTTATCCCCTCACCAAGTGGAAGAGTGCACTTGTACAATTTTTTCCACAACAATCACCAACCCATTGAGTGGTCCTAAATGGATCAAATCAAGACAAATGATTTGTAAACCTCAATACAAAAACGGAATTTGACAAATATTAATGAGGGTTGAAAAAATAAAAAGACAATACAAGCAATACAACATAAAGAAGACAAAAGAGAGAAAAAAATTAAATAAAAAAGAAAAAAATTGAGGAGAGAAGAGATATGGGAATGGGGAATGAAAGGTCAAGTCTTTTGACCTTCCAATTATGCCATCTCTACCTATATCTTCTTGTAATTGCACTAACAAAGAATAAATAAAAAATTGCTGGTCAAGAGGTGAGGATGCACAAGAGCCTAGCTATGTACATCATTGAATGGCCATAGATCCATGGGGTACTTTGTAACCTAAGATTGTCGAAATAAAGATCAAGAAACCATTCAAATATAGTTTTGTCTTTTGTATTTCTAGAGTCAAATCTCTATATTCATTATGATTAATTGATGTGTCTATTTTGTGTATACCTACTTGTTCACTTTGAGAATTCATCGAGGTTTTTTCAATGTATAATTATACTGAAGTAATTAGAATATTTAGTTCATGGTTATTCTAAATCGACGACTCTATATTCCAAGTTAAATAATTCATTGCTTTGCAGCGTGTAATTCACCCATATATAAAAATTTAATTATGTGATTGCTAATTCTTGAATTCAATTCTTGTTAGTCGCTTGGGAAATTGCAATAGACAACACACTTAGACTATAGATTCAATTGGAAAGTGCAACCAATGGCCAAGAAATTAGAGTTGTTACTCAATTTCTAATTCTATCCCTATTATTCAATATTATAGTTCTCCTCAAACGATTGGCATTATTAATGACCAAAGTTTGGTGTTTTTTCAATAAAGCAAATAAAAGAATTTCCCTTATCTTTAGGTAAGCAAAGACCTAAGGGAATGTAACATCTCCAAATTTCACAAAAATTTAAAATTTTTCTATATAGTATAAATGCTACAGTTACTGTGCGGAAATGTAATTGTGAGTGTTTAGCTCTCATTAATTTTAATTTAAGGGTGTCGTCTAGGAATACATATGACGATACTCATCTATAATTGGACAAACTTATGTTTATTTCATGCTGCAATACTTACGTTTGTTTCACGTATCGCATAGATAGGTTAATATGTATTAGTTAATTATTTGTCTATATTTTTGTATTATCCACACTTATTGTTTACAATTGTCATAAATCATTAAATGTGTCTTAACCATATTTAAATGATTATGAAATCCTTATTCAATAGATAACATAATAACGTATTAATTACATCGACATCAATATTTCCAATGTCATTTCTATTTCATTAAAGGTTGTCTTGATATCTGATTCTGGTTATTTTCTTATGTTTGGCAAGTGGTTCATAGAGCATCCCTGAGGCTTACTTAGCTATGAAGATAATTCACAACTAACTTAACTTTCTCAGGTTACACGTTGGTGTCTCCAACAGGCTTTGGTTAATATTATTATGGTTTTCATGAGCTAAATTATAAGCTAACTATATAGTAAGTACAATGGAAAGATTAAGATCTAACTCAACCTTGAGTGATTTGATCTAGCACTAAGGGTCTTTATACAAAGTTTTGGCATTAATAGTGTTATGCAAATATATGTTAATGACCAAGGTTTTGGGCACTTATGGAATGTAGAACTTCGATGGCCCAAACTATATGAAAATGGTTAAACATTAAAACAAAGGTGGGAGCCAACCAGAATCATTAATGCTATCATGTGAAGTTGGTGGAAGAGTTACACGTAGGGGACAAAGCCCTAACCCTTCGTTGTAGTTTGCACTGCTATCAGATTGTTTGCTCGAGAGTTGGAGAGTCGAGCTCTCTCTCAGCCACCATGGAAAACCTGCACTGTCTCTGCATTAAAATTTGAACAAAGATGAGTTCTAGGTTTCAAATGTTTCTCTCGGGCTATGCTATTAAGATTTGGCTGCGACGTGAGGGTTCTACGCCCTCTACTTTGACTGAATATATTTTACAGAGGTAAGGGTTTACCAAAATAAATTATTGTTTCTTTTAAATTTTTTGTTTATACTTATCAATTATCATTTTATAACTAGTTTGTATGTGGTGGCAGGAGGGCTTCCCAGTTGTTCTCGGTTCTAGTCTGGTACTCTTGGCTATGATACTGGGGATAGAAAAGAAACCCCAGTGGTTTTGAATATCCACGGTAAGCCTTGGGTCCTTCTCAACAACTCCTTTGTCAACTTCTATTAATTTTGGCAGCTTTCCGAACTTGTTTCTATTATAGTAGTGCCTCTGGAATTTTGGAGAGATGTTAAGCTTGTAAAGTCCTACTGTATTCTTACACAACGTTGTGGGTTTCGAACTCTGTCTTAATGATATAAAATATACAATGTTTAATTTTTTTTTCGATAATGTGTTGGTTTCCTCTGTCGTGACTGTTACTTATTTGGATTCCATGTTAATGTAACCCTTTTCTTATTTGCAATGGTAACTGCATGATTTTATATATATAAATGCATATGTGGGTGTAAACCCTACTCTGTTAGTTTGGTCAATTTGTAAACAATTTCAAGGTTTATGTGGTAACATGATTTCATCCTGAACCATGCTTTAATAATGTGATAGCTATGTACATGGTTTTCCTCTGTCGATTTGGTAAAACAATTTAGTAGTTTCATGCAGTGTTACTGCGCTTGCATACAAAATGTAACATTATTGTTTTCGACATTTTGTAATGTTGGTTCTATGTTGTATTTATTTGAATTAAGTTGCTACAGAATAAAACCCTATACCCTATCATAAAATGGGTGTATATAGGGTCATTTTATAAATGTAATAACACAGAATAGGGGAGTCTTAATGAAACTCAATCCCTTGACTTATGTTAAAATACTAAAACCTATTGTTTGTTACCATGCATATTTTGATGGCGTCGAGCTATATTCAACTGAGCGTAAGGTGTTAATGTAATAAGGTCTATCGAATGTATAATGTTTTGTGTTTATTAAAGAACTTGTCAGGAGTTTAACCTTAAAACCCCGATTTCATTAAATTAGGACTTATTCCTAGTCTAAATTGGATATTTAATAAGGTTAAGAAACATTTCCATGAGGTTTGGTATTATAAGATGGAAGTTATCTCAAATGGCTATTATTTTATAGTACCGAGCCTCATAGAAATGTGTCTTAACCATATTTAAAATCCAATTTAGACTAGGAATAAGTCCAAAATGAATGAAATTGGGGTTTTAAGCACAATTGTGCTCTATTTGTAGATTTATGATTGTTAAAGAAGTACGACCCTAAATTCGTTTCTTTTCCAGATATTTAAATGTATGGATTTACATCCAATGTCATCTATGATGAATTTGTTTTTATACTGAATATATGTTTATAATAATACCCTTGATAGTAATCGGATACTAAGGAACTCGTTATATTTTCCAGAATGTACTTTGGATCATTAGACTCTAAGAGTTATTATAATACTTTGTTTATAACTGATAATGACAGGTCTTAATTTCGATTTATGTATTATGTTTATTAAGATGTTGCTAGGCATAGCCCCAAGCTTGTATATTTTCAAATTCGGTTATCTAAGATAACCCTAAATACATACATCAGAAGTTGATATGAGTTCTGTGTAAAGTATTTTATGCTAGTCTATTTGTGTAAACACTTATGTTGAGTATATTACTGTAGATATATGATATGAATAGTAACACTGTAATTAATATATGAATATTATATGCATGTAATGAAATACTAATACTAATTCTGTATGTTAGCATTATTAGTAGTATGCTGATAATAGTCTATTTAACTTTGAACTGTTAAATGGTAATTTATCATGGATGTTTCTATTTTCAAACTTGTAAAAATACTGTATAAGAACAAAGAAAATATCTAGGGAATATTAAGCTGTAAGTGTTATTACAGTATGCATTCTAAGATATCTATATTTTTCTTAGACTAGGAGATCATTATTTCAACCAGAATATCTGAATAATTTCCAATCTATTCTTAAACAGACTTCTCTGTACTAGAGTACATCACGAAAGTGAAAACAAAAATACAGAGAAGGTTTTTATTCATCAATCAATAATATTCAATCTTTTAATCATTCATTCATTCATTGATGCAAACGACAATATTCAATTATGTAAGCTAACACTTCTAATTGCTAAAATTTATACGGAAGGAAATTAAGTACTTGTAGAAAGAAATAATCAAGATAAACATAGAAAATATAGAAGATGACAAACAAATAATGCAGAACCTGTTCTAACTAAGTAGGTTGACAAACACCCAAAGAATACAGTTCCTCCCAACTGTCTCCTGAAATCAACCAAGTCTAATTTCTTTAGGATCCCTGAGCCTGTTCACTAAACCACCAGGATGAATATTTCGTGTAGAAGTATGTGACAATCTTATTTAAACTTAGAAATCACGAATACTTGCAAAAAACACTCTCTGCACTCAACATCATAGGATAGTCTTACTCTGCAACTCATTTGTTAGCTTATCCCCTTATCGAATCTCTTGTGTTCTCGACATAGATGTTTCCAGCAACAAAAGGAAAGAGTTGTATCTCTCTGTATCCCTCTGAGCTGCCTTCTCAATTCGATGGATATATAAAGATTTCCTAGGTCTTAAGGGTTAGTTTAACATTTAATGAGCCACTTTCTCAGTTCCACCATCCTTGGGGAACATGACCACATTTTTAGGGAAGTTACCCCCTGCAACAGCTAGTAAGTGAGTGCAGATGCTGCCACTTTTCAATTTCCTTCTACAATAGTTTCATTCGTCCTAGTGGGTCAGTGAACACTCTTTAACAGTCCTCTTTGGATGAGTGTCTCGTATTTTAATTTATTAAATAATAATAATATTCAATTACAGTAATCCTTGACCATCCTTGGTCATAACAAAAAGCTTTACAATAAGTTTTAAAGTAATGTATTTACACAAACATAAAATGTTTCAAGTACTAGGTAGGTTACAAACACCCCCTCTTCAGTTCAACATCATCCTCAATGTTGCTTAAGCATCGTCTAAGTCCTCTTGGAACAGAGTTGGATATGTTTCCTGCATATGACTCCAATTCCTAGGTTGCTTCATCTGGACTAAGGTGCTTCCATTGCACCTTTACCTGTCCAATGGTGCGATTCCAGAGTAAAATTTCTCTCCTGTCTAGGATACAATCTGGTTCCACCTGAAAATCTCCTTCTGGTTCCACCTGTATGTCATTCCAATCGATTATATGAGTAACATCATGTACATAATTTTTTAAAATAGATATATGAAATACATTATGTATTTTCAGATTAGGTGGCAAATCCAATTGATAAGCCATCGATCCAACTCTTGATAATATTTCGAATGGTCCACAATACCTGGATGCTAACTTAGCACAACTCCCTATCTTAAAAGATCTTTTCCTGGGTTTTACCTTAACAAAGGCATGTTCACCAACTTGAAATTCTTTCTGAGTTCCTTTCAGATCTGCATGACTCTTTTGTCTATCTTGTGCAATTTTTAGATTTCTTTGTACCTGCTTCATTGTTAGTTCCATTTATTTTAACAATTCAGGTCCTAACATCAATCTATCAACTGGATTACTCCATGAAATGAGAGCATTACACTTTCTACCATATAGAATTTCAAAAGGACTTAGTTTAGCTGAAGCTTATCCACTACTACCATTATTGAATCATTATGCTTTTGATTTTTAGGCAAACCAGTTATAAAATCAATGCTGATAATTTCCCACTTGCAATCTAGAATTGGTAATGGCTGTAATAAACTAGCTGGGTGTTGATGCTCATCTTTAACTTGCTGACATTCAATGCACCTGGTTATGTATTCAGCCACCTCATTCTTCATATTTGGCCAGAAATAATCTTTTCTTAACATTGTTATCATCTTTTGGTAACCAGGATGTCCCAAATAAGGACTTTTATGTACTTCATTTAAAATCAACAACTTAATTTCAGGTACATTTGGTATATACAGTCTATTTTTATACAACATTAGACCTTTGTCATTCAGACTGTAATCTGTTATTAAATTTTCAGATATATTTTCAGCAACTTTTTCTTGTAGTTTCAGATAATTCTTATCCAATTTACCCCTTCTTCAAACTGGTTTTCTAAATCTATTCTGTAAGTGTTGACTGCTGCCATAAAATTTAATTTTGCATTTATGCTTAAGGCGTCAGCCACCTTATTTTCTTTACCTTTTATGTGTTGGATCTCGAAATCATATTCACGAAGAAAATCTAACCACCTAGCTTGCCTTGCGTTCAGATTTGGTTGATCCAACATATATTTTAGACCTTTATTATTTGTCATTAATGAAAATTTTCTTCCGATTAGATGATGATGCCAAATCTTTAAAGCATGTATCATGAAAACCAACTCTAAATCATAGGTAGCATAATTCTTTTCATGAATGTTTAGCTTTCTTGACTCATACGCTATTACGTGACCTTCTTGTGTTAAGACTCTGCCAAGGCCATCATTGCATGCATTGGTGCATACAACAAAGTCCTTGTTTGGGTTTGCAATTTTTAGGATAGGTGCAGTAGTTAACAGTTCTTTTAGATTTTTAAAACGTTCTTCACACTTTTGATCCCAAACAAATTTCTTTCCCTTTTTCTATAAAGAGTTTATGGGATTTTCGATTCTTGAGAATCCTTTTATGAATTTTCTGTAGTAACCTGTGATTCCCATGAATAATCATACATCAGTTACATCTTTAGGGACATGCCATTCGTTAATTGCTCTTATTTTGTCAGGGTCAACTGAAATTCAATCCTTGGATATCACATGACCTAAATACTGTATTTTATCTTTGAAAAATTCACACTTACTAAATTTAGCGTACAGTTGATGCTCTCTTAAGACTTGTAAAATTATTTGTAAGTGTTCATCGTGTTGTTCTTTAGACTTTGAATAAATTAAAATGTCGTCAATGAAAACAATTATGAACTTATACAAATACTATGTAAAACATTATTCATTAGACACATGAAAACTGTTGGAGCATTAGTTAGCCCAAAAGGCATAACTACAAATTCATAATGCCCATAACGGGTTCTAAAAGCAGTTTTAAAGATATATTCGTCTTTAATTCTGACTTAATGACATCCAAATCTCAAGTCTATTTTCGAAAATATCGTCGCTCTGCATACTTGATCAAACATATCATCTATGCAGGGAAAAGGGTATCTGTTTTTAATTGTCATTTTATTTAACTGACGGTAATCTATGCATAAACGCAAGGTATCGTCCTTCATTTTAACGAAAAATGTCAGGTTCTCCCCAAGGACAAACACTTGGTCTTATGTAACTTTTATCCATTAACTCTTTTAACTGTGATTTTAATTCTTTAAGCTCTAGGATATTCATTTAGTAAGGAGATTTTGAGTTGGGTACCACACCAGGTACTAACTCAATGGTGAAGTCCAATTCTCTTTTCGGAGGTAGTCCTGGAATTTCTTCTAGGAACACATCTAAAAAGTCTCTTAGGATTGGTATATCTTCAAGTTTTAATTTATCTTCCTTAGTAGTATGTTCATCATTTATTACATTCACAGCAAATACTTTACATCCCTTACATACAACCCTTTTCATTTGCAATGCAGGAATCTGTCTAACTGAAGTTTTTCTAGGGATTCCTTTTACTGTTACTATTTTTCCTTTATCATTCAAGCATGTAAATGTATTTTCAAAACAATTCAGAATTACTCTATGCTTTTCCATCCAATCCATTCCGATTAAAACATCATAAGATCCTAATGGTAATACATTCAGCTTAACATGAGTCTTAAACTGATTCATAAACAATTCACAGTCTTTAACAAAATCAACTACCTTTCTTTTGGTGAAAAAAGCAATGGCAAAGAGATGGTGAATTAGGTTCCTCTTGAATCCCTAGTTATAGTGGTCTAAAAACGGTGGCGCTCTGCGTTCCTGTGAGCTAGGTCTGGCAACAGCAGGCATGCTTTGGTCGACGCTTTGACAAATCTATTAGATCTGGGAAGGGGCCCTCTCCCGTGGAAGCCTGAGATGGGGACTAGCAACCCCACGAACTCCCAACCGTTAGGTGAATCGGTAGGAAAAACCAATGCCGAATCAAGTGAAGCTGAGAAAGGATACAAGCGAAGGATGGGGCCGGGCAGGTGCCTCCCCAAAACCTTGAATATTCCGGGTATGAATATCAAGTCTGAAAAGATCCGTGAATGGATAGAGCATTGGTGTAAAAATGCCCTAATAGGTAAATTTGTGGGGGTTTCACCCAGAGAATGGGATCTAGTGAACTGGATCAAAACTACCTGGAAACCTAATGGGCATTATGACCTTCAATTGGGAGCCAAAGGCTTTTTTACCATTATCTTCTTTAATATTGAGGATCGTGATAGAATTCTGGAAGGAGGGCCTTATTTCTTCTTCTCGGTAGGATTATAACTTAGACCCTGGAAGGAAAGGTTTAATTCGGAAACAAAGGACATAACTGTCGCCCTGGTTTGGATTAGGTTGTTCTCCTTGCCGCGTGAATACTGGGATTTGGAGATCCTGCAGGACATTGGAAACACTATCGATGAATTTGTTAAAGTAGCTGACTAGACTAAACAACAAAGATATACTGCGTATGCACATATATGCGTCTACATGGATTTGTCAAAGGAGCTACCAGAAGCGATCAGTCTAAATTAGGAGGATGAGGAGTGGATTCAACCTTTGGATTATGACCAACTTTTGTTTCGTTGCCATCAGTGCCATGAATATGCGCACCTAGGTCGAAACTGTCCCTAGGTAAAGTCTTCTTCTTCTCCCCCCTAAAAATGGCCCTGCTGGAGAAACGAACAAGGAAGGGTTAATGTATGTTCGAAATAGACGAAGAAATAAACTAGCAAGATAGAACAAAGCTGTTAAGGAGACTCATGGTAATGGGATTAAAGCCATCAATCCCTTTCATATCTAGAAGAACAACAGGAAGAAGGGGAAATAAGAAAGAATAAGGGTGAAGAGAACTCAAAACAGATGGAGGGTATAGTCGAGGAAGTTGAGCAGTGCAATGAACCGTGAAATCAAATGGAGCCAATGGTAGAAGATGGAGACGAGGAAATGGAATTAAGTGAGCTCAATCTGGATGAGATTGAGAGAGAATGCGAAAAGAGAGGGAAAGGGTATGTCACTCGAAGGAAACTTGAACTTCTTCAAGAGGCAATTATCAATTCAAAAGTCTCTAGACAATTGGGGATAGCTTCAGATCCACAGAAGGAAAACAAGAGGAAATCCCCAAAGGAAGATTTGAAAAGAGATAGAAAGACAAATAAACAAAGGATAAGAGAGATAGGAGTTAAGTTAATTGAGTCTGGCCAGTATCCTACGATATTGGCATCCTTATTTGAAGTCAATAAGGTTAATCAATGAATCTAATATCTTGTAATATTCGGGGTTGCAACCACCCTAGGAAAATAAAGACCCTAGCAAGAAAGATTAAATAGGAAAAACCTGATATTCTTTTTCTCCAAGAGACTAAGTGTAGTTCTCAAATTTTGGATAAAGTAAAGAAGAAAATATGGAGAGGAAGTGAATTTATGGCTATTGATGCTATAGGGATGGCGGGTGGTATGCCAGTCTTCTGGAAGGTTGATTCCCTGTGTCTTTCGGATTGGTGGGCTAACTGCTTCTCCCTGAGCACTAATTTTATAGATTGGGTTTCTAGGTCCTCTGACCGGCTGGTGAATATATATGGTCCGAGTGCTTTTCCTCATAAAACTACTTTTCTTTAGTACTTATCTTGGCTGAAGGACCAAGATGCAGAAGGATCGTGGATTATAGGACGAGATTTCAATCTGATTTTGTCTCTTGAAGAAAAAAAAGGGGGTAGGAGGGTCCTGGATAAATTCCAGGAAGCCTTTGGAGATTTCATTGCCCAAAGCCCCTTCATTGACATTGAGACTAGCAATGGCCTTTATACCTAGAACAAAAAACGTGGGGGAACTCATATTGTCGCCTCTAGAATCGACATATTCCTGGCCACTCAGGATCTTGCAAGAGATGGGGGGGAGGCCCATGCTATTATCCTTCCTTCAGCTAGCTCTGATCATTGGCCCATTTTCCTCCAATGGGAATGGTCCAATACCTCTTTATTTAATCCTTTTAGGTTTGAGCAATTTTTGTTAGAACATAAGGACTTCAAAGAGCTGGTGGGGCAATGGTGGTAGGAACTGGTCCCCCCCCAGGGGAACTAGGATGTCTCAGTTCTAGTAGAAATTAAAGTCTCTCAAAGCCAAAATAAAATCTTGGAACAAAACAGACTTTGGGCACATTTTCCAGGATAAAACGAAGGTGGTGGCAGAGCTCGAGATTAAATTACACAGGAAAGGTATGGAATAAGGATGGACTGACGAGGGGTGAAAACGTGAAGGTGGGTAACACTTTCGTGAGAAATCAGTGCAAAATCGTCTTAGCGGAAGTTATTCGGCCGAATAAAAATATTATTCGGCCGAATAAAAATCATTGTTCGGCCGAATAATTGACATTATTCGGCCGAATAATTTTGAGGTTATTCGGCCGACTAACCACAAACAGTTCTCCGTCCAGTTTAACGGAGACTCTTGAAATTTGTGCAAACGGTTGCCGGACGGAAAAAAATTTCGGGCAATAGTTTATTCGGCCGAACGATTATTCGGCTGAATAATTGTTCGGCCGAAAACTTGTTCGGCCGAATAATTGTTCGGCCGAATAATTATTCTGCCGAACAATTATTCGGCCGAACAAATTTTCTGCATAAAAAGACAGCATCGGCTGCCATTTGGCATTCCCTGTTGGAATTGTTTGGACCCCGCATGGGCCCGCAGTAGTCTTTTGCCACCCTGCCGACGCCCCACCCCGCTGCTCGCCACCCCGCTGCTCGCTGCGCTGCTTGTGTTCCACGGCTCGCTCTTTCTCCGCGACTTGCGTCTGCTCTATTTCTGCTGTCGCTCGTCGGCTCTTACGTTTCGTCGGGGTGTCATTTGCGCTTGCTCTGTTCGTTCTAAGCAGCGTGTTCGTTGGTTTGTTGTTATTTCTGCATCCGATCGTCGGCTTTAACGTTTCGTCGGGGTGTGATTTGCGCTAGCTGCTGCTCGTTGGAGGTAGCGTGTCGGTTGGTCTGTTGTCGTTGGCAGGTGTGTCTTGGTGGGTTGCTGCTTTGACGGTGCTGCGGTTTTATCTGAACGGTTGAAGGTGCGTTTTCGTTTTGCTTTTGACGTAATGATTCAGTTTGTGTATGTTATATGGCTTATCTGATGACGTTAGTTGTTGTTTGTGAAGGAAATAGGTGTTGTTTTGAGCATTGCTGGGTTGAATAGAGGCGGCGTTGGGATCGACGATTCTTCACTGCATTTTTATATACAGGTATGCATCGTTACGTAAACTTTGTTTTTATGTTGTTGGCAGTCTTAGAATTAAAAAAATCTGTAATGGGTCTTAATATTGGAAGGTTAAATGTTTTAAATGCAATTTTTATTTTAGAGAATCAGTTTTATTTTCATGAACTCTGTTCATGAACAGTTCACGAACAGAGTTCTGTTCGTGAACTCTGTTCATGAACAGAGTTCTGTTCGTGAACTCTGTTCATGAACAGAGTTCTGTTCGTGAACTCTGTTCATGAACAGAGTTCTGTTCGTGAACTCTGTTCATGAACAGAATACCATTATTTATAGGTTAGATATGAACTATTATAATATTGCTCATAATTTGTCTTATAGAAGCTGTAATCACAACTGTTTAGTAAACATTATCATTGCTGATTATTGGTTATAGATAGTAGTAAACCCAATGTAGTTGAATCCTACGTACATGTTGCTCTGTATATAAATTCCATAGTGATTGCAGTCTAATCATTTGCTATCATAGAAGTTCTGTTCATGAATAGAGTTCTGTTCATGAACAGAGTTCTGTTCATGAACAGAGTTCTGTTCATGAACAGAGTTATGCTATGAAATTATAGGCGGTAGTTATGCTATGAAGTAAGGTTTTGAAATATATAAAATGAAAATTAAACATCATAACATGTAGCTGTCTTATTTTTATGAAATGTAACTCTATTGGTTCTTCATATATATGGATATTTAAACCCTAATCCCTGACGAGTTTAAACCCTAATCAATGAAGTGATGATAAAGGATATACTAAACAACTTTATAAATGATCAACATGTGGTGTTACGATGTTAAGTCAGGTACAAGAATGTCAATTGAGTTCATGAACTCTGTTCATGAACTTTGTTCATGAACAGAGTTAACGTAGAAAGTCACTTAAAAATTCAATATTGTAAGTTATTAAGTATTTTTTTTATAAAAATTAAGGAATGTTTGTTTATTGAGATATAGAATGAAAACATAAGTGATAGTTTAAAAATTAGGAAGGTGATTGAACTATTACAATATGGGATGATTATTGATGTCATGTTTATGCTGCAATAGTGTTCTTAGAGTTAGGAGAGGAACTTACAAAAGAAAATAAGTTATAATATTTTAGGTGGCTCTACATTTTTTACGCAGATCTTTAAGAGATATGTTTTTAATTTTGTAGAATGAACATGTACAACTTCAATGTTTGTAAATTGTTTTATCATAGATGTTAACTAGAAGTTTCTTAATAAGGGTATATTTATGTTATACTATTTGAGGAAGCTCTACATTTTGTATGCAGATCTTTAATAGATATGTTTTGAGTTTGTAGAGTTAACATGTACAACTTAAATGTGTGTAAATTGTATTATCATAAATATAAGTTGGAATTCTTTTAATAAGAATACATATATATGTTTAGTGAGATGTTTGTTTGTTGACATATATAATTCAAACATATTTGTTGGATTAAAAGTTTTTAAGGTTATTATACTATTTCAATTAATTGTGTTTGATAATGAAATGATTATTAGATATGTCCTATATGTTGCAATATTAGGGAGGGTAAGGAATTTTAGTTAATTAATTAGGGTTAGGAGGGGGACTTAAATTTTGTTGGAGTTTTTAATCAAATATTGGCTTGATGCTTGTAGTGGTAGTTATGTACATTTTCAATATGTTAATGTTTGTGTAAATTTAGAAGTTATATCAAATGGAAAGAGAGTCTGCGAAGGGAAAGAGTAGGAGGTCATCACAATCCTCAGGAATTGGTGTTCCAATTGGTAGTCGAAGGTTGTCGAATTCACCGCAGGGTTCAGGTTTATTGCATGGGTCCCAGTCGTTTGATCACCAACAAGTTCGAGGGGGTACAAATGATTCTCCTTTGTCTTCTGTGGGAGAGCGTCGATCCCAACGTTCTGTTGGTATGAACATTAATGTTTAATAATGTATAATTTGTATTTTTTTGTGTTTTGAATTTATGGAAAAAGTTAATTTTTGACTACGGCTATATTTGAAGCAGAGCGATGTTCAGAAGATGTGCGTAATTCGATGGAGCGAGGGGAAGATCAAGATAGGAATATAGATGATGGAATAGGTGTGGGTGGAGAGCAGGGTCCTGAAGTTCCTCCTAGAGCTAGGACGACATATGTTCCACTAGCTGAGGGGTGTACACCCATATCAACTTATCCGTCTGATTTACCTGATGAGCTTCCATGGCGAGGTGTTGTGCAACAAACTATTCTTGAAAGTTGTAAATCCCACTATGATAGGTTGAACAATGATCTTTGTTCTTTGGATCTCCCTCCAGAGAGTCGACAAAGTCTAGAGATTGTTTTGGCATCTTTGCAAAAATTCATTGATGCATACGATGAACTTGGACCAACTACAAATAGTTTTGTTCATTTGATGCGGATGCGAAAGGAGCAAGTTATGGGTCCAGATAAGTGGGAGGTTGTGAAGGAGAGAGTCAGTAGAGAACAAGCCAATTCAATGTTCAATTTCAAAGAAGGCCTTAAGCGAAAAATGTTGAAAGTGCAATATTTCAAGCATCCTCAAATTGCACATTTCATATATGATCGATTTCTTGCAGCTTATGGTCGATTGCCTTGGAACGATGAGGTTCCTAATTATTTTGCTAGATTTTTTTATGCGGAGTTTTTTTTAGGTATGAAGCCTAACTATACTGATGTTCCCTCTGACTTTTATGGAGCTGGAAAGGGTAGAATATATAATCGAAAAGGTGCTCTTAGAGACCCTGCCACTAT
The DNA here is from genome assembly GCA_027924585.1 of Larix kaempferi. NCBI lineage: Eukaryota > Viridiplantae > Streptophyta > Pinopsida > Pinales > Pinaceae > Larix > Larix kaempferi. Next base: position 394,705 of record BSBM01000765.1, on the reverse strand, counting down.
ACAACCTCCACCTGAGATACCTCGTCCATCAAGGGTTGTGGCTTTAAGATCAGAGATGGAGACAACATCTCAACTAGGGACAATTGGAAGGGAATCAGTAGGTGATGGTTTAGCTTCAGCTCTTGCAGGAGTAGAAGTTGGTTTGGGGCGAGAGAAGGCTCGCGCTATTCTTCGTCAGAGTTTTGTCTACAAGACGAATGACGAGGTAGATGCATTGAGCATTGATGATCTCAGGGCTTATGCTAAGTCTTGTCGAGATATAGCTTCAGATGTGTTATCCAATGACACATCGAGCATGGGAGAGGTTTGTTGATTATGCTATGATAATCTATTTGATTTTTTATTAATCATTTTGAATTGAATATTTTGCTACATGGGAATAAGTATATTAAGCAAATGTATTTTGTTTGTAGTTTACGAGAATGTTAAATGCAAATAATTTTCGAGTCTCCAGTAGTCAAAATCAAGAGCATCCTAGTCAAAATGAAGAGCGCTCAGGAGAGGTATTTTAATTATAATATTTATGATTGAACATGATATTTTTGTAGTTTACGAGAATGTTAAATGCAAATAATTTTCGAGTCTCCAGTAGTCAAAATCAAGAGCATCCTAGTCAAAATGAAGAGCGCTCAGGAGAGGTATTTTAATTATAATATTTATGATTGAACATGATATTTTTTTTGTTTACTTGAATTTTAATAAATATCAATGTATCTTATTGTTAATTTGACTTATCTATGCAGGTTTCATTAGATTCCAACTTTTTAGATGATTTACCATCTCTTGTGAGCTAATGATTTTAATTTTTTTGTTTTGGTTTTAAGTTAATTGCTTAATTTATTATTTGTATCTACTATGTTTTATTTACTAACAAAATTTAAATTTTAGGGAAGAGACCACTTGGAAATTGGGGGCGAAGATGTGGGGTCTTTAATGAATGCAGATATTGGCACTGAGGTAATTTTGTCGAACTAGAAATGATTTTTGATATAAGTTTAATGTTTTATATTTTTTTGATTTATTTGAAAATTGTTTTTGTACATGTTGCAGCTTGGCTCTTTGAGATCTTTTGGAGCCAAAGGAAAGTCTCTAGGGGAAAAAAGTGGTGGACATGCATCCAAAGAATTTGATGTACGATTTTTTTAATAATTGAATTGTTTTGTAGATGAGTTTAATATCTTAATATTTTGAATTTAGTTTAAAATTGTTTCAATAATTTATGATCTAAATTTATAATTTGTTTTTTTGTGTATTGTAGGTGGAGTTGAGTCCCAGGGAAGGTCCTAGTGGAAAATAGTGGAAAGATATTGGTCGAGATGGATAGTGGTTCAGACTTTATAGTTTTTGTTGATATCTATATATTGGTGTTGTTTTGAACATGGAGGGTATTTATTTTTTGATTATATATATATGTACATTGAATTCACAAGTTCATCAACTCTTTTTTGGATTATATACATGAGTACATGTCCATTATTTCTCATTTGGTAAATGTTTAGAATATGTTTTGCATGAGTTTTGATAATATTTATAATATGTTTCGCATGAATGTTTAAAATGTTTTTATAGGTGCAATCCAAGGTTAGGAAATGTTGAATGATGACAATGAATGTTATGAAGTTAGAAAATGGGAAGTGTTAGGAATGTTTGAAATGTTATTTCAAGTTGGGAAATGTTGAATGTTGAGAATGAATGTTATGGTAAGAATCAATGTTGGAAAAAAATGAATGGGAGGTGTTAGAGAAAAAGAAATGTTGGGAAAGAATGAATGGGAGGTGTTATGGAAGAATGAATGTTTTCAATTTGTTATGTTGAGAATAAGTGTTATTATAATATGTTTTGCATGAATGTTTAAAATGTCTTGATAGGTGCAACCCAAGGGTAGGAAATGTTGAATGAATGAGAACCCAAGGGTAGGAAATGTTGAATGAATGGGAGGTGTTGGAAATGTTTTTAAAATGATAATCTAAGTTAGGAAATATTCAATGTTGAAAATGAATGTTATGGTAAGAATTAATGTTGGGCAAAATTAATGGATTTTTAATTAATTTAATTTTTATTTTCAATGTTCAGGTACATTTGATGAGGCTGAAATCATGGCAAATGGGGGTAACGGTTTTTTGTTTTTTAATCATAAGCGAAGATTCCAGGATTGTGAAGTTTGTGCTAAATTAGAGCAATGATTTTAAACAACAATTTGATGAATTTTCATTGATTTGTTGTAAATAATCATTTCTCTAATTTAGCATAAGCTTCACAATCCTGGAATCCTTGCTTGTGATTAAAAATCAAATGATCGTTATCTCCATTTGCCATGATTTCAGTTATGTGAATTTGCACAAGCGATATTTTAAATTAAAGATTTGGGACGGAGAACTTGGTTACAATTTTAAGACATCTATTTAAGATCATATTTATGGTGAAGTATGTATTAAAGAAACATGTTCGATGGATTAATATACTACAAAATTTAATAGGTCTTTTTGTATTTTTTCGTTAGTATTAATCAACCAAAAGTAAAAATTCGGGGCGGAGTGGGCATAGCCACATCCGTTATCTCATCCCTTAGTGGTCTAATAGACATATGGGGACCCAAATAAAGTACTTTTGAATTTTTAAATTATATTTGAATTCATTTTTAAGCATGTTAAAGTACAACCATTTAAGCTTAGTTGTCATTCAAGAAAATATTCATAAAATCTCAATGAAAAAATATACTGGGCACAACAATTTTTATAATTGAACAAAAAATATATTGCACACAACAATTGACATGGACAAAAATATAGATCAATTTATTTTTGATATATAGTTAAAAACATCGTAATGGAATACCATCTTCAACTATCCGTTCATGGTCACATATGGATAGTTTCCATTTTTTGGTTTTCAACTATTTTTTTGATGGAACTTGTATCAATTTTATTCGAGATGCACATACTAAATGACTATATTGACAACATATAACATCAGGCTCATAATCCTGAAAGTAGACATAATTTTTAGTCATATGCGTCTGCTGAAAAAAGTAGCCTTTTAAAATGATGGATCCTCTTTCGTATGTAAATCCGTTGTCGTTGTAGTCCTCCAATAATTTCATTTTTCCTTCAGTGCATCGCATCAAATAATATTTGACATTTTCGTTGTTGTCTATAGGTGCAATCACAGCGAAAACATCTCCTGTACAAGTTATGATTGGTGTTAGCGTATTTAAATGAATTGAATTGACCACTTATGGCGAAGGATTAGAATGAACAATTGATTAAAAAGTCAAAAACAAGTTTATTACCTTCTCTTACGAGATCTGAAATTCTATCGCCATCAGACGATATTGCTATTTCTTCTGATTCTAATTCTTCAACACTTGCCAGTGGCATTTTTCCTTTTGGATTAATCTCTGTGTGTCTCCAAGCTTTTACGTAGTTGTTTGTTATGTTTTCACAAACTTCTGTAGACTCGACATTTTCAATGCAAATATGACAAAAGCATGATTGCTTTCTACTGTCAAATGCAAACACGTTGTGAAATGATTTTGTTTGAATAGAGTGAAGATCTCTAGTTCCATGTATGGTGCTAGCGTCATATGGTATTGATCTATTTATATCTTGGACCCCAACAAGCCAAAAAAACCTACACAATAAATAGTGTACATGTGTACTTAAATGTTAGTATATATACATTTTTTTTAATTTTAAGAAATAATATAAATTAAAAAAATAGTGGACATACCTGCGCACGTCTTTTGATTGTTGATTATAATCATGGCTTAGATTTAATTGACACCATTGGACAACCTCTGCAGCTGAATGAAACCGTGCTGAAGAATAGTTCATTTGTCATCTTCGAAGTGCTCTTTTCACGCATGCTCCTGCACCATCATGCTCACCTTTTCCATGCCCAGTTTCAAAGAAATTCCAGCGATGTTTGATGTTCAGCGCTTTATGAAGTCGACATAACCAAAAAAATGATCGTGAAGATTTAAATTGACCCGCACATCCATCAGACGATATCCAATGCTCTTTGAATTTGACTTCGCGTTTTTTCAGTGAGTCATAGAAAATATTTTCTATACAATGTTGGACAAAATGTGTGTCATGTGTACGATCATCGCTGATATAGAAGTGATATTCTTTAATCACATCTCAATTGTCACATGTGCTTTCAATGCCATCGATATCCTGTTGAGAATGTCTATATACAACATGGACAAATATCGAAACTTGGTCAGAGTGATAGTATTCACTCTGTATTTCGTTTTGTGCAGCAAATGTATAGTTTTCAGCAAAATCAACCACCGACAAAATTGTTCTGGGTGGAAAAATTTCACGAGACTGTTTGAATTGAAGATCTTGCCATCGTGCTCTATGTGAATGCTGGGTGTATTTATAAATTTCGTTTTCAAATTTTTTGAGAAAATCTGTGACGCATATCTTGTCTTCTAGCAAATCAATTCTTTTGGAACGTGAATCACTAGAACTTGTATTATAGTTGATGTATTCATATCTCTTCCAATCAACATTTACATTTGACAACGATTGATCATTATCGATAGGGTATTTATTGTGGAATAACACCAAATTTCCACAATGATGACAATGTTTTCCATTGACACATTTCTTTGAATAAAATACTTCATCGTGATTTCTCTCACATAAAATTTGAGATATGAATTCACGTATCGTCGGCGGAGGTGGTGAATTTGTCCAAAACATTTTACCAAATTCAAGAAACGTGTCATAATATAACTGAAATTGCACATGATAACGGCAACAACATGTATCACGTATAGTTATAGGTCGAACATACCATGGTTTTTGTTGCACAAATGTAGTGATTGATATATTAATTCCACGATGATCTTCCTTGAATTTATTGAACAATTGTACTTGTGTCATGTCCATTATATGTTTTGGTTGGCTTTCATATACATTTCGTGATATTCTTTTGCGTATCACATCTCTTGAATTTGGTGAAACTCGAGCATGTTCCAACCAATATTCTCGTACAATATCTTTAACCCCTGCTCCTAATCTATCTTTGTAAGGTTGTCTACAAATAATTGCCCAACAAGCAAGTTCATTATTTTCATCTATTTGCATTCTGAATTTGCTATGTTTGTATAATGTTTTTCTTGATGTTCCAACTGCTTTTGCTAGTTCTGTTGTCAAACGCTTTTGTTTAGTACTAGCTGAAAGAATTGCTGTATGAATTGCTTTACGTGCAGCACTGATATCTTTCTTCCTGGATTTTCCAAATTTTTTTATTGCATCGCCTATATTTTCCATCACATTTTGTTTCAATTTCGACTCTTTTGTTACTTTGTGAATACCCAATAACGATGTAGCACCTTCTAATTTCTTGGACACTAATAAACATCTCAAAATTTGTGCTTGTCCTGCTATTGAGTAATCTTTGAGAACTTCATCATAAAATTTTGTAGCACGATATCGTGCAACATGTATTGGTAGTTTTTCTCCATATTTGTCGCAATCAATGTCTTCTAACATTTCATCATCAATAGTAAAAGTACCTATACATCAAGTTAAATTTAATTTAACATATATCAAAAAATAAAATTCATTATAAAAAAATGAATTTGGAAAATATATGATATATACATACCAGGTTCAATTTCTGGATTTTGAACTTGATCTTCAATATTGATTTCATCGACATTAGCATGTAAATCACTATTTACATCTTCTACAATGTTCTTTTCAACTTCAATTTGTTCTTCTTGTACTCTATTTTCAATTTCCATTTCTTCAACATTGTCATGTAAATCTGTATTTATATCTTCAATAGTTCTCTCTTCTGTTTCAGCAACCCTTTGTTTTTTGGCAATATATCTGAGTTTTTGTTTCTCTCTATTATCATCATCATCACGTTTACGATCAGCTTTTCTTTTACGATTTCTCTTATTGCCCATGGTTGTTTAATCTATAGACGATAAATTAAAGAATCATGTTACTTTATAGTAAAAACAAATAAATTAAGATTTAAAAACATTTACGGAATTTATAAAAACATGAACTGAAATTTACTTTACCTTTTAAAAATTTTGTAAGAGTCTTTTGAAGAAGATTTTTTTGGAATTAACTTTCCTTTGAAAAAATTCTCTGAACAAAAATCTTCTTTCAAATAAATAAGAAGTGCAAAACTACTTTGGAAAAAAATCATTTGCAAAATACCTTAGCAAAACAACTATTTGAAAAAACCTCTTTCAATTAAATAAAAAGTGCAAAGCTACTTTGAAAAAAAAACATCCTTGCAAAGAACCTCCTTGCAAACATGTCTAAGAAAAGAAATATTTTGAAAAAACTCCTTGCAAATATCCCTTAAAAAAAACACTTTCAATGTGTTTTGGAAAAAAGAAGAAGAAACATACTTTGTAAAAATCTCTTTTTCAAAAAAATGTTTTCTTTGCAAATATACAACAAGAAAATAAATATTTGGAAAAAACTTCTTGCAAATATGCCTTAGAAAAAAATTTTCTTCAATGTGCCTTTGGAAAAAAGAAGAAACATACCTTGTAAAAACCTCCTTTTGCAAAAAATGTCTTCTTTGTAAAAATGTAATAAAAAAGAGATATGTTGGAAAAACTCCTTCAATGTGCCTTTTGTAAAAAAGAAGAAGACATAGTTTGTAAAAACCTCCTTTTGCAAAAAATGTCTTCTTTGTAAAAATGCAATAAGAAAAGAGATAGTTTGGAAAAACTCCTTGCAAATATGCCTTGGAAAAAAAAACTCCTTCAATGTGCCTTTTGTAAAGAAGAATAAGAAACATAGCTTGTAAAAACCTCATTTTGCAAAAAATGTCTTCTTTGTAAAAATGCAACAAGAAAAGAGATAGTTTGGAAAAACTCCTTGTAAATATGCCTTAGAAAAAAAAACTCCTTCAATGTGCCTTTTGTAGAGAAGAAGAAGAAACATACCTTGTAAAAATCTCCTTTTGCAAAAATTATATCCTCCTTCCGAAATTAGTTTGACAAAAAAATGCGAAGTTCAAACATGCGAAAATAATGAATTAACTTTATGTTTATTTATATGAGTATAAATTTTTATTTTTATTTTTTTTCCGGCCGACGAAATTTTTTTCCGTTTAGTTATTCGGCCGAATAACCTTCACTATAAGTTACGGCGCCGTTACGGAAAAACGTTATTCGGCCGAATAATTATTCGGCCGAATAATTATTCGGCCGAATAATCTCTGAAACATGACCGATTCAGATCTCTGCAAAATTTTCAGGTTTCTCCATTTTCGGAAGGAGAAAACCACCTCTTACACAACAAAACGAATGTTGGACTTCATACCAGTAGATTCATTATTGAATCTACTTTACGAGGGTATAAATTTTGTTGTATATAGATAAGAACTGATATTTTTTAAGTTTTATATTTGTAACATGTGTCGAGTTATGATTCAGCTCTTTAAAAAAACAGCGAAAAGAAAAATCCATAACTTTGTAAATACAACACCAAAAAAATCGAAGAAAATGTGGGTCGATTCATTGACGTGTCTACTTCAAAAGAGTGGTCGTAGATTTTCTGATTTTATAGCGGGTTGAGAGAAAAGTGGTGCAACAAAAAGGTTGTTGAAAATTGACTGAGTTTCCCCATGGATCGACTTTAAAAAAATATAATAAATAGTATAGAGGTCCATTGGATGCAAACTTATAGTCAGGCGTTAGTACATTGTGTGTAGATTGTCGTAGCATTTTCAGTTTTTGCAAAACACAAGTCTAACAACGATTTTAGTGGTGCAACAAATCATAACTCTTTTGTAGTCTTTTCATTTTATAAGAACACACTGTCAAACATTTGCGAAATCGACATATCAAATCTTAATAAAAAAAATTGAAAAAATTATGAGTAGAAAGCTAACATAATTCTACAAAAGTTTTCTTTTTACGGCAAAGTGAAATTTTAAATAAAAATATCACTTTTGTTCGCCCGAAGTTGGAAGACATGAAAAAAACAGAATTATTTTCTCACGAGACCCCCCAAAATAGACACCCATCTTCATTTTTTCACCCCGAGCTCAAAGAGAATGAATATAATTTGTTAAATCAACTGGAGGCCAAAGAAAAATATGAAGAAATTTATTAGAGGAAAAAATCCAGAAATCAGTGGCTGCAAGAAGGGGATAGGAATACAAATTTTTTCCATAATAGGTTATTCATAATCATCATAAATCCAATATTTATAAACTTCGTAAAAGTAATGGGAGCCAGGCTGAGTTTAGGCAAGAAATTGAATATGAACTTGTTCACCACTTTGAAGACATTCTCAAGGAGGATTGAATGGACCGAAGCAATGTTATCGCCCGGATTACTAGGCTTGTTCCTAGATTGGTCACCAACGAGCACATGAGATCCTGAACAAACCTGTCACCCTACAGTAGGTTGAAGAGGCCATGCAGCAGATGGCTTTACGTAAATCTCCTAACCCAGATGGTTTCACCACAATTTTTTTCCATTTCTTTTGGGACTTAATAAAACAGGAGGTTGCAAACATTATGGAAGAATCCCGTAGATGTTGTGGAGTCCTGAAGGCATTTAATGCCACCTTTCTGACTCTCATTCCGAAGGAGGATGGGGCCAAGATGCCAAGCAAGTTCCTCCTGATTTCTTTATGTAATGTTATCTATAAAGTCATTACTAAGGTTGTTGCTAACCGGTTAAAGCCTCTACTCCCAATTTTGATCAACCTTGAGCAATCTGACTTTGTGGAAGGCCGACAGATTCTTAATGGTATAATATTATCCCATGAAACTATTCATTCCTTGAAGACTACCAAGAAACTAGGCATGATGATCAAAATTGATATTGAAAAAGCCTATGATAAATTAAGCTAGAATATATGTGAAGTATGTTGGAGGCCTATGGTTTTGGTTTGGACTAGGTTAGTTGGATCATGAATTTGGTCACTACCCCCTTATTTTCTATTCTACTTAATGGATCTCCAACTAGGCTTCTCCATTCTTCCCTTGGCATAAGACAAGGAGACCCCCTCTCCCCTTTTCTCTTCATCCTTATGGCGGAAGGGATTGGCCATATTATTCACTCCGTATCTGCAGAGGGGGAAATCAGAAGTCTGAATCTCCATGAGGGAATGATCAAACAGACCCACCAACAATTTGTAGATGATACTATGTTAATGGGGCACCCTTCACTCCAAGAAGCCCATGCCTTTAAGAAAAGCCTAAATATTTTTGCAAAGGCCTAAGGGTTCGAAGTCAATCCTGATAAGTCTCAGGTTTTGTTTTTCAATACCCCCTGTGTTACTCAGCGCAACATTCTCCGCATTCTTAATTTCTCAAAAGGATCCCTTCCTACTAAATTCATGAGGGCTCCGCTCTCAGAGGGCACTATTCGAAGGATTTCTTGGCAGGACCTTTTGGATCGCTTGAGAAGTAGACTCAATAGATGGACTAATAAACATTTAAACTTTCCCAGTCGTCTAACATTGGTCAAATCAGTCCTATAGGCTATGCGATTTACCTCTTTTCCTTACCATCTGCCCCTAAATCGGTCCTCAGAGAAATCAGGGCCATCCAATGTAAGTTCCTGTGGGATGGAAGGGAATCCAAATCAAAATATGATTTGATGAGATGGGATATCTTATGCTATCCTAAGGAGAAGGGAGGTCTGGGGCTCAGAGATCCGGAGGTGGTTAGTGACATTCAGGGATCCAAATTATGGTGGAGATGGTGTAACCACAACAATGAGCCATGGAAGAAACTCTCGCAAGTCAAATATGATAGGGATCAACAAACCAATCAACTGATCAGATACAATGCATATACTTTGGGATCTCACATATGGACTAAGGCTCAGAAAGGGCAAAAGATGGTTCAGGATCACAGTTTTTGGGAAATTGGGGATGGAGAGTTGGAACATTTCTGGGATGATTCATGGAATCAATTCCCTAAAATGGGGAGTGATCAAAGGTGGAAGAACATTAGAGATCATGGTATGACTAAAGGAAAACTCAAGGTTTGTCACTGCTAGACCAACCCACCCACGAAAACATTCAGATCTTGGTTAAACCAACAGTTGTGGACCGGGTTAATTAATGAAGATGATGACAAATATTTTGGTGAAATGCTCCAAGAAAGACACATTCACATAATAAATGGATCTGATAATCTAAGGTGGGGATATAGGCAGAAAGGAGTTTTTAGCATCAAGGAGGCGTATGATCTGCATACTAACAGAGAAGAAGATGACGAAGCTCTATGGAGAAAACTATGGAAGATGAACCCATGGCCAAAAACTGTGATTTTTTGTTGGCTAATCACTTGGCAAAGAGTCCTAACAAGAGAAAACCTTAAAAAATGTGGCATACAAGGCCCCTCATGTTGTCCCTTATTAAAAAATAATGAGGAAACGCTCAGCCACTTGCTGGATGAATGTGAATACTTTTCTTTCCTTTGGGATAGAGGTGCCATGATTTTTCGAAAAAAGGGATCATTTGCATGGCCAACCAGACTAAACTCTGCACATTTGGAATGATCAAGCTTTTAGCAATCCAATATTAGCTTTGATTTGGCAGATGTTTCCCGGTATGGTATGCTGGAACCTTTGGAAGGAAAGAAATGTGAGGATATTCATGGATAAAAGCCATCATAAGGAGGAGGTGTGGAAGAATTTGGTCCATAACATTGAGGAAACCATTAGACAGTGGATTGGTGAGGACAGAGATCTCTCAGAGGTGGAATTGCTTATTGCCAAAGGGTTGGGTCTCGACCCGGATGATATGCTTGGTCTGTGAAGGCGGGACAAGATCTGTAAACCCATCAACCCCAACTTCTGGAACCCACCTGGGCAGACTGAATATAAAATTAATTTCGATGGGGCATCGCATGGTAATCCCGGGGCTACTCGTTATGGCAGTGTTTGCAGAAACGCGGAAGGGACTATTTTACAGGTTTTCTTTGGGTACCTCGGTCATGATACTAATAACTCAGTTGAGCTTGATGGTCTCACTCATGGTCTGCAGCTGATCATTCAGGATGGTTTATTCCCAGCTACTATAGAGGGAGATTCTAAAATTATTATCCACATGGCTAAAAAGCTGGCGCAAGGGAAGATGACTGAGCAAGTCACTGCCAGCTGAAGGCTTTCACATCGTCTAGAAACCTTAAGTCACCTCATGTGCACTAATAGTTCGTTAACCTTCCACCACGTCGGATGGGAGGCTAATAAGGTTGTTGTTTTCTAGCAAACTTGGGTGTTGACCGGGTTGGTGGTCACACATCAAGCCACATGGCAGAGTTCAGGAATGAAGAATGGGCCCCCAATTGCCTCCAGCTGGCTGCTTTGGACTTGGCAGAAACCAACAAGTGGAGGGTGGTGAACACGTGCCCCAGGAAGGTGACAAACATGAGTCGGAGGTCACTCCAATAATGAATTGCTGACCAGTTCATTAATATGAAGAATTGATAATCCCCACAGGTCGGCTATTATGAGACGGAAGGAGAAGTATAGTTTCAGGTATTTTTTGATCCGAATGCTAGAGTTTCACCGGCTCCAATCTTTTATCATGATGGTCCTCATTATTCAGTATAATGGTGAGGGTATGCTCCAGGATCCGGTCAGTCCTTCATGGGACTTGTCCATTTATTTCCCTGCCTCTATCATTATGAGCCTTCAGCCTTTATATGTGAGCATCTTTCTTCTTTCGGCTCATTATTGTACCGATTGTGATAATGCTAGCCCATATTTCTTGGCAGTTAGTTGTTTAGGAGTGCCTTCCAGGGTGTGGTTTGCGCTATCATGTCCCCCTGATTGTCGTTCTCTTTCTGTGTTGAGATATGTGATGGCTCCTAAATGTGAAATCGATGATTTATCTGGGTGGGGTTCTGCCTATACCACCCAAAAAGGTAAAGACAAGGCCAAGGTGACAGGTCAGGGTCCGGGACGGGTCACTGGGGCTCAAGCTCAGGCTCAATCTACGGTCACTTTCTTCTGTGATCGTATCTCTGATCCCATTAGGGAAGAAATTGAGGTTATCAAGAAACATATGTGGAGTGAGGTCCAATCTCTCCCGTTTGATGAGGTCAAGAATGAAGTGGAGGATTGGGTCATTGATCCTGGTACCACCGCGGGCCATGCTTTGGCCTACGATAGAATGATTATGATATATTGGGTCACTAAAAACCTGCTCGCCCATGTTTCAATGGGCGGTAATGCTAAACGTCAAGGAGATGAAGAACCGGTCAAGGCTTGGAAGGATCACATTACAGACAACAGGTTAATGCATTGCAAAATAGATGCCATAGCTAAGAATTATTTCTGCATCCTAACTGATCACCAGAGCCTGAACAATTTCCTTGAACAATGGGTCTCCTCCCCAACACACCTAAAATGGGTTAGCCAACTCATGGGTTATACCTGTGTGTTCACATACACAATGGGTAAGTACAATCTGGGGACAAATGCTCCTTCTCACACAATTCATGAACTAGTTTCTCTTTCAGCTATTTCTATGCTTGTTCCAAATTGGTTGCAATCTGTTCAACAGGGCTATGGATTCTATGACCTCCATGCTTCTCCATCAGCAGGGCACTCTGGGTTCCTCAACACGTATGACCGGGAACAGTGTAACTTCTTTTGGCTGGGCCTGCAAAGGACAATTCAACAGATGGTGGTTGACTATGATACTTTCCAGGTCAACATGGGTGAAACGACACTCCTTCCATGACTGCTCGAACCCTTGCCCATCCCTACATAGATTTGGATAGCTATTTCTATGGATTTCCTTGAGGTGCTCCTATGGTACAATACCACATCTAAAATGACACCATATGAATCAATCTATGGACATGCACCGCCAGTTCTTCTTTCATACACCCTCAGCAGTTCCCCAATTCAGGAAATTGATTCAGTTCTTCGAAACCGCGACCAGATTCTTCTCATTTTACAGGACAATCTTCACATGGAAAGAATTTGAATGAAACATCACACTGATAAACACCATTCTGAGCGCACTTTTCAAGAAGATGATATGGTTCTACTTCGTCTATAGCCTTCTGAGCAATCATCCCTGGAACTCAAAAGGCATCAGCATTTCTTTCAATCTATCATAGAGGTATTACTTCAGTGGCAGGAAATGCCCCCTGGGGATGCTACAGGGGAACCACTCCTTCAAATTCCACATCAATTTCCACATCTAAAGCTTTGAGGACAAAGATTTTTCTAAGGGAGACGGGATGTTAGGAACCTATGTCAACCTTTCTCTTTACTTTGTTAGTATATTGTTGTTGGACGCATATGCTTTGTAAGTCGTCCCATAGTATTTGTTGATCCATAGTTTGTATTATTGTTGTTGGACACATATGGTTTGTAAGTCGTCCCATAGTATATGTTGATCCATAGTTTGTATTGGCACATGGTATTGACCCATGGTATTAGTGTCTAGAATTAGTATATAAGTTTGTGTTGAGACCAATGAAGGTACCGTGAAGTTATTTTTATTGAGCTTTCTCAAAGGAGGTTTCCCCCTCGAAGAGGCTTGTGATCAATAAAAGTATTCTGCGATCTCATATATTGTGCATTTTATCAATTAACTGTTGCATGTTCTTCACATAGATATTGATTGTTCTGTACATAAACAAATTTAAAACAAAAATCAGTAAATGTATTTTTTGTGTTATTGGAATGCGCAAGTTGAGCCACTTTCAGGCCTAGAGTTTGAACTTGCGCTCTGATACCACATGTAACATCTCCAAATTTCACAAAAAATTAAAAAAAAATTGTATAGTATAAATGCTATAGTTACTGTGTAGAAATGTAATTGTGAGCGTGTAGCTCTCATTAATTTTAATTCAAGGGTGTCGTCTGGGAATACATATGACGATACTCATCTATAATTGGACAGACTTATGTTTATTTGATGCTGCAATACTTACGTTTGTTTCATGTATCACATAGACAGGTTAATATGTATTAGTTAACTGTTTGTCTATATTTTTGTATTATCAAAACTTATTGTTTACAATTGTCGTAAATCATTAAATGTGTCTTAACCATATCTAAATGATTATGAAATCCTTATTCAATAGATAACATAATAACGTATCAGTTACGTCGACGTCAATATTTCCAATGTCGTTTCTATTTCATTAAATGTTGTCTTGATATCTGATTCTGGTTATTTTCTTATGTTTGTCAAGTGGTTCCTAGAGCAGCCCTGAGGGTTGCTTAGCTTTGAAGCTAATGCACAACTGACTTAACTTGCTTAAGTTACAGGTTGGTGTCTCCAACAGGCTTTGGTTAATATTATTATGGTTTTCATGAGCTAAATTATAAGCTAACTATATAGTAAGTACAGTGGAAAGATTAAGACCCTAACTCAACCTCGAGTGATTCTATCCATCCCTAAGGGTCTTTATACAAAGTTTTGGCATTAATAGTGTTATGCAAATATATGTTAATGACCAAGGTTTTGGGTACTTATACAATGCAGAACTTCGATGGCCCAAACTATATGAAAATGGTGTTATAGCTTGAAATGACACCTCTCCGTTCGTGACGACACTTGCTTCCCTTGGTCGCATGACGACACTTCTTGAGAACAAGTTCAGTCACACAACAGGACATTTGTGGATGGAGGAGTCATTTGGGACACTAAAAATGGTTGAAATTACCTCATTCTTGACCCATTTGATGTATATGACCCTTAGGAACATTTTTCCAGACCAAACCATCTCCTGAAAATGAGCAGAAAAGCCTGTTTTTGGCCATTTTTCAACATGAGCGTGACTCCACTGTTATAATAGTAGCGTGTGTACGCGACTTTACCTCATTCAAAGCAGCGCCCATTTCCATGTGTATGCGACTTTGTCTACTATAGAGTAGAGTACACTCCTGTTTTGGTCAAAAACCTCGAAATTCGAGTAAGTTAAGTTGGTTGGGAAACCTCTTGAGTGGTTATAACTTCTTTTCCTCTTCCTCACTGACTATATAAGGAGGGTAGAAGGGTCATGTGAGGGGACGAAGCCCAATTACAAAGTTATGTTGGAGGAATGGAGACCCTCATCCCCCTCTCTTGTGTTTCAGTTTTGGTAAACCCTAGTACAATTGCTTAGAGGCTGGGATCCTTGGAGAATGGAAGCAGGAGACCTTGAATCTAGGTTTCGTGAAGTGCCAAGCTTGAAGGAAGGTATAACTTTATGTACTTGCTTTCATTCATCAATAAAGATCAGACGTTCTTCTCTTTCCAAATAAGACCTATTAATGTGTCTTAGATTTGATTATTGTTTGATTATAGTTTGATGCCTCTTTATATTATGGATATTAGTATTTTATATGTAGTCAAATGTATTTGAGAAAGGTATCAAGTTGTTTTGCAGGTCTAGGCATTGCAACACTGGATAAGCATTGAAGAGCGAGGGAGGCAAAGCTAGGATCAACCTTCTGAATAAGGTGCCTACATCTCTAAACCCTAATCTCTTCATTTATTTGTTGTACTTGCAGAATGCTTGTAAGTCTATCTTTATCACCGTAAGTTGGTAGTTTCTCCCCTGAACTATAGGTGCATTTTTTCCCCACAACAGAATGGCGACTCCACTGGGGAAAGCCTAACTGCTTAGGGGTATCCAAGGTCATTTCTTCAGTCTTGTTTGATGGTATTTGTTCATTTTATTGATTAGGATGAGTTAGTAGGCTCTGTTTGACCCTCCTGGGCTTTTTACAGACCCTTCCCAACCCTTGCAAACCTTTGTGGACCCAGTTTGGGGGTTTTAACCCTGTTTGTTAGACCTTTTTTCTTGTACGCTACTGTTTGTACCACACAGTAGTGCCCATACTGCTATGAGCGCTAGTTTCCTTCATATACAGTAGCGCCCATACTGCTATGAGTGCTAGTTTCCTTCATACACAGTAGCGCTCACAATCTGGGTTTGATTTTTTGAGTTTTTGGGTTGTGGACCCAAATATGGGGGCTGTGGCTGCATTTTTTGGGGTCCCTGATGACCTTAGATCTGTGTTAAACCCCTGTAAGTGGTCTCCCATCCTTGTACTGATCCTACATTCATGATTTGAACCTCTTTTGATCATTTTGGGCTTGTTTGGAAAGTTTTGGGGCTTGTTGACCCAAGTTGGGGGGTTGTGGACCCGTTTGGTGTTTTGTACCCTAATTTGAGTCTGATTGAACTTGCTTGCCCATTTTCCATTGGATTTGAAACCTCTTGAGTCTTCTTGACCCTGTTTGTATCTATTTGAGTGAAATTTCTCTTTTAGGTTGGTTTCTTATCCTCCCTTATGCTTTTAGTTTTTCTTTTGTAGTGAAAGCTCAAGTGTTTTGGCTGTTGTTCAAGACCTTGTTTGCATTGTTTATGTGCAGACCTGACTTTACCAAACCATACTTTTTCATAGGTCATTTGCTTCGTTTGGGTCTAAAAGTAGTTTTTGTACTCTTTTCCCAATGTTTGGCATGCTTACATCAATAAGAATCAATTATAATTGATTGTATTGATTGTTCGGTCCTTTGGTCTTCCACCCGTGGTGAATTTGAAAGTCATATTTGGTAGCTTTTACTGTTTCATAAAGAGAACCTGAAAGTTTCTTTGCTTTGCTTTGATAGTAGGTTAGTTTCAGTTTTTGTTTCTTACCTTTGAAAAGCATAAAGAATTTTGATTCATCTTTTGAATAGAGTACCTTGCAAGTGGCTTAAAAGATTTTAGAGTGCTTTGCATCAAAAAGAACAAGCTTTCTTTTGCATACCTAGTTGCTTGAGTAGCTGCATTCTTAGGTTTTGAGTTTATTTTACTTTATTTTTACCCTTTTTTGCATTCGAAATATTAAAAAATTGCATTTGCACATGCATTCTAGATCAGAATTTTAAGACTTGCATTGAAAAGAAAAGATTTGTTTGGTGGTAAATATTTCATTTTCAGTACTCTATCTCTATTATAACCACTCTCACACACCCACTACCTTTTTGAGTAATCAAGTAACCTTTAAAATGAACCCTAATAAAATGAACTAGCAACATTTTCTTTTCTAGGTTACACTACACCAACTAGTTTTGGTTAGGGTCTTGGGTTTAAATCACCTTAAACCACCCAAGATCACACATTGCGCAAAAATCGTAGTGAGACTATCATAGGTAAACCCACATCACTCAAAATTTGCCTGGGATCTATGCAGTAGGTCATTGCGAGATCAGTTTGTGGGAATACTCCTCCTACTTGCTGTTCGAGCATACGCCAGGATCGGATTGCGTGTTGGGGACTCTTTCGAGTTTCGGGCTTAGCTACCCTGCCCACGCTTTCTGATTCGACCGGTGACTGTTCCCCCAGGAGTTTTCGGTGTTGTGGTATCCTTAGTATCAGACTCTAGGTTCATACAGAGGTGACAGCAGAGGGTATATCTGCTGTACCTAAGACAGACGTGGGAGGAAATCCCTTGCAGGTCTTTGGGAGGGCGGTTGGGTGATTCCAGCGCTTGCACCCTTAGTCATTGTATTGTGGACCCCGGGTAACTGTCTTTCTTCCTTCGTTGATCTGTTCTGGGCCCTCATCATCCCAGACTCTTCTCCGGAAGGCATCTGTTTGCCTGGTTTGATTTACCTAGGACCTTTTTTAGTGGTGTGCTCTTTGTGCTACATTTTTTTTTTTAGTTTGCCTTAGAGAACTTCTTGTTCATTTGAGCGAGAAACTATGTCTAGCGTTCCGGCGAGTGCCAATCAAGGTACCCCTGTTCCGGGGGATCCTTGTGTTGTTCCATTCATTGGAAACATTGGTGCTCCCTTAATGGCTACTTTCAATCTTCCTGGATTCACTATTGGGCTTTCGGTTTGGTTGTTTTCCACTCCAAATGCCTTGCATGCTCCTGACACTTCTTTTGTGAGCACCTCAAATCAAGAGCATCAGAACCCTGTGCCTCCTTTGCCAGTAACATCTTCTCCTCCTCCTTCTACCTCATGTGGCGAAAGTAGCAATACTAGTAGCCAGCAGTCTAAAAGGAATAGACGGGGGTAGAATAGGAAGAAGATGCCAAAACAAGGGGGCAGCAACCCAGCCTCTGCAATTCATGCTGGGGGAAAGCACCCTGCCTCTGTAAGTCATGCAGGGGGCACCTACCCAGCCTCTGGAGGTCATGCTGGGAGAAAAATTTTAGTCACTGAAAATCACACTAAAAGTTTGTCTTCAACCACTGTCAGTCATGTTGAGGACACGTCATTGATCACTGCTAGTCATATTAATGGCAAGTCACCAGTTCCTATGATTCATACTGGAGACACCAGATTAGCCACTGCAGGTCATGCTGAGGGAGTTGACATTATCGACAAACCCAACAAACAGAAGCTTAAGTTCCCTTGTAAGTTTTGCGAGGGAGACCACCTTACTTACTTGTGCCCTGTACTTCCAGAAGTGCAAAAAGTGTGGTCCTTAGTTAAAAAGTCTTTTGCTTCTGAGCAACCAGCCTCTGTGAGTCATGCTGGGGGCAAGCTGTCAGTCAATGCTAATCATGCTGAGAGTACTGACATTGTGAAGGAGTCTAAACCTATAGGATGGAAACCAAAGTTCCCTTGTAAACTTTGTAAGGGAGATCACCTTACTCACCAATGCCCTGCCATTCCAGAGGCATGAAGAGTGTGGTCCATGTCTGAAGGAACCTCTGTTCCTGAATTGTCTATAGGTTCCCTGCAGTTAGATCAACCTTTGGTTGATAAAGTGGTTGAACCAATGCAATCTTTGGTCGACCCCACTCTTCCTTCGGAGAGTGAAGTGATTGAATCGATGCAATCTTCGACCGATCCCATCAATCCTTCAGAGATTGATGCACCTACTACTGAAGTCTTCTGCATTTCCAGTTTGGATGTTCCTGAAAAAGGGGGCACTTCATCTGTGCCATGTGAACCCCTACCAAGCCCTAGGATTGTTTCCTTTGATTGGAATAGTCTAGCCGAGCCTCATCTTCCTTCTTCGACACCTTTCCAGATAAAGGTTGATATCGGGAACCATACGGTTGACCGATGCATTGTTGATGAAGGTGCTTCTGTTAGTATCTTATCCGCTTATGCTTGGAGAGATTTGGGTTTCCCTAATGTTATTCCAACTGTTAATTGGCCGTTGACCTTCGATAGAAGACCTAGTGAACCGATTGGATTCCTCCGTCAGGCACCTGTTACCTTGGGTGGAAAAACAGTCTTAGTTGATTTTATGGTTCTAAAGGACCCTGTGGACTTTGATATGATCCTTGGGCGTGATTACATTTATGCTATGCATGCTGTGGTGTCTACGCTTTTTCGTGTGATGCATTTCCCTCATAACGAAAACATTGTCACCATCGACCAGCTTGCATTCGTTGATCCTTCTTATTACCCAACTGAAGACTAGTCTGATCCCTCGTCATTAGGCACTACTATGTCACATGAGCCTTATGTGGCGTATTGTTCCTTGAGTTCAACTGCTATTGAGAAGAAGTCTTTGAGTTCATGCTTACCTTCTCGGGACTTGGTCCCAGCTTTTGACCAAGTGACACCTCCATCTGAATGTTTAGATATGTGTTCTATCTGGGATGATATACTTCCTTTCGATGAAGTTTTCCTAGAGTCCATAGTACAGTCTGCCATTCATTTGGATGTTGATCCAGTCGCAGTTATGTCCAGCCCCGGTTTGACCTTAAAGTCTGATCTTCCTACTGTTGAGTCTTTGGACTCTCGTATAGATCCGCAAATCGGTGTTCCTGCTGAGTTTGATTCTGCTTCTAGAATTTTCAACTCCCGTGATGATGAATTTGTTTCTGCAGATTCCATCATGTCCTTCAACTTTGATCTTCATCCTGAAGCTGATCTTGTTGATTGTAAGTCCTCGGGCTTGGGTACCATAGAGTCTTCATTTGAACACTCTGCCTTGTTTATGCCTGTTGTTGATGATAGTGAAGTTGAAAGTATTTCTACCACAGTGACTTGTATCGGGTCTTTCCTTACATATGTTTTAGATATGATCCTGGTACTAATGTTTCTTGGAGACAGGATTCTTAGCTGGATGTATACTTGCTTACTGGTCCTTTTCGACACGTTGTACGACCATGTCAGGTATATTCGGAACCTTGCATATAGGTTTAGGCTTCCCCGCTGTTATGTTGCATTTGAACCTTTTGCCATCCGAATTCGCCATAGGGTCGAACCTGTTCGATATTGGTGTGTTAGCCATCTCTTTATGCATTTTGCACCAGTCTGACAGCAGAGCCTACCTAACATGGGTCACCCTAGTCAGCACCCTTATGCCATTCTGGTTCCCATGCTGAGTTTTTCTCATAGGCTCGGGAGCCTTTTTAGATTTACCATGACTTTGAGAAGAAACCTCATATCTTTCTTCCTCATATATTTCTGGCCATCCCTGATAAGGCTCCCATCTTTGTGTTCACATTGCATATGCATCTATTCTGATCCCGCTTGCGCTAATGAGCCTGAAGCCGGCTTCCACGCTTTTAGCTCGTTGTATAAGCCTCCATCTCTGATCTCATTTCCGCTAAGCCATGTATCATTTTGCCTTCGCAGTTTGACACCTTTTATCTGGAGGAGACACACCCTGAGTGTCCTTATCTTGCTCATGTTCCTTGCATTATGCATAGCTTTGTTTTATGCGCTTGGAGCTAGTTTCGCATGTCCCTGACACTCGTCTCCTCCCATTTCGAGCATTCTTCTTTTACTTCGAGCTCGTTAAAAACAGTAAGTAGGTTTCGAGCATTCTTCTTTTACTTCGAGCTCGTTAAAAACAGTAAGTAGGTTACGAGCATTCTTCTATTACTTCGAGCTCGTTAAAAACAGTAAGTAGGTTACGAGCATTTCTTCCACCTTTCCTTCGAGCTTGTTAAAAACAGTAAGGAGGCTATGAGCATTTCTTTTATCTTCACTTCGAGCTCGTTAAAAACAGTAAGGAAGTTATGAGCATTTTCCTATCTCCTTTGAGCTCATTAAAAACAGTAAGGAGGTCATGAGTTTACTTTTCCGGACTCGTTAAACCTTTACGGAAAAGATCCCTATGGAGTTCTTTTAAGCGCTTTTCAGACTCCTTAAATAGGAAAAGTTTGCCGAGCATAGTTGTCTTTTCGGGCTCGTTAAAATAACTGAACCGACATCCACTTAGGTATAGAATTACCCCTTTTTCGGGCCTTGGTGGATAATTTACGGAAAAGGTATACTCTAGGTATACTCTTGTATGCGCTAGAAGAGTTCTTCTTCCATCATTTTACACTTTTTCGGGGAAGGAGACTAACTTTACGAAAAAAGACCTTTGGAGTCGTCTTTAAGGTTTTCAGACTCTCGAAATGTGAAAACACCACCGAGCACAGACCAATCCGGGCTCGATATAAAATCCATGGATAGGTGTATAGAGGACTGTTTAAGTTTTTCAACTCTATAAGCAAGAAAACACCGCCGAGCATAGACCAATTCGGGCTCGATATAAAATCCACGGATAGGTGTATGGAGTTTTCTTCTAGGTTTTTCAGACTCCTTAAATATGAAAATACCATCGAGCATGCTTTAGTTCTTTGTCAAGCTCATTAAAAAATTAAAAAGGAAAGGGAAGGGAAGAATGTTAAAATATCTTTTAGTATGATGGCAGCAAGTCAACTATCTCCTTGAACAAAGCACCTGTTTTGAGTCTATCAAACAAGTTGGGTTCTAGCGTTGGCCTTAGGATAAACCTGATCTCAGAGTTCCTACTCCTCCATTTGGTTAGTCTTCCAATCATTTGGGGAATCTGTTAATGTCTCCTACATTGCAGATTTGTATCGTGGTCTCTTTGTGTTAAAAGATGCCTAAGTCACTATTGTGTCGTGCTCACTGTTCAAGGATATAACCTGTGTCGGCCATTCTGCAGTTGCCTTGACCTCATGTGTCGGCCATTCCTTGGTGTCAGTATGTTTCATCATGTGTTCAGTCCTACTCCAAATCAGCTCATACCTGTTGAGTGTCCCTCGTGTTGGATGCTGGAGGATGCATTAAGGCCTCCCTTCCAACGGACTTCTTCCCATCGACTTCAGCTCATTGTGCTCTGGGAATGAAGTTTAGAGTTTCGGTTAGTACCTTGGGGATTGCAGTCATTAGTGGCAGTTTCCCTCGCTATTGGATAGATGGGAATACATCAATGTCTCCTATCCGATGGATTCTTCAAGTGTTCGACGGCAAGACCACTTATTCGCACTTGCTTGAATGTACTAGGTACCTTGGGTTCCATTTTCATTATTGGTGGACACCCTCGCGTTTGTTAACGGTATACATCAATGACCGGTAATCAAACGATACCTCCCATGTTCGACATCAACTCATTTATTCGCATGGATAGGTTTGTACCTTGGGTTGTTTTTGGATGAAGACCTTGGGATCCTCGATAGCATCACCTCGTTTATGTTATCGCCCAAGTTGCGCAAGACTGAGCCACATTCTTTTTGGGCTCTTGATGAGACATGGATCCAGCTTGTTCTCTATGGCTATGTTCTCCAGTTTTGACATAGATCCACCTTGTATTTATGTGGCTATGTTTACACTTATGTTCCTCATGGATCCACGCTTGTATTTTAGTGGCCATGATATATGCATCAGTATTTGGATTGTTATTGTATCCTCTTGGAGATCATGTTCCACCATTTGAACATGGACAGTTACCCCAAGGATGAGTTTGTCTGACATTGCCTTTGCTTTCAGGTACTTCATTTGAGCCTATGATTCTTGGTTTCTCCGTTCCTCCACGATTCAACTCTTTTTTATTTATAATGTATTTCGGCCATCGTTTCCCGTACTCCCTCTGACCTCATACATTAGGGAGCATCTGTTATAGCTTGAAATGAAACCTCTCCGTCTGTGACGACACTTGCTTCCCTTGGTCGCATGACGACACTTCTTGAGAAAAAGTTCAGTCACACAACAGGACATTTGTGGATGGAGGAGTCATTTGGGACACTAAAAATGGTTGAAATTACCTCATTCTTGACCCATTTGATGTATATGACCCTTAGGAACATTTTTCCAGACCAAACCATCTCCTGAAAATGAGCAGAAAAGCCTGTTTTTGGCCATTTTTCAACATGAGCGCGACTCCACTGTTATAATAGTAGCGTGTCTACGCGACTTTACCTCATTCAAAGTAGCGCGCCCATTGCCATGTGTACGCGACTTTGTCTACTATAGAGTAGAGTACACTCCTGTTTTGGTCAAAAATCTCAAAATTCGAGTAAGTTAAGTTGGTTGGGAAACCTCTTGAGTGGTTATAACTTCTTTTCCTCTTCCTCACTGACTATATAAGGAGGGTAGAAGGGTCATGTGAGGGGACGAATCCCAATTACAAAGTTATGCTGGAGGAATGGAGACCCTCATCCCCCTCTCTTGTGCTTCAGTTTTGGTAAACCCTAGTACAATTGCTTAGAGGCTGGGATCCTTGGAGAACGGAAGCAGGACCTTGAATCTAGGTTTCGTGAAGTGCCAAGCTTGAAGGAAGGTATAACTTTATGTACTTGCTTTCATTCATCAATAAAGATCAAACGTTCTTCTCTTTCCAAATATGACCTATTAATGTGTCTTAGATTTGATTACTGTTTGATTATAGTTTGATGCCTCTTTATATTATGGATATCAGTATTTTATATGTAGTCAAATGTATTTGAGAAAGGTATCAAGTTGTTTTGCAGGTCTGGGCATTGCAACATTGGATAAGCATTGAAGAGCGAGGGAGGCAAAGCTAGGATCAACCTTCTGAATAAGGTGCCTACATCTCTAAACCCTAATCTCTTCATTTATTTGTTGTACTTGCAGAATGCTTGTAAGTCTATCTTTATCACCGTAAGTTGGTAGTTTCTCCCCTGAACTATAGGTGCATTTTTTCCCGACAACAAATGGTTAAACATTAAAACAAAGGTGGGATCCAACTGGGCTCATTATTGCTATCATGTGAAGTTGGTGGAAGAGTTACACGTAGGGGACAAAGCACTAACCCTTCGTTGTAGTTTGCATTGCTATCAGTTTGTTTTCTCGAGAGTTGGAGAGCTGAGCTCTCTCTTGGTCTCCATGGCCACCATGGAAAACCTACACTGTCTCTACGTTAAAATTTGAATAAAGATGAGTTCTAGGATTGGAAAGTTGCTCTCGGGTTGTGCTCTTAAGCTTTGGCTGCATCGTGAGGGTTCTACGCCCTATTCCTCGACTGAATATCTTTTACAGAGGTAAGGGTTTACCAAAATAAATTATTGTTTCTTTAAATTATTTTGTTTATACTTATCGATTATCATTTTATAACCAGTTTGTATGTGGTGGCAGGAGGGCTTCCCAGTTGTTCTTGGTTCTTGTCTGGTACTCTTGGTTATGATATTGTGGATAGAAAAGCAACCCCGGTGGTTTTGAATATCCATGGTAAGCCTTGGGTCCTTCTTGACGGCTCCTCTGTCAACTTCTATTTATTTTGGCATCTTTTCGAACTTGTTTGTATTACAGTAGTGCCTCTGGCATTTTAGAGAGATGTTAAGCTTGTAAAGTCCTACTGTATTTCTACTTAGAGTTTGGGGTTTCGACCTCTGTCTTAATGATATAAAAGATACAATGTTTATTTATTTTTTGATAATGTGTTGGTTTCGTCTGCCGTGACTGTTACTTATTTGGATTCTATGTTAATGTAACCCTTTTCTTATTTGTAACGGTAACTGCATGATTATATATATATAAATGCATATGTGCACGTAAACCCTAATCTGTTAGTTCGTCTGGTTTGTAAACAATTTCAAGGTTTATGTGGTAACAGATTTCATCCTAAACCACAGTTTAATAATGTGATAGCTATGTACAAGGTTTTCCTTTGTCGACTTGGTAAAAAAATTTATTAGTTTTAGGCAGCATTACTGCGCTTGCATACAAAATGTAACATTACTATTTTCGGCATTTTGTAATGTTGGTTCTATGTTGTATTTATTTGAATTAAGTTGCTACAGAATAAAACCCTAAACCCTATCGTAAAATGGGTGTATACAGGGTCAGTTTATAAATGTAATAACACATAATAGGGGAGTCTTAATGAGACTCGATCCCTTGACTTATGTTAAAATACTAAAACCTACTATTTGTTACTATGCATATTTTGATGGTGTCGAGCTTTGTTCAGCTGAGCATAAGGTTTTAATGTAATAAGGTCTGTCGAATGTATAATGTTTTCTTTTTATTAAAGAACTTGTCAGGAGTTTAACCTTAAGCAGAATAGTGCTCTGTTTGTAGATTTATGATTGTTAAAGAAGTATGACCCTAAATTTGTTTCTTTTCCAGATATTTAAATGTATGGATTTACTTCCAATGTAATCTATGATAACTCTATTTTTATACTGTATGTATGTTTATAATAATACCCTTGATAGTACTCGGATACTAAGGATCAACTCGTTATATTTTCCAGAATGTACTTTGGATCATTACACTCTAAGAGTTATTATAATACTTTGTTTATAACCGATAATGACAGGTCTTAATTTCGATTTATGTATTTTGTTTATTAAGATGTTGTTGGGCATAGCCCCGAGCTTGTATATTTTCAAATTCAGTTATATGAGATAACCCTAAACATATATATCAGAAGTTGACCTGAGTTTTGTGTAAAGTATTTTATGCTGGTCTATTTGTGTAAACACTTATGTTGAGTATATTACTGTATATATATGAAGCATAAACATTTTTGGGATATGAATAGTAACACTGTAATTAATATATGAATATTATATGCATGTAATGAAATACTAATATTAAATCTGTATGTTAGCATTATTAGTAGTATGCTGATAATAGTCTATTTAAATTTATCATGGATGTTTATATTTTCAAACTTGTAAAAATAATGCATAAGAATAGAGAAAATCTCTAGGGAATACTAAGCTCTATGTGTTACTACAGTATGCATTCTAAGATATCTATATTTTTCTTTGACTAGGAGATCATTATTTCAGCCACAATATTTGAATAATTTCTAATCTATTCTTAAACATACTTCTTTGTACTAGAGTACATCACGAAAGTGAAAGGAAAAATACAGAGGAGGTTTTTATTCATCGATCAGTCATATTCAATCTTGTAATTATTCATTCATTCATTGATGCAAATGACAATATTCAGTTCCGTAATCTAACACTTCTAACTGCTAAAATTTATAAAGAAGGAAATTAATTACTTGCAGAAAGAGATAATCAGGATAAACATAGAAAATATAGAAGATGACAAACAAATAATGCATAACCTTTTCTAACTGAGTAGGTGGACAAACACCCAAAGAATACCATTCCTCCCAACCGTCTCATGAAAGCAGCCAAGTCTACTTCCTTTAGGACCCCCGAGCCTGTTTACTGAACCACCAGGATGAAGATTCTCTGTAGAAGTATGTGAAAATCTTCTTTAAACTTAGCAATCATGAAGACTTGCACAAAACACTCTCTGCACTTAGCAGCATAGGACAATCTTACTCTTCAAATCATTAGTTAGCTTATCCCCTCATCGAATCTCTTGTGTGCTCGACATAGAAGTTTCCAGCAACACTAGGAAAGAGTTGTATCTCTTTGTATCCCTCTGAGCTGCCTTCTCAATTTGATGGATATATAAAGATTTCCTAGGTATTAATGGTCATTTTAACATTTAATGAGCCACCTACTCAGTTCTACCATCCTTGGGGAACATGACCACATTTTTAGGGAAGTTGCCCCCTGCAACAGCTAGTAAGTGAGTGCAGATGCTACCACTTGTCAATTTCCTTCTACAATAGTTTCATTCCTCCTAGTGGGTCAGTGAACACTCTTCCACAGTCCTCTTTGTATGAGTGTCTCCTATTTTAATTTATTAAATAATAATAATATTCAATTACAGTCATCCTTGACCATCCTTGGTCAATAACATAAAACTTTACAATAAGTTTTAAAATAATGTTTTTCCACAAACATAAAATGTTTCAAGTACTAGGTAGGTTACAGGGAAGAATATAAAATACAAAAAAGATCATGAATATTTTCTCCGACAACCTTGATAAAAATTGATCTCAAATCGTGGAGCAGAAGTGTCGAAGACATGTGAGGATGGCATCATAGCGGAAAATCCACCTTCACGATTTGACCATAAATTTTGTCCTGGTTGTCCATTTCAAGCATTCATTATACCATTGGATAGGTATCAATGATTTCTACACATATCTGATCATGATTGTCATCTATTAGTTAGCCTAGAAGAATTATAAAACAAAAAGTAACTGCAACATCGATGAATAGAAGGATCTTTTGATACAAGCATGGTCCAAATATATGTTATCCCACACATGCACATGCGCCCACAATGAACACCAAGCTATAAAAACACAAAATGACACCTTTGAAAGGCATGTCATATAACATGACTACAAAAGTTGTTTCGGTGCTAGGACAACCAATACAAGTTGCAGACATTACCAATGTCGTGAAGAAGAATTAAATGCACTATCGGAAGGGGAACATTTTCATCATCAAAAAGCATTGTTCTCAGGTCAAGATGAAGAGAAACGCATATTGTCATGGCCAACAATGATGAAACTTCACATTAGATGGAATCATGGTATATCGAGATCAACATAATACACTGAAATTCATGAATGGATTCGAACGAACCATTAAGGCATGAAGCACTACACCCCATTTAAGAAGATCAAAGAATGAACATGGGGGATGCTGATCAAGGAATGGGTTTGGTATCCTCAGAGATTCATTTCACCATATCAAATTTTATGTATTGGAAAATCAGTCTTCATATCCATGGAGAAACTTTCTGCAATAAGAAGTTAACGAAGTCAACATGCCACATCAAGACAAATTCCCCTAGGTGACAAAATACACTTCAGGACAAATTAATAGAATATCAAAAGTTACCCAAGGGTGAATCAAATTAATTGTTGTAACAAATTTATTCAAATAATTCCAAAAGAATATGTACTTGGCCAAAAGTCAACTGTCCTTGACCTATATATTTTAATCTCATTTGACAAGAAAGAGGTTTTTTGCTCTCGCACTTTTTCACGCATATATTATTGATGAACTGTGAATGAGGAGAAGCCTTATATTAGCTTTTGCACAAGAAAAATTCTATTATGTGGATGTATGGCTTGAATTGATTCATACATTTTCACATGTGGATATGGAGTAAGAATGTTCTAGATTTTGGAATAGGCAGTTCCTACAAATTTCTGTTTCTTATTTCATACGTTATTTTTGTTCTCTTTATTTCTATGGGTAGTGTAATTAGAATGAAATAAATACCAAGACTATTCCAATATTTATGCTTTCATTATGTCGATTGTTTATTTGCTTCTTAGAATAACTATTTGAATTCTAAATGTGGATGTTCAATTGTTATTTCACTTCTCACTATCATTAATCTCGCTCCGAAATGGGATAGGTTAGTTTAGTTAGTAACTGCATTTAAGTTAGAATAGATTGCATTTCATCCCTTAATAATAAAACCTAAATAGTGGATTGTGACACAACTAGTGAAACCCAATAAGGAATAGTTTCTAGGATAGAATCTAGATGGGTTACCTATAACAAATGGTTTGAGGTCTAACTGGGACTTCTTACTGAGAAGAACCCCTACTATTGACCCTAGCCCATTTCGATCAATTAATATAATGTTCATTGTAACTGTTACAAAACTGCGACAAACATCGTCATTGCAGTTACAACATATTCATCAGAGGATAGTATTTGTATCGGAACTTCAACAAATCTATGGTGATTTTTTTTTCATTATTACAATACATTCAAAACTCTGACAAATGTGCGATGAAATTTTTTGTCGCTATTACATCACGCTCATCAAATGATAGTATATTGCGTCGAAAGTTCAACAAACCCACGATGGACGTTTCGATATTTAAGTTTCGACAATATGGAAGGATCTACAATGAGTTTGCATCAGTAGTGTGACAAAATCTTGTTGATGTTAGAGCAAAACAACCAAGAAGTTTTTTACCAATATTTGAGTCTAATTTTCAAATTAACGACAATAATTATGGTGTCGAATTTACGACGAAGTCCTTGCATTTTTGGAGTTGTGATGGGCATTGGAAATTGGGAGGTCGGAAACATGGAAGTCAATAAGATTTGAAATCACAAGAATAACATAGTGTAGTCATAATTCTGAGAAAACTATTTCGACAAAAAGATGTTGTATATTTCATCAAATTTGCAACTTGATTTTGTTGAAACGTCATTGAGAAAACATTAAATATTAACCAAATGACATTGTGTTTCTAGGTGTAGCCATCCCCTTATGCATTGAAAATCCCTATGACACCTTATCTTGCCTCTCCACTACCTCTTTCACAATTGTAGGCTCAATAGTGTTAGCATATAAAGAAAATTTACTTCTAAAATCAAACGAACTATATTTATAATTGTTTGGTTGTGTTCATTTCCAAGTGCGCGTACTTAAATTTTTAGGTGAAGTTTCTTCCTCTTCTTCCAAACTCTTTCATGATCCCTCCTCATTAAATCCATAATGAAATTCTTGTTCATTTTCTAGTCTAGTTTTATTGACCTTGAGTGGTAACTAATAAATTGACATCTTCACATTTTCTTATGGATGCACCACTATAGGACAAGACTTCTTTAAAAATACCATTTCTATTATAAAATACTTTTCTAGCCATAGAATCCCAAACCTTGTACCTTTTCACACCATTTCCATAGTCAATGAAGATGCATTTTACTTCCTTATTAACCAACTACGACCACTTCTCCTTATGCACATGATCATATGCCTCACAAGGTCAAGAACATTAAGATTCGTAAGTGAGTTTGCTTCTCATTGAGTTCACCATAAGAGTCTTATCTACAAAAAATGGTGTGGGAGACCTATTAATTTAGTAACATACAACAACAACTACTTATTTACAAACGTCTTCTCTAAGCTCACTTCACTAGAATACTCCTAAAAAGTTTCATCAAAATCTTGTTCATCCATTGTACAATTCCATTATACTAAGGGGTATACTTCCTTTCCTTATGTCTTTTAATTCCATTTTTAATACAAAACTTATCAAAACTATGCAAAACAAAAACCATTAACACAATTTGTCACCAACATTTTCATCTTCTTACAAGTTTGTTTTTTCAAGAGATCTATAAACTCCTTAAACTAACTAAAGACCTCATATTTAGTTCAAAGAAATATACACACGTCCTTCTAGAATAATTATCAATGGATGACACTTAATACAAAGCTCGAGAAATCAAAGGAAACTTAACAGGACTGAATACATCTTAATAAAGTTAGTCTAACAAAAAAATATTTATGAGAACTAGAATAAAATTGAACATTGTTATGTTTTCTATATATATGGAGTTATCACTAAACTCACATTCAAGAGAATAATCATTCAATCCTTCAATAATCATTTTATTTTCCAATGCTATATGGACCTTCATAGCGATAATGCTCGATCTCAATTCTCATATCACTGCCTTCTCTACAGGTAACTTTGCTTATAAATACAAATCTTGTTTAGTTAGCTATAAATTATGATTATCATAATTAGATACAATTTCTTAATTGAAGATGTAGATTCTATAGATTTCCTCAATATGAAAATTGAGAAACTATTACGATGAATGGTGCACACATACAACAAGAATAGAGTTCTCACATGAACACTCTTAACGAGCACCATAGATCCTCAATTCATCTTACACTCTTTCTTAGAGAAAAAAAAATTGCATACCTACAACATTAAGTTTTCTTAATGATAGTAAGTTCCATGGCAAACCAAGAAGTGCAAAAATCCATTGATCCCGTTCACTTTTCCGCTAATTAATTTGATCAAGACTATACCATGACCAACTATTATGAGAGGATATTCATCACCAATGTATAACATCTTACCATCATATTTTTCATAAACTATAAAGTAGTGGTGATGGGAAGTAGTACTGAAGAATGATTTAGAGTTTATCAACAATGCATTATTTCTCACATGGGTTGCCAAAATTGCAATAAAGACATCTTCACAACCTTTTTGAAAATATTGTTCAGAATTGTCATCAAAATCATTATTTTCCTTCCTATTCTTCTTTTATCTTCCTTGTAGTCTCTTATAAAATGCCCATTATTTCCATAGTTCCAACATTTTTGTGGACTTTCAAGGGACTTAGGTCTTCCATAGAATTTTAATTTTCTTCTTTTAATTTTCCTAACATTTTATTTAAATAATCCACAAAAAATCAAGGCCTCATTATTGGATTCATGAGCTTTCCACTTGACCTCCTCTAAGACTAAATGAATCATGATCTCATCAAGCACCAACTCCTTTATAGTTATTCCAATTGCCATTACTAGGTTATCCTATGAAATTTGCAAAGAACCAAAAAATATTCCTCGTCCATCTTCACTCTAGCTAAGATCAACTTGGTCACAATAGTATTAAATACCTTAGATGTTTGTCTATATAATCACCATCACACATTCTTAAGGAAAGCAATGTTTTTGTAGAAAAGTATTATTTACTCGGGATTTAGCTTGGTACAAATCCCCAAACTTTTTCTTCAAGCTTCCTTTGTTTTTTGTTAAAAAATGTTCAATAACATTGAATCAACCAAAAAGAGTTTGACAAGCATTCTTTCCTTTCTCTCTAACACCACCCACTCATCATATTTCATACCAATAGGTTCTATTGTAAATACAACAACCCACAATCTTGATCTATGAGCAAATCATCTCTCTCGAACTTCCACAATGCAAATCTATTGACATCATACTTATCTATTTCTAATCTAGATGTGCTTACCATTTCATCATAATAAGATTTCTTGTTGTGCAAGATCCCACCAAAAGTAAGATTACGCCATCCAAGGTGATTAAGCTCTGACACTAAATGAAATAAAGTAGTGGTTTGGAATACAATTCCTACACTAATCAATGAGAAAGAATGTGCAGAAGAAACCCCACACTTTAAATTTTAAAATACGCACAATTTATTATTCAACATCTAACAAGTGATTACAATACATTAGAGTTTCCATGCTCTTCATAAAAGTTTTGACGAAAATTTGGTAGTATAATTAAAAACATTCTTTACCTTCATCCAAAATACTTGAAAAAAATAAACATAATAAAACCATAAACCATTTATGTTTTTCAATTATACATACTCCAAACTGAACTGTTAATAATCAACATTAATTAAATAATTACATAATACTCTACATTCATTACCATTCATTAAGATAATGAGTATTTTACATTCATTGCTTACTACTTAAAATGCAATATGTCACACCAAATTAATAGACATCTTCCAAATCCCAACTTAACAAAAACCAAAATGCAATCTACCTCTCCCTCCATGTCAATTACGTACGAAATTGATTTCATTTTTGGTAAATTTTAAAGCCCAACTTAATAAAACCAAAAAGCAATCTACCTCTCCCTCCATGTCAATCACGTACCAAATTGATTTCATTTTTGGTAAATTTTAAGTTGGATTTGATTAAATTTTCAATTTTCTTTATTATAAAGGAATATAATAAATTAATATAATAGTAAATAGATTTATTTTTAATAAATTTTTAAATTGACTTTTAGTAAAACTATCTCTCCATGTCAATCACGTACTAAAATGATTTTATTTTTGATAAATTTTAAGTTGATTGGATTTAATTTTCAATATACTTTATCAGAAAGGAATAGAATAAATTAATATAATAATAAATAGTTTTTTTGGAATAAATTAATATGATAATAAATAAATTTATTTTTAATAATTTTTTATATCGACTTTTAGTAAATTTTCAGTATTATTATAAGATATATGTCATAAATCCAGTTATATTTATGTTGGAACTTCAAAAGTTCTACCCCATTTTAAACCAACAAAAATATTGAAAATAATTTCTTAATGTCAAAATTCCAACAAAAATGAAACAACACATTTTGTCAAAATAAGAACAGGAAACTCCACATGCCCCGCACTGCATCGTACTATAACCAGACCCCATCACCTGCTTGATCGATAATTTATTCTTTCCTTGTGACGCACGGAAACCTCCTGTGCGTAACAGACGCATGCACGGGTACTCTCAAACAATGCAGAATTCGCCGAAAGTGGAAATATCCCATGTAGGTACAATCCACTCACAATGAAATTAAACTCTGTAAACTTATTTTAATGCACAAATTTATATATATTTCTGTTTCTCAACAACATACATGACAAATCAGAGTAGTATATAAATTGATCAATGTCTAATTATTTAATTCAATTTAAGATATTTTTTCAATTCACATATATATATATATACACACGGAGAAGAAATGGGGTGAGAGCTCTCAACCGCTATCTTTTCATTTTTCTTTATCATAAATTATTTTTCAGATTAAAGCATTATCAATATTTATCATTATTTCATGTTAAGTTGTGAATTAACCCATCTCGCTGTCGCTGTCATTATGTAATGTTAATTAGCCCAACTCGTTATTATTATCCGTCTGGATACCACCCTGTATGTCTTGTGAAGTTGTCAATTAGGTTATTATTATGTCTTGTTTTGTTTTCCATTAGCCTATCATTATGTTTTGGATTAGACCATACATTATGCATGTCTGACTATATTTAATAAACTATTTGTTATGTTTGGCGTTATGATAAAGAAATTAGTCGATCTTGCTATCATTATGGATGTTTGTATGTCTGGTTCAATTTGATAAATTATATGGCATAGTTACTTTCGAAGCTAAAGATGAGGGCTTAATCTTTGGATTGATCATTCACCTAATGTCATCTTCCATTCTGTTTATCAATAGTTTACAACATTTGTGAAAGGATTTTGTTCATCAAAATCTTTAGTCTCTTTAGGCATAGGTGTGAGATTCGATTATTGGGAGGATTTTGTATTTTATTTGTATGTATATGTTACAACTTTTTCTATATTGGATTAGAGAACCAAATTTTTTCATTATTTAATGGAATTCAAATTTAAATTTGATAAATTATTTTCCATAAAGATGAATTAGTCCATCATGGTATAAGAATATAAATTAATTAGAAAATTATGTTGGGAGGAATGGAAATGGTATAAGTAATTTTGTTGATAAAAATCACAAAAATAAGCTGATTGAAATAATCAAATTTTGTTGGTGTTTTAAAATGAAAGTTATGATGATGTGTATTAAGATAAAAATATGTTCAACCAATTTAATAATTTAAAATTAAAATTTAAGAAATTTTCTTTTTACAAATATTTTAATATTGAATTTGCTAATAATAATAATAATAATAATTTTGCAAATTAAAAAAACTAATATTTAAAAATTTAATGGATAAAATAGTTTTATGCAATCCCTTGCTTGGATTCACGGCTACCCATATAATGTTGGGAAAAAGTTTTCAGAGAATAACAACAATTCTCACTATCAAAACTACAAGTGAAAACATCTTACTGTAAAATGAAGATACCATTAAAAACATCTTACACTAAAATGTTTCCAAAACAATAATGATAGAAGCATTTTACCGAGTTATGACATAATCGCAATAAGGCATATGTCAATGAACATTTTACGATACTAATGAATGATCTCGCCCAGCAAACAATTCAAGACTGGAGTAGTTGAATATGAGGTAAAAGTGTTATGTAGATAATGAGGGCATCATCATGCGTGGATTAAAAATTTAATTAAAAAAATATTATACGAACTTAACAATTTTAAATTTATTTCAATGTGTGATCGATCTGAAGTGAATCAAATCCTTGAAATGCAAAACATTTTTAAGCTTTTTTATCATATAAAAGATTTCACACAAATGGATTTGATTTCTTTATATTAAATGGATTCGATTAATAACTTAGGCTGTGTGTAGGATATTAGATGGCTTTTTAATAAAATAATTTTTTTTCTATAATTTCTTTTATTTCGAACATGATTTTCTGTAAGTTACATTTGTCTATTATTATTGAAATTGCACACACTTGTAAGACTCTGTGTACAGAAATTGGTAATATGTAATTTTTTATTAAATCTTTTTTTTTTCTATTTTTTATTAAATTTTAATTGTACTAGCATCAATCTTACACAAAAAAAAATAGGTTATTTCTTCTCATTATAACTTTTGGTTGGCTCACCTATTTTGAAAACGGAAAAGAACCCGCACAAGTATACACATAGACCTACATCCTAAAAAAAACAACATTCATTGATTATGTTAAGACCATGATGTCGGGGCCCTCGACCTAGTCATTTTAGGACTTTGCTCCCTTCTGTATTTAAAAAAATAAAATTATTAACATAAATAGGAACCCAACACAAACATATTCATTATGTTTTCTTAAAGAAAATAACATACCAACCTTAGAAGAACCCTATTTTTTTGGAGTTATACTTAATTTCCATAAATAATAGTTATATATTCCTGAAGGTAATTGGATTGTCTATGTTTCATCTTCTTACTACATATTCCAAAAAGTTGTGTAGGTAGCTTTAATATTTTTTTTGACTTTCAGATTTCTGTTTTTCCAAAAATCCATTACAACTAACACACCATAAATAGCCAACATTAACTTGCACCGGCCCTATACTAGATTTATAAATAATTATATATATAAATTAAAAGAATCATCTAATATCCAATCTAATATCCATTGAATGTATACACTATGCCATAGGTTATTAATTGAACCCATTTAGTATAGAGAGATAAAATCCATTTATGTGAAATCTTTTATATGGTTAAAAAACTTAAAAATATTTTGCATTTCATTCTCTTCATAGATTACACATTGACATAAATTTAAAATCGTTAAGTTCTTATAATTAAATTTTTAATCCACACGTGATGATGCCCTCATTATCTACATAACACTTTTACCTCATATTCAATTACTCAAGTCTTGAATTGTTTGCTTGGCGAAATGATTCATTAGTATCGTAAAATGTTCATTCACATATGCGTTATTGCGATTATGTAATAACTCGGTAAAATGCTTCTCACTTTAATGCTATCATTATTGTTTTGGAAACATTTTACAGTAAGATGTTTTCACTTTTAGTTTTGATAGTGAGAATTGTTGCTGATCTCTGAAAACTTTTTCCCAACATTATATTGGTAGCCGTGAATCCAAGCAAGGGATTGCATAAAACTATTTTATCCATTAAATTTTTAAATATTAATTTTCTCATTTTTTAAATTTTATTATTATTATTATTATTATTATAATTATAAATAAGATTTTAAATTATAATTATTATTTGATTTTAAATTATAATTATTATCGAATTCAATATTAAAATATTTAATTTTAAATTATAATTATCATCAAATTCAATATCAAAATATTTATAAGAAAAAAACTTCTCAAATTTTAAACTATTAAATAGGTTAAACCTATTTTCATGTTAATACATCATAATTTTCATTTTAAAACACCAACAAAATTTTATTATTTTAATTAGATTAGTTTTTGTTTTTTATCAACAAAATTACTTATACCATTTTCATTCCCAACATATTTTTCTAATTAATCTGTATTCTTGTACCATGATGGACTAATTTATCTATAATAATGAAAAATAATTTATCAAGAATTTGTAATTTATCAAATTTGAATTTGAATTTCATTAAGTAACGAAAAAAATTGATTCTCTAAAATCCAATATAGAAAAAGTTGTAACGTATACATCATACAAATAAAAACACAAAATCCTCTAGAATCTCACACCTATGCCTGAAGAGACTAAATATTTTGATGAACAAAATCCTTTCACAAAGGTTGTCAACTATGGATAAACATACTACATTGAATCTTTCCTATGAATGAGGATGAAGAATGGAAGATGACATTAAGTTAATGATCGATCCAAAGATTAAGCCCTCATCTTTAGCTTCGAAAGTAACGATCCATCCGATCCGAACTGGACGAAGTAACAAGCTATCGAATTTGCGTATTTTCCAACTTTTCAGTCCAATACGACTAAAAGTGGTAACTATGCCATATAATTTATGAAATTTAACCAGACGTACAAACATCCATAATGATAGCAAGATCGACTAATTTCTTTATAATAATGCCAAACATAACAAATAGTTTATTAAATATAGTCAGACATGCATAATGTATGGGCTAATCAAAGACATAATGATAGGCTAATAGAAAACAAAACAAGACATAATGATAACCTAATTGACAACTTCACAAGACATAATGATAATGATAGGCTAGTGGAAAACAAAACAAGACATAATGATAACCTAATTGACAACTTCACAAGACATACAGGATGGTAGCGAGACGGATAATTATAACAAGTTGGGCTAATTAACATGACATAATCGCTATGACATAATGACAGCGAGATGGGTTAATTCACAACTTAACGGAAACTAATGATAAATATTGATAATGCTTTAATCTGAAAAATCATCTATGATAAGGAAAAAATAAAAGATAGCAAAACAAAAAAAAATATAGTAAAAATATGGTTGGTTGAGAGCTCTCAACCCATTTGTTTATATATGTGTGTGGATTGAAAAAAAAAATCTTAAATTTAATTAAATAATTAGACATCGATCATCAGTTTATAACAAAATTTACATACTACTCTCTCTGATTTTGTCATGTATTTTGGTGAGAAACAGAAATATATTAATATTTGTGCATTGAAATAAGTTTACAGAGTTTAATTTCATTGTGAGTGGACTGTACCTACATGGGATATTTCCACTTTCGGCGTATTCTGCTCCCTGCATTGTTTGAGAGTAGCGTGTACCTACATGGGATATTTCCACTAAAATGGTATGAAAATGATTATGTAGCCGTGCATGCGTCTGTTACGCTAGGAGGTTTCCGTGCATCACAACGAAAAAATGAACTATCGATCAAGCAGATGATGGGGTCTGGTTATAGTACGATGCAGTGCGGGGCATGTGCAGTCGATTCCTGTTCTTATTTTGAGAAAATGTGTTGTTTCATTTTCGTTGGAATTTTGACATTGAGAAAATATTTTCAATATTTTTGTTGGTTTAAATTAGGTAGAACATGTGAAGTTTCAACATACATATAAGACATAAATCTTATGATAATAACTTTCATGGTAATAAAAAATTGACTAAAAGTCAATATAAAAAATTATTAAAAATAAATTTATTTACTATCATTTTTATATTAAAAATAAATTTATTTACTATCATATTAGTTTAATATATTCCTTTTAAATAAGAAAATAAATCTATTTGAGACTTGATTTTTTTACATGATGCTTATTGGAAAATAACATAGAGAGTTCTCAAGAATAATAATATTGAGAGGAAAGATGGCTAGGTTCTCTGTCACTGTTTCTAGATGGCTAGGAAAATAACATAGAGAGTTTTTTATGGTTTTTTGGAGATGGCTAGGGTTCTTTGTCACTGTTTCCAGGTGATCTCACTAGTTTCTGTAGATGGTTGAGCTACTAAGCTCAGTTTGAAATCTAGTCAGTTGTTTCTAGCTGGCTTTAGTACCAACCAAACCTTAAATAAAAAGTGGAACTACCTATTTTCTGCGGGTTTCTTTTTTTAGGGTTGGTGGTCCCATTTTTTCACAACAGACTTTTCTTTTATCAGGGGTTGTGTTTGTTCTCATGCAACGACGTTTTTGGTGGAGTGTTTTTTTAATTTTTTAGTCATCGGTGTTCTTTTTTTTTGGCTTGTTGCTATCTTTTCCTCCTTTGTGATCGTATTCGACAGTGATTTTGTACTATGTCTCTCGACAGCTGTCGGTCAGCACTTTTGGACCGGTGTCTTGGGTTTAAAACTTTTCAATATGGCGGGTTTTAACGCAGGCCCTAGCTTAGAGGCGATTGAACAGTCCACTAGGGTTCCAAAGGTTCAGGGGAGCAAGGGTTTTCGGTCTACAAGTGCACGGGTTAGAAGGCGCCATAGACAAAAGGCACTTAAGGCTTGTGAAGAAGTTGAACAGTTCATTATCGCGGAGGACTCGAACCTGGATCGTTTGGAAATGATGGCACGTAGGGCTATAGTGGGTCGTCTAGAGTTTACTTCAGGCTCAAAGGAGGAACTACTGGATTGGATTCATAAAAATTGGACCCCATTGTTGGGGCTCTCTCCGAGGGTTAACTTGCTGATGAATGGCTGGATACTCTTCATCTTTCCCTTGGAGGAGCATGTTGTTCCCATTCTCTCAAACAAATGGGATTTTAAAGAGGGTTCCTTGATACTTAAGAAATGGCACCTGGAATTTGACCCCCTGAAGGAACTTCAAACAAAACGTCACTTATGGATGCTTTTACCTGGCTTCCCACCGGTTCTTTGGACTGAAAGCATTCTGATAGGTTTGGCCAATAAAGTTGGCACTTTCGTTAGGTCGAACAAGAATTCATTGTTTGGGATGGAGAAGTGGGTCGCTCGGGTTATGGTCAAACTTGACCTTAACAAGGGTTTACCGGCTGAAATTGAGATAATTTGGGGCAAACTATCGTTCAGGAAGAGATTGGATTTTTTTGGTGTGCCCTTTAGATGTTTCAAGTGCAGATGCACTGGTCACACTATGGCTCGATGCCCTCTTCTTCTGCGTATTGGCTCGATGGAAAAAAGGCTGAGTGTTTCGACTTCATTAAACCCTAGTGCTGACGTAAACGTCACCTCCCCTGCTCTCATCTCTTCGGGTAAGTCTTCTGATACTAAGTCATTTCAAAAAGAAATCCCCAAAGCAGAGTTAGATTTCATTCTTGAGATTGAGCAGTCTTTCAACAAACGCATCGTGGATGATAACCTTCAACTGAATCCCAAGGGTTTTTTTGAGAAAACACCGGGTACTTATTCTGAGGGCTCTTTGAGTCAAAGGTCGGGTTTTGTCTCACCCGTGCCTTTCCCCCCTCTGGATTGTGTCGAGGCCCAGTCTACTTCTCGGATCCCGTTGATGGGTGATGCCGAGTTGTCTCTTGACCCTAGCCCATAGGATACACCATCTTCGGGCACTTTGTTTATCCCTCCTAACTCTGTTATTGGAACATTTGACGGGTCTGGGGATCCGACACCATTTCTTGGAATTGAAAATCATATTGTTACTGAACTGGGTTCTCCACCTCTTTCTAATTCATTTCAGCCGTTGAGAATTTTCTCAAAAAACCCCTCCTCAAATCCCCTCGTCCATCCTATCACTCGTGACAAATTTGTGAATGTTACCATTCGGAAAAAAAGCAGGAAGGCTTCGGACAAAGGTAGTATTGATCCTGCTTCTAATTTCACCCCACTCTCTTCTAGACTTGCAACTACTGATGCTGCTGCTGAAGCAAACTACCCTTTTAACTATCTTGAGGCTCTTAGAGAAGCCACGCCTCCCTTGTCGGTTACTTGATGCTTTTTATCACACTGAATGTTCAGGGATTGGGAAAAGCTACTAGGGATAGGGCTTTATCCCACCTGTTCTTGACTACTAGGCCTCATATTATTTTGTTCCAAGAAACTATGTGCTCGGAGGTGGCTGCTATCCGTAAACTCGCCCCATTTTTGCTAGGCTGGGAATTGTCAGCCATAGATGCGGAAGGACATTCTGGGGGACTACTTGTGGGGTGGAACCCTATTTTTTTAATTTCCTTGCTTACAAAACTCAGTGGGGATTACTTCTGAAGGGTTCTTGCTTGAGCTTAAACCTACCGCTCACTGTATTCAATGTTTATGCACCATATAGAGACCAAGGCGGTTTTTGGAATACTTTGTGGGCTTCCGGTATTTTTAATACCCCCAATCTGCTTATTGCAGGTGATCTAAACTTCACCCGGGGTGCTAGAGATATTTGGGGCACCAATGCACAATTGGATGAGATGACAGTTTTTTTCAATGATATGTTGGATTCGTGTGATCTTATTGATGTCCTACCTATTGTTTCTGGCCCTACATGGACTAATGGTAGGGTGGGGACAGCTGGGATTCACAAGAGACTGGACAAGTTTCTGGTTAAATCGGTTCTTATTAATAGGTGGGAAAGGCACAGATCCTAGATTGATGACAATAAGTTTTCGGACCATTGGCCTGTTCTTTTCCAAATTGATATTGATTCTAGCGAAATACACTATCCATTTAAATTTAATTGCTCCTGGTTAAGTGATGAAAACCTCTGTGGTATTATCAAAGATTTTTGGACAAATTATCATGCTGAGAATGACCTTAATCTTGTTGATGTCATCGTCCAGAAACTTTATCAGCTTAAGGGTATTGTATCTAAGTGGATTCACAACAAGAAACTGGAAGAGGTATCAAAACTTTCATCACTAGAGGCTCTTTTACGGGACCTGCACCAACATAATTTGGATGAAGGCTTACTGGATGAGGAGTTTGACATTATCAAAATTATTGAAGAAAATAAAGAAACTCTTTTAATACAAGAAACCAAAGAGTGGCGACTTAAGAGCCGTGCCATCTGGATCAACCATGGGGATGCCAACACAATTTTTTTTCATAACTATGCTTCACACAGAAGGAATGTTAACGTTGTTTGGGACCTTTTAGATGCTGGGGGAAATCAGATTTCAGGCCAAGATGCACTTCATAAGGCTGCTATGGATTTCTTTGGCAATCTGTACACTGACACGGGTCAAGCTGATTTACTTCAGAAAATTAAGGTTACTCGACTTTACCCTAATTTCATTACTGAACATGATGCACATATTTTAGGAAAAGAGGTCACTCTAGCTGAAGTTGAAGATGCTCTTAAAATTTTTGCTAAGGACAAAATCCCAGGCCCGGATGGATGGACTGTCGAATTATTTCTGCATTTTTTTGAGTTTATGGGTCTTGATCTTGTGAAGATGGTGGATCTCTCACGCTATGAAGGGTTCATGTCTAATGGTTTAAACTCTACCTTTCTTATTCTTA
This sequence comes from Larix kaempferi, assembly GCA_027924585.1. Lineage (NCBI taxonomy): Eukaryota > Viridiplantae > Streptophyta > Pinopsida > Pinales > Pinaceae > Larix > Larix kaempferi. Next base: position 352,849 of record BSBM01000765.1, on the reverse strand, counting down.
TTCCAAAGAAGGGGAAGCCTTCAAATTTTGGGGATTTTCATCTAATTGCTTTATGCAATTTGGCGTATAAGCTTATCACTAAAATTATCTCTATTCGGCTGAAACCTATACTTTCTACCCACATATCAGCTGAACAATTTGGTTTCTTACAAGATAGACAGATTCTTGATGCTATCGGAATAACACAGGAAGTTATTCATACCATTAAATCAAGGAGATTGAAGGCTATGGTACTGAAGGTGGACCTTGAAAAAGAATATGACAGAGTTGACTGGTCTCTTCTCAAGCTGGTTCTCATTCAGATTGGTATCCCACTTTTGGTCATAAGGTGGATTATGGCATGTGTATCGTCGGCAAGCATTTTTGTCTTAATTAATGGAGCACCCTTAGGATTTTTTAGGATGAGTAGGGGTCTTCTCCAGGGATGTCCCCTATCCCCACGACTCTTTTTACTTATCATTGAAGGGTTGAGCAGATTGGTGAATGTTGCAAAATTGGATGGGAGAATTTCGGGTATCAAGCTAACTAGGGAGCTAGTATTCACCTACCTATTATTCATTGATTATGTTTTACTCGCTGGGTTGGACAAGGACTCTGAATGGCTGTGCTACAGGGATATTTTTGCTACCTTTTGTGTGGCTTCTGGAATGAAGGTTAGCATAAATAAATCGTGTGTTTATCACTTTAGATTCCCAGACCTACGGATTGAGACTCTTAAAGCTTTTGTTCCATACAACTTTCAGCAGCTTGAGGATGGATTTATGTATCTTGGTTTTTTCCTTAAGCCCCACAATTATAGGTGCACAGACTAGATGTGGCTAGTTAGGAAAGTGGAAAAAAGAATCTCTCATTGGACTTACAGACTATTGTCCATTGGTGGTCATTTAATTATGGTTAAGGTCGTTCTCACTGGCATTCTGGTATATTGGATTTCTCTCCATCCTATCCCTGCTTCTATTCTTACAAAATTAAGAAGGATTTATTTCAATTTCCTTTGGACCGGTGGCTCTGACTGTAGGAAGATGGTCTTAACCAAGTGGGAATCTATTGCTTTGCCGACCTGTTATGGTGGATGGGGCATCCGCAACCTTACTTTCTTTAGTATTGCATTGAGAATGAAACGTCTTTGGAGATCACTGTTTGGAAACACTCTTTGGTCAAAGGTAATCCTGCTCAAATATCTGGAGGGAGACATTATCAGCTAGCTGAGGAATCCCACGAAGAAGAATTTCAATGCATCCATTATTTGGACAGGTTTCTTGAAAATATTTAGCTGGGTGGAAAAAGACCTTGCGTGGAAGGTTGGTGATGGGCAGGATATCTTAGTTCGTATTGATCCAATCCTTGGATTGGAGGCAGATTATCGGTTGCCTATGGATTTGCTTATTTCCATTCACCAACAGGATTATAGGACACTAAATAAAATCAGGAATTCAAACACAAACCAGCCACAGGGTTATTGGTCAAACACCTCGGCACTGGGTTTTGTGGGTGATCGAGCTACTGTTTGGAATATTTATATCAAGCAACTTAACGAATATTGGTTGCAGGCTCTCATTGGAGGTTGACAAATTCATTTGGCTGAACAATACCAAAGATGGATCGATCATGGCAAATCTGGCTTACCAAGCAGTTATTAGCACTCAATGTATCTTTCCTGCTAACTGGTGGTACAAAGCACTTTGGAACTGGAAAATCCCTCTCAAAATTAAATGTTTTATGTGGAGGGCACTCAGAGGTGAACTTCCAACCTGGAACATGTTAGCCAAAAGAGGATGGGAGGGACCTAATGTTTGCTATCTATGTTTTCATAATTCTGAATCTATCAGGCATATCTTTGCTGACTGTTTTTTTGTCAAGGAGCTCTGGTGCCTTCTAAAAGTTCATTATAATCTCACACATTTGTGGGGGGATGACTCCTTTTCCTAGAACGCACTTGAGTGGCATAGGAACGTAGTCACATTACCATTTTTGCCTGCGATCACAGCTTGGGCCATTTGGTTGTATCACAACCAGAGTATCTTTGAAGATCGTAGACCATGTATTGATCAGACTTACATATGCATTGTAAGGCTGATATCGGAGTAATGTACGGATGGTTGCAAACAAAAAACAAAGGTGATATCCCCATTCTGTCTTCCACAATCTCGAGCTGTAATTTTCTTCGATGGTGCTATGGCTGAAGGCAAATGTGCTTCTAGTGGGATAATTTACATCAATCTTGAACATTATTTTACTCTTAAGCTGAATTGTGGTCATGGGACCAATATGAAAGCAGAGATCCTAGGCCTTTGGGTTGTTTTGACGGTCGCATATGACTTTGGTCTATCTGACATGACAATATTTGGTGATTTTAGGGTGACTATTAAGTGGGCTCGGGGAGAACATATGTTGAATAATCTGACTCTTCACCATTGGTGCAACAGGATTTAAAAGTTATTGCATCATTTTATGCACATCACTCTTGAGCACATCTACAGGGAGTTTAATACTATGGCTGATTCACTATCAAAGGAGTCATATGCTGGTGATGAGGGTGCTATCATTTGGGAGGAGTTTTTTGAGTCATCTAAGATAGATTCGGGCACCTTACAGATCTATGAGATCTGAACGCACTACTTTTTAGTTCTCAGAGATTCTTGAATGCTATGTTTTGTCTTATGCACTCAGCTTTTTTGAGGGTGTTTTTGTGGACAGTTTGTTTATATGTGTCTTATTATGCATATTTCAATATTCTGGACATTCGGTTAAGCCTTTTCTATGGGTTTTTTTCTGAATATTTGTACTATTTAATTCACTATGAATGGAAATAGTATGGTTTTTTTCACTAAAAAAAAAAAGAAAATAAATCTATTTATTATTATATTAGTTTATTCTGCTTTTTAATAAAGGAAAATGAAAATTAAATCAAATCAATTTAAATTTATTAAAAATGAAATCAATTTAGTACATGATTGATATGGAGACATAGTTTTATTTAAATTAGCACAATCACCTATGTGAAATGCTCGGTATCCATGTATCAACTATAAGTTATTTATTCATCAAGTTACCAATTATTATTTTATATTTTTTTTACTAGCACAACCATTTAACTAGTGGGGCCAAGTTAAGTGTCACAAATAAATAAGAAGTTATTTACCATGAAACCACTTATCCATGCTACTATACCAAAGTTATAATTGTCCTTTTAATATACCAAAGTTATAATTGTGGGTGGAAAAGAAAAGGGTTTCATATTTATGCATTAAAAGAAAAGACCTCTTTTATTGATGTGTTGAAATGAAATTGAATTTGGATATCTAGGTCTTAAGTTGGAAATGTAACTATGATCTTTTAGATATTTAAAGTTATAATTAAGTGTTGAAAGGAAAATATCGAAATTTGGGTATTCAATTTATTAATTAGAAAATGTGTCATTTTATTAAAATATAGAAAGGTGATATACAATCGGTGACAGAACATAATTTAACTCTTATTTAGAATTTGAGTCATCATTTAAAAATATAATTATCTTTTTTTGAGTTATAGAAGATTGCATAGAAGCAATCGATAATTGAGAATTGATGTACCAGGTAGTAAAAAACTTACTACAAACTTGACTTGACCATGGCATGGTGATGAGGAAAATATAACTTGGAAGACATATCAAGGGAGGGTAACAAACGTAAGCGACTATGACAAAGGAGTAGTGATTCTCATATTTAAAAAAAAAAATTAAATAGTGGTGATGAGGACTAAAAGAAGATGTATTAGATGCATTACAAGAAACCATGTGTCTGTTACTTGAGATTGAAGGACCTTGTGAAAAGACAAGGAAAGCATGAATCTAGGTTAGGATATTTTTTTAAAACTTTCCTACATAACCATGATAAAAGGCAAGTGGATGGATATGTTTGATGGATTTACTAAATGATGGGAAACTAATAAATTTTAACTGACAAGGGACTCATATGCTCAGGTTGACAAGACTTTAAGAGATTGTCGAGGGAGTGAAACAGACTTAAAATTTGAAAAACGAGATATCAATGTGATCAGTATGATGAGCTAAAATCAATGACATGGATTGTGCTTTATGGAAAAACCATTTATGAAAACTAACGACTACGAACTTAAAATTTAACCCTGATATCGAATTGGTAAAATAAAGACTATTTTAGTAAAATGAAGAATGGAGACAATCAAATCAATGAAATGAACGCAATGAAGCTAACAATAGGACATGGTCAAACCTTGATGAAAATATGACTATCCCTCGATATAGAACTCGATAAGGATAAGGAAAAGCACACATTATATGACTTGATGAGTCTATTGAAGTAAACTTGTGACAACAAAAGGGATGAAATGAAGTAAGGATGTCATAATCTCATTAACTTGGATGCAATGATACTGATGAAAGGACTAAGGGATAAAATTTAAAACTTTTGACTAAGTCACTAAGTTTCGATGCCTCGAATCCTATCAAATTAAGAACCAACATTTAGGGGTTTTTGGAAGTAACCTTATGGAAATTGGTTTTGGAATATTTGAGGGTCTCTCTTGATTTGTTAAAAATGTTACCATATCTTACCCATCTATGATTGACAGAATATGTTATAATGTTTACCTTCTCATCTTGGAGGGAAGGATAACCAAATAGATTTGGATTCTTGCTTGATGATGATTTGATAACTATTGGGTGGTTATTGATTCTATATAGCTTGTAGCTAATTTGGATAATGCGGATATTCACAAAAGACTAGAAGGTATAGGAAATCTAAGTTGGTACTGACAATTATGAAGGTATTATTGGATTTGCATTACGCAAAATTACAATTGAGTTCCTGAGGATGTATTGGAACCATACTAGATCAAAAAAAAACTAATGATTAGAACCACTAGTGCTTATGGCCATGATTTCTTGAGAAAATGGAAGAGACCGACAAAAAGATGAGAATGAGAAATTAAAGGTAAAGCCTAGTATCGAAATTACAAGAACAAAAGTTAACTTCAGGACGAAGTTTTAATAAGAGGGGGTGTATGTAACGCCTACCTCAGTACATTGACTGACCGTAGACATGAAGACACTTTCCTAGTGACCCGACTGAATAAACTTTAGTAAAATGGTCCTTTGAATATTTGAAATGGTTGAACGACACTTATAGAAATTGATACTTTGCTTAAAAGTAATAAATGAATGAATTATTTGCTTAATGATTAGAAGAATGAATGATGACTGAATGTTGTATATGCTCGACTGACTAAGAGATTATGAAATGAAAATGAGGAATGATAGATATACTTGACTGACTGAGATATTATGATGATGTATGATGAAATGATTTGATGGTGCAGTGTTATTTAATGTGTGCTTTGAGTGTGTGTGTGTGTGTGTAGTAGCAGGTAAAACAATTTACTGACTGACTCACGATGGAAAATAGGGGTTGTAAGAATGGGAAACATACATATGGGTACAATGATGGACTGTCGACCCTGAATTAGCACGCCATGCATGGGTTGGAAGCTTGCGAACTCTCCCAGAGAAGCGTGTACCGTATGGGTGAGGCCACAACGAATTGGTCGCTTACGATGAGTTGTGGGGCGCGCGATAAGGAGATCCTTATCCCTCATCTTCCCTTAGTCTCCAAGGAAATGTAGTCAAGATATCGCGATAACGATTCCCCGATCGCTACACAGTACTCCCCACTAGAGAAAAAGGAAGTTGTCGGAAGGACCCGACGATGTGGTACCTAGACGATTAAGGAAAGAAAGTCAGAAGGACTCGACAATGTGGTACCTAGACGATTAAGGAAAGAAAGTCAGAAGGACCCGGCGATGTGGAACCGAGATGAATAAATAAAAGAAAGTCAAAACGAGCACCCATGTATTTGATATATAGAAATTGCATTAAATTAGTTTTCCATGAAGGGACAAATTGCAATTATGTACTTGGCATATAAATTGCATTAAATTAATTAGGCATGAAAAGAATATTTCTCACAATTTTAGCATTTAGAGAAACTATGCATTTATGATTAAAGAGGCATATAGAAGTTTAGAAAATTTAATAAAATAATATTTTATTTTATTAATTTTCTAGGCTTTAGAAAAAGAGAAAATTTGGAATAGATATATGTCCATGTTTACTAGAAAAAATTATGAATGAGAAAGAATATTGAATGAATAAATTGTGAAGCAAAACATGACTAAAACTCAGGTAGAAACCACTCCACCTACATCCCATTGATTTAGGGATTAGGGGAATTAACTAAGGAGGAAACAAGCAGACAATTTAGGGAATTAGGTGCACACTTAAGTTAAAGTGACACATGCTGCACGAGAATAAATATTAGAGAATTATTAAATTAAAAGAATATTTGTGCATGAGGAGACACTTGGCATACAATTTTTTATTATAAAAGAAACGGAGGAGAAGGAGAGAGGGCTCTCTTGCTCCCTAGTGTTGTACGGAAAACATAATAGAGAATTGGATTAAAAGTGTGGTTCCTTGGGGTTGGGTTTATAGCTTGACCGGGGATTGGGAGATCCAAATGGAAAGCCATGGAATTGTATGTTCTTTGACCCCAAATTGCTCGGGGGTTCGGGTGAAAGAAGAGTACCCTCGATACGGTAGGGAGTTCAACTGAGGGGTCTTCGGTAAATCGACAAGGGCTAGGAGTTGATCGAACAACAACAACTCCTTCAGCAATAGATTCAACCTATAGTATCAGGTTTGATTATTATGTGTATACTTGTTAGTCCTTGAAATTGCAAATTTTATGATGATGATGGACTATATTGGTTATATTATGCTTTTAATATCTTGAAATTTCTTCACCTAGAAAATGGGTCCCTACATTCTATTTCGATTTCAATTTCAAATTTTCACTTGTAATTCCACTTCCAATTCCCAATTTTAATTTACATTTTCATTTCAATTTCATTTCAAATTTCAATATCAATTTCCAATTTCAATTTCAATTTCATTTTCTTTTTTGTTTTCATTTTCATTTTCAATTTTCAATTTCGAATTTCAATTTCAACTTCAGTTTTCAATTTGAAATTTCAAGTTTAAATTTCGATTTCAATTTCAAATTCAAATTCAATTTCTATTTCAATTTACAATTCCAATTCCATTTCTCAATTTCCATTTCTATTTCTATTTCTATTTCTATTTCTATTTTCAATTTCAAATTCCAATTCCAATTTCAATTTCAATTTTATTTACAATTTAAATTTAAATTTTGATTTCAACTTTAGTTTTCGATATCAAATTTTAAATCAATTTTAATGTCAATTTCAATTTCAAATTTCAATTTCAATTTCAAATTCCAATTTCCAATTCTAATTCCATTTCCAATTCCCAATTTTCATTTCCATTTCAATTTCAATTTTCAATTTTCAATTTCTATTTCATTTCAAATATCAAATTCAAATTAGATATCAATTTCATTTTCATTTTCATTTTCAATTTTCAATTTCAATTTCATCTGCAGTTTTCAATTTCAAGTTTCAATTTCAATTTCAATTTGAAATTTAAATTCAATTTCTATTTCGGTTTCCAATTCCAATTCCATTTCCATTTCCATTTCTCAATTTCCATTTCTATTTCAATTTTCAATTTCAAATTTCTATTACAAATTTCAATTTCAAATTTCTATTACAAATTTCAATTTCAACTTCAAATTTCTATTGCAAATTTCAATTTCAATTTCATCTTCAGTTTTCAATCTCAAATTTCAAATCAATTTTAATGTCAATTTCAATTTCAAATTCCAATTTCATCTTCAGTTTTCAATTTCAATTTCAATTTTAATTTCCAATTCCAATTCCATTTCTCAGTTTTCATTTCTATTTCAATTTTCAATTTCAAATTTCTATTTCAAATTTACATTCCAATTCCAATTCCAGTTCCAATTCCAATTTCAGTTTTATTTACAATTTTCAATTTCAATTTAAATTTCAACTTCACTTTTCAATCTCAAATTTCAAATCAATTTTAATTTCAATTTCAATTTCGACTTTGGATTTCAATTTCAATTTCCAATTCTAATTCCATTTCCAATTCCCAATTTTCATTTTCATTTCCATTTCAGTTTTCAATTTCAATTTCAATATCAATTTCATTTTCATTTTCAATTTGAAATTTCAAATTGCAATTGTGATCGTTGAACACCTATAAGTCACAAGTCAAATTTCAAATTGCAATTTTCAATTTTCAAATTTCAATTTTCAATCTCCAATTCCAATTCCATTTCCAGTTTCCAATACCAATTTCAATTTCAAATGTCAATTTTCAAATTCAATTTCAATTTTAATATCAATTTCAATTCCATTTCCAGTTTTCAATACCAATTTCAATTTCAAATGTCAATTTTCAAATTCAATTTCAATTTCAATTTCAACATCAATTTCAAATTTCAAATTGATATTGCAATTGCAATTTCAATTTAAATTTCCAATTCCAATTCCAATTGCAATTTCAATTACAAATCCAATTGCAATTTCAATTACAAATTTCAGTTGCAATTTCCAATCTCATCAAATTGAAATTGAAATTGCAAATTACAATTCAAATTCAAATTGCAATTGAAATCTGTAATTTCAATTTCAATTTCAAAGGATTTCAAGTGCTTTTTTTTTTATGTTAATGGTTTTTGTTACATGGTTAGATGACCTTATATCACAAAAAAATGGCAATGTTTATGTTGCCAGTTTTATTTTGAAATATGTGTACATATTTTTTTCAATCCTCTTGTCATTCTCAGAGGATTGAAGAAAAAACAGGCAGCATTTCTACTTGCTAAAAGACATTTTAAAATAAAATCAGCAGCATAAACGCTATTGATTATATAAACATAGATATTCATAACTTGAAAAAATAAATACAACATAAATTTAAAATTTAAAACATATTTAACATAATGTAACTGGTTTTTCTACACATGTTTTCAATCAGTTTTCACATCGTTTTTAGTAATTGATAGGTTCGTAGGTCTAAAAAATTAAGGTTTCAATGGTTTTTTTACACAATTTGGTTAAATTTATTGAAAAAAAACCCGGCAACATTATTTATGTTGCCGGTTTTATTTCCAAATGTGTAATCCAACAACATTTATGCTTGCCAATACACATTTAGAAATAAAACCGGAAGCATTTATGTTGTTGATTGATATAAATTTATATAAAAAAACTTGAAATTAAATTTTATTTAAAAAATAAATAGGTGGGGTTTATGGCCCACTTACCTAGTGGAGTGGATGACATGGCGTGGTGGCGTGGTTGTGTGGCTGTGGTCTGAGGTACTCAGTCAAGCTAATGGCCTTGGCCGAGCACCTGTTGCGATCGCTTTCGTTGAAACATGACCCGGCCGGTCGCAGGCCTATTTTTTATATTTTTCATTTTTTCTCTACAGCTCGACCAAGGGCTTAACCAAGCTCTCGATCGAGGTTTCAATAGATTGATCGAGCTCTTGTTTTAACCCTCGATCGAGGTATTTTAAAGCCTTCGATCGAGGTCTTTTAAATCCCTCGATCGAGGTTTTTTAAAACCCTCGTAAAAAACGTCGATCGAGGTTTTAATACCTCGATCGAGGGTGTGCAGCACAAATTTTTGGTGCTTCGCTTGCCAAAAATCGTGAACCACCTTCATGGATTGACCCATAATAACTATATGTAAATATAAATTAGTAGTATTTCACAAGCCTTATATGTTTAATTAAGATAATTTATTAGTGTAGTCATTCTAGCATGCTTTATCATGTTCGTCAAACCATCTGGTTAACAAGTTGTTTCTTCGGAAGAGACCTTGTATCTCGTAAGGATGGTTGAAGGTGACTTGGTTACAAATAATTTGAATGTATTCAACACTATTATCAATTAGTTTTTCTTTGTGGTTATTAAAATCACTAAGGAGGAGAAATGTATTAGTGCGTTATGTTATTTTCAAGATTCTTGGGATAGCTTGGTCATGGATATTAGAAGCAACAACACCACTTTGAAGATCCATGACGTGGTTGCATCTCTATTGTTAGAAGATATGAGACAAAAGAAAATGGAAGGAGCAAACCATGAATCCTTGATGGTAAGAGGTTGACCTATAGACAGAGGACAAGCAAAAACCTTGGGTAAAAATTGAAGTCAAGGGGTAGATCTAAGACCACATCGCCTAGTCCAATGATGAAAACATATTGGCAATGTAGCAAAATCAAGCACTATAGAAGTAATTATAAGTCCATAGAAGTTGTGAAAGGAAAAGGGTCTGTTGAAGGTCAATTGTCTGATGGTATGTCTTCACAAGAAAAGAAAGAAGATGTGTATTTTGCCTCCACAAATACACAATCGGATCATGACTCTTTACTGATCAAATTTGATGCATCATATCATATGACACCTTGTAGAGAGTGGTTCTATGAGTATGAGAATATTTATGGTTGTGATGTTCTACTAGGACAAGACTCACCAACCAAGATTGTCAGACGAGGTAAAGTTTGAATGAAAATGAAAGATGGAAGAATAGGAACACTTCTAGGAGTGTTGCATATCCCAATTTGGCTTAGAACATGATTCAGTTAGTAAGATGGGGAATGCAGGTGTGCAGTATATATTTGAGAAAAATACATGTAAAATGGTGCGAGTGATGGTATTAATGAGGGGAGTTCGAACTAGAACCTTGTACAAGCTATTCAAAAGAACATATACTGAAAAAAGTGATAATGTGATCTGTCCAGAGTCCGATAATATATATTATTGTCTAGTCAACTCGATCTCCAAATAATTTGACCTATGTGAACATTGTATTTATGGTAAATAGAGTTATGTAAGATTCTCATCTGGTGCTACCAGGGCTAAAGAAATATTGGAGTTAATACATAGTGATGTGCTTGGACCTGTGTTGGTATCTTCACTAGGAGAATCTCAGTATTACATTTCTTCCATAGACAATTCCTCCAGAGGATCAAACTTGTAAAAAGATCAAGTTTCTAAGAAATTATATTGGAGGAGAATTCTATGGAAAGGTGTTTGGCCAGTCCTATAGACAACACTATATAAATTGACAAAACATAACTGTAGACATGCCTCAACAAAACATAGTTTTTGAAAGAATGAACATAACATTGATGGACAAAGAAAGGAGCATGCTTAGTGGTGTAGCAATTACATAAGAATTCTGGATAGAGCCAATTGATATGGCATGTTGCTTGGTGAATAGGAGAAAAGAACCAAACTCGATATCAGGTTGGAGAAATGCATCTTCATCGAGTACAAGGATGGAGTGAAAGGGTATAATTTGTGGAACCCAGTGATGAGGGAGGAAGTTTAAAGTATAGATGTGATATTTAGAGAAGTTGGAGGAACTTCTAGGGAGAAGAGATTAAAAGTGAAAAAACAAAAAAACAAAAAAACAAGAGTTTGAAATGAACAATGAAAATTTGGATTTAAGTGAATCGATTGAATCCAACGAAGAGGTGGAACAACAAATTATGAATGCCATGAGGTATGGTCAAGAAAGGAAACAAAAAGAAAGGTATAGTTCACCAAAATTTCACTCTACTTTTGTGTTATCTACCATAGAAGACAATCCTAGCCTCAATAAAGGAAGCGATTGACTCAATGGAGGGAAAACTATTGAAAATGGGTATGGAAGAATAAATGGAGTCCTTGAAGAAGAATGAAACATGTGATCTAATCACATTACCAAATGGAAGGAAACCTATCAGCAGGAAGTGGGTGTTCAATAAAATGTTGAATGCAGTAGGTCAAGTCGAGAAGTACAGGGATTAACTGGTTGTGAAAGGGTATTTTCAAGTTGAGGGAGTTGACTTTGGTGAAATTTTCTCTCTTGTTTCTAAGATAACTTCCATAGGGATACTAATTCCTTTAGTTGTAGAATTTGATATTAAGATAGAATAGATGGATGTAAAGACAAGATTTCTTCACGGTGATATTGAAGAAGAAATGTGTATGAAGCAACCCAAAGGTTTTACAATGGAAGGATATAATGAGCTAGTTTGAAAGCTCTAGAAGTCTCTGTACAATTTAAAACAATCATCCAAGATGTGGTATTAGAAATTTAACATGTATATCCAATAGATTGGGTTTGTAAGAAGTCAATTTGATCACTATGTATATGGGAAGAAAGTTAGTGGTAATTTCATATATGTAGTTCTATTTTTCGACGAGATGTCGTTGGTCAGAAATAACACAAATCTGAGAAAGGAGGTTAAACTATAGTTATCCACCAACTTGGACATGAAGGATCTTGGAGAAACAAATTTCATTCTTGGAATGGAAATTTAGAGAGATCATGTAGGTAGAAGGCTCTAGTTAAGTCAAAGGAAATATGTTGAGACAATTCTGAAATGGTTTAACATGTAGGAGAGTAGATCAGTCAAGGACCGTATTCCTATAGGAGTCAAGCCATATGTTGAACAGTGTCCAAAGACACAAGAAGAAATAAATAATATGTTACGTGCACCCTATGATGGTGTTGTATGTGTTTTTATGTATGATATGGTTTATACTCGACCTGATATTGCCCATAAAATGGGAGTATAAATCAAGTAGATGGCGATGCTTGAAAAATACCACAAGATTGTTTTTTAAGAGAAAATCCAGGTATCTGTGTGACATGATGGATTATGTAATTTTTTATGCAGGAGAACATGGGGACAACAAGGAAATCAATGGGAAATTGACCAAATATTACCTAGTCATGTCGACTGTAACATAATAACTAAAAGTGGTTAAGAAGTTATGGATTTTCATTAATGAGTAGTTGGTTGTATTGCATCTATAAATTAGATGTAATGGATATGCATTGATGAGAGGTAGTTTGTAGCGTGGTCATGTAGTGAAGTGTGATTTGTGGTATAGAAATTCATGGTTGTAAACACCTTTTCTTGAGTGTTTGATTAATAGATGAGTGAAATATCATTGGTTTGTTGGTTTTCGTCTAGGAGAGAGGTTTCTAAGGTAATTTTTGTGTAATGTGTTTTTGTTGTTGTGCATGTCATCTTTATGTGAATGTGTGTAACTATATGAAGCAATTTGTAAACCTATTGTAAACATCATAAGAACCAACACTTATTGCATAGTCAAAGGCATCTATCTCAATCTCAAAAGGTTGTTGTGATTCTGGCATATTAAGGAATGGCGTCGAGTAGTAGAATTGTTTCAAAGCCTCAAATGATTTTTGTTGTGATGCACTGAAATAAAACTTGGTCTTTGCTTCACCCTTGGTCACTTGGGTTAAGGGACAAGCGATATGAGAGAATCCCAACACAAACCTGTAGTAAAAGTTGGCAAGGCCCAAGAAGCTACGGAGTTCTATTAGAGTTGTCAGGGCTTGTCAATAACAAATGACATGGATCTTAGTTGGTTCTACATGCACCCTATGTTCATCCATGATGTATCCCAAGTACTAAATTCTCTCCATGCCGAATTATCATTTCTCCAAATTAGTATATAACTTGTGTTGGTGCACAGCACTAAGGATTTGCCTAATGTGCTACAAGTGTTCGAACCAAGTTTTATTGAAGATGAGGATGACATCTAGATAAATGACGCACAAAATATATTATGAATGAGCATATTATATCATCCATCATCCTCATAAATGTGGTTGGGACATTATTCAAGATGAAAGGCATGACCAACCACTCAAAAAGGACTTCTTTAGACTCAAAGGTTGTCTCCCATACATCAACCTACTTAATCGAGACCTGGTGGTAACCTGAATTCAAATAAATATTACTAAATAACTTGGAATCATTAAGTTGGTGAAGAATATCATCAATCTATGGGATTGAGTATCAATTCTTGAAGGTTATTTTGTTCAGGGCTCTTTAATCAATACAGAGTCACCATGTCTCATCCTTCTTTTGCACCAACACAACTATGCTCCCACAAGGTTAGGCGCTCAATCGAATGCGGACTTTTTGAATGAGATATTGAATATGATTCTTTATTTCCTCATTCTCTAAAAGAGATCATGTGTATACGAGGCCATTAGGTAAGGGAGAACCCTGTGTCAAATCAATTGAATGTTTATCCTAGTAGTGCAGAGGCATCCCTTTAGGGGAAGCAATGATATATTTGTATTCTTCTACAATTGTGTCCACCTTCTTCTGTTCTTTAGAAATACCTTGTGTTGAGGATATGGTGGCTGCAATGGCCTATTGTCCATTTTCTAACCGAACCATGAAGAGGACAATTTTACCATTCCGAGAGATGACCACTTGACATTGCTTTGCAGAGATCAAGGAAACTCCAATAGTCCTGAGGACCTTAGGTATCCTATAGAGTTTCACTTCCAAAGTACAAATGATACTATGGGACCTATACTAATAAAGATCATTAAATTTTCATAGATAGAGTTGTGCTAAAATAACATCTGAAACTTCAAGTGGGGAAACATCACACAGTATCTAATTTTGAAGGGCTTGATGCCATAAGATAGGTGTCATTGTTGACTGACACAGATGTCTCATCCCTGGATTAACCAATCAATGGTGTATGGTTGGGAGTGTGGCATCATCAACAACTTCTTCTAGATACCATTGTCAACAATGAAATGTAGCAAGTTCCTCTTCACTAATAGTTGTGAATGGAATAAGTTCTCTCCTTCCTATGGTTCCTTCGACACTTTTGGTTGGATTTTTGTGGTTGCAATGGTGGCACTAGGTTTCATGTCAATGATCGTATTTCCCTTCTCTTTCCATGAATCAAAGTCCCATCTAGGTTCCATCTCTAAGGATTTCATATCATCCAACAATGGTTGTTTGGAGTGACATTCATCAGTGTTGTGTTAGGGGCTCTTGTGGAACTTGGACCACCTATCGGTTTCCTTCTTCAAATTCTCCTTATGCTTATTTACTTGTGGATTGGCTTGGTTTTCATGATTTTGGACATCCTTGATTTTCCCTTTGTTTTGTGAGTTAGGGATTCCTTTACTAGGATTTTGCTACAGTCAATTTGAAAACCCAAACTCTCGCTTATGATTTTGCTTAAAATTTGGCTCGATCATGACAACATACCAATAAGTAGCTCCCAGTGAGGAGATGTACCTATCTAGATGTACATGTGCAGGACATTGTGGTACTTTAGTACCAAGTTTTGTTTGGAGTCTCCAGTAGATAGCTTTGAGTGCAAGGTATGGAATATATTGGTGAACTCTAGCCCCATCTAGTCTTTCTCCTGGTGCAAAGTTGTCCATCTCGTGTATTGAACATCATAATTTCCAACATGGTAAAATTTGTCCTTGAAAACATCAACAAAATCCACACAAGTAGGTTATTTCCTACATATTTTAGACTCATCTCTAGCATGCCTCTCACAGTAACCGTCCCACTAATATTTGACATGAGGGGGACTTAAGGAGTGCAAAGGTGACCTTTTCACTACCGACAAAATTTTGAACAGAGTAGTAACTTTCTAAAAGATTTAACTATTTATCCCAATCATATGCATCTATATGGATTTCAAATAAGGTAATGTCAAATTTAACCTGTACCTTGAATGGATTTGCACCTCCGAAATGGATGCTCCTTGGATGTGCCTACATCGTCATTGTCGAAATTTTTTGAAGAATATGGGAGAAATTATCCATCGTCTCATTCCTCTATTGTACAAAGGATTACTCGAGAAACAATTGAATAGGATCTTCTACTACATCATATCTCTTTTACTATCACTCCATGTGAGGCTAATTAGGTCAATGATAGTATTTTTCCCCTATATGAACTAGTTTGAGGCCCAACTCTTGATACCTAGATCTCGTTGGGGACATGCACTAAGAAACAACAAGAGTAGATTGCTCTAATACCATTGATATGGATTATTAGGAGAACGAAATGAAGGCAACAATATAAAATGGAAAGACACAAACACATTTTTTGTAGAAATCATAGTAGTACAATAAAACCCAAATTAGATTAATGAATGGAATGGAAAATCACTATAAACTACAAGCTAGGCAATACAAACTAACTTAGATGATGGTAGCTTATCTATGAAGAATGATGTGTTGGCTATGCTCATTCGCAAGAGTTGATTATAAAGAGAATGGAATGGGAATTTTATCATAATCATAAAGAGTAAAAAACCCTAAACATACAAAAACCTATCCCTAGGAGATGAAGTGCCAAAATGATTTGTGGGCCCCAAGTTGGCTAACTAATATGGCAAATTATTAAGGGCGCAACTTTTACATACGATCTATGTTTAAGGAGTGTGATAGATAATTGGGAAGAAATAATTAAGGATTACAAATTTTGGTTGGGGCTAGGGTATTCCATGGTAATCCCTTCCCCCATCGATTGGCCAAAAAAAAAATTATGGCCTCAAAACAGCCCTAGAAGTTTGGGACTTGAAAAACTGTAGAAAATTGCCAAGAAGATCGAGAATCATTGTAACTCAGCGGAATAGGTGGATGGAAACCAATATACACCTAGATCGGTCCTCCCCCCTTAGGGTGTGATGGTCACCATTGCATCAAGTTCCTCCATCAGATGCAGAAACATTTTCTAAATCTAACTATTGGTGTGCTACTCTCCTTGGTGAAGAATTTTCCCTACTTTGACGACCCAATATAGTTGGATGTTCTACTCACTATTTCTCTTCATCTAAATTTCCATGATCTAATTGGTTGTATCCTTCTCAATGCAATTAGGATTCAATTCTATAGGGTCCAAGTTCTTGACTACCTCTCTTGGCATGCAGAAAGACCTAGGGTCCTACTTAAACTTCACCAACAGTACCCAAAACACCAGCCCTTCGGCATCACCTATAATGTAGATGAAGTCTCACAAGAGGTATATAGTGGGAATACATGAACCAAGCTTTCATGGTGCTGAAGAGATGTGGATAATTCATTCTACATATCTTAAGCATTCATTCATATATTGTGTAGAACTATGTAACTCAATCATAAGGAATGCATTCAAAAAGACAACATAATGGAATACCCATGTGCGCATCAAATACAACATTCATCACATTAAGCATTATTAAAGGAAATATCATTAATAACAAATCCATTTCATTCATCTCATCAATGGAAACATTATTATATGACATGCGTAGTGTGCAACACTACTCTGTTACAAATTCCAACATTACACAACAAAAAAATGGCTCATGACCATACAACAGAACCGTCATTTGTGAGAATCAACAACCTTTGAGCCAACAAGTAGCCAAAAATGTACTAAAGGTTAACCCTAAACCCTTAGAAACCTTACATATTTATACATCATAATATGGGCTAGTAAGCTTGTTACAAAGTGGACACAACATCTAACTAACTTCTAACTAACTTCTAACTAACTTCAACCTTCTACGCGGTTTTGTTCCATTTTCTAAGTTGTCCCATGGCCCATATTTGGTGCATGAATTCCAATATAGGTACAAAACCTACTCCAACTAGGTAAAATAGAACTAGTTATTGCATCGACATAATGTTTAACATGGTAGAGTAGAGACACCCCTTTAGGGGAGGCAAATATATCTTTTTATTGGCAAATATATCTTTGTATTCTTGTACAATCTTGTCCACCTGTTTAGAGAGACCTTGTGCAAATTTTATTGTAGTTGTAGTGACCTTCCATCCACCTTTTGACTAAACCATGAGGAGGACAAATTTATCATCCGGAGAGATGACCTAATGACATTTCTTTGCAGAAACTATTATAAAATGAGAGATAAATGACCAAAAAACTGACAAAAATCCACAAATAAATGGCAACTTTTGAGTTGGCGACTAGTGGTAGCAAATTTCCAGTGTCTTATCATGCGACAAAAAATGTTGTCATATTTAGTTTGATTGTTTATGGCTTGTATTTTAGTCATATATTTGGTTGTATATTTGGTCATTAACTGTCACAATTCATGACCAAATACACAGCCAAGTTAACGACTATATAGATGACCAAATATATGACTATAATAAAACCAATAAATGACTAAGATAAATATGACCACATTTTTGGTGGCGTGATAAGATATTGGAAATTTGCTACAAAAGTTGTCATTTAGTAATTTATATGAATTTTAGTCATTTTTTTGGTCACTTATTTCTCATTTTTGTAGTAGTCATATATTCTCTTTTTAGTGGTTTCATAACATAAATGACTAATTTGTTCATTTTTAATCATTCTATTTGTGGTCATTGTTAATCAATATAAATGACCAATTTAGTTGTTTTTAGTCGTTTTATATGTGTTCATTATTTATTAATAGTTTTAATGGTGTCCATTATTAATCAATATAAAGTTTTAGTAAGATATTATGTCTAAATTAAAAAAAGTCATGCAATATTTTTGCTCATCTAATACACATGTGAATCATGTGAAGTCACATTAGTTAATTACAACACTAAATAATATCAAGTACAAACATATATAATTTTCAACCACGTAAATTATATTATATGAAATTTAAAGTATTACAATATATATGAGTTTCCAACTAAATATCGTTCCACTAATGGACTAATACTGGTCCGTGACAAAAACTGTCTCCATACTTTACATGAAAATACTCTAGTACATCGATGAATTTTCAAAATATTACAATGGTCAGTGAGTGAAACTTCCTTCCTTCTCCTTCAAAAAACTATGTCCATCTATTTTATTTTCACATGGAATGTGTATGATTATGATCATCACCAACAACATAACCTAGCCATTGTGCTTGATCTATCCTACACATCAAGGGAAAATGAAACATGGTGTTCACTGTTAAACATGGGATTGGTCAAAGGGAATAAAAAAATATAGTTCAAATTAAAAATTCTAGGTATTATATACCTAGACCCTCCTCCATAACATGAATTTGCATCCCTTTCATCATAATTCTAACGATTCCTGGAATGGAGGCATGGATATCGAAGATTGTCATCCTGATAAGAAAAGGATAAACCAATCAAGAAAAAGATAAACCGATATTCAATAGAGGAAGGTGCCCAATATTATGTTTCAGCACTGTAATGTTGCAAATGATTTAGGGAAATGAATCCAAAATAAAGGAATCACCAATGAACCAACTACATTCATGTAACCCTTCTAGTCCTTTCTAAACTAACCCTTGCATTTTCTAAAATTTTTATATTTCTACCTTTAATATTTTGGAGGATAGGTTCTTAGACCATGTTAGGTCTCAAGAAAGAAAAAAGACCAACATAAACATATAATTAAGCAAATGCAAGTGGAAAATTAAAAAAATTTACTTTTTTTATCTTGTGGAGGTGAGAACCCTATGCAAGGGTTGTTCATACAAACTCATTCAACCATTCCGGATAATATTCAACAAATATTCTCATAAAAAAATATAATTATCTTGTATAGTAAGACTATGCTCATTAAGGCCAATAACTAATCATACATTTTTGTAGTAAATTAGGTGGATCTCAGGTAGTAGGCTACCATGTGTCTTTAACTTACAAGGCACAATGGGAACCAATGGACAAACTCCCAACAAAAAGAAACCAACCTTATGTTACCATTGGACTTATTCACCTCTTATGTTAATCAATGACAGGTTACTCTTTTTCAGGGCATGTTGTACAACATTTCATGTTGTGGCCAAAATCCTTGATATCATAAATTATCAATTCCAGTTCACTATGAAAGAAAAGGAGCTAGATAATATGGAATTTAGCTTAAAATATTTTTTGAATATCCATGATTATATCTATCCTTCAATATTCTTAGCATCTGATTGATAGCTTGGTTTAGGATGGAGAACATACAACATTCATTAATCTTATAATATTTGAAAACCTGCATCATCATGGAAAGAAAAATCAACCTCGTTATGATACATCATACCATCTATTCCTTCATTCACAATTCTTAAAAGTTACATGTGAGAACAAATATGGTATAAAGTAATGATATGAGCTGGAGAAATCATATTTATAAATGCATAACGAACCTTCCATTTATTCTACACAAAGAGAGCAGATATTAGAAATTTACTATCACATAAACCAAACTGGCCTTTAATAAACATAAGTGAATGAAAATGTTAAATAGATTTTGGGCTACCTAAGTTGCTCAGATATTTTACCTCAAAATCAATAGGTAAGTAGAGAAAATCATAATGGAAAGAAAAATCAGCCCCGTTATGATACATCATACCATCTATTCCTTCATTCACAATTCTTAAAAGTTACATGTGAGAACAAATATGGTAGAAAGTAATGATATGAGCTAGAGAAATCATATTTATAAATGGATAACCAACATTCCATTTATTCTGCACAAAGAGAGCAAATATTATAAATGTACTATCACATAAAACCAAACTGGCCTTTAATGAACATAAGTGAATGAAAATGTTAAATAGATTTTGGGATACCCGAGTTGCTCAAATATTTTACCTCAAAATCAATAGGTAAGTAGAGAAAATCATAACTCCCATGATTATTTTCTTCAATAGCTTCTAATAGCATCTTCGAAGTATACCTAGAGAAAATTGCAAGGAAGATTGAAATGCCTCAATGAAAAAGCATAAAAAAAAATTATAAATAGAAAAAACAAACAACATCTGATGTATGATTATGTTTAAAAACTACTAAATAATACTTATTACATTAAACATGTTTCTTGTCCATGCTTGTTACTAAGTTATTAAAGATAGAAATTCAATAAACACATACTTGATAACAACTAATGATGTAACGATTCTCTTGCTAGCATTGGATAAGGTTATTCCATCTCTATAGGAAAACTATGATGGAATTTCTTGCTTAGCACAAAATCCTCCCAAACAAAAACATTTTTAATGATCAATTGAATACTAGTGCACTCTATATGCTCCATAAAATTCTAGTGTTAATTTCAATCTGAGCTTTCTGCACTAGACCATCAAGAAAAGCTTACTTTTTTGGAACGTCTTTTATCATGAGTGTTGTACGAGAATCTTCACCAAACATGAGCTTCTCCAAGTCAAGTTGATATTGCTTCCTATTATCTATTTGACTCGCATTGTTCTCACCACGTATATTTCTTCCTCGCTCATATAGTCCATCTCCGAAGTTAATTACTAATCCTAGCCATAGATATAGATTTGGGGAACCATAGTTTTTGGAAAGTGTAAAAGCCTTGGCCAATGCTTATAATCCTCAAAATGTTAACTATAAAAATTTGGCAATTTTTTTGTAAGATTCTATAACAATCCAAGGATTTAATGTAGTTTTATACAAACAGTAGCAATTTTAAAAGTTTAACAAATTTATTGTTTAGAATCTTTGGGTGAATATTCACGTTCAACAGGGCCATCTCTTTTGATAAAAATTGGAAAAATTATCCAAATGGAAAATATTATCCCCTAAAATTGTCTACAGTACTGTCCTGGAAACTCACATACAAGAAACATGTGACTCATTTTCTGGGGAGAACTCATTCCAAAATATGGAGACCCATTTTCAGAAATGCCATTGTTTGAAATGAAAAGTCCATAATTCACAATACCATGCCTAGGAATATTTATCATAGAACTTCCGCTGGCACAACTGAAACCCATGTCACCAAAGGATCCAAGTTACATGTATGAGGTCTCAGGTGAATCTATGAAATAACCAAGGTATGAAGGGTCTCCTGAGGGAGTAGATCCAATATGATGATGTTGTGATGCTACAACAAATTTCATATAGGAACCCTATCTCCAAGAATAAGAACAACCTTGTGGGTGATGATGGCCACTTGCATTGAATGAGTGACCTAGGGATGGCGTGGGTCATGTTGGATTTTGTATATGACAAGAATAAGGATTTGGAATTCCCCACAAAAATTGAGGATCTGACAAAGTACTAATTGCACTTGAACTTGACTTTGGATGACTAAACGATCCACTATTAGAAATATTCATTGATGTATAAATAATCCCAAAGAAAATGAACTAGTTTGGATGAAAGATGCAACTCTACAAGAACATAAATGCCTCTTTTCACATATTCTTCTTATAGAAAGGAAACATGATTACTAACTACACAATGCTATTTATCTCTTTCTAAAATTTATGCCATGAACATGGATGCAAACCTTACTATTAGACTTAAAAAGTTGTTATTCTATAGAATCGATCTATGTTACTGAAGTAATGGCATGCATGTTTTCATGTAATGTATGCTTCTTATTAAAAGGTGACATGATATATTATTAATTGCACAATAATATTCATCTCTTTCTGAAATTTATGCCATCGACATGGATGCAAAATTTGGTAATTAGACTCAATAGTTATTATGACCTAGAATATATAGAATGAAAGGATCTAATTACCTTCACGAGGTCCTAAAGAAGTAGAGCTTCCTAGTACAACTCCAGTTCCAGATGAACTATAATGTGGTAACTGCATGACAGAACCATTCTTCTATGGAAAATAATGTGGGTGGTTGAATTGGCCTCCCTTTCCCAGTAGACAAGCATATGGTATCATGTTGAGATGAATGTTAAGGAATCTATGAGATATTTCTGTAAGGGCATAAAAAGGAAACCACCTAGCAGTAAATAGTTACACCAGTGTCTTATTTAGCATGGAAAAGTCTATATACATTATAAAGTGCATTTTCAATAAGTCTCTCATACTATCATACCTCTAATAAAATGAAGAGAAAGGTCCAATGGAGGGTACGACTATGGCATTTTTTAGCCAAGACTATATCTTGACCCCATTAAGAGATCTTCCAAACTTTAGGACTGAGATATTTGATTCCAACTAAAGGCATTGTTGGGCAATAGTTACAATTGTTGATATATTATGTTGAGGGAATTTGAGGTGATGGTTGTTGTTGTAGGACCTTGAGTAGATTTTTTTGTTTACCCTACTAAAAATCCCAAATATTCCCTTTGTAGGGATTATCATATGGTGGCCTAGAATCCATTGAATAAGGATTCATTATCTCGTTGTTTCTATTCAATAAAAACTACTTTGCTAAGAGCTGACTAAGGTCAGTCCTAGGAAGGGTTTGAGTCTTTAGATCTTGGAAAGAATCATGACATGGTGTCATTGGAATAAGGTCATTCATAGGAAGGGATTGAGTCTTTGGAGCTTGGAAAGAAACATGACATGGTGTCATTAGAATAAGACCTAGCTTATTCTAAAATGGTACCCAAAGAAGCATTATTTTTTTGCATTTTCTTTTAAATAATGTAAGTGCTAGAAATTTTGTTAGTTTCTAAGAATTTTAGGTGAACTATCTTAGGAATTATGTTGGTTTCGAAAATTCCATTGATTTTTTGCAAGAATAGAATTAGTTATAGGAAGGGAAGAATTTCTACTTGAAACTTACCAAAACTATGTGAAATTTCAGTTGATATTTAGTCGGTTGTTGGAGGCAGTGTATGATGTGGAATTCTTCTTACGAAAGTCTACATAAAACAAGAGAAATCAAATAATTATATGGGGATAGACATGCATGTTACCTACATATTAATTTGAAAGAATCATGCACATGTTTCACTAATATGTTTTCATGAAGATTATGCTAATAAATCAAGGTGGAATTATAGGTGGAAGAATCTCCAAACACTCGGATTGATAAACCTAAAGAGCCCTAATATTCAAGACCTTATACTTATTGATATGTGCACAGATGGACAAAAATGCATATTCTCACACATGAGATAGGGAAAATGTGAATTCAAAGGTGATTTCCAACACTGTACATGGTGTATGCTCTATAGAACATTGGTGAAGAAAACCAAATTGGTGTAGAGTGGCCATATTTGAGTAAGGTTCCTATGGCATGTACATATACAAAATACAAAGTTGAGAGAGTGTTTATATTTGACAATGTCACTTATGAAATTTTTTACAATGAGATCATTGTGTGTCCATTGATTGTCATTGGAGAATCATGTGATGTACTAGGATCACCACACAAAAGGCCCTTGTCCTGCACATGATTGACCAAAAGTAGAACCTAGTAGACTGTTTTTGTAGACAACATAAAATTTGTAGACCAGAAACCCTGCATGCATATGTGAAACCCTAATAGTGTTTCTAAGATAAATGAAAATAAAACCTTGTATAGGATAAAAGACATCTAAATGAATTCTTATGAATGAAATCCTTGTCCAGGATAAAAGGCATCATGATGAACTTTTATGAATGAAAGGCTTGTCCATTTCAGCTTCATATAATTGCTTTCCACTTTAGATCTTTTCAAGTTGATGTACACTTATGAACCTTCATATCGGTAAGGCCTTACAAGTTTATCAACATCTTGTGGAAGTCTCCCCAAGAGTACGAAGAAATTTCTTCTTACATAGACTTCTTGTAACATACACCATATGCTTGTCTAACCATCTATAGGTGAGTTGGAGATCAAGCATATGTGATTTCTACAATTGACTTGTTCTTTAAAACATTTTTCTTTTCTGATGTTTAAGATCATCAAGTCCATAGATCCAATTTTTTTTTTGAAACATTCATATACCCATTCCACTAATGCACTTACCGTTGTAGTTCCATATACTTGATCTAGGGAACCAAAACCTAGCTCTACAATTACATTATGGATTCAAGGAAGTCCTTATATCATTGTATATGAAGCATAAAATGTAGTTCTCAAAATGGAATGTATTTGTCTACAGTCTCTCATTTTTTGCAAAGTCAAATTTATGTGTTCATGTGCAATCTCTTTGTCTTTTCATAAGATAATTAAAACATTGTTGTATTGCTTTTAGGGTCTCCCAATCCAGTCCTCTATTGAGCTTGGTTGAATGCATTTCTATACAATTGTTTGACATGATAGGCCCCGAACTTTGATGAGCCTTTATACCCCCTTGGCTGCTAAAGGCTTATAAAAGATGAGGTCTTTCTTGACAATAAAAGCACGTCTTTAGAGGCAATCCAAACTTTGTTAAATTAAGTAGCAAGCTACCTAAATAAATAGTGAGAGTTCATGATAGACAAAAAAAAAATTGTGTTAGTAAAATATCTATATTTATTCATCTTTCTAGTGCTGGTAATAAGAAGCTGAATAGCAGATAAGGAAATGGAGGTCATGAAGGAGCGTTTGTTGTACCTTCATTTCAGAAATTAAGAAATATTGTATAATCTACTTGTAAAAAATGTTAACTGGTAGTTGTATGTATTTAATATTCCAACTACCCCAGAAGGAAGCCATAGAAATATCATTAAGTGAACCTTTACTAGGGTTTCTCTAGCTGGGAAAAAAAACTATTGCACAGGAAAAGTCATATTGAAGGATATAGTGAACTCACAATTTTTGTGAATATATTTTTACTGATGCATGTTTAATGAAGGCCTCCTTTCTTAGCTAATAAAAATGGTTTTTCTATAGTCACACATGTAGGTGAAATCATGTACATCATTTATAAAAATGGGATTTCCATCTATCCATAATTTCTCTTATAAATTTCAAATCGAAAAACACTAGTGTCTTGCAATACTTCTACCTAACTAATCCTACTATTCATAATATTCCCCAAGGGAAACATCATCCATACAAAAAAATATTAATACATTAAAACTAACAACAAATGTCATTTTGAAACACCTATCCATTATAAATTTTGATTCCTAATGATAATAACCATAGTATATATAGTTCCTTCTATGCAATATACTGAAATGCACAAATGGGTTGGTCTCTATCGAAGACTCTGGTCTTCATGGTGGTGATGTCCTCTTGAATTTGAAGGTAGAGGCTCATGGTCTCCCATGGATCCTTGATATGTTTGCATCATGCCCATATAATAAAGAGGCCTTGGTTTGTTTGATGTTGTGACACAAGGAAACATTCTAGCTACTAAAATGGTGCTTAGGTTTCTACAAGAATCATCTCCCAAGTAGGTTTTAATTCACCACAGATTGATTTCATCCCAACATGATGACAAGGTCAACGGTATTGGTAGCCTATATGATATATTTTTTGATCCTCATAATTTCCAAATTTTAAGTTCCTTCATCTTCATGAGTATTTGGGAAGCTTGGAGGAGGGTGGGAAGTTTTGTACATTAGCAAATGTTAGGTAGTAGGTTGGGATGGGATTTGGACAAAAGTCCAATCTGGAGTTGGAAGAAAGAAGGCACTATATTTCTAACCTTCCAATATTTCAAGCACAAATACTAAGTAGAAAGAAGATTTTCTTCTAAAGAGACCTTTGGGATTCTACTACTCATACTTGGAAAGACTGGCATTCAATGGCTCAAGAGTTTGCTTTGTCCTCTATAGATTGAGCCACTTTTTTTAATATCATTGGGCTCATTCCACATAGGGATATTTTTAAGATGAATATTGATATGTCTGGCACCTTCTGTCAAGATTGGGAGTGGATCAGTTTCACTCATCCTTTGACCACGTATGATTCTTGTAAAATATACTCCATTATGTGTTAACGACATGTGTTAGGTCCAGTTCTTAATGCCAAGTGGATTTCAACAAATGCTAAGATCCATTATATTCTGAGTTTGCATGGTATCTAGTTGCTAAGGGTTTCCTATAAGCTTTGTGTAGTTGGTGATCTATCATGTTCTTCCTTCCAAAGTCCAATTAGCGAAAAGTGGTCTTTCTAATGTCCTCTACTTCTTTTTCTCGAAGTATGAATATGTGAAGCACTTTTTATGGAATGTTACTTTGCGAGATATTGTTGGGATCATGTTCAATCTTAGCTGGCAAGCATTCTATAGGGATATTTGGATTAGAGTGTCATTTTTTTGGGTGATTCTAGATTGATGTTTTGGGATTTCTTGGGTGCTATTTGGAGCCATTTCAGAGTTTATGCTTTATATGCTCTTTGGAAACTCTGTTGCAAGTATGTTTTTTAAAATAAGGTCAGTTCTCAAGCTACTTTTTTTCAATTATGACAAGATGAGGTACGTATGTAACTCTTGGAAAAATGGGCGTTGCTGATTAAAGGTGCCAAATTGTTAGACCATGCCACTTATTATGATTTTATACCTATTTGAATTGCTTTAAGGAAGAGGATATGAAGTTCATTGCATATAGTCTTCTATTTCTGCTTTGTATTTTTTGTTGTTGATGTAAATATTTTCTATATATATATGAAGTGTCTTTGACAAAAATGAATTATTAGTAGATAGGTTCCCTAAAGGTCAATGTTCTTTCATTGTGAATCACCACTTCAGGGCTGGGTTGGTGCAAGGTAATGATACCCAGTTATGACACATTAGTTGCAATGACATGTTGGAAAAATAGAATTATCATCATTAAAATGAATTATTAGAGGTACCTGCACAACTTTTTCGAAATAGGTGTAAGAAGATGAAACGCAGAATGACAGATGACCTTCTAGAATGTATAAATTTTATTTATGGAAACGTGGTATAACCACCCCAAAATGTCATTATTTTAAGATTGGTATGTTATTTTTCTCTAAAACATATTGCACATGTTTTAATAGAGCCACCTGTTTGTTATGTATATTGTCAATTTATGAGGAAAAAAATATGTAGAGGCATAGGAAACAGACAAATCTTGTGCGGCACTATTTTTCCAAAATTTTAAAAGTTAATTTTATATATTTTTTAAATTACGAAAGTCAGTGAAGCCCTAAAAGGACATGGTCAAGTGTTGAGCCACCATATCATGGTCTGAACACAATAAAAAAACTA
The DNA here is from genome assembly GCA_027924585.1 of Larix kaempferi. Taxonomy (NCBI): domain Eukaryota; kingdom Viridiplantae; phylum Streptophyta; class Pinopsida; order Pinales; family Pinaceae; genus Larix; species Larix kaempferi. The sequence goes on along the minus strand of BSBM01000765.1, from coordinate 325,260 downwards.
TTTTTTTTAACTTGTAGGTATTCTTATACTCTTATGTGGGTTCTTTTCCGTTCTCGAAATAGGTAAGCCAAAAAAAAGTTATAGGCCAAATAAACGACCTATGTTTTTTACAAATTTGACATGAGTGCAGTTAAAAATTAATTAAAAATAGAAAAAAAACCAGATCTTTTCAAAAAACATATAATTAGAATCTGCACATAGAGCTCGACAAGTGTGTGCAATTTCATTAGTAGTGCACAAGTGGAGCATATGTGGAACTAGGCGTGAAAAACATGAAGTTACAGAAATTGTTGTGTTCTGCCACAAATCAGACCAAATCAGACTGAGCCTCAAGGTTTGGCAATCCAAAGCTAATAACAAACTTGCAAGGGCGCCAAATTTTTTTTGAGTCCAGTCACATGTGCGCGCAAATACATGCATGCACAGATGTGCACACACATCACTAGGAGCATGCACGCGTGATTGCGTGCATGCGTGATTGCACGCACGCATGTCTTAGAGCGCACACGCGTTGCTTAATTTCATGTGTCAAGGGGATACATAATGTTGACAAAGTATATTAAAGAAAACATACAAAGGGATACGTAAAGTTGACAAATGAAATTAAAGAATACATATAATTTGCAGCGAAAAAATAATAGGGTGGTAATAAACTACACTTGTGTCATCCATTGTCAGCTGCACTTCAAGCTTGAAGGTGGTAGCATTGGGACTAGACATAGGTCGCAGTTTCAAATCTCCCCAGTTCAGTTCGATGATGAACAAGATGATGATGATGGAGATGTTGATGAGGAAGGGGGAGATGAAAATGATGATGAAGAGGAGCACGCTGATGATGATGATGAGGATGATGATGCTGATGATGATGATGAGGATTAGGATGATGATGGTGATGGTGATGATGATGATGATGGTGATGAGGATGTGGATGATGATGGTGATGCAGATGATCATGATCATGATGAATATGATGATGATGATGTAGATGTTGATGAGGAAGGGGGAGATGACAATGATGATGAAGATGAGAACGATGATGAGGAGGAGGAGGAGGATGATGATGATGATGGTGAGGATGATGATGATGATGGTGATGATGAAGAGGAGGACGATGATGATGATGAGGATGAGGATGATGGTGATGAGGATGATGATGGTGATGATGATCATGATGATGGTGCTGAAGATGTTGATGATGATGAAGATGATGATGAAGATGATGATGATGATGATGATGATGAACATGATGATCACAATGATGATTATAATCATCATCATCATCATCCTCTTCTTCATCATCACCACCATCATCCTCATCCTCCTCCTCCTCCTCCTCCTCATCATCATCATGTCATCATCATCATCATCACCGTCCTCATCACCATCACCCTCATCCTCATCCTCATCATCTTCATCTTCATCATCACCATCATCATCATCATCCTCACCATCACCATCATCATGATCATCCTCATCATCATCATCATCGTTCTCCTCTTCATCATCATCATCATCATTCTCCTCTTCATCATCATGTCATCATCATCACCATCATCATCATCATCCTCATCACCATCATCCTCATCCTCATCATCATCGTCTTCCTCTTCATCATCACCATCATCGTCATCATCCTCACCACCATCATCCTCATCCTCATCATCATCATCATCCTTCTCGTCTTCATCATCATCATCGTTCTCCTCTTCATCGTCATCATCATCATCATCAACATGATGATGACGATGATGAGGATGATAGTGATGATGATGATGATGAGGATGAGGATGATGGTGAGGATGAGGATGATGATGATGATGGTGATGGTGATGATGATGATGATGATGATGGTGATGATGATGATGATTATGAGGATGATGATGATGATGGTGATGATGATGATGATGATGATGATGATGATGGATATGTTGATTCGGAAGGGGGGGATGACAATGATGATGAAGAGGAGGACGATGATGATGATGATGAGGATGATGGTGATGAGGATGATGATGGTGAGGATGATGATGGTGAGGATGATGATGATGACGGTGACGGTGTCTATGATGATGGTGAAGAGGAGGATGATGATGATGATGGTGGTGATGTTGATGATGATGATGGGATGATGAAGAGGATGATGATGATGATGATGATGATGAGGATGGTGATGATGATCATGATGATGATGATGACGGTGATGATGATGATGATGATGATGATGATGATGATGATGATGATGATGATGGTGATGATGACAATGGTGATGAGGATGATGATGATGCTGGTGATGATGATGACGATGGTGATGCAGATGATGATGATGATGATGAAGATGATGATGATGATGATGGAGATGTTTATGAGGAAGGGGGAGATGACAATGATGACTAATATGAGAATGATGATGATGAGGATGAGGATGATCATGATGATGGTGAGGATGATGATGATGATGGTGATGATGAAGAGGAGGACGATGATGATGATGATGATGATGATGGTGATGAGGATAATGATGATGATGTTGATGATGATGATGATGACGATGATGATGATGATGATGGTGAAGATGTTGATGATGATGATGATGGTGATGAAGATGATGATGATGATGATGATGGTGATGATGAAGATGATGATCACGATGATGATGACCATCATCATCATCACCATCATCCTCATCACCATCATCACCATCATCCTCATCACCACCATCGTCATATCATTATCATCATCATGTCATCATCATCACCACCATCATCATTATCCTCATCACCATCATCCTCATCCTCATCATCATCGTATTCCTCTTCATCATCACCATCATCATCATCATCATCCTCATCATCATCATCATCGTTCTCCTCTTCATCATCATTTTCATCATCATCATCATCATCTGCATCACCATTGTGATGTTGATGGTGATGATGATGGTGATGATGAGGAGGATGAGGATGATGACGGTGCTGGAGATGATGATGATCATGATGATGATTAATATGATGATGATGATGATGATGATGATGAGGATGATGATTATGAAGATGATGACCATGATGATGATGATCTTCATCATCATCTCCATCATCCTCCTCCTCATCATCGTCCTCCTATTCATCATCATTTTCATCTCCCCCTTCCTCATCAACATCTCCATCATCATCATCATCTTCATCATCATCATCATCATCTTCATCACCATTGTCATCATCCTCAACATCTTCATCACCATCACCATCATCATCATCACCACCACCATCATCATCAACATCTTCATCATCATTGTCATCTCCCCCTTCCTCATCATCATCATCATCATCATCATCATCATCATCATCCTCATGATCATCATCATCGTCCTCCTCTTCATCATCATTGTCATCTCCCCCTTCCTCATCAACATATCCATCATCATCATATTCTTCATCATCATCAACATCATCCTCATCACCATCGTCATCATCATCAACATCTTCATCAACATCATCTTCATCATCATCATCATCAACAACATCTTCATCACTATCATCATCATCATCAATTCATGAATTGATGATGATGATGATGATGGTGATGAAGATGTTGATGATGATGACGATGGTGATGAGGATGATGTTGATGATGAATTGATGATGATGATTATGATTGTGATGAAGATGTTGATGATGATGAAGATGGTGATGAGGATGATGATGAAGAAGATGATGATGATGGATATGTTGATGAGGAAGGGGGAGATGACAATGATGATGAAGAGGACGACGACGATGATGATGATGAGGATGATGGTGGTGGTGATGATGATGATGATGATGATGGTGAGGATGATGAAGATGATGTTGATAGTGATGATGATGATGATGGTGATGATGATGATGGTGATGAGGATGATGATGATGATGGTGATGATGATGATGATGTTGATGATGATGATAATGATGGAGATGTTGATGGGGAAGGGGGGGATGACAATGATGATGAAAGGAGGATGATGATGATGATGATGAGGATGATGGTGATGAGGATGATGATGGTGAGGATGATGATGATGGTGGTGGCGATGATGATGATGATGATGGTGTTGATGATAATGGTGATGAAGATGATGATGATGATGATGATGATGATGATGATGAGATGATGAATAGGAGGATGATGATGAGGATCATGAGGATCACGAGGATGATGAGGAATATGATGATGATGGAGATGTTGATGATGAAGGGGGAGATGAGGATGATGGTGATGGAGATGAGGATGATGGTGATGAGGATGATGATGGTGGTGGTGATGAAGATGGTGATGATGATGATGATGATCACGATCATGATGATGATGATGATGATGATGAATAAGATGATGATGATGGATATGAGGATGATGGTGATGAGGATGATGATGATGATGGTGATGAATATGATCATGATGATGATGAGACGATGATGATGATGGTGATGATGAAGAGGATGATGATGATGGTGATGATGAGGATGATGGTGATGAGGATGATGATAATGATGGAGATGAGGATGATGGTGATGAGGATGATGGTGATGAGGATGATGATGATGATGGTGTTGAAGATGGTGATGATGATGATCACGATCATGATGGTGATGATGATGAACAGGATGATGATGATCGAGATGAGGATGATGATGATGATGTTGATGAATATGATCATGATGATGATTACGATCATGATCATGATCATAAAAATCTCCATCATCATCATCATCATCATCATCATCATCACCATCACCATTATCATCCTCATCATCATCATCATCATCCTCCTATTCATCATCACCATCATCGTCATCATCCTCACCATCATCATCGTCATCATCATCCTCATCATCATCGTTCTCCTCTTCATCATCATTGTCATATCCCCCTTCCTCATGAACATCTCCATCATCATCATCATCACCATGTCCTCATCACCATTGTCATCATAATCAACATATTCATCATCATCATCATCACCTTCATCATCATCATCATCATCTTCATCCTCCTCCTCATCTTCATTGTCATATCCCCCTTCCTCATCAACATCTCCATCATCACCATCATCTTCACCATCATCATCATCATCTCCATCATCATCTTCATCATCATCATCTTCATCTACATCACCATCGTCATCATCATCATCAACATCTTCATCATCATCACCATCGTCATCATCTTCTTCATCATGACCGTCATCACAACCATCCTCATCACCATCAACATCATCATCATCATGTCATCATCACCACCATCATCGTCATCATCATCATCCTCATCACCATCATCCTCGTCATCATCATCATCCTCCTATTCATCATCATCATCATCATCATCATCTTCACCATCATCATCATCATCCCATCACCACCACCACCATCATCATCATCATCATCATCATCATCATCATGAGGATGATGATGATGATGGAGATGAAGATGATGATCAAGATGATGATGATGATCATCATCATCTTCATCATCATCACCAGCATCCTCATCATCATCATCATCCTCCTCTCCCCCATCATCATCGAACCCTCCTCACATCATCATTATCATCGTCATCATCTCCCCCTTCCTTGCCAACATCTCCATCATCATCATCATCATCATGTAGATGACAATCATGATGAAGAGGAGGACGATGATGATGATGATGAGGATGGTGATGATGATGAAGATGATGATGGAGATGTTGATGAGGAAGTCGGAGATGACAATGATGATGAATATGATGATGGTGCCGAAGATGAAGACCCTGCTCCTCATCGTCAAACCCTCGCATCATCATCACCATCATCACCATTATCACCATCACCATCATCATCATCAACATTTCCATCATCATTGTCATCCCCCCCTTCCTCATCAACATCTCCATCATAATCGTCTTCTCCATCATCATTATCTTCATCACCATCACCATCACCATCACCGTCACCATCACCATCATCATAACCATCTTCGTCATCAACAACATCTCCATCATCATCATCATCATCATCATCTTATATCCTCCTTATATCCAAAATTAGACAAGCTCCATATGATGATGAAAACTATTTAGATGATGTTGATGAAGATGAAAATGATGATGACATTTAACCCCATAAATTGCTTATAATCCCTATAACCTTTAACTCTTAATCTACAATCCTTATAACCCTAACCCCAAAACACCTAAATACCTAGAAGCACTTAAATGCACTTAGGGATTATGGGTTAGAATAAGGCCTAAAGGCTTTCATGGGGGAGGGGCTCTAGGAATAAACCGACACATTTAGATTTGTTGGGTAATAAATGCAGTGAACATTACCCACCGAAATATACAAAGTTCAGTAGGGACGCGCATGCGCTCCTTGGTGCGTGTGCGTCTCTGCTGAAGATGAAATTTAGAAAAACACCCATGCTCTTCTCCTGCATTTTCTCCCTGCTTCATCGCGTTTTGTTGGTTGTTTTCACGCACAGTCCCACAAGCATTTACATTGGCTATTGAATTCATACACCATTTGGATAGAATACACAACATTTGGGGCTCTATTTGGCTATTTGGATTGAATACACACCTCTTGGGATCTATTTGGATCATTTGATTGAATACACAACAATTGGACTCTATTTGGCTCCTTGGATTGAATTCTCATGCTACTTGGACACACATGAACTCTTCTTACATATAGTGGACACATCAAAGGAGCATTTTACATTTGAAGCAAAGAGAAATCATAATCCTTGAGGTATGGTGACAATTTTATCTTGTTAAATGTATTTTAGTCTTCATTCACTTGTTTGAATGGCATCTATTTTGGTTTTTCCTCATGAATTGTATGATAGATCTATTTTAGTCTTCTTAATCTTCAACATAGACAATAAAAACATCTTACCAAAAAAAAACTACAACATGCACCAAGCAATGCTTTCAACCTTTCATGAAGATAATAAAAAAAATTACTTGCATCACCATCAATAACATTTGATAATCACATTCCTCCATCTAGTAGACAAACATTTGTTGAATTCCTCATGGTTTCACTACAACAACTCACACAAACACCTAAAGAATTGAAAACTCTTAGTCTTTTGGGGTTATTTTCCCTCATCCATACCATGAAAATGAGGTGAGTATGAGATTCTCCCTTGTAGGGAATTTGCTCATACTAACATCCCATAGCACCATCCAATACCATCCTACTGAGTTCCTAGAGGTGCTGTTGCAGTTATATGTAGGGAATTCCCAATAGCTTTTAAGATTATATGAAAACATTCTCACTAGATGTTGTTGTACATAATGTATTGCTACATCGAGCTTTAATAATCATGCACATCGAGTTTTAATATCTTGTTTGTTGTTCATTCTTGCAGGGGTGATATTCTTGTTTTTCTAAAAAATGCATTGAATATGGGAAACAGACGTAATAATAAAAGAAATTCTAGAAGGAAGGAGCTTCCCCCTGAAAAGGCCCATGAGATAAGAGAAAATGCCAGGTTGTACATGCAAAACAGTAGAAATCAAAATGTTAGTGCCTTAGATCCATCAACAAGCAATGACGAAGTGGTTGAAGTCAATCAAATCTTTCCTGATGTCAAGTATGAAGGGATGGATGTTGAACAAGTTCTTAATTGGCAACTTCCCCAATAAGAGCACACACATGGCGAACACACTCCCTTGCAGGACCAATTTGTGAACGAAGGGCCACAACAAACCGTTGACGAGACTCGTACTTCCTTGCCGACTCCCTTGCCTCGACTATCAAATGGACGACGAAGAACTCCTAGACGTATTCATGTGGATGAAAGTTCATTTTCAGGACTTGAAGGTAAGATGCCCAAACACACTATTGATTTCCATTGTAGCAAGATAATCAAAAAAAATTTGAATCCAAAACCGATGTAGCAAAATGTCAATTGTTTCTTGCCTTGTTAAAATCACATTGTCTAGCTCATGTTAGGATAATTTTGGGCATAAAGGTAGTTAGAAGTTCAGAGGACAATAATCATGTTGTTAGAAATCTACAATCTGCATTTAATTTGATTGGAAAAACTTCTCGTACAAAAGATTTTAATGCGGCCCGTCGTGTACTGTCGGAATCGATTGTAGACAAATCCACAAGGCAACGTCGCCTACTATCACACACATGTAAAATCTTTAAAGTAGATAGAAAGACTCTTCGAAAGTATTCTTCCATTAGAGAAAAACTTGAGACCCCAGGCCAAAAAGATTGTTGGGCCTTTGTTGGTATGTTACCTCACAGACATGAAGCTCATTGATGCTGTTAAAGAACTAGTGCAAAATTTTTGGCATGATAACACTAGACCGTCACCGAATCAAAGATATGTTTTAAAGTTGAGAAAAGGTGTTAGGGGGGGTGAACCCCATGTCAAGCACTTCCTTGACACGACACAAACATAACTCTATGAGAGGTTCAAAAATGAGAACACACAATTGAACTTGGGCCAAAGGTCCTTTGAAAAATGCAAACCCTCGTATGTTAGAATTTCCATTGATTGCAATACATGTTGTTGTAGGTACCTTGTAGAATTTGTGTACTATTATGATACATATAGACATATATTTTGTGGTTTACATACTAACATTGTGCAGTAATTCCCATCGTTACAACCATCGAATGCATCCAAAGAATTTATACATAGCATAATGTGTCCAAGACCTGAAGGACAAAAATATTATAAAAGATCATGTTTATATGGGACATGTTCCAATTGCAGTGGATTTGCATTATTGAGCCACTGCATCCACGCAACCGCGGAGCAAGAATTTGGGAGCATGGCATTAGAAATGCAGAACTTCCAGTACATAACATATCAAGTAGATAGTTCGAAGGAAAGCAAAAAAATTACATTGGTGAAGTCATAGGTAATCTAAGTTTGCATACTTTCATACTATACATGTTGAATTTGTACATATGTATTCAGAATGAAAATATCACGTTGTATTAATGCCCTTGGTTTTGTGGCACTAGGTACAAATTTGGAATTTCATGAAGGAATTCTACCAAAAGACTGAGCAGTATGTACAACACATCCATGTAGCACGATGCCAGGATGAATAGTACAAAGAGTGCAGGGACACCATTACCAATGGCACAATATTGTCGGTTGTGGACTTTGCTGAAAACTCCACCCTACAGCCACAGAGTGAGATTCAAATTCAATACTACCATTCAAACCAAGTTGGCATAATGGTCCATATCGCATATAGGAATGCGCCAGAGAGAAGTAATGACATGAGGATAATATTGAAAGAGACCAACTTCTACATCAGTGATGACAGGTTCCATGACCTGCATTATGTGTAGCATTGCTTCAAAATTGTCTATGGCAGTTGAAGGAGAGAGGTATACAGATGGATCAGCATTGGATATGGTCAGATGGTTGTGCAAGCCAGTTAAAAAATGCACGTGTTTTCCAGTGGTTGAGTATTTTGCACAAGACTTATGATGTGCTACATGTATGGAACTATTTTGAGACCGGGCATGGAAAGGGAGAGCAGGACGGGGCAGGAGCATGTCTCAAAACTGCCCTATGAAGGAAGGATATGAGGTGCATGAGAGGCCCTCATATTCAGAATTCTGAATCCATTGTTCGATGGTGCAAAGAAAAAATGTCAGATCAAACCAAGAAGCAACACATACCAATAGGTAGAGGACATGTTGTCAGAAATTTCTGGAATGTAGTTGATATAGATCGATTGTGTTCTTATAGTTGTAGTACTATGCAAGGCACTCATGGAGTTCATTCGGTTCGAAGCTCAAAGAACCCCTTATTTGAAATATGAACGCGAAAAATTGCTTTATTTTGTGGGTCTTGCAATAGTTGTGAGTGGGATGAGTGTGAATCAATGGATTGGGTTGATGAATGGGATCATGTATCACTTGCAGTGGACCCACGTCCAATTGTTGAAACAATCCAGTTAGAGGAAGGCCAGTCCTCTATTTCGAATGAATATGATCATATATCTGATCTTATACAGCCAGGTAAACATTTTTGCATGCATATCCCAGTTCTCTCCTTGTTTTTGTAATTATCCAAGTTATCAAACTACTACTTGTTGGAATATGACCTTAAAATGCATTTTTGCAGGACACATCTATGCAGTTGTCACCCCAACAAGTAGTGCAATTGGGACGAATTATTGGTTGGCACGATGCATCCAGGGGAAGCAAACCCTCCTCGCATCATTAATCGATAGTGAAGGCATTACCTTTCCGACTGGCTTGATGGTTGTTCAAGGGGAATATCTTACAGTAGATGGAAAGGGACCAAAGAGAAATGGCTACACATACATGGATTATAGACCAGGTTCACAAGTGTATCACTTTATGCACCTGATCGTCGGTACAAACATCCAACTACAAACAATGTCAACAAAGACATCAAACAAGGTACGCTACTTACTACCTCATGCAGAGCATGAGAGGTTGTTCGAGACAATAAAAAATCGAGAGGATTCAGAAAGCCTAATTGATTGAGGTACATAGTATAGCCATGTGATTGTAATTTATTCATGCATGATTAATGTTATTCATGTTAGATAGTTTATTTTATATTGTTATCTTATATCGTTTATTTGATGTCTGAGTTATGATTAATTTATGATTTATAGCCATGTGATTTTTTATTCATGCATGATTAATGTTATTCATGTTAGATAGGAATTTGATATCGTTATCTTATATCGTTTATTTGATGTATGAGTTATGATTAAGTTATGATTTATAGCCATGTGATTGTTTATTCATGCATTATTAACCCTAGAATCACTAATATAACCCTACAAATATAATCTAGCCCTAGAAATCCTAGAAATCTAAACTAACCCTAAAACACTAGTTTAACACTAGAAAACTAAGCTAGAATACTATAAACCTAATCTAGTCCTAGAAACCTAAACTAGCCCTAGAAACATTAATCTAACCCTCGGAAACTAATCTAGAACTTGGATGAATATGAGGATCATTTGGGAGCTATGATTCTTCTTCATTGGATTCTTGAGTTGGTTCTTCATTGCCTTCATCCACATAATAATGGATAATTTCATTGTTGTTCAAATATGTTGGCAACGAGGGCATGTTAAGGATTTTTTCATTGCCGTTAGTAACAATATTCACATTCATATTCATCATGGCTTATGATAACCATTCATGCTAGGGTTTTTGGCTTTGCAATGTCATTTGTTCATTTAGGCTTCTTGCCACTTGACAACCTTCAATCATATTCAATTCAATAGTGTCATTTCGAATCGGTTCTACAGAATATGTATGTGGTTCATGTGATGAAACAACTTCCATATTGTCTTGAGCTACTTCATCATCTAATTGAATAGCACTAACGTGTTCATCATTGTCACCTAATGGTTGGAAATGTCCTTGAGGGAGGATTTAGAACTACCTCATCATCATCACCATCTTCATCATCATTGTCATCTCTAGGTTCCTCGTCAACATCTCCGTTGTCATCATCTTCTTCATCATCTTCTTCATCATCATCTTCATCACCATCTTCATCACCATCACAATCATCATCAACGTCTTCATCATCATCACCATGATCATCATCATTAACATCTTCCTCATCATTGTCATCTCTAGGTTCCTCATCAACATTTCCATCATCTTCATCTTCTTCATCATCATCATCATCATCATCATCATCAACAACATCTTCATCATCATCACCATCACCATCACTATCTTCACCATCATTTTCATCTCTAGGTTCCTCATCAACATCTCCATCATCATCATTTTCTTCATCATCATCATCTTCATCACCATCACCATCACCATCACCATCACCATCACCATCATCATCAACATTTTCATCATCATCACCATCTTCATCATCATTGTCATCTCTAGGTTCCTCATCAACATCTTCTTCGTCATCATCATCATCATCTTCATCACCATCACCATCATCATCAACGTCTTCATCATCATCACCATCTTCATCATCATCACCATCTTCATCATCATTGTCATTTCTAGGCTCCTCATCAACATCTCCATCATCACCATCACCATCACCATCACCATCACCATCACCATCAGCGTCACCATCATCATCAACATCTTCATCATCATCAACATCTTCATCATCATTGTCATCTCTAGGTTCCTCATCAACATTTCCATCATCACATCTTCTTCTTCATCATAATCATCATCTTCATTACCATCACCATCATCAGCACCATCTTGACGTTTTTACAAATTTGACCCCCGTGTGCAAGAATTGCACACTCCCGTATTGAGCAAAACCATAGTTTCCAAGATGGACATACAATATGAAATTAGGGACACGGTACCGGAGGAGAGGGGCACCCCTAGCACTATCCCGACGTCTGAAATCCAACGGATTCGATGGTTTGTTGATCAGAGCCACAGTTGTCATTCTATGGCTCATTTCGTCTCGCATCCAAAAGGCCTTCAGAGACACCTGCCGGATACCTATCAGGGGCATAGAACTCCAACCGTGAAACAAAACCGGGTTCCAGGGAGTCCTGCAAGTATTCCTAGGTAGGTTCCAGCTAGGAACACTAGCCATAAGTGCTCAGTGGATGATTTTCCAAAGTTGACCCCCGTGTGCAAAAATTGTGCACTCCCTTACTGAGAAAAACCCTAGTTTCTGAAATGGACATACAAGGTGACACTGGGGCCATGGGACCAGAGGAGAGGGGAACCCCTAGTACTATCCCGACATCCTGAATCGAACAGAGTGGATGGTTTGTCGATAGGAGCCACGGTTGTCATTTTATGGCTCATTCCATCTCGCATCCAAAAGGCCTTTAAGGACACCTACTCGATACCTGCCGGGGGCATAGAACTCCAACCATGCAACAAAACCAGGTTCTGAGGAGTCCTACAAGTGTGCCCAGGGAGGTTACGGCTAGGAACGCTAGCCATAAGTGCCTGCTGGACGATTTTCTAAAGTTGACCCCCATGTGCAAAAATTGCACACTCCCGTACTGAGAAAAACCCTAGTTTCCAAAATGGATGTATAAGATGACACTGGCGTGATGAGACCAGAGGAGAGGGGCACCCCTAGCACTATCCCAGAGTCCTGAATCCAACGAAGTTTACGGTTTGTTGACCGGAGCCACGGTCATCATTCTATGGCTCGTTCCGTCTCGCATCCAAAAGGCCTTCAGGGACACCTGCTGGATACTTGTTGGGGGCATAGAACTCCATCTGTGCAACAAAACCGGGTTTTGGGGAGGCCTACAAGTGTGTCTAGGTAGGTTCTGGCTAGGAACACTAGCCATAAGTTCCCGGTGGATGATTTTCCAAAGTTGACCCCCGTGTGCAAAAATTGCACACTTCCTTATTGAGCAAAACCCTAGTTTCCAAAATGGACCTACAAAATGACACTCGGGCCAGGGGACCAGAGGAGAGGGGCACCCTTATCACTATCCCGATGTCCTGAATCCAACAGAGTCGACGGTTTGTCGATCGGAGACACGGTCATCATTCTATGGCTCGTTTTGTCTCGCATCCAAAAGGCCTTCAGGGACACCTACCGGATACCTGATAGGGGCATATAACTCCAATTGTGCAACAAAACCGAGTTCCGGGGAGTCTTGCAAGTGTGCATAGGGAGATTCCAGATGGGAACACTAGCCATAAGTGCCCGATGGATGGTTTTACAAAGTTGACCATCGTGTGCAAAAATTGCACACTCCCGTACTGAGCAAAACCCTAGTTTCCAAAATGGACATACAAGGTGACACCGAGGCCATGGGACTTGAGGAGAGGGGAACCCCTAGCACTATCCCAGCGTCCTGAATCCAATGGAGTCAACGGTTTATCGATCCAAGCCATGATCATCATTCTATGGCTCGTTCCGTCTCACATCCAAAAGGCCTTCATGGACACCTGCTGGATACCTGCTGGGGGCATCGAACTCCAATTGTGCAACAAAACTGGGTTCCGGGGAGTCCTACAAGTGTGTCTAGGAAGGTTCCGAATGGGAATGCTAGCCATAAGTGCACGGTGGATGATTTTCCAAAGTTGAACCCAATGTGAAGGCCATGCCAATCTTGCTCAAGGGGGGCATTTCTCGTCCGGAGGCCCTCGGGCGTGTGTAGCCATCGTGGATAGGTCTTGTATGGCCACGTGGACTTGTGGGAGTCGATGGAATCTAAGTCCACTTACCAGTTTGGGTTCCGTGGCCCCAGAGCAAATCCTCAAGGTATCCCTGAATGGCCCCAGGGTGCCCGACTAGAATGACTGTAGCACCCAAACTGTGGCTCCGTTCGCGAATCCGTTGATTCTGGTGGGTCTGGGACACCGGGTTTCAGCGAGCCCCCCCGCACACCGTGTCTTGAAGACTCGGAAGCAGTACCAATGATCCATCTCCGGATCTAGGGTTTTTCTCAATGAAGGCCTTTCGAATATTGCTCAAGGGGGTCATTTCTCGCCCAGAGGCCCCCGGGCATGCATGGCCACTATGGACAGGTGGACCTATCCATTGTGGACCTGTCCACGGTGGGCACGCATGCCCGGGGGCCTCCGGACGAGAAAGGACCACCTTGAGCAATATTCGAAAGGCCTTTACTGAGAAAAACCCTAGCTCCAGAGATGGCTCATTGGCACTGCTTCTGGTGTTGATGTATATGTAACTTCGGAATGTATTTCATCTATGTATTTTATATATATTTATTGTACCCTTATTAGAGATGTGTTATTCCTCTATAAGGAAGTGTCGTCATGTGGATTGACAAGTGTCGCAAATGTGTGTACTTTTCGATGGGTTATTAGACCACCATGTGTGGGGTCAGCCCTGAAATATATATATTATATTGTGGATGTACCTAGCTAGACAAGTCGGCCCCATAAGGTCACTGGGCAAACAGGTTAGTATAAATAGAGATCAGGTGATCTCTATTTAGATCATTTGGAAAAGTATCTCTCTCTCACTCAAAAAGTGGTGCACTAGTGAGGAGGAGGATCATCTGCTACTAGGAGACTATCTCAGTGTATTTTGGTTGTACTTTGGTTGAGACATTGCTCTCTCTATCTCTGAGGAAGTTGTGGGGTTTTTCACCTTAGGGTTTTCCCCACAAAAACTCTGTGTCTGTTGTCTCTCATGCTTTTGATTCCTGTGATGCTTGTGATGCTTATTGTGATTGTTATGCATTGATATACTGCATATGTTATTCTCTCAGTGAATATCCTAGAGTATTGTGAATTAATGCTCAAAATTTTAACATGGTATCAGAGCTAACTTGAGAAGAAGACATTTTGCAGTGACGGAAACTTGAGTTTCTTGTTTATTGGGTTTCTCTCCATAGATTTTGGAAAAGAAGTATAGTAGATTGACTCTACTCATCAAGGTGCATCTATCTGTCCAATCAGAATTCAATTCCGAGCATTTTTAGATTTGGCCCTAAAAATTAGGGTTTCCACAAAAATAGGAATTTTTGAAATCTGAAGACATAGATGGAAGCTCCTTGCAAAACATCGAAGTTTAGAGCTTTGGATCGAGATTTTTGGCTAGGTAGATCTCCGGGAAACTCAAACCCTAATTCAGGGCTCTCCCTAGTGAACCCGGGAGGACAAAAAGGAAAATATGAAGGGTAAAACTTTGCTGATCTCAAATTTTGAATGCACCAGGCTGATCAGCTCAACAAAGTGCATCTTTCTATCCTTTCAAAAAATTGAAATTCACATTTTGAATTTTTAGGGTTTTTTCGACAAACCCTAATCCGAGACCAGATCTAGTTTTCAGCATTTCAAGTGGTAAGACCTAAATATTTTCTATTTCCATTTGAAGTACTCTTTAAGATGTCTCACCACACCAAGCTTGAGGATAAGCTTGAAGGGGCTGATAACTTCCGAGCTTGGAAGTATAGGATTGGGTTAATCATGGAAGAGAATGAGTTGGACTCATATATAAAAGAAGACATCCCTATCCCAGAGGATGAAGAGGCCAAGGTATTGCATAAGAAGAAATTGGTCAAGGAAAAGAGAATCATTGTTGATTCTATCAAAGACCATCTCATACCCCATGTGTCGTCTCTAAAGACACCCAAGGAGATTTTTGACTCTTTGACCAAGCTATTTGAAGGAAAGAACATAGATCAGAAGATGACTCTGCGGAATCAATTGAAAGGGGTCAAGATGTTGAATGGAGAAACCATTCAATCTTACTTCTCCAAGGTCTCTCAGATCAAGGAGCAACTTGAAGTTGTGGATGAAGTAGTGGACAATGGTGAAGTTGTTATGACCACTCTGAATGGCCTACCTAGGTCATGGGACTCCTTTATTCAAGGAATCTGTGCAAGAAAGAAATTGATCTCTTTCAGTAAACTATGGGAGGAATGCTCTCAAGAAGAAGCTATACTTGTAGATCAAGAGGAAAAGATGGGAGGTGAAGATCAAGCTCTTGCAACTCACACAAAAAGAAGCAATCCCAAGAAGGATCACTCTCCATTAGAGAGATTTTGAGGTCAAAAAAGAGCCTCCTAAGAGATGTACTACAAAAATATGAGATATATTAAAATATTATGAATTGGGGGTTTTATGGGGTAGGTATATATGACAAGTCTCCCACACTATTTTCTATGCACAATATAAATAACCATGGTTGAGTTACTTTTCAAAATTCACTAGAAATAAAATTAATAAAATAAGTCTACATTGATGTGACTAAGATTCATTGTAAATTCCCAAAAATGTATTGTCCTTTAACATTTATTTGTCTTGAACTTGCAAATGAATTAAATAATAAAAAACATTTTTAAGAGCTTTTTTTAAAATTTTATGTTGACTTTTACTTTTCTCATGAATTTAAGAATGTAATTTAATTGAAAATTTATTTACATGTAAAATGTCAATAATATTATTATAATCCACATTGCATTATTATTATTTATTAAATCTATTATTATTCTTTATTAGTTTGACATTATGTTATTAAATAGAATGGAGTGAATATATAATTTAAAATTAAAAACATAAAAATGATAATATATTATTTTATAAAAAAATGTGAAAGGACTTTCTTTATGAATTAAGAGTACTTCACTTGAAAATGACAATAATATTATTTTATGAAACGACTATCATTATGAGTACTTTACTTTATGACTTAAAAGTACTTACACCACTACCTTGGTTAACTATGTGTTTTCATCCACCATAGAAAATTTGACAAATAAGCATTCTTAACTCATGCAATGCCACCTCACCAAGGGGGATGATGTCATCTACTAGAATGTGATTGGTTGTATTTTATAGTACATTTTCTTTGTTTTGAGGCCATTTTTTGACCTCAAAATTTCTCTAATGGCTACAAAAGATCCTATCAAAAGAATAAGAAGAATCTAAGATGCTTCACATGCAATGAGAAGGGTCACTTTGCTTCAGATTGTCCCAAGAACAAAAGGGATAATAACAACAACTTCAGCAAGAAGAAGAAGGGCAGCAAAAGAAAGTTCCATGCTCATGCTGCCGAGGATGATGAACCTCCAAAGAAGAAGGCTAGGGAAGAAAGTGATGATGACTCATCAAGTGAAGAAGAGTATGTTCTAATCTTTGCTCTCACAGGTACATCTCCCATGGTTGTAATGATTGGTTGATTGATAGTGCGACTTCCAAACACATGACTGGGTTTAAGGAATCTTTTGTGAATCTATCTGAACATGAATCACCCCATAAGGTGAAACTTGAGGATGATTATCAATACCCAATCAAAGGAAGTGGTGAAGCCTCCTACAACCTAGATTCTGGAAAATCTTTGAAGATGAAAGAAGTCCTTTATGTACCTGGGCTTAAGAAGAACTTACTCTCCATCTCTGCATTGGATGCAAAACGTATGAGGGTTTCATTTGTGGATGGCCAAGTCCTAATGTGGCCAAAGGGAAAGACCATAGATGATGCAGTAGTGATTGGAGAGCAAGAGGGAGGATTGTATAAATTGAAGGGACAAACTGAACATGCCATGGTACATGAATCCATGGAGCCAAGTGAACTTTGGCATAGAAGACTTGCTCATATGCACTATAGGGCACTTCCAATTGCAAGCAAGGCTGTAGAAGGTCTTCCCGAAATCAAGACCAAACATGAAGGTGTTTGCAAAGGATGTGCAAAAGGTAAGAACATTAAGAAGGCTTTCCCAAGCAGTGAAAGCAAGGCCAAAGATATCCTAGAAATCATCCACTCAGATGTATGTGGTCCTATGTCATCCATTTCTCTTAGTGGGTATGTTTACTATGTCTCATTTATTGATGACTTCTCCAAGAAGACTTGGGTATACTTCTTGAAGAACAAAGATGAGGTGTTTGATAAGTTCAAGGAGTTCAAAACCTTGATGGAGAATCAAACTGACAAGAAGATCAAAACATTCAGATCCGACAATGGTGGAGAATTCACCTTAGGTGACTTCAAGAAGCTTTGTAGTGATTCAGGGATTAAGAGGGAGTTGACTGCTCCTTATAATCCTCGACAGAATGGAGTTGCAGAAAGGAAGAACAGAACAATCATGGAAGCAACAAGGGCAATGTTGCATAACCAGGATCTACCCATGCATCTATGGGCAGAAGCAGCTAGAACAACTTTGTATGTGCAGAACAGAACACCCCATATGATATTGGACAACAAGACACCAGAAGAGGTCTTTTCTGGTAAGAAACCTGAAGTCAGCCATCTTAGAATATTTGGTTGTCCAGTATACACTCATGTCCCAAAGGAAAAGAGGACTAAACTAGATCCTTCAGGAAAGAAGGGTATCTTTGTGGGTTACAGTGAAAGCTCAAAGGCTTACATATTATACTTTCCAGGTTTCAAGAAGATTGATGTCAGCAAGGATGAATATAAGTTCAAGGACAGGTAATCCAGGAAGCAAAGATCAAGAGGGAGCACACTCCAGCAGCTCCTACAAGGATGCAGATTTTTAGAGGGAGTTGACCATCCTCCTACATTCCACAACAGAAAGGTGTAGAAGAAGCTACTTCAGCAGCTTCTGCCAGGAAGCAAAGACTCAGAGGGAGTCCACCCAACAAACAAACAAAGATAAGTATTTCAATTATCATTTCTTGCCTATTTTTGTTTAAATAATATTATGCTTAGGAGATGTATTGTGCATATTAGAATGATTGCATTAATGAACAGGATACTACTAATATGCATGTGATGGGTAAGTGGCCTATGGCACTATACAACATTCCAGTGCTACTTATCTAGAATGAAACCTCTTTGCTGACATGTTGGGAGTAGTGTAAACTCTTAACAATGTTCTGGTAGAGACTGGAAGGCATCTAGAAAGTTGTGGAACATGGATAAATGTTGTATTGAAGCATTGGCTAAGATAAATGCATGATTGCATGACATATTTATTTATGTGTAAAGAATTTCTTCTGAAAATTATGAAATGTTTCTAATCATGCAATTTAACTTGTTTTGTAGGAAAGACCGTATATCTTCACCTACAAAAGAAGGACTACAACATTTGTTCCAGCAACAAAGATATCTATTGAAGATATTGAAGTTCCCAGGATGTGGGATGAAGAAATGGAATGCCATGATCCATCAATCATGAAGAACATGTTTGGGATGCAGTCCCAAGACCTGACAGGGAGTCACATGTGTGCAGATTGAAGAAAGCCTTGTATGGCTTGTAGCAAGCTCCCAGAACTTGGTGTGATACAAAGAGGAAGCTCGTTGCCGAGTTCGATATGAAAGATTTGGGAATGATGCATTATTTCCTAGGTATGGAGGTGTGGCAAAGTGCAGGTGGGATCTTCCTTCGTCAAGGGAAGTACACAGTAAATATCCTGAAGAGATTCGGGATGATGGAATGCAAGGCCATGGCCACACCTATGGCATCGAATCTGAAGCTTCTATGTGATACTTCATCTGAGTCAGTTGATGTCTCTATGTATCGTCAGATGATTGGGTCCTTGATGTACCTGACGAACACGAGACCAGATATTTTCTTTGCTGTGAACACATTGAGCTAGTTCCCGACGAATACGAGGAGTGTTCACCTGGTTGCTGTAAAGCATGTTCTGAGGTACTTGAAGGGTACAATGGATTATGGGCTCAAGTATGAGGCGAATCAAAAGTTAAACCTGCCGGGTTATGTTGATTCAGATTGGGCTGGCAGTGCTGCAGATAGGAAGAGCACATCTGGGTGCTGCTTCAATATGGGATCAGGTGTGATCTCTTGGTTTAGCAGGAAGCAGTCCTGCGTAGCACTGAGTATAGCTGAGGCAGAGTATGTTGCAGCCTGTTTAGCTAGTTGTGAGGTAGTATGGCTATGGAAGCTACTATCTGAGTTATTTGATCTCCCGTTGGATGCTATTGGTATCTTCTGTGATAACCAGAGTTGTGTGAAGCTGTCTGAGAACCCAGTGTTTCATGACAGGTCGAAACACATAGAGATCAAATATCACTATATCAGGGATATGGTGCAGAGAGGAGCTGTGAAGCTCCTGTATGTTGCGACGGACGAGCAGATTGCAGATGTGCTGACAAAGCCACTAGCCAGGGTGAAGTTCGAATACTTCAGAGAGAGGCTTAGCATTCTTCAGATTGATGACACTTCGAGGAAGAAGTGATGGACACATTTGCTGAAGCCATTCCAAGCATGTTGGAAGGAGGATCCTTCACATGGCTGTGGATGTAAGCGCTAGATGATGAGCATCAGGATGATGTTCTGGTTTATGCTGGATATGATCAGTTGGATCATTTATATGTATATGTATGTACGCATCATGTTGGACGCTGGATATGATCAGTTGGATCATTTATATGTATGTATGCATCATGTTGGATGCTGGATATGATTGGTTGGATCATTTGCATGTATTTTGTATATGCATCATGTTGGATGCTTGGACCATGTATCTGTATATGTATCAGGTAGATACATTGTATGATTAGGTGGATCATGTATGGTGATATGTATCATGTATTTGTATTTGTATCAGGTGGATACACTGTATGATCAGGTGGATCATGTATGATGGTATGTATTAGGTAGATACTTGGTATGCATTAGGTAGATGCATTGTATGATGAGGATGATCATGGATGATGAGCTTCAGGATGTTGCTCCAGATGACATGCAGCAGGATGTTGCAGTGATGATGATCAAGATGATCATGTGTACATCAGGATGATGTATGGTGAGTATCAGGTTGATACTCTATGGCCGTGGATCAAGTTGTGCAGATGAGCATATAATTTGGCCTTGGGAGATTTGCAGATAGTCTTTCGAGGTTTTTCCTATGGCATGTAATCTGGCCCTAGGATATCTGGCAAATGTTCTTTCGAGGTTTTGCTCTGGGAGGACATATAATTTGGCTCTGGGAGATCTGCAGATAGTCTTTCAAGGTTTTTCCTATGGCATATAATCTGGCCCTGGGATATCTGGTAGATGCTCTTTCGAGGTTTTGCCCTATGGCATATAATATGTCCCTGGGAGATCCGATAGGTTGGGTTGTGTGCCCGTAATAAGTCTTGGGATGCTCTTGTGAGGTTTTTCCATGACCACATATAATCTATCCCTGGGAGATCCTATAGGTAGAGTTGTGTGCTCGTAACATCCTGGGATGCTCTTGTGAGGTTTTGTGGTGACCACATATAATCTGTCCCTGGGAGATCCTATAGGTAGAGCTGTGTGCTCGTAATAGCCTGGGATGCTCTTGCGAGGTTTTTTGGTGAGGTCACATATAATATGGTCCTAGGAGATCCTATAGGTAGAGCCGTGTGCTCATAATAGCCCGGGATGCTCTTTCAAGGTTTTGTGACGCACGTAATAAGTCCTAAGGATTCCACAGTATGGCCAGTGATGATGAAGACCTGCAGGTGGTGGGCCTACATCCAGTATGAAAAAGGACTGGCTTTGTAGAACATCCTATGACGAGTAGAGTCAGAGATTGGTTGAGATAGCAGCAGCAGTGACGATGATGATGACTATGCATCGATGACGATGATCCCGAGAAGAAGACTTATCTAGCAAATCTGTGTCGAGAAATACCTTCCTAGTTAAGAGGGAGTGTTGATGTATATGTAACTTCGGAATGTATTTCATCTATGTGTTTTATATATATTTATTGTACCCTTATTAAAGATGTGTTATTCCTCTATAAGGAAGTGTCGTCATGTGGATTGACAAGTGTCGCAAGTTTGTGTACTTTTCGATGGGTTATTAGACCACCATGTGTGGGGTCGGCCCTGAAATATATATATTATATTGTGGATGTACCTAGCTAGACAAGTCGGCCCCATAAGGTCACTGGGCAAACAAGTTAGTATAAATAGAGATCAGGTGATCTCTATTTAGATCATTTGGAAAAGTATCTCTCTCTCACTCAGAAAGTGGTGCACTAGTGAGGAGGAGGATCATCTGCTACTAGGAGACTATCTCAGTGTATTTTGGTTGTACTTTGGTTGAGCCATTGATCTCTCTATCTTTGAGGAAGTTGTGGGGTTTTTCACCTTAGGGTTTTCCCCACGGAAACTCTGTGTCTCTTGTCTCTCATGCTTTTGATTCTTGTGATGCTTGTGATGCTTATTGTGATTGTTATGCATTGATATACTGCATATGTTATTCTCTCAGTGAAGATCCTAGAGTATTGTGAATTAATGCTCAAAATTTAACATCTGGGTCTTCGAGTGATGTAGGAACATTGGATCCTAGGCCGATCAGTCAAAGATGATCGACATGAGGGTACCGAAAAGAGAGAGTGCCGAAGACCGCTGGTGTGTGAAGTAGATTGACTTGTCTGAGTCAATAAGTTGAGTAGAAGCTGTCGAAGCAGTCGACATGAGTGAAGAGGTCGAGAGTCGACACACCAGTGTCAACAGCAATAGTCGATAGTCGACATGTTAATGTCGATAGGTGATAAGTTGCAGCAGAGTCGTTGTAGGGTCGCCATGTTGTTGAATCGCGACATCGACAAGTTTTGGGCATGAGCCAAGCGAGGAGGAAGGGGAAGACTTGCAAAGCCTTGAGTTCCGAAATAATCCGACAGATGAGTCGAAGTTGACAGAAGGCAGTATGGCTGACAGGATGGTTTACTGTAGCTTGTCAGAGGAAGCATAGAAGTCGAGTGTATTTGGCAATAGTTCGGGGTTTCTAAGGAAGTAAATGGCAGTTATTGCAGGTGGGTGAAGACCTAACATGTGTTGTCATAGGTAGAGGATGTGCATCATGGCAGGGGCATTGACAGTTGTAGGTTTACACGATCATGGAAGGATCAACTGGCAGAGGAAGCGTGTCTCATGGATCGTAGTGGTCTCGGGAATGACAGCAGTAGGGTAGAAGACTAGAGAGTTTGGATCAGTTGAGGGACTTGGCATTTTGGAGAGTCAAGCAGATCCAAAGAGGAGATCGATCCATAGCTCAAAGTTCAACAGCGAACCAGGAGAGGGTGAGGTCAACAAACTGAGAGAGCACACCGTAGTTACTTCTATATTTTAACGGATGAGGAGGACAAATAATTAGTTATGTGTACTCACAGTTATTCCGCATTGTAACCGATTCAGAGAAGTAATATAAGCTAGCTTCTGGCATGTTGTTTTCATCTTGTTTCTGTGAACACTTGTGGTTGTGTCCTGTGTATTGTTAAGCAAGAACCTTGTTGAGATAAGGCACCTTGGGTCAGTTGGTATAAGAACCATAGTATCCTGAGAGCCGAAGGATAGCTATATTAGCGCGGGATGTGAATCCTATGTGCAGAGGAACTTCGAGTGATATTGAACTTGTAAGTGCGTCAAACAGCTCCAGCTAACGTTGGGTAGAATTGAGCACGACTTGTTGAAGTCTAGTTGCGATTGGACAAGTGAGAGTTTCAACAGAGGTTGGAAATGGCTCACAGAGGCATTAATGTCTGAGGACGAAGAGCGTGTGGCACAGCAGCCGTCACAGTGGATCGTGAGATGTTTGACGAATGTGTCCGAACGATGTGAACTTTGACAAATGAAGTCGTAGTGATCAAAGAGAGACAAAATCGTGGTTGTATTCCTGATGTGTTGGACCACAGCGATGATGAATTCGAAGAAGTGGAACCATGGGAAGTAGCGGAAGATGAGCCAGAATAAAAACTCATCAAGCTTCTGACGAATATGAGAGGTCGGGAAAAGACAGATGTTCGTACCTACTTAGGGAGTTTATATCCAGAAGACTTGATCGACTGGTTCAGAGATATGGAGAAATACTTCAACATACAATAAATAGAGGATCTTAAACGAGTTAAAACTGCATGTTTGAGGTTGAAGGGTCATGCCTCGTTATGGTGGGATAATGTACAGGCTGACAGAGTTAAGAAAGGAAAGGAGAAAATCAAGTCTTGGGATAGGATGGTCGCCAAGTTGAAGGGGAATTTCTTGCCGAACGACTATGTGATTTGTTTGTTCAGGAAGTTACAGAACTTTTGACAAAAAGAGATGACCGTGAAGGAATACACGGAAGAATTCTACAGACTGTCGATAAGGTCGGGGAAAACCAATGAAGGAGAAGAAGTTGTTGCTAGGTATGTGAACGGATAGAAATATGCCATTCAGGATGAATTGAGCATGTCCAGATTCAAAGTAGTGGGCGAAGCCTACTAGTTAGATCTGAAGGAAGAAGAGAAACTGTCAAGGAAATTCGTGGTGACCAGAGGCAAGATAACTAGTCAGGGCACGAGGACTGTTTTCGCAAAAGGACAAAGTAGCGGCTATAGGAAGGAAACTGTCGAAGATAGTTGACATGCGAAAGGGACATCAAAAAGGTAGAAAGCGCAAGAGAACCGATGCGATAGTCGTGAGACTTGTGGTCGAGGTGCATATGGTTGAAGTGGTCTGTCCGACAGAAAGGGAGCTAACAAACCAGCCATAATCTGTTACAAGTGTTGTGGAGTGAAACACAAGGCATATGAGTGCCCAGAGAACCTACACGCTGTAGAGGAGTCGAAACCCAGACATCGTAGAGATGAGCAAGTCGATGAGAGGGAAGAGTCAGCATTCGAAAACAGTGGGGATGGTAAGAAGAAAAGTCGGGCCATGATAGCTAGCAAGACATTGGTTCTAGGTGACAGATGTGATGAGCAATAACCGGCACAGCGGAAGGAGATCTTTCGAACGAAGGTGCGAATCAGCGAATGGCGTTGCAAGACCATAGTCGATGGTGGAATCACTGAGAATCTTGTGTCGACATAGGTGTTTGAGAAGGCAAAGCTGAAATGCCGAGAACATCCACACCTGTACAAGATCTCATGGTTGCAGAAGGGACACCATGTGAAGGTGACGAGAGAATGTCTGATTAACTTCAAGGTTGGGAAGTTAGAGGACAGCATACTGCGCAATGTAATCCCAATGGATGCATGCCATCTGTTGCTAGGAAGACCATGGCAATATGATCGGAAGATGATCTATGATGGTCGAGCCAACATAGTCACAGTATGGAAAAATGGCGTGCAAAGGACTCTTAATCCGAAACCAGAGGAGCAAGCCGATGGTAAGCAGGGTAAGAGAAACTTTTGGGAGAAGCACGTGCTGATGTGTTCAGCGAAATAATTCCTTGCAGAGGAGGAGAAAGAGTCGGGGTGTTATGCTATCATTTGAAAATTACCATGTGTCGAGAAGGAGACAATGGAGAAGATTATTGTCAAAGTCAGAGAGATGATTGAAGATTTTAAGAGAATAGTGGTCGATGAGATACCAATGGGATTGTCGCCGACAAGGAACATATCCTATAAGATCGACTTGATTCTAGGGTCAAGTTTTCCAAACAAGGCACCGCATAGGATGAGTCTAATAGAAGGTCAGGAACTCAACCGACAGGTCCAGGAGTTGTTGGACAGACGGTTTATCAGAGAAATTATGAGTCCGTGCGCAGTACCAGTAGTATTAGTGCCAAATAAAGGTGGAGAATGGAGGATGTGTACAGACTCCAGATCGATCAAAAAAATCATGACTCTAGAGCGAAGTACTTCATGAAGATAGACTTGAAAAGCGGTTATCACCAGATTCGGGTTAGAGAAGGGGATGAATGGAAGACAACATTCAAGACAAAAGAAGGGCTATATGAGTGGTTAGTCATGCAGATTGGATTGACTAATGCACCCATAACATTCATGCGATTGATGAATGAAGTACTGAAGCAATTCTTGGGAAATGTTTCCGTAGTCTACCTAGACGACATTCTGATTTTCAGTCAAACCAAGGAAGAACACTTGGAGCACATTCGACAGGTGTTGCATAAGTTGCAAGGAGAGAAGCTGACGGTGAACCTGCAAAAGTGTTTCTTCATGAAGGAAGAGCTGGTATACTTGGGATTCGTAATCTTGGGTAAAGGGTTGGTGATGGACCTAGAAAAGGTGAAGGCGATATTGGATTGGCCTGAACCGACAAGCGCAATTGGATTAAGGAGTTTCCATGGACTTGCCACTTTCTATAGGAAGTTCATTAGGGGATTCAGTCAGATTTGCGCACCGTTGATAGAATGCATACGCAAAGGGGAGTTCAAGTGGATGGAAGCAACCCAACGATCTTTCGATAAGATGAAGGAAAAGGTCACTGAGAGCCCAGTGTTGGCACTCCCATATTTTGACAAAGTTTTCCAGGTTGATTGTGACGCAAGTGGAATCACAATTGGAGCAGTGTTGAGCCAGGAGGGCCGACCGTTTGCATTCTTTAGTGAGAAATTGGATGATGCAAAGCGGAAATATTCGGTATATGACCAGTAATTCTATGCTATTTTCCAAGCATTGAAGAAGTGGAGGCATTATTTATTGCCCAAAGAATTTGTGTTATACACAAATCACCAAGCACTGAGATATCTAAATACTTAGTCGAAGTTCAATCAGCGGCACATGAAATGGGTCGAATTCCTACATGGATATACATTCATGTTGCGACATAGGTCGAGCAAGTCGAATAAGGTTGCCGACGCATTGAGCAGAAGAGTTGCATTGCTGAACACTATGACAGTTCAGGAAATAGGAATAGAGTTAGTGAAGACGGAGTACGCTACCAACGGGGATTTTGTGAAAGCATGGGAAGCTTGTTGTGAAGCTTGGAGTTTGACAGAACTCCATATCTAGATTATTTTATCCAAGAAGGTTATCTATTTAGGGGAAAACAGTTGTGCATTCCCAAAGGATCAGTGCGAGAAAACCTAATTCAAGAGTTGTATAGCGGTGGATTAGCGGGTCATTTTGGAATCGACAAAACCAGAGCATTGGTCGAAGAGAAGAACTATTGGACAGGAATGATGATAGGTGTCGAAAGGTGGGTTCGACACTATAGAGTTTTTAAGTTGGAAAAAGGAAGACATTAGAACACGGGGTTGTATACACCGTTTTTGGTACTGAATACCCCATGGGAACACCTAAGCATGGATTTTGTGCTAAGATTTCTGAAGACACAGCAGGGAAGCGACACAATATTTGTTGTAGTCGACATATTTTCGAAAATGGTACACTTTATTCCGTGTCGGAAGACAAGTGACGCCACAAGCATTGCTGTACTATTCTACAAGGAAGTAGTCAGATTGCATGGGTTGCCGAAGAGTATCACATTGGACAGAGATACCAAGTTTATGGGGCATTTTTGGAGAACCCTATGGAAGAAACTGGACATGAAGTGGCAGTTTAGCTCGGCATATCCTTCGAAGACAAACAGACAAACCGAGGTGGTAAACAGAAGTTAGGGAAACCTTCTGAGATGTTTGACGGTTGACTGACCCAAGCAGTGGGAGAACATGTTGGCATAAGCAGAGTTCGGATATAACAATTCTATGAATCGGTCGACAGGTTTGAGCCCATTCCATATTTTTCAGGGATGAAGCCCACGTGGATTGGTGGATTTGGTCAAGTTGCCAACAGGAACCAGGAAAAGCGTGGATGCAGAATCATGCGTAGAGCACATGAAAGAATTTCATGAAGATGTGCGGAAACACATAGAGAAGAGCAACGCGGCGTACAAGTTAAGAGCCGACAGGAAGAAAAGCTTATAGTCGTTCAATGAAGGGGACTTGGTCTATGCACATTTGCGGAAGGAAAGATTTCCGAAATGAACATATAACAAGCTGAAGCTGAAGAAGATTGGACCATGTAAGATTCTGAAGAAAATTTCGGACAACGCTTATGTGTTGGAGATGCTGAATGACTTGAGCATTTCACCAACGTTCAATGTCTCAGATCTATACAACTTTGAAGAAGGTTCGAGCAATGGAAGCACCGAAGTGTCGAACATCGACTGGACATCGCAAATTCCAGACCGACACAAGGAGGAGATCGCAGAAGTAATGGAGGAATACGAAGTCAGGTGTACACGCAGTTCGCGAAGGAAGGAATACTTGGTCCAATGGAGAGATGATGAGTTTCAGGAGGTGACATGGATTTACAAAGAAGAGTTTAGGAGATTGACGGAGCAGTCGAGTTATTTTTCACTTGGGGAGTTTGATGCAGGAGCATCGGAGCCTAGGCAGATCAGTCGAAGTTGATCGACATGAGGGTACTGACCAGAGGGAGTGCCGATGACCGCTGGTGCGTGAAGCAGATTGACTCGTTTGAGTCAATAAGTCGAGCAAAAGCTGTCGAAGTAGTCGACAGGAGTGAAGAGGTCGAGATTCGACACACTAGTGTTGATAGACAACAGTCGATAGTCGACATGTTAATGACGATAGGCGATAAGTTGCAGCAGAGTTGTTGTAGGGTTGACATGTTGTCAAACCGTGACATCGACAATTTTTGGGCATGATCCAAGCGAGGAGGAAGGGGCAGAATGGAAACACCTTGAGTTGCGAAAGAATCCGAAAGATGAGTTGAAGTTGACAGAAGGAAATATGGCCGATAAGATGGTTTATTGTAGCTTATCAGAGGAAGCGTAGAAGTCAAGGAGCATACTTGGCAAAAGTTCAGGGTTGCTAAGGAAGTAAATGGCAGTTATTGCATGTGGGTGAAGACATGACAGGTGTCTTCACAGGAAAAGGTTGTGCAGCACGACAGGGGCGTTGATAGTTGCAGGTATGCGGGATCGTGGAAGGATTGGTTGGAAGAGGAAGCATATCTCAGGGATCACAGTGGTCTCGAGAACGACAACAACAGGGTAGAAGACTAGAGAGTTTGGATCAGTTGAGGGACTTGGAATTTTGGAGAGTCAAGCAGAGTTGAAGAGGAGATCGAGCCATAGCTTAGAGTTCAGCAGTGAACCAGGAGAGGGTGAGGTCGACACACTAAGAGAGCACACTGCACTTACTTTTGTATTTTAATGGCTGAGGCTAACATATAGTTAGTTATTTGTACTTACAATTATTCCGCATTGTAACCGATTCAGAGAAGTAATATAAGCCAACTTCTGGCATGTTGTTTGCATCTTATTTGTGTGAACACTTGTGGTTGTGTCATGTGTATTGTTAAGCAAGAACTTTGTTGTGATAAGGAACCTTGTGTCATCAAGGCACAGTGTGGGGGGTCCCCTAGCTGAAACCCGGCGTCACGGACCCACCAGAATCTACGGATTCGCAAGCGAAGCCAAGGTTTGGGTGCTACGGGCATTCTAGTCGGACACTCTAGGACCATTCAGGGACACCTTGAGGATTTTCTCCGGGGATACAGAACCCAAAATGGCAAGTGGACTTGGATTCTGTCAGCTCCCACAGGTTCATGTGGCCTTACGAGACCTGTCCACGGTGGCCACGCACGCCCGGGAGCCTTCAGACGAGAAATGGCCCCCTTGAGCAAGATAGGCATGGCCTTCACATTAGGGTCAACTTTGCAAAATCATCCACTGGGCACTTATGGCTAGCATTCCTAGCCAGAACCTCCCTAGGCACAATTGGAGGACTCCCCAGAACCCGATTTTGTTGCACGGTTGGAGTTCTATGCCCCCGATAGGTATCCTGCAGGTGTCCCTGAAGGCCTTTTGGATGCGAGACAAAACAAGCCATAGAATGACGAGCATGGCTCCAATCGACAAACCATCGACTCTGTTGGATTTAGGACGCTGGGATAGTGCTAGGGGCGCCCCTCGCCTTCAGTCCTATGGCCCCGGTGTCACCTTGTACATCCATTTTGGAAACTAGGGTTTTGCTCAGTACTGGAGTGTGCAATTTTTGCACAGGGGTGTCAAATTTGCAAAATTGTCCACTGGGCACTTATGGCTAGCATTCCCAGCCAGAACCTACCTAGACACAATTGCAAGACTCACCGAAACTCGTTCTTTTTAAACGGTTGAAGTTCTATGCCCCTGGAAGGTATCCAGTAGGTGTCCCTGGAGACCTTTTGGATGCGAGACGGAACGAGCCATAGAATGATGATCGTGGCTCTGATCGACAAACCACCAACTCCGTTGGATTGAGGACGTCGGGATAGTGCTAGGGGTTCCCCTCTCCTCCAGTCTTGTGGCCTCAGTGTCACCTTGTACGTCCATTTTGGAAACTAGGGTTTTGCTCAGTATGGGAGTGTGGAATTTTTGCACATGGGGGTCAACTTTGCGAAATAGTCCACCGAGCACTTATGGCTAGCATTCCGATATGGAACCTCCCTAGGCACACTTGAAGGACTCCCCGGAACTCAGTTTTGTTGCACGGTTGGAGTTATATGCCCCAGGTAGGTATCCGATAGGTGTCCCTGAAGGCCTTTTGGATGCGAGAAGGAACGAGCCATAGAATGACGACCATGGCTTCGATCGACAAACCGTCCACTCCGTTGGATTTAGGATGTCGGGATAGTTATAGGGGTTCCCCTCTCCTCTGGTCCTGTGGCCCGGGTGTCATTTTGTGGGTCCATTTTGGAAACTAGGGTTTTGCTCAGTAAGGGAGTGTGCAATTTTTGCACACAGGGGTCAACTTTTGAAAATCATCCACTGGGAAATTATGGCTAGCTTTCCCTGCCAGAACCTACCTAGACACACTTGCAGGACTCCACGAAACCCAGTTTTGTTGCACTGTTGGAGTTCTATGCCCCTGGCAGGTATCCAGCAGGCGTCTGTGAAGCCCTTTTAGATGTGAAAGGGAACAAGCCATAGAATGACAACCATGGCTCCGAACGACAAACTGTCGACTCCGTTGGATTCAAGATGTCGGGATAGTGCTAAGGGTGCCCCTCTCATCCAGTCCCATGGCCCCGATGTCATCTTGTATGTCCATTTTGGAAACTAGGGTTTTGCTCAGTAAGGGAGTGTGCAATTTTTGCACACGGGGGTCAACTTTGGAAAATCATCCACTGAGTACTAATGGTGATGATGATGATGATGGTGATGATGATGAAGACGTTGATGATGATGGTGATGGTGATGGTGATGAAGATGATGATGATGATGACGAAGAAGATGATGATGATGGAGATTTTGATGAGGAGCCTAGAGATGACAATGATGATGAAGATTGTGATAATGATGAAGACGTTGATGATGGTGGTGATGGTGATGAAGATGATGATGATGATAATGAAGAAGATGATGATGATGATGGAGATGTTGATGAGGAACCTAGAAATGAAAATGATGATGAAGATGTTGTTGATGATGATGATGGTGATGATGATGAAGACGTTCATGATGATGGTGATGGTGATGAAGATGATGATGATGATGACGAAGAAGATGATGATGATGGAGATGTTGATGAGGAACCTAGAGATGACAATGATGATGAAGATGTTGATGATGGTGATGATGATGGTGATGATGATGAAGACGTTGATGATGATGGTGATGGTGATGAAGATGATGATGATGATGATGGAGATGTTGATGAGGAACCTAGAGATGATAATGACGATGAAGATGGTGATGATGATGAAGATGGTGATGATGATGAAGATGTTGATGATGATGGTGATGTTTATGAAGATGATGATGATGATGATGATGGAGATGTTGATCATGATGATGGAGAAGATGATGATGATGGAGATGTTGATGATGACGGAGAAGATGATGATGATGGAGATGTTGATGGGGAACCTAGAGATGACAATGATGATGAAGATGATGATGGTGATGATGATGAAGACATTGATGATGATGGTGATGGTGATGAAGATGATGATGATGATGATGGAGATGTTGATGAGGAACCTAGAGATGACAATGATGATGAAGATGGTGATGATGATGAAGATGGTGATGATGATGAAGACGGTGATGATGATGGTGATGGTGATGAAGATGATGATGATGATGATGGAGAAGATGATGATGATGGAGATGTTGATGAGGATGACGGAGAGGATTATGATGATGGAGATGTTGATGATGACGGAGAAGATGATGATGATGGAGATGTTGATGAGGAACCTAGAGATGACAATGATGATGAAGATATTGATGATGATCATGATGATGGTGATGATGATGAATATGTTGATGACGATGGTGATGGTGATGAAGATGATGATGATGATGATGATGGAGATGTTGATGAGGAACCTAGAGATGACAATGATGATGAAGATGATGATGATGATGAAGATGGTGATGATGATGAATACATTGATGATGATGGTGATGGTGATGAAGATGATGATGATGATGATGGAGAAGATGATGATGATGGAGATGTTGATGAGGATGATGGAGAATATGATGATGATGGAGATGTTGATTATGATGGAGAAGATGATGATGATGTTGATGTTGATGATGAAGATGATGATGATGGAGATGTCGACGATGGCACGTATTTGTAACAATGTGTAGATAAAAGTTGGTCAACATGAAATACTCATGCAAGCCCACATGCATAGAGCATTGATCATGTGAAGATTTCAATTATTGTCAATGGCATTTGGCATTGGAATTTCATTTCATCTCCTCCTTTCAAACTAATTTTTTTTACGTTTTGAATTTTTACATTGCCCTTGACACGAAGTTTTAGTGAAAAAATAACCCTTCAGTAATGAAGTTAGACTTAAAAAAATATCATTTAATAATTTTTTTTATTAAAGAATAATTCATGGAAGTTAATGTTTGGCCACATGTAATGCAACAAAACAAAACTTTCAATTTGAACACGTTGCATTAATGGTGTAATTTAAATTGTGACATTCTATTCCAAATGACTTGGCTTTAAAGACCAGATAAATATAGTATGCCATTTATAGAGGCTATTCATTAAAAAACACATTGCTATTGAGACTGTACTATGATGTTCTCCCCTTCCTTTGTCAAAAGAAGATTAATAAGGTTTTTTTTCCAAGGTATAGGATGTTTTGGATTTTTCAACTATTATTGCATGTGAACTTGCATGTATACCAAGCTACAACAAATCTTTCACGGAAGTGGATTTGTCTATGTGAATAGATAAGTGAAAATATTTTAGCAACAAGACCTATAAGTATTAACTTGGAAGTAATTGAAATGTACAAAGTGGGATTCAGAGGCTTGATGGTGATTTTAGTATTGGGAATGGTATTGCTGAGAATGATGTTGTGATAGTGGAATTAAACATTAAGATGGTGACCCTAGAGCTTGGATCCTAGCCTAGAAACATGATAGCCTAGCCTAAAAACCCTAGTTGGTAGCGTAAACCCTAGTTTGTATTCTAATCACAATGAAACCCTATTATGTAGCCTAAGATCTAGCCCTTAATTATAATACATATAAAAATTAAATCATCTTTATTGTGCATGTATATCCATGTGCATACATTTCAATCCAAATCACTATACACATATATGCATAGTATCTCATCTATATAGCAAGGGTCCATCATCAACTAGAAAACCATTGTACCTAGCACCAGATACCTAATTTAGAAACATAATGGTTTGAAATTGGTTGTATCATGAAGATTTTTATATGGTGGATATGCACACCTATGACAACCTTCTCAATGGATGGAAAATATAATATTATCATAACATTAGTAAAGCTTAGTCCAACATTTAGTCATGCTTACATGTTCTAGAGTTGATGGCGCACTAATGGATGCATGCAACTTGATGAGGGTGTATGTGTGACTCCATTGGTGTAATGCAAGTCCTAAATGTCTTTAACAAGTGTCTAAGTGTCCAATAGATGAATTAGGATGTCCTAATACCCCTCAATCCCTTCCAGACAGAATTCGAAAGCATTTGGGGTATTGGGGTAACAAGTTGGTGTGTTGAGGTGGATATAGCCTAAAAAATACACCTCATAGTAGTCCTTTATTGTAATGTCAACTATATGTGTTTAAGTCAACGTGTCTACATAATATTAGATCTCTATCACATAATGATAAATTAAGGAAGTCCTAATTGTAAATGGTAGTGGATGTGATGGTCATCAAATCAAAGGTGGCTATATCCTTGAGTGAGAATTAATGAGCTAGCTATACATTGTGCTCAAGGTTGTCCTATTTGTATGGTGACAATTGATTAAGAAATGATTCCATAACTTGGTTATTAATTTGTTGCATGATCTTAAGTAGAAAAAATGGTCAATATAAATACTAGTGACGACATTTCATTATGTAGAGTATGGACATTTGGGATCTCATTATGTAGAGCTATTAAAATCATCTTGGATCTCATTTTAACCTTTTGACAAAAATGGACATTTTCTATTTTAAGTATTCTTTTCCTAGTACTCAAGTTCCCAATATATATCTTATGTGCCATGAGGTGTGATTTGTCCACCCATTTATTCCGTTTGTTTTTAGATTAATTCTCACACATGATTTTGTTTCAGTTAGCCTATGTTTATAATGTTTTCATAACATAGATACTGTTACAAGCTTTTACATGTGGAAAGATAAACCAAGCTGAACTATGATATCCAACTTCTCTTCTAAGATCTAGGTAAGCTTCAGGTTGATTCACATTATCAACTAATGCATGGACATCATTGGTACCAAAACTTAATACCACATGCAATGGACGGATAGAAGTAAAAAACAAATTTAGACAACATCACATCATGATACACACAACATGAGACAACAAGATACTAATATAGACAACATCGATATAGATCACATAACTGAAAATCCATGTACATCAAGGCTACAAAACTCATCCAAACATATACAATTTCTGGCAAATAGTGGAACATGGTTCCCAATGTACATACAATGGCAACTCGTGCCCTATAGAAAATTCAACAACACATCCCGTAGATCCAAACTACATGGAAACTCGTGCCGTAGATACAAAGTACACGAAAACTGGTGCACAAAAGTGCCACATCATGGCTAATGTACATAACATGGTGTGTCAAGCATTGTGACCACCCCCATCACTCCCAGGCACATGTCCAAAGTCGATCTTCCTATTCTTCGAGCTACTGGTGCCTCGGGTCTTGCTCCGTCTAGGAGTAGACCGTCTCTTCGGGATCTGGAACAAATGATATAAGATATCGTCATTTTCAAGCATTTGCAAAATTTACCACATTTACAAAACAAATGTAGAATTCTAATCTTAAATGAATCACCTCCGATACAAGTGGGAAACGTGAGGTAGGTGTCCTGGATCTATGGAGCCTCTCAGCAATTTCATCCTACAACATTTACAACAATCATTTCACTGAAAAGTAATAATTGCTTAAATTAATTTTTGTTAATGCATCAAAATATTTTCATAAATTAGCTTGATTCTCACCGTGAACACCTCCGACGATGGACATGGCTGTGCTTCTGGGCTAGTAGGTGGAGCAGATGGCTGGACAACTAGCTCCGATGCAATCATGGGGGGGGGGGGGCGCAAATGTAGTGGCAACCACTACAATTGCAACCAATGGAGATATAGATGAGGATACTAGAAGAGTAGATGCCACAGTAGTGGTGAGAAGTGTGAATGAAAAGGACTAGGTAGGATGTTGAGGGATGGAGCATGGGAAGGCGTTCCTACATAGAGGGAGGAGGATGGATGAAAGGTAGGTTGTGGATGAAGAGGGGAATCTGGAAGGAAGGGGGGGTGTGGACGAATGGGGGAGGATGGATAGACAAGGGGGCGTGGATAAATTGAGAAGGATATATAGATGGGGGGCGTGGACGAGTGGGGAGGATGGATGGAGGGTGGAGTATGGTCACAGAGGGGAGGTTGGATGGAAGGGAGGGGGTGTACATAGGGAGGGGTCTAGATGGAAGCGAGGGGGGGGGACTCATGGGAGAGGGTGGAAACATAGGACTAAAATGGGGACCTACAGTTGTTGGTGGCACCTACATATACATTTGTAATTTCACAATTTAGTAAACAAAAGATAAATTAAACCATAGTAAGTCGTAACAATTCAAATTAAAAGCGTGCGTATAACTACACATTGTACCTGTGTATATGGTGATCTACCAATCCCTGGCGGCGATGGTTGATCACCGTAGTTAGGGAACACCTGTGGACACCAAAATGCATGCATGTTATGAACATGTTAAACAAGTCATTATTTAGGCAATCAAGATATTCAAAAACATTGTATGAACTATCAATATGTATGCCATAAATATAAATACTTAAGTAATATAAATTACATAAGTAATAACAATATTGTGTGAGGTACTGAAAATACCTCTGTGTGAGGTGTTGCAATTTTAGTTGCAGCTGCCATTGCTGCATCCAGGTTGGGAGATCCTACATTCTCCCATGCTGGTGTCTCAGCTCTGAATAACTGTACATTGAAATAATAGTTTAAGTCAAACAAAAATAATTTAAAAATACTTTACAAGTTATCAAGTGATGATTGAAAACAAATTAAAAAAATTGCTAACCTGATCCATATAACAGCCCTCAATCGAGTCAGGGCAAGTGTTCCCGCAATAGGGACAAAGATGTGGCATTGTCGTCGTCGAACTGAAATGCCCAACATGGCTACCACTGGTCACAGGTCTATCCTGACCCTATCATGAAGGCCCTGCACTTGGATCTCTATCAAGGTCACCCGACCTCTCCATTGTAGTCACTGCTACAAAGGAGGTGTGCCTGAGGAGTCCATGTGCAACATTCATCATTGCCTCCTCGATCTGATCAAGCTTGTGGGGTAACTGAGGTGGCTGGGGAGAGGGGTTGGGGTCGCGCCTAGGAGCTGGTGGCCCTCTCAGTGGGTTCCTCCTGGAAGCAGGTTGATCTTGGGCAGAGTGACGCCCAACACCCTGGAACTTAGTTATGTCAAAATAGTTGACATATAAACCGAGCATAAACATATCCCACAGTTGCTGAAGGAAGTACTGTGGAACCTCCCTATTATTGTAGGGAGGTTTATCGTACACCATGAACCACCTATGCATCCAATTGTCCCTCCATGGTTGGTAATGACACCAATCCATGCATACACATGGATTTCTCGTGTTAGGTGGTTGTTGTGTTCTTGGATCAGTGAACACAATGTATAATTGGGCCTTTGTAATATTCAAATATTTTATTGCTTCCTTGGAAATGCCCGTGGAGTAATAATCCTGCATCCTAGACCTATATTCAGTCATGCTGGTTAATTGGCGATGTGCATGGATGAGGGAGTCAATTCATCTCTCAATTGACGTGGCAAGAGACACTCGAGATGATTCCCCCATGTTTCTTAGTTCTCGAGTGTGCACTCTCATTTCATTTACATAATGGTTAAGGTCATCTTGTTCAACATTTGGTTGGGGGTTTTGGTTTTCTTCGGCATTTGGATTTTGTTGACGATTTTCTTCGGCATTGGGTCCAAGGTTTGGGTTTTCTTTTGTTCCACCGGACTCTGGGTTAATATCTTGTTCACTCATTGTCTTAGTTTACAATATGCAATTGAGAATTGGTTCATTGTTTTAAAAATTTGGGAATTATTAACAATTTAATAAACAAAAAAAATCAAAAAATTGACACAAAGAATGAATAAAATGACAAAAAAATTCGAACTTACCTATCCAATTGAAGTGTTGATGAGTTGGTGGATAGATTTGGGGGGTTTTGGAGTGGAAATGGCCTCCTTTGGTTACTGTAATCACATGCATGCGGGGGTGGAAGTCGTACTTGGCTCAAATGGGTAGAATGGGGACATTTGGCTGTGTTTTTTTTTATATAACAAGAGCATGTGCGTGCCACCTTAGCGCACACGCACTAGATACACGCATGCGCCAGGCACACACACACGCCTCAGTTTTGTACCGGATCTAGCAGCGCATGTGCACTGCCTTAGGTGCATGCACGTAGTTGTTTTAATCCCGTTAGCGCATCCCCATTGCAATGGTTTTGGGGAGCAACTTTGTGCACCCGCCCGGCTATATTAAAAAAGGCCCTTATTTCCTTGTAATTAATCAATTTTCTTATTCAATATGGATATATATTTCTATATATATTATTGTGTTGTGTGTGTCTTAATATTTGAGTTGTGTGTGTGAGATAGATGGTGAACCAAACAAGTTTGTAAGATTCGTAGGGAGGAAAGAGAGCATGTTATAAGATTTGTAAAACCAACGCAACAACAAACAACATAATTTAAGGAAACGTATGTTATAAGCTTCAAAGAATTAGAGGAAAAAAAGAATAAATCATTTAAGGAAATATGCAATTGTCTGCATTTAAGTCAAAACTAAATTTGCCTTCTATTTTTTTATACTATTGATTCCATCCTTTTCCTTCTGCAAGACAAATGATTCTTACTTGTTGTGCTCTCACACCAAAATGTGATAAATGAGGTAGTGCTTGTAACAATATATCTTTGTACCATTCCTAGGAATAGCTTATCTCCAAGATGACAAAAGAGTTAGATAATTGGTCCTTCCAATCTTTGAATATTTTCAGATGTCTCACTTTAAATCAAATCAATTATGCAAGCTATGCCTAATATATACTTGAACTCCATTTATCATATTCAAAAAAGACCTATACAGTTATCCATGATATCCAGTGAAACTATCTCGGTAGTGGCTCCTGCAATAAGAAGAAGTGTGTTATGGGAGCTTGGAATAAGTCTTATTGACCTAAAATAGAAGGAGGGATGGGACCGCATGATCCAGAAACTAAAAGTTCTTAAATGCTGGCCAAACCTTAGTGGAAATGGATGCATTATAAGATGGCTATGTGGAGAGACTTGTAGACAGGAAAGTATGCCGTAGATATTGATGACCAGGATTTGATTCACTTAACAAGATCTAAGCCTTAAGCTCCATGATTTGGAACTCTGCTTGGGATAACAAATAATTTTTTCAGAACAACTACTTTTGAGAAGTGAGGTATGGATGAGTAGCTAGATTCTTAGAAGATGCATGGAAAGATATTCATAAATTTAGTGATAATCCATAGTGGGAGTAATTGCAACAACATTTTCACACCCATACAAAGCATAAGATCATCCACTATTGGACCTCCACAAATAAATGGAATCTATCTATGCAACAATTAGATACAAATATCTTTTGGAATGTTCTTCAGAGTAGAAAAATCCCCTATCACCTAGGAGAGGAAACATTAAGGTGGGTTAACAAAGGCATAGGACAGTTCTCAATTAAAGATGATTATTCCCTTATCACTCATTCCAACAATAACATGAGAGAGGAGATATGGAATCAAATCTAGAAAAAAAAAACGTATGGCCTAAACTTTCAACCTTTTTATTCTTGTTGGAAAGAGGTAGTTCTTTGACATGGGATCATATCTCTCATAGAAGCTTCGAGGGACCCTCCATTTGTTATCTCTATTGGGATGAGCACTTAAGATTTGGAACATTTTCTCAATCATTGTTCTTTCACCTCAGCTTTATGGGATTATGGGGAAACTATTTTCAGAAAGGCTAACAAGAACCAAATTAGTGTGATGGACACAATCACCAATTGGAGATGGAAGGATTTCCATAACTCCATCCTTAACAATCCTTGACCATTTTTCCATGGATTCTCCTATGGGAGACCTAGAAAGAGAGAAACCGCTGAATTTTTTAGCATCAAACGATGACCAAATATCAAGTGATGAAACGTGCATCCAAGTAAAAAATTAAGATATTGGAAACCATATAGGCATCAAGTTGGAGAGAGGATGGTAGGAAATGCAATGAAGTGGAAGGACAAATATTAAAGAGATGGGATATAATGCCATTCCAATCACCCAAAACATGCCCCTTAAATCCAACCCATCAATCCGCCTTTCCCCTCCTTCGGGATTCATAAAATCAAAATTTGATGGGGCTTTGAAGGGGAACCCAAGACTAGTGGGCTACGGGGGAGTCTTCAAGGATTCCAAGGGAAAAATCCTCGGAGTTTATGTAGGAACCCTGGGGATTGAAGGAAACAATGTAGCTAAAATTTGCACTCACATGGTTGGTTTTCAAATTTCAATCTAAGTTGGATACTCTTGGCTAATCATCAAAGGAGACTCTCTAGGCATGCTAAGTAAAATTCAGACTGACACTCCTATCCACAAAATATGTATTAATTGGCGCTTTCACTTGTAGTCACTCTTGCAAGGAGTTACGACTAGAATCCCATCCCATGTGCAACAATTAGTGTTGGGAGAGGCCCAATTGCAATAGTTTTGATGGTGAAGTCCAAGCGAAAGGACATTTTGATGGAGAAGTCCAAGTCAAAGGACACTTTTGATGGAATAAGTAAAAGTTAGGCGAGACCTAACATCAACAAGTTTTGGGAGAAACAACTCCGCAATTCCTGGGAGCAAGGCGTGGAGCGAAGCGAAGTGGCAGATAAGGATCTATCCCCTTAGTAAATGCGAAGTACTAATGATCAACAAAGTAGTTGGAGTAGTTATGTATGAAGCGACGAACTGTTAGCGATAGGAGAAAGAAGTAAAGAGAGAGGATGGTGTAAAGGACACACTATGTCAGCGTCAGAGCCATGTGGTTAGAACTGTGACTGTCAGAGAAGCGTCAGAGCCTAAAGAAGCAGCGTAAAGGACAAAAGAGCCCCAACGAAGTAAAGAAAAAGCATGATCAATAGGGGAACCGTGTCATTTTGGGTTTAAGGGTACTGTGGGGTTTTGGCCCATAGTTATTGTAAAGATGTGACCTTCGGGCATAATCTATAAAAGGGTCAATTTTGCATAAGGAAGGTTAGATTTTATGGGTTATGTTGATATTGTAAGACTTATTATAGATCTGTGCTAAGAGATCTAAGAGAGGAAAAGACTCTGCAGCTGTGTGCGCAGAGATCTATTGTAGAGAATAGTATTCAGCTGAGTGCACAGACTGGAACTGTTAACCCCTTCCAATAAATATAAGAACAGTTCACATGGACGTAGTTCCCATCTGGGGGGTGAACCACGTAAATATTTGTGTTATGTGATTGTGTTTATGAGTTATTTCATGTTTATGAATGTTATGCATTTATATGTATTTCCATGTGTATGTTGATGAGAATAATATGGTAAGTGGTGGACACACATGTTTGAATATGCTAAGTATGAATGAATGTGACGAATACGCAGTTTCCTAGCTAAAACAGTTAAGGAATAACAATAATTCAACGGAGTCTGTATTGTTAGAACTACGGAGTGTGTAGTGTTGATGTATTTGTAACTTCGGAAGATATTCTTCCATGTATTACATTTGTACTTTATTGTATATCCCACAGAGATGTATTATTCCTCTGATTGGAAGTGTCGTCATTTGTATTTGTAAGTGTCATCATGTGCATCGACAAGTGTCGTCATTTGTATTGATGGGTTATGAGACCACCAGTATGGGGTCGGCCCTGGTTAGCACATGTGGTTGGGTTATTAGGCTTGATTAGCAAGTCTGCCCAAGTGGATTATTGGCAGGTCAAGTCAGTGTATAAATAGTGAGGTTGTGTCTCTCATTTAGATCATTCACACACTTCTCAAGATCGCATAGCTAAGAGAGAAAGTGGCACACTTGTGGAGGAGGAGAAGCATCTGCTAGAGACATCTTATTGGGTTTGATCCTTGTGATCTTGTTTTGTGGCTTATCTTATCTCTAAGGAAGTTGTGGGGTTTTTCACCTTCTTGGTTTTCCCCGGTGAAACTCTGTGTCTCTTGTGTGATTGCTTTTGTGTCTATGATTGATATGTTGTACATGTTATTCTCTTAGTGATCCTGAAGGATAATAGAATGAAATTATCGAAAAATTAACATGGTATCAGAGCTGATCTAAGAAGAAGGCACTATGCAGTTGCGGAAGCTAGGGATTCTTGTTTTTTGGGTTTCTCTCCACATATTTTGAAAGGTTGTAGGGTATATTGACTCTCCTCAGCAAGGCACATCTTTTTGTTGAAACAAAATTCAATTCTGATCATTTTCAGATTTTGACCTAAAAATTAGGGTTTCCACAAAAAGTGGAATTTCTGAAATCTGAGACCATGGCTGGAAGATCCTTAGAAAAATTGAAGTTTAGAGCTTTGGATCAAACTTTTTGGTTGGGTGAAGCTCCAGGAAAATCAAACCCTAGTTTAGGGTCGTGTCAAGTGAAGCCGGAAATTAGGGCTTCTGCAAAAGTTGGAATTTCTGAAATCTCAGACCATGGCTGGAAGCTCCTTGGAAAAATCAAAGTTTAGACCTTTGGATCAAAATTTTTGGATGGGTGAAGCTCTGGGAAAATCAAACCTTAATTCAGGGTCCTCCCTAGTGAATCCGGAAGTTTGAAAAGCAAATTTGAGGGGTGAAACTTTGCAATTTTCAAATTCTGAGTATACCATCTTGATCATCTCATCAAGGTGCATCTTTCTATCCTTTCAGAAGTTTGAAATTCAAATTTTTAATTTTTAGGGTTTCTGTGACAAACCCTAATCAAGCTCCAGATCCAGATTTCTGCAAATCAAGTGGTAAGACCTAAATCCTTTCTATTTCCATTTGAAGTACTCTTTAAGATGTCTCACCACACCAAGCTTGAGGATAAGATTGAAGGGGTTGATAACTTCCGAGCATGGAAGTATAGGATTGGGTTAATTCTAGAAGAGAGTGAGTTGAACACCTACATTAGTGAAGGGGTTCCTGTCCCAGAGGGAGAAGAGACTAAGGCCTTACACAAGAGGAACTTAGTCAAGGCTAAAAGGATCATTGCTGATTCCATCAAAGACCATCTCATGCCACATATGTCATCTCTAAAGACAACTAAGGAGATGTTTGATTCCTTGACCAAGCTATTTGAAGGGAAGAAGATAAATCGAAAGATGACCTTGAGGAATGAATTGAAGAATATCAAGTTCCAGAATGCAGAGACCATGCAGTCTTATTTCTCAAGGGTCTCCCAGATAAGAGAACAACTTGAAGCTATGGGAGAAGATATAGAGAATGGATAAGTGGTAATGACCACTCTTAATGGCCTTCCTAGGTCATGGGATTCCTGCATCTAAGGAATTTGTGCTAGGAAGAAAATTATCACATTCAATAGGTTGTGGTAAGAATGCTCACAGGAAGAAGCTCAGATTGTAGCCCGAGAAGAAAAGATGGGGAATGAAGATCAAGCTCTCATAGCACATACCAAGAAGAGGACACTTTTCCTCAGATTGTCCTAAGAACAAAAGGAACAACAAAAACAACTACTACAAGCAATCTGATAGGTATGACTTACAGGTATGTTTTGAAATATGTTCATGATTAAGTTTATAATATGAAATTGTCTTCATGTTATTGAGTTTAGTAACAATCTTGTTTAATTTTAGACTTGTCTTATCACCATAGTAAAAGTATGAATGCATGATAGAAGACATTCATTCATTAGGGTTATGACACTTATGATTGCATTATGATTGTACTAATGCACTGTGGTGTTGTATGAGGAGAATGTATCCGCTAACATGAAGGTACAAATCAAGTTCTAGATCAAGACCATGGTGACATGAAGACATAGACTCATCCATAGTCATGGATCACATAGAGGTATGTATAATTTGGTTCTACAATGGTTAAATTATGAGCTATGCAGGTCATTGAAGAGAACAAGAAAACATTGATAGACATAACTAGCAAATATGATGACCAGGTATGTTTTTCCTATATTAAGTTAGAATCTTACCCTATGTAAGGATCTTATGATTTTGTATGATTGATAATGATTACTCATGAAGTTACAAGTTTGATTAATGATATGACTAAACAGAAAATTCCTATATAAACCTTGAATACTAATGCTTATTATATGTGTTTGAAATGATCATGACTATACATGCTTAATATTATTGTGTTTTGATAGTATTAAGATTATACTAATAAATGTATGATTATGTATGAGATCTTGAGGATAACACAAATAAGCATGCATAGTGATCGAGGATGGATATAAGTTCAAGGACAGGTAATCGAGGAAGCAAAGATCAAGAGGGAGCACACTACAGTAGTTCCTACAAGGAAACAAAGATTGAGAGGGACTCCACCCAACAAACAAACAAAGATAAGTATTTGAATTGTCATTTCTTGTATATTTGATTGTTTAAATAATATTGTTCAAGGATGTATATACTTATGTTCCTAGAATTAGGTTGTGTATTATGCATATTAGAATAATTGCATTAATGAAGAGTATACTACTAATACACATGTAATAGGTAAGTGACCTATGGAACTGTACAACATTCCATTGCTACTTATCTAGAATGAAACCTTTTTGCTGACATGTTGGGAGTTGTGCCCACTCTTAACAATGTTCTGGTAGAGATTGGAAGGCATCTAGAAAGTTAAGGGATATGGATAAATGTTGTATTTAAGCATTGGCTAAAATAATTGCATGAATATATGACATATTTCATTATGTGTAAGAATTTGTTCTAAAGACTATGAGATGTCTCTAATCATGCAATTTAACTTGTCTTGTAGGAAAGATCGTATACCATCACCTACAAAAGAAGGACTACAACATTTTCTTTAGCAACAAAGTTATCTATTGAAGAATCTGAA
The DNA here is from genome assembly GCA_027924585.1 of Larix kaempferi. NCBI lineage: Eukaryota > Viridiplantae > Streptophyta > Pinopsida > Pinales > Pinaceae > Larix > Larix kaempferi. The sequence goes on along the minus strand of BSBM01000765.1, from coordinate 280,536 downwards.
GTTCTTAGGATCTAAGATGAAGTAATGGAAGGATGCCATGATTCGTCGATCATGAAGAATGATGTTTGGGATGTGGTCCCAAGACCTGAAGGGAAGTCTGTTGTGACTTCCAAGAAGATCTATAAGATCAAGCTTGCTGCAAATGGTAGCATGTAGAAATACAAAGCGAGATTTGTAGCTCGTGGCTTCTCCCAGAAAGAAGGGATTGATTATGAAGAGACTTTTGCCCTTATAGCCAGGTACACTTCCATAAGATTAGTACTTGTTCTGGCCATAATAATGAAATGGAAGATACACCATATGGATGTCAAGACAACTTTCTTGAATGGTGTAGTCAAGGAGGAAGTGTATGTGGAGAAGCCACTTGGTTTTGAGACACATGATAGAAAGTCATATGTGTGCCGGTTGAAGAAAGCCTTGTATGGCTTGAAGCAAGCTCCTAGGACTTGGTATGGTAGAATAGACAGCTTTCTATTCAATTTGGGATTTACCAAGAGTAAAGCGGATTCCAACCTTTATTACAAGGTTGAGGAAGGAAATCCTATGATACTACTCTTGTATGTGGATGGCCTGTTTGTTACGGGTGAGGATAGATTGATTTCCGAGACGAAGAGGAATCTTACTATCGAGTTCGAGATGAAGGACTTGGGGATGATGCACTACATTTTAGGCATGGAGGTGTGGCAGAGTGCATATGGAATCTTCCTTGGATAAGGGAAGTATGCAGTAGAGATCCTAAAGAGGTTCAGGATGATGGACTGCAAGGCCATGGCCACACCTATGGCATCAAACCTGAAGCTTCTGTGTGATGCTTCATTTGATCTGGTTGATGTCACTATGTATCATCAAATGATTGGGTCCTTGATGTACCTGATGAACACGAGACCAGATATTTGCTTTGCAGTGAACACATTGAGCCAGTTCCTGACGGATCCTAGAGGTGTTCACCTGGTTGTTGTAAAGCATATTCTAAGGTACCTGAAGGGTACGGTTGATTATGGACTCAAGTATGATGCGAATCAAAAGTTTAACCTGCAGGGTTATGTTGATTCGGATTGGGCAGGCAGTGCTACAGATAGGAAGAGCACTTCTGGGTGTTGCTTCAGTATGGGATCAGGTGTGATCTCTTGTTTTAGCAAGAAGTAGTCCTACGTAGCACTAAGTACAGCTGAAGTAGAGTATGTTGCAGCTTGTTCGGCTAGTTGTGAGGCATTTTGGATTCGAAAGCTACTATCTGAGTTATTTGATCTCTCGTTGGAGGCTATTGGTATCTTTTGTGACAACCAGAGTTGTGTGAAGCTATCTGAGAACCCAGTGTTCCACGATAGGTCTAAGCACATTGAGATCAAATATCACTATATCAGGGATATGGTGAAGAGAGGAGCAGTGAAGCTCCTGTATGTTTCGACAGATGAGCAGGTTGCAGATGTGTTGACGAAACCACTAGCTAGAGTGAAGTTTGAAGTACTTCAGAGAGAGGCTTGGTGTTCTTCAGATTGAGGATACTTTGATGAAGAAGTGATGGGACACAATTGCAGGAGCCATTCCAAGCATGGTGAGAGGAGGATCATTCCCATGGCTGTGGATATAAGCGTTGTGTATTGAGCATCAGGACGATGCTCTAGTTATTGCTTTGCATATGCATCAGGTGGATGCTTTGATCAGCTGGATCATGTATTTGTATATGCATCAATTGGATACTTTGATTAGTTGGATCATGTATTTGTATATGCATCATGTTGGATGCTTGGTATGATCAGGTGGATCATGTATTTATGTATCAGGTAGATACTTGGTATGCATTAGGTGGATGCATTGTATGATCAGGATGATCATGGATGACGAGCTTCAGGATGTTGCTCCACATGATATGCATCAGGACGATGCAGTGATGATGATAAGGATGATCATGTACATTAGGATGATGTATGATGAGTATCAGGTTGATGCTTCGTGGCCATGGACAAGTTGTGCAGGTAGCATAGAAAAGATCCTCAAGATCCGGGCAGGTAGAGCGTTGTGCTCATAACAACCTGGGGTATAGAGATCCAGACAGGTTGAGCAGTAAGCTCGTAAATAATTCCTGGGATGTTCTTTCGAGGTTTTGCTACTAGAGGCATATAATCATCCCTAGAGACCCGAGAGGTTGAGCAGTAAGCTCGTAATTAGTCATGGGATTCTCTTTAGAGTACTTGCAGGATGCAAGATGCTCTTTAAAGGTTTTTCCTAACCACATGTAATCAGCCTTAGAGATTCGAGAGGTTGAGCAGTAAGCTCGTAATTAGTCCTGGGATGCTCTTTAGAGTACTTGCAGGATGCAAGACAGTCTTTAAAGGTTTTGTGGTGTGTGGGGTCACATATAATCAATCCTGGAGATCCAATAGGTTGAGCAGTAAGCTCGTAATCAGTCCTAGGATGCTCTTTAGATTTCTTGCAGGATGCAAGACACTCTTTTAAGGTTTTGTGATAGTCAACATGTAAAAGATCCTATAGTCTGAGCTAGGTTTTTTTGATACACGTAATAAGTCCTGGGATCCACAGTATAGCTAGTGATGATGAAGACCTACAAATGGTGGGCCTACATCCATCATGAAAAAGGGCTGGCTCTGTAGAACTTCCCATGACGAGTAGATTTCAAAGATATCCCAGTGATCGAGATGTCGAGTATAGCAGCAATGATGATGATGCTCCGTGATCCAGTGATGTTGATCCAACTCCAGAATTGAAGACTTGCGCCAATATGTATTGATGACTTGTGACAAAAGAATATCTTCCTAGTTAAGAGGGAGTGTTGTTGTACTTGTAACTTCGGAAGATATTCTTCCATGTATTACATTTGTACTTTATTGTATATCCCACAGAGATGTATTATTCCTCTGATTGGAAGTGTCGTCATTTGTATTTGTAAGTGTCATCATGTGCATCGACAAGTGTCGTCATTTGTATTGATGGGTTATGAGACCACCAGTATGGGGTCGGCCCTGGTTAGCACATGTGGTTGGGTTATTAGGCTTGATTAGCAAGTCTGCCCAAGTGGATTATTGGCAGGTCAAGTCAGTGTATAAATAGTGAGGTTGTGTCTCTCATTTAGATCATTCACACACTTCTCAAGATCGCATAGCTAAGAGAGAAAGTGGCACACTTGTGGAGGAGGAGAAGCATCTGCTAGAGACATCTTATTGGGTTTGATCCTTGTGATCTTGTTTTGTGGCTTATCTTATCTCTAAGGAAGTTGTGGGGTTTTTCACCTTCTTGGTTTTCCCCGGTGAAACTCTGTGTCTCTTGTGTGATTGCTTTTGTGTCTATGATTGATATGTTGTACATGTTATTCTCTTAGTGATCCTGAAGGATAATAGAATGAAATTATCGAAAAATTAACATGGTATCAGAGCTGATCTAAGAAGAAGGCACTATGCAGTTGCGGAAGCTAGGGATTCTTGTTTTTTGGGTTTCTCTCCACATATTTTGAAAGGTTGTAGGGTATATTGGAAGTGTCATCATTTGTATTTATAAGTGTCGTCACGTGCATCGACAAGTGTCATCATTTGTATTGATGGGTTATTAGACCACCAGTATGGGGTCGACCCTAGTTAGCACATGTGGTTGGGTTATTAGGATTGATTAGCAAGTTGGCCCCAGTGGATTATTGGCAGGTCAAGTCAGTGTATAAATAGAGAGGTTATGTCTCTCATTTAGATCATTCACTCACTTCTCAAGCTCGCATAGCTAAGAGAGAAAGTGGCGCACTTGTGGAGGAGGAGGAGCATCTGCTAGAGACATCTTATTGGGTTTGATCCTTGTGATCTTGTTTTGTGGCTTATCTTATCTCTGAGGAAGTTGCTGGGTTTTTCACCTTCTTGGTTTTCCCCGGTGAAACTCTGTGTCTCTTGTATGATTGCTTTTGTGTCTATGATTGATATGTTGTACATGTTATTCTCTTAGTGATCCTGAATGATAATGGAATGAAATTATCGAAAAATTAACATGTAGTCACATAATTCCACTGTTATAATATAGTAAATGCACAAAAACAATGATTTAGCGGAGCCTGTAGTCTGTTGAGAAACGCAGTGCATAGATACATGCTAAGGAGTCATTTGCGAAATAGATGATAAGTGAATTACGCATATTCACCTCGCATAGCATAACCGCACATCACTAGGTTACAGAAACCTGATTATGTAACCACCCATAACATAACCTCTCACATGCTACCCACGTGGTGAGATGTCATCTTGACAATCAACCTACTCATTGGGATTAATGACATGGGATGGGGGGGCATATGGCATGTCCCCACCTAAGTATTTGACTTGACTATAGGAATGTTGTAAGCTTCATCCGAGGTGATTTTTTGTACTACATAATGGATTTGATACAGGGGGTGAATATGAGTGTTAAGACCCAAAAAGTGCTCACTAGTTCATTTCCTCATTCACATGACCCATTTAAGCCTCCAAAACCTTCAAAAGGTCACCAAAAAGACCAAAATCCTTCTTTTTCCCCTCAAAATATGTAATTTTCCTCAAAAAATACAAAAAACCCTAAAAAAGGGTCCAAAATTCCCAAAAATGAATTAAAAGGGAATAAAAATATAAAATATATTCAAAAAAGGAAAAAAGAGGGAAAAAGAGGAAAAAGAAACCTAAACCATTTTGGTCAATACCATTGGTTTCCTTAAACCATAATGGTATTTCCCATCACCAAAAAACTATAAAAAGGTGATAGGGGCTCCTCACTATTCATCCACATTCATCATATCCTTATGCTACCGAATTTACTCTTGAGAGCCCTACCCTCACTTTTGAGTTTGAAGATCCCCATAAGAGCATTGGAGAAGAAGAGACCATTGGAGCACCTCAAGTTTGCAGCTGCTCAAACTCAACCATCCTCACCATTTGAGGTAATAGAAAATATCAAATTTTTTATTTCTTGTTTCTCTCACGAATCTCATTGTTTAATATTCTTAAATCTAGTTTTTATTTCCTTGCATGTGATAGATTAACTATTTACTTTTAGCATTATTTTACTGTTTTAATCGAGACTGCTACTGCAAGTTAGTAGGTGCTCATTAGCACATGCTTGGGTGAAAACCCAAGCAACAATGAGAGCTGGTATGGTGACCTTGCACTAGTTTGAAACATGAGGAGGGAGCCTAATTATGGAGAATACAACTCGTTGTGGTTATGGAATCTCCTATTTTATTTGATGTGGAAAGTGAAGGTGGTATGTAGGTTTAGGATGAATTAGGGCTTGGGGATTTGTCATACTTTGGAGTTGGAATTATCTAGAAAGAGGGTCATGATGGATTGTCAAGGTTGGGGAAATAGGGTGAGAAGAGGAAGCAACAATATGAGGACTTCTAGGCCCGATTCAAAGGCGATCGATGATAGAAATATGTATTAGCAAGAAATCCCATTGGATATTAGGGAGCATCCATCTAAGGTGGATAATCAGGTGAAGGAAGAGGAATATTTCCCTCAGCCAAAGGAGATTCAACAAGAAATGAGGCCATGGATAGAAGACTACAAAAATACTCATACCTATGACACCAAGTATTTCAAGGCTCTAACACTACATTGGACTACCAAGTCTTTGCTTGGCAAGGTGTTGTTAGAGACGAAGGAGGAGCAGGTTGAATTGTTACTTGAAATGGGTGAGATTAATTCCAAGCTCATTTATCTGATAAAACACGTCACTGGTAAAGACTATGAGGCCGAGGACCATGCCCTTGCTTGAGAAGTGCCTCCCATCACCATTTTGTGGATGATATGGCTACTTAAGTTCAATTACTATTATATAGATTTTTTTTATGGCATCATAGTTATGTTAAGGGACGTGTTAGTGTTAGTGATAGCTTAGACAATAGTGTTATAGCCTTTCATGGGAGCACTAGCAAATTTATATTTTACTTATGGTCAGGTTTTCCATAGGGTCAACCAATTTTAATATCTATGGTTACTCTGATACAAAAATTAGTTTAAAAAATCAATTTATTAATACAAATAATACACTTTAAAATTTAAAAGATATAATTTATTAAACAAAATTTAAGTTGAATAATAATAAAAATTAAATATCCTCATGATTACAATAAACCTTACCAAATGATTTTGTTCCCACTAAAGATATGGCCATCTATCTTAACCCACAAAACAATTTGTTTCCATGAGAGTTCAACCTTCTTTCAGAACGTAGAATCCAAGTATAGAGTTAAGAAGTTCAATTATAACGAAGAGTGTTGTAATGAAGTACAATACATCTCATTTTATGATTTTTATGTACTAGTCCATATTATCATTCCAAGTATTTGCATGGATTTCAAAGTTAAATCCAACTAAATACATATGATTTTTCTGAAATCTGGTTGTTCCAATAAAAGACAATACATATCATGTTACGATTTTTATATACTAGTTCATATATGATTCTAAATATAATATATATGCCTGGATTTCGAAAATAAAATCCAAATAAGGTCCAACCAGATGTTCCGAAAATCCACATATTGTAAATTCCCATGCACATGTCACTCTCGCAGGCTACACAGTATTCTATCGCTTTAAAAACACAGTGAATAAACAACCCACACAGAGCTCAATTAGGGTTACGGATTTAGGGTTACGGTAGTAAACAGAGCTCCATCATGAACAGAAACCATGTAAAAACTATATGAATAATAAAATTACAGCTTGCAAGGTTTATGAGACAAGCGCAAAGAAACAGTTTAATTAAAAAGATGTGTAGCGTAGAAGAAGAAAGTGAAGATCACAACAGAACACTATGCAGGCGAGACAGAAGTAATTTGTTTCTCCCTATCTGCAAACCACTTAACAGTACTTAGTGCTATTGACAACCATGTTCTCGTCTTTTCTTTGTCTAGGTCAGGAAATGCATATGGGGATATCTTGCCGGTTCGAGGCTTTGAAGAGCTGTCGAAGAAAGTTATCTCAGACACAGACCGCCTGTGGAAGTCAGACATTATTCTTCCATTAACTAGCCCGCTGCCCTGCTTCCATAGCATACGATCAGAGTCCAACGATAGCAAATCGGATGGCTTAAAGTCGCTCCATCGATGCTGAAAAATTACATTGGATACTCTGATGCGATGCCCGAACATGTGAACGAACCGCCCACTGTCCGCCATTTCTGCTGTTTCGAGCAGCAATCTATCCTTCATATTTCCACCGAGCTCGAGGCCGCTCTCCCGCCAACTGCTTCCACAAATTTCTCCGCGCCATCTGTTGTCTGTTCTATACCTACTGGCGCATTTTCCCCTTTCATCTTCTATGACTAATTCACGCTGCGCGAAAATCCGGACTGAGCCGTCCTCCCGCAAATCGATGGAATGTCCAGAGGAAGCAGAAGACATTCTGTCTGCGGGCCTTACCTCTTCTGTGAGAAGGATATCACTGGCCTCGACCCTATGACGGCACAGCGGGCAAGTGGAATGGGCATAGAGCCATGTATCCACGCAGTCGACATGAAATGCGTGTTTGCATTTAGGCAACACTCTCAGGGTCTCCAGTTCTTGAAACCTACTCAGACAAACCGCGCATTCTAGTCCTTCCTTCATGCCTTTCAGAGACGAGAACTTTAAGAGAGGGAGCATATCCACTACCGCACGATCGACTCCGGAAAATCTCGGTCTTGCGGCAGGAACGGTCGACCCTCTTTCGTCTCCTGCAGTGTTTTGTTTGCAGTGTTTAGCATACAGGAGGAGGAGAAACGTGAGAGTAAACATCATGATGAGGACGCCGACTATGACCGCTATGCTGGGACGAAACGTGTTCTCTATACTCTCGTCTAACAAAGGCCGGGGTGCCGCGACGCCTGCTGAACCGTATAAAGATTGAATTAATCGGCCATTGATGCTGGGACCGACAAAAGCCGACGGAGGATGAGCAGAAACAGATGTTGGAATAGAAAGAATGCGAGAAGCCGGCATCGTTGGACCCGAGGTTAAGGTTATCCTTGAATCCAAGCTACGGTAATACAGCTGGAAGGAAGCGATCTTTGCAAAAGTTTTTCGAATCCCAGAGATCGACCCGATTCCTTCGAAAACACCCCACTTACCTCGTTTCTAGTTCGACCATAGAATTCAAATACAACAGAAATTACAATCAAGAGCCGTCAATTTCATTGAAAGCATAGAATCCATGGCAACCGCTATCCATCATCGAGCCGATCAATGGCAACCGCTTTCTGTTGTCCTTATCTCGATCACTTACGGCCTTCACCAGGCGACGGGCCTCCCTATCGGCGCCTTTAACAGACCAGCATATTGGATCTCTTGGGCAACGCGAGCTTTAAATCCCATTGGGCAGCCTATGGCACAAACAATCAGGACCCACAGAGATTAGGCAGTAGATGAACATGGTAAAGCTTCATCATTACAAAGAAACCCTATCAAAAAAAGTTCTTTATGTTATATTGGGGTTAAGCTGTAAATTGGTGGGAGTTTTTCATTGCTCAAGTTTGATTATCAGAGTAAGTAAGATTATCAGAGTAAAGGGCATTCGTCTTAAGAATGATGATAAAATATAAATCTTTGATGAAAGTTTTTCACTGCCTAAATTCGATTCTCAAAATAAGAAAGAGTTATGTCCTTAAAATTTTAATTTGATTATTTTTTTGTCTGGTTGGCTGTCTTAACAACCATATTTTTCAATGTAAAATGTGTGATCATGGTTGATATGGGAATATCAACCACATTTAAAAATATGGCTGTTGCTAGTGGTATTGTTATTAAGAAAAAATTCAAAAAATTTCGACTATGAAGTTTGGAATTGTTAAAATACAAGGTTGTGGAGCAACTAGTAGGATAAACAACAATTATTGCTGGAAATTGTTATTATCCCATTTTTGTAGTTTCAGCAATTGGGATTGTTTGTCCTAGACTAATTGCCCAATTTTAAAACTAATAGGATCGTCGAAATTGCTATCTAAACACTCCAAACTGTGATTTTGACAAAAATTCCTCTACCGAATTCTAGCAAGTCAGGGATGTTTTAATTAACCCTTATACAACTCCGTGGAGCAATTACCTTGACTTAATCTCAACTTTTAGGCAAAAGAAAGGACGCGTGCTGTCATGTACTGGCAAGTCCCAAAATATCGTCCTTATCAGAAATGAAGAAGAAGGTATCTTTAGAGAAGAGGCTGAGGATGTCCTTTACTTAATCTATGGCAGAAGGAAAACAGTAATAGGCTTCACATGCCCCGCACTGCGTCGTACTCGAACATGACCCCACATACGATGCTCATGTAAATCCTGTCAATCGATTATTCGTTCAGTCATTGCTGCTCATTATGACGAACGGGAGCCCCCTACTCTGCGTAGCATACGCATGCGCTGCTACAGAATAATATTCATACCGCGTTTGACTCTTAAATAATTCAGTACAGGCCAAAAGTACCTATAGAAACTGTGGCTCATGCAGCTGCAACCCAATCCTCATTAATTTATTTCAATTGTAAACTTCATTTTAAGGCATAAATATAAATATATATTTTCCCTCACCAACCTCCACTATATAAATATTTCAAATATTTAGGTGGTTTATTGTTTTCATTTTTATATCAATATTAACAAGACCCACAATGTTATGGGTGGCAATGTCCCTCTTATGTTGTTCAAAAGTTATTTTAAACTATTAACTAAAAACACTATATTGGACTATATTTTTTATGACTTAACTAAAAACACTATATTGGACTATTTAGATGATTGAACTAAAAATATTGTTGATAAGTACATTGATTTACATTAATCACTTTTAAAAATGTGGTGTAGGACATTGTTGATATATTAATCACTTTAAAAAATTGTGAGTAATTGACATTTATCTAAATTAAAGTGAATTAATAAAGAGTCAACACAATAACACAATACCTTATTAGACAATGACTAAAAATGTGACATAGATCTTAGAGTGAATTGTTCTCAAGAATATCTTTCATTTATTTGGGAAGACATTTCCTCCTTTAACTTGATAAATTATTATTATTTTATATAAGGAAAGCCTATTTATCAACAATAAAACTAAACTTGCCAACAAACCACAATGACTTCATTTGGAGATAAACTTACCTCCATCCAACAAATCACAAAGTTTGAATATTTGTAAATGGAGGCCAAAATTAAAGCATGTAATGTCCATGGATGAGGGTTCAAGTGACAATGAATTTGTTTGCACCAAAACTTATGTCCAAACACAAGACTTGTAAATAGCTATCCCCCACCAATGGGAAGCTTCCTCTTATCAAGAGGTGGGAAGCTTTGTCTTGTGAAAAGGCATATAGTATGTCTTCCATGTGGATGTTGTGCTTCATCTTAACAAGAAGCCTAAAGTAGGTCCTCCACATGGTGTCCATCTAAAGCACGTCCTCCACACAGTGGTCCTCCATAGGTTGTGTCCATCTAAAGCACATCCTCCACACGGTGGTCTTCCATAGGTTGGATTATTGAGTCCATAAGTGCTTTCTAGAACTCAGTATGAAGAGGATATGTGATTCCTTCCATGGTCAACATGGAAATGACTCTAAAGTTAAAATTCTCAAACATAGAAAATGGTTGTAAATGCAAACCTGATAACCATAGCAAGGCATAGTGGAAAAGCTCATAAAAAAATATCGCATTACTTTTTCCATTGAAAATATCATCACGTTCTTAAACATTTTGAAAATAATAACTCAACAATTTTAATCTAATCCCTACCTTCATAACAAGGAAATCCAATCAAATTGTTGAATGAAGTGGATCTCTTTATTGCTTTAATTGGCCAAGGTGTGTAAGGTGAAAATGAGAAGTTTTATTTATTAATATTTAGAATGCGAAGAATATCAAACAATAAAACAACTTGGTATATTGCACACAATAAAGCAATTTTGTACATTAAAACTAATGATGTATGTGTAAATATTAAAAAAAAAAGTTTCCCATTAATCAATAAAGTATATGACAAGCTTTACAAACTATGTTTTGTCTTAAAGGAGTTTTTTGGACTCATAATTGTGTGGAAGAGGTGCATTCTACAGCCAGTAGGGGGGATATGTGTAACTCCTTCTGTGCTCATCCTATAGTTGACACATGTCCTTTATAAAAAATAATAAAATATTATAAAAAATAACATGTCGGCTCCAATTAGATTTAAAATATTTAGAACTGCATATACACGTTGACACATGTCCTTTATAAAAAATAATAAAATATTATAAAAAATAACATGTCGGCTCCAATTAGATTTAAAATATTTAGAACTGCATATACACACACACACACACACACACACACACACACACACACAAATTAGATATAAATTAAAACCATAAACATTGCATTACACATTTTCTTAACATTTGTCTAAAAAGAGGTTTACACCTATGAGAGATTTGATCCCTCTCGGCGATTAGTAGATCCCCTTTTAGATGGATCTATGCTGGTTATTATGACAAATATATGAATTGAAGTGTTTTAACATGTGAACATTGACATGATGTAATGTTTGTTTATATTACATCTCTTTTGAATATTTCAAAATATTGATAAAAGGTTTACACCTTTAAAGATTTGGTTCCTTTATATCCATAGTAGATTCAAAGTTAAGATATGTACAAAAATATTTATGGATTTGGTCTCTTTATATCCTCAATAGTTTTCAAACATCTCACATGGACAAAACTTGACCTAAACAAGATGACATCCTTCAGAGGGTAGAATTTTATAATCTGTAGCTCCTTTATAAAGCCAAAGAACAGTGTGGAGCTTGATTTTAGCTCGATTGATAAATTTCATGACCTATACCACAGAATCCTCAAAAACAATGATAGAAAGGACACATGGGAAAGCCCCAAAAGGTCATGACGCCAACTTTTATTATTATTAGGGCCACTTTTTAGTCTATGCTAGAACTATGCTAGATAGCTACATGAACTACTCTATACCCAAATCATATGGTGTGTTTTCACAATGAGAAACCCTCTCTCCATTGTACCAGGATTCCTCATCTATCAGTTGAGTGAAAAAACACCACGTTCTTTCTCGATTCTTGATTTAAGAGGCCAGTTCTCTACCTCTGGTGGCTCCCACGACACATCTACTCAATTTACAGTTTATAGACATGGTTCTTCACTGCCTATGCTCTGTGTCAACTCGGGAGTTTACTCACTGGGTTCTAAACATGGTTTTTGTTTCTATCTAGCACGCAGTTTCAAACAACATGCTGGACGGTCACATCTTGTTCATAGATTCCCGCCACTGCAATCTATCGGAGACCGTGATCTGGATATACACATAGTCAAAGTCAGCTCCCAAGGAGCAAGTGTCACAAAGTGAGATTTGAACCTGGGTAGAGAGAACAACAACATTCCTCCCAACCACCCGATCTACACTTAATTGACAAAACAAAGAACTCAAAAATAATAAAAATTTTCTTTTATTTAATAATAAAAAAATAGTAACTAATAGTTATTTAGTTAGTAGGTATGATTTTTTCCTATTTTAGGAGTAGGTGTGGTTATCGAGTTTTTTTTGTTTCATTTTCATTGTGATCTAATCTACTTGAATGATGTATAATTATACAAAATGCTAAAATCATATGCAAATTTCAATAGGTTATATGTGGAGTTCAATAGTTATTACTAGAATCTACAGTTTTGTTAGTTAGCTAGTTACTGCATGAATCTATTTTATTACTGGAACCTCCAGTTCTGGTAGTCAAACTTGCAACCTCATTTCCAAACAAATGGAGACTAATGCTGGAAATCTAGAACATGAGTTTTGTGCATCATAGGGTAATTTAGGTGACTCGTGAGGAAAATATGCAAAACATGCAAAATAACGAGTGAATGGTTGAGATCTCCAAAACTGGCCATTATGGTAATTTTTAGAACTTCTAGTAGCAAGCTTGTAATTCCGGTAGTCAAGTGGTTTGACCAAGTTGTAGCTCTTTTCCACCAATTTGGGCACATGGATCTCCTAGATCATGATGTTGATGTATTTGTAACTTCAGAAGATATTCACTTGTATATTATATTTGTACTTTATTGTATCCCCAACGGAGATGTATTATTCCTCCGATTGGAAGTGTCGTCATTTGTATTTGCAAGTGTCACAAGTATTATTGTAAGTGTCATAACTTATATTTGATGGGTTATTAGACCACCTTAGAGGGGTCGGCCCAGTATGGGTTCAAGGGTTATTAGACCACCATAGTGGGGTCGACCCAGTGACAAGCGGTAATGGGTTATTAGACTCTTTGAAGGGAGGTCGATCCAATTAGAGTTAAAGGTAGGTCAAGTCATTGGATAAATAGAGTGTGACTCTCTCATTCTATTCATTCACTCACTCACTCACTTCGCATTAGTGAGAGAGAAGAGGAGTGTGCACAAGTGGAGGAGGAGAAGCTGCTAGGAGACTATCTCTTGTTTTGGGGTTTGATCTTTGTGATCTTTGTATTGGTGCTCATTCTATCTCTGAGGAAGTTGCGGGGTTTTTCACCTTCTTGGTTTTCCCCGGTGAAATGCTTTGTGTCTCTTGTCTCTTGTGTTTGATATGTTGTACATGTTGTTCTCTCAGTTAAGATCCTAGATCATATTGAATTAAATGATGAAAAAATAACATGGTATCAGAGCTAGCCTGAAGGAAGGAATTGTATGGAATTTACGACACTTGCTGCACTTGTGACAAATTGGAAGCTAGGGCTTGATATAGTAAAAACCAGTCATCGTGGTACTTTTGCTATAAATCCATTTTGGTGAAGGTTCAGGATCTGAAACTTTTACAGGTCGAAGATGAAATGTTCATGTACCTTGTGTCAGAATATCAACCTCATATTCGTTGTACTTTGTGAGATATGATTTGTACAAGTTAGGGTTTCTGCCTCTTCCAGAATGCATCCCTAAACAGGTGACCTAGGCACAAAGGTCATATCTTGAGATAGGAATCTCCAAATGGAATTCCATAAAAATTGTTAGTTAGGGAACAGAATGTAGTTTCACAGGTCCGAGTTTCAGAGGACGAAGTTGAAACAGTGACACGTGGTGCTCCGTACAAGTTTGCTATGCTATTTCATCCCATAAACAGGTCATGTTGTGACACTTAGCATATCCCTCTCATAGAGAATCCATTTGAGGTCATATCTATGGGGTTGGAAATATGACAGGTCATTCTACCACAGGCCGAAGTTTCAAACTTCGAGGATCCGAAATTTCAAAGATACACCAGAAACAATGTGGCATATATTTCTGTCAAAATAGAATTCAATTCTGAGCACTTTTAGTTTTTGGCCTGTCACTGCTGCGGGAAATTAGGGTTTCTGCAAAAGTTGGAATTTTTGGAATCTAAGACCACGGGTGGATGCTCCTCATCAAAATCAAAATTTAGAGACCAAGATCAAATTTTTTGGTTGGGTAGAACCCCGAGCTCTATGAAACCCTAGTTCGGGATTTTGACCAGAAAACCAGAAAAACCAAAATTTGAGAGAAGCTGCAGATCCGAATCTCGTAGGTCAATTTTGAGGGGTCAATTTTTGGATTTTTCAAAATCTGAGCACACCATCTTGCTCGCCTTAGTCAGATGCATCTCCCTGTCCAGATAGAAGTATGAAATTCCAAGTTTGGATTTTTAGGGTTTCTCTGTCAAACCCTAGCGAGCTCCAAATCCAGTGTATATGATTGGGTTAATCCTAAGAAGAGAATTGGACACCTACATAAGTGAAGAAGTTCTAGTTCTAGAGGGAGATGAGGCTAAGGCCTTACATAAGAATAATACAAGAAATCCCGACAGGTATGACTTGAGGAGATATAGGTATGTTTCGAAATCTATTCATGATTAAGTTTGTCTTCATATTATTGAGGTTAGTACAATATTAGACTTGTCTTATCACCTTAGTAAAAGTTTGAATGCATGTGAATGATAGAAGACATTCATTGATTAGGATTATAACACTTATGATTGTACTAATGCACTGTGGTGTTGTATGAGGATGATATTGTTTGCTAACATGAAAGGTATATCAAGAAAGACAAATCAAGTTCTAGATCAAGAACATATGACCATGGTGATATGAAGACAAAGACTCATTCATAGCCATTGATCACATCGAATCTCGGCCAAAATGAGCCCTTTCGAAGTGCTCTATGGCAAGAAATGTCGGACACCCATGACTTGGGACAACCTAGTAGACAGACTTATGTTAGGCCCCGACCTACTAAAAGACTTGGAACAACTAGTCTCCAAGGTACAACTAAACTTGAAAGAAGCACAAGACCTCCAAAAGAGTTATGCCGACAAGAAAAGAAAAGACAAAGACTACCAAGTCGGGGAAGATGTGTTTTAAAGATAAAGGAAAAACGAAGCTCGTTGAGTTTAGGACGATGCGGGAAACTAGTCCCCAGATTTTGCTGACCGTTTGAGATACTCGCCAAGAAGGGCCCAGTAGCATATGAGTTAGCTTTACCAGTAGCATATGAGTTAGCTTTACCAACACATGTAAAAGTTCATAATGTTTTTCATGCTTCATTATTAAAGAAATATGTATACGATACTAAGCATGTTATTGATTGGTCCTTATTACAGGTGGAGACCGAAGGGGAGTTCATGCCGGAACCACTCCACATCCTAGATAAAAGAGAAGTACAACTTAGGAGGAGGACCATCACTCAGCTGAAAGTGCAATGGAGGCACTTTGGACCAGAGGACGCTACCTGGGAGAATGAGACAACCTGAAAGAGGCATACGCCACCTTGTTTCATGACCTCATTCCTAGTCCCTAGGAACACCGGGATGGTGTTGTTTCTACGTAGGGAGGGATGTAATATCCCAAATTTTGGACTAACTATTCTAATGTTATATTGGGCCACGACCCCAACACATATGATTTATTTTGAGTATTGGGCATGATCCATAGCACACATGATTTATTCTTTTATAGATTGACATACTGGGCATGGACCCTGATTGACTTCTTATTGAGTATATACTGGGCGAGGAGGCCCTAATGTTGTGATTATGTTCTTTAGCATATCATGTGGGTACAAGCCCTAATATACTGAGATGATCTTTTGTTACTTACTGTGCAGAGCTATGATTTTACATGATTGACTTATGTGGTGTGTTGAGCGTGGACTCAGAAACACACAGATGACCTACGTACTGGGAATAAGCCTCGATGTACCTAGAAGAATGTGTATTTACTAGGAGTAAGCCCTGATGTACATTGAGTGTTGGGCATAAGCCCTGGAGCAATCCAAGCTTGATAAATGAATATCGGATCCGAGGCCACTTAAATATTCTAGATGTGCCTCACAACCACATTCTAGCACTAGTGTTGTGCAGGAGGCTCTGGAATTGCACTAGCGTAATGCCCATGTGAGAGTGTTGAGTTAAAAGCTCTGAAGAGCACTCGGGGTTACTAGGTCTCAAAAGTGTTGAGTCAAGAAGACTCTGAATAGCACTTCTATGTTTTCATCACATTCATTCAAATTGGTTAAATGAATCTTCTTCTATCTGTCATCAAGTACTGCGGAAACTACCATGTTAAACGAGGTAATCCAACATGCAAGAGAGAGACTAGAGGTGCCTATCCAAACTTACCGAAAGACCGTCCAAAGACCTTGTCCTTAATGCTAAAAGAAGTATCATGTGAAGATACATAATTAAATAAAAGATATTTACCACAACTTAAAGTATGGGTTGACTAAGAGTAGTCTTATATGAATAACATGTATAAAGGTCTCAAGGTTAAAGATTATTATTGAAAGCTTTAATAATAATGATGTATTATTTATTTGTAAAAATATAAATATTGCATATAGTTTATGCATAGTTGGCTGCCACATTATTATTAAGTAGTATTAATAATGTTATTAATAGTAAGGTAGGAAATATAATTATTATTATTATTATGAAAAGGTTTATTTAAAATCACTTCTATTTTACACAAATAAAAAGTCATAGTTCAACAAGGATTAGATATTTTAGTACAAATATATTTTAAAAGATATTAATTATTTAATTTAAAGAAACTAATTAATTTACTCAAACAATCGCAATTCAAGACTCCCCTACTTAAAGAGGGCAGATCACAAGAATGGGTGATCACCATTATCTTTTTCATTATCATTCTCTTATGGTAATCAAAGAGAATTTCTTTATGCTCCAAGAACTGAACCAGTCCCACATAAAATTCCGGATCTGAACCAACAAGCGAACCTAGGGCCTCTATCTCTTATTGCATGTTTGAACTAGCTCGGGTGGATAAAGTTAGAACTAGGAACGGTCTAAGGGTCATGGTTGGGAGGAACATGGTAGCCCCAAAGATATTCAGCTAAGGAATCATTCTAACAAGTCAACTAACCTCAGAAGTTTCTACACTAATTATTGTTTGAGTGTGTAGGCTTCTACATAAGAGGAGCAATTCACAAGGAAACCAGGTATGAATTATTAAACTCCCCTTTTTAAGTTATAATATGAGCTAGGCATTTAGCATAAATTTGATATTTCAGCATTGTTTTGTTTTATCCTAACTTGTTTAAAATATTAGTTTACTTATAAAGCAAGGGCCTTTGGGCATGGGCTCTCGGGTTATTATAGGAGCGGAACCTTGTACTAGAACTCTATTAACTCGGAAATTTGATTTAGAAACTAGCAAAATATCTAGCAGGTCTAGCCAAGCTAGCATGTGCTAGATATCCAAGCTATCGAAAAGCCTAGAATCCATTCTTATTAAAATTAAACGACTGAGTTTTCTTACCAGCAATACTATATATTCAAATGCTGAAATCGTATATTATGTTTTTAAATCAATGTATAGATAGGATGATAGTTCTGTTAAACATTTATGTTCTCATATTTATCTCTAACCCTCTCTTAGGTTTTGAAACCCCAACGTTTCAACAACATGGCTGAGTTTCTTTTTTTAAACTACTAACCCTTATGTGGAAAATGAAATCATTGCAACAATAGACTATTTTTTAGTTAAGATTACCATCCTCTTCCTTTATTTTCCTTTTCTTGAAACCCACATATTAGAAATAACAAAGGCAACGAGCCAGACATCGAAACTCTTAGTAGAATTACACATCAAGAATCGCAGGCTCAAAACAATCATAACTATTACTTTCTCTCCATTCAAACCAAAATACAATGCAATTCATATCATCAACCACCGTATCATTTTCTCCACCATAGTTACCATTATTATTTAAATCCACGTAGATAATAGTTCCAGAAATTAAAACGAAAGAGATGGTCCTGTGCATTTAAAACTCAATAACTCCAAACACATATTCATTTCAACCAAAAGCCTAGCGAGCATTACTTTTTCCACAGAACCAAAATCCACATCCAACAAAACATTACAATATCATTTATCAACAGAAGCTAGTCATTTATTAAGCTCAAACGCAGGATAAGGGGTCGACTCCCTCTACTACTTTCATCAAACCCTTTTTATTTAATGCAACCACCAGAAAACGCGGCAATAAGAGCCAAAACTAAACTTCTCACGCATATAGGTAAACCAACTTAAGGGTTATGCCTTCCTATAACCACATTCTTTTATTAGCAGTTAAAAATACATAGATTGCATACTAAGACTAATTGTCCCATTCAATAGACAGAGCTACAACCTTTATTCATTTACACAAAGATGTCAAATCGAAACCATTAAGAGTAGAGGAACCATGGAAAACGCAGAGGTTAAGAAATTAAAGTAATTTTTCCATACATGTTCAAATAGCAAAATGAAGAAGACTGCTCAATAAATAACATTCATCTCTCAAAACCCCAAATTTTAACAACATGAGTATATCAATCCTTTAAAGAGGCTTAGAGTCTCCATAGAGCCAAAATGGCCAAAGCCATTACATCCAATCTGAAAACTCTCTAGGGTTACCCCCATTTGAACCAAATAGCACATCCATTAACCGGTCTAGCCAAAGGTGACTCCCTCAGGATTTCTCAAGTAAAATATAGTGATCCAAAAGGCAATATGAAATCCCAAATAGCAAAGGTTAACAATACACCCTCCAGAGATGCGAGAGGCAGGAGCAAGGGTTGGGGAAACTTGGACTTACCATTTCCCAAGCCATCTAGTGCCATGGGTGCTAGCCACTTGGTAACAACCCTCGCAGAGAAGGAACGTAACCAACCTGCCATCAAAACCATCACCACGAAGTTAAATTCAGAGATAAGAGTTCGTGCTGGATAAAATCAGTGGGGAAAGGAGCTTGAACAAAAGATGGATATTACCTGTCACATTCACCTTTCTATACATCTTCAAACAAACAACCAACAGGTGCTCTGACCATCAGTGAAGCTCAGTTCAGAGCACAGACCTCTCAGACGCATCAAGAAAAATAACCATACCCAAATGAACCACGAAAATGATATTCACTAGTGTAAAACCAAAGTAAAAACCCTTCTGCATAGCTGGCACCAAGGGCCACGTGAAAATCGTATACTGCATTTAATACTATCACAAAATCCTCTAAATATTTCGATACTTGACCCTGTCCCCTATAGTGGGGAGTCGTTCGTTTTTCAATAGTGATATCCAACAAGTAATTCAAGTGTCAACCCTTAACCATTATACACTTTAGGATTAAAGTATTGTTAGGAATAGGAAGTAGACAACCTAGGTAGGTGCCTTCATAGGCATACCTGCAAAACAAAGTTACAATTAAAATGCATTAGCGAACTCACTAAGTAAGTCAGGAAGTCCCAATATTTACACCTTACCTCTTGGAAGCTCTGTCGGAGGTACTTTTCCTCTTTGAAACACCACTGTTCCATCATAGGCCTCAACTTTCATCAACAAGGGTCCATCTCGCCTGAAGATACAAGTTAGACTTTTATAAATATGCATATGATTTCTTAAAACAGTAAGAAGGAGGTTTTTATTATTACTCTAGCATTTGTACACTTGCAACAGAATTACATTATCTACCCTACACATCGCTTCCGCAGAACCAAAAGAATAACAACTAGTGAGACTATGTTGCTTAGGAACCTTTAACTCTTAAGTGTCACAAACAAGTACCGATGCATTTTCTTAGTACTGAAGTTAATTTATGAATCATCATCTTTAAATAGCTTTTGTTGCAGTAACGGAAAATTTTAAATTTTTTTTACTATTTTTAGGGACATTACAAGTGGTATCAGAGCCCAGCTTCAAACACTAAGTGACCTATTGGGCTCATTATAAACACCCTCCACAGATACATAGAAATCAGAAATATATCTTTATAATTTATGTGCATATGAACTAACAAGTTTTATGTTCTTAACATTGTTATGACAACAGGGTACAATCACTGTCTGAAAATGAGCACAGAAAAAGGCAGCAGCATACATGAAAATCTGAACTCTCCACCACAAGAGCAAGAAATCGTGGTGGAATTAAATTTAGATTTAATGAAATCCATGCAAAATCTGTAGGCGGAATTCCAAAGTGTCAGAGATGATAACATGCAAGAAAGACGAGAACAGCAGGCTATAAATGAAGCTCTGCTTCAAACTTTAACAGGGGCAAAACCCCATAGACAGTCCACACTCTCAGCCAATACCTTTAAAATTGGAGACTGTCACACAAAGAAATTTGCCAACCCTAAGGGAGAAGAACAAGAAGAACACATACCTGAATCAATGGAAGAGGGCTGTAAGAGCTCTTCCAACGATGACGGTTCACCACCTCCTTACAAGAAAAGGAGGAAAAGTGACGACAATTTGCAAGGAGAATTCAGAAAGACAAAATCCCCAACATATGACGGAGAGATTAAATTTGGGGAGAAGGGTGAAGAGTGGTTGCAAGGAATGAATAAGTATATTTTAAATTTCATAACTATTCCAGTGAAATGCAAGCCTGTTTAGCCATTTAAAACCTGAATGGTAAAGCATCCAGATGGTGGCGGGACTTGAAACACACTAAAGGACAAGAATTAAGGGACATAACACGGGAAGTTTTTAGCATAATTTTCCAAGACAAATTTATGTCTAAAATATTCTTTGACAAGAAGATCAAGGAATTCCATGAATTGAAAATGGGCTCCCTAACCATGGAAGCATTCATAAACAAATTTTTAGATCTGTCGCATTATGTCCCATACATCAAAGATGAAAAAGTCAAGATACAACAATTCTTAGGATGTCTACCACCAAACTTTAGATAAAAGATAGAGTTTGACATGCCCAAGACCCTAGATGTGACTTTACATAAGGAAAGACATTGTTATGAACATGGGCAGCCAAAGAATGATAACATCAACAGAAACAGAGATAGGTTCAGAACCTTCTCAGAGAACCGAAGATTGGGTTTTATACCCCCAACCTACCGAATATAAAACAACAGTTTTCCACCCAATAGAGGCTTCAACTGACCTCAAGCATGACCCAATGCACCCCCACTGCATGTCAACATGCCAGCTTTCAACAAAGGGGCAAAATCTGTCCCACCAACCATTTCGTGTTGGAAATTCCAAGGGCCCCACTACTACAAAGACTGCCCCAGCAAAACGGACGGAGTGTTACACAACATCCAAGCAGACCCTACCATAGGAGACATGGAAAGAACACCCAGGATTTATGCTGTGCTTGACAGCCGATAGGTAGATCACCAGGACACCATGGTTGAAATTGAGGGTTAGATCTCAAACACATCAGGTTCAGTTTTGATAGATCCCGGCGCATGTCGAAGTTATATCTCCCCTAAGACAGTGGACACTTGTAAGTTAAACCGAGAGCACCACGAGAAGCTGTGGCTAGTACAACTAGCCAACAATACCAAACGAAAGGTCTCCGAGTTAGTTAAAACTTGTGAGATAGACTTGAACGGTTTCCCAAATAGGGTGGATTTAAACATCCTACCACTAGAATCCTATGATGTACTTATAGGCATGGACTGGTTAGAAGAACATCATGCCTACTTGACTGTTTGAACAAATCCCTACTCTGCATGGATAACCAAGGAAATAAGAAGACCATTCAAGGTATCCCTAAGAAAGTTTCCATAAGATAGATATCTGCCTTACAAGTGAAGAAATGTATCAGGAAGGGATGTAAGCTCTTTGCTGTCAATATCCAAACCATAGAAACTGATAGGGAACAGAAAATAGAAGACTTTCTGGTCCTCGTAGAATTCAAGGACGTATTTCCCGAGGAAATACCAGGGTTACCACCTAAACGGGACTTAGAATTTGCCATAGAACTAACACCCAGTTCGGTACCATCTTCCAAAGCTTCTTACCACATGAGCGCACCAGAACTGGTAGAGCTCAAGCTTCAGTTACAGGAACTGATTGACAAAGGGGTACATTTGACTGAGTGTGTCCCCTTGGGGAGCACCAATACTCTTTGTCAAGAAGAAAGATAGAACGATGCAGATGTGCATTGACTACCGCCAACTCAACAAATTGACCATTAAGAATCATTACCCACTCCCTAGAATCAACGACTTGTTTGACCAAGTCGGAGGAGCGAAGATCTTCTTAAAGATTGACTTACGATCTGGATACCATTAGGTGAGAATCCGTGATGAGGATATCAACAAAACTGCATTTCAGAACCATTATGGCCACTATGAGTTCGTAGTGATGCCCTTTGGGTTGACGAATGCACCAACCAACTTTATGTGTATGATGAACAACATCTTTAGTAAATACCTCGATAAGTTCATTCTAGTATTTATTGACGACATTTTGATCTACTCCAAAAATGAAGAAGAACATGAGGAACACCTCTGAATTGTTTTACGAATACTATGGGAACACCAACTGTATGCCAAGTTCAGTAAGTACGATTTCTACAAACCCCAGATTCAATAATTAGGACATATCATTTCCAAGAAGGAAATAGCGATCGACCCCGAAAAGGTCAAGGCTATCGAAGAATGGCCCACACCTACGTGCGTATTCGATATAAGATCATTTTTAGTCTTAGATGGCTACTACCGGAAGTTCATTGAGAACTTCTCATGGATTGCATGTCCTATGAATGCCTTGCAGAAGAAGGAAAACAAGTTCATCTGGATAGCTAAGAGCAAAGAAAGCTTTCAAAAACTGAAGCAACTATTGATTAGTGCACCGATTCTATGAATTGCGGATCCCAATAGGGATTTTGTCGTTTGTGTAGACGCCAGTAAGGAAGGACTTGGGGGAGTCCTTATACAAGATAACTTTTCCATCTGCTACGAATCAAGGAAATTAAAAGAACATGAGCAAAACTACACTATGCACGATCTCGAGCTAGCCTCCATCATCCACACGTTGAAGATGTGGTGACATTACCTTA
The DNA here is from genome assembly GCA_027924585.1 of Larix kaempferi. Lineage (NCBI taxonomy): Eukaryota > Viridiplantae > Streptophyta > Pinopsida > Pinales > Pinaceae > Larix > Larix kaempferi. Next base: position 257,246 of record BSBM01000765.1, on the reverse strand, counting down.
TGGGGAAAAAATTCCTACTAATGACGGACAACATGAGTTTGAAGTATCTTTTCGACCAACCCGACCTAAACGTTAGGTAGGCCAGACGGTTATCCTTCCTTAGTGAGTACCATTTTGAACTAAAGCACATTAAAGGCAAGGAAAACAAGATCGGGGATGCCTTGAGCCGACGAGAACATATGATTTATGAGGTCACAGTCAGTCAAACCGACTCAAACTTGCACAACAAAATTCGAACGGCAAGCAAGGGTGACGGTTACTAAACTGAAATCCTTGCAGAGATCCAAGAAGACAGGTTGTTCCAACAACAAAAGGAGTATAAGATAGACGAGTCAGGATTATTGTGGTTGAAAGAGAGACTTTACATCCAAGAGAGTGGGGACCTTAGATCAAACATCCTCACCGAATTTCATCAGAAACCCTATTCAAGGAATCCCATATATAAAAAGATGATATCAGTTGTAAAGAAGCATTTATTTTGGCCTAAGTTGAAAGCGGACATCGCCTTGTTCACCGTGAAATGTCAGGAGTGCAACTGGTCAAAGCAGAACACCAACACCCCTCCGGGTTACTACAACCCTTACCTATTCCAGAGTGGAAATGGGAAGTAATAAGCATGGACTTCATTACGGGCTTACCCAAGAGTAAGAGATAGAACGATTCCATCTTTGTAGTAGTAGACAACCTATATAAAGCATCCCATTTCATACCAGTGAAATCTACCTACAAGGCGGTACACATCGTAGATATCTTCTTGAAGGATATCTTCCGATTGCATGGGATACCCAAAGCAATCATTTTCGATCGAGACACGAAGTTCACTAGCAACTTCTGGAGAGCATTGTTCTCCAGTTTGGAGACCCAATTACAATTCAGTACCGCATACCATCCCCAAACAGATAGACACACAGAACAAGTAAACGAAATTCTTGAGGATATGCTAAGGATGTATGTTATGAACAACCCCACCAAGTGGGAAGATTATCTGCACCTCGCAGAGTTTTCTTACAACGACAGTTATCAGACCTCGGCCAAAATGAGCCCTTTCGAAGTACTCTATGGCAGGAAATGTCGGACACCTGTGACTTGAGACAGCCCAATAGACAGACTTATGTTAGGCCCCGACCTAATAAAAGACTTGGAACAACTAGTCTGCAAGGTACAACTAAACTTGAAAGAAGCACAAGACCTCCAAAAGAGTTATGCGGACAAGAAAAGAAAAGACAAAGACTACCAAGTCGGCGAACATGTGTTTTTAAAGATAAAGGAAAAGCAAAGCTCATTGAGTTTAGGACGGTGCGGGAAACTAGCCCCCAGATTTTGTGGACCGTTTGAGATACTGGCCAAGAAGGGCCCAGTAGCATATGAGTTAGCTTTACGAGCACATGTAAAAGTTCATAATGTTTTTCATGCTCAATTATTAAAGAAATATGTATACGATACTAAGCATGCTATTGATTGGTCCTTATTACAGGTGGATCCTGAAGGGGAGTTCACGCCGGAGCCACTCCACATCCTGGATAAAAGAGAAGTACAACTTAGGAGGAGGACCATCACTCAGTTGAAAGTGCAATGGAGGCACTTCGGGCCAGAGGAGGCTACTTGGTAGAATGAGACAACCTTGAAGGAGGCACACCCTGCCTTGTTTCATGACCTCATTCCTAGTCTCTAGGAACACCAGGATGGTGTTGTTTCTAAGTAGGGAGGGATGTAATATCCCAAATTTTGGACTAACTATTAATGTTATATTGGGCCACGGCCCCAACACATATGATTTATTTTGAGTATTGGGCATGATCCATAGCACACATGATTTATTCTAGTATATATTGACATACTGGGCATGGACCCTGACTGACTTCTTATTGAGTATTTACTCGACAAGGAAGCCCTAATGTTGTGATTATGTTCTTTAGCATATGATGTGGGTACAAGCCCAATATATTGAGATGATCTTTTGTTACTTACTGTGTAGAGCTATGATTTTACATGATTGACTTATGTGGTGTGTTGAGCGTGGACTCAGAAACACACAGATGACCTACGTACTGGGCATAAGCCCCGAAGTACCCAGAAGAATGTGTATGTACTGGTAGTAAGCTCTGATGTACATTGAGTGTTGGGCATAATCCATGGAGCACTCCAAGATTGATAAATGAATACCGGATCCAATGCAACTTAAATATTCTAGATGTTCCTCACAACCACATTCTAGCACTGGTGTTGAGAAAGAGGCTCTGGAATTGCACTGGTGTAACGCCCATGTGAGAGTGTTGAGTTAAAATCTCTTAAGAGCACTCGAGGTTACTAGGTCTCAAAAGTGTTGAGTCAAGAAGAATCTAAATAGAACTTCTATGTTTTCATCACATTCATTCAAATTGGTTAAATGAATCTTCTTCTATCTATCATCAAGTACTTCGGGAACTACCATGTTAAACGAGGGAATCCAACATGCAAGAGAGAGACTAGAGGTGCCTATCCAAGCTTACCGAAAGACTATCCAAAGAATTGGACCTTGTACTTAATGTTAAAAGAAGTATCATGTGAAGATACATAATTAAATAAAAGATATTTACCATAACTTAAAGTATGGATTGACTAAGAGTAGTCTTATATGAATAACATGCATAAAGGTCTCAAGGTTAAGGATTATTATTAAAAGCTTTAATAATAATGATGTATTATTTATTTGTAAAAATATAAATATTGCATATAGTTTATGCATAGTTGGTTGCCACATTATCATAAAGTACTATTAATAATGTTATTAATATTAAGGTAGGAAATATAATTATTATTATTATTATGAAAAGGTTTATTTAAAATCACTTCTATTTTAAACAAATGAAAAGTCCTAGTTCAACAAGGACTAAATATTTTAGTAAAAATATCTTTTAAAAGATATTAATTATTTAATTTAAAGAAACTAATTAATTTACTCAAACAAACATAATTCAAGACTCCCCTACTTAAAGAGGGCAGATCCCAAGAATGGGGGATCACCATTATCTTTTTCATTGTCATTCTCTTATGGTAATCAGAGAGAATTTCTTTCTGCTCCAAGAACTGAAGCAATCCCACATAAAATTCCAGATCTGAACCAACAAGCGATCCTAGGGACTCTATCTCTTACTGCATGTTGGAACCAGCTCGAGGGGATCCAGTTAGAACCAGGAACGGTCTAAGGGTCATTGTTGGGAGGAACATGGTAGCCCCAAATTTATCCAGCTAAGGTATCATTATAACATGTCAGCTAAGCTCAACAATTTCTACACTAATTATTGTTTGAGTGTGCAGGCTTCTACAGAAGAGGAGAAATTCACAAGGCAACTAGGTACTGTTTGTCCTAGGTCTGTTAAGCCATTTTCCCTAGGCCTATATTTTTACCTTAGACTTTTTATCCTTTCTTTTATTTTCTCATTTTCCTAAAGTTTGGATTGCTTTGATTTCATTTCAAAATATCTTGTGAATTTACAAATATTTTAGTTGAAAAAATTAAGCTCCTGTAGATTAATAAATGTCTTTCATAACATGAAATGAGAAATTTTGGGTTTAATGTTATATTGCCTATGTTTAACATAAGCTGGCAGTGCATTTCATCATTCATATGCATGCGGGATGCCAGCTTGCCAGAGTTAGGGTTATGTGTAGGGTCATCAAAAAATAATGAAGCTATTCAAGGCCCTGCATTTGCTCCTCCTCGTATCCGAGAAGCTATTTGGTGTGGTAGTACAAACTATGCTACTGAGAAAGGGAAAGAATTGAAAGACCCTAGAGTATTGTCAGATGCTGGAGATGGTCCAATTCAAGAAATGCAGGATTGTGAAATTGAAGATGAGATATTAATGAAAACAATCAGTGACTCTGTAAAACATTGTGATGGGGGAGCCTCCACTTCGTCCATTGGTTTTAGGTGGTGATCATGCAAAATCCTACACAGTTGCACAGGCTTTTACAGAGCACCTTGGAAGGCTTATGGATATTCTTCATTTAGATGCTCATCCTGATATTTATCATTCTTTCGAAGGAAATAAGTATTCAAATGCTTCTTCATTTGCACGAATTATGGAGGGTGGTCATGCAAGGCGACTTTTGCAAGTGGGCATCAGATCTATAACAAAGGAAGGTCAGGAGCATGGCAAAATATTTGGAGTAGAGCAATATGAAATGCACAGTTTCAGTAATGATCGTGAATTCTTGGAGAATCTGAAACTTGGGGAAGGTGTAAAAGGCGTTTATATCTCAATTTATGTGGATTGGCTTGACCCTGTTTTTGCACCTGGAGTCTAGCATGTGGAGTTGGGCGGTCTCTGTTTTCATGATGTCATGAACATTGTACATAATTTGGCAAGATTTATTTCTGTTGCAGCGTTTCGTCCTCTATTTGGGAGAATATCTCACCCATATACATCGGTGGACCGTTTTGAGTATATTACTCCACCAGAGAGAGTACAAGAAGATGGAAATTGTGATTGAAATGTCACTCTCTATGGTTACCTGTGTGGTTTCAACCTAAAGAAGGGAACAACGCAACCAAAAAGATGGGATTCCATGAAAAATATAAGATGTTTTATGCACAAATGTCAGATTTAGGTGATCTCTTATATGATGAATATGTTGTTTACATAAACATCAATGATCATATGGTTCAGTTCTCCAAACCAAATAATGAAGATAGATAAGAAGAGTCCAGATGCAAGATGTTCAGTGAATACAGATCAAAACTTGAAGTATCAGCAAAGTATAATAATTCCACTCTCTGGTGTAAATTGTTTTGAAGAATCAAATACTTCAAGTTGTGCCACAGTTACTTATTCAAGTCACTCCAGAAATCTGGTGTATGAAAAGTGGATCCAAGAGTCAGGATTACATGGTTCTGGTCTATCATATTGAGAGCTTGTGAATGCCGGCAGAAACATTTGAAAACATACAAGAAGAGCTGCGATTTGGAAAAGGGTGTAGATAATATTTCTTCAAAACTTTCTATTTCAGAAATGAGAGCAAATTGATATCAAATATTTCTAAATTCACAAAGTTAAAGATGGCTGAGCATCTGTCATATTTTTATCAAGCATTTCCAGATTTGATGGAAGCAAATTAGCAACAAATCCAACCACCTATCAAACTTTATCTACAGTTATTAATCTTCTCCAGATTTCTAGTGGTCAAAAGTTCTAGTTGTTGTAACAACTCCCAGAGTTAGTCTTGACTGTGGATCAATCAAAACACCAATTAAAGGCAGCGCTCACATGGAGAACAAAGGCCACGATTCTATTTCACATAGAATGATAAAGGATGACAGGGTAATTGAGGGTGCCAAATGTTTGAATCCACTACCAAAGTGCCTAGGAGATTTCACAAGAAGCCAAAAGTCATGCTCTAGATGACCTCATAGCACCAGCTGAGGTAGCTAGGCAAATCTAATCTCACAAGTCAATTTGGATTAGGAATAATACGTGTCATTTCAGAGAGTAGCTTTCTAGGATTATCTATTCTTATAAATTGTAAAACATTAGGATAATTGAGGGAGACAGACATGAGGGTTGAATATGCTGGGAGCATGTACAGTTCTGCAATATTTTTATCTGTGTAAGAACATCTTTGCTTGATGAATGACTTATTATCTATTTGGAACTAGGTTTTAAACTATTTATTGTGTTGATATTCTGTGGTTTTGTTTGAACCCTTGGATGCATGTTTTTTTATATAGAAGTTTTCTATGTCAATGCCTGTGTTGCAAGTGGATATTTATGCTTCAATGATGTTTGAAATGTTATTTTGAGCACCTATACTTTTACATATTATGCATTGAATGAACTGTTTGTTTGTTATTTGTATTTATATGTTTTGAAACTTATCTCCTGGATCCTAAAAGTTGTACTGTCATTCCTTCTATAAAATATTGTCCTTATGTATGTATTATCTGATGTTTTCAGATTTTTGTGTTTCTATACCTTGTCTTTACACTCTTGACTTTTATATTGTTATCCATAAAACCACAAAAACTGTCCTTAAAATTTGAGGTGCCTAAACACTGATACCTTGTAGTCTAGGTAACAGACTTTTGGATAAACATCTTTTGGAGACCATACTGAGGAGGAAGCATTCAAGTTCTTCCTGGTTCAGTATTGACAACATTTAGATCCAGTCTTTGATGGTGAACAAGGGCTGGTTACACGCTTTAGACTACAATTTTTTCACCTGTGACTTCATGGAGGAAGGATCTATTGGTGACTCCACCGGTTCAAAATGTCAAAAACAATAGAAGCCATTATGGCTGCAAGGTTTGCACCTTTCAATTTTTCAGTTGTTCCGGATTTTGCAAATAATGTGCCTACTATGGATGATTGGGGAGGCTTCCTTCCAAGATTTAGAGGAGATGGTCATGACCATACAGCACAACACTTGATTGAGTTTCATCAATACATGGACCAACTCGATATTCATCATGAGGATGTATTGTTGAAATTTTTTATGTATTCCTTGGAAGGAAATGCTAGATAGTGGTACCGATCTCTTCCTATCTCTAGCATTTCGTCAATAAAAGATTTCCATGCTATCTTTTATGTTTATTGCAAGAGGATTTATTTTGCTGATCTCCTTTTAGAGGACTGTTGTGAGCAATTTAAGTACAAAAATTCTCTTAGTAATAATGATCAATATAGCCTTACTGATGAAATTCATGAAGAAATATTTCAAGAAAAATAAGTCCAGGAGACATTTGACAGTTTTTGGGATTCAAGACATCATTATCACGTAGAGTTTACTATTGAAAAACCTTGTGAAGCTCAACACTCTATTGAAGAAAATCACACTATTGTTGAAGGTTTGCAAAACAATCATAAAGTTAGTGTTGATGACAATCTGACTATAGATTCATTGAATATTTTTAATAATCATTCTCACAATGAGAAAACTGTCCCAATTTTTTACGAAGATCAACAACAATCAATTATATTCGAAGTGTGTGTTGATTCTTCTATTCAAAAGAGAAAATTTCAGGATTGTTGTGATGCTCAGGGTGTTGATAGGTATGTTGTAGATGCAAATGATATTATGTCAGGTGTATCCACTGCTCCAAATATTTATGAAGATCATCCTTGTACTGAAGGAATTATTGTAGAAGCATTTGGTTCAAATGACTTTAGTTGTTTTCATGATGATATGATGTCACAAAAGACTTTTCAAGATTTATTGAATGAAGAAAAACATGAACCTTCAGCATCATCATTGGAATTTTATCAGGTTGCTCTATTTTTTGAGGAATATGATGATGATCTTGAAAAGCAAGACTCAGATATGAGTGATGTGGCAGAAAAGTTTCAGCTGGTTCATGAAGACATTCAGTCCATTATCCATGAACAACCGAAGCCAATATATGAAAGTTATTTATCTGAAGGTAGCATGGGAAAAGAGGATTAGCTTCCTGATTCTCATGATGACATTGTTGTTAATGTTGTCCAAGAAATTCTGGAGCAGATTCAAGATAATATTGATGCCTTTGATTTCCAATGTCCAAATGCTCTTTTTCTAGCTGAACTCATGAAGTATCGTTTGATCAATAAAGTAGAGGAACAATGTAGATTTCCATATCAGTTGAAAATGCAGCACAATTGGCAGGACCCAGTGGTCATTTACATGAAGTCATTGTTTTCAAAAAGTTTTAGCCTTTTAGAATTTGAAATCAGAGTAGAATATGCTTTGCAAATTAAATTTCTACTTCAGATGTTAAATTCTTCTTTGATTTCAATCTACCTGCAAGAAGTTGTTACAATCGGTTGGATGCTATTATGGCTTCACTAGAAGTATGATTATATGTGATTAGTTTGCTTCTACTAATTAGAAGTAGGAGTAGATTCTTTTCAATATGTTGATTTGCAGCAGTATTTTGTTATTTCAGAGGTGTGTGCTCAAGAGTTTCAGAAAGTTTCAGAGATTTGGTAAATGACTCCATAGCCCAATGGATCAGTAGTAGTTGACAGAAAATAAGGCACTTGGTCTATAGTTCTTGGCAAATCACAAGTAAATTCCATCCCCCAGTTGGATCCAGTGTTTGTCCTAGTTCTGTTAAGCCATTTTCCCTAGGCCTATCTTTTTACCTTAGACTTTTTATCCTTTCTTTTATTTTCTCATTTTCCTAAAGTTTGGATTGCTTTGATTTCATTTCAAAATATCTTGTGCATTTACAAATATTTTAGTTTAAAAACTTAAGCTCCTGTAGATTAATAAATGTCTTTCATAACATGAAATGCAAAAGTTTGGGTTTAATGTTATATTGCCTATGTTTAACAAAAGTTGGCAATGCATTTCATCATTCATATGCATGCGGGCTGCCAGCTTGTCAGGGTTAGGGTTATGTGCAGGGTCATCAAAAAATAATGAAGCTGTTCAAGGCCCTGCATTTGCTCCTCCTCACATCCGAGAATCTATTTGGCGTGGTAGTACAAACTCTGCTACTGAGAAAGGGAAAGAATTGAAAGACCCTAGAGTATTGTCAGATGCTGGAGATGTTCCAATTCAAGAAATGCGGGATTGTGAAATTAAAGATGATAGATTAATGAAAACAATCAGTGACTCTGTAAAAAATTGTGAAGGAGGAGCCTCCACTTCGTCCATTGGTTTTAGGTGGTGATCATGCAAAATCCTACCCAGTTGTGTGGGCTATTACAGAGCACCTTGGAAGGTCTATGGATATTCTTCATTTAGATGCTCATCTTGATATTTACCATTCTTTTGAAGGAAACAAGTATTCACATGCTTCTTCATTTGCACGAATTATGGAGGGTGGTCATGCAAGGTGACTTTTGCAAGTGGGCATCAGATCTATAACAAATGAAGGTCGGGAGTAGGGTAAAATATTTGGAGTAGAGCAATATGAAATGCATAGTTTCAGTAATGATCGTGAATTCTTGGAGAATATGAAACTTGGGGAAAGTGTAAAAGGAATTTATATCTCAATTGATGTGGATTGGCTTCACCTTGTTTTTGCACCTGGAGTCTAGCATCTGGAGCCGGGAAGTCTCTCTTTTTGTGATGTCATGAACATTGTACATAATCTGGCAAGATTTATTTCTATTGCAGCGTTTCGTCCTCTATCCGGGAGAATATCTGACCCATATACATCGGTGGACCGTTTTGAGGATATTACTCCACTAGAGTGAGTACAAGAAGACAAAAATGTGATCAAAATGTCACTCTCTATGGTTACCCGTGTGGTTTCAACCTAAAGAGGGGAACAAAGCAACCAAAAAGATGGGATTCCGTGAAAAATATAAGATGTTTTATACACCAATGTCAGATTTAGGTGATCTCTTATATGACAAAGATGTTGTTTACATAAACATCGATGATCATGTGGTTCAGTTCTCCAAACCAAATAATGAAGATAGAGAAGAAGAGTCCAGATGCAGGATGTTCAGTCAATACAGATCAAAAGTTGAAGTATCAACAAAGCAGAGTAATTCCACTCTCGTGTGTAAATTGTTTTGAAGAATCAAATACTTCAAGTTGTGCCACCGTTACTTATTGAAGTCTCTCTAGAAATCTAGTGTATGCAAAGTGGACCCAAGAGTCAGGAGTACATGGTTCTGGTCTATGCTATCAAGAGCTTGTGAATGCCGGCAGAAACATTTGAAAACATAAAAGAGGAGCTGCGATTTGGAAAAGGGTGCAGATAATATTTCTTCAAAACTTTCTATTTCAGAAATGAGAGCAAATCAATATCAAATATTTCTAAATTCACAAAGTTAAAGATGGCTGAGCATCTGTCATATTTTTATCAAGGATTTCCATATTTGATGGCAGAAGATTAGCAACAAATCCAACCACCTATCAAACTTTATCTCCAGTTATTAATCTTCTCCGGATTTCCAGTGGTCAAAAGTTCTAGTTGCTGTAACAACTGTCAAAGTCATGCTTGACTATGGATCAATCAAAACACCGATTAAAGGAAGCTCTCACATGTAGAACAGAGGCCACGATTCTATTTCACACAGAATGATAAAGGATGACAGGGTAATTGAGGATGCCAAATGTTTGAATCCACTACCAAAGTGCCTGGGAGATTTCACAAGAAGCCAGAAGTCATGCTCTAGATGACCTCACAGCACCAACTGAGGCAGCTAGGAAAATCTAATCTCACAAGTCAATTTGGATTAGGAATAATATGTGTCGTTTTAGAGAGCAACTTTCTAGGATTATATATTCTTATAAATTGTAAAACATTAGGATAATTGAGGGAGACAGACATGAGGGTTGAATATGCTCAGAGAATGTACAGTTCTGCAATTTTTTATCTGTGTAAGAACTTTTTTGCTTGATGAATGGCTTATTATCTATTTGGATCTAGGTTATAAACTATTTATTGTGTTGATATTTTGTGGTTCTGTTTAACCCTTAGCTGCATGTTTGTTTATATAGAAGTTTTCTAGGTAAATGCATGTGTTGGCAAGTGGATATTTATGCTTCAATGATGTTTGAAATGTTATTTTGAGCACCTGTACTTTTACATATTATGCATTGAATGAACTGTTTGTTTATTCTTTGTATTTATATGTGTTGAAACCTATCTCCTAGATCCTAAAAGATGTACTCTCATTCCTTCTGTAAACTCTTGTCCTTATGCATGTATTATCTGATGTTTTCATATTTTTGTGTTTCTATACCTTGTCTTTACACTCTTGAATTTTATATTGTTATCCATAAAACCACAAAAACTATCCTTAAAATTCGAGGTGCCTAAACACTGCTACCCTGTAGTCTAGGTAATAGACTTTAGGATAAAATGGTACGAATTATTAAACTCCCCTTTTTAAGTTATAAAAGGAGCTAGGCATTTAGCATAAATTTGATATTTCAACACTGTTTTGTTTTATCCTAACTTGTTTAAAATATTAGTGTAGTTATAGAGCAAGGGCCTTTGGGCATGGGCTCTCAGGTTATTATAGGAGCATAACCTTGTACTTAAACTCTATTAACTTAGAAATTTGATTTAGAAACTAGCAGAATATCTAGCAGGTCTATCCAAGCTAGCCTGTGCTGGATATCGAAGCTATCGAAAAACCTAGAATCCATTCTTATTAAAATTAGACCACTGAGTTTTCTTACTAGCAATACTATATATTCAAAGGATGAAATCGTATATTATGTTTTTAAATCAATGTATAGATAGGATGATAATTCTGTTAAACATTTATGTTCTCATATTTATCTCTAACCCTCTCTCAGGTTTTGAAACCCCAATGTTTCAACAACCTGGCTAAGTTTCTTTTTTTTTAACTACTCACGCTTATGTGGAAAACAAAATCGTTCCAACAGTAGACTAGTTTTGAGTTAGGATTACTATCCTCTTCCTTTATTTTCCTATTCTTGAAAACCACTGATTAGAAATAACAAAGGCAATGAGCCAGACATTGAAACTCTTAGTAGCATTACACATCAAGAATCACAGGCTCAAAACAATCATAACTATTACTTTTGTCCATTTAAACCAAAATACAATGCAATTCATATCATCAACCACCGTATCATTTTCTCCACCATAGTTACCATTATTATTTAAACCCACGTAAATAATAGTTCTAGAAATTAAAACGAAAGAGATGGTCCCGTGCATTTAAAACTCAATAACCCCAAACACACATTCATTTCAACCAAAAGCCTAGCGAGCATTACTTTTTCCACAGAACCAAAATCCACAGCCAACAAAACATTACGATATCATTTATCAACAGAAGCCAGTCGTTTACTAAGCTCAATCGTAGGATAAGGGGTCGAATCCCTCTACTACTTTCATCAAACCCTTTTCATTTAATGCAACCACCAGAAAACGCCACAAGAAGAGCCAAAAATAAACTTCTCAGGCATATAGGTAAACCAGCTTAAGCGTTACGCCTTCCTATCAACGCATTCTTTTATTAGCGGTTAACAATATAGAGATTGCAGAATAATACTAATTATCCCATTCAATAGAGAGAGCTACACCCTTTATTCATTTACACGATGACGTCAAATCGAAACCATTCAGGGCAGAGCAACCATGGAAAATGTAGAAGTTAAGAAATTAAAGTAATTTTTCCATACATGTTCAAATAGCAAAATGCAGAAGATTGCTCAGTAAATAGCATTCATCTCTCAAAAACCGAAATTTATACAACAAAAGTATATCAATCCTTTAAAGAGGCTTCGAGTCTCCACAGAGCCAAAATGACCAAAGCCATTACATCCAATCTGAAACCTCTCTAGGGTTACCACCATTTGAACCAAATAGCACATCCATTAACCGGTCCAGCCAAAGGTGACTCCCTCATGATTTCTCAAGTAAAATACAGTGAGCCAAAAGGCAATACGAAATCCCAAATATCAAAGGTTAACAATACACCCTCCAGAGATGCGAGAGGTAGGAGCAAGGGTTGGGGAAACGTGGACTTACCATTTCCCAAGCCATCCAATGCCATGGGTGCTGGCCACCTAGTAGAAACCCTCGCAGAGAAGGAACGTAACCAACCTGCCATCAAAACCATCACCACGAAGTTAAATTCAGAGATAAGAGTTCGTGCTAGATAAAATTAGAGGGGAAAAGATCTTGAACAAAAGATGGACATTACTTGTCGCGTTCACCTTTCTCTACATCTTCAAACAAACAACCAACATGTGCTCTGACCATGAGCGAAGCTCAGGTCAGAGCACAGACCTCTCAAATGCATCAAGAAAAATAACCATAGCCAAATGAACCACGAAAATGATATTCGCTGGTTTAAAACCAAAGTAAAAACCCTTATGCATAGTTGGCACCAAGGGCCACGTGAAAATCATATACTGCATTTAATACCATCACCGACTCCTCTAAATATTTTGATACTTCACCCTGTCCCCTATAGTGGGGAGTCATTCATTTTTCAATAGTGATATCCAACAAGTAATTCAAGTGTCAACCGTTAACCATTATACAATTTAGGCTTAAAGTATTGTTAGGACTAGGAAGTGGACAACCTAGGTAGGTGCCTTCATAGGCATACCTACAAAACAGAGTTAAAATTAAAATGCATTAGCGAATTCGCTAAGTAAGTTAGGAAGTACCAATATTTACACCTTACCTCTTGGTAGCTCTTTCGGGGGTACTTTTCCTTTTTGAAACACCACTATTCCATCATAGGCCTCAAATTTCATCAACGAGGGTCCATCTCGCCTAAAGATACAAGTTAAACTTTTATAAATATGCATATGATTTCTTAAAACAGTAAGAAGGAGGTTTTTATTATAATTACTCTAGCATTTGTACACTTGCAACAGAATTACATTATCCACCCTACACATTGCTTTTGCAGAACCAAAACAACAACAACTAGTGAGACTGTGTTGCTTAGGAACCTTAAACTCTTAAGTGTCACAAACAAGTACCGATGCATTTTCTCAGTACTGAAGTTAATTTATGAATCATCATCTTTAAATAGCTTTTATCGCAATAACGAAAAATTTAATTTTTTTTTTACTATTTTTAGGAACATTACAAGTGGTATCGGAGCCCAGCTTCAAAATACTTAGTGACCTATTGGGCTCATTACAAACACCCGCCGCAGATACATAGAACTCAGAAATATATGTTTATAATTTATGTGCATATGAACTAAAAAGTTTTCTGTTCTTAACATTGTTATGACAACAGGGTACAATCACTGTCTGAAAATGAGCACAGAAAAAGGCAGCAGCATACATGGAAATATGAACTCTCCACCATGAGAGCAAGAAATCTTGGTGGAATTAAATTCAAATTTAATGAAATCCATGCAAAATCTATAGGCAGAATTCCAAAGTTTCAGAGATGATAAAATGCAAGAAAGACAAGAACAACAATCTATAAATGAAGCTCTGCTTCAGACTTTAATAGGGGCAAAACCCCATAGACAGTCCAGACTCTCGGCCAACACCTTTAAAATGGGAAACTGTCACACAAAGAAATATGCCAACCCTAAGGGAGAAGAACAGGAAGAACACATACCTGAATCAATGGAAGAGGACTGTAAGAGATCTTCCAACGATGATGGTTCACCAACTCCTTGCAAGAAAAGGAGGAAAAGTGATGACAGTTTGCAAGGAAATTTTAGAAAGATAAAAGCCCCAACATATGATGGAGAGATTAACTCTGGGGAGAAGGCTGAAGAGTGGCTGCTAGGAATGAATAAGTATTTTAAAGTTCATAACTATTCCAGTGAAATGCTAGCCCATTTAGCCATTTACAACCTGAATGGTAAAGCAGCCAGATGGTGGCGGGATTTGAAACACACCAAAGGACAAGAATTGAGGGACATAACATGGGAAGTTTTCAGCATAATTTTCCAAAACAAATTTATGTCTGAAAGATTCTTTGACGAGAAGATCAAGGAATTCCATGAATTGAAAATGGACTCCCTAACCATGGAAGCATTCATAAACATATTTTTAGATTTGCTACATTATGTCCCATACATCAGAGATGAAAATGTCAAGATACAACAATTCTTAGGATGTCTACCACCAAACTTTAGAGAAAATATAGAGTTTGACATGCCCAAGACCCTAGATGTGACTTTACATAAGGCAAGACTTTGTTATGAACATGGGCAGCCAAGGAATAATAACATCAACAGAAACAAAGATAGGTTTAGAACCTTCTCGGACAACCGAAGACTAGGTTTTAGACCCCCACCTTACCGAAATCAAAACAACATTTTTCCACCCAATAGAAGCTTCAACCGACCTCAAGCATGGCCTAGTGCACCCCCACTGCATGTCAACAGGCCGTCTTTCAACAAAGGGGAAAAATATGTCCCACCAACCGTTTCTTGTTGGAAATTCTAAGGGCCCCACTATTACAGAGACTTCCCCAGCAAAATGGATGGAGTGTTACACAACGTCCAAGAAGACCCTACCATAGGAGACATGGCAAGAACACCCAGGATTTATGCTGCGCTTGACGGTCAACAGGCAGATCACCAAGCCACCATGGTTGAAATTGTGGGTAAGATCTCAAACACATCAGTTTTAGTTTTGATATATCCCAGCTTATGCTGAAGTTATATCTCCCCTAAGTTAGTGGACACTTCTAAGTTAAACTGAGAGCACCACGAGAAGCCATGGCTAGTACACTTAGCTAGCGGTACCAAACGAAAGGTCTCCGAGTTAGTTAAAACTTGTGAGATAGACTTGAACGGTTTCCCAACTAGGGTGGATTTAAACATCCTACCACTAGGATCCTATGATGTATTTATAGGCATGGACTAGTTAGAATAACATCATGCCCTACTTGACTATTTGAACAAATCCCTACTCTTTCCGGATAACCAAGGAAATCAGAAGACCATTCAAGGTATCCCTAAGAAAGTTTTCGTAAGCTAGATATTTGCCTTACAAGCGAAGAAATGTATCAGGAAGGGATGTAAGCTCTTTCCTATCAATATCCAAACCATATAAACTGATAGGGAACAAAAAATTAAAGACTTCCCAGTCCTCGTAGAATTCAAGGATGTATTTCCCGAGGAAATGCTAGGGTTACCACCCAAACCGGACTTAGAATTTTCCATAGAACTAACACCCGGTTCGGTACCAGCGTCCAAATATCCTTACCGCATGAGCACACCAGAACTGGTGGAGCTCAAGCTTCAGTTACAAGAACTGATCGACAAAGGGTACATTCAACCCAATGTGTCCCCTTGGGGAGCACATATACTCTTTGTCAACAAGAAAGACGGAACGATGTGGATGTGCAGCGACTACCACCAACTCAACAAATTAACCATTAAGAATCGTTACCCAGTCCCTAGAATCGACGACTTGTTTGACCAAATCAGAGGAGCGAAGATCTTCTCAAAGATCAACTTACGATCCGGATACCATCAGGTGAGAATCCGTGATGAGGATATCATCAAAACTGTATTTTGGAACCGTTATGGCCACTATGAGTTCGTAGTGATGCCCTTTGGGTTGACGAATGCACCGACAAAATTTATGTGTATGATGAACAAAATCTTTAGTAAATCCCTCAATAAGTTCGTTCTAGTCTTTATTGGCGACATTTTGATCTACTCCAAAAATGAAGAAGAACATGAGGAACACCTCTGAATTGTTTTACGAATACTATGGGAACACCAACTGTACACCAAGTTTAGTAAGTGTGATTTCTACAAACCCCAGATTCAATACTTATGACATCGTTTCCAAGAAGGGAATAGCGGTCAACCCCTAAAAGGTCAAGGCTATCGAAGAATGGCCCACACCTACGTGCATATTCGATATAAGATCGTTTTTAGGCTTAGCCAGCTACTACCGGAATTTCATTGAGAACTTATCACAGATTGCATGTCCTATGACTTCCTTGCAGAAGAAGGCAATCAAGTTCATTTGGACAGCTAAGTGCGAAGAGAGCTTTCAGAAACTGAAGCAACTATTGTTTAGTGCATCGATTCTATGAATTGCGGATCCCAATGGGAATTTCATCATTTGCACAGACACCAGTAATGAAGGAACTGGGGGAATCCTTATGCAAGATAACTTTGGCATCTGCTACGAATCGAGGAAATTAAAAGAACATGAGAAAAACTACCCTACGCACGATCTCGAGCTAGCCACCATCATCCATGCATTGAAGATGTGGCGACATTACGTTATGGGAATGAAATTCCTACTAATGACAGACAACATGAGTTTGAAGTATCTTTTCGACCAACCCAACCTAAAAGCTAGGTAGGCTAGATGGTTAGTCTTCCTTAGTGAGTACCATTTCGAACTGAAGCACATTAAAGGAAATGAAAACAATATCGTGAACGCCTTGAGCCGACAAGCACATATGATTTATGAGGTCACGGTCAGTCAAACCGACTTAGACTTGCAAAACAAAATTCGAACGGCAAGTAAGAGTGACCGTTACTACACTGAAATCCTTGCAAAGATCCAAGAAGACAGGTTGTTCCAACAACAAAAGGAGTATAAGATAGATGAGTTGGGATTATTGTGGTCGAAAGAGAGGCTTTACGTCCTAGAGCGTGGGGACCTTAGATCAAACATCCTCACCGAATTTCATCAGAAACCCTATTCAGGGCATCCCAGATATCAAAAGATGATATCAACAGTAAAGAAGCATTTCTTTTGGCCTAAGTTGAAAGTGGACATCGCCTTGTTCATCGCGAAATGTTAGGAGTGTCAACTGGTTAAAGCAGAACACCAACACCCCTCTAGGTTACTACAACCCTTACCTATTCCAGAGTGGAAATGCAAAGTAATAAGCATGGAATTCATTACAGGCTTACCCAAGAGTAAGAAACATAACGATTCCATCTTTGTAGTAGTAGACAAGATGTCTAAAGTAACCCATTTCATACCAGTGAAATCTACCTACAAGGTGGTACACATCGCAGATATCTTGTTGAAGGAGATCTTTTGATTGCATGGGATACCGAAAGCAATCATTTCCGATCAAGACATGAAGTTCCCTAAAAACATCTGGAGAGATTTGTTCTCCGGTTTGGAGACCCAATTACAATTCAGTACCGCATACCATCCCCCAACAGATGAACAAACAGAACGAGTAAACCAAATCCTTGAGAATATGCTGAGGATGTATGTTATGAACAACTCCACCAAGTGGGAAGATTATCTGCACCTCGCAGAGTTTTCTTTCAACAACGGTTATCAGACCTCGGCCAAAATGAGCCCTTTCGAAGTGCTCTATGGCAGGAAAAGTCGGACACCCATGACTTGGGACAGCCTGGTAGACAGACTTATGTTAGGCCCCGACCTACTAAAATACTTGGAACAACTAGTCTCCAAGGTACAACTAAACTTGAAAGAAGCAGAAGACCTCCAAAAGAGTTATGCGGACAAGAAAAGAAAAGACAAACACTACCAAGTCGGAAAACATGTGTTTTTAGAGATAAAGGAAAAATGAAGCTCGTTGAGTTTAGGATGATGCAGGAAAATAGCCCGCAGATTTTGCAGACCGTTTGAGATACTGGCCAAGAAGGGCCTAGTAGCATATGAGTTAGCTTTACCAGCACATGTAAAAGTTCATAATGTTTTTCAGGCTTCATTATTAAAGAAATATGTATATGATACTAAGCATGTTATTGATTGATCCTTATTATAGGTGGATACTGATGGGGAGTTCATGCTGGAACCCCTGCACATCTTGGATAAAAGAGAAGTACAACTTAGGAGGAGGACCATCACTCAGCTAAAAGTGCAATGGGGGCACTTCGGACCAGAGGAGGCTACTTTGGAGAATGAGACAACCATGAAAGAGGCATACCCTGCCTTGTTTCATGACCTCATTCCTAGTCCCTAGGAACACCGTGATGGTGTTGTTTCTAAGCGGGGAGGGATGTAATATACCGAATTTTGGACTAACTATTCTGATGTTATATTGGGCCTCGGCCCCAGCACATATGATTTATTTTGAGTATTTTCCATGAGCCCTAGCACACATGATTTATTCTTTTATATATTGACATACTAGGCATGGACCCTGACTGACTTCTTATTGAGTATATACTGGGTGAGGGGGCCCTAATGTTGTGATTATGTTCTTTAGCATATGATGTGGGTACACGCCCTAATATGCTGAGATGATGTTTTGTTACTTACTGTGTAGAGCTATGATTTTACATGATTAACTTATGTGGTGTGTTGAGCGTGGACTCAAAAACAAATAGATGACCTACGTACTGGGCATAAGCCCTGGGTACCTAGAAGAATGTGTGTACTGGGAGTACGCCCTGATGTACATTGAGTGTTGTGCATAAGCCCTGGAGCACTCCAAGCTTGATAAATGAATACTGGATCCGAGGCCACTTAAACATTCTATATGTGCCTCACAACCACATTCTAGCACCAGTGTCGAGCAGGAGGCTCTGGAATTGCACTAGCGTAACGCCCATGTGAGAGTGTTGAGTTAAAAGCTCTGAAGAGCACTCAGGGTTACTATGTCTCAAAAGTGTTGAGTCAAGAAGACTCTGAATAGCACTTCTGTGTTTTGATCACATTCATTCAAATTGGTTACATGAATCTTCTTTTATTTATCATCAAGTACTATGGGAACTACCATGTTAAATGAGGGAATCCAACATGCAAGAGAGAGACTAGAGGTGCCTATCCAAGCTTACCGAAAGACCATCCAAAGAATTGGACCTTGTCCTTAATGTTAAAAGAAGAATCATGTGAAGATACATAATTAAATAAAAGATATTTACCATAACGTAAAGTATGGGTTGACTAAGAGTAGTTGTGTATGAATAACATGCATAAAGCTCTCAAGGTTAAAGATTATTATTAAAAGCTTTAATAATAATGATGTATTATTTATTTGTAAAAATATAAATATTGCATATAGTTTATGCATAGTTGGCTGCCACATTATTATAAAGTAGTATTAATAATGTTATTGATATTAAGGTGGGAAATATGATAATTGTTATTATTATGAAAAGGTTTATCTAAAATAACTTTTATTTAGTTTAAAGAAACTAATTAATTTACTCAAACAACCATAATTCAAGACTCCCCTACTTAAAGAGGGCAGATCCCAAGAATGCGGGATCACCATTATGTTTTTCATTATCATTCTCTTATGGTAATCAAAGAGAATTTCTTTCTGCTCCAAGAACTGAAGCAGTCCCACATAAAATTCCATATATGAACCAATAAGCAAACCTAGGGCCTCTATCTCTTATTGCATGTTGGAACTAGCTTGGGGGGATCTAATTAGAACCAGGAACGGTCTAAGGTTCATGGTTGGGAGGAACATGGTAGCCCCAAAGTTATCCAGCTAAGGAATCATTCTAACAGGTCAGCTAAGCTCAGAAGTTTCTACACTAATTATTGTTTGAGTGTGCAGGATTCTACAGAAGAGGAGCAATTCACAAGGCAACCAGATATGAATTATTAAACTCCCCTTTTTAAGTTATAATAGGAGCTAGGCATTTAGCATAATATTTATATTTCAGCACTGTTTTGTTTTATCCTAACTTGTTTAATATATTAGTTTACTTATAGAGCAAGGGCCTTTAGGCATGGGCTCTCGGGTTATTATAGGAGAAGAACCTTGTACTAGAACTCTATTAACTCAAAAATTTTATTTAGAAACCAATCGAATATCTAGCAAATCTAGCCAAGCTAGCCTGTGCTAGATATCCAAGCTATCGAAAAACCTAGAATCCATTCTTATTAAAATTAGACGACTGAGTTTTCTTACCAGCAATACTATATATTCAAATGTTGAAATCCTATATTATGTTTTTAAATCAATGTATAGCTAGGATGATAGTTCTGTTAAACATTTCTATTCTCATATTTATCTCTAACCCTCTCTCAGGTTTTGAAACCACAATGTTTCAACAAACTGGCTGAGTTTCTTTTTCTTAACTACTAACCCTTATGTGGAAAACGAAATCGTTCCAACAGTAGACTATTTTGGAGTTAGGATTACCATCCTCTTGCTTTATTTTCCTTTTCTTGAAACCCACCTATTCGAAATAACAAAGGGAACGTGCCAGACATTGAAACTCTTAGCAGCATTACACATCAAGAATCGCAGGCTCAAAAAAATCACAACTATTACTTTCTGTCCATTCAAACCAAAATATAATGCAATTCATATTAGCAACCACCATATCATTTTCTCTGCCATAGTTACCATTATTATTTAAACCCATGTAGATAATAGTTCCAGAAATTAAAACAAAAGAGATGGTCTTGTGCATTTAAAACTCAATAACCCCAAACACATATTCATTTCAACCAAAAGCCTGGCGAGCATTAACTTTCCACATAACCAAAATCCAAATTCAACAAAACATTATGATATGATTTATCAATGGAAGCCAATGATTTACTAAGCTCAAACGCAGGATAAGGGGTCGAATCCCTCTACTACTTTCATCAAACCCTTTTTATTTAATGCAACCACCAGAAAACACAGCAAGAAGAGCCAAAACTAAACTTCTTAGGCATATAGGTAAACCAGCTTAAGGGTTACACCTTCCTATCAACACATTCTTTTATTAGCAGTTAACAATACAGAGATTGTAGATTAAGACTAATTATCCCATTCAATAGACAAAGCTACACCCTTTATTCATTTACACGAAGACGTCAAATCAAAACCATTCAGGGTAGAGCAACCATGGAAAACGTAGAGGTTAAGAAATTAAAGTAATTTTTCCATACATGTTCAAATAGAAAAACGCAGAATAATGCTTAGTAAATAGCACTCATCTCTCAAATCCCCAAATTTATACAACATGAGTATATGAATCCTTTAAAGAGGCTTAGAGTCTCCACAGAGCCAAAATGGCCAAAGCCATTACATCCAATCTAAAAAATCTTCAGGGTTACCCCCATTTGAACCAAATAGCACATCCATTAACCGATCTAGCCAAAGGAGACTCCCTCGGGATTTCTCAAGTAAAATACAGTGAGCCAAAAGGAAATACGAAATCCCAAATAGAAAAGGTTAACAATACACCCTCCAGAGATGTGAGAGGCAGGAGCAAGGGTTGGGGAAACCTGGACTTACCATTTCCCAAGCCATCCAACGCCATGGGTGCTGGCCACCTGGTAGCAACCCTCATAGAAAAGGAACGTAACCAACCTGCCATCAAAACCATCACCATGAAGTTAAATTCAGAGATAAGAGTTTGTGCTGGGTAAAATCATTGGGGAAAAGAGCTTGAACAAAAGATGGACATTACCTGTCGCGTTAACCTTTCTCTACATCTTCAAACAAACAACCAACAGGTGTTCTGACTATGAGCGAAGCTCAGATTAGAGCACAAACCTCTTAGACGCATCAAGAAAAATAACCATAGCCAAATGAACCATGAAAATGATATTCACTGGTGTAAAACCAAAGGAAAAACCCTTTTGCATAGCTACCACCAAGGGCCCGGTGAAAATCGTATATTGCATTTAATACTATCACCAACTCCTCTAAATATTTCGATACTTGACGCTATCCCCTATAGTGGGGAGTTGTTCATTTTTCAATAGTGATATCCAACAAGTAATTTAAGTGTCAACCCTTAACCATTATACACTTTAGGCTTAAAGTATTTTTAGGACTAGGAATTAGACAACCTAGGTAGGTTCCTTCATAGGCATACCTACAAAACAGAGTTACAATTAAAATGCATTAGCGAACTCGCTAAGTAAGTTAGGAAGTCCCAATATTTACACCTTACCTCTCGGCAGCTCTGTTGGGGGTACTTTTCCTTTTTGAAACACTAGTGTTCCATCATAGGCCTCAACTTTCATCAACAAGGGTCCATCTCACCTGAAGATACCAGTTAGACTTTTATAAATATGTGTATGATTTCTGAAAACAGTAAGAAGGAGGTTTTTATTATAATTACTGTAGCATTTGTACACTTGCAACATAATTACATTATCTACCCTACACATCGCTTCTGCAGAACGAAAAGAATAACAACTAGTGAGACTATGTTACTTAGGAACTCTAAACTCTTAAGTGTCGCAAACAAGTACTGATGCATTTTCTCAGTACTGAAGTTAATTTATGAATCATCATTTGTAAATAGCTTTTATTGCAGTAACGGAAAATTTTAATTTTTTTTTACTATTCTTAGGAACATTACAAGTGGTATCAGAGCCCATGGTTTTGGGTAACCCATGGTATTTTTCCATTGTATTTCCCTTATAAAAGAAATACATTGTAATATGGCTAGGGTTGATGTATTAGGTTTTATGCATTTTAAATATCTCTGAGATCATAAGCTGTTAGAAAAACAGGATCGCAGAGAAATAGCAATAAACAGAATGCAAATATAATCACACACATATTACAAGAGAGACATAAATATATCGTGGTTCACCCCAACTTGGGCTACATCCACACTGAAGTTTCCAGTCCTTCTTATTATTCCATCAGCAAAGTGAAGGGTTACAACCTGCAGCACAACCGTTGCACTTCATCTTCACTGTATCATAGTCTCTCTTCTTGATCTCAGATATCTTTACAATGCATAATACCTAATACATCAACCCTAGCCATGTTACAATGGCAAAATACCGTGGGTTACCCAAAATTATGGGCCTGAAAATTGTTGGCGAAAACAGCCCCAAATTTTTTTCTCAAGGGCGTTGCCCCTGAACCCCAAGGTAGGGGCATGATTGTACATTCCTCTGGGGTGCACAACTGAGACAGTATCATCTATGAGACTGGAAGATCGAGCTCCACAACCAACAATCTCCCACTTGGAGACTGATCACAACAACTCCACCGCTGCTGTACTTGTTGGACCTTGGACTTGGAAACTTTATCCTCTTCACCTTCATGTTAGAAGTCCAACTGAAACTGAGCAGGATCTCAGTTTCTCTCTGGTCACTACCTTTGTGAACATGTCTGTAGGATTCTGGCTAGTATGTATCTTTTCCAGCTTCAACAGTTCATCTTCCAGAACAGACTGTATGAAATGGTACTTGAGCGGTATATGTTTAGTCCTAGAATGGAATGCTGAGTTCTTTGCAAGATGAATGGCACTCTGGATGTCACTATACAACCTGCTATCCTTCTGCTTCTTACCCACTTCCTCCATAAACCTTTACATTGAAATCATCTCTTTAATAGCCTTTGTAATATCAACATATTCTGCTTCCGTTGTTGAGAGTGCAACAACCTTTTGCAATATCAAAATCCAACTTACTGTTGTTCCACCTACAGTAAACACATACCCTATGGTGCTCCTCCTGCTATCCTTATCACCTGCCATATTTGCATCAACATATCCCTGTAGAGCAGTGTCTAAACCTCCAAAACATAATGCCTGAGTGGTAGTACCTCTCAAATACCTGAGAATCCACTGTACTACCTTCCAATGTTCTTTACCTAGATTGTTCATATATCTGCTCACAACCCCCACTTCTTTTGCAATATCTGGTCTTGTGCACACCATGGCATACATCAAGATGCCAACTGCTGATTGATACGGAATCTTGGACATGTAATCTGTCTCTTCCTATGTCTTGGGACACATTTCCTTACTTATACTGAAATGGCTGGCCAAAGATGTACTTACTGGTTTTTCATTCTACATTCTGAACCTCTCCAACACCTTTTGTATGTACTCACTCTAAGACAATATCAATTTGCGATTTTTCATGTCTCTCGTTATTCTCATACCAAGGATTTGCTTTGCAGCACCCAAATCCTTCATCGCAAATGAATTTGCTAGCTTCCTTTTGAGTACATTTATATCCTGCATGTTAGACCCTGCACTAAGCATGTCATCCACATACAATAACAAGATAATATATCTTTCATTGTCTAGCTTCTTGAAATAAACACAGTGGTCAAAATGACATCTACTATAACCTTGTTATGTCATAAACCTGTCAAATTTTAAATACCATTGCCTTGGAGCTTGTTTCAAGCCATACAAGCTCTTTTTCAACCTGCACACCAAATTATCCTTCCCTTTGACCTCATACCCTTGTGGCTACTGCATATATATCTCTTCCTCCAAATCCCCATGGAGAAAGGATATTTTTACATCTAACTGTTCAAGATGCAAATCTTCTACCGCCACTAGACTTAAGATAGTCCTAATTGAAGTCATCTTAACAACAGGAGAAAATATTTCATCAAATTCTATACCTTTCTTCTATGCAAATTCCTTTACAACAAGTCTCACCTTGTACCGCTTCTGACCTCCTTCTTCTTCCTTCAACATATAAATCCATTTGTTCTACAATGCTCTTTTACCAGCATGCAAATGAACCAAATCCCAAGTCTGCTTTCCTACCAATGAGTCCATCTCCTCATTCATGCCTTTCTCCCAGTTCTTTCTAGTTTCCACCTGCATTGCTTCTTCATAACATTCCGGTTCACCGGCATCAGTCATCAACAAATAATAGATTGAAGGAGAGTATCGTTTAGGGAGTCTACTTAACTTGGTAGATCTTCTTGCAGTTGCAGGAATTTTAGGCACTTGCTGCTGTTCTTGATTTTCTGGCACCTTTAGAACTTCAGTTTCTGTAATTTCATCAAGTACCGTGTACTCTCTATTTTTCTTTTCCTGTTTCTTTCCTTGCAACTGATCTTTATACATGACCTTTTCATTGAATATGACATCTCTACTCCTAATGATTTTGTGATTTTCATAATTCCATAAACGATAACCAAAATCATCAACTCCATATCCAATAAAGGTACATTTCTTGGATTTAGCTTCAATCTTTGTTCTATTTTCTTTATCAATATGGACAAATGCTTTACAACCAAACGTTCTCAGAAATGAATACTTTACCTTTTTATCTGTCCATGCCTCCTCTGGAATACCACCATCCAAAGCACTTGAAGGTTCTCTGTTTATTAAATAAATAGCAGTATTTACATCATCCGCCCAAAATTGTAAGGGGAACCCTGCATGTAGTCTCATACACCTTGCATGCTCCATGATCGTTCTATTCATTCTTTCTGACACACCATTTTCTTGCGGTGTTCCTGGGACTGTCTTCTCTCTACGAATCCCATGGTATGAACAGTAACTATCAAACTCCTTGTCGTAGTACTCACCTCCATTATCAGATCTGAGACACTTCAACCTTTTTCCTGTCTCATTCTCAACCAAAGCTTTCCACTTCTTAAAAGTAGCAAACACATCAGATTTCTCTCTAATGCAATAAACCCAAGTTTTTCTAGTTGCATCATCAATAAATGTAACATAATAATGAGAGCCACCAAGAGATTGTACCTGAGCCGGTCCCCATACATCTGTATGCACTAGCTCTAACTTTTCATTTTTCTTCTGTTTCCCAACCCTGAGAAATCTGACTCTCTTCTGTTTTCCATAAACATAGTTCTCACAGAATTCCAAAATTACCTGCTTCAAATCTGACAGTAACTTCCTTGAGTGGAGAATCTTCATCCCCTTCTCACTCATGTGGCCAACCCTATTATGCCACAATGCTGTATTTGTTCCTGTGGAAGCTAAAGAGATAGAATGGTCAGTATTATGAGGACATAAATACAACATACCTACCCTGTCTCCTTTTGCTATCACCATTGATCCTTTAGTGATCTTCCACCACTTTTCTCCAAATGTAGATAGACAGCCACCATCTCCCAACTGCCCTGTTGAGATCAGATTTCTTTTCATAGCAGGAATATGCCTAACATCTTTTAACAACCAGTCAGTTCCATTTCTAACTTTTATCCATACCTTACCCATTCCAACAATTTTACATGGCTCATCATCACCCAATAAAACATGTCCAAAATCGCCTGGAACATAATCATGAAAGTATTTCCTATGGGGTGTAGCATGACATGAAGCCCTTGAATCTACTACCCAATAATCACTAGTATTAGCTAATGTAAGAATCAAAGCATCTTGTAACACATCACCTGCTACATTTGCTTCCTGGGTAGTTTCCTTCTGTGCATCTCCTTTCTTCTTTAGAGATCTGCAGTCTTTCTTCAAATGTCCTTTCTTTCCACAGTTCCAGTACTCTATCTTTTCCAGTCTGGATTGGATCTACCCATTTTATACTTCCCACGATTACCTTGGCTCTTTCCTCTCTCCTCTTGTCTTCCCTTGGTCTCCATGGTCAACGCATTTCCTAATGTCTCACCTTTGCTTTTTCTTTGCATTTCCTCGCTAAGAATAACACCAATAGCATCATCAAATTTCAAGGTGTTTGAACCAGAGACAGAGTTAATTACAGCCATGACCAAGCTATTCCAGCTTTCTGGCAATGAACACAAGATTATAAGAGCCATAGCCTCATCATCAAAGTTCACACTTACAGAACTTAGTTGATTTGTAACCGTATTAAACTCATTTAAATGATTAGTAACAGATCCACCATCAAACATCTTCATATTAAATAAACGCTTCATTAGAAATACCTTGTTGGAGGCAGAGGCTTTTTCATATAGCTTACCTAGTGCACTCATCAAACCCTCCGTTGTCGTTTATTTTGAGATATTGAAAGCCACCAACAAAGCTAGGCTCAGCAGTATTGTTCCCAGAGCCTTTCTATCAAGAACCTTCCATTCTTCGTCCTTCATGGTTGGTGGCTACTTTGCTTTCCCTCCCAACAGTAGGAATAGATCCTTCTAGTGCAAATAGTCCTCCATTTGCATCTTCCATAACTAGAAGTTTTGGCCGTTAAACTTCTCAACCTTAAAATTCCCTTCTTCTTCCATTGCTCCCACTCAAACCATAAACCCTGGATTCTTGCAGGTTTATCTGCCAAATAGACCTTCGGCTCTAATACTAATTGTTAGAAAAATAGGATCGCAGAGCAATAACAATAAACAGAAATGCAAATATAATCACACACACATTACAAGAGAGACACATATATATCATGGTTCACCCCAACTTGGGCTACGTCTACACTGAAGTTGCCAGTCTTTATTATTATTCCGTCAGCAAAGCGAAGGGATACAACATGCAGCACAACTGTTCCACTTCCTCTTCACTGTCTCACAGTCTCTCTTCTTGATCTCAAAGATCTTTACAATGCATAATACCTAATACATCAACCCTAGCTGTGTTACAATGTCTTTATTTTATAAGGTAAATACAATGGAAAAATACCATAGGTTACCCAAAACCATGGGCCTGAAAACTGTTGGTGAAAACAGCCCCAAAAACTTTTATCGGTGTCATTGACCCCGAACCCCCTTTTTTGGGGCGATGCCTCGAACCCCAAGGTAGGGGCATGAGTGTACAATCCTTTGGGGTGCACAGCTGAGACAATATCATCTATGAGATTGGAAGATATGGCTCCACAACCAAAAAGAGAGACTGTGAGATAGTGAAGAGAAAGTGCAGCGGTTGTGCTGCTAGTTGTATCCCTTCACTTTGCTGGACAGAATAATAATAAGGACTGGAAACTTCAGTGTGGACGTAGCCCATCTTGGGTGAACCATGATATATTTGTGTCTCTCTTGTAATGTGTGTGTGATTATATTTGCATTTATGTTTATTCTTATTGCTCTGCGATCCTGTTTTTCTAAGAATTGGCATCAGAGCCAAAGGTCTATTTGGCAGATAAACCCATAGGAAGCTAGGGTTTCTGGTTCGAGTGGGAGCAATGGTAGAAGAAGGAAAGTTTAAGGTCGAGAAGTTTAACGACCAAAAATTCCAGTTATGGAAGATGCAAATGGAGGACTATCTGCACCAGAAGGATCTATTCCTGCCATTGGGAGGAAGAGCAAAGCAGCCGGCAGCCATGAAGGACGAAGAATGGGAGGTTCTTGAAAGAAAGGCTTTGGGAACAATACGGCTGAGCCTGGATTCATTGATGGCTTTCAATATCTCAAAAGAAACGACAACGGAGGGTTTGATGAGTGCACTGGGTAAGCTGTATGAAAAACTCTCGACCTCCAACAAGGTATTTCTAATGAAGCGTTTATTTAATATGAAGATGTCTAAAGGTGGATCGGTTACTGATCATTTAAATGAGTTTAATACGGTTACAAATCAACTTAGTTATGTAAGTGTGAACTTTGATGATGAGGTTAGGGCTCTTCTAATGTTGTGTTCATTTTCAGAAAGTTGGAATAGCTTGGTCATGGTTGTAAGTAACTCTGTCTCTGGTTCAAACACCTTGAAATTTTATGATGTTATTGGTGTTATTCTTAGCTAGGAAATGCGAAGAAAAATCACAGGTGAGACATTAAGAAATGTGTTGACCATGGAGACCAGGGGAAGACAAAAGGAGAGAGGAAAGAGCCAAGGTAATCGCAACTCTAAAAAGGGCATATCCAAGTCGAGACTGGGAAAGATAGAGTGCTGGAACTATGGAAAGAAAGGACATATGAAGAAAGACTGCAGATCTCTAAAGAAGAAAGGAGATGGACAGAAGGAAACTACCCAGGAAGCAAATGTAGCAGGTGATGTGTTACAAGATGCTTTGATTCTTGCATTAGATAATACTAGTAATTATTGGGTAGTAGATTCAGGGGCTTCATGTCATGCTACACCCCATAGGAAATATTTTCATGATTATGTTCCAAGCGATTTTGGACATGTTTTATTGGGTGATGATGAGCCATGTAAAATTGTTGGAATGGGTAAGGTATGGATAAAAGTTAAGAATGGAACTGATTGGCTGTTGACATATGTAAGGAATATTCCTGCTATGAAAAGAAATCTGATTTCAACAGGGCAGTTGGGAGATGGAGGCTATCTATCTACATTTAGAGAAAAGTGGTGGAAGATCACTAAAGGATCAATGGTGATAGAAAAACGAGACAGGGTAGGTACATTGTATTTATGTCCTCATAATACTGATCATTCTATCTTTTTGGCTTCCACAGGAACATATACAACATTATGGCATCATAGTCTTGGCCACATGAGTGAGAAGGGGATGTAGATTCTTCACTCAAGGAAGTTGCTGCCAGATTTGAAGCAGGTAAGTTTGGAATTCTGTGAAAATCGTGTCTATGGAAAACAGAAGAGAATCAGATTTCTCAGAGTTGGGAAACAGAAGAAGAATGAAAAGTTGGAGCTTGTGCATATAGATGTATGGGGACCAGCTCAGGTACAATCTCTTGGTGGATCTCATTATTATGTTACATTTATTTATGATGCAACTAAGAAAACTTGGTTTTATTGCATTAGATAGAAATCTGATGTGTTTGCTACTTTTAAGAAGTAGAAAGCTTTGGTTGAGAACGAGATGGGAAAAAGGTTGAAGTGTCTCAGATCTAATAATGGAGGTGAGTACTGTGGCAAGGAGTTTGATAGTTACTATTCATACCATGGGATTCGTAGAGAGAAGACAGTCCCAGGAACATCACAAGAAAATGGTGTGTCTGAAAGGATAAACAGAATGATCGTGGAGCATGCAAGGTGTATGAGATTTCATGCAGGGTTTCCCTTACATTTTTGGGCAGATGCTGTAAATACTGTTGTTTATTTAATAAATAGAGGACCTTCAAGTGCTTTGGATGGTGGTATTCCAGAGGAGGCATGGACAGGTAAAAAGGTAAACTACTCATTTCTGAGAACATTTGGTTGTGAAGCATTTGTCCATATTGATCAAGGTAATAGAACAAAGCTTGAAGCTAAATCCAAGAAATGTACTTTTATTGGATATGGGGTTGATGATTTTGGTTATCGCTTCTAAGATTATGAAAATAAAAAAATCATTAGGAGTAGAGATGTGATATCCAATGAAAAGGTCATATATAAAGATCAGTGGCAGGGAAAGAAACAAGAAAAGGAAAACATAGAGCACATAGTACTTGATGAAATTAAAGAAAATGAAGTTCCAAAGGTGCCAGAAAATTAAGAACAGTAGCAAGTACCTGAAACTCCTGCAACTACAAGAAGATCTACCAGGTTAAGTAGACTCTCTGAACGATACTCTCCTTCAATGTATTATTTGTTGATGACTGATGTTGGAGAACCAGAGTGCTATGAAGAATCAATGCAAGTGGAAACTAGAAAGAAGTGGGAGCAAGGCATGAATGAGGAGATGGACTCATTGGTAGGAAACCGGACTTGGCATTTGGTTCATTTTTCTGCTAGTAAAAGAGCATTGTAGAACAAATGGATTTACAAGTTGAAAGAAGAAGAAGGAGGTAAGAAGCGGTAAAAGGCCATACTTGTTGTAAATGGGTTTGCACAGAAGAAATGTATAGATTTTGATGAAATATTTTCTCCTGTTGTTAAGATGACTTCAATTAGGACTATCTTAAGTCTAGTGGTGGTAGAAGATTTGCATCTTGAACAGCTTGAACAGTTAGATGTAAAAACAACTTTTCTTCATGGGGATTTGGAGGAAGAGATATATATGCAGCAACCACAAGGGTATGAGGTAAAAGGGAAGGAGGATTTGGTATGCAGGTTGAAGAAGAGCTTGTATGGCTTGAAGCAAGCTCCAAGCCAGTAGTATTTAAAATTTGATAGGTTTATGACAGAACAAGGTTATAGTAGATGTCATTCTGACCACTGTGTTTATTTCAAGAAGCTAGACAATGAAAGATATATTATCTTGTTATTGTATGTGGATGACATGCTTGTTGCAGGGTCTAACATGCAGGATATAAATGTACTCAAAAGGAAGCTAGCAAATTCATTTGTGATGAAGGATTTGGGTGCTGCAAAGCAAATCCTTGGTATGAGAGTAACAAGAGATAGGAAAAATCGCAAATTGACATTGTCTCAGAGTGAGTACATACAAAAGGTATTGGAGAGGTTCAGAATGTAGAATGCAAAACCAGTAAGTACACGTTTGGCTAGCCATTTCAGTCTAAGTAAGGAAATGTGTCCCAAGACACAGGAAGAGACAGATTACATGTCCAAGATTCCTTATCAATCAGTAGTTGGCAACTTAATGTATGCCATGGTGTGCACAAGACCAGATACTGCACAAGCAGTGGGAGTTGTGAGCATATATATGAAAAATCCAGGTGGAGAACATTGGAAAGCAGTATAGTGGATTCTCAGGTATTTGAGAGGTACTACCACTCAAGTATTATGTTTTGGAGGTTCAGACACTATTATATAGGGATATGTGTATGTAGATATGGTAGGTGATAAGGATAGCAGGAGGAGCACTACAGGGTATGTGTTTACTGTAGGTGGAACAACAGTAAGTTATATTTCAAAATTGTAGAAGGTTGTTGCACTTTCAACAATGGAAGCAGAGTATGTTGCTGTTGCAAGGGCTAGTAAAGAGATGATTTGGTTGCAGAGGTTTATGGAGGAATTGGGTAAGAAGCAGAAGGATAGCAGGTTGTATAGTGACAGCCAGAGTGCCATTCATCTTGCAATGAACTCAGCATTCCATTCCAGGACTAAACATATACTACTCAAATACCATTTCATACGCTCTCTTCTGGAAGATGAACTGTTGAAGCTAGAAAAGATATGTACTAGCCAGAATACTACAGACATGTTCACAAAGGTAGTGACCGGAGAGAAAATGAGTTCCTACTCGGTTTCAATTGGCCTTCTAGCATGAAGGTGAAGAAGAGAAAGTTGCCAAGTCCAAGGTCCATCAAGTACAGCAGCGGTGGAGTTTTTGTGATCAGTCTCCAAGTGGGAGATTGTTGGTTGTGGAGTCTGATCCCCAAATTCAGAGATATTATTATTCAACCGTGTCCATACCCCAGGTTTGGTTATGATCCTGGCATGATCCCTAGGGGGTTCGGGGTAGTGGTTTCAATCCCTCGGCTGGGGGGTGCGGGGGCCAGTAGGCCTCAAAGAAAGGGGGTAGGGGGAAATACCCTCGAGAAAATGGGGGTTCAAGGGCGTAGCCCCCGAGGAAAAGTTTTGGGGCTGTTTTTGCCACCAGTTTTTGGGCCCATGGTGTTGGGTAACCTGTAGTATTTTCCCATTGTATTTTTCTTATAAAAGAAAGACATTGTAATACGGCTAGCATTGATGTATTAGGTTTTATGCATTGTAAAGATATCTGAGTTCAGAAGAGAGACTGTGAGATAGTGAAGAGGAAGTGCAGTGGTTGTGCTGCAGGTTGTATCCCTTCACTTTATTGGACGGAATAATAATAAGGACTAGCAACTTCAGTGTGGACGTAGGCCATCTTGGGGTGAACCACAATATAATTGTGTCTCTCTTGTAATGTGTGTGTGATTATATTTGCATTTTTTTTATTGTTATTGCTCTGCGATCCTGTTTTTCTAACACCCAGGACATGGTACGATAGGATAGGCAACTTCATGTCTAGTTTGGCTTTACCAAGAGTAAAGTGGATTCCAACGTTTACTACAAGGTTGAGGAATGCAATCCAATGATACTCCTACTATATGTGGATGACCTGTTTGTGATAGGTGAGGATAGGTTGATTGCCGACACAAAGAGGAAGCTTGCTGCCAATTTTGAGATGAAGGACTTGGGTATGATGCATTACTTTCTAGGTATGGAGGTGTGGCAGAGTATATTTGGAATCTTCCTTAGACAAGGGAAGTATGCAGTAGAGATCCTGAAGCGGTTCAGATTGATGGACTACAAGGCCATGGCCACAACTATGGCATCAAACCTGAAGCTATTGAGTGATGCTTCATCAAAGTTGGTTGATGCCATGATGTATCGTCGGATGATTGGGTCCTTGATGTACTTGACGAACACAAGACCAGATATTTGCTTTGAGGTGAACACCTTGAGCTAGTTTCAAACAAATCTTAGACATGTTAACCTGATTGTTGTAAATCATATTCTGAGGTACCTGAAGGGTATGGTTTATTATGGGCTCAAGTATGATGTGAATCAAAATTTTAAGCTAGAGGGTTATGTTGATTCAGATTGGGAAGCTAGTGTTACAAATAGGAAGAGCACTTCAGGGTGTTGCTTCAGTATGGGATCAAGTGTGATCTCTTGGTTTAGTAGGAAGCAATCCTGCGTAGCACTGAGCATAGCCGAAGCAGAGTATGTCGCAACTTGCTTGGCTAGTTGTGAAGCAGTATGGCTAAGGAAGCTACTATCAGATTTACTTGATCTCCAGTTGGATGCTGCTTATATCTTCTGTCACAACCAGAGTTGTCTGAAGTTGTCAGAGAACCCAATTTTCCATGACAAGTCAAAGCATATTGATATCAAATATGACTATATCAGGGATATGGTGTAGAGAGGAGCAGTGAAGCTCCAGTATGTTGGGATGGATGACCAAATTGTAGATGTGTTGACCAAACCACTAGCTAGAGTGAAGTTTGAGTACTTCAGAGAGAGGCTTGGTGTTCTTCCGATAGAAGATACTTTGAGGAGGAAGTGATGGGACACATTTGCAAGAGCCATTCCAAGCATGGTGGTAGGAGGATCCTTCCCATGATTGTGGATGTAAGTGATGTGTGATGAGTGTCAGGATGATGTTTCGGATGATGCTATGTATGATGATGATCAAGATGATCATGTGTGATGAGCATCAGGATGATGCTCCAGATGATATGCATCAAGAGGATGCTATGATGATGATCAGGATGATCATGTGATGATGATATGCACCAGGACGATGCTATGATGATGATCAGGATGATCATGTGATTGTTGGGCCCTGGAATTGTCCATTTTTCATCACTTACCGGCATACCTTTCATCCATTTTCTTACCATTATTTCTCATTTATCATTCCATTTTTCATTCATTTGTTGTAGCTGCGCGTTGAACAGCCTGCTACTTCCATTGATGTTTTAAGTGGTTAATAGTGATTATTTTCTTTTATCTTTGATGAATTAAAAGACTATTATGCATAATTTTACTAATGATGGTTTGTGGAGTGAGTTGTCACGTACAGGACGCTCATAGCCAGCTGTTACAGCCTTAACCAAAAACGCATGCCACATAAGAACACCTTGATTCGCATCTTGATTTTCGGACAGATGGAAACGAATCTCAAAAATCTGAGACATGGGTTTTGTGCGTAACATCCTCATTTACCTGAATCGCGAGGAAATCGCCCAAAAAAGCTACGGTTTGTGCTATGCAGGTGGTTCTTCGAGAGGGTATTTTCCAGATTTGGTGTTGCGGCCGGCTCCAAAGTTGCCAACAGTTACGGCCGTGTTCCAGCTGTTGCAGATCACAAGCTGGGGGTTCAGTTCTTCATTTTCATGAGATAATTTTATGTATAAATATGTAATCAATCTCATTGAGAAAGGGGGATAGATTGATAGAGATTAAGCATGATAGATTAGGCAGGATAGGAGATGCAAGATAGGAGAGATCACAATGTTATGATGTAGGATTTGATCCAGATCTGTTGTAATTCTTCCATTATGATAATACATGCTAGCAGTTTCTTAATTCTGGAGTTGTAGACTTTCATTGTGGAGATCCAGATCTGCTCAGTGGAGGAAGGGCCCTCTTCCCTGAGCAGATGCTGGTAGTGTTAATTGTAAGTGTGTTATTGTTTAGATCTGCTTATTATTTTGTTTATGCTTTCATTCATTAAGCTTATGATAGTTGTATGCTTTCATTCATTAGATCTGTCATAATCGTTGTGTTGATAATTCATTTGGTAAATCGTTGGCCAACATAACAATTCTTTAAATAACAATTCTTTAGATGTACGTAATCAGATCTTGTTTCATAGGAATAGATCTTATTTGAAGTGTATTCGATTTACAGTTTGATTTATGAATAGGTTTGAGTATTGATTTCTTTTCAAGCAGTTTTGACTTAGTTTACAAATAGTTTCGATTGCATACCAATAGACAACAATGTCAGGTAGAAATTGTACTTGCATATATTTTGCACGATAGCTTTGAAATAAAAGACTTCCTCGGGTTGATAATTTATGTTTAGCACTCTGCATGTTAAGTTTGAATTAACTGACATATAGTGGGCACGACATTTTGGCGCCGTTGCCGGGGATGATGTGGAATGCATTAAGGTCCACCTTCCAATGGTCTTGTCCCATCGACTCCGACACATCATCTGGGATCAAGATTAGAGTTTTTATAGTGCCCTGGTATCTGCATGAATCAATGGCAGATTTCCTTGTTGTTAATCATGGGGATTCATCAATGCCTCTTGATTGACAAATCTTGCAGGTGACTCGACTCCAGCACATCCATTCGTACCTGTCAAGATGCACTAAGGTACTTTAGAGCTCATTGTCATCAAAGGTGAGTTTTTTCACATTGGTTAACGGCATACATTAATGGCCGGTAATCCAATGATTTCTTTCCATGCTCGACTTCAGCACATTCATTCGCATGGTAAGAATTGTACCTCGGGTTTGTAGCAGCTGAAGATTATGTGATCTAATGGTTTCAACAATGACTTGCAGCATCATTTGTTCAGTAGTTTTGCAGTTGATTTGCAGAATAAGAGAAAGGGCTTTCTGCTTCTATGGTAGAATTTTTCCTCATCAATTGTCTCAGCAGTTAGTCTTACAGGCAACCAGCACAATATCATGGATCAAATTCAGTCTCATCCAGTTTCAGCTCTCATATACATATGTCTCAGCATCAAATAAGCCTACATAGCTCCAGCATACACCAGTCCATTCATGTCAACCAAGGCTTCCATGGAGGTAACACTTGAGGTAAAATAGCATGAGTTTTTTATTTATTAAAGATTTAGGGAAATGTCATGAAGAACCACTAAGCATTAGCCATTTCCATTTTCTAAATAGCATTTTATGTCCATCCATTCCCATCATTTCCCACTCAGTTTTAACACTTCAGCATTCATGCACATCCACTTCAAGTTCCAACCCAACATCTCACCAACCCAACTGACCAAGCAAAAAAAAAAAAAAAAAAAAAAAAAAAATGGGATATCTTATTGTTGTCACACAAGAACCAACAATAAGAAGTCTTGCTGCTGCCACACAAGAACCGACAGTAAGAAAATAAGTCTTGCTATTGCCACACAAGAACCAGCAGTAAGAAACGGTGCTCTGTTGCCATATAAAAAATAATGAGGAGAAATAAAGCAGCTGATACACATCTTGAAGGAGAAGGCTAGGCTGGACACAAGAACCTACAACAGAGGATGCATTTCAAAGGTATGTGTTTCTTGGTTCACCTAATACATAAATCGGTTCAAACGCATGGATGTTGTGGCTGAAGAAGAATATAGGGGACTTAGTTGCAAGTTACATGAATGGCTCTTCTATCAAAAACCACATATCATCATTTTCAGTATATACAAGATAGAAGGAAAGTTTGAAAGTAATAATATCAAGTCTTATTACTGTAATTGTGAGGGATGGAAATCACAACATTCCTGTAGCAGTGCATACCAGCGTTATCTTATACATTCAAGGCAGAGGAATGATAGCATTTATGATTGGTTCTAATCTTTTATGGGCATATTTCAAAATCAGTAATTACAGCACATCTTTAACAGTATTGTGTTGTAGGTAAAAGATGAGACAATTTTATGACATTCCTTTCTCCACATGAAGGTTGGAGGGCTACAAAACTCAGTGGAATTTCCATATTTTGTCTTGGGGCAGCCACATCTTTGTTACTTCATCTTAATTACATGGTAAAATTGGCATTTGGATACCATGAGCTGATTTGAATTATGTTTGGTGCTATCACAAAGTTATATGCATGAGTATTGTTGAGTGATTGAGAGCCATAAAAATTTGATATATGCATTTATGTAACAACATTCTAAAGAGATCTATGCTATATTCTTCTCCATGGAGCAATGGTCCAGCTGTTATAAGTGAAATGTTTGTGAGAATTTGAGAATCATTGAATGCTGCATATGTTAAGTTTGGGGGAGATGGCTACTTTCCAACTAAGAAACAAACTCCTACTTTCCATGAGGACATGAAAAATTATTCAGTTTGGGGGAGGAGCTACTATGCTTGTTGCTTTTTCATTCACATTCATAATTTGGATGCATATTGTTCTTCACATAAAATGCCTAATTTGAATAGAGCATATCTCACAAACCACGAATTGGATCCTCATGAAATTTGGACAGGGAATGCATAACAGCATGATGAACAACTGTGGCAAGTTTCAGCTCAATCCAGTGCACGGATTTCGAGAAAATGACCATTATCACCTACAGCCAATTCGCATTTTTCTCGAAATCTGTGATGTGGGTTCATCTAATTTTTGGTGAGGAGATGCACTATAATGGTATTTACCTGCTTGAAAATTTTCAGCCCAACCCAGTTTGTAGTTTTTGAAATATTGGCTCTGGAAGTTCAGCTGCAATACATTTTTCTTTCATGTTCAAAAGTGCAGAATTTGATTTGGACATATCTTTCAAGTGGTAAGTTGGATACTCATGAAATTTGGACAGGGGATGCATAACATCATGAAGAACAACCATGGGAAGTTTCAGCTCAATCCAGTGCACGGTTTTCGAGAAAATGGCCATCATCACCTACAGCCAATTCGCATTTTTCTCGAGATCCGTGATGTGGGTTTGTCTAATTTTTGGCGTGGAGATGCATTAGAGTGATAGCTACTTGCCTGCAAAATTTCAGCCCAACCCAGTTCGTTATTTGGGAGAAAATGGCTTTAGAAGTTTCCCGATCAAAAAGACTAAAACGCCGTAAAATATTGTCGTTTCCCGTTTTCCGACAGCTGCAAGTCCATCAAATTTGCCGCTAAATTTAGCGCTATTCGGCCAAATTTGCCGCTAAAACCTTCGCCAATTTCTCTGCTAAAATTAGCTACCCATTTTTCGGCAGCTGCGACATCTTTTCCGGCAGCTGCAACATATTTTTCGGCGACCGCTTTTCGGCAGCTGCGACATCTTTTTCGGCAGCTGTGACATCTTTTCCGGCAGCTGCGACATATTTTCCGGCGACCGCTTTCCGGCAACTGCCCGTTTTCCGGCAGCTGCGACATCTTTTCCGGTAGCTGCAACATATTTTTCGGCGACTGCTTTCCGGCAGCTGCGACGTCTTTTTTGGCAGCTGTGACATCTTTTCCGGCAGCCGCGACATATTTTCCGGCAACCGCTTTCCGGCAACTGCCCGTTTTCCGGCAGCTGCGACATCTTTCCGGCGGCTGCGACATCTTTTCCGACAGCTGCAAGTCCACCAAATTTGCCGCTAAATTTAGCGATGTTCCGCCAAATTTGCTGCTAAAACCTTCGCCAACTTCTCTGCTAAAATAAGTTGACTCCGCCAAATTTGTCGCTACATTTAGCGCTGTTCCGCTAAATTTGCCGCTACATTTAGCGCTGTTCCGCCAAATTCACCGCTAAAACCTTCGCCAACTTCTCTGCTAAAATAAGCTGACTCCGCCAAATTTGCCGCTACATTTAGCGCTGTTCCGCCAAAATCTTCGCTAAAACCTTCGCTAAAACCTTCGCCAAATTCTCTGCTAAAATAAGCTGTGACTTTGCCAATTTTCTACTAAAGAGCTGCGAATCCGCCAAATTTTCTGCTAAATCCTTCGCTAAGTGACTCTGCCAATTTGTGTTAAACTCTCTATTTCTTCTAGCTGCAGCTGTGCAAATGGTAAAATAAAAGAACAAGTGAATGACTTTTTTTTCAAGTTGGATGCTACACAGGTATTGGGTTGCATGAGGACATGCAACAAGTTCAGTTTGGGGGAGATGTTGGGCCCTGGAATTGTCCATTTTTCATCACTTACCGGCATACCTTTCATCCATTTTCTTACCATTATTTCTCATTTATCATTCCATTTTTCATTCATTTGTTGTAGCTGCGCGTTGAACAGCCTGCTACTTCCATTGATGTTTTAAGTGGTTAATAGTGATTATTTTCTTTTATCTTTGATGAATTAAAAGACTATTATGCATAATTTTACTAATGATGGTTTGTGGAGTGAGTTGTCACGTACAGGACGCTCATAGCCAGCTGTTACAGCCTTAACCAAAAACGCATGCCACATAAGAACACCTTGATTCGCATCTTGATTTTCGGACAGATGGAAACGAATCTCAAAAATCTGAGACATGGGTTTTGTGCGTAACATCCTCATTTACCTGACTCGCGAGGAAATCGCCCAAACAAGCTACGGTTTGTGCTATGCAGGTGGTTCTTCGAGAGGGTATTTTCCAGATTTGGTGTTGCGGCCGGCTCCAAAGTTGCCAACAGTTACGGCCGTGTTCCAGCTGTTGCAGATCACAAGCTGGGGGTTCAGTTCTTCATTTTCATGAGATAATTTTATGTATAAATATGTAATCAATCTCATTGAGAAAGGGGGATAGATTGATAGAGATTAAGCATGATAGATTAGGCAGGATAGGAGATGCAAGATAGGAGAGATCACAATGTTATGATGTAGGATTTGATCCAGATCTGTTGTAATTCTTCCATTATGATAATACATGCTGGCAGTTTCTTAATTCTGGAGTTGTAGACTTTCATTGTGGAGATCCAGATCTGCTCAGTGGAGGAAGGGCCCTCTTCCCTGAGCAGATGCTGGTAGTGTTAATTGTAAGTGTGTTATTGTTTAGATCTGCTTATTATTTTGTTTATGCTTTCATTCATTAAGCTTATGATAGTTGTATGCTTTCATTCATTAGATCTGTCATAATCGTTGTGTTGATAATTCATTTGGTAAATCGTTGGCCAACATAACAATTCTTTAGATAACAATTCTTTAGATGTGCGTAATCAGATCTTGTTTCATAGGAATAGATCTTATTTGAAGTGTATTCGATTTACAGTTTGATTTATGAATAGGTTTAAGTATTGATTTCTTTTCAAGCAGTTTTGACTTAGTTTACAAATAGTTTCGATTGCATGGTCCAATAGACAACAATTTCAGGTAGAAATTGTACTTGCATATATTTTGCACGATAGCTTTGAAATAAAAGACTTCCTCGGGTTGATAATTTATGTTTAGCACTCTGCATGTTAAGTTTGAATTAACTGACATATAGTGGGCACGACAGTGATGATGATGTGCATCAGGATGATGCACTATATGACGATCATATGATCACATGTGAGCATCAGGATGATGCTTCGTGCGAGGATGACCAGGTTGATCATGAGTATCAAGGTGATACTTCGTGGTCGTGGCCAGGTTGTGCGATAAGCATATAATAGTGCCCTCGGAGATTTTCATATACTCTTGGTAGGTTTTTCCTATAGCATATAATAGCTCCCTGGGAGATCTGGAAAATGCTCTTTCGAGGTTTTTCTAGGAGGGACATGTAATAGCGCCTTGGGAGATTTACAGATACCCTTGCTAGGTTTTTCCTATGGCATATAATAATGCCCTGGGAGATATGGAAAATGCTATTTCGAGGTTTTGTTTGTGGCATATAATTTCTCCCTGGGAGATCCGATAGGTTGAGCAGTAAGCTCGCAATCAGTCCTGGGATGCTCTTTCGAGGTTTTGCTACACCACATGTAATCAGTCCCGGAGATCCGATAGGTTGGGAAGTAAGCTCATAATCAGTCTTGGGATGCTCTTTATAGATCTTGCAGATCACAAGACACTCTTTTAAGGTTTTGTGGAGGTCACATGTAATAGCTCCCTGGGAGATCCGATAGGTTCAGCAGTAAGCTCGTAATCAGTCCTGGGATGCTCTTTCAAGGTTTTTTTGATGCACGTAATCAGCCTTGAGGATTCCACAGGCTAGCCAGCTCGTAGAGATGATGAAGACCTACAGGAGGCTAGGCCTACATCCAACATGAAAAAGGGTTGGCTTTGTAGAACTTCCTATGAGGAGAAGAATTGAGAGATAGCATCAGTGATCGAGATGAAGAGTACAGCAGCAGTGACAATGATGCTCCGTGATCCAGTGATGATGATCCAGCTCCAGAATTGAAGACTTGTGCCTTTATGTATTGATGAACTGCGTCAAGAGAATACCTTCATACTTAAGAGGGAGTGTTGATGTATTTGTAACTTCGGAAGATATTCACTTGTATATTATATTTGTACTTTATTTTATCCCCAACGAAGATGTATTATTCCTATGATTGGAAGTGTCGTCATTTGTATTTGCAAGTGTCACAAGTATTATTATAAGTGTCGTAACTTATATTTGATGGGTTATTAGACAACCTTAGAGGGGTCGACCCAATATGGGTTAAAGGGTTATTAGACCACCCTAGTGGGGTCGGCCCAGTGACAAGTGGTAATGGGTTACTAGACTCTCCTAAGGGAGGTCAGCCCAGTTAGAGTTAAAGGTAGGTCAAGTCATTGTATAGATAGAGAGTGTGAATCTCTCATTCTATTCATTCACTCACTCACTCACTTCGCATTAGTGAGAGAGAGGAGGAGTGTGCACAAGTGGAGGAGGAGAAGCTGCTAGGATACTATCTCTTGTTTTGGGGTTTGATCTATGTGATCTTTGTATTGGTGCTCATTCTATCTCCGAGGAAGTTGCAGGGTTTTTCACCTTCTTGGTTTTCCCTGATGAAATGATTTGTGTCTCTTGTCTCTTGTGTTTGATATGTTGTACATATTGTTCTCTCAGTTAAGATCCCAGATCATATTGAATTAAATGATGAAAAACTAACACATGATGCCAATATCCTCCTCAAACAAACTTATACCAAATCCATGATTTGATGATGATGGCATCAAGATGTTTAGGATCCAACATTTGCAGGTTATGAGATCTACTTATTTAGGATCTGATCATATCTTGGTTTAACCTCTTTTCCATTGAGATAGATGTATAAATATGAAAGCATAATTGAGATATCAAGATAGAGGTGAGAGGGGTATAGAGTGAGAGGTTGGAGAATGATCATTGTACTCATTGTAATCTTTTGATGATGGAATGAAGAGCTTGTTACTGCATATTATGATCTAGTATAGTAGTCCTCGTTAGTGTATTGTAACATCCAAAAAAAATCACAAAAATTTAAAATTTTTTGACGTGACAATTAATGCCTATTTAATGTGTGCGGAATAGAACAATGCATAAAATTTTAAATTACTGTACTAAATACCATGCTAGTTTGTAGTATAAGATTTGCGACTAGATGATTCATGTCTATGTCTTGATGTTATTCATACTCAACTGTACTATTGCAAACTTCTATTGTTATTGTTAATGATTGATGAATCAGTTATTTTTGACTAATGTGCTGTTGTTGATTGATGAAGGGGTCCTACGGACACCCCGAAGCTTACTCAGCATTCGTGCTAAAGCATGTGAATTTGTACTTATGGCAGTTTACAGGTAAGGAATTAAAGTTGCGACAAGTGACCAAATAGTTTTTCAGTAATCTCCTTTGTAAATATTTGAAGAGATAAAACTTTGGGCATTCTACCAGGTGAGAATCTTGGTTCGAGACTAAAATCGTTTAAGATAAAGATATCTGAATATGATTGCTGATGCAAACAGTGCATCTTAAATTTTGTAAATTATAAGCTTGTATTTGACTCAAGAGAAGGTCTGTATCGATTGTGTCTCAGTTTTATACTCAGAATTATATATGGTTTTCATTTAAGTTTCATGTTGAGTCGTACATAAATGTCTATCTTTTCCCTCCATAGCAATTCATAGAAATTCTATGTATAAGTGATTTGATAATTTGCCTAGGGACTATACCCTACGATGATGGTGATAAATTGATTTATTGACGTGTCTTTCATTTCACTATACGATAGAGTGTATGTGTGTGCATTTTCTTAGATTATTTATCTAATCTATTTGCAAGATGTATTGCAACATTATCAAACTCTTATAATATATAACTTTATGAGATATGTGTTGTGTGCATTAGTGTGACCCTATATAATACTATGAAAACCCTAGAGAAATTTATCCAACCATTAACATGTTGTGGCAGGGTGGTGCATCACAGCTTTACTATATGCAATACCCACTGTATTTAATATTATGAAGTGAACGTTAATATGCCATAGGTTGGCAGATATCAATGCATCCTATGCATTGAATGCATAGAACTATCGAGATAGTGGAGTTCCATCATGGATGGTGTAGAGAGCTTGATCACGTGCCAATACCATGGTGATAACCATTCTTGTAGTGAGTTGTAGACATATTGACTCGATAGTTAATGAGTTGGCTCCTTCGTGGCAATAGAAATGATGGCATAATTAATGAGGTAGATTTTGCTTGGTTTCATGAATCCAACTTGGTGATCTCCACCATTGATCTGGAAGGATTTCAAAGGATGAGGGTTAAACCCTACCTCCATTTCAATCAATGTGTTTATTGTAATTTAGGCATTTGGTAGTAGTGGCTCTGCGTCTGGCCGACAGGCTGAGAGTTTGTAGGGTTCTTGATTTGCATTCCAGAGGCATTATGCCTGCGTTTTGAACCCATGACCTGAGGAAGGTTTAAGAGCCGAACTCTCCAGGT
This sequence comes from Larix kaempferi, assembly GCA_027924585.1. NCBI lineage: Eukaryota > Viridiplantae > Streptophyta > Pinopsida > Pinales > Pinaceae > Larix > Larix kaempferi. The sequence continues at coordinate 213,528 of BSBM01000765.1, read as the reverse complement.
TTTTACAGTGGTATTTGTCATGGTTGGTAGCTTAAAGTCTGTTCTTGATGTGGTTCGATACTTAGACTAGTTGAGGGTTTTTCTTTCAAAACTGGGTTCAATGTGAGAGGCCAGGTCCTCGTCATGGTTGATAAAGGTCTCGGCATTAATTTTAACTGTGTAAAGGGTAATAGCTCGGTGTGGATTCCTTCTTTCTCAGCATTTGACTGTGTAAGGGTTTTACAGTTGTAGTTGCACCTGTCAGGCGTTTTAGGATCTGTAACAACATTTCAAGGTAATGTACTTCGAATTCCTTTCCTGTAGCTTCCATATTTGAATGTTAACACCGTAGTATTTATTTGTTTTAATATTGAGCTCGTTCCTTGAAAAGATAATTGTTATTTGACCACCATGTCGTTGTTGTTGCAGGTGCAGAGATTCGATGGCTTCTCTAGTCTGGCGTTGAAAGTTGGCTACGGCTACACTAACTGGTAAGCCTTGGAGGTTGCCTTTTAACTCTGGTTAGATGGGGATGATGGCCGACATGTGTGTTGTTCTGTGTATTCGTGTTTAACTCAGAGAGTTTGTAATTCATCGAGATAGGGTTTGTAAATTGTAAAAGAAATGGGGAGGATAATATCTCGACCCATAGGGCAAAAGCCGTGTTGATTGTGAAATGCAACTGTCGTGGAGAAGAGTTCTTATTCTTAGACTTAATGTAGAGATGCAACTTGTTCTCAATATGGTTTTGCATTTATGCTTGATGAAATAAAGGTTATAGTTATGAAAATGAAATGGGAATTTCTTGATATTGTTTCTTCTGTAGATAATAACTATAAAAATGTAATAGTTGTAGTGAGGGTTTCTCCAGACTTGGATATCGTAAATCCTATGTGTTTCAAAGAACGATGGTAGATGTTTGAAATAAATGGGAAGGTCTCGGCCTGTGTGTAGTTCATCTATTTTATAAATATGATGCTGCGTTTTTCATTCTAAAAGTTCAAGGGTTAGGGTTTGATTTGTAATGAAATGTATGGCTTGATTTTGGTCATCGATATGATACCAAGACTTCGACTATGTCGAATTATGGAAATAAATAAATTTGTATTCTATGTTTAGTTTTATGGCAATTGTCACATGGTTTGTCATGAGTTGGAATGGTTGAAGAATAAAGGATTTTTGCCGAGAGTTGGTAACACTGTTTATGGTTAAAAAATAAATTTGTAAATGTTTGATGAAATGTGCAACAGTTGTCAAATTTGGAACAATTCTAGAATGTTGTAGAATGTCTGTTTGGAAGGGTATTACCCTTGGTCAATGACCAGAATGATGATTGTAATTTGATTATGTTACTAGAAATAAGACATGATATGCTAGTTCTGTGTTATAAGGGTTGTAAATGGACTGTTAGGGTTTAGGGTTTTTCTACTGTATGTTTGGAAAATTTACAGAACTTAAAAATATAATTCGTTTGCTTGTCTATTCTGTATATGCAGTAGTGAAAATAACAGTAGACTATAATAAAATTTTGAGGAGAAAAATATGGAAACTATAAACCCTGTCTTAAAGCTTGAAAATGACAGATTAGTTCTGTACAATGAGGTTATGCATCTTTTAATTTAAGTATCAGAAATGATTTTAATAATGAATACAAATCTCAGTAAAAATATTAAGACAATAAACTTACTATTTAATGAAAATATTTAAATAAAGAACAGTACTATAAGGAAAATACAGTAAATAATACTAATTACTAACAGTAGGAAAATTAACAGAATATACAGAATGGTACTTCCATCATCTTGTCAAATTGCCTATCATATCTATCTGCCTTAATTTGTCTCTGTACTAGAGTACGATGCAGTTCCTATAGCATGTGGAAAAATGTAGAGAATATTTATTTCATTCATCATTTCTATTCATAATTTTAACTTGGTTCGGAAAACTAAAAGTAGGGGTATCTAATCTAGAACACATTCTGTAAATAAAAAATATAAATACTTGTAAATAAATAGATTTAACTACTTTAATAACAGATAAACAAATAGAACCTATAGATGAAGATAGGGTTGATAAACACCCAAGGAGGCCTGTTCCTCCCAACCTATTCCAGAAGAAGCAACTCAATTGCTGGCTTCTTGTGAACCCCCAAGCTTGGTTACTGAACCACTAAGTAGATGGAATTTGTGTAGAAGCAAGGCACTCAAAAATGCCTTCAGCACTCAGCATCAACCTCCTGAAATAAAATGCCTTTAGCACTCAGCATCAACCTCCTGAACTCAATAAGAGTTCGGCAGACTCACAACATGATCAACAACATAGCATATCCCCTCATCAAATCTCTTGGGTGCAAACACATCAAAACCCCAAGGTAAATTTCGTCGTCAGGAAAAGTGATGAACCTCGGTTCATAATTTGATGGCTATTATATAAAATGCCTAGGTCTTTTAGTGGTCAGTTTGGAATAAATGATCCTCAAGCTCAAGTCCCATCTTTCAAGGCACTATGACCACATTCCAAGGGAGTTGTCCCATACCAACAACTAGTTAGTTGCATCATGATGCTGCCACTTGTCCATTGCCTTCTACCCCAGATTCCATTCCACCTAGTGGATCAGTAACCACTCTTTCAATAGTCCTCTTAGGTGTTTGTCTCCTATTTTATTTATTTAATAATAATATATTGTGCAAATTACAGTCATCCTTGGACACCTGCCCAACATAAAACTTTACAATAAAAGTTTTAATAGTGTTTTCTAACACAAAATGTTTTCCAACAAAAAGGGTATGTTACATGTATTCCAAGGGATGAAGAGCTCCCTCTCTCTAATATACACTACCCAAATATTTCATTGTATTGAGTGATGTTATTTCAGTAGTTGTTAATTTAAGTTATTGTTCATTTCTTTATGTTCTTTCCATTTTTGCAAGTGTGGTTTCCCTACAAAGTTAGGCATTGAAGGATGAGTTTCCATTGTAATCACAAAATCAATTGATGCTTGTGATGTTGACCAAAGGAATGTGACTAATGATCACAAAACCAATTGATGCTCTTGCTTGTTGACCAAAGGAATGTGGTTAATGATTGAAGTATAAGTCGAGTGACAACATTGATTCCTATAGTATTTCATCCATGCAATTTCATTTATGCAAGTGTGATCAACTGAGTGTGGTGTGCATTAGATATCTAAATGTTTGTTAACCCCATGAGTACAAAAGATAGCTAAGAAGCTATAGAGCTCGAACCTACAAGCATAAGATCCTTTGTTATAGCTTGAAATGACACCTCTCCATCCGTGATGACACTTGCTTCCCTTGGTTGCATGACGACACTTCTTGAGATCAAGTTTAGTCACACAACAGGACATTTGTGGATGGAGCAGTCATTTGGGACACTGAAAATGGTTGGAATTACCTCATTCTTGACCCATTTGATGTATATGACCCTTAGGAACATTTTTCTAGACCAAACCATCTCCTGAAAATGAGCAGAAAAACCTGTTTTTGGCCATTTTTTAACATGAGCATGACTCCACTATTGAAATAGTAGCGTGTGTTCGTGACTTTACCTCATTTAAAGTAGCTCTCAAATCCATATGTACGTGACTTTGTATACTATAGAGTAGCGTACACCCCTGTTTTGGTCAAAATATCGAAATTCGAGTAAGTTAAGTTGGTTGGGAAACCTCTTGAGTGGTTATAACTTCTTTTCCTATTCCTCACTGACTATATAAGGAGGGTAGAAGGGCCATGTGAGGGGACCAAGCCCAATTACAAAGTTATGCTGGAGGAATGGAGACCCTCATCCCCCTCTCTTGTGCTTCAGTTTTGGTAAACCCTAGTACATTTGCTAAGAGGCTGGGATCCTTGGAGAACAGAAGCAGGAGACCTTGAATCTAGGTTTCGTGAAGTGCCAAGCTTGAAAGAAGGTATAATTGTATGTACTTGCTTTCATTCATTAATAAAGATCAGACGTTCTTCTCTTTCCAAATATGACCCATTAATGTGTCTTAGATTTGATTACTGTTTGATTATGGTTTGATGTCTCTTTATACTATGGATATCAGTATTATATATGTAGTCAAATGTGTTTGAGAAAGGTATCAAGTTGTTTTGCAGGTCTGGGAATTGCGACACTGGATAAGCATTGAAGAGCGAGGGAGGAAAAGCTAGGATCAACCTTCTGAATGAGGTGCCTACATCTCTAAACCCTAATCTCTTCATTTATTTGTTGTACTTGCAGAATGTTTGTAAGTCTATCTTTATCACCGTAAGTTGGTCGTTTCTCCCCTGAACTATAGGTGCATTTTTCCCAACAACAGAATGGCGACTCCGTTGGGGAAAGCCTAACTTCTTAGGGGTATCCAAGGTCATTTCTTCAGTCTTGTTTGATGGTATTTGTTCATTTTATTGATTAGGATCAGTTAGTAGGCTCTATTTGACCCTCCTTGGCTCTTACAGACCCTTCCCAGCCCTTGCAAACCCTTGTGGACCCAGGTGTGGTGGTTTTAACCCCATTTTTCCAACTTTTTCCACCTGTACGCTACTGTTTGTACCACATAGTAGCGCCCATCCTGCTATGGGCACTAGTTTCCTTCATACACAGTAGTGCTCAAAATCTGGGTTTGATTTTTTTGAGTTTTTGGGTTGTGGACCCAAATCTGGGGGCTGTGGCTGCATTTTTTGGGGTCCCTGATGACCCTAGGTCTGAGTTAAACCACTGTAAGTGGTCTCCCATTCTTGTACTGATCCTACATTCATGATTTGAACCTCTTTTGATCAATTTGGGCTTGTTTGGAAAGTTTTGGGGTTTGTTGACCCAAGTTGGGGGGTTGTGGACCTGTTTGGTGTTTTGTACCCTAATTTGAGTCTGATTGAACTTGCTTGCCCCATTTCCACTGGATTTGAAACCTCTTGAGTCTTCTTGACCCTGTTTGTATCTATTTGAGTGAAATTTCCCTTTTAGGTTGGTTTCTTATCCTCCCTTATGCTTTTAGTTTTTCTTTTATAGTGAAAGCTCAAGTGTTTTGGTTGTTGTTCAAGACCTTGTTTGCATTTGTTTATGTGCAGACCTGAATTTACCAAACCATACTTCTTTGTAGGTTATTTGCTTCGTTTGGGTCTAAAAGTAGTTTTCGTACTCTTTTCCCAATGGTTGGCATGCTTACATCAATAAGAATTTGAAAGTCATATTTGGTAGCTTTTAATATTTCATAAAGAGAACCTGAAAGTTTCTTTGCTTTGCTTTGATAGTAGGTTAGTATCGGTTTTTGTTTCTTACCTTTGAAAGCATAAAGAATTTTTGATTATCTTCTGAATAGAGTACCTTGCAAGTGGCTTAAAAGATTTTAGAGTGCTTTGCATCAAAAAGAACAAGTTTTCTTTTGCATACCTAGTTGCTTGAGTAGTTGCATTCTTAGGTTTTGAGTTTATTTTTGTACATTTAGACTTTATTTTTACCTTTTTTGCATTCAAAAGATTAAAAAATTGCATTTGCACATGCATTCTAGATCAGAATTTTAAGATTTGCATTGAAAAGAAAAAGATTTGTTTGGTGGTAAATATTTCATTTTCAGTACTCTATCTCTATTATAACCACTCTCACACACCCACTACCTTTTTGAGTAAGCAAGTAACCTTTAAAATGAACCCTAATAAAATGAACTAGCAACATTTTCTTTTCTAGGTTACACTACACCAACTAGTCTTGGTTAGGATCTTGGGTTTAAAACACCTTAAACCACCCAAGATCACACATTACTCAAAAATCATAGTGAGACTATCACAGGTAAACCCACCTCACTCAAAACTTGTCTGGGATCTATGCAGTAGGTCATTGCGAGATCAGATTGTTGGGAATACTCCTCCTACTTTCTGTTCAAGCATACGCTAGGATTGGTTCGCGTATTGGGGACTCTTTCGAGTTTTGGGCTTAGTTACCCTGCCCACGCTTTCTAATTCGACCGGTGACTGTTCCCCCAGGAGTTTTCGGTGTTGTGGTATCCTTAGTATCTGACTCTAGGTTCATACACAAGTGACAGCGGAGGGTATATCTGCTGTACCTAGGACAGACGTGGGAGGAAATCCCTTGCAGGTCTTTGGGAGGGCGGTTGGGTGATTCCAGTGCTTGCACCCTTAGTCATTGTATTGTGGACCCCAGGTAACTGTTCTTCATCCTTCGTTGATTTGTTCTGGGCCCTCATCATCCCATACTCTTCTTCGGAAGGCATCTGTTTTCCTGGTTTGATTTACTTAGGACCTTTTTAGTGGTCTGCTCTTTGTGCTACTTGTTTTAGTTTGCCTTAGAGAACTTCTTGTTCATTTGAGCAGGAAACTATGTCTAGCATTCCGGCGAGTGCCAATCAAGGTACCCCTATTCCGGGGGATCCTTGTGCTGTTCCATTTATTGGAAACATTGGTACTCCCTTAATGGCTACTCTGAATCTTCCTGGATTCACTATTGGGCTACCGGTTTGGTTGTTTTCCACTCCGAATTCCTTGCATTCTCCTGACGCTTCTTTTGTGAGCACTTCAAATCAAGAGCATCAGAACCCTGTGCCTCCCTTGCTAGTAACATCTTCTCCTCCTCCTTCTACCTCATGTGGTGAAAGTAGCAATACTAGTAACCAGCAGTCTAAAAGGAATAGACGGGGGAAGAATAGGAAGAAGATGCCAAAACAAGGGGGTCGCAACCCAGCCTCTGCAAGTCATGCTAGGGGCAAGCACCCTTCCTCTGCAAGTCATGCAGGGGGCACCTACCCAGCCTCTGGAGGTCATACTAAGAGAAAATTTTTAGTCACTGAAAATCATACTGGAAGTTTGTCTTCAACCACTGTCATTCATGTTGAGGACACGTCATTGATCACTGCTAGTCATATTAATGACAAGTCACCAGTTCCTATGAGTCATACTGGAGACACCAGATCATCCACGGCAAGTCATGCTGAGGGAGTTGACATTGTTGACAAACCAAACAAACAGAAGCTTAAGTTTCCTTGTAAGTTTTGCGAGGGGGATCACTTTACTTACTTGTGCCCGGTACTTCCAGAAGTGCGAAAAGTGTGGTCCTTAGTTCAAAAGTCTTTTGCTTCTGAGCAACCAGCCACTGCAAGTCATGCTGGGGGCAAGCTGTCAGCCAATGCTAGTCATGATGAGAGTACTGACATTGTAAAGGAGTCTCGACCTATAGGACGGAAACCAAAGTTCCCTTGTAAACTTTGTAAGGGAGATCACCTTACTCACCGATGCCCTACCATTCCAGAGGCACGAAGAGTGTGGTCCATGTCTGAAGGAACCTCTGTTCCTGAGTTGTCAATAGATTCCCTGCAGTCAGATCAACCTTTGGTTGATAAAGTGTTTGAACCAATGCAATCTTTGGTTTACCCCACTCTTCCTTCGGAAAGTGAAGTGATCGAATCGATGCAATCTTCGACTGATCCCATCAGTCCTTCGGAGATTGATGCACCTACTGCTAAAGTCTTATGCATTACCAGTTTGGATGTTCCTGAAAAAGGGGGCACTTCATCTGTGCCATGTGAACCCCTACCAAGCCCTAGGATTGTTTCCTTTGATTGGAATAGTCTAGTCGAGCCTCGTCTTCCTTCTTCGACACCTTTCCAGATAAATGTTGATATCGGGAACCATACGGTTGATCGATGCATTGTTGATGAAGGTGCTTCTGTTAGTATCTTATCTGCTTATGCTTGGAGAGATTTGGGTTTCCCTAATGTTATTCCAGCTGTTAATTGGCCGTTGACCTTCGATAAAAGGCCTAGTGAACCATTTGCATTCCTCCATCAGGCACCTATTACTTTGGGTGGAAAAACAGTCTTAGTTGATTTTATGGTTTTAAAGGACCCTATGGACTTTGATATGATCCTCGGGCGTGATTACGTTTATGCTATGCATGCTGTGGTGTCTACGCTTTTTCGTGTGATGCATTTCCCTCATAATGAAAACATTGTCACCATCGACTAGCTTGCATTCGTTGATCCTCCTTATTACCCAACTGTAGACCAGTCAGATCCCTCATCATTAGGCACTACTATGTCACATGGGAATGTTGTGGCATATTGTTCCTTGAGTTCAAATGCTACTGAGAAGAAGTCTCTGAATTCATGCTTACCTTCTCGGGACTTGGTCCTGGCTTTTGACCAAGTGACACCTCCATCTGAATGTTTAGATATGTATTCTATCTGGGATGATATACTTCCTTCCGATGAAATTTTCCTAGAGTCTATAGTACAGTCTTCTATTCACTTGCATGTTGATCCAGTCGCAGTCATGTCTAGCCCCGGTTTGACCTTAAAGTCTAATCTTCCTACTGTTGAGTCTTTGGACTCTCCTATAGATCCGCAAATTGGTGTTCCTGCTGAGTTTGATTATGCTTCTAGAATTTTCAACTCCCGTGATGATGAATTTGTTTCTGCAGATTCCATCATGTCCGTTAACTTTGATCTTCATCCTGAAGTTGATCTTGTTGATTGTAAGTCCTCGAGCTTGGGTACCATAGAGTCTTCATTTGAAAACTCTGCCTTGTTTATGCCTGTTGTTGATGATAGTGAAGTTGAAAGTATTTCTACCACAGTGACTTGTATCGGGTCTTTCTTTACATATGTTTTAGATATGATCTTGGTACTGATGTTTCTTGGAGACAGGATTCTTAGCTGGATGTATACTTGCTTACTGGTCCTTTTCAACACCTTGTGCGACCATGTTAGGTATATTCGAAACCTTGCTTATAGGTTTAGGCTTCCCTGCTGTTATGTTGCATTTGAACCTTTTGCCATCCGAATTCACCATAGGGTCGAACCTGTTGGATATTGGTGTGTTAGCCATCTTTTTATGTATCATGCACCAGTCCGACAGCAGAGCCTACCTAACATGGGTCACCCTAGTCAGCGCCCTTATGCCATTCTGGTGCCCATGCTGAGTTTTTCTCATAGGCTCGGGAGCCTTTTTAGATTTACCATGACTTTGAGAAGAAGCCTCATATCTTTCTTCCTCATATATTTCTGGCCATTCCTGATAAGGCTCCCATCTTTGTGTTCAAATTGCATATGCATCTGTTATGATCCCACTTGCACTAATGAGCCTGAAGCCGGCTTCCACGCTTTTAGCTCGTTATATAAGCCTTCATCTCTGATCTCATTTCCGCTAAGCTCTGTATCATTTTTCCCTCACAATTTGACACCTTTTACCTGGAGGAGACACACCCTGAGTGTCCTTATCTTGTTCATGTTCCTTGCATTAGGCATAGCTTTGTTCCATGTGCTTGGAGCTAGTTTTGCATGTCCCCAACACTCGTCTCCTCCCATTTCGAGCATTCTTTTTTTACTTCGAGCTCGTTAAAAAACAGTAAGTATATTGCGAGCATTCTTCTACCTTTACTTCGAGCTCGTTAAAAATAGTAAGTAGGTTACGAGCAGTCTTCCACCTTTCCTTCGAGCTCGTTAAAAACAGTAAGGAGGCTATGAGCATTTCTTTCATCTTCACTTCGAGCTCATTAAAAATAGTAAGGAAGTTGTGAGCATTTTTTGTATCTCCTTTGAGCTCGTTAAAACCAGTAAGGAGGTCGTGAGTTTACTTTTCCGGACTCATTAAAACTTTACGGAAAAGATCCTTATGGAGTTCTTTTAATCCTTTTTCAGACTCCTTAAATAGGAAAAGTTTGCCGAGCATAGTTGTCTTTTCAAGCTCATTAAAATAACTGAACCGACATTCACTTAGGTATAGAATTACTCCTTTTCTGGGCCTTGGTGGATAATTTACGGAAAAGGTATACTCTTGTATGCGCTAGAAGAGTTCTTCAGCCATCATTTTACACTTTTTCGGGGAAGGAGACTAACTTTATGAAAAAGGACCTTTGGAGTCGTCTTTAGGGTTTTCAGACTCTCAAAATGTGAAAACACCAAGCGAGCATTCACCTACTTGGGCTCGATGTGAAATCCACGAGATGGTTGATAGAGGACTGTTTAAGTTTTTCAACTCTATAAACAAGAAAACACCGCCGAGCACATACCAATCTGGGCTCAATATAAAATCCACGGATAGGTGTATAGAGGACTATTTAAGTTTTTCAACTCTATAAGCAAGAAAACACCGCCGAGCACAGACCAATCCAGGCTCGATATAAAATCCACGGATAGGTGTATGGAGTTTTCTTCTAGGTTTTTCAGACTCCTTAAATATGAAAATACCGTCGAGCATGCTTTAGTTCTTTGTCAAGCTTGTTAAAAAATGAAAATGGAAAGGGAAGGGAAGATTGTTAAAATATCTTTCAATATGATAGAAGCAAGTCAACTATCTCCTTGAACAAAGCACCTGTTTTGAGTCTATCAAACAAGTTGGATTCTAGTGTTGGCCTTAGGATAAACCTAATCTCAGTGTTCTTACTCCTTCGTTTGGTTAGTCTTCCAATCATATGGAGAATCCGTTAATGTATCCTACATTACAGACTTGCGTCGTGGTCCCTTTGTGTTCAAAGCTGCCTAAGTCACTCTTGTGTCATGCTCACTGTTCAAGGATATAACCTATGTCGGCCATTCTGCAATTTCCTTGACCTCATGTGTCGGCCATTCCTTGGTGTCAGTATGTTTCATCATGTGTTTCATCCTACTCCAAATCAGCTCATACCTGTTGAGTGTCCCTCGTGTTGGATGATGGAGGACGCATTAAGGCCTCCCTTCCAACAGACTTCTTCCCATCGACTTCAACTCATTGTGCTCTGGGAATGAAGTTTAAAGTTTCGGTTAGTACCTTGGGGATTGCAGTCATTAGTGGCAGTTTCCCTCACTATTGGATAGATGGGAATACATCAATGTCTCCTATCCGATGGATTCTTCAAGTGTTCGATGGCAAGACCATCTATTCGCACTTGCTTGAATGTACTAGGTACCTTGGGTTCCATTTTCATTATTGGTGGACACCCTCGCATTTGTTAACGGTATACATCAATGACTTGTAATCAAACGATACCTCCCATGTTCGTCAACAGCTCATTTATTCGCATGGATAGGTTTGTACCTTGGGTTGTTTTTGGATGAAGACCTTGGGATCCTTGATAGCATCACCTCATTTGTGTTATTGTCCAAGTTGCGCAAGACTGAGCCACACTCTTTTTGGCTCTTGATGAGACATAGATCCAGCTTGTTCTCTATGGCTATGTTCTCCAGTTTTGACATAGATCCACCTTGTATTTATGTGGCTATGTTTACACTTATGTTCCTCATGGATCCACGCTTGTATTTTAGTGGCCATGATAAATGCATCAATATTTTGGATCATTATTGTATCCTCTTGGAGGTCAAGTTCCACCATTTGAACATGGACAGTTACCCCAAGGATAAGTTTGTCTGACATTTCCTTTGCTTTCAGGTACTTCATTTGAGCCTATGATTCTTGGTTTCTCCATTCCTCCATGTTTCAACTCTTTGTTATTTATAATGTATTTCGGTCATCGTTTCCCACACTCCCTCTGACCTCATACATTAGGGGGCATCTGTTATAGCTTGAAATGACACCTCTCCGTCCGTGATGACACTTGCTTCCTTTGGTCACATGACGACACTTCTTGAGATCAAGTTTATTCACACAACAGGACATTTGTGGATGGAGGAGTCATTTGGGACACTGAAAATGGTTGGAATTACCTCATTCTTGACCCATTTGATGTATATGACCCTTAGGAACATTTTTCCAGACCAAACCATCTCCTGAAAATGAGCAGAAAAGCCTGTTTTTGGCCATTTTTTAACATGAGCACGACTCCACTATTGAAATAGTAGCGTGTGTTCACGACTTTGCCTCATTTAAAGTAGCGCTCAAATCCATATGTACATGACTTTGTATACTGTAGAGTAGCGTACACCCCTGTTTTGGTCAAAATCTCGAAATTCGAGTAAGTTAACTTGGTTGGGAAAGCTCTTGAGTGGTTATAACTTCTTTTCCTATTCCTCACTGACTATATAAGGAGGGTAGTAGGGCCATGTGAGGGGACCAAGCCCAATTACAAAGTTATGCTGGAGGAATGGAGACCCTCATCCCCCTCTCTTGTGCTTCAGTTTTGGTAAACCCTAGTACATTTGTTTAGAGGTTGGGATCCTTGGACAACGGAAGCAGGAGACCTTGAATCTAGGTTTCGTGAAGTGCCAAGCTTGAAAGAAGGTATAATTGTATGTACTTGCTTTCATTCATTAATAAAGATCAGACGTTCTTCTCTTTCCAAATATGACCCATTAATGTGTCTTAGATTTGATTACTATTTGATTATAGTTTGATGTCTCTTTATACTATGGATATCAGTATTATATATGTAGTCAAATGTGTTTGAGAAAGGTATCAAGTTGTTTTGCAGGTCTGGACATTGCGACACTGGATAAGCATTGAAGAGCGAGGGAGGCAAAGCTAGGATCAACCTTCTGAATGAGGTGCCTACATCTCTAAACCCTAATCTCTTCATTTATTTGTTGTACTTGCAGAATTTTTGTAAGTCTATCTTTATCACCGTAAGTTGGTACTTTCTCCCCTAAACTATAGGTGCATTTTTCCCAACAACAATGAAGAGCGCCCTCTCTCTAATATACACTGCCCAAATATTTCATTATATTGAGTGATGTTATTTCAGTAGTTGTTCATTTAAGTTAGTGTTCATTTATTTATGCTCTTTCCATTTTTGCAAGTGTGGTTTCCCTACAGAGTTAGGCATTGAAGGATGAGTTTCCATTGTAATCACAAAATTAGTTGATGCTTGTGATGTTGACCAAAGGAATGTGACTAATGATCACAAAACCAATTGATTCTCTTGCTTGTTGACCAAAGGAATGTGGTTAATGATTGAAGTATAAGTTGAGTGACAACATTGATTTCTATAGTATTTCATCCATGCAATTTCATTTATGCAAGTGTGATCAACTGAGTGTGGTGTGCATTAGATATCTAAATGTTTGTTAACCCCATGAGTACAAAAGATAGCTAAGAAGCTATAGAGCTTGAACCTACAAGCATAAGATCCTTTGATTTCACTTCATGTCTTTGAGTGAGTTTTGATTTCCAGTTTGATCAAGCTACAAGAATTAGTTGAGCCATGAAGTAGGTAACCGATCATTGTAACATAGCACTTGTATCCTTAAATCCGACTCTTGGAAGTGTCTTGTCAAACAAAACACTTTTCAATTCAGCTTGCTTAGCTTAGAGTTAGTTTCCTACTCCTGCATGTATTTTGTTGGCATCCCACAAGCTTATGATCTCCCTGGTTGATAAATTAATGTTCACAATTGAATACTGAAAATTTTGGTGCAATTTTCAGGGAGATGCTAAAGGGAATAAGTATTGGTAATTTGGTTTCCAATCCTTTCATTTCAATTTGATGCATGGAAAGGGGAAACCTACTCATGTCAACATATAACTTGGTGACATTAGGGTCTTAGTAGCATGAGGCATCTGAGTACATGCTTTTCCTGAAATTTGTTTGTGAAGAAGTTTTAGTTTTTTATTAAAAAATGCCCACATCCCCCCTCTACACTAATCCATGTGTGAGACAGATATTATCAACCAAAAAGGTGAATTCAATCATGCTCAAGAATTATTGGGAAAAGGAAGATGTTAGTCCAAGAGATATCTCGAATCCTATCAACATCAGGAAACATCTCCGCATCTCATGAGGATCATATCTAACAACCCTAAGGAACATATATGTATCTCATAATGTAATAGAGAAACGAAATTTCCGTGAACAACAAGCAGTTCTAGTAGTTTTCCTTGATACTCCTTGTATATTTGGGGAGGATATGAAAGAGATATGGACAAGATTCAATGGAGAGTAGGCATTGGAACCTGATATTGAACAATCTCTTGGTAGTTTGTTCCCATATTTTTTGTGCAAGAGCTAAATGCTTGAATATCTACAAGTTATAACAAAGGAGGACCTACAAACTGGTGTTGATGAAGAAGAAAACCAAGGGAGTAGAAACCACATTGAAGAATGGTTCCAAACAATCATCAGGTTAATGCACCACTTCAATTTCCAACATCTCTTGGAACCAAATAAAGAAGATCACCTGGCTCCTCATATTTTAGTATATATCAAAGATTATTTTTCAAATTTAAATATGAGTTTGTTTGTAATCATGTTATACACATGGTTCTACTGGAAGTACTCCTACACTTGAGGATAGGTTTCCCTTTTTCTCAAGTAGGGTAGTGTAGTGAATAATTTTTTAATAAATGATGGCTTATCTCTAATCATAGCTCAATAGTCTAGTTTAGAAATAAGAAGAGGTCATTCTCATAGATCATTAATTGGGTAGCAACATAGACATCCTTCATACAAGGCATATTTCTTTTCCTCTATCTCCGATCAGCTTTGATTATTCCAACAATTAGTTCTTTGTAGCATGTAACATCCTTCCTCCAACAATAAAACAAAGGTCACAGGGACCAATTCAACAGTTGAGGCTTCACCCCTCTAATAGTTTGGCACCAACAACACTTGTTTCAAAACACAGAGTTATTGGAAGTGCAGAAATATCTAGCTACCGGAAGTGTAGGTTCAATTATGGGAAGTGTAGAGTTCAATTACCGGAAGTGCAGGGTGCATTTACGGTAAGTGTAGAGTGCAATTACAGGAAGTGCAGGAAACAAGTCTACTTCTGGAAGTGCAGAGGCAGTCTACTACCAAATAAACAATTTATGTTACTACCGGAAGTGTTAATTACTATCGGAAGCCGCTACAAGAATTATGGTAGTAAATATGCACTACAAGAAATATATTTACTACCAAAATTTATGTAAGTCACGATCAACATTATACCCATCAATTCAACTATTCCCATATCCTGAAGAAGAGATTGAGGATATGGTTTTTGTCAAGCATCACTTCAAGGTGGATTTCCTCCTATTTTCTTGGATCCCAGATAGTGGTTCTATGTATGATCCCTTGGTCATCTCAACAGTCAACCACTAGATTTCATATTGAATATTCGAGTTTCCAGCCGTGATTTCATGCTTATACTCATGAAATCATTTGAAAATTAAGCAAGATGGTCTCTCACGTGTCACCTATGCCACTTTAGTGATCTACAATGCTGACATATATACGAAAATGAGATCAGTGGCCATGATCTACATGAACAACCCATGCTTATTCCAAGATAGCGTACTCATTCTATGCACCTCCATACACTAGATTACCAATGTTCTAAAGCTTTGGAATTTCATTGAATGTCGATGTACACAAGAGATTAATTTATCATGTTCAACATTTATAGTGGTTCTCAAACTTTCCATCCTAAAGAAGGTCCAAATATGTACAGTCAGCAGAAACATTTCAATGTCCTTTGGGAATGAGAAATTGAGCATGGAATTCATGGAAAGCAGAGCCAATTTTGTCCTTCAAGGAAACTATGCAATGCAATGCGTTCCATCATGCCAATCTAGATGGGCATTCCTCCAAATGAATGAGTTGTTTCCATATCAAGACATAATGGCTCATAATGCACCTCTTTATGTGCTTGCAGGGGATCTTAGGAAAATATTAACATTGTTGGTGTTGATCTTCTTGCTGCCATAAAATTGATGGAAACCATCTCCACAATCCTTCACAAGGATTATTCAATCCCATACTTCACATGCATGAGGACATGCAAGGTCTTGAGTGTGGGGGAGATGGAGATGTCTCTTCCATTCAACGTTCACTCCCTGCATTACATCAAATATGGTCAAGATGGAGAAAATATAAAAGTTAATGAGTTTATTTAGATTCATTTTAGAGATTTTGGTAGTGCATAGTATTTGTCAGCAGACCGGTCAATTACCAAAATTCCTATAGCATTCTTCCTTGAGGACACTTTTTGCATAGAGATTGCAACTAGCTGAGGTCAAAAGGAGAAATTATGAGACATGGGTTTTGTGCCCCATATGACAAATTAAGTAAAGTGTGGATGGAATTTATTGAAAGTGCACAATAAAGGATTTACAAGTATGTTTTTGAAGCCTATTTTTAAATTTTTCTAGAATTTCGGTAGTACTACATGATTTCCTGTAGCTTTCAATTTACAAAATTCCATTAACACCCTCATTGATTTTCACATGAGTACAATTAAAAATGCATATATGTCACTTGGAGAATGTACTACATGTCCAAGTCATGCTTCAATTCCTTTTAGATTGAAAGAATACAAAACTATACACTCAGGGGAAATTCATTACCAAAATGCAGGTTTGTACTTCAAGAATTCTTGTAGCTTTCAATTTGCAAAAATATGGTAACACTATGATGATATAAATAATAGTGGCTATCGGGGGTGAATTACATCATCTAGGTTTTGTTCATAAGACCACCTCAATTCTCAACATTCAAATCCCAAATCCTTGGTTAAAGTCACAATTACATGAATTCTTCTAGCAACCCATGGGTTTTGTTTGCATGCATCACTATGTGGTTATTTGTTCCTCAAAATCACACTTATTCCTACCCAATAGGTGAGATTCTTTGGTCAAATGCATAGTCAAGGGATTTAATAACTTCAATGACCTATATCATACATGAATATTGATGGGCGATAAAGTGACGCATGAAATGGGAGAATTCATTGTCTTATACATAGCTTCTGTAGCTTTTATATATGAAATATGATCTATGAGTTGAAGGGGGGACAATAGTGAAAATGGAATAAGGATAATCATTTAGCAATCATCCAAAACTCTTCATTTCACAAATAGCAAAGAAATAGTTTGATATTTTGTAGCAACATGTTAAATCATTTCTAAAGATTGAACTTCAACAGGACAACAACAACAATAGTTATAACATATGACTCCACTCAGTATGATCTACATGTATACTTTTCCTAGTACTCTAATCTAAGTTCCTTCATCCAAGCAATAATCAATTTCTTGTAGTAGCATGTCAAGGGATTCAATACAAACAATCAAAGCACAAGTAAAAAGATTCCATCTAGCAGTAGTAGAAAGAGTACAGTTCTAGATCCTTTATACCTTCAAGTTCATATTAATGTTTCTAGATTATCAAGGAAATATTCAGTAGTGCCAACAACCTTGTTTCAACCATCCATTAGCAGGTCATATTGGTTTCAACATCTTCAGCTATTCGGTAGCATGATATGTTTGTTTCTACCAGAACTTATGTTGTAGTGGAGCAAATTGCATAGTTACCAATGATACATATTATAGATTAAACAAGCATGTATAAAGAAAGGAACAATAGAAAAGTAATGGAGATGGAATCAATAAGTTGTTCTATTACTCAGCAAGAACGTGTACATAGATGATTGAAAGTATCTCCCTCTCTTATATCTGGCTCTCCATCCTATTTATATAGTTTACAAATAATTACATAACTACCTGTCGGTTCAACCGACCGACAAGATATTCCAACATGTTTTCCAATGTTTTCAATTAGAGGACCTAGTCAGGTGGTTGACTAGGCTCTTCCAACATATCCCTTCCAAGAGAGATGAAAACTTAGCTGGAGTTGAATGACAAAATTTAATGGGGCTGAGTAATAAGAATAATTTGTAGTTACTATTGATGATGACTGGTGCTGGTAGATGGTTGTTGGTTGACACATACTTTGACAATGGCTTCTGTAGATACCGATAGTTGATGCTAAAAGTATTCCCAAAAGGGAACGTCGATCGACCAATGGTGATACATCCATTGGACGACAGCTTGCCTTTATATTATGGTAAATCCATTGGCCGAGAGTGTGCCTTTATATTCTGTAGCGTTTTAGTCGTGCATCGTTGACAAGTTTTCAGAATACGCTCCCTTGAAACATTTTCAGTCGAACTGTCCCGTTAGCATTGACTTCTTCGATGACATAGGGACCCATCCATGTAGGGTGTAAATTTTTAGGATTCCCTTTAATTCGACTATCGTAAAGCAAGGCTAGATCACTAACTAATATATTTTGTTCTTTATGTTTCTATCATGCCAAGCTTTTTGTTGTTTTTTTAAGATTTCTTGATGGTAGATTGCTATCTGTATATGTTCTTCTAGCTTTGATAGTTGGGATAATTTGTCATTTCTAGCTTGTTCAACATCAATATGTAGTATTTTTGCAATCACTAGTGCTTTTTGGCAAAAATGTAGGGGACGACTGCTTCTTGTCCAAATACGAGTTTAAATGGAGTCTGACTTGTCGATATTTTGTAAGATGTTCTATACGCCCATAGTATTGCAGGTATTTTGTTGTCTCATTCATCCTGGTTGATGTTGCACATTTTATTCAGGCCTGTAGTTAATGTTTCATTGAAAGCCTCTATTGTGCCATTGGATTGAGGGTGATAAGCTTTGTTCCTTCTATGCTCGATCATAAATTCTTTTGGTAGTATAGAAATTGTTTTGTTGACAAAATGGGATCCTTGATTGCTAATCAGGGCCAGTGGGTATCCAAATCTTGTAATAATGTTCTCATAGATAAAATTGGCATCTATCTCACTTGAGCAAGTATCGACAGGTTCTGCTTCTTCCCACATAGTAACATACTCGACAACACTAATGATATATCTTGCTCCCATTCATCTACCAGGTACCGGAAATGGACCAATGAAGTTGGTTTCCCATATTTCAAAGGTTACGATTGGATTTACTGATATTAGAGGCATTTACGTACTTGGTAATGGTCGACCAGGCCAATGGCATCTGTCGCACTTGTTTACAAATTCTCGACAATCTTTGTGGATTGTTGGCCACCATAATCCTGATTGTTGAATTTTTTTGGCGGTCGTGTTGGCTTGGAAATGTCCACCTATTGGCCCATTATATCCTTCATTGATTATACTTTTCCTTTCATGATCGAGAACATAACATCGTAGTACATCATCTAGTCCAATCTTATAAAGAAACCCATTTATTATAGTATAGGGTGCAGCTTTCATTGCTAGAATATTCTTTTTATTTTCAGGCATTCCCTCTTGAGCTTGTCCTTCTTCTAGAAACTGAGAAATCTCTGCTAAATCTAATGGAATAGCTTCAATTATGAACAAGTGAGCATTTGGTAGCTCATCGTCAATTCCATTTGGTTCTTCACTCATGTCTATCCTCGACAGGTGGTCGAGGCCGACATTTGCTTTACCCGGTTGAACTATGACTTCAAACTCAAACTCTTGGAATAATAGAAACCATCAAGAGATTCTTCCAAAGTGTAAGGGTTTCTTAACTAAGTATTTTAGAGCTTGATGATATGTATAAAACAAAAAAGGATTGGCAAGTAGATAATGTCGGTATTTCTGGAGTGTGAATACCATCCCCAGTGCTTCCCTCTCAGTTTTTGAATAATTCCTTTCTTCCTTATTCAATTTTATGCTATTGTAGGCGTTGGGGTAATCCTTTCCATCCCCTCTAGGTTGGGTTAGGTGTTGATGTATGTGTAACTTCGGAATGTATTTCACATATATGTATATTGTACTCCTATAGAGATGGTATTATTCCTCTATACGGAAGTGTCATCATTTATATTGTAAATGTCGTAACTTATACTTGATGGGTTATTAGACCACCTTGTTTGGGGTTGGCCCTGTATAAGTCATGTGGGTCAAAGGGTTATTAGACCACCCTATTGGGGGTCGGCCCAGTCAGCATTATGTTATGTGGTTAAGTTCGAGCCTACATGAGTTAGGTAAAAAAAAGGCAAGTCAAGTCAAGTATAAATAGAGTACAGGAGGCACTCTATTTACTCACTCACTTCTCACACATGCACTCAAGGAGGAGTGGCGCACTTATGGAGGAGGAGGATATGCTGCTAGGTTATGGCTATCTCTCTTGGTTGGTTGTATCATTGCTCTATCTATCTCTGAGGAAGTTATTGGGGTTTTTCACCTTTATGGTTTTCCCCAAGTAAATCTTTGTGTCTCTTGTGTGCTTGCATTATTGTCTCCATGATTGATATGCTGTAGATATGCTGTACATGTTGTTATCTCAGTTAAGATCCTAGATCATATTGAAGTAAACTAAGAAAATTTAACATGGTATCAGAGCTAGCCTGAAAGAAGGCATGATATGGCATGTATGACACTTGTTGCACTTACGATGCTAGGGCTTGATATAGCAAAAACCAGTCATCGTAGCACTTTCGCTATAAATCCGTTTTGGAAAATGTTTCAGATCTGAAATTGTTACAGGCCGAAGCTAAGATCCCCATGTACCTTTTGTCTGAAGGACAACCTCTAATTCGTTGTACTTTGTGATTTATGATCTGTGCAATATAGGGTTTCTGCCTCTTCCAGATCTGAGTCAAAATCAGGTGACCTTGGGAAAAAGGTCATATCTTGGGCTAGGAAGCTCCAAATGAAATTTCATAAAAAGTGAAAGGTAGTACACAGTCTGTACTATCTCAAAAAACGTTTTCAGAGGCCGAAGTTGAACCAGTGACACGTGGCACTCCGTACAATTTCGCTCTCTTGTATTATCCCATAAACAGGTCACGTTGCGACACTTGGCATAACTCTCTCTCAGAGAGTCCAATTGAGGTCAGACCTATCAGGATGGAACGATAACAGGCCAAGATATCTCAGGAAACTTTTTCAGAGGGAGAAGTTCAAACAGTGACACGTGGCACGCCGTACAAGTTCGCTCTCCTGAATTATCCCAAAAAAGGTCACGTTGCGACATTTGGAATAACTCTCTCTCAGAGAATCCAATTGAGGTCAGACCTGTCAGGATGGAAAGATAACAAGTCAGGCTATGTTAGAAAACTCTTTCAGACCCTGTGGATCAAAAAGTTTAGAGTTACACCAGAAACAATCAGGTACATATTTCTGTCAAAACAGAATTATTTTTGAGTACCTTCATTCATGGCTTCCGGAATTTAGGGCTTTGGAGAAAGTTGGAATTTTTGTAATCGGAGACCACGGCTGGATGCTACTCATCAAAATAGAAATTTAGAGACCAAGATCAGAATTTTTGGTTGGGCAGAAGGCCGGGCTTGATTAGACCCTAGTTCGGGACTTTGATCAGAAAAGTGGAAAATTAGGGCTTCTGTAAAAATGGGAATTTTTGAAATCTGTGACCACGGCTGGAAGCTCCTTAGAAAAATAGAAGCTTAGAGATTTGGATCAAACATTTTGATTGGGAAGAAGAGTGGGCTTCATCAAACCCCAGTTCAGGGTCACGTCCAGTGAATCCAGAAGTTTCAAAAGCAAAATTGAGGAGTGAAACTTTGTAGTTTTCAAATTTTGAATATACCAACTTGATCAGCTCATCAAGGCACATATTTCTATCCTGTCAGAAGTTTGAAATTCAAAGTTTGAATTTTTGGGGTTTCTCTGACAAACCCATATCCAGCTCAAGGTCCAGTTCTTGCAAATCAAGTGGATTGGGTTAATCCTAGAAGAAGATGGATTGATCATCTGCATGAGTGAAGAAGTTCCTGTTTCAGAGGGAGATGAGGCTAAGGCCTTACATAAGAAGATTACAAGCGATCTCGACAGGTATGACTCATCGAGGTATGTTTTGATATTTGTCCATGATTAATTTTATGGTATGTTTGTCTTCATGTTATTACGGTTAGTACAATTTTGATTTTAGATTTGTCGTATTACCTTAATAAAACTATGAATGCATGATAGAAAATATTCATTGATTAGGGTATTGACACTTATGATTGTACTAATGAATTATGGTGTTGTATGAGGTTTATGTTGTCTACTAACATGAAAGGTACACCAAGAAAGACAAATCATGTTCTGGTCCAAGAACATATGATCATGATAACACGAGGACAAAGATTCATCCATTGTCATGGATCTCATAGAAGATCCATTTACAAGGTATGTATAACTTGGTTTTGCAATGGTTAACTTATGAGACATGCAGGTTACTAGCACAAGTCATTGACGAAGAACAAGAAGACATTATGCGGGTATGTTAGACATAAACAACTAGCATGCTAATCCAGGTATGTTTTTCCTATATCAAGCTAGAATCCTACCTTGGGTTAGGATCTTATACTGTTGTGTTGTTGATAATGATTATTCATGAAGTTATAGGTTTGAATAATCATAGGTTTTATGCATATTATATCTCTTATCTTGATTGATGATTCAACTAACCCGAAGAGTCATAGGTTTGAGTAATTACAGGTTTAGACATGTTATGTTTCTTATGATTTGACTAACCATAAGAATACTACATAAACCTTGAATGCTAATGCTTATTATTTCTGTTTGAAATGATCATGACTATACATGCTTGAGATTATTGTGTTTTAATAGTATACTAATGAATGTATGATTTTATATGAGATCACAAGGATAACACAATCATGATACTAATAAGCATGCATAGGGACCAAGGATGAATATGAGTTCAAGAACAGGTAATCCAGGAAGCAAAGATCAAGAGGGAGTACACTCCAGTGGTTTATGCAAGGATGCAGATATTCAGAGGGAGTTGACCATCTCTCTACATTCCACAACAGAAAGGTGTAGAAGAAGCTACTTCAGATTAGGACTCTAGCAGCTCCTGCAAGGAAGTGAAGACTCAGAGGGAGTCCACCTAACGAACAAACAAAGATAAGTATTTTAATTATCATTTCTTGCATATTTGTTTGTTTAAATAAAATTGTTCAATGATGTATATGCTCATGTTCCTAGACTTAGGATATGTATTGTGCATATTAGAATAGTTGCATTGATGAAAAATATACTAATATACATGGGTAAGTGGCCTATGGCACTGTACAACATTCCATTGCTACTTATCTAGAATGAAACCTCTTTGCTGACATGTTGGGAGTTGTGCACACTCTTAACAATGTTCTGGTAGAGATTGGAAGGCATCTAGAAAGTTATAGGATATGGATAAATGTTGTATTGAAGCATTGGCTAAGATAATTGCATGACTGTATGACATATTTCTTTATGTGTAAGAATTTGTTCTGAAAACTATGAGATGTTTTCTAATCATGCAATTTAACTTGTTGTGTAGGAAAGATCATATGCCTACAAAAGAAGAACTACAACATTTGTTCCAGCAACAAAGATATCTATTGAAGATATTGAAGATATTGAAGTTCCCAGGATTTGGGATGTAGAAATGGAATACCATGATCCGTCGATCATGAAGAACGATGTTTGGGATGCGGTCCCAAGAGATGAAGGGAAGTATGTTGTGACTTCCAAATGGATCTATCAGATCAAGCATGTTGCAGATGGCAGCATTGAGAAATATAAAAGTGATGAAATAGAAGATGCACCAGATGGATTTCAAGACAGCATGGTGTAGTCATATATGTGTGCAGAACTTGGTATGGTAGGATAGACAGCTTTCTATCCAGTTTGGTCTTTACCAAGAGTAAAGCGGGTTCCAACCTTTACTACAAGGTTGAGGAAGGCAATCCAATGATACTACTATGTGGATGACCTGTTTGTATCAGGTGAGGATAGATTGATTGCCAACACGTAGAGGAAGCTTGCTGCCGAGTTCGAGTTGAGGAACTTGGGGATGATGCACTATTTGTTTTTGGCATGGAGGTGTGGCAGAGTGATGGAATCTTCCTTGGACAAGGGAAGTCTGCAGTAGAGATCCCGAAGAGGTTCGGGATGATGGATTGCAAGGCCTTGGCCAAACCTATGGCATCGAATATGAAGCTTCTTAGTGATGCTTCATCTGAGCTGGTTGATGTCTCTATGTATCGTCAGATGATTGGGTCCTTGATGTACCTGACGAACACAAGACCGAATATTTGCTTTGCTGTGAACACATTGAGCCAGTTCCTGACGGATCTGAGGAGTGTTCACCTGGTTGCTGTAAAGCATGTTCTGAGGTACCTGAAGGGTACAGTGGATTATGGGTTCAAGTATGAGGTGAATCAAAAGTTTAACTTGCAGAGTTATGTTGATTCAGATTGGGCTGGCAGTGTTGCATACAAGAAGAGCACATCTGGGTGTTGCTTCAGTATGGGATCAGGTGTGATCTCTTGGTTTAGCAGGAAGCAGTCCTGCCTAGCACTGAGTACAGCTGAGGCAGAGTATGTTGCAGCCTGTTCAGCTAGTTGTGAGGCAGTATGGCTACGGAGCTACTGTTTGAGCTATTTGATCTCCCATTGGAGGCTACTGGTCTCTTCTGTGATAACCAGAGTTGTGTGAACCCAGTGTTTCATGACAGGTCAAAACACA
This sequence comes from Larix kaempferi, assembly GCA_027924585.1. Lineage (NCBI taxonomy): Eukaryota > Viridiplantae > Streptophyta > Pinopsida > Pinales > Pinaceae > Larix > Larix kaempferi. The sequence goes on along the minus strand of BSBM01000765.1, from coordinate 189,413 downwards.
TAGAGATCAAATATCACTATATCAGGGATATGGTGCAGAGAGGAGCTGTGAAGCTTCTGTATGTTGTGATGGACGAGCAGATTGCAGATGTGCTGACGAAGCCACTAGCCAGGGTGAAGTTCGAGTACTTCAGAGAGAGGCTTGGCATTCTTAAGATCGGGGAAACTTCGAGGAAGAAGTGATGGACACATTTGCTGAAGCCATTCCAAGCATGATGGAAGGAGGATCCTTCACATGGCTGTGGATGTAAGCACTGGATGATGAGCATCAGGATGATGTTCTGGTTTCTGCTTGGATATGATCAGTTGGATCATTTATATGTACGCATCATGTTGGATGCTAGATATGATCAGTTGGATCATGTGTATGTATACGCATCATGTTGGATGCTGGATATGATCAGTTGGATCATGTGTATGTATATGCATCATGTTGGATGCTTGGACCATGTATCTGTATATGTATCAGGTGGATACATTCTATGATCAGGTGGATCATGTATGGTGATATGTATTATGTATCAAGTGGATACAATGTATGATCAGGAGGATCATGTATGATGATATGTATCAGGTAGATACTTGGTATGCATCAGGTAGATGCATTGATGATCAGGTGGATCATGCAGCAGGATGTTGCAGTGATGATCAGGATGATCATGGATGATGAGCTTCAGGATGTTGCTCCAGATGACATGCAGCAGGACGTTGCAGTGATGATGATCAGGATGATCATGAGTACATCAGGATGATGTATGGTGAGTATCAGGTTGATACTCTATGGCCGTGGATCAGGTTGTGCAGATGAGCATGTAATTCGGTGCCCTGGGAGATTTGCAGATGGTCTTTCGAGGTTTTGCCTATGGCATGTAATTTGGTGCCCTGGGACATCTGGCAAATGCTTTTTCGAGGTTTTGCTCTGGGAGGACATGTAATTCGGTGCCCTGGGAGATCTGCAGATAGTCTTTCGAGGTTTTGCCTATGGCATGTAATTCGGTGCCCTGGGATATCTGGCAGATGCTCTTGCGATGTTTTGTCCTATGGCATGTAATTTGGGCCCTGGGAGATTTCTGGTCGGAGTTGTGTACCCGTAACATCCTGAGATGCTCTTTCGAGGTTTTGCCATGACCACATGTAATTTGTGCCCTGGGAGATTTCAGGTCGGAGTTGTGTACCCGTAACATCCTGAGATGCTCTTGCTAGGTTTTGTGGTGACCACATGTAATTTGTGCCCTGGGAGATTTCAGGTCGGAGTTGTGTACCCGTAACATCCTGAGATGCTCTTGCGAGGTTTTGTGGTGGGGTCACATGTAATAGTGCCCTAGGAGATCCTACAGGTCGGAGTTGTGTACCCGTAACATCCTGGGATGCTCTTTCGAGGTTTTGTGACGCACGTAATAAGTCCTGAGGATTCCACAGTATGGCCAATGATGACGAAGACCTGCAGGTGGTGGGCCTACATCCAGTATGAAAAAGGAATGACTCCGTAGAACTTCCTATGACGAGTAGATTCAGAGATTGATTGAGATAGCAGCATCAGTGACGATGATGATGACTCGATGACGATTATCCAGTGACGATGATCCAGAGAAGATGACTTGTGCTAGAAGAACTGTGCTCAGAAATACCTTCCTAGTTAAGAGGGAGTGTTGATGTATATGTAACTTCGGAATGTATTTCACATATATGTATATTGTACTCCTATAGAGATGGTATTATTCCTCTATACGGAAGTGTCATCATTTATATTGTAAATGTCGTAACTTATAATTAATGGGTTATTAGACCACCTTGTTTGGGGTCGGCCCTGTATAAGTCATGTGGGTCAAAGGGTTATTAGACCACCCTATTGGGGGTCGGCCCAGTCAGCATTATGTTATGTGGTTAAGTTCGAGCCTACATGAGTTAGGTAAAAAAAAGGCAAGTCAAGTCAAGTATAAATAGAGTACAAGAGGCACTCTATTTACTCACTCAATTCTCACACATGCACTCAAGGAGGAGTGGCGCACTTATGGAGGAGGAGGATCTGCTGCTAGGTTATGGCTATCTCTCTTGGTTGGTTGTATCATTGCTCTATCTATCTCTGAGGAAGTTATTGGGGTTTTTCACCTTTATGGTTTTCCCCAAGTAAATCTTTGTGTCTCTTGTGTGCTTGCATTATTGTCTCCATGATTGATATGCTGTAGATATGCTGTACATGTTGTTCTCTCAGTTAAGATCCTAGATCATATTGAAGTAAACTAAGAAAATTTAACATTAGGATCGCGCCGACTGTTATTCTAGAAGCATCTATATGTACGTGAAATTTGATCGTCCAGTTTGTAAATATTAATATTGGAGCTTCGACTAGTTTCCTCTTTAAAATGTTTAACGATGTAGTGCATTCATCTGTCCACTGGTATTATTGGTTTTCTTTCAACAACTCTTCCAATGGATACGTCATGTCAAAGTAGTGTCAAACAAATTTTCTGTAATACCCTGTATGCCCTAGTAAAACTCTGACTTGTTTGGGGTTGGCTGGAGGTTTCATGTTGAGAATTACTTTAATTTTTTCAAAGTCAACTTTTATAACTTCCTTACATACGACATGTCCAAGCAGGATTCCTATTGGGTTTGCAAATATATATTTATTGATATTTAGTCATAGTTGGATTTGTCAGCATCTTTCCAGGATAAGTCTTAACCATTAATGAGTAGGTCGTCCAATCGTCAAAATATACAGCCATGGTTTTGTAGATGTATTCTTGGAAAGCTTTGACAACGAGTCTTGAAAACATAGCTGGTGCATTTTTCAATCCAAATGGAATCACTTTATATGAAAATAATCCAAATTCGCATACAAATGTGGTATTATTATGATCTTCTTCGGCAATAGGTACTTGGTTATATATGGAAAATTCATCCGTGAATGAGTAGCATTCGTGTCCAACAACTTCATTAATAATTTAGTCAGCAAAGGGAGTGAGAAATGGGTCTGTAAGTGTTACCTTGATGAGTTCTCTAAAGTTGACACAGATTCTCAGTTGTGTCAGGTCATGCTTCTTATGCTGGACGACCATTGGGATTACCCATTCTGATTGATCAATGGGATAGACGATTCCTGCAACGAGCATGTTGTCTATTTATTTCTTGAATATTTATTTGTATTTATGTGTGAGCTTGTATGGTCTGTTCCTGATTGGTTTGCATCTAGTTTGATGTCGATCTTCATTTCTTCCATTTCCTGGACAAGTCCTTCCAAATCTTTATAATCTCATGAAAAGACATCTTAGAATTATTTTAGTAGGTTTGTAATTTTTGTTGTCTATTCTTCATTCCAGTAATCTCCTACTTTTTCCATCTTGGGTCTGTTGTCATTAGATATATCTATTTATTTAATCTTAAGTTGTGCATCCATCCATTTGGCTACTCTAGTTTTATTGATCTGTCGTTCACCTTCTTTAAACTGTGTAAACTTCAGGGGGAAGTCTTCTGCACTCAACCTTTCAATATCATCCTTCTTTGAAGTTTCAACTTTAAAAATTGTTCTGACTAACTTTGATGTGTCTAGATGTTCTCGTTTCCATTTGAAACGTTTTCCTTCAGTTTTGTTTGTTTCCATGTTTAGTCTTGTCTAGTGTTGGTGTTCAGTCAACTTGATGTTGTTACATGCAACAATTTGACGACCCAGTGGTTGTTGATTATCTGAGGATATTTTGCTAATTGTCAGTTGTAGAAAATTTTTCACTTGAATACTTGCTTCTATTAATATATCATCCTGTAGAGAAAATGTGAAATATTTGATAAAGTTTTCTTTAATTTATCTCGAGGTAAATGTTTCTCCTCTTGCTTCTTCTATTTTATACCATTTGTTTGGTAGTTCGTCGAGTGTGCTTGGAAAAAGGTGTGGCCAGGTTCTTTCATCTCTGTATCCTAATATTTTCCATTCCTTTTCGCAGTTGTTGCTGTGTTTTTTAGTATCTTTCCCTTATGTGAAAGTTGGTATATTTTCTTGTGCCGTGAGTTTTATTCCACTAAATATTTTGACGAAGTATGTTGACATTGTGGACCAAGTCTGAAGTCTCAACTAGTGTGTATCCCTCAATCTTGCAGCTTGACCTGTGAAAGTTTCTACCAAGCTCTAAAGTCGACCTTGTTCTCCTATGTTCTTTGAAATTTCATCGACATGAGATGCGAGAGACTCTTGTTCTTTATATCTCAACAGTGGGATACCCGATGACTCGTTTCTCACCGTTGCGAGTGTTGGATATTCTCTGATTTTTCTTTCAAAAAAATTCGGCATGACGGAGACAGTAAAAAATTGTTCAATTTTATTTTGGGGGACAACTTCAATTGTCCAACATTCTCGTGCTTGCAATTCATAATTCTCCATTTTCCAGTCGTAGAGTTCAGCATCCGAATTATATCCGACCAATGAGGGATTCCTGAGGTGGAGCTCCCCTTTTGTATTTCACTTGGTATAGTACTCATTGTTCATTACTTGGTATAATTGTTGGATGTCGGCATCGTCATCGACATGTTCTATCCAAGGATCTCCTTATGATGGGTGAATTGGTACAATCGCTTTATTTCTATTTCCTTTGAGTTTTATCCTATCTTTGTCAAGAGATATTGATGCTTTCATATTTCTTCCCCATGGTAGGCCAACTAGGTCAGGGAAGGAATTGGATCCTTCCTTTGGGTCAATAATTTCAAAATCAACTTTTGTTGTTATACCCCTAATGGATGTGTTGAAATTTTTCTATACCCCAATTGGTTCAATTAATCCTTGGTCGACTAACTTTAGGTAGATGCCCGACTCATGTAGTTGCGGTCGACCAAGGTGTTCTCAAGTATCTTGAGTCATGATATTTGCTTGTGATCCAAAGTCGAGGACGACTTGTCGGAAACAGTATCCTTCTATTTATAAATCAACAAGTGGATCTACATCATTTATATCTCTCTGATTTAGTCGACATAGAATTTTAGTTTGCTTTTCTTCAACATATTTGCTTCTAATATTACACATTAGATCTATTAGCTTTGTGACTTCTTCTTCTTTGGTTATTAATTTGAGAATTTCATTAATATCTCTTCATCGAGATTATTCATTCTCTTCTTATGATGCCAATTCTTGAAATATTTTTGTTGCCTTATTATATAATTGCTTCTGTTCGATTGGGTTAGGACAATCATCTTTACCTTTTAATTTACTAATTTACAGATTATAGACACCAATTTTAGTTCCCTGATGTGTTACAATATGAAGATTCTTAGTTTTAACAACATCAGACTTAGGAACACTAGACAAGATGTTAACATTATTTTTATTACCAATATTTTAAAGCATGGTTGGGAAATCCTCCGAGTGACCACCTACTCCACACTTCGTACAAAATTTGAGATCTATCTGATCTTTGAAGGGACAATTTGCAAATAGATGTTCTTCACTGAAGCCCATGAAGCACTGCATGTGACACTCATGATAACATATCATAGTTTGAGCTACTCGATGGTGCAAACATCCCATCCTCGAGGGAAATCCCACTGTATGGCACCGATAACATTGCAATAGATCTTCCAATGATATATGTGGGATGATAGCAGCCAACCTTTCCAGGTTCTGCTGAGTCTCCATGAGATCCTCGCTCGCCTCCTACTCTTGTGCAACAACGACCCTACCTTCCCCCTACCACTGAATAGGGGAATACCCAGGTGGCCTCACCTGGCCAACATCTGCATTAATGAAATTTAAAAAGTCTTAGTACACCCAAAAAAAAATATATCCAAAGAATGCATGAAACGTTGAAAAGCGTGAAAATCCCTTTCTAACTATTTCGCACCAAATGGACCCCTCTGGGAGCACCAAGTCGGGATCTACTAAGAAATCCGTACTTGTGTATGCATAGTCCTCTACCACAGTCAGCTTCCTACACTCCCACTGGAAGAAAGATGGCCCGTAACTATGGATTGGACCACCATGATGACCAAATAGCTCAACCCATTTTCTCATACGTGGTTCTTGTGGATCTGGATAGGTATATCTCTATGATACAGATGGAAATGAGGAGCCCGCTCCAGAAAAAAAGGATACTAAAATGGACCCAGAACCGAACTGTCTTGTTTCTCCCAATCGACACTTCGTCAAGTGCTCTTTCATTATACCTAGCAAATTGTCACACTAGTTGAGCACAGTGGGATGCATACACTCTATAGCACACAACTTCTGGAATCTAGTCGCTTGATGGTGGGAATTGATTCCCACCACTCATACTACGGTGAATAGAACATCCTCAATGGAAAATTACAAACATTTTTAATTGGGTTCTTCCTTCTATCCTTTTTAGTCCCAGGATTGAAATATTGATTAATAAGTGCATTGGTGTTTTCGTCACCCCCACTCTTCCTTTATAGGGATGCATGAGCTCCTCTTCTTGAGAGGCCAGTTAGAAAGTAGATATAATCTATCTCTAAAGTGAGTATATGGGCCCCCACCTGGAAATGAAGTTCAACAGGGTCCCACATCCCCACCAAATACTCTAATAAAGGAACTTGGGCCCTCATGCTTAGAGTGAGAAAGTATTTTCTGAGCCCACATAGTTCAAGGGCCAACACATTGTTGTCATCATTCAACACTTCCAAATCCTCTAGCTAGTGATCCCTCTCTCTCTACTCCAACATTTTCTTTGTTGAAACCTGCAAAATAATAAAATGGGGTAGTAGAAGCTATCCATTTGAAGAAAAATACAAAAAAAATTACTGTTTTTATTTTTTAGTGCGGCATTTATGGTTGGTGTGACCCGATTTCACCCACAGTGTGCCATTCAAATGGTTCTCCCTTTCAGGATCCTCATCAACCTTATTCGACACATTTTCGAAAAGAGACGTTCGCGCCGACCTAAGCACGCATTTTCACCCAAACAATCGGCCCTAAATCTACCTAAAACAACAAAAAACAGTACAAATTCAACCAAGGAAATGATATAAGGGATGATAATAGTTACTTGGAGCTGACGAAAGGAAAATACACTTCCTGGAGTTCCCGAAATATCAAATACAAGTTTCTACCACAAATGGGTTTTTCCCTACACTTTGGTGAAAAGAGTAAGAATGAAATGGTAAAATGAGTCCCTTTCACCTCTATTTATTGAGTTGAAGGAGAACATTTTATTATTTACTTTGTAATTTTTTTTACTTTTTACCATTTGTTATTAAAAATCCCTTTATTTATTAATTTTTATGGTTTCTCACACTTGTTTTCGATATTACAGGTTAAACACAATAATGAAGTTATGGTCTGAACTATTTTCACACTTATTAAAAAGGTATCGAACTCGGTTATCGAGTACACTATTATCGTTTTTTTCAGGTTTGTAAAACCTCTACGAAAAAGGAACTCCCCTGGAGTTGTCTTTAAGATCTTTCCAGACTCCCAAAATAGGAAAATATCACCAAGTGAACTTGATTCATTCATGTTTGTAAAGTATTAGAAAGGTCGATTTCTCGTGGTAGTTTACCCCTTTTTCCGGACCGATTGAACCACCTACGAAAAATGAATTCTCTAGTTAACATTTGACTAGAAGAGTTCTTCTAGGTATTATTTTATACTTTTCGGACCTTGGGGACTAACTTTATGAAAAATTTCACTGTAGAAATTTCTTTTGATTGTTTCAGACTCTCTAAATGCAATACATCACTGAGTTTACCTTCTTTGGACTCATAAAATTATACACGGAATGAACCTTTCAGGACCAAACCCATTTTTTATCAGGTTTGTAAAATTTATGATATTGGACTCGTCCAAAGGATGAGCTATAACAAGCATCTATTATCCTGCTCAAGATCATTAATAAACAAAGAGATACTTTTCAATAATGATGGGGAGTAAGGGAAGGGAAATGCATCTAAATTTGTATCTATGGAAGCTTATCGTCACCCCTAAACATGGCAGTGGTTTGTAATTCATCCAAATAGTTGGGTAATCATCTTTTCTTTAGTCATGTCAAGTCTATGAGTCTCTTTACTCCTTTGGGTCATCTAAACAATGCCTCATTCATGTTGCATTATGTCTTGGCCCCCATCTCACCGAGTCAATGTTTCCAGGTCATTTTTTATGTCGTAAAATGTTCAAGGGAAGTCATCCATTTGAGTCAAACTTTGTATTTGTCAATACCTCTATCATATCGGCCATCCTTGAAGCAGTCTCTCAATAGAACCTATCCATACACCTTGTGTCAGTCCTTATTCATTTGATCTACCATCCAAAATAATATTCCTATATCTGTTTCGTGTGTATGATGTGGGACGCATCTTGGAACTCCTTCGATGAATCTATCCGTGTTGATGTCAGCACATCATCTAGGGCTTATATTTAGAGACCACTTAGTACCTTGAATCCTACATGCCTCAATGGTAGGTTTTCTCACCTTCTATAGTAGGTTTACATCATTGACCTCTGATCGAATGATTCCATGGACGTTCGACTCCAACCCATCCATTTGCATTCATCAGAATGTACTGAGATACCTTGGGAATCATTGTCATCACTGGTGATTTCCCTTGCACTTGTTAACGATTCACATCACTAATTGATAATCAAGTGGTTCCCACCATGTTCAACTTCAACTCCTTCATTCACATTGTTAGGATTGTATCAGTTTCAGGATTGGTTTGAAGACCCTTGGCTACCTTTTGTTGTATATCTTACCCAAGTTGCGTTGGAGATTGTTCAATTAACTTCTTACATGGGAATCATGTAGGTACTTTGTCACATGGATCCACATTGTCACTTGGTTGGTGGATATGTTATGCCTGTCACATAGATCCACACTGTATTGGTCAGTGGCTATGTTATGTTTGTTTCGTATATCCATGTTGTATTGGTCGGTGGCTATGATTTACATATTATTTTGATGACATGGGTCCACATTTCTATATTCAGTTGTCATAACAACCTCCAATATTTGCATGGATCTGCAATGTATTGGTCGGCAGCCATGCTTTGAGTCATTGAAATGTCTAGTTTAGAGATGTTAGAGATTGTACTGCAAAGTCCTTGGTTACTTTCAACAGTTCTTCGATCTATGGTTCCTCACTTTAGTAGTCACATCAAAGTACATCACCTATCACTTCTCTCTAGTTGTGTACTTTGGGGGGGAATTTGTTACATAGAATTTTGGTTAGTCTCATGAATCCTGTAACCTTGCATTGTCACAATTCCTAAAGAGATTATCATAGAGGATGAACCCTGTTTCCCTTTCCCTGCAAAGAAACTTACGTTGCAACCTCGATGCACCTTGTTTTCCAACAACATGCTTCAAAACCTACTCAACGAATGTTGACTCACCTTCAACATGCACGGATGGCGCACCTTGTCTGCATAGAATGCGTCAACCCAAATCGTCGCACATTGCTCAATTTATGATCACATTGACCTATGTATGGGAATAAAATTAGGTCTTCAAGAGTTTTCTAGACTAAAATATGTTTGTATTAGCTTTCCATCCTATTTACTTGGATCTTACTCGAATTCCACACTATGGATACTCTCTCATCCCCTTTCCCTTATCCTCTCTTCCCCTCCTTTTCATATTTTCCCTATAAATGAAGCTCGTATCCATGGTTGAAGGGAGGAGGATTCAATAGTAAATATATGTTGTAGAAATTGTGCCAGAATGTTAGACTCGTGATGTCCATTCTTCCAAGAGAAGTGTGACAAGTTGGAGCAAGAGGAATCCATCAGAAGGGCTCTACGACACCAAGGATATGGTTGTATTTATTTCTTCTTTTCATAATATAATGACGCATTTCATTTCCCATATTTGATTGTTAATATCATTTTGTAGTGTCTTTTATTAATAAATTTGGAAAAATTGCAATTTTTGGCCAATTCGACCCTTAGACTAATTATGAATCCAACGCTTCCAAATGGCTCCAAATGCATCCAAATTGGATATGAAGGTATTTTAAAGGTATTAATACATAAAAATGAGGCTGATAGATGTCTGGACACTCTCAAAATACCTCTGCAACATTCATTTATCTTCAGGATAAATTGGGGAATTTTACTAGCAATTTCGAGGTTCAAACCCCCAAGGGTAGACGTCACTAATGGATTCCCAAATGCAGTAAGAACCTCCCAAATTTCAGAACATAGACATGTATTACTTAAAGGACTTCAATAGGCACCAAAATTCATCATTAATCAGTTTCTAAAGGCTTCTACAACTCCCATAAATTAGAGGTTTCTGGACATGTCTTCACATAGGGGAAAATGATAGGAAACTTCACCACTTGCTATGAAATTCAAGATTTGTGTTCCAAATGATTATGTAATGTATATGAAACTTCTTTAGGACATTAATTAATATCCATACATCATAAAAATCACATACATTAACTGATATAAAATGAAATAATGCAACTTCAAGCTCTCACAACAAGATATAGGGAAAATGGCACCATTTATGCATTGTTTGGTATTTTTACATAGTTTCACTTGGTATTTCGACCTGAAAGTTTTTTGAGAATAAAATATAGAGTATATATATCATATTAAAAATAAATGGTGTATCTTGGACTCTCACAAAGAGGTCATCATGTCACCAATTGCGCCCTTCTTCCAAGAGACAAAATATGTAAAGAAATGTGAGATAGAGATGGGAACAAGTTGAAGGAGAAAGAATCATGAGCTTCCACGTAGATTCAACCTGAAACAAATAAATACATTGTAGCTCCCAATTAAATTTCTAAATGGCCTCTCCAATTTTCGATTAGGATGGGAATCTTTCACCCTCGAAATTGTTACTAAGGCAAGTAGAATAGCACTCTACTAGCTTGGACAAGCTATGCTCTCCAATTTGCAAAATGAGAAATGATCAAAATTCAGTCTCCAAATTGGTTCTTGTATTTTATTACCTTCCCAATCCTTTTGTGGTTCGAATTCCCTCCATGATCTTCATTCCAACTCGAATTGGAAAGAGATTCCAATGTGTGCCACTTGTCCATCAACTCCTAGCCTCCTCCTTCACTCAATTCAAATGGATGACTTTTTGGCTGACCTAACTCCCTTGTGTGCCCTCTTGGAGGCTATTTTTATCCCTAACATGTCATATATGTCAAATGTTAGCATTCAGGTCTGATTTGTGTCATATGTGTCATAGCATCTTCATCATTGTTGTCATAGAAGTTAGAAAATCTAGCCCAAGTGTCCCAATAGCTCCAAGATGCCTCTTCCTCTTCCATGAGAGTTACACTTCCTTTGAGTTTAGACCCTCATTGAGTCATTCCAATTATTATTCCCTTCCAACTCCCCCAATAATGTTGTACTCCACCTTGGATTCAAATGGGTGAGAGTGGGTTGCCATGTGGCATGGGGAATCTTGCTTAACTGGGCCCCACAACTCCAATGTGCCCTCATGACCAAGTGCCACCTTATTTTCCTATCTTAATTATTTATTTATTCCCCATTTAATATATTTTGTCAATCTAATGCACGTTTGGGGGTTTTACAATTCCCTTATTCCAAATCTAATGTTTCCACCCCAACCTAGGAAACTAGTAGATTGGTGGAATTTTCTCTTATTGGGATTTATTTGAATGGGGACATTATAGTCCTCCCCACCCAAGATTGATTTCCCTTAAGAAATTTCAAATTAGGATGTTGCAAAAAAAATTTCCTCCTCCCATGTGGCATCCTCACTCGGGAAATCCTTCCATTTTACTAAATACTCCCTTATGGTTCTGTTAGGATATTTAGACACTTAGGAGTTAGTTAAGATCAACTTGTGTACTATATACATTAGGGATAGTGTGTTTCTTTAGTATGCATTAATATGCATTTGTAAATACTTAATCCGACAGTCACGATATGTTCCCGACATAGAGTGATCCGACGGCTCAACTTCTCTTAGATCAAACCTAACCTTGATCCGTGGCTTAACACCCGATTGGTCCATGATCTCTATTTAAAGAGCATGGAGGGTCATTGTTTAGTTGATCGATTATGAGAAGCTCATTTGTAACTTTCTTTCCTTACATAATAAATTGTCCCGTAGAAGCTATTTGGCCGGGGCCGTGGAGTGTTTCCCTCAAGAGGGTTTAAACCACGTCAAAACATCGATGTGTTGATCTATGATCTGTTTGTGTGAAGTGGTTTCTCTTGGTGTTCGGTCCCTTGGTAGTACCCTGTGTACCCGAACATGGTATCAGAGCTTTTATAAAGAGTCGCTTCTGGTTATGATCTAGATCTTGAACTGCTGTTGCCGAAACTCGAAAGGGTTTCTAGTTTTGGTATTTATGTGCATTTCCGGGCTGTGGGAGGTGTTCCATTGCATCCAGAGCATCGTTTCCATTGGGAAATAGTTTTCGTTTGATCGAAAACAGTTCCCAGTTGCTCCAGAAACACGTATTTCATCAGATCTAAAGGTATAATGTTACAGTGACGCATATTTTTATTTTCTTTTTTTAAAAGGAAAAAATCTCATATTTCATCATTTTTTTACTGTTAGATTTTTTTTTGGTTTGAATTTTTGCTTTCCCGTCCGCGTATGCTCTTTGTCGTGCACCTTGAGCGATCTCGGCAAATCAGAAATAGAAAGGGAAAGGGTTTTTCTCGGCTGCGTATGCTCTTTGCCGTGCACCTTGCGCGATCTCGGCAAATCAGAAACAGAGAGAAAACGTAGACTTTCCGGGAAAGCTCACGAGATCTAACTCCACAAGTGTAGAAAAGTTTTTTTTGTTTCGATTTGTGGTGTGTTTTGCAGGAAAAAGGGCAAGCACGCAAACCAAGTAAGAAGAGTAAAAAAAAAAGAGCCCCCTTCCTCATTCCCATATTTTACATACCTTTTAATCTAGCTCACTTGGTTCAAAGTTGTTTTATTCCTTAATAGGTCTTGAGTTAAAGTCTTAGGAAGTTACTTTTACAAGAAAAAGTGCATGCAATTTTTATTTTCAAGTTACTTTATTGTAAAAGTGCATCTCACTTAAATAATAAAAAATAAAAATACAAGTGAGTCACTTAAGTTTTTTTTGTTGTACTATTTAAAAGTAATATCATTGTAAAAGTGAAATCACTTATTTTACAAAAGTGGTTCACTTAAAGCAACTTTCTTGTAAAGTGATTGTCAAAAGGTTCATCTTGGGAAGAGGGGGGGTTCTTTTTTTGCTGGACATTCTTTAGCTGCCACGTCACTATTGAGAACATCTTCAAAAGTTTCTTTGTTCAAGCATAACTTCATCATATAGAGTCAGTTTTCAGTGCCTTTTTGTTTAAACCGCCTATTTTTTCAAGATATTCACATCTAGACTATTGGTTTATGCTTTTACAACCACTAATTTACAAATATGTCCGCCCCTTGTGATATTCTATTTAACAGTTCCAACTATTTCTCATGAAAATCTCGTATGGAGGATGTTCTACAAAGTAGGGGACTCTTCAGAATTACCTCAGGGAAAGAAAAAGAACCCACTGATGATGATAAGAAAATAAAATGGGCAAATAGATGTGATGAAGCTCGTGGATTGATTGGGATGTCAATCTCTACTGATTTGCGATTCCACATATCTGGAATTGATGAACCTAATGTTGCTTGGGACAAGTTGGAATCTGTGTTTGGTAAACAAAATGAAATTCGAGGTCACCAACTAAAAAATGAGTTGATTTATTTAAATCCAAGTGACTTTTCATGCATTCAAGATTATTTATCTAAGTACAAAATTCTTAAACTCTTATGTGCAGAATGTAAGATTGAGAGGGAAGACAAACAATGCATTTATCATATTATTTCCAAACTTGGACCTGTATATTCTGTTTTTGTATCTACATTTTACTCCATGAAAGCATCCTTGAATGCAGCTAGCTATCAAGAGCCTAGTCTTGAATCCTTTTGTGATTCCTTGATTAGAGAACAAGATAAATTAATTCATCTTGGAATAATCAACAATGCAGATACATCTGGGAAAACCTTATTGTCGCAACAGAAAGAAAAGTCCAAGCCTCCCAAGAAACAAAATTTTCTCAATAATAAGTCAAACAAGGGTCCCAAACCTTCTCAGTTAGCTCCTCCTTTAAAAAATGACAAAGGATCCAAGCCAAAAGGAAAGAAGACTGAGCGTCATTGCAACTATTGTGGGAAAGATAATCATGATGAATCTAAGTGTTTCAAGAAGATGGCAGCCTTGGAAGCAGCAATGAAGAAGCACCACATCAACCTAGATTTGCCTTCAGAATCTGCCTCTCATGGACATGCACTTTGTGCTTCTGGTTATTCTTATAAGGCATCTTCTTCTTCTACTTCAAATGAATGGCTCATTGATTCTGGAGCATCTTATCATATGGCTAAGGATCAAACCATCTTTTCTACTATGCATGAATGTAACACCAAACAAATATTTGTTGGTGATGATAGATCTCTAAGTGTTGTAGGAGCTGAAACAGTTCCAGTAGATAATGGTCATTTTAGTGATGTACTATGTGTTCCAAGAATTTTCTACAATTTGTTATCAATCTATCAGATCACTCATTCTGGTGAAGGTAAAACTGTGACCTTTACACCTCACCAAGTTGTAATCAAGGATTTTAAAGATCCTCAACAGGTCCTAGCAACCGGAATTGTTGATGATATTACCAGGTTGTACAAGTTTAACAACTTTGGGTCATCACCTTTCCCTTTAGTTTTTGTTGCTCATAGTGATAACTTGAGCAAACTTTGGCATGAGCGATTTGGTCACTTAAATTATTGCTCATTGCAACAACTATGTAAATAAAATATGGTGATAGGTCTTCCGATGGTATCTTGCAGGGATAGTGTTTGCTCCGGTTGTGTACTCGGAAAATATCATTGGGACAGTTTTGACAAACGTGCCTCTTGGCACACCTCGGTTCCCTTGGAGCTTGTGCATAATGACTTGTGTGGTCCTCTTCCATCTGCTTCCTTTTTTGGTTTCAAATATTTTTTAACTTTCATTGATGATTACACCAGACGCACTTGGGTTTATTTCCTAAAAATTAAGAGCGAAGTATTTAACATATTCTTGGCCTACAAGGCCCTTGTTGAAAAACAATCTGGTCATCAAATTATTAAGTTAAGATCTGACAATGGAGGAGAATATGTTAACAAAAAGTTCACTACTTTCTGCACTGAACAAGGCATCCAACAATAGCACACTATTCCATATACACCACAACAAAATGGTGTAGTTGAGCGGAAGAACCGCACTTTAAAAGAAATGGCTAATTGTATGATCCAATCTAAGGGACTAAGTCTTCAATTTTGGGCTGAAGCCATTAATTGTGTAAATTACATAGTTAATCGCACCCCCACTAAAGCATTACAAGGTATAACATTGGAAGAAGCACGGAGTAAAACTAAACCTGATCTAAGTCACTTCTGTGTGTTTGGTAGTGAAGCATGGGCTCACATTCCGGATGAAAAACAGAAAGCATTGCAGCCTAAAAGTGAAAAGTGCATATTTGTTGGATATTTTGAAGATGTAAAAGGTTATAGACTTGTTCAACCACATTCTCATGATATAATCATTAGAAGAGATGTTAAATTTGATGAAAATCTCTTGGCCTGCGAGCCTAACTCGGCAATTGTGCCATCTTTGGCCTGCGAGCCTGATTCGGCGTTTGTGCCTTCTTCTTCTTCTTCAAACTTCCTTGACAAGTTTCCAACTCTAGTTTCTGATGATGACAGTGAGGATGAAAATCCACCTCCGCTTGCTCATGTTCCTCCAGTTGCACCAGCACAAGTGCTTCCTCGATGGGTTCGTTCAACATGTGAAGCAGCTAGTGATCTTGTCGGTGATCCTAGAGATCAACGTCGAACACGTCCTCAGTTTCAGCGAGCCTCTTCTCTTTTGGCTCAAGTCTCCGAGAATCATGATCCAAAAAAATTTGCAGAAGCTTCAGGGAATCCAGATTGGGATGCAGCCATGGATGAAGAATATCGTTCCTTAATGACGAACGATACTTCGGATCTTGTACCTCTTCCAAAAGGAAGAAAACTTGTCAGATGTAAATGGGTCTACAGAACTAAGTATGCATCAGATGGAAGTGTTGAAAGACTTAAGGCAAGGTTAGTTGCCAAAGGTTTTTCCCAAGTTGAAGGGATTGACTACAATGAAACCTTTGCTCCCGTAGCAAAAATGAACTCCATCCACCTTGTTCTTTCCCTTACAGCCTTACACAACTGGGAAGTCCATCAAATGGATGTCAAGTCTACCTTCTTACATAGTGATTTACAGGAGGAAATTTACATGGAACAACCTCCTGGCTATTTTCAGAATAACTCTAGCTT
This sequence comes from Larix kaempferi, assembly GCA_027924585.1. NCBI lineage: Eukaryota > Viridiplantae > Streptophyta > Pinopsida > Pinales > Pinaceae > Larix > Larix kaempferi. The sequence goes on along the minus strand of BSBM01000765.1, from coordinate 173,134 downwards.
TGTTTGCCACCTTAAGAAATCCTTATATGGCCTTAAGCAAGCTCCTAGAGCTTGGTATGCCAAAATGGATAACTTTCTCCTTGACACTGGTTTTTCTAGATGCCATTCTGACCCCAATGTCTATACCAAGAAAGTAGGAAACCATCTCATCATACGTGTTCTATATGTTGATGACCTTATTCTTACTGGTAGTGACCCTAAGCTTATAACCCATGTGAAATCCAGTCTTAAACAAAATTTTGAAATGTCAGACTTAGGACATTTGCATTATTTTCTTGGTCTCCAAGTCCTGCAAACCAAAGAAGGAATCTTTCTTTCTCAGTCTAAGTATGCTTGTGACCTTCTTCGTCGCTTTCACATGGAAGATTGTACACCAGCCCCTTCTCCCTTCCAGTCTAGAGTCAAACTTTCTGCTACTTGTACTTCACCTGAAGTCGATGCCACCTTGTATCGTCAACTTGTTGGTAGTCTCTTATACTTGACTCATTCCCGTCCTGACCTTTCCTTTGTTGTTGTTCGTGTTGCCCGTTATATGTAGACACCTCATGAAAGTCACTAGAAAGCAGCTAAAAGAATACTTTGATATATTCAAGGTACAGTTCAGTTTGGGATTCATTATAGTACAGGGGGGAAATCTTTGTTGGTTGGTTTCACTGATCCAGATTGGGCCAGCGATCCTGATGATCAAAAGTCTACTGCAGGTTATGTTTTCAGTATGGGATCTGGACCTATTACTTGGGCTTGTAAGAAACAACAAGCTCTTGTTGTTTCTTCAGCAGAGGCAGAATATCGAGTAGTAGTTAATGCTAGTCAGGAAGCTTTATGGCTTCGACAAATCCTTTCAGAGTTTGGATTCGAGCAGCAGCAGCCTACTCCACTTTGGTGCGACAATCAAAGTGCCATCAAGCTTGCCAAAGATTCAGTTCTACATCAACGCAGCAAACACATTGAGCTACATATGCACTTCATCAGAAATCTTGTTCATGATCGTGTTCTTGAAGTGCTCTTTTTCCCTATAGATGATCAAGTTGCAGACATCTTCACCAAGTCTCTTATAGAAGTGAAGTTTTCTAAACTTCGATCTATGTTAGGAGTTCAGGAACTTGTCATTAAGGGGGGATAGGCTCTAATGCCTCGTTCCTTCTCCTAATAGTGTCACTTTTGTAAATCCTTCAATCCTATCCCAAGTTGTTCTTAAGGGGGGATTTTAGGATATTTAGACACTTAGGAGTTAGTTAAGATCAACTTGTGTAATATATCTGTTAGGGATAGTGTGTTTCTTTAGTATGCATTAGTATGCATTTGTAAATAATTAATCCGACGGTCACGATATGTTCCCGACATAGAGTGATCTGATGGCTCAACTTCTCATAGATCAAACCTAACCTTGATCCATGGCTTAACACCTGATTGGTCCATGATCTCTATTTAAAGAGCATGGAGGGTCATTGTTTAGTTGATCGATTATGAGAAGCTCATTTGTAACTTTCTTTCTTTACATAATAAATTGTCTCGTAGAAGCTATTTGGCCGGGGTCGTGGAGTGTTTCCCTCAAGAGGGTTTAAACCACGTCAAAACATCGGTGTGTTGATCTATGATCTGTTTGTGTGAAGTGGTTGCTCTTGGTGTTCGGTCCTTTGGTAGTACCCTATGTACCCGAACAGGTTCTGCTCCTTAATTTCCTTTCTCTTTCCTTCAAAATTTTTTTTGGAATAAGTATGAGTTTTCCTTCATCATCTAATGGAGGGAGGGTTTCTGAAACAAATATTTTCTGATGAATAGCCTTCTTAAGGAATGAAACATGAAATGCATTGTGGATTTTTCTTCCTTCCAGAAGTTCCAACTCATAAGCCACCTCCCCAACTTTCCGAACTACCTTATATGGACCATAATATCTTGGTTTGAGATTCTCTGATCCTTTCACTTTTAAGGATGTTTGTTTATATGGATGTAACCTCAAATAGACCAAGTCATTCACTTGAAAAGTTCTTTCCTCCCTATGTTGATCCACATAGTGTTTTTGTTGGTTTTGGGCAACCTGCAAATTGTCTTTTAGAAGTTTCAAAATATCTTGAATTTCCTCAATCCAATCCTTAGATTTTGGAGCTCTACTATCACCAAGAATTTGCTCAACAATGGTGAGTGCTTCATAGACATAAAGTGATTTGAAAGAAGACATGCCAATGGACATATGAAAGGTAGTGTTGTAGCAAAACTCACCCAAATGTAGCCATTTTACCCATGCTTTTTGCTACTCACCAACATAGTTCCTCAAGTACCCTCCAACCATTGGGTCACTCTTTTTGTTTGGACATCAGTTTGAGGATGAAATCTTGTGCTTGGATTCAATTGAGTGCCCACCATCTTGAAGAGTTCTTTCCAAAAAGCACTCATAAATATGCTATCCCTCTCAATCATAATGTTCTTGGGAAGTCCATGCAATCTGAAAATTTCTCTAAAGAATAGATCAACCACTTGTGCTACAGTATAAGATGATGTAATAGAAAAAAAATGATAAAATTTGGTGAGACTATCGACCACAACATAAATACAATCCTTACCCAAATCCTTGGGAAAACCTGTGATAAAATCCTTTGACATGCTTTCCCTTTTTTTTTCGGGAATGGGAAATTGTTGTAATAGACCAACAGGATGTGTATGTTCAGATTTGTTTTGATGACATAACTTGCATTCATTCACATATTTTAGAACATCTTCTTTCAACCCTTTCCAAAAGAACCTTTCCCTTAATTGCCTATATGTTATGAAAAAACCAAGATGGCCTGCTAAAGGAGAATCATGAGCTTCCTTCAAAATATTGTGCTTGAAATTCGAACCATGAACCAAGTATATTCTGTCCTTATAGTAGATTATACCATTTAAAATCTTGTACCTATCATCACCTTTGACCCCATCTAACACATCACAAGCAAAACTATCTTTGGCATATTCAACTATTAGCATATTTTTCCAATCTTTCGAAATGTCCCTAAGGGAAAATGATGGTCTTCTAGATAATGCAACTGCTACAATATTATTATTCCCCTTTACGTATTCAATGCAAAAATCAAAATCTTGGACTTTTCTTACCCACTTTTGTTTCCTTTCATTGAGGTATTTTTGTGTGATAAAATGCTTCAAACTGTTATGATTAGTTTTTACCACAAACTTGTTTCCCACCAAGTATTGTCTAAACTTGGCCAAGGTATGGATGATGGATAACATTTCTTTGTCATAAATGGAGTAGATATTCTCATGTGGCTGCAAATTTCTGCTCTCAAAAGCTATGGGGTGTTTATTTTTCTTTAGGACCTCCCCCATTCCTTCTCCTGATGCATCACATTCCAAAACAAATGGTTTAGAAAAATCAGGTAATTCAAGTATTGGACAACTACTCATTACCTCTTTCATTATTTGGAAATATTTATCATCCTCTTAATCAAATTTTAAAGCATCCTTCTTGGTCAAATCAGTAAGTGGAGAAGTCAATTTGGAGAACCCTTTCACAAACTTTATATAGTAGGTGAATATTCCAATGAAGCCTCTCAATTCTTTGATGTTTTTGGGTGATGGACATTCAAGGATAGCTCTTATTTTTTCCAAGTGTAAATTCACTCCATCTTACCCAATGATGTGTCCAAGATATAAAACTTCTTTCAACCCAAATTCACACTTGGACAACTTAGCAAACAATTATTGTTCATGCAAAATTTTCAAGACAACTTCTAGATGATGCAAGTGTTCCTCCCATGCTTTACTGTAAATCAAAATACCATCAAAGAAAACCAAAACTAACTTACAAATATTCTTGCAAAATATTTGGTTCATGCATGATTGAAATGTGGCTATAGTATTGGTCAAAGGAAAAGGCATGACAAGAAACTCGAAATGGCCATAGTGACATCTGAAAGCTCTTTTGTGCACATCCTCTTCCTTCATTCGAATTTGATGGTAACCAGATCTAAGATCAATTTTGGAGAATAATTTTTCTCCATGTAGATCATCCATGAGCTCATCTATTCTAGGGATGGGATATCTATTCTTAATTGTCTTCTTGTTTAGATCTCTTTAAAATCAATGGACATTCTAAAGGTCCCATTCTTTTTTCTTCACCAAAACAATTGAAGAAGCATAGGGATTAGAGCTTGGTCTAATGAGTCCCAATTCCAAGAGATCTTGAATAGCCTTCTCAATATCATATATGAACTTTTTGGGATGTCTATATGGTGTTATTTGTATAAGTGAAGTGCCCACCTCCAAAACAATGTTGTTCTCAACTCCTCTATCAGGCGGCCTTCCAGGAGGAAGGTCTCCAAAAACCGTTTCATATTTCTGTAGGTGTTGCTTTATCTCCCTTGGATGTTCTGCAATATTTATGTTTGGATTGGGGGAAGTGATGAAACATTCAGCAGCCCATTCAATATCCCCATGCCTCAATATGGACCTCATCCTGTGTGAGGACACTACTTGATTAAGATAGGTGTGCATTCCTCTTAGTACCCTTTGTTTTCCTTCAGAATCTTTGAATCTGATTTTAGGGATTTGATAGTTCACCATATTTTCCCCTATATAGTACAGCCATTTCACTCCCAATACCACATTAGTATCAGCAGCATCAACCACATAAAAGCTATCAAAAAAAGTGTAATTACCAATGTTGAGTTGTAGCTTTGGAACCCTTGTTTTGCACTCCATAGTATTGTGACCTGGAATGATGACTGTGAATTCATTGAATGGTTCAGTAAGTAGATTTCTCCTTTACACTAGGGATGAATCAATGAATTTATGTGTGGTTCCTCCATCTACCAATACCAAAACTCCTTGTCATTGTACCACTTCCTTGCATCGAATGGTGTGGAAACGAGGCACTCCTGAAAGTAATTTCACTCTCCCTTTGTCATGTGATGGATGATCTTATTCTTGTTTCTCTTCTTCTAATATGTCATATCCCTCTTCTTGGGATGAAAGTTGCACTTATTCCTCCATACCCCCTTCATACTCATCATCATCAGAAAATACTGCAATGAATTATGCTTTCCCCTGAGCACATTTATGCCCTAGTACCCATGGTTTGAAGCATGTGTAGCATAGTTTCTTTCTTATGAGTTCTTCCTTGCTTGGTCCCTCTTTCTTATCCTTTCCAAATTCATGTTTTTGCCATGGATTCTTTTCAAATCTGAACTTGGAAGGAAATTTGGGCTTGGGAGGATACCTTGTCTTGGGTAGCACATTTTTCAAATCTCTTGCCAAGTTCATGAAATCTTTCAATGAAGTAGGTTTGTGGGCCTTAACTAAACCCTTCAAAGGTTCAGCCAAACCTTCAGTAAATAGAAATACTAATCTGACCATAGATATATCTGTTAAGTTTTGACATATATCCACTAGCAAGATCACTGAAAGAAACACAATCACAAGATAGACAAAGACTTACCCTGGGAAACCCTCATGGGGTAGAAAACCCAGCAAAGCTTTCCTCAATATAGATAATCACCCAATACAAGATGTAGGACTCAAGCAAGAGCTCCTTCTCCTCCTATGCAGACCTCTCTCTCTCCTATGCTCCAATCACAAGTGAGTGAATGAATGAGATAAGTGAGGAACAAGCCTCCTCTACTTATACTCATCTCCGAACTAACTTTTCACCCTAATGGGGCCAACCTCACCTAAGAGAGTCTAATAACCCCTAATAAAATAACTCAGGGCCGACCCCACATGGGGGATCTAATAACCATAGTTACCACAAAGCATCGGAGGAATAAACATCTCTGAATACATGATAAAGTCCCGTTGGAGGAATGTAACATCTCCGGAATAATAGGATACAAATATAATATTCTTAGAAGTTACAATATTTCAACACTCCCCCTTAACGAGAAGGATATTAAAACAACATCTACAGGAGCAAGGAGTCATCAACTACATCATACATGATACATCTATAAATCATTGGAAGCTTTCTTTGTACAACATCGGTAACTCAAACAGTTAATGGATCATCAATATCTGGATCATCAGCATCGTCATCTCACGATCAGCCACATCGTCAGCTCACGATCAGCAGCATCGTCATCTCACGATCAGCATCATCATCATCTCATGATCAACATCATCATCATCACATGATCATCATCATCGTCATCACATGATCAGCATCATTTTCATCACACTATCAGCATCAACTGGATCCTCTCGATGAATAGCACAATAGCAGCATACCCTGCAACACACATGATCTATTTAAGACACCATATCATGTCTAGGGACGATGCAGTCCACTAGTCAACTTAGACAAAGTCTAAGGACCACCTCTCGGAGACATCTATCTGCGGATCTATTTAGGACTGAAGTCCAGGGATGATACAATCCTCTTGTCAACTTAGATAAAGTCTAAGGACCACCTCTCAGAGACATCTTTCTGCGGATCTATTGAGGACTGAAGTCCACGGATGATACAATCCTCTCGTCAACTTAGACAAATTCTAAGGACCACCTCTCAGAGACATCTGTCTACTGATCTATTTAGGACTGAAGTCCAAGGATGATACAATCCTCTTGTCAACTTAGACAAAGTCTAAGGACCACCTCTTGGAGACATCTGTCTGTGGATCTATTTAGGACTGAAGTCCAGGGATGATACAATCGTCTCGTCAAGTTAGACAAAGTCTAAAGACCACCTCTTGGAGACATCTGTATGCGGATCTATTTAGGACTGAAGTCCAGGGATGATACAATCCTCTTGTCAACTTAGAGAAAGTATAAGGACCACCTCTTGGAGACATCTGTCTGCGGATCTATTTAGGATTGAATTCCAGGGATTATACAATCCTCTCGTCAACTTAGACAAAGTCTAAGGACCACCTCTCGGAGACATCTTTCTATGGATCTATTTAGGACTGAATTCCACGGATGATACAATCCCCTCTCATTCACTATGGACCATTCATCGACCTAATCATTGGAACAAGTAGCCTCACCATTGACCTTATCGTCGAAACAGGTAACCTCATTATCGATACAGGTATCCATATCATCAATACAAGTATCCTCATCATCAATACAGTATCCTCATCGATACATGTATCCTCATTATCGACCTCACCGTCGATATGGGAAATCTCATCATCGATATGGGTATCCACACTGATACCAGTATCCAAGTATCATCATCGACCATATCACTCCCCCTTTCAAGGAGGGTCCTTATGAACTACACCAAGCTTGTCTCAGAAATACTCAAACTTTACTCGAGACAGAGGTTTGATCAATACATCAGCAACTTGTTCTTCAGTGCTCACATACTCGATCTTGATAGCTCCTTTTTGCACCATATCCTGTATATAGAAATATCGGATCTTTATGTGCTTTGACTTATCATGGAACACTAGATTCTTTGTCATCTTGATAGAACTTTGGTTGTCACACAGGATCACAATGGGGTCCATCTCCAAGTCGAACAGTCCTGATAATAACTTCCGAATCCATACCGCTTCACAACTAGCAGAGAAAGCAACTATATATTCCACTTCAGCTGTGCTGAGAGCCACACTAGACTACTTCCTGCTATACGATGAGATCATGGCAGATCCAAAACAATAACATCCTCCCTATGTACTCTTTCTATCTGATACGCTTCCTTCCCAATCATCATCTGTGTAGCCATACAATCTGAAGTCATGATCTCCAAGGTAATGTAGACCAAAATTTATTGTACCCTTTAGGTACCTCATCACATGCTTTGTAGCTATCATGTGAACACATCTAGGTTCCACTAGATACTGACTGAAGGTGTTCACAGCAAAGCAGATATATGTCCTAGTGTTCATCAGATACATTAATGACCCAATAATCTATCTGTACAGAGTTACATCCACTAACTCTGATGAGTCATCTGCTAACAGCTTCAGGTTGGAATCCATGGGAGTGGCCATGGCTTTACATTCCAACATATCAAACCTTTTCAAGATTTCCACATCATACTTTCCCTGGTTGAGAAAGATTCCTTTTGGGCCTTGCCATACTTCTAGACCTAGGAAGTAGTGCATAAATCCGAGATCTTTCATCTCAAACTCTAAAGAGACCTTCTTCTTGCATTCAACAATATGTTTCTCATTTCCAGTGAGAAATAGATCATCCACATATAGCAACAAAATGACAAGTTCATCATTCATAACTTTGAGATAAAGATTAGGATTAGCTTTACTCTTGGTAAAGCCCAAGCTAGTTAAGAAACTATCAATTCTTCCATACCAAGCTCTGGGAGCTTGTTTCAACCCATACAAAGCCTTCTTCAGTTTGCATACATGGGTTCTTTTGTCTTCCACCTTAAATCCTTGTGGTTGTTCTATGTACACTTCTTCTTCAATTACACCATTTAGGAAGGTTGTCTTCACATCCATCCGGTGTAATTTCACTTCATCATGGATGCAAGTGCCATGATGGTTCTAATGGAAGTGTACCTTGCGACTGGTGCAAATGTCTCTTCATAGTCAATTCCCTCTTTCTGAGAGAATCCTCTGGCTACAAACCTTGCCTTATACTTTTCAATACTGCCATCTGCAGCATGATTTATTTTGTATATCCATTTGGAGGATACCACACTTTTGTCCTTTGGTTTGGGAACTATATCCCAAACATCATTCTTCATTATTGACTGGTACTCCTCTGTCATTGCTTCTACCCACTCTTTCTTATGAACTACCTCTTCATAACTAGTAGGTTCTTGATCTACAACATCACACATCAAAGCCACATAGTTGGAAAGTGGCTTTGGTTTCTTGCTCACTCTAGTGGAGCCTTCAGGAGCTCCATACTTTTCAGCTCCTAGTATAATATCTCTAGCCCATGTTGGCTTTATTTTTCTTGAAATGTTTGTAATAGGGGGTTCTTGTAGTTCTAACATGTCATGGTCTTCAGGTGTTTCATCTTCAGGAGATGGTGCAGCTTCTGCAATTCTAGGCGGTGCATCTTCTTCATATACTTCTTCATACTGGCACTTCCTAGACTTCTTCAGAGCTACTTCTTCATCAAATGTCACATCCCTACTGATTTCCATATGATGGAATCTTGGGATGTAAATCGTGAATGCTTTGGATGTTTCACAATACCCAACAAATATTCCCTTCTTCCCAGAAGGGTCCAACTTAGTTCTCTTTTCTTTAGGTATGTGAATATACATAGGGCACCCAAATATCTTGAGGTGACTTACCTTAGGCTTCTTTCTTGTGAAGACTTCTTCTAGAGTCTTGAATTCAAGGGCACTGTGAGATAGTCTATTTTGCACATAGACTGATGTCCTGGCTGCTTCAGCCCATGAGTACATAGGTAAGTCTTGATCATGTAACATTGTCTTTACTGCTTCCATGATGGTTGTATTCTTTCTTTCCGCAACACCATTTTGTTGAGGATTGTAGGGAGTGGTTAGTTCCCTCTTGATTCCAGCTTCTTTGCAAGAGGCTTCAAAATATTTTGAAGTATACTCTCCACCATTATCAGTCCTGAGTATCTTGATCTTCTTTTCTGAAAGGTTCTCTATCAAGGCTTTGAATTCCTTTAATATTCCAAAGACTTCATCTTTTCCTTTCAGGAAATATATCCAAGTCTTTCTTGAATAGTCATTAATAAAAGTTCGGTAGTATTCATATCCACTCAAGGATGTTGTGGGCATGGGACCACATACATCTGAATGGATCAATTCCAAAGTACTTTTAGTCTTTGTTTCACTCTTTGGAAAAGGATTCTTGATATTTTTCCCTTTTGCACAACCCTTGCAATTGCCTTCATGTTCAATCTTTAGATCTGGTAGTCCTACAACTACTTTGCTCACATGAGGTAGTGCTTTGTAATTAATGTGAGCAAGACTTCTATGCCATAGCTCACTTGGACTAGTGGCTTCATGAACAAGGGCAGCTTCTGAATGACCCTTGAGTTTGTATAGACCTCCTTCCTCTTCACCAATGATAATTGCATCCTTAATAGATTTACCTTTGGAACACATGAGTACTTGTCCATCAATGAATGCAACCCTATAACCTTTCTTATCCAATGCTGAGATGGAAAGCAAGTTCTTCTTCAATCCTGGTACATACAATACTTCCTTCATCTTCATGGGTGCTCCAGAATCAAGCTTGTAGTTTGCTTCACCAATTCCCTTGATGGGATATTGATAGTCATCTCCTAATGACACTTTCTATGGGGAGGTCTTCTCTTCCAGTTTTGAAAGAGTTTTCTTTTGTCTAGTCATGTGCTTTGAAGCACCACTATCAATAAGCCATGTATCTTCTCTAGGTGTTATAGATCCAGAGAGTGCTGAGAATAGAACATACTCTTCTGCATCTTCTTCTTCATCTCTTCTAGATCTTTTCTTGTAAGGCCTTTCTTCCTCTTCTTCTTCTCTTCTAGATCTTTTTTTGTGAGAACTTTCTTCCTCTTCTTCTTCTTCACTATCATCTTCTGCAAGATGTATTTTATGGTGAAGATATTTCTTCTTCTTTGAAGGACAATGTCTAGCAATGTGTCCTATTTTGTGACAATTGAAACATTGGAAAGAAGAGTGTTTTCTTCCTCTTTTTTTTTGAAATCTTTGTGGAGATTGAGACTCCTTGTGACTATCCTTCTTGAAGTAGAATTGATTCCTTATTCTCTTGGTGTGTGTGGCCGAGGCTTGGTCATCTTCTTTGAGTAGGGCTTCTCTATTGGCAACCCTAGCTTCTTCTTGAATGCAATCCTCCCATACCACATCAAACTTCATGCTTTCTTTTTTGGCACACATAGTTTGGATGAATGACACCCAAGGTCTATTGAGACCATTTAGAGCAGTCATGACTAGTTCATCTTCATCAAGGGTATCTCCAATAGCATCTAGTTGTTCCTTGAACTGGGAAACCCTTGAGAAATAGTCTTGAATAGATTATCCTTTATTCATCTTGGTGCTCTTCAATTGAGCTCTCAGGTTCATCTTCCCATTGATGTTCTTTCCCTCATACATTCTGGAAAGGGCATCATACATTTCCTTCGGAGTCTTCTTGGATTCCACTTGGGGAATAGTCTTTTATAGAATCAGCAATGATTCTCTTTTCCCTAATCAAGTCCTTCCTATACTTCTCTTTGGCTTCATCTTCTTCAGGTTCTGTAATCTCATCTTTGATATATTGGGAAAGATCATTCTCTTCAAGAATGAGACCAATCCTATATTTCCATGCCCGAAAATTCTCTATACCCTCTAGCTTGTCTTCAAGCTTAGTTATTGGAGCCATCTTATTCAGAGGGTCACAAAGATTGAAGTTCTCAAGAGATAGAATAACACTTACCAGGAGATGTGCTCGATTGAGTTGAGAGATCTAGTGTGTTCTGCTTATGGAAACTTCAACTTTTCACCTTCCGGATCTGCAACAAAATTTCTGGTTTTCTGGTCTTCTCTTTTCGAGATTTATGGTGGACAGGTTCGCAACTTTTCTGGTTCACTGGTGCACAGGTGCACAACTTTTTTGGTTCTCTGGTTCATAGGTGCGTAGCTTTTCTGGTTATCTAGTTTTCTGGTTTCCTGCACTTTTGGTCAAACTAGTGGTTGAATTTTCCAGAGTTCTACCCAACCAAAAATATCGATCCATGGCTCAAAACTTTGATTTTGAGGAGGGCTATCCAGCCATGCAATCAGAATTCAAAAATTCTAACTTTTGCATAAACCCTAATTTTCACCAGAGGAGGAGAGAGAGGTATTTTCACCTTGTGAAATATGTCCTATTTAGGCTAGCTCTAATACCATGTTAAGTTTTGACATAAATACACTAGCAAGATCACTGAAAGAAACACAATCACAAGATAGACAAAGATTTACACTGGGAAACCCTCATGGGGTAGAAAACCCAGCAAAGCTTTCCTCGATATACATAATCACCCAATACAAGATGTAGGACTCAAGCAAGAGCTCCTTCTCCTCCTATGCAGACCTCTCTCTCTCCTATGCGCCAATCACAAGTGAGTGAATGAATGAGATAAGTGAGGAACAAGCCTCCTCTACTTATACTCATCTCCGAACTGACTTTTCACCCTAATGGGGCCAACCTCACCTAAGAGAGTCTAATAACCCCTAATAAACTAACTCAGGGCCGACCCCACATGGGGGATCTAATAACCCTAGTTACCACAAACCATCAGAGGAATAAATATCTCCAGATACATGATAAAGTCCCGTCAGAGGAATGTAACATCTCCAGAATAATAGGATACAAATATAATATTCTTAGAAGTTACAATATTTCAACAATATCATCCACCTTAACTAATATTTTTTGGAATTCGGGGTTCCAATTTGCTTCAATTGTGCTAGTTCTCTGAAAGGAATTTCTGGGTTTTTTGCTCAAATCTTTCCAATACCCTGTTAACAAATTATTCATATGTTTTAACCTGATCATGTCCCAAGTTTTTATTTCCATGGAACCACCAATTAGTGGATTCTCCTTTGAGATGCAAAATAACCATTTTTAGAGCATCCTTTTCAACCATTGGATTCAACTGAAAATACACATCTAGTTTTGTATCCAAGTATTTGCAGAACTTTGAGATGAGCCATCAAAAGTAGGAAGGGGCATTTTACCAATGGAATAATTCAATTCTTTATTTTGAAATGGATTCATATTACCTCCCCTTAGTTTGATCTTGTTTGCGACAGTAAAGTATTGATCAAATGGTAGGGTCCTTCTACAATCTTCACTCATCTGCTGCCATTCTATTATAACTTCATTCATGTCATATTAGGTGTTAGGATCTTCTTTGGAATCAATAAATTTAGGTTTAGTAGCCCTTTTTGAAATCTAAAATTGATGAGGTTGATTATGAGGCCCTTTCTTTGAGAAAATACATTCACCCATTGCCTTCTTTTCCTCGAAAGGAGAACTACTACTGTCGCCTATTGCCAATTTGCTTCCAATTTGACTAACCAACAATTTGAACCCTTGCATTATCTATTTTTTCATGTCTTAAAAGAATGGTTTCATGAATTTCCTAAACTTCTCATCCTCCTATGAGGTTCCTTTCTCATCCTTAGTTATGGTTACCAAAGAATGCACTTCTTCTCCTACTTCTTCCCTTTCACCAAAACTACTTTCAGTTTTAGTTTCTAAGGGCGGGGGATTATTCCTTTGACTTATAGTCCTAATGAATGATAATACACATCATGTGCAAGGACCATGCCCTTATACCACTTTTAGTGTCCCTTTTTAATAAATTTTGAAAAATTGGAAAAAATGCAATTTTTGGCCAATTCGACCCTTAGATTAGTTATGACTCGAATGCTTCCAAATGGCTGCAAATGCTTATGAATTGGGTCTGAAGGAATTTGAAAGGTATTAAGACATAAAAATGAGGCTGATAGATTTCTGGACACTCTCAAAAGACTTCTACAACATTCATTTATCTTCAGGAGAAATTGGGGAATTTTACTAGCAATTTCGAGGTTCAAACCCCCAAGGGTAGAGGTCACTAACGGCTTCCAAAATGCAGTACTACCCTCCCAGATTTCATAACAGAGACATGGATTAGTTAAATTAATTCAATGGGAGCCAAAATGCATCATTAATAAGTTTCTAAAGGCTTTTGCAAGTCCCATAAATCGTAGGTTTGTGGACATGTCTTCACATAGGGGGAAATGATAGGAAACTTCACCACTTGCTATGAAATTCAAGATTTGTGTTACAAAGGATTATGTAATGTATATGAAACTTCTTTAGGACATTAATGAATCTCCATCAATCACAAAAATCACAGAGTGAACTGATACAAATCGAAATAAATCAACTTCAATCTCTCACAACCAAATATAGGGAAAATGGCTCCATTTATGCATTGTTTGGTATTTTTACAAAGTTTCACTTGGTATTTTGACCTGAGAGTCTTCGGAGCATCAAATAAAGAGTATAGATATCATATTACAAATAAATTATGTATCCTGGACTCTCACAAAGAGGTCAGCATCTCACCAAGTGCGCCCTTCCTCCAAGAGCCAAAATATGCAGATAAATGTGAGATAGAGATGGGAACAAGTTGAAGGAGAAAGAATCACAAGTTGCCCTGTATATTCAACCTACAAAAAATAAATCCATTGTATATCCAAATGAAATGTCTAAATGGCCTCTCCAATTTCCAATTAGGATGAGAATCTTTCACCCTCGAAATTGGTACTAAGGCAAGTAGAATAGCACTCTACTAGCTTGGACAAGCTATACTCTCCAATTTGCAAAATGAAAAATGATCAAAATCCACTCTCCTTCTTGGTTCTTGTCATTTATTACCTTACCAATCATTTCATGGTTCGAATTCCCTCCATGAGCTTCATGCCAACTCAAATTGGAAAGAGATTTCAATGTGTGCCACTTGTCCATCAATTCCTAGCCTCCTCCTTCACTCAATTCGAATGGATGACTCTTTGGCTTCCCTAACTCTCTTGTGCACCATCTTGGAGGCTATTTTTAGCCCTGACATGTCATATATGTCAGATTTCAGCATTCAGGTCTGATTTGTGTCATCAGTGTCATAGCATCTTCGTCATTGTTGTCATAGAAAATAGGGAATCTATCCCAAGGGTCCCAATAGCTCCAAGATGCCTCTTCCTCTTCCATGGGAGTTACTCGTCCTCTCAATTTCTACCCTCATTGAGTCATTCCAAGTATTATTCCCTTCCACCTCCCCCAGTAATGTTGGACTCCACCTTGGATTCGAATGGGTGAGAGTGGGATGTCATGCGGCATGGGGAATCTTGCTTAAGTGGGCCCCACACCTCCAATGTTCCCTCATGACCAAGTGCCACATTATTTTCTTATCTTAATTATTTATTTATTCCCCATTTAATATATTTTGTCAAGCTAATTTCCATTTGGGGGTTTTATAATTCCCTTATTGCAAATCTAATATTTCCACCCCAACCTAGGAAACTAGTAGATTGGTGGAAATTTCTCTTCTTGAGATTTATTTGAATGGGAACATTACACATTTATAGTGAATTTACTTGGTCATTTACTTAGATTAGTTAAGTTTTTTGTAGTACAATACACTTGGTTTTTTATTGTGGTGAATCTCTTACAGGTTCTTCGTTCAAGGAGTTGGATTGCAACAGTTCAAGGACGGTGAGGAAAAATTTTGTTCAAGAGGTAAAAATTTCCTTCTTTGTTTCTCATCAAAAATTGATTAATTTAAGAGAATGTATGCATTCATTGTCTTGTTTTGTTCTAGATCTGAAAAATTTGGACTAGGGAAGTCCACTTGTGTCCGCACTTGTAGACGTATCTGCTAACAATTGTTTAGATCAGATATGTAACTATGCTAGGAAAATATCTAGATTGTAGATATGGATCTATGGTAAAATATGACATAAGATCATAGACCCTATGGTAAATACAATATAAGAAAAATTACAAAATCTAAATCTAATGACATAAATCCATAAGGCTCTGAGGCTCACTTCCTTGCGGTGGGTAATATGATAACTCTTCTCAATCCCCATTAGAGTCAGATGATATAAACATGGCTTAAGGCGAGACCATATACTCAAGAATCACAAATATATTCGAGGTAACAGAAAAAATCCAACAGGAGTAAAATCTATCATCAAGCAAACATCCCACCTGATGCATATGATTAATGAATGACATGAAACTAATAATTATGTATTGATATCATAGCACATAAGGACTATCAAATCCCGTTGTACTTGTTGAATCAATCATACAGTTGCATATCTAATTGTTGAACTATTAATTATTTGATCAAGACTAATGACCACCCCTAACCAAGGAAACCCAATCTATAAGAAATCATTTAATAGTTTAGCAGTCCCTCGAAATGGTATACATCCCATGTCTTGGGTGTTTTGGTTGAAACTTGCATCATGAATTCATGATTAAACAAATATCCATTGAAACGAATATTTTTGCATATATTAAAATAAGTGCATGTATGAGAAGGTAATGTTACCTTGACATCAGTGATTCACTCTTCCATGGATCGAACTCCTTGAGGATTATGAGATGACCTAGGTCAAGAGAGGGAGCAAAAGCCTCGATTCACCTCCCCCTCTCGCTACGAGCTTCATTTGGTTGCGTATGTATTCTTCATATGACCTCCATCATAACCTGCATGCAAGTGAGTTCTTGCATTATGTTATAGTATAAAATAGAAGAAAATTTAATGGATAAAATTCTATAAACATGAATATGTAGTATTCATTTACCCTAATTGAGGATACATCTAATATGTATAAAGATATGTATGTCTGAAGTATTTATTAAATGCATCCATAATATATAAATAAATGTGTGAATGAAAGTACATGTAACATATTCAAAGTATTAATGAATTACATCTAAGGTGTATTCACATAACTACGAAGAACAAAATAATAATTCTTCCCAACTTATACCTATGATAATACCGTCATATATATATATATATATGAATGAATGAGGGGACACACACATATTTCCATCACAGAATGAGAGAATCTTAACTCAACCTTAAAAACGAGGTAGCAAGCGATTGTGGAATCACGTCCAAGCAGAGACCAACTTTCGATAATCAAACGAAGGATAGTATATAATAAAATGCATATATATTAAGTTGTATAATGGGAGGATCTTATGCAAACCATAGATTGGTAACTGAGATGCAGAGCTAGCGGCCAATACCCATGCTCTTTAACTAACCAATAAAGATGGGACACTCGAATCAAGCTCAATGATAGATAGAAGAAACGCCCAAGGTGGATGAGGAAAAGAGCCGTGTTGCTCAATCCATGAAAAACGAGTTTATATGTGGGTTGAAGCATGGTGTTTGATGACTGATGAAAAATGAAACACAAACAAGTATCAAGCAGATTAACCCTACGAACTTAACTCTGTAACAGATCTCATAACTTAATGCATTTTGAGGCTTGGAATGAACTCCCTCATACTCACTCTGCTTGATTGATGTGAGAATGGATGGAAAAGCGAGATAGAGAGAGCTTAATCCTCTCCTCAGCTCTTGGCTAGTTGAAGGAGGGAAAACAACGACCCCTCTTTAGAATCGTTTCCCCTCAACGATGTCATGCTTCCTTTTTGCCAAGCTGCCAGCTAAGATCGTGAAAAGAAGCACAGCCCAATTGTGGGATGAGTGTGCCACGGCATGCGCCCCTCATTGCTTTGAAACTCAGTAACTTTCTCCTTTAGTATCCTAGCATAAAGGTCAAAAATTGTGACGAGTGTGACATGGCATGCGCCCCTCGCTTTAAAACTCAGTAACTTTCTCCTTTAGTATCGTAGCATAGGGGTGAAAAATTGTGGGGATGCGTTTCTACCTTCTAGAGAAACTTCTTAGTTGGTGCGATTTTTCCTTGGAGGAGTGGTTGAGCTCATCCATAACGACCTTGGTGGATGAGTTAAAAAATTATGTGGAGTAACTCTTATGGGTTTGTGAATGGGATGTGGTTCAAGGATTGGTTGATTCGACGAACAAGAACCTAATCAAAATCATCAAGCGAATGATTAGGAAAAAGCCTAGGGAGTTGCATTCACATTTGATTTGTGCTTTATGGGTTGATCATACCACTACCAAAACCATCTATGGAGAAACCCCTTTAATGCTTGTTTATAGGAAAGAAGTTTTCATGGTATTTGAGCTTGAGATTGCAACTTACCACTTAAATTTATAGATCGGGGATTTAGATAGCAGCCCCATTGTCCAAAGATTTAATGTTGCCTTAGCTCTTTGGGAATAAAGGGATTTTACGCTAGAAAATATGAAAAAGAAACAAGCGATTGTTTAAAATATCCATGATAAGAAATCTAATGCAAGGTATTCTTAGTCGATAGGGTATTATTATGAGACTCCGATCAAGATTGCAAGGGTAAGCATACAAAGCTTCAAAACTATGGCTTGTCCCTTTCACTATCCCTCGAGACCCAAAAATCTCGGGAACAATGCTTATCGTTTAAAGGATCTCCAAGGGTGATTATTTTCCCATTTGGTCAATGGATTGGTGCTAAAACCTTATTATTGTTGAGAGCCCTCTTAACTCTACTAACTCATATAAGAAAAATAAAAAATGAAATAATCATAAAAATAAAAATAAAAAATTGAGAAAAACAACAAGGAAAAAAGGAAAAAAACATAGTTGCTTCTTTCTTTTTCTTTGAATTTTCTTTTTATGTCATTTAGATTTGTTACTTGCACAATTTATTTTATTATCTAGTTTTGTTTTTAATTTATTTTATATGGTTTCACAATTAATTTTTGGAATTTGACGTCTTTTCAAAACTATATGTCAACTATTCCCTCTATTTAGATTGTTTATTTGTTAATCTCTTGAACATGATGATGTTTAGCTATGATATACAGGAGATGACATGACATGGAGAAAGTAGAAATATCAGGCAGTTCTTAGTGATCAGCTTGGGTACAATGAACTATGATTGCATTCTACTATTGGTTTTCCCATCTCTTCTTTCTTATCCCTTTGCTTTTCCCATCGTGGAACACTAGCAATACTATATCCACTTCCTACCCTTTTTAGGGATGAATATGAGTACGTATACCTATTTTGTGGTTACTTTTTCATCTACACATCATGTTGAGTAGTATTTATCAAGTCTACATGGATCCCCATGCCCTTTCCTTTTATGATATGTTTGCTAGATGTTGATTTCCAACATCGGGATGGTTCTGAAGTGTTGAACCATGAGGTCAATGGCAAGCTCTCCCAACTATTTCAACATGATATTATTTCTCAATCATAGAGTGATGCCCGAAGGCCTCCTTACGCCTATATTATGTTTTGACATGCACGCCATCCTTTACCCCTCATGACACTCTTGGAAAGTTTCACCATGTTAAACCATGTATGTGTTTTCTATTGAATTACACTAGTTCTTTATGAATAGTTATGATATGATTGAATAATCCTTTTGATGAATTTCATCATCATCAATAGAAAAATTACATCCCCGTAAGTCTCTCTAGTAAATTTTACCCTATGCCATTTTTATTATGAAGAAATATGTCTCTTTGATTCGAAAAGAGGCCTCAAAATTATCATCATTTTTTAAAATATCTTGTGGCCTTGTTTCATTACATGTGCACCTATTTCACATTAGGAAAGCCAATGAATTCATTATATTTAAGGTACAATATGTCAAAGCATATTCAACATTAAAGGTCCATTCAAATGGACAAGAATTTGATCATTTCAATTTGTGAATCGCTTATCAAAGAGCAAGCAGATGGAAGGTTAAATGATTTTGTGAGAGCCATAGGTTGAAAGAAGGCAACATTAAATGTTGCATGTGAGATCAATGAAATTGAGAAAGAAGAAGAAGAAGAATATGATGTAGGTTCCATGTCTTTAACTGTATATTTTGAAGATATGCAACTCCTAAGAGTTGCAAAAATAGATAAATAAATTTTGTATCCATAACATTTTATGAAGAATTGGAATCAATTTATTGTGAAGAGTGTAGAATAGTATGAAACCAATTCTAATTGTTAAGTTTTCCATGAAGAAGATAAAGTTAGTGAAGAACATGAAATTGAAATATTTTGGAAGTGGAGTCTTGAGGATATCATGTACGATTATCATTTAATGATGTGGTAGGAAGCTATTGAGGAGATGAATGAAAACACAATTAATAATGAAGATTATAAGTGAGACCTTTATATGTCCACATCACAACAAATCAATATGAATAGCATCCCATGAGGTGATGGGCATAAATAATTTAATGAAGGAATATAGTGAAGTTGAAGGAAATGAATTCTATAATTGATGAAGATAGAAGCATGTATAAGGAACCCAAGATGATATTCAGAACAAAAAAGAAGGTCAAGCACAAGTTGCTAAGGACAAGGAGAAAGATTGTCAAGTATAAGGTATGGAGTTCGACAAAGAATAAGAAAAGGAAACTTTCTGTAGATTGAAAGTTCATATTACATATATATGAATTTTTTCTGTATTACAATACATTGCTTTTTTATTCATGAAGTTTTATGTAAATATTATAAATGTTGTAGTATGGAGTGTGAATGATGTAATTGTTTTTTTTAAATGATGTAAATATTGTACTTTTTATATTGTTGAAATTAAGGTGGAGTGTTAGAATTAATTCCAACTATAATCACACTCAGCCACCACACCTTGTTCTCATACTTCCCATGTGATCTAAAAAGTTTGTATTCTGACGAAGTAATTGAGAATTTAATTCATAGGATTTTGGGAGATAGATGAAAACCTTGTTGAGAAGACCAACATCCTCCCTAAATGGCATTGCTTGCATCAATTATCATTTCAAATGGTGAAGGCATGTTGGTTTCTAGAGGGTACTTCTGACTCAAAAATTAACAACCAACAAAAACTTTCAATATGTATAAATTATGTTTTGGGTTAATTAAAGGTGAAGTTTTAGGTCATGAGTGTGTTTTTTCCCATGCATTTTATCAAGATACAATCTCCATTTTTTTTCTTACTTAATTAGTAAATGGAATTCTTCTTCCTTATCGAAATGACCATAATTATAAGTCCATTCATACCCTACAATTTTGAAAAAAATTTCCATCTTCATTTGTCATGAAAATCCCTATGTTTAAGAATGTGGCTAACCATAGGGATTGAAAAAATGAGTTGAATATTCTCACATTAAAACTTAACTATATTAAATTTATGATAATGCAACATGTCCACAACATCGGTGTGAGCTAGTGCACAACCAATTAGGGAAGGGAAAATAAAGATCAAGAAATTTTACTTCAAAATAAATTATTTTCTAAATCATATTTACACTTTGTTTTGAATAAGTTTAAAGACAACATATATATAAACTAAAAATAATCTTATTTAGGATATGTTTACAATTTTTTTGAATAGTTGACCATTGTTCAGGAAGCTGGACACTGTTAGTCATGCAAGGAGTAAGTGACTCCATCATGTGCATTTCATTTTTTTTATTAAAACTTTTTATTAGAAATGTCATAGTTGTGTAAATGGGGATTGCTCAAGTATTATATATGAACCTACATGCATCTATATGCACAAGGCACATGTATATACCTATAGAAGGTGTTTCATCTTCTTTAACTGGTTATTTGGTTTTGAATAATATTGGTTTAGTTTTAAATTTTTAATTTTTTTCCAAATTAATAATATTTATTATTTAATTATCAATTATTAATAATAAGAAAAAAAATACATGTAAATCTTCTTACAATTTAGTATCATATTTCAATATTTACTATTTAGTTAGCTTTACAAGAAAATGTTTCCAAATTTAGATTATGTACTCATATTATATACATGATACATATGCATTCATGAAATTTCTATATATCTATTAATATTTTTAATTGTATGGATATGGTTTTATTAAATATTAATAAAAAATATTTTGTTTAATTTTTAAAAATGTGTTTATATTTTATTTTATTTTCAATTATTTCTATATCTAATTCAAATCCTTTGATCTTTTTCCTTATCAATTTTTTTCCCATAAAAACATTTGTTCCAATACTTTTAAGCCAATTATCTTTGATATTCATATGAAACAAACATATAACCATGTGGATATAGAGACTAAAGCTGCTTACTATCTCCTAATCCAATTTACATAGCTTACAACAATTCCCTTGGTTTCTTCGATTCAACAAGTATTCTCAGTAACCTAATCGATATTTAAAAATATTACGAAGTTCAAGATGTTATTTTTCTTTCAAAGGCTATTGATGCAAATTATCCTATTGATGAATAAATTTGAGCGTTCCAAATCCTATGGTTAAAACTCTTTCGGTGTGCAAGTAATATATTCATAGCATATGCAAGTAATATTTTAACATCTACCTTGTACTGCATATATACATGTTACCAATATACAACGACGTCCACCTTCTACCGTATATAAACTAGAAATACAATGACTCCATAAATTTTTATGTATTTTCTAGTTCTCATTTGAATATTTGCTGCTACCACCAATCTGCACCGTGTATTTTCTAGTTATAAAGTATGATGCTTTCATTTAAATTGTCAACTATAAATTGCATTGTATATAGTTGCATTCTATACGAGACCAAGAGGATACTTAATTTATGTATTTGGTTTATATAGTCATATTATGGATACTATATTTCGTGTTTTTATTTGGAAAAAGGATTCGATAACTTTAAGTAACTCATGCAAGATTGTTGTAAATTTCTCCTATAACTCGCATGGAAAGACCAATATGGTCAAGTATTATGTATCGAGGTGTAATTTTTACAACTTACTTTTTGTGCTCAACAAGATGTCCTCTTTTTAATAGTAAAATTGAAAAAGCGCAAAGGAAAATGGATTTTTTAAGTCTTCCAAAATACATGCCTTGAATAATCAAAATATTCACTCATGGGATTCACAATCCCACAATTGAAGTTGAAGTTGTGTTGGTATATGATGTGCATGTTCTTTTTGGAATTAATTTTTAATTTTAACCTTATGATGGCTTCACTAAGTCTCATGTTATCCTTGGCTCTTTCATGATTTTGGCATATAGTGAAGAAGTTGTATGTACATTATAATTGTTTACAATCAATATCATCGTCATGTTGATATAATCAATATCATCTTCATGTTGATAGCTTACATAATATATTATTTTTCCAATTATAAACACACAATAATTTAAATTTAAAAAGCTATGTGCTAATCAATTAATAAATTATAACTATAACTATAACAATTTACATGAGCTTTGGTGCTTCATTGATACATACAAACATAATGTTACATTGAATTATTATAGGAAAAAGAAGGGGAAGAAGATGGGAAGAACCATCCATATGACTCAAAGGAAATGGTAGCAAAGACAGAGGCATATCAGGAGAGGCATCACCAGTTTAAGAGTGAGTTATTGCAATTATTATATTAAATCTTTGCTTTAGTAGCAGATTCAGTTGAAACGCTTTAAGTTTATATACCAATTTAAGTTGAAGCATCACCTGCACTAGCAGAAGCAATTTCAGTTCTACCTGTTAAAGATCCAATTCCATACTAAAATCCTCCAATCAATGATCCAAGATCAACAATAGAGCGATTAAATTCATCAGTACTTATTCTAAATGAAACAGAGGAAGCAACAGATAACGCAGAGGCAGCGGGGTAAAGGAAAAGGAAATGGTAGCATCAAAAACAAAGGTGGAGGTATTGCCTGTTGTTTTACCCACATAAGCAAAAGCAATAGTTCTTGGTCGAGAGAAATACCTAGTAGCAAAGCCAGAGGCGTTGGCAGGGCCTGTTCCGGATCCTGCAGTCGTAGAGCTAGCTATAGGTTTTAGACCTAGTAGCAAAGATAAGTTCCATTGTCTAGATCTCTAGTTTAACTTTAGTGATCTCTTATCTTTTTCATCTTTCTCAGTGTACTATAAAGTAAACACAATTGATGTGAATATTAATTATTTTCAAAGATTAAGTTAATTTCTAGATGGTTTTTTCATTTCTACTTGTTTGTTTCATGAGAAAGCTTGATAGTTTGATCATGGCTAGTGGAATCATGGGAAATATCTAAAAAAATTATTGATATTAAGCAATGTAGCAGAGCACACTCACATTATAGTATTGATTTTCAAGAACAATTTTGTAAGCAACAAAGTTATAAAGTATAATGTTTTTCCAAATAAAGAAAGTCTTACAATAATATTTAAATTTCGTTAGAGATATATTTATTATTAAAAAAAAATCACAACATAAATAAAATTTCAAATCTTTAATAAAATTGCTTCCTTATTTATGACAACATCATTTTTTTTATCTTCTTTATGATAATCATCATTATCAACTATATAATAATATTATTTTTTCTATATTTAATTTTTCATTTTAAAATTAAAAAATTTGAATATATATTTTGTATGTTTCTTATATCCTTTCAATGTGAATATGGATTCTACCCTATATTACCATGTTTATAATAAAATATAAATATAAATTCTACTATATATTATCATGTTTATAATAAAATATGCACATAAAAGATTTGGTTATGATAATTTTTTCTAATACAAAATACTTTATTTATAAAAAAGACTAAACAAACTTTAGATATTTATTATTTGTCTTTGCAAATCCCCTTGATAATTATTGTTCTAGACTTGCAAGATTATGGGAGAACCCATATACTTGTATTTTCATATTTTTGGAGACTATGGCTCTATTTTCAATCTGCTCATGAGAGTATATTTTAATCACTTTATTTATGTCAATGTTTTTTTCTTATTTTTTAATTTTTATTAATAAGATTGATATTTGAAATTATACTTAATCTAATAAGTTCATATGCAGTTTATTTTGAGTTCATATGTGGTTTTTTTATTTTAAAGAATACAAAATATTTAATAAATATCAAATCCATCTTTGCATAATTGAATCTAACTTTTTACTTGGTAGATACATTTTTTTTGTTTGTTAAAAGCCATTTTATTCTTGTGATATACAATACATAAGGCTTTTCTAGTATTGGATGAACTTAGCCCAGGGATATTTCCATTTTATAGATATACCATTATAACAAGCTATTTGTAAACTAAATAAAAATAAATTTACATGAGCTATCTCTAGGCCAAATAGAAATAAATCCATATAATCATTAAAGATATGTGTATTTTTATATTGTTTTATAATAATATAAAGATATGTGTATTTTTATATTGTTTTATAATAA
Source organism: Larix kaempferi (assembly GCA_027924585.1). Lineage (NCBI taxonomy): Eukaryota > Viridiplantae > Streptophyta > Pinopsida > Pinales > Pinaceae > Larix > Larix kaempferi. The sequence goes on along the minus strand of BSBM01000765.1, from coordinate 148,436 downwards.
TATAAAGATATGTGTATTTTTATATTGTTTTATAATAATATAAATGATTTATGTTTATTGACTCTATTGGCATGATACTTATCGTGACATGAAAGATAACGAAGACAAATTTCATACGAGTTTGATACATATTCATGTTTTCATGACTTATAGGTATTTAGCCATTATGTTAGTTTAAATCATATGGCATACTTGTTTATGTAGGGTTCAAATCCTATGAGTGTATTAAGGATTGATCATAATGTTCTATTGGATGTATTCATATTATGTGTTTATTTTTTTTAGTAAAATTGTTATTATTTTTTTAATGTGGTATAAAAAATTTGCTATTTTATTTTATTTTGGAGAGTGTATTTGATTATTTTTATTTTAGTAATTGTGATCTTATGTACTTTTATATTTGGTATTTCTATATGATTTTAAATTTTGATTTAAGAAATTTCTAGAAAAAACTTATTAACAATATTAAAATTTTAATAAAAATTCTAGATTAGAAAATAAAAATCTTAGTTCATAATATCCTAGTATATTAACCAATTCTAATCCATAATTTAAGACTGATTTATGAAATTGTTCTTTGAATTTATAATCTTTAACACCATATTTTTTATTTTTTATACATTTTTATATACATATATATTTAATTAATATTTAAAAATAAAATAATTATTATATATTTAATAATATTAAAATTATTAAAAATTCACAACAATCTTCCAATATCTCCCCTCTAACACAGGTGCCCTCTCAAGAATCAATACAATATCATATAGTATAGTTTATTTTAACAAATTATTCTTTAATTGATTTTACTGTGGTATCATTAGAAAGAAAAATATCTGCATTGCTAGAGAGAATTTTATTTTTATTTTCTATGCAGATAAAAACACTTTATTCAATATTAGAAACAATACAATATTTCTTTATTAGCTTTTACATATATATATATATATAATTAGCTTATTCTATATTTTAATTATATAAATAATAATGTAAAACACTACTTAAGACAATAAAGAATATGTATATTTTTTAAGTTACAGATAATTTACAAAATATTTTCTTAAAACCCCTGGTGTGTAGTAGTGTTACAACCATTCAGATATACATCACATATCGGGCAATCACCTAAATTACTCGTCTCGATGGGGCGCGCTATGTTTAATCAAAACGCAATCTTTCGGAGCTCAGTTTCCTTACTGGAACCTGGCTGCTGATCCATGTTTCAACTCGGAAATGCGATGTTCTCCGAATGATAACATTTGGTTTTCTGCATTTTCAAATTGATTTATGACCTTCGGCGAACACTTTTCCCAGCCGATGAGTCCAAACGCAACATAGTTGCTAGCGGGAACTTTGGACGGGTTGCAGGAAAAGGTGCGTTTTGATTCATACATAGACAGCGCCGTTTAAATGCTGCTGCTTCTAATACTTCCCTGGTCATCGTGCTGAAGAAACTGTTTGAACCAGTGGGCTGATAGTTTGGGATATCTCTTTTGATCAGAAGTGATATCCACGTGATAAAGACCAAATCTAATTGTATACCCAAATGCCCACTCAAAATTATCCAGAAGAGACCACACAAAGTACCCTCGGACATCTGATCCATTTCTGTGTAAACGCACAGATAAATGGCAATCGGCTCAATGATCACATAAACAAATGAAGAAGCAAACTCCAATGACAATCTAATGAAAACGATGGCGTTTGATCTTACTTGATGGCTGCAGCGAGATAACTCAATTGATCTCCATGGAACGTTAATCTCCTCACGTCGTTTAGAGTTTCTTGCAGAGATGATGACGAATCCTTAGACTCTGCGTAACCTGGACGGGAAAGAGGGATACGCTCAGGATAACTCAGTTCGATGTATTTGGAAAAATAAAGCCTCACTGTATGTCTATGAGAAGAATGATATCTATAGAAATTATTTACCGTTCTCTGTGATGATAATAGCAGGGTTGCCATAGAATCGTTTTACATACTCAACGATTTTCTGAATTCCATGAGGTACCACATACAAACCGTCCATCCCTGTCTGTGATGATATAACAAATCGAAGAATCGTATGAGCATTTGGCCAAACTGTATTGCAAGACTCAGAGAAAATCAAAGAGGTCAAACACTGAATAATCAAAAGAGAAGAAGCTGTAATACCCGTTCTCCGATTGGGACCCCATGGCGTTCTCCTGTCAAATATACCATGGAGTCTGGATAAAGATATTGCGTGTTATCAGGTGAACCGGTAGACGTCGTTGTTGCGTATAAGGTTGTATAATGATTGACGCCTATATAGTCGAACGATCCCCTAAGTTTGGTGGATAGTTCCGAGGATATTGATGGTAAGCGTGACCCTACTTGTTCACGCATTTCTCGTGGATAATCTCCAAAAACAATTGGATCCAAAAACCTGCAAATCGTGTAGAGATGTTAGCAATTAAAATGCAGAAATCCGATTAGGCTTCATTACCATTAGGGAACGTTTTTTAGACAGATACAGGTGTAGCTGGATCTTTATATTGAAATCATGGCACTCACCATCGCAGATTAAAGGACAGAATTCTGTCAACAGCCAATATTTCTTCTGGAGAATCTTCCAAGGGTTCATACCACGGCGCACTCATAACGAACCCAATATATCCTCCTTGAATTTTCTGCAAAGAAACGCCTCTTTCGATTTCAAATTTGGTAAAATTATTACACTATTTGACGTACCTGCAAGTGCGTGACGGGATTCGTTACCTGATATTTCTCCCTGTACTTCTTCACTGCAGATGCGTGGGCGAGCAAAACGTGATGTGCAGCAAGATATGCCTCTGATGAGGAGCAATTCCGAGTTATGCAGGCGGAATTCCCGTCAGGGTCAGAACACCTCATAGGTGGATAAATTCCGACTGTGTATCCTAACGGCACAAACAGATTTGGTTCGTTCATTGTCGCCCAGTATTTAACACGGCCACCGAATGCCCAGAAACAAATCTCTGCATAGGCTTCGAAGTCCTTACTGTAAACAAAGATCATAACGTAAATGAGCTTCGGGCATGGCAAAGATAGCAGCATAGTGTTGTCCTTAACAAAAAGAGTTTAATGTAAAATTGATATCCATAGATTGCATTTACATTATTTGAGGACTCAGCCATCCCCCGTAGGAGTCTTCAAGTTCTTTCGGAAGATCGAAATGAAACAATGTCACGAATGGCTGGATGCCTGGAAGCAATCAGGAAAGCACTTTTAAGCCACACAAAATTGAACAATTTATTGTAAAAATACTAATAAAATGACATGGCCTTCGCAATGCCCACCATTTTTCAGAAGAGCGTCGATTAGATTATTATAATATTCAATCCCAGCCATGTTGATTTCACCTCTGCCCTCTGAAGACAGAATATAACCATCAAATAAAATACAACTTCCCAAGCATAAACACCACATGATATCCCACTGGACATTCTCTGTCAGCAATACAGAAGGCACAATTTACCAGGGAGGATTCGAGACCAGGATATGGAGAACCTATAGGCGTCTAATCCAACTGAAGCCATAAGCTCGATATCTTCCTGTTTCATTCAATGGAAGAAAAAATCTCACTCAGATGAATGTGACTACTCCAGTTGTTTGTTAATACGATATCCAGCATTAAAGGTAGTGGAACCATACCAGATATCTGTGATATTGGTCGACTGCAACGTCTGCATTGCTACCGTCTTCAATTCTCCCTGTCCATGATCGAAAGGCAAAATTTTGTTAATTGTCTTTTCACTACCTATGAATATCTGCATCACATATCTGTTCAATATGCCAAGAACTGGTCAAGGTGATTGCTAAGAGATTTTGGGCACATACCAGGCATATGTGTTAAGGCGTCCCATGTGCTAGGACCCCTGCCATCTTCTCTAACTGCTCCTTCATACTAATGATTATTATATCAAGGTTAGGAATTCTGCCTATCTCACTTAATAATCTATATATAATTTAGCGAAATCACACACACACAATAGGGTTCTGCTCTGACATGATCAACGGATATAGGGCTGACATACCTGATACGCTGAAGAAGCTGCGCCAAATATAAAATCTAGGGGAAAGGCGTTCCTGTCCAGCTTAGATATCGTCACTTGAATGCCCATTAAAGTGTAAAAAAATAGTATCTGCATCAGTACGGGCACCTTCATGTCTACTAAAATGAAGCAATCGTCTGGTCTTGAATCATCCAGTTCTACAGCATTACGAGAACAGCTTTGATGGATTAATGGTTATATAGAATAAAAAAATGTCTGGACTTCGTAGAGCGGAATGGTGGATTGTTGGTAATGGTAGGAATCCTACGTCATCCCACAGGGATTCCTAACGAAATAGATGTTTCAGCTTCCAAATACTGCCAGATTGCTCCAGAGAAAGTGTGAGAATTCATCAGAGATTGAGTCCAGTTCAGATAAAACAGCACAAAATTGCTTGGCGCCATGATTAGATCTGCCATAGAGTTACAAGAGAGTCAGTGTGGGCGTGGCAGCGTCGTCACCGATTCATGGGGTGTTTCTGTTGACAGATATACGAGATCGAACGTTAAGTCATCGATTTTTGGGTCGGTGTGGGCATAGTGATCAAATCCCGACGCAATTTCCTTACTACTTCTGCCTTGGAGTTACAACAGACTCAGTGTGGGCGTGGCGGCATCGTCATGGATTGATGGGCTGTTTCTGTTGACAGATATACGAGATTGCAGATTAAGTCATCGATTTTTTGGTCGGTCTGGGCATAGTGATCAAATCCCGACGCAATTTCCTTACTATTCTGCATAGACTTGTATTTTAAGGGTTGTTGAGTGGGATCCGCCTAATTCATGTCTTTACAGACACCACATGCTGCCAAGCTCTACTAACAATCTGAAGTGGTCAAATGGCCGGGATTCCCGCAGTAAATATCACTTTTATTATAAGAAACCCGGAACAGTGAAGAAGACCCATCTAAATCAATCCAAGATTTCGATCGCGGGTTATTTACTGGAATGTTTTCTGCCACATCTGTTGATATGCTGTTCAACAGTTTCGGGAGTGATGCACTGAAGATGGTTTACTTCACCCACATAGATGGGGACCGTTCCTCATCATTCGAGACTTTAATTTTGTTCAAATAATCGAGACTTTAATTTTGTTCAAAGAAATGGATCTGTATAGTCTCCTCTTCTAAAATGTTTTCATAAATTTATAATATCGATATCCAATTGTAGAGGTTGCTTTACTTCAAGGTTACTCGCGAGCAGTTCTCCTCTCTTCACGATTACTTGAATGGTGTCTCAGCGATGGCTTTACTTTAAATTTCGGATTTGCACAAGCCATGCCTAAGCACAAGCAAAGCCTAACAAAAATATCTTTTAGTGGGTCCCTATCGTTACATAATGACGAACGATAACCTAGGATTTTAATTTGGATAAAAAAATATTGGATATGCATACTATTAAATTTGTCTTTCACACATGTAAAGGAAGATATTGCTTCACTTGAAGGCAACTCGCAAACATCTCGTTCAAGAAAACTTGCCCTTGAAAAATAATTCGGTAGAATTGTATGAGAGAAAGTGTTTTATTATTGATATATATATATAGATATATTATTTTGGCTTTTTTTAAACTTATAGTTTATTAGATATATTATCCATCAATGTGGAATTATTGTAGATCGTTTATCATAAATATTAAAATATTTAATTTTTTTTAAAGTTTATTAGTTTAAATTATATAACTAAGTTACAAATATTTAACTAATGATTCCTTTAACAACTTAATAAGACTAATCATATTATTAAAACGAAGAAAACAAAAATACTATTATAATAAATAAATAAAGTAGTTGTCCATTACAAGATCCCTGGCTAAAATTGACCTACGAGTCATAGTCTAAATGATCAAGAAAATGTCAAGCATACAATTTTTCAAAGTC